>CM070670.1:22714267-25514267 GCA_036346575.1 Dendrocalamus sinicus
AAGGTATGGAAGGACTGTGTCTTCTTCAATGGTACTTTCCGAGGACTCTACGCCCATATGCTGTAGTTTATGGTTTTCATAATGGTGACATAGAAGTTATCCGATTTCTCAACCTGTTGCCAGCTGCAAAATTTGGTAGTGGAGGATTTACCCACATATTTCTGAAAGATTCTTTATGGGGCACAAGGAGCAATTCTTTGCTTGGCTGCACACCACATGCATGCCCACTCCGATTCCAGAAGCTTTCAACGAGCACTCATATCGGGGAGTTTGGATTGTACGATTCGTGTCTGGGATCTAGATGCTGGCACCCTCCTTTCTGTGATGCATCACCATGTTGCCTCAGTTAAGCAAATCATACTACCTCCAGCTTGGACGCATCATCCTTGGGATGATTGCTTTGTTTCTGTTGGATTAGATGGCCTTGTGGCGCTTGTTTCACTTCAAACCATGCGCATTGAGAGGATGTTTCCTGGCCATCCTTGTTACCCATCAATGGTAGCTTGGGATGGAGTAAAAGGGTACATAGCTTGTTTATGCCGCAATCTGCACTCCTGTAATGATGCAGGTACCATACTATATATTTGGGATCTGAAAACAGGTGCTCGAGAGCGACATATTAGAGGGACACCATCTCAATCAGCATTTGAACACTTTTGTAGGGGTATTTCCAAAAATGCAGTTACTGGTGGCATCTTGGGAGGGACAACTTCTGCATCTTCCTTACTTGTTCCAATTTTCAAAGGCACAAGCCTCCTTCAGTCTCATGCAAATAAAAAGGGGCTTAACCTTTCATCTTTACCAACGAACCATCACAATGCAAATATAGATTCTGTGGCTGTAAGTGCCCCAACAGCACATGATGTTAAGGGGAAGATGCCAGCTCCAGATGATGGAGATAGTTCAGGAAAGGCTGTCTTTGCCCAGAGCATAAACAAGAGAAGAAAGCATCCCATAAAGTGCTCTTGCCCATATCCTGGGATTGCAAGTCTCAGATTTGACCTCACAGCAATCATGTCAACACAAGCCATGTCAAACGACAATGGCGATAGGCAGTTCAGAGATCATCTTTGTAGTGATGATGCCAAAGAAACTGTACAGCCTGGAACTTTAGACAATACTTCTGTGATCCAAGAAATGGATAGCCCATCTAGAGAGTCAATGGAAGGCCATCTACTTCGATTTAGTCTCTGTTTTCTGCATTTGTGGGATGTTGATCGTGAGCTAGACAAATTACTTGTAGATGAAATGCAAGTTTGCAAGCCAGAAGGCTGCCATATAGCTACAGGGGTGGTAGGGGATAGGGGCTCATTTACCTTGATGTTCCCAGGGAAAGAAGCCACTCTTGAGGCAAGCTGTTTACTTCATATCCCCTTTGCTTTAAGCACACCTGAAGTCTAAACATGCTATTTTTTCTGTTTCAGCTCTGGAAGTCTTCCGCTGAATTTTGTGCTATGAGATCGCTGTCAATAGTTTCTCTTGCCCAACGTATGATCACATTATCTCGTTCTTGTACAAATGCTAGCAGGTACTGGGTCATCTTTCCTTTTGTTTTCATTTGGGTTCATTTCTGCACAGTGCAAGACTGCCATCTTTCATTTGGTGTGCTGGGGTGTTGTAGAAACGAACTTTTTTTTGACGGAAAACAACAACAACAACAAAGTTTTTTGTCCCAAACAAGTTAAGGTAGGTTAGGAATGACGTTAGCTTGCCAAGCCTAACATAACCCTCCTCCTTTTTCCTGGCTTGGGACAGGCTACGTAGAAAACCACATAAGCTACGTAGAAAATTACATAGGTGGAGTTTTTTTTACGGAAAACATTGCAGAAAAAACATAGTTCAGTGAATCAACACATTGTACACATACTAAAATGTGCGAAGTCTCCAACAAGTTCGGTCTGTCTTTAGCATATCTGTACTGCAGTGTAATTCATTCAGGAATTCTTAAGTTCTATATGTGAACACCAACTTTTGGGAATTTTTATGTAATTGTAAGGCTGGTCTGATTGTCATTGCAGATGTTCCATGCTTCACCTAAATTATAATAGCTGCAAGTTCCATGTTTTACTACTTAACTATAAAAACATTTTCTTTCATGTCAGTTTCCTGAGTGAAAGTTATAGCAAGAGCATCATGAAAGATGGACTACTGTCATCAGTCCTTTGTAATTTTCCCATTACAACATAAATAAGAGCACTGCTTGCTATATTGAGATTTGGGAAGGATAGGCATGCTCTTGTTTTTGTTAAAAATGCAGGCCAGTATAATTTGAAGATAAAATGATTTGTACAATTAAAAAAGATACTTCTGCTTAATTGCCTGATTGTATTGTCTGAATCACCTTCTGGATAGCAAATTCAAGAAACTATCCTGTTGTAACCACATGTTAAATGCTTTGCCAAAAAACACAAGGTAAATATTACACTGAAAAATAATGAGGTGAACTTAAGTATGGTAACCAGCATTTGTATTGTGTCACGTCTTGGCTGGCTTTGCCCTATCAAATCTGACATCATTGTACCATTTAATTGTTTTTTTACAATTGTGACAATATGCGCCTTTGTTGCTTTCAAGATACCATGGAATTCTTGTCCTTTATTTGTCTCATCTCCACTGTGTGTCTTGTTGCAGTGCCTTGGCAGCATTTTATACAAGGCACTTTGCTGAGAAAGTTCGGATATAAAGCCTCCGTCCCTCCAGGTTCTACTATATCTGTTGCACACATTATTTCTTGCAGTTCTACATGATTTTTTTGACACCAACTTCTTTTTTGATCTTTACCATGAGAAAAGAAGAAACTGGAGTAATCTTCCTGTTGTTGCAGTGCTTTTAGGAAATTAAGTGATAATAGGTGACATTCTACTTAGGTGAAATTGGCTTTAGTCAATATCTGTGACACCTCAGCCTAGTTGGTTTCCTATTGTAAATGCCAACTGGGATGTAAGCCTGAATGTTAATGTGGTTGGGCCTTGAGGTGTTACAAATGACACCAAGACATTGTCCTTGTTCCTCGTGTTTGTTGTGGGCTAGGTCTGTGGGACGTATGGTGTGTAGGGGCTGCGAGAGTGGACACAAGGCAGAACAAATGGGTTAGCGCGAGATGTACAACATATGGCTGTGTCATGGACATGGACCAGCTGCATCGGCGCACAAGGAAAGGGCAGCAGCCGGATTAGTTAAGAGATAATGTTAGTTATGATTTGATTAGATATCAATCCCTTAAGGATAGGAAACAATGATTTGATTAGATCCTAATCTCTTATAGATGGAATTAGTTATTTGTTTCCAATCTGCTTATGCCAGCTATATAAGGCTAAGCATTGTCATCTATTTGGTGGAAGCAGAAACTTGAATTAGTTCCAAAGTATCTAAAGTCTCCCCTCCTCCCAGCCGAGTTCCTCTCTAACCCATGCGCCCTCTCCTCTAAGCATAGTGCTGCCTTCAAACCATTGCTGCCGGTCTCTATTCTACTGTGTTTATCCCTTGTTATGTACTCTCCACGTCGTCGGCCAATGCTGTGTTGTCAACATTGTGGAGCGTGGCAGCTGCCAAGTAGGGGACAGCAACGTCGTCGCCTTCCTCTGGCCATAATTGCATCTCGGGGAGTGAAGGACATCCTTGCTGCCCCCATTCTGGTTTCCTGCGATGTGGGCATTGAGCATGCTGCACCTGCACGTCGATTCAATGGTCTTCAACGACTTGTTGTGTTCTAACGTGACGCGGCGGTGTCATCGCGACCTCTCCTCGATGTGGGTGGGGCTACAAAGGGTTGCAACCATGGCCATCACCGTAGCTTGAGGACGAGCTGCATATCCGGAAGGGGTGTAATGTTATGGACGTGAACCAGTTGTATTGGCGCATAAGGAAAGGTCAGTAGCCAGATTAGTTAAGAGATGATGTTATGTTTTGATTAGATATCACTTCCTTAAGGATATGAAGTTATGATTTGATTAGATTTCAATCTCTTATAGATGGAATTAGTTATTTGTTTCCAATCTGCTTATGCCGGGGCGAAACAGAGGTGGGGCTGCCTCCACAATATGGCACCGGCGTGGCCTTCTGGAGATGTTCACCGGTACGAAAGACTTCTTTGAGGTTCAGTTGTTCCATTTTGGGGCTTTGGTAGGTGGAAGCATGGGTGGTGGCGGCTGGCGGCATAAGAGAAGGCGGTGTGCTTTTATGTGGGGTGGAGTTGTTCCGGTGAATTTCTGGCAGGGTGAGGGTGGTTTGGCCATCTGTGGGGTACAAGGTTTACTATGGTAGTGGCGGTTTGGGTTGAAGACTCTCCAGCAGGGCTGTCCACAGAGAGGGTTCTACGGTCGGCGGTGGTCTTCGTTGATTGAGCTCTATAAAAATGCTCATGCTCGAGCGAGTTAACTAGCGTGTTCAGGAGGCAAAGAACGTTTTGTTAGCAAATGCAATTGAGTTTTAAGCGAGGGATGAAGAAGATTGGGTTTAGGGCTCACTGGGCTCAGGGGAGATCGCCGGCAGTACTACGGTGAGTAAGAGTTTAAGTAGGTGGTTGTGATGTGGATATGGGAGTGGTGCGGGGCTCTCTGCGACAGCAATTGAGCCTTAAAGGCGAGGTGAGGTGGTGGGAACAGGGAGGCAGTTCGGTGCAGCTCTGGCGCGTGGAGGGGAGAGGCGGCGAGAGCTCTGCTGAGGGAGTGAAGGTGCAGGCTTGGTGGCATAGGTGGCTATGCAGAAGTTGGCGGATGATGATGGCAGCTGGTATGGAGAAATGCGCACCGGGCAGGGGGCAGTGAGCTGCGTAGGAGAGGCGCATGGGTCAAGCGGCGTGCTGCGCGAAGGCGGTGGAGTGAGGTCGGCAGAGGTGACAAGCAACTGAATGGTGGGGCCGGTTGACAATAGCTGGCAGGGTGGATGTGAACGCCTGAGGGTAGCGCGCGCAAAAAGCGGCACGCGCAACCGTGGACGGGTGGAACGAGAGGTGGTAGGGAGGTGGCTGCCGAGAGGGCGCCAACGGATGGAGGAGATGGTTAGCAAAAGGAGAAAGCATGAACTCAAGGGGAGGAAAAATCAATTTAGGAAAGAATTTGGAATTCAAACAAAGATCCAAAATGAAATTAAAATATTTTGAATTTTGGGGTTTTCCATCCCGTGGCGAAGCTCCTCAGCACAGAGCGTCGAAAGAGCCTCGATGGCTGTTAGTCATGGCGAGCAGCTCAACAGTTGAGCCCTAACAGGCTCAAACTCTGGGCAAAAACGGTAGACAAAGTCATAAAGGCGAAGGTGGTCACAATCCGCCTTTGCACTTTATGACACTCTGGCAAAGGAGAGGCCACTGCCTAGCCGATGCCAAAGAGCCAGGCTCGAAGAAGTCGATGGAAGAGTCCTCCTGGTGAAGCGTCTTCAACTCACGCTGAAGCGAAAAGAACTGAGCATTGTTGCTCTGTTGGTATCGCTCACGCAAATATTTCCAGATCTAACGAGTAGACCGTAGACCAACAATACCTGGCTTAGGGATGGCAATCAGCGCGCGCGTGATCGGTAGTGCTCGCCATACCCGCATTCGCGACTTCGATTTACGCCACGGATACTGCGAAGGATGACGGGTGAAAATCCTCGCCCATACCCGTCGCCCGCGGGTACCCGTCGCCCATTGGCATACCCGTTTACTCGCGAACTGAGAGTCATCATCTGAGAGTTAAACTAATGACAGATATATATAAGCAATAGCTGTTGTTAGGAAATATAATAGCTATCAAAAAGTTTATAACAATCAATAGCAATTAGAGATATGCAAAAGTTTATAACAATCAATAGTAATTAGAGATATTGTTATAATTGCGCCATCTGTCAATCTATATGCGGGTAAACGGGCGGGGCGGGTACGGGTGGAGCTTACCTGTACCCATGCCCATTTACCCGATGGGTAGAGTGTTCCCCCTATTTCTATGTTCGTGGGTAAAGAAAATATCCCATACCCGACTCTATTAAGGTATTTACCCACGGGTATACGGGTAAATGGGTATAATTGCCATCCCTAACCTGGCTGGATAGAGTCGTTGACGCTGACCACTAGGATGGCTCAAACATGAGCCTCATCAACACATCAACGCTCGAAAGCATCGATAGCATACTAAAATGCCTCCGTAGCAGCAGTCTCTGCCTCCTTGGCGGCCTCATCTTCTGTAGGAGGTGCAGAAGTAAGTTGCATGGGAGGAGGCTGAACCAGCAATGGTGCGCTCGGCAGTGGCCGAGGGGGCGACGACGCGTGGCTCCAGGCGGCATTGTGGTTGGGACGATGGCGGACGCGGGGTGGGGGTTGGGGTGACGGCGTGCGTTGTCGGCGGTCGGGCTTGGCGACAGTGCGCAGCTCCAGGCGGCGCGGTGGTCGGCAACGGCGGCAATCGGGTGGTGATGGCGAGCGGCGGTAGATTGGCGTCGGTGGTGACGGTCGACGGCGACGGAACGCGGGCGGCGATGGGATGGCAGCGGAAGGTGTTAGGCTGTGCCATAGCTTTGATACCATGTTATAATTGTGTATTTATGAGGCCTAATGGTTATTATATGTAAGGAGTACAAGGGGATATTGCAAGAGAATATACCATACACAAATAAGGAAACAAAGGCATATAAAGAAACAAAAGAATTCCTATCCTATTTTAACATGTATACTTGGTTAGGATGGCTGTGTCATTTTACCTTTTGTAGAGAAAGCACATCTGTTTCAGGAGTTTGCAGGTGTAAATAATAACTTCTAGAGTATATAATCTATAATGCTGAATTTGTAACAGTATCCAGATAGGAAGAGTTGTCCAAACAAAACTTTTGGATAAATGTTGGCCCATTATTTGAATTATTTACTGTATTGCTACATATCTCCTATGTAATCATGTCTGATGGTATGTCTGAAATTGCATCTGTATTCCACATATAGCAGTTTTTCTACAATACACATGCATCAAATTGTAGATTTGTTTTATGCACCCATGTTCAATCCATTTTCATCTCCACCTTTATAGTAGTCAAGACTTATCAACCATGAGTCGGAAAAAAATCGCATAGAAAACAATTTACCTTCTTTATAGTGATGTGACTCGTAAGCTAGCTTGTTGTGAGCTCCCAGGTGAGACCTTGGCATGGATTATTGTTGGGGAGGCACGATGCATGGTGTCAATATATTTGAAAACTCCCTTTTGATTGGGAATTATTGATCAGTAAACTGTGCTGATCGTAGTATTGATCATATTTCACCACTTGCTTCTATTCTAGCAAGGGTTTGAAATGACAAACTGCTTTCATTCTACTTATACAGGGTTGGGGTACCCCTGTGACCTCTCTTCAGTTCATTTATAAATTTTCATTGTAGGAAATGAATTAATCTGACTTGGTACTTTTTTATACATACGTTTTTTCTTGCAAAATACATGAAAACACCGCTATATGCTTGTAAATATAATTTGTTAAGTGGGAAGGCCAACTAAATGTGATCGGTATATGTGTTTACAGCTTCTGGTGAGCTTTTGGCAACATTCTTCTGAACATGTGCGAATGGCTGCACGTTCCATATTTCACTGCGCAGCTCCCCGTTCTATTCCACAACCCCTCCGTATACAGAAAAACAAAATACCTGATGTCCACTTGTTTTCATCTGATCATATGGACAATCTTATCCCGGCCATGCAGAGTGCCTCAGTGTCTAGTTATGGACAGTTGAAGGCGGATGGTGAAAATCTTGACACAGATGACAGTGATACTTCTGAGATGAACTCATGGTTGGAATCATTTGAAAATCAGGAGTGGCTATCTTGGATTGGAGGGACAAGTCAGGATGCAGTGGCATCAAATATCATTGTTGCAGCTGCTTTCGTTGTTTGGTACCCGAGCATTGTGAAGGCTAAGCTTGCAAATTTGGTTGTTAATCAACTAATCAAGTTAGTTATGTCGATGAATGATCGGTACAGTTCAACAGCAGCTGAACTTCTAGCAGAGGGAATGGAAAGCACATGGAAAGCCTGTTTGGGTACTGATATCACTCATTTTTTGAGTGATGTCCTTTTCCAGATTGAGTGTCTAAGTAGTGCACCTTCTAGCAATGCCATCTATAAAACTGCAGTTGCTGTTACAATGCGGGAAGCATTGGTTGGTACCCTTTTACCAAGCTTGGCTATGGCTGACATAATGGGATTTTTTGGTGTAATAGAAAGCCAAATTTGGGCTACTTCATCTGATTCACCTGTTCATGTAGTTTCACTCAAAACTCTCATCCGAGTAGTTCGAGGCTCTCCGAAGGCCTTGGCTTCTTATCTTGACAAGGTATGCAGTGTTTGTTCCTTTTACACATTGTAATTTTTTTTAGAGAGGATTGTTGTGGTCCTTATGCGTTGTTGCTTCCAACCTTATAAGAGCAATTTTAATTTTGTATTGCAATACTTTTGTTTGTTAAGAAGTCATAACCTTAAAGTTTACCAATGTATTCAATTTGAAGTTTCATATAATATGATGTTTTTATAGCAAACTCAGAATGCATTTGGTACAACATGATATTTGTAAACCTCAAATGAATGTTGGGAAATACAAATAGAACCTGTTTTGATCAAGCTAGAAAACATCTGTAATTTATTATGTGTAATCTTAACTGAATTCTTCGTTTCTTTTGGAATGGGGACAATTGAGTAGTGTAGTCATCTTAAAGCTCACAACCCACAGGTCACGAGTTCAAATCCTGGAAAATCACAGTAACCCACCCACCCGACCTGTGGTTGGTGGAGCTAGAGAGCCGAGGTGACACGCTGTTGGGCTACACAATGGTTGGCCTTAACTGAATTCTTCTGTGTTTTGATAAACAATACTCTTTTGCATCAAAATAGTTCTGGCCTATCAGTTAGAAATTAAGAGGTTGAAGTCAAGTACAAAGATTTTCCAGGCCTTTTGATTTACTTCCTTCTCATAAATTGATAATTAACTTCTCTGGTGCTTTAACCTTTTCAGTGTATAAATATATATTTTCAAATATGTTAATGTACAAAAGAAAAACTCAATTCTTTATAGTTCTTATATAATCAAATATTCGTGCAGGCAATCAGCTACATCCTACACACTATGGATCCAAGCAATTTAATAATGCGTAAAGCTTGCATTATTAGCTCAATGATGGCTCTAAGAGAAATTGCACGTGTATTTCCAATGGTTTCTCTCAATGAATCAATGACAAGATTAGCTGTTGGTGATGCTATTGGAGAGATTCATAATGCCACAATTCGAGTTTATGACATAGAAAGGTATGTAGGCTTTCAAGTTGCAGAAGGTTGTTTTCACCACGCTGTTAAATTATTCATTTTCTCCCTTTTGGTATTGAATTGACTTGCTATTCGTACTTTTTATATGGTGTTATGCTGTGGACATTCATTCAACCCCCTAAAAATGTACATGCAATTATAAGATTTTATAAGATGGTATCACCAAGGTTCAAAAACCCGGAACTGGAGGGAATCCTGGCCGACAGTATTTCAGAATCGGTCCTACATCGGAAAACCGGAAAAATCGTTCAAAATTCGTGACTCAAAATTTGAATTTGGGTGGTTTGAAAACCAGTATCTGTTTCGGTAACCAGAAAAACCACTTAAAAAACTGAGAACAGCTAAAAAACGAAAAAACCAAGTTGGGAGTACAATAATTGAAGCATATTTAACTCATATAATAGATAATTTAGCACCAAAAAGACTTAGGAAATGTATTAGACCTAAAAATAACCTGGCAGGTTATTTTTTACTAGTTCCCACCGGTAAATCCGGTTACCGGCCAGTAATCGCCGGTTTTTTGAACCCTAGGTATCACTGCTTTTATGATGTGTGCTGACTTGTCACGCTGTATGAGTAATCTTTTTTTGTATTTCTGTAAGTAGGCTTGTCTTTGGGATACCACACAATATTCCTTTTTCTTTTCTGGCTTCATCAATTGTCTTTCGTGTTTGAATTACCAATGGTATATTGATTTAGAAAGTACTCGTTGATATTCTCAATGAAGTTATATGTTCACACTTTTCTCTTGAGAATTCTTGAAGAATAAAATATTTGAAAGATCTTTTGGAAAGGATTTTGTTTATGTGGACCCAAATAATATGCTAAATACTCTGTGGAATTGATTTTTAATTAAATATATGATATTAATTGTACTCTTTGTAGTGCTATTGCTGATTTGCAATCATGAACTTGAACTGCGAGTTCTCACCAAATAATAAAAAAACTTGAACTGGGAGGCATTACTTTATACTATTTTCATCTTTATTTTTTTCCCCATTTTTTCCTTGGCAGTGTCACAAAAATAAGGATTCTTGATGCAAGTGGACCACCAGGTCTTCCAAGCTTGCTTGAAGGATCGTCGAATACAGCGACAACCATACTGATAACAGCTTTGAGTTTCTCACCGGATGGAGAGGTTTGATATTGCTACCCGCATACTAGGATCAGAATGCTTTAAATGAAATACATATAATGACATATCATATATGTGAACTTATTCTATATCGATATTCGGGGTGCAAGAAACCCAGGGGTATAAGAAAAGGAATGCCTTCCCCGGTCATTTTCTCAAATATCTTGGTTTCACTCCATGTATTGGTTTAAAATCTCAATGCTATCATTCCTGTCCAAAGGAAGCCTATGGATTTGGATTCTAATTCTTTCGCTATACACACAAGGTGATTAGGCCAAATGCACTGAGTTCAAACAAGCCTGATGGGGTTGCATGGTTCTTCAATTGCTTAATTGATATCTGTTGTGATCATATTCCTATTGAAATGGTTATATGGCATACGTACCTTTTGCATGAAGTATAAATCTCGATGTATTGGTTGCTATTTGTAGTAAAAAAAGGTGGTGGCTTTGGCACTTTGCCAAAATATTGTTTTTATATGACAAACATAATCAGCTTTATTTTAAGCTATATGTCGTTTTGAGCTATTTGGAGATGGTTTGGACATCTCCAGTGGAGACCTCTCGAGGCACGGTACATAGTGGAATTTTGAGATGTACTGAAAACGTAAAAAGAGGTAGAGGTCAACCAAAACTGGGGTGGGAGGAATCATTTAAAAGAGATTTGAGGGATTTTAATGTATCTAAAGATTTGGCCTTGGATATGAGCGCATGGAGGTTAGCGATCCACATACCGAAACCATAAAAAGGTTTAGGGGCAGTGCTTTAGGCTCTCGGCTCAGATGATAGAGTTTTAGCTTTGTAGGTTTTATTACAAGGCTCTTGTCTTTTTAACCCTAAGAAGGTTTTATTCCTAACCTACTTTAACTTATTTATGACAAAAGGCTTTGTTGTTGTTGTTCTAAGCTGTAAATCTTATATACAGGAATTCAACTTTGTAAATTGACAGCAGCTTTTCCTCTTTTTTTTCCTAGGGTCTTGTGGCCTTCTCGGAGAATGGATTGATGATTAGATGGTGGTCTCTAGGTACTGCCTGGTGGGAGAGGCTCAGCAGAAGCCTTACTCCTATCCAATGCACAAAGCTTATCTATGTTCCTCCATGGGAAGGATTTTCACCCAACTCAGCTCGTCTAAGTATAATTTCTAGCATCTTAGGACATGATAAACATCAAAATTCAGAGGTATATTTTCTATTATTTTCTTCACTGATTATGTCATATTGTTTAGCATTGGTGGAGCTATACTGTTAAGCATGTCTATTTTGTAAGTTTGAGTCTTGCCAGTGCAGGTATGGCCATACAGTTGACCACACATACCATTCGCTGTAATTTCACATATGCACTGGCACTGCTTATAATAACTGGGGGCAGGATTTTGTGTAATGTATTGACTAAGCTCAATGGACCTGCAAAGAAATGCATGGAAATGATTAAAGTTGTCAACAAATTAAGTTCATATAGCCCTTAGAACTACCTGAATCCCAATTGATCCATCATTACAAAGAATAGTGCTTTGATGCTGTTCCTATTCGCAAGTCAGATGGCTGCAATTGTAGTTCAGTCATCCTGATAACCAGTAGGAGTGGGATTGTTTCAAAATATTATTTGAAGTAGTTGTGAAAATAAAATGCATTACTGGGTATTTAACCCACTATTTTCTGAATCTCCTGGTTTTAGGCTGAAATCTAGCATCTATGATGCACGGACACGGATACGTCGACACGACACGACACCGACACGGGAATTCGCCGTTTTCCCAAAAACACCGATACGGCAACACGGCTATATATATATATTTAAATAATAAATAAATTATATATATGTATTATTTTCTATGTTTCCACATGCTTATTAAATTGAAATAATGTAAATTGTAAACTTGTAATTTCCTCTCTAGCACTAGAATTAGCGTCTTCCATTTTTTTAGAATGATGAAACAAGCAATCAAGCACAAGTTTGCTAAATGCCTAAATATATATTGTTTGGCTATCGTGATGCATCTCAACCCTAAATGCTAAAACAGAGAAGCAGGGAGATGATATCTCGGTGGAGCGGGGACGCCGGAGGCGCGCGGGAGAAAGTCGGCGGCGCACGGGAGAAAGCCAATGGATGGTGGCGAGGTGCGGGAGCCGGTGGGAGCAGGCGCTGGCAAGGTGCAGGAGCGGGCGAGAGCAGGCGGCGGGAGAAAGCCGACGGGCGCGGAAGGTGCGAGCCGCGGCGGCGGCGATGCGCGCGGGATCAGCGAGGAGCAGGCGGCGGCGAGGTGCGGGAGTCGGCGAGAGCGGGCGGCGCGAGACGCGGGAGCCGATGGGAGCGGGCGGCGAGCGTGGCGGTGAGAAGCGAAGAAGCGTAAGCGTGCGCGCGATGGAATGAGGCGCCAGATCCGGCGGAGCCGGAGGTTAGGGTTAGGGCAACGCCCGTGCGTGCGTTATGGGCCGGCAGTGTCCTGGGTCATTCCTAGGCTGGCTGTGTCCAGGCCGTGTCCGACTCGTATATTTAGTGTGTCCGACACGTGTCGAGAATTTTAATAATTAAAATTAATTCTGAAATCGGCCGATACGTTGCCGACACGTGTCCAAGACGTGTCTGTGTCGTATCCTGTCCGACACGTGTCGGACACAGATACGACGGTTTTGAGGCGTGTCCGTGCTACATAGTCTAGCATAGTTAAAATGTAGGTGTTAAGTAAAAAAATCTTAACTTTCCAAGCAAATGTGAGGAAACAATTGGAAACTGATACCGGATCTAGGATGGTTCTTAACACTAATATGAACTATGGTGTTGAATTTCATGTCCATGCCAATCACCATGATCAGAACTCTGAACTTTTTAGATAGAATTTCACTTGGTTGTAACTTGGATGATATACAGTATAAACCGCATCCCCTTGCAAAAGATTTGTTTCCCCTTGTCTTCCTGTTTTGAGTGGTCTGGTTCTGGCCAAAAGTAGGTTCTGCTACTCTAGGATCTAGTCTGAAATGTATCAACCAGTGTTCTGAAAACCAGAACTGGCCCTAAAATCGGAACCAGGCTGGCTCCGGATTTCGCCCAGTTACCGGACAAAAACTATCCCCCTTTTTTGGTGCAATTTGAAATTGAAAAATCTAATGAATGGAAGTTGGGAATTTTCTATGGAAGTAGTGTAAAAAGGGGTTTAGCGGTGCTGGTTTCTGGAACCTTGGTACCAACGAAGTTTTATTACAATCTTTTACTTCTTAAATACTGGCCATGAAATTCTAGTATAACTGTATAAGAGTAACTAGAAATTTCCCAAACAAGTTGTATTGAACAAATTGAACTTGTGTAGAGAGTGATTTGGGCATGAGTACTTGTAGTTGGGAAAATGAATTTACTAGAAAACGAATCTGGCAATACTGTGTATTCACATTCTTACAAGTTGCTTATTTTCACTCCGAGAACTGATTGGAAGGTAGAGGATGATGGAAAATCTTAAGGATAAAGTTTCTTTCCTTCCAAGGATTCAAAACCGGATACGCAAAAATATCGGACCCTTTGGTACAGGTCAGGTTCAAAATCCGGCGGTTACGGCGGTAACCACCGTTACCGTTTTTACGGTGGAGACCGGTAACCAAAAGACCGGTCGGTATCAATTTTTGAATTTCGAATTTTGGCCGGTTTTTTCCGGTTTTCCGTTACGGTTTCAAAACATCTCAAAATTCAAATTTTGACCGGTTTTTGTAACCGCCATTACCGTTACTGGCGTCACGGCGGGATTTATTCGGTTCCGGTATTTGGAACCTTGGTACGGTTACCGACTTTAAACCACCAAATTTCATTAAACAAAATTTAAACTCAAAATTTGAATTAGACCGGTTTTGGCCAGTTACCCTCGGAATTACTGTTCATCAATTTAAATTTAGAACCTTTTCGGACCTTTCTTTTCCGGTCTTGGGTGGTAACCGCCGGTTACCGCGGTTTTTTTTATCCTTGCCCTTTCCCATTTCATGTTTTGTCCCTTTATCTGGTGTTTGATGTGAAAGTATTTAAGTATCATCACAATTCCTTTATTATTTATAATACTGGCTATATTTCATTTAAACTTGGTAATTGTCATTCTCTTCAATCTTCATGATGTTGGTAGTTGAAGGCACAATTCCATCTAGTTCTCCATTGTCCTTGGGAAATCATATACATCCTGTTATTGCGTTATGAAATATATATTTTTTTTGGTCTTGGGCTTTGCAGACTAAGACAAAAGAACTAGACAAGGCTGATAATTTGAAGCTGTTGCTACACAATCTTGACCTTTCTTACCGCCTACATTGGGTTGGTGGAAAGACAATTAAACTGACAAGGCATGGCCAGGAGTTGGGTGTATTTCAGTTGTGATTAATGATTATGGCTTATCGATGCTTCATGAATCTTGTTGAGTTGCTTTGGAGTTTTTATAGACAGCTGCACTGACGTATGATCAGTGTGTTTCAAAGTTTGGCCAGAACCATCATGCAGATCATGTAAGCCACTTCACTGTTCAGTCAATTATTAAAGCTTTTCCTGTGCATCTAAACAATGCATTACACGGGTTCCTAATGCACTATAGATAAAAACTCAATGCAGCACCACTTTCTTGTTACAGGGTTATTGCTTACATGGGGGTTTCTGGAAGGGGCTGTTCTGTTTCACCATCAGGCTCCAAATGCAGCCAGCGTGCTTTCTTGTTGGCAGTGATTTGCATGCTACCATGATATATGTCTTCAATGACAGATCAGATATACTTAGGAGTTAGTGCCAACCTAACGTAGAGTTGTAAGTTACATTCTTTTCTTTCAGAAGTCAAATGATATTTGGTACAGTACAACTGTGCTACACTTGTGGTCTTTCTTCCTGCATTGAACTTTCAATGATTCTAAGTTTATACTTATGCTTGCTGTTAAGAGCAACATTTAAAATGCTATTATTGAGAACTTAGAGACTTTTGAAAAAAATAATGTGAAAGCCCTGGTCCTGAAAAAGTCCGATCAAATTTAAGTATTAATATTGTCTGTCATTTGGCTGGTAGTACCACGGTCATGTATATGTGTTTTGCGTATAATACAATAATAATTTGTATGTCATGTTTTACTTGATTTTAAGGCAGAGATTACAACTAGTAATAAGCAATCGCTACAGACAACTCAGTCTTCGCCAAGTGCTTGTGCTGTTTTTTTAATAGACCGCTCATATGTTAATTGTTCTACAGTATAGTTCGTGGGTCCTATCAGGAGCTTCTCAACTGTCAGGTGAAAGTTTCAAGCCTTGAAGGACATCGGATTCCGGGAGTCACTTGTCTCTGGAGCTCCAGGCGCACAACTTTCATCAATCTGCTGCTCTGTGATCAGTATTATTACAGGCACTACCTGAAGGGATCCACGTGTGCGAATTTAAGTTCAGGTTGTAATCTTGAGATGATCGGTAGCTAGGGAACATTTCACCAAAGCAGTTAGAGCATCTCCAAGAGATGCCAATAAATTCACACCCTAAATCTCTTTTTACAGATCCTAACCACGATATAAGGTCCCAAAATAATCATTCCCTCCAACAGATACCCTAAACCAAAAAAACAAAATTGGGAGCCTAGATCATCCTCTATAAGTAGAGAACGAGAGCTTATTTTTTGGGTATGTTCTATTTTTAGGAGTCTATTTGGGAATCTGTTGGAGCTACTTCTTACCCTTCAACTCTAAAATTTAAATATTAAGAGCCATATAGAGTATCTCTTGGAGATGCTCTTACACCGTTGTTAATAATCGAGTGGTTAAATTATGATTTATCTTCTATAGAAATGATTTTTGAACGCTTGCCCTCCCTCTGTGCCTTTGTAAGAATGTGCTTGGCAATAATGTATCACTGAGCTGGGTGTAAACTGTAAAAGAATGTGCCAGACAAGAACGTTGTATAGTGTGAACTGTAAAAGAATGTGCCTATGTAAGAACAACATTTTGGGCGTAAGAAAAATCGGCAAAACAAATTAAAAGGATGGAAAATGGATGCAATGAAATTTGAATGCAAATTCAAAACTCATTCAAAACCAAAATCCATATTCCAATTAAAAGGAAGTACAATCGGCAAAACAAATTGAAAATGAAAATGATACACTTTTTAGAATTTTGCCAGATAAAAATCAAATTCCAAAACCAAAATCATATTTGAATTAAAAAATGGAAACCAAAACCAAATTAAAATTAAAAAGGAAATAAAATTGAAAATAAAGAAATTCGCCTTGGGCAGCCCATCCCCTTTCTTTCTCCTTTTTCCTAGCCCATCTCTCCCTGGCTCAACTGGCCCTCTTCCCTCTTTCTTTGTCCCCCCTCTCTCCTTCCTTAGCTTTTGGTCGAGTTGGCCTGGCCTAGCCGTGTGCCCGACTATGCCTGTGCGCTACATTCGTGCCTCTAACTCAGCTCGTGCGCTGCGCTCGCGCCTTTGAGCCGCTCGTGCCTGCGCTGAGTGCGCGATGCGCTCGACCTCACACATGTCACGCCGAGCTACCCTCGCCCGCACTACGCTCGTGCTCGATTGGGTCGCACTCACCGTGTGCCACGCAGCCCATCCCGCGCGCTCGCTCACGCAGTGTCGCCCCACATTGAGTCAGCTCGCACCATGCACCGACCGCGCCAGCTTTGCGCCTCTATTCACATCATGTCACCCGCGCCATTCCGTACCTACTCCTATCACGTTGTCACGCCAACACCCTATTGCGCCCATACCCGCCTGCCAACCACTCCCATCTCCTAACCGTCGCATAAACACCACGCTAGCGCCCACGTGCGCCCATCTCGCGCGGTAGCCACCGTGCCACCTGTGCATAGCGCCGCCACCACCCTCCTCGGCTATTTAAGCTACCCCGACCTCTCTTACTTGGCCCTCACTCTCACTTCACTCCTAGCCTCACCACTGTTCGAGCTCACAACTCGGGAACTCATCGTTGCACGTCGGTCGAACTCCGTCGCCTCTACCTCGTTGTTCCAGCAAATCCGAAATTCGTTCGCATCACATCATGTTCCACTACTCTCTCACTATTTACCATCTCCCAATTTCAAAGCTAAGTCATCTCACCCATTGGAATGTCTTCTTCCCCTATTCCGGTTGGAGCTGACTGTCACCGCCGCCATTGCGTCCCTGGTGATCTCCGGTCCAATTCCTCTGAGGTGGAGCATCTCTCCATCATCCTCTACCTCCCCTGACCCCTAAGAGGAGCTCCTATTCACCCTAGGTCGCCACCACCAGTGTGCCACACTCGCCGCCACGGATCATCGTGGCTAGGCGCCCCATAGCTCCTCTGTGCCCACTGACTACCTTGGTACATTCTACTCATCCTCCTGATGCTCATGCTCCCTTTCGTCTTGCCCCTCTTCCATTCTGGTGCCACCGCCCCCTTTCCCCTCTCCCACCCAGCCACCGTGGACCACTCCAACCCATCTCTGCTCCACCCCAGGCCATGGTGCCGCCAATAATGGCTAGCACTAGTCCCCAACAAGCCATTTTGGTCACTGCCATTACCTCTCTAGCCATCGCTCGCTATCATCATCGCTGCCAGAACCGATGCACCGCCCTCCCTTGTTCGACTCTTTGCTTTGTTCTCTCTCTGTGTATGACATGTGGGCCTAAGCACTATTCATGGTCCCACATGTCAGTGTCTATTTCCTTTTTCAATTAGAAAACAATTTAGGAAAATCATAATTACTTGCATATCAATAAGAATTAAGGAATTAATTACTATAGGATTAAGCCATATATGTATATACATACATATGTACGTATATATGTAGGTACATACATATGTATATATAAGAAAATAATTTCATACTCTTGGAAGTACGTACTCTACTTGTTATATATACCATTTAAATGATATTGTTATATCTATTTATTCTTTTGAGTATATTCTAATGATTATAAGATACTCCAAAGTGAGTTACATGAAAATTTTCATCAAAGTCCACTTTTTATAGCATAATTAGTGTATGTACTCCTTTTATATATGGAAAACGGTATATAGCAAAAATAAAGGATTTCAATAAAAAATTTTCAACAAAATTATATTGGAGTATCTTAGAATTAGTATTTAAGTATAATGAAAGTGACAAATAAGTATAACATGTTTATTTAAGTGGTATATTGACAATAGGGGAGTACGAAAAAGGTTTCATACACACACATACTTACATATGTGTATATATATATATAGAGAGAGAGATAATTAATAACCAGTGCGTAGATGTAAAATACGCAGAGAAGTTACTGATGTTTTTAAATGAAGTTATTACCAAATCTTCACAGTGCCTGAAAGTTATTGACGTTTTTGAATGAAATTATCATCGGTAGCGAGTGAAGTTGCTGCCGAACGCTTACAGTACACAGCCGGTGGTAACTTTTCTCACAGCCAGTAATAACTTTTCTTATAGCTGGTGATAACTTTCCAAGGCACAAAACTGCACGCACAGAATGCGCATGCACAAAATAGTACTACCATGTATGTGTGTGTAGGAAGTCTCTTTTCTACTACCGGGTATAGTTACTCCCTATGTCGTATCTCACAAAGTAGGAAATATCTCGCGTAACGGAGGGTATGTACGTGTAGTATATGAGTATATAAGACCATCTAGATGGTATGTATACTTTTTTAAGGTGGTGTATACAACTTTTCAACATACTCTTTTTTATGTACAAATATGAAGATATTAGCAAAATATGACTAAAACTATATGCTCCTTTGCAATTTTTTTTCATGTGGTTGGCATTGAAGTATCTTAGAATTAGTATATGAGTATACCTAATATGATATAAGGAGTATATTAAGTTTGTCTAGGTGATATATGATGCCGAAATAGGACACCATGGTGTTAGGTTACCATGATTAGTTAAAAAATAAAATTCTATATCTTTATGAGGCATTTTACCAAACTCATAGTGGGCAAATTAGTTGAATGTATGCTTAAGCTCCTACCCGCGCCCCGCCCCAATCTAGACTCCCAAGCCAAGCCCTTCCAAGCTGCCCCACCCGCTTGCACTACGTTGCCCGCCGCAGTGCCACACAACGCATGCCCATTGCCTATGTCGTATCGCCTACTGTTGTGCCAGCTTGCCCCTGCAACGCGGCCGTACGCACACAGTCATGGATAGCTAGGGTTGCACCGGGGTAGCCGGCTCTCACGTCCTGGCTAACACTTGGTGGGTTCTTGCAATCTTGGAGAATTCTGAAAGAGAAATAGAAAAGGAGTGGTTCAGAACTACAAGAACTGAAATAGAATGGGGGGGCTGGGCATGAATTAGGCTAGATGCAATGCTCGATTTCGAATAGAGGTTTGATACAAATAAATTCCCCACCTAGATGCCCATCTATCCCTTATCTCCCTCCTTGTTAACATGGATGTCTTCACCGCCCGATCCAGTCGGCGGCCACATAGTACGTGTTCCTAAGACAACAACTACACGCCGTGAGCGTCCATTACCACCTCCCCATCGCCGGCCGGTTCCAAGCTGCTTGCCTCCATATCCCGTTAAAAGTGGCGACTTTGGTCGAGAGGTGAAGGCATGGTGGGTGGTTGGGTTTTGGGAGATGAAGGAGTGAGGATGTGGGAAAGGCAGTTAAAATCGACTTGAGGCGAGGGAACGGAACGAAAGGCACAATGGCGAGAGTGATTCAGGGAGGGAAGTTGTGAGGAAACTGAAGAAGGGCTGATGACGTGGGTCCACCTATCAGCGCACATTAGAGGGGAGAGAGAACGGACGTACGACCATCAACTCATCTTTTTTAAGTAGTATAAGTGTGTGTTGTATTGTTCTTGTAGATAAGAACATATGATTTTTTTTTATTTTGCAGGTAAACATAAGATTGATATATGACGTTCTTCGTCCAAAATTTTCCTAAGTTTCCGAACTGATTTTCCATCTCCTTAATTTATTCATGCATTTTATTTGACATTGATATTGCTAGGATCCAATCTTGACCCATTCATATAAGAAGCTCTAGGCAAGAAGTTGTTATAGTTGACCTTTCTTTCATTCTTATCTCCAGGTGCTGATCGAATAGCTAGAGCATTCGCCGGCAAAAGCTTTTGTTTATTTGATAAAATTAAGTGTGCGTGTCTTGACTACTGTATTACTTATGTGCGAATTAGCTAGCTCATGGTGGACGTACAACGAGAAGTACGGATACTTATCTAGCAAAGACAATTTTCGAAGGAAGAGGTAGTACCTTTTAGGCTGTGCATGTACTTAATTGCATGCTTTGTTTAATTGTTAGGTTTTGTTCCTGCATTATTCGGTAGTAGTGATCAATTTTGTGTTGAGGCAAGTACTCTGGCGATCCGAAGGTACCTCGAGGATACAAGGAAGGCACCAAATACTACACGCATTGTTGGAAGTCTTGTGTTGTTTTGTCTGAAAAATAGTGTTTTATGGCCGAAATTGTACTGTAGTTAGTTGAAATTGTATTGTAGCTGAAGATGATTTATTTGGTATAATTAAATTTAAAAAAATAAAAATAGAAAAAAAATATGTTAGCTCATCATGGATAATACAAACGAATACTAAAAAAGAACCGGAAAAAGCTCAAAAACTAAAAGTTCAGAACAAGATGAAATTTATAAATAGTGAAAAATAAGTTAGAAGTCGAAACTCAAGTCGAAATAAATAGGGCATAAAAGTTCCCTCAGTTTCAATGCCTTTTTTTTCCATCTCGCATCATGTACGTATGTGACGTCAATTAATTGTGCTACATCAACCTTGACCCATTCATAATATTGATCATAATAGTGATCTTGTTGGCTAAGAAAATCTACGGCTGGCGTGCATAGCCCTATCTAGGCAAGAAGAGAGCCTAGCTTCATCGTTAATTGTATTTAATGGACAACTTCCCATGCATCTCGCCTCATGATGCTGACCAAATATTAGGCCAGTTCTTTTTCTTATGACTTCTTTCAAAAAATAGACAGAATGGTTTTTCTACCATCGTTTTGAAGCGGTTTATCGGGACAGTTTTTTTAAAACGGTTTATCGACATTTAATTCATTCATATAAGAGCTCACATTAAGATCAAAAATAAAAAACCGTAGCTATAAACCATAAACCGCGGTCGAAAAGAATCCGCCCATAATTGTCAGTTATCAAATGGCAAACTCTGTTAAAGTGCATGTGGCATTGTTGTCCACTGGATTAGATAAAGAGTTGATTGGTTGGGTTGTGGTCGTACAGAGAAGTACGGCAGCTGATCTAATGAAGATAATTTTAAATAGCAAGTGTGTACTTAATTATTGAGTTGTGCACTGAATTTTCTTAATGTTATGCCAACGGTCGTCAATTTAAAATTGGTTATACCTCACTCAGGAAAAAAAATGGTTATACCTTCTCTCATGGAGGAAAATATTAACAGATAGATGTGCTCACGAGCCTCACCTCAGAAGCATAGGTCATACGTCAATGAGACGATAGGGTTGTGAATTCTGAATTATCACCGAACAGAGTGGCAAATCCTCACTTTTCTTAATTTCCATATGTTCATCCCTTTCTGATTGCTAAATGCTAATTGGTGCATGAGAACGTCCAAGAGCTTAATTGAAGCTAAAATATTGATTTGGTTGTTGATCGGTGGATGCCTGTTCAAAACATAAAAAAGAGAAGAAAAAAGAGAGAAGACCACGGTTCAGGAAAAAAAAAGGGATAAGAAAGTTAAATAGGACGAGAGGGCATTGTGCGCTAGCTAGCTCGTTGGTTTCTGAATCTTGACTTGTCCATAGACAAAATTTTCAGCTACAAAATAAATCCAACATGTCACTATCGGCGTTTTGGTTGACTACAGATTAATTTGGGGGTGCCTAGGTAAGAAGAATGCTCCATTAATTAGGTATGTTCTTTCGATCGTGGTTGATGATTTATGGCTATAGACGATGGCTTTTGCCTCTAAAACGAGTGCTTGTGTGAACTAATCAAATATCGATAAGTTGTTTTGAAAATGTTGTCTTGATAAACCGTTTGAAAAGGTAATGGAGAAACCGTCCCGCTTGTTTATTTGGAAGAAACCATATGCTTAAAAAAACAGGAACATTGGTGGGTTGTTTGACCTCGCCGCCATACGGACCCTAGGATGCTAGCCGATGGGAACAATGGCCTCGCTCCAAATGACTTCGCTTCTAGCTTGTAGAACGCGTTGGCTTCTTAATTTCGTCTTTTTGGTTTTGGAGTTTTTGCTTTTCTATTATTCCTTTACATTGTCCGTAATGATACAACTTTTTATATTTAAAATTTAATTACTCAGAAAAATCTAATAGTCGCTGCAGTACATTTCAGCCATAAACCCAAAGTGGAAGTTATTTGGAGCACTCTAAGTCAACATCTTGTACTAATTTTTTGGGGAAGAAATAGTTAGACTATGTGTAACGATTATAATTTACTTTCAAGAAAAGATTAGCTAGCAGGATCCCCTGTGAACTTACAATGAGAAGAATGACAACTTATCTAGTTAAGATGTAGTTTTTTATTCTTTTAGGGTACTAAATATAATTTTTAAATACTAGTATCAAGAAACAAAAAGACAAGCAAACACCTGCTTGTCTTTTTGTTTCTTGATACTAGGGATAATTGAAATTAAAATTTTGCAGGTTTACATAACTTTCTTAGTACTACATCTATGACCATTTTTTTAGTATTTTTCAAACATTGCATCATGTTGAAATTGTTAACGGGGACACCTGTTCCTGTAGATACGAGTTAATTTTCTTTTGCGGAATTTTCCAGCAGTGTAGGTGTATATGAGAAAACTCTAGTAAAGGAGGTATAATTCTAAGTGTAACCCTCTATAATTCATACAATTGTATATATAAATCATGAAGTTTTGCAGCCTAGTCTATTTTGGTTAGCTAGTTTGATTTTTATATTATATAAAAGTGTGCAACCAAATCCTTCGAGATGTAATTCATGAAGTTTTGCAATCAAGCCCCTATATGGGAATTCGGTTAGCCAGTTTGAATTTATACTATACAAAATTGCACAACCAAATTCTTCAATGTGTAATTCATGAAGTTTTGTAATCAAACCCTGTATTGGAATTCGGTGTTCTAGTTTGAGTTTGGAATATACAAAATTGTGAAACCAAATCCTGCAAGACGTGCCTGTTCTTTCAAAGCTCAAAACTAAACCAAATTATATTATTTTTAATGTTAAATCCTCCATGCATGGTACCATTCAATATTTTATTTAAGAATATACTGGCCGGTGAAGACAAGATAAGCTATACATCTTGTAGATCAAATGTATTCACATTTACACACATAAAGCGGCATCTTTAGCTTGCAATACATATATCTTCCCTTTCTTAAAAAAAATTAGACAACTTGTTGCAGAGCACGTCTAGTGTTATGCATTAACATTAAATGCTCAATGCATGTTGTTGACTTGGCATGTATTAATTATAAAATCACCCCAGGAATCAAAAACATAATTTATAAATTCTTTATACAAGTTATTTGTTTAGACGTACAATTTATTTTTGACCACGTATGAACAAAGTGGCGGACCAGATTTGAATCCGAGTATGCCTAAATAAAAATTATTATCCAATGTTGGTATAATCTAATACAAAAATTCGGTAAACGGTTCGGTAAAAAACATAATATATCTAAAAGATCTCATAATACCTTAAATTCAACAAATAAGTTCAAATTTGCATAACTGATAATATAAATTGTTCAAATGTAATATAAGGTCTTACATAAATGGAAGATTGCAACACTAGTTTAAGGCTTTTGCTTTCATTTTACTGAATCAATGATCCTACACCAAACCATGCAAGAAAGGAAGAAAGTAAAGTACCAGGGAATAATCTCCAAGTCGAGATAGCACAAGAGCAAGAATCGATGTTGATCTACCGAGGAGAGGATGGTGGCGACACCGCGACAACCGGCGGCGGAGGCGGAGATCTGTGCAGCAGCCGAGTCGATGTTCTTCTCGTTCTTCTTGCGGATCTCGTGCGCTGGGCCGCGGAGGAGCCGGCCAATTGCGGAGGCGGAGGCGAGGCGGAGGCGAGGAGCTCGGCGGATGCGAGCGGAGCCGCGGAGGGACCGAGGGCCTGAAGCTTTCGCGGACAAGCGGAGACTTTTGGGTTAGGGCACGGAAGTTTTGGGCCAAATTGCACTATTGTAGAGTAGTCCGGGCCTATATGAACTACTCCTGGGCCCGCCCTGCGTATGAACTTTATATATAGAAGAGCTTAACATTGTTTGGGCTATTGTTACGGGTGGCCAAAAAAGATCTGTGAGATAGATAGCTGTCGGGATCGGGCATGTCGCATCCCGCTCGATTCGATCGTTGTGTCATGTCATCTACATCCGATCAAAAATAGATATCGGCCTTGATCAACTCGGCCACTTCCGCTTCGGCTTATTTTTCACTATTCATAAGTTTCGTCTTTTTCGAACTTTTGGCTTTTCGTTGAGCTTTTTGCGGTTCTTTTTTTCCGTATTTGTTTGTATTATACGTAATGGTCTAACATATTTTTATTTTTAAATTTTTAAATTTAATTATGCTAAATAAGCTTCACATCATTTACATGCTTTTTTCAACCACTCTGATGTTTTCACCATATGCCACGAGCTTTTCAAAGTGAACCGATCACCACCATCATTTAAGCAAAGTCTCTTTTGATTTGCAAATAGTTATCTTTTTGTGGAAAAAGTTTTCTTTAAATATGGCGCCCACTAATTACTTATTATTTAGTTGTGATTGGGAGATATATGGATACATAATTAATAGGGTCCACGTATGTAAAAAGACATTAATTAATTCCTTCATTACTGTTTTGCGTAGAGCTAAAACCAGACATAAATGATGCAGAAAGAAGGAGTAGTACTTCATTTCAGGAGGTAGCCCAATGTAACTATCTTGCTGAGTACTTTTTCTGTACCGCGTACCACCCTATGGCGTCATTTTGTTACATTTGTTTTAAAGTTATAAATTGATTGATTGAACATATGTTTTTTTGCGATTGGATTCAACTTATATTTAACCGTATTTGCAAAAGAAAAATTATAATAATTGGTTATGAAAATTAACAGAACAAAGTATGTTATCATTTAAACACAGGTTAATCTTTGCAACTCATTTATGACGTTAACAAATTTAGAATAAATCTAAGCCACGTGCACTAGTATAGTCCTGTTAGTAATTAAACACTGATTTACCAAAATGCTGGTTTATTCTTCTAAACTATATAGGGCATGTTCTTTTTAGTTGAGGTTTATGACTTTTGACTATGACTTGTGACTTTTGGACTGTTTTTATGAGAGATTACAGAGTAACTGAAACTCACTTGCTGTTTTTACCGATATAAATGAAGTCGGTACAGTATGTACTATAATTAATTAGTAGACTTTATCTTAAAAAGATAATTCGTTTAAAAGTTAGTTACCGTAAAAAACCAAAAGCTGAAACCAAAAACTCACTTGCTGTTTTTGCGGTTGGCATCGGGCATCCACGTAGGCGCTGGGCCCACCAGGTTGCAAACCACAAAAAGAAATTGTTTAAAGATAACGGGTTCAGTTTTCTCCACGTTGGCAGCTTCTACAGCCGACGGAATGCGCTACCGTCACCCACTCCTTAGAGCAACTCCAGCAGAGCCCTACTGAGCCCTCAAACCTCATATTTGAGGCTTGAGGCAAAAATAAAGGTCTAGCAGGCCCCTACTTGAGCCCTCAAATTTGAGGAGCCCTCAAATCCCCTCCCACCCCTCATTCCTGGGGCCCCTACTCGCTCTCATTTTCTGTTTTCCCGCCTCGGTGAAAATCCCCGCCCCGCCGCCACCTCGCCTCCGCTTCTCGGCTCCTCCGCGTCCCCTCCTCCCACTCGCTGAGGCGCCTCCTCCTGCTCCTTCCCGCCGCCGCCTCCCTGCCGCCCCCGCCTCGCCGCCCCACCGCGCCGGCCCCGCCGCCTTTCCCTTCCCCGCCTCCACCCCTCCCCGCGCCCCTTCCCGGCGCCCCGCCTCTCCTTCCGTCCCGCCTCGCCCTCTTCCCCGCCGTCCCGACTCCCCCTTCCCTCGCTGCCTCGCCTCCCCCGCCCCTTCCCTTCCCGCGCCTCCACCCCTCCACCGCTCGCCCCCTTCCCGCCGTCCCGCTGCTCCGACTTCCCTGCCGTCGCTCGCCTCCCCTCGCCTTCCTTTCCCGCCCGCGCCTCGCCTCTCGCTCTCCCGCCCCTTCCGGCGCCTCCGCCTCCACCCGCGCCGCCTCGCGCCCGCCGCCTCGCCCGCGCTCACCGCCTTCCCGCCCGCCGGCGGCGGCGCGAGCGCGAGCGAGGAGCGGCCGGGCCAGCGCGATGCGGCCAGCCGTCGGCGTGGGAGGCGGCGGCGGCTGGTCCAGCCGGGCGGTGGGCGCGGCGCGCACGGCGCGGTGTGTTTCGGCGCGGCGCGAGCGCGGCGGATGAGGAGCGCCGGCGCACGCGGTGGGCGCCGTAGTCGCCGGTGGCGCGGTGGAGCTTCGGCGCGTGCCGGTGCGCAGCCGGTCCCATGTGTCGGTGTGGTGGAATGGATTTGTCGAGTGGGTCCCATGTGTCATAGTGTGGTGGAATAGATTTGAGGGCTTTGATTTGAGGGGTACTGTTGGAGTAGAAGCAAAAAATTGGGCCCTCAGTAGGGGAGCCTCAAATCAAAAGTAGGGGCTCGATTTGAGGGCTCCTGCTGAGTTGCTCTTACGTTACACACATGCCTCACCGGCAATGGGTCCCATGTGTCAGCAGGGGGGCTGCTGCTTTTGGACCCCACCGTGAGGTTGTTCGCAAAACACCGCACACCCCCCTCACTAAAAACAATTTTGCTCATGTCGCCGCCACCCAAAAGTTATTTTCAAGATCCGAAGTTGCTTAACTTCTAGACTAACCATCCAATTTGCGATCCGTTTTGAGCTATCGTGCTCCTTATAAGTTATAACGATATCCGCAAAAAAAAAAAACTAAAAAACTATTTTTATTATTTTGTACTTAAAAAGTTATGCTACCAATAAAACCAGGTATTTAACCCCTAATGTTTCAAAGCCCTAGCAGTGTACACCCTAAGGATGATTTTACCACTGTCAATCAACTAAGGGCATATTTGTCCAGACGTGCGACATTAGTGGCAATGGAGGTTTGTTAGGGAGATTAACGCGTCTGAGGAGGAGCTTCACATGCGAGCGAGCCGTGCTACGTATACCTCAAGGGCTCCATGCATGGCTCGGTGTGACGCCTCACGCTCCCTATGTTGCATGTGTCGTGTGTGTGGGGGCGCTAGCTTCTCGTTTGCCGATGTTGTAGCCACCACGGCGGAATACGTTTTGGTCTTCAGTTTTTGATTTTTAGTTTCTATCTTTTATTTTCTTAATTTTGTTTTTTCTGATTTTATTGCCTTTTTAATTTTTTGTTTTTTTCTATATTTCTTTACATTATCCGTGGTGGATTAACTTGTTTTTTCTATTTTAAATTTTTTAATTTTAACTATATATATAAATAAATTATCAGTAGTTACAGTATAAAATAAACCGTCAACGGTACCAATAGCGAAAAATAAACTGAAATGTGCAGCACCTAAACCTTGGGTAGCCTTTGACCGACGTACAATGCCCTCGTCATATCCATCAACCCAAGCATGAAGTACATGCGTCTCAGCTAGACCTCGCCATCGTCCTTTCTTCAATTTCCGGAACAAATTTGACGGAGGGGATCCAAGGGGAACAAATATCAAGAATGCAAATATTTAGGTTCTGATCAACTCGACTTTAGCTTCTAATTTCTAGTTTATTTTTTACTATTCATAACTTTCGTTTTTTTTTAACTTTTGGTTTTTTGTTGAGCTTTTTTGCCGGTTCTTTTTTCCCGTATTTGTTTGTATTATACGTAATGGGCTACCATATATTTTATATTTTTAAAATTTTTAAAATTTAATTATGCTAAATAAGCCTCTGTCAGGTATAGTGCTTTTTTCAGCCAGCTACAGCGTTTTCAGCCATAAGCTATGAGCTTTTCAGCCGAACCGATCACCACCTTAAGCGGGCCACGTTGTAGGGGGAAAAATTCAAATTATGCACTTTATGTTCATACTTTCCATCCCAAGTATACTGAACTATTCATGCAAAAAAAATTATATATTGCATTGTATTTCTTATCTATCACCCTCTCGCATGTAAACCTAAGCCAAAAAGGCCCTGAACCGACCCTGGCTTGATTTTGGCCGAATCATTGAACCCATAGCTTTAATCGGTCAAGCTTAGGGCAATGATTCAACACGCGAAAAAAGCTCGACTTGCTTACCCTATTTGAAATACATGAATTTCATAGAAATTTCATAAGAAACACTTAAATCCCAAAGGGTTAGCGAAAATGCCCATGTTAAAAATGGAGCCTTAGTAGATGGAACTCGGGCAAAGAGTCTAGGCCCGAAATGAATCAGACTTTGCTTGGCACAACTCAAGATCGAGCTCGACCCGAGAAATGTTTAATTAGGTCTAGTCGCAAATCGTTGCCCTTTTTCTATATTTTTTATTTTTACTATATTCAAGAAAAACACAACACACCAGTCACCACGTGCGCATACTTGTACCATTGCACTATAATGGCTCTGGTTTTGTCGCTAGATAGTGACCTAGCCATTTTAGCTGACACCTCTAGCGGATCTGAGGGTGCAACTTCGGCATATACTTGCCATACACTTGCCAATAATGGCTCCGACGTTGTCGCTACATAATGACCTAGCCATTTTAGCTGACGCCATCACTCTCTGGCGTCTCTAGCGGACCTAATTGTACAAATCAAGTATGTACTTGCCGTACACTTGCCGATAGCAAGCTAGCCACTTCAACAAACGCCATCACCTTTTTTGCCTCTAGCGGTTCGAATGTTGGCAAGCCATATGTGTCATTCTTTACATATCTCCGCCCAATAGCAACTTAGGGATTGCCGTTACATTGCTATATATCCACTTTACTTGACGTCATTGTCCCTGGTGTCTCTAGCGGCTTTGATTCTATCTTTGATTGTACCTTGTCATCGAGCCACCGCTGCCGCCGCCAACTAGAGTTATCATCCTAAAGACCTAAAGTACTCAAGAAGATACACTATTTAATTTGCAATATTTCTCAAAAATATACTTGTCTCTCGATATAACTCTTGATAAGCTAAACAACAATATACAAATACGTGAAAAAACTCCTACTTCATACGGATAGTTATAGTAAAAAAGTAAAAGAGGAGAATATAATGCCGCATGTGTTGTGGTCTTGCTGCTCTAGCTCTAGGCAAAAACATTTAGGGGCTGTTTGGTTGCCTGCATGTGCTCATGCAGCTGCATGAGCGTGGCCAGGCTGAGGAGGGAAGCTCCTCAGCCATGTTTCTCCTTAGCCTGACTCCAGTTGATTTTTTGCATCCACTCGTGCAGGCTCTCTCCTTCATGCAGGCAACCAAATACCATCTCCCTGCATGCGCTGGTACAAACCACCCCTATACAGGCAACCAAACAGATCCTTATAGGATCAACCTCTCTCTCTCTATCTCCCTAACCACCCTTTTTTCTCACCCCTTTGACATTTTCTAGGCTCTCAATAAAACCCAGCCCCTCTCACTCCTTTTTAGACCCAGCCGGATCCAATGCCCATCCCCACTGCCGTCTCTCTCACTCCCAGCTCTCTCACTCCCGGCTCTTTCTCTCTCTCTCTCTCTCCTCCCAATAACAGCAGCATCAATAAACTAAAGCCCAAGTCAGCGCCTCTCCCTCCTCCATAGCCGAGAACTCGAGAAGCAGAGCTAATGGAGGCGGGCTCCGGGTGCTACTACAGCAGCAGCAACAACAACTGGGACCTGCACGCCGTCGTGCGCTTCGCCTGCGGCGGCGGAAGCGTCCCGCCGCCGCCTTCCGCCGACGACCCCTTCTCGTCCTTCCTCCCGCCGCCGGCGCCGGCCGTGACGGACGACGAGCTGCCCGTCGCGGCGTGGCAGCCGCTACCGGACCTCGCCGGCTGCGCCGACCCAGTCGAATTCGACGAGCTCTTCAAGGCCTTCTTCGCGCCGTTGTTACCGCCCCACCTCGTCTGCAGCAGCAGCCACCGGAGAAGCCTACAAACGAAGGGACGACGGCCCAGCTACAGCAGCCAGCGGCCCACGCGCCGCCGGCCATGCCGCAGCCCACCGGTCGGCAGGCGTCCAGCGGCGGAGGACCAAAATCCAAGAGAAAGTACGTAACTAACCTCAGTTAATTCATTTCGAAATTAGCCTGTGAAATGTTGCTGATCATGTCATGGCATGCACGAGCGCGGTTGCAGGAAGAAGCAGGTGAAGAGGGTGATGCAGCGGGTGCAGGCGGACTACGTGTCGGCGGACCCGTGGGCGTGGCGCAAGTACGGGCAGAAGCCGATCAAGGGGTCGCCGTACCCGCGGGCTACTACCGGTGCAGCAGCGACAAGGAGTGCAAGGCGCGGAAGCTGGTGGAGCGCTGCCGCACCGACCCGGACACCTTCGTCCTCACCTACACCGGTGACCACAGCCACCCCGTCCCCATCAACCGCAACTCCCTCGCCGGCACCTCGCGCAACAAGCAGCCACGGTCCCCCGAACCCGCTGCTGCCGGGTCGCAGCAAGCTCCGGTTGCCGCAGCCACGGAGGAGGCGGCGGCGTCCTCGTCGGCCGGGCTGTCCCCGACGACGACGCCGCGCTCGCCTTCCGTGGAGTACCAGGAGGAGGAGTTCGAGGAGGCCGGCGCCGGGCTGCTGCAGGAGGAAATGGAGATGGCCGGCGAGGAGGACGCACTGCTGTTCTTGAACCCCGACGAGCCCGCGATGGACGTCAGCAGTGGATCCGCAGTCGACGGTGGGACCGGAACGGCCCCGATCATCAACATCGTCGAGGAGACGTTCGTCGTCACGCCGTGGATCACGGCCGCCGGCGACGCCATCGCCGCCGCCGCCGCGCTTGGCCTGTGGAGTTGACTCCTGCGTACATTGCCGTACATAGCATGCTCGCTGTCAATCCTGGCTTCTCGCAGCAGTAGAATCAGAGGACTTGAAAGAGAGAAGGGTGGAAAAGCTAAGGGGAGAGAGTGTGGAAGAGAGCGTCTGATCCATGCAACATTTGCAGTACCAGCAGTAGTATTACCTAGTGTAACTAAGTGTGATCCATGCTGCATTTGCAGTACCAGTAGTAGTATTACCTAGTGTAATCAAGTGTTTAATTAGCCTTTTATTTTCTGAGAGGGAGTGTTTCATTAGCTAGTAGCTAGTGAGCTTGGCTTAAGAGTATAGTAAGTGTTTAACTAATCCAAACCAAAACAAAACATCTTTTGTTAATTTCCTCAGATTTAGTTTTTCTTTTTAGACATGTTTGGATCCTTGAATGCCTGCCTTTTCTAGAGCTTCTTCTGTGCTACATTTGTGCATGGATAGATCATCCTAGTATCGCAGTCATAGTACCCAGAAGATGGAACAAAAGGGGTGAGAAAAGAAGAAAAGAGGAAGGGGTTGAAAGGAAAGGGTTGGTGGTGTGGGCTGTGGTGGCTCTTCTTGTCTCTTCCCTTTCACTGTGCCCAATTTGTGTGTGTGTAATGTGGCTTTTAGGCTGCAGTGCAGCTGTGCTTTCCAGACCAGAACCATGTAAGATGTTGTAATGGCAATAAGTGATGCCTTTTGTTCTGTATCTTGCTCTTGTTTGTTTCCTTTTTATTATTTTTAGTGGATTTAATTTATGTTTGTGGTATGAATGCTGGGTTTTTTGTTTGCTGTGGCAGAGGCTAAACTAAGGTTACTAAAGATTTGGTATTAATTAACTACTCCTTCCAGTTCACAATAAGAAGTCATTTTGGAATACGCACAGTCAAATATTAGAAACTTTGGCTATCGATATCTTTTTAAATATTTAGATTAGAAATATAAAATCATATGTATAAATTCGTCTTGAAAAACACTTTTATAATGTTATAATTTTTATTGGATTTTATAAATATATTATAATAGTAATTGATGATCAAAGTTATATTTTAGAGACCGTATCAATGTCTAAAACGACTTATTTTTGTGAACCGGAGGGAATATATTTTTTTATAGGAAGTGTCTATACAACATTTGACTGTTTTTTAGACAAAAACAGTCAGATTTTGAGCCGTTAGATGGAGATCCAACTCCCTAGATCATTTTTTTGGAGGGGGCTTGTATGGGTGGATCCGTTGGATGGAGATCTAACGCCCTAAATCAATCTGACTGTTTTGTCCTAAAAACAATCGAATGTTGTATAGCAAGACTCTTTTTATATGCTACCAATAATTTCTTTTCTTGTGAGAACATTTCATATGGTTGGTTACCATGTGAATATATGTCGGAGCCATGAAATGCAACTAGTAAATTATTGGTGTTTTACACATGTTCCATTAATCCATACCAAAAGTTGATTCAACCAGTCTCCTTTCAAATCCCTTTACAAGATCAAAAGAGCGGGATCGCTCATCAACACGTCATGAATCACTCACGAGCTCACAAAATCCAATGACTCTCTAGCGAACAGCTTGTGTCCATTAATTGTTTATCACTTTTGACGCAAGTTCCAGCACCGTCCGTCCGTCGTGTGCACCTAAAAAATATGGGTATTGATAAACATCATCTAGATATTTTCTTTCTAATTATCATTCAGATTTATGACCATTGGATTAGAGATCTAAGGGCCACAAATTCTCCCCACCCCCTAAAAAAAAATTCACCCTCCTTCAAAAAAAATTCTCCCCCTCCAAAAAAAGATCCAACAGTTCAAAATTTGGATGATTGTTGGAAAGAAAATATCCGGATGATACCTATACACACCCAAAAAATATTCCAAGCAGGAGTTCATCAAATACTTTCTTGGTCAATCTGCTTTCCAGTGCACTGCAGATAGGCTGGACTCGAAACGGATTGTATAGCTTTTGTCTGCATGCTTTGCTTGCCCGCGTGGCTGCCAGTGGAAGGCCGTCGCACGGGAGGCACCAAGCTCTTCCTGTGCTCCACGCTACAGATTTCCTATGCTCGTAGCTCGTTTCAAATCAGAATCTAAAAGCTATTTGAAACACATTAGATTATTAACACGATTTTTTTCTCTTTTTTCCACTTTTTTCTTTTTACCTTTTGTTCCTCATTTTTCATATTTTTTCTTTATTTTTACTTAATTGAATACATCAGAAAAAAAGATAACAGCTACTACAATGTTATTTGAGCCAAAAGACATAGTCACCACTAGAAAAAAAAATAAGTATCACGCCAACATAGTGTTTGTTCGTTTCAAAACGTAAAGTATATTGTCACGAAATATTTCAAAATATATTGTGTATATATGAATTTAATGATTTTTTTCTGTTTTAGACTCATTTATATCTTTCATGTCTCTCCGGAGCAAACATTTATGACACACATTCTCTCTTTTCCTCCGGACATTAGTTAATACTAGAGATATCATGATAATTTTATATAGAGATATCATGATAATTTTATATCATTCTCTTAGTCCTATAATCCCTTTAAACCGCAACATATCTTATACACTCAAGCTTAGGATGTATTCATGGTGTATCTCAACTAAAACAGTCATGAAAATATTAGGAAAAATTTTTACATGTACTTTTAAATTTGCTTTAACTATGCATAAAATTTCAAGCTCAGATTTATTATATGTTAGTGGTAACAAAAAGAGAAAAATCTGACAAATATTAGGAATTTAATTTTGTTGGAAATTTATCCTTTTTGCTACTCTTAACATAGAATAAATTTGAGCTTATAATTTTATACATAGGTGCAGTAAACTATGAAATATATGTAGAAATTTTCTTAAAATTTTTCATGACTATTTTTAGTTGGGGTGTGCATCTCAATTTTGAGTGTATAGGATATATTGCCCCTTAAACCCTTGCTTGGCCAAGATATGCGTACTTATTAAAAAGAAAGGAAGGGGCAGCAACCAAACCGTATTAATTGGAACCAAAGAAACATTACCTGCTAATATGTTTAGTAGTTATATTTCTCACAATAAAATACATATCTAGATTAATACACATATGAAAAAAAAGGTACGGGCGAAAATCATTTTGCCTGAATGTGTTAAAAAAAGTGGTTTGAGCTCTTGCTTCCTTCGCCCGGCAAAAGTTCTCCTGCTTAATTTCTTCCCTCCCTCGGTCGATCTAACCTGATCAGTTAGGCTTTTTTTTTGTAGCGTTTGGCTGAAATCACTGTAGTTGGCTGAAAAAAATACTGTAACTGACAGAGGCTTATTTAGCATAATTAAATTTAAAAAATTTAAGAAATATATTAGCCCATTATGTATAATACAAACGAATACGGGAAAAAAGAACAGGCAAAAAAGCTCAACAAAAAATCAAAAATTCATAAAAGGACGAAATTTATGAATAATGAAAAATAAACCAGAAGGTCAAGCCGAACCGATCAGAGCCTGATCTCCGCCTCCGTCGATCCGAAGTTTCAACCGTAGTATTTTTTTTCATACAAAAAGTTTGTACACGTACAATTACATTAAGGCTCTAGCTAGTAGTAGTAATTAGGGAAACCAGTGGCGTAAAATTATGAGCTTAATTAATGCTATCGTGCGTTTCTCCTTTGTGCACTTGAACGAGTCTCGTGTGCGGAAGGACCACGCGTGCCTGCCGGCCGGCCGGCCGGCCGTGCCGGGGAGCTCCCACCAGAGCACTCACAGCACTATAGCGGCACGTACAGCACCGTAGTAGCAGTAGTATCTGGGGCAGATCAGCCATGGCTAGAGATGGCAATGGGTACCCGAAACCCGAGTACCCGATGGGTTTTACCCGATAAGGAGGCGGGTATGGAAAGATATCTTCACCCACGGGTATGCTAATGGGCAAAAATCTCTACCCATCGGGTATGCGGGTGCGGGTGCGGGTGTATACTACCCGTACCGCATACCCGCTGGTAAAATATACCCACGGGTGTATATTAGATATAGCAACAGTACATATACCGTGGTCCGATATATATATTCAAACGGCCGATGGAAATACCCGACTCGATATACCGTGCCCGTATATACCCTTATCAATTGGGTATGGGTTACCCGTCGGTATAAATACCCACGCGGTACGGTATGGGTAGTTTCTATACCCGTGTGCGGTACGGGTATTGTAGCGGTGGGTGCGGGTATCGGCACGGGTATGGTTTGGCTATACCCGACGGTATTTACCCGTTGCCATCTCTAGCCATGGCACCTAGGCTTCAGATCGAGTTGTGAAATATTTATCGATGCTAAATTTAGGTAAGACTAAGACATAATCTTTCCTTCCAATCTAGGTCGTAGTGGCTTCCTATCCTCTACAGTCCAGGGTGTGATAAAACTCTGAATCTGCCCCTGTGGTACCTACAACACCATAGTAGTATTAATATCTTGTTTTGTTTCTACTGTGCTCGTGTCGTAAAAATGGCTGCTTATATGACTTTCGTCTTTTCAGTTTATGTTCTCTCGAACAAATAAACAAGACAATTTTTCGTTATTTTTTCGAAACGGTTTATCGAGACATCTCTATCAAAATGATTTATCGACGTTCGATTCATTCACATAAACATTCATACTATGACCAAAAGCTATCAGCTGAATCCGAAAAGAAGCCACCTATAAACTAGTATATTATCCGTGCTTTGATGTGCATTTGCACGAATAGGTGTTTCTTCACAAAACAATGCATAACAAAAAAACAACCTTTCAGTATTTAAGATTCAACGGTTGATATTTTAATTGAAGTTGATATGATAGCTACCGCTTTCTAAGGCTACGTGGCATAACGAGGATGCCGCATTAGGAGTCAATTTTAGGCCCCATTTGGTATGGCTCCACTTCATAAGTAGAGCTTTTTTTACTTCACAAGTGGAGTTGGGTGAAACTACTTTTTAGCTCCACCCAAGGAGCTACTTTGTCTCAAGAGGTTTTAAGGGACTCCTGGGTGGAGCTATTTTGTTGTACACTGTTTGGCACAAAATACTCCAAATGACTCCCAGAGTGGTGGTGGAGCTGTACAAACGGGCCTTAGTGTGGAGGAGGTGCATAACTGAGAAACATAACAAGCATAGATCAATTTACCCTGCGGTGGCTATTTTCTGTTAAAAATTAAATTGAGTAATCCACATGCCGGAGGAGTTTTGTGAGTTTTTTTGGTCTTGCGTAGTACTTGCAAAAGCATCCAGCATCTCTTCGTGGCCTTTTTCATGCGTCGCAATTTTGGCTCCGCCCCGATCCGCGGTGCCCCACCATCGTCACCCCGTTTGTCGAGCTAGCGGACGTCTGCGGATGAGCTGAGCAAAACCTCCAAGATCCTATGACATGGATCCATCCTTGAAGTCGAGGCATGGACAGAGGCTGCTGATGACGACCATACATCTGGCCTTTGATTCTTCCGATCCGGCACTCGAGATCGATCGGCGGCCGCGCGATCGACGCTGCAGATCGCCGGATCGAGAAGGAGCGGGAGGAGGAAGAAAGGGACTAGCTAGTCGCTGCGCCTCCGCGTACGCGTGCGTGCGTGCATGGCGGCCGCCGCGCGCATGCGATTACTGATCAACCGTCGCTTTCTTCAGAAAGCTTCGTGATTTCGTTCCCCAAGGCTGCATTGTAATCGCACTCGCCGCCTCTTCAAACCTGTTGCGAGCGCGTAGAAAGTTCTGCCGTGTTTCGAACCTTGGAGTTCTCTAGGAATTTTACACAAAATGGAACATCCACCGTCATCAAGTATGGGGTCTTTCTATGAGACACATACATGAATTTGGCCATGTTTGGAACCGTGATATTCTCGAGAAATTTTAGGGGAAACCAAACATCCACTCTCACTATCTTTCGCGAAAATACTGTATGAATCCCCATATTCCATGGAAAACCATTTCTCTTTTTTTTTTCTTAAACAAAACCGTTCCCTGCCGAGATTTCCAAAACAGGAATATTCGGAAAATTCAAAATAATTCGTCCGAGAAATTGGAATTAAAATTTGGGAGCCACTTCTTGATGGGTGATGAGATTGTGGGTGTACGACTTTACCTAATAGGGTTTAAATCTTGGTGTCCAATTTTAGACACATGTGAGTGTGCTTTTCTGCATGAATTTTTAAGAATTAAAATTTGAATTTTTAAGGTAAAATGAAAAAGAAAAAATTGTTCTGAAAAACTCGAACAAAGGATGTACCAACAAACAAAGATGCTTTACCACCTGACGCCTGGCCGCAAGCAGGCTTTTCATTTGGCTATCGTTGTGAATTCCTTCCTGAAATTAGATAATTCTGACTTTACTTACCCGGTTTGATAATTTAGCCCACCGATAGCACCAATAACATCTGGTTTTGACGAAATTACGGCTACGTACGATTTTTCCTAAGCCTAAGCATTTATTTATAAAGGTCTATATACAACATTTGGAACAAGATCTAACTATCCTAGTCACCCTCGTCACCCTAAATATTCCTTTGTACTCTCCCAAACCCTAATTCACACCCCACCTGGTCCCTCCATGCACATCGCTCGTTGTAGTAGCTGCCGACATCACCCTAGGTGTGTCGCCTCCTTCTCTCGTCGCCTCCCTCCACCACCTATCACCTTCCACATGCCTTCTTCCCATCTTTGGTGGCTCACCATCCGTGGATCTACCACCCCACCGCTTTACTACCACCCAATCAATGTTGTCCTTCCCGCTAGCCGTTGTCCATCATCCTTCCTCTAATCCTCCAGCCAACAGACCACCACCATCTCGTTGTATCGGTATTGTCGCCGCCGCAACCTCACTCACAATCAGGCCCTAGTGAACCTAAACCTTAGCTCATCATCGTCGGAGATGAGTAAGGAGAACACAAGGAGAGTTAAGCGGTGAGTAATCTATCAGATAAGGAATTATGAGGCAACATAGATATAGCAAATCTGATTACTATAACCATCTGCTCAAATCATGATCTCAGCTATGGAAGGGTAGTGGTACCCCTTTTGTGGTCTCTTCATTCTTAAAACTTTATTAATATTTTTATGTGTTTTTTAATTACTAATTTGTGATTACCCTCACCAAGGGTAATTCACGGACACGGTTGGAAAAGCGACGCATGGGCGTGGACCTCCACATGTGTCTTGACTCTTGACATGTGGAAGCACCAGGTAAGCACCATTATCCCTTCATTTTCTCTCTCGAGCGCCCAAGCGTTCTCTCTCCCAAGCACCACTTGTCGCTTTTCTCCTTCCATGAGATGTGCATGTCTCTCTCTCCACTAACCTTGTTCCAAGTGGTTTGGGCTTTCGCCTTCCGGCTTTTAGAAGCCGTGATGAACACGTCGGTTTCTTAATTTTGGATATTTTACTTTTACTTTTTTTCTTGTTTATTTGCATTGTTCGTGAAAATATAACGGTATTTTTTAGTTGAATGACTCAGAAAAATAAACTGACGCTACAGTATAGAAGCAAGAAACCGTAGTTGCTTGGAACAGACCTAAGAGAAGCTTCTCTCCGCGCTTCCTGTCTCTACCTGAGAGCTCGCACCCGAGTGCCGTCTACACCGAGAGATGGGCGTGTTGCAGCCGGGAGCTCGTGTGCTGGTCGGGAGCTCACGCGTCATGGGTGGGAGCTCGCATGTTGCCCTTCGGGCACCGCCGATGAGGGCAGCGAGGGCGCCATGAGCCATATCCGACGCCGGCGTGGCCACGCCTCCTTCCCCACCCGGTTTAAGCCCCTGCTGGCCTGCTTCTCCTCCTCGATTCAAGGTGAAAATTCCTCTAAACCGAAATTTTTTATTCCGATTTGAAAGTTTTGGACCATGACAGGAAAGTTTTGGTCCCGATTTGAAAGTTTTGAACCACGATATGAAGTCTTTAATTTTGTTGTGCCGAATTTTGTTGTATTTTGTTGCACGATACAAAATTAGTATATGCGGACCACGCTTAAACACGATAATCCAGAGCCGAATTAGTGAATAATCCAATCGATAAAATTGCACAACACAACTGGATATATATATATATATATATATATATATATATATATATATATATATATATATATATATATATATATATATATATATATATATATATATATATATATATATAGTCTTTAATTTCCACGTCACTAGATATGCTGACCTGGTGATAAAAGATAGCCATCCTTTTCATGTCTCCACACCCCAGGTAGCCACCATGCACTTCAACAAGAGGGATACATGGCAACGAGTTCAGCTGCAACCTGAAACATACATAGTTGCAAGTGATAAGCCTAAGATCAAGCCAAATTTACAAGGCAAGTGTGCACTGCAGCCAAATTTACAAGCCAAGTGAGTGCAGGAGACTGCATCTGCCAAATTGTAGCTGGATAGATGGTAGCTGCCTTCTGTGATTGTAGAAGGACTACTACTTGCTGTAATTGCCAAGCTGCTGCGCGCTGCTTGTGCAAACTGGTACAAATGGGGCATTAGGGAGTATGATTATCGTATTAGCAACTGACGACACATGAGCATTACAAGGACGGATAAATGAAGGACGATCTATGATGAAAAATATGGTGGTGATGATGTTCTGGATGTGATCGATGGTATGGTGGTTCTCTCTTCTTGCCTCCTTGTTTGTAGATGCAATCGGTCTTCTTTAAATAGCCGATCCTAGAGTTTCAATACTGTGAAGGGGTTTACGCCGTCAGGATGCCGAATACCACCTTGGAGCCTTCACGAATCATGATTCATTTGACATGGCGATCAAATTGGAGGGTGATACGGTCGCTCGATATGGTAACTGGCGACTGTATCGTTAGTCATCTTCGCTAGATGGTCAGTTCATGGTAATCCAAATTGGGCTTCCTTCCTCTTAACGTCTACTTTCCATTTTTGTTCGTAAAAGTGTGTGATTCCCTTTAGATCCTGCAAATAACATCAACCAAAACATATCTTGTACATTTGGCTATTAGTTAATAATAATCCGAGCAATAAATGATGAAATCAATGAATTAATGCAATAAACTATAGAAAATAATGTGCATTTTCAGTCGCATCGGTCGGGACCGAGTGCTAGGAATCTAGCAATGATTGGATTGCCGGCGAGGTCGTCGGTGATCACCGACGAATCGAGCAGCTGTGGCTATGGCTGCGACGAATGGAGAGAGGGGAGGAGGAAAAGGACCAGTCCTTTTATGGGGGTTGACGCGTGATTAAATTTCCTCCGATAGGGTTCTATGTGTGATTTTTGATCTCCGGTATAAATTTGAATAATATATAAACTGGAATGAAAAATGGTGGGCTGAAATACATGTTTTTCTAAACTACCGTCTGAAGCCACGGGAGCAGATTTTGGTAGTGTGGCTTGAGCTGATACGGTGTATATATTCTCTCTCCTTGAGTATTATCACTTGCGACTACCTGTATGGTATATGTCCTTACAAAAGGGGCGAAGGATCATGTTCTCAACCGTATATTTCTGTTTCTGAAGGTGACAAGAGAACGCCATGCTTGGCGTCACCGGAGTTTCGAAGAAAGAACGTCACGCATGGCGTCTGTCGTCTCTCTCTCCGTTTGGACGGGCTTGGCTCTTGACCGTGAATCTCTGGGCGCCGTACCTGGACAACGCCTGTCAATCGGTCGGCCTATAGCTAGTGTCTGCCAGGTGGGGCCCGCACGCTGCCTCGGCGGTAGCACGTGTCACTGCATGCAGATGTGCGTCCCGCTCGTGTGCCATGGCGCCATCACATGCAGGGGATCGACGTACGTATGGGCACTGGCCGAGGGTAGAGGAGGCCAAGGACAAGGAGGGTCATGGCCTCCCTTTCCATCCAAAATTTTTGGATATAGATATGTTCTTCCAAGCTTTATTTTTGGTTTATTCCACATATATTTTAGCGTTTCCTTTCCAAAGCTTTGGGCTAGCTTAGTTTCTTCTAGAAATTGGCCTAATACCAAAGCTTTGTATGGCCTCTCTTTAATTCTTTCCATCCAAATTTTCTTCTAGAAAATGGCCTAATCTCAAAGCTTTGCATGGCTAATCTCAAAGCTTTAGGCTCGTTGTCTTGTGCATAGCTTTCTTTTTCTTTCCTCTAGCTATTGTACTTCATCTCCTAAATTCTTTCTTTCTCTTTGGTTGCTTCTAATTTTACTTCCATCTTTAAATTCTCAATTCAGCAGGAAAATAGCTTGATTGTCTTGCAATGGAAGATAGTTTATATTGTCAATGTCTTTTGGCCTCCCTTACTTTTGGGTCACGCTCCTCCAACTGCGTATAGGCCATGTCATTGCATGTTCTGGTCACATATGCTGCAGCCGTTGTGTGTTTGCAGCCTCAGGTCACCATGTATCTAGTGACTTACAAATTGAATATTAGAGAAATTTATGACCCAGTCCAGTTGTATTCTACGTATTTGCCGGTACGTACGTGGCTTAGAGCATCTGTAGTGTATGAAAAGAGGAGGTTTTAAGCCACCTTAAGGTCAACCTTATACATTACAGGGGTGACCTTAAGCAGACCTAAGCAAAAAAAGCTTAAGGCTGGTCCTCAAGTTAAAGACCTGGCCATAAGCATTAAAATACAATTTTTCTTTATCTGTCAAGTGGGACCGTCTTAAGACCCCTTGGGTTATATACACTATAGAGTTGGTCTTAAAGTTTAGATGGGACACCTTAAGCACTTTGAGTTATATACACTACAGATGCCCTTAAGAAAACGAAAACGATGTGCTATGGTGCTGGACAGGTGGGGCCCGCATGCTGCATCGGCGGTAGCACGTGTCACTGCAGACGTGCATCCATCCCCGCTCGTGTGCCACGCGCATGCGCGGGCCTTTTGTACAGCCGTTGTGTGTTTACAGCCTCAGGCCGTTCACCATATCTCCAGTGACGCAGAAACTATATTTATTTCAGTATTTGCCTTGCCGGTACGTGCATGCCTTAATAAAACAAAACGATGTGCTGGTCATGCATGGGTCGTTGGCCACGTCACGTACTATATATAACTTCCGGCCAGTCCGGTATTTGGCAAAAAAATCACCTGGATGCGCAATCTGAATTAATGAAGGTCGAATTGAATTTCAAACGATCTAAAACCTTCACCATCTTCTTTGGAACTTCGATAGACCTAATCAATGATTTTAGTCTATTCGATCGCTTCAGCGAGAGTCGATAACGCCAACCATCTTAAAGAGCTCGACGACGGTGGTCGGTGGATGTAAGGTGATGTCCTCTATGAACCTCCTATTGTGGACATCTTGCTTGAATGCCCCGATGATAGAAGCATCGAGACCTCTGGAATTAAATTATGAACTCGGCTAAAACCCCGATGAATTATTGTAGGGTCCGTTGTTGTTCTACCGTATTCGTGCAGTCATCCTCTTTCCCAAGGCGATTGTACGTGCCTTGGAAGTTGGCCAATAGGAGATTGCATACGTGTTGATATGAGTAGATCGACTTGAATGGTTGATTGAGCAACCATGACCGAGCGACCCTCACAATACCATGATCATCGGAAGATAGTTTGCCATGACGTGCTCATCTCCTCCCACCGCCTTAACCTCGGCCGTAAATCAAGGAATTCAATGGGATTTTGGGACCCATCGAATTTCTCCATATTTATCAGCGAAACTACAGCGCTAGCGCATTGCTCGAAGTTTGAAACCCGACATCCGTAACAAGTTCTCGACGCCTCCTTTGCGGAAAGGGTAGTCGGCGCCGCCAGCGATCGTACTCGATGACGTTTGGTAGTCGATGGTCCCGACTGTAATAGGCCCGGTCCATACAAGGCGTGACTCCTCATACTCCATCACCATCGCAGGTTCCTTGCTCAAAGGGGTGATCGATCACCTCCTCGGTAATGTTGTCAAGCCCGAGTCATTTAAGGAACACTCCTTTGGTTAGAGTTGTGGTTAGAAGACCATCGTGACTTGTCATCATGTTGACCCCTACGAGGTGAATTCTGTAAATGACTAGGTGCAATTGTACCTGTCCGACTACCGAAGTTATGCCGATGATACTGCTTAACTCTGGCTATGACGTTGTGGAGTCTTCACGCGATCCCCTCAGCGAAGTGGTCATAGCTTAGTTCCCGAGCAAGCTCTTGAGTCGGGTTCTTAGCATGTCATTGATACATTGAAGCTCTTGAGCCTCTTCAGACTGGTACTGGGCATGCCCAGGCAAAGACTTCTAGGCAGCCAGTCGCATTCTTCGGGCGGTCTCAGGATCCTCAATCTCTGAGATTAGTTGTGGCCACCTTAATGGAGAGCGATTATTTCTAGGATTTCTCCCACGCTCATCAGAGAACTGACTTAGTTCATCATCAAGGTCTCTCGCCAACCTCACAAGGGTGGCAAAGTGTGACCGGCAGAGAGAATCCTTAGGGCCTTTTCCTAGAGAGTGATCAATATCTATGGGGAAGGCAAAGACCTTCTATCTAGAATCTCCACTTCCGATGGAGGACCCTCGCTTGAAGAATGTTCCAAAGATGAACACATCATGGCTCGGAGTAAACCCCACTGTAGAGGAATTCTATGTTATAACTGTCTCCGTGAGTTGAACCATACGAGTGCATACGGACTTGTGGAGTCCACCCATGCTCCCTACGTGGACAATCGAGAGTTACGATCACCGGTGGTGAATTCTGGAATGACAGATTCCGTGGATCGCTAAAACTATTCAAGCGATCGTTGGGGACTCAAATATTTGGGGTATGGGCCCTCGTCATGTTACGAGTCCTGTTCATGGTCGATTGACCCTTGCTCTTTGGAAGAACTGGTTCCTCCATCGAACGCACGGCCGTGAGGGATGTGGATCCTCCTCGCCTTCTCGCAGCTGGGCGATCTCCAAGGTCCGGATGGATCTCCGTGGACAACCTCACCATTAGAGGCAAGCATTGTCCTTCAGAGCCACAGAGGCATCCATGTCGAGATTTGCATAATCGCTAAGTTGAATCGTTCTCCTCGCTCCACTCCCTTCCATGAGGACATCGAAGAAAGAAAACTTGCCGATAAGAAAATGACTGAGTCTTGGAAGAACTTCCTATGGACGGTGCCAACTATCGATGTCTTAATATCGATCTTACATATGATTTGTTTGGATTCTAAAAACTCTAGAAGACTCGGACTATCAACATGCGAGTAGAGACATAGGAATTTTATACGAGTTCGGACTTTCTCTAGGACAATAATAACCTTACGTCCCTGTGTGGCTATTGCTCGATGAATTGATTACAACCGTGAAATGCCTAGTACTATCCCCTAATCTCACATCTTTTTCTTTTTCCTTTCCTTTGGCATTAACCTTTATATAGTTGACGGCTTAATACCGTTGTCTTGCGCCAAAAGACGCCTCAACGCTGGAAGATAACCGCCCGCTGAAATTATTGTAAGAGAGTCGTGGTGCCCCACTCGTCATGCGGCGTTATTGTCACAAAGAGGTCGATGCGGTTATTGGGAATAAGCCACGCTCTAACTACCCCGCCGATAGATCCACTATGTAGTAGGTTGTCGTAGACAAGCAAGTCGGAGATAGACTAGTCGTAAGAAGATTCACAACCACAAGGTGGTCGTAGGAAGACTCACGACTACATGGTCACAGAAGGACTTACGATTAAGGAGTGATTATAGAAAGACTTATGATTAGATAGTCGTTGAAGGACTTACGACTAAAGAGTGGTCGTAGAAAAACTTACGACTATCCTGTGAAGTCTCTCCCTTATCGATAAGGGATATAATTGAAGAATATAATGATGTAATAATTAAAAAATTATTATATTCTCGTCACCTAGCTTACTAAAAGTTATAGATTCAGCAGACACACGAAGAGGAAATTGAGCCCAAGAAAAGGAAATAACCATGGGAAATACCCAGTCGCAAGATATTTACGCTTGTGTGTGATACATATTGTGTACATCATTGCACACTATTATATAATAATGAACTTTAATCAACAAGTAAAAATGAGTTGTTGTGGGGAAGAATGTCCGACTAATCGGAAGAAAGGGCGATTGATTGTCTTCCAATAGACAAATACTCTTATGTGCTTTCTACATACACTGTATACAACGCTTTACCCATCGTCTATGACCAAGCAGCCGAAACGCCATTTTTCACAATACTGAAAAATAACCCAAAAAAAAGAAAATAATAAAACGAATAAAAATAAACACATATGTATCGCCGTCCGTGGGGATCGAACCCACGACCACGTGGTTAAAAGCCACGCGCTCTACCACTGAGCTAGGACGGCTCACATCTTTCAGATGTAGAAATATATTATTGTTTATACCACTTTCACACCATTTGGCCCGAATTAGTCCATGGACCATGGACTTATATCGGCTCCATTTCCCTTACCAGTTTGTGTGACACGAGTAAAACTTGCAAATCAATATATTGTGTTTTTTCTTCTTAAAAAAATTGACCAAGGCAAATCACTCTTACTCTCCCCGAGCTCTCGCTATTTAAGAAATATATTTTCCTCCAAAGTTTGCGTACTTTAAAATCATTCACCTTGACTGAACCATTAGTAGGTTTTCAATTCCTTTTTTTGGAGAGACAACAAGAAGTACCCTACTGTATAAAAATTATATTATATTGATGAAAGATAAATATTTGCTCGTACAAGAATACAATATCAAGGGGGCAATGTATAATATCTAAAAGGCAAAACTGTTCTAAAGTCAATTCATCCTCTCTCTTTTTTTTTTTGAGAACTTGGGCAGGAGCTCTGCCAACCACTATTAGGGGAAAGAAATAATTAGAGTTTTACACATTAACTGTGCTAAGGGACAAACACACCAGGCATACAACACGAGAGTTAACAATTACTAACTAAATCTATTTCCCTTTTTCTTGTCTCCACCTCCTCTTTTATGCAATAGAAAACATGTTCAACTGGAAGGTAAGCATGCTCAAATATCCTGCGATTCCTTTCCTTCCAAATATTCCAAGCTGTGTAGATGATGATGCCATCAAAGATCGTTTTGTGCTGCTTAGCCACCCTTTTCCTGAGCTCGATCCACCAATCTGATAGTTTTATTGATGCTTGTTGAATTGTGGGAGCCTGATATCCTATCCATGAGAAGACCATCCTCCAAATTTGTTTGGCATAAGGGCAGCTGATGAGCAAGTGCTCTGACGTCTTTGAGCACTACCCACACAACAAGCAGACATTGATATGTGGCCATCCTCGACGTTCCAAATTAATTGTCGGCTATCAAAATTTTCCCCTGTCCAGCAAGCCAAGCAAAGAACCTACATTTGCCTTCAGTCCCCGCCTTCCAAATGTATGAGAATTCCTTGCCTGCATACATGCCTAAGGATTGGGATTCATACGTTGTTCTTACGGTATACTCCCATTTGCTGTCCACCTCCATAGGATGAAATCTGCAACCTGTTCCTGCAAAGTGGCACCTTGAATGTGCGACCATAACGAAACAAATTCATGTACCTGTTCCAGTTTTCCATTGACAGTTTTGTAACTCATGTCACCATGTGGATAACTAGAGCCAAGTCCTCAAAGGATACATCTCTTCCAGTTGCTCATTGTTGCAGAGGCACTTCTTCAAAGATGGTCTCGTTTCGGCCTTCCAAAAAGATCAGCCATCGGCTTGTTTTGGAACGCAGTATTATATATCTGAAATGACCCGCATTTTCGTTAAGTTTTAAGTAGCAATTATGTTATTAATCATCCCTAATTAAGAAATCAATGGCATTAGCAAGTAAAAACAAATCACAACCAAAATCACAAAAAGGAATTAATAAAGTCCATGAGAGTCCCGGTTATACAAATTAATGCACATTCTTGTGTCTCTGGATAACACAAATGTAACTAAATTACAATACAAGAGATACTCAAAGTTTTTACTCATAGTAAATATAGAGATACATCCTTGATAAAAAATACATCAAGAGTAAAATACAAAAGACATATTACAATTCAACCCTACAAAAGAAACAACAACACAAGTAGGAGTTAATGGTTAGTAAAGTGCCATTAGACCCAACCTTTCGTATAGTATTTGTTTTTTTAGCTAACTGAGATGCCAAGGACTGTCCAAAGATGACTGGTACCTCTCACTATTTGGGTTTCATCATCTAACAAAAGCCCACATAAATCAGCCACAAAAGCTCACATTAACTAGCCACGGAGCCCACATGAACCAGCCATGAAAGCCCACATGAACCAGCCTCAAAATCCAGTGGCAATCAAAAGCCAATAGGAAATCGACAACAGCCAGTGGCAATCAAGTGCTTAGAGGAAGCCAACGGTAGGGCCAAGCCACAACTAGAGAAAGCCAGCACTCCCTCCTCTTCTTAAGCAAGCCAACAGAGAGAAGCCAGAGGCACTAAACAAGCAAAGCACCAGAGAACCCTCAGTTCTGCCCTATTCCCATTTCTGTTCCAAATCCACCCCATAAACCACCACAACCAGCCGGCCACCACAAGACAAAGATCAAGACAAGGCATCAAGGGTCCAGGAGTAGGGAGCAAGGAGGTCAAGCCCTAGGAGAAGATGACCACAAGCTTCCACAAGCCATAGCTGCACTCCAAGCCAAGGAAAGCAACCATCGCTGCCTACCTCAACCCGTTCCCAAATCGAACCGACAACCAACTGATAGAGGTAGCCCACAATTTCAATTTTAGCATATTTATCGCTTTATCGGGACCACACAGCGAGCACATATACCCAATAAGCAATTCATAGAGCATCACCAACCATCACAACCATGACAGAGAGCATCCCATAGCATCACCATTCATCACATAAAGTGGTAAGGAGGTAGAAGGGAGTATACCTAGGTGAGACTACAGTGGCGATGACGTGCCATCACTGGTAAGCATGCGCACCCAACAGCCGCCTCGTGCTCCCCAACGCACGGGAAGGCCTCGAACCCTGTCGTAGCAAACCTAGTTGCACACCACCACCACTACCCTTCCAACCATCAAGCAAGCAACAAATCAAATACATAAATAAAAATAATCAAAAGGATAATGGCATAAGAAAGTAAATCGGCGGAGAGGGGAGTAGTATTAGCAGGGGAAACCCATTTTCTCTAACAACTGGCTATGGATCCGACCAGGGTTGAGCTGGCCGACACCGGGAAGCCGTGGTCGGGTGGTGGAGGGCTGTGCTGAGCCGGCCAAGAATCGCCCGATTTGGAAAGAGGATAGGGTTGTCAAACAGACTCGATCGGGATGGCACCACCTCAAGACTCACGGTGTCACCGGGGTGCCACACCTATATTTTCTAGCGACTTCCCTTGGTCATGGTATTGTAAGGACTCCTAGATTTTTTTAGGTTTCTTTGTATTCCTACAACTATCCAGAATTTCAATTGTGCACAAATTGATAACCAGTCCCGCTTATGTTTACAATACCATAATTACATAAAATACGACTTACTTGTCGATTATAGAGTTTTTGGGCCTCTAGGCCAAATATACTTATATTGTAGGCAAAATACTCCAAATATGACAACACAACAAGCTACACTTAAGTGTAGGCACAACCTAGAATGTGTGATCATCGCCATCGAAGTACTCATTTCCTTCTAGGACTTCTTCTTTGTAGTACCCATTGTCTAAACCAAGAATGAGTACATTCATACACAACAAGTCACAATGGTAATATTTATATATACAAGGGATTTCAATAGATGTCTAACAAGGAGGGTTCACATGGACCTAATATGTCTAGTAGTACCCATAGTTTTATTTGCAAGCATTTGATTTAAAACAATGGGAGTTTAATAATTATTTTCAAGAATAAGGGTTTAATGATTCAACATCATTACCAAATTACCACATTTTAATCTTCAAATGACTACTTATGCCTTGAGTTTAGGATTCTCCCCATAACATAGCTCCATTAACTGGAAGCACGATATATTCGAATGATTTAGGTTTAATCTCTACAAAGAGTGCCTAGTTTTACTCACAATATACCACGACCAGATTGGAGTCGGGATAATAGAATTGTTTGAGAGTTCCACAGCATTAGTTTCTGCCTGGTAGATGTTGGGTCCATCCTAGCAGTCAGGGTCATACCAGGCCTTTGGTACGTCGTCTGTCAATTGTTTACATAGGTTCTACCATTGTGTAGCTCTGCAAGTGGCACTCAAAAGTCCATTCCGATTCACCCTCAACTGTTGATTGGAGCCCACTTCTATACAGTTCATGAAGTGGGACAATATACTAGGTCAGGTCCGATATCTATATCAATTTCTTGGCACAAGGTTATAGTCCTTATATGCTTCGGATGGAGCAACTTTGCCAAGCATGATGCTAGTACACACAACGACCGAGTAGCATATGCACACAACCATCACTATACCACGTATCCAAATCTACGCACTCAGCTAACATTTCTAAAAAATCACTCTCGGCGAGTGATCCACACACAACAGATACCTTTATGAGCATAAGATCCAACACATCAATTCATGATGGTAGACAACAACGATATTAAGTATTTTATTGTTCTAAAGCGGCTTCCCCACTCCTCTTTCTCATATCTCGCTCCGAGAATAAGGCAGAGGGTCACAGGCGCATCATACACCCCACTCTTCTCACTCGTCTGTGTACGTATCTCCCTCACTTTCCCACCACTCGCTCTATCTTTCTAAAAGCCACTTCTTTTACATATTACTATTTATTGCCAGCCAAAAGACATCAACCGTAGCAAATATAAACATGCCCATTCATCTCCTCTTTGTGCGTTGACTTGGCAGTGGCACCATCTTCTCTATTATTGCTTTCACCTCATCTACACCTCAGTGACATGCTCTACCGTCAAAGGTTAAGTTCAATACAAGTTTGGCTACTTATCTCTAAAGTAGTGTTCATTTAGGCTTAAAAGATCTAGCTTCTAGCTTTTTTACATTGTAGAGACTGAAAATGTATTGTAGCTACTTTTAGCTTTTCAATATAATTAAATTTAAATAAATGAAAAAAATAAAAATATCATCACGAACAATACAAATAAATAAGAGAAAAAAAAGAAAAGTAAAAAACCAAAATAAACGAAATTAAGGAATTAGAAATCAGAAGCATAAACTTGTTGCAGCCGGACCTAAAATCATTGAAAAAATACGCAGAAGTTTAAGAAAAGCTTAATATACGGAAAAATTGCATGCTTTCCAGGTTCCAGAATGATTTTCCCGTCCCGTAACAACGTCACCACCCCAGGACAACCCAGGATTGGAATGAAAGGAATATTATTTCTTTTCTCAACAGAAAAGAGAGAGGAGGAGCCGAGGAGGTGAACTCCCAACGGCGACGAGCGAATCGTGTGAATGAGATGAGATGGGAGACGGCGGAGGCGGAGGCGTTGCAGGAGCGCATCTGGGATCTCCACGACAAGCTCAGCCACGCCATCCTCTCCCTCTCCGCCTGCGCCCGGCGCCGCGCCGCCCCGGGCTGTCGCTGCTGCGCACCCAACGGGTGCGTGGTCGTCAAGGGGCGGTGGCCGCAGGGAGGAGGGGACGGCGACTTGACGTCTACGGCGGCGGCAGCCATGGCGGACGCGCGGAGCCTGCACGCCATCCGCGCCGCGCTCGAGGATCTCGAGGGGCACCTCCACTTCCTCAATGTCAGTACAATTCAAACCCTTGCCTAGTTGCCTCCTCCTCCTCCTCCCCTCTGAATTAATGATCCTTACTAGCACGTATAAGAACCATTTCCATATGATTATACAACCAACACAGCAAATTATTGTTAGTTTTTGGCCTCGGATTGTTTGGTAGGGTAATCCATGGCTTTGTGAGCTAACTACACTGCCCTGATCCCACTGCACAGATCCATATATCCATAATCCAATGAACAACCCCTAATTTTGCCTATATTAATACACCCCATCACCTCCTTTTAATTGAACGAGACAAGTAGACTAGTGGATAGGTGCAGGGAAAACATTTTCGATTTAGAAAAATTTTCGGACCCTCCGAGAAATCCGAAAATCAGAAATTTTGAAAATTTTGTGTATTTTTGGAGAATTTTGGTCGAAATATTCAAACACACCATTTGAATTCAAGAAAATCATGAAATACGGGCCATTTCAATCCGAACTGGCCAGCGCCGCCTCCCCCTCCCGCAGCTGGCGTCGCCGTCTCCTCCCGTGGCCGGTGCAGCCTTCCCCTCCTGCCGCCCGCGGCCGTCCGCGCTGACTCCCCCTCCCGCTACCGGCGCCGCCTGCGCCGCCTCCCCTCCCGCCACCGGCGCCGCCCGCAGCCTGCCGCCCGCACCGCCTCCCCGTCCTGAGATCTAGGCACGAGAGCGGCGCTGGGCCCTCCTCCTTTTCCGCCGGCGACCGCCCCACCTCCTCCCTTGCCCCACCTCCTCATGGTTAGACGCAGCTTTGACCGTACTACTCGCATGGGCCAGCCCGAGATATTCAAGCTTGGGCCGAAAATTTTGTCTGAATTTGGCCTTTCTCGGCCCACCCCAAGGAAACCAAATTTCGGCAAAAATCACGAAATTTCGGCCGAAATTTGAATCCCTGGATGGCTGTGTGTGTGTGATCCACAGATTTTGCTAGTCTGACGGTTCATCGTGGTTCCACGGGTGGAAAGGATCCACAAATCCTGCTTGCTGCCACATCATTGTGGGTTGGATGCTGCCTTTTGTTTGTTAGCACTCGTTGTTCGTCTCCCTTATGTCTCATTATTGCTGGTCTTCGTGTTTTCTCTAGCCATTTTGTCCTCCTGTGGTTTGTAGGTCTAAATAGGTTGGAGTCTGTAAGCCAAATTCACTGTAGAATGTAGATGTCCGTTGGCACTTCTGTTGGCATGTGTCTTCACTCTACGGTTCTATCAGATGTCGAATTGTTTGGGGGGATCTTATCTGTTGAATAGGGTCCTCTTGTTTCCTTGTAGCCAATAATGCTATGAAAGAGACGCAGTTGGTACAGTGGTTAGCCATGTTGCTTGCTGTCTTCTGGCTTATGCTAGTTACCTATGTATCTTGCTGTCTTCTGTCTAATTGCAATTGCCTGTGTAGCTTGTCCTCTGATCCAAACTCTTAATTGTTAAAATTGTCCTTTTTGTACTTCATTTTCTTCTAAGGCATAAGATGTACAATTTACTATCATACCAAATTGAGTTTTAGCTGAATGAGCTCAGAAAAGGTTGCTGCTTTATGTAGCAATGATTGCAAGTTTCAGAATAAGAAGGCTTGAGCTACCTTATTTCTACATTGGTAGAATTAAACATTTCATAACTATTTGTGTCAAAACATGCAGCTTCTGAGCTTTCAGATAAGTTAGCTAGTTCTCTGGCACCGAATAATTAATGATCAGAAAACAACATGTTGGTTGTTTGTGTCACATTGTCTTGCAGAATGTTCAGTTACAACAGCGGGCAGAACGAGATGCCGCAATTGCTAGGCTGCAGCAAAGTCGTATTCTCCTTGCTACGAGGTTGGCTGAACATAGAGGGAAGAGGCATGGAGTCGTCGAGGAGGCCTTGGCTTTTGTGGGTGATGTGCTTGACAAGAGCCAATTTGTCTCGCCGGAAGATGCCTATGGGACCCACAGCCAGTCAGGGGAGAATGAAGACCCCAAGGGACATGCTTCAAACATGGTGGTGCGTGTGGTATCCTGTAGTTTTGCTTTAGCCAAGACTTTTTTAAGATTGGAGAGGATTGGTGGTGTTCTGGGTAATGCTACTTTGTTTGCAGTCAGTATGCTCGCTTTCTTGCAGCTGCATCAAGTGGCCTTTGGTAGACAAACTCCAGCAGTCCAATATATGAGAATCAATAATCGTTTTCACTCTGGAAGGTCAAGAAAGAACAGCAAAGAAAAGCATCTGGAAGTGTTGTTAGCTAGAGGTTGAGGAATCATCAGACTGTTTCTTGTACAGGAAATTTTGTTCTGTTCTCAGTTTTCGTTGGTTTTGTTAGTGTGTTAATCATTACATTCTTTTGGATGGGCTGGTATACAGTCTACCGTCTTCGTTAAAAATTGTGCCACACAAGTTGTAAATGGTTTGAGCTTGGCAATAGATGGACTGGCAGAATTTGTCAGCCGGTTTCCTTTTGTTCAACTAACCCACAATCGCTGTTTGAGGACTACAGTTTGTAATCTTTATGTTTATATGGTACCTGGATGACAGGTTTAATTATTTGTTTGCCATATATTTGAATTTCTTGGTATTTGGGGGTGCTGTGACAGAAATCATGGTGCAAATATTGACATGGCTTAACATCTTTGATGGTATGAGCTTGGTGAAGAACCACGAACCAATGTTCCTCACCAGCAGCTGGATAAGCAAATCAAGCTGGACCTTCTTGACATTATGCCTCATTCTCTGTTTCTGCGACGAGTTTCAAGGACAGAAGGCTCTTTTGCTTAACTGATATGTTCATTTTTGGATTTACAAGTACATTAGTACAACGTGATACATGTGTCAAGTCTTTAATGGTTTTGAGTTGGGTATTGCTCTTTCTTGTGTCTTGTTGTTAACATCATTTTTGGCACCAATTTTTTTTGCATATGTTCGCCTCTCTTTTGGAGATGATGGTCACTTTGTCACTTTATTGGTTCTTGGCTTTATCTGTTTGTAAAATCAGCCAACATATGCGTAAATTGGTATAATCATTTGTGTCTGTATCATGTTCTGTGCAGTGCCAGTTTATGCCTCATACAAGTCGGGATCAGTTGATAGCAAAAATTTGTATTACTGAAACACAATATAATCCTCTAATTTGGATGCTCCTTTATACTCTTCAAGTATAACGGTGCCCTGTGTAAGGGTGGAGCAGGGGTTCGGGATTTTCTAGATCTGCGTGAGAGGATCTTCTCTAAGCAAAATACCCGGAAGCCGTCTAATCCCCCGGAGGTCTAGTTTTTTTTTTTACTCTTCAAGTATGGAAATGGAATCTTTATTTCAGGTGTCATGACAAGGCTTTGTTTTAAGTTCTCCAGCAGGAAGGATTGTTGGTAGGACGCATGGAGGTGCAAAGTGTGAATTCCTTGATGATGCAGGGTCCTTTTTCTTTGTGAGATCAACATAACGAAGATCTAGATCAATGATGTTCTTTTTTGAAATTAAGCTCAACGTTTGGAAAAGAGGGATTCCATGCTTTGTATTGGTAGAAGGTACGTCTCTTTTTCTTGAAATTTGAAATTCGCTCTTTTCCTAATCGAGCATGAAGAAAGAACCTACTTCGTAAAATAAAGAAACTAAACAAATATGATTTTGAGCATCTGCTGGTCTGCGCAGGATGGAGTTCACCGTCCTGTAATATTCAAATAGAGCTGTTCATGTTATTTACTTTTCAGTTCAGCATTCTACCTGTAGCTTAGAGACTTCTTGTCATATCAATCGTCTGATGACAAAAAAAAAAAAGAAATCTTTCGAAAGCCACAAGCCGCAGCAAAAAGAATGCACCCATAAAATGAAAGTTACTGCTGTTCATGTTAATGTCGCCATGGCGAATCCGAACCTATACCCTGAGCGGTCACCGTCATGGCCTATTGGCCCAACATCTCTTGTCATTTTGAGTAGTATCCTGTGGTTGACATCAGTGGCATCATCTCAGATTTGTGTGAGTTCATGGCACATATCATAATTCTCATGGCTGTCAGACAACTCATGGAGGCTGTAAAGGCAGAGCAGGCAACCAATGTTTCCAAAATCTTTCGCTGCTTTTTCTCCAAATCTCATTGCTGCTTGGGGTCGGTGAACAAAAGCATTTGCCACGACTCAAAAGAGCTTATTGGATTATTGACATGGCTTAGTTTTTTTTATAAAAAAAACTAAGTAAAAAAATGCATTGGAAGGGAAGGGAGAACAACTCAACAAGCAAGGGGCCAAATAGGCAAATAGATCCCTGGCTATCTGGGCCTGAGCCTGGATGTGGTTGCAGCTTGTCAATTAGTAGGCAGGGGCGAAGCCAGCTTATGAGCATTGGGGTCCAGTTACCCCAATGAAATTTAGTAAATCCTATAGAAAATTACTGTTTATTACTGTTCATCAGTGGAGGGGACACCATCGTGTAATAGAGATGACCCCAATACTCCTGTCATCTGGCTTCGCCCCTGTTAGTAGGTGACTACAATGATGATGTTTTGAAGGTTTACCCATAGTTGATTCAGCAATCAGCTGCGACATATTTGTAATGCAGAACCGTTTTTTTGGCGAATCAGGAGCTCATTCATAAGACAGACAACTACAAAGAAAATCTGGTGCTTCCGTATTCTGAAAATTCAGACAAAACTCTCTAATCTCCTACCAGGCATATTGCAATAAAAATACTTATATTTTTCTCGAAAACGCAGGAGAGCTGCGCCTCATTAAATTAAGAAGAGAATAAAGGGCAAGAGCCCAAACAACACCACAAACACCACACACACACGCACTCACGCCCCAACAGATTTGAGGATTACAAACGCGCCCGTGACAAAATCACACAAGGTGACCACCATCGAGCTAGACACTAATTCATCGGGAGGAGGGCGGTCAAGAATGATAGCCCTCGAGCCCCGCCAAAGACCACAGCGCGCTCCTCGCCGGCTAAGATCAAAGCACCACTAAGTTTGGAGTCGCTCCATCAAAAACACACCCATTGCGATGGTTCCAAATAGTCCAAGCTCCGAGAATAATGAGCGAATTAATTCCTTGCCTCATCAACCCATCAACGGTGCTGCTGCTAGCTTTCTCCCACCAAGCATGGAAGGATAACTCTGTAGGCTGAGGGGACAAGATCTCAAGACCGACCTGTCTGAACAAATTAAACCAAAATTCTCTTGCGAACACACAATGGACAAGGAGATGGTCGATAGTCTCCTCTTCTTGGTCACAAAGAGGACAGTACTCCAGATGAGGTAGCCCACGATGTGCTAGGCGATTAGCCGTCCAGCACTTATTGTGCGCGACCAGCCACACAAAGAAGCGATATTTGGGCAGAGCCCAAGATTTCCAGATCCTTTCCCACGGTCCAAAAAGAGTAGAACCCAAAAAGAATCCTTCATAAGCCGACTTCGCCGAGTATTGTCCATTGGAGGAGAGCCTCCATAAGTGTCTATCCTCAACCTCCGGCTGCAGCTGAAAATCCATCAATAGATCCCATAAATGAAGGTAGTCTACAATCACACCAACTGTAAGAGCTCCCTGAATGTCCGAAATCCAAGCCCGGTTAGTGAGGGCATCCTAGACAGTGCGCCGCTTGACCCTCCTTTTGGGGAGAGCCGCGAAAAGGCGAGGGGCAAGGTCTGCAATGCATTGCCCATGGAGCCACCGATCTGTCCAGAAAAGAGTATTTGCACCATCTCCAATTATAGAATTCATCACATCGAGAAGAAGGCTCTCACTTGCTCGACACAAGGAATGGGAGAGCAGCCCAAGGACGATGAGGCTCTGCTTTCTGCAGCCAAACCCATCTCAAGCGCAGAGACCACCAAGAGACTTGAGATCGAAATTCCTGCACCTCCAAGCTCCGGTGGTCGACAAACTTTGACCTGTGCCACAAGACAATGTCCACCTTTTGCATCTTTACGACCTCTCCAAAGAAAACCGTGTACAAATTTTATCCACCGCATTGATAGCCCATGGAGGAAAATCAAAAGCCATAGCCAAGTAAATGAGCATCCCGGTGAGAACGGATTGTACTAGTACCCTTCTTCCACCCTTGACAATAGATCCGCCTTCCACCTGTAGTTGATCCGCAATGCGGTCAATAATGGGTTGCACTTGTTCTTTAGTTAGTTTTCTTAGGAGAGGCACACCTAAGTATTTGCATGGGAATTCGAGAGTGGGCAGGCAAAGAGGTTTTGTATGGTAGCAATCTCCAAATCACCACACTGATCGGAGCACATTACTTTTCTCGCAGATTCGCCTTGAGCCCGGATGCCTCACCAAAAGATTAAGAATATCCATGGTTGTAGAGATATCCCCAGCCTCCAAGCGGAGAAAGAGAGCCACATCGACAAAGATAAATAGACATGCGTGTCAGTAAGCCACGAGTTGACAAAGGTTGCAGCAGACCTTCACCGGTGGCTTTAGTAATCATATGCCCCAACACATCCATTACCAAGATAAAGAGCATGGGGGAGAGGGGGTCACCTTGTCGTAATCCTCGCCGATGATGGATATGATCCCCCGGCACCCCATTTAAAAGAACTTGGGTTGAAGACGAGGAGAGCAGCCCACTGATGATATCTCTCCATAATTGCCCGAAACCAAGCTGCTGCAATACCTCAAGGAGGAAAGGCCACGACACAGAATCAAAGGCTTTTGAAATATCTAACTTGAGAAGAATCCGAGGTCGCTTTTGTTGATGAAGGAGCCTTGCCGCTTGCTGAACCATCATGAAGTTATCTCGTATGAATCGCCTTTTATGAAGGCGCTTTGAATCGAGAGACCATTTGTTGTAGACGACAATGAGGCGATTAGCCATCAATTTTGTGATTAACTTGGCGGTTATGAACCGGACTTATGGGTCGAAAATCTTTAGGTCGATCAAGACCATCCTTTTAGGAAGGAGAGTGATATAGGTGAGTTGAGGTTGCCAAAGTTCGCAAACTTCCTGCTCCAAATCTGCTGAAACAATTGGCCATAATATCGTCCTTTATGATGGGCCAAGAAGCTTTATAGAAGCATCCCATGAAGCCGTCGCCCGGAGCTTTGACTCAAGGTAAAATTTTAATTGTATTCCACACTTCTTCCTCACTAAATGGGAGCTCGAGATCAGCCAGTCATGTGCATTGATTTCTAACTCGCTTAAGTTGATAGTGTACTCCACAAGATCAGATTACCCAAAGCAGATTTTCATAGAAATCATCAATAGCCGCACCTTATCCTCATGACTAGTGCAGATTTGTTCACCAGCAACAATTTTTCCAATAAAGTTCTTCCTTTTCCGGTGACGAGCATGAAGGTGGAAGAGCTTTGTATTTGCATCTCCATCACGAAGCCAGCTAATCCTTGAGCGCAGCCGAGCAATTGTGCGCTGGAGGGATGCTAGAGCTAAGCTGTGCTTTTTTAGACTGTTTTTGAGCCACAATTCCCCCGAGGATAACTGACGACTATCTTGGGTGATCTCAAACTGGTGGAGAATTTTCCTAGCCAAAGCGAGCTGGAAATTCACCTGACCGACCACTTGGTCGCTCCATCTCTGTAGACCTCTGGTGGTAGCCTTGAATTTCTTTTCCAAGGTTAAGAAAGGACAGAGACCAGCAGGAACCGAGGCCCAGGCTGAGGAAACGGCTTCCTGAAAGCCATCAAGTTTGGGCCAGAAGGACTCAAAATGAAACCTGCGACGACCCGGAGAGTTATCCCGAAGGCCAAGAAAAAGGGGGCAGTGATCTGAATCATCCGAGGCCAAACTCTGTAGCAAACAATTAGGAAATCTGACCTCCCAGTCCACAGTGCAAAGAACTCTGTCCAATTTCACCAGAGTAGGGGAAACCTGCTGATTTGACCATGTAAATTTGCGGTAGTGCAAAGGAATCTCCTTGAGAGCAAGATCATTGATAAACCTTCAAGCAACCCATCATGGCCCTATTGAAATTAGCATTATTCTTGTCCTCATCCTTATAAATTAGATTGAAGTCCCCTGCAATCATCCACGCCTGGGCAAGTTGCTCGGATATCACGAAGATCCTGCAGAATTGGATTTTATCTTCATTACCTTATGCCCATAAACACAAAGTTAGCCACCATGCTTGCCCAACTTCAGCAAAGAAACTGAATTGTTACACTGTGATTGTCGACCCTCCGACTCTCAAACACCGATATGACGCCTCCAGCAATCGAATGCCTCCACTAGCACCATGAGGGACAACAAAGATAATCTAGAAATCGGACCCAAGAGCCGAGAGAATAAACTCGCGAGAAATGTCTGCAATTTTAGTTTCCTGAACACACACAATATCCGACTGCAAAGAGTCCACAAGAGAGCGCAGAGAGTCTTGTCTGGAAGAAGAATTCAAGCCCCTAACATTCCAAATCAGAATTTTGGAAGGATCCATAAAGCATAATCATGTCAAACGACCAAGAAAAGACATCCGTGGCTTAAGACAACAAAGACACCACCCTCTCCTCACCTGCATTTTCAGGAGGGACCAATTGAAAAGAGCAACAGAGCTTGGAGATGAGAATCGAAGGGGTTGCTCAAACAACTTCGCATAATCATCCGTGGCCGTTGATCTATACCTTCAAGCTCCTCAATGAGTTCTAGAGTCCTCATTGCCCTCTTCTTCGCTCTCTCTCCGTGTCGTTGAGTCCAAATTCGGTCTTCGCACCAAGAAGCGCGACGCCACGCCGTGGGGTGTCACCGGTGGTAGGGTCTTGCCTCGGCGCTTGTTGATGGCGGACAGAAGAAAGCCTCCCGCACGCCGAGCAAGCTTGTTGATGAAGGCAGCCTGCATCCGGAAGGAGGGGGCTCGGTCACCGGGATGATCAAGGGCTACCTTGCCCAACGCAGGAAGAGCGCCCCACCCCGCCGTGGAGGCAGCAGCTCTTCCACCAAAACAATGAGGACGGAGCCATGCAACCAGCTACCACGTCCGCGGCAAGAGGAAACACAGGGGCGGCAGGCACTTCCCCTGCCGGCGGAGAGATTAGCGAGGTCCGAGCTGGTCCACGCGAGCAGCGACGGGAGCGGCGCCTGGAGTATACTTGGAGCGGCTTCACTGGGGTCTTGGACTGTAGCGGCGGGGTGACCAGAAGGTTGAACTCCGGTATTGGGGAGGAAGGGGATTGCGGTGAGGCCGGCTCCACCGTTGCCTCAACAGTGGGGAAGAGGAGAGGGGAGCGTGGTGAGGCCGGTGACTCCGTTGCCCCACCAAGGCCCAACCCGTCATCATCTTCAGGAGTTTGCAGCAGACTGAGCCCAATCTTCTTGCCCAAGTCCACAATAGGGGTGCCTTCTGATCCCAGCCCACCACCGGCCCAGGGGAGAACCGAAACCTTCTCAATTTCAAAGCGCACCAGGGTGGGGGAGATTACAGATGGGGCTGCCTCATCCGAAGAGAAAGAGGCGGCAACGGACGGCCTTCCGCCAACCAGCGTCTTCGGGACAAAAACAGCGGCCGCCCCCTCGCCCTCGGAAACAAGAGGAGATTTATTGCTGAGGAGCTCGACGCTTGGGAGCCCACGCGAGACATCAAAGGCCACCTGGGAATCGACGACCGGCCCCGGCAAGGCCGTTGACGTGGGAAGAGCACTTGTCTCAGCTGGGGCCTCCTGCCGGGTCGCCCACGTTCGCATCTCCGCCGCCGAACGCTGGACGCGCCACCAGCAGCCGGACTTGGGGGTCGTGGAGGCGAAGGAGAGCGCAAACGGCGACGCCGACGCGCAGAAGAACCCCAGACGTCGTCATCCCCAGGCGGAGGAGGCGGGCTTGCCGCAGACCATCGTGTCGGCGGATGGAGAACGGATGTCAATAACATATTCCAAAGACGCGCTTCACCGCGGATCTTCCACAATCGCGACCGCGGCTCGCTGACCCATAGCTTTCGGAACGAGGAATCAAACAGGATCCGAGCACCGCCGAACAAATAAAAATGCATAAATATGTCAAGTCGAGAGTGTCTCGATGCACGCTGAACCTGCATGAGGGCTCGCAGGTTCCACGATCGAGGTCTCCCACACATGGGTGGGAATGTCGCGAGCTTGACGTCGATCACCATGGTAGAACCTTCCCGGATGCACCCACCACCTACCCATTTTTTGCACAAAAGGCTGAAATTAGAGATGCGGAGCGCCGGAGACCAACCGGACGCTCCACCGAGTCGACGCGGAAGGACTAGCGGTAGCTTGAAGCGAAGCACGACGAAGCACCAAGCTATTCGCCCGACGTCCAAACGGGAAGCAATCGCCGCCACAACCACGCTTGCCTCGGCAAAGGGCTCGCCGCCAATGACCATCACGATCACCACGTGTGCGAGGTCCTCTCGCCCTAGCGATGTGATCTCGTCCCGCTTGATGATGCATGGGAGCGGCCGCTCAAAGGTCGGGGATTCACCGCATCGCTTTGAGGAAACTTCGTGCAAGGCTTCCGGGTGAGCAGAGTGCCTCGTTTGCACGCTCATGAACGCGCCGTCGACGCCGGTGCCGCTCGAATCGCCTCAAAGCCATGCACCGCCATGTCATTGGCCATTCTCGCAGAGCTCCCTTGCGGCGTCGCGGCTATGACAACCACGCAACACGCCGCACCCGCCAGAGGGACCGCTGCGGGAGGGTGGCGCGGCCGACACTAGGATCGAGAGATACGCCGCCACACGAGACGCACCTTGGCGGAGGGTAGGGTCGCACCGCCGCAGCCACGCCACCGCGCCACACTCCAAGCCCGCCGAGAAGACCGTTGCGGGAGGGTAGCGACAACCGCACTGGATCGCAGGAACTCGCCGCCAAACAGGACACGCCGTCGGAGGGGCCGCACAAGTCGCACCAGGCACACGGAGGATCGGTGCCCTGTGGACCTACTGGCGAAGCACCGAGTCCTTTGGCGGCACTGGCCGCGGTGCGCAGAGGAGAAACAACAAACACTTGCCAACCAGTCGACGGGACCGACGTCGGGAGGACGAGCCGCACGCCGGCGCGGGCGCCGAACCCGCGCGACTCAAACTTCAGCCACCCTCCGAATCGGGACGATCACGCGGGACAACAGGACATCGCCGACGGCGGAGAATGATCTCGGGCGGGCTCGCCTTAGCTTTGGCAGCTACCACGCCGCCTCAACAGAAGTCGAACCGCTCGCCGAATCGCGCACCGCCAAACAGCCGACAACGCTGGAGCCGAAGAAGAGACGACGATGTCGCGTAGGAAGGCCAGCCGCCGAGCCGAGGACTCTAGGCGCTGACGCCCAAAGGTTTTGCTTAGACCGACCACGCGAGCGGAGGACAAAGGCGCGCATGAGGGGACAAGGAGGGAGGGAACTCAACGTCTCGCGAAGGGGAGGGAACCGCGCGCGCCGAGGGGAGGTGGCCGCGGGCTCGGAGTGAACGCCGGCGTGGGTTTAGGGAGACGAGACGTCGGGAGGGAAGGGGGGAGCCATCGGGCCCATGTTTTTAATATTACTTTGTCAAATTCAAATACAAATTGTTCTGATAAAATTACAATTCAGGTGGGAAATTGATACCATATTGGCAACTATATTTTTATACGAATTCAAATACAAATATAAATATCAAAATATGAGAGATTGTTAGGTGGGAAAATATACCATATTACTATCCTTTCAAATAGAGCAGTCGAATGTTTTGGATAGTTCCTATCCGTTTTTCATCGCTACGTCCTCTACCTAGAGGAAATTTTTGCTCGATGGTCATGACGGGTCTTCTAAAGATCAACCATGCTGAGGGAGGATGCACTAAATACGTGTTTCGCACACAAATGAGCGGCGACTTGAGACATCTAGAAGTCTAGGTTTCATATTTATCTATGAACACGACACTTTACAACTGCATTGCGTATTTGGAAATTTTCACGGTGTTTTGAGATGGAATGCACGCATACACGAGGAAGGATGCACAAGATACGTCTCCAGACATGCGGCCATGCTCATTTCGGTTTATACTTAATAGTTTTTAGCTTCTAATTTCTTGATTTCATCTTTTTCTGATTTTTTTACCTTTTTTAGACTTTTTACCTTTTGTTTTTCCTTGTATTGTCCATGATAGGATAATCTGTTTTTAAAATTTTTAAATTTAATTACACTGAAAAATCTACCGTAGCTACAGTGGAAAATATCAAACAGTGAAAAAAAAAAGCCAAAAGTCACAAATTTAGGCCGAAGTGAGTACTGATTCTTCATTGTTTGATTTATGGATGTGTATTTCCATGTCATAAAAACGCAAAATTGATTCGAAACGGCCACGGAGCGTTTCGATTTAGCCACTACTGAAATGCCAATCGGCCAGGTCATTTTGTGGTAATGAACACCAAGTCTAATTCGTGCATTAAAAGTCCCTATCACAGAACACGCTCCATTGCTAGCACATGACAGACACAGTGAAATGCGCATTGCAGTGCTCTTCCACGTTGGAGCTCATGCCCGCCAAATTACTTTAGACAGATTGGTGTTAAGGTGAGGTCTATGTTATCAAGGCGTCGCCTAGGCGCTCGCGCCCAAGGTAGACGTTAGGGACTGCCGCCTAGTTTTTCGGTTAGGCGGTCGACTAGAGCTTCCGGGCTTCTAGGCGTGGAGACGCGCGCCGCCTAGAGTAGAAGCTGTTAAAAGGGTGGGATATAGAAGGAGAGAGAGAACCGCGCCCGACCTCCGCGTCGTGCGCCGTGCGCCTCGCCGCCTCCATCTTCCGCGGTTCCGCCTCCACTCGGCGCTGTCCCCACCTCCGATCCAGCATCTTCACTCATCCCGCCTCCGATCCGACGCCGCCGCTGCGTCCCCGCTCCTCCGCTCGGCCTCGCCCGATCGCGCCTCGCCTCGGCCGCGACTCGCGCCTCCACTGTTGCCACTTGGGGCCGTGGAGCGTGGCGGCGAGGAAGAGGAGCGAGCCATCGAGGGAGGAGGCGAAGGCGCGAGCCACCGAGGAGGAGGCGGGAGATGGAGGACAGAGGAGGCGGATTCGCCGAGGAGAGGGAGCGAGCGAGGCGGCGATGAGTGAGCGAGAGATGAGAGGAGCTCGTTGCTCTGCTGTCTGCTCTGTGCGATGTAGCGACGGCCGACGAGTGTTGTGCTGTGTGCGATGCTACGGTAACGGGTTAAAAGGAGTGGATGGATATGTTTAGTATTTTTGCAATTTACTCTCTAGAGTTCTACAAAATTACAATTAAATCCTTTTAGGTCCTTCTTTCTCTTTGAATTTCTTCTTATTTACTTCTTCAGAACTATCCTATTTTTTTATTTTCCCTACCATCGTCTAATCATCGCCTAGACGCCCGCCTAGGCGCCTAGGCGTCCTGGCACCTCCGGAGCGCCTCGCCTCGCCTTGTCGCCGTGACAACATAGGGTGAGGTTAACACTAACATCAAACAGTCTTAACGTGCACCAAATTGAACATTGGATGGATACTGAAGAACAGCAAAATCTCTACGTTTACTTGCAGAAGTTTGAACCTAAATAAATCATCCACAGCTTCAGCATCATCTAACACACCACACATGCTAGAGCAGGATTCCTATAAAAAAAACAAAGTTCCCGACCAAAAAAAAAACGCATCAGGCCCAGGAAGGAAACAATTGAGGTTTCAGCTTTCCATCTTTGCTTAATTTGTTGGATAGGTTCATTATAGGCCGCTGTCATTAGTTAATTCGACATTTGAATTCAGTCACAGAGGGCAATACATTCCAGATTGCAGAATAGGAACAATGACACACTAGTTATAACAAGAAGATATCTAGGACATCTTCCCTGTGACCAGCAATGTCAGCCCATCGCATATTTCTGGGTCCAGCTCCTCGCAGTGGACTCGTATTTTGCCCGATCATGTTTGTACATGTGTGCAATCTCCGGAACCAATGGGTCGTCGGGGTTTGGGTCCGTCAATAGAGAACAAATTGAAAGGAGTACCTGAAAATATCAGCATGTGAGATAAAGGTGTGAAACTACAAAAGCAAAGTTGGCTAAGCTGTACAGACTGCTAGAGCTCCTCTTAGACAGGCTATATCACCGTGTGCACGTCCCAGTTGGCTTGAACGAGTGTGTTACAAAAGCATGAAAAGGAGGAGGATCAAGTCACCTTTGAAACTGTCAGTGCAGGGCTCCATTGCTCCTTCAGGATATCAAGACAGATGCTTCCATTACTGTTGATGTTTGGATGGAAAACCTTTGTCTTAAATGCAACCTGCAAAATAGCTTTTACCAGAACTTAGCTACAGTGACCGACAAGCTCGAGACAAGCATTTCATATATACTTGGATTAGTAACATCGATTTGCCCAAGTAGATCACAAGTTTGCAAATAACAGGTCAGTGCTCCACTTAGAGCAAAGCTAGCAGGGCAATATTTTATCCCTAATAAAGAACATGTGCTGGCATGGATCAGAACACAAACAAAAGTGCCGTAAACCATGTAACTTGTGTTCTGATTCTGAAGTAGTTATTTATTAGTTGACAAGAAGCACAAATATATAGATCTATTGATCTAAATAAGCACCATTCGATCATCACAATTTTTACGAGGGCATACATTGTGCAAGGCAATTTTGTAATGCAAAACATACATGAGCTGTGATATTACTAGCTTGTGGTACACGAATCCAGTGATTAATATAGTGTTTTCTTAATGAACATAAGGAAAGGAAAAAAGCTTAAAATTGAACCATCTCTGACTCTCTAGCCTAGACAACTTTACAGTTTGCCTGAAAGGCTGATAGTGATAGGTGTGATTAAATTAGTATGAAGATACATCAGAATAATTCATGCAAGTGTGTTGACCACAAAGTATATTATACCATTGCTCTTATATGCTCCTAGCAATAATGTTCAGAACAACACGTGCAACAGAAATGTCAGTGTCTCCACACCTTGGGTGGTTTAAACGGATAGTCTGGAGGAAAGTGAATAGTAACCAAAAAGACGCCACCAGCATACGGGCTATCTGTTGGACCCATGATTGTTGCTTGCCAGTGGAACATATCTTCTGCCGCAGGTCCTGTTTGGCGTACAAAAGGACACATTTTAGTCATACATTGGTACTCGTCGAATATCAATTCCCAGAGTGATATTGTACACAATAGAGTAAGAAACTGATATGTGCAATGCAGTTGCAAACTGCATTACTTTGACAAAAGCATGCTGATAGCACATTGCAAGTGAATGCTAGCAGACAACCATGTAAGCACTTCGAGGTTAGGATGTTGAGAATACTTGACTAAGGCCGCAGCACCGAGCATCTTCTTCATGGGTACCCTACGCATCTAGGCAGGAGCGGTGCTCATCATAGCTAATTGCTGGTGCTCAATTCCATCAGTACAGAGTGATTGGTTACTTGCGCATAGGCATGTAGAATTGTACATCATCAAAACAGTCCCGATCAATTTTAGTGCTTATCAGCAGGCAGAGGAAACTGGAAACGATAGCTTTAATCATCGAATTAAGGTAAGTTTTGGATCAGGTAAAGAAAATTCTGGCTGAAAACAAGCTGCAATCTGTAGCTTCCATGTCCTACAAGGCTACGAGAGAAGGTGAGGTGCCCTCCCCTTCAGATCCTTACAAAGCACTGTAATTTCTCCCAGTTTTTACACTTAAATCTTCAAGAATCATTCACCGCGGCAAGATGTACAAGACGATGATCAGTACCTAGGGTAAGGATCCTTCCCAATCAATCGATAGATCTAGCAACGTCCCAAGAAAACCACACAATCACACATATACAAACATAACATAAAGGAGGGACCAAGCGCGAATCTTTCACCGTGGAATCATCAAGAAAAGCCGGGGCAAGAAGTAACAAGAAGAAGAGAGGAAGTAGTAAGGAAATCTTGACGCAATTACCGGCGCTGCAGGAGGTGGGGGGATCCTTCTGCAGGTCCTTGAGCTCCTTGAGGATCCGCTTCGACGCCATGGGGACGAGACCGGGTAGTCCAATCCAACCGAGAGGACGTGCTGCGGGCGAAGAGGAGATTGGAATGGATTGGATTGGATTGGATTGGTGAGGAGAGAGGAGAGGGATGGTCACGGCTCACGGGATTGGGTCCTGGAAGCTTCTTGGTGCCTGCCTACTTGCGCGCAATGTTCCAACCAGGACTTAAAAGGTCATTACAAAAGTAGGGCCCACATGTCATTGAGTGAACCTCCTGTGAGGTTGCGCTCTTCCACTGCACCTCACCTCCGTTGCTCTGCCGCGGCCCTGCACCTTGTCTTGCACAGCGCCTCACGTTACGCTACTCTCCCTCTGTTGCTTGCTTGGACATGAATACCATCGTTGTCTTCCTCCCATCTCCGTCTACAAAGAGTACAAAACCGCAACCCCCTCCCTCCTCTCATGTGCTTGCCTTCTCTTCCACGGAAGACGTTTGAGGAGAGCTCCTCTCCACCATAACGCCATTACCGCTGAACACCGAAGCTCAATCTCTTAAATCAGTGAGCCACTTTTTTTTATTTGTGTCACTTTGTGTTCCACCTTTTATAATCCAAACCACCAAATTAATTTGATAAATTTTCTCACAACAACTAGAAAATCAAGTGTCTTCTCCCCCACCTCCGTTCGGGTTTCGCCATTGCCATTCGTCTTCTATGGGTAGCTTCTGTCCAATTAAATTATACCAAAGCTTCCCCTTACCATGTTCTATATTCTGTCGGGGGTATCTATTCCTCCCAACCTCCACAGCACCACCTTCACCATGCCCAAACCACTACTGCCATTGCCACTAGTCACAGTCACATCCTTGCTGCCCCACTCTCCGAACCACCACCACCATCGGTTCTGCATCGTAGCAATCATTCCATTTTCCCATTCCCAAGACCTCGCCACCCCTGCTTTGCTGTTCTTGTACCTAGTCCGAGACACACCTGTGTCCTTTTGTCTATGCAGAGTTAGAGGAAGACAACCCTTTATGTCTCTCTCTTTCTTTCTACGATAAGTAGGCTCCGTCAAAGAAATTTCTCAAAAGTAAAAAAAATTAAACTTGACTCTACGACAAGTGAACCCCACTACTTAAAATATTTTAAGCTAAAGCCATAGCCACGTCATCATCCACGTCATACGTTAGGTGGCAAAACCACCTTGAAAATGTAATTTGTTTTTTAGGAAGTATTCGGTGCATGTGGTTTCAAGCGTTAGAATTCTTATGTAATTGCCTTTGTGCAGATTGTACCCTTGTTGCAAATGCGTTCGCGTTGTGTTAGCAAGTTCGGTACTCATTGTAGTTTGATACACATCACCAGTCGACCACTGCATCGGTAGCAGCAGCATACTTACATTGTAGTTTGATACACATCATCAGTAGCAGCAAACAGATCAAGAAGAACAACACATGATCAACGAAGAGGACAAGAAATCAAATGGTTAGCTTGCACATGAACATAATAAAAAAATCGAAGGGAACAACACAAGAACAAAGAAGGGGACAACACATGAACCATCGGCAGCTGGCATATCCTCGTCCAAGCCATTGTTGTGCACCTCGTCGCACTGCTGTGTTGGAAGGCCAACGGGAACGGGACCCAAGAAAAATTTGTGGACACAACCGGCCGCGTCCCACGTCGTCGTTGAAGTATATTATCTATGAAATATATTGCCTACCTTTTTGGTTACCTTAAATTTTTAGATAAACTAATTGATACATATAAATCAGTCGCATCACTTATATTTTGACAAATTTGAAAGAGCAAAATCTATTATTTATCATCAAATGACTTGCTCTTCTCCAATTTGCCACCAAATCGGTCATTATCCATTTACTTCTAAATGTCTCGATGCACCTGTGTGGGCCATTTTGGTTCATGTTCTCGCATGTGAAATTATGGATTTGTGTATTGAACTTGTATGCCATAGAAATCTTATTGCGCATCTCTCTTTAAAGGCAAAAAAAAAATCTTCTTGTTGCATTCGGACGTGTTGTTTAGAGTGGCATGGAGTGTGCATGGCAAAGATCCCAAATAGAACAAATAATAGCACACTGTTTCCACGTGACAATCGAGGACAAAATGGTCTTTTTACACTTTTAGCAGAGCCTAACGGAGGGGCTACGACGGGCAAGCGATAGGCAAGCCACGGTACATTGTAGAGAAAATTTGGAATCCAATGATATAGAATGGGTAACCATTTATTCGGTGGTAAATTATAGAAATAGGAGTTATTCTACAGCAAATAGTAGATTTTCTCAATTTCAAATTCATACGCATTTTTTGAGCAATTACCGAACTGTGACATACAAGAAGCTAATTTAGCAGAGAGAGAGAGAGAGATGTGTGTGTGAAGGGATTATGGGTATACTACACTAGTGTAAATTAAAATTTCTACTGTGTAAACCAAAAAGTCATACGGGTAAGAGATCATGGATTGTTACCACTAGATACGCAGTACAGCGGAAGAAGAATCAAAGAAGCCCGATTTAATGCAGCGATCGATTATCCAACATATTTGAAAAGCGATCCTCGGAAGCCGATTGTCCTCTAGCGATAGTCAATCTCCATTAGCCAATTGTCTTCTCTTCTGATCATCTCGATCAGCGCCACAGTCGCAGCACACCTCTACTGAAATCCACATGTCCAAGGATAGAACATCGTACGCTGATATACTAGCACCAGCGCACACAGCAGGACCTTCGAACGAGGTGGCTAGGCTTTTGATGGGTGGTACGATGTCTCTCTATATCACCCATAGCCCACACCCCTTTACATAGAGCCTTTGACTGGGTCCTTGTCAAACACAAGTAGAGTTCGCATCCCACTTAGACAGCCTATCATTTGGACCTTTATTATCCCAACCTTTTAAGTGTGTGATTCTATAAATTCATGCATACTTAGTTGTAATCCATAAATATTTTTTAATCATTGGTCGGTAGTGGTCCCTAGCAGAACATATTGATCCCTAAATATACACAAAGATCAAACTGGACGAACCTTATACAATATAATATGCAATCAGGTCAAAATCACTCACGATCAATTCATAATTCCTTACGACCGTTCAGATCATTTACGACTAGTTCAGATCTCTATATGATCGATTCGCATACCAATTTGTAATATGTCCTACTAGTCACGCAGTCAAGATACCCACAAGACCAGTTCGCATATGGTCAGACTAATGGTTTGTTTGTGTATTCTCCTCTTGCCTCACGCTACCTGATCGAACTCTAGATAAGAAACATGTCATCTAGGAACTATTCAATCATTTTTTTTATCTAATAATGGATAACTTCATGTTGTTGACTCTTCGACCACTCGTGGTATGGCCATACACTTCCTATTATATAGGAGGGGCAAATCTCATATTCGACCCGTCACATTCCTCCACGTGTTTTATAGCATACCCAAAAGTTATCTTTATAACTACCCAGTTATGAAGTAGCATTTAGCAACCTCTAAGTGCACTATTACATGTATAGAAAACTATACTGATCTCAAGTACAAGAATTATACATCATCATTGCTTGAGACTAGCTGATGACACATAAAAATATAACAATGTCTCAAGGTGATTTAAGCTAATACCATGTTCTGTAATATGTGTCCACATTATCGATTTGATATCATCATATTTGTGATCCGTGAAACATAATAATAAATCAATACATATATTGATCTATTAATCAACATTCAAGTTCTTGCCAAAGGTAACTTTTCGACATAACTTCGATTAGCAGAATTACTACGTTTCATAGATCAAAACCAATGCACAACATGGCATGATCCTCTTAATTAATCTTCATGTAAAAACAAGAGGGATCGATTTACTTCTCGTTTAATTGCACGATCTACTGATCTAGGCCCGGCTGCTTCACGGTCAACTCCGCTCTCAGATGCAGCACCCCGTCGACGAAGAAGAGGCTGTCATCAGCCATGAACGCCGACCATGGAACCGCGAAGAGATTCCGGTACCCGATCGCCCTCCCGCCGGTGAAGGTATAGTAGGCCTTGTACCTGCGGACGAACTCGCCCGACTGCCTCGTCCTCGCAGCGAACTCGTACTCCACGGTGACTCCGCTCCCCGAGCCTTCCCCCTCCTCCTCTTGCTGCATCTCGAGGAAGAGGCCGAAGCAGCGGAACGCGCCTCGCTGGTCCGTGTCGCAGCGAGCCGAGAGGAAGAAGAGGCCCTTCCAGCCGCCGGCGAGGCGGAACGCCTGCGAGCGCGCCCGCCCGGACGGGTAGAGCCGGCCGCAATCCTCGCGCTTCAGGTCCCAATACGCCACGCACCGCGGCGGGTCGCCAGACTCCTCCACCACCGTGAGCGGAAGCGGAAGATTGGTGATCGCCATGTCTTCCGCCGCAGGGCCTGCAGTCTGGTTGGTGATCAACGCCATGGAGGGCAACTGACGAGCACGTGGTTCTTCTTCTTCTTCTTCTTCTTCTTCTTCTTCTTCTTCTTCTTCTTCTTCTTTCTTGCACACAATGCAAGCAACTCCCGAGTACGACCTGATGGAGGAGATAGAGAAGGAAGAATCGCGGAGATCGGGGCGTATAAATACGGGGCAGATGATCAAAGTTGGCGTGCGGGTGCAAGTAGTGGAACACGCCTACTTTGTTGATCAACTCGGCTGGTCAGCTTCGTTGGTTTTTGGTGAGGCGACTAGCGCACAGATGTTCCGTGGAAAGAAAATACCATCTGACCATCTGGCATATCTAGTCTGCAACACGTTTAATCAAATGCGCAACAAAATAAGGAGTGACACTGGAACCATCCAGAAGAACTAAAAAAATCATCCTCTCACCAGGACTATTTAGATTATGACTGAAACAACCCAAAATTTCAAAAAAAAAATTGAATTTGTTTGATTTTTACCTGAATCTGGGAGTTTTTGCCAAATCCGGAAAACTTCCAAAACCGAGCCATGTCTCCCTTTTGGAAATGTGTTTCCAAGCTCCGAGGCTGAAGGATCTAGACCCGTCATTACGAGTTAATGATATATTTTTGTAATTAATAATAATCGAATTGTGATACTAATATTTTCATTGAGATAGATGGATATGATGTGTCCTACAATAATGGATGACTTGAGAAGTCTCATGCGGGTGTTTATACTCAAGTCCAAGAAACGACGTCACATGATAATAAATAAAGCCAAGGACCCGAAATTGAAGTTGATATGTGTGTCATCAAGTTTCAAGAGGATGTCGTACTATTAAGAGGGGTCGCGACTAGTAGCTTGAACATATTATGTGTTAATAGCTTATTTACTTACTCTAACTCTCTCCGCGGCATGATGTTAATATTTTCGAATGTGTTTTAAAAATAGTTGTAGCTCATGCATAACACTAGTACCAAAAGTCTAATATTAGATGCCACATCAGAGACGGTTCCCCAAAATCGTCTGTAAAGACGTAATATCCCAGACGGTTCCCCAAATCACCGCAAGATAATGCCGCCAGCCACTTGACACCTTACGATCGCCGCTGCTCACCGTGCCACCTTGCACGCTCACGCCAATAAGAGGCGACACCTCCCAAGCTACCAACGTGCTCACTAGCTTCACCGTTGCACCGCAAAACCTGCATGCCCACCCACGCCACCGTCCACGTGCCGAGCACGCTCTCGTGCCACTATTAGCACCACCGCCTATTTAGTCGAGCTCCGAGACTTCCTCACCTTCTTTCCGCACCGCCCACACCCACCGCTGCTCCTTCTTCCTCAACTCCAACTGTGCCACAGCACCAAGTCAAGGCCAAATTTCCCACTAGTGAGCCCAACCTCAATTCTTCGTCTCGGCCTCCATTCTAGTCTAATTGCTCACATCCATATCTTCACCTCACCACCACGAAGCTAACCCCTAACTTCTTGCTTAACTTCACCACCTCTAGCTTGTCGTCACCGTAAGCCATTGCTTTGCCACCCACGACCACCGTCGCCAACCCTCCTCAGATCATTCCAATCCAAGCTAACACCACCACCACACTCCCATCACTCTCTGGACGCTTAAGCCATCGCCAATTTGGCCGCATTGCCACTATAGCACAATCATGTTGTTCCCCTATTCTAACCAAGCTCTGCCATCACCAGCCACTTCCACACCACCTCCGTCCATGCCAATGCCCAAAATGGATTCCCTCCCTTCCTATATACTCACTGCACCACACTCGCCGCCGTTCGCTATCACTGAATTCGATGTCACCAACGTCCCCCGTGTCTTGGTCACCATAGGAGAGAGCTCCAGGGCCATGTGCTCCTTAGGCCACCAAGGCGGGCTGGCAAATCCAACCTGAGCCTGGCCAACACTATTCATAGCCCAGTCAACATTGTTCACCAATGGCATAACACATACTATTCAGGCCAATGGTCCAGCCCAAACTTGTATTGTTCACCAAATCTAACCTGCTAGGAATAGTACCAACTCAATACTGTTACCCAAAACCCTTAAAGCTTGTTTATACTCATTTCGACCGTCTCGAGCCCGTCTAGTCCATTTTTAACTCCATACGGCTCAACTAAGCACTGCTTAGACCCCATCCACCCAAATCCTCCTATATTTAAACTTTTTTGGATCTTCACTTTTATTTTGTTCCCAACTCGTTTTCTTTTGAGCCCGGACTTGTTTGATTTATTTCCTTTGCAATAGTACCCAAATTCGTTGAGTAGATGTAAGATCTAGGAGGCTAACTAGAAGGGGTGAATAGACGGTTTTAAAATTTAAATTTAACTTTCTTTTATTTCTATTTTGCTAAAAACAAGTATATAATGCGGAAGTGTAACTCAATTTGGTTCAACACAAAAAGACCTAAAATAACTAGGTTCACCTAAGTGCACCAATAATCTAAGTCTATGTCAAAGGTTTGCAATCTTAGGATGACAAGCAATCAATTTAATTTTATAAATGTAAATTGAGCATAAGAGAACAAACCACAATTGACACGGTTCCTTTTTTTACCGTGGTGTTAGGAGACTTGCCGGACTCCCCTAGTCCACATTGAGGTATACCCAAATGAATTGGACCAACTCCACGAATTAAGCCAAACACCTTAATCCAGTAGTAGTAGCTCTTTCCCGCTCCAGGTAGGTGAGCTTCAACCTTCACAACTTGCTAGGTCTTCTCACAACTTTCTTTGGAAAGATCACCGCGCACGACACCTCCAACATTATCTAGGAGTCGACAAACTCCAAGAGTAACAAGTCAAGCCCCTTGCGCGACTCTCACCACGTGCACTGAATGCACAAGCTCAAATGGATATGAAATCCACCTCTAGATGCAACACATGCAATCTAGAGCATTTTTCCTTACTCACAATGTGCGACACATGCACAATAGAGAGGAGAATCTCACACTAGCTCAAAGGAATGAAATAGAGTCAAGCAACACCATCTCCAACCGGCCATAAGGAGGTATTTATACACCACACTACTGAAACAAGCCGTTGAAGACAGAATCAGCATTTTCGGTGAGTATCGAGGCAAAACGTATATACTACTACGCTTCCCAAAGAACGGTTAAAAACTAACGTTACAAGCAAAATCAATAGTACTATCACACAAAGTATGGTACTACTGCTGAATGGTAGTACCGCTCACACATACTGGAACTATCAATTCACGGGAGATGAGAAACCTTCTAACGGTGTTGCTCGGAAAAAATATACCGCAGATAAATCGATACTTTCGTCGGTCGGTTCGACCGCGCAACACATGCTTGGATCGATCGTGGCGATCGTATCGCAAACACATGCTGTCTAACCATCGGCGATCGATCGCGCAATACATGCGATCCTCACGACTTCTAGACCTATGAAGTAGAGACTAGAAAGGAAATAGTAGTAAAACAACCTTGCTACCTCAGCTCGGTCGTATGCTATCACGTTGCGTGTCTATTACATAACATTGTGAGTTTGAGGTATCTTGTGAGTAAAACTGAGCAACTTTGCAAAATATAAAATATAGTATTTGGATACGTTATGCTTTCAATCAATGGAGTTGTATTTAATGGGTGATTTCAATAACAAGGTATAAGTAAGTTTTGAATGGTTTTTTGTTAAATCCCCTTTTCTCTTAATAAAATAATATTTTATATTTCAACTCTAAAAACTTTTGCAAACAAACATGTATCCATACCCATAATAATAGAACCTCCCTACCTTGTTCTATTGAAACTTTGGCAGGTAGTTAAGTAGATATTATTACCTGGTTTGCTAAGTACGGTTGTATTTATACTTGCTTAATCATCATCAAAAGGAGCTTAGGAGGATACCAATGAACATTTTGAGGGGGATTTCGATGACTCTCTAGAATGTGATGACTAATAGTTCTAGGTCTCGACTACGCTCAAGCGTGCCTATGGATTATGGAGATCTTTGGGCTTAGACGTCCTTAATAATGTAAAGTTTTTTTGCTAAACCGTACTATCTTGTAATCAATGTTTGGCTTTTGTGATTAAAATTTGAGTAGGTTTGAGTATGATTAAAATTTGAGCAACTGAAATTCCTGGGCAGTTGCGGGGATTTCAAAGGTCTTAAAATGGCGTCATCGCAATAACTTAGTTATTTTTGAAAATTGGTTCTAAAATTCTAAACAACTAAGTCTATCATGCTATAATATTGAGACATTCAAAAAAATGAAAGTGGCAAATTGGACAACACATTTATAACAATTTGAAATAAGAGAGTATGCGAAGTTTTTTTTTTAGAAAAAAAGGTGTACTGCAGGTCTACAACACTGAAAGGTAACGATAACAACATTCGTAAAGAAAAAATGCAACATTTTGGGATAACCAATGCAACATTTCAAGAAACTGCTTCTGCAATGTTCTGGAAAAAAAACAGTCGCGACATGTAAACATTGCAGCATCCCAAGTAACATGAATGCTCCCATCTCTTTCTTCACTCCCCTCTGCTTTCGTCTGACCTACCAAAAATGGAGCTTCTCTATCTGCACGTCATTCACAGCTAGATGAGGAGCCATGGTCGCCAGATGCAACAGACTAGCATAATGAGGGAGTGAAGGAGAGAAGCTGGGGGGAATGGACATTGGAGCATGGAAAATTTGGATGTAGAGAAAGACGAAGATGTTTTTATTGCTCAACCTCGAATAAGGCACCAGATTGGTCTTTCCATTGCACAAATACTCTCTTAAGCAAGCTTGGTTTTGGAACAAATTTCTTCTCTTTGACACAATATTTCAACTAACAACTCCACTCCACATCACCCATGGACCATTGATTACCGCCCGGATCCTCTGACGTAAGTTAGGTGACGTTGAGTCACTGACGCGTAGGCCCCACGAGCTGTGGGCCCACACGTCAGTGACCCAACGTCACCTGAATCCTCTGACTTAAGTTAGGTGACGTTGGGTCATCGACGCGCCCCACGAGCCGTGGGCCCACACGTCAGTGACCCAACGTCACCTGACGTTACATCAGAGGATCTGCACCCATTAATTATGGGTTGGCGTAGATACCACGTAAGCCATGTCATACGGAAAACACAAACATAGCCTCAATGACACCACTTGTATCTTTTGACAAATTTGAAGGCCATTTTACAGTTCTCGCGCCATTAGCGCACCACGTAGGAACTTTTAAAAAAGGAACTTACCATCAACAAACCGAGAACGCATCTGGTGCCATCAAAACAAGAGCCTAATTTAACAGATATCTCTCGTAAGTTCTTAGCCAAGGTAGCTCATTCAACATATAACTTCGATTAGCCGAGTTACTTTTCACAGTTTAAAACCAATGCACAGCTTGACATGGTCCTCTTTTGATGTAAAAAAACAAAAGGGAATTTACTTCTCGTTTCCAAACTGTCATTTTGGTGCGCAAGACAACAGCAGGTCTGAATCACACAAGATTTTTCACACTAAGGCCCATCGTTGCAAGAATTTGGACATGAGCAAGGACACAGACGCAGTTAGTAGTACGCCATCCACTATCTAGGGTTGCTTTATGGTTAATTCAGCTCTCAGATGTAGTACCCCATCGATGAAAAAGAGGCTGTCATCAGCCATAAACGAAGGCCATGGAATCGCAAAGAGATTCCGGTATCCAACTGCCTTCCCACCAGTGAAAGTATAGTTGCCCTTGTACTTGCTAACAAACTCACCTGATGGTCTCGTCCTTGCAGCGAACTCATAGTCTACGGTAACACTTGTTGAGCCTTTCTCTTGCATCCCTAGGAAGAGACCAAAGCAGTGGAACGCGCTTTGCTGGTCCATGTTGCAGTGTGCTGAGAGGAAGAAGCCCTGTCCAGCCAGATGGAATGCTTGAGAGTATATCCGTCCAGATGGGAAAAGTCGGCTACACTCCTCACGTTTCAGATCCAAGTACGCTATGCACTGTGGATATGGTCTATCAAACTCCACCACCTTGAGCGGACGATATTTGTAAGCTCGCTCAGCATATTTCCTACAGGTCAACACATCTGCAGCAAGGGCACGCTGTCGATGTGGTGCATCAGCTTTGTACAGAAGTGCCTCTGTTACACATTTAGTTGCTTGCTCATGATCAAGATCATTGCATGCAAGGACCTTCCGCAACTTCCTGCAGGTCATATGACAGAACCGAACAAGCGGCAGCAAGTGAGTACACAAGATCTCACGCCTTTCCTCCAATTTTGGGTATTGAGCACGAGCCCACTTGATCACAAAGTCATAGATTGCATCCTCTGATGCCACCTGAAGCTCATTACTCCATAGGATAGCTTCAATCCCAGCAAGAGGAATGTTCATCGCTTCATCATGAAACCTGAAAAGAGGAACCATTCCATTAGTGCACCATGTTGCTTACATAATTTAATTGCTGACTCTAATCAATACAGAGGCTACTCACTTGCTCAAATCCTTGTATTTGTTGGCAAGGAATTCCTTGGCAGCATCAGTCAGTGGCTGAACTGCTGCAACCATTGAAATGCTGGAAGGGAGATCTAAATAGAGCAGTGCAGATTCTGTCGTCATAGGTAAGCTTCTTAGCAATTGACTGCAGTGCCTCATGCAGGAAACAACCTCAAATTTGTCAGCAATCATCAAGATATCCAGCAGAAGGGTTGGCTGATTTATCGTCAACTTTCCACTGTACATAAAGCTTAAAAGCTCCATAAGGGCATTTTCCTCTGTTCCAAGTAGAAATACAATGATCAGATAGAAGATAACTGTTAACTAGAAAACAAAACAGAAAAAAAAAACTCAGCCTTGTTATTACAGATTTGAAAAGCTTTTAAGTGAAGCATATGATCCCGATCCGAGCAGTGCTTCTATGCTTTCCTCTCTAATAAGAGTAGCATTAATCTCAAAATAAATGAAGAGGCAAGTAATATCTATCCACCATTCATCATACTTTAAAAATTGTGCAAATCACTATTGAGGAAAGTATAAAAGCACCTCCCGATCCTTAATTCCTGAGAGATGATAAGAGGAAAGATGCACACTGGTGGACTAGACAAGCAACTTGGCAGCTCAAATAAAAACTCAAGAGTGTAAACCTCACTCAGATCGCTTTAGTATTAAAGAGAACTGTGTGACCGACAGAACATTTAAAATTTTGTTAAACAAAAAAGTGCCGAACATGCATGTACTACATCACATTACCTGAAGCAGTTATTCTAAGAGTTGCATGCCTCTGATCGGATTCTTTCACACCATTTGAGAAAAGCTAACAAGAAGAATGCAATGATGTTGTTAGCTACATAACAATACATAACTACAGTACAAAATTAATGCATTTCAGGCAGGAACTAGAATTACCTTGTAAAAAAAGGGACTTTTCGCAGCTAGAATTGCAGAACTGATATAAATAGACTTTACTCTCAAAACCTGATTACACTCCATACTGTAGGATGAATCACTGCTTTCTCCATCCTCACCTGGCAAAAATAAGAAGGCCCAATAAAGTGGATGACAAATAGTACAAAGGAAGAAAATGGTGCTTATCAGCATCACCAGATGGGTGTTCTTCTCTTAAGATACTTGGAGCACAACATTCGTATCTTCTACGGACACAGATTGATATGATGCTTGAGGAAGATAATCAAATGGGAACATAATGCATTGAATCATTATCACATAGTGCACAGAAAGAATGTCACACATCTTGGCTGCTTCAAGCAATGTAAGTAAGTTAGTTCCTCTACAAGGACATGGCATCCATTCATAAAAGTTTACTCCTAAGTATCTATTAGAATTATATCTTACATAAGTATAAGATGTTTAACAGCGCCCCAATTGTTCCTAATCCAGGTGTTGGAGTTTAAAGAATCAAGCTCATAAACCTCAAACATTACTTAATCGCCAGTACATTGAGGCATCTAAAATGATTACAGCGTGTCTACCAAATATAGTTATTGCCAAGGCACTAGGTAGAAGCAAGGGTTAACCTGTACCAACATGTCCTCCCACTTCCAATATAATTGGAACAAGTTACTCATATCTCTATGCAGTGGCGGATCCAGGATTTTTAGGATGGGTGTTTGAATTTCGAAGCTAAGTTCCTCGAATACGTCGATACCGCAACACACCGTCCCCTCCCCCCAAAACACCGATACAATGATATGTGTATGTAGATATAATAAAAATACATAAATTATAGAAATTAATGATTTCTTATAAGGAAATGAGCGACATAAGGCAAGTATAATTATATGAATTAAACAACAAATTATAGAGATAAATGAGAGTTGTATATCTTGTTGATTTTGCCTTTTTTTTGCTATTTCCTCATCAGCAAGAACTGTCCATCTAAGACGAAATTGTGTGTTCCTTCTATGGAGCAAAACAGACCAAGAAAGTAAATAAGTATAGTGGGGTGGAGCACACCTAGATCTGAAGAGAGAACGATAACAATAAGTATAGTGGGGTGGAACACACCTAGATCTGAAGAGAGAACGATGACAATAAGTTGGAGGTGCTACTCACTTCCCAATGCCATGCTCCTCCCGCCTCTGTGCTGCTCTCTTCCTATCGCCCGCTCCTACCTCCGTGTTCGTTGTGCCACGCTCGCTTGCTCGTGACACCTCTCTCGCCGCCACGCTGCCACACGCTCACCTTGCACCACGCGCCGCCTTACGCATGATTGTCGTCACATCATAGCACCACGTCCTCGTCCGCTGGTCGCCACTCACCGCTAGCTTTGCACCTTCGCCGCTCGCCACTCGAAGGCAAAGCCGTCTCCCACATAGACAGACCACAAGATGAGAAATAGAACAAATATTAAGATTTTGTTTATATCTTTACCTCTTTGGGCATGAGGAGGGCTGATGTGGAAAGAAAAATGGGTCTAATGTATTACATGAGCTGCACGCGAGATATGGAGAGTGCGGGCTGAATTTATTTACAGTATAAAATATAGTTTTAATACAACTAATAATATATACATCTAATATACCTATTATATACCTGGTATTTTATAAATGTTTTGGTGTTCAGCTGAACACCCATGCCCTACGTTAGATCCGCCAGTGTCTCTATGACACATTGAACCAGCACCAAACTCCAAAAGCATATATCATCATTACTACTGATAGTTAACAGATCTCTAACAACATGTTCAAAATTCGTGAACGGTGTGTGTGTGTGTTCAATTTCCTAAATCTGATATCTAAAAATTTGAACAATATAATTGATAGCAGAAATTCATTGCACTGACCATCTTGTCCAATATCAGGTGGAGATTCTTCTATCATAGCTACAGGCTCACTGTTTTCCTCATAGGTATCACATCCTTCTACTTCGACTTTGCAGTTTACCGGGTCCAACATATACTTTCCAGAATCTGAAGCTATGAAATGATAGCAGAAAAGTTGTTAAAAATGGAAGAATTTACACTTTAGTAGAATAGATAATTGAAGAGAATGGTAAACTATGAAGAAATATAATGCCAACAAACTGCAAACCATCGTAAGAGTGCATTAGCATCAGACCGTGACGACATAATAAAGATCAAGGTAGTGATGAACAAAGAAAAAAATTATAACTAACAACTTGAGGCCCATGAACAGGTGTTAATGATGACTGGCTGTGCACATTAGGAGTGAAGTTGGATGTAAAAAAAATAGTCCAAGAAAGAAGAAACACTAACAGAAGATGTAGGATGAGAAGAAACACTAACGGAAGATGTAGGATGAATGGCCTTTTTTTATAAGAAACTAAAACTTTCACAATGAACTTCAATAAGCATTTCACAGAACAGGAGAGATCAGACCTCATATACTGAACTAACTTTAGTGAATAAAAAGAAAATGAAAGATCATATAATCATCACATACAAAACCCTCATTAGCACATTTCACAAAACTCATGCTCAGCTCAGGGTGATATGGCACAACATTTGGTGTTGCTATTGGAATTGAAGGGCAACAAGGATAAGATTGGGGTAACATTGAAATAAACATTGTACAGAATACTATCAGGAAAGTGATCTAAAACAAGAAACTCATATATAGAATATTAGAAAGCATAATTGAAATGCTCTCTCATCATCCTATACGAAACATCCAGGTAATTAGGCTTCTAAATTTTACACCCTCCATTTCACAATGTCTATGCATTGCCTTGGGAAGTGTCATTTCACAATATTTATGCAATGAGGAATCAGCAGTGTAGTTATTGCAATATTTTCACTCTCCACCACTGCTTTAATGTTGTGAAAGAAGTTAAATCGTTGTAGTATGTCATTTAATAGGGTATGCACTGTCATTTCTTATTAATTTTTCGTTAGATTTGGTGTTTCCTTTGTCTGTGCGCATGTTGAGCTTGAACAAATATTGTGAAACGGAGAGAGTATAGAATTTGTCCGGGAAGGAAAAGTAGACCATTACTATGCCTTATATAAAAGCAATTGCAAGGTAGTCAATCAAGCTAATAAAACACCATGTGTCACTAACAAACAAACAAGGACAACAATACCTAACCAGTTGTTTAGGAGCATTTCATTCTAAAGAACACCTCACATATTACAACATTTTTCTTAATAAACAAAAAAATGTGCAAACTTTCAAACTTCTTAATTTAATAAAACGATAAGAACTACGAAGATATCATCAGCCACGGATTATCATTTATCTGGCAACAACTAGAGTAACTTCATTCCGAATTTACATATTTTGTTCCATCGATTGGGCTTGTCGCTGGTTCGGTTGCAGTGTACAAATACCCCCTACATATTCATGAACTTGCATACCATATAACAGTCACCCTCACTGTCTCCCCTAATTCCCATCTCTAATGCCATCTCCTCAACAGCAGATTGCTCAGAACAAAATATAACCTAAATTTCCATCGTGGCAACTGAAAAGATCCGTAAAAGAAATGGGAATAACTCAAAAAATTCACAGGTTTCATTAAAAGAAAAAAAAAAGAAAAGGTCTTACCCACCCTTAATACCTAAAGCCTCAACACACGGTCAAATCAAATCATCACGGAAAGCAGGCACCTCCCAACTCACGAGAATTCAACTTCGAATCCGTCCACACGCCCAAATCGCCCCGCACCGAACGAGCCCGGAGAAGAAAATAATTCGGAATTCGTCCTCACCTTTCTCGCGGCGGAGCTCCTCCCGGCGGCGCTTGCGGTGGCGCGCCCACTCGGCGAGCGAGGAGCAGCCCTCGCCGGCGGCGCCCTTGGCCCCCGCCGCGTCGTCCCCGGCGACGATCTCGATCCGCAGCACCCGGTCGGAGAAGTTGACCGAGTTGAAGGCGAACTCGAAGCTCGGGCCCCCGCTCGCCCGCGAGAAGTCCGGGTCCATCCCCGCCACCGCCTCCTCCTCCTCCTGCAATCAGCCAGCCGCGCGCCTCACCTCCCCTGCTCCCACGGCACCGCCGCAGCGGAAGCCATCGCCGTCTCCGCCGGTGCCGAAACCCTAACCCTACAGAAGGCCGCAACAACGAGGCGAGGAGTGGGAGGAGAGCGACGACGCAGAGGGAGAGAGAGACAAATTAAGCGGAGGCGGCGGAGTGGAGGGCGAGGTAAACTCGAGGGGGGTAACTGTAAAAATGGATAAATGGAGACCGCTTAACAACAAGACAGGGTGAATTCGTACGCGGATAAATAAACAAATACACCGGGGGTCGCAGCGGTGGGACCCAGTTGTCCGTGGGTCACCTCGGTACGAGAGGGGCCCACTTGTCGGCGCGTAGGTAGAGTGGGGCGTGTAGCGTGCGGAGTTGGGTCGGCGATGAGATTTTGTGCCTTGCGACTTGTCTAGCGGTCGTGATAACTTTTGGCCCTATTTTTATTTTTAGTTTTTTAAAAGTTAAAATAAATAAAATAGTTTTGAAACGGATTTTTCAAACGGTTTTACGAGCTTAAAATCATATGTACCATTTGTATTGATGTCTTCATTGTTCGATGTCGTCTCAAAAGTACAGAGAAAAGCTATTAGCCATAACCCAAAAAAATAAGGTTCTTGTTTTTGGCTTTCGACTGAAATAGCACTGCAGCAAATGTTAGCTTGTGTCTAAGACATATTAATAAAAAAAATGAAGACAAAAAGGAAAATATTATATTTTCATAGATAATGCAAAGTAAAAAAGGAAACAAGCCACGTTAAGAAGCAACACATATTCAAAACGGTTTCTGACTTCTGGAAGCTAGAAGCCATAAACCAAAATCTATTTCGAACGTCTTTGTTGGTTGGTTGATTACATTAGAGGTGGCCAAATGGAGTAAATGGTGCTACACATGCCAAAGCTAGCACTGCACTACCTGTTATCTTTATTGGACCATGCTTAGGTCCGAGATTAAGCTCGTGGGTCAGCACAATACGGCCCATTTCATTTAGTTAAGAGTGTATTTTGTTGAATAGATAAGGGTGGATGAGAGAGCATGATCCAGGATTTGGTGAGATGGGGTAGGATAGGATAGAACGATCCTAGAGCTTATTTGGTTGGATGATGTTACAGGTTATTGTTTGGTTGGTGGATGAGGGTGGATAAGATGAGCCAATTTTGTGTTTTGTTAGATGGGCTAAGTTAGATGAGATGGGTTGGGATAACCGCTGGAGAGATTACCTACATGAAATGAATGCAGCAGATTGCTACTACAATGCCATCATATTCATATCAAAGCAGGCAGTGAATTTGCTAATCTGTTAATGATTGTTGACAGCCAATCTTGAATTTTACTTGCAAAACTTACAGTACAGAATTGACATACTGAAAACTAGACCTAAAACTCAAAATTGGATAGCTATTTTGCTTAGCAAATGACTCCTCTGTGTCAAACCATTAACAATGGTTGCAGTAACAGGATTGACAATAGAACTTCCATTTGCAGTAGCTTCAGGTTTGCAATGTCATGTATCTTTTACAGAATTGACAAGCATGGATACCTGTATCATCACTTGCAGTCTTCTCAGATGCCTCCGTGAGTGATGCTGTAGATATAGGATGAGCCTTGGAATACTTCTCCCTACGAGTTCTTGCCATGGCCTCAATCTCAGCGTCCTTTGTATCAAGCTCTCCCTCCCTCTTAAGTTTCGAATCTACGACACCATTGCAGCCGCCTCCCATCTTCTTCGTCTCCTTCCCTCTCAATCCAACTCTCGATCTCCCTCTTAGTCACTTGCTTCCGTCGCTACTCGTGCTCCACCTAGATCCTGTCCTCCCATCTTGCAACGATCAAAGTACAGAAGCAATGAGCCATGTATTGGGGCTCACCTGCACGCCTGCGTGGAAGGAAATCAACTGTGATTTGGGGCCTTTCTCCCAGCCCAAAGGCATAATATATGCTTCCTTCGACATCTCCGCACGGTTGGCGGCGGCTGGGAGGAGAGGAGGGGCGACGATGGGCAGTAGCTCGAGGCGGAGGCGAGCAGCACCTCAAGGGAGAGAAGGGGCGGCGGATCGAGCGCGGAGGCGGCTGGCTGCTCTAGGGAGAGGAGGGGCGGAGGTTGGCGGCGGGTGGGAGGAGAAGAAGGGCGTTGGCGCCGCTGGAAGCCTCCAGGGGTGAGAGGTTGAACTCAATAGCACCAGAGTCTTCGTCCAGGCGCTAACGCTTGGGTGCAACATAGTCTATGTAGAAGTGTTAGAGAAGAGAGATTGGTTGCTTTCAGATCTGTGACTACCGCTTTACAAAAATCAAGAAGAGACCTTAAGAGAAGGGTTTCAAGGTCCTCCCCCTAGAATTTATTTCCCGCGTTGCTCTCTGATCTAATGGCCACGTTCCTCTCTAATTCACTGGCCGCAGGACCAATTCACGGTACTAATTGTAGCCCAAGAGATTTTGCAAGCCATGGGTAAGTAAATTTCCAATTCCGATCTATGGAACCCAAGTAGGGCCTACTTGGAAGGCCATTTCTCATGTCGCTCTGTTTTTTTTTTTACATTCAGTTTCGGGTTGGATCCATCTATTTTAGTGAATGTGCTTGAATTTACTTGTAATCTGCTTGTTTTGTGAAATAAGTGATGCCTGGAAGCTTATTTCGTAAAGGACGTATTTCGACACATGGGCCATGGCCAGGACTCGCTTGCACTCATCTGCTCATGAAATGCCGTCATAATTTTTTTAGCGAAGCAATGCTCCAACGTATCAGGTGTATGTACATTCCTAGTAACCAGTATTTACTGCTATGCGCACTTCATGATAGATTTTATTGGACCAACTCATTTGGACGAGAATGACAATGTCTATATTGAAAATCAACATCGGATCGAGTTAGGTATAGATAAATCTTCTTTGATTTTCTTACAACGAACAACATTGCTATGTAGGCATAGCTCCTACATGTCGATGTAGATCATCAACAATCTATTACTTCCTGCTGTCGTTATCATCAGTAATCATGATGCGTAGCAAAATCTGAATTCTCTAGCGAGGAAGATAAAACAGTCCAGCACATTCATCGACTTAATGACTTGATGGTGGCATGTTGTTTATCTAGAATCATCGATATAAAAGTTGAGTAATTGTGTATTTTATACACGAGTTATTATTAATATAAATCAGATTATCTTTCTTTAAAAAAAAGTGTGCCCTACTTTCTGTGGTGATCAACCCTGAGCATTGCTTTTTGATCAGATGATCTACGAGATCGTAGTCCACGAAGAACTAATTCAGAATATTTCCTATAAGATTTGAAGTTATGCCTACTTCGAGGCTGCACTCGTAGCTGACACTCACATGCGTCCAATTCCAACCAACATAAAGGCCTCTTTGATTCAAAGTATTTTCAGAAGAAAAATACAGCATGCTAGATTCCTTTGGTCCTTAGAGCAACTCCAACAGGGCTCCTACTTAAGCCCTCATCCTACTTTTGAGGGCCGAGGGGTAAAAAACTCACTCCAGCAGGGCCCCTATTTGAGCCCTCAAAAGTAAGGGGCCCTCAAATCTCCCCCTCGAACCCTCATTCCTGGGGGTCTGGAGGGAGTTCCTACTTTTGAGGGCTCAAGTAGGGGCCCTGCTGGAGTGAGTTTTTTGCCCCTCGGCCCTCAAAAGTAGGATGAGGATGAGGGTGGGTTCAATGTGTCATCCCCTCTAAGAATGAATTTGAGGGTCCTGTTTTGAGGGCTCCTGCTGGAGTGTAGCTCAAAAACAGAGCCCTCAAAAGTAGGGAGAGCTCTCAAATAAAAAATAGGGGTCCTGTTTTGAGGGCTACTGCTGAAGTTGCTCTTAGGAAGGGTACAGTTCACCCCTTTTATTAATTGGATTACAACAATGGAAATCCCTGTGGTTTCTAAGGAATTTGACACGAAATGTAATATCTACTCCAAGCTCTCTTTTTCTCCGCTATCGCATGGGATCGAGGTGACTAATGACCCCACATGTCACCGATTGAGAAATGAGATTACTATTCACTCTGCGTGTTCTTCCTATTTCTACGTTCCAAATACCTAATCCTATAAAATTCATGTGTTTTCTAATCATCTATTTTGTGCATACGTTCCTACCATATGACTATATTATCCCTATTCATATATTTTTAGAATCTTACGAATCAAAGAGACCCTTAGGCATGCCTCTCCCTCCACCGCAACTCGCTCTCTTCGTCTCTCGTTGGTGGTAGGCGGTAGCCATGGCCCGCATGGCCGCTACTCACATGCTCACCCTTTCCCTATCCCTCTCTCCCAGATATGGGTGGTGACGGCCACAAACACACCATGACGATAGTGGCAGTTCAATTGTCCCTTCCCCTCTCCTAGATCTGAGCAGAGCTGAGCACTGGTGAATTTGGGGCGATGAATCGATATGCCAAGTCGGCGATGGCCTCCATGGCTAGTCGGCGATGGGCCATGGCAAGAGTCTTCCTTCCCTCTCCACGACGGCCATGTTAACATCGGCGAGGTAAGATGCCAATTGCCGTTGTGCCTCACTGTCGTAATATCACCTGCCACGCATCACATGCTGTTTTGTTTTTTATTTTCTTTCCCAAAAAATCCAGCTTCTCAGGGATCTGGATGAAGCGAAAAACAGTTTAGCACAAAGAAAGCTTAACCTTTCGTACGGAGTATTTCTCATGCCGTTTCCTGATTCTAAGAGGAATTAACTGTTTTTAATGTAATCTCCACAAAATTGAAGTGAAATTTCTGTGTTCCAAGTTAGGCCTGCCTGTCGTGCTTGTTCCACCCCTGCGACACTATTTTTCTTTATCTATTTTAATTCCTACTGCACATGTGTTCGTTCAGTTAGATCATTACACTGATGTCCTATTGTATCCTAACTAACTAACTAACTAACCATGAGGCTTCCATTGCATAGCAGCAGCCCATTTGTTCCATGCTTTACGTCGACTTTTTGGGCATGTAACATGTTGCTGCATAAATGGTGATTAGTAGTATCAAGTACTACTTGTCCTACCACCTTTCATTGCGTTACCAAGTTCTCCTGCTAGTCTGCTACTACCACCACTCATGTACGCGTAAAGTTGATTGTACTGTACGTTCTCATTAAGGCCCTGTTTGGCAGGGCTCCTCTTCACAAGTGAAGCTGTTTTTTTTATTTCACAAGTGAAGCCAAGTGAAGCTACTTTTTTCAGCTCCTTGGGTGGAGCTATTTTTGTCTCAGCAGATTTTAAGGAGCTCCTTGGGTGGAGCTATTTTGCTTTACCCCGTTTGGCAAAAAACAGCTCCAAACAGCTCCAAACAACTCCAAAGAGCTGGTGGTGGAGCTGTGCCAAACGGGGCCTAATTGGACCTCCTGAGTCCTTCCTGATAGCGCCCACATTTCTGACGAGCCACGCCGTCTGTTGATCTTGAGCACGTGGTTTCATCAGTACCATCCGTTCATGTTTGAACGCGGGCTTAAATCGGAGAAATTGCTACGCGTGCAGCCATCTCGTGATGGGAGTTAGGTTGTGCCGTGACAGCACAGCACGGACACGATGGGTCGTGGGCCGTGGCAGCATGGTCTACTATGGACGAGACCTAGTACGGCATGCAAGGGGTGGAAAAAAAAGGTCGTTAATGGGGCTCGTTGGTTCGGTTTAAAATTGCTTCAATTGCACTCGTTAATTAGTTAAATATTGAATGAGTTAATTTCAAATGAAAGTAAATTTTGCTTTGGCTTGGGTCAGCTCGGCTCGTTAACTCGATTCTAAGAATATTTCCAAACTATTAATAAAAATAGTATTAAATTAAACTGTGTTAATTTTAAAAAAACTCGATGAGATGAGAGCTGGTTCGATATCCACCCCTAACGGTAGGTCAGCATGGTGGGCTGCCATCGGGCCATGCTGGCATGAGCACAGAAGGTGATCATATGTGTTTTCAATGATGGAAGGTGATCATTGCATATATATACAAAAGTGGGTGGATAAATGTGTTATCTTATTGCCTTTATATATTGATGATATTCTAATTGCTTCTAATGATAAAAATACATTGATAGAAGTGAAAATTTGGTTATCTTCTAAGTTTGATATGAAAGATATGGGAGAAGTTTCCTATGTTTTGGGAGTGCAAATACATAGAGATCGGAATAAAATGATTATTGGGTTGTCCCAAAAAACATACCTTGGAAATATTTTAAAACGATTCTCTATAGAAAATAGCCAATCTGTTAATGTACCTATTGTGAAGGGAACTAAACTCAGTAATTAATTATGTCCAAATACTCCTAAGGAAAAAGCTATAATGAATGAAATTCCTTATTTTTCAACTTTAGGATGTCTTATATATGTTATGTTATTTACACGACTTGACCTTAGCCATGCCATTGGAATACTTAGTATATATCAAAAGAATCCAGGAAGAGCATCAAATCAAATCAAATATGTCTTGCATTATGTCAAAGGAACTATGGATTATTTATTATGTTTTAATGGTGATAATCTTCACTGCAAGGTTATACTAATGCTGATTGGCAAGCGGATCCGGATGACCGAAAATCAACTTACGGTTATCTATGTACTTTGTGAAGGTGTTATTTCTTGGTGCGGCGAGGAAGCAGGATTTAGTTACTCTCTTCCATGGAAGTGAATACATTGTTGCATCCGAAGCAAACAAAGGGCGGTGTATAGTGAAAGAATTTCTTGCATTACTTAAAGTCGTGGAAAGTGCATCACAATCTGTCACTATTTTTGTGATAACCAGGTAGCGATCAAGGTCTTAAAAGATCCTAAATTCTATAATAAAAGTAAACACATTGAAGGAAGATATTACTATATTCATGATGTAATAAATAGACTCAAGACTGCTTCGTTTAGTTTATTTATCTAGTATTGATATGGTTGTAGATCCTTGACTAAGCAAATTAGTCGGAATTATTTTCTAAGCATGTTAAAGACATGGGACTACAGTTTATTAATTGAAATATTTCAGTCAAGTGAAAGATGTTGGGATTTTTATGTAACTTTCAATATTTATTATAGTTATTGTGTATTTTACTCAATGTGAAATTATTCATATTATTGATGTAAGTGATAGGGAATATTTTGATACGGAATTTAACTCGAGGAATTCATACTTGAGGTGCCGAGGACGACTGTGCTGGTATATGGTAAATATATTTATTGAGATCAAGTCTATTGAAATTTAATATGCATGCATTTGGTTAATCTGGGCACGATCAGAGGCGAATAATTTGGATTTGTTTTGCGAGGATCGGTTCTGGAGGCCGTTGACCCATATGAACAGATTGGAATCGATCTCATAAACAATCTGATTATGGTGTATGACTCACATATGTGTACTTGGAACTAATATATTTTAGACTCATAAAACTAGTCAGTCTGATCGTGATTGGTGACATGGTTCAGGAGTCTTACGGATACCGGAAACAGATGGGTCATTATGGAACACTTGGAAGTAGAATCTATAATATAAATAGGTCATTACTCTTTAACCTCATAATGTATTGTGGGCAGCACCATAGATAAGACAAAGTATAGGGGGGTAAACCGAGAAACCTCCACGGAATTAATCTCGGGATTAACAAAACCTAACAATTGGCCGTCCCAGCGAACGTCTCGGGCGTCGGATGCTCGGCCCATACCAATTCCCCTCAAGTTATATTATGTATTAGCTGAACTGAAGGCTGAAGCTGTGTCATCTTAAATAATCTGCAAGAAAAAGGGAAAGATACAGCGCATTTACATAATGAATTCCAGGATTTATTAAGCTATTTCATCTTGTATAGGAACCTTTTTCTTTTTCGTTTAGAATTTTACTTCAAAGGCAAAAATGAATAGAGGAAATTATGAACTGAAAACAGTATCAGTAAATGAAAAAAAACTAACGATTGACCATGGCAAAAGCGAGCAACAGCTAGAGCTTAATACTGTACAAAACTTACGACAGGTGATTACCGAAAATCCATCTCCTGATTAAGTTCTAGCTGGACAATTAACATATCAAATCTACAAGGGAAACTCTTCTCCATGCAGCTAGAATTCACGTATTCTGCGGCCTGAGATGTACAAGAAAAACATGTTGCATCAAGTGAAACGCCATAGCTATTACGTCAGATATCTTACAAATGCAACTCCATGGAAGCTCAAGCGCGTCAGTTGTGTTCTCATTTCCTTCTTGTGCTGGTTAAGGGATATCCCAATGCCCTAATTCGAGCATGCTGCCCCTCTAACCTTGCTTGTAGTAATTTTGCCTTGAGGGTATTCTCCTTTGTGCCCAGAGACTGCGTTGGTGAGGATCCATAATCTAGCAATGCATGTTGATTATTCAGCTGCCGGGCTGGACTGTGCAGATTGTGCAGATCCCCTGAAGTAGCACATTCATGGAATTGACTTGTCCGGGAGTGATGATCATGGGATTTTTGCCCCAGATATGCATGTTGAGGAGCCGCCGATTTGATCTTCAACAAGTCATCATGCAATCGCCGAGAAACTTGAGTCATAACAGTTTCATTCTGCTCATCTATTGGAGTAATTTTGTCATCATTGCGAGAGCTAATTTCAGGTGTTGAAGCATTCAGCTGTTCTCTGCTGCTGCTAGACTTTGCCTTGTCTTTTTTTGAACAAGGTAGTGCGTTTGAGATCCTTGAACCCTCAACAGCTACACCATTGGAATATTCCAATCTTCTCATCGGTGAATACATGCAACCTGTGACCCTCCGTCGAGTTCCTGCAAGGTCATGATTCCGTATGGCACCTCCATGCATGTTCAATTCAAAGCAATGCAAGTCACTAGAAACAGAATTGTCATCTTCATCTTCAGCTAACTGAGGAGAACTAGTGGCTCCATTCAAATGGACAGATTCAAGGGACTGTCGACATAAGTTTGCATCTTGCTTTTCGTTACCAATATGCATGTTAACATTGTTGGGGTTACTCGATCTCCTAGCATGAAGAAAACTCTGTATTTCACTACTTAACCTCTCCGTGATTGAGGTTTTCCTTGCTGAATCATCCCTGGCATCAGCATTTTGCATTTGCATTCGCTCATCGAGCCATGCTTCTGAAATATGAACTACCGATTTATCAAACTTGTGTTCATACTCCTTTACATGCCTTTGCTTTAACACCCTGACTTCCTCTTCATAGTTTCTGATTCCTAGTGCAAACTCGTCGCAAAGATCTTCTAACAGGCTAGCTGATTTCTTCTCTTTCTCCAGGTCCTTTACAGCCTTGAGAAATGCCGATTTCATCTCAGATAGTTCTTTGCCTAGCTTCCTGTGGAAACTCTCAGAATGTTTTCTCAGATGTCTAGCATCTTCAAGTTCCTCTTTCAGTGAATGAAGGGCTGCTCTAACCTTCTCTTGTTCCTTATTTTTCCGAGACATTTTGTCTTCAGAGACCTGCCTGACCAGAGAATCGATTTCGTAGTGATATCTCTGCCTCTCTTGCATAAGCTCTTGAACACATGCCTGGGCATGTTGCAACTCCAATTTAAATCCCTTCACTGCTGACACATCAGCCACATGCTGTTCTTCCAAGCTCCAAATCCGATTTAGAACTTTCAATAGCTCTGTTGACGTTTTAAGATTGCAACCTACCTCCCTAGATCTAGCCCTGAAATCCAATGACCGAGTTGGACTGACAAGGTTTATGGTAGCAGCCTGCTAAATGAATGGACAAACAAACAGTTTCAGAAATATGCTTTCTTCAAACATTGTCTATAGCTGCAAAATACTAAACCAATAACACGCCATGACATCATTGATGACAAAAACTAAACTAGCATATGATGATAAAAAGATTGCTCAAAATCGCATTACCAGTAGCATGCACGCTCATATAGACAAGGCTGATGCAGAACACAGAAACATACTGGCATCCCAGTCACTTCTACAGATAATAACACAGAATACAGAAACAGACATAATAGCATGCCAGTCACTCTTGTACAGATCTAAATGCTATGCTTGATTCCACAATGATACAACTGGTAAAACATCAAAATTACCAAGAGGTTAGTCGAGGGGAGGAAATGTATGTGCATACCCCAATTGAGCTAGTGTAACTTGCAGGAGAAAGAGACTGTCTTGAGTGACATCTATCTTCATGTAACTTGTCATGTTCCATCAATGGTGTTGAAAGATGCCCACCACAGCCACCTGAACTCTGCAGCTGAAATGTGAGACAAAGGAAGAAAGTTATGGAATTCAGCATTCATGCCATTGTGAAATAACAAAACGAGATGTAACACTTCCAGTGGAAAGCATGATTTTCCAGTGGAAAGTGAAATTCAAAATGCATGTATTTGGCAAAACAGAAAACCTAAAGCTTAGGCACCTCCACCAGGAAACATTATTCTCTTCAACTAAATCAAATTCAGGAGGCATCAGTCAATTGTAAATTTCAAGATATTCTAGTTAAGACAGTAGTGAAAGTCAGCATGCAAGAGTTTGATAAATCTGAAAACCTTGAATTTTGGCACTGCTAGCCAAAATTATGTTCTCACTTCAGAAACTTGTGCAACTAGAATTGTGAGATACTATGAAATGGATCATGGTCCTAACAAAATTGCACTGAAACACTTATAATGTGCTTTGTAAGTATCAGCCAAATTAAAAATCTCATGGCCTGCATGTGTGGCAGTAGCAGCATTGCTACGGGGAATCAGGAAAAGCAGGAAGGAAGCATGCTTCATTGCTTCCAAAATATTGTGATGAAAGATCCTAAACAGGTTGCATGGCGCAGGGCAGAAGCCTTTTGGTGTGTACTTCATTGAGAATGTGGCACTTAAACTTCAGATGACCGATGTGAAAACAAGTAGCATAGTGCAGAGCATAAGCCTGTTGGGCTGTACTAGTCTTAGACGCAAGTTCTTATCTGCTCTACGTTTTTTCTGTATGTTTGCTGTTAGATAGTTATGTTACCCACCATATACTGCGACTGTTTCTTTATATGCTTATAGACACCTTGTAATATTTTGGTTTATCTAATAGAAGCTGCGCGTTCTCCCTTTTGTCAGGGAAAAACAACAGAAGAACATCAAGTGCAGATATGCTGCCTACGTATTCTTTATTTTGTAATCACAGAAGAACATCCCAAGAAGCATATGAAACAGAAGAGTTTATTCTTTATGTTGTAATCACAGGAAAGTTTCCATTTAATTTCTATCTGCAGCACTGTTAAGCATAAAAAGGACAAATTTTAACACATGAGGGCACCAATTCACTAAAGATTTAAGAAAAAATCGATCATATACCCTCCACTTAGATGGAAATTCAGGATTTATCCTTCTGACCCACGTGTCAGTGACTTATGATGACCCCACGTGTCATTGAGATAGGAGGGTAAATCCTGAATTTCCCAACTAAAGGGAGGGTATATGATCCAATCTCCCAAGATTTAATGACCAAGAAATGACGCTTCTTTGCATGATTTGTTGCAAGCTTAAACGACGCAATGCAAAGACTAGCGAAAAAGATGGAAAGAAGTGGAGACACAACAACTGACTGCTAACGTCACCACGTTGACCCGGAAAAGTACACGGCGTCGGTCGCCGAGTTCTTACCGGATCCACGTCGTCGTCGCGGGCGGCGGCGAGCCCCCTCCGGGCGCGCCGCCGGATCCGGCGCCCGGCGCCAGCGACCCTGATGGCGTCCTGGATCTCCCACAGGGTGGCGCCCAGCTGCCGCGCCGACGCCCCCGACGAGCCCCTCCTGCCGCCGCCGCATCCGCACCGGCCGCCACCGCCTCTTCCTCCGGCAGCCGCGCCGATGCATCCAGCTTCCACGACGGCGACGGCGTGGCGGGCCCCGCCTCCTCCGCGCCAGCGCCGCCTCGAGCCCCGGCCGCTCCTCCTCGGCGCTCGCCGGGGTGGCGGCGGCGTCCGGTTCTTGCGGCGGACTTGGGGTCCCCGCGGCGGCCGCGGCTTTTGTTTTCTCGCGAGTTGGCTCCCCACCACCACTACCGCCGCCGCATTTTAGTAGTAGTACTGCCGCTGCCGGTGGCTCCACTTCCATGGTTGCTTTGCTATCTTTGTGGTGTCCCCTTCCCCTGCTTTTCTTGTTCTTTCTGACTCTCTGACTATGGAGCAATCATGCTCAGCTTCCTCAGCTTCCTTTCCTTCTGCTGTCTCACTGTGCACAGTGTAAATGTGTGTGAGGTATTGTGCTAGAGAGAGAAGATCGGAGAGAGAGACTCTGGAGGCTGGAGCAATCGCTACTGCCACTGGTATCGTCACACAGTGTAGAATGGCATCATTAGAACTTGGAATAGATAGAGGGGAAGTGTCCAATCGATGCATGACCTAAGCGCTAGCAATAGTCCTCGCTTGTGGCCAGAGTAAGATCGGTTGGGCAGCTTTTAGCTTCCGGTTTATTTTTCACTATTTATAAATTTTGTTTTTTTAACTTTTGATTTCTTGTTGAGTTTTTTGCCGATTCTTTTTTTCTCGTATTTATTTGTATTATATGTAATGGGCTAACATATTTTTAAATTTAATTATGCTAAATAAGCCTCTGTCAGCTACAGCATTTTTTCCAGTCAGCTACAGTATTTTTAGCTATAAATCACCAAAAATAAGCCTAAATGATCATCACCTAAAAGGGTTCCTGGGCGACTCTGTTTCTCATGGCTGATGGAAGCAACGGAGCGACAGAAAAACATAAGGCCCCTTCTTTTGCTGTAGCTTATGGGTCTCTTTGCTGCAGGCTTTTGCTCGAGAAACCACCTAATAACATATTAACATCTGGTTTTTCACTTTTCTCTCGTTTCGAAGGTAAGATAAAAAAAAATATAAATATATCATACACCTTATTTCTTTCACACCTATCTCTTTCTTACTTTCTTTGCCGCTTATGCCTTCTTTATAAAATCAACTATTATTTATTTTCAGTGAAAAACCATCAGCTATAGCAAATATGAATAGACTGGCTTATGGGTTTTCTCTAACAAACAAACAAACAGTTTTTCGTTGTTTTTAAACGGCTTATTGGGATAACTTTTTCGAAATAGCTTATTCGCACTCATTTCTTTGCACAAATGCTCAAGCTAGGACTAAAAGCCATCACCCACAGCCAAAAATAACCCACCCGAATACCCTTCCATAACAGTCTATGTGCTTATTAATTGCATTGCATGGCTGCGTGCTAAAGTGCAGGTCTTTTATACATAAGGTAGACATGTTTTCATCCTACGGTTATGATACCTACTAGTTGGATGCCCGTGCGTTGCTACGGATTAAAACATAATCGTAATATTTAAAAAGTCTAATTGCAAAATGATAAGGAGCAAAGGAAATACTCTAAAATTAGTCTATCAAACAAGAACACTATAGATCAGTGGCGAAGCTAGTCTATCAAAATAAGCACCACAGCACAATCACCACAATTTCGTTTAACCTAAAAATAAGCTAGACTTTGATTAAACCGATATAAACACAAGCTACAAAACAGATGAAAGTCGAGCTCAAATATAACATAAAAGATTGACAGATGAGAGTCGAGCTCAAATATTGAGAAAATACAGACCTTAGAACATTCGGATCTAAATAATATCAACCCAGAAATTTGTAAACCTCAACTATGTCGAGAACTATCCGTTTAGCTAGTACAGATTAGACATGTGAGCATCCGTAAACATTTTCCCTACCAATCAGAAAGCATATAACAATTGCATAGGCTAAAATAAATGAGATGATTTGTTGAGATAGAACAAATACTTAAATAGCTTCAAATCTGCAACTGAGATTAAACAAACAAATATCTTGTTGAACATCAAATAAAAAACATTTCCGATATGTAGCAAAAATGTCCACCTGCTTTGCACTCTTCCCAAACACAAAGAGCATTGCATCGATGACATTGCTCTTCCCACTGCCATTTGGCCCAACAACAGCCGAAAAGTTCTGCAACCAAGATAGAAAAAATATCATATTTCTTTGTCTCTAAGAATCATCACTCAGTGAGCAACCTTAGAGAAAAAGCATTCCATATATTCAACTATATTTCGCACGAATCCTAACTATAGTGTGAAAATTCTATGTTCCAAAGAGCTAAAACTGTAGTTTACTCTTTGACGGTATCCTCTTGCCTGGAATACCACGAGCTCACTTGTTTGTAAATTGAAGCATATTAAGGTATTGTGGAGTTTTTTTGTAGTTCCCTTGTTATGCACTTGTGTCACTTCTTATTTACTTCTCTTTCTATGTTTACTTTTTGTATTAGCGAGGTGCTCTCCTTGAAATCTATGAGTCCAAAGTTGTTCGTGTAAATGGTGAGGCTTTGGACAAGACTGCTAAGGTTAACTTGAGTGGAGGAGATGAAATTGTCTTTAGTTCACCCATGAGGCACGCTTATGTATCCTTTTCTATTGCCTACTTTATCTAGTGGATATCTTCTTACTCATTCTTTTTGGGCCTAACACTGATGAAGGAGTTTGATTTGTATTATACTTAGTTTCAAACTTACAATTAATATGAAGTGATAAGAAATGATTTGTATTATACTTAGTTTCAAACATACAATTAATATGAAGTGATAAGAAATGATTAGACATGTTAACATTTTGGCATTGAAAGTCCTTAATGTCTTATGTATCCTTTTCTATTGCCTACTTCTTTATCTAGTGGATATCTTCTTACTCATTCTTTTGGGCCTAACATCGATGAAGGAGTTTGATTTGTATTATACTTAGTTTCAAACTTACAATTAATATGAAGTGATAAGAAATGATTTGTATTATACTTAGTTTCAAACTTACAATTAATATGAAGTGATAAGAAATGATTAGACATGTTAACATTTTGGCATTGAAAGTCCTTAATGTGATGGTAGATATTTGAGCAACTATCAGAGGAGAAATCAAGCACTTCAAATGTTTTCCTCTACTGCAGTAGTGTTCAGGGGCAACATTCACTTGTCAAAGATATTCCGGATCATTTATATCATCTAAAGGACCCAAAGAATCATCCTTTTATACTTTGGAAAAGGCCGACCTCCATTGATCCCTATTGGTGAGACTAATGTATTTTATTTCAATTTGCACTTTACTGTGATTAAAAATGATGCTAAGGTAGTAAACATTGTTACAGGATCATCAGCGGATCCAGATCTATTTAGTAGTTTATGTAAAACAATGGAGGACCACTTTAATGCTGAAGAAAATATACTGTTTACTCAATGTCAACTATTAAAGGAGGATCTGAAAATTGCAACAATTGATGACAACTCTAGAATAGAAGACAGAACATGATGACTATTGGACCCACCATGGTAGCATTAGAAAATATTCCAAAATAATGGAAGAAATAAGGATATCTGTCATCCCGAACTACGCTCTCCCATACCAATTTAAGCAGCAAGCATCACAAATTCATACAATACAAAGCATACTGACATGGCATATCCGTGGTATAAACATAGATGATGAAGGACAAAAATGTTTGTTGCTATCGATTGAGATACCAAATAAAGTTTTAAACCCTTTTCCTTATCCACTAATAATAGCAGCATCTCTTACAACTTCTAGTAATGCACACAAAAATGAGTCCGATATACACCAACTTGCAAAGTCATCCTAAAACAACCATAGTGTTGAGGATGTGGTATGCAACGAAAATTGGAGTACTTGGAAGGTAATCTTGATGCAAATTTGTCGAGCTTATAATGACAAAAGCTATCATTTTCATTTTCAAGCAAATAATGAAAATACAAACATGCTGTTGGGGTTCCATCTTTATCTTTATTGATAAAATGTTGAGATGCAACAGATTCTTTCGAGATCTTGCAGCTGTTGCCTTTCTTTCGAGGATCTTGCAATCGTTGCCTTTCTTTCGAGATCTTGCAATCGTTGCCTCAATGACATTGAATAGACTGCACAATGGACACAAATACTTTATCTCAAGACATAATTCAATTCTATGAATAAAGAAGTCCAAAATAAAAAGTACTCAACAGATCATCTCTCGACAACATTCCAACGATCGAGTCATGCCCATCCTTGGCCTCTGAGTCAAATGCATGGCAAAGTGGGTTTGAGTTGAAGTGGATAGACTTTATTGGATCTGGTGCAATTAACAACTTGATTAGAACCACAAGGTGACACTTGTAAGTAACTTTAGCATGCATTCAAGAAGGGAACAAATACTTTGTCATGTGAGTGGAGATCATTGATGAACAAAGTGTATTAGCGATTGAAGATGATGTACGCGCCTTGCCATCACAATTTAAGCCGAGTCGTCACGGTTCCTCTCTACTTCAAACTGGAATTCCCCACAAATTATAGCAAAGATGATCCGTTGGTATGGTTAAATTGGTGTGAGCAATTCTTTTGGAGGCAAAGAACAGATACTGTTTACTCGATGTCAACTATTAAAGGAGGATCTGATAATTGCAACAATTGATGCTAATGACATCTCCGAAGTCATTTGATAGCTGCCCGTATTATCTACAGTATTATCTAAGGTACTATATACATTCAGTGGTTAATAATTCTACTCTTTCGTTCTTTCGTTTTTATGATGCCCTGTTTGTGATATGTTGCAAATGAATTTTGTGATGTGTTGTAAATGAATTTAGTTAAGAGATGGTAGATTATGAATTGAATAATCAATAGGCGATGTAGGGATACTTCCTTCAATGACCTAGTGCGATTATATGTTTCTATCTGTAATTTGCATAATCAATAGGCGATGTAGGGATACTTACTTAGATAAAACATGGATCGCCACGCCTCCTCCTACCTCCGCCCCAACCGGTGAGAGAAGACGGACGCAACTCGCAACTCGCGGCCGGTCTTGATGATCCTTGAGGTGGCGCGCTGGTGTTCTTGGCGCGCGGCCGAATCGCGATGTCTGGCGCCCTCGAGATCGCGCTCTTCCGCGCTGCACACGAGAAGAAAGGGCATCAACGCAGGGGAGGGAGAGGGGTAGGGTTTCGAGGAGGCGTCTTGCCGTTCGGCGGTGATGAAGTTGACGCGAGTGGCACATGAAGTTCTCGAGCGGATGCGGAGATCGTCCCGAGGCGGCAAGACGGGGGGGAGAAGCGGGGCGGCAAAGGAGCCGAGGAGGAGGCGGCGGCAGCGCGGCGTGGGAGGAGAAGGCGAAGGGCGGCGTGAGCGGCGGCGGGCACCGGCAGCGGCGGCGGCGAGCACAAGCGCGACGGTGGCCTCACCTCACGCGCCTCACGCCACGGAGTCACGGCGCCTCGGTGTTTTGCCTCGCCTCGGTGCCGGGCTGCCGGCCGCCGCGGTGGGCGCAGCGCAGACGCGAGCGAGCGCGAGCCGCGGCGCCAGAGCCTGGCCGCGGCGACCGCGAGCCGCAAGCCTTCGCCGAAGTCGCCGCCGACCGCGCCCGCGCGCACCGTCCGCGCACCGTCGCCGCCGCCGTCCTCTACCCTAGCGGCGGCGGATCTTGCGAGATCGGGGCGGCGGCGACAACCGAGGCGGGGAGCAGAGGGGGAGGCGGGGGGCAGCGACGCAGGTGGGAGGAGGAAGGAGGCGGCCGAGGTGGGGAGGCGCGGCGCGGGTGGGAGGAGGAGGCACCGGAGGTGGGGAGGAGCGCGCGCGAGAGGAGAGGCGGCGGGGATTAGGAGGCGGGGAGGGGCGGGGAGAGCGAGGGGCGGGGGGAGAGCGAGGCGGCGGCACGGGGAGGGGAGGAGGCGCCGAGGTGGGGAGGCGGCGGCGCGGGGGTGGGAGGAGGAGGCGCCGGGGTGGGGAGGCGGAGGCGCGAGGTGGGGAGGAGGAGGCGGCGCGCGGTGAGAGCGAGGCGGCGGCGGGGATTAGGAGGTGGGGCGCGGGAGAGCGAGGGGGCGGCGGGGTGGGGGAGGAGGAGGCGGCGGGGCGGGGAGAGGAGGAGGCGCCGGGAGGTGGGGGGAGGCGGCGGCGCGGGGTGGGGAGGTGGAGAGGCGCCGGGAGGTGGGGAGGCGGCGCGCGCGTGAGAGCGAGCGGCGGCGGGGATTAGGAGGCGGGGCGCGGGAGAGCGAGCGGCGGGGAGAGCGAGGTGGGGCGCGGGAGAGCAAGGGGGAGCGGGGAGAGCGAGGCGGGGGCGCGGGGAGAGCGAGGGGGAGGCGGTGGAGGGAGAGCGCGGGGGGTTGGGGCGCGGGGAGAGCGAGGGGTGGCGGCGGGGAGCCAAGGCGGGCGTGAGGATTGACCATCACCTGCAACTCGTTCTTTTATTAGTTTAGATAATCAAAACTATGGTTGTATTTATTATATAATTTCAATATGTATATATGATATATTTGCACTGTGATAATTAATCTGGATCAACTAAATAAGTGATACAAATATCTCTCTTTTTCCTCATATAAATGTGGTAATTACTAGCCTATCAGAATGAATGTGGTAGCTTATTTTGCCATCATTCTAATCACATAAACAGATGGATAGTTCAACAAGTGTGGCAGCTCATTAGAAACATGACAAAATTAGCTACATGACATTGATATTTTGTGGTATTAACTTGAGAACATTAGTTTTTTGTGCCTTTGCTTAAATACATTACTAAATTGTGGCTATTTGCTAAATACTCTGGTCATTAAAATATCATTTCAAGTCATCCACGAGTGGTGGATTATGAGCTGGGGAGGCGAGTGGGGAATTTTTGGATGGGAGCTAGGGTTTCCGTGGTATACGGATATCTGTTCTGAGCAGATAAAATTTCCTCTCTCCGATTTAGATGAAAATAATATTTTAATAGTCAGAGCGTGTTATGGCAAATACCCTTGATTTAATAGTGTATTTCAGTAAAAATATAAAAGCTGATATCCTTAAATAAATACTAGAAAATATCAGTTTCGTGTGACCAATTTTGTCATTAAACGTGAGGAGGGAGAGCGTAATGTCGAGATGGATCATCACATACATGCGCTGAATGCTGGCATGCAGCTGAGCCACGAGCAACGGTCAATAAAACTTGGAGCCCTTTGCAGAAAGGCGCAGGGAACGTCCTATCGATGGCAGGCCATGCATGCGGTAAAGCGAGAGCAGGGGCAGGCACGACGGACACCACCATGCGACCACGCAATGCAGCACGACACGACCCATCACTCTCTTCCTTTCTCTGCCACTGCTATGGAATCTGGCCGTTTTAGATCTTGATTATTTCAGCTTGTACTTTTAACTTCTAACCTATTTTTTATTGTTTCTAAATTTCGTCTTTTTTTATTTTTTATTTTTTTTTATTTTTTGCCGATTCTTTCTTCCCGTATTCGTTTGCATTGTCCGTAATAGATTAATATATTTTTCTATTTTTAATTTGTTTTAAATTTAGTTATGCTAAATAAGTCATCATCAACTACAGTATAATTTCAGCCATGTATAGTGCAATTTAAGCCATAAATCAGCTTATTTTAACCCAACTGAACGGCACCTTAGTTGTCCAGCATGACATGGTACGAGTTTGGACATGACATAATTTGATTATTATATTAAGTACGGCTAATTCGTATAAGTTATTGTGCTATATCTTCACGGTGTTTTCCCTTTCGATGCGACCCAAGCACGGTAAAAAAGAAAGATCAGACTATACCAGGCCCATCTGGGTACGCTTAGTTCAATAGTCGTAATTAATTTTACTATTAGTTATCAATAATTTTATTGTCAGTCGTAAGTAATTTTACTGCCAGTCGCAAATAGTTTTACTACTAATCACAAGTAGTTTTACTACCAATTTACAAGTAATTTTATTACCAAGTCATCCGTCTACGCTCAAAAGTACAGTAACCTTAACATAAGGGCAAGTACAATAGAGGAGGTGGCTGCCACCTCTAGGACTAGCCACATAAGCAAAAAGACTACATGTGGCTCATATGGAGGTAGCTAATACAATGAGTAGAGTAGAGGTTACCTCTACTAAAGCACTCAAACATTTAATACTTACATAAATATATCAGGGGTCACCTCTTGCATGAGGGGTAGTTTATCTCTCTCTCCTCGTATAATGTGCTAGAGGTCACCTCTTGCATGAGGGGCAGCTTGCTTCTCTCTCTTCTTTTCTCTCTCTCTTCCACTTAGGATTGTGCTGATGTGGATTTCACTAGAGACAACCTAGTCAGCACCATTGTACTTGCTCTAAGTAATTTTACTAACATCCACAGGCAACTTTATTGCACTACCACAGAAGAGTTATTGTACTCTTCTAAGCAGACTTGCTCTCCTGGCAGGATTGGAGATACGCCGTGCCGAGGCACGGTTATGCGTGTCGACCCGCACGTGCCAAGGTGTTAGCCTAAACACGGCACGCCTGACCAGGCTAGCACGGCCTGTTTACTATTTATGATGTGACGTATCATACTTGAGTCGAGCTAATAGTATCATGCCTCAGATCGATATAGTTATACTGACCGATTTGAGCAGGTCTATTTCATAGCAAAATCATGCCCTCACCCCACGCATTGTGCGCACAGAGACCCTGGTGTGATACACATAGGTACGTACTGTGGCAGTGTGCACGGATAAAATTTATCCTTTTTCTAGCAACATGTCTAGTGTGAAAGTAACTATTGACTGACTGAGTGCTAAGGTGTGAATCAAATAGAGCCATTGGATCTGAGGCGAAGGTGCCAAATGAAGCTGAGTGGCAGAGCCCAATTCACTAATGCTTTTCCACTTAACCTCCTACGCGGCCCTTTGCTTTTCCTGAAACATCCTTCCCCCATCTCTCTCAGTCTCTCCCCTGACTCGATCCCATCGCCGTCCTCACCTCGCCTCGCCTGTTTGGACCACCGTCGTTACCTGTTCGTGCTTCCGTCGCCTCACCCTAGCGTTTGCAGCGCCCCTTGCCGACGAGGCCGCTGCCCTATGGTTGTGTCAGCGGCACCTCCAATCACCCTGCTGCGGTCCCCTTCACTCCCAACACCACCACCGTCTTTCGTTGCCCCCGTCTACCTAAGGAACTTGAGTAGACTTTTTTTTAAGGAACCTGAGCAAACTTGGAGTACAATCGCGGGCAATACTTCGATGAGATTGGAGAGAACAATCGCGGGGCAGAACCAGCAACCCACATGGACGCTTTAGCAAAATTTGTAGATGAAGCCTTGGTTGAGATTATCAAAGGGCTAGATGAAGTCAACAGAAACCTATCAGACATGAAGCAAGCAAGAGCTGAGAAGAACATGTCTTTTTGTTAACTGTGCTTGTGTATTGAGAAAGACAGCAATGATCTGTGCTCATTTCTTTTTTATTTTTTGAAGGAATAGTGGTTGGTGGGTTTGCCAAAGTGATGCGTGATCACCGATTAGACTGACGAGTGTATGTTGTCTTTGTATTTGTGGTTGTTTCAACGAAAATCTGCAATTTTGTCGACATAAGACTATTTGCTGAGGTTCAGTGATAACCTGATACTGCCTGGTACTGTTCATTATTTTGTTGCTCATGTTCAATGTAAACCTTATACCGTTCATTTTTTCCTTGCTCATGTAAGCCTGAAGCATGCTCATTTTTGCCTGCTAGTCATTGCTCATGTTCAGTAAATAAAATCAGCTGGCTTTGCCAAGCAGCAGCTAGCAGACGGTAAGCAGAAAGCAACAAGCAGCCTGGATACCTAATGCTATAGCAAATTTCAAGCCACAAGATCCATCAATACAAAGCTGCAATCCACACATTCATTTTTCACACATTACTACTTGATCAATATATTTTACATGCACAGGGCCGGTCCTGGGATTTTAAGGCCCAGGCGAAAATAGAAATAGAGGCCCTAATATAAATATCTAAATATAAATCTACATATATATATATATATATATATATATATATATATATATATATATCTAATTTTACCAACAAACACTTAAAATACGTTATGTATTAAAGAAAATTCATATCAAAGAGTTTATAGATATTACCTTAAAAATTTCTTCTAACATTTCACTTCGCCCCAATACCGTCAGCAATCTCGCATGCGCATGCAAAGCCGGTTATGCGAAAGACGTCGAGTCCGATTGTCTAAAAGACTGAAATCGAATATAACAGATGCAACTCCATTGGATATTTGGATAGATTAATAGATAGATGGACAAGTCGAATACGTAATGGTATATTGGTAAGATACTAAGATGGATCATGGATGGATTCATCATTCATGGATACAATCATACAAGTTACAACTCGCGGGGACGAGGCACGCCACACGTGCGTGGCGGTCCGCGGAGAGACGCCGAGACAGCAGAATCGCAGAAGACGGGCCGTAGACGGCCCGCTCGGCGCTCGGCGCGGCGTGAATCGCGTGATGGTTGGTGCCGGCGCCGCCTAGTCCCAACGGCCCTAGATGATAAGAAGACGAGATCACGATTCACGATCACGAGAAGTCGCCAAGTCGGTCCGGCCGTCCGGGAAAGACCGAGACGGATAGTATTCGTATTCTACATATGCGCTTGAAGCGCTTTTCACTTGGCGCATGCGCTCATGGGCTCATGGCCGATGGTCGTGTTTGATTCTTTCACGTTGAGTTTCAGTTTGGCCATATATATACTATCGTTCATGGGCTCATGGTCTTTCTACTTTTTGCATGATATATATACTATGTATATGGTCATATGGGGGCCCATGTATTTTGGGGGCAGGCGCTTCGCGCCGCCCCAAGGGCCGGGCCTGTACATGCATGTCTAATTAGAATATTATATTCGTAAGACCGAAGTCGGCGACTATATCGGGAATTGAATAGGAACCACATAGATGATGGTTTCTCCGAAATCTTTTGCCTCAAGATTCTTATAGTCTTTTATTCCAATTGCTATAATGAGCTATGAAGATTAGAGCCTAAGTACTTACAAAGAAATCTCTAAGAAAAACCGAGCAAAAAGAGATTTCCCGCTCAAAACGGCTTAGGCTTCTGGTTTATTTTTCACTATTCAACAATTTCATTTTTTTTTCTGATTTTTAGGCATTTTTAGCTTTTTTTTTTAGGTTTTTTCCCGTATTTGTTTGTATTATCCGTGATGGGCTAGCTTGTTTTTTTTTTCTATTTTTAATTTTTTTAAATTTAATTACGCCAAATAAGCCACCATCAATTACAGTGCAATTTCAGCTAGCTACAGTACTTTTCAGCCATAAGCCACTCAAAAAAGCCCTTTTGAGCACCCCAATAATTAATTTTCAAATAATGTGTTTTTAAAAACGAATTAATAGAAAGATTATAATAAAAAGTGTACTGACTTTAGTTGTATCAGCTAAAATCACATATGATTATTTTCTACGCGTACTATCTCTTGTGAACAGCTAAAATTCAAATATTTAAATTATAAGACATCTGTCTAAAAAAATCTACTTAGTTATCTCCATTAAGCCAGCCCTCACGTGATGCTGCTATCTATGTGCTAATCATCCATCATCCTGCCACGCTATGGCTAATCACCTATGTGTAATTCTTTAAAATAAATGAAAAGGCTACATTCTTTTATTTTTGAGTGGAAAAGGCTAGAACTAAACCTTTTTTTTTCCTTTGAAAGAAAGACTAGAACTAAGAAAAAGGATACTCCTAGGCTCAACAGTCAAGCGCTAACGGCCCATCCATGGCCCATCAACATACAGAGACATCTTGGTGCCCAGCCCATGTTTCGGCCCATCCACAGGAGAATTCGGACTTCTTTAGATTACTATGAAAACATTGGGTTCTATGAAAACATTGGGTTCAAATCTGGAAAACTAGAGGTGAAAATAGATCGGATAGTATTCAAATCATATTCATATTTATAAATGAATATAAATATAAATCCAAATATTCTTAAATATGAATACGAATTGATTATTGTAACGAATACGAATTTGAATCGAATATCTACTCAATTCGGTCGGATTCGAATATCCTTATAACTTATATAATATGAAGACATTAATGACATTGTATTCTCATACAATCACGCTTAATCATTCTAAGTCATTTACTTCATCTAAATAAACACGAATTCACGTTCAATTAAAAACTTATTCAACTAATTAGTCATATTGTAATAACTTATGCATATTGCTTCACAAATACAAATACGGATATAGATAGTTCAGATAAAACAATATTTCAAATGGTAAAAGTTCATATCATATTCGCATATATATTTTGATGCAAATTCGAATACGAATAGGATATAAATTGTTAATCGGATGAAAAATCTATATTATATTTGTATTTTATAGAATATAGTAATTAAATAATATAGATAATTCGTATCACTTTTTACCTCTACAAAAAACTATAGTGAAAAATTCACATAAATAATCCATAGGAATAAAACTTTAGTCATCACTCGCAGAGACAAGGTGCCTCACTACTAGGCCATCCTAGCTAGTACCCGGACTTCTGTGATCAGCTTATACCAATGAAAAGAACAACGCAATGCCAGATGGAGTCTAAGTAAACGATGGAATTTAGTTTGACGATGAATTATGATTTTTTTTATTGTAGCTAGATTATTTTTTATTGTAATTGATGAAAGCTTATTTTGCGTAATTAAATTTGAAAATTTTAAAAATAAAAAATATATTAACCCATCACGGACAATGTGAAGGAATGTGGGAAAATATTAAAACAAAAAAACCAACAAACTAGAAAAAAGAAATAAAGAAGTAATGAATTAAAAGCTAGGAACCAGAAGTTAGCTAAATGAACGAGGCAGCATCGTTAGGCCGAATTTCCACACTAATTAAGCAACAAGAGTACAGGACCTCTACATTTAAAAAACAAGAGTACAAGATCATGTATGGGAATTTTTGGCATATATGACACTATTTAAAACTATATTTACAAAAATATTAGTATGCATATGGTATTTATAAAAATGTCACTTTTGTCAACCGGTGGTGGTGAGCGTGCAGTCAGAGAGTTAACATGTGGCCAGCGGAGCCAGCCATCGGATGGCATGTGTTGCCACCTACCCACCATACGGCCACAAACCTGGAGCCCAGTGGCTGGGCTCCAGGTGATTAGCCCATGTGATTAGTTAGTTAATTGTATGATTAGGAACTTTAATTATAGCTTACGAGTACCGACCATCGATCACTATTCAGCTTGACTTACAACTGCAACTTCTACGACCATTGTAGCACGACTACTGTTACAGTACTGCTCTGAGTACTGACTGCATCGACTTACGACTACGATCACTGCGCAGTTCGACTTACGACTACAACCACTGCAACGGTCTGCGACTACGGAGTCTCTGACTGCTCTCCGACTTGCACTCGACACACGACTACAAAGTACTTGAACACACTAATTACTCGACACGACTATGCAGTACTTTACACATGAGTACGACCACATAGTACTCAACACGGCTACATAGTACTCGAACACACCGAGTATTCGACAAATAACCACTAACAATAATACAATAAGATTAGTTTCAATAAAGGCAACCATATATCGATTGATCAATGGTCTATGTGTTGCCGATGCAGCACCGTATGTGGGGCAGCTCATCTGCTTGCTTAGCCTGAATGCCTGACCTGATGGAGGCCCAGCTAGCTGCAGCCTGCAGCTGCAGGGAGACACATCACGCAGCTGCAGGTTGATGAGCGGAGCTGCCTGCCGTCCATTGATGCATGCAGCTGCAGACGGTGACGCAGGAGGAAAGAGGCAGACCAGACCAGACCACGGCGTCTCGTTGTCGCCTTCGTCGTCGTCGCAGGGAATGCAGGCAGGCAGGGCCGGGCAGGGCGTTGCGTGTGCGCTCATTGGCTCTGCTCTGCCCGAGAGAGACCACGCTTCTCTGGTCTCAGTGCGGATGCATCGTTTAATTGTCACGGCAGAGAAGAACCCAAGGATCAAGTTGGGCACTTGCACCAGCGGCCAGCGATCGAGTGTCTGTGTGTGTAAGCTTCATCGTATTCTGTCCTCTCCTTCATGGCCTAAGTTATCAGTTTACGGCATTTCTAACGTGTGGAATCGATCGCGTTATTTTGGCCACGACGGATGGCTTTTGTTCTAACATAAATATTTGTGCAAATGAATTGAATATCCATAAATCGATAAACCATTTTAAAATAACTGTTCTGATAAACCGTTTCGACAAGACAATAGAAAAATCACCTCTTTTATTTATTTGTAAAAATCATACGTTGAAAAAAAAAACAGTTTAACATAGCACATAACAGTTATTTCTCAGTTGTAGCCATCCGGTTCTTATTGAAGTGAGACCCACGACATAACAAACAAAAAAAAGAAAGGAGATAATACTCCCTTCCCCACTGACCCAGACCAGCCGCCGCCCTGAGCAGTGACAGCGGATGTCGAGCGGCAGAGGTGGTTGCGTTTTTATTTGCTTGGCTGTTCTGATCAACTCGGTTTCGACTTTTAACTTCTGACTTATTTTTCACTATTCATAAGTTTCATTTTTTTTCTGAACTTTTGGCTTTTTATTGAGCTTTTTTACTGGTTCTTTTTTCCCGTATTTGTTTGCATTATACGTAATGGGCTAACATATTTTTTTTATTTTTAAATTTTTTTAAAAATTTAATTATGCTAAATAAGCCTCTGTCAGCTACAGTGCTTTTTTCAGTTAGCTACAGTGTTTTCAGCCATAAGCCACGAGTTTTTCAGCCGAACCGATCACCACCCAAAGTTCGCCATTGGTTCTAGAATTTTTGCTTTTGGCGTTGTTGGTTCCCGTGTATCGAATCGATTTCAAGTGTTCTCTCTTCTCCTTCGAACCGGCTTAAAATCAACGTCGCAGTTTCGGGGAGCAAATTGGCTTCTCGCTAATTTACAGGAGAAACCAGTAGAGAAGGGCTTCAGCGTTGGGTTATCCATTAATTAATTTATTATCGAAACGGAGTAACTTATAGTACTAGTAGTTCGAACTAGTACAAATTAAGAGACATGATATGACATGATACTAGTAGATGTACCGATGTACGTGTGTCTCCCTTGTCCTACGGTGTATATATACTAGAGTGAGGTTGGTGCAAGAAGTTATGGCATTTATTCTTTTAGTTTTTTGGTTTATTTGAATGTCAAAATAAATAGAATTATTTCTTGAAATAAATTTTTAAATGGCTTTCTAAATTTAAACCGTGTGCGCTGTACGTCCGTATCGACGTCTCCAAAACTACCACAGCAACAAACTACTACATAAAACTACCAGTTGTAGCTAAAAAACTACCAAATGCACTCTTAAAAAAAAAGAACGTAGGCATTTGCGGTATGGTACCTGTATAGCGCACACACTACCGAATAAGTTTCTGGATCCGCCACAGACGACCGTGAGAGACGAGAGGAGCAGTCTCCAATTAATACATAATCACTTGTCACCGTAGACAATTAATCCGTCCATGGGCACCAAAATCCCAGTACAGGCAGGCAGGAGGAAATGCATGCAGGATGCAGCAATAAATGTAACTAACCGGAGCAAGCCATGCAGGACGAGAGCTAGCTAGCTAGCTTCACCATCTGATTCTGCCTGCCTGCCGCAACGGCCAACGATCGAGGACGACGATGGATGATGGCATGCATGGCGAGACAGACAGCAAGAGGACATGCAGTGCGCCTCTGACCGCACATACGACTGCCACGCCGGTGCCGTCGTCGGCCAACGCCTGCACCAACGGCGACGCGACACGGCACGATCAGGCTCAGGCCGAGTACCGTCGTCGGCCTGCGCGCTAGCTGCGTACGTGAGTGCGCGGGCAAGGACGATCCGATCTTGCTTAGCTAGCTGGTTGCTGCATGCGCGCGGCTGCCGCGAAAACTGCTTGACGACGAGCGGCCGCACATGGGTGGTCGTTGCCTTGCTTCTTTTAATTGCGCTAGTAAGTAGTAAACTACCAGGGTGGTTTGGATTAAGGCTGTAAAAAAGCTCGAAGCTTACGAACTATTTAAGTTTGATTCGTTTTAGACTTAATTTGAACTTTAAACGAGTCGAACTTGAGCTTGATCTTGAGCTCAGGAGTTTCACCGAGCCGAGCTCGAATAGTTCGCGAGTCTCGATTCGAGCTTAAATAGTGATATATATATTAATTCTTACCGAGCCTACTTGAGTCGAATTTGAGCTTTTCTTATTGTTGAAAATTAGTGTATGTTTGAATTATTTTAACTGTTATCCAACTTACTTGAGCCGAGCTCGAACTCAAAATTTTCTTATTATTGAAAAATAGTGCATAATAAATTATTTTAATTGTTGTCGAGCTTCAACGAGCCGAACTTTAGCCTACTCGAGCTTAGGCCGAGCCGAGCTCGAGCCCAAATCCAGCTTCGGACCCCAAGTCCAGCTCCAGTTGATAAACACGAGCTTGGCTTGTGCTCGAGCTCGGCTCATTTACAGCCCTACTTTGGATTAACAAGGATCTTAAACTTACTTGGCAATGTGATTGGTAGGATGACAATTGAGCAAGATGTGCTTAAGATCTATTGCATCTTGTTATACCTGACGATCGATGGACTTATGTGAAGGATCACGTGAGAAGGTTTAGTGTTTTTTTATGATAAACTATTGTCATTTTAGATGAGTGAGAATTTGGAATGTTCAAGATTTTGTTGTGATAAACTATTGTCATTTTAGTTGCAAGAGATTTGCCGATGATTGACAAGCCAGTGGTGTATCTACACGTGGCAAGTATGGTGATTACTTGCAAGAGAAGACAAAGATCAGGTCAAGAAAGGATATTTTGGTAAGTTTACCAAAATACCGAAAACTATCTTACATTAAAACCGCAACGTTTGGGAAGATGGTTTAGGTTAAGGAGGAGCTGAGATGATCATGTGGATCAAAGGTTAAGAACGTAGCAAATTCGGACATATGTGCTTTGAAAAGTGTGTATAAGTGTAGTGTGTGAGTAAAACCTGTGTGGAGTGATCTTAACGAGTTTCCTCACTTGTGCTAAGTGAGTAGTATCCATTAAGATTAGATGGTGCTAATTATATTATCTACTTAACTGACTGGAATAGAGACTTGTAAGTTAACCATCTTAATTTTACTCATTGAAGCTAAGTGTTTTAGAGTTAAGGTTTAAGAAGTATGAATTTTATGGTGTGCTCTCTTGTTCTCCATATGGAGTAACTGTAAAACCTTCATCCTCAACAAGCAATATATTACTTATTTATCTCTCATAAATTCATTTTGTTTTGGTTGTTTTGATCTTGTCTCTCCCCTTTCTTGATCTTGTTGGATGCTAAGGATAAGTGATATAGATATACCTTGAAAATCAATCTCTATCTATCTAGGCATCATATTTGGCAAATTCTTGAGTTGCCCGTTTTTTTTTGCTTGATTGGCCTTTCCGAGTGATTTCTTAATCTAGTTTTTTGCTTCGATTTTTGGGTGTTCTAACTTGTTGTGACATATAAAAATACAACTAGAGCCATTGTCTATCATTCACCAACGAGAAAGTCATATTCACTGTTTTTTATTTTTGCCCACTTTTAGTGCAAACATTCCTTCAAACGGTCCTTCAAACAGAAAAAGGGTTGAAACTTTAGCAATGATTTTCTTGATCATTGGTTGAAATAGGTTCCAGATATTTTAGAGAATGTGCATACTAAATTTAAGTGATTTGGAGTTTTGGTTTGAGAGTTTGCTCAATTTATAGTTGTGGCCCGATTTTAATGTAGTAGAGCTTCACGAATCAAAAATCTCAATTCTCTTAAGTTCTTTCAAGATTTTTTGTTAGGATAGGTTTTTAAGATCATGATATAATCTTGGTTCAAGTTTCAAATCTTTTGAATTTATGAATAAAAGGTACATGAATTTTCCGATGTAAAACAATGCTACTTTTTATTGTTCATTGAGTTGAATTTACTATAGCTCAGTGAATTTTTTGATTTTTTGTTTCTCATTCTTGATAGCTTTTTTTTATAGATATTAGAGTAAAGAATCAACGAATACTACCATTAATGCACTCTGATGTCATATCGATACTTCATATAAGAAACATAGGAGGTGTCAATGTGCTATATATGATAGTATTAAACTAAGGGTTTCGTTAAACTTCATCCGGATGTTTTCTTTCTAACTATCATCTAGATTTAGGACTGTTAGATTAGAGATCCAATGGTCATAAATTCTCATCCCTGCTCTTGAATTCTACTCCTTCCGTCATGAAAAAAAATCTCTCTCTTTTAAAAATAATGGACCCTTTGATCTTTAATATAAAAGTCACAAATTTAGATGATAATTAAGAAGAAAACATCCATGTGATACCTAGACACTCCCTCAAACTGAAGGCAATTTCAGTGGACAGCAAACGGAACTAGAGGTCGTATGGCAGGATGTTATCCAAGGTCATAAAATCTCTCAAGCACCGATGAATCTCGTCGGACCATTCATTAATTAACCGCTAGCTTTTCTGTGACAATAGTGACCCGAATCTATGGCTTGTTCTTAACGGTTTCTAAAAACGACTTTTGAATTTTACTACAGTATTTAACTTTTAAATGGGGTATTTTCTCAAGACAGGATCTATAAGTTAATTGTAGTATACGTTAAAAACCTAACATCTGTACCAACCAAAATCGCAAGCGAGTTTCTCTCTATACGTAATTTCTATCGCAAACAGCTAAAATTCAAATATTTCAACCAAAAACCATAAGCCACAGCCATAAAAACAGACCTTACTACTAAAGTATCCCGAGATTTTCATTAAAATATACAACACAAAGGAGGAAAACAATAGAATCATGTAATGTACAGCTGTTTCCCACAAATTCACAACAATAATGGTAGCTACAGCAACATCATACCAACAGCCTTGGGTTTAAAAAAATCTCCATGGCCTTGAGTGAGAGCATGCCTCTCTTAAAAGCTGCCCACTGGGAAAAAATGGCCAAGGGTAAAGCACAGAGGCAGCCTTGGGGCCTAGTGGCCTACTGGCACAATGGACTGGTTCCTACCGCAACCACACACACACACACACACAGTGGGACTGTGGGTGATACTGATGCTGTAGAGCCCAATACAGCTGCACAAGTAACAGTTCCTCCAAAAACAAGACAGATTTCCCTTTCTTCTTGTGCTGCATCCTTGCTTGCAAGTTGCAACCTGTTGCCATCACTTCTTGAACTCTGGTCACAAAAAAAAAAAAAAAGTAGAATGGGAAAAGGAGCACCCATGGGTTCTTGAAATTTTCCTCCTTTGGAGCTGATAGCCTGATACTACACAAACAGTAGCAGTAGTTTGCATCAATGAGCTAGCTTCCCCTCTTTCCATGCACAGGTTATTGCAGTGTGTTCCTTGGCTTTTCCAGCTTTCAAGCAACACTTGGGAAGAATTGTAGCAGGCAAGAAAATAGATCGATGCTGCTTTTTAGGGGTCCTTAACAAGTACAGGGTGTTCAGAGCTCAGAAGGGTGAAAACAATGTGTTACTACCATAACCAAAAACCATAGAACTTATATCAATCTTTGCGTTTTGACATATTTATCTGGACATGAAATTTGTACACTGGAAACAAAAGAGGAAAATGTTGAACATGTGTAACTATAGAATTTGCTTGGTACCAAAGGGGAATTTTCCTTCCAAGAAGAACAAAAAATATACCACACCAACATGGTGCTGCATAACGTGGCTCAGTGTGCCAGGCAAGAGCAGAAAAACCATTATAATGCTCGTTTTACCTATGATAAACTGTGGAAGTTGAAGAAAAACTAATACAATAAAGCAAAAATAACATAGAGCGGATCGACATAATTCGGCAAACCAACACCTACAGGTGCACAATGCACTGATCGCAATAGTTACATGGTATTGTACACCTTTGAATTTATTCAGATAAAAAAAATAACGATCATGATCAAGAAACACGAATAAGTTAAAGATATGTACTACCTGACATGTAAACTAAAATTATTGAAGGGAAAAATGAAATGGTGTTAACAACTGTTTTGCACGTAAGTAGCTCCACAGTGGGGCACAGTAAAGGTTTCTTTGCGCTACCACCAAGGACTAACTTCAGACTTTACATGGAGTGTTGATTAAAAGACCAGCATAGTAGCACCCACCTAAAAGCATGTGATGACAGAAAGCAAAGCACCAATGGTGGTGAAAACAAGCAACAGACAAAATTTTAAGATATAAGAAAGGACATAATTCGCAGATAGCAAGAGAGAAGCATATGCACTTGGGAACAATTATTCTTAGGTCAAGTAATTAACGCATCTTGTCTCCACAATCCAATGATCGAAAAGATCACTATAAAAAAATTAATTCCACAGTTTCAGTAGAAAATATACCCAGCAACAAAAACAGATCTCTATAAAAGTTCGACAGTTTCTATGGTCCATGTTATCCATGGACAGCATTTCCTTCGCCATAGCGACTAGACAAATAAAGAATATGTTGTGAAATGTTCCGCAAGACTAAATGAAAATCAGGAAGTAATATCCAGTCTTGGCTCAAAGGAAAAACCTGTAAACAGCTGTAACGGAAATCTCTTTGTCACAGGGCTTTTCATTGACCATTTCCATAGCTTCTGGCTCATGTCGAAGGTGAGCAGAGACGGTGATCCATAGCTCTGGATGTATATCAGATCATCCGCTCCGCTGCTTGCAAAGACATCATCAAACTCTCCAAATCCTTGGAAAAACTTATGTGGCATTCGAGCAACCTCATGCCACTCCTTATTACATAACTCCCAAATACCAATTCCCTTGATGATACCAGGCCTATCTTGCTTGCCAATCCCACCAACCATAACAAGCCTCTCTCTCAGATTCATCAATCGGCCACAAGTAAGAGAACATGGCACTTCTATGGCCATGCTCATCAGAGAAGTGTGAGTAGGTCTAGCAGTGAGGTCATACATGATAACACGATGTTGATGCTCATTGTTCACCAAAACTCCAGTCGAGTACACAAGATAGTAGAGCACTCTGTCACAGATGACGCACTCACTGCCTCCTCGCCATCTGTGTAACACCTCCACGAAGGGAGTCACCCAACAGCCTGTCTCCGATTCATACAGATGGATGGCCAACTCCCACTGATAATACTCGGCCGGCACCTGATTACACCTCGCAACAACCACAGTGTAACAATGTGCCTTCCTGCTCGTAGCAATGGCAAGAGCGCTGTAATCCGCGGACGTCCCACCCGGAGCATCAACAAGCCTCTTCCAATCCTTAGTGATGGGGTTGCACACAAAGACGCGGCTCCTGTTCTCGCTGTCCATCAAGGACACCAAACCAGCAGACGAGGACGCAGACCAGTTGCTCCTCTCGATGCAAGGGAAGTCGAAGCCGTACCACTTGCGCAGGCTTGGATCGTATGCAAATCCGAAGACTGCTTCCTCACTGCAGGTGAACATGAAGTACCATGGCTTCTGAGGCACCATTTTGCTCCATGTGCACCTCCGGGCATGCACGGCTTCATGCCATCTCTTGCAGACCGACCCGGATCTTATGACACTCACAACGGGCAAGAAGGAAAGAATCTTCTCCAAGAGATCATCAGGGAGAATGGCATCCAGCGAAACCACCAAGTCTCCATCTCGATCATTGCTGTCTTCGGGAATCGGCGCATATTCCATGATCTCAGCACCGACGCAAGAATATGGATACAGCTCCCACCCCTCAGTCTCCATCCTTTGACGAGTCCCCTCAGCCTCCGTTGATGGCATGGATAAGATGCCGGAACAATCGCAGATGCCTGGACATGATAGCCGCAAAATAAGTGATGCAACATAATCCATGAATGTAGTACTATTCAACATAACAAGATTAAGCTCCATTTGCACACAAAAAACATCTTATTTACATCAACTCATGTTTTTTCTTTATAAAGCACACATATTTTTACCACAAGAGAAAGGGGCAAACTGAGCAGGGTAAGAAGAGCATAGAAAGAAACAACAATGCACAAAGCTAGGAGGAAGAAAGATGCAATTTTTCCGAAAGAAAATCCACCACAACAAAAAGGTGGGTGCGCTCTCCTCCAAATTCACCTCAAGGACTAAGAGCCCAACCAACTCAAACCCAAGAAAAGGGCATCCTTCCCGGAATCCGGCGGACCAAGTTCGCCTGATTCCCTCACGAAACCACCAAGATTTCACCCCCCAAGAAACCAGACAGAAAATGTAAGCTGTTTAACAAATGAAGAATGGGGAATCGAGGTGCATACCTGCGATTCTTGCCGTTCCCAACCGAGCGCCGAATTCTCCAACCTACAGTGATCACGGATCAGCTGGACGGCGAGATTTGGGGGCAAAGGACATGGGAAGAAATAGCGAGAAGGCGGGGGTTCCTGTTTGCTTTTTGTTCCTCCGCCCCCAAGAGATGGAACAGTGGTCTCCTTTTGAGGAGAGGAGAGTGTGTGGCGTGGGAAGAAGAGGTGTTTGGAGTGTTTTTATAGCAGCCAGAAAGGAAGAAACCGAGGGTTAAAAAAAGACTGGGAAAATTTGAGGGAAGGAGGATTATTTGTTGCAAATCTTCTTTTGGGAGTAAAAAAAAAAGAAAAGGAAGAGAGAAAGAAACTTAGAGCATCTCCAAGAGATACTCTATATGGCTCTTAATATTTAAATTTTAGAGTTGAAAGGTAAGAAGTAGCTCCAACAGATTCCCAAATAGACTCCCAAAAATAGAATACACCCAAAAAATAGGCTCTCGCTCTCTACTTATAGAGGATGATCTAGGCTTCCAATACTGTTTTTCTGGTTTAGGGTATCTGTTGGAGGAAATAATTATTTTAGGACCTTATATCGTGGTTAGGATCTGTAAAAAGAGATTTAGGGTGTGAATTTATTGGGTATCTCTTGGAGATGCTCTTATACTCTACAAGTAACCATCTTTTTTTAAAAAAGATCGACCAAAAGTAATTTAAGATCGACCAAAAGTAATTTGAGATCGGCTTCAAGTGATTTATAAGCCGAAGCTTATAACTTATTTTATACTATAATTATTGATTTATTCTTTGTAATTAAATATAAAAAGAGAAATATTATATAGTACGAACAATACAAATGAATAAGAAAAATAAAAAAAGCAAAATATCAAAAAACTAAAAAAGATGAAAAATGAGTGATAAATCAGAAGCCGAAGAGGCTTGCGCTTCACGAGGAGGCCTAAGTACCACAGCAATGGATCCGGATCATCCGACTGCAGAGGCACGTCACCAACCGTACGGCTTTTGTAGGCTATTGAATTGAGATCAGCCGGACCGGATCACAACACAAGGGAAATTAAATATCTCATGATAAATTAGTAATTTATCGCCTACCAGAGCCAGACCATCCGTGGATTCATCGGACGATTCTAGATACCCCAACTACATGCTACACAGCACCCTCTAGTTATCTTACCACTTTAAAGTCAGAGCATGATACTCTTTCTTCCCACAGCGATAGGATTGCCTGAATTCTTTTTCACTTATAATTTATAGTTTATAATTTTTACTATAGTAGCTAACTTTTATGTCCTAGCCATTTCAATTAATGTTCGATTTTCCTCTCTACAACTCCATTTTGCTCGGAGTGTAGGTTGTGGAAAGTTCGTGCTTTATTCCAAGTTCATCACAAAAGTCTTCAACTTTTGTGTTTTGAACTTCGGAACCATTGTCACTCCTAATTTTCTTTATTTTAAAATCAAATTCATTTTGAGCCCTTTTTGAAAAACTTTTGAAAATCGGAGGTTTCACTTTTGTCATTTAGGAAGAAAACCCATGTATATCTAGAGTAATCATCCACAATGACTAAACAATAGCTATTTCCTCCAATGCTCTTATAGGTTGTTGGCGAACAAATCCATATGTAAGAGCGCTAATGGCCTAGAGGTTGACATGATACTTTTGGAAGGATGAGAATTAGCGACTTGTTTTCCGGCTTGACAAGCACTACAAAGTCGATTTTTCTCAAACTTTACATCCTTCAAGCCAACCACTAAGTCATGCTTAAAAAGCTTTTTAAGTTGAATCATTCCCACATGACCTAACCTTCTATGCCACAACCAACCTAAGGAAGTTTTTGCAATTAAACAAGTTTTCAAACAAGACTCATTTGAGGAAAAATCTACAAATAGAGATTCCCAAATCTAAAGCCTTTGAATACTAGTTCATTATTATTATCTTTTGAGATTACAACATTTTCTTTTGAGAATGTGCATGTTAAGCCTAGATCACATATTTGAGCAACGGATAGTAAGTTGAAATTTAATGATTCAACTAAAGATACATTAGAAATTGAAAGGTCGTTTGAGATAGCGATTTTACCCAATCCTAATACCTTTCCTTTGCTATTGTCTCCAAATGTGATTTTGTCATTGCTTCCATTCTCAAATGTGGTGAACATCTTCGGTCTCCGGTCATATGTTGAGTGCAACCGCTATCCAACACCCAATGCCTTCCACCGGTTTTGTAGTTCACCTACAAAAGAAGATCAAGTTCTTTTAGGTACCCAAATTTGTTTGGGTCCTTGGAGGTTAGTGACCAAGGTCTTGGGTACCCAAATGGATTTCCTTTTAGCACCCAAAATTGAGGTGCCAATGAAATGAGCAATAACATTTCCATTTTGGATTTTCTAAGCATATAACATGAATCATATAAACCAATGGAATGCATGTTATTCTTAGAGCAATCACTTGGCATATGTCCAATACAGGCATTTTGTGCAATACTTACCATTTTCCTTTACAAACCTTGGAGGCTTGTATACTTTTACCCTTTTGGGGACATATCCAAGTCCTCTTTGTTAAAAGAGCATCTTTGATCGCAGTAACTTATCAAGGGTTTCCTTTCCTTGTAAGCCCTCTCTAAACTTTTGTTTAGTTTTAGCACTTGTTCTTTTAAATTTTGTTCTCATTTGCAATGATATCATCATGAACAAGATTTGAAACATTTCTAGAATCTACACTTGATGAACAAGGTATGGCAAGTAGATCATCACAACAAGTAGATATACTAGACTTTGAAATTTCTATACTAGACATTTCATTCAAGATATTGCAAGTAACTCCAATGCTAGTACTAGATTTGTGATTTTCTTGAAGAAGCAAATCATGAGCTTCCTTAGCTCCTCATAAGAGTCTTTGAGAGAGTGTGTTCTCTCTTTAAGACCTTAAACTTTGATTTTTCTTTTCCAAGAAATTCATTCAATTCAATTAGCATATTCATCAAGTCATCATATGAAGGCTCATCATCATCAAGCAAGTTTACCTTTTCTCCTTTAGCCATAAGGCATGTAGGAGTGGAGAATAGTGATGGAGCCTCCTTGATTGCAATGCCCACAAGCCCTTTCTTCTTGGGAGATTCGTCCTCGCTTGAGTCGGAGTCCGAATACTCCTCTTGAGTTCCACTCACCAATATGGGCTTCATTCTTGCCATCCTTGTGAAGTTTCTTGAAAAGCTTCTTCTTGCCGTTGTAGTTCTTCTTCTTTGATGACTTCTCCTTGTCATCCTTCTTTGTTGGACATTGAGATGCAGAGATCTTGAATCTTCATGGGATATTTTGTGAGCCTCTTTCTTTGCTATTTGAACATATCCTTTCAAACACTTAATACACACATTAGTCCCATACTCACATAAATTCATTAATTACCAAAACTAACATTTTTAGGGGCCTAGATGCTTTCACTAAGTACCACAGCAATGGATCCGGATCATCCGACTGCAGAGGCACGTCACCAACCGTACGGCTTTTGTAGGCTATTGAATTGAGATCAGCCGGACCGGATCACAACACAAGGGAAATTAAATATCTCATGATAAATTAGTAATTTATCGCCTACCAGATCCAGACCATCCGTGGATCCATCGGACGATTCTAGATACCCCAACTACATGCTACACAGCACCCTCTAGTCATCTTACCACTTTAAAGTCAGAGCATGATACTCTTCCGGTCTTCCCACAGCGATAGGATTGCCTGAGTTCTTTTTCACTTATAATTTATAGTTTATAATTTTTACTGTAGTAGCTAACTTTTAAATGATATATTTTGAAGTCAAGATTAATAGGAAGGTTGCAGTAAAAAGTGTACTTAGTTTAACTGTATTGGCTAAAATTATATGCGACTATTTTTCTCTATATACTGTCTCTTGCGAATATTCAGAATTCAAAAATTTAAACTATAAACCGCAGCTCAAAAAACTAACCTTGAGTAGTGAAAACCAGCTACATTGTAGTGATACAACATTATATGAGTACCACATCAATAGGATTGCGTCGTGGAAATGAGCTACATCCGTGGTTGTACAACATTAATCAGTACGACATCAATAGGATTGCGCAGAGGAAATGAGCTACGAGTTTTTTCTTTTCAGCTTTGAAAAACTATTTTTTTAGTTTTTTTATAGTAACTAACTTTCAAACGAAATGAGCAATGAGTCTCTTCTTTTTAATTTTTAAAATCTGTTTTTCGACTTTTCTACAGTAATTAACTTTCAAACGAAGTATCTTTTTAAGATGAGTCCTATAAGTTAATTATAGTACACATTGTGATGATTTTATTTATATCGGCAAAAATCACATGCGAGTTTATGTTACTATATACTCTTTCTTATGAACAGTTAAAAACCAAAAGCAGCAGCCAAAACTCGAAGCTAAAAAAAATATGTCCCCATCTTGAGTGGTACAACATTAATCAGTACCACATCAATAGGATTGCGTAGTGGAAATGAGCAGTACAACATTTTCGCTGTGCTAAAATGTTAATCGCTCTATGGTATGTCAAACAGTGGGCCCGGCGCACAAGGACTAGGTTAATTTAGCAAAATATAATTATAAGTGGGTTATATTCGGAATTTTCTTTTTTGGGCTATTAAAACAATTTCATAAATTTTAGATGATACATACCGCCATTTTAACCAACATTTTTTTCTCTCTACTTAGGCAATTCACTGCCAGTTCTCCCATTTTATAAAGGTATGTCGTTAGACATTGACAGAGTATGCAAGATATAATTTATACCGTTATATATATAAATATAGTATTATTGTATGATACTTGGAGAAATTTATTGCTATAGTTTCATAGGGCTAGCTTAGATATTTTGGATTTGACAAAATAGACTACACAGATCCTAATTCATAATTTATAAAAATCGGAGTGAGTAGTACTATCTCATTCACAAATATTATTGTTTTCACAGATTACACAGATTATAAGATTTAACTTTGATAACGACTTTTTATAGTTGCAACTCAAAATAATGCTACAATATTATGGATGTACTCAATTAATCCATGGTACCATTTTCATGTGGCTATCGATACATTAGAAGTCCAAAAGCAAGGAAGATTATTATATGCATGATACTCCATCTTTTTCCAATATAATTAAGGCACATTTCAATAGATTAAACTTCGACCATTAATTTATTTTGCAATGATTAATAGCAAGTATAAAATCATAACAATAATACGAGGGTACTTTTAAGTACAAATATAATGTTTTTTTTGTTGATCCAGCCTCAAATTTACGAAGCTTGGCTTCAAAATACTCAACTTATGATTAACGATCAAGCCTGCATGAGCTATTGTATTTCATCAAACTCACCATAAATGACTTCAGCCAATTAATTTACATATGCAGTACATATAGCCAACAACATGAGTTATACTCTTATTGTTTATTTGCAACTTTAGCGTGGAGATTTCATAGACTCTTTTCAATGGCTTCGGTTTAGTTGGAGCTTGAAATTTCATAAAAACAGACTAGACTGTACAGGACAACCCCAAAGCTCCAACCTGCATAAACTTCAACTTAAAATTTTCTATAAGCTAAATTTGAAATTTTGGCCAAACAAACTCTAAATTTTTACCGAAAATAACTAATTTTTTTATGAAAGAGAGAAAATTTCAAATGTTTCATCAGATAAAGTGACCTTGATCGTTTCAGCTTCAGCTTCTAACTTTTGGTTTCTAGTTCACTATTCCTTAATTTTGTCCTTTTATAGATTTTTTGTTTTTTTAGGTTTTTGTCTTTCTCTTTTTGCCATATTCGTTTGCATTGTCCGTGATAGACTAACATATATTTTTATTTTTTAAATTTAATTACATTAAAAAAACTACGAGCAGTTACAATACAAAATAAATCAACTATATTATAAAATAAGCCATAAGAAAAAAAACAAAAAATGAGTAAGTGTGTGGGCCAATGCACCATGGAAGTCCTTTACCGAACCTTAAGTATGGCCATAACAAAATTGTTAACCCCAGGACTCATCTTTGCTGCCGCATGGGCCTCAAGAGTCATTCCTAGGCGTGCTTCTCCTTTCTTCGGGCATGAGTGCCTCTAATCCCCTATGGACTCCAACTCTGTTGTTATGCGTGTGACGGCATGCGATGAAATGGAGTTGCCAATGCCATACTACACATGTTGCTTACATTTTTAGTTGAACTTTGATTGTATTAACCTTAAACTGAATACTTTGTTGCCTCGTGTTTCCTTTGTTTCTTCTTTTTTTTAAAAAAATAACTGAAATTATAGGCTCAACCTTTGCTGGCAATTTGGCATAGGCTATGGTGGAGTTTTGTCCCTTAAATCTACTTTGCCCAACCTTTGTATTTCTAGACATTCTTCAACCTTGGAATTTCTTTACTGTCGTTTACATATATTGTGTTTGCGTATACTCGTAGCAATCCTCATCTTAATTACATATGCTATGTTTTATTATCCTCTCGTTTCTTTATTGAGTGGATGTTACAAAACTAATTGTTTTTGAAATCATGTGGCTAGTTTTTTTTGTTGTTGCACAATTGCACCATGATATTCATTCCATCAATTATTCACTAATTAGTCATTAACTACTTCAAGGTGCTGAAATTACTATTGCTGCGAGAGTAGCAAAATTCATATTAACACCTAATGTGATTAATCAAAACTTATTTGCTCTATCTAATAAACCATAAACTTTTGCACCAAAGTTTTCTTATAATAGCTTTCCATTCATACGGCAAACTACAATCCATAGTAGAATTGCAATCGCTAAAATTGAATGCTTTTATTAATGGCGCCGGTAAAGGATATCTTAATAAACATATATACACACATACATATATATAATAGGACTTATTTTGTGAGGGTAAAACAAGACACGCAGTAAATTCTTACGAACTCTGCTCAAATTAATCGAAGAGGCAGTCGAATGATGCAAAGCAACACCTTTAGCCATTGAGCAACGGCTGGCTGCATAAGCTTTTGTAGGACCGGATAGGCAATAGAGGGGGGCGAATGGTGCCTAGAAAGTTTTCCCTACTATATTCACACATCCTTTACTGTGGTAACTACAAAGCTATGAAGATTGAGATACGAAGTCTACATGAAAAACAGAGGAATACAAAATTCAGTACGAACAAATCAGAACACTACATAGTCGAGTTACGACTACTAGTCAGAAAACACCGGAGAGCCAAACTGAACACAACCAGTCAACAGAGAAAACAACATGGTCGAAAGATTGATAACATGGTCGAAATTTGACTACCAGTCGGAAGTTCAACGTAGTCGAAACCGGCGTGATCAAAACCACAATGGTCAAAACCAATGTGGTCGTAACCAACGTGGTCGAAACCAACATTGTTGAAACCCACAGTGGTTTCAACCAATGGTCAAAACTAGTATCGATCACACGTGCACAAAATAGAGACCTAAGATCAACACGATGAATAGACCATGCTCATGGGGAGAGAATAGCCAAAATGGCTTTGAGTACGATCCCACAAAATACAGCAAATTAGATCATCAACAAGATCAAACAAGAACAACCTCTCAGATCAAAAAGGGAAAGGAATAGAACCGAAGAACAAAACTAAAAAGAACAGAGGAAGAACCAAACCAAAATAGAACAAACTCAATCAGACAAAAGATACACAAAAGGTAGATCAAAGATTGATGTATTGCTTACTTAAGATGATTGATTTTACAGCCACTTCACTCAAGAGGACAGAGCTCTAACCTAGAGCACACACCCACTCTCTAACCTAACTCCCATAAGAGGGAGGAGGAGCTAGTCACCAAAAGGCTTAGCCTATCTTCTTAAACCCTGACTCTTGCCTCCCTTCCCTTTTTATAGGCTCACAACTTGAACCAAAACCTAATGTATCCACCCAATAAGCCAAACTGGGGATAACCCGTTAACCCCACCTAACACCGGGTTTTACTCACGCATGCTTCTCAAAGCGGCTTATAACCATTAACCCATTAGTGAATCAGCACTTGATCCACTTCACATTTTTAGCACATACATGGACTAAACCACTTAGACCAACATCGCAGTTTCATACACCGCCACTTTTTAGGTATTGGGTAATTTACCAAAATGCCCCTCTACCACCTTTCTCGAAGTTTCCTGCTTCCTTTGCCACGAAGCATTGCTCATGCTTCGTCATCTTCCATGTGACCCCAATGACTTGTCGTCAAGCGTCTCACACGTTCGGATCCCACCGAATCGTCCTCGCTTGCAAACGACCCAAGTTACTTGGCACACCACATGTTTCTTCTTGCACATGACGGCACCAGGCTTTCTCGACCGTCTAGATCTCGACTCCCCTCTGAGCCTAGTTCCGGTTCACCTCGTCGTTGCCCGTCCACCACCGGTAGGTCCCGCTCCGGTTCCTTGTTGTCCTGGTTTGCAGCCATCCCGCAAGCCTCGGTTATCTTCGGTGTCTCCCTGACCGTTCTGGATCTCAATACCTCCCTGTGCCTAGTCTCGGTCCTTCTACGTCTCACCGTGACCTAGCTCCAAAGTCCCGCAACTAACACCAACAAACAAACCATTACATAGCACCGCATAATACACAAAGATCATCAATTGCGTAATTTATCCATACAATACACAATGCAAAAAGTATGCACTCAAATTACTGATCATAATCCTAGAACCAAGCAATAAACCCAAGTGCACATTAGTAACAACACCCCGATCAACCCTGATCAAAACTTCAATATTTCCAGAGAACAACCTCAGACCACTGAGAAAAGCCAGTTTGATCGCCTGCTAGACTGACATAAGTACTCGGATGCTCAAAAAATGAAGCACTCGAAGCCCACGAGTTCCTACCAGAAGCCTACAACCATCACACCTGATTACTCAAAGCCCATCGAAAACACATGCTACGACTACCACACAGATTGCTACAACTATCGATCACACTGACTACGACTACCACAATCGATTGCTACGATCACCGCTCACATAGGCTACAACTACCGATCGTTACGATTTACGACTACCGAACACCACAGCTTATGACTACCGATCACGACCAGGCAGTAAGCTATGACTATCTATCACTAGGCTACGGCTATCGATCACACATGGTCGTTCAGGCACTGAAACTTTCGACCACCCTATGGTTGTTCTACCTATAAGACCGTTCGACCACAAAGCTGTAAACAGCGAATACTCCAGTCAGACGAACTCGTAAACCACAAAGTCGTCGACCAGAAAGCGATCTTTTGCAAAATTCTCAAAAACCAAACTCAACCTTCATATATATATATATATATATATATATATATATATATATATATATATATATATATATATATATATATATATATATATATATATATATATATATATATATATATATACTCTAATTCAAAAGTCAATTACTCATCGCAATCATGAATCGATCTTCACGTCGTCTCGCAGCTTTGCACAGCCATTCAGAGAGAGCGACAAACTTATATGTGCCCTTTGCAGCGCGGCACCTTGGTTTGGACGCAGCCGAAACCGCTTTCCCTCAAAGTGGCTAACGATGGGAGGCACTCCGACTCTCACCGCAATTAACACGTCCCCATCCACTAGCACATCACATGCCACCCAGAAGGTCCAATCCATTCGTGGACGCCTCCCATGGCGCATTTCTGACTCCTTGTGTACCTGTATTACTTACACCTGTTTACCATGTCACTGTTTAAGCAACCTGGCAACATCATCCTAGTAGTTCTTGGCATAAATAAAGTAGCCATTGTAAAGGTTGGAAAAGCAGGATCTCAACTAAAATCTCCAATAGTATGGTAGTGCCAGAAATAAGGTGGCCACCAAATTAGTGCCAGTACTTTAATGTATGTTCTAATGTGCTAAGTTTTGGCTTCTTACTAGTGATCGAGGTAAGGACAATTTAACTTGACAGAATTCAGAATTCTACCATTAGCTTAGGTGAGCATGAAACAAGACACACGTATGTCCTACGTACGAAACTAGTGAAGAACCTTCGATTTATCGTATTCAGTATTAGGTCTTCTGTGGTTATTCTTTTAACCCGTAACTTCTGTCATACTGTTGTCACTGATAATTAGACAAGCTTCTGAGGTTCCATAGGAAAGAAGATGCTGCTTGTGCTCTCGCTAAAAGTGACAAGTATAAATTTTAAAGCAGATCAAAGGTCTTAGTGGTGCTCCAACTAGTTTAAAGCTGTTGATTTTGACTGAAATTATACTGTAGCGGCTATTGACATTTTTTTTTTGAGAAAAATGAGAGGAAAATAGAAAAAAAATTGAGAAAAAACTATTATATTGTCATGTACAATACAAAGAAATAAGACAAAAAGGCCAAAATTAGAAATCGGTGTGTTCTAAGTGGTTGCCAAAAAAGCCAAAAAGTGAAGCTGCTTGGATACTAAGGCCTTGTTTGTTTAGATTTAGTCTTTTTGACTTATAGTTTAAAATCAGTTTTTTGGTTTAATCAACTTATAAGCCCCTTAGCTTTTAAGCCAAGCTTTGGTGTTTGGTAATATGACTTTTTATAGGATGTTGGCTTATTGAGTAGTGTGTGAAGGATAAAAAATCTGAATTACCCTATAGGGTTTAAAGAACCTTTTAAAGCATGTATTTTAACTTATCTTTGCATGGGATTTGTTAACACGATGATACGTGCAAGTGTACATACGAAACAAAATAGATTTCGCTCGTACGAGCGTGCGTGTGTGCACCATGGTCTATCCAAATAAATTGCAAATCTCGATATCTATCGGAGATGTATATCTAAGAAGACCGGAGTATAACAGACAACCTATTCATAGCAAGATATCGCTCGTTCGTGCATGCATGTATTAATTTTGGACATCGCGTAATGAAAGAAATTAATACAAAAACGCATATATTAGCCAACCAAACAAATTAACACAGTAACAAAATATTATTCGATCACTTCATAAGAGGGTTTACAACCAAATCAACAAAAATGACTCCTTGGGATCATTCGGGTTGCGCCGGACGACAAAAAAAAACAGATTTCACTCCAGCAGTTTTCTGTGTTCAGGCCGACGTATACACCCATATACTGTCCTTTTTAATATCATGTCCGTTGAAAATTTGTTGGAGACCTCAACAAAATTGTACAGATAAAACAAGCACCAATGCATCAATTCAGCAAAGACAGCAGTGGGGAACAAAACACACAGGTTTACAGCAGATCGGCGACCAACATCAATGCCGGTATCAGACGTTCTTGAGCTTCCTCATCTTGGACGGCGGCCACCTGCCTTCTTCCTCAGCCACCTCTTTTGGACAAGCCGCCTGCGTCGCCGCCTTAGCTTCTTGGGAGGCGGTGGCGATGGGGAGGGGAGGCGATATCGGTGCAGGGGAGGCAGCTGCATCGGGGCAGGGGAGGCGGCATCGGTGGAGGAAGGGAGGGGTGTGGAGGTGGCGGCGTCGGGGTAGGGAGGCGGCAGCGTTGGGGATGGGGAGGGGAGGTGGTGGCGTTGGGGGAGGGAAGAGGAGGCGGTGGCATTGGGGGAGGAGAGGGGAGGTGGTGGTGTTGGGGGAGCTGGGGGAGGAGATGCGGTGTCGGGTGTGGGAGCAGAGAGAAAAAAATGAAAGGATTTGTGTTTATATACGAATGGCATTTTGAGGATAATTTTAACGAAGTTTAGTGGCAAAGAGTTATTCTATTCTGTAAAAGAAAAAAAGCGCCTTTATCTAGCTTTTGGTTTGTAGGCTTAAAATGACTTAAGCTTTTTATAAACCAGTTAAAAAAGCCACCCCTTGGTTTAATCTTTGACTTTTTTGCTTTTAAGCCAAATAAAAAGACTAAACAAATAGGATCAAAAAGCCTAAACGAATAGGGCCTAACAATACAACTTCAAGAAAGTGTGTGTAAATTAATTTTTAGGGGGTGTAGAAGCACTACTAAAAAAATAACTACATCTATGAAACACACGCACACACACACATAGAGAGAGAGAGGATGCCGAAATGAAACACCATGGTGTCTGGGCACCAAGACTCCTTAGCTTTGGATTACTTTTAGATGCGTGCTAGTGCATTGATTTAGCATGGATGGAAAATCTTAATCATGGATGAAAAGTCTCAATTATGGAGCTGGACACTATGGTGCCCCTTATTTATACTATATATATATACTTTTTATGGGTATATGAAGATACCCACATCAAACGTTACGAATCTCAAAGCAAATCAACGGGTATTGATATAGGTGCCTAGGCACCTGGGTGCATAAAACACTCGTCCTATATATATATATATTTATTATATGAGGCAAATATATATATATATATATATATATATATATATATATATATATATATATATATATATATATATATATATATATATATATATATATTTATTTCATGAGGCAAACCCAAAGATACAAGGAGCTTGGTGTAGTGGCTCCTCCACTTACGCAAGCTCTTCGCCCTTTCCAGCCTAGCCTATTGCAACTCCTCCATACTTTCACTTGGATGTGTCTAGTTGCAACACTTTAGTGCCATGCTTTATGAGAAAAGTAAGTAAGTCCATGCATGATACATCTTTGTACCAAAAGAGCCTTTCTTTTCATTTCTTGGTGATCCACAAAGACCAAAAGGTGTGCAGTATCTAGCTATGTACCGATCCCATAACACGGCCATTGTTCAACACTTCAAGTGACGTTGACATCCTTTACATTGTTGATTAACGACGCACTTGGCATGAAAGTGCCTGAATAAATTCGAAGGGACAGAAAGAAAATCAGGTTGCCTGGTTATGCGATTGCCTCAATGCACATTTTGTTTTGGCTGTAAGTGTGCCATGAGTCATGAACGCACCATGGAAATCAAAATCCAGCGGAAGCTGAGGCTAGAATGACACACTGGATATCTAGTATCTGTCCAAATTTGGTTGACCTGGATATCGATAAGTGCTTCACGAAACTGTACCATTGCACTTGAATGTGACTCATCTAGACCTTCTAGTTCATCAGAATACTGTGCAATCAAATCAAGCCCTTGTGTCCATTCGAAAAACTCTTGACTTGATCTGGTGTATGTGGTCGATAGAAACTATTTATCTGATCGCGTAGCATGTTGGCATACTTCATACTTCAGAGAGAAACCGATCTCCCCAAAAATTACCCATCCACGCTTAGTGTCCCACTGACATGGCGCAAGGCTCACTTGTCAATTGTCAAACACATAGTGGGTTGTATATGTGTATAGGACCCATGTTGGCAATTAGAGATGGATGAATAATTTCTAAAACATATTCTCTCTAAAGTATTTAGAATCATCGCTTGAGTAACTATGATAGTAACAAAGTTCAAGTCACAAACACAATGAAGCAAAACAGAGCTAGCAACAAGAGCCAACAAAACAACAACCTTCTACACAGGCCGGATAGACCGTCGTTGATGGGCCGGTCTGACTGCGCCTGAAACTGGTCACACTGGTTGGCGGTTTGACTACTTGTCTAGGGCTGGTCCGACCGGTCCCAAAAACTCTAAACCTCAAATTACTTATTACTCATGAGGATCTAAGACATGATGCCTTCCATATGTATTCTCACACGCCCTAGTAAGCTAATTTAAGCAAGAGATTGCACTAAAACCCCATTGAACCCGAAATCACAAATCAATCTTTAGAACAACCAAACAAGAACATGAATGAGATGAAACTTTTATCTATTTCAATAGAAGATGATATTTACATACTCATAGATAATTTACATACTCATACTGTCGGTCAAACTGCCATTCATAGGCCATTCGACTGCTTTCTCCCAGCGGTCGAATAGGTTCCCCGATCGGTCCGACCACTAGCGCTGCAGCAAATCTGAATTTTTTTGAAACTATTGTAAAATTCAAATTCAACTCATTCAAAGTGCCAATTATTCATCACAAACACATCTTATACCTAGTACATAGTTTCTTAGTGTGAATCGCAAATTCCACAAAAGTCAGGGGGTGGCGTGCAACTAAAAGGAATATGGAGCAAATTGTTAGCAAAAATTCACATCGATACTATTGGGCGTCTTTGCATCCAGGTAAGTTGCCATCAGGTGAAACTATCTGAGATCTACACGTTTGGATCTACTGTGCTTAATTAGTTGCTTTTATGTTTCCTTTCTAAAGTTTGCAGGCACCCTTGATTTTGCCTGGCTGAAAAATTAGGTGATGTCAACGGTGCGGTAATGCCTCAATTCAATCTGAAAACTTCTGAAAAAAATTACATAGGTAGGGTACGGTAGGATCTACCATCCCACAAAATTTCAAATCCAAATTCAATTTAAACATTGAGAAACAAAAATGACAAATTTCAGTAAATAGTAGCTTTATCGTTTTCATTTTTTTTATTTTAGATTATCTTTTCAGCAAATTTTGTCTTTTTTTGTTTATCAATGTGTATAACGAATTTGGATTTGAAATTTTGTGGGGATGTTAGGTCATATTATACCGTACGAGGTCACGAGTAGCACCAATATGTTAGGAGCACCTGAATGTTCTGCAGGAGATATAAAGCGCGATTACGTCTTAGGTTGCAACTGAAACTACGCATGGTAAAAATTAGTCGACGTGATGGTTATTCGGGGGTGGCCCGTCACGATGGAAATCTTTCTAGTGGTGTTTTTTCTTTACTAAATTCTACCGGTTGTGTTCCAGAAAAGAAAAGAGAGCGACTATTGCACAAGTAAATGTTTTTTTGTCATCTTCATGTACTTTTTTATACTGTAATTTTAGATGACTAAGAGTGTAATCTTAGGAGGGGTGAATTAGTACAATGTAACTTTAGGTGACTGAAAGTAACTTAGGCCCTGTTTGGATCCCATGGTCTAAAGTTTAGTTGTCTAAAGTTTTGGACTAAATTTTAGTTGGCTAAACTTTAGCCACTAAACTTTAGTCGAATGTCCTGTTTGGATCCTGTACTAATGGATAGGACTAAAGTTTCAAAAAGACCTTACTACCTCTCCTCGTTTCATGCGTCAACCATTAAATAGGAGGTGAGAGACCAACATGCATGGGTAAACACGTCTTTGTGCCTAAGAACCCAAAACTTTAGACCACTTTAGTTCACTTTGGTGGACTAATGGTCTAAAGTGTTTTTTAGGGGTTAGCTAAAGTTTAGATCTAACTTTAGACCACCTGTTTGGAGATTTTAGATCTAAACTTTAGTGACTAAACTTTAGATGGAGAGATATAAATAGGGCCTTAAGATGATTAAGAGATAAAAAAATCCAGTCGAGTGTGCAATAATAAAACCGAAAAACAATACTACCCGTGTTGCGGTGCCATTTTACGAAAAATCTGTGATTTTTTCCCTCCTATTTCTCCCTGGATTTCCCTAATTTGGCAGCCGTCCGATCGTTCTCTGTCTCATTCTGGCCGTCCAGATCCCACCTGCGCAGCCCTCGCACAAGTCGCCGGCGGCGGCGGCTCGCAATTTGGCCGCCTCGCGTCGTCCGCTCCTCCCCCCTCCTCTCCTCTGTGGCCAATTTTGGCTGCACCGTGGCTTCTTCTTGCCGTTCCAGCTAACCGCGCCCGTCAGTGACGGCGGCGGCGGGTCGCGCTCGCGTGCTACCTTCAGTCTGCTTGATCCTTGCTAGGTATATCAGCTCTCCTCTTCTCCCCGTTGCCCAGACTTTCTTGCACGGTTGCCTATGCGTGGTAGTTTCGATCGGTCGCTTGTTCATCACAGTGCTCTGCTATCTATATGCATCAAGGCCGAGCAAAAACCTGGAAAACGGTATGCTAAGAAGATATTTCCAACATAAACACGGCAGCAAGATAACTTTCTTAAGATACTGCACCAAAAGGACAAAAGCAACAAGGTTAACGATATAGAATTAAATGTTTTTCTTTTGCCTCTATTTAGTTTGCTGGGTAGGTACGTATAATTTGTGTAGTTACACTTGCCAAACTGCTACTCTAAACAGCGATGAACCAAATGCACCAAGTGCCAAGAAGGATTGATCATCAGTCACGAAATTACGAACAAATTACTCTGCAATACACCTCTGCTGAAGATAGCTAGATCGATCATTCTGTGAATAATACTTGAGATAAGGTGTTTGCTACCCCTACCCTATAGCTGCTCTCTTTTGGTACAACGGTAAATCCTTTCCTTACCCAGTAGTATGTGTCTTTCTGATGCTGTAAATACAAATCTGAACTCAGCACTACCTCAAAGGCTCAAACCTCCAGCCAACCTCTGTAGAAGTTGCTAACTGAAACTATTCTTGCCTTTATAGGTTCAGCGGCTTGCTCCAGTTCGCTGTATACAGTATACTTGATATCTAATATATCCTGCATAACAATTAGGGCGTGATAGTGCATAGTGTTTTCCCACTTTAACTTTGTGCTGAAACAATACTCCAAATGGCGAATATGCTAACCAAATGCCCACAGCAACATGCAGGTGTTCTGGCTAATTTACAATATAGTAGGGTTCTTCCTTACTGTTTCCCTGAAAATTGTGCTTTGATGATGTGGAACAGCAGCTTGAGCTAGCAGTTATGGGCTGCACAACGTACAAGGCCATACAATCATTAGAAGTACCAATTTTAGTTGCATAACAATTGTGGGTCGCGAATTATTTAACAGAACATTTGATCTATGTAAATATATTTTCGAATGGTTTAGCATAAGCTTGCTCTTATTTACTGATTCATTAATTTAAATGCTATGTTTGAATAAATTTTATGCAATTTGAACTATTCTATCTTAAGTTTTTTAAATCTTGTGCCCGCACCTGTATTTTTAATATTTATATTCGCCTTGGAAGAAGCTCATATACGTTTGAGACCCACTCCATATTAGAGCAACTCCAGCAATAGCCCTCAAAACAGGGCCTCTACTTTTTATTTGAGAGCTCTCCCTACTTTTGAGGGCTCTGTTTTTTGGGCTACACTCCAGCAGGAGCCCTCAAAACAGGACCCTCAAATTCATTCTTAGAAGGGATGACACATAGGACCCACCCTCATCCTTATCCTACTTTTGAGGGCCGAGGGGCAAAAAACTCACTCCAGCAGGGCCCCTACTTGAGCCCTCAAAAGTAGGGGCTCCTTCCGCACCCCGAGAATGAGGGCTCGAGAGGAGATTTGAGGGCCCCTACTTTTGAGGGCTCAAGTAGGGACCCTGCTGGAGTGAGTTTTTTGCCCCTCGGCCCTCAAAAGTAGGATGAGGGCTCAAGTAGGGGCCCTGCTGGAGTTGCTCTTATATCAGATATCTCGTAAAATATACATGTGGGTTTATTTTTCTAAATGCTACACATCAGCAAACAAAGCTTGAATGGAGGAATAGTGAAAAGGGCAATAAGAAGATATCATTTTTGTTTCAAAACATTGAGTTGGGATAAAACATATTCGCATCTTTGCATTATTTTACATACAATAGGATTTGACTGTTATGAATCTTCGAAATATTCGTTATTTTCATGTCTTTTCTCTACTTGTTGAACAGATTTAGTCTCCTCATGTTATCATGAGAACCTCCCATATATGTTGTCCCACAGCACCCGTAGGAGTTTGTCAGCTTGAACTGTACATGCATCTCCATGTATTCACAGGACACCTCAGTAGGCGCTCGGGACTCCTCACGGCAAGAGAGGAAGGAAAGGAGAGACCAAATTTAAACACTAAATTTAAATAAAGTCCTCCTCAGTTTGCTATATCTCTCCATCCCCAGGTAAATGTTGTTTTAGAATTCATACTACTAAATTTAAACACTGACCATCATTCATAAAAAAAATACTTAAATTTGTCATGTTGTAGGTTAACGGACGGTCCGTTAGGCACGGCCATTTGGACACCAGTAGTGTCGGGCCTCGTCGGCGACTGTTTGTGCCAGTACGGCACGGCCTAGCAAACTCGCCGTAGCCCAAGGCCCATCGTACCCGTACGGTTCAACCCAATTCCCAGCACTATCTATATACGTTACACACCCTAATTTTCTTGACTGTATATAGGCGTCGCAATACAGACTACAGAGTTGATCGCTCCACGCGACTCGATCTCTCCAACCCATCACACGTCCGCACTATACACGTACGCGAAATCACACTTAAAAAAAAATCTGTAGTGAAGTGCGCACGTCTTAAAATTGATTAATTGGGAAACATCATCCGAATGTTTTCTTTCTAATTTATTATTTAAATTTGTGACTTTTGGATTAGAGAACAAAGCACCCCTTATTTTTTGAAGGAATGAGATTTTTTCAAGATGGAGAGGGTAGAAAAAGGGGGAGAAGGAGAATTTATGGTCATTGGATTTCTAATTCAATTGTTTTAAATTTGAATGATAGTTAGAAAAAAAATATCCGAACGACGTGCCGGCCCTCACTAAAGAGAGAAGGAATATATGAGTGAAATGAAATTTTCTTTGGGTCGCCGGCCGGTCAACCGCGGGCTTCGTCAGGTGTCCGCACCGGGCGATGCTGACGGGGACGAGGCGCCGTGCGGCGAGCCGCCGCCGTGGTCGCCGTCCGGTATTTCTTGGGGGATTTGCCTAGAACGTGCAGGCGTCCGCGTGCAAGCGGTGTCGTCTTGGCTCGGCATGTAGCCGACGGCGACGGGCCAGCAGGAGTACAGGACGTTGTGGTGGTGCCTACGGCTGGGCTCCCCACGACTCTTGGCGACGGAGCAGGTGGCATCCACCACCACTTCCGCGTCGACGATGGCGCGTCCGTGGTACAGCAAGCTCAACTGAGGCGCTGGAATCTCCAAGGCGTTCACCGTCTCCACCGTCCTCGCCACCCTCGTCGTCCGCTGGGCCACGAAGAACGGGTCCAGCTTGAAGCTGGCTATCGGGACCCAGCGCCCTGGCTTGATCTGGAAGAGTTGGATGGTGCCGTTGGTGCAGCGGATGCCGGTGAAGCGGGCGCTGGGGTTGTACGCGTGGATGGTCACCCTGAAGGTCATGTTGGGCGGCCGCCTCGACGAGATCTTGTCGACGGACACGGATCCGTGGACGATCGAGAGCCGGAGCTCTTCAGGGCGGAGCAAGAAGGCGATGGCCACCAAGGTGATCAGAGCGGCGAGCGCGACCAGCGCGGTGGTCACGGTGTAACGCCCCCACTCCACGAGCCTCGCCAGTGTCTTGCTCTCCTCGTCGTCGCCGTCAGCGGCAGCCATTCTGTATGGGCTTTAGATTTTGTCTGCAACTTCGAACGTCTTGAACGTCTTGTTTATATATATACTAGTCAGTTTTGAAAAAAAAATGAGTATTGCTATACAACATTCATTGTTTTTAGACAAAAACAGTCAGATTGATCTGGGACGTTAGATCTCCATCCAACGGATCCACCCATACAAGCCCCCCTAAAAAAATTGACCCCCCTCCAAAAATGATTTAGGGCGTTGGATCTCCATCTAACGACTCAAAATCTGACTATTTTTGTATTAAAAAATAGTCAAATGTTATATAAACACTCCCAAAAAATATATACTAGCTATCAATCAAGCGCCACCTGTTTTGGGTCCACGGACGGGCTACTTTCTAAATTTTAGTTCAAAGTAAAATATTTAGTGATCATTGTGAAATTTCTAGCCTTTTCTTTTCCAATTATCTAAAATCTCTGGCCTTTTCTCCGTATATATTCTCTCTCATCACAAAAGAGTGACGTTTTAACTTGGTCTTTTGACCACTAAATTATCTTATTATATATTTGAAAAATGCAATAACATGAAAGTATTACTTTATGACAAATTCACTCGTATCATTTCCATACATCCAAACTAGACATTCTAAATACTACCTTAAGTTAAAATTAATATAGTTTAATTACATATATTTTATAGCGTCGCTATTTTATGATTGGAGGGGGTATTTCTACGATGGATGCATGCTAGTGCAGCATCACTATTTTTTTTAACTTAGTGCAGCATCATTATTGATACAGTAATTGCATGTAAAGGAAGAAGCTAGACGTGTCTCAGTCTTGGTGCTGTCTAGGGTGACCCAAGTGTTCTATTGCCAAACTTTGGGCCCTCTGATTCAGTGGCGGAGGACCCGATAGGGCAAGTTGGGGCATGCGCCAGACCTTGATGCTGGCGGCGGGAGGCGGGAGGCGGGAGTGTCAGAATCTGCAAATAGTTGAAGGAGGAGAACAAAGATTTCCTCTTCCACCCAGATTTCCTCTTTTCCACCTCCAAGTTGGATTCTCCTCCCGGGCTCGACAGGAGGAGGCGGGCGGGAGGCGGAGGCGGGCTGCGGGAGGCGGGTGGCCGGCCGACGGGAGGAGGGAGGCGGGCGGCCGGCGCGCCCCACCTCATTTTTTTTCCGTCCTCCGCCACTGCTCTGATTTCCATCCAATGGATCTGCTCCTCCACTCCTCTCTCTCCTCTCCCATGTGTAAACCTCTTCTATCCTAAACGCTAGCAACCACGGCACCACACTTGCTAGCGAGCCACTACCTCCATTGCCGGCTCACTGCCAATCATCAACCCCACCGGCTCTGTGACACCTGGCTCATGATGGTCCATATATGTGTACACATGAGGGTGTGGGTTAATTCCACCTTGCTAGCTTAGCTTGAGAAACACTTACATATAAGCCTACGAGTTCCAATGGTATCACCTCCGGTTAACCGTTTTACGTGAAACGAGGACGAAAGTGCAAGCGGGTTGCTACGTGTGCGTGGCTTATCTAGAATGGAGTTAGGCCTAAATCGGTTTGGACCTTAGGCATTACAGGCTCTGACAAAGTTGCGATCGTCGACCGCTTGCCAAAAAACCTAACTAGACTATGCCTCCTCATCGTTCCGTCGGCTGTCAGCCGTCGCACACAACCCTCCTTCCATCTGGTAGCTAGCAGCGTCCCCTCACCTATTCTTAAGCGGTTATGTTGTGGTTTAGATAAGTTACAATAGATTAATCTTGTTTATTCATATGGTGTAATTTTTTTTCTGACTTCTGTAAGACGTGATCGAAACCTCCCAGATAAGTTTTTTCCAGGACCAAAGGGTAGCCCCGGTTCCATTTTCCATTCACTCTTTAAGTCCAGTAGGTGAGAAGCAGACAAAAACTCCACTTTCAAAAGAAAAGAAGAGAAGCAGACCAAACGGAAGGCAAAGAAGCCTGATATTGCTTTATTCGAATCTTTGCCGCGACAAAAGTGGTAAGAGTGATTACTGCTGCTTTATTCGAATCGTGCGCGCAGCTGCGACAAAAAATAAGAGTGATTAACTGATTACTGCTTTATTCCAATCGTGCGCGCAGCTGCGACAAAAAATAAGCGTGGTTACTTTATACGAATCGTGCATGCGGTTTATTCTAGAATCGTGCGTGCAATCATATGCACACATTTAGAGGTGCTCACAATTAGCTTATTTTAAGTAGCTTATGGCTAAAATGTATTGTAGTTGACTGAAATTTTACTGTAGCTGATGGTGACTTATTTGACGTAATTAAATTAAAAAAATTTAAAAATAGAAAAAATATGTTAACCCATCACAGACAATACAAACAAATACGAGAAAAAAACCGATAAAAAACTAAAAAATCAGAAAAAGATGAAATTATTGAAGAGTGAAAAATAAGCCAGAAACTAGAATCCAATTGAAACGAGCAAGGCATTAGGCCAGTCTCAATGGGGGTTTCATGGAGTTTCATGGGCATTAAATACGCTGACATGGCACTGTATTGATGAAGAGAGAGATGATAAAAGTTTCATGGGAGTAGAGAGAGTTTCATGAGGATGAAACTCTTACGCATGATTTCAAAATCTGGATGTGTTGGAAGCGGGACATGAAACCAGTGGCCGCCCCGAGGGGCAAGAGGGCGCCTGGCCCTCAAAATTCAGGGGCCCCCCATATACTATATAGAGTATATACATGCAACAAATAGAAGGTATGGTTAAATACTTTAATACTTATATATAGAATGAAGGGTTTGCTTTGAGTATGATCATTGCCAAAGATATTACAGCTCAAATGAATGTAGAGCCATCATTTCCAGTTAAGCGGCGTGTTCTTGGAAGAAACGACTTGATGAAATTGATTGTGATGAAGCGTTTTGCAAGTCGAGAAGGAATTTGAAGTTAATTATTTTTTTGTTATGGTTGATATGGCAATCAATTCATTGAAAAGTAGATTTCAAGAACTCTAAACATTCGGAAGTATATTTAGATTTTTAATGAGTTCAACAACATTGAAGTCATTGGATCGAACTAAATTAAAAGAATGTTGTACAAAATTTGCAGAAACATTCTTTCTAGATGGTTCATCTGATGTTGAGTTAAATGATCTAATTTTTGAGTTAAGTGTTATGCAATTGACTTTATCAGATAAACAAATGTCTGCTATGGAGATCTTTGAGTTTGTCAGAGAAGCGGATTGTTATCCTAATATTTCTATTGCTTATCGGATTTTATTTACTATGCCTGTGACTGTGGCATCAGCTGAAAGAAGCTTTTCAAAGTTGAAATTGTTGAAAAATCATTTAAGGTCAACAATGTCTCAAGAGTGGTTAAACGGTTTGGCAACTTTATGTATTGAGAAGAAATTATTGGATGAGATTGATATCAATACCATCATCAATGACTTCACATCTAGAAATGTTAGAAGAAATTTTTAAGGTAATATCTATGAACTCTTTGATATGAATTTTTCTTTCATACATAACACATTTTAAGTGTTTGTTGGTAAAATATATATATATATATATATATATATATATATATATATATATATATATATATATATATATATATATGTGTGTGTGTGTAGATTTATATTTAGATATTTATATTAGGGCCCTATTTCTAGTTTCGCCCCGGGTCCTTAAAATCCCAGGACCGGCCCTGATGAAACCTTATGCAGCTGAGCGCACACACGCACTCCGAGGCTATGTGCTTTCCCATGAGTACAAGTAGGTAACACACTGCTGCGTCTTCTCTGGCCTCACACCACATTCATATAAACTGCCATGAAGAATCTGCCTGGCCGGAGCGGATGGGATGCCAACCAGTACGCCCTAGGCGTTCTCACCGGAATCATCGCCGTTACCGCCTTCGTCATCGTCGCCGATATCATCTTCAGCCCCGCGCATATCTTTTTCGCCGTTGCTGACGCCTCAGCAAGAGTGGTTGGCAACGGGGTGGACTTGGACCTCACCCTCGCTGCCAACAACACCAGCCGGCACACCAGGGTCTGGTACGGCGTCGTCAACGTCGACTTCTGGTACAGCGAGGCGGACTGGCTCACGGCTGATGTGGTGAACAGGACGGACAGTTCGCTCCGAGCACAGCCGCCGCGAAGTACGGTGAGCATGAACGTGTCCGTCTTCTTGCCGGACGACGTTTGGCAAGGGCAGGACGCCGGCGAGGAGGGCAGCACTCCGTTCACCGTGCGGGTGACGGCGCAGGTGTGGTTCAAGGTCGGCCGGGCCTACACGAGACCGTACATCATCAGGGTGTCGTGCTCGCCAGTGAACTTCTTTGCCAAGACTCACAACGAGACATTCACGCCCGTCAATTGTTCGGATTAGTTCGTTTTGAGATTGTATGTGTGCGTGTTGTATGTGTACGTGTGCGCGCGAGTATCGGGTGTATATGTTTGTTTTTTTTAATTTGATGTTTTAGTTGTTGTGTTAACAGTCAGACTGTACTGTCGTAGAATAATTCATGTGCAAATTCTTTGCCAAAGATCTATGGACGGAGTTTAGTTTCATATATTTCACTGTCTATATCTCTCTATCTTTTTGACTAATCGGAGGCTCCTCCAATTAATCGAGAAAAAGATAAAATCATGTACATCCAAATTTCCTCACTTAGTGCGTCCTGCTGCTTATATCACGTAATGCAAATTAAGAAAGAGTTTGAACCTCCGTACCGTAACCTAATAGCTAAAGCTGACCATGTCCGACGTTTCATCGTCTTATCTTGATAATCCCTTCTTTCTTTTTTATTTGATGTTTTTTTTAATTTTTTACGGTCTTCGATGTGCATGTCTGGTTGTTTCTTTGTATTAACACAGTGTGCACATAGGGTGAAATCGCTGAAACTCGCTTGGGTGAGACACCAAATCAACATAAAAAATTCAAAAAAATTATAATGTAATCTATTTTGTATAAAGTTTCAAGTTCCCATCCGTTGTATGTCAAGTGTAATAAAAATGTGAAAATTCTGACAGATGATAAATCGAAAGGAAAAAAACAAATACTACTATTCACATTAAACCTAGGACGCGCCTACATTCATGATAATCAGGGGTAGACATCGAACTAAGTCCTCGTCTTATCGAGCTTTTGCTGAAATTGACACAGTTTGATTTAATATTATTTTACATATAATTTGGAAGCATTTTTTGAGATGAGCTAATGAGCCGAGCCGAGTTAGAGTAAAATCTAAATTCATTTGAAATCAACTCCTTTCAATGTTTAACCAATTAACAAGTATAGTTGACGCAATTTTGAACCGAACAAATAAGCCTTACTAACGAGTTTTTTTGCCACCCCTCCGTGCACGCACACTCGCTTACTATATATAATTTGACAACAACTCCCGTTTGCTTATTTAAGAAATCACAAAAAGTTTATGTTCTTATTGCAAATAAAAAAATCAATTTAAATTCCCTTAAGCCCTGCTGGGTCCAGACCTTGCCAAGGCCCATCACTGTTTCCGAATTCCATCCCAAGTTGGCCCGCGCGTTACGCCGTTTTCTCCACGCGAAAGCATACTTCGAGACTACGCCTTCTCACTATTTCTCTTTGCCACAGCTACTGACGTGTGGGCCTTGACCCCACATGTCAGGACCTTCATCCACCCCACTTCTCGGCACTGTGCGCACTGACCGCCATGGCTGCTCGTGAGCTCTGCTTCGCATTGACTTCACGCGCCTCCGCGAGTTCCCTTTTCCTTGCTCCGCATCATGCCAAGCAGCCGCAGTCGGCCTGTTCCATCGCCTCGGCTGTCAATGCATCAGCGATGCAGCTGCACGTTGAGAAATCGATGAGAATATCTGCTCCATCTCGTCCGTCTTTTTTCTTTCTAGTTGTAGATATCAAAAGAGGACTGCACGTAGTAGTGTACAGATCATGACAACTTAATATCTTTTCACAAAGCGAAAGGAAAAGAGAAAAAGAAAAGGCAACTTGTCTTGTCGCCGACGACTGCCTTGTCTTCTTCGGCGTTGGGAATCCTCTCCTTTGGTAAAGAAAACAAGAAGAAGAAGAAGGGAAGGAAATCAATCATATGCCTGCGCTCCAAAGCAAATCCTTGCATGCACGCGATGCTGTCATGCATAGTCTCCCTCATGGTCCATGAGAATGATGAGCTTGTGTGCTATACATGCGTACTTACATGCCTAATTTATCTAGAGAACTGACACTCCCATCTATCTATTATATCTCCTCCCCTTCGGAAGTCTCGAAAATTCCATTATACTTTTTAAATTAGAAAAAAAAACAAAATTTCTATAAATTCTCACTAATCAAGAGAAAATTTACATCACTTATTTTGGTGAGGCAAGATTATAACGTTGTAGATTAATTATGTATAGGTATTATATCTATCGCAATTTTACAACAAATACAACTATATTTTGAAAGACAATATAGTTATATAACGAACACAATATGTTATACACTTATACTATCTAGCCGGAAATCCCGCTAGTTATTAAAACAAATAAAATAGAAGGAACCACAATTTGCTCCAGAGGGCTAGAAATAACCAAGTTAATTAATCGGTGCAAAAAGAAAGAAAAAAGATTACACCGTCGGTATAGTCGGGTCTATATTACGACGATGTGGACTAATTAATTGTAAATTAATTAGAACGCTATAGTTGTGTACAAAACTGCAAATCCAAGTTTATTTTCAAATAAAATTATATGTATTATAGTATCAAGCGCAGTTGCACGAAATAATTCCGCTAGCTAATCATATGTATGAACAGGCAGCCGCCACACGCGAGTTGTATAAATAGGAGGATAGAGTGAGTGAGGGCTAGCAACCTTATTAATCAAGGACAAGTAGAGAAGTAGAGATGGACCTTAGCAGTAGCTCATACTGCAACAGGACCATCGGGTCCTACGTGTTCAACCTCACCTCCTCCTTCACTGACCAGAGCAATGAGGCCTCGGTGGTGATCACCTCCGTCCTCATGTTCGTCCTCGCCGTATTCTTCGTCAATCTCAACCTCTTCAGCCGCCTCACCCAGTTCACTGCCATCCTCAACCCCGACGTCCGTGTCTTCCTTTCCGCCGCCCTGTCGCTCTTCCTCCCCATCATGTCCTACCTTTTCTCCGAAGCCAAGTATGCCCGTGAGGGCTACTCGGGCGACGAGCTCCCGCTGCGCGCCCGGGTCATCCTCCAGTGGATGCTCCTTGTGGAGCTCATCCGCAAGAAGGTGGAGGCCTTCCTGGTCACAAGATCAGCCGGCGTGATCAATCGCCGCACCGCCCTCATCGAGCGCGCCGGCCGCATCGCCTTCCTCGGCTACATTGTCTTCTTCGTCATCCAGAGCGCCGGTAGGAAGGCGGTCTTCACCGTCCTCTGGCTTGTTGCGGCCGCCAAGTTTGTGCAGAGGGTCGCCTTCATCGAGGCGGGAAGGCGATCCTATGCCCACGGCAAGAACGCCCAGGTTCTCGCCTCCTACATGAATCAAATACTGCCAAAGCAAGACCAAGGCCAACAACAACAAAGCAGCAGCTCCAAGGGATCCGATCTATTGAAGGAGTGCAAGTACGTGGTCACGGGAGAAAATACCATGGTGAAGAAAGCAACCCCACATGGCTACGAGCTCGATCTTGAACCACAAGATGGAGAACATCATGACGGAACCCAGTCCCAGCGCACCGTTGTCACTGTCGGCGCTATCTGGAGATGCGCCGACAAGCATGAATTCCTTATGGGACACCCAAGACACAAGAGGCTCTGCCTCTCCTTTGCACTCTTCAAGCTGCTGCGACGCAAGTTCGAGGAATTGCCCATCCCCGAGGAGGAAACCAGCGACTGTCGGCACCTCATCTTTAACGGCCTTTGGGAAGAAATCAAAAACATGTACGAGGTCAAGAAGCTGAGCAAAGAGAGACACGGCAACGACGTGCAGCCGGAGGAGGAGGAGGCAGAGAAGGTGGCGGCGGCCACACTGTTCCAAGTGATCAACAACGAGCTCCACTTCCTCTGCGAGTGCTACCACTCCGTCGTCCCCGTCGTGCTCGCCAGCCCTCTGTTCTTCCTTGCCAACTACGTGCTATTCCCTGTCGCGTTGTTGGGCTTGTGCGTCATGGCCATCGTGCTCTACGGCAACGGGGACGTGCCCTATGTCTTCCGAGGCATCGTCCGTGACAACTATATCCTCTCCATCGGTTTATCCAAGCTGATCACATGCCTCACGAAGCAAGTCTACATCTCCAAGTCGCCAGGCACCTTCTACGCCACTATTGACCTCTCCATCACCGTCCTCCTCTCCCTAACCTTTGTGTACGAGGAGGTGTGGGAGTTGGCCATCTTCCTCCTCTCCGACTGGTTCATGGTATCACTGATCTGTGAGAGCACCAGGAAGCCATCCTTGCAAAAGAGGCCCTTCTTCCGTGGGGCCGTTCGTGTTTTGCGGTGGCTCCGGCACCGCATTAGGTACCGCAACCTCAGCATCAAGCAGTTCTCCGTGCTGTGGTTTTGCCCGATGGCATGGTTCCCCCAGACGATGCCGACCGTCCCCGTACCCAGGGAGGCGAAGCATTTCATCGTGAAACGCTTGCGCGAGGGACTGTACAAAGCCGACTCCGCCTCCGCCAACACTTCCGCACTTGGCAACGGCTGGCGCATCCCGGAGAGCTATCCCATTCCCAATGGATTCGATCTCATGTTCGCGTGCCGGGGCGAGGGCGAGAGCGTCGCCAAGGTCATCCTCGTATGGCACATCGCCACCGTCCTCTTGTGCCAGGATGCGGAGCGTCAAGCACAGGGCGCCGGCCACAAGGAGAAGGAGGTGGCGACAAAGCTGTCCATGTACTGCGCTTACTTGGTCGTGGTCCGGCCGGAGTTGCTGCCGGACAACCAGGAAGCGACGAAGGAAGTGTACAGGGACATGAAGAACGGGCTGAAGAAGAAGCTGGGGTGCTGGGCCTACTACTTCTCGCCGTTCCACAAGAAGATGAAGAAGCTCGCGGAAAGCAGTGACAGAAAAACTGAAGAAAAGCAAGATGAGGAGGAGACGGAGACGGTGGTAGAGAAGGGCGCACGGCTGTTTATGGAACTCAAGCGCAGCTTTCCAGGGAATGATAATGCTGTAGCACTGTGGAAGCTTCTGGCCGGCGTTTGGACGGAGCTCATCATCTACATAGCACCGTCCAGCGATGTGTCGGGGCATGAGAAAGCACTGGTGCAGGGCGGCGAGTTCGTCACCGTGCTTTGGGCATTGGCCACGCACACCGGCGTAACGAGGGCGTCGGAGATTTCACCGACGATGCCAGAAATCGGGCGTGTAATCCATGTAGTATAACTAAGCTACATATATATGTTTACGCAGTCATCGTGTGTGGTTTGCGTGTGTGCTAGCTTTGGCGTCCTTCACATGAACAATAAAGTTAGTTTGCTTCTCGTTCTGTCTTGCTTGTTTTATTTTCTTAATTACCTGCATTGTATTTTTCTCCACGAGGGAGAATCAGCTGTGTGTTTTGTGTGAACCAAGCTCACATATAAATTCCCCGTAAGTACGGGGTGTCGTCGGTTGAAGCTATTCGATCGGTGAGCAACAATTGTTCTTGCTTCCAAGAGGACAAGTAACCTACACCAAAACCAAGGTAACACCGATTGTGTAATATGCAGTACTCCATAATTCGCGCTGTTAAAGTTAGCAATTTTGTTTAGGCATGTTAGATCCGTGCATGAGTGATACTTGGACAATAGAGCAAGTAACCACATGAGAGATTTCTCTATGTTTTATGAGCTCGACGAGAAGATTTCTCTATTGTGGTGTGGTGTGCTCTATTGTCTTTTAGGTGGAGTGACTATAAAATCTTCATTCTCAAGTAGCAATATATCAACTTTGTTCATTTTCCATGGATCTATCTTGTTTTGATTGATTTGCTCTTGTTTTGATTAGTTTTCATAGTGCCTCTCCTCTTTCTTAATCTTGTTGGATACCAAGGACGAATAAGTAATGGTGATATACCTTAAAAATTAATTTTTATTTATCTAGACATCAGGTTTGGTAAGTTTTTGAAGTTGTTCGGTTTTTGCTTGATTTGGCATCTCCTAGTGATTTCTTGATTCAGCTATTTTTTTCTCGATTCCTTGGGTGTTCTTGTTGTGATATACAGGAATACATCTAGAACCATCTTGATCATCATTCACCCATAAGCAAGCTATGTTCACGTTTTTGTTTTTGTCCGGTTTTGATATATTCTTCCTTCACACGGAAAAAGATCAGAACTTTTGCAACGATAGTTGCTGACATCCTAGAGAATGCGTATACCAAATTTTAAGTGATTTCGAGACTTGATTTGAAAGTTAGCTCAATTTATGATTTTGACCTGATTTTGGTGCAACAGAGCTTCACAAACCAAAAGATCTCAATTATCTTAGATTCTTTCAAGATATTTGGTTGTGATAGGTTTTTAAGATTGTGATCTAGTCTTTGTTTAAGTTTCAAACCTTTTAGATTTACGGATCAAACGTTATATGGATTTTGGATTTGAAATAATGCTCTTTTATTGTTTACCGAGCTGATTTTGTTGTAGCGCGATGAATTTTTTGGAATTTTGATTTCTTGATTTTTCATAGCTTCTCGTAGCTATTAAAATGAATAATTGGCGAATACTTGGGAAAATTTGAAGACACTATTTACTCTCTTTGTTGTTATACCGGTTCTGCAGAATGATTTGTTTATTGAGAAAGATAAGAGGCCTTGTTATGGAACTTAGCTTCCATCTAAAGGTAGCTACTCTGAGAAGCTAATGTAGTGCAGGAGTGCTTTAGCTACTATGTACAAAATCGGTATCAGCTTCTGTGGGAAGCCCGAGAAGCCACATTCTATTTGAGGCTCTCTTTAGGCTACAGCTGATAGCTTTTGACTATGACTGATGGCTTTTAGTTGTATTTTTGAGATGATGAAGACACCGGCGAGGACAGTGCATACGATTTTAGACTCGAAAAGCTATTGGAGAAGCGGTTTCGAGAAGCCGTCTTATTTGTTTTCAGCTTTCGAAGAAACTAAAGCTAAAAGTCAAAAAAACAAAAACAAAAGGAAAAGAGTCTAAAAATTATAGTAATTTTAAGCTAAAGTTAAAGCTCCCAAACAGAGGGTGGCCTAAGAATAAGAAAAATTGGGATTTGTTTTTTTATGAATAAGCCAACAAGAAAAAAAACCATTAAGGTAATTTTCTCTTTGTATTTTTTTTTTCAGTTTTTGTTGTTTCTGCCATCTTGAAATAACGTTAGCTCTTGAATTCATTTGAACTAGCTGGCACCAAATGTAATCTCAAAACTAACAGGTACTCTCTATTTAAAAAAAACAACCAGTATCGTGCATAAATTCACAAGTATTTTCGAGAACCGGCGGTAACAATTGGGATATAGAATGAAGGATGAAGAAGAGTTGGGAGATGGTGATGTGGTAAATGCAGTGTTGGTACTGTGCAGTGGCTGGTGAGGACCGGCCAATGCGGTGGTCTTTGGCTGCGGATCTGCTGCAGAACCGGGCGGGTTGGGGGCCGTTGATCAAGAATCTACAGCTCGGATGAACCAGAGGATGAAGAAAGGGAGGACGTGGATTAGCTTTGTGCCACTATATATTGGGCCTGTTATTTTTTGCTGCGGTTTGTGACTTTTAAGCTGTTCGTGCGAAAGATTATAGAGTAACAGAAACTCACGTGTAGTTTTTGCCGATATAAATGAAGTTGGTACAGTATGTACTACAATTAACTATTAACCATATCTTAAAAAACTAGTTACTATAGAAAAACCGAAAAACAGCTTTTAGAAGCCGAAAAAACAGGCCCATTTATGCTTCTAGAGAACTTCCATACAGAATTCTCTTTTTTTCTTGTTTGATATCGAGAATTCTCCTTTCAAGAAACCAGGTTCGATTCCTCCCTGCCTGACAGAAGGTGGTTTGGAGCATAGCCAACAGGGTTTTTGGTACCGGCATGCAAAGGTTCGAATACAAGATCCATCTTGGACCGGTAACGTATTCTAGTGATCTGATCTGTGGCTTATCTCTCACTTGATGGATTCTATTTCAGCTGATAGAATTTAAAGCCTCGCTTCAAGTGATTTCGATTTCTGATTTTCGTCTTTCAGAATTTTGGTTCTTTCATCTTTTTTATTTTTTCTGTTTTTTTTTCATTGTCTGTAGAGATATAACATTGTTTTCTTTTTCTTATTTTCTTTTAATTCAATTATTTTAAAAAATTAACAGTCATTACAATATAATTTCAATCAAAAACTAAAAATTACAGCTAAAAGCTACAGCCATAAACTGGTTGGAGCGCCCTGAGGATGATAATTTGTCTTCTTGCTTTATTCCAGTTGCTCTTCCTGTAGCCCGAAAAGGTTGGTTCTTCCCCTACAACCCCTGCCCCAGCAAGGCACTTCATCGGATTATTGTTCAAATTGGCCAGAAATATTTAAATTCAAATTTTGAATTCGAATTGATGAATACTAATTCCGGACGTGCAAACTCAACGGATCAAACTGTAACGATTCCCGTAGGGATAACGGCATGGTTCTGGAATTTCTGCAAAAATCAGAATTTGAAACCCTGGGTAAACCAGGCCGAGTTACTATGCCTTTTATCCTGGCGGATTCTTTCAAATTCTGCCACTTACAGATATCCTGGAAAAACTGGAAATTTATTTTTAAAAAAACGCTATCCGGCCTGCTTCTCTCTCCAAGTCGAACTGCGATGTTCAGCAGAGTACTCAAAGAAACGAATTGCAACTGAATTAGGCCTGTTTGGAGCTAACAATTAGTTGCTAAACTTTGCTTGAGGATCCAAACAGAGGCTAATAGGTGGGCTAAAGTTTAGCCAAAGCCCCAACTAGTTGTTAGCCAACTAGTCCATCAAACCCAGCTAATGAGGGCTAAAGGACAGTGGATGGAAAAAACGTTGATGCCAACCCTCTCACCACCATGCAAGGGTATAGACTTTGCACTGAGATAGTAGCACTTATTAGTCCTTGGATCCAAATAGGCTAATCTTTAGCCAGCTAACTACTAGTCAACTAACAACTAGTCCTAGCTAACAACTAGTTCTAGTCCATCCAAACAGGCCCTTAGTGGTAATTTTTTCCTTGAGGACTGAACTAATGGTAAATGGTAATTAGCTGTATAAGACAGCACTGAGCATACAAGTAGTTCAAAGTGCACAGAAGTGTTTGCACTTGCAGTAAGTTCAGAAACATGCGCAGAAAGATGATACACAGCATTCATGCCTCAAACAAAGTTCAGAACTGCATAGTAAAACGTACAAAGAACGCGATACAGCTGATCTCTGATAAGGCAATGTCCACAGCTTGTAAGAACACCACCACCTTCTTCCATAGCTATACCGCAACAAACATACATATACACTCATATGGCCATTACAGGTAGATGACAGATTAAAATGAACTCAGCATAAAATTAAATTAAATATAGAGAGTAGTGCTAATTAGCGTGATCATGATGTTACTGACACTGCGTGCTTGGCCTCTGAATATTAAGGTAAGGTGTAAGTAAGTTCAGCACTGATCGGGCCAGAGGAAGGCGCCCATGGCAAACCTCCTCTTGGTCTCGACGTCGCCGGCGACGGGGAGGCCGTACTCCCGGAGGAGGCAGTCGACGCGCCACTCCGGCATCGCCTCGTAGTCCGCCTTCTTGTACCGCGGGTAGTGCAGCGGCATCTGGAATCCGCAGCTGAACATGCCGCACGTCATCTCCTTCCTCTCCGGCGCCTGCTGCTGCTGCTGCTGGCCACCACCGACGGCCACCGTGCCGTTGGCCTTGGCCATGCTCACGCTCACGGTAGGGCCTAAGGATCCCATGGGTGATGTGTGTGTGTGTGTGGACTGTGTGGTGCTGCCGCCGCCGCTGCCCTCCTGAAGACTTTGAAACTTGTAAGCTACTTGCGTTGTTGTTGCAAAGGGATTGTTGAAGTATGGAGAGGCTTTTATAGAGGGAGGGGGGAAGTAGTAATGTGGAGAGAGCTAGACTAATGTTGTGGCGAAGTTAATGGAAGCACGGTGAAGATCCACTTCCTGGCAGTGTGACTGTGCAGGTCACACCAGGGTTACAAATTTCGTCCGAAATTTTGTGAAATGGACGAAATTTCGTCCCTTTCGGTACCCAGCGAAACAGGTTTTATTCGACTAAAATTTAGCTGAATTTAGCCTAATTTGAAATTTATTCAAATTTTGATTAAATTTCATTAAAAATTTGATTTTTTTTCATCCGAATTTTCGAACGAAATGAACAAAATTTCGTTCATTCGTTCCTTTCACAGGCAGCCAAAATTTTTTTTGCATCCGAAAGATTAAACACTAGGTCACACTGAGCTAACGGTTGAGGAGTAGGCCCTCATATCCAAACCGTCCCCGTATGAGTTCTCTCGAATGTTGATGGTTGAAGGGGTGGGTTTTGCAGGTTGTGATGTTGATGTGAGTTAACCCTGATTAGCGCTCGCAATCAAAGAGACTCTAAGCCGTGTCACTTCTGCTAATTTCTCCTCTTGTACGGAAGCTCGCTGATGGATCAAAAAAATTGTTGGAAATACGGTTAACAGAGAATTTTGGAATGTGCTTTGGATGAACATGCATGAGTTTGGCATGCAATGCAAACAAGCTTGCAGTAGAAGCGTTTCTGTTTCAAGGATGTGACTTCGCTGGGCAAGATGCTGATACTATGGGCGACATGAAACTAGGGGCATCCTTGTGTAGAAACGGCATCCTCGTTTTGGCGATATGATTAATTAATATTCCCTGTTTTTTTCTTTTTTTCAGTTTGCTTGTTCAACTGAAACAAATACAACACTGCATTTCCCTGTTTTTGCCCATGGTTACTACTTGTTCCATTTTTTACAGGTCAATTGATGCCTTTATGGTTACTACCTGGGATGTTTCAGTAGCATGCATTGCATTGCCTAACAACAAATCAAAGTGTTTATAAGCCTGGCTGTTTGCTACCTTGCCTCCATGAGACTACCCTTCTCAGGTAGCAAACACAGTACAAGAAATATCTCCTCAGGTCATGCACTAGATGGAGCTCTCATTTGCTACAAATTATCAAAATGTACGCAAAAGGAAATCTCAAGGCAGTGCCGAATTTACAAGCTAGCCTGTCCAGCTTTCTTCTCTCCCAGAGATATACAATAGACCTTGATGCAAGAAAATCCTATCTACTTGATGGATTTACCATTTGAGAGAAATTATGCACTGAAAATCATGAGTCTCTTGTCCAATGGTAAAATACATTGAAAATCTCTTCCTTCCCCTAGGGATACATACAATTGGACACGGCATTTAGCTCAGGTAGAAATAGCACTCCTAGCTTAACTACAGATCAACCGTATATATCTTCCGCCAAGCTTACATAGGATGTGAACATTTTATCGTATAAGGAAAACGACTTCAGTTTGACAACTCTCGCACAGTTAATTGAGGAAGTAAACATTTTATCATACTGGCAAAACTAAACATGCATAAATCAATTTAATTTAGTAAATATTATATTACTATTTGTGTATCTAGGCAGGCAAGTCATCACTGTTCATATGGCAAAATGGTTAAGCGTTTAGAACCCTAGAAAGTAGAGTAGAGCCAGCTCACTTGGAGGCTAAAGTTTTCTTGAGGGAGGGAGAAGAATCCAAAATTTTCTCATAAAAGATACAGTTTGCCTGAAAAAAGTGGTGAGCTCAAGTGTAGAGCACCTTGCACAGTTTCACCAAATTAGCATTGCACATTTGGAGATAGAACAAGTAGCATAATATGATGAAGCGCCTCTGATTTGGTCCAAGAAAATACGACACACTTCAGTTTGTTTCTGAAACAGATCCTAATAATCACCCTACTAATGCCCATGGTTCCGAAGGCCACCATACAGTGCACCGCCCACTGGCAGAGAATTTAGTACAACTGGCCCAGAACCCAAGCTGGTACTGCAGTACAGATGCAACAAGCCATACTCATACAGATACAGTCATACAGGGAGGCTAACATGCAATAACTCAATTTGAGACCAGGCACACTATTCAAGGGATTCTGGGCAGAACAAGAATCAGCAAAAACAGGGGGCGGCCCATAAACCTAGCATCAATTTTCAAGCACACTTATACCAACTTACATTGAACAACAATAATCATCTGACAATTGCCCCAAGATATTTCATCGAGCATCATGCTTGCCACTGGCGCGCAAACCAAACATCGAACTCCATTCTCAACAATGCATTTTCTATAAATGGGCGGGTCCTTTTGAACTTAAAGTTGACTAATGTTTATATTATCTACAATAATTAGCTTTTAAACGATGCATTTTTTTAAGATGAAGTCCATAGAAAATTATAGTAAAAAATGTGCTGAGTTCAGCTGTACTGACCAAAATCATATACGACTATTTTTCTCTACGTACTGTCTCTTGCGAACAGCCAGAATTCAAATATTTAAGCTATAAGCTATCCATTATATCTGTCACTAAGGGCCCACCATTTTCCATATGGAAATTTTATCTGCATATCAGGGCATGCTAATCTTGTGATGCATGAGGTTCAGATAAGCAGTGGCGGAGAGAGGGGGGAGCTGGGGGGGGGGGCCTGCACCCCAACCAAACTGTCATATCTACAAAATAGAGGTAAATTGTTTAACTAAAGTTCAGTAAAATCCCCAAAAACGATAAGAAAATTTATATTCTCTCCGACAGATCACAGAATTCATTATCCTCTGGGGCAAGTAACAGCGTCGAAAAGAGCAATTTAAGCTAACAGTAACTACAGAACTAGCTTCAGTAAACTAGCGGTGGCCACTATTAAGGGTTTTAATCCATGAGATGTCTTCCAAAGTACACTAGAACGAATCACCGTAGCAAAACAGGAAACAAGTTCAGAAAGATAATGAAAAGTAAGATAGAAAAAACGACAGGTTTAACGACAATTTGGGACTCCAACAGGGGGTTTTAAACTTATTGAGGCTACTGCATCTACAGCCTTATATGAACACTCTTTTAAAATAGCCAGGTTGTAGATGCATTACCATCACTTGCTGATCTAACAAGTAGACTAGTTAAGACTGGTAAAGATTCATCTTGTCCTATGGTGGACAGGTTGTTAAGATTAGTCTTAACTCTTCCGGTTTCAACTGCAACCACTGAGAGTTATTTTTCAGCTATGAAACTTGCGAAGACGCGACTCCGAAGTATAATGGGAGATGGATTTCTACGAGGTTGTTTGGTAATTTATATTGGAAAGGAATTGCCCGCAAAGATTAGTAATGATGATATTATTAAGGCCTATGATCTTGCTGGTAGTCGTAGAGCTAAGTTTAAGTTAATAGAGATGTAATTTTCTTTGCATTGTAATTTGTGAAACATATTACTCTGATATGTGACTATTGGATCGGTAAATCCGGCATGGTTCATTGGTTCTACTCTACTTGTTGTCTATGTTGCCCCCCTCCATATCCAATTCCTGGCTCCGCCCCTGCAGATAAGGGACGAGCTACTGCAGTAGTGCGACAGGATAATAGGTCCTAATACAATGTAACTGGTTCATAAACAACTAGAGAAGTTAATTAATTTAACAATGATGTGACATTTCGAAATTGATTTTGATGTTAAACAAGTATTATTAAAACCTTAATTAATCTTGAAAGTAATGTATGAGATCTGCTCAACAAGCACATTAAAGTCCAGTTTTTCCTCCCTGAAAGGCTGAAACACAAGCAAAGTGATAAAATATAAAAAGTATGATTGCTGCAACAGATGAAATAGTGAATCTACTGCAAAGATGTAATAACTCATGTTCACTCACCAATTTTGTATCTATTCCTTCCATGTAAATGTCAAAAATTTAGATACAAGGTGAATAAACCATTTTGCAGTTTGCACTAACTGAAGAATATGTGTACAAATTTCCATTTTTAAACCCAAAAGATCGTAGCAATCAGTGTTCATCCTATACCTGAATAAAAATTAGCAAAGCCCATAGCAGGTAACCTTTTGTCCACTGATATTCCATGTTTACTTCACTGTTCATTTAGCTTGCCTGCAATGTGGCACTAACCAAAGAAGCTGTTGAGATTGCAGCCTCAAATTTCCAAGCGATGATCCAATTAAAGCTGTGCCACAGATAATCATTAATCATCTAATGCTGCTCCTTCAATCAACAGTCCCCTATCACTCTGATCAACAGGTTAGATAGCAGTGGCATGTGACTACTTTGAGGTAACCGGCAATGTTTGTGGCAATTCAACAAGCATGTGCACAGGCATAAAATACATCTGCAGGGAAATTATGCAGATGATAATGCCTAAGCAAAGCTGTAAAACGGAGGGGATAAAGCAGGTGTTAGTATGAATAGATAAGTACATGGAACTTCATCTCCAAACATGTAATAATAGAAAAGAACTTGAATAAAATTGACCACGAACACAAGGACTCCCAAGTCCCAACACAAGAAGAAAAAACGAACACAAGGACTCCAACACAAGAAGAAAAAACACAAAGTACCTGAATTGTAGCTCTCACACTGAAAAGATATACAGACAAAACCATTGTTAAAAGCATGGCCATTGAAGTTGAGTACACCTGTTCAAACAGAGGTTCATGAAACGATCTTTCAACTTCTAGTGCATAAAAGTAAAATGATGCAAAAAAAACATAACCTTCCTATTATCATGGTCAGATGAGTAATAATCATCAGCACTTTACTAGTTCAACCAAATGCTAGTAGGACTGAAAAAAACATCGTTTTCAATGCATTTCATCACAAATAACCACAGGTCTGCAGGAACAAGCTTGAACAACATAAAACTAGACAACTCACAAAAAAGAGTTAAGAGCTAGTTCAGTAGGGTGAAAACCATGTATTTAGCATGATATATTGATTATTAACTTTCCATCTTTTGTTTTCTTAGGCACAGATGTACAGTACATCTAAAGTATGCTCTAAAGGAGATTGAGTGGTCAGGACAACCAGTTTTCTCTGGCAAATAGCAACACAACTAATTGACATGCAAACAAAATCCACACTTCACTTTACAGGCATAAAAGACTGAATTTTTAGCTGCGCTGCTAAGAATAAATGATCTCACCTTCACTATATTGTCAGAATATTTCATCAACCATGAGACTAGCAGACCAGTAGACCCTAAATTGAACACAACCATCCATGCTGTGATAGAATAGCCATTAAAAAGACGCTGCCACCATGGACCCTTCTCAAATCCAGCTTTGAAGTCACCGTAGGCAAGATATCCCATGTTGAATATAACTCCAAACCTGGCAGCACATAAGATGAATATGAAATAGTGTATGCCAAGCCATCCATGGGATGGTCTTGATAATGTTTGGATGCAAGCAATGCATAGTCAAGAACATGTGCACCGCAGGTGACGGGTTGGGAGTTTAGGCTGTGCAATTCTTGATAATGGACCAGTGTAAGATATAGATACCTACGTATATAATTGTACATTTTGCCAGTACAGACTATCATTATTCTTCTTCATCAAGTATTCGGTGTAGACACCAGCTAGTGCAGAAAGACAAGCAGAAAGTATCCCAAGCATGTAACCCTGCAATGGTGCTGAGAAAAGAGAATCACATGGTGCATCCCCACATCCTTTCACCTGTAAGAGAAAGAAAAGGTTACAGAGCGGTCCCGTCCAAATTTGGTGACTTTAACACAGTTACAATAAAATGGGCAAAGAAGAACAAAATAACAATCTTTGTTTGCCTTTTGAAGAGACAAAAAAACAATAGAGAAGATCCGAAAACAAGTGGATCTTACCATTCACTACTAAAGTACAGACTATATATTATAGCTGATGTATATACTGTTTTAGTCCTAAATACAAAACTCAAATCAACAGGCAGACGGAAATCACTTTCTGCTGTTAGTCTATTAGCTTTTAATATAGGACAAGACCTCATGTCTAAATAGCTTTTAATAACTCCCAGAAACTATTGGTTTATCCAGCAATCATATGATAGCCTGTGCTCTTGGTATGAACATCTTAAATCAGATTTCTGTTTATATTGGAAAAATTGTAGAGTTATGCCTAAACAAGTGCAAAATGTTATGAAAAAACCAATCTTGGAGCCTATATATCAGGAGTTGATAACCCTCACCAAAAAAGAAAGAAAAAATCCAATCAGATCTTCTCTAATAACACGCTCACAAAGTTTACAGCCATCACAATGAAACATATAAGTTAAGCACATGCTTGAATATGTTTTTATAATATATGTATACCAAAGGACTAAAAAACAGGGAAATTACATAACATTAACAAACCTGGCTTGTAGTTGTTCCAACAGCCAGCAAAACAATTGCCATCCATTGTAGATTTGACAACTTCCTTTTTAAGACAAGCCTAGTACAATTTGCAAAGAACAAGAGCATTAGTCAATCAAGGGGAATAAGAATAAAGCACCAATTCCACAGAATATACTTTGGTTAGCCTGTTGGCTCTACTAATAGGGCAACTAACTAAAGGAAGTACCAAAACCAAATCAAGATCCCAGTGCGTTTAAGTTTTTAGACACAAACATAAGATTATTAATATCTCAATTACCACAAGCCCTATATAGCAATGTGTGCAATAACTAGGTGAAAATTATTCCTTTGTAGTGCCAGCCAATGGAAAAGATATAAGCATTTCAATGCCTTCATTGCCTTGATTGTACCGAGTAGCAAACAGGAACAATTTTATGACCAGAAAAACTGAACGTTAAGATAGCTGTGCAGAGAGATGGGAGTATCCATATTATGCCAAAATTTCCATATTCAAGACAAATCTTAAACAACAAAACAGTGAAATACAGCAAATCACAAGAATTATTGCACTTTGGAAAGTCAAATGGTCAAGAATTATCTGTCTGCAGGTTGTATGAGTGCTTAAGATTGGAACAAAAACTAGAGTTTCCCATCACTTCAATTATTCCGAATCAATCTTACTAGTTTCAAAGTTAGGAATGCACTTTAAATTTGAGTTTTGTTAACAGGAATGCGACCAAAGTAGGGAATGTAATATGGATTCTATCATGCCAATAGTGTTAGGAAGCATAAATGAATGAACATTGACTGCTGTGAAGAGACCAATAGCACACCTGAACAAAATTCCTGTTGTCACAATTTTCAGGTTTCCCATTATCTGGTAAGTAGATGGATCAACATAGGTCAAGGTCGCAAACTGGACATTGTTGTGGATGAGGTATATGACTGAAGGAACAAGATACAGTCGCACACTCCTCCACTCCTTTGTCATCCTTGGTGGTGATGAAGACTGGCATTCCTTCCAAAGGAAGAAGCTTGAGACTGACAGCTGCATCAAGAAAAGGGTAATGTCAGCACCGGAAAAAAGATGAATCATTGTCTCCGAGGACATGTTGCACCACATGGGATAAACAAATGTAAATGTCCAAACATCTTTATGGACGATAGCATAAGATTCAAGAGAATAGAAGTATATGTACCTTGAAGAGTTCTGCAAGAAACGGAATGGTGGCATAATCGTACTTATATTTGCCATTGCTCTGAGAGAGGGTAGTCAATATACCCTGCAGGGACATATGCAAGCCAATCAGAAACACTATAATTAAGAAATTAAGTCACTTGAATTAAGAAACTAAGTCAAGCAAGTGAAGCAACAACTAGTGCAATATTCCAGGCTTGTAGTAGTGCAATATTCCAGGCTTGTTTAACTATGACTTTCATGACTACTTGTTCCACTCCGGTGCTCCCATACTTGGGCTCTAAATTGCGCAATGACCACGGTCACTCGATTAGAAATCAAGATTTCCAAACAAATCGCAACCAGGTCATTCTCTATTCACAATTCCACCAAAACCAATCCCCTCTACGTCGGCGTATATCCATTACTGAACTACTTAGCTATAACTAGTAGGCAAAATTGAAACTTGGAGAGTATCTTGCTACCAATCTGGCCACTCCGGGAGTCCACTCCATGCCACCGTTCATCTGAAGAGCATTTCTTTCCAAGAAGAGAACCGCAACTGCATTCCGGCACACCCACCGCAGATCGAAACTGCCACCGCCTCCACTGTGCATCACATCAAGACCCGCACCAATCGAATTGCGCAATCAATTCCCGTTTCAAGATAGATCTGGCCCGTTATATTGTGATCATATCGCCAGAAAAGAGGGGGAAGGAGAGGGTTTAGGAAGTTGCCTGCGAGCTGGTGAGGACCGTGAGGAACGCGGCCACCAAGTACCACTGCATCGTCTCCTCCCGCTCCTTCGCCGTCCACTCGCTCTCTCTCTCTCTCTCTCTCTCTCTCTCTCTCTCTCGTACTTTTGCTGTTTGGAAGGGAGGAGAGAGATTGGAGCAGGCAGCGACGCCGCGCACCAAGGGTGAGAGCACAGAGCAGCACTCGAGATATTCAGAACTTGCCTTTTCAATACACCCCTTTGGTTTTCTTTTAACTATGTTTTCTTCGGGTATATGTGTTGCTCCGATTGCATTTTTGCCTTGTTTTTAGATAACATATATTTAGGGTGATTCTGAATTGTGATTAGATCTACCAAACAGAAACATCTCTAGCTTTACAGAAGAATAAGATAGTACTATAAATAGTACTCAGGTGCACTTTTCGTTAAGAGCACTGAATTTCTTGTTGTTTGACGTGTCTTGATATGTGTGCTTCCTGATAGCTCTAATGGTCGATGATGCATTCCAATGGCGGCTCTAGAAAAGTTAGGTTGAAGATCACTGGTTAGGGTTTTGGGATTTAATGGTCCCTTGCTTTAGATTTTGGTGGAGTTTCGAAGACTTAGCGGTGCATGGCGACAATGAAACGACGATGGCATCACTGGCTATGTGCTCAGAGGAGTGCATTGGGTAGAAAATGGTAGGAACGACTACTTATATAGTGAAGTTAGATTTGGGGGTACGATCAACAACAATGACACCAACGGCAGCAAATGAGGGTGGGATGGGAGGTAGAGTCATGGGGAGAGGAAAAAAAGGCATGCATGAGATGTGAAGAAAAGAATGTGTGGACGAAAAGGTGGTGGATGTGGAGCCTAACAAGGCTAGCCAGTTGTAGAGATAACAATAACGAGACTATGGGGCGGCGACAATGGGTTAGAGAACCTAATAGCTAGGGGTTTGAAGGAGAGAGAAGAGGAATTATAACAAACGAGATGTAGTTGATCTAGATTTGATAGACAAATCTTGAGTACTTTTTAGCAACAAAACACTCAAATGCTCACCAGACACCTCTTTTTAATTAGACGTTATGATTATTTCACCTTATTTATCTTGTGTTAGCAAAAAGGATACATCAAAGCCCCATGGACTAGCATGCAAATGAATCTAGTAAATAGTTGGAATTCAGAGGATCAAAATTAAAAGAAATCCAAAGGTTTGGCAAGCACTGGTGGTAGAGCGGCATAGTCTGCCCGTGTGCCTAAACACGACTGAGGCACCGATGTGACATTTTATAGTAAAGCGCACACACATACAAAATCAAAGAATACATAAATAGTGAGCAATTAAGCATCATGTCTTACCTCTTCTCAAAAAAATAAAGACAAACTAAGCATGTATGTTACTATGTTATGTTGTGCCTCTTTACACAAAACTAAGCACGAATCGAGTGCACACATGTACAAAAAAATATTTATGTACCAAGTACAAAACCCTAACAAATACTTCCCATAGTAATATAAAAAACTGATGGTCTTTGCTGCCCTAATATCTTTACGAACAGTGTTCAGCTGACGCATCTCAAGGTAGATGCAGTGGACTAGGTGGGGTCTGGTGAGGTGGGCAAAGCAATGGCGATAGTTTTGCATAAAAGTGTTGCTGGCTAGCAAGGACCTTAAATGTTTGTAATATACAATACCTTTCAAAGTATTTAAGGAGGAGAGAGTAATAACACTGCTATCAGATATCTTGATATTGCTTATGTGCTAAAAGCATGGCTGTCAACATATCATACATAGGATGGTAGCAATCCTAATTAGAATAGTTCAATGATAAACCACATTCAGATCATAGGACTCACTCGAACGGAGCCATGTTCACCAATAATTGCCACAAGTGTACTTCCCATCCTTAAAATGGTGGAATCGCTTATTGTCCCTCAGGATGAGCTCTCTGCCAACAATCCTCGATATGATCTTAATGGCATTTGTGGCAGTCCTCGCATTTCCTAAGGTTCTTAATGATGCAAAGTGGAGTCCTTGCTGGGGTGCTAATCAAACCATATGCAATTGCCAGCCTCTTACTATGGTACAACAATGCCTGCCTTCGCCTCCTGATCAATGTCATGGAGCACATACCATGTGTCTAGGACATATCGTTGCTCGTTCACCACCTTCTTTTCAATCTGAGTTGAGATGCCCTGACTTGCCCAAGACCTCAATGATCCCAACATAGTGCTCCGCATCGAGCTCAATGCCGTGGTCCTTGGACATGGCATCAAAGTACAGGAATGCCCCTTGATAGCCTCTGAGTTGGCACAAGCATTGAGCATAAGCACGAACGTGTGCCCGGTCGGTGCAATGTGATACTTGTTCTTCATGTCCTTGAATAGTTGCAGCGCTTCATCCCTAAGCCTGTTCACCAAGTAGCCATCGATCATGATGTGCCAGGAGTCCATGTTGCAGTCAGGCATATGGTTGAACATTCTGCAAGCGTGGGTCATGGCGGTACACTTGGCGTACATCTTGAGCAACTTGTTGTTGACCTGCAGGTTGCTTCGGAAGGGGGAGCGGAGGAACAAGTCATGGATCTTCCTGAGCGCCTTGAGCAACTTGGGGTTGGAGCAGGTGGCGCCGAGCTCGAAGGTAGGTGGGGTCGACGTGCATCCCCTATCGAGCAGCTCGATAGCCTCCTTCACCCGCTCCTCCCCGGGACAACCCAATCAGCTCTGTTGGCCTAGCCACTGGTTGAGGCAGCGACTGATGCTACAGGGGCGGGGTTGAGACAATGCAGATGGCGGCAATCCACGTGATAGAGAGAGGCAGTGACAGCGGAGAGAGGCCAAGCAAAAACGGAGGCGAAGGCAGAGGAGGGACACAGAGGATGGTGGGGCCTAAGACTACATGAGGGAGGAGCTGAGAAGAGCCATGTCGGGGGCGAGAGGAGGCGTGCGTGACTGGTGCTGTTCGAGGGGTATTTTATGGGGTAATTTCTCTGAACTTCAAAGGGTAGTTTGGTTCCAGGAGTGGTGGCTTCCCACGAAAATCTACCTCAAGGTTGTTTTCACACTAGTTCATTTTTGATACTGCTCCACACAAAAAGCAAAATCTGATTATTTTGGGTGTGTTTGGTTCGTGGATGGAGGTTGTATCGTATATCCTGACTGAGTGGATGCAGGCTGAGTGGAATCGTATTTCGAAAAAGAAGATGTTTGGTGAGGTTGCATGAGCGGATGCAAAAAGCGAGATCTTTGTTTGGTTGCTGTATGAGCGGATCAGATCTACCAAACCCGAGAGGTCGACACGTGGGACCGCATAAGATACATCGCCTCAACCCATCCAGATGGCGGTGAAGCTCATTTTGAGCGTATCCACCCATCCGGATGAGGCGTATTTTGCATCCGCTCATGCAGGCTGCATCTACTCATACAGGCAACCAAACAGGCTCTTTCTCAGATTATACGGATCCACCTAGCCAAGACAAAGGAGATTTAGGCAACCAAACACACCCTTTGAAAAGCTGGATGTTTAGCATGACTCCACAAAGATACGAAGGAGAAGCTAGAAGCAGGAGTTGTACTAAACAGACCCTGACTCGGCCATCCATCCCAGCGGTTGCTGTTGACAATAAAACAGAATCACTAGTAGTAGATCTGGTAGGGTAGACTTGCTATTCGGTATGAACAAAAGGTGATGCGTGTGGATCTAAAAGAACAGAGAGTAAAGAGAGGATCGGTGATGTTACCGACCATCCGTGGTCTTGGTTGCGGGTGCAGATGGCGTCCGCCATTGAGTCGGTGGAGTCGAGACGTCGGTGGTGAAGTCCGGTGATGGAGGTCCGATGGCGGCGTGGCGATGGTGCTTCCGTCATCGGCTGCGCCCTCTCGAGATCGGGTTTAGGGTTTTGTCGGTGAGGAAGTGCGGCTCCGTTCAACCTCGTGAAGTGAGCCGCCGGCCCCCACATATATTTATAGCGCAGTGTGACAGGGGCCCACCAACCATTAGGGTTGGGCGCCCCGTCGGCGCGAGCTCAAGGCCAGTGGCGTTGGGCCAACCGTGGGGTGGAGATCATCCTAACATTCTCCCCCTTGATCTCAACTTATACTTTAAACTCTATACTTATCACTCATTGCTTTTCTCATTCCATCACAGATCAGTGCATAGAGCGTGCCTCATCGCCACGATCTTATGCCATTAGATTCAACACCACAATGCACTTCTGTTTTGAAATGAACTCTCAACTGGGCCCTTATTGTCCAGAATCATAGGCTTTCCGTAAACCCATGCTAGGCTAAGTGTTCTCTGAACACATTGGGCGATAAGCCTTTGTAAGCGGATCCATGAGCATCTTTTCTGTCATATATGCTCAAGATTGATTATATGATCCGGACTTTATCTTTCACAACATAATACTTTATGTCAATGTGTTTGGCAACACCACTTGACTTATTGTTGTGAGCATAACATCTTCTTTGGATTATTATCGCAGTATAGCTTTAGTGGCTTATGTATGTCGTCTACCACTTTCAACCCGGGTATGAATTTCTTTAGCCAATTCACTTGCCCCGTGGCCTCATAACATGCTACAAACTCGGTATACATTGTGGATGATGTAGTGACGGTTTGTTTTGAGCTTTTCCGCGATATAGCGCCTCCTGCGAGAGTGAATATGTAACCTGACGTGGATTTTCTTTCATCTCCCGCATAGTCTGAGTCTGAATACCCCATTATCTGTAGAGAATCAGATTTTCTGTACATTAGCATAAGACCTTTCGTACCTTGCAAATAGCGCAAAACTTTCTTTACTAATTTTCAGTGTTCTATTCCTGGATTACTCTGATATCTGCCAAGCAACCTGGTAACAAATGCTAAGTCAGGGCGTGTACACACTTGAGCATACTATAAGCTTCCGACAGCTGAAGCATATGGAACCGCTTTCATTTGATCGATCTCATATTGGTTCCTGGGGCATTGAAATTCCCCATACCTGTCGCCCTTGACTATAGGAGCAGGTGAAGGCTTACAATTTTGCATACTATATTTCTTTAGAACCTTTTCTAAGTATGCCTTTTGAGATAAATCTAAAACCCCCTTAGTTCTATCTCGGTGAATCTCTATTCCCAGAACGTACGAAGCTTCACCAAGATCCTTCATATCAAAATTCGAGGACAAGAACTTCTTTGTCTCCAGTAATAGGCTAACATCACTACTAGCAAGTAAGATGTCATCCACATACAGGATTAGGAAAATGTATTTCCCATTCTTAAACTTTGCATAAACGCAATTGTCCTCTACATTCTCCTTGAACCCAAACTTTCTTATTGTACTATCAAACTTCAAGTACCACTGCCTTGATGCTTGTTTTAATCCGTAAATGGATTTCTTCAGGCGGCATCCCATACGTTCTTTTCCTTCCACAACAAAACCTTTCGGTTGTGCCATGTAAACATTTTCCTCCAAATCCCCATTTAGGAACGCCGTCTTTACATCCATCTGATGCAATTCTAAATCATAATGAGCTACAAGCGCCATTATTATTCTAAAAGAATCTTTACACGAGACTGGAGAAAATGTCTCATTGTAATCTATGCCTTCTCTTTGCGTAAAGCCCTTTGCCACAAGTCGCGCTTTAAATCTTTCTATATTCCCTCTAGAGTCATATTTGGTTTTGTAGACCCATTTACAGCCTACTGTCTTGGCTCCTTTAGGAATAGTTTCTAAGTCCCAAACACCATTGGTACTCATTGACTTCATTTCATCCTGCATAGCTTCAAGCCATTTGGATGAATGAGCGCTTCTCATGGCTTCTTCAAAAGAGGTGGGATCACCCTCCATTTGAAATTCCTCAGTTTCATAGACTTCGTAATCATTAGGGATAGCTGATCTTCTGGCTCTTTGAGACCTTCTGAGTCCCTCGCTAGTTGACGCTTGTTCTGTGTGAGGCTGTTGTTGCTCTTCCTCTTGGGTGATAATGGGTTCTATGGGATCCTGAAGGACAGGCTCCTCATGTTCACTCATCGTTTCCACAGGAGAACTAACAACAGGTGCTGTCACTATAGTGTCTGACATTGTTGGTGTAGCAACAACAGGTAGCGTGAAAAATGGTTCCTGAACCATCGGAGTGGGCACATGTACCCGCTTTTCCTCTAGGGTAATTTCTCGCGCTACTCTGCTCCCCCTGATCATCTCTTCCTCCAAAAAGACAGTGTGTCTTGTTTCTATAAACTTCGTATGTCTATCAGGACAATAGAAGCGATAACCCTTCGATTTTTCTGGATAGCCAATAAAATGGCAGCTAACTGTCTTGGGGTCTAGCTTCCCTATGTTTGGGTTAAAAACTTTAGCCTCAGCAGGACAACCCCACACACGTAAATAGTTAAGTGAGAGTTCTCTTCCTGTCCACAACTCATACGATGTTTTGGGTACCGACTTGCTTGGTACTCGATTAAGAATATGAATGGCAGTTTTTAACGCCTCCATCCACAAACTTATCGGTAGCGTGGAGTAACTTATCATACTTCTCACCATATCCATTAAGGTACGGTTGCGTCTTTCAGCTACTCCGTTCTGCTGAGGTTCGACCGGTGTAGAGTACTGGGCAACTATGCCATTTTCCTATAAGAACCTTGCAAAAGGTCCAGGAACTTGGCCATACGGGGTGTGCCGACCGTAGTATTCCCCCCACGGTCGGATCTTACTATCTTAATCTTTAAATTGTGCTGATTTTCTACTTCAGCCTTAAATATCTTAAATTTATCCAATGCTTCATTCTTTCTTTAATTGGATAAATATAGCCATAACGCGAATAGTCATCTGTGAATGTTATAAATGAATCATAACCATCCACACTTTTCACAGAAATGGACCACGATATCTGTGTGAATTATTTCTAAAATTCTGCAACCGTTTGGCGTCTTTCTTTATTTTCTTAACATATTTTCCTTTTATGCAATCAATACATTGTTCTAAATCTGAAAATTCTAATGGCGGAAGAAGTGTTTTCTTAATCAATCGTTCTATCCTCCCCCTCGAAATATGGCCTAAACGACAATGCCATAATTTCGACGATACATCATGATTTCTCTTCCGCTTTTTACTTACATTCATAGACGAAGAGGTATTCTCATTCTCAATAGTCACATCATTCACATTCTCAGAAAGTGATAATAAATAAAGCTTGTCTTGCGGAAGGCAAGACCAACACATTTATTATTAAACACAAGTCTGCATTTGCCATTACCAAAATGGCAATCATATCCATCATCATCTAATCTCGACACACTAATTAAGTTTCTGTGCAAAGAGGGTACATAAAGAACGTCTGAAAGTCTAAGTACAAAACCATCATGTAATTCTAAAGAGAGATCTCCAATGGCCTCGACTTCGGTTTCAACTCCATTCGCAACTTTAATTGTTCTTTCTCCTCTTTGCAGGGTCCTCCTCGTATGGAATCTCTGTAATGAATTAGCAACATGAATAGTTGCACCTGAGTCAATCCACCAAGTAGATTTTGTATAACTTAAATACAAGGATTCATCTATAAATGTAATGACATCCTTACCATTCTTCAACAGATGCTTCAGGAACTCTGGGCAATCCCTCTGGTAGTGTCCCGCCTTCTTCTTACAAAATTTACAGGTATCCTTGTCTACTATAAAGTGGTTGGGTTTATGAAACTGGGGGGCCTTTCCCTGTGACTTGGAGGAGGAGCTACCATCCCACTGAGGTTTCCCTTGTGGTTTGGCATTAAAGTTCTTTCTTTTGTTGTTCTTCACAAGGTTTGCAGAGTCACCCTGTGAGGTTTTAAGCCTCTCCTCTTCTTGCACACACACATTGCAATGAGCTTTTCTATGTCCCATTTGTCGGGCTGCATGTTGTAATTAACAACAAAAGTGTCATATTCTTTTGGCAGGGAAACAAAAATCAAATGAATTAGAAACTCATCCTTGAGCCCCATATCCATTGAATTTAGCTTAGCTGTCGTGGTGCTCATCTTTAGTATGTGCTCTCTTATTCCACCACTAGAGTATCTCTCATTCACTAGTTTCTTAATCAGCGTACTTGCTGTGGCCTTTGTGGAGCCGATGGCGATTCTTCACTTTCTGTAGATACTCGTGGCGGTGTCACGATGCAGGATAGATCCCTTATTGGATCTCGCAATAGTGGCCTTAGCCACCATCGTGCACTTGCGATTCGAGATGTCCCATTTCTTTTCTCAAGATCATATTTCATTCGACTTTTGCATGATCACGCTTTGGGCGGTGAAATCAAGATCGTCTCATTTTCGCCCTCACCGGTCCTCCGCTCGATGAGGACACGGAGAGGTGAGGCTAAGTCATTCTCGGACAGCGTAAGTGCCAACTCATACTTTTCTCGCTGGACCGATAATTGTTCCCATCAAGTGCCGGGATGTGCGAGATATATGCCATGGGTTGAGTCTCAAACGATTGTCGAGAAAAATGAGAAACATAATAATATAATAATTGCATGCCTTGATTTAACGTTGGTCAAAATTAAAACATGCAAAATTATTGTACATTAATTCTACATCACCGTTGGCGCGAAGATAGAATTAATGCATAAATTCATAAATAAATCAATTTATAATATTGCTATCATCAACTTTGGTCGAAAACAAGAAAATTATAAACATGAATCTGTAAATAAAGTAACTATTCCTCTAATTTTAATTTTCCGTTGGTTCCAATTAAAAATTAGAGAAAACATAAAAATTTCTGCCCTTCAAAATTAAATTCTCCCGTTGGTTCGAATTTAATAAGAAGATAATAAACTTTAGCTCGCAGCGGAAACATGAAAAATAATTTTGTGATTATCATTATTAGAAGCATTTCATTGTACTTAGCTACTTTCTGAATAAATTCTCGTCTTGACTCAAATTTGAACAGAGATTTTATCTCAAACTTAACAAAATTCATCAAAAGAATGCTTATGAAAAAAACCACACTTTACTGTGCATTCGGCCCGACTCAGAAAAGTTTTCCCGCGGCCCAAGAAGAAGCGCTTAGCCCTCGTGCGCCTGTGCGCGACTGGCTGGCTGGAAATCCCGAACCTCACAGGCTCAAAGGCGGGCCCGCCATCGCCGGCCGTCGTCTTGATCCAACAATAAGCGTGCGGATCGGGAAAATAAAACCCCCCGCGCCGGCCGGAGCCCAAAAAACCCTAACCATTCTCATTCCTTTCTCCTCTCTCTCTCTCGGTAGCGCAAAGAAGATGCGGCCGTGCGTCGCCATCGACCAAAGAGAAGAGAGCGCGCGCCGCCAGAGGTTCCTTCGCGCGCGCGTTCGCTCGAGGTGGCGCGCGCGCCGTCAGCGGTCCCTGGCGGTGCCCGATCCGAGCTTCGTCGCAGCGTAGCGGCAATGGCGGTTCTTCAGCGCTTGGCAAGCGGCGGCGAGGGTTTACTTCCGCACGGATCGAGAGGTCTACGGTGCATGTGGAAAACCACTGTGAGGTCCTCCCCTTTCCTTTCTCGACGCACCTTGCGTTAGGGTTAGGGTTTGGGATTTCTCGATTCGGGTGTTCTAGGGTTAGAGTTCCTCTTCATCATAATCAGAAAAACGTGTCATTTCCTTCTAATCTCTTTCTTTCTACCCAAAAGAACTAGATCTACTAAAAGGAAGGCTCTGATACCATTGTTGACAATAAAATAGAATCACTAGTAGTAGATCTGGTAGGGTAGACTTGCTATTCGGTATGAACAAAAGGTGATGCGTGTGGATCTAAAAGAACAAAGAGTAAAGAGAGGATCGGGTGATGTTACCACCATCCGTGGTCTTGGTTGCGGAGTGCAGTGACGTCCGCCATTGAGTCGGTGGAGTCAGGAGACGTCGGTGGTGAAGTCCGGTGATGGAGCTATCCAGTGGCGGCGTGGCAGTGGTGCTTCCCGTCACTGGCTGCGCTCCCTCTCGAGATCGGGTTTAGGGTTTTGTCGGTGAGGAAGCGCGCTCGTTCAACCTCGTGAAGTGAGCGCGGCCCACATATATTTATAGCGCAGTGTGACAGGGGCCCACCAACTATTAGGGTTGGGCGCCCCCGATCAGGGCGCGAGCTCAAGGCCCAGGTGGCCGTTGGGCCAACCGTGGGGTGGAGATCATCGTAACAGTTGCATCTCGGTCGGACGGTCCTGATCGACTACAGCCGCCTAAGCCACCTCCCCAAAATCCAAAATCCACCTATCCCTTCTCCCTTCCTCGTCGTCTTCCTCCTCCCCTTCTCCCGAACCCTAACCCTAGCCCGAGCTCCGGCGGCCATGGCGCTCACCACCCGCGGCGGCGGCGGCGGCGGGGGGGCGACCCCCCTCAGGCACCGTCGGCCTCCGACCCGAGCCTCGGCTTCCTCACCAAGCGCGACACCGAGGTGAAGCTGCCCCGCGCGACGCGGGTCAAGAACAAGACCCCCGCGCCGGTCCAGATCACCGCCGAGCAGATCCTCCGCGAGGCCCGGGAGCGCCAGGAGCCCGAGATCCGCCCTCCCAAGCAGAAGATCACCGATTCCATCGAGCTCTCCGATTACCGCCTCCGCAAGCGCAAGGAGTTCGAGGACGTCATCCGCCGCGTCCGCTGGAACGTCACTGCCTGGGTCAAGTACGCCCGCTGGGAGGAGCAGCAGCGGGACTTCGCCCGCGCACGCTCCGTTTACGAGCGCGCCCTCGACGTCGCCCATCGCGACCACACGCTCTGGCTCAAGTATGCCGAGTTCGAGATGCGCAACCGCTTCGTCAACCACGCCAGGAACGTCTGGGACCGCGCCGTCTCGCTCCTCCCGCGGGTCGACCAGCTATGGTACAAGTACATCCACATGGAGGAGCTGCTCGGTGCCGTCGCCAACGCGCGCCAGGTGTTCGAGCGCTGGATGGCATGGCGCCCCGACACGGCCGGCTGGAACTCGTATATCAAGTTCGAGCTGCGGTACGGGGAGGTGGAGCGCGCCAGGGCCATCTATGAGCGGTTCGTGGCTGAGCACCCGCGGCCTGACACGTTCATCCGCTATGCCAAGTTTGAGATGAAGCGTGGAGAGGTGGAACGGGCACGAAGGGTGTACGAGCGTGCGGCGGACCTTCTTGCGGATGATGAGGATGCGGAGGTGCTGTTTGTGGCGTTTGCTGAGTTTGAGGAAAGGTGCCGGGAGGTGGAGCGTGCCCGTGCGATATACAAGTACGCGCTTGATAGGGTGCCCAAGGGCCGGGCCGAGGATCTGTACAGGAAGTTCCTGGCATTTGAGAAACAGTTTGGTGACCGCGAGGGGATTGAGGATGCCATTGTCGGCAAGAGGAGATTCCAGTATGAAGATGAGGTGAGGAAGAACCCACTCAATTACGACTCATGGTTCGATTACATCAGGCTGGAGGAGAGTGTCGGGAATAAGGACAGGATCAGGGAGGTGTACGAGAGAGCTATCGCCAATGTTCCCCCTGCAGAGGAGAAGCGTTACTGGCAGAGGTACATATACCTTTGGATAAATTATGCTTTGTACGAGGAGCTTGATGCAAAGGACATGGATAGGACCAGGGATGTTTACAGGGAGTGTCTGAAATTGATTCCACACAAGAAATTCACTTTTGCCAAGTTGTGGCTCATGGCAGCCCAGTTTGAGATAAGGCAGAAGAATCTAAAGTCTGCACGGCAGATTCTCGGAAATGCAATTGGGATGGCTCCAAAGGGCAAGATTTTTAAGAAGTACATTGAGATCGAGCTGTATCTGGGCAACTTTGATCGCTGTAGGACTCTCTATGAAAAGTATATTGAATGGTCTCCAGCAAACTGTTATGCCTGGAGGAAGTATGCCGAATTAGAAAAGAACCTTAGCGAGACTGATCGTGCTCGATCAATATATGAGCTTGCTATTGCTCAGCCAGCCCTTGATACGCCAGAGGTTCTATGGAAGGTATGTTGTTCTTGCTGTTATCCTCTTAGTTTATCCACATTTTATGGTTTGTAGAGTGAAGGTGATGGACATGTTTTTCTTATTTATTCTTATTCCTAAAATGAGTGTAAATGATGAGCCTGTGAATGATCTATTAGCCTTATTTTAGTTCCTAGAATCAATAGGTTTCATTTCTAATGAACTGGTAAACTGGGCACGGTTTGCCTTTAAGAGACACCATTTATCTGATAGAAATGTACTGCTATAGCTATCTATGATTTACTAACGTTGATGGTGGTTCTACCCATTCTTTTGTGAGGTTGTTGTTGTTTGGTCCCGCAGAAGCTTTCTTTTACCTGTGCTCTTCATTGTCATTTTGTGTGTATTTCTGTTCGCCACATGCTCTTCTCATAAAGGAATGGACTGCAAATATCATAGTTTATTGGACTGGGTTGATCATTGCCTAGCATCACTTATGCCCAAGTTCAGACCAGCCAACAATTCTTTTTGGGAAGATTCTAATTCTTTCCAGGCTTAGTGTGAACAGGAAACAATTCGACCTAGATTAGTGTTCTTGCAAGTGATATCGTAAAATTTCTGGTTGGAGGGAAAACTAATAGCTCAACTCTGCAGTCTCATCTGGTTCTTTCTGAAGCCACAGAGGTTTCAATACATGATTCTTGGCTTCTGATTGCCTCTCATACTAAAGATATTTATTTATATATTATCTGCCAATATCACTAATGAAGTCATTTTCAGTGGTCATACGAGCAAGGCTATGTAGATATTTATTGACCATCTTTGCTAGGTGATGTCAAACGATGGTTAACTGCATAACATGCTAACATACTAGCCATAGAGTAGAGACTTGGATCTTTGTTGGGTGTTAAGAGTTTTGCATGGTGGGGATGGTTACCCCAACTAGTTATCTTTTTGTGAAAAAAGGTGACATGCTGCATATTTTGGTGTTCCACTTTTAGTTGTTCTGAAAACTGAATCACAGCCTTTGTTGCTTTTATTTTAGAACTTAACTTCTCTGCAGTGAAGTGTACATTTGTTTACTATGGATCTGTTCTTTCTTTGCATTATATCCTGGTAGTAAAACTATCAGGTAGTAGTAATTAACACAGTATTTTTCACATATGCTTCTTAAGCATCTTGCATCTATGCTATCAGATTTGCTCATCAAGGCTAATAACATTTTTCAACAATTGCAAGACAATGCTCAATTTTTTTTTATCTTTCACTGCCTTGGCAAACTATTTGGTCTTCATGATTAGAAAATTGTTGGATACAGATTTAGTTGCATTATTTAATGTGGCAATTGGTATACATGCTTATTTAGGGTGGCCATAGTTGATGTCTTTTGTGTAAGTCTAGCTGGGATTTTGTTGACGTCTCTTATATTCATGAGTTTCTTTATGACTCTTATTCTCCCTTGCAATGCAAAGAGCTAAGGGAATTATGTGGTGGTCAGCAACTGAAAACACTTCTCTGTGCTGTTGTGTGCTCTTGAATCTCCTGCCACAATTTTTAAGGGAAAAATGGATTGCCATCTCATACATTGCATTTTACGTGAAAGATCTGCTCAGATAATGCATTTTTTGAAATTGTGGGCCTTTTTCTTAGGAAATGTTTCAAATAGTTAATCTATTGAATGCAGCATTGATCCTTGTTACTGTGAAATTTGACACATCCTGAAAATCATTCATTAAGAAAATCTACAGCTGCTTACCAAGTCAGTTACTGCCTTTAACTTCCAGGTGTACTTGAAGTTTGAAGTTGACATCATTTTAATTGCTATGTATGCGTGCTAACTAATTTCCTGCCTTTTAACTTACAGGAGTACTTGCAGTTTGAAATTGATGAAAATGAGTTTGATAGAACAAGGGAACTCTATGAGAGACTGCTTGATAGAACAAAACATTTGAAGGTATGGATCAGCTATGCTGAGTTTGAGGCCTCAGCTGGCTTGGGTGGTGAAGACAGTGAAAACGAGGAGAGTAAGAATGAAGTCGGTTATCAGGAACAGCAGATGGAGCAGGTCCGAAGGTGTCGAGGTAAGTTACAAGTTAGAGAACCAATTTACTTTGTGCAGCTAGATATCTTTTTTTGTTTATTTTGTGATCCATGGTGCACTAAATCTAACATTGTTGTGTTATGTGATCAGCTGTCTTTGAAAGGGCGTTTGACTACTTCAGGACTAGTGCCCCAGAGTTAAAGGAGGAAAGAGCAATGCTCCTTGAAGAATGGCTTAACAAGGAGGTGAGCTTTGGTGATCTTGGTGATGTTACCGTAGTGCAGAAGAAGGCGCCAAGAAAAGTTAAGAGGAAGAGACCAATCCCTACAGAAGATGGCTCCACTATTGCGTATGCTCTTTACTCAGCTCTTTCTTTTTGCTACTGTTTTTTCAGAAGTTGTTATCTCGGCATGTGTAGCATGCTATGTGCCATCCAAAATCCATTAAGAAATTTGAGATCACAAGGAGACAACAATTAGTGCAAACATGTTCACAGAATCCTTTTCTGCTTAGTTTCCCTGCAATTTAGAAAACAAATGCGTTGACATATCATTTGCTTCAACCTTAGGTACGAGGAGTACATCGATTATATCTTCCCTGACGAAGTCGCTCTGGCACCAAACCTTAAGATATTGGAAGCTGCTTACAAATGGAAGAAGCAGAAAACAGATGACACTGATGACGACTGATCTGAATGTCAGAGGCTGCCTTGTTGTGACTGCTTTGCCGCAGTTGGAGATGAGCACCGATACATGCCAAAATCAGAAGCAAAGAAGGTTTGCAATGTTGTGGGTGGAGTTATGTGCGCTGCCGCCTACCCTCCTTGTACAATATGCGATTTTTGGAGCTTGATCAATTGAGTCAACGAAGCTGTATTCTGACGGATAGGAATTTAATTATCTGGGTTGAATATAGCTCAGACATGTACCACTAGCTCGTATTCTTTGAATTTAGGATGTTTCACATGCATGATCATGCTTCTTGCATATGGTATCTTTGCTAAATTGCCAGATGAGTTTTTAACCAACAATACAGAGTCATCGACAATGCGAATTCCATTGAGAACGCTGCACAAACTGATGGGCCTGAGATATGTGGGGCTGCAAGTTTGACCCGAGGATTTCTCATTTTTCACTGGGCCAAAATAAGTAGTGTTCCCTCCCTGGCAATATGTGCGGCTCCATTGAGAACGCTGCACAAATTCTCAGTAGTCTGCAAGGAGATAAAATTGTCGAAGACACCAAGCCAAGGTCTGTACCATTGTCTGGATGCAAGAATAATAGCAGTGCCTGAATTGGCCAGAAACATTTAAGAACCTTAGCATGTATCAAGTACTGTAACTGTTGCATTGCATAGGATTCTCATTTGCCAGTCGGTCAGCATAGAGTCAGAACACATTGATTCAGCAAAAATGACACAACACAGAGCACTCCGAACTCATTTGAAAAAAGAATGCATTTTTGTTTCTCCAACAATATTGTCAGCTAGCGATGTATAGGTTTTGTCTGTTCTTTTTTCCATGTACTGTTGGCTCAAACAGACATTTGCAATCTAAAAGGAAGTTAGCCAAATATCTTCTACCATTGTTCCGTTAGCCAAACATCTTGGGACAGAAAGTAGATCGAGAACTCAGGCTGCATCTCCTTGCTTGTATCCTTCCAGTTCCAGACACCAAGACATACACAACATGACACTTCTTGCTGCGCACATGCTACCTAGCTCCGTCAGTGCTGCACTGCCACTGGTGACTGGTACAACAAACTAGGCAAGCAGTGATGCCAGTGCACAGTGCAGTGTCCACGCTATCTCCCTGGCAGCTTTTGGAATCCAAAACAATCTAAACACCAACTTTAAAAACCAAAGCATACAAAGAGCTAAAGTGCCAAATTATTCCTAAAGTCATGCATCCTCAAAAGAAAAAGATGGAGAGATGAGATGAGATAGAAGAACTCTGGGCCATCTTTGAGAGAGAACAATGCTGCATTGATCTTTGTGCATGAAGGGATGCTCATGAACTGCACTGGGTCACCGGCACATCATCTCCCCTTTTCCTCATCAGCTTTCATGTGAGGAAGTTTCCTAGGGTATCTCCATCTCAAAGTTCTCTTCTTTCTTTTCCTTTTCTGCTGCTTCCTATTTCCTATTTGCATATGTTCAAACTTGCTAGGGCAGAAAAGATAGAACCCAAATTCAAAAAAAAGTTGCGGCTTTAAAGTAGATCGATTTGGTGTTGAATTCATTGCAATTGAAATGTGTTGGGAGTTTATTTCTTTTGAGAGCCTAAAGTTTGCATTGGCTGGGTAAACTTTTGCCGAAAGATGATTGTGTCTTTTGCTTTGTTCCACTCTTCCATCTTTTCTTACCCTTCTTTTGATGCCAATTGCTTGATCATCGCTGTACCATGAATAGTTCAAACATGCTGCGAGGTCGTTGGTCTGCACCGTCAGTTAGCAGGTTTAGCAGCAATGATGCAGGGAAGTTAGTTAGCAGGCTTGGACCAAGATCATGTATACCCAGGGGATAAAGGCCTACATGGACCACCCTAGGCTTAAATGAGCTCAGCAGCTTCTTGCAACTCCATTAATTTGGAGGTTGATTGCATAACTTCTTTAAAACCTACGTACTTTCTCGCTAGAAGATACTAATTAGGCTAACTTATCTTAGTGGAAATTGAACATATGACCTCTCGAATCACAAAGACCACCATAGATCGTCTACGCTATCATATAGTACCTATAACTTGTCCATGGTACTTGAGAAGTGAAATTATAGGCCACCAACAATATGCAGCAATAACCCAATCTCGCATTACACATTATAGGAGCATAGTACACTTATACGGGGATTGTCGCCACGCGACGACCTTACCATTTTATGGGAGTTTCGTGGGAATTTTACAGAAAATAGTTCGATTTCCACAGAAATCAGTAAAATTTCTGTGTTTCAAACGGGTCTAATGACCTAATGGTGTAGACCAACTCGATCGGACGGCACAGATCCAGTAATCACATGAAAACCACGTCGTGAAAGTTTGTTTCTTTTATCTGGCAGCCGTTGTTCGTAGGTTGATTCCTGCAAATAATTGTTCTTACACCTCTCCTGTGAGTGTGACAGATGCTTGCATTAAAACCTGAAACCCTGAGGTTCAGTTCTCGTACAGGTGAGCGGCCGTAATGTTTTGTGAGCGGCCATCATTCAAGCAGGTGAGGAGAACACAACCAACCGCGCATCTTAAAAGGAGGCGTACCACGGACCGATTCGTTGCGACATTATTCGCACCACTGTAGATCCTTTTCGGGGTCACCGAGATAATGTGTGTGCGTCTCCTGCTTTCATGTGTTCATTTATTCATTTGGTGCCTTTTGCCTCTTTTCCGGCATGTCAAGAACTCGAGACCTTTAGCCATGAACCATCAGTTGTCAAGACATTGTTTTTTTTCAATCAGATTACAGTATATATAGTTTGTGTTTTTTAAGTTACGCCACTTAACCCACTTAATTTAGTCGAACAATATTTTAGACTTACTAGATTAGTTACCAAACACAAAGATTGGGTTAAGTTAATATAGTTATTTGAAGAGAAAATTTCTCATGTGCCACCGAAAGTTACCTTGATCCCATATATGCCACTAAAAAAAAATGTGTTTTCATGTGTCACCAGTGTCTATTTTGTGCTCTTTCATACCACTTTTGTCAACCTGCTATGAGGATGCTATTAAGTGGTCCACGAAAAGACGCTTCTACCCTTCTTCCTCTTCATCCTTCTCCCACCGCCGCCACCACCTCCTTCCATCAACCTAAAATACTAGCTAGTTAGCTAGCTAAAATACTAGCTAGCCCTCCCACTTCCCGTCATCGGCTTCGTCCCCCCTCCTCCTGCCACCGCTTCCTCCTCCCTCTATTAGCCTCCTCCTCCCTCTCTCCAGCATCCTTCCCAACCTCCCACTACTGTAGAAAAGGTCATCACAGATGGTTCAAAAACATCATCACAAACGGTTTCCTAGCCGTCTAAGTTTATAGGTCATTAATGACATGAGGTCATCACAGATGATTTTTGAACTGTCTGTGATGCAGACTATTACAGACGGTTATTAACTCAGAACTGTCTGTGAAAAGTCACAACATAGACTTCATCGATGCCAGTCTGAAGGGTAGGGGACGGAGTGTGCGCTTCAAGATTTCATCCCGCCGTCGACTTCGTCAACGCCCATGCTCTTGTCATGATCGGCGTAGTCGTGAGGCATTCTACGACCACCTCCTGGTTGTTGCTTCATCGACGCCCGCCCGACAATCTCATGGTCGTGACTTCATCGATGCCCATCTGACCACCTCGTGGTCATGACCTCGTCGACAACCATCTGAACACCTCGGGGTCGTGACTTCATTGATGCTCGTTTGACCACCTTGTGGTCGTGACTTTGTCGACACCATTTTGATCGTCTCGGGGTCGTGACTTCATCGACGCTCATCATACCACCTCATGGTCATGACTTTGTTGACAATCGTTCGATCGCCTCGCAGTCGTGACTTTGTTGACGCCCGTTCGAACACCTCATGGTCATAATTTCGTCGACAACTGTCCGAACGCCTCAGGATTGTGACTTTGTATACGCTCGCGCGGGGGACGGACCGCGCACTTCAAGACTTCATCTTGCCACTGACTTCATCGATGCCAGTCTGAAGCGTGGGGGGACAGAGCACCAACTTTGTTGACACTAGTCCGAAGAATGGGGATGGAGTGCACGCGCTTTACGGCTTCGGCATGGGACTTCGTCGCCTACACGTCGCAAGGTCGGAGGTTCGACCTTGATTGGGCAGCACCGGCTGTATCAGGGGACTTCACCACCCTCTTCGTAGGCATCACCTCAGAGAGACGGCTCGACCTATGACTCCGCCTTTATATGCCACCTGCGTCAGAGGTAGGACCTCGATGGGGCGGCCATGGTTTTAGCGTGGGACTGCATCGCCCGCATCTACGTGCCACCTGGTCGGAGGTTCGACCTTGATTGGGCGGCACTGGCTGCGTCGGGGAACTTGCCACACTCCTCATAGCCTCAGAGGGACGGCTTGACCCACGACTCTTCCTTTACGTGCTGCCTGCGTCGGAGGCAAGACCTCGACGTGATGGCCACAGGCCACGACTTCGATGTGGGACTTCGTTGCCCGTGTCTACGCGCTACCCGTGTCGGAGATTCGACCTCGATGGGCCGGCTCTGGCTGTGTCGGGGGACATTGCCACCCTTCTCGTAGGCATCGCCTCGGAGGGGCGGCACGACCAACGATTCTGCCTTTTGTGCCGCCCATGTCAAAGGTAGGACCTCAACAGGACGGCCACGACTTTAGCGTGGGACTTTGTCACCTGCGTCTACACGTCGCCCGGTCAAAGGTTTGACCTTGACTGGATGGCACCAACTGCATTGGGGGACTTCGCCGCCCTCCTTGAAGGCATCGCCTCGGAGGGATGGCCCGACCCACGGCTCCACCTTTATGTGCTGCCCAAGTCGAAGGCACAACCTCGACAAGATGAGCACAGCTTCGGCGTGGGACTTTCCCACCCCCAGCTCTGCCTCCACGCGTCGCCAGGACCACGTCATGATCAGTAACAACCCTATTCCGGAAAGTTTACAACGTCCAGTCCCTCGGGGCTGGAGCTAGCAGTTGCATTAGCTCGCCCCTCGGGACCTTCGTGCTTGTTGTCGGGGGACGGGGGGGGGGGGGGAGGGGGGTGGGGCAATTTATCATGTCAGCTCGCCCCTCGGGACCTCTGCGTTTGCTGTCGATGGAGTACTGTTGTGGGGTGGCCTAGCCCCCATATAGAGACATATGTATAAAGAAATGTACCATTGTACCTTTACCTTTTGTAATTATTAAGGGGTAGGATAAGAATTTTTCATCCTATCCCATTCATGTATATAAAACCCCTAAGAGGGCTACAAAAGGCCCAGGTCCACCAATTTTACTCTCTAGCTCTTTTAGTTCCACATCCCCAAAAGAGAAAGAGGTACCATGTACTCACTGTTATGCTCATACCAAAACAAAAACACATTTTTAATAGTATCCGTGGTATGTAAGGAATTTTCTCTTATTCTAGCCCTGAACCATATGCACCATTAGTAGTTTTGTATAAGAGTGATTTTTCACCGGTTTTTACAAGTACTGATTATTTGATTTGATAGTAGGGAGCAGTAGCTGCTCTACCCTCAATCTCATTCTCTGAACAAATCGATTGACATAATACTACTGTTCGGTATGTAAGGGATCATGTTACGATTGCTAAGTTTATAGAATTATAATTTAGAATTTGTATTATTTGCATTTTTCAAAGTTTTTATCAGAAAACCGGTCCGGTCCGACCACCGGCCTATACAGTAAGAAACTGTTAACCCCACATACACAGATACACCTTGTATCTCTTCTAAGTTTGGCTTTAGAGGCGTGCGTGCTGCATCATCTGTAACGTCTGTGCGGCCACTGTTGCGAGCATGGGCAGACGAACCCAGCTAGCGTTTTTATCAAAAGGTGGTTACACTGCACCGCGTTTCAAACGATAAGAGGGGTACTTAGGCAGCTCGATAACCGGATGGCATATTTACAAAATCGAATTTGCCGTGCATCATTCGACGGAGAGTTTTAGGGATTTATACTCTAATTTCTAACGTTTGGATGAAGATTTGTGTGCGTTTACCTTCGGCTCCAAAGGGCACCCATCTCTCCCGCCGCTGTCTTCCTCCGGATGTCCCTCTCTGCCAAATTCCCCCTTGTTCCCCTTTGATTTAGTTCTTTTTGAAGTTGTCATGGCACGGGCGGGCGGCTGCTGCCTTTATCAGTGGCGTACTGGCGTTGGAGGTGACGGCGGAGGTGGGGAATTGGCAAGCTCGAGGCAGGTGCGGCAACGGCGACTATGATGGTGGCACGAGTTAGGATTGGGTCGAGCTTAGGAAAGGTGTAGGGAGAGAAAAGGAGGGGGGAAGAACAACAGAAGAAAGCTCTAGCGGTGGTACGTAAAAATGGACTAATCTTCAGCCAAATTTGTCGTGCAGAAACGACCCTTTACAAACGGGAATGACTTGTAAGTGTTTAATGGGGGAAAGAAACATCGCCACAGTGATGTCATACATCGTTGAGACGCTGACCAGTGCCACAGATGATTTCTGACCTGATATATGCTTGTGAATTGGACTTTTAGGTATTTTTGGTCCAATACAGCACAAAAATACCAGAAGTAGCTTCCGGTGTATGCAATACCATTTCTGACCCCCTCCTCTAGCATGGGACTCCGGTCGGCCGATGCGTGTGCAGTCCCGCGCCCCGGTACAGCAGCACCCGAGTCATGCGGTTCGAGAGCGCATGATTCCGACAAAACCAGCAATGGTCTAAGGCTGTATGTGGTCAAAAAGGCTGCCGTGGTCAAATACGGCAATGATCAAACAAGGCAGTGGTCGAAACAGGTAGTGCTCGAATATGGGTGTGGTCAAAAACGGCGGTAGTTGAAAGCGGTTGCGGTCGAAAGCGGTGGTGGTCAAAAACGGTAGCGGTCAAAAGCCGAGGTGGTCGAGGGAGGCGGTGGTCGAAGGCGATTGTGGTCAAACAGTTGTGGTCGGAACGGTTACGGTCGTGCGCGATCGTGGTAGTGAGCCACGAGGAGAGAGTGGTAGTGGCGCTTTGGCTTCAATGGTTGGGGAGTTTGGCGGTGCTCGAGTTTGGCGAAATGGTTGATGGTGATCCCTAGGTGTGGTGAAGCTCACACAGTCATCGGCGAAACAAGAGGTGACCTCGAGCAGCAGCGATTACTCACCGAAATGGCGCCGGGGCTTGGGAAGAGAGGAGTGCGATGCGGGGGATCATGCGCTCCTGGACTACATGACTTGGGTGCTGCGGTGCCGGGGCGTGAAACTGTGCACATTCAACCGGGCAGAGTCACGCGCTTGAGGAGGGGGCTAGAAATGGTATCACATACAACCGAGGATTACTTCTAGTATTATTGTGCTGCACAGGACAAAAAAAAAAAACCCAAACATCAATGAATTGTGGCAGATATGTCGCAGACCACAACGCAGAGGATCCCGCTGCGTTCGTGTCGGTTTGCAGCGGGCAGAGGCGGATCACGTGGCCGATTACCTCGTGCAGTGCCATGGCAGCGCGTAGAGCTAGCCGTGCAGCGAGCAGCGGTAGGATTGCGACAGTCACGGCAGCAGCGCGTTGGAGGCCAAAGCAACGCGTCGAAAGCAGCAGCCGGAGCAGCAGTGACGACGACTGGAGCAAAATGCCCGTCAGGAAAGAGGGGCAGCGTCGTCTTCCTCCCTGCGCCTCAAGATTCTCTGGAGCTGGAGTCCTGGACCAACCTGAACCTCTGCTCTGCTCTTTGGAGCTCACGGCCACACTGATGGAGGCATCTAGGGCATCGATCGCCACTGGGTTGCAAAAACAGAAGCCAACAGGTGTTGTACAACTCTAGATGAACAGCCCAAGTTTTAAGTAAACAACGGTGGCTAACGGTGGAATCTACTCGGTCAGAGTCACATTTTTCACAAAGGTTAGGAGAGAAAAAACCGAGAACACGCAAGATAGAAAAAAAGCTACATATATCATTTTAATTAAGTTATGACACGGGGCTCAAAACTGGCGATCTCAATCAGCACATCTGATTACTTCACAACCGCTTCGATCATCAAAACCATCGATTGTTTTTGTAGGGTAAGCGATGAGCGAGACGTCGGAATTTGCTGCGTAAATGTGACCGATTCATACTGCGTGGCGCCCGGCTGAAAATTAAGCTGACTAATTCTCCAACGGCGCGTTGCATGGCTTTGTCCTCCTACTGCTTATACGTGGAGTGTTAACTATGAATTTCTGACGAGATTCTAGACTGCATGGTAGCCGTGTTACTGTATTCAGACTTTTCTCAACCGTGTGACTGTATTCAGACTTTTCTTTCCCAGTAAGTTGACAGGTGCACGCCTCTTAATCGGTCCAACACAAAGAGGCAAATCAAGCACAATGTTTCACTTTGAGCATGTACCAATTCTATTAGTTTTGTGCTGAACATTTCAATTCTTTGTTGCAGTACATATTTAGAGTAAATTACGGAAATCATAAATAATTGAGCACTAGTTAGCAGAGAACTCCATGAATTTGCAAAGGGTGTTGCTCAGCCCTAGATATCTATGAGAAAATATTACACTTAACCCCGGATATTTACAAGAGTAGACATCTCGGCGCGCTCAAGTCAACAACGTACGGTTTCCGCATCAAACTGTAGGTCCTTCATGTTTCATCTTCTCATCTCGTCCACATGTGCGCCGAGGTGTCCATTTTTGCGGCTATGTGAAGCGTTTTGGAGCAGATATACGGGATTAAGTGATACTTTGGCAAATACCTGACAATCCATAAACTTATGCATATTTACCTTAAGAGTTTAAGGTGATAAGAAAAGATGGACAATATATTTCAACACTCCCCCTCGCATCTATACTTTACCAGGTTTAAGACGTGAAGTCGAAGTAGGCCGCACTAGGTTTTAAATTCACGACCTCTTACTCTGGTACCATATTAATTTTTATGTACCAACCAATTAACAAAAAAACTTATGCTGATCAGGAAAGGTGGGTAATATACTTCAGTAGTAACTACTGCTACCATCCTAGTGCAAAAATTGTGGCGGTTGAAATAATATTGTGTGCTGATTGACTTGAAAAGAACGTATGTTAATTTAAATAAATATATCCTGCTTTACTCCCTTGGTTTCTTTAAGTGAGGCTTTGAAATCCATGCAATCAAACTTTACAAATTTATCATATACATGTAATAGTATCTAGATTGATCACAAGGAAATGTACCATTATTTTATTTGTTAGAGTGGTTTTATAATATTATAGTTTATACTAATATAGAATTAGGAAAAAGTTAAAGTTACGCCTTGGAAACTGTAGAACGTCAACAACAATATTTGTGGGATTGAGAGTATTTATTTTAATTGAGGGCATATCTAGTGTATCCTAAGTTTTGGTGCATCCCATGCATACTCTTTGAAACACAATACAAGTAGTCCTGAAAACAGAACAAACTTCAACAGAATGAACACAAAAAATTTATTACGCAGAAAAACTTCAACCTAGATGATTTTAATTACGTATTATGTGGTCAATAGAATGAGGAGGTTTCATTTAATCTTTTTTGGAGCTGTCCATTTGTTCTACCATACTGGGATTATTTATGTTCTTCAATAACCCAGAGCCTTTCGATTCATGATTCCATCCTAGAACTAAAACAAAATATTGCTCAACCTTTCTTTATGAAGATTATTATTTTGTCTACATGGGCAATTTGGAAAACAAGAAATGGTTTGATTTTTCAGCAAATTAGTCCAGATTTTGTAGGATGGAGGACTATATTTAAGCATGAATTTGCCATGGTTATCCATAGAGCAAAGCACATTTACAAACCGTTCATTATGGATTGGTTCAATAGTTTGGACTGATTTTTTCCTTTCTTCCTTTTGTTTTTCATGTTTTTGTAAATATCGTCTGTAAACCTTGTTTGCTGCTTTAATTTTATCTTTCTCAGTAGGATCCTTTCCTACTATTTTGCTTAAAAAGAAGTAGTCCTGAAAAATTCTGCAAAAAATTTAGTTAGATAAGTCATGATGCAAACAAGCATCCTACAAAAATTCAACTGAAAACACGAAGTATATGTTGGAAGCAAAGTGCTAGATGACTTATTTTAAACATGAGATTAATTCCCAAATTCAATGACAAGATAAAGTCTACAAACCTCAAAGTAATAAATTGAATAAAACATTCCCAAAAGGAAATATATGCCAATAGCCGAACCACATAGTTCATCACAATGACAAGAAGCTTCTTTGACCTTCGCCTTATCATCACAACAAGATAGGAGTAAAAGAAGTACTTAAGAAAATTAGATATTTATATTATCTTTTGATTTTTCTAAATATTGAGAAGAAAAAAAAAGGTATAACCACGATGAAAGGTGAGGAAGAATAGTCCGACTAGTGCTAAACCGTCTCGTAGTAACGTGGGGTTGAGCTACTTATCCTCTTCACTGAAGAAAGGACGATCTCATTTTTGCTCAAAATTCTTGCCCACCACAACACCACCGCCGCGTGCGTGCCTGCGCGTTGGAGAGAGCGAAAGACGAAGCCGCTGGCGCAGCGCAGCTAGCAAGCTGAGCATTGGGAGTCAGATGCCGAGATGGCCTCGTGACTGATCAATTAATAAATTTGCACCCACCTGACCTCCTCTCTCTCTCTCTCTCTCCATACTTTTCTTTCCTTCCCACCTCAACCAGCGCGCCTTTTCTTCTCCCTCCTCCCTCCATCCAACGACGCAATGGCCTCATAACTCGTAAGGCTCGTTTTGGTTTGTAGCTTCCTTCGTTCCCAGCTGCTTGCTGCTCTTGCTCGGCTTCTTGGCGTTCTTGATTTGCTGGCTTCTTTCTTGGTTTGCACAAGTCCAGTGCTCCTGGGAGTTTCTCGGGCATTCTTGACCTATTTGGCTCTTCGTTTGATGCGGTGGTGCTTGTGACGGGACACCAAGGAGGAGGAAGAGGTTGTTTGGTGTGTGTGTGTGTGGGGGGGGGGGGGGGTCGGGAATGGAAGGGGACGAGCCGCCGGCGGCGGCGGCGGCGCGGATAAGGGTGGTGCGGTGCCCCAGGTGCGACAAGTTCTTGCCGGAGCTGCCCGTTTACTCCATCTACGTCTGCGGCGGATGCGGCGCCACCCTCCAAGGTGCCCATCTCCCTCTCCTCCATGCACTTTGGTACTTCATTTATTGTTGTTGCGGTGCGTTCTCCATTAATCGCAGGTGAAGAAGGCACGAGGAAAAGGTTGGGTTTTTGGGCATTTTTTTTGTTTTACTTGTTGATTGCATTCTTGTTACTAAATGATGTTCTTTTCCCAGTTTGCGTCAGAAAATTTTGTTTTTTCATTCTGCAAAAGGTTTCGGTTTAATCCCCCGTGTTTCCGTGGGCTTCAACTAAGGTAAATCTGGGAATTTTGAACTTCCCCTCTTTGAAATGGGAAAAGTTTTGATTTTTAACCTCGTTTTGACTTTTTTTGGGGGGGGGGGACTTTCATTCCATATAACTGCAGCTGAAAGCCCTAGTTTATGGTTAGTTCTTAGTGGAGAAACGCTTGTCACCGGTGCAGGAATCTCTGTTTTTTTAATCTTGGTGTTAATTCTATTATATCACAGTGGGATTACGAAAACAAAAGGATATGTTGAAATCGACCTACATATTTTAAAACTTTATGATGACTCAGTAATTTTATATCCAATGTATGTCCTGTCGCTTGTCATTAGTTTAGGATCCTTATTGCACTTTACTCTCCGGTTGTGCTTTTCAAGGTTGCTTTTGAGGTCAATGGGAGCCAAAAACAATGTCATTGGCGCGAGTCTAGGAGAAGTGGTCGTGTTTTGCACATCCTTCTGAGATCCTTGTTAATATCATAATATGCTTGTCATAGTATGACTTGTATTCTTTAATCCTTCTTTTTATATGCCAAATTAAGCTCAAACATTAAGTGGTAGCATGAATCCAGAGATGACATCGTTCCTCTGCTGAAAATTTTGCAGCAAAGAAAAAGAATTCAGCCCAAGCTTCCGATACCTCTGATAATGGAAATGTGAAATACCTCGAAGTATTGGAGAGTGTGTCAGTGGCGTCTGAAGCAATGCCTGCAGCTAGCACTGATGATAGATCAGCACCCAATAGAATGTCAGCGTTGCACAGTAAATCAGTTTACAGCCGTAATGATAATCAGATTACAAGAGGGCCAAGTACCTCAAATGTCGAAGCTACCATTAGAGATGATGGCAGGGAGGCTAAGTACAGGCGCATTCGTAATGGGGAGAATGGAGAAATGGCACAACCAGTAAGAGTAATGGGTATATCTGACATATCTCCAAGGTCCCCAATCAATGGCATTGCACCCAATGCTTACCAAGGAGAAGGCCCTGTCGATTGCCATTTAAATTCAAGGTACAGATATTCCAACAGGGAGCATGCCAATGATAGGGACTTGGATGGTCCAAGCAGAGTCAGGGGCCTTGAGAAAGACCGTGCTGAGCTCTTGAGGATGCTTGACGAGTTGAGAGACCAGGTGCAGCAATCCTGCGAGGTAACTGCTGGGCTGGGTAGAAGTGCTACAGCCAATAGAGCAGCAGATGCCTCAAGTTCGTATGGTACTCATGAACAGTTGAGTCAACTGAGGCATGATCCATCTCAATTGCATCGGAATGGTTCTCATCACTCTCCATCTTTAAATGTGCAAAGTCCTAGCATTCCACATGTTTATGCTCCTTTGTCCACACAGCAAAATCTTCATGGATATGTGGAGCCCATTTCACATCCAAGAGCCTCTAGCTATCCTGCTGGCCTCTACCCATGGAGAAATTTCGATAATTATTTCTTTGGACAACATGATCCTGATCCTCTCCTCTCTTGTCACCACGAAGGTTTCTACCATCAGACTGCCTGTTCTTGCTTGCATTGCTACCACCGAGAGCTCTTGCCTGCACAGGTAACTCCCGTGGGTTTCAATGATCAAAGGGCACCATATCTTTTGAACAGTTATGGGGCTTATCCTGTGGATGGTCCCTTGTTTGGTCAGCAAAGATACAATTCAATACACACCAATACTTCATTGAAGAGGAATCACCCACGGGCCAATGTAAGCAAGAAGCCTGTACAAACTTGTGAGCCGATTGCAGGTGGTGCTCCTTTCACCATATGCTACAATTGCTACGAAGTGCTGCAGCTACCAAACAAACATTCCTTGCTGGGGAAGGAGTATAAATTGCGGTGTGGATCATGCTCACATGCAATTGTAGTCAAGCTTGATGGAAGCAGGCTCGATGTATCAGAACTTTCACCAAGTACACATTTATCTGCTGCACTGCAAAATAGCATCGGTGATAACTTGCAAAAGAACGAGCGTGCTACTGCTGATGAGAGGTTGCTTCGACCATATTGTTTTTCTATAGGAAGCCACGAATCTCAAGAAAAAGATCTGCACTCAAATTTAAGTGAATCAGAGAACAAACATACCCCACTAGGGACTAATTCTGAGGACAGTCCTCAGTCCAGCGATCTTCCTCCTGAAGCCAATGTGGTTTCCCACATACCAAGTTTACCACATCGTGATCATTGTGGATTCTCACCATCTGAAGGTTCTGGAGTAGGAAGTAGAAGTGCCCATTCTGAACATGAAAAGGTTATACTATTAACTCATAGTTGCAAGCAGAACTCAATAAAAGATGTATGTGTAGCAAACGAGATGCAGTCGCCAGACAATGAGTTTGATGATCCTGAATATGCACAAGATACATTAAATGTGCCACAAGATGCTGGCCACACTAGGGCGACAAAGGCGGGTGATTCATTTCTCACCAATCTCATAAAAAGGAGCTTCAAAATTAACAATGGAACACGCAATGGAAGAGCAAGGGTTTTTGTAAATGGCTTTCCTATCTCCGATCGTGCTGTCAGGAAGGCTGAGAAGCTAGCTGGAGCAATCTGTCCTGGTGATTACTGGTAAATTCCTCATGCTACAATCTATATTTGGTCTCATCGTATGAGTTTTACATTTCAGCTATGCTTTACTAACCTAGAGAAGTTCAGTTGGTTGCATATATTCATATATTAAATATGTAATAATATGTAATCAAAATTTTGTCTGATATTTTGTTACTTAGGTATGACTACCGTGCTGGTTTCTGGGGTGTTATGGGGCGGCCCTGCCTTGGCATGATACCTGTAAGAGCAGCAGTCGTGGATTTTGTGCATTTCCTTATCCTGAATTGTGTTGATCAAAGCTCTAAGTGGATCTTTTTCTTGCAGCCTTATATTACAGAGTTTAATTACCCTATGCCCAAGAACTGTGCTGGTGGAAACACTGGCATATTTGTTAACGGGAGAGAACTTCACCAGAAGGATCTGGATTTACTTGTGGCTCGAGGACTCTCTGATTCCGCTGACAGATCTTATATAGTTGAAAGTTCTGGGAAAGTTTCAGATGAAGCATCTGGTGAAGAGCTTTATGGCCTTGGCAAGCTTGCACCAACGTACGTATCTTGCTAATCAATTTAGATTCTATGAAAGCAAATCACTCCAGATTCTTTCCATTAATCGCTCAATTTCCTCACTTGTATAAGTTTCTCCTAGATTGTTAACCTAATGCAGTTAATACAATACTTCAATCTTGCTGTGATACCTCTTCCTGTAGTGATATAGCATGAATGTAGGATCATTTTTTTTTGTGTAGAACCATCTAGGGTCATATCAAATCTATTGAGAGATATAGAGCTTCTTGAGTTGCTGAAGCTATCTCAAGAAGCATGTCATATAATATTACTGAGACATTGTAGTTGTGCCTGTTAAATATCAATTAAGTCCTTATTGCTTCATGGCTTCATGCTTCTTCACAAATCTTTTCTTTTTGAAAAGCTTTCATAAATCAGATATATGGTGGCACCACATCTTTGAATTTGATCCTGCTAATACGTCTGTAAAATGTTCAAAATCAAGATAGTAAAATAACTATAGGACCGAAGATGGCAACAAAAGGGGGTAAATTGTGCTTAAAATTTTCTCTCAAATATTCATCAATCCTTCACATCAATAACTATAGAGCTATGAAGATTAGGATGTAAAGCTACCACAAAAACTAGTGACCCGAGACACTAAAATATGAAGAAAAATCAGCAAAAACGGAACTACTGCCACTGTACTTGCAGTACTACCCTTTGCTACCTTAATCGCGGTACTACCGCTATAGTAATCACGATACTACCGCTGTTACAATAAAATCAGGGTGAATAGTGATTTCAACACGATTTCAAAAACTAAAATCGGTGGAACTTTTGATCTGTAGATCCAAATGACATGAAATTTTCAGGGGTCCTCTCTAGGTATTATAAATCTATTTTAACAAACGATCATGAAAATCATGGCCAAAATTGAGACCTTTTCAGTTTGAAGAAAGGTTGCACCGAAACCAATCAAAAATCAAAATCGGTGAATACGACTTGCTTGTAGGTGGATGATGACTGAGATAGGTCTAAATGTATTCCCACATATTACAGTAAATTAAAATACCGAAGAACTCAAGCCAAAAACCCTCGGATCATGAAATGGATCAAAGAGACAAAAGTCAAACAAAACTAGGTTTCCTCATGAACTTGCTATCAAAGTGTCTAGATGGGTGTAGATAGATTTTCAGAGATTATCTCCATCTCTTACACGTTTTTGGCACAACAAGATCAAGAGGAGGGAAGAGGAGAGATCAAAACCAACCGAAACAAGATCACATCAATCAAAATATGAGAGACTCAAGGAGATGCACAATGATTGATGTATTGCTTACTTGAGAAGGAAAATTTTATAGCCACTCTACCTTGGAGGACAAAGAGCACACAATGCACTTAACTCTCAAACCCTAACCCTAAACATGAGAACACAAAAGAGATGGGTTGGATGGTTAACCACATGTGTCCATTCCAATCTCCTATTATAGGTGGGCTAACCAGCCACCTCTAACTCTTAGTGGATATTATTTACTTAGTACAATAGGGGGAATCCATTAACCTCATACATACGAGTTGTACTTACACATATTCACTTATGCACGCTTTTCAAAACGCATAAGCCCATATCCGCTAAATGCTTAGTTTTGATCTGTCTTGATTAAATCAGTTCCACCTTGACCTAAACCACTCTCCCAAGCGCTATTCATGCGCCGCGGTTTTGATCCAAAATAGTTTCCAGTATTTTGGCCAAACTACCAAAATATCCTTCCTTAACCCGGTCTTCATGTCCCATTGCAAGCAATCTCCATACTGCCACATGTAGGTGCACCACTAGCTTGCCACACGTCACCAAGTTTCTCCTGTCCCGGTTCCACAAATCACGGCTCACTTGGATCGTCCAAGCCACATAGTGTAATCCCGCCGTTCGAACTCGCCTTCAACATTTCCCGCCTTTCTCGTGCCATACTTGAGCTCACTATCTTATCCAGCATCCTCGATCGTTCTAGGCCTAAGCTTTTTCATGAGTATAGCCCCGATCATCGCCGTTGACTATGATTGACTCTAAGTGACCCTACACATCCAAGATAAAGAAATCATTTCCTGGTATAAGTTCTTCACAATTTTGATAAAACATACTTCATGCAACATATATCCATTGACCCTGGTCAAGCCAACTCAATTCAATACTCAATTTCTCAAAACCTTGTTTTTCTGCAAAATCTGGTAGTACTGCACTGCAGTACTACCGCTCACCAAACCGGTACTACCACATCTTTGTACTTCGCACTGGACCTCTCTGAAAATTAGCTACCACTAACTAGAAATCGGAACTACCATTTTACGGTATGACCACACTCTCACTGCGGTACTACCGTACTACGGTATGACCATTGACACAACGGCGGTATTACCGATTTCCCTGAAAATTCAGAAACAGATCCAAAGAAAGTGCAATATTTGCAAAATCATTTACTTACTCCACGAAACTTGTAATGATTGATCACAACATTATTCCGGACTTTTTCACATGGTTCTTTAATAACAAGATCTGTTCTATTGGTAGATGAATTATAGGTCCTATTCTGAAAATGTGCCCTACTTCATTTCATTATTGTTAATTCTGATTCTCCTGCATTTTTCAACTTAATATGGTGGTTGACAGTAAACTAGTAGTAGTGTTTAGAAATGATACACTATGTAGCACGGATACGGATACGTCGATATGACATGACACGACACCGACACGGGAATTCGCCGTTTTCCCAAAAAGACCGATACGGCGACACGGCTATATATATTTAAATAATAAATTATATATATGTATTATTTTCTATGTTTCCACATGCTTATTAAACCGCGAGTGGGAAGAAGTCGCGGCGCTGGGGGAGGAAGCCGACGGGCGCGCTGGGAAGAAGCGGCGGTGCTTGGCGGCGAATCCGGTGGCGCGTGGGGACGAATCCGCAGCGCGGGGGAAGAAGCCGCGCGCGGGAAGAAGGCGACGGGCGGCGAGGTGCGAGGAGCGGGAGTGGCGGCGCAGGGAGTGGGAAGAAGCCGACGACGCTGGGGAGTGGGGAGGAAGCCGACGACGCTTGGGGAGGAAGCCGACGGGCGGCGCTTGGGGGTGGGGAAGAAGCCGACGACGAGTGGGGAGGAAGCCGACGGGCGGCGGCGAGGTGCGGGAGCGGCGGCGCGCGAGCGATCGCGAGCAACACGAGCGCACGATCGCGAGCAACGGAATAACGCGCTCGGCCGCTTGTGCGTGCGATGCGTGCGTTAGGGTTAGAGCACGCCGTGCGTGCGTTATGGGTAATGGGCCGGCCTGGGCCGGCTGTGTCCAGGCCGTGTCCGATTCATGTATTTAGTGTGTCCGACACGTGTCGAGAATTTTACTAATTAAAATTAATTCAAAAATCGGTCGATACGTCTCCGACACGTGTCGAAGACGTGTCCGTGTCGTATCCGTGTCCGACACGGTGTCGGATACGGATACGGCTGTTTTGCCAAGTGTCCGTGCTACATAGATGATACAGCAGCATCGGTCTTAGATCTATGGAGTGCCCGGTGCGATCACATATTGTACAGTTAGCAAATCATGGTCTCAGAAAAAAAACCCTGCACACACATAGCTTTTGGAAATCCTGTTCTCACCATCTTTCATCAAATCAAGAGGTACATCAGTTGACTATCCATGTGACTGAATAGTGTAGTGTTGTCAAGATTGTTCATATCGTCATTAATAACTTTTGTGTAGTGCAAAATCCTGACTACACAGCATATTGATTACTCTTAATGCGAGAATTTCTGCAAAATTCCTGGAACTATTGTGTGCCGTGATCAATGCGCACATGGTTTGTTAGGTTCAGAAACAGTTGCAATATTTGTTCAATTGGTATGGTTTTTTCTGCTGTGGACCACATATCTTTTAGTGAACAGTCTCTGCTGGTTGAAGTGTATGCCGCTGTTCTAACATTTGATTACAATTATAGTGTTGAGAAAATGAGGCGCGGATTTGGTATGCGAGTCCCAAGAGTCATCCAGTGACAGCCAACACAGTACAATCACAAGCTGTGGAGAAGGTCGGGGATAAGTCAATGACATAGCTGCATCTCATTACAGGGAGATTTCAAGCAAGTGTAGATCTCCATAATTCCTTTTCTACTCCAGCTTGTGAGGCTAGTTCTTATTCTTCTTGCTTCTTGATTGTCCTGTCTCTTGATCTGAGGCCTTCTATATATTCAGTCATATGGAGGCATTCTTGTAATTTTCTATTGCATTTGTTTTACCCGGTAAAACGTTTCAATGAGAAAAAAATAGTCTTATGGTAGATTTCTTTTTTCCCCTTGCATGTCCATGCCCTTGACACACCTTCAAGTGTAATTTGAACGATTTAGACCTTAGTATGAAATGCATCAAATGAGCCCACTTCAAAAGCAGAGAAAGGAATTGCCGGGTATGGTTTCAAATTAAACTAACTTCTGTTTTTTTTTTGCAAGAGTAACAGTATCCTTAATATATGTGAAGTTAAGAAATTAGGATCGGACAATGGACCACTGCGCAGCCTTACAAGACACGTTCCAAATTACAAATCTTGAATAAACAAACCGGCCGGGTCCCAGGCTGTTTTCTGGAACCAGCAAGTTCCGGTTTTGATCCTAGTTATGGCTTCCAAAGCCCTAGTTCGGTTTGTGCATACAGATTACTGTTTCGCACTGTGAAACCTATATACGGGCAGTTTTTTTTTTGGCGATTATGGTTTTTGACTGCGGCTTATAGCTTTTTATTTGTTTGTGATAGATAGCACGGAGTAATAGAAACTTATATGTGGTTTTGACTGGTATAAACGAAGTCGCTACAAGTGTACTACAATCAGCTTATATATCCCATATTAAAAAACACTCCGTTTTAAAGCTAATTACTATAAAAAAAATTCAAAAAATAGCCTTTAGAAGCTGATTTGAAGAGGCCCTATACATTCACTCCACAGAAAAACTCTGCCTCTGCAAAGCAAACAGAGTTACTCCCAGATGGGAAGGAGTTAACAAGCAGTGCCGGCCCTGAGGGGGGGGGGGGCGAGCGGGGCGGCCGCCCCGGGCCCCTAAAATTCAGGGGCCCCCATATACATATACAGATATACTATGTAGAGTATACATATTACATATACTATCAGCCGACTTCTCATCTTCTCATCCGCCGACTTCTCGTCTTCTCCGCAGCCTAGCGCCTGGAGCATCTACTGTCGCCGCGGCGCGCGCGCGCACTCTTGTCTCGAGGGTCCGGAGGCGCGAGGGCGAGCACGAGTGGACGCGGCGGGAGCCACGGCCTTGCGTCGACGGCCGCCGCCGAGAACGAGTTAGGCACCGGCGCGAGACGAGGAGTCACCGAGGCCAACGACGATCGTCGATTCGTCACATGCAGTGCGATCAGCCCCGTGATTTTGGTCTTTTGGAGTATATGATTCAACATATGAGGAGTATATGTATATGGGGATATGTTGAATCCCAAAATCATCATATGTTGAATAGATTGAAATGAACACGCCTCATGATCCCCTCCTTCCTCTCACGCACGCCGCCTCGAGATCGAATCGGCGCCTCGCCCCACCGCCCGCGTCCGCCATGGCGCCGTCTCTGCTCGGGGTCAGTTCGCCCTCTTTTTCTCTGGCTCGCAGGCTGCTTTCTCCTCTTCCTCCTCTTGCCTTCGCCTGCCCGGAGGCCGGCACATGCGTAGATGGGGCCATTCCCCTCCAGTAAGAGCGAGGTGTTCGACGATATGCCACCGTCGGCCCAGTGGTTGGTTTGCTGTGTGCGCCATCCCCGGAGGCTTGTCCTGGCAGGCTATATGACCGCATTAGCAGTGAGTATTTTCAGAATTTTACGTGCTACAATATATTGTCTATTTTTTCCTTAGTTAACTGATGGAGTTAATTATTTTAGGTGATGACAGCTCTATCGGCTTCTCTAGGCTGGCTTGCACCTAATCTGGTAAGTCATTCTAAGGATTGCTGGAAGCTCACCTATAGTGCACATCTTTTTAATATGTCAAGAAGAAAACAAGTTTTTTTGTTTGTTTGTTTTAATGTGTCAAACCTCTGCAAATATAAGTACATTTTGTGAGTGCTGCTTGGACAAACACAATCATATGACACCAGCATGGTTGTTAGTTTCTGCATGGCAAATAAAAAGAACAATTTATAGGGATTTAATGAAATTATGCTGTGCGTCTTGAAATTCCATGAATTAGTACAGTCGCCTATGTTTTATTGGATGATAAAGTGGTGTACAACTATAATCTTTATCCTGCTTGTTTATAGTTATATATATGTGTGTATGTGTGTGTAGATTTGTAGTTAGATATTTATACTAGGACCCCTATTTCTAGTTTCGCCCCGGACCCTTAAAATCCCAGGACCGGCCCTGTTAACAAGAGTCTTTGATCATAGTGGCATTAATTGAACATCCTAATATCAGAAGACAAGCAAAACGGAGGCGCCCAATCATACACAGCACAGAACATGTAGCAGAAAGCAAACATTGTCAAGCATGAGCAAGGGTTTATTATGATCACGCTCATCATCATCATTCACATGATGGGGTAACTTGGAACACCATCTCCATTGGCACCAAGAAGCTCTCCTTTCCCTTCTTCGGCACCATTGCTACTGCCGCTACCCTCGCCACCACCACTAGCACCACCGCCGGCGCTAGTGTCTTCGCCTTCGGCTTCAGAGTTGTGGCGCAAGGGCATAATCATTCACCACCCACTCCGGGACGAACGGGGCGCCGGTGTGGATGTTGACCTCCAACGTCCTCGGGACATTGTCGATGTCGATGTCGATGACGAGCACCTCGTAGATCGGATGCGTGACCTCGCCCCTCAGCTCGAGCGATCTGTCGATGCGCACTAGCGCGGCGAACAACAAGATGGCCTTCTCGAGTCTCGACGCACTCCTCCGACCAGAACTGCGTCCGGAGGTCAAGCAGCATCGGCCAGATGCGCTTCCGCTGCACTAGCAAGCGGCTGTTGTCGACGCCCTGCCTAAGCGGGGGGAAGCTGGCCGCCACTAACCACGGCAGGAAGCTGCGGCGGGGCCGCCCTGGCCTAGTGATCGGCAGGGGGAGGTCCATCGGCCAGTCCGGTGGCACCTTGTTGTACACGAACGACGGCGGTAGCGGAGGTCTTGCAGCTAGATTCATGGCGATCGGTCGATCCATCGATTCGGGGGAGGCGATTATTGGAAATAATGTTGACCTAAATTTTAAACCGACTCTCTTGCTTAAGTTAAAGTTATGTTTACCTTAGGGTAATCCCAGTGCTCCACGTAGGATAGTGTCTATGGCATTAATTAGATTGCCATGTAGGAGTTTAGATGATGTGGCGCTATATTAAATAAGAGAGAGAAGAAAAAGAGGAAGAAACTGGGTCTCATGCAAGACCTAGTTTCTATGAGAAAACCAATGCAATAGACACTACCAAATTTTGCATTGGAGAGATGGTGGTATCTTCATGATAGATGGAGAAAAATTATGATTGGTGGAGAGGAGAGAGAGATTTTGATGCTTAATTAATTGCTTGGGTTATAAATAGACATGGTGCATTGGAGACAATAGTGTCTAAAGTAGTATCTATATGACATGGCATGGATAGAAACTTCTTAAGTGGTTTCTGCACTGGGACTGCCCTTAGAGTCATTTGAGTACTATCTTGCTTAAGTTAACGACCTCACTCATGTTATCTTTAACTTCTGACTTCTAGTTCACTATTCATTAATTTTATCTTTTTTAGCTTTTTGGCTTTGTTAGGCTTTTTTTTTGCCTTTTTTCTTTTTTTCCTGTATTTTTTTGCATTATCTGTAATAGGCTAATTTGTTTTTATTTTTAATTTTTTTTAAAAATTTAATTACGCAAAAAAACACCAACTGCTACAGTACAAAATAAGCCAGCTACAGTGTAAAATAAGCCATAAACCAACTTATTTTAGCTGAACTGAATGCCCCTAAGTTATGTTCAACTTAGAGTCATTTGAGTTAGAGATAGAGTTTAGTATTTATGTAAAACCTACGCTATATAAATAAAGGGGTATGTAATCTATTTCAAAAGTAAGGAAAAGAATAAAGAAATTTAGAAAAACTCTACTACGCAATTACGACTGGGACAAATTTCTTTCATATTCTGTCTATTTATTTGTGCAGTATATAAATTTTCTCTTAGAACAAAGTAAACAATTAATATTAGAGTAGGCACAGTTCTTTTCCTCGGTACAGAGAGAAACAAGACGACAAGGAAAAAGCATCCAGCTCAGAATCTGAGAAGCACAACTCGTGTCCTTCGGTTTTTTTCCTTGGTCAAGCCAGCATCCTGACCAGAGAGGAAAAAGAGAGGAGCAGCATTAATCGCAGAGTTGTATATGGTAAAGAAATTTCTTCGTGTTATTTCCTTAAAGTTTCTCCCAATTATCTTGATCATAGAGCAATTTGAAGACTTGAACACAATGACAATGGAGGAGGTCATCGGTCGTCTTAAGGCGTATGAGGAACACGTGCACGACAACAGTGATAATGGCGACGAACAGATCTTGTTGACCCACGCCGAGTGTAAGGTTTGATCATCGAAGCGTAAAGGCAAAAAACACTTCTAGTGGTAGTGGCCGAGGTCGCTGAAATTGGAAGCTTGATAAGACAAAAATGAGATGCTATAATTACCATGATTATGGGCATTTTGCTTCAAAATACCACAAGCCGAAAAATGAGAAAGCGTTTCTTACTAAAACTCTCAGTGATGATGAACTAGAACTACTTTGATGCTGAGATGAGTTTGAGACGTTGAGAAGATTTGTTCGCCCTCCTAAGCCAAGTAAGTACAGTTGAGTCTGGGGTGTTGAGAAGATGTGTTCGCCATCCTAACTCGAGTACGTAGATTGAGTTCGGAATATTGAGGAGATGTGTTCGCCGTTCTGTGTCGAGTATGAGTTGGATAAGTCATAGTTGAGATCAACTGCATCAATGAGTTAGAGTCTTTGCATCTGGATAACTTGTATTAGTTGAGTTGAGTTCCCACATGTAGCTATGTGTTTAGCTTGAATGTAGATCGCTTTATGTGGAGGCGTAGCTGGTAGTTTATAATACATTGAGACTAAATTATGAATATGTCGAGTCAAAATTAGGAGGGAGAATATTGGAAATAATTTTGACTTAGAGTTTAAATTGAGTTCATTGCCCAAGTTAAAGTTATGTTCAACTTGAAATAGAGTCCATACATGTTTGAATTAGAGATAGTGCCCAATATTTGTGTAAGCCTTACCTATATAAATAGGGGGCATGTAATCTATTTTGAAAGCAAATAAGAGAATAGAGAAATTCATAAAACTCAGCTATGCAATTGCGACCGGGGCAAATTTCTCCCATGTTTTCTCTGTTTATTTGTGTAATGTAAGAGTTTTCTTCTGTGACTAAGCCAACAACGATCAATCCATGACCATGAGGAGGAAGAGGAGGGTGGTTGTTTCTTGGGGCGCCAATCTATATAGAGAAGCCACGAATGTTTGTTTGGAAAAGTAGAGCCTATTCTTTTTGGCTTTGGCTTATGACTTTTAGGCTATTTGTAAAAAAGACTACAGAGTAACAGAAACTTGCAGTTTTGCAGTTTTTGCTGATATAAATGAAGTCGCTACAGTGTGAACTACAATCAACAGTGTGCGAGAGACTATGGAAAGACGAGTGGAGCTGCGGAGGATAGAGGTTAAAGACAATGTAATTTGGGCCATCCAGACGGGCAGGCCCATTTGCTCCCACGGTCCATCAGCCTGGAACCAGACGAGAGCAAGGGGTTGACTCGTTGCGTTCCCATGGGCGTGAGGTGAACGGCGCGGCAACAAGTAACCTAGGCAAGGCGCCCTATCCAAGTATCGAATGCGTATTTTATATGCCTTTCGGGCCATACCATCGACGTATCGAGTAGCAAGGCACTTGTGTTTAGTGTATTTTGCATTCTTTCTAGCTACGTATGAATTTGATTTGCACAACACCGTTGGATGTATGTTTGGAATGTTTGTCTCTTTTGGGCGTGGCCGTGTGGGATTGGGCTTTTGTTTGGCGGGTTATTGAAGCTTTGTTAGTGTCGTAGTGAGGTACTTTGTTAGAAGAATAATCCACCACTCTATCAGCGGGACCTACTCTACAGAAAACACCTGCTTATAGATCAAGAAATGCAATCACGCTAACAAAAGGATGATTGTATCCTTCCCTTGTACTCATAGGGTAGTTATTCCCAAGAAGTATTTCGGTCATTTGTACGGGCCTAAGATCTACGCATGACGTACTCGGTGATCCGAGTGGCTTCTTGGAGGTCAAACCGTTTGTGTTATTTGCCATTTTTTTAATATTGACGAAATATCAGATAAATACAGGAATATCGATCATCAATCATACGGTTCTCCTCGTAACTAATTAAGAAAAAAAAATAAACAAAGACATGAGTAGCTCGACGAGGCCGTAGGGCGTATAGTAGCGCATCACCGCGGAACCAGAAAAGAAGTGTGGAGATAAGTAGAGTTACTACCTACTAGGGCGTGACACTGCTTCCTCTGTGTTAGCACATGTGAGTAATTAACTAATCCACTCACTTTTAATGCGAGCAGTATTAACATATGACTGTGTGTGGCATGATGTGGGTTTGATGCTGTTAGTTACCGAGGACAAATTTGAATTTTCGCTCATACTCTACGTGCGCCATTCATAGATGCATCTCTCCCTTATCATCGATCCTTTGTTTATCTGTTATTTCCACTTGCCTCCATTAGCAATGAAAACAGATCAGATACAGACGGATAATGATTCTATCGTATTTATTTTAAATTTTTTAGATACATATATGAATTTGAATATGAATAATGTTGAATACAGATACGTAGCGAATACGAATTGAAACGAATACGGTTATGGATATTTATCAAAACATTAAAACTCCTTAAATTGTACATTCAAAATCAATAAAAAACACATAATAGTTTTTGAGCTGTTTTCATAAAATTTATAGCAATTTCTATAAAAATTCTGTAATTTTCTAAGCCCACAAAATAATTTTCTTGATTACTTATCATGCAGAAAATTATTACTAGAATAAATTAAATACATAAAGGTATTTTTTAAGTTAATAAAATTTACAGGGCATTTTCGTCAAAATTCCAAAAAGGTAGAAGCCCTTATGTGTAATTCTCCAAAATGTTAAGGTCTCTTCTGTAATTTTTGCACCAGCAAGGACCTATTGGAAATTTTCAAAAAATTTGAGGACTCTTATGTAAGATCTTTAGTCTCACAAATTCTAGGGTCTTTCGGTAAAATTTGCATCGGAAGGACTTAAATTCAACACATTAAGAGAATCTTCAAAATTTTCAAAAAACATAACTGGTTAGCCAAATATTGTATATGGCTAGCTAGCCGAATTCGTATCCGTCAGATAGTGTTATATCATATTCATATTTGTTTTCGATAAAAACTATCGGTTTCCGAGTCGACACTAGCCAAATCCAAAAAAGTTTAGATCGATCAGCAAGTATGTGATTTGTTTTCAACCCTGGTCCCCACCCTGGTTTTTCCCTTAGAGGCTATCGGCCTAGTTCTTTTGGGCTGTGGCTGATGATTTTTGACTATGGCTGGTAGATCTGATAAATAGTATGGACTAATAGAAGTCGAAGTTAAAAGTCATCTGAAAAGCCAAAATAAACGAGGCCATGCAAAACAAAACCTACTTCTCTTACATGCAATGCAAGACGTAAGGACCCTTTTGAAATTCAAGAATTTCGTAGGAACGAAAACGTCTATTTTACTGCTTGTGTTGTTTCCCACGCATATCTTGCGTTCCAAACGGCGCATAAGATACATTGTTCATTTAACAAAAAGTGGAGTACCTGCACTTCTTATGTATTGAAATTGAGAAACATGGCGTAACATATACTTGTTTTTTTTCTTTGTGTTACTCTTGAGATGATGCGACGTTGATTGCTAGGTCGGATGGATAAGATGGTAAGAGCTTGCAAACTCGCCCTAGTTTAGTTAGTTCCTGAAGGACCACTAGACCCCCAGCTGATCCTCGTCGCATTCCGAAAAAGCGAGCGTTCATCGATCGATCGGATGGCATTTCTCCTGGAGATAATCACTTGTGACCGCACGGCATGCTACCTGACAACGAACGCTTACGATGAGGATGAGATGATTCCAATCTTGCTGGTGCAGCCTTGCCTCGAGTCCAAGAGCACTTTGAAACCGCCTGGAGCTAAAGAGCACTTCAGAAAAGGCCACTTGTGTGTTGGAACCATTTGATCATGAATGTGGTTGGAGCGAGTGCGAGATCGATTTACGTCGAAGAGGAGACGCCGTAGTTTCAGCAGTTTCTGGACATTTTTCGCAGCCGAACCATGCCATTTCGATGAGTCAAGCTAAGCTTTACCGATTTTACTTAGCGGTAGGTTTATTTTGATGACACCGTAATATTGCAGAACAGGGGTTCCACGGTAATTTTGTAGATGAGTAGCGTATTTCGTAAATATCTCTGTCAAAATCCTCCCTTCTAAATAGGAGAAATTTTGTTATGTAACAGGTGTATGAATTGATCCGTATAACGAGCCAATGGGATAATGACACATGGCAAACATCCTAGCAAATATTCTCACCTCCACCTTGGCCATGCCCAAAGTTGGGAGGAGCTCAAGCGTAATCGAGGTGTCGGCCGTGCGGCGCACTGCGCTGAGCGCTGAGGCGGCCCACGGCTCCCACGCGCCGTCGTCGGCTGGCCGAAGGATGAGCCACGTGCCCGGGTAGGAGCAGCTCATGCGGTCTGTCCCTGGCGAGGCCACGAACGGTGTCACCATCGAGGCCACTTGTGTGTTGGAACCATTTGATCATGAATGTGGTTGGAGCGAGTGCAAGATCGATTTACGTCGAAGAGGAGACGTGCGTCGTAGTTTCAGCAGTTTCTGGACATTTTTCGCAGCCGAACCATGCCATTTCGATGAGTCAAGCTAAGCTTTACCGATTTTACTTAGCGGTAGGTTTATTTTGATGACACCGTAATATTGCAGAACAGGGGTTCCACGGTAATTTTGTAGATGAGTAGCGTATTTCGTAAACATCTCTGTCAAAATCCTCCCTTCTAAATAGGAGAAATTTTGTTATGTAACAGGTGTATAAATTGATCCGTATAACGAGCCAATAGGATAATAACACATGGCAAACATCCTAGCAAATATTCTAACCTCCACCTAACCTTGGCCATGCCCAAAGTTGGGAGGAGCTCAAAGCGGTAACCGAGGCTGTTGGCCGCGCCGACACCTGCGCGAGCGCTTGAGGCAGGCCCACGGCTCCCACGCGCCGTCGCCGGCTGGCCGAAGGATGAGCCACGTGCCCGGGTTGGAGTGGCTCATGCGGTTTGTCCCTGGCGAGGCCACGAACAGTGTCACCATCGAGGCCAGCGCCACGGGGGAGCCCGATAGGTCGTGCACCATCACCAACCACCCCTTCCACTCCTTCCCCGCTCCGGCTGTAGCACCGATCTCTGCAAGTCGCTGTTGCCGTAGCAGCCAAACTTGCAGGTGAACATTGGCTGCTTGATGTTGCCCGCACCTGCAGCACCAGCGGGCTGCACTCCGGTTCGCCGTCGAACTCGAACACGAAGCATGGGTCGGGCTCTGCGCGGATGGTGAGGCTGATCTCCATGGCCGAGGAGGAGGCCTTGCTGCCGCGCTTGCCAATGGAGATTCAGTCGCTGTGCAGCACCGCGGGCTTGGCCTCAGCGCCCTTGAGGTCGAATGAGATGGTGGCCTTGCTGAGTAGCCTGCCGGAGTTGACACCGCAGGTGGTCCCCTTACGGCCGGCATACACTGACACCTTTAGGCACGCCGCCCCGCGGGAGAGGGAGAAGAGCAACGGATTCCAAGTGAACCACTCCAGGTCATGTCAGATTATCCAGGCGACGGTGCAACCACTCTCTAAGTACAGTACATGCGTACGTGCATGCACGATGATTATCCAGGCGACCGAACCTGCACGCCCCACATGTCAGATTGTGCCCTGAAGTTGACCGACACCCACCCCATTGCGCCAGTCATGCATGCTTCAGCCAACTGATCGAGAAGAAAATGGGTAGTTTCTATTCGGCTACCATTTAAAATGTATAACTATAATTTATAGTTTTTGGTTTTAATATGAGCGTTTGTGTAAATGAATCAAATGTCGATAAATCGTTTCAAAAAAGTTATCCCCGATAAGTCGTTTTAAAATAATGGCAAAGAAACTATTTTATTTATTTATTCGAGTGAAGTGATAAGCTGTAAAGAATTGAGCAACCACTCATGAATTATGGATCGCTAGTGTCCTCGATCCCAAGGGGCATTTTGGTCCCTCAAGTTTCCAAGGATGGTTTCAGCTGGTCAAATTTCTATCCGAGGGGCCAACCGGACGCAGTAGCATTTTGTTAGTGTTATTTGAGTTCTCACATCAAATATAATCATATTACGCAGTTTATTTAGTGCCTTTCATTTCTAAATCCATCCTGGCTCCATCTCTGCTCCCTCCGAACGTCGCAGCTCTCCGGCCTTATTTTCTAGAATAGAATGTTTCCGGTGCTACGGAGCTAGCTTTCCCTCCCAACTAGCATTACGTGACAATGGAAAGGGAGCCTTTACCAACAAGCACCTTTGGCTTTGGCGAAAACACCACCGTTCTCCTTGTCGGCAGCTTCCTCCGGTGCCCACCTAAACACCACCATCTTCCTTCCTTTGCCCATGTTGCCCTTCGTCGTCTTCTCCTTTGTCGCATGGCCGCACATATATAACAGCAATTCACTGCTGGTCACTGCGGAATCCAAGAGTCCCTACCTACCAAACACCTCCACCGCCTACGCAACTGCACTGCACTGCTGCACCAAAGCGCGCGCGGGTGGCGGTGTTGTTCGTGAGAATTCTTGGCGCAGGGGAGGGACGGGGATGGGGATGGAGTGGGGGGAGCCGTGGCCGCCGGCGCCGGCGCAGAGGAAGGTGGCGGGCTGCGGGCGTGTGGCCCTGAAGCTGCTGCTGTCGTTGCTCCTCGCCGGCCTCGCGCTGCGGCTGCTCGTCGACCGCTCCGCCTACCTCCTGCCGCCCACCGCCTCGCCGGGGGAGGCCGCGCTCGTCGTGACCGCGCCGGCGCGGGAGACCGGCGGCGGGCTGCCTCCCAACGGTGAGCGGTTCTTGGACTGATGTTTGTTCTTTGATCCCTTCCTTTTCTTTTCTTTCCTTTTTCTTATGTTGTTCCTTGAACCAAAAGAAGCAGCTGAGGCTTCTAACGGAGAATTAGTAGTTCAATTTGGGTTTGGCATTTATTAATCGAATTATTGGAATTTGCGACACGAAAAGATGTCTTCTTTACTGGTATGAAAAATCTCCCATTGATTGAAGCTGGAGAAGAGGGATATTTGCCTATCTAGGCGCGGTTGAATTGAATGTCTGTGCCCCACATTTGGGTCCTTGGCTAAACGAAAAATGAAAATCCTACGAATTGTAAAAAGTAAATAATTTATTTGGGTAAAAAGATCTAAAATTTGAGAGTGAGAAAGGATTGCTCTTTGCTTATCATGTTAATGGTCTTGCTCAAAAGAGCTTTTTTTAAGTGGTTTATGGTTGAAAATCACATGAATAATTTGAAAAAAATCATGAATGATAGAGACTTATTTAACATAATTAAATTTAAAAAAATAGAAAAAACATGTTAGCCTATCACGTATAATGCAAATAAATACGAGATAAAACCGGTAAAAAGCTAAAAAGCCAAAAAAAAAAAAGTAAAATTTATGAATAGTACAAAATAAACTAGAAACCAGAAGATCAATCCAAAACAAGCGAGGCCAATGTTCAGGTGCTGCGTGGACCTCGTCTCGTTTCTTGAGTTTATTATTTGTTTTGTGTTTGACCCTAGATGCATGTTCTGCAATAGTAGGCTTCTGTGGCATTTGGTATCTGCATTTATTTTGTGGAGGGAAATGCCTCCAGTTGGAAGATTGTGATTGATCCCTTTCATTAGTTTAGCGAAACAAACATTGCAGACATGCAGTTAGATCCTCTGTGAACTGTCGGTTATTAATAACTTAATTAGAGCATGGTTTGGTACTTATAGTTGTCTTTGTAATGCGTTGCTTGTAATGAGCAGAGGCGGATGATACGTTTGTTGCTGTGAGTGCTTCAATTGCTGATGAGTGCTTCAATACCTGAACCGAAATAGCGGCTTCAGATAGCGAGAAGGTATGATTCCCCGAAAGAAGGTACTTGAACTGTTTCTTAGATTCCAACCCAATTCAAATTGCTGCTGAAATTCTATGGCGTATTCATCTACAGTATAGAAGATGGAACTACTCCTTATTTCAGATAAGAAGGATGGTGTGTTTCTTAGATTCATTCGTGGCTTCATCTACAGTATAGAAGATGGAATTGCTCCTTATTTTGGGCGGTGAATGACAATTCTGTTCCTCGCAAAAAAATGACAATTCAGTTATTTTTTGGCTTCCAATGCTGTTTCTTTTTCCCTTTTTTTTGATGGTTCTGTTACTTACTGAAAGACAATTCATGGGTGCCTCATTGGCTCGTGAAATGTTCCTTGTATTAAACAGAAATAGAAGGTACGACTGTTACTGTGAGTGCTTCGATACCTCAAACAGCTCCAGATACCAAGGAAGGTTCTCAAGAATGTACTTTGGAGAATTCGTCAGTTATTTAACAAGAAAATGATTTCTGATCTTCTTAAAAAGTGCACTGTTTGCTTCCGTTTCCATTCTTGATGACAACCGCCGATCATTTTATTTTATTAAGTGTTCTTTCCTTTATACCTGTTGTGTCTACATACCAAACAGTAAAATAAGGGTACTATTACGAGGTATTTATGTCTTTTTATGTCTTTACTGAACCTTTCAGCTCAACAGGCCGAACGGGTATGGCAGGGGGCCATCTCCACAATAGAAACCTCTCATGGTAAAGGGCTTTATCTCGAATAGGCTGAAACTATGTCGCACAGGCCTTTTGGCCCGCTCCGCCCCTTTGGCCTTGCAGAGGAGTTGCATCCAACTTTGTGGACTCATACTTCCGGTCTTGTGGACCGTGTTTAAACACGGTTGGCATGACTAGGGACGCGCGGTGCCCTTCGACTAGCTTCCAGCGCACAGCTTCACATTCGGGTGCAAATTTCGAAGAGTCGCCCGAAAAAAGCGTGCACCTTTAAAGCACGGCGTGTTGGCAAAAAGACGTCTCTGCTAATCTTCTTCGTCTCGCCTCTAGCAATGTCGTTCTTGCTGCTTCCGCCATTCGCGCTGCCTTTGCTTTCACTGCACCCCCTTCCATCGGAACCGTTGCCGCTGGTCCTCTGCGTTGGACTAATGGCTCGTGGAAATGACCCTCGCTCTCGTCGCAGTGGTCGTGGCGCATCTTCAAGCCGCAGCGACGCATCTGACCACCGTGGCTCGTTGGCGATGGAGGTTGAGTACGAGCTAATTGATCGGGATTCATCGACAACCAACAAGCGCTAGAATGCAGCGAAGAAGATCTGATTCAATCTTTGGTTTGTGATGGCAAAATCATGAATCGTGTGTCAGTCCACCTACTAGCCACCAGCGAGGTGGAGCCCCACCCCTCTAAGGTGGAGATGGACGTGTTTGCCGCGTACTTCCACGATGGTCTCCGGTTTCCGGAGGCGATGTTCGTTGGCGAGGTGCTGAGGCTTTATGGGCTGGAGCTGGCTCAGCTGACGCCAAACACCAAATGCCTTAGATAGCACGCTCTGCCCCCCTCTTCGAATATACATCGCTGAAGTATGCGTAGGGACGAAGCCTTAAGGAGCGTGCTCTGTCCCCCACCCTTCGAACATATGTCACCGAAGTGTGCGTAGGGACGAAGCCTTAGAAAGTGCGCCGCCCCCACCCTTTGAACATACATCGTCCAAGTCTGCATAGGGACGAAGCCTGAGAGAGCACGCTCCGCCCCCACCCTTCGAACATACGTCGCTGAAGTGTGCGTTTGGCCACGGGGACTGCTGCAAGCCGGCGGAGAGCGGAGACTCTGGGTCTATGCGCCGGGGCCCAGAGACAAAGACATCACGGCTATCCGCTAGCTCAGCTGCGACCTCCACTGCCATCGCCGTGGGCGTTTGCTGACTCCGAGCCTCTTGCATCTCTCGCATAGCATTCCGAAGGTCGGTTAACTCGCGCTGTAACGTGTCGAGGACTGCCACAAGACTATCCTCTATCATACATCTAGCGGCGCCTACCGACGCAGGGGTGCCAATCGCGAGGTTGTTGGTGACAGCGACTTGGGCTCCAGTAGTTGTGCGGTGCGGAGGATCACTTGAGGCGCATCCGGGGAAGTCGACGGACGTGTCCACGCAGAGGCCGGGTTGATGGTCGTGTCAACGCGAGCACTGGGGTCGATGGACGTGTCCACTCGGAGGCTGTGGTCGACGATCGCGTCGAGGCGAGTGCTTGGGTCGATAGCTGTGCCGACACTGGTGCTTGGGTCGACAGTTACGCTGCCGCTGGTGCCCTGGTCGGCGGTCCTGCCCGCGTGGGTTGTGTCGTGGCCGACGGTCCCGGTCACACTGGCACTCATGCCGCCCGCGCCCAGTTCACCCCCTACAACGGCCGAACGCCGCTGCCACGAGGGAAATGGGTCCTCGCTCGCCGGTCCCCGCACTAATGCGCTTCTCTTCCGCTTGGTGTCCCCGTCGCTTTCTTAGGAGCCATGGTTGTCCTGAACTTGCAGCTCTCTCGTTGTCCCCACGACGGCGCCAACTGTTGTGGCTACAGACCAAACAGCAAAATGAGATGACTAGGAGAGTATGGAAATGAATCGAGCTTGCTTTCCCTGCTCCCCCTAGGGGGATATTTATACATGACCATAAGGTCTCTTATTACAATCACATCCTCACCTTAGGATACTATTACAGGGGCATTCACGTCTTTTTATGTTCCCTACTGAACCTTTTAGCTCAACAAGCTGAACAGGTACGGTAGGGGGCCATCCCCACAACAGTACCCAAGATACGGAGTCGACCTGGCGACCTCCTGTAGCAGGAGAGAGCCATCTTACTACTGTAGGGCTTAGGGTTTTAGCTTTGTAGGTTTTATTATAAGACTCTTGTTTCTTTAACTTTGAAGAGATTTTATACCTAACATATTCTAATTTGTTTGGAACAAAAGATTTTGTTGTCTTCGCCGTTGTTGTTCTTCCCTTTGTAATTGACACTGCATATTCTTGGCACATGCAGAAAGGTGTGATCTTTTCCATGGCGAATGGGTCCCTGAGTCGTCTGGCCCAGCTTATACTAATGCAAGCTGCCGCTTCATTGAGTCTCCGCAGAACTGCATGACAAACGGGAGGCCTGACAACGGTTATCTTCACTGGAGATGGAAGCCATATGGTTGTGACATACCGCTGTTTGATGGCAGTAAGTTTTTGGAGGGCATGCGGAGCAAACATTGGGCACTCATCGGTGATTCAATCCTTCGCAATCACGTCCAATCATTGCTTTGCCTTCTTTCTAAGGTATTCCATGAGTTTTAAGTGTTTTATGTGATTAATTCTTCGTATTATGCAACTTTAGAAAAAATGATCGCCTTTATGCATCTGATGAAAAATTTAATAAATACTCCATAGTACATTTGTTGACCACTGCCTAATTTTATTACTTCATAGTACATTTTCTACTTTTGTATGATGACTAATTATATGAAGTGAGAAGAAAAGGATACAACGTGGAAGTGAGAAGAAAAGGATACAACGTGCCCAAGAATGATGTCTTTATTGATTATTGTCAATAAGATGAATAATAAATTCTTTCACTTCTGTCAATAAGGAAGAGATTGAGGTGACATATCAACATACTAAGATCCTTAAAGGTGTCCAATCCACCTCTTTGGATTTGTCACTGCAACTTCAGTGGGCCTGGCAGATTGTGAATTTATCACTTTTATATCAGACATTTGACTTATCTTTTCTTTTTGTACTTGACAAACATCCATCTATATCTCAAGCTAGGGAGCTAGGTAAAAAGTATCATTTACTTTGTGCTAGAGACGTAGAGAACAAATGATAGATTATGTTTTTCTTATTGAGGATAGGTCGATGAGTCGAAGATGTGCTGTTTCCATACCTAATAGTAATTCTTAGATTCTAAACTCCATCTTGCCCTTTTCGCACATTCAGATTCGACTAGTAAATGTTTCTGTATACAGATGTTATCTGTCGTGCTTGCTTGAATTTTTCATAATCGGATTTATCAAAAACCGAAAGCTTTGATTAATAAATCATTTCGTTACGTAATTCAGGTTGAAGATCCTACTGAGGTCTACCATGACGAAACTTACAAATCGAGGAGATGGCACTTTCCTTCACACAATTTCACTGTCTCTCTTGTCTGGGCACCATTCCTGATCAAAGCTGAAATTTTCGAGGATGAGAATGGAGTGTCATCTTCTGAGCTCCAACTACACTTTGGCATTCTTGACACAAACTGGACTAGGAGATGGAACAGCTTTGACTACGTAGTGATATCGACAGGGCAATGGTTCTTCAAGACCGCAATCTACTGGGAGAATGGGACTGTGATTGGCTGCCACCATTGCCAGAACAAGAAACTGACGGAGATAACTCCCGAGCACTCTTTCCGCAAGTCTCTCAGGGAGGCCTTCCAGTTCATCACCTCGTCGCCGGACAAGCCAACTGTCTTGTATAGAACATGGGCACCGTCACATTTCGAGAATGGCGAGTGGTTCAGCGGTGGGACTTGCAACAGGACAGTGCCTTTCAAGCCCGGGGAGGCCGGCGATAGAGAACTGGACAACAAGATGCGGAGGATCGAGGGGGAGGAGTTCGCCAGAGCAGTGGCGGAGGACGGGCCAAGCAACGCCGGCCGTCTGAAGCTGCTCGACACATTTGAGCTCTCACTGCTGAGGCCTGACGGGCACTCCGGGCCTTACAGAACGTATCATCCATTTGAGAAGGGGAGGACAGCCGAAGTCCAGAGTGACTGCCTACACTGGTGCTTGCCCGGGCCGATCGATGCGTGGAGCGATGTCATCATGCAGATGTTGTTGGCGAAGCACTGAAACGTCCTTGCCTGCAAGCAGTGGCGGAGCAAGGATTTTGTTACACCTCAGGTTCAATGGTAGAATGATCTAGCTATCTGGGTTAGACCATGGAAATATTACCCATACTTGACTAAATTTATCTGAACTATACACTAGATATTTTTTCACACCCCGATGAAGCCTATCCTGTCCGGGGTGTGGCTCCGCCCCTGCTTGCAAGCATGGTCGGGCCATCTAATTCTGGCATTGTGTGTCCGGCAGGCACAATATCAAACGAAGGCAGCTTCAGGGTGTGTTTGGTTGAGCTGTGGCTTCGAAAAAGTCTTGTGAGTCAGAGGTGTGAAAAGTCTTTGTAAGTTGTGGGTGTGGAAAAGTGTAAGTTGTTTGGTTCAAACAAGTATAAAACTTACCTCCTATCTCTATTTTCCTTGAAACAACTGTGAAACAGCTCTCTATTTTCACTATTTTAAAAAAGCCAAAAGCCAAAAGCAGGGTCCAAGGTGCTTTCAAAACTGTACTACCCAAAAGTAGCTGCTTCTGAAAAAGCAGTTTCTGATTTCCACCCCTTTAGTTGGCTTTTGGCTTTTTAAAAGCAAAAGTAGCTCCTAAAAGCTCAACCAAAGGCACCCTCAAACTCCTTCGCAAAGGAATTTTCCTAGGGGTGTAATTAGCTGTTGGGATGTGTTGTAAATGGGTGGTTGTCGTAAGTTACAGCACAAGTAATCTGAGGCATGCCAAGTGCTCCAGTTACTTGGTTTCTGTTTGGACTGCAAAATGCTGGTCTTTTTATACCGTGGGAGGTTGAAACATGTACCTGTTGTATGCCGCGCCGGACATTTTACGACAGACGTATATATTGGAATGATGCAAGAAATCTTACACTTGAGTTGCTTCTAAATCCAAATAATGGTAAATTGGAACAAGTTTTAGCCCTAGACATCAAGGATTCAAAAACTGGAAACGGGATCGGACCGTCCTACAGTACAGGTTACCAGTTTTAAAGCGACCGAATTTTATCAAACAAAATTTAAACTCAAAATTTGAATTAGACCGGTTTTCAGCCGGTTACCGTCCGGAAATTCAGCTCATCAATTTAAATTTACAACTTTTTCGAACTGACATTTTTTTGACCTGTCTGGTTACCGCCGGCTTTTTTTATCTTGCTTGACATGCAGCTGCTGTACGGAACCTGAATAGTAGTAGTTATTTGCACTAGCTTCATATCATTGCAGTTCGGGGGCAAGTTGGATGATAAGTGTAACGCATTCTCTTGTGCTTTTCAGCACATCCAAATATGCATGAAAACGTCTCAACAAAGTATGATGATTTTTCTTGCAAAATCATATTGTCAAAAACAATATTTCCGTGGAATAATACAATCCTGCTCTTCGTCACAAACAACAGTTCAACAAAGAATTCTATCCAACTAAATATACAAGAAAAAATCCAGAAAATGATAATTTGTCAAACAACACGTTTATTATATGAATTCACTGACATCTTGTCCGTATTTACATGATACACCAAAGATTCACTTGATAGCAACGGCATGTTCCCTTATTCAGTTATTCTGCCGAGACAAGCAAATATACAAGTGGAGGAACAGAAAGCAGGTCACTGCTGACCTGGCCGCGAACAAGTTTCACTATTCTACAACAGGAAGAATTTCCCTTCCGGCTTGGTCTAGCTTCCCTTTACCAATTACAGGCAGCCCAGTTGAACTTTGCACAAGTGGGAAGAAAGGGTTACCTGCGCAGCACCTTATTAAAGACACATCAATAAAATGAAATTTGTAAGAGAATGTTCGCAAAGATGTATAAATCGGAAGGTACAATCGTATGTGAGGCTGACAAGTGGGTCCTAGAACCACATGTCATTGGCACATCAATGGTATTTTCCAACTCGAATGATCTTTGCAATGGTTCAGAGCAATTCACCCCGTGTTAAAATGTCAGTGAGTTATAAAGCAATTACAGTGGCAAAACCATCTTGTTTGTATTATACGGCAACACACAAAAGAACATTGTTAGTCATACCATGTACCGATTTCATCTATCCTACACAAAGATATGATGCATTCAGGGGGCAAAAAACTTAGCTGAATGAAGACAGCAGTTTCAATACATGCTACAGACGTAACATAAAGGCATAATATCATATACAAAGCATCAAATATGCATGAAGTTGATGGTGGATCTTTACAATTTTATAATCAAATTGCTAGCCTTTTACTGTATCTAACTTCAATCCAACTTAGACGTTGTTTTAGCTACACGCACATAGACCAAGTTGTTAATGCCTTAATTTGTTACATATTGTTTGCTCATATTGATTGTACACCTATCTCTCTAATGCCACTAGTATCAATCAGCATTCAATAGGGCTTCCGTTAAAAAAATCAGCATCTAAGAGGGGTATTTGCCCAAAAAACAACAACAACATGTATTTGCAAACAAAATCACCATGCAAAAATGACATCTACATTGGACCGGAAGTTACTGAAAATGCTACTTGATCTTGTAGCAAGGGGTTGCCAAAGCAAAACAAATTAATGATCAAATATATTGTCTAGTAGGATTTGGCTTTGGAGTTCAAACCTCTCATTGTGGTCTACTAATGCCATTTTAAATTTCACTGCACACCCCTCATGAAATTCTCACAATAGTAAGATTTGTAGTTCACAAGTCAGAATTATAATACATGTTTGGTGATATTTGGAAGATAACTCACGATGGTTCAGTCAAAAAGAAAAGAAGAGGTGGATATGCTTTGCACTTGTCGACAATTTCAGCATTGCCTGGAATTCTCTGGTAGCTAGTGATGCAACTAAGTTGGTCACTCATCAATATTCGTCAATACTGCTAGCTTGTCAATGTTCAACAGTACCTCAACCATGCATCTCCAAACAGCATGATACAGAAGCCAAGGGTAGAATCCTTTAAATTAGGCACCATTTTAAAAATAGCATGCATTGCATTTGTTAGAATGGCATTCTACAAAATGGAAGACTTGAATGCATCTAAAATGACGACTCTCAAAATCTAGCCCAACAAAGTTCTGATAGGGGAGATCCCTTGAAAAAAATGAAGAGAGCGGTTCAGTTCAGCTTCAAAGGTTACATAGCGTTGCAAATCTTTGCAGAAAATTACTGTTTCGTTCATTTGTTTATTTGCAAATATATCTTCAATGTGTCTTAATTTAGTACATGATATAATCAAGCTAAAGCAAGGCCAAGATATCGAATGAATGTAAATATATATGCCCCAAACTGTTGAGCACACAAACCACAACTGGAGTTTGTTACTAAACATTCTTAGTATGGTACTAATGTAATTCAAAGAGACCTTGCAGCGTAGTTTTCATTGAGTGAAAGAAAGCAATCTTATAACAAATGGAAGGTCTCAATCAGACATTTAAATAATATAGTGCCAGCCATTGGGGATTAGGCACGTAAACTTTCTAAAGTGCAGCACTAGAATGTGACAAATGGAGTCAAGAGTCAATTTACTTACAATATCTACCTAAATAAACAAGCATAAAAAGCACCGTTTATGTAAGCCTTGACACAAAGGAAAAAAAAATGTTTTAGCTTTTGTGTTGCCAAATGATAACTTTGATATACAGATGAACTTCAAAATGTATCATTGAAGAGGTGATGAGTAAATGAGGATGATATCTTTACTGTAAAAGATTTTTAACACATAATAAAAGCCATGATCCATGAAAATCAAATCACATATCCTAACTGCTCCACACAATTAGGAATTAGCAGCCCAAACAAAGTCCAAGTTGCTTATTTCCTGTAATATCTTGATAATTGCAAAATTCATTGCATCAAGTACCGAACAAAAATGCAAGTGAAAAGATCTATTACTCACTAGGTAAAATATGAATTCATGAAAGCAACTAGCCACTTCTTACATTTTTGTCCACAATAGTATGATTTCTCAGAATTCCCAAAGATCAAAAACAAGGTTCAGATTCTCAATTTTACTCCTTCCTTGCTAAACCTTTAGCAAACCCCCTGATAATGCATTTCACCAACTATATGTGGCGACAATTACCATTCTAGACAAAATCTTGACAGATGTTGATAAGACACTACATCATTATTGCATTAGAAACTCAATAAAACAAAGTCCTAGATTGTTATATTATTAAAAGAATCCGAATCAACCAGTTCCAACTTATAGAAGACCAACATTTGTTAGCGGTGCAGACATGGGGCAGATAATTTTTTAGAAACAAATACTAACCACACTTGACAAAGGTAAATAACCAAGAGGTCATAAGGCACCATCTATCACCACTGTTTTGACTATCCTAACTCATCCAAAGCCTCAAAGATACAACTTTTGTGTTTCCACTTTGAAGCTTTCAGATGCTCAAATTAATTGAATGTTGAAATGATTTCATTCAATTACTCAAAAAGACTAAGTCCAAGTTATTAACAGCCTCTTGACACATAAGGTACTAGCAAGTAATAGTTCCAAAATGTACTTACCAAACAAATCCTGGTGAGGGTCATTCCAATCCTCAATAACTCAATACACTAAAACCGGATCTATAATTAAATCAGTCAATTAGAAAATAACTATTCCCCCCCCCCCTCTTTTATAGCATAATTTATGTATATACTCCTTTTACATATAGAAAAAGGTATATAGCAAAAATAAATGAGACATAGAAAAAGGTATATAGAAGAAAAATATAAGGCACCGATAAAATTTTTCAATCATATCGCATTGGAGTATCTTACAATTAGTATTTAAGTATACCAAAAGCGATAAAAAGATATGACACGTTCGTTTAAGTGATATGTCGGAAGTTGGGAGTATGTACCTTAGGAGTACGGAATATGTTTGTGTATATGTACGTACGTATGTGTGTGTATTGTAGGTACAGAAAAAAGAAATGATGGAGCTAGTGCAGATTTCCCAACTGTCACCTATCCTATTCGCTCAAAATGTTTAAAAACTAATAAATGCCTGATTTCACGATTTGTTTCTTTTTGTTAAACCTAAAAAACAAGACATAACTTTCTGTCACAAACAAAAGCGCAATATTGAAGCAATACCTAACCACATGTCTTAAAGCAGCATCAAGAACTTGGACAACAGGCCTAGTGGCCTACACTCGTCCTTTGGCCCATTTAAGCCCATCCAAGCCTTAAATGATACAAACAAGGTCCAAATCTTGCTCTAGTATCTTCCATTCTCGATCAAACTAGTTCTATGAGAAGAAAGAATGAAGTTCTTGGATAAAAAGGAGAAGAAAAGTTACACTACTAGGCAAGAACTAGCACCCCATTCTTCTCTATTACACACCCTAACACCCAAGCCGTTCCCAATTTTGCTCTTTACCAGTCCAATTTTATCGAAACTAATTCCAACATCATATATATACAGCTCTTGCAAGCCAAAGTCACATTCCCCATATCTAACAAAAGATGAAGAACATCTCGAACTCGACTTTCTTTTAAAAAAACAAGAACTGGAACAAGCAAGCATCGGTCGCTCTCACCAGTCACCTCTCCTCGTTCGCGTTGGCGTCGTTGGGGGCGTGGGGTTCGGCGTGGGACGGGAGGGGGTTGGAGCCCTTGACGAGCCAGCCGAGGGCAAAGAAGGCGGCTCCGGCGAGGATGGCGGTGCCCCAGGCATGGGAGTACCACCGGCTGTACTGCCGCACCGCGAATCGCCACTGCTCCCGCAGCGTCGCCGCATCGGGGATCGCCGCGTCCGGCGGGTTAGGGTACCCGCCGCCCCCCGCGGGTCCGCCGAACCCGCGGACCCGGGCGGCGCCCTCCGACGCCGGAGGTTGAGGCGGCGGCGATGGTGGCGTGGTGGGCTTCTCTTGGCTCGCCATCCCAGGAGGGATCTGTCTATTCTCTAGGGCCTCGAGTAGTTGGCGGCTTGGGGCTCCGGGTTAGCCACGGCAGTCGGCGGCTACGGTGATGGTCGCAGCGCCGGGCGAGATCGTGCGGAGCTCGGTGATGGGTTTTACAATGATCTGTCGTCCGCTTAGACCTATTTGGAACGTAGAAATTTTATAGGAACTGTGAGATCAAGTGATTAGTTCTAGTTTAATTTACTGATAAATAATTAGTAGCTGGGATATATTGAATTTAAGGTTTTTAAAGATTTGTAATTTTTAAAATTTAGGTTATTGTTAGGTCTCAGACGATAATACCGGTCAAGCAATGATGATATGGCCGGTTTCTATATGGCGATAGCTATTTATCAGAAGGGCCATTTTCTGGGTTGGTTCGGTTTGATAGCATTGGTGCAAAATCATGATACTACCGAAGAAATATATGATTGGGTTTTGCTTGGCGGTAGTACTGGCCTTGGCAAGCGGTCGTACCGCTCACCTATTACCGGAAACAAGGGTCGTTAGTACTAGCCATTGGTTGGTGGCATGATAGGAGCAATATGACTGGCATAGGGCGTGCGATCATACCGACTAAAGGCAATAGGTTCTAAAAATTGGGAATTGTAGGAGATTTGATCATGAGGTGATCTTGAAACTACTGTCATGATTGCATTGTATTACATGCATATTTATACTAACGTGAGTCAAGTAATGAAAAATTTATGCTCGGAAATGATTTCTTGGCCTTTGGATATGCAGTGAAACTTGAAAGCAACTATGGTTAACGACGAGTGACCGGAACTAGGTCAGGGTGGATTGAGGTCCAGAACAGTCAAGGTGGTCATATGAGATGGCTAGGCTCAACTCAACCATGGCACATGGTAAAATCAAGGAAGGTTTGAGCAATAAGTTGGATCAAGTTGTTTTCGTCGGTTCAAGTGAGGCATGGTTCAGTGGGAGCCGGAAATAGGAGAGACTTGTTGATGTGAGGGAATCCATTGATCAACCTATACATTATGTTCATTGTGGCTTGCATTGATAAGATGAAGACAGAGTCAATGGTAGGTGTTAGGAAGCTTTGTCAAGAGCATTGTGGGAAAATGCTAAATACTGGACTGGAGTCCTACTTCAAAACCGCAGCGCCAGGAGATGCAAGGAAAGTTGTTTAGGGTTATACTAGAGTCGTTTGTGCTGTGTGGATCAATCCCTAACGTGTTCGTGGGTTAATCTTGTAAGCGCTTTAAAAAGCATGTGAGTTAGGGTAAAATCGGTGTTAGTGCAATTAATGGGTTTTCCAAATCCTTAGCGGGTCTAGGACCACTAAGGAGGTTGGTTAACCATATGATGAAGGGTGAGTGATTCAAGGGTTTTTAAAGAAGGATATTTTCTAGACTTAAGCTATTTCTTTCTCTCCTTCATGGTGTGATTAAGAGTGGGACTTCAGAATGATCCTTTGTAAACTAGTAAGCTGTAAGAATCATTTCTCTCCATGCAATGGAGCAAGTTTTTGCAATTCTTGTGTTCTTGTCTCTCTTTGTATGTGTTCTTGTCCTTGCCTTTGGTGATTTGATTGTTTTTGTGCTCCTCTTATTTTTGCTATGGTCCATGATATGTAAAGGCATTAGTAGGTTCTTGAGATCAATCTTTGCCCATCTAGATCATTTATATAGCAAGAATCATGATCTTGCTAGTTTCTTGCCTTGTCTTGACCAAGATTTGTGATTTTATGATTGTGGCCTTTCTAGCCTGAATCTTTGCATAAATTACCTTGTTAGGACATGTAAGAGATGATCTGAAAACTCTCATGACTTAGATCCTCATGAGCAAGAAGTAATGTAAGTTTTAGGGTTTGGTGTGTTCTTGTAACCTAAGAAGCAATTCTTTCAAATTGGGTGCAATTAAGTCCAAAACTTTGTGTTTCTTAATTTGATTTGGTTTCTCACATCCTTACTTAGATCTATACCAATTTAGTAGTATTTCAACAAGGTTTGATCAAATCCTCTTATTTGATTTTTTTGTTTCGAAGGGTTTGTGCTTGGGATCAAGGTTAGAGGTAGTGCCAGCCCATGGAGCGGTAGTACCGTGGTGCAATCATATTGGTCTCTGGTTGATGGTAGTACTGCAGCGGTCATACCGTAGTGCAGTCTATGGTACTACCAGCTAGGTCACTTAGAGGTCGGCAGTAGTGTGCGCCCGTGCGAGAACGCTCTTGACAACAATGGCATTCACATAGGCTTCCACGTTGCGACCGATTTGAGAGTCAAACACTTTATAAATGAGCTAGAGAAGGTTGTTCTGGTGCTCTTCAGCCCAAATGCCATTCGAACATAGCAGAACGTCTCGAAGGGCATGATGAAGCTAGTCTTTTCCTCATCTTCCTTGGCCATCCACACCAGGTGGTACCTTAAGTAAGCATTAAGGAAGCTCATGAGCTTGCACCCTGAAGTGGCATCAACTAGCTGGTCGATCCTAGGGAATGGGAAGTTGTCCTTCGGACATGCGTGGTTCAAGTTAGTATAGTTCATGCACATGCACCACCGCCCGTTGGACTTTCAATGAGAACCAAGTTGGCAAGCCACTCAGGGTGCACTACCTCCTAGATTGCACTATCATTCCAGAGTTTCTCGACCTCGTGTCTCGCTGTGACTTGGTGCTCGCTTGACATCTTTCATAGCTTTTATTTGATGGGCTTGGCATCAGGCTTCACAGAGAGCTGGTGCTCGATTATCTCACTTGGGACACCCGGGAGGTCTTTAGGCATGCAAGCAAAGATATTGTGGTTTGCCCATAAGGTAGCCAATATGGTCTCTACCGTCTATAAAGTATCATAAATGGTTATCAACAAGAATCGTATGTGATATTTCCATATATCTCAGATGATTTTTTCTTTGAACTGTCAATGATACTTCATAGACTGTTTGTAGAAAAATCCGTCTGTGATAATTAAGTCATCATAGACAGTTTGTATTAAAAATTATCTGTGATAATTTTACTATATTAATTGCAGACCCGTTGATCCTCACAGATCTATCTTAAATTCTAGATCTGTTCTCACAGGCTACTGCTTTGAAGAGGTGGAGCTTTGAGGCTATTTGGTGAAAGGAGACTATATATTTGGCAAGAGTGATTGTAGATCCATTGAGTTCTTGACTATTTATGGTTAGTAAATTTTTCCTAATTGCATTATACTTTAGATCTAGTTTTTAGTGAAAGAAGAATTGAAGATGGTTTAGATCTAGCTTGATGTAGAGAGAAAATTATTTACATCTAGCATAATTTAGGATTTAGGGTTTAGCCAATTTGTAGTTTATTTCTACTTAATTCAACTTAATTAATTATTCTTGCTACATATAGCTACTTAATTTAGATCATATATATATATATATATATATTATGCTAATTAATTAATTCAATATTTAATACTAAATTGTTATATGCGTAACGTATGATCAAAACTAGATGTACACTGGGAACTGTGTGAGGAAAGAGTACATTAATGGCATGTCTACTTTTACAAGAGCCGCCGAGGAGGATATATTGAATAAGGGGGTGAAATATATGTACTGTCCATGCATTGACTATGAAAATATGAAGATGTCTAAAAACCAAGTATGGATTAAAGCACAATTGATTACAAGGGGTTTCAAAAAGGGCTATGCACCTTGGACTAGTCATGGTTATGGTGAAGAGCAGATTGCATAGAAAGGTAGTAATAATGACATTGCTGATGAAGTCAATGATATGCTGCCGGATGATGTCGATTGTGGTTCTGATTTGGATAGGTTGTATGATGACAATCTGGATCAGATGCTTGCATGCAAAAGGGAACTGTGATGAGAGAGAGTTTGTTAAATTTTGGGGCTTGATGGAGGACTCGGAGAAACCTTTGTTCACGTACTACAAGTCAAAGTACACGAGATTGTCAGCCATGCTTGAACTGCTGAAATTGAAGGCAAGTAATGATTGGTCCGACAAGAGTTTCACGTCTTTCAGTGGACATGCTTTCAGAGGAAAACAAGGTGCCCAAAACCACCTACAAAGCCAAGAAGGTTCTTTATCCATTGAAAATAGAAGTAGAAAGAATACATGCATATCTGAATGACTGTATCCTCTATCGTGAAGAGTATGCAAACATGTGTATATGTCTAGTGTGCAAAATATCCCGATATAAGTGTAAGAATCAATCAGATGACGACGAGGAAATAGAGGTGAAGAAAGTAGCTCCTGCTAAGGTGGCATGGTATCTTCGTGTAATTCCCCATTTGAAGCAGTTTTTTGCGAACCCAAAAAGGCAAAACTACTGTGTTGGCACTCGGAGAAGTGTAAGAAGAATAGAATGCTAAGACATCTTGGTAATTCTGCCCAGTGGAGAAACATTGATAGAATATTTGTAGACTTTGGGGCAGAACTGAGGAATATAAGGTTTAGAATGAGTACAAATAGAATGAATCCTTCTGATAATATGAGTAGCCAACATAACACTTGGCCTGTAACTCTCTATATCTACAACCTTTCTCCTTAGTTGTGTATGAAGCGGAAGTATATTTTATTGTCATACTTATCCAATGGCCGAAGCAACCTAGAAATGCACCGTTGGTAGAAGATCTAAAAATACTGCGGATCGAAGGGGTATAGGTATGGTATACGTACAAAAGAAAGAACTTCACTTTACGCTCCTTATTATCCTGCACCATAAATGATTATCCTACCCTTACTAACCTGTCGGGCCAAAGTACAAAAGGGGTTAAACTTGTACTTACTACTTAGATGATACTGAGAGTATGTGGTTGAAGCACTCGCCAAAATCATGTACATGCATCACCGTTGGTTCCTTCAGAGGGTTCACCCATAACGCAGAATGAAGAAACATTTCGATGGAGTGAAGGACAGTTCAGCTCTAAGACATTTAAGCAGAAAAGAGATATATGATATGGTTAAGAATTTAGGTGTTGTATCAAAAAGGGACGTAAATTGAGTACCCATTAGAAAAACATCTGGAAGAAGAGATTAATATTTTGGGACTTATCTTATTGGGAGCACTTAGAAGTTCGCCACTTCATCGACGTTATGCACGTAGAGAAAAATTTATGTGACAACTTAATTGGTCTCTTACTGAACATTCATGACAAAATAAAGGATGATATCAATGCGCGACTTGACTTAGTTGATATAGACATCATGCCTGAATTAGTACCGACAAAGATTGATAAATGACGAACTTACTTTCCCCTGCTTGTTACACTCTACCCAAGGCCAAGAGAACTAAATCGTGCCACTGCTTGTATGGTGTGAAAGTTCTGTCTGGTTATTCTGCCAACATGAAGAAACTTATTTCGATGAAAGATTTGAAATTAATTGGTATGAAATCTTGTGATTGTCATGTGTTGATGACACAAATGCTCCCTGTTGCCATTAAAAGTATTTTGATGATCAAGGTCCATGAGACAATCACGAGGCTATGTTATTTCTTTAACACAATTGCTCAGAATATCATCGATCCTAAAGGACTAGATACTCTGCAGGACGATGTGGTGATGACTCTATGTCATCTTGAGATGTATTTTACTCTGTCATTTTTTTATATCATGGTCTATCTCATTATTCACAATGTGTAGGAGATAAAAATGGAGGACTCGTGTTCCTATGTAGTATGTACTTATTTGAGAGGTTCATGAGAATTCTCAAGTCCTATGTATGGAATCAATCTCGGCCGGAGGGCAGATCATCGAATGTTATGTGACTGAAGAGGTCATTGAATTTTATGATGATTACATGGCATAGGTCAAACCGATAGGTGTACCTTAATCTCACCATAGGGGGAGGCTGAAAGGTATTAGAACCATCGAAAGAAAAGCAATCACTCTAGATATGGATGCGTATGCTCAAGCCCATTTCACGGTCTTGCAACACATGACTAATGTGCCCCTGTATATTGACCAGCATAAGGACGTGCTTTGGCAACAAAATCTGGAGCGACCGGATGTTTGGATCACAAGACAACACAACAGTCGGTTCAACCAATGGTTGAAGTAGCGACTCACTAGGAGCTCATCAAGTGATATGCTGATATAGTTGGTAAAAGGGCCAACATTTATAGTTGTGACATGGCAATGATATAACACAAATGGGTACAAATTTTATACATAGGTTTAGAATGTAAATAGCACTAACTAGAATAATGGTATCTGCATAGATGCATTTAGTATCAATAGATTGAGCAACTCCTACTATGGGTTTATAGAGGAGATTTAGGGGCTCGACTACATGCTTTTCAAGATCTCCTTGTTTCAGTGCCGTTGGATCTATCTCATATAAGTGAAGGTTAACAAGTACGATGTCACTATCATGTATCTCAAACATGTCAGATACAAAGATGAACCATTCGTACCCGCTAACCAAATTGTTCAAGTTTTTATGTAACCGACTAGGCAAATAAGAAGCGTCACGTAGTTTTTTATTGAAAAAGGAGGATTGTCGGAGTTGAGAATGTAGTGGATAAGGAAGAATATAATCAATTTGATGAGTTGCCTCCTTTTAAAAATGGCATAAGAGTCAAGGAAGAACAACATGACGAAACTAACTACATATGCATCAATCATCATGAAAGGCTAATTTCAAAGAAAATAAGCAAGTGGAATAATGAATGAATTAATGTTTATGTGTCATATGTTCTGTATTTGCATTTATATATGTATGTGAGAATGTGTAATACATATGTGAATTTGCATTTATGTATATAAGAATGTGTGATATATATATATATATATATATATATATATATATATATATATATATTATATATATATATATATATATATATATATAAATGTGATTCATTATGAGAATGTGTGATATATATGTGAATTTCCATACGTGCGATGACATACGTTGCTAGTTGCGTGCAAAGCGTGGAAGAACTTCAAGAGCATGCTTATCAAGCAATACGTGGGGAAGGATCCGACACCCTTCTAGAAGTATCCATTCCTGGAACCGCAATGGCAAGAGTTTATGGCGATGAAGATGATAGATAATTTTATGAGTGAAAGTGCGGCGCACAGGGTCCTCTAGGAAAAAACACGCACTCCCACAGACTCAACACAGTTGGATATACGGGTAAAATCCCACAATAAAGAAAGGAGGACAAGCATGCAATCCTACAGGAGGCCTCCCCGCCATTTGTTAGGATCCCTGATGAGTGCGCTCCAAACTAGATAAGAGCGATGTCATCTACCGTGTTCCTTTCGAAACCCCACATACGAGGAAGTGTCCCACTGCATGGTAAGACATCAAACTAACTAGTTTGTAATTATTTCATAACTTCATAGAAGTGAAATAACATGTCGGGCTCTTGCAGGAAGCGCTAAGTGTAGAATCATCCCAAGGCTCATTCCAGGCAGTCAGGGAGAGAGATATACTCTTCGCGGCCCTAGAAAACAAGGAGCACCTGGGTCACATGAGAGACCTTGGTCTTTATGTTCTTTGAAAATATGGTTTCTCAGAGGACTCTAAAGCATACCGGAGTAGGAAGTGAGCCAAAGCCAAGCGCGAGGCATAGCCATGAGAGGTGATTAGGGCATCTCTTAGAGAGGAGATCGTTGATGCTGTCAGAGATGAGATGCAAAGGTATATAAAAAATCAGTTGGAAGCCGCCACCGCTCCTGTGCTAGCCAGCCCCCAACCGTTGGAGAAGCTGCGCATCCAACCCTACCTCGAAAAGCAACCACAGATTTCCTATCGATGATATTCTGGTAATAATTATTATCTCTGGAATGTTCGCTCCATCGATCGGCTTGTTGGAGTAGTTAATTTTGTATTGTTATGTAGGTGATTACGAAGTGCAAGCTCCAAGTGAGATATGCCTGCATTGCCCTGTATGCTGCTTGGGGCTAGACGTATTCATTCGGTGCTAGGGCCTTGATGCATGGTATAACTCTAGTACCAGGTTTCGTAAAGTGAATGTGGATGGTATTCATGCTAATTTCGAGGTCATCCTATTGCAGATGCCCTAAACGATGAGGTTGTGACTCTAGGGAAAACCATTGGAACATTCATCCAGTGGCCTAAGAGGGGCATCTGTGTGGAGGCTCCTACACCGGTGCCAAGTACACGAGATCTATCTGCACCAGTGCCAAGTCCACGAGAGCTATCTGCACCGGTGCCAAGTCCACAGGAGCTATCTACACCATAGCTACCTGCACTGACATGGCAAAGGTGCGGTGCATCTACATCTCATACCTAGTCGACTACCGTGAAGTTGACCTCTAACAACCAAGGTGACAAGGGCAAATCAAAGAAGATCGATGATATCCTCTACTTGTCGTTAGCCTGAAAATTTAAGCATAACATGCATGAGAATATATGATGATGATGTCAAGGGAAAACTGGGAATTGGATTAAAACCCGTTCAGAAGTCTCCCTCTTCACCGAGCATAACACGCACGAGAAGAGATGATGATGTCAAGTGGAAACTCAACTTTCGATGGGATCATGAAAACCCTTCTGGTTAAGGCAGAAAATCATCATGAAAGATTCTAAAACAAACTTTTAGATATACTTCTCAATTATTACAAATGAAAAATCAAAGGAAAATGAAGAAGAAAAATAAACATTTACAGCAAACTTCTCATTTGCATTTCTTCTAATACATTTTGAGGCTAGAGTTGAAACTTTAAAGGTGCTAGAATGCTTCATACACAGAAGCTAACATGTGGCCAGATGGCTAGGCGAGTAAGTATGCACCAACCCACTAAGGTTCAAGTACTAGCTTGGTGCTGGTGTCCACTAATTTTATAAGTACACACGTGCATATTTAGTGGAAAAACACGTGCTCATGCTCTATGAGGTCTTGGGCACGCTCCATAAGGTCTTGGGTTTCTCAAATAAATTTGTAGTATGTGTGGATGACACATACATATATGTGCATATGAGTGATGTAAGTATGATGTATGTTAAGTGTGCACGTCTGCTTCTACTCTAAAAAAAGAATGCTCCATACACTAAGTAGCCTAACTAAAATATGCTTGATAATACCACTAAAGTTGAGTTTCCACTTGATATTAATCTCCCCATGCCAGGAAGCAATATATGCATACCATATCATCTCTACTGATGTAATATGTTTGCTACATTAGTTTGTATCAATAACACGAGTAACAAAGAGTAATCTTAGGAGCTTACCAAACTAGTAAATGGGAAGTCGACGGTGCTAAGAAAAATTTCAATGCAAGTATAGTGTCCCGTAATGCAAATCAGCCCCTTAAGATCGGGAACTAAGTAACATGCTCCCTCCGGTCACAACTAGGCAATGTTTTAGACGGACACACGGTCTCTAATATAAATCACAAGTACATTCACCACTAATTTTTATTATAACATATTTAAAAATTTAAAAATATGAAACTTTTTGGAACAAACACACTCATATGTTACGACCTACTTAATATTTATGAAAATATTATCGATTAAAGTTAAAATAGTTTGGCTGTGTAGCAGTAACCAACCCTAGATAGCCCTTCATTTCTCGCAAACCTGTGCATGTGGATCCCAACACCCATAAGGACGGCGAGAAAAGCTTTGACAGATGAAGCAGAAGCAGCCGTTCACAAGCACCAGAAGACATCTTTATAGCCTCACATTACATCGGGGCGCGGTGGGTCCGAAGGGCCGACATATATCCCGGCGAAACATAGCTGTAGCTCAGACGCACAGGCTCCGGCCGCGTACTGATCCCAGCAGCAGGACAACCATGCATATATCATATATGTATGCACACCAACCTAGGTAGCTGCAGCTGCGTGCCCTCGATTTCCTCTCATTTATGCCCTCCTTTAATTTACTATGCACAGGCCCTTAATTGTGGGCCTGCAGATCTCCTCTCAAGTGTTCAAAATGAAAAAATATTCTCCTCCTTGGCATTAGTACAGCCTTTCCAACCTCCTGAAGCCTCCAAGTTAAGGAGGTCTCTCCATGTCATACCTCTTTCGTGGATGCCATTCACTGCACTGAGCTTCGCTTCAATGAAGCTTCGTCTTTGTGTGAAAAAATGCATCTGAGAGAAACTGGAGGGAGGGAGCCAGAGGGACATGCATGCGCGCGTTTGCTGGATAGCTAGCTTTTCTCTCTTTCTTTCTTTCTTTCTTTCTTTCTTTCTTTGAAACGAAGATAGCTAGCTAGTAAGGTGATGCTCCTTTCAATCTTTTTTAATTTTGAATCATCTAGTGGTAAAAATAAGTACTTATTGATCCTTCTTGGGAGGTGGGGGCCTTGACCCTGACTAGTTATTTCTTTCGGTATTACTATTTCATAAGGAAGAAAATGGAACACTAACCATGACAACTATATATGTGTATTTCTAAACAGGGAAGGTATCCTACGTGTGCACACACACTCTTGTGCAATCATGCACTTGTGCACCGTCAGCCATCCGATCTCCATCCAACGTCGCAGATGGACGTGTGTCACTTTTTGCAAAAACCGCCCGCCTCTCCTATTCAATTTGCAAATCCCCATCCTCCATTCGCCTAGCCTCTTCCTAGCCGGGCGCCCTTCCCCTGAGCCATCCCATCCTCCCTTCACCCGTCCTCTCCCATTCAATTTGCAAATCCCCTGAGCTGCCTGCCCGCTCAGGGGAAGAGGACAGGCGAAGGGAGGATGGGATGGCTTGGGGGACGGGTGGCCGGCTAGGAAGAGGCTGGGTGAGTGGAGGATGGGGGATTTGCAAATTGAATGGGAGAGGTGGGTGATTTTTTTTTTGCAAAAAGTGACAAACGTCCATCTGCGATGTTGGATGAAGATCGGACGGCTGATAGTACACGAGTGCATGAGGGTGGGTGTGTGCGCAGGATACCTTCCCTTCTTAACAATGTGATTTACTCCCTCCAAGTTTTATAAAGCGTATTTTTGCAATGATTTTGTATATAAATATAGAGTTATTTCATATTTCAATGTAAAATTAGTATGATATTTCCTTTATATCCCTAATAAATATGCATCTTTACTTGCTATTCTCTACATGTATGTATTGAATATAGTGCTTAGAGATAATAATTATGGGTAATCTAGTTATTTTCACTGTCTCCTTGATCTATGTATATCAAGAGAAAATACGTCTTATAAACTTGGACGGAGGAAGTATATTTTATTGCAATGCATTGCACATTCACTATGTTGTACCAAAATGGATGTCACGGTGGTTTCACTCTAGCATAACAAAATTATGTAGTAAGTAGCAATTACCTTCATTTTCAATATGTATTCTCACTTTATGTACAGGTAGCTAATACATCCTTTTATGCTTAATTTTTAAAATTTTAAAAATGGATTTAGCCTCTGGCAAAATGAAACATTTGCAAAAGTTTTTAAATACATTCACGAGTCTCGACCGAGCGACCAAATTATTGGTAAACATGCATGAAAAGTTAACTGATAATCCAGCAAAATCAGTGTTATACAATAACATGCTATAAATGCGTACTTTGTAATATGCACAAAACATGAAAGGATAATCGATCGGTCAGTGGTGTCGATGAACGTATGTAACCTAAAGCTATCTAGCCACCGATCGACGAGCTTCTGCCACGAGAAATTTAAGGGGGGTTTTTTTTTTGCGAGGGAGAAATTTAAGTTCTGACGAGTGTATATATATGTGCAATGTCCATGTATGCATGGTGCCCTATAATTGTTGTCCTGCAATTCTGTTTCGTGGTCACCGGCGCCAGCACAGGAGGCTCCCTTGTCGTCTGGCTGTTGTTTTCTTCTCCGCCTGACATGCTATGAAAGATCAGAAGCAGTACTGCGCTGCGCATGGTGGTACATGCTTGCATGCGTATTTTGTATTATATCGTATGCAAGAATGAATGCACCAGTGCAAGTGCCCTCTCTCTCTCTCTCTGATCGAGTGATTCGTACTGGCACGTAAGCTAGTGGCACACCACAGAGTACGGTTCTAAATAGTTTCCGTTTTTAGCTGTGGTTTTTAATTGAAGTGGTTTTTTAAGCTAGTTTCTATAAATTATTTGTAGAAATCACTGTAGGAGCCAATTTAAATAAATTAATTTCTTAACATGAGTGTCCGTTATTCTCTTAGGGCATGTTTGGCTGCGGCTGCGGCTTATGGTTTTTGGCTGAAAATTTTGAATTTTGGCTGTTTACGGTACATATTACAGACAGAGATACTCACTTGCGATTTTGGCTGGTACAGATGTTCGGCTTTTGATATGTACATTGTGTAACTTGTAGACCTCATCTTGAAAAAATACTCCGTTTGAAAGTTAGGTACTGTAGCAAAAGTTAAAAGCCGCCAGCTTCGGAGGAAAAGAACACGCCCATAATTTTTTTCACAATTACTTAAAAGTTATAGCCAAAACCATATACATCACTTTTAAAACAGGATCATGCATCATGCATGAGAGGAAATGATAAGCTAAGCTTCGCGTGCATTCTGGTAGTTGATGGGGTTAATGTGCTAGTAAATGTTGCGGCAGCACAGGCAGAGTTGAGGGAGAGAGAGACGACGGCTGATCATTACTTAATAGGGGCTGCAGTTGCTATTACTTCAATGGCATAGATGGATCGATCATATTTATGAGTTACGTAACTGTGCCATGACTTCTCCGTGTCTTGCATCATTCATGGTTCGTCGATGTAAGGCATGAAGGATATATACGAGAGAAATGTGCCTATGGCCTCTTTCAGGTAGCTTAGGGATCGAATTATCGATTTTTATCCCATTCTAGTGGTTCATTCATCGTGTTAGTGAGGTGGCCGGTATAGCCAATTTATATATGTGGTAGTGATGTGTTTGGTCCGACATTGAAGTTTAAAGTGTACAATTGTGACACAAGGTGTTTCATGGTCAGAATTTTGCAACTCGCTCTAGGGTGAAGTGAGGATGACAAACCAGATGAGTTGCTACGCGCGTGTATCACATCCTCCCATGCGGGGGAAGCATAAAAAATAGGCCCTAGGATGTTGTTGGTTATTAGAGCATCACTATAGCTCATGGCCTGTTTGGCAACAGCTGCGGCTTATGGCTTTTGGTTGAAATTTTTGAATTTTGGCTGTTTACGGTACAGATTACGGAGAGAGAGATACTCACTTGCGATTTTGGCTGGTACAGATGTTGGACTTTTAACGTGTACATCATTTAACTTGTAGACCTCGTCTTAAAAAAATACCCCATTTAAAAGTTAGGTATTATAGCAAAAGCCAGAAACCGACAGTTTCGAAGAAAAAGAACATGCCCTCAGTTGCACGAAAGCATGCGCCTATGGCCTGTGGGCCCATGTGTGAGCTCACGGCATGAATGTGTATTTATTTAGGGCTAGTTTTCTAGCATTTCGATCATACGATGTACTGCCATGGCATACTATCGATGATGCCATCCCTCAAACGAGGTTAGCCGGTGCCACTCGGTTAGACTGAAATAAGTTAATTTATAGTCGAAATTACATTATAGCTTACTAAAATTATATTGTAGCTGATGATGACTTATTTGTCGTAACTAAAATTTAAAAAAATTAAAATAAAAAATAGGTTAACCTACCACGGACAATATAAATGAATACGGGTAAAAAGAACCGGTAAAAAGCTCAAAAAAGCCAAAAAGGCAGAAAAGATGAAATTTATGAATAGTGAAAAATAAGCTAGAAGTTAGAAGCTCAAATCGAAATAAGCAGGGTAAGTTGAGGTGGCCAGTTAAGGGCACTCCCAATGCAGAAACTATGAGATAGTTTCTATACTTGCCGATTAATGTAGACACTACCCATAGAAACTATACTCCCAATGGATAGTTTCTACAAATAAAATTTTCATCCAATCATCTATCTTCTCTCTCCTATCATCTACCTATCACAGCTCTTTCTATATTGGTTCTTGTGTAGACATGGTTTCTATATAAGAAACCATTTCGTTATCTCTCCTCCTTAACTCCAATGACACATCAGCATTTTGCTTACTTGGCACCTTATTTAATGCCATAGAAATTATCTATAGTTTCTGCATTGGGAGTGCTCTTGTATGTGCAGAGCAGTGAGAAGCTTAATTCCTATTGAATTGTTGCTTTTTTCCAGGACATCGCATCATTCATATAAGTTAGTTTGGGATCATATGTCAATACGACAGACTCACTAAATGAGATCAAAGGTTAAATAATAATAATAATAATAATAATAATAATAATAATAATAATAATAATAATAATAATAATAATAATAATAATAATAATAATAATAATAATAATAATAATAATATGTCTTTTGAAAATTAAGTTTAAGTTCCGGTGCAAACATTTGTCTAAATTTAAAAGACCAAAATGTGACATTCACTAGGAGAATCGCATGTATTTTGCAAATTGGATAATTCGAATTGTCAGCTCAATTCTGCTATTTATGACGACTTCACTGAAGTATATGCTCCATCAAATATGTACATGTGAGGTTTTTGTTGTATTAGTGTTTTGCATTGTTCATTGATAAATATGTTCGAAGTCGCGACTAAAGTCATAGAATCCTACTTTCTGGCCGGATTAAATCAACAGAAGTCACACTATATCTACATCAGGATCTAGATAGGATCAAGGTAGAATCGCAATAATCCTGTCCATGGAATCCATTAAAATCTCAGCTGGCCAACTCTGGATGATTCTATTATTCCAACCGATCTTCCGAACGTCATATCATTCAAACAAAACTCCGATTGTGATTTTCTATATATGGAAATATATAGTCTTGACAAGCTCTACACAACTTTGTAGTATTATGTCTTTATGTATAAGATACTACTTTCATGTCCAAACTTAATTGAAGTTCTGTTAGTACATCATGATCTTTCTTTTGACATGCATGAGATGGTATAATCCACGATATGTATTTTGTACAAAAATTTGAATAAAAATGATTAAATTACATTGCAGTTACAAATATCTGTATTTTATTATTTCGTATAATCCATGATGATCCTACGAGCCGATACTATGTTTTGACTCTCTTGATGGGTACTGACGATCCAACTTAGGTCCCGTTTGACACAGCTCCACCACCGGCTCCTGAAGCTGTTTGGAGCTGTTTTGTGCCAAACGGGGTACAACAAAATAGCTCCACCCAAGGAGTCCCTTAAAACCTGCTGAGACAAAAGTAGCTCCTTGGGTGGAGCTGAAAAAAGTAGCTTCACCCAGCTCCACTTGTGAAGTCAAAAAAACAGCTCCACTTGTGAAGTGGAGCCGTGCCAAACGGGGCCTTAGAATCCCGACTGGCTGACTTTGACGTCCTTGAAATTTATAACTCTTAATTTCAGTGCTATATAATTGCATTTCCAATTATTTATCATGGTATTTGAACTCCAAAAAAACTGTTGTAATCTACTATGACCACGTTTTAAATAGCTTTTAGCTTCTGGCTCGTAGCTTTCAGAAGCCAAAAGTTGTTTGGAACGCGTTAGATTCTTAACGTAGCTTTTTTCCTTTGTATTATCCGTGGAGATATGTTGTTTTCCTTTTTTCTTCATTTTCTTTTAATTGAATTCCTCAGGAAAAAAACTAACAACCGTTACAGTACCATTTCAGCCAAAAACCATAAAAAAAAGTCAAATGCAACAGGGCCCCTCACCCCTCCATGTATGGGCCTGAATTTATACTAGGTTAGGTTATTCACTTTGTTGCCTTAGCTTCCGCTTCTTTACGTAGTGGAGTATTTTGTGAAAACGAGTGTACTAGTTAATAGCATGGTTAATATTTTATGTATGTGTTTCATGGGTCCCTTGAGGGGCACCGCTCCAACTGGCTAAAAGCTTTGACTTATGGCTGTGGCTTTTGGTTTAAAGCTGAAATTATAAAAAAAATAAAAACAACATTATATCTCCGCGGTCAATGGAAAGGAAAAAACAAAAGCCAAAGACCAAAGGCCAAAAAAGCCAAAAAAAACCTAAAAAGTCAAAATTAGAAGCCGATGCATTTCAAATGACTTATGGCTTAAATAAGTCAAAAGCCAAAAAAATCAGAAGTTAAAGCTGTTTAGAGCGAGAAGTATAGGGTTTTCTAAGCCTTCCCAAGTGCAGGACATTAATATCAAAGTTTAGTAGAGGACACACCGAATATTATAAAATGATCACATAGATAATCCTTTACCAATCCTTGCTATATTTGTCCATGCATACCATGCATGGCTTTATACATCTTCTTAGAATTTATCAGCTCATTGCAATGTAGGAGGTTCCAATTCTTTGTAACGTCTTTGACCATATTTATGTACATATAAGCATGAGATCGCCATTATTCTATCTAAGAATAACCCATGCATGTAGCATATACTCTCTCTGTCCATAAATATATGTTATTTTTTTTTTACTTTTTGTTTTCTCAAATGCACTTTGACTATAATTTATTATCATAATATAGTAGAAAAATATAAAATATATACTATAAAAGTATTTTGCAGTACAAACCCAATGATATTATTTTTATGTAGTCAATCTATATACGTTAATATATATTAATAATTAAAGGTTGAAAATATTGGCCGTATAGAACTTACAGTAACCTATATTTATGGACAGATGAAGTATATCTCGTTGCAATGGCTAGCAGCTTTTAGTAGCGGTCCAAACCAAGGAATCGATTATATATACATGAAAAGCAATACGACATACACAAAAAGACATGTACAAGTGGCTAGGCCACCACTTTATATATTTACCAAATTTGATGGACATGCCTTGTCTCTATCTTGTTAGATTTTTGCTGCTTATTATGTAAGCTACAGCTTTCTTAGCGGTGGTCAAAAGGAATATTACCAGCGATTCATGTGATCTAACACTAGTAGCTCAACATGTTCCTAGCAGCCGTGGGCAAAAGGAACATGATTTTATTTCTGTGGTGAAAAGTACATTGATTAGTAACAATGCAGTCTACCTTAAATGAAATTTACTCTAGTGCATGGATGGCAGTGTGCAAAAGGAGTTATGAATTAGTATCAAAATGTAAGACAGGCAAAAGAGAGTTAATACAATTAATTTCAGAGCAAGGCACAATAATGAGAAGCTTGCTGTAAAGCTGAGCTATTTCGTGCTAACTCAATCATGCCTCCGTATCTTCACTGCTTGCTCTTCATGTCCAGCTAGGACTCAATGTTGAAGCACTTGGGAGCATTCAGAAGTGGCCAGCAGGGGGGCATGTGCCACATCTGTGATCCATGCATCTTCAATTTAAGTACCCAAAATTTGTGCACTGCCATATATATGAACCAAAGCTTTTACTAATTAGTAGTTGTTTGCTTGATCAGTAGTTCAACCTATGATTTGAAATTGCCCCAATTTGAGAAATATCTGAGGTGTGCCTTAGCTTTATGACATGCCTTGTCTTGCCCTAACACCAAGCAATCTCGTCTCAAAAAAAAACTCTTGGCTCTTGGTACGAGTATGCTCAATGCTCAGCTGAGGAATGAAACGGAAGGAGAGATTGAAAACAGCAGCAGGAGGGGAACACAGATGAGAGATTCACGTGATGAGCCAAATTAATTAAAATGCAGGAGGATTTGATATCTGAAATGAACCATGCATTCATGAACCTTACTCCCGGCAGGCGCCGCTCTAGGTGGCTCATAATTAGAAGGGAACAAATACAGTTAAGGGAGGACGCGATCGATCGGTGTGGGTGCCGCCTGCCCGGGCTGGCCGGCGTGTCGGAATCGACGTCGTCGTTGCCTCCGGGGGATGTACGAGGGAGCAGCCCGCCATTTAAGCAACACGTACAACTCTCTCAGACCATGCCTGATCGACGAATTGAAACGATGGATGTTGACGGTACGTGGGGGAGGTACACGTGATTGGTAGTACGTACTGAAAGGCTATCGTCCCACTTATTTCGGCTTGAGTTTCTGACTTATTTTTTATTATTTATAAATTTCGTCTTTTTTGAACTTTTAACTTTTTTTAGCTTTTTTGCCAGCTCTTTTTTTTTGTTTTTTTGAGCTTTTTTGCCAGTGTAATTTCAGTCAGTTATAGTGTAATTTCAGCCATAAATCACTATTTTTCAATCCAACCGAGCGGGGCCTATATGTAAAGTTGGGACATCCTATGATAATGCAGGTGATAGCCTGGGACAGAGCTAGAAAATATAGATGAGGAGACCATGCATGTAGTAAGAGAAGAGCTAGCATCGAGACAGAGCTAAATATAGGAGTGAGCTAGCATCGAGACACAGCTAAATATAGGAGTTTTTCATTTCAAAGAGGAAAAGAGAACTACAAGCGTAAACACTATATTTGTTGTTTTCCAAGCGTTGTTATTGACTTTACTTGTATGGCCTTTAAGATAGAACCTTGACCATCATTTTAATAATGGTTATGTTAGTGTAAATAAAAAAAATATTAAGGAAGTTCATTTAATAACATTCTAATCATATAGTTTTTATGTCACCAATCTAGAGACTTCTGTATATTCTCGGGGAAATAGATACTTTTGTATATATGAAAGAATAAATTTGGAAATGTTTCGCTACACAGATTCTAGAGCATCACTTTTGTAGATGGAGTAGCACATGTGTGGGTACATATATCCTCAGCCAAGAGATAACAAAATTGTTTGTAGGCTAGGGCATTTGATCAAAAGATGGTAAACTCTATGCAAATTGATGGCACAGCACAAAATTAGGGCTTCCTGCAATCCTTGGAAATAGATGTTTGTACTCCGTACTAGATATGCTTCTAGGGGTGAAAACGGATCGAATATGAACGGATAATAGCTCTGCTATATTTGTTTTCATATTTTTTTCCCTAGATGTGGATATGAATACGAATATGAATAACGTCAAATACAAAAACAAAGTGAATATGAATCAAAATGAATACGGTCATGAATATTTCTTTCAACATAAAAAAACCCTTAAATTGTTTGCATAACATCAACTGAAACAAAGAATTAGTTTATACAATCAAAATATTGGTCAATTCAGTGTATTTCCAGCAATCAAATAATATATATCATCAACAAGATCACAACAATAGTAAGAAACAAATTAAACAAAATAGAACTATAGATGATTCATCACCGAAACACTTTTTCAGTGTACATGTTTATATCCACTTCCTAACAAGTTTTAAACGTAAAATGACTCAATATGCTCTTCCGTATATGCTTTATTTACCACTTTTGTTTAAAACTCGATATCTATTGCCTGCCACATGAGCTTTGTATTATTCATTATAAAATATTTTACTATTATTTATTTATTTTTGTATATAATGAATGTGTTTTGCTACTCCCAAGAACAAAGAATGATGAAAGGAATCATGTTTGGGCAAAATCCGAAGAAATATCAGGTGCCGATAATACTATTTAGACATTTGGATGGTATATTTGGGAAATTAAATGGAGTCACATAAAAATACTCACAATTACAAAGTCGTGGATCACATTGAAACCCAGAATTTAGTCTATTCAATTGACTAATTTGGACTCCGAATAAGAAAGTTATGGACTCCGAAAGACAATACACATGTAGCCTCAAACAATACCCCCCGGATATCTGGTGTTCCAGACTCATGTATCTCCAAATATCCAAAACGTATCTGTATTCGATGAATAGTATGCCACCGAATTTGTATTTGTTTTTGATAAAAATAATCTGTATTTACTTCCGATCTGACATTATCCAACAAATATCCGAACTGGTAGTATTCATATTTAAAAATGATTTGGATTGGTCGAAAATTATCCAAACCATTTTGACTCTACATTGTTCCCCTATAAACATTAGTTGTCCAAGTTCTGGGAAAGGGCTTAACTCCGGTGCTTGCTGTAAAGATAGCGTGTAAACCATAATGATAAGTACTCTAATCTGTGCCGCCAAATGAATTTTCAAATGTGTAGAAATACAAGTGTACGCCTATATCACTAGTACATGGAAAGGCATATATGCAAAAGTGGAATAATCCAGGGAATCATTTGAAAAGTGTCATGGTTTTATGTGTTTAATTTGACTCGAGACTTTCAATGGCTAATGTTGCAAGCTAACTTTTATTATTATATCATATTTTCTTTAGACTAACTAGTCATAAATCGGTGCGTTCGTACGAGCTACATTTTTTATTTTGCAATTCACATGGTATGCATCTTGTATAGTGCCTTTAGTGTCAATTAGTATTTTTTTAACTCCATTTATATAAATTGGAATTGCAGGATCCAAATTATAAAACTCTTAGAATTTGAAATTCGAATTTATTTTTTCAAACCATGATTCTGAGTTTACATATTTTCAATAAAAAAACCATTTGGAGTTCTTTAAAAAAAATTAATAATACACCATCTAGCCTCTATGTTAATTTTATGCATGAAGGAAGAAAGGGTAGAAATTCTAATTTTTCATCTGTTTGCATGCTGTTCGATGATTCTAGAAAATCTATCGTGTCTAATCCAGCTCATGGCTAATCCAGCTTTTTTTGATATAGATGCTATATAGATGCTTTTTTTTGGTTTTGTGGTCTAATCCAGCTCATGGCTGCAGTTGATGTACATCTCGTTTTCTAGTCCGACTAAGCATGACGTTTCTGTCAGGCACAAACTCTTTCGTTATTATCAACTGACACGATAGTATAGACATTGTTGTGCGAACACCAAGCCGTAGATTGCACCAACATGTAGAAATTTGGATGACAAAGATATTTTTTTTACATGATTAATGTGAGAAGTTTTAGCCATAAAATTTTCCTCTTTTCAATTGGGAATTTATCCAGTAGTCAGATTCTTTTTTCTTGAAAACTGTCTCAAAACTCATGCACAACGTGTAACGTTTCACATTTTCTAACTAATGTAATCGACGTAATTAGTGTCAATAACAACAATTAAAACGGTCAAATTAATATTAGGGATCAAACCCTCTAGTTAGATTATCAACTTAGGAACAAGCCAATCAACCAAAATATATCTATGTAGTCCACGTTGTACAGTAGGGACAACAAAACACTTCGAGTAGGGACAGCAAAGCACTTCAAGAAGGAACAACACAGCAAAAGATTAAAGCTAAGCTAGCCGGTCTAGAAGAGGAGAGAAGGGAGAAGAAACATTGGCCACGACACCAGCAAGCCCACCCCTCTCTTCCTTTTATTTCCACCCCAATTCCAACCCCACATAGCCACATCTTGCCAGGGCATGCGAAGGCGATATATTACGCAGTTGGGTGATGGTTAGACCACCCTAGCCAACACTATGTTCCTTTCGGTGGGTCTGGGTGAGGGTCAGACACCGCCCTAGGCTGCCGATTGAGAGTACCTTGGTGGAGATATAATATACTAAGATAGATATAAATGTTTTGTACTTTGATCTAGGCACCACATCTTAGGAAATACGAGGATCCATGAGCCACCAGGATTAGAGTGATAATGGGTAAAGTGATTCAAGCCTATGCAATGCTATACAAATCATGAATTCATGCCTGTCTCTGAGAAAGGAGATTATGGAAATCAATGGAGATTTTAGTTGTTCATACGAGTGCTCAGTGCTTTTGAAAGTAATAAATCTGAAATCTTTCACATCTAAAAATCATTACTAGCGATGTGAAAGATTGGGTCTTGTGAGCAATCTTGGCTTTTTTTTGCTGTATTTACTAACGAAATACCAGAAGTAGCCCCCATTTGCAAGAAATGCCACTTCTGGCTCCCTCCCGCGGTCGAGGCATGTGCCAACTCTCCTCAAGTGCCGGGGGAGCACTTGAGGCACGTAATATGCTCCCTAGGCGTATTTGCTCCCCTAGAGCGCCCCTCGACCGCATTAGCTCACCTAATGTGGCTCCTGGGCGCATGAGGTGAATTTATATTGTAGCACCAGGTATGTACATATTTATTAAGAATGCTTTTCGTACGGATTTGTAGATATAGCAAATGAGATCGATAATTTTTTGGAGCCTCCCGACACAGTGTGCTTGTTTGCGTAAATTTTTTTGTAAATTTAACCTTTCTGATTTTTTTTGAAAAATTTATTTAAGTGTACTATTTGTAGGAATTTTGTAATATAGGAAATGAGGTCCAACATTATGAAATTTATTTTGAAGGCTCCTTATACAGTGTACTTATTGTGTAATTTTTACAGAAATTTATATGTTACTTCAGGTATATCGCTAGTAAATATGGCAAAAAAAAACCAAGATTTCATCTTGTGATGCATGCATGGTTTTGTTTATAGTTATTGTTTCTTTGATGTCTTGTGACACGTACAAATCAGTCTTGGACATGTGTAGGTCGTACTCTGCTAAGTTTGCTATATGCACACAAATAATAAACATGTTTTTTTTGTACATCGGGGCTTGAGACTATAATTGGATAGGTGTGAGATTCTGTACTGCCTATGACTCCCTATCACTATTTTTTGTTCTTTGGATCGTTGTAATCGAACTCAAATAGATTCCATGACTTTACCAATATTTCTCGATGTCATTATAATAGAGGGCATGTTTTTGTCTTTTTTATATGTTTGTCAGAATTTCTTATTTTTTATTTATATAATTTTAAAAGCATGATGAATGGTGAATAGATATTATTTACCTCTTCATTTATTTTGATATTAGTGCTACTCTTGTTAGAGAAGAAAGAATAGAATCACTACTCTTTTTATTAACATGGTAATTTCTAGTTTTTCCCTCCTGAAATTAATGTAAGGCTTTCTAGGAGTCTCTAATTAGTATAGATACATATAGATAGATTCTAATTTGATAGCTCCTCAAGGAAAAAACCAAAATTTTATGAGCTTCATTTGCCAACCCCTTATATATAACTATATACACAACACATCCACCATAGCCAATTAACACGCTAAGGGCGTGGACAATGGTTTGCCTATCGAGCCGTCTCAAACTTATCCACATGTCCAGCTAAAAAAACACAAAAAAACACAACCTCTACAATCACCATCTCTAGGACACACTCAATGTTAATTTTTATATTTTCCTTTGTAGTGGGTCTAACACGTCAGAGATTTCTAAATGGCCCTACCTCCTTTCTTCCTCCCTACCAACAACCTCCACAACACATAAACACCTCCATCGGTGCCTCCTCTCTCTCCCTCCCCACCGTCACCGCTGACATCTCTATGAGCTCGCGCCAACGCCGCCATCTCCTTGAGCTTGCACCGCCTTGTCAACTCCTCGAGCTCATGCCTCCGTGCGTTGCCATCTCCTTTGAGCTAGCAATGCCACCCGCCATCTCCTGGCACATCGCCCCTCCATCCATTGTTAGCCTCTAACTCCTCGTCGGCCCCTAGCAACTGGCTGGCCAGATTTGACTAGATCTGGCCAACTTGCCTCTAGATCCCACTAAATCTAGTAAGATCCGACTCATTGGTGGCAGCAGGCGGTCGGATCTAGCCAACGTCGCTTTCTTTGTCACGCCGCAATGGTCATCTGCCATCGCATTTGTCATCTTGGTGGTTGTTGTCCTGGTCATCCTCACCTTTGCAGATATTGTGGCGATTGCCCTAACACCTAGGGCCATAAACCCCGTGGAGATCAGTAGACAATATCCATATATATAACGAGCATCAAAGTCATCTGTTCATATCTTGGGTCACGCACTGAAGTCGATTACTATATTGCCCATGACTTCCCCTTGCCCTCTCTAGGTATACGTAAATCTTAGCTCTCGTGGGCTATAAACGGCTTAGGTGGAAGCAAATATGGCCACCGATCGACAGAGAGGCCCGGAGATGTTAACAAATATGGCCAAAGTGTAGTTGGTGGGCCCCACCAAACCGTATGTCTTCCCCTATATTTATGCCACCTTCGACCCTTGTCATGGCCATCACCAAGCAACGGTCGATCTCTAAGCTTGAAGGAAGCAAACTTGCCGAGATTCCTCCACTTGCGCAAACATTCTTCCCTACCATTCTCCTAGCTAGCAACAGCAGAAGAAACACAGGTTCGTACTGTCGTGCACAGCGTTAGCCATGGTAGACGCACTGTGCGATCAGCTCTTCGTGGACGTCGACGGCGAGTTCCAGCACCCGTCCGACGCCGACGACCTCTTCAGCATCCTCGAGACATGGGAGGACTGCATGAACGGCGGCGCTACCGCCGCCGCCTTGGGCCCCAGTGCCTGCGGTGGCCGTGGGCTGGCTGATCATGCTGCTGCGACGGCCAAAAAGCTGCCGGCGGCAGAGGCAACGCGGCAGGAGGCATGCGGCGGTGGCCGGGACGATGGCACAGCACAGGCGCAGAAGAGGCAGAAGTGCTCGCCGGCGTCGGCTGTGGCGGAGGCCGAGGAGGGGTCGGCGCCGAAGACGTCGCACATCACGGTAGAGCGCAACCGGAGGAAGCAGATGAACGAGCACCTCGCCGTGTTGCGGTCGCTCATGCCTTGCTTCTATGTCAAGCGAGTAAGATCGACTATATTTGAGCACTACTATATTTGAGTACTACTTGATTTACATTTCGATACGTTTCTCCTACGTTAGCATAGCTAACTCCATGATGATTTGTGCACGTACAAGCTAAGTCGATTAGATAGGGCATGCAGTCACTTATTACACCATGTTCTACCAGTACTACCATTCTGGTAGATCACTTGTTGACACCGATCTCCGCCGATCTTCCTTCCTTCTTGGGATCTGGTCCTACATAACGTACAACACTGTCTATCAAATGCATGCATGCTGAATGCTTGGCCAAGGCCCGGCCTAAGTAGGAGTCTATCTAGGAGCAGCCATGTTTTTCTTCTTGGGAACCCTGAGCTTAGACAGCTGCAGGACCAGACTTTCATTTTATCCAAGTTGAAAAACCTTGAACCTAACACACCCTAACCTACACCTTGGAACGAATTGAATCTAGCAGTATCAACAACAACAAACAATCTTAATCGTTGATCGATGTACCACTTGATTCTCGCCGGACATGTAACTAAGCTATACTTTCTAGCTTGTTTCTCTCATTAATTTTCTCCTGGTTCAATTCCTAGTTATTCCATATCTCTAAACTGCACACATGGATGCCATGTTTGTCGATCAGGGAGACCAAGCATCCATCATAGGAGGGGTGGTGGACTACATCAAGGAGCTGCAGCAAGTGCTGCAGTCGCTGGAGGCCAAGAAGCAGCGCAAGGCCTATACCGAGCAGGTCCTCAGCCCACGGCCGCCGCCGGTGTCGTCCTGCAGCCCGCGACTCCCGCTCAGCCCGCGGCCGCCGCTTCTCAAGTGCACGCCGCCGCTGAGCCCGCGGCTCGCCGTCCCGATCAGCCCCAGGACGCCGCCGACGCCCGGCAGCCCCTATAAGCTCCGGCCTCCGCAGCCGCCGCCAGGCTCCACCTACGTGTCCCCAGCGATGACGCCGACCCACGAGCCGGCCTCCTATCTTCCCTCGCTAGACGCCATCGCCGCCGAGCTATCGCTCTACGCCAACAAGCAGGCGCTGCTGCCCCCGGCCGGCCTCCTCCCGGACGTGAGGGTGGAGTTCGCCGGCGCGAACCTGGTGCTGAAGACGGTGTCGCACCGCGCGCCGGGGCAGGCGGTGAAGATCATCGCCGCTCTCGACGGCCGGTCGCTGGAGATCCTCCACGCCAAGATCAGCACCGTCGACGACACCGCCGTGAACTCCTTCACCGTCAAGGTGTGCACTATATACGTTCTTGCCACCCTTCCTTCATCATCAGCGCCATTAGAATCCAATTAATTAGAGAAAAAAGAAACAGGGGTAATATATATTCCATGAACATGGAGTGCACATGGGACCTAACACTGCAAGGACACAGTAAATGTGGATCAGAAGAAACATTCAATGGAACACTATTAGGTTACACTGGGATAGCGAATGAAATGCATTTGTTTCATGTGAGGTTCCCATGTAAAGTGCAAGCTGTAGTGCATGTATGGCTGCTGGCCACTGGCCAAGCATGTTGAAGCTGCAGTGGTCATAAATGTGGTAGGATGGTTATGTTCTACCCGGACATATGTATAGTTTAGAGCTCAGAGTATACAGTATAGTGAATAGTCCGGTATAGTACACAATTGCATGCTAACAGAGTTGCTGTAGGTGATACTATACTCACATTGTGAGGCGGTATGGATTCCTGCCATTCACTATGCATGGCCCTGCATCTCCAGAGATAATTATTCGCTTTTTTGGGAGATGAGATTCTCTGCCTTCTGTTCCTACGAAATTATCAGCTTTTTTTTTGAAAGAAGTGTCCATTTATATGTTGCTGTTTGGTGTGCTCCTGAAAGAAGACTGTGTAGGGCTTGTGGTTGCCATTGGTTTTGGTTGTTAATTAGTTCCAATATCATTTTCTCTTTGTTTTTTACCTGATATTTTTTATTTTTTTAGGTCTTTAAAATACAATTTTGACTGTTACTTTTTATAAATTTACATTAATATATACTAATGAAATTATAATATTGTAAAAGTATTTTTAACGATAAATCTAATGATATAATTTTCGTATAGTCATTTTAGATAGTTTTAAATCTATTGGTGATCAAACTTTAAAAATTTTGACAGCATGAATTATAGGAAGCCAAGTAAAAAATGACCGAGGGAGCTAGTACCTCTCATTTGCGGTTGAATGAGTGATGGCATGCTCCCGATGGAAAGAAAACTATACGGATATTGAAACGCATGTGGCTAATAAATGTTTAGTATAGGTCAGTGTATCCTCCAAGTTTTTCTTGTTTCCTTATAGTGCATTTTTTGGATGTGGGGCTGAGATTTTAGTTTTCTTTTTTCCTTTTGGGCTGGGATTAGGTCAGGATCCCCCACATCCGAACATATTCATTACGCCTATGTAATTTCCTTTTATACGGAGCACAAAAGCACTTTCTAGGCAATTATTTTCACCTTGCTTTTGAGCTTTGAGTTCCTCGATCGTAACATTATCAAGTCTACAACAGTTTCATCCTATAAACACATTGCTCCTGCAAATTAAATTTTTAGGAACACCTAGCTATAAAACTTCTTGCAATGCCTAACGTTTTACATATCTTCCCACAGATTGGAATCGACTGTGAGCTCAGCGCTGAAGAGCTGGTGCAAGAGATTCAGCAAACGTTCACGTAACGTGGCAGTTATTTAACTCGTCGAATTAACGCTGATGATGCATCGCCATGCATGCATATATATATACTATATACATGCATGTGTTGATAAAGAAGATGAAATTAAGTAGCAGCAGAAGAGATCACTGAATAGCTGGGGCACTTGATAGGCAGTACAAGCTTTACTCTAGCTAGCAAGCTAAGAAAGATCGATCATTTTACTACCATGTTTAGTTCTGTAGCTGCAGTGGTTAGATATGCGGTACATGTAATTCCACCACTCAACTCGTACCGGTAAGTTCATTTCAATTGCTACCTTGAATGTTGCCTTGTTTGGTACGAGCCAGGCACTAATTCAACTTGTAATAAGTTTAGCATGTGTTCCTTAATATCCAGCCTAGCTACTTCAATGATCTTACAATACAGGAGTGCACAATCCCACGCTCCCACCACTGGAAAACTCATCCATTCCCACATTACGAAACCTACTAGTCTGTAATTAAAATCCGGGCATTCCATTACGGAATGGTCCAAACGACAATGGGCCAAACCAGAATATGGAGGCTACAGTACCTTTTTGGGTGTTGATAAACATCACCAGGATATTTTCTTCCTAACTATCATCTAAATTTATGACTATTGGATTAGAGATCCAACGGCCATGAATTCTCCCTCCTCCAAAAAAAATCTCCCCTAAAAAAAGGGCGTTGGATTATACCTTGTTTCGTAAATTCAGGGTACTAGAAAAACGTGGAAACAAACACGTTGCTCATCGACTCAAGCGCTTGGTGGTAACATGTTGCTCGTCTAAAATCTTCAACGTAAAAGTGAGGTATTTTATGTAGTTCTAATCTTATGTTATTGTTAATATAAAGAAGAGGATTTCTAAAAAAAGAAAAAAGGGGGAAAGAAAAACCTTCGGAGCATAGCCTTCCTCCCGGGCTCTACGTGGGCTCTTTTCTTAAGAAATTGAGCTACACAACTCCCTGTGGGTTCTGTCGCTCTTGCTCTCTTGGGGCAAAGCCAACACAGAATATGTCTGATATGCTAACGCAAAACTGTTGGCCAGCATGAACTCATCGGTTGTTGTACAAATTTTCGTTGAGCCAATTTTCGGACATGTATAGCAGCATCGGAATAGCCCAAGGACAAGGCAGCTCATTTCTTTCAGTTCAACATTCCAACACTGAAGCAAACTAAACCAACGAGTCTGTGCATGCATGCGGCAAACTAGAAAAGAGAACATTAATCTAACTACATTGTGATGACTAAATTCAGCAATCTCCATAGGTCCAAGGTGAGGCGCTCGATCGATTGACAGAGAAATTTCACCAAATGATCGACCATGGTGAGGTTGCATGTATGGCAGCAGATGTCGTCCTCGGTGTTCCCCTCGGGGGATGTCCACCATGAACGACTCGATCACCAGCGTCCCTGGCTGGCCATCAATGACCTCAGGATGGACGGTCAGGGTGGATGAGTAGTTCTAGAACAATGAGAAAGAAGATGGACTGTTAACATCTCAGAAATATAGATCATGCAACCTTCAAATGCCTAGATCTACACTCAAATCACCAAGAAAAATTTGAAAAGTATTGAAGCACATTGTCGTTACTATATATGCATATCTACATATGAATCTACGCGGTTTAGGGGGTTGTGGAAGTATTATATGAACTATGATCTCACAAGATGTAACCGTCAATTGAATGGTGTAAAAGAGTCACACAATTTTTAGTCTGTACTCCCTCCGCTCACAAGGAAATGTTGTACTAGATTGTGTGCAATCAATTGTTACAACTTTAACTGAATATATTATTTAAAAAATATCTAGATTGAACATATGAAAACAACACGAGCAAATTTCCCATCACAAATTTTCATAAATTACACATTTATGCCATTTTATTTTAAATAATGTTAGTAAAATTAATCAAATGGTCAAGATGACGTGCGCGGCACCATTCAAAAACTTGACGCTCAAGACAAGGCTCAAGAATGCTTTTGAAAAACTTGGCACTTTGAACAAGGTTTGCAAGCGTTGTGGTTGGGGAGGCCAGAACACCATCATCTCCCGTTGAAAAAACTTGGCGCTCGAGATAAGGCTCATGAGCGCTTGTGGTTGGGGACGCCGGAGTGCCATCGCCTTCCATTGAAAAAATTGGCACTTGAGACAAAGCTCACAAGCGCTTGCAGTAGGGGAGGCCAAAACACCACTGTCTTCCATCAAAAACTTGGTACTCAAGACAAGGCTCGCGAGTGCTTGCAGTTGGGGAGAGGCCAAAACTTCATCATCTCCTTCCAAAAAAACTTAGCACTCAAGATGAAACTCACGAGCGCTTCACGGATGGGGTGAGGCCAGAACGCCACCATCCCCTATCGAACAAACTTGACGCTCGAAACAAGGTGAGCACTTGTATGTGTGCCTACTCGACCTTGGAAGGTGAGGAGAAATCCACAATAGGCTTAGTCCAATTGGCCCTAAATAGTGAGTACGTGTTCATTCAGCCCCGAAGGGTGAGTATCCATTCACTCAGCCTCGAAGGATGAGTATCTGCTCACTCAACCCCCCCCCCCCCGAAGGGTGAGTATCTAGAGTACCCATTCACTCGGGCCCAAAGGGTGGGTGTTCACTCAACAATAGAGGGTGAGTACCCATTCACTCGGTCTCAGAGGGCGAATATGTATTCACTCGGCCTCAGAGGGTGAGTATCGGTTCACTCAACCTCAGAGGGTGAGTGTTCACTTAGTCCCGAAGGGTGAGGATCAGTTCACTTGGGCCTAGGGGGTAAGTATGTGTTTGCTCAGCCCCACAGGGTGAGGTTGTGGCTGCTTAATCACAGACAATGTGGCTCGCGGAGCAAGGAGTGCTTCACTGACCAAGGTATGGCCTTTAAGTGGGATGGCATGCACCAAGTTTGACCGAGGCAAAGCTATTGAGGATAAATCGAACCATGCCAGGGCCAAGACACGATGCGTGTTGGGGCTCGCTAAGGTGAATCCGTCAAACTAAGGGAGCCCCTGGAGCCCCTGGTCGAGGAGATGCCATCGAGGCGAAGCGAAGTTCGACCAAGGCAAAGCCGTTGAGACTGAGTAGAATCATGTCGAGGCCAAGCCATTGAGGTGTGTTGGGGCTCGCCGAGGTGAATCCATCGAGCCAGGGGGAGCCCCTAGTCATGAAAATGCCATCGAGATGAAGCAAAGTTTGACCGAGGCAAAACCAGTGTTGTGGCTCACTGAGGTGAATCCTTGAGTTAGAAGAAATCCCTAGTCGAGGAGACGCTATCAAGGTGAAGTAAAGTTCAGCTGAGACAAAGCCATTGAAACCGAGTCGTACCGCCCCGAGGCCAAACCATCTAGGGTGGATGGTCCTTATGGGCCTTAGGCAAGATGGCCAAGTCGGTACTCCTAATCTTGCCTGCTTTCTCCAAGAGATCCAAGAGGCCCCTCGACGCATTGGAAGGGCCTAGGTAGCAAGAAAATTGGGCGGCCTTCTCGGGAGTTTCTTCGCCTTCGGCCGCCGCTCTAGCCTTTGCAGTGGTCTTCCTGGAGACAAGCACGCTGCTCCTCCTAGTGGAGGGTCTGACGGAGGCTACTGCCCTCTTCGAGGTCATGGCGAGGGGGCAGCGCGCGCCCGGGGAGGTCAGGGACGAAGTCCGGACGGCCCCCGAGTCACACTATCCATCGAAGTCTGAGAGGTGAACAAAGGCCGGAGAAGCATCGTGGGTCTGCTCGGATGCAATCTGGAGAAGGTGTGGCCGGAGGAGGTGCAATAATACCAGACACGGTCCGAAGGAGGCTTGGAGCGAGGGTGCGCTGATGCAATGCGGACTGGGTCTGGTGTCATAAACCCAAACGAGGTCCGGGGTCGCGGCGTGCACCACAGAGATGGCGGACGAAGTAGACGTGTTGCACCCCAAGTAGCCGAACCCATGCAAGGTGTGCAAGTCAGGTGAGCCTCGTAACTTCTCGTCTCGGTCCCTACGAATAGCATCCTCGTCGATATAAGATCAGACAATTAACTTGTAGGCACTTGATCAGATTCACGGACCAAGTCAACAGGATTTGACCATTAAAAATGCAATAAAATCTAAAAAAGATAGAGAAATACTAGAAAAATACCCCCAAAAAAACATGTTTGTGAACTCGACAAAATCCAGGTACAAAGGCCTAATCAGAGACAAAAACATGGCAGAGGTACAGTTGATACAAATTTACCTTGCTATACGTCAAAGCAAGAATCTGCTCAATTTGATCCCCATAATTCAGCAAAGATAACCCCGCTCAAAACGGCTTAGACTTCTAGCTTATTTTTCACCATTCAACAATTTCATCTTTTTATAATTTTTTTTTAGCTTTTATCGGTTCTTTTTTTTCCGTATTCGTTTGTACTGTCTATGATGGACTAACCTATTTTTTCCATTTTTATTTTTTTAATTTAATTACGCTAAATAAACTATCATCAGCTACAGTGCAATTTAAACCAGCTACATTGCTTTTCAGCCATAAGTCACTCAAAAAAAAACCATTTTGAGCACCCCTTAAAGTCAAATCGGATAGCTCTGCATATAATCTGCCCTATGGTGCATGCGCTAGGGTATATTCCCCAGCGCCTGTCCACTAGATAAGCAGGCACACGAAAATACGTGTCCAAATTATTTAGTTATCTCATAAACCTATTAATATTATTATAAAAACTACTTTTGTGTATTTGATAGTCTACTGAATTTGTCAACTGGAAAACATTCATGAAATCGCATCACCAATGCGCAAGCAAAACACAACTGAAAATGAAAATGGGCTGTAACAGAAAAGGGAACAGAACATACCACAGAGCAGGTAAAACTCCATGATCCAACAACTCTGATGCTGTTTACATCAGCCCGAAGGCCCCGAACGCCTGACGAACTCACAGGCTTGTAGCATCACACTAGTCAAACGTTTGTCCAGGACATGCAACACTGCATATCATTGTGGACACATGCATTCATTTTCATAAAGTGCATTTCCATGTTACACGACAAAAAAAATGAAACCGGTAAAATCAAAGCTCGCAGTTCTGCAAGCCTGACCTGTATAAGACAGCCCGTATATTAATGCGCAGGATGTTTACGCTAGACAACTCCAAAATTCGTACCAACATGGACCAGCATACTATTGGCCATGGTAGAAGATGCTCCAAACGTGGATTCAAGAAGATTTACTTTGATGGTAGACTATTTTGATCGCAGACCTGGAATATTGTTCAGTCCCATCTTTCTAAGGACAAGCTTGGGCACTGCAGGAGGGTTGTTGAGGCCCAGACTTCTACTGAACTCGTTGGCCAGAGATACAAGCTGGTACTTATCACGTCCAATGTACTTATTTGAATTATAGTAACCGAGCCATGCTTGATAAGCAGATTCCTTATCCTTAACCTCCACATGTGCAAGGGCCTTTTCAACCTACAAACAATAAGAAAATATGAAACATAGCATTGTGCAACATGTCTACTAGGATATTATCCAAGTATTTCAAATAGACAACGGCATAGATGTATAAAATTCCATTTATGATGCAGCTCTATGATAAGTCACCAGAGATGTTCCCCCTTTGGAAGGTTGTGGGCGGGGAGGGATTCGAACCCCAAACAACATGGTTCGTAGCCACGTGCTCTAATCTTCTGAGCTACAGGCCCACCCGGTCTCCACTCGATCTCTTCCTGGGGTACCCCACCCCCAAAAAAAAGAACCTTCCTCTCCTCTCTTTAATTGCTCAGACGGAAAATATACAGATTTGGTGGATTGAGGACACTCAGCACATCTTGTAACTCAGTAAACTTACATTCATGCTAACTTGGACTTCGTTTGTTATTGTGAATTGTGATGCCTTTCTACAAGCTTCATTTGCTGTTTCCAGATACACTAACTAATTAGCAGCCTCTATTTTAGAGCCAAAACAGATATATTTTACTAGAATTGTTAAGTAGTCCATAGCACAACGCAGCAATGGCACACTAGCCCTTAAAGAGTCATTGGTCAACTGCTCTAGTTCAACAACACTTTTCATGTCAGAGAGTTTGCAAATTGCAACAAACATATTTAAGGAAGCATAGCCTTTTCATGTTTAAACAACAATATACAGCATGATACAAGCTATCAACGTGCACAAGATTAAACAACATTTTTCTGGAGGATGCCTTCTGCCATTCCATCAACCATACCACTCACTAACTACGCTTTGTTAGCCCCACCAAAAGATCAAAATTGCCCTTGCCATATCTTTGAGAAACAAAATCCCCAATACAAACAAAGAACATGAAGCGATATTTTTGTACTTTGGTCTATCAAGAAAAATGTACTGCAACTAGCAAAATTATAGGATCCAGATTCCAGACCATATTTAAAGCGTAAATATATACAGCAAAGTTATCATGTCATGCTCGATTTCACCATGAAATTGAAATACTGGCTTGTAAAGGCAGGTGTAATAGAGACAAATATGTTAAGCATAAATCAAAATACTGGCTTATAGGATTCAGACCATATTTAAAGCATAAATATATACAGCAAAGTGTTAGACAGGACTCTGTATAGGACTCGGTTTGGGCTAGGGAGTTCCCTTGGACTTTACGTCTGGGACTCTAATAGATTGAGTTGTATTAGGCAAGGATATTGGAGGTCGGTTGTGTTTCCATAAGCCACCCCTATCCCCACCTATATGTACATGAGCCTTGTGCCTTGTTCCCAATCAATCTATTCAAGGGTTTTCCCCAACTCACATGGTATCACGAGACCGGATCGTCTCGATCCTCTCCTTCCGCTGATTTATCTCGCGCGGCTCCTTCGCCCGCGACTTCCCCTCCGCGCGATTCCTCCCCCTTTTCTTCGCGTGATTTCCTCTCCCTGATCGATGGCGGCCGAGCCCTCTGCTTCGTCTGGCATCTCCGACGCCAAGGCTGCTGCGGCTGCTGCTGTCCAAGCCCACGAGGCCGCAGATGTGGCGGCCGCAGATCATGAGCAGGCCACCACTGCTGTCGCCACGGCCACATCCGCCGCCGCCGCTGCTCCGGAGGACACCGCGCCGCCGCCGCCGCCGCTCGGAGGGCGCTTGCGCGCGCGCTGCAGCTCATACCAAGGCTTTCTCTGCCGCCACGGCTGCTCAAGCCCGTGCGGTTGCCCTGGCTGAGGTCGACGCAGCAGATCAGGAAGTTCTCCTCGCCGAAACCCGCATGCGTGAGGCCCTCTCTCGCGCTGCAAAGGCTCGCGCCGCTGCCCCGCCTCCTCCTGATCTCAGTGTCCACGGCGACAACACTGCAGATCATCACGATGCTCGGGCAGCCCTCCTTCTCCACGAGGCAGCAGCTGTGGTTAATCTCCATGCTCAAGCTGTCTCCGTCCAGAACATCCGGTCCCTCGTACCGGTTGTCCTTGACCTCTCCGCCGGGAACTACACCAAGTGGCGTGGACACTTCCTCATCACCCTTGGGAAGTTTGCCCTCTCCGAGCATGCCCTCTCCGATGACCCCGACGTCACGCTACCAGATTGGTCTCGCATGGACTGTGTTGTCCTCTCTTGGCTCTACGGCACCATCTCCCCTGATCTTGTCGAGACCGTGATGGCGCCGGCTACCACTGCGCGTACTGTCTGGCTTGCCCTTGAAGATCAATTCGTTGGCAATCGTGAGACCCGCGCCCTCTACCTGGATGCTGAGTTCCGGAACTTCTCGCAAGGCGATCTCAGCGTTGCGGATTACTGTCGCCGTCTCAAGGGCATGGCTGACGCCCTCGGAGATCTTGGTGAACCTGTGCAGGATCGCACACTGGTCCTCAACCTTATTCGCGGCTTGAACGAGAAGTTTGCCGTGATTGGGATGCATCTGCAGCGCGCTCGGCCGTTCCCATCCTTCCTCGTCGCTCGGAATGATCTTCTGTTGGAGGAACTCAACCTCGCCAAGCGCTCCTCCACCCCTTCGGCCTTTGTCGCCGCATCTGGTACTGGTCTACCCCCCAATCAGTACAGCAGTGGTGCTCCACGCCCCCCCCAGCAGCAGCCATCTTACAACAACGGGGGCGCCAACTATGGGGGCGGCAAGAAGAAGAAGAAGAAGAACGCCCCTCCTCAGGGTGGCCGTCCTTCTGGTGGACAGCCAGCAGCGCCTGGCTCATGGGCGCCCAGCTTTCTCAACCCATGGACTGGGACCATCCAGATGTGCCCCGGCCTTCGTCCTCCACCTCTGGCACCCCTTCCTCAGGCGCGTCCACAGCAGCATTCTGCGCCCCAAGGCCCCCAACCCCACGCCTATTTCACCGGTGTTCCAGGGCCGGCCCGGCCAGGCGGCTCCTACCCAGGGACCTTTGGTCACACCTCAGAGGCGTTTGGTCAGACGACAGGGGCGCCTGCGAACTTCCTGCCTTCCCCACCAGGGTTCCACAACCCCCCTATTGGCGCACCGTCTTGGGATCAGCATGCTCTTGCCAATGCCTTCAGCACCATGTCCCTCCAGCAGCCATGGTACTTCGACTCCGGTGCCACTAACCACATGACTTCCGACGCCGGTATCCTCTCTCATCCCTCCTCCACTCCTTCATCTTTTCCTTCATCTATTGTTGTCGGCAATGGGAACTTACTTCCTGTTGTTTCCACGGGTTCCACCACCATTGATTCATCCCTTCGTCTTAATAACGTTCTTGTTGCCCCGAACCTTATTAAGAACCTAATCTCTGTGCGTCAGTTTACTTCTGATAACAATTGCTCTGTTGAATTTGACCCTTCTGGTTGTTCCATCAAGGACCTTCCATCCCGGAGAGAGATCATCAGGTGCAATAGTTCCGGACCCTTATACCCGCTGCAGCTCCCGGCTACTTCCTTCCTTGCAACCGGCGCTTCCTTGTGGCATCGGCGTCTTGGGCACCCCGGTTCAGAAGTTTTGTCAAAGCTAGCTCAGTCTTTAGCTATTCCTTGCCCCAATGGTGCCAGTCATACTTTGTGTCATGCGTGTCAGCTTAGTCGTCATGTTCGTCTTCCTTTTCATATGTCGTCCTCTCGTGCCACTAAGAAATTTCAATTAATTCATTGTGACCTCTGGACATCCCCTATTCTGAGCATCTCTGGCCACAAGTATTACTTGGTTGTTCTTGACGACTGCTCTCATTTTCTTTGGACGTTTCCACTTAAGCTCAAATCCGACACATTCCCTACGCTGTCCCATTTTTTCTCTTATGTGGCTACGCAGTTTGGCACTGCTATTCAGGGTGTTCAATGTGACAACGGACGGGAGTTTGACAACTCCAGTTCTCGGGCCTTCTTCCTCTCTCGCGGTGTTCATCTTCGCATGTCTTGCCCCCACACCTCCCCTCAGAACGGAAGAGCCGAGCGCATTATTCGTACTACCAATAATGTAGTTCGCTCTCTTCTGTTTCAGGCCAGTCTTCCTCCCTCCTACTGGGTTGAAGCCCTCAGCACCGCCACATATCTTCTTAACCTGTTGCCTACCAAAACCCTTGGGTTTTCTACTCCTCACTTTGCCTTATTCGGCAAAGTCCCATCCTATGCCCACCTTCGTGTGTTTGGCTGCACATGTTACCCCAATTTGTCGGCCACCACACCCCACAAACTTGCTCCTCGATCGACTCTTTGTGTCTTCCTTGGTTACTCGCCCCACCACAAAGGATACCGGTGTCTTGATGTTGCTTCTAACCGCATCATCATCTCTCGCCATGTTATCTTTGATGAGACTTCATTTCCTTTTCGCGCGCGATTCCCTCCTCTTCCCAAGAGCTTGCGTTCCTGGATACTCCTGCTGACATTGTGCCGGCCCCCATTGGACCGTCACAGTTTTTTCTCCCTGCAGGTTCCTCCGCACAGCCATGTGCGGCCCCCGGTGTCTCTGCAGACTCCACCGCGCAGCCCTGTGCGACTCGGTGCTGCTCCTCTCGTCCGCCCGAGTTGCCCCCCAGGCACTCATCGGGCGCGCGCGCCGCCGGCGCGCCCCACTGCCGACCAATCCTGCCCAGGCCACTCCTGCTGTGCCTCCAAAGGACACTCGGTTCGTCTACGTTCGACGCCCTCCAGTTGTTGCCACATCACCAGCTTCAGCCAGCTCGCCGGTGCTGCCTCCGCACCGGTCACTCCTGCCTCCCTTCCGCAGGGAGCAGTTCCAGTACCCCCGGTGTCTAATCAGCACAACATGGCTACACGGGGCAAGCATGGATTCCGGGTACCATCCATCTTCCACGCAGCTCCCGCTCTCTCGTGCCTCGGTCCTCTGAGTGCGGCTCTGCATGAACCCAACCGGCGTCTTTGCTATGGAGGAGTTCTCCGCTCTTCAGGCTAACCACACTTGGGATCTTGTGCCTCGTCCCCCTCGTACTAATCTGGTGACGGGCAAATGGCTTTTCAAACACAAATTCAAGGAGGATGGTTCGCTTGAGCGCTACAAGGCTCATTTGGGTGGTCAGAGGATTCACTCACGACACTGGGATCGACTACGATGAGACTTTCAGTCCTGTTGTGAAGCCTGCCACAGTTCGTACGGTGCTCTCCTTGGCCCTCTCTCGACACTGGCCGATTCATCAACTGGATGTGAAGAATGCTTTTTTGCATGGCTTGTTGACTGAGACAGTTTATTCTTCTCAACCATCTGGCTTTGAGGATCCCGTTCACAAGGACTTCGTCTGCCGACTGAATCGCTCGCTCTATGGGTTAAAGCAGGCTCCGCGTGCTTGGTCCAGCCGCCTGGCATCTTATTTACTCAAGCTCGGATTTACTGAAGCCAAGTCAGACACATCACTCTTCATCTATCATAATGGTGGTGACACGGTGTATCTTCTGGTCTACGTTGATGATATTGTTATCACGGCTTCTTCACCTGCTTTACTTCGGCGTGTCATTACATCCCTTCAGCAGGAGTTTCCCATGAAAGATCTGGGTGAACTTCATCACTTCCTTGGCATGCATGTGCAGCGCATTTCAGGAGGCCTACTTCTTTCCCAACATCAGTATATGCTTGACATCCTGAGTCGAGCAGGTATGGAGGACTGCAAGCCTTGCTCTACTCCAGTTGACTTGAATCCGAAGCTCTCCGCTACTGCTGGTGCTCCGGTTGCTGATCCAACAGACTATCGCAGCTTGGCAGGTGCACTCCAGTATCTTACGTTCACCCGCCCAGACATCTCATATGCAGTTCAGCAAGTTTGTTTGCATATGCATGATCCTCGCGAACCACATGTGGCGGCCTTGAAGCGGATCCTTCGGTACATCCGTGGCACTTTGCATCTTGGCTTGGTTCTTCGGCCTTCTTCGCAATCTGATTTGGTGGTATATTCAGATGCCGATTGGGCTGGTTGCCCCGATACTCGCAAGTCCACATCCGGCTATGCGGTGTTTCTTGGCAATAACCTTGTCTCCTGGTCCTCCAAGCGCCGAGCCACCGTGTCCGTTCGGTCAAAGGCGAAGCGAATACCGAATTTATTGCTAATCTTTATGCTTTGAAGCTTCATGGTTACGACAACCGCGCTCCGGAGTTGCACACCCGCCGCAAAGCACTTTGGTCTATTGTGACAACATTAGCACTGTCTACATGTGCTCCAACCTGCTCAGCACCAACGCACCAAACATATTGAGATTGACCTTCACTTTGTTCGGGGCGTGTTGCTATTGGTCATGTCGCGTTCTTCATGTTCCCACTTCATCCCAGTATGCGGACATCTTCACCAAGGGGTTGCCTTCCATGGTCTTCACGGAGTTCAGGTCCAGTTTGAACGTCCGGTCACCAGACGATCCAACTGCGGGGGTGTGTTAGACAGGACTCTGTATAGGACTCGGTTTGGGCTAGGGAGTTCCCTTGGACTTTACGTCTGGGACTCTAATAGATTGAGTTGTATTAGGCAAGGATATTGGAGGTCGGTTGTGTTTCCATAAGCCACCCCTATCCCCACCTATATGTACATGAGCCTTGTGCCTTGTTCCCAATCAATCTATTCAAGGGTTTTCCCCAACTCACACAAAGTTATCATGTCATGCTCTATTTCACCATGAAATCAAAATACTGGCTTGTAAAGACAGGTGTACTAGAGGCAAATCAATACCTGGTTTATTATTAGTGACATAATAATCATAGGATTGGAATAGCATCCCAGTTTTTGGATTTTTTTTCCTCTCAAGAATGCAGAGAGTAGACATGTTTGTGGTAGTGCTAGGGTTGACCAGGGTTAAAAAAACTGGTGGGATCCGGCCAGTTCACACTGGTTACTAATCATCCTTACTAGGACTGGGCCAGGGTGCACTTTGCACCTCCTGTTTTGGGGTATTTAATAGTTATTTGAACAGAATTGCTAATATTATGGAAGATTAAATAGGAGTCGATTTTTAAAAAAAATACATGGACATAATAGATATTTTTCAACCCAAAGCAACCAGTTCCCGATTCTCAGCTGGGGTCCAGGACTTTTTCAAGAAGAGGTTTTTCTATCATTGGTATTGACAAAAAGTTCAATACTAATTTACAATTGCCTGTACAGACACCAAATATAAAATGTGGAGTTGTGGACTCGTGAATGAGCTTAAAGTACCTTTCTTTTAGTATCCAGGTCAATCAATGGTAATGTTGCCTCTGAAATAGGCAAATCTTTGATACTTCTCAAGAAGTATTCTTCCCATGGTGCCAATAATAAGACTCCGCTCCCCTCGTTACCTCTGCGGCCAGTTCTACCAAGTCGATGAATATATTGCTCTCTATCAGTAGGCACTCCCAACTGCAATGACGGTGATAATCAGTTTGCACTCTAATTTACAATCAGAAGATGTATAAAGACACAGGGATAAGCATGTTCATATTTAGTTCCAAGTTCCAACAAACTATTTTTAAGCTGTGTGCAGAAGAGATCTTACTGAGTGATCAATAGTCAAAAGATGTAATCTGAAATTCTTACAGATTTGTATCATCAAGAGAATAGGAAAAAAAACATATCTGGAACAGCAAATAAACTAAACCACTCAACAATTACTGTACAAGAGATTGATTACCTGCACAACTAGTGTGACATTGGGATAATCAACACCCCTAGCAGATACATCAGAGCTAACAAGAATAAGTCCCTTTGACTCCTTAAATTCTTTTGATATCCTGGTTCTGTAACTTTGCGGCTTTCTGGAGTGAATCTGACGTACATTTAACTTCAATTCAGACAGCAGATCAGCAACAAGACTTGTTACCTTTGCTGTTGTGCAAAACACAATCACCTGCATTTGTCTTGTCATAAATATGTACAAAATATCTACAAAACACGCTGCAAAGATGGCAATGCACTTACCTTGTAATCAACATTTTCCGAAATATGATCCATCAGAAGACCATATAGGATAGAGAACTGTTTGTCCAGTGGTGCAACAATATGCATTTGCTTCACCTGAATATGGTAATGATAAGCAACATGTCTGATAAAAACAATATAGAAATTAAGCAGCAGTTAACATGCATTTGGTTTGAAAAATACCTGTGAGTGTGTTTCCTCACTTCCTTCTTGAACAGTGTTGACAAATTCAAGATCTCTTTTCATGGCAATATAACATACTTGACGGACCTAGAATAAAGCATAGAAATTAGGTGCATATTGAATTATTGACCAAACAAAGTGAGGACTTATAACAATGTTTACTGGTGATACCTCATCTGGAACTGTTGCAGAAAATAGGAGTGTTTGACGTTGTTTTGGGAGTGCAGCCACTATTCTCTCGATATCAGTTCGGAACCCCATATCTAACAAGCGATCAGCTTCATCAAGAATAAGTACTTTGACGCCCATCAATCTTGTAGCAAACCCTGGAGTGTTCTCCATATGATCCTTAAGCCTTCCTGGCGTAGCTACTAGAATCTGTAAATCAGCATTACTTTTGGATCACAACATGTGACAATAGAAATAGCCAGAATTACTCAGTAAGTTACTTCCAATCACCTGGCAAGGGTTAGTATGCATGCGCTTTTGCTCAAGAGCCATTCTAGTGCCACCTATTACAAGTTGCACTCCAATTGATGGATGGAATTTAAGAAGCTTGTTAGCTTCTGCAGAAGCCTGATCAGCAAGCTCACGTGTAGGGCACACAACAACAACACTGATGGGAGGCTTTTTTTGATCACGGTCAATAGGGGGCAATTTGGAGACAACTTCAATGGCCGGAAGCTGAACATAAAACATTTGTGAATTACATTTGAAAGTTACGAAAAGAAAAAAAAAGGTAGAAGCAAATTCACTACTTAAGCAGTGTATTCACCAAGAATGCTACAGTTTTTCCGGTTCCTGTCTTTGCTTTGGCAAGAACATCCTTCCCTACAGAGACAGGACTTGTTAGTCCATGAGCACTGACTAAAAAGATGCAAGTGTAAATAAGATATTTTTGCAATCATGCACTGTATCTGATTTGTTAATTAAAAAACAGTTCATATTGAATGCCGTTCAGTTTGTTCTTTGTATCTCTTCAGGAACTACTAATTTCAATTTTCAAATTAAATCAACTGAAGGTTCACATTGTGCTTCTTGTACCATAGGATGAAGATCATCACAGATTTGTCAAATCTGCTTTTCCCAATATCTCCAGATAATTCTAATAGAGAGAAAGAAAACTGTGCCATGGGAAACTAAACTTGATTACTGGAGTGGTGCTTCCTTTTAGGTCCTCAAACTTCAATTTCGTTTTGATGGGCCCCAACTTGATTATGGTGTCATTAGGATCACCACAGGAGTTCCAATGATGAAATTTGTCATGTGATAGGGATTTGCATGAGGCAGATGAGAATTTTGAGTAACCTATGTTGGTGAGTCACCAAGACTCACCAACATAAGGACACCATGTAGCAATGATTTATTTTTCTCTGCTAGCTGAGCAACAAGTGCATGAAAGCAAAGAAGGAAGTGAGGGGAGTGTGTGGTGCATGAATGAACATGAAGAAAAGTGAAGGAAGAAATAAAAGTAACTGGGCAACTAATAGGTGGTCTTCACACATCAGTGTCCCAGTAAAATAACAAAGTTAGCCCCAGAAATTGACAGAAGGGATTTGTAGGAAGATGGAAATGCAGGGACCGCAGATTTGAAATTGAAAAGGTAAAAGACTAGAAAGTGAGTGTGTAACAGATAGTGTCCATTTGTATAAAGTATAAATCATGAGTCCTAACAACTTTGCAGCAAAAATATGCATATCATAAAGTAAAACAACAAATGTTGAACATAACAAATAACACTCAATAACCTTTAAGTATAATAGGAAGAGTGGCCTCCTGCACTGCAGTCATCCGTTCATACCCAGCAGCTTTAACACCTTTTAGTGTCAAGGGAGAGAGGGAGCATTCATCAAACCTGTCATGTAAAATGAAAGATCATCCAACAGGATAGAGATTAGTAGGTGCATTATCAGCATATATGCTCTAACACATATCTGCAAGACTGCAACTATTCAGAAACAATTAACAGTTTATTTCTGCAAATGGCCAGTAATAGATCATAGGCATGTAATACGCCAATATGATCAGACAACAAGCATAGAACATAGCTGACTATAGATTCAATGAGCTATATCATTCCCATCAACTAGGATATCAAAAGCTGCAGAGACATTGAGCAGACATGTTTATATCAAGTTGTGTTAATAAACACTGCAGCAGCAGTAACAAACTAACAACAAGAATCAGACAATTTAACAGATGAACAATTTGTTGCACCCTTAACATTACGCTACAAATGTCACATTTTTCACTCATCAACATTTTTTTAGAGGGTTATTCACTCATCAACATGCGATGCTTCAAAGAAACCAAGAGTAGGGGTTCGAAATAACAGCCCAAACACCAAGAACAAAATCATTAAGCAACTTAACCTACAATTTGAGTGAAGAAAATAGGCATGGCACTCCATCCTTCACCAGGTGTATTGTTCCTCCATTTTAAATACTTCCATTCACTATTACAAGTAAATAGATTGCTGTTGACAGTTATCCTAGATTTAAAATGTGCATCCTTTGTGCACTTCAAATACCAATGCATACAAATGCAGCTAAATGTAATTCAACCATATCTGAGATAGTGAGATGACACATGGATAGAACTCTGTAACAGGTCTCTGGTAGAGTGATTCTCAATAGCGCATATTTTCTTCACTGCCTTAAGGTCCTAGAACTCATCAGCCTTAAGGAAAGAAAAATACTCAGGCTTCCAATTAACACTTCCACATTCAGAGGACCACAGAACCTGTTACACTAGGATGGAAACCCACCAAACATCATGCAAAGACTGCACTTCAAGGATAGGAGGTTTTGCAGCCAAGTTGGAGGCAGCTATTGAAGTTCTTAACTGCAGATAACAACTAATTATAGTGATAACTGGGGATGAAAGTGATGCTATTTATAAAGCTAACATTTAACCAAACATCACAAAAGTAAATGAAAAGACCATCTACAGTGATGGCAAATAGTCATACAGTACACTTGACAATTAAAATAGTAAATGCATATATGAGCTAACATTTTTCTCCTGTGCACCTAGATGATCACAAACTATCAAACTATTTGTCATGGAGAACAAAAGACAATGCACAACACGTAAAGGAACATTCATATCAAAGGTGGGATCTATTATTCTCCATTAGAAAAAACTTGAGCATGAGCTACCTGGTCTGGCTCAAATATGAATCGCCACCCCCAGTATCCCTTGCACCCACTACTCTCTCCTGTTCAACTGGCTCTCCTTCAACTGACTTGAAAGACACAGATTTCTTAGCTCCACTCTCGTCGCCAAAGAGATCATCCTCAAAGCCTGATGGCCCATCATCATCCTCAACTTCCCCCAGCTCACCATCATCCTCTGACAAGCCAAAATCAAACATTTTCCCACCCCTTGACTGCTGGTCACCAAAATCTGCATCCCTGGCTCTCCCTCCTCTCCGTGGTTCCAACCTTCCCATCTTCCCCCCTCTCCTGCCACAATTGTGCCTTCCACTAGAGGCCCGAAACTCAATCGCATCATCATCATCCTCGTCATCATCTAAATCACTTTCCCTGCCTCCTCTATGTGACGAATTGGACATCCTTCCACCACAACCCCGTCTTCCCCTGGGAGACCCAAACCCAACTTCTTCTTCATCCAAATCGCTAAACCTTCCTCCCCTGCGTGGCACACCTGATGCCCTCCGGCCCCGGCCACGCTGTCCCCTCGGAGACCGAAACCCAGCATCATCATTAAAATCACGTCCCCTCCCTCCTCTCCGCGACATCCCCGAAGACACCCCGCCCCGCCCTATCCTTCCCCTCGCAGAACCAAACCCAACCTCATCCTCGTCGTCGTCGTCACCCAGGCCACTACTCACGACCCTCCCCCTCCGCTCCGAGCCACGCCTATCGCCGCCGAACTCGCCGCCATCAAATCTCGACCTCGGCGGCGGTGCCCTCGAGTCCCTCCCCCCTCGGCCTCCCCTGGAGGCAGCGGGTCTGCGGGCGGAGGGCTCGCCTTCGTCGCCACTGCTGAGGCCAAGGTGGAAGGAGTCGGTCTTGAGGTCGCTGATCCAGTCGCTGAGCTCGGCCTCGTCTTCGACCAGGCTCTTCGAGGCGCCGGCCGCGGCGCAGGCGCGCGTGGAGAAGAAGCAGGGGGCGGCGGCGCCATTTCGCTGCGGGATCGGGTGGAGGTGGAGGAGGGGGGCAGCGCGGTGGGAGGCGGCGGAGGTGGAGGCCGCGGCGCGGCGGAGGAGGCCGAGGAGGTGATGGTGGCGTCGCATGGCGGAGGCGGAGGGCTGGGTTTAGGGTTTAAGGGGAGATGGCGGCGCCCTGAATCAGACCGCGCAAAGAGAATGGGGGTTTTAGGCGCAGGCTCTGGGGAGAAATTAGCTTTTGGAAAGCTCTCCTAGCCGTCCGATCGTGCACGACGACGGTTCAGATCTGTCAAGTTCACTTCAGAGGGGAAATCTCCTGACACTTAACAAACTCCCCCGTTCCATGCTTTACGAAGCAGCAAGCAAGTTAAAATTTGAGATTTTTTTAATCCAGGATTCGATTTCTTGGAAATTAGGTCTATGGATATAACATACTTGCGCAAAGCAGTTCCTCTGTACACTGGACCATCTCTAGCAAATTTTTGTCGATTTCATAATACTCTTATGGTGTGACCGCAAATTAGAAATTCTAAATGGTGAGCTTCTACGAAAACTTGATTTAGAGGTGATGTCCATTGGATAGGCTATGATCCACCCAATTAATATCCACGTATACAAAACCTATATTTGACCTGACTTTAGATATATCCAAGTCTAATAAAATCCAATAAGTCTATGTACTCTAAATTCCAACCCCACCTCTACTAGTGAGGCCTTAACAAAGTATAGCAATGTTCGTATTGGTTTTTAACTGTGATTTATAACTTTTGACTAAAAATTTATAGTAGTGACTGAAAAGAGTATCTTTTAGAAGGAGTGACAGGCGGTGTAAAAAGTAACAGAGAGATACGTGTATATGACTGAAGCGAGAGGAATGAAGTGAAGAAATCATTTTAAAAAACTACGTATTCATATTGACTTTTAATTTTCCTAAACAGAAAATAATATGAAAAGAGACATAGTCACAACATGAGGAAAGCAAATTCCACTATTACAGCCTTAGAGGCGGCTGCTTCCGTTTTCCATTTTCAGTTGGTGTATTAGGGAAAGTTCTAAAAAATACTTTTAAAAAAATCATGGATATAGCACACGTTAGGGCATGCGCACATGCGGAATTGCATGAACAAATACGAACATACGCAGCACATAAAAAAGACAACCGAACCAAAATATAAAGAAAAATGTCATGAGTCTTCTCTCTATTTTGTTATCCCAAACGACCTCCCGTATGTGAAATTTAGGAGGCAGAAGGGCATGTTCATGTGATTTTTTAAAAGAATTTTTGGGACATTCCTCGTGTCCCAAGCGATATGATGGGTGCGGCCACCCAGAACACCCATGAGACATCTAGCTAGTAAAAGATGTAATTTCACTAGTACCCGTCAGACAAAATAATGAATCGACCAATCTCTTCCACTTTTGCTGAAGTCTTATAACAGCCGCAGAGGAACGCGCTCTGGTTACAGCATATCCCTGGGAACAGCATATCGAGTAACAAAAGTTTTTACTACCACCACTTGCTGTCGGTACTAATCCAATGGTTTTCCACGGTGAAATTGCACCACGATGCATGTGATGTTGTCGTAGCTGAGCCGAGAGTAGGCAATTTCTGTCAGCTTCCTGGCTGCAGCCTCAGGTCCATCTTGTGCTTTCACCAGGGAAATAGCATCCTCGTTGACAAGACATAAAACGCTAATTAGCAATGGACCAAATGAGATGCATCATGCATAAATAATATGAGAGACCTTGTTCACCATATCCAATCTGTAAGCATTCATGAATCGCGCGAGCGTGTCCGTGTGTGTGTGTGTGTGTGTGTGTGTGTGTGTGTGTGTGTGTGTGTGTGTGAGAGAGAGAGAGAGAGAGAGAGAGAGAGAATCAATGTTTTCTTGGCAGTCATGCAAGCATTAACGTTTTGTTCATATGGCACTGGAGAATAGTAGTTTGTTGAGAACTAAGAAAACGTCCTATATCATACTCGTAGCTAGCTAGATAGTGTAGCTTCTCCTCGGTCACACAAGCAACAACAGTTTGCCTCCGTTAGTCTGGCATTTCAGGCTGAGAAATTAAGAAAGATACCTCGTTTCGCACAACATCCCAAAGCCCATCGGTAGCAAGAACCAGGTATTCCAAGTCACTGTTGACCTCTTCTTCCTGCATTTTTTTACACTAGAACATTACTAAAGATTCAACAAGTGACATTTAACAGACTTTTCCAACAAATTCTGTGGCACATAAGAAATCAGTGCTGTGAATAAAACCTTTTTAGAAGACAAAAACATATGCGAGGAAAGAAAATGCAGCAAAAAAAATTTTTTACTGGAGTTCTACATATGCCTCAAAAGTTTGAGAAAATCTCAATGAACTCCAGGATACATCGTTTGAGTGAAGTCATGTTTAACTGCCTGAGGCTTTCCGTTCTTTTTCACAGCTAAACCTTCTTAAATGAGTCGCAAACTTACAGACTTATCCGTTATTTTGGATCGCGATATAATATGACAATATTGTTCCCACTTTACTATGACAAGATATATGCAGAACAACATGATAGTCTTGGGTGGTTATCCTAATTCCCAAGTAATCTGCATATCTACATGTTGAGCTGCTTATCCAAAAACAACTACAGTAATAGCAAATTCATAAGGCATGTAAAGCGGCCTCATGTGACAAAGTAACATAAAAAGACACCATTCCGGCATGCTCCATTACCTCACCCTAGAGAAATATAATCTATTACTATTACAAAAGAGGCTTAATCTCCTATCTTTGTTTCATCCGTCACCTCTTCCCTTCCCATGCAAAACCACTTTAAAAACCAGAAAAAAATCCCCTTCCCCAAACAAATTTCTGTAGCCCTTCCCTCCCCCACACCAAACCACTAAAAAATCAGGTGAAAAATGCCCTAAACAAACTTCTTGTCAAGATAAAACTCCCAATGTCTATCTTATAACACTGAAATCAGTTTTTTATGGAAGATTGCAACAATGTTTGTGCCTCTTACTAGTATACAAAATATCCATCCAGCATAACATTTTCACATTACAAATAATAGTGTTGATAGGAAGGTCACATCAATATGCCGAGGATGAACAAATGTGAGAACATGGTTTCTATTAGTTTGCTAGGTATCCTAGTTATATTTGCAGTTCCTGGACCAGATGTGGTACCCAAATTGAAAAAACAGGAATCAAGTTGCAACTTTAGGAGCTCAGGTTGCAACAAGAACCTACTGCCATCCTACAACAATAAAGGGCAGGTCTGATTGAAGTGCCTCCATCCCCATATCTTTCCAACATGACCCATCAAGAACAACACTATGTTACACTCTGATACCCCTTCTTATGCACAGCAGCACCTAGATCGGATCAGAGTTTGTGAGATACGGTACGAGTGTGCACGGTATCAAGAAGAAAAAGACGAATCTCGTAGAGAGAACTAAAATAACGACATTGAAGCAGCCATAATGAGAGCGGAAACGATTTAGCGAAGCCGACCGTAAATTCTTTAAACACAATCTCAAAAGATTACAAGAGATTGTCACTCACTCACAACCCCTCAAATCTTTTAAGACGTTCGAATCCTTGTCCTATACAAGAATCTAGTGCTAAAAAATATCCTAACATCTAATTCTCTCATGCTCCCTCTACTTTGGATGAATAGACTTAATCGCTTGGTTCCTTTCCATGGTTACCCACATGGTTTATATAGTCTCTCGTAGTCCTAGCCCTTCTCAAATTTAGAGTAGGAATCCTAATCCAAATAAAAGTAAGAGTCCTAATCCTGGTAGGATTTATCTGGGACTCTTTATAGCACATCTTTTCAAATCCTAAAAGACTAGATATAAGTCACCCTAACTCAACACACTATTTGGTTAGACAGGCTGCACTTGCAGTTTGTTAAGGGCTGCAGCAGATGCATTTTCATTCAGGTTGACAGCCTGTAAATCAGGTATATTATTCCCCAAGTGCATGGGAAGTGGATATTGTGGTCTACTAAAGAAAAACAAGCATCAGAAAACTGGCTCTTGTCTAGATAACATTGAAGTACTGAACTATTTAATGGGACTAGGAATCAATGCAAAACTAAACTTCAATTAGATACCTGAATCTCAGGTTCTGCTGTGACATACTGCTTCAATAGACGATTGCCAAATGCACGGGACATTGCCAGAATTCCACCAACCCTAAAAGTACCTGCAGAAGTGCTCATCACAAAACGAAATAATAACAATAGCCATACTTACACATGCACGAATACTATTTATGGTACTGTTCACACGCACGAATCACTCTTTACGGTACTGTTCACGTGCGTGAACAGTGCCCACATACTGTAGCAGCGCACGTGGCGTGGTCAAATTAGTAAGGATAGAGATAAGAATAGTTAGTTTCCTTATTAGATGAATTACTACCTTATAGATATATTCTATTTATTAGAGATAAGTTTCCTTAGATATAGAGATTATATCTTAGAGGCCAAATAGAGCTATCCCTATAAAAGGACTAACATGTATCTATTATCAAGCAATGAAGATGAATTAATCTAGTCTGTTCCTCAAGTTCTATCATCTCAGTCTATAGCCAAATCTCTTATCTCACCAAACCGACGCCATCCGGCCTTCTTCCTGGTGGTGTTTACCCCGATGAACTAACATTCATCACATTTAGTATCAGAGCAGTCGATCCCTTCCCACGACTTCTGCTACCATGACTCTATTGCCAAGTCGTTAGCCACGATGAAGGCTAACTCCATCGAGATGGTCGATATCGACAAGAAGATAGCAGGCACCTTCCTCAACATGTATGCCACCTTAGAGAAGATCGCAAATCAAAAAAAGGCGCAACAAGAGACAGCAGCGACGCTATTCCCAGCAGCCATCACGGCGCTACCAGAACATGTCGTGGCAGCCGCGGTTCTGTCGATGCCTACCGCAACCGTGCCACACCCTGCCGCAACAACCATGTCGCTACCACGAACTGCTATGGTAATATCGACGCTTGTCACGACCATGCCATGTCCTATCACAGTGTTGCCAAAGGCCGTCGTGGCCCTGCCGAAGTCTGTCGCGACAACCACATCATGAAAGCCTACTACAACGTTGCCGTGGTTGCCACCGCGTTCGTTGTGGCGATCGTAGATGTCATTAATGTTGTTGCACCTGTATGTGAAGGTCACGGTCTTCAAAGTCACCAGTAAACATCACAATATCTTGTCAACTTAGGGTCTCCTAGGGTTGTAGCCATGGCCGCCACCACAGCTCGAAGACAAGCTGTCGCCGAAGGAGGGAGAAGTTGTCATGCCGCGAATACTATTCATGGTATGTTCACGTGCGTGAACAATGCCCGCGTACTGTACCAACGCGCATGGCATGGTCAGTTAGTAAGGATAGAGATAAGAATAATTAGTTTCCTTATTAGATGAGTTTACTAGCTTATAGATATATTCCATTTATTAGAGATAGGTATTATATCTTCAAAGTCAAGTCGAGCTATCCCTATAAAAGGGTTAACATGTATCTATTATCAAATAATGAAGCAATGAATATAAAGTAATCTAGTCTCTTTCTCAAATTCTATCATCATTCATCACACATGCTGTACTTTTAAAGCACCTTCAACCATTCGGAAAGAAGGCAAAACATACCTAGAAGCAACTAAATTCTACTCCATTGAGCCAATCTTTAAGTATGACATGATCAGACTTGCTTGAAATTAGAGGCCTTAACATAAATAACCTAGATTTTTGCTAGCTTCCATATCCAATTAAGCTAAAGCTGGCTTAAATACATCAAGCGCATCCCAAGGATTCAAAAGACTTACCATCGTAAATAATAGCACCTCCAGCATTCTCAATTCGCTCTCGCTCATCTTTCCTGTTAGGTTTCTGATCGTTTGAGACTGGGACAGCTACAGAGCACAGAGATAAACAATTTTGATATATTCTTCACAGGTAAAGAAGAAACCAGAGAATAATTACCTACTAGAGTAGTTGGTAACTTATTGAACAAATATAGAGCATAACAAAGTATGCACACATTAATAAATTTAAGTAGGCCAGTATTTTCATTCCTTAATTATACGGTAAAAAAAGAAAATTCACTTTGACAATTGGAACTCAGAAGAGTACTGGTTCATTTGATTATGGTCTGGGTATCATTTAGAGAAAACGGTTAACATGAAGTGTCACTAGAAACAAAACAATATTCACAGGGGAAGGTGGAAACAGTTAACACTTCAAATTACACAACTATACAAAGAATTAAGAGTCCTAACCCCCCCCCCCCCACCCGGGGCCAGTCCCTCTCCCCTGTGCGTAGCCTACCTACCCCTACCCCCATACCAAAGCAGCAGCTGTCAGTCTCCAACCTCATTTTGTGCCTACTGACTTAAGTCCATATGCAGTTGGATCAAATCATGATAATCATAGCTTAAAGACGCATGCCAAGTCTCTAGGAAATATCATTAATGCAAGGTTAAATGATACCACTAACTACAGCACAAGGATATGCTAACCAGTTGACAAGAGGGGTTTCAGGATAAACTAAGCGTCATTAACTAATAGTGAAATTGGACATTTGAACGAAAGTTCTGACGAAAAAAACCTTTGCCGGCTTTTGAAACAACAGCACGTGAATCACCAACATTTGCTACATATAGATGCTTGCCAACCAAAACAGCAGTCAAAGCTGTCGAACCATCATCCCTAAAAGGACTGGATACTGATTCTAAGAAATCAGCATCAGTTTTGATAAATGTTCTACCTGTATTTTGCAAAAGTAATCAACAACAATGAGAAGATAAGTATTAGTGGCACTGCAAAGAACCTGAACATACAAAAAGGTACAGTTAAACAAAAGGGAAAACACATTACTTATAGCGAGCTTTGTGTCTATCAGGAACTGAGGATGCTTCATAAGGTTCTCAAACAGATGTTCCTTCAGATATTCAGCAGCAAGTGGTCCTCCGTGACCTAATGTACCAGGTCTTCAAATAAGAACATGATAGGCAAGGAATCACAAAAATAATGAAGGCAAGTTTGAAGACTATACCATCAAATACACCAAAAAGGCTCACTGCCTGTCCATCGATTTTAGTTAACTTTATGTCATAACGATCCTCCATAGTAGGTCTCCTCCCCTCAAAACTTGAATATCCATAGCTCAGCTTACCATCCTCACTGTCAACGAAGTTTTTGGCATTATATTAATCAAGATAGTGTCTCAATCTCTAATATAATGGAGGATCATTAGCGCAGGAAGTTGAAGGAATTGCAAGAACAAGCTAGCTAAAAGTTAAATGACAGCAGGTAAATTCATTCACAATGTAATATTTTAGCCCATACTAGGATCGTAAAGAAAGTTACCATGTAAGATGTTAACACCTAAAAACTACGTAAGATATTTGGTAGGGCTATTGAAACAGAATTGAATCGCTTCTTCGATCCACTCTATATTAGATTTTATCTGTTTATCTTCCAAAAATATATATATTTGCTATATTTGTTACAGGAGAACAAGGCAGTTAGCATAACTCCAGATTGCACATCCACCGGTAAGCAACTAGGCATCACCATTACCCATGGCTTTCCATGAAAACACCAGTAGCACACATTGCTTGCTAACCGCTAAGAGCACGCATCATTAAGACATTAACCCATCAATCGGAGCGATGATCATTAGGGCTTAAAATTACCTCTCGAAGCCGCCGCTAACCCAGCCGGCTGCCTCCGGCTGTGGTCGTGTCGACGAGGAGGAGGAGGAGCCGGGCGCCGTCCTGCCCCCAGAGCCGGAGGCCACCGCCCGGAACCCGCGCCAGCCGGGCGGCGCACGGGGGGGCGAGCCCCGGCCCTGGACGGAGGCGCTCACGCGCCGCTGGCCCGCCGCCGCAGTGCTGAGCAGGCCCCGCAGGCTAGCCGCAGCGGCGCGTGCCATCCTGAGCAGACCGCGGCTGAAGCTTTGGGTCCAGAGGTTCCGGAGGAGGGGGGCGAATCTGGAATTCTGGATCAGCGAAACAGCCGGCGGTAATTAAAATAAAGGGGTAATTGATGCTTTGTCTTTCAGTTTAGATGCATTTGATTATTTATTCTCTTTTACTTTGGTATTTATATTTTGCTGAAGTTTTCTTGTCATTGATATTTTGCTCTATCTATATATTATATCAATTTTCATTTGTTTAATCTCTTTGAGCTCATGTGAATAGACCAGATTATCCTCTTCTCCTCCCACGGCGCAGGAAAGGCTGTGCCTTTACGCAATGAAGGTGGTGGACCGGCGGGCATACCAAGAAGCAGAAGCTAGAGTGTGCGGCAGCCAAGAAGCGCATCCTACGGCTGCTCGACCACCCCTTCCTCCTCACGCTCTTTACCAACTTCAACACGGCGATGCCGGGGAGCAAGGAGATGAGTTCGACACGGCGGGCAGCGTATCGTGCTTCCCAGACCACCTGCTCTGGTTCAAGCGGCGGAGGCATCTTCGGGGAGTGACGGCGACGGCGCATCCACCCCACGGTTTGTGGCGGAGCCGATGTCCGTGCGGTCGTGCTCGTTTGTCGGGACGCACAAGTACGTGGCCCCGGAGGTCGCCAACGGTGGCGCGCACAACACCGCCATGGACTGATAGGCCTACGGCGTGTTCCTCTACGAGCCCCTCTGTGGTCGCACCTGCTTCGCGGGCCCCACCAAAGAGGCGACACTCCGCAATATCATGCACCGCCTGCTCGCCGTCCCTTCCAACTCCTGTTCTGGAATTGCGAGTAGACGGGGTTAGCGCACGTGGCGGCGATAAGCTCGGAGCACTCGGCAGCGGGCACCTCCAGGTCAAGGAGAGCGAAGAGAAGGAGAGGAGCAGTGTGCGGGAGGAGGAGAAGATGGAGACAGAGATGAAGAGCGAGGAGAGCATTATGGACACGAGCAATGGCGCTACACACCACGAGAGGAGGAGAAGAAGAGGCAATCTAGTCTATTCACATGAGCTCAAAGGGATTAAACAAATGAAAAATGATATAATATACAGATAGGGCAAAATATCAATTAGTAAGAGAACTTCAGAGCAAAATATAAATGCCAAAATAAAATAGGATAAATGATCAAAGGCACCCAAACTAAGGGGCAAAGTATCAATTATCCCTAAAATAAAAGGCTCGTGTCGTGTTGGAACGCTTCGCCTTAGCCGCAGTTCAGTTTGTATAAGCTAAATTGTGTTTTTTTATTATAATTGGTTTATTTTGTACTGTAACTACTGGTTGTATTTTTGGTGTAATTAAATTTTAAAATTTTAAAAATAAAAAAGTTAGCCTATTACGGACAATGCAAAATAATACAGAAAAAGGCAAAAGCCAAAAAGTCATAAAAAAAAGATGAAATTAAGGAATAGTGATCTAGAAACCAAAAGACAGAAGTTGAAGCCGAAATGAGCGGCCCAACAAAGAGTCAAGAAATAGGGAGAAAAAAGTAATATTTTGCATGGCACATAATCCAATATTAAGAAGCAAAATTTGTATTGAAGAGTAGAGTTGTGTCCATAACATTAAATTGGTATATGATGAGAGAGTAGAGGGGAGAGGGTGAAACTTAGGAGAATGTGTAATTTTATTGATAAGGACCACTGATGTACACTATTTATTAGTGTAGTAATATCTACAATTACTTATATGTGACATGAAGTGTATAGACATTGCTCAAAGCAATGTCTTTTATTAGGAGTGCTCTAAGTAACAGTGTTAACATGGAAGAGAAAACAAAAAATGGAGGTCCAATTGAAACGCAAGAGATTCTGCAATAATTAAAGCCTTTCATGTGAAACTCTTATAAAACTCACATGAAGTTATTACATCCTAAACAAGGCATGAAACAAATATCTCTCTCAACAGACTTGCACACCTTATTTAGTATACAACTTAATTATGTTTGAAAATTACTTAGTGTAGAAATTCCAAATAATGAACATTCAACAGTAAAATGGTGATACCATTATACAAATTACAGGTGTAATGATTGGATAACACAATAGCAACAAATCGAAAGAAGAGAGTATGCAAAGTTTTCCAAAGTTTTTTTTTGCAACATTCCAGGGCAATGGCAACAACATTTAGAAATGAAAAACTTGCAGCATTTTGGCATAACAAATACAACATTGCAAAAAAAACTTATTGTAACAACATGAAAATAGACTCATCGCAACATCAGAAAATACCTATCACAAAATCCCAAGCACCATAGACACTCCATCTCTTTCTCCTCCACTCCACCTTCCCCTGTCGCCTTCCCCTCTAGTGATCTTTCTTCCTTCACTTCACCCCCACCCAAATGAAGCTTTATTGAGTGACAAGCCATCCACGACTAGATAGATCTATATGCTCCACATTCGAGGAGGAGGGGAAGCCACTAGAGACGCCAAAAGAGGAGGGGAAGGAGTTGTTGAGGAGAAGGAAGGAGGCAATATGGAGAGACGATTAGGAATGAGATATGCGGGCGGTAGGGAAGTCGGGATAGATTTGTGGGATGAGGAGGGAGTGGAAAGAGAAATAGGGAGGTATAGAGATTGGAGATGGGGATTTGGGTACATGAGGAAAGGTGAGGTGCCCAATAGTTTTGTTGGCGTCGCACACCGGATAGGAAGTAGTGTCATTTAGTTATTAATTTTGCATTAAAATAGTCAATGAGAAATTTTCATTACAAGTCCTTCTACTTGTAGCAAAATATAGGGGCAGCTCCAAGTGGCTTCGACTTCTGATTTCTGGCTTTCAAAAGTTAGAAGCCACTTGAAATGCGTCGGATTCTTTATTTCTGGTTTTTTGGTTGTTTGGCAATTTTCATCTTTTTTGGATTTTTTCTTCTTATTTCTTTGCATTGTTTATGGAGATATAATTGTGTTTTTTCTTATTTTTATTTATTTTTTAATTGAACAACTTAGAAAAAGCTAATAGCCATCACAGTATAATTTTAGCCAAAAAAATCAACATCTAGAAACTACAACCACTTGGAGCTGGGCATTGGATTCCTAATTTTGGAAATAAATTGTGGGTCTACCAACTTAGCAACTTGCAACCATGGCATTTAGGTAATTTTGGATTTAGGCTAAGCTAAGGTGCTAATGTGGAAATGACATAAATATATGAAGCTAATTGCATACATACCTCAATCTAAAGCTCAATGCAGATTCAAAACTCAACTTACCTTATTTGACAGGGCATGAATCATAAGATGATTCAATATAACAAGACATGATTTAATTAAAGTTTTTTCATATTTAAAGAAACTAGCATGGCAAGAGATAAGCTACACATAAAACATCATGATAAATCTAGCAATCTAGCACAAGTCGTGGCAAGATGTAAAACAGTTTTATCATGTCATGCAAGGATAATAATTAGGGCTCCATGTATTTATATTACAATGCATATTACTGAATTTAAATATGATGCAATAAAAATCCTAGCTCACCCTCAGCAAGTGAGTCAGTTTTAGAAACAATTTGGTCCAAGTTGTGTTATGTCATCATTAAGCTTCAGAAAATCTCAAATGAACTCCCTTTAAACTAAAACAATAAGTAAGAGGAAAGAAGCCTAGACAAAATGAAGAAATGGCAGTCCTTACACTATAGATAAGATAAAAGAAATACTATGGCTTATACTTGCTCTCATATACCCCATATGACTCCAAGACTATTAGCTGGTCATCTAAAACACAAGGGAGTAAACACGTTCCCTGTCTACCCAAGGAGGTTTAACCCTTGCTAGACCTAAAAAAGTGAGTAAACTCAATCTAATGAAAATAGAAGCAACTAATAAATAGCATCCTAGAGTCACAAGATGAGAGGAGGAAGTCTAACCAGCTAAGAATGAGAACCACTCTAGTCTATGCTAGAAAGACTAACCCAAATGTACCTAATGAATAAAGTGCAACAGAATGACAAAGAAACATATGAACAATATAATACATAAAGTACATGATGCTCCCCTTAGATTAGGCCATAAGGACATACCACCCCAAACTCTCCCCACAAGGTCATGAATCTCGAGCTATCTAAAGGCTTAATGAAAATGTCAGCCAACCGATGATCACTCTTCACAAACTGAAGTACTATGTCACCCTTCTCCACATGGTCCATAAGGAAATGATACATGATATCTATGTGCTTGGTCCTAGAGTGCTGCACTGGGTTCTTGGCAATATTAATGGCAGAAGTATTATCACAGAAGAGGGGAACACTATCTATGGCTAACCCAAAGTCCCGTAAGGTTGAAACCATCCAAATTCTACCTTGCCTATCTCAAACCTATGACTCAAGTGATAGTACTTAAGCGTCTCATACCAAGTTTTAGGGGCCTGCTTAAGTCCACACAGGGTTTTGAAAAGCTTGAAGATATGGTTAGGTATTTGGGGTTCTCAAAACCTAGAGGCTGCCTAACATAAACCTCTTTCTTAATATACCTATTGAGAAAGGTACTCTTGATATCCATCTAGTACAGCTTGAAGCCCTTAAACGCTGCAAATGCAAGCAAAATCTAAATGGCCTCTAGCCTAGCCACATGGACGAATGTCTCCTCAAAATCTAAACCCTCAACTGGGAGAAACCCTGATCTACCAGTCTAGCCTTATTTCAAATGACTACCCCATTCTCATTTTGCTTGTTCTTAAAGACCCACTTGGTTTTTATGATATTATGATCATTGGGGGGTTCAACAAGTGACCAGACCTTGTTCCTCTCAAAATTATCTAATTTCTCATGCATGGCATTGACTCAGGACTCATCAGAAATAGTATGACAGATATCCTTGGGCTCGAAAGAGGCGATAAAGGCAGAATGTAGACAAAAATGAGATAAGCCAAACTTTAGGCGCGTGACATGCTCAAGAAGATCTCCTATGATCTGCTCTGAAAGATAACGACGCTGAATGTGTCGAGGAGGTCCTGGATGAAAAGAAAAGTGGCATCTACCTCATGAGCTGTGGAGGTAGGAGCAGGGCCACAAGCTTTAGAAGAACTGAAAGGTAAGGGCTGATCTCCCTGAGGTGTAGTGGTAGAAGCAAGCACCTCAAGGGAAGGATGGACTGGATCAAGTAAAGAACATTCATCTCCATCCTCCTCATCATCTACAAAGATGGTCTTGGATCGTACTACTGTGTGTACATATGTAAATGTTTGGTGCATGCGGTGGGGGTAGCGAGAGAGATGTGTGTACATGCATGTCTTGTACTTACATTTTAGCCTTTTAATTTGGAGAGCCCAAAGGATAAGAATTTGGAAAGTTGGGTGTTTGGCATAGCTCCATGAGATCTAAAGGAGAAACTGGGAGCAGAAGCTATGCCAAACAGGTCCTAAAAAGGTGAAAATAATTAACAAAAAACAAGGGTTAGTATATGTATGTCACATGAATTAACAACCAGCTGATTGATGTGGTGCCCAACCTAATTTGTCAGTCATTTGTCTTCGCTGTTTTGTTAACCAGCGGTTGACAACACATGTAAGATTCGACAATTACTTTGCTTTTTCCCCTCTTTAGAGATGTAATCGGAGCATATACGGATAGATATTACTTATTTCATATTCTATTCTACTTTTTTCTTGGAATTAGAGTTGACACGAATAGTGTTAGACCATATATGAATACAAATATGGATAATTTCGGCCACAAATATAGAATGAATATATACCAATTCAAATACCATCATGAATATTTAGTCCGATAAAGAGCCTTTAGGATTTTTTACCCTCGATTGACTATGGCTTGATTTGAACCTAAGGCACCAGCGTTCATGCCATCAGCGATAACACAAATCTTAACGAATGACATGTTTGATTAATTAGGCATGTCTCATATACTTTCACTGCACGGGATATTTAGTATTGTAGGATTACATAGGACGGAGCACAAATCCTTCGAAACTCATCTGCGGATCCTCCAATCCAAACAAGAATCACCCGGTTGTTAGCTATGGTGGGGGTGCTCCTAATTATGATCCTGTTCTTTTTTTAGTTTTTGTTTTAATTTTTGATTTTTTTATAGTAACTAATTTTTAAACAGAGTATCTTTTTAAGATAAGATCTACTAATTAATTGTAGTACATATTATACCAACTTCATTTATATTGGCAAAAACCACATGTGAGTTTCTGTTAGTCTATAACCTCTCGCACGAACAGCCCAAACGTCACAAACCGCAGTTAAAAGTCATAAATTTCAGTCAAAAAGAACGGACATATGTATATATGCTGCCTGTCGACATGAATATATTCATATAAATAGTCTGCACCGTGCAAACTACTCTTTATCTCTAATGTAAGTTTCACATGCTTATATAAAAAATATATTAATTAAATAATATTTAATAAAATTGGATCATAGCTGTTTATATTAGATAGATATAGTACTGTGCTTTTTATTAAAGGTAAATATAATCTAACTTTGTTAAATACTATTTAAATAATATATATCTTAGTAATACGTGTGGGATTTCACAGGTCAATTTAACGACTGAGAGAAAGGCGGCCAAGTCGTACAGCCGCTAACTAAAAAGTATGTCTGTTTGTAGCCCGTGGAACAAGATGTGTCACCTACGAAAGCTAAATGCTCTGAGCTTATCGGTCTGCAAACACAAAGACAAAACAAAACAGTTCATAGTAAATATAATGGCACTACTGCAGGGCACAGAATTTATAACAACAAGCTATTGTTAATGGGGATTAGGTGAAGGACATCTCTGAAACTGACACATGATGAGCCTAGCTTAGCTTTTGGTTGTGGCAGCCTGATTAGATCATATTTAAAAATGTCTTGGTTTTTAGCTGTAATTTTTAACTTTTAGCTGATTACAAGAGAGATTAAAGAAATAAGAGATACTTGTAATAAGAAATCACTCCATTCAAAACAACTCTTATAGTAACTTCTACGATAACTTATAGAAACTATTTTAAGAAGATGTTCCATTAAAAAGGGGGCTTCCAAAAGTTAGAAAATATTTGGAATAAATCCTTAGTAGTTGCCTGATGTACATGTCCCTAGCAAAATTAAGCTAGCTTTGGCATTTGCCTATCATGGACATAATTAAGCTAGCTTTGGCATTTGCCTAGCCATGTCGCTGGCCATGTCTTGGCATGATTATTAACCTTTTAGCATTGTGTATGCATCAATGCATGTATTGTACTGTTTGCTTGTGATGCTTCTCTATGTTAATTAACTAAGCTAAGCTAGCTTGTCTTCCCTTGCGTGATTTCACCCTTGGAGAGTAAGTCCAGAGTGTTTCCTGCCGGATTTTACGACTAGCTGCCTGGTTCCTCTCTTTCAATGATCTTCTCGATGCAAAAAGAAACACTATTCTACGATCCCTATATAAAATGCGTACAAGTAAATCCATTCATGTATCAGGTTCGTCACGGATGGCCCTGAAGTTCCATGCGAGCTAGTTGTTGGGACCTGGGACCACTGTATTAGGTGTTGTTGCAAATTGCGTACAAAATTCGTCATGGATATATAACACTGACTAGAGCTCGTGTTAGTTGTGTTCCTAAAGTTGAGATTAATTATGATTTGAAGTATTAGTTGGCCTGTATAAATATATCGGATGGAACTTTGGACTCTTTGTGACTATAGCTGATAATTTTTGCGTGAAAATAAATAGTGATGGTTGAAAGGTTTAATTTTTAAAAGGAGGCGAGCGGTAGGAAAAGTGATGGAGAGATGCATACGCAAGACAGGGAGAGATGAATGGAGTGTGTGATGTGTCCATAAGCCTGTCTTATTCTCAAAGCGAAACAGGAGCGAGATAAGTGAAGAAATTGTTTTAAAAGCTATGTATTTATATTGGCTTCTAATATCTCCGAGCAAAAACTAATATAAATAAGCCAGACGGAAGTGGACACAAATCACGTAATGTAACACCGGTTAGGTTTGAAACTTCATCTGAACCTAAGAACGTCGTTGCTCGGTCCAAATCTATGGTAGTGACGGCACTTTTAGGTATTGAATTGAACAATTAATTAAAGCAGTAGGGTTTCATAAACTTATTTTCTGCCAGCAATTAAGATTACGTAAGAACATGATATATGCACGCACGGCATGATAGGCTTAGCGATGGTCTTAGAGAAACAAGGATCGGAATTGCCTCCTGATCCGTACGTCCGAGACAATATGTTTTTAGAGAAACCAAAGAAATTCGTGTAAATACCATCTATACCTGTTATACGTGGTGATCGGTTCGGCTGAAAGCCTCGTGGCTTAAAGAAAAAAATCAGAGACAGAGGCTTATTTAGCATATTTAAATTTAAAAAAATTTAAAAATAAAAAAAATATGTTAGCGCATTACGTATAATACAAACAAATACGGAAAAAAAAGAACCGGCAAAAAAGCTCAACAAAAAGCTAAAAGTTCAGAAAAAGACGAAACTTATGAATAGTGAAAAATAAGTCAGAAGTCAGAAGCCGAAGCCGAGTTGATCAAGGCCATAAATATGTATATAGATTTCTCTACAAAAAAAATAAATATGTATATAGTTGGAATATACGGAGGTACCGTGTACGCTCGGCAGCTAAAAAGTCTTACCCCACATCTCGACATGCTTGCAAAATAAGGCCCGTTTGAAAGGCAACGGAAGTATATATATATCGATCAGCTAAAAGGTTTTACCAACTGTTTCCTATAAAATTTCCATATTTCCTATAAAATTCTCATAAATTTTCAGTTTACCTAGAGGCGATGGAAGTTTATATTTGGACTACTTAATTTCTTGGAAATCATTGAAGAGAAAAGTACAAAATATGTTATCGAGATAGCTTATATGACTTGTTCTGCTCTTTCGACTGATCTGAAAAGCTACGAGGCATAAGCTGAAAAGAATTTAGCTTATTGTGTCTTGAAGACACAGAGAGCCCGGATGTGCCTCGCAATGTGTCTTGAAGACACAACAGCATGCCTCGGATGTGCCTCTGATGCTATGGTATGCTTTAATTGGCAATCATGCGCCTGACAAAACAGATTGATCTTTCCACCCAAATGCTCCATGTATCTACACATCACCCTACAATTTGAGAGAACACATTAAGCAATCAAGGACCACTCTAGTGTATATGCCACACAGCACCTTCAAGGGGCATGAAGCAAGTGACACACTCTAGTGTAATAGTATTTTGTTTATAGTATTAGCAACTAAAGTAGGTGTTAGGAAAGGCACTTTGTTTAGAGACCTTGTAGTAATAGTATTACAAAATTCAAGAAATTTAGTCTGAAGTTCAAAAAAGAAATTTCAGATTCTTGGTGGCGGTGAGCCTCGCCGACTTCTTGGTGGCGACTATCCATATGCTTCTTCCCACTCCTTTTCTTCATCTCGGTCTCCGCTCACGACGCCAATAGCGATGATTCATCTGGCGAATCATCGCTGCGCGACGTGATCCGCAGACCGAGATGAAGAAAAGGAGGGAAGAAGCAGATGGATAGTCGCCACCAAGAAGTCGGCGATATCACGCGCCACCAAGAATGGAATGTCTTTTTTTGCACTTTGTAATAAAATTGACTTGAATTTTGCGGGAAGCTGAAGGACTTGATACCTTCAAGGGGCATGAAGCAAGTGACACACTCTAGTGTATCGAGTTCAATGAACCGGATACACTAGTTTGTGTCATTTGCTTCTTAGAACTTTGTTTAGAGACCTTGTAGTAATAATATATGCCACATAGACATTCAAAGGGCATGAAGCAAGTGGGACACTCAGGTGTATCCGGTTCAATGAACTTGATACAATCGTTTGTTCCATTTGCTTCATAGAACTTTGTTTAGAGACTTTGCTATTTGGTTTATAGTATTAGCAACTAAAGTAGGTGCTAAGATAGGCACATCACCCCTCTCTATGTCCATATCACCCCTCTCTTCTCCTCCCCTCTACTCCTCTCTTGTCTTCCAATTCAATATGATCACTTTCTCATCTTATCTTAATAGACCCACAAAATGAGCAACACATCACCGCGCATTCTTCAACATCATCGCCGAGGTGTCCGCTCCAACATCAAGACGCCAAGGAAGAGGGCTATCGAAGAAGCTGAGGGCCGACAGAACCATCACGTGAGAACGCATCTGGGTCCCTATCCTTCCTAAAAAAGCGGTAGCGCATTCCGAAGCATGGTCGAATAGTTGCGAGAACGAATTGAGATCACATACAATTCGTGGAAGAACGTGCTAACACTGGAAGCGTGAGTGTGGACCGAAATTTTGGCATCGCTCGAGTTCCGGAAGAACACCTACCGCGTGTGCAGCGACAAACCTACCTAGGGCGTGCAAAGCATGGAAGAACTTCAAGAGCACGCTTGTCAAGAAATACGTGGAGACGGACAAAACGCCTTTTCATATATACCCATTCCCGGAACCACAATGGGAAGAGTTCAAGGCGATGAAGACGTCCAAGAGTTCAAAAGTACAAATCACGGCGCACAAGGCCCTCCAGCAAAAAAACACACCCCCACGCACTTGGCACACTGGGTATGCGGGTAAAATCCATGATGGATGAAGGAGGATGACTGGCGGTGCACAGACATCGCCCGCCGCTTTTCAATATCCGGATGACCGCGCACGAAATTGGATTAGAGCAAGGTCATCTACAGCGACATCGGGACGTCTCCTTTGAAACCCCTGTGACCGCCAGTGTCCCAGCGCCGTAAGATATCGATAGAACTACGTAGCTTGTAATTACTCCACAACCGTATGAGTTGAAATGACATTTCGTGCTCTTGCAAGAAGAGTGAGTTTTGAATCTACCCAGGATCATTCCGAGGAACAAGGAAAATGATATGCTCTCGTGGTACAGGAAATAAGGAGCACCGGATCGTGCGAGAGGCCTTGGGCTTTACGTTCCTTGGAAACATGGTTTCAAGATGACTCGGAATGTATCGGCGTAGGAAGAGAAACAAGCGAGCGTGGCCTTGCAGCTACGAGAAGAGATCAAGGAATCTCTTAAAGAGGAGATATTAGCTCGAGATGGGTGATGTAATCGAGAAGAGGTGCGAAGCAGCATGAAAAGTTATCGAGCCACCACCGCCATTGCTATGCTAGCTAGCCCGACAACCGTCCCGAGTTGCTCGTCCATTCGACTCATACCGGTCCAAATTTCCTGTGGGCGACATCCGTAATAATTATTACCTCTCGAATGCTTGTTCCATTGGTAGGCCTATTCGAGTAGCTAATTTGTATCGTTATGTAGGAGCCTCTGACTGCAGCTCCAAGTGAGATATGGCTCCATTCCGTTGTTCGCCGCTTGGGGCGGGCATATTCGTCTCATATCGGGCCGTGGTGCGGTCAAACTTTAGCGCCAGCCGCCGCAAAGTTAATGTGGATGGTGTGTATGTCAATTTTGAGGTGGTTTCAGCTCTTTCGACTGATCTGTAGGCTGCGGCCACTAATGTTGACCGGATCAGTTAAACCCGTGTCGATCGACCCACCGGCCTGTGGTGGTGATCGGTTGGGCTTAAAAGCTCATGGCTTATGGCTGAAAATATTGTAATTGGCTGAAAAAAGCACTGTAGCTGATAGAGACTTATTTAGTATAATTAAATTTAAAAAATTTAAAAATATAAAAAATATGTTACCCCAATATGTATAATACAAACGAATACGGAAAAAAGAACCTAGCATTTTTGGTCCGTGCACACGCGCGTCATGACAAATAGGGTGCACCGGTCACGTACGTGCAGCTAGATGGTTGGTTCGACCAACCAACAGTATATGTTCGGCTATATTTGTCCATGGACAACTTATGCATATGGATCAAGTAAACATTAAATTTAAAAAATATTTAATGAAAAATGATCACATATACACACACACTGTTGGGTTATTTTATAATTTATCTTATTTTCGGGGAAAGGAAAAGAAAATTACCCATAAAGCCCACTTGTAAGAAAGAGAGAGAAGAATATAGGGAGGTGGCCCAGTCGAACTACGTTTGGACAAGCAATTGGATGATGTTCGGATGACCCGATCGGACGAGCAGTTCGAATGGCATTCGGACAACTTGATCGGATGAGCCGTTTAGACGACTCGATCAAACAAGCCATTCGGATGGATCCAGCTCTGACCAGGCTCTCTCTTATCTCCTCTTCTTCGGTGGAAGCTTCGGCCTCTCCGTTAGTGGGCACCGCCGATTTATCACCCATGAGTCCACCTCTTTGATCCTATATCTAGATGGGAGAGTTGGGGGAGGAGTAGAGCTCATCACCGAATCAAATCTTTCGTTGGCTATTTGGTCTTTGGGGATTTGTTGAGAGAGCTCAGTAGCGGATGTGCTTGTGGTCGCTTGGCTGTGGCTCGTGTGCTCTCTGCTCGCAAATCCACTCTTTGGACTGTGTGCTCACATGCGGTGATTCTCTAATTTCTCGGCTCGGCTGAAGCCGTGTGGCGTGCAACGCAATCTCTCCTTCTTGTTGGCTTTGTGTGGTATCGACTTGTACCTCGGCTCCACGAATTGGTGAGTGTTGATTTATGGGTAGGGCTTTGTATCTCCGATTGCCTCTCCGGTGATTCGCTGGTATTCGCCGGTGATTGATTTTCTGGGACATTGTCTCCAACAAGCCTAGCCCCTTTCGGCCGTCATGGTGGCTTAGAGTGCCATTGCTCTGTGAGCTTGCTCTTTACTCCTCTTACTTATATTGTGCATTTGTCAGCTGTGCTAGTTCATATATGTTGATATCTAAAATTTGTGAGAAGTTCTAGCACTGGAGGACTTATGCATGATTATCTATGGTTTTTGTGAATGCACAATGAGGATAGCTTGTCAAATTGAAATCATTGTGTCCATTGAGGAAGTATTCTGCTAGTTTAGATTTGTTAGAACTAGTTTTATATCTCGGTTCTACGTAGTTTACTATTGTTTAGTACTAAATCTTGTTGATTTCAGTTCATTCTACAGAAGCACTTAGCTATTGCATTTCCCTGCTAGTGTCGTTGTTAGGATGATCTCAGGCATTTGGCCCAACGGCCAAATGCCAACCTCGACCGCTACGATCGGGGCGCCCACTAATCAATTGGTGGGCCTGTCGCCAGCGCCATATAAACAGAGGTGGGGGCCGGGCGGCTCGCATCACGAGGTTGACCGTGCCGCCGTCACCCCACCGACAAAACCCTAGACCGATCTAAGAGGGGGCGCTGAAGCGACGGGAAGCACCACCGCCGCCAGGGAGGTCGCCGCAGCCCGGGACACGCCGCCCCGAGGAGTCCCGCACCTCTTCCCCGACCGTCGCTGCCCGTGCGCAAACTCCACCGAGCGAACCCGCGATGGCCAACTCCTCCTCTACATCCGAAGGTCGGTACCCTTCTCCTCCTCTCGGTTTCACCTCAAGAACACGAACCCTAAAAGAACCCCGCTAGATCTAACCTAGGAGATCCTAAAGACCTAGACCTAACAGTCGTATCACTATTGTTCATATTCCAGTAGCAGTTTATGATCCATGCTTGTTCTTTGAAACTGAGAATTGATTCTATGACATTCAGAGGTAATTTTAGAATCAAACTAGCATAATATTGAGAGAATAGCCTTTTTGATTGGCGAACTGTTGACAACAGTTGAGAAGGCCAAGTTTTCCATAACTTGAGCAACTCCTTCCTGAGAGTAATACTATAATTGTCAAATCTGTGCATCATGCAGATTTTATATGTTCATATGTGTGTTTTATTAAGTATATTACAGCATGTTGATGATATAGATTGTTTATCTGCTTTGGGAGATGATATATATGGTCATGTCATTTTCATACTGTTATTGCTATGCTTTCTTGTGTTTAATCATAATTGGAATTAAAATGAAAATATTGCTAAATCCGCTTAATTTCCAACATATACCTCTACTAATTGGCATACCGCAACACTTAACCTTATTCAAAGCATTTAAATAGAGATAGAGAATAATTTTCTCAATAGATAGGTATATTAAAATGGATACTCTTGAGATCATATATACACAAGTATATAGACAATCAGAGAGAGTAGTTGCTACAAGCTCACGTACTGCTCGATCTGTATCATTCCATGCCTGCACTGTATTTGTATGGTTTCGATAAGACTCTAACCAACGGTGATACATGCCAAAATTATGAACTTGTGGCAACCACAGGCAAGAGCCATGTATCCTGTTGGTCATTGAAACACTTCATATATATATATATATATATATATATATATATATATATATATATATATATATATATATATATATATATATATATATATATATATATATATATATATATATATATATATATTTGTGCTTTGTTTTCGAAAGACGAAACTTAACACCCTGAAAATTGCAGGTAAATAAATGCATCCTCTACACAGGGCTATATAACACCCCTCGCCTCCCGTTCTCCCAACCCTTAGCAAACACGAACCAGAGAGAGCCAGCCCAAGCAAGGATAGCTAGCTAGCTCCTCGGTCGCCATGGGCAACTGCCTCAACAAGGCCTCGAAGCAGCAGCACAGGCGGCACGAGAGGGTGATGCCGAAGGAGAGGGATGAAGGAGAAGAAGGCTTGCAACTCAGAAGGTCGATGAGCCAGGTGCTGCAGGAGGAACTAGAGGAGGAGGAGGAGGCGGCGGCGGAGGGGCTGAAGGTGAAGGTCGTGCTGACGAGGGTGGAGTTGGAGTGTCTCATGGCGCAGCTCAACACCGGCGAGGGCCGCCTCGAGGACGTGCTCCACCAGATGGGCAGCGCCCGCGCCGACAGGCACCAGCAGCCGCCGCGCGCGACGGTGGCGCCCACGCCTCGAGAGCATCCGCGAGTGCCACGAGGACCTCGCCGACGGCGGCATCCTCGCCACCACCTAATCACAATCGCAGCCGCAGCTGGATCTCCTCCCTGGGCGTGCCTGGATCCGTACGTGGGTGGCACGCGCGCAGCGCGTACGTATACGTACCATGGTGTCATCGATCGAGAGGTTTCTTGCTTTTTAAGCAAGGGAGTGGCCTTAATTAGGATCGACAACTACGCTCTATTAGACTCGTGCTTTGCACCCTTCTCCTTTTAACTCTGTTTTGTAAATAGTGGTGAGATGGCAACATAAGCTGTTCGCGCTGTAATTTAATCAGGCTTTGGATCTGCTGGCCTGTATCTGTATGGTTGCTAGCTACTGCTTGGGAGGGCTTAAAACTTTAGCTTTTGGAGCTGTGACGGTTTCAGTAAGCTCATTTTGGTGCTGCAATATAAGTATTACCGCTGTTTTGCCTTTCGTTGTTTTATGTTCTTCTCTTGATAATTCTACTTCTGCTATATTTAATTTAGCTATCTACATGCATACACTCTATGCATGTATACATACAACATGGCATACTCTCTGCAGGCGTTCGTATTGGTTTCTACTTCTAATTTCTACTTGAAGAAGGTAGAAGTCAATATGGTTCTCAAAGTGATTTCTCCACTTCTCTCGCTCTGAAGATAAGCTCATACAGATCTAGATTTTCCGTTCACAGAAATATATAAAAATCTCGTATTTCAACCATAGCCTCAGTTTTCACCGGAAAGTTAATAATCAAGATGTTCAAACTTTTTACCGCTGCTAGCTATGTGTAACCTCGATCAATCGAAAAAGTACGTACTCGGATCTGACCCTGGTAAAGTAAAGGCAGATAGATCGAAGTGGCAGATAGTTACCGGCACGGCCGGAGGGAGATATAGGAGTTTTGGACGCATTTGGACTCCTGGACACCCGAAATTCCATTTTTGAGCTCCAAACGAAAAAAATTCCAAATCTGGACCCCCGGCCGACCGCGCGACCGCCGCATCTCACCACGTGCCCGGTCGTGCGGTGTGGTACCGCGACGATCGCGATCGTTCACGGGTCGTGCGGTACCACACCGCGACGACCGCCGCCATCGCGCGCAACCGGTGGCCGAGTGCACGTCCGTGCCGACCGCGCGCTGCCCGAGCGCACGACTCCCTGCTTGACCGCACGTCCGGCTGCCCAAGCGCACGACCGAGATTGCATGCTCTGGCTGATCTGAAGCTTCATCCTTCAGTGTCTTGTGATCATACCTTGGATCATCCACAGTTTGTTGGGTACTAGTGTTGCCTACTTCTGAATAAAGAGTTTCATTTTTAATGTCATCAGAAGTCTTGTTGCTTCCTGCACTGCTCGGCCGACGTCTTTTCTCGGTCGTGCGTTTGGGCAGCCGGACGTGCGGTCAAGCAGGGAGTCGTGCGCTCGAGCGTAGCGCGATCGGCACGGACGTGGCGCCGCCACCGGTCGCGCGGTCGACGGCGTAGGTCGTGCGGTGTGGTACCACACAACTCGTGAACAGTGCGGTCGTGCGGTACCACACCGCACGACCGGGGCACGTGGCGAGACGCAGCGGTCGCGCGGTCGGTCGGGGGTCCAAATTTGGAATTTTTTTTGTTTGGGGTCCAAAAATGAAATTTTGGATGTCCAGGGGTCCAAATGCGTCCAAATTTCATTGTTCAGCTCGATCACGTCCGGGGAAGCTGGATGTGATGTTACGGTTCAACCGCGTTTTCAACTATGAGAGCGACGCTCTAATTTCTGTCTTTGGGTCGCTGCTCTGACTAATCTGCGGCGCAGCCTGCAGCCAGTCCAAGCAAACTAACATGCACATACGTCTCGCCATAGTCGTCGTCGTCGACCCATTGCAGTAGTTGTCGTAGTAGTAAAGCAACGTACGCTTCAACTACTCCTCTCCTGTCCTGTACCGTACCACCAACACATAGGGATGCAAACGGAATCAATAATTCTCGTCTGACCGAAGATTTACGGAGCAAATACAAAAGATATAAATATATATTTGATACTATTTATGTTTGACTTCGACTCTGAGAAAAAAAATATAAAATATGATACGATATGAGCGATATACCATCTGTATACTATAAGTGAAGTCTGTTGTGACTTCACTTAGAAACAGAATAATAGATAGACGGATTGCCACATCTAAGTAGGCATGGAATACTGAGTGCTCTTCTTTTGACACCTTAGCTATTAGTCTCTTTCTATTTACTTTGATTGTACCCTACTATCCAATGTCTTATGTAAGTTATTGTACAACATAATAAGTTAGTGTAAAAATAGAAAATTTTTACAATACATTCTACTGCTAGTAAGAGAGTGGTGGTAGAAATTAAATCTGACAATTGATTTGTGAGGGCAAAATAGACTTTTCGGTAAATTTAATTTTTTGTGAGGGTATTATGGACTTTCCCTCTGAACCTATTATTAATTCATTTCACCGCTGCCTCTCACCCTTTTCCTTTGTCGCCATCGCCGTCTCTCGTACGGGCGCTGTCGCGGTGCTTACGAAAATTACGCTGACACCATTTATTCTCTTTATAATTTTACCCCTCTCAGAATTCTACTGATAGTACTGCTGGTGATAGTGTAACTATGTCTTAATTAATCGGATTCATTGAATTAAAAAGAATTAATGACTAATATTCATTTTAGGGTACCGTAAAAAAGCCCTAAAGATAAGATTGTACAGCGCGGAAATTAAACTACTTTTCATGATATTAACCTTTGTATTTTCTTGTGAACAATGAACACTAAGTACTTTTTAAAAATAAACACTGGTGTTTCTCTTTGGTAAAGACAATGTATTAGTCACTTTGATTACAAAAGAGTGATGTTTTGAGCATAGTAGACCTCAAAACATAACTTGGACTACTAATTTTTTATTATAATATATTTACAAAACCTAATAAAATTATAGTGTTGTAAAGTTAATTTTTGTGACAAATGTACAATTATTTTCATACGTATATTCCAAGTATTTAGAGAAATATTGATAGCCAAAGCTCACTAAGTTTAACTACACATATCCTCAAATATCACTTTTTTACTGGAGGGAGTAGTAGTTAAAATTACATGAAGTTTAAGAGGTACTGTTTCAAAAGGGACTTTTGCAAAGGGCGAAGCATTACGGCATTGTGCAGTACTTCCTCGCAGTTGCAGGAAAACGCCATGGAAAAATCGAAACCTGAAAAGAAGATAGCCGTACGTACGTATCACTGTATCAGTGTCCTGTCGAGACAAGCCATAGATTTCTTCGAAAGCACACGATAACGGGCCCGCTTGTCCGTGGAACTTGTCTGACGGTTCCTTCCATGACCATTAATCCTTCACATCTACGACGATGAAGGGAAGAAACAGCCATTGGGGAGGGCCTCAAGGTCTTCCGGTCCCAGAGAATTTGCTTCCAAGATCAAGCTAGCTAGGCGGCAAATCACGTCTCTCTTGCTTGGCTATGTTGTTTTCTTCTCTTCTTCTTTCAACCCATGTGACCATGTTTCTTGTCTCCACCGCTGCCGTGTCTCCTCCCTGCCGTTTGGTTTTCTTTTTCTTTGGTTGAGTTGTCTCTTTTCTGCTTAACTTAAAAGCTAGAACAAATGAGTTGTCTGATTGAGAACAAACAGATAGATGTTCCCAATTACTCATTTAACATATATAGCGCAGTTGAAGCCTTAACATATATAGCGCAGTTGAAGCCTTAAACACCGTAGTATTTTACGACTGGAGTTATCCAATTTTCAGTTCAGTAGCTAGTAGCCTAGTACATATATATTGTTCAGTATATACTATCTGAATATAATAGAAATGGATTTGCTAGTTCTAAGTCACCTAAATATTCCTTTATTTATAGGGCTCTTTTGCGGTACCTAAAATGAATATAAGCCGTTCATTCTTTTTATCCAATGGACCAGGTTAGTTAGGATTTAATTATACTACCACTAGCAATACTAGCAGTAGAATTCCGAGAATAGTAAAATTGTAAAGGGAACGCATGACGTAAGAGTAATTTTTACAAGTGCCACGGCAGTGTGCGTACGAGAGACGGCGGTGGCTGCGCAACGAAATGGGTGAGAAGCGGCGACAGAAAGGATTAATAATAGATTCAGAGGAAAAGTCTATAACCCACACAAAAAAATTAAATTTATAAAGAAAAGTCTATATGCCCTTACAAATCAATTGTCAGATTTAACTTCTACTACTATCCTCCTACTACTAGTAGAATGTACTGTAAAAATTCCCTATTTACAAGTTGATTCTGCCCATTGTTTCATCCTCTCGTTATGTGCTCCTTCCTTGAAAAGTTTGGGTTCACTTGTTTCTGACTGTAGGGGAGTGGTGCAGGGATGGTGTCACCACTGCCCACGAGATCGGAAGAGGGCTTTGGGTGGCGACTAGTGGGCAGGACAATGATGGCTCCAAGAGTCTTAAGCAGCGAGAGACAAGGAGGTGGTAGACGGGTGGAGAAAGGGGGAGGTGAGCAATGCTAGAAGCTGTTATGGGAGGGGTTTTCTCTTGCTAGCGGTCCTCGAGGCGCAGGGAGGGATGGTGGTGGCAGTAGTTGGGACTTGGGGTGGGTAATGGGGATTAGGGCAAGTACAATAGAAGAGGTGGTTGCCACCTCTAGGACTAGCCATATAAGTAAAAAGATTACATGTGGCTCATGTGGAGGTAGCTAATACAATGAGTAGAGTAGAGGTTACCTCTACTAAAGCACTCAAACATTTAATACTTACATAAATATATCAGGGGTCACCTCTTGCATGAGGGGTAGTTTATCTCTCTCTCCTCGTATAATGTGCTAGAGGTCACCTCTTGCATGAGGGGCAGCTTGCTTCTCTCTCTTCTTTTCTCTCTCTTCCACTTAGGATTGTGCTGATGTGGATTTCACTAGAGGCAACTTAGTCAGCACCATTGTACTTGCTCTTAGGGTTTGGCGGTGGGTGGGAGTTATGGCCCCGCTTTAACTGGAACATGGCTTAAGCTTTCGGCTGTAACTTTTGGTTTATAGTTGAAATTGCACTGTAGTAGCTGTTAACTTTGTCTAAGAAAAAATAAGAATAATTATAAAAAATTAAAAAAATAGTTATATCGTTACAGACAATGCAAAGGAATAAGGGAAAAAAGGATAAAGCCAAAAAAACCAAAAAAGTCAAAATAAACCGAAATTAGAAGCTGATACGTTCCAAGTAGCTTCTGACTTAAATAAGTTGAAAGGCAAAATAAACCAAAAGTTAAAGCCATTTGGAGTGGTGAGGAAAAAGACGAGAATGGTTGGATTTTGATTCAGAGGCTTAACCAAAAGTACTTTTGGTTAAGAAAAAAATGTCACCTGGTGAGTAGATAACCCCGAGTAGAGAAGGTCTGAAATTTCTTTTACCATTGCTAGCTGGTCCTTTCGCGGCAGTATCTTCTTCGAGCACGCATATTATTATTTTTCTCATTTTGAAAATGTTTTTTGCAGATTGGGCCACGGCACGTTTTCCAAAGTTAAATCGGTCGTCTTAGGATACTAAATAATGCTTCGCTTAGCCTTGCAGCGAATACCCGTTGAATTAAACCGATCAAAAAGGCGGTGCCTTGGCGGCCGTTGGCTGTTAGAATGCAACTCGGACTTGGCGGGCGGTGATTGCTTTTGGAGGCGGCGTGATCGATCGAGAGCTGTGGCCATTTTCACCCCATGCGCAGCTCAAGACCAATTCGTCTTTTGCATCCAGGAGACCAGGAGTTTGTGGCCATCGAATCCGCTTAGATTGCGTTGGCAACTTCATGCAGGTGATGGCCATAGAATCAACTGCTTGTATCAGCAATCCCTAGAGCTGAAAACGATAGGCATTTTCGACTGTTTTCTCACCGGAACTTGCTTGCAAAACGATAGGTATTTTGGAGCCGATGCAACATGACTGAAACTGAACCTGTCCGCAGTAAGAGAGAGGAGGCAAGGGGACCAAACATGCATGTACGAACAGACTGAAGGTGGTGGGTAGTAGAATGCTCGGGGTGGAAAAGGAAGAGCGATGTGCGTGCGCTCTAGCTCTTCATTCCAGCTCTGTAGTATAGGGTTACGGGAAAGCTCGATTGGTCTGTAGGCTGTAGCTCGTGATGGTGCTGCAACGGCCACTCGTCGTCTTCGTCTCGTTTTGAGCAACAACGTGCATGTGTTCATAAAGTTGGATCGATTGCAAGTCTAGTTGTTAGGAGATCGAGACATTGCAGGTAATACTCTCTTTTTTTCTATTTTTAAAAGCAGTTTTTTTATGGTAATTAGTTTTTAAACGAAATATTTTTTAAACTAAGGTCTACAACTTGATCGTAGTACACATTATAGCGACTTTATTTATGTCAGTTAAAATTGTACGAGTTTTTAACTCCATATTCTCTGTATAAATAGCCTGAAAGATATAAACCAATAGGAAAAAAATCAGGGCCATATCTAAAAACCGGTCAACTGCAACCGCACGTGCTTTCTCCGCGCGCGTGCTCCGATCTGCACACAACTAGAGTGACGTACGTGTCCCTAGCCTCGATTAAATTCATCGATTAATCAATCAAAACGTGCGTGCATGGTCTCTCGGTCCAATTAACGATCTTGCTAGCCGTCGGCTGGCTAGCAACTACTCCTGCTAGTACTATTCAACGAAAGAACGAGAACGCGTGCTGCATGCAAGCCTCCGTTGCCTCTGGTTATGACCACGACCGTGTAGAGTCGTTTAACTGTCCATTTTAAGAGCATCTCCAACAGTGACAAGTCAGCTAGCTCATAGTAGTACACATCAGCAATAGTCCTACGTGAAAGAAAGAGAAACGTGAAAACCAAACCAACTAGCGCCGGATCTTAAGCTAGTCTCGCTCAAAAATCGAGAACGGATGAGCCAGCCTTTATCACCATAAGCCAACTTAAGAGATAGTGTACAGGGAAACTGGCTTTTAATATGCTATCTTTTATCTGAGGTGGTAAACTATGAGCTAGTTAGTTGACTCAACTATTGGAGATGCTCTAACATAGTAATCGGATGTACCGAATTTTTTCCATCCGTTTTCAACTTTTTAGCGCGGAGAGTCAGAGAGCGGCTTTTAACGTGTAGATCGTTTAACTTATAAATCCCATCTTGAAAAAATACTCTATTTAAAAGTTATATATTGTAGCAAAAGCCAAAAGCCGTCAGCTTTTGACTTAAAGAACATACCCCTAGCCATTCTTCTCCACGCGCACGAAGCATGCGCAGAACCTCATCACTAGACTCCTCTGGCAAAACCTCTGAAACTTGCATATTTAAAAGATTTATGAAGTTTGAAAAGTCAAAACTAAACCTTGATGTTTTATGAGGTTTTGAAAACTAAAACTTGTCGTTTAAAATAATTCATGAACTTAAATTTGAAAATTGAAAGAAGTTCGATGTAACTTATAGTTTCATAAAGTTTCAAAGCTAGAACATGAAGTTTCACAAAGTTTTGTGAAGTATCAATACCTGAACTTAAAGTTTCATAAAGTTTCAAAAATTAGATCATAAAGTTTTGTGATGTTTCAAAACTAGAACATGAAGTTTCATAAATTTTCAAAACTGCAACTAAATATTTCATGAAGTTTCAAAATAAGAACTCGAAGTTTCATAATATTTCAAAATTGAAACATGAAGCTTCATATAGTTTCATGATGCTTCAAAACCGGAACTTGAAGTTTCATAAAGTTTCAAAAATTGGAACATAAAGTTTTAAAAATTGGAACATAAAGTTTCGTGATGTTTCAAAACTATAACTTGAAGTTTCATAAAGTTTCAAAATTAGAACATGATATTTCATAAAGTTTCAAAACCAGAACTTAAAGTTTCATGAAGTTTAAAAACTGAAACTTGATATTTCATAAAGTTTCATAAAGTTTTAAAACTGGATTTTGAAGTTTCATTATTTCAAAATTGTTTATGAAGTTTCATGAAATTTCATTACTGGAATATGAGGTTTCATAAAGTTTCAAACCTAAACTGAAACTTGAAGTTTTAAAAGTGTGTTTCAATAAAATCAAGTTTCTGAACAAATTTGAACTGGGGATTGCAAAAAAAAAAGTAACTCGAGACAAAATTCAAGCAGGTTTCAGAACCAAGCTTCATGTTTGAGAGCAAGCCTGATGCAAAACGATGCCCTTTCACGTAACAAGACTACCACACTACCACCCTCAGATAGAGAACAAATGGGAGAAGATCACCCAACTAGAAAGAGCTGCTGCAGCCCACAACGAGCAAAGCGCCTGTAACATCCCCAAATTTTGGATATTCAAAAATAGGGCATTTTAAAAAAAACTTTCTTGCAATTTTGTTGGCGCTCGATTTTCTTCGGAATATCTAATTGAGATTTTCTGAGTTTTGTACTATGAAAAATTAGCAATCAAGGATAACCTCCAAATACAAATAATATAAATGGAAAATGACATTACAGATCATGAATTCAAATTCAAGATTAACAAAAGGAAAAAAATAGTAAAAGATATCTCTAAAAGGTTAAGCCAAAAATTCTTTCTTTTAATTTAATTAACATGCAAAGCCTAAGTTTTGGACATTCAAAAATCCATGTACACAATTCATAGCAAAATTTAATAGAATTGAAAATAAAGGCCTATTAGATTTTGTAATTGAACCCAGACTTGAACTAAAAATCCCAAAATTAAATACAAAGCTTAAATAAAAACTTAAAATCCAAAATCCAGAAAATGCTTGAGTCTCTCTTGTTTTTCCTTTCCCGTTGCCTTTTTCTCTCACTTCCAGGTGGGCCCCACTATTTTCTCTCTCTCTCTTTCGCCCTTTTTCCTCTCCTTGCGCACGGGCCCGGCGCCCTCCCCTCTTTTCTTCCTCCTCTGCTCCCTTTTCTTTTCCCCTGTCGCTTGGTTGTGCTTGCTCCACATCGCCTCCTTCCTCGCTCGGCGCGCCACTCTCTTCTCTCCTCCTCCTCCTTCTCTCGTGGACGAGCATCCTCCACATCTCCTCTCCTTCTCTCTCCGCGCCGAATCACGCCCGAGTCCCTCTAGGGATTTTGCCGCGCGCTGCCTCCTCACTGCTCTGCAAACGTCGCTCGCCCAGTCATGTTGTCCCCGAGCTCCGCGCCCTACAGCCTCCTCTCTGCCACGCGCAGCTCGCCCAGTCCTTTCGTGCGCCGAGCCCTGCGCCGGGCAAAGCCCCGTGGTTCTTCCTCTGCCGCCCGACCCTTCGTCACCGCGCCTCTTCCGCCCCCTTTGCGGCTACAAGTAACCCGGGCTTCCTCCCTATTTGCCCCGCGCCCCTTTTACTCTTTCTCCCCACCTTCTTCCCCTTCTTCCCCAAAAACGACCGCCTTCGCGCCTCCACGCCGCCCCGATCGCCCGCCGATTCTCCCGGGAAGCGTCTCAGGACCCCATGGCTTCCCGACGGCATTCGAGCTTCGCCCCTTTAGCTCACCGTCGTCGTCATCCCACGGCACCGCCGCAAGCACACGTCGCCGGAGCCGCCGCCGCGCCTCCACCTCTGCGGTGGCTCGGTGAGGTCCTCTTCCACTCCTCTCGCTCAAACCATCGCTAACCTCCTTCCTCGTCTACTCCAGTAGCGGCGCCCGGACTCGCCCCCGCCTCGACAAGACGCGCGACGCCGCCACCCCGACGCCATCTCCACTGTGATGACACCACCAAGGGCTTCACCATTCACCGGGAATCCATTCTACCGTTACCCCGCCTCCCGGCCGGGCTCGCCGGCGATCTTTGTCGGCCATAGCCGCCCGAGCATCTCCTCTGTTTTGGACTTGCAGCCTTGGCTTAACTGCTACCCCTCCCCCTTTTCCATCAGGAAATACCGAGTGAGCAGCTGGTTAGCCGGACGCGCGTTCAGGCCGGCCGCTCGTGTTCGATTCCCCCTCTCGCAGAGCTTAGCAGTAAGTTTTAAAATCTTTTTGCAGAGCAGTTCCTAGTAGGGAAAAGTTGAGGATAAATCAAGAATTAATCCATAGTTGTTGCAGAAATTTATGTAGGAGCTAAGTGAGCTTTTAAGCATTTAGCCATGGATTAATCATCACATGTTAAAATATATATATATATGGCTTGAAGATTTATTTTAAATCTTTACTAACTAAATGCTTGGTAGGAACAAGGGATATGCTTCTATGAAGTGGTAACTTAGTAAGCCAAGATTTGCTGAACAATACAACAAGAACCTTTGTATACTAATAAATATTGGGAATTAAACATTGAAAATTTTAAACCATTGTCTATATGTCCTAGCAATTAGGAGAATTCAAGAAAAAAAAGTGAAACTATTCCATGGAAGCCCACAAATCCTAGTAGGATGTAAATGAAATTATTCAAGATTTAATAGTGGTTAATTACCATATATGCATAATTAATGTGTCTTTATTATTTATCTTAATCTAAACATTAAGTGAAGGCAATGATAAAAGAGGGGTCAAAAATTAATAAAGATTACTCTTAATTAAAATATAAACAAATATGCCCTAATATTTATCAGGCCGCCCGGAAGTAAATCTTAGTGGTAGACTTTTGCTAAATGGCAAATATTGAAATGTGACTCTGTAAAACAAGTCTTGCCCAGACAAATAAATTTAAATTAACATAAAACACCCCTAATAATAGCTAAAGTGTAGATAAAATAATAATAGGCCATTCACTAAATCTTAACATTAAGAAATAGTTGGGCATAATTGCATATAGCACGCTAGGCCCTGAACAAGTTGATCCTAATTCAAAATAAGTTATATCTAGTAATAACTAAGAGTATATGAAATGTCGCACCACACAGTGCTATCATCCCGGATTCTAAAATTAATTTAATAAGCTAAGAATGGTATACATCGCATATAGCATAAACCCGGAACATTAGCACTCGACAAAATAACCAATTCATAGGTTTAACTTAGCTCATGGAACTTCCTTGATAAATACCAAAATAATAAAAGAAATTGTTAATAAAAAGATCCAGTCGTTGTACTCTACCATTGCCCTTACCTCAATCAACCCAAATCACCCATTAACATATAATAAAACTAAATTGAGTTTATTCGGATTTATTGGATCTTTTTGAGTTATTTGCTTTTATTTGGATTCAGTCGTTTGCCGCGTAACTAGAAATTGGAAGTCGTGAAGATTCACTGGATCAAGCGAGTTCAAGCTCGAATTGAAGATACACGCCAAAAACTCAAGAGAAAGCATCGTGTGAGCTCAAGACCGTGGTAAACCGCGCCAGGCGAGTCAATACTTTGATCATGTTGAACCTACATTTCCTGCAAATTACTTTGTTTTAAATTATCAAATTGCATGCTGTTATTTTATATGTAAATACATGTTTAATTTAAGATTCTAGTTATATGCCCATTGTTTACCTTGAATATTATTTAAGCGGCTATAACGCTGAAGAAATTGCTATATGGTGCAGATGCCATGTAACGGTGGATGGAATCTGAATCGATATTAATAATGCATTTCCTTGTACCTTATGATTTGTTCCAAAATTGCTAAGTCATAGGGTTTTTTAATTAATTGTATTCAAAAGCACTCTACGCAAAATAAAATAGCTCGAGCCTCTCCTTTGTTAAGCTATGCATACTATTTATTTGCATTCTGTGTATTGGCTCGCGGAGCACGGGGTCGGAGTGCTCACGCTCGCTTTTACGACAAAATTCAGAATCAGGAATCAAATCACTGCGCCGCAACAACAAGATTGGACAAGCTGGCAGAGAAGATGAAGATGTCAAGGGCTAGGTCGCAAACCTCCAGTTGGCTGCCTGTGGGCATGTCCTGAAGGTCCCACTGTGTGCTTCGTTCTTCCATTCGCTGCAATTTAATGATTTCGCCTAATCGACCCATGAGTAAGTCTACTATTAAATTTTACGCTTCCGCATGATATGTATTTTGATATTCATTACTGTAACTGTGAGCACTATTTACTGATCCAGGGAATAGTGCAGTAATCACAGAGGAATCTGGATGTTAATATCTGGGTCCCTACAGCGCCCGTACCAGGAGGCCATCTCCCCGCAATGACACCCCCCCGTAGCTCTAACCCCTACGACAATGTCTCCACTGAGCATTTCCTATAGGATTTACCTGAGGGAGAGACACCGTCACTCTGCTGGTGTGGGAACACGTGCAAGTTCTTCAAGTCGAAACAACGACTGAGCCTAGACATGCATTTTGGGGTTGCCGTAACTACGCCTAGGATTACTCCGATAGGCATTGAGACACAGCGCGGTACCGCCAACCGGTAAGGACTAGTTATAGTATATTTCCCTTACATTTCTGTTCGAAAGTATGTACTAACTACCTCTCCAATCTATGTGTAATCTCCAGATCCGCTATGCGCGTTCCGCAAATAGATCAACCTAGGTATCCACCCACGCGATGAGTGGCATCTCGCCTGCGAGGAGTGGGATGCCGAGACAACCCGCGAATGGAGGAAGAAGCGGCGGCGCAATGAAGAGCATAGCGAGTGTATCCAACGGGAGACGCAAACTTTATATGGAGGCGTATAGGCGCAGAGAGCACGAGGCTCATGAGGCGGAGTACGCGAGAAAGCACGGCTAAGGTGGCCGACGAGGAATACAACACCAAACCCAGTAGCAAGGGCAAATGGCCCCGATTCACACAGTAGATCAAGCAACTCCATAGTAGCACCTAGTCCTACCACCATATTTTTTCGTATCTTCTAAAGGTTTCTGTTAGATAGTCCGAATGCTTTTGTCACTCTACACCGTAGTAGTAGCGAGGTTGGCAAAACTTAAAAAATTCATAAACGAAAGATTTCTGAACATGCAAAATAAGTTTTGGGGTTGTCTATTCCTTGCGTAATACAATAAGAATGAACCATGAAATCCTAACCCAAATGGCTGCCCAACGCGATGCAGAGACATAGAGTAGTCATATCGTACTAAACTTCGCAAATTCCAAGTCACATAAAATCATGAAACCTTAATTTTGAAAAATGGAAATCTGATTTCTCGAGACCTAAACCCTTTATGTTTGAGTCAATTTCGAACATGTAAAAATCTGAAAAAAATTATACAATTAAATTAACTAAGCAAGGAACCTTAAAAAAATTCACAATTTTTAGAGCTCATTTGCTACATTAAAAATTCCTAGAAAGAGTCTAACAAAATTACAAAAAAATTACACAATCACGTACGCTTAAATGAAATCCCTAATTATAATTAGATTAACACTAATTACCCTGCTAATTGGGTCCTGCACGGTGGCCGTACTTGCCTCGCGCCGCTGGCAGAAGCCATGTGTCGTCTTATTAGAGCTGCCGCATGATCACCAAACGGTAGAAATATTATTTATGTGAATTTCACATGACTATTACTATTTTCATAAATAGCATTAGACATGGACGACTTTTCCTCCCTCCCTGCAGGACGGCACCCACCCACCATCTCCACCCACGGCAAGCGATGCGCCCCTCCATCCTGTCGAAACCAAGAACCGCACTGCCTCCCGCGCAACACCACCTCCGCCGCCTCCTTGTCTCGTCCCTCCACACCACCACCCATTTCCCACCCACAACCGCCATTGCTGCTACGCTACCACATCTTCCTCCAAGCTCCACCTCCCACCTCGCTTCTTCTCCTCCTTCCTACCACCACTACACCTCCATCCTCCAATCCTGCGTCGCAGCTGGAGCCCTCCGCGCCGGCAGGCAGCTCCACGCCAGGCTCCTCGTGTCGGGCCTCGGCCCGGATACGGTCTTGGCCACCAAGCTCGTCGACCTCTACGCGGCCTGCGGCCATGTGGGCCACGCGCTCCGCCTGTTCGACGGAATGCCCAAGAGGAACGTGTTTCTGTGGAACGTGCTCATCAGGGCCTACGCGCGGGAGGGGCCCCGCGAGGCCGCGCTCGAGCTCTACCGCGGGATGGTGGAGCACGGGGTGGAGCCGGACAACTTCACCTACCCGCTGGTGCTCAAGGCGTGCGCCGCGCTGCTGGACCTGGAGACAGGGAGGGAGGTGCACGAGCGCGTCGCGCGCACGCGGTGGGGCGCAGACGTGTTTGTGTGCGCGGGGCTCGTCGACATGTACGCCAAGTGCGGGTGCGTGGACGACGCTCGGGCGGTGTTTGATGGGATCGCGGTGAGAGATGCTGTGGTGTGGAATTCGATGATTGCCGCATACGGGCAGAACGGACGGCCCGTAGAGGCGCTTTCTTTGTGCAGCAGCATGGCCGCTGATGGCGTTTGGCCGACTATTGCTACTCTGCTGAGCGCGATATCCGCGGCGGCTGATGCGGCTGCTCTGCCTAGAGGGAGGGAGCTGCATGGGTTTGGTTGGAGGAGGGGGTTCGGGTTGCAGGACAAGCTGAAAACTTCCCTTTTAGACATGTATGCAAAAAGTGGGTGGGTTCGTGTGGCACGTGTTCTCTTTGAGCTACTTATGAAGAGGGAACTTGTTTCATGGAATGCCATGATCTGTGGGTATGGGCTGCACGGCCATGCCGACGAAGCTCTTGAACTGTTTGAGAAAATGAGGAGTGGGGCTCAAGTGATGCCCGATAACATCACTTTTGTGGGGGTCCTATCTGCTTGCAACCATGGAGGGATGGTAAAAGAAGCAAAAGAATTCTTTGATTTGATGGTGGATGTGTATTCCATCAAGCCAACAGTGCAGCATTACACTTGCCTTGTAGATGTTCTTGGTCACTCTGGTAGGTTTGAAGAAGCATATGATCTCATTAAGGGGATGTCCATTGAACTAGATTCAGGGATATGGGGTGCACTGCTCAATGGTTGTAAGATCCACAAAAATGTTGAACTAGGTGAGCTGGCCCTGCAGAAATTGATTGAGCTGGAGCCTGAAGATGCTGGTAATTATGTGCTTTTATCAAATATCTATGCTCAGTCTGGGAAATGGGAAGAGGCTGCAAGGGTGAGGAAGCTGATGACCAATAGAGGCCTGAAAAAGATCATTGCTTGCAGTTGGGTTGAGGTGAAAGGGAACACTCATGGATTTCTTGTTGGGGATGCTTCTCATCCTAGATCAGATGAAATATATGAAGAGTTGGAGAGATTGGAAGGTCTCATGAGTGACGCTGGTTATGTGCCTGACACGATGCCAGTTTTCCACAATGTGGAAGATGATGAAAAGAGGAACATGGTGAGGAGCCACAGTGAGAGGCTGGCCATTGCATTTGGGCTCATTAGTACGCCTCCTGGGACAAAGCTTCTTGTGACGAAGAATCTTCGAGTTTGTGAGGATTGTCATGCTGTTATCAAGCTGATTTCACAGATTGTGCAGCGTGAAATCATCATAAGAGATGTTAACCGTTACCATCACTTTGTAAATGGTGAATGTTCTTGCAAAGACTATTGGTAACCTATACAATGAATAGACTAGTTGAAATTTACCAATATAGTGGGGGTAGTCCTATCAGTCTTCCAGGTTGGAAGATAGTTCTCGCTGAAACATGATGGCTAAGCCATAAAAACAGAGCTCATTATTGAGAAATTAGAAGGTGACTGCAAATCTGCAATTGTCTGTTACTATGTCAGAGTTCACTGTAATGTTCTTGTAACAGACAAGTGATGATGCTGACTGGGGCAGCAGCTAGTGAGTGGAATGCAATTGTCTCACATTGAGATGGTTCCAACATGCAAAGGTGATGACTGTGATACAGAGCATTTCATTTATGCAAATCATTAAGAGAAAATTTTAATTACGTTCATTGTGGGACACCTGGTTCTCCACTGGGCTTGCTTATGTAACTTAAGTCCCTGACAGGAGAGGTGTTCACAAAATCAAGGTTGGACCTTCATGGTTGCTACATGGAAGCTTGCTAGAGCCACACTTTGAGCAAGGCTTAATCGGGGAAAAAGTACACTTTTAAATTCTCCATGCATGAAAGCTTTTGTGCCCTGATGCCTATTGAATGGGTCGTAAAAAATCAGTTATATAACTGGCATTGCTTTCGGTGAAACTATTGGTTATATAACTGGCATTGCTTTCACAGTGAAACTATTGGTCTCATCTAACATACCTATAATGAGGAATTGAAGATGAGAATGACAATGATTTTTTTTTGCAATTATGCAATCTTACAAGGTAGGGTAACTGTTCATCTTTGATTGCGTATCGTGTTGCATCTCTTCTGTCTGCATGTCTACTGTATTCTTCTTTCAATACTGGAAAATATCCATCCTATCAAAAGAAATAAACCTTATCAATTTTAAGGCCATCCTTGGCCTTTTTGTCTTGTTGCAATATGCTGTCAAGGACTGCAAATAGAATGCTAGCAAAATAGCACAATGAATGAGGCTAGTTACATTAGGTGATAACTTTCATTTCGTGTTATGCTTTTGTTTGCATTTTTATGGAGCTGAAAACCTTTGATTATTCGCCTGCTATGCCTAGTTCCTAGCTCTTAACACATTAAAAGCTAATACTTTGTCTAAATTATGTACAAAAAGCCATCGTGGATAAGCCCAAACAGTTCTTTCCGTTATATCCACAAATAACCGCAATGAAAATATTAGTCAAGACTGCTGATACTGTCTTGAAGAAAAGTATGTTAAATATGTCGGCAAAGTACATTGAAGTGCAGAAAGAAAATAAAATGCCAAGTCGGCAATGCTATCAATGAGGAATAGCACAATCTCAAAATAAGTTGTGTATAGTTAATTTTTCCTTTCATCATCATATCATATTCTATTGTACAATTCCACTTTGACAAAGGAAAGGAAAGAGCATACTCAAGTTCAATAATTTTATGTCCACTATCTGGATCATGATTTTCCTATCCTCAGGGGAAATGTCCTTCCCCCTCTGGAAATCTATGGGCAAGGAGGGATTCAAACCCCCGACCATGGTTCATAGCCACATGTTCTAATCCTCTGAGCTACATGTCCATCCCATCTCCAGTTCTCCATTGGATATTTTCCAGGGAGTACCTCAGAAGGAACCTTCTTCTCCTCATAGTTCTGAGAGCTGAAGAAGTCTGAAAAATCATGTAGCATGTTCGCCACATTTAGTCTTCTTTAGGGGATTGCCACAATTTGTCTGAGCTGAACTCCTGCTAATCTGAACTAAACTGTTGTTATTTCTTAACCTTAGGAGCTCAAGTTTAACCATATTTTGTAGTTTGATTATTTAGTTTTGCATCGTTCAAACATGAATTATTTGGTCCGTGTCATGTTTTTTAAAGTAGGAACCTCTCAACTAATCATGTCATGTGGGCATAAAAAAATAGAATTGTCTGTTTTAAATTTTAGAACATCACTGCATTTGCTTTTTCCAACATCTAGCATTGTTGTTCTGACTAAAATCCTGTTCTGATTTGAATGTGGCACCTTTTTATATTATTGTTATCATCAAAGAAACTTTACTGTCTTTTTGCACTACAATTCATGGTAATCTTACGTTCTTTGCCCTTGGTGGCAAGTTATTTCTTGCCTATGATGAATGCGAAAGATTTGAACATTTCTTTTGTTCCTGAACTTAGGTTTCCCATGCCATGTGTGCAATGCATCTTTGTAAGTAATGGGCTGAATGATACGATTTTCCTCCTTTATCCCTTCTGTTACTAATCTTGTTACCTTTTTCTTTAGATCATCCATCTTTGACCAGCTGCGAGCCCTTTATGTTTCCTTTCTTAATGATTTTGTGAGCCTTTAAACTTATTGCTGATTCTTGGTTATTCATTTTCTTGTCAATTTGATTTTTGGTTCTCAGTAGTTTAAAGTATGTGCTCATTTATTTTTCCCTTTATTCTATCATCTTGTTGATGCTGCAAGCCAGCAACACATGTGCGATTTGGGTTTTTAATTTTTCATATCCTGAGGCCTAGAGTAAACATCATCTGGTTGTTGTTTACAACCACAATTTGAAGCTAAAAACATGTTTAAATGTTTTACCAATGCTTCCCCCATAGTTGTGAATATGCAACTAATTGTTATGTAGCTGCTTGCTCGTTGTTCTATGTTTTCCACTGAAGTTTCTAAAGATGGCTGAAAGTATTGAAGAGAACATGGTTGATGGCATATGAAGAGACTGGCATGGTTGATGGCAGATTAAAGTTTCGGAGTGTGGGCATGTTTCTACTGTATAAGTTTGCTTGGTTGTTTGTAATGCGTGATGATATCTGTTACTTATAATGCACTATAAATTGCATTGTATGTCACATTGATACTCAGTAATATATCTTCACGTGTTACAGAAATCATCTAGGGAATGTGCCACTTGGTGTATCATTCAAAAGCTGCTAGGGGATGTATGACATGATATATCACCCGATATCCGATTATTAGAACATTGAAATTCAATTACTACCAAACTGATGGTAGATTTTTCAAACCTTGTTCACATTGACGAATTTTTTGTGACATTTTGTTGATTTTGTTGTTATAGCTAAAAAGGGTCCTCAGTTGGCTGTTAAATCCAAAAATTAAAATATTTTTAGAAAACACCATAATGTCAAACAAAACCAACCCGAGCTAAGAAAACGCTCGTATAGTATGTATTCTGACTTGTGAGTGTACAGTGTACACATATACCTAAAAAGCATTAAAAACAAACTACAGTTCATACGACTTAATTAATCGGAGTCAAGATTTAAGGGACAATTATGTATTTTAATAAGATATCTGTTTATATCTAGTTTTGATTGAAACTAATTTATTTATCAATATTATAATGAATCATCACGGTACAAAACATCATTTGTCATAGTTGATATTTTTATAGTTTGTAACTCATTGCATTGTACTTACTCTGTACACAACAAAAACATAAATAATTGTAGCCAACGAGTAAAAATAAGTTTTTTTAACAATTAAAAGGAAAAAAGGCCGAATAATCATTAAACAATATTATAGCCCTCTGATTGGGCTAGTCTATAGTTGCTATGATGTGCTTATTTTCTAAAGCTACTGTGGAAAAATAATTGTGAAAAATCGGGTATCCTTTTGGCAGATCATACTATAGTTTAACACATTTTGTTATCTTTTTTTTTGCGAGGAAACACATTTTGTTATCTAATAGTTGATCCACATGTATTTCCTCTCACATGGATTTTCAGTTAACTACTCCATATTTTCTATTTTTTTAGATGCAACATGGTTTAGAAGAATCAGTTAGCAAAAATACGAAATATTAAAAAAAAACGATTCCACCAAACAGGATTATCATACACCACCTTAATACCAAACAGTACGTGTGCTTGCTTTAGGACTTGTTCATATTGACTTCTGTTTCTGGCTTTTGCTTCTAGAAGTCGAAGTCAGTACGAAAGCCCCAATTTCTTAAGCCGCTTCTATCAATCACTATTATTTATTAGTTACTACAATATGTGCTTTTACATATTGTATTATATTTTGTATTTTATTATATCACAATTCTGTAAGTCGCATCATGGTCTGAATGTTATAGTACATTTCATTACTCCGTTTTTCTTACATAATGCACTAATATTCACCAGACACTGCTATTCATCAGACACAGCTGCTTCTATTTGCCATTACTATCTATCAGCCGTAGTCAAAAGCCATCAGCAAAAACCAATATGAACATACCCATATATTGGAATTTTTTCCTACACCTAGAATAAAATTCAATTCCAATAGAAAAATGCTACTACACGCCGTGATGAAACGACAAGTAGGATGTATCCGACTGCGGTGAACTTGCACTATTGGCGATGGTATGATTCTATGAAATCACAATTTCCGTTTTAACAAGTTTTATTAAAAAAAATCGATTTTTAAATTCAAAGACATTCAAAGTCCTACGCAAATATACGGAATGTCCGGGAGCTGTGCGCAAAGCCTACCGCCTCTCCTTTTTTTTTCCTCATCCCACCAGAAGACAGGGAGAGGGTGGGAACCGAACGGGAGAAGAACAGCAGGTTAGAATCGCGATTTTCTGAGAAGTGTTTCCCGGGGAATTTTTGTTGTGTTTCCCCCCCAATTCCGACGGAGAGATGCCGCGCATTCCCCTGATCAAATTCCCCAAGAGTAATCTCAAAGTCCCATCCCCACCAGGTGCTCTCTGTCCCCCCATTCTTTCTTTTTCTTCGGTTCTTGTAGGTTAAGGCTTACTAATCTAGGTCTAGTTTGTTAGAGATCTAAATTTCTCGATATTTTGGTTGATTTCCTTCTCGCAGCGCCGCAGCCTGCAGATCAGCACGCGACCCTCATGTCCCGACTGGGTAAACACAAGATTCTTGAATCTCCATCCAAGCAATGTTTGTTTAAATTCGGGTTAGCTTAGATTTGAGTGGTGATTTTTGGTTGGGCACATGCTTAGTTATGCCTTTCTGCAGTAGTTGATTGATCTGTATAATATATTTTTGCTTATTGGGATGTAAGATTCTGATTTTGCGGGTGGTGGTTTTCAGAGTGTAAGCCAAATGGAAGCTGTTCTTGTATTGGTTCTTGTTCACTTTTTGGAACTTAAGATAGATGGAATTGGGATATGAGGGGTTAGATGAGTTTCCAAGGAGCTTAATGAAAGAGGGAAGGTTTTGTGGGTTAGCCTCATGCAACTGCAATGTGTTTTATGGGTACTTCTGTGCTTTTTAGTTGTTCATCTTATGTATTGTGTTATGCCATTCAGATGTAGGGTTGCTGCTTGTTAATTAATCTGTTTAGATATTGTTCAACTTCAACCTATAGAGGAGATATTTTGATAATAGTAGTTATAGCGACCCACGTAAGAAAGAGGCAAAGGTCGACCAAGACTAACGTGGGAGGAAGTTGTTAAAAGAGACTTACGGGATTGGAATGTATATAAAGAATTAGCTTTGGATAGTAGCGCTTGGAAGTTAGCGATCCACGTATCGGAACCATAAAAAAGTTTAGGGGCAGTGTTTTAGGCTCTCGGCTCAAATGACAGGATGTATGGTTTAGAGTTTTAGCATTGTAAGTTTTATTTCAAGACTCTCGTCTCTTTGACCTTGAGGAGGTTTTATTCCTAGCTTACCCCAATTTGTTTGGGTCAAAAAACTTTGTTATTGTTGTTGTTGTAGTAGTTATAGTGGCCCATTGCAGAGATACGGTATGATCCTCAGTCAATGAATTAGTTGTTTGCTATCTTTACTTTGTTTTGATATGATTTATGATAGTTTGGATTGTTATGCCCTAGTTATGGATATGCTAAATGTGTTACAAAATAACCACACCCTGTGTTTTGACAATAGTCAATAGAGGACAGGGTGCCTTCTTTGACTTTGCATCGCCCTAGCCATTGCCGTGTTATAGCCTGTTACCACCAGTTATTGGATAGGTTTTTACACTACTGAACATTTGACATTGAAATTGTAATTTAACTGTCAGTTTTTCTTTGAATACTGGTCTGGTCCGATATTAGCTATTACCAGCAGCTAGCTTGTTACTCCTGGGATTTTAACTCTTCGTTCCTTGCTTAAAGGTATTGTAGGGAACACTGGTTGCCCTTGGAATGCCACTGCCAGTGTTCAAGAAAGCGCACTGGCGGCGCCAGGCGCTGGCGGCAGGTGCCGCCGCCTTGGCCCTGGTCGGGTGGGTAGGCGCGGCGGTCAAGGCGGCCTAGGCGTGGCGCGGAGGAGCGCGGGGTATGGGAAAAGTGTTACGCACACAAGGCGCGCGCATTGCCAACTCACCGGATTCCGGACTTCCCGCGCCAGATACCGCCGCTCCCATGGCCGCCACCGCCAGATCCAGACTTCCCGCGCGAGATCTGCCGCGCCTCGCCGCCGGATCCGGACTCCGCGCGATCCGAGAGATGGGGGTGGCGCGCGATCCGCGCGGGAGATGGGGAGGCGGCGGATCTACGAGGAGGCGCGCGTCTGCGAGGAAGAGTGGAGGCGGGCGGTGGGATCTGCGGAGGCGCGCGTCTGCGGGAGAGGCGCGCGACCGAGAATACGCGAGTGATCGCGAGTCGTGGAGCGCGCAGAGGATTTAGGGTTAGGGTTATGCGGGGAGGCGCGGTCCGCGCGGAAGGATTGATCGGGACCGTTGGATTTTGATCAGATGGTCTAAAGTCTGACTAATTGTTTTAAACATTAGTTATAAGATTTGATGACTTGATCTGAGATGTTAGATCTCATATATATAGCAAATATATACTTATCATCTGCCTATTATCCTTATTTTTAATTTGGCCGTCTAGGCCCCGCCTAGGCTCCCTAGGCGCTAGACCCCACCTCGCCGCCCGCCTAGCGCCTACTTGAACACTGGCCACTGCTCCTTTGAGTTACCACTTACCACCCCCAAAATTGGACTGTTGCTTGAATACGCCAAACTCCTACCTCGATCCCCCATTACATCATTATCGACCTAATGTCAGGTCCTCTTGAATCTTGGGAGCTGAGACCTGCCCTGGGGCTGCCTCCTGCCACTCAAGTTTGCTGCCTTCCTTGAGGGCATATTGTAGGACCGCAATGGCGCCGGGGGGGGGGGTGTTCAATGGTGCCTTACAAGTTTTTCCTCAAGTATTTTCAAACTCTTTACTCCAGTAGCTACAGAATTGTGAAGATTAGAATTGGAAGACAAGAACAAAGTAACAAACTCAAAATCAGAGGGCTAGGTTCTACACCAGCTGACCGGCCACTAAGGTGCGGTATGATCGGTGACAACATGACGGTCTGACTGGCAGCAAGAATGCGGTTTGACTGGCGACTGGTACGATCGTACCAAGGAATCCAAACCACTTATTGTGCAACTCCAAAATCTATAGCCAAATGAGATGAAACTTTGCACACTCCTTGCTTAGGATCTCAGAAATCTATTCCATTTAAGGATCGCTTAATCCTTGTCAAATATTCCCACATGTCGCAGCAAGCAAAATCTGAAGCAAAAACATTGAGATCAAGAAATTTCAAGATTATGCCAAAACCAAGGAAAACCGGGCAACTTCGAAATCCTTCAAGACCTGATGCCTAGATGGATGTGATTTGATCTCCATAAGTCATCTCTATCACTTGCACATTCTTGTCACACAACAAGACCATGAAGGGGAGAGAAGAGATAAAAAACAATTAGAATAAGAGCAAATAAACCAAAATAAGGAAACATTATGAGAGATGAATAAAATTGATATATTGCTACTTGATGATGAAGGTTTTACAACCACTTCACCTGAAAGATAAGGGAGCATACCATAACACTTACTCTTCTCTAACCCTAACCCTAACCCTAGAACTCAAGGTTGGAACGATGGATGGTTGGATGGTTAGCATGCAAGCCTCCATTCCAACTCGTTAAATAGGTGGGGCAATCAGCCCACACCTAACCCTAATGAATATTATCCACTAGCACATTTGGGGAAACTCGTTAACACCACATAACACAGGTTTTACTACACCCAACTCATGCACGCTTCAAAGCACATGAGCCCGAATCCGCTAAGTCTTTAGCTTTGATCCACTTAACCTTCTTAGCATCTCTTTGACCTAAACCGCTTTCCTAAGCGCTGCGATTTTGATCCAACACAATTTTTGGTATTTAACAAATTACCAAAATATCTTCGCTTTGACTCGGTCTTCATCTTCCATTATAAGCAATCACTATGTTCGTAACGTGTAAGTACACCAATGGCTTGCCACACATCGGCAAGTTTATCTCATTTTGGTTCCACCGGACCACGCCTCATTTGGACTAACCAAACCACTTGGTGCAACTCGTCGCTTAAACTGTCCCTTCAATATTTCCTGCCTTTCTTGTACCATATTTGAGCTCAACCATCTCACACGGCATACCTGGCCGTTTTGGGCCTCGGCTCTTCTATGAGCGTAGCTCCGATCTTCGCCGTTGACCATGGTTGACTCCAAAACTTCCTTACATATCCAAAGACAAATAAATCGTTTTCGGGCACAAGTTCTTCATAACTTTTCCAAAATCACACAACCAATTTTCTTGGCCGGTCTGACTGCTAACCAGGGGCTGGTCAGATTGGTCATACCCAACGCAAAATGTTTGTTCTGGACACTGTTCTAAAAGGCGGCATGGGCGGTCACCTACGCGGCGTTTAGGCATTGGGCGGCAGTTGACCGCCGCGCCTTGGCCCCTCGGCGGGAGCCTGGGCGGCTAGGCGGCACGGTGGTCAAAGGCGGGCAGAGGTGGTCAAGGGCGAGCTTGGCACGGCGCCTAGGCGCATGTATTCAGCGAGATAAAGAAGGGTAATGCAAGATAAAGAGGCACAATTACTTACAGATCTAGGTAGCCCCCGCCTCTAGTGATTCCCACCTGCCACTGAACCATCGTCCACCGTCCACCTCACCAGATTTGACCAAGCTTCTTCCTCCGCCTCGCCGGATTCGTTCCCAGGTGAGCTTCTTCCTCCACCTCCCCTCCCCTTCATTGACGATCGATCTACTTGCTTGCTTGGTTGGCTCGACTAAGGAGAGGGGCTATCGGTCGGCGCGACTGAGGGGAGGGGAGATCGGCCGGTGCGATCGAGGGGAGGGGAGATCAGCCGGCGCGATCGAAGGGAGGGAGATCGGCGCAACTGAGAGAAAAGATCGATTGGCCGACGCGACTGGGAAGTGGGCAGGGCGACTGAGGAGAGGGGAGATCGGCTGACGGCGGTTGACGGGTTGAGGAAGAAATGGAGAGAGAGAGAGGGAGTAGTGGCGGCGGTGACAGGTTGATGAAGAAATGGAGAGAGAAGAGGAAGAAGCGGCGGCAGTTGAGGATAAGGAGTAGGGTTAGGAGTTTTGGGCCGGTTGGGCTGGCGGGATGGGCCAATTTTTTTATGTTTGATTTGCTTGATTAGCTATTAAAATCTAGGACATGTGACATCCTAAATTTAAAGCAATATAAATGGATGGATAGCTATCACTGTTGCTCAATGTAATAATTTCTTCACCTAAACATCAAATATATACATGATTGTTTATTTTCATCTGTTGTCCTTATTTTTAATTCGGCCGCCTAGGCTTCGCCTAGGCCCCCCCAGGCGCTAGGCCCTACTTCGCCGCCTGCCTAGTGCCTAGCATCTTCTTGAACATTGGTTCTGGAAAAATGCAACCAGTAGAACATCAGTCATACCGACCGGCGGCCTGACCGCCGCGGTCATACTGCCCGGCACGGTCTAACTGGCAACAAGCCAATGGTCAAACCGACGGTTAGCCAGCGGTCAGACTGGTTTGTCTGACAACAAACCTGATAAAATGTAAACTTTGCAAAATTTAAATTTTAGCTCTACAAACTTGGTAATGATTTATCACAACATTATCCCGAACCTTGTCACTTGGTCTCTCATATATGCTCCTTTAGGGCATGGCTTCCCTGAGACCTCATCCAGGCCACCTGCTGGTTGACTTAGCCATGCTTCATTATTCCTTATTGTTCCATCCAGGGTTTTAAAAACTGTTTTCAAAAGTTTACTGGCTGGTTACCGGTCCAATCCTGGTCACATTTAATTTTTCTCCTTTCTACAACAATTTTCAACTTCCAACAAGTTCTCATAGCAAGTAGAGTTCAAAACAACAACAACAACAAAAAAACTCAAATGGCATATTCTCACCAGGAGCTACAGTGCTTCCGCCTTCCGGTACGGCGGTACCAAGCAAGGTTCAGTTTCCCGGCGGTTACCGGCCGGTAACCGGAAATCCCGGATGGGGCCGGGAGAAAAAATATCGGGCGAGTTTTGAAATTTGAGGCTGCAACATGTTGGGTCCTTTGGGGATGGGAAAGTGGTACTTTTTTCTGCATGTAGGGGAGAAAGGGCTGCTTTTCTGCAAGTGAGGGAGGAAGTGTGAGGCTGCAGTAGTGCCAAACATTATTGAGAGAGTAGCAAAGAACAACAACAAAAGAGCACAAGAAGAATGACTTTGCTTTTGCTTGTGAAGTGTGGTGTTTTCGCATGTGGGAGAAAAAGTCGCAGAGGTTCCCTGACGTTTAAGACCGTCTAGAGAGCCGAGTAGCGCCTCAGAGGTTCCCTGCACCGCCTAGGGTAGTCGGCATCATCTCGCGACATGAATCACATTATTGAGACTTTGACGATCAAGGACGTCGGCGATCTCGGCGCGCAAGCGAGAGAGAAAGCTGGAAGTAGCAATAGCTGCGCTGAAGCCAGCGACCCGGAGGCAAGCGCGAGAGGAAGCGAGCCGCAGAGGGCTGGAGGGAAGCACCGCCGCTGCGGCCGGGAGGAGCCGCGGTGGCGCTCTCAAAGTCTCAATAATGTGATTCATGGCATGTTGATATGCATAAAATGAGAACTTGCATTGCATGCATGTCATGAAAAGAGATGGTTTTGGTCCACGTTGAGTGGACGCCCACGGAGTGGAGTTTGAGGTCCCCGTATGAAATGCAAGCACGAGGTCCCCGTATGAAACAGATCGGGCTTGAGGTCCCCGCATGAAACAGGCGGGCTTGGGTGAGCATCGACGGTGCTCACTCGCTATACCAGATAGACTAAAGAGTTGAGAAAGAGATGCATGAGCATGTGCATGTGCATGATGAATAGTTCATCGAACGTAGAGTGGTTAAATGGAAAAGTGGATAAAGAAACGGAATGATTATGGTCTAATGGATGAACTGTTATTTGCTTTGTACTTTGTCGAGTCGGTGGACTCACCTTGCTTTGTTGATGTTTTTTAGGTGACCGTTGAGGACGCCAAAGCGCGGGATTAGCACATGAATGATCGCACGAACCAAGTAGCACTTTTGGATCACCTTTGTTAATGTACTTTAGCTTTTACTAAGCTAGAGTATCCACTAGAAATGCTATGATGTAATCAACGCAGATAATAAATAAATTAGTGTTGGTTTTAAATTTCTTCTCCGTGTTGTTATGGTAAGAGTTGCAGGTGGTAGCATCTTGGCGAGTGAGCGGGCGGGGTGTTCTGATTGGTATCGAGCGGGCGTTAGGTCCGTGGTAAAGAAACTTGATAACTTAGTTTAATTATTCACTAAAAATTTGATTTAGGCCTAAATGAAAAAAAATTAAAATTTGACACAATGGTGCACCATAGGTTGGGAATGGGTCTTGCAACGCGCTTACGATTTTCGCTAGCTTTGATATTAATTTGTCTTTGAGAAATAAATGTTTGTTTGGCGTGCATCGTGAATGATATGCCGAGAGGTAGAGGCGTGGACGTGGCGTGGAGGCCGTGGCGTGTCGTGGTCATTCCCAAGCCGAGCCACCGCTGAGGTTCCGCAGAGGCACCGACGCGGAGGTTGCTTCTGCCAACATTCAGCAGCTAGAGATCCGGCAAGGACTTCGCCTTGCCGCAAGAGTTCATGGAGGAGGTCCGTGCGCCGTCGTCGTTGCGGCGGCAGCCGCCGCGGTTGTACCGCCGATGCCCCGCGTTGCTCCGGCCGCACAGAGGCAAGAATGGGCCTTCGTGAGTGGTTGGCCTGCGACTAGACTCCTTTGATGGTTCGCACACCACCAGCCGCGGATTGGTTGCGCTACATGGAGAGGCAATTGAAGCCTTGAGATGAGCTCTCGCTGAAAGCTCGCTTTGTGGCTTTCCAATTGAAGGGTCGCGACATCCGTGGGAAGGGGTTCTTTCACCAGACTCCCGCCCTGTGGTCCCGCTACATGGGAAGTCTTCAAAGAACAGTTCAGGCGAAGTATTACCCGATTCTTTTGTGGAAAGTATGGAGGTCGCTCTATCAACCTTCAGACAGGAAAGATGACCGTAAGTGAGCACGCAGGCAGCATTCAACAACTCGATCCGCTTGCGCCATCGGTCGCGAATAACGACCTTGAGAAGGCCAAAGGTTCCGCCGAGGACTAAACGCCGAGTTTCGTGATGTCATGGGAGCTCTTGCACCGCGCGACTTTAGGTCCGTGGTGGAGCGAGCCGAGGATGGAGCCGAGATGCGGCTCACTAAAGGCCGCAACCCTCGGTGGTCCGAGCACTTGGTGGTGACCAAGAGGAGCACTGAAGCGGTGGGTCATCGCACGCCCGCTCCCAAGAAGTGGGGCGGCGTCCCCACAACCGCCCAAGTCTAAGACTTCGAGGTCTTCTTGATGCCTCGTTCTTCATCGGCAACTCCGGCCTTGCGTCTGTTCCTGTGGCAAGGCATGATCTGCTTTAAGTGCGAGAGGACACCGTGTCGCCGAGTGTTCTGGGATCGAATCGCTCGGCATTGTGGCTTGCCGTGCCACAAAATGTCGGTTTGTCGTCGTAATCCCGCTAGCATCATCAAGTAGGAGCGGATCTTCATTTCGCCAAATACTACACCTCGGGGTCGATCCAGATGATGGCGCTGCGCCTCATGCTGCGGCCTCCTTTATCTTGGGCTCCACCCGGGTATTATTGGCATCCGCACCGATGCTCCATTTCAAAGATGCTACATCACCTCCAGTTCCGCTGCCGCCACAACGAGCGTTGGGGCTCTTGTCGCCGACACCACCCGAGTCTACTCACACTGTCACTGAGTCCGCGAGTCGACCTGACGTGGTGACAGGTACCCTGCTAGTGGACTCATGTGAAGCCCTTGTTCTTTTCGACTCTGGTGCTACATATTCTTTTGTGTCTCGGGAGTTTGTTGGGAAGGCCAAGTTGAGTGTCCAACAAATTTCTCAATCAGTTGTGGTTAGTACCCCGAGAGGAATCCTAGCGAGCTCTACAGTATGCCCTGGCTGTGTGGTTGCAATAGATGGAGAGGAATTTGTTGCCAACCTCATGGTTATTCAGTTGGAGCCATTTGATGTTATCCTTGGCATGGATTGGTTGCATCGATATCAAGCCGTGATTTCCTGCTTCTGGAGGACAGTCTCTTTGCAAGCTCCTTCGGGGAAGGAGATAATCTTTCAGGGGAATGCACCCACGTGTTCCCTCTTTGTGTTGGCCAGCCTGTTCCCTGGCCGACGTACAATGAAGTCTGGGTTATTTCTAGCCCTTACGGAGAAGCCAAGTGCGCAATTGCACATTGAGGATATTCCTGTGGTGTGTGAGTATCCCGATGTGTTTCCTGGAGAGCTTCCGGGTATGCCACCTAAGCGAGATGTGGAGTTCAGAATTGATCTTGTTCCCGGCACAAGACCTATCTCCATGTCTCCTACCGCTTGGCACGACCATTGCAAGAGGAGTTGAAAAGCGATTGGACGAGTTGCTGTCCAAAGGCATGATTCGCATGATGTGTCACCTTGGGGAGCCCCTGTCTTATTCACTGAGAAAAAGGATGGGAGTTGGCGCATGTGTATAGATTACCGTGCTCTTAATCAGGTGACCATCAAGAATAAATACCCATTGCCTCGCATCGAGGACCTGTTTGATCAATTGAAAGGAGCCAAGGTGTTCTCCAAAATTGATCTGCAGTCTGGGTATAATCAAATCCGAGTGCGCGAGCAAGATATTGAAAAAACAGCATTCTCCACAAGATATGGGCACTATGAGTTTACAGTTATGTCTTTTGGACTGACAAATGCCCCTGCTATCTTCATGGAGACGATGAACAGTATGCTACACAAGTATCTGGATGACTTTGTAGTGGTGTTCATCGATGATATCTTGATTTATTCCAAGACGGAGGAAGAGCATGAGCAGCATCTGAGACTCGTGCTTGAGACTTTGAGGAAGAATCAGTTCTTTGCCAAATTGAAGAAGTGTGAGTTTTGGATCTCTGAAGTGAGCTTCCTGGGTCATGTAATTAACCAGGAAGGCGTTTCAGTTGATCCAAGCAAGATTTCCACTGTCGTGGAGTGGAAGAGGCCATCTAGTGTTAAAGAAGTGAGGAGTTTCCTTGGCCTAGCGGGTTATTACGGCGTTTTGTGAAAGACTTCTCTCATTGCCAAGCCAATGTCTCAACTCACGGAAGGTGTGAAATTCCATGGGCCGATGATTGTGAGCACGACTTTAGAACTCGAAAGAGAAGTTGGTAATCGCTCTGTTCTCACACTTCCCGAGCGGGAAGCGTTCACGGTCTACCTCGGATGCGTCTCGAGTAGGTGCAGGTTGCGTGCTTATGCAAGACAATAAAGTGATCGCGTATGCTTCGCGGCGATTGAAGAAGCATGAGCGAATTACCTACCCATGATTTAGAGCTTGCGCAGTGGTTTTCGCTCTAAAAATTTGGAGGCATCATTTGTATGGAGAGTCTTGTGATATTTTCATCGACCACAAAAGCCTCAAATACATTTTCACTCGAAGGAGCTGAATTTGAGGCGGCGGAGGTGGTTAGAGTTGATTAAAGACTACGATCTTACATCTGCAGTACCATCCGGCAAGGCAAATGTGGTTGCCGATGCCCTTAGTCGGAAGATGACACCCTCCACTGGATTGTCTCAAGTCGACTTTGAACGGATGGGAATTTCTTATTGTTTCTGTCGGCACAAGACAAAGTGAGATGATACGGTATCGCTGGAATCAGCAATCCCGAGCGAGTAAAAGAGGCGCAATAAAGATGATCGATTGCTCTGAGCAAGTGAGAAAGCGGCTTGATGAAGGAAAGACGGATTTCAGCCTTGATGAGTCAAAGCGCAATGCGGTTTAAAGGTCGCTTTTGCGTCATGAAGGCTCGAGTCAAGGATGAGATTTTGAGAGAGACTCATCGCACCCATTACACGGTGCATCTGGTGAGACCAAGATGTATCGTGATCTCAAAAAGAACTTCGGTGGAAGAGGATGAAAGTGGATATCGCCAAGTATGTGGCATCTTGCGGGTTTGCCGGCAAGTAAAGGTCGGCACAAAGCGCCCTGCCGGCTATTGCACCTTTGGAGGTTCTCGATGGCCATGGGATGATATCACCATGGATTTTCAGAGTCGCTTACCTCGTACTCAGCGAGGTAAGGATGCGATTTGGGTAGTGGTGGACCTGTTCGTGAAGTCCGCGCACTTCATTCCCTATTCGCACCACGAACTCAAAAGTGAGTTGGCACCCATTTATGTGCGAGAAATAGTGAGGTTGCATGGTGTGCCTAAGACCATAGTTTTGACAGAGACGCCAAATTTGTCTCCAAATTTTGGGAGAGCTTGCGAGGCGCTGCAGGCACGAAACTCGAGCTGATCGCTTTCCACCCACGCGGATGGGCGGACACCAACGCACTATTCGATACACTAGAGGACATGTTGAGGTCCCGTGTTCATCTGGAGGGTAGCGGGAGGATCATTTGGCACTCACGGAGTTTGCCTATAACAACACTACCACTCCGGTGTTCGAGCAGCGCTTGGTTGAGGTTTTGTATGGCGAAAATGTAGATCGCCACCGTGTTGGGATGCATGGCGAGAAGGTCGCTTTGGGGCAGTTGGGTCCAGCAAACAGAGAGCGAGTGGAGAGATTAGACAGACCGCTAGCTGCCCGAGTAGGCGTAAGAGCTACGCAGATGTCGGGCGAGAACTAGAGTTCAAAGTGGGGATCAGTGCTCCTAAGGGTATCTCCCACCAAAGGCATAGTACGATTTGGTACCAAAGGAAGCTTAGCCCGAGGTACATTGGGCCATTTCTAATTCGGGAACGGATTGGAAAGTTGGCATATCGCTTGATCTCCCGACTCCATGCGAGGAGCGCATGATGTGTTTCATGTGTCGATGTTGAGAAAGTATTTGAGATCCGAGCATGAGATTGTGTTAGAACCGTGTCTATAAAGCAAGACCTCACCCGAGTCCCGTCGATTCGGATTCGAGGAATCGAGAAGGTGTTGAGGCATAAAACGATAAAGTATGTTAAAGTGCTTTGGACACATCGACCGAGCGAAGCGACATGGGAGTTGGAGTCTCAGATGCGCGAGAAGTACCGGACTTGTTCTCCATGGGCGAGTTAATGTTATGTTATGTGCGATTTATTATATTTTGTTCATTCGTGTATATTGTTGAATACGAATTGGGTCGACTGCATTAAGAAGGTAGAATGTAATACCCCAAATTGTATAAAGGGAAACATTAGAGGTAAGTAAAGGGAGAGTAAAGTTTTGCAAATCGGACCCATTGACTTTTAGAGAGTCGATTTAGTATCGCTCGCAGAGGTTCCCTGCACCACCCCAGACGATCGGCGACCGCCTAGAGAGCCGAGTAGCGCCTCGAGAGGTTCCCGCACCGCCTGGGGTAGTCGGCATCATCTCGCGACATGGGTTTTCTTCATCCAATTCCAACCTTACCTTTTACCGACTTACCGTTGCAAGAAAGGAAATCCCAAAGCTAGCTCAAGATCGGACCAAAATGCCCCTAAGCAATCAATTGTATGGGAAAGGAAGGGAAGGGCATGCCGGTCATTTCGAGTGCAAAGGGCACCCAACCCGCTTTATAAAGCCAATGCACCGTATCAAGCCTCATCTCTCAACTCTTTCTCGCTTAGGATAAGAACGGCCGATGAGAGCACACTCCACTCCTCACTACCAAACCGAGAAAAAACCAAGTACCTTCATCAACCAAGATTAAGCCACCAAATAAGAGCCTAAGGAGAGGAGCGTGAAGACGAAGGAGTCAGCGACGACCATCGACATGGAGCCAGGGAGAGGGAGCTCGAAGGCTTGAACGTGAGGACGGCGCCTACGACGATCAGGGACGTCAGCGATCTCCGGCGAGCGCCAAGCCATCACCGAGTAAGTCCATCCCCAACCCCATGGCACCACCACGAACACGAGAGAAAAGTCGGGTGGCGCTCGGTGGCATGGCTATGACCATGGTCGCACGAGCGACCACCTTGGATGGCGAGCTAGAGGACGAACGGAGGCATGGCACCGGCCGCTTTGAGCCGCGGCCGTGAGCGAGGAGGCCCGCATCGAGGAGCCCGGCGGCGCCGCCGACTATCTCCGCGCTGCGAGGCGCACCCGAGGCAAGGGGGCGCGAGAGAGCAGAGCCGCAGAGGGCGGAGAGGAAGCACCGCCGACGTCGTGGGACGGCCAGCCGCCCGGCGGCCGGAGAGCGCCGGTGGCGCTCGATTCATCCGCCGAGGCCCTTCGCATCGCTAGCCACCGAGAGGAAGAGAGAGGCGAGTGGATTGTGCCGCCGGCGAGCCGTCTCGCCGCATGGCCGGCCGCGGGCGCCAGCGCAGGAAGAGGTCGCACGCAGAGGAGGAGAAAGTAGAGCGGCGGGAGGAGCCGCCGCGCGTGAGGAGTCGCCGGCCCTGCGCCGCCGCGCCGAGTGAGGCGGCGGAGGAGAGGCCTGTTCGGCCAAGTGGAGTATATGGGAGAGAGAGCCGGTGTTTTCTTCCAGCAAGGAATGAAGGAAATAGGAGAAAAAGGGAAAAGAAGAGAAAGAGAAGAAAAGAAAAGAAAAGAGGAGAAAAAGAAAAAAAAGGGGTTTGGCGCTGCGTGTCGGGACCTTGACCCTCAAGACTTTTCTCCCCCACATGCGGTGAATATGGGTAGTGATTTCGATAAATGAGTGATGATAAAACACCACACTTCACAAGTGAAGCGACAAGTAGCAATAATGTGATTCACGGAGTGGAGTTTGAGGTCCCCGTATGAAAGCACAGCACTCGAGGTCCCCGTATGAAACAGATCGCTTGAGGTCCCCGCATGAAACAGGCGGGCTTGGGTGAGCTGCTGCATGAGCATGTGCTTGTGCGCTACTCTCAAAGTCTCAATAATGTGATTCACTGCTGCAGCCTCAACACTTCCCCCCCTCCACATGTAGAAAACACCACACTTCACAAGTAAAAGCAAAAGCTGCTGCTGTTGCTGTGCTACTTTGATGCTGCTGCTGTGCTCTTTTGCTGCTGCTGTTGCTACTCTCAATAATGTTTGGCACTGCTGCAGCCTCACACTTCCTCCCTCACATGCAGAAAAGTAGCCTTTTCTCCCCCACATGCAGAAAAGTACCACTTTCCCATCCCCAAAGGACCCTACATGCTGCAGCCTCAAATTTCAAAACTCGGCCGGTATTTTTTCTCCCGGCCCCATCCGAGATTTCCGGTTACCGGCCGGTAACCGCCGGGAAACCGAACCCTGGGCGGTACCCATCGGGATTTCTAGTTCCTGGTGGTAGCCGACCAGTTACCGCTGAGATTTGGAACCCTGCTTCTAGCTGACCTAGACTTGGCAGCCTAGAATCATATTGAATATTGCCTGGCTTAATAATAGTATACCTTTTCTATATGGATATTTGTATAGTTTTCACTTTTCAAACATCTTATCCCATGAAATATATGGGTGTTGCAATAAATGATATGCTTTTGACAAGCTGTTTTTCTTTGAATGCATTGTTGAACTGGTCATGAAGTTGTGATTTGTCAAAGAAAAAAACCTACGTATTCAAAGGTAACACAACTATTTCAGTTTTGTCTGTTGAAGAAAGTTTGTACTCCCCCCATCGCAAAAGAGTGACGTTTTGGAGATGGACAGACAGCATGATCCTCAAAACACAATTTTGACCATTAATTTCTATTGTAATACATTTATAAAACCTAATAAAATTGTAATAATATGAAAGTACTTTTTGAGACAAATATACACATATTATTTTCATGTGTTGAATCTAAATATTTATAAAGATACTGATAGCCAAAGTTTAGAATTTTTACTGCACGTGTCCCATGTCACTCTTTGGTGACTGGAGATAGTAGTTATTTTACTTCTGTACATGCTGTCTACATTGGTTTATTGGAAGGATATGTTTTACTGCTAATTGTTCATCTCGTAATACTGATGGAAAAGGGTGTTTAATTGTGTATAACAGTTTTTAAATTTCATTTTCAGGAGCTAAATTAGAGGCACCATCTTCTTCAGGAGAGATTAAAACTTACCGCTTTAGATCAGATGTGCCTTCCCCACCTTCTCACACTGTTGTTGGAGGGCCAGCTTCACTCCTTCCCAAACGCAAACCACTGTCTGAGGAAGAGATTGAGGCTATCATGGTACGTTCTTTGTTCACAGATGCTGAAATACAAAGCGAACGTTTTAGGGTTGTGCTTAAGGTTTTCGGTAACTTCTACTCTACAAATATTTTTGTCCAATTCTTGTGTGTACTTTGGACCCCAAGTTAAAGTATACATGAAATTTGCAGAATGATTATGCCATTGTTGCTTGACATGTACAGGTTTGTTAGCTAAAAATTACAAGTCTAAAGATAATGACAAAATGCCAGTTAATCACTCTTGTAAAATCAATCATCATAGCTGTTCATAATCTTTTGTCAGTCTTTATAGAGTGGTAGTCGGTGTATTTTTTGTTACTTGTTAGACAGGCGTCACAGGACTAGGTTACTCACAGATGCTCTACATGGACTATGGAATATTGCTGCCTTCTCAATTTCTTTCCATTGAGAATTGAGATATGAACATGGACTATGGAATCTTCCAAATATTGCTGCCTTCACATCTGTAAAATTACTGATATGAACATGAGTACATGACCCCAAAAAAAGGGAGTTTATTATATCATGTAGCTGTTTGCCATGACCTCTTTTCCAAGACTATGCTTCTTTGCTACTTCTAGGATTACCCCCCTCAATTGGTTTCTATCTTCCTTTCTACGTATCTCCGTGCATGTACAAACTATTAAACCTATTAATTACCTTTAAATATAGTGCCTATATCATTTTTGTAGTTTCAATGCTACTTGAATTCCCTGGGACATTTTCTGTAGCCATGTTGAACTCCTGAAGGCTTGTGTTTGTTGACAATTCGTTTTTTTTGGTTGTGCTGTTTGTTCTACAACTTTATGAACTATGTTCCACTCTCTAACACCAAAATACGTACTTTTCTGCAGCAAGGTGGTTCCTTCTGATATTGCTTCCCATGGATGGGACTTTTTGCGGAGCATCAATAAGATACCTTCCACCCTACTTTCTTACCCTTCACCTTTGAAGGATGTTATTAGAGCCATGTTGATACGGAACTCTTCGTTTTAGTCCATTTTGTTGTCAGGAAGGCAGCAGTAGCGACACTCGTTTACTGAATATTCTCTACATGTGACTGACGAAATGGCCAACACTGAACGTGCGATGTATCGGTGCCTTGCCAAAACATGTTGATCAGGGAATGGTTTTATGAATCTCGAGTTCTTTTCCTCGTCCGTGTTTTGAGTTCTTGTCCACAAGATCTGTATGCTTTTTGATAAGTCGGTGTGTTTTTTTCCCCATGCATGGTTTGAGCTCCTGCTTGATTTCATGCCGTTGGTGACCCACTGCTGCAGTTTTCGGTTCTATATGAAGCAGTCTAGGCTTGCAGAGATCGCCTTCTACTATGCAATGCTGCGTGATTGCATGACGGTAACGGCAAGCTAGAAGGAGTAGTGTATCTGAAGATAGTGTCTTTTTGCGCCGGTTTTGGTAATGATCTTTATCTGCTTGGAGCTTTCGCTGTCCCAATGCCGTGCAGGTAACCACAACATTCAGAGCTCTCTACTCTTCCTCGCATGGCCCCCACCCCACCCCACACCTGTCCCTGGTACACGGTAAGACACCGGCCACGATAAGACAGTAGATTGTCTGAGATGATACGAGCTGAGATACTACTGTTCAGCTGGTATGATGTGTAATGGACGATGCGTGGCAAAGTAGGCGGAAAAAAGGATAATACTAGTAATAACGTCTTCTAGTTTGTTGTAATTTGCTATAATAACCCTCAACGTAAATTGACACTTCATCTACCGTAAAATGGCTCTAGAAGAATTTCCGTCGGGCCAGGTTGAAGGAAGCGAATGCAAGCCATCCAATTCTTTTAATGACACTACATACGGTTTTTATTAATTAACTTCTTTTAATGAATAACTCCGAGCATCACGTATTTTCAAAAATAATTTCTGCTTGACACTTTCATTTGACATGCCATCCAATTCTTTCGAGAACTGAGCGTTGGCTTAGTGGTCGAGGTTGCTGTCGAGTAATCTATCTGTCGGGTTTTGATTCTTTAGATCTATTGTGTGTCTCTTTCATATATGTTCAGTGAGAAAACACGTGTCTATACTCAGTAGAATGTATACACATGTGTATATATACATGTTTGCAAACTCTATTGTAATTAAAAAAATTACAGGTAATTGATCATATATCCTCCATTTAGATAGAAATTTAGGATTTACCTTTCTGGCCTACGTGTCAGTGACTTATGATAACCTTACATGTCATTAAGATGTGGAAGGTAAATCCTGAATTTCTCAACTAAAAGGATGATATATAATCCAATCTTCCAAAAAATTAAGCTGCAGACGGTGAGAAAGAAAGAAAGAAAGAAAGACAAAGAGGAGGGGGATTTCCCGTTTGGTCCCGACTCCGTAGCAGGCCGCCTCGCCAATCCAATGGCCATGACCCAATCCTTCTCCTCTTCCTTCTCTCGCCGTCCACCTCCCTCCTCCACCTTCTCCTCCCCAGGCACAAGAGCCCCTCCTCCGCTCACCCCTTCTTGGTCTCCTCCCAGGCACAGAACGCGCCGCCGGGCCCTCACGGCCGCGTCTTCCATCCACCTCGGGCCGGAGGAGATCGCCGAGCTCGCCCGCAACAAGGTTGGTGGTAGCTTCGTGCCCAGCCTGCCAGTTGGCTGCTGCTTTGCGTTCTTTCTTTTGAACAGGTAAGCAAGAACTCCGTTCGTTTCTTGAAGGTTTTGATTGCGGCGACGTTGGCGAGCGCGATCGGGCAGCTGTCGAAGCCCTTCACTTCCGTCAAGAATGGGGCGGCGTCGACATCAGGGCCGCCGTCAGGTCCGGAGGGATGCCCTCCACCCACTCCTCAGTGAGATGATCATCCCCTGACCACTGCTTCCTTCAATTTTTTGTGTTGCTCGAGTGTGTAAGAGCGCCTGTTGTCTGATTTAGGCCCTGTCCTGTTTGGGATAAGGGTGTGCTGTGGGTGAAGTGGTTACAGCCTTATGGAGAGGTGTTTGCCGTATGTAATAAAATAGTTTTCTTTCTTATTTGTCACAATAAACAATTAACTGATGGCCATATATCTAAGAGTAGTTTGTTAAATGGAGGTTTCCCAAATACAACACAATCCTCGAAAAAAAAGAGAAATGCAACGTAATCCCAAATGAAGCCGTAGTGTGGTGTTGTGGTAGTTAAGTGAGACTGTGAGAAGCTTCAATAGTATGAAAGGTTACACCGGGAACATGTACCATCTAAGAGGAATTGATGCGAGGTGTTATCCCAAAATGTTTTGTTCTTCATTCTAGTGTAATGTAATTCTGCTCTATCATATCATTTTGGCGGTGAAGCTATTAACTCTTGTCAAAATTGACAATTCAAATGGTTCTAACTGTTATTCCCGATGTTCTAGGTGGTTGTGGCAGTGACTACCTCGCTTGGGCTAGAAAGGTTAGCTTCTTTCAAATTCTTTGGCTCAGGCCTTACATGTTTCTGCTTGTTTTAGCCCTAGGTTGTGTGTTTTCATATTTCTTGATTATGGGGTTTAGTATGCAGGGGGTTTGCAGATTCCATATTTGGGATGTCGGTGGTGTTTGCAGCGATTGTAATGTATGATGCTCAGGTATGGTGGATTTTTATGCCTTTTGTTTGTCTTGTATGTCTCTCTGCTAAATTTTCAATCTGGTACTTTATCAATCTGTCTGCTTATTGATCATACTGGTGCCCCAATTATGTGATTCAGTTTTCGCATTTTTCTCTGAAGCTTGTCCATCTTATGAGGATTTTCCTCCCTTCTTTATTCACTATACAAAATTATGTTGTAGCTTTGAATTGCTAGATTCGCAGAAATGCTCCCGAATCAGTGATTTTAACATCTCTCCAAGTTCCTCCCAAAAGGAGAAGATATTAATACTAGGCACAACAGGAGATGAAGGTACTAAAAGTAGGCACAATGTTTTGTATGTCAGTAACTAATCAGCTCGATAATAAAGCTGAAAACTAAAATATATGTTACCACATCATCATTTTGTCTCCTTTTGGAACACAATGTGTGCACAAAAGTTTAGCTTGAGCCTTGAGCAAGGTGTTAGATGGATGCCTTATAAACCAGTATCTTAATGTTGACAATAACGTAGCTTAACTGCATTCTCTCTATCCCCTAATTTTAGTATAAATTTTGATAACTTTGTTAATGAATGCTTTCTACACAGTTGTCCATGTGACTTGCAAAACAGAATTAACTGTCAAAAGAATTTGCAAAACTCAAGTTGTGCATTCATTTTTACCAAAACTTAAAACTTAATACAAACATGAGAACATCTTCATTATCAAAAATTTAAGTCCCCTAATAGCTTATGGACTCTTCACTTCTGCGAAAATGTTATTTTTTGTACCTTAGAGCTATGTATTTGTCTAGATGTCCCCATTGCTGGTGCATTTTTCCTTCATGAAACTGGGAGGTGATACTGGCTGGTTAGTAGATTGTTATGGCAGCTGGTACTGCATGCACGAACAGTATCTGTGTACTCTAGCATTAGGTTTTGGAAGTAATTACCTTCCTAAATAAGAATATCTATTTTCCTAAGTAATTAATTAGTTTCCTAGGATAGTGATTAGTTAATTGATATCTTATCTATTAGTTAGGAATGTTATGATTTAGCTCGATCTTATCTATAATTGTTAGGAGAGCCCTCTATATAAGGAGGCATATTGTAATTGTTGGAAGTAAGCAATGAACAATCAAATGGTCTCCTCCCTTCTTCTAAAGTCAGGTGTCAAAGTCTCTCTACCACATCAGGGAAGAGTCCTGCCGCTGGCTAGATGAGGGTGAACGCCCTACTCTCGGTCCTTGGACCTGTACCCAAGGTTATTAAGACGGTAAGACGTGAGATGAGGTGATGTCTTACACATCCTAAGGCGCTAAAGGGCAGCAAAGCATTTTAGCAGCACATATGTATCTTGTTGTTGCCAATTCTTGTGTTTATATAGCAAACATCTCCCCATTCCAATTGCTCTTATCCTATGTAGCATCCATTCCCCTTGGCCCCTTGCAAATTTCAACATATAGATTGTTATAAATGTAATAGATATAAATTGTATTTCAATTAATTGAGTAAATATGGATTGAGTGACATACCTTGTTGACAATCACTCCTCTTCTCTTCTCCCAAGCAACAAGCCACATGAATAATGAGCAACATAAGTCCACAATAACAATTAAGTGAATTCGAGATTAAATATGAGCAACATAACAAATTAACAAATACGACATAATCGACATAAGTCCACACAAATAACATAGCACTTCAGCAATCCAGCGAGCAGCACAGTAGCGAGTAGATGGCAGTTCAGCGAGAACAATAGCAGCGAGCTAGCGAGCAGCACAGTAGAGTGCAGCATAGTTACAAAGCAATAAACATCTGGATAGCACAATAGCACCGACGCGAGCGCACTTAGTCCTCTCGCTCGCTCCGACGTGACCCCGGCTCCCCCTACCTCCTGGCGACCCAGCCTCCCATCGACGGCTCCACCTCCTCCCCCTCCCTTCCGGCGACCCGGCCTCCCCTCGATGGCTTCACCTCCTTCCCTGGCTCCCCCTCCCTCTCGACCTCCCCCTCCCTCTCGGCCTCTACCTCCCTCCCTTCTCCCCGCTTCCCCCTCCCTCCCGGCCGCCCACGCCTTAATAACCCTACCTATACGCAACATTTTTTAAAAAAATTTAGCTTTTTTTTAAAAGTTCTATGTTTGAGTAGCACAGACAATGCACTGTGTAGTATGATGTCCCTAGCATTAGCTAACATATTCTGACCTAAAAAACATGTCAGTTTTCACTGGAGCATGGAGCACTATGTTTTGCCTTTCCTTGAAGTGTGCTTTTCAGGGATATCTGTCTGGGCTTCGGCTTTTTCCTAGCTTTCATTCTTTGTTCATTTGTTCACATCTGAAACCAGTGCCTGTCTAATAAATTCCCTTATAAAAAGTGAGTATTTTTCAACATGGTGCGAGCCCTGAGTAAGTTAATTATATATATTAGCTTTATGAGATCATTCGTGGTGGCTATATATTTTGCATTTCATATTCTGAATCAGTGCATTTCAACATGGTCAATTTCGACTCAGATGGATGTGGGATGCAGCTATAAAAAGCTTGACCAGTCCAATTAGTAGCCTGTCTTTTGAAATGACCAGTCCAATCATCTATTCCACACTTTCTGAGCTGTTCAGTTGTTTATGAGCTAACAAAGATCAATCAGAAAGCTTGATAGCATTGTCTTCAGATTGAAAATCTGCCATGTGTTTTCATAAAGCACTACCAAATTACCATTGTTAATGCTCATGTCATACTCATTTGATGTTTTCAATAGGGAGTTAGAAGAGAGGTGGGCAACCACGCAAGGCTTTTGAACAAGTTATGGACCATTAGAGAGAAGACGGCTCAAAATTCGGAGTACGATGGCTTTGGGAATTCCGCCTCTGAACTCCACTCTGCAAAGCACGAGAGGGCTGCCGATCTCGTTTCTGTTCCTGAGAAGACGACTTCTTCATACCGCTCAAATGTGAGTCCCTCCTCGAGGCATAATAGCTCTGGGACCAAATTGTCGAGATTGAACGCGCTCCGAAGTTCAGATCCAGAGCTAACTGAACTTACAGAACTGAAGCAGGCTTACGCAGAGGAGTGTAACCGGTTGAGCGAGTCCGTGGGCCACACGGAGCTCCAGGTTGTAGTAGGTGCCTTGTTAGGCTTTGTTGTAAGCTTAGCTGTTTATGCAACACTGTAGCACTGCCATTTTTACATTCCTAGATTGTTACTCAACAGTAACACAAGTGGTTGATTGTTACCACGATTAAACTGGCAATGTATATTTTCCTGTTTCACCTTCAGAGATGGAATTTTTTGTACGGATAATCCATTTTTTCTTCGAAATTACATAAATATACCCGCGGGAAATTTTTTTACAAAAATAGGCTTCAGTCGCCGAATGGTTGGGCGACTGGAACCTATCGCCCAACCAGACCGCGACACAATTTGTCTCATTGCCACGATGAGCGACTACATCCAGTCGCTCTTCCGTTAAGCGACTAGCATGCGATCGCTCTTCCGTTAAGCGACTAGCATGCGATCGCCATCCCGTAGGGCGATCGCATGTAGCCCCGTGTTTTGTTTTAGATTTTGTGAATTTTGTAACGTTGAGCGGGTAAAAATACGGTGAAGTTGTAATAAAAGTTTATGTTCATTGTATATTGTAGGTGTGCAAAAGTTTTAAATTTTTTTCATGAAAGATTGAGTACGAGCGATCGATACATACATCGTTAAGTGAGATAGTTTATGTGCGGAGAGAGATAATAAACTTATGTAAATTTAAATAAACTTCATATTATAAGCGTGAGTAACATGCCGCATGTTTTTCATTACATGCATAAATACATAGCATCTGCAGTGGCGCCTCACTAGTCACCTGGTGTGCCCGTCACGCGCCGCGTCCTCCCATACGGCCTCGCTTAGCCCTCCTCGGTGCAACGGGTTAGGACGATCCGAAAAAGTAAAACGAGGAGGAGGGTGTCTATCCCGCGGGCGGGGCGAGTCATTGCACCTCGGGTGTGTGCTCTCCGGTGCCGGGAGGGCAGCGGCAGAAAGAACTGCGGTGCGACGTCGGAGTAGTGTCCATGCCACTCCGGTGTAGACGCGAAAATCGGTCCACTTCCTCCGGCACGGGAGATCTGGAGACGCCGTCTTCTTGGTAAGTACCGCAATATTAATAACGTTAGTTCGTTGCGATAGTAAGTATGTAAATATTTAGCGAAACGATCACTCACCCGTGCACGTGGCGCGGAATCGATGGTCCGACCGGTGCGAGAACCGGCCGCCAGAGCCCGAATCGCCGCATCACCGTGGGTGCGTAGTCCTCCACGTAGATGAGGTACACGAGCTTCCGCGGGTGAGCGAAAGCCGATCACGCCCGGCAAAGTGAGGACAGACCGCCAGAGCACGGGCTGAATCGCCGTATCTGCGACGGCTCAGCGCGACGTCGTCCGCTGTGATGCGGAGTTGCTCCACAAAGACCCAGACGCCGCGTGACACGCTGCGTCTGCGCCGAACTGTACTCGCAAGAAATATAAGCCATTTAGAATGACGATCGTCAATAAGGCGAAATAGTTGATCGTGATAATACTTACTCGACGACGGCACGGATAGAACCCATCGTCGGCGGTCAACGTCTCCCCGGATACATCTCGGGCCCGTCACGGGCCATGTCGTCTAGCACAGTCGCCCGACGCTTAAGCGCTCGAGCGACCACAAGCTGCGATAGCGCGGACAGCCGTGAGGATCGAGTTCGCCTTGACCTCGTGCACGCATCGCATAGGGCGCGATGCGTCGCGGCAAGCACGGCCGATCCCGGTGACTGGTGGGGCTCGCCGTCGGCGATCGCCCTCGCATAAGCGATAAAGCGCGCATCCACCGTGTTGCCGTGGTGATGGTGAAAAGCACCCAACCAAACAGCCACAAAGACGCACGCCTCCGTGGCGCGCCACCGGTGATCGTCTGCTGTGGAACCATGCGCTCCACGAATTCAAACAAGTTGTTATTAGTACGTGATACCACAAATAAGCGGTTGGGCGACACGATCGAATGTAAAAACCACGTGCCGTCTTGTGTGAGCCACCTCGGCGTCGGCCCATGGGTCCGCGCCTCGAGAACACGTGGTGCCGAGGGCCGGTGGAGCGACACCTCGAATCGCCAGCGGTGTGCGCCCGATCGTGTGGGGCCTCCGGTAGGAAGGCGGCGTCTCCGCGATCGGAAGGCCAAGGAGCGAGGACACGTCCTCCGTGGTCGGCGTCATCTCCCGAATGGGAGGTGGAAAGTGTGCGTCTCGGCCGCCAACGGTCCACCAAAGCCGTCGGCGAGGAACGGTCGAGCGGAAGCGTCGTGATCGCTCCCCCCGCCTCGCCCCCCCCGCCTCGTCCCGCCCTCGTCCCGCCGGCGCCGCATCTCGTCCGTGGCTGCACCATCCGGCAAGAGGAGTAGCCCGGCATCCCGCACTGCAAACAAAGTGAAGGTCGCACGGAATGAACTTACGGTCGCACTAAACGCCGGAGTAGTGCAACCTGGCGATCCAACGAGGGTCGAGTCTCGGGCCACGCGAGGTGTGCGTGTCGGACCACTCCCACCGAGGCGGCTCGTCCGTGCTCCCGGTGTCGGCACTAGGCGGAAGCGCGATGAGAGCGGTCGGCGTGCTCGTCCAACGGTAGCAGATCGCCACTCGGAGGCACGTCCAAAGACGAGTCATACACGCAAAATTTGTACAATAATTTCTACATTAAATTTTCTACATCTAAATTTATACAATAATTTCAATATTAAATTTCCTATATCTAAATTTGTACACTAAACTTTCTACATCTAAATTTCTACATTAAATTTTCTACACTACATTTTGTAAACTATTTTTGTACACTAACTATCTTTCTACACTAACTATCTTTCTACACTAAATTATCTACACTAACTATCTTTCTACACTAAATTATCTACACTAACTATCTTTCTACACTAAATTATCTAAACTAATTATCTACACTAATTATCTACACTAACTAATTTTCTAAACTAATTATCTTTCTAAACTAATTTATGTACACTAATTATCTACACTAACTATCTTTCTACACTAAATTATCGACACTAATTATCTACACTAACTATATTTCTAAACTAATTTATCTACACTAACTATATTTCTAAACTAATTATCTACACTAACTATATTTCTAAACTAATTTTCTAAACTAATTATCTACACTAATTATCTTTCTAAACTAATTTATGTACACTAATATCTACACTAACTATCTTTCTACACTAAATTATCGACACTAATTATCTACACTAACTATATTTCTAAACTAATTATCTACACTAACTATATTTCTACACTAATTTTCTAAACTAATTATCTAAACTAATTATCTACACTAACTATCTTTCTACACTAACTATCTTTCTACACTAAATTATCTAAACTAATTATCTACACGAACTATTTTTCTAAACTAATTATCTACACTAATTATCTTTCTAAACTAATTTATCTACACTAATTATCTACACTAACTATATTTCTAAACTAAATTATCCACACTAATTATCTACACTAACTATCTACACTAACTAATTTTCTAAACTAATTATCTACACTAACTATATTTCTAAACTAAATTATCTACACTAACTATATTTCTAAACTAATTTTCTACACTAACAAAAAATATAACACAAAAAATTACCTGAAAATCGCGCACGCCCTCTCTTCTTCTCCTCCTCTCCCTCTCTTTCTCTCCCCTCCCTCTTCTCCTCCTCTCCCTCTCTTTCTCCTTCTCTGCGCGCCGAAGAAGTGGACGACGTCGGGGGCGGCCGAGCGCGGCCTTTATATCCACCCTCAGTCGCCCAACGGTTGGGCGACTGATATGAAGTCGCCCAACAGTTGAGCGACTGCTTTGCAATCGCCGAACCGTTGGGCGACTGGAGTTAATCGCCCAACGGTTGGCAGACTCTCCACCCATGATCTGGTTAAGGCGATAGGTTCCAGTCGCCCAACCATTCGGCGACTGGAGCCTATTTTTGTAAAAAATTTTCCCGCGGGTATATTTATGTAATTTCGAATAAAAAATGGATTATCCGTACAAAAAACTCTCAGAGATGCTTCATGTGATCCAGGGTGGTTTCTTTTAACTCTGCACAGCCTGAGTTTGAGCCTCAACGGTTGTTGCATTTCGTAGTACTACTAGACATACATATATTTATGTTCTCCATGCACACGAACTTTGATGCGCGTGGTAAGGCAATTAACTAATCATGGTTTGCACTCTGCCTCTGCTGGGCTGCTTGGGATGTGATGGCCTGAAAGAATAAGCGTAACGCAGCCGGCGTTGCTTCCTTCCTGCGGAATATCGTTCATTCATAAATTCATTGGTCTTAGTAAACAAAGAAACCTTACGGCGAAGAGCTGGATGAAGCCAAAGGGCGAAGGGGAGGCTAGGGCTTAAAAAATATTATGCTAAACCTACGGTATACTATAATACTAATGATGTGAGTTCTTTTGAATTGTGACTTAAATTTTTGAATTATATCTGTTTACGAAAGAGAGTATAAAGAGAGATACTTATGTACGATTTTAGCTAATATATATAAAGTCAGAACAGTGTTTACTACAATCCATTTATAGATCCTGTTTTAAAAAGATACCTAATTTAAAAGTTAATTACTATAGAAAGCTAAGCCATAAACTCAAAAGAATTCACCTCATATCTATCAAACTTTGTAAGTAACCGAAATTTGCTTGAAATCGTTTTGGGAAACGATATCAGTGAAATCCATGTCAAATTAGTCAAAGACTATTGATTTCATTGGAAAAAAGTGCCGAAGTGGCCGATTGAAGAGGACAAAATTTCCATTTTCCTATAGGCATGAATGCTAACTAATTCATGCTGGTAAGGTGAAACGAGTTTTGCAAATGTAAAAAATAGAGAAATAGATGAAGAAAGAAGAGTTAACAAACATGACTTCTTACGGCCACCGGCGAACCATTCGCCGCTCCCATCACTAGCATCCTTCATCTAACTATCACCAGGCTCGTGGCCATTGCATAACGCCTATGAGCAAACGGCAAGAAGCAACATCGCCAAGTTGGCAGCAGTGTGTATCGCCACTCTGTGATGCTCGTCCGATGAGACGACAGGACAGCATCCAGAAGGGTTGCTAGATCTGGATATCGAGTTTATTGTATCAATCAGTTCACCCCAAAGATTAAGTTGTTATGGAATGATGTGCAATATACTTATACTTGGAACATTGAATCGTGCGGTTGTCCATGCACAGTTCCTTATGTATTCTTCACAAATCACAGTAGAAAACTGAAAACAAACTGAAAACTAGAGTGTGATGGATTGACATTAATTAGGATGAACTAGCTGAGAAGTGGAAGCACAGGCAATAAGAGTTCTTAGTTTGTGGAAGCATAATTGGGCCATCTCTCTTCGCATCTATCTCCAACCAGCAACCTTTATTCTCTTTTTGAGGGAATCTCCAACCAGCAACGACCTAAGAAGCAAGAATGCAAGACTAGCTGCCTAAGCCAAAATGAGAACATCATAAAAGATCCTCCTCATGCCCAACCACAGTGAAGAATAGAAATGGCATTGCATGCATGCATGGCCCATACAGTGCACTGTATATACATTTAGAAGCATTAATATAATTAAACTCCATACCAAAAGGCAGATCGAATTAACCAGTCTAACCGAAAACATGAGCTGATCGGATCAACTGCTCAACATGGCAGCTAGCTAGCAAGCTAATTAATTAAGGTCCATGCATCTACTTGGGGAACCTGAGGAGGTCGGCGGCCTCGCAGCCGAGGTACTGCAGTGGAAGCCTCTGCATAGAAGTGGAACTGCTGCCAAGTTCCATGAGCTGCTGCTGATTAGGTGCCATTGCAGCTGATGCTGCAGTGACCTTGCCCTGGAAGAGCTGGTCCAGGTTCTGGTGCGAGGCGAGGAGCTTGTCCAATATCGACCAATCCGTGACGGCGAAGCGGTGGTCGCCACCGGCACTGCCGCCGTGGAGAATCCCGTTGGCCCCGCTCGATGTCAGCTTCATCAGATTCTGCGAGCACTCGACGTCGAGGGAGCTCATGTTGACGGCGGGCGGGCAGGCAAGGAGGGAGGGGACTACCGGCTGCTGCTCGGCGCTCATCAGCTGCGGGAGCTGCATGGAGGGGTCGAAGGAAGGGAAGTTGTAGTGCTGCATGAGGTGGGGGTTGTGCTTCTGGTCCGTGGGCATTGCGCCGGCGACCGGGACCGGGAAGGGGTGGAGCTCGTCGTCGTCCACCACCGCCATCTCTGCCGGGTTGAGGCCTCTCTGGTAGATCTTCTTCTTGAAAACCCTACACACCACCCAGCCATCTTCCTGCATTCCAGATCAGATCTTGGTAAATATATTTTGCAGCCCAATCAGTTCATTAATTTTCTTCCCCTTACTAGCTAGCATGCCAAGTTTCTTTGGAACAGAATGAATTGGTATTTGATGCAAGTTATTAATTAATTGATATCATATTTTCCATAGAAAGAAGCATATACATGTATCTTGACACTACATGAGATCAGATTGGTGACTTGAAATGGCATTTCATGGATGAAAGCGATTAAAAGGAAGCTAGGAACCGTATGAAATGCTTAATGTTTGACCAAATTGGCAACTGAAGGGAAGCTTCAACTCAGTTTCTCTTTGATCTTTCAGCGAAAGCTTAGATCGAATGATGTCTTGAGGATGTACAAGGTAATCAACGCATGGATGCCTACCTGAACCTCAACATTGTTTTCATCAAGGCGGTACTCGTGCATGATCCAATCAGTCTTCTTGCCGTGGGGAGCCCTCCCAACGTAGAACACAAGGGTCTTCCTCATGCCGATCCTCCTGGCGTTGCCGAGGAAGATGGCCTTGTCCCTCCCCGTCGCCTTCCAGAACCCCACCGTCGTGGCCCGGTTCGTCCTGGTCCCCGTCGGATACTTCTTGTCCTTGTGGCTAAAGAAGTACCACTCGTTTTGAGGCCCCGTCCCAATTCTGCACCTATCTGCCATGCACCAAATATATAGAGGACGAGTAGTGAATTGGCTATAAAGCTCTAGCAACATCAGATCGATCTTGCATGACGAGAATATTTGAAGGCCAAGTAGCACATGTTTACCTTTGAGATCCCAGGGCTCAAGCTTGTTGAGATCAATCTCCCTGATGACATCAAGATCTATGGCCTCATAAGCGACCTTCTTCCTCAGGTAGTAGTAGAGGAGCTCCTCGTCCGTCGGGTGGAAGCGGAAGCCCGGTGGCACCGACAGCGGGCCGCCGCTCGGATGCATGTTTCCTTGCCGGCCCTAAGATCTGAGAAGTAGACCATCACCATGGCACCAATCGTCAATAGAAATCAGAGGCTTGCTTGTTCAAGCTACTAAACAACCTTATATGATTTTCTAATGGTTCATAGAGCTAAGCTAACAGAACAAAAGGAAGAGCACAAACCTTGGAGATCTCCTTCGCCGGCGTTTGCTTTGCCTGATTAGCTCAGCTCCTCAAAGCAACAAAAGTGTAGAGACAAGCAAGAAAAACAAGAGGAAGGTGATGGTACAAGGAAGAGGATGAAAGGGTTATATGGAAGAGGGAGGTAGGGTTAGCAAGTCCAGGATGCTCACCAAAGACAAATCCTCGGTCTATAAAATATATATGGACTGTGCATGGATGGGTTTGAGCTGTCCATTAGCGTTAGCTTGATTATTTAGTGAGAACATTGACTATATTGATAGGGTTACAGTAAGAGTTGAGTGTCCATGCATGTCTTGGGCTGGTTTTGGAAGGATTAAATGAAAAGGAGCTTTGTCCCTTGAATGGACCAGCACCAGAACTGGCCGAGCAATTAGGTGTTCCATCTGCAACAGTATCATTATTGTGTGATTTTGCAAATGTGCCCTTGGCAGACATGATAAGGTCATAACTGCGGCCAATGTGGCCTTGGCATTTTTCTTTTTTGTAAAATAGGAGAGAGCAAGGGTTAGTGTGTAAATATCCAGTAGACTAACCTAAACCGTAATTTGGACTTTGCACCTGGGAGTCAGGGGAACAAGGGAATTAAACCTCTAATTCCATTGCTCCAAATCCCAATCTTTCTATTCCTCTTCCATTCCCTGCAAAATGCCTTACTTTATGCGCCATACTTTAACTAATATGTAATTAATGCTCTTTGGGACTGGCATTGAATACTTTACCTGTCCCAATTATGGATCTAAGCCTAGGTAAATTTGAAATTAGTTACTGACTTTGCGTGGCATCTGATCTTGTAATTTAACTACTAGCTAGCTCATTGTCAACTATCTATCTGGCCATTCGAATTGTCACTTGTGGATACTTAGGTGTAGCATTTCGGTATGATACCAGATGTATGGCCAATCAACGATAGTGAAATCATCTGGATCTGTATCATGATTGATCATAGAATCACTAGATGTAGACTATAGATTACTACTTTAGGTTCAAAACAGACGACGTTATAGCACTATGCACAAACTAGTTTAGGAAAATATGATGATATCGTAAAGTGAGAAATTATACATACTGTAGGACTGAAGATAGCAACAGAGAGAGGGTGAATGATGTCTTAAAAGTTTCTCTCAAGTAGTCACTTATCCTTTACTCTGATAGCTATAAAGCTATAAAGATTCGAATAAGAACCCTACTCAAAATCTAAAGAAATACCGAGCTGTACCACTGAGGAAAATTATACTCTTAGAGCTGAGCAAAACCAGTCAGAAAACAATATGGTCGAATTTCGACTATGGTGATCGACGACCAGGCAGTGGTCCAGAACCAACGTGGCATAACCAATGTGGTCGAAACTAATGTAGTTGAAATTCGACCTGAGTGGTCAACGTGATCAAAGACTAACGTGGTCAAAACCAGCGTGGTCGAAATCAACATGATCGAAACCAACATGGTGGAAAGCCGACGTGGGCTGAATTCGACTTGAGTGGTCAACGACCAGAGAGTGGTCAAAAACCAACGCATCAATGACAAGAGAGCAGTTGAAAGACCAGCGAAGTCGAGGGCAATGAGTGGTCGAAACCTACGTGGTCGATCACCAGTGAGCAGTTGAAAGATCAGCGTGGTCAAGGACCAATGAGTGGTTGAAAACTTATGCGTCGAAGACCGATATGATCTTAACCTACGTGGTTGAAGACCTGACAGCAAACCTAAGTGTTTGAAGCAAGTTGAAATCCGACATGAGAGGTTGACCTGTAAGCGATCAAAACCAAAGTGGTCAAACCTAGTCAAAACATGACCAGTGTGGTCAACAACCAGTGAATGGTCAAAAACCAAAGTGATCGAAGAATAGGAGTTGCGGTACTACCGCTACACATCCTATGGTACTACCGTTTCTCCCATATGAATAGGGTTTTCAACCGACTGTGAGAACCAGAATCAATAGAACTTTTGATCGACTAAACCAAAAGCCGTGAAACTTTGTACGCATAGAGGTTAAGGTCTCAGGCAACTATTCCATTCTTGGATCAACAAATCCATGATAAAGATGAGACCTTTTTTGTGATTTGAGTAAGTGCACATGAACTGAGATTTAAAACTGAAATCGTTGATTAGAACTTGCTCGTGGGTAAAAGATAGCCAAGATGGCTTTGATTACATTCCCACATATCATAGCGAGTCAGAACATCAAAGAAATCAAATCAAAAAAATCTCAGATCAAGAAATGGACCAAAGAGGCCAAAAGACAAGCAAAAAACCGGGTTTCCTCAAGAACTTCCTCTAAATCATGCCTAGATGGATGAGATCTTATCTCCAAGACACATCTCTACCTCTTACATGTCCTTGGCACCAGAAAACCTTAGGAGAAGAGAAATTCAAACAAGAAAGTCAAGAAAATCAAAAGCACATGAGGGGATTCAGGGCACAACTCACTTGGGCAAGGTTTGGATGTCTATTTCACTTGGAGAGGAATATTTTTATAGCCAATACCTTAGGATAGCAGAGCTCTAAGTATAGAGCGCGCGCGTACACACATACACACTCTCTCTAACCTATCTCCCATGGAAGGGAGGAGGAGTTAGCCACCAAAAGGCTTAGCAAACTTTCTCGAACCCTATCTCTTACCTCCCCTCCCTTATATAGGCTCACAACTTGAACCAAAACATAATGGATCTACTCATTAGGCTAAATTAGGGATAACCTGTTAACCTCACCTAACATCGGGTTTTACTCATGCACGTTTATCCGGTATTGAGCAATTTTACCAAAATACCCCTCTACCGCTTTTGCCGAAGCTTCGCTTCTTTTTTCACGAAGCATTGCCCATGTTTCACCATCTTCCACGTGGTCCCAATGACTTGCCGCTAAGCCTCTCACGCATTCGGATCCCACTGAACTGTCCTCGCTTACAAATGGCCCAAATCACTTGGAGCACCACATACCTCTTCTCGCACATGATGGTACCTAGCTTCCTTGACTGTCTGGACCTCAACCCCGCCCTAAGCTTAGTCCCGGTCCACCTTGCCGTTGCCCATCATGTCCATCACTGGTAGCTTCCACTTCGGTTCCTCGTCGTCCTAGCTTGCAACCACCCTACAAGCCTCAGTCATCTTCGGCGTCTCCCAAACCATTCTTGACCTTAGTACCACCTTGTGCCTAGTCCTGGTCCTCTTACACCTCACCATGACCTAGCTCCGAAGTTCTGCAACCAATACCAACAAGGAAACCGTCATATAGCACCATACAATACATAAAGATATCAATTGGCACAGTTCATCCATACAATACACAACGCAAAAAGTATGCACCCAAATTACTGATCATAATCCTAGGACCAAACAGTAAACACATGTGCACACAAGCAACAATACCCAGGTCAAACCATGACTTAAATTCCAAGAATTCTAGAGAACAATCTCAGATCACCGAGAGAAGCCAGTCTGGCCACCAAGCACGGGCCGATCAGACCGCTGGCTGGTCTGACATGAGTACTCGAGGTCTACGACAGTCGATCGCAATGCCCATGACTATCGATCGCGAAATCTATGACTACTGATCGCAAAATCTATGACTACCAATCACAAAGCCTACAACTATCGACCGTAAAGTCTACGACTACGACAACATGTGAAGTCTACAACTACAGACTACCGATCATCGACCATCCGTGGTCATTTAGTCACTGTAGCTTTCGACTATCGATCATCCGTGGTCGTTCAGTCACTGTAGCTTTCGACCATCGACCATCCGTGGTCGATATGCCGATCGGACTGCCCAACACACGGCCGTTCGGATCGCCCGACTACATAGTCGAGGACAACGCCTCCGACTACTGCCAGCGGTTGAAGTCTACCAGTTAGACTGCTAAAACAAAGCGGTCAGACCGCTTAACCTGAAGATTCCAGCAGACAGGCCAACCAGAATGCAGTCTTTTACAAAACCCTCAAAAACTAAACTCAAACTCCAGAAAAACTCTAATTCAAAGGTCAATTACTCATCACAACCATGGAATGACCTCCACATGATCTCACACATACTATTTGGTTGTAACTTATATTCAACTAGCCTTGATTCAAGAACTGAGCTTAGCTCAGTTGATGGGAGGTGTGTATCAACATCTATATGAATGTATATCCTGTAAATCACATGTGGTATTTGAAGTGCTATGTGCACATTGCTCAAGGTCGCATAAGGAATGAAAGTAACGTAAAGACACGATTGCAGCTAGGGAAGAAAGACATGAAAACTTCCACATCGCATGCATAGCGTTTGAGATCTTCCTTTTGTTCACTCATGATATCTGGCAAAGCTAAGTAGCAATTCGTTGAACATTATCCACTACATAGCGATCGAGTAGTCTAAGCTAGTTGTAACGACCCATTTCAAGAATATGGCCATCGTATTTTCCGCAACAGCCAGAGTTCAGTTGTGGATAGAAAAATATCATTCCTACTCACGAGTATTTAAAAAGGATTAGCTTGATTAAAATATGACCTAAGGGTCAAACTATAGTAGCTTTATGGCATCCAAGCCCAAAACGTAACTTATATTAAGAAGAATCAATGAAATCCCACAGAAACGTTTACGTGCGGTCGTAACCCTAACACGTTAGCTGGTACATCATTTCTTTTTCTGATGTCTGTTCTAATGAAAGTAAGCAAAATTGAGTACACTAGGTATTTAGCAAGCCACATAAGAAGACTATTTAACTACCATGTAAGGTGTTCACCTGTACAGACTCACGGGTTGTAATATAGTAACAAAAGATGCAAGTTTACTTGTAAAGAACTTTGCACTTGAAACAGTAAAACAATATTTAATTAACAAGTGGTTGTCATCCGCAATTTCCACATTAAATTTATCCCAAATCTATTTATACCTTGTTGTTAGAATCACCCATGAAGCATAGCTTTATTGACCGGGAGCACGGCGTATTCAAATACCATTCATTATATCATATAGAGTTGTCTAACTTTACCTATAAAATATCTCAAACTCCAATGTCAAGTTGTAGACATGTAACATGATAATATGTGACTAAGCTTAGACAACAAGATCGTTCCACTGTTCTTTTCGTTCTAGTTTCTACCTGGTAAACTTGGAGCCATTCAATCCCATCAGGAATCCACTGGCTAGCACGGAAATCGTGACCCGACGTTAAGTGAACCTACTATTGTGAAGAATGGCAAGTGGCATACCTAGCCCAATTTTCATCACACCCCTTTCTCGCGGGCCATCCCGAAACCCTGGGATAGTGGTCTTTCCTGTAGACAATCGATCGGACTGAGCATTATACTAGATTAGGTTGACAAGTCAAATTGTGGTTGAGAAAGTTCTGTGTTATTTGCTTGGCACAAATGTCCAGTCCTTATGAGTCTATCATTTGCATACTCTGTGCATACCGGTATCACACCACCATATGATACCAAAGTCTCAATCTCAGGGTGAGGTCATGGGCTCCAACCATCTAGTGGCTTCATACCAAGTAGCCTCAAGCCTAGCACTATTTTAAAGTTTACCAACACAAAGATGAATTATTCTTAGTAGTTCAAGTAAATCATTCAATTATACCAACTGCTAATAGCTATCTATATAGTGATTAATTACGAAGTTGTTAAGGTGAATATGGCATTCATAAATATGATATGGCTTTTTAGTGGTAGGATGTAATTATTCATCATTTCATTCCAAACTATTATTTTATGTAAATTAGAGTGCTCAAATACTAATAATGAAAGTAACGATCATTTAATAATATGGGATCAACATGTCTAAAGACATGTGACTTGCCTTCTTATCCATGATTTTGATTTATTCTTAGTAGGCTTTAGATTCAATATCCTCTACTCTAGTTGTTCCAGTAGCTTCTTCTTAGCCAATTAGTCGAATCTGGATACTGGCGCAAAAGATCGAATATAAATAAGTTCCTACTTTGCATAATACAAGCTGGAAATAAAATGCAATAAAATATCTGAAAAGATATAAGAAAAGGTGGGTCTGGGTGGATATGGTTCAAACTAATCTTGGTTAGATTAAACATGATTAAAAATGAGTTTGACGGGCTCAAAACTGCTGAAATGAGTATAAATAGACTTAATGAGTTTTGGGGTAAATATTAACAGGTTGGCACTATTTCTAACGGGTAGGGTTTAGGCTAAACCTGACGAGCTGTACAATAATGGGTTGGGTCGTAAATAGTATTGGGCTGGGCTATGAATAGTATTGGGCTTGCACAGTGTGGCCTAGCCTAATTGGTTGACTGTGCTGAAAGATGGATTGGGCTAGCTTTGTCAGCCCATCTACGTGGTCTATTGTGCTCAGAGCCCAGCTCTCTTCAAAGTTGTGCTCATGGTCGGCCGAACAGAGGTAACGGTGGTGGCACAAAATTGGGTGACTGTGATGGTGATCGGCGGCAAGCGATGGTGCGTGAGCAAGTTTGGGACATGAGCAACCCATTTTGGACATGCGCATGGCTGGAGGTGGTCAGCAGATGGCTGGCGGTGATGGTGTTTTGCTAGAGCAGGACTATGGCAGGGTGTTGCTACGGCAAGGTTCCGACTAAACTAAGGGCAGCTTGAGCATCTATGGTGTGATTGGAGTCTAACGGTGGTGAGGGTTCAGCTCAGGGTGGCTTGTGTGGTGCGACGGCGACTGTGCATGGCCCAGTGGCACACGGTGACGGTGAGGCGCTAGGGACTGCAATGTGGGATGGGAGGCTGGGGATAGCTTCCCGTAGCTATGGCGGTGCTATAGGTATGGTTAATTTAATCAGAGTTGAGGCTACCGAGAGAAGTTAGTTTTTGGCCTCATTGGAGATAGCTCGGTGGCGATGATGGGACTTGGCCAAAGAGGAGGGGAAAACCTACGGTGATGAAATACAATGAAAAAAAGGTAGTGATGAAGTCTCTTGACTTGGCTTTAAAGCCGATGAAGGCAGTAGCACCAGGGGCAATGTGATGGTGTGATCAGCACGTGGACAGTCAAGGCACTTTGGTGGTGTAGAGGCAGTGCTAGTAGTTGCGTTGGTGGCAAGGGGTGCATGGTGTCTCACTGGCACAAGCGTGCAAGCTATCGAGGAGATTTGTAGTGTCTCGTGTGTGTCGAACGATTGGTGGGGAGGGGTGGCTGCGGTGAGGTCCTGCGGTGGTGGGGGATGGTGCATGACCTATTGCGGCATTATGGTGTAGTATGGTTGGTTGGCAAGGTGGCGCAGCGGCAGTGCTTCTGTTGATGAGGGTGCAGTGGCAAGCAGGCGAGGTTGCATTGGCAAGGGCATGAATGATGCTTTGGGCGCGGCAGAGAGAATAGAACAATATGAATACCCCGAAGAGGAAAGCGAAAAAATTGATTGGAATTTCCGGATTTGGCAAAAACTTCAAATTCAAACAAAATTCAAATAAATCCAAAAAAATAAAACTTTAGGGCTGTTTCACTGGTCATCCTATGTTCAAGTATAGAACAATATGAATTAAACTATTTCCTGTGAAATTATGGCATTCCAAACGATAAGGCCTTAATCATGCATGGAAATAATCAAAAGCTGGCATTTCTTATGAATGACAAAGAGTAAATGAATACACATAGGGTTTTTTTTGTCAGGATTATAATGGCGCAACAAAACTTAGAAGGGTGTTAGTTGTCATGAATGATAATTAAGGGAATCGGCAATTAAGTGTACTATACATGAAAAACTTTCTTGGTGGTGACCAGTCGGTAACTGGAAACCGGCCAGCGGGCCAGGTGCCGGGCCAGTAAAAACCGTCTAGGGTGTGGCCACACAAAAATTTGGTTTAATTTGAATATACACTATTTTATTCTACTTTTTTTTTGTCTATATTTCAATACCTGATTCAACTCTACCGTTTTTCATATCCATTTCACAAAAAAAAAAGATACTTGTGGCCGTTGTTTCCAACAAGAAAGTTTCGCTGGTACGTACTATATACTCTTCATAAAGAGTCAAATACTTCTCCATGGAAGAAAAACTTTTCAATCTTGTAATGATATTATCTCTCTAAATATCTAAATTGGCCATATATATATGCATGAACAGATGGATTGAGACTATACAGCATAAACCCGTGTAGAGACATTTATAGAGGTAGTTGCCAATTTATCTCTAAAATCAGGAATTTTACATTCTAGAGACACTTTTTTGAGATATATACTGTAGAAACTAACCCAAAACTAGAGATATATATATACAAATTTTATCCTTAGAGACATTTCGAGATGCCGTCCAAATCACCAACAAATTATATCATGTAATGATGATAAATGTTAGACATTTTGATTCACTCCGCATTAGAGCATGTACAATGCAGGTGCTTAGAGAGATGCTTAACAAAGAAAAACTGTTTTTTTTCTTACCACATAAGATAGATAATGTGCTTATTTTGAAGCATCAATGCTTAAATAAGTATAAGTGCTTAGCAGATGCTTATGTGTATAACTGAATCTAATTAATAGATAATATAGCATCTAAACACCAATGGAAGAGATGCTTGTATTGGAGGAAATAACTTTTGCATGAATGCTTGATGATATGGCTATATTCTCTCTTTAAGTATTTGTATATAAGCATCTTGTATTATACATGCCCTTAGAGGCCACTTTATGGCGGTTGATAAATGTTGAATTGTTACATGCAAATATTGAAAAATACAAATTTATATGTCACGATGAGTCATATATTTATCTTAATATATATGTTTGCAATTAATGAAATCGATAGGAGTGATACTGACGTTGATTAAAATAGCTAGAAAGTCAAAAATCTAACCTTATAAAGTCATGCATGCTTGATAAGAAACTAATCCTGATGTTGATCATGTGGAAAGAGTGGTAGGAACGAATGATATGAAAACAGCGTAACTTACTCATTTCCGTGTGTTACTTTATTGATGTACTCGAAGTTCCATACTTCTATGTGCTGGTTAGTGATCTGACCTAACTTGATTAATTGTTTCTCGGAATAGACTATTCCACGGGTGACTGAAATTTTTTTTATCTTTTTGTCATCTAAAGTTACACTTTGAATCACCTGAAGTTGCACATATTTTTTTTAGGGGGGCTGTAATTTTAGTTGATTGAGAGTGCAATTTCAGGTCACCTGAAGTTGCACTCTGAATCACCTAAAGTTGCAGCTATTTTTTTTGAAGGGGGGTTACAATTTTAGTTCATTGAGAGTATAATTTTAGGTGACTGAAATATAAAAAAATTTCAGTCGCATGTGCAATAGCAAAACTGTTGTTTCTCTCATTTTTGGCTGAAGGGATTCTTACGCTATCTAATGCGCTCGCTCCGATGCACAAAATGGCTCTTTACAGGAACCTGGTCAACCACGGACGTTGAGCTAGCTAGCTGATTATACTATATATGATCAGATTAGTTATCTGTTCAGACTTCAGATAGGGAATGCATTGATCCATGCAAAGCAGGTTAAAAATATCGTAAACTAAATTTACTTGGTTTAATTAAATTTTTACAAAAAAGTTCGGGATACCTCTATACTCCATATCTCCATATATAAACGAGAAATTAACATATAAAAATTTAAGAACTTTTCTGTTAATTTAACCTCTTTTCATTTCGAAGCCTTTCGAAAGTTCAGTTTAGTGGCTCCAATAAAAATTCCATACTCCCTAGCTGGGAACTAGAACGAACATGTGTGTACATGTGTTTGTGTGGGTGGGGTGAAGGGAGAGGTGGTGCGGTCACTATGGAGAACGGAGACGTACGTCGATGTGGAGAGAGAGGAGGCAGTTGGGTGTTTCATATCAGGCAAAGAGCAACACGAAGACTGCGATAGAGAGGTGGGTTCCACGTGTTAATTACACTGATAAATGGGTTCTACCTGTCCAATTCCATCATATTTTGCATGATTTGATGGGAATGTAGTTTGTTGAAACGTTTACCAAACCATATGTAGTTTACTAAAAAAACTTAAATGTGTCTCTTTCTAGTAGTTTTGACAAACTATTTATATTTTTTCCTCGCAAAAAAATCACTTCATCCTTTATATGTGTTCATCTCACCTATCTAGTGCTTCGGGCGGCGGTCGGCGGCGCAGCGCGACGCTGGCGCTGGCAGCGGTGCGCCTCGGCCTCGGCGGCTTTCGGGCGAGGCGGCGGCGGGCGGTGGCTTCGAGGCGGCGGGATCGAGCGAAGCGGCGGCGGCCGTCGCGGGCTCCCGCAACGGTTCCCGCGCCGGTGGCGGATCCGACGGCCGGATATGGTGTCCTCGGCCGGATTAGGTCGGGCGTCGAGTCTTAGCGGCGCCGCGGCGGGCTCCCGAGCCATAGCGCGGCCGCTCAAGGCCGCTGCCGCTTCAGCGCGACGACACGCTGCAGGCGCCTCGGGCAGCACTGGATGTGGTGGAGGCGCACCTCGTGCGGGAGATCGCGCGGCGGTCGGAGTCGTTCTACGAGGCGCAGGGCCGGCTACGTGGACTCGACGGGGAGTTTGTTGCGGCGGTCGGGAGGATCCGGGAGCTCAGGGAGGTGGTTCGGGAGCTCACCGGTGACCTTGTTGGGGCCGCACGGCAGGTGCAGGAGCTCAATGCGATGCGGGGCAACCTCGTCGCGCTGCAGCAGAAGCTCACCGTCATCCTCTTTGTCAGTCAGGCGCTCGCCGCGCTCAAGCTGCTTGTGGCAGCAGCAGATTGTGCTGGTGCCCTTGATGTCATTGATGACTTGCAAAATTTGCTACAATTTAAATTCCTCGCCGGCGCCGTCACGGCGAGGAGGAAGGTGCAGAAGGACTAGGGCCTCGAGCCCTCGGAGTTTGTGGACTCCGTCGCGCAGGCGTTCTTCGACATGGAGAATGGCAACCAGGAGCTCATGAACGACCTCAAGGTCCTCTTCATCAGCTCCGAGTTCCAGTTGGTTGCGGCCGGGAGTAAGAAGGCGGTGGTGATCCACGTGCCGTTCAGGCTCCGTAAGGCGTTCAGGAAAATTTGTGCCAGGCCCTTCCATTGTATTGTTGTAGGTTTGATCTGTGGCTCATGTTCCTAGATCTGCTCGGTGGTGGCGCTTAGACGTCGCTTAGTGGTCTCTGCAGTGGCGGACGTTGCAGGAAGCGGCTCATCGTGGAGTTCAAGGGTGGCTATGCCATGGCCTTGAGGCGTGTAGGGCCCCGGAGTGTTGGTGGCGGTCTATTTTGTATGTGGGTAGTGCGTGGGTCTTTGTGGAGGTCTTGGCGGCTTTGACCGGTGATCTTACCGGTCTCGACATCAATGACGCCTTCGGGCGCCATTATCCTTCCTGAAGGTGTGTCGTGGCACTACATAGCTCTCATGTGTACTGATCTCCAGGTGAAAGTCTTGCCTCGGTGAGGCGGGCGGCGTCGGCGACTCTCGTCGCCTTCTTGAAGACGTCGCCTTGGAGGTCCATCTTCACGCAAAGCAGACCGATGTTTGGTGGCTCGATCGGATGAGGTTAGGGGCTTGGTTGTAAACAAGGACGGAGCAAAAGTGCTTAAGCTTAGCCTTTCTAGTTCTTTTCGTAGTCCTTAAGCTATCTTTCATGTTATTTTATGTACCTTGGTTTTGAGGTTTTGAGCCTAAGAGCTCGTGTAACATCTGGCTGTGTATATCCTTCATGGATATAGATGCCGGATTTTATATCCTTTATCTAAAAAAAATCTAGTGCTACATTCACGCTGCATCAATCGATGCCCATGAGCTTTTTAATTTGTGAACGTACGTGTGCTTAAACAAAGATAAACAAGCGGGGGCTAGGTTTATTTCCTCCATTCCTTTTCCATTAATAAAAGCTTAATTTGAACGGATCACGCAATGACAAATTACAGTCATTCTTTGCACCAAGCCAAGCTTTCCATTTCCCAAATTCTCTCCAACTACCCCACTCGTGTGATCAATCTGTTTCTATATTTTTCTTGTCCCCAGTTGCTCACCGACGCATGAACGCACCAATAATTATAAATCTAGCTAATTAGCAGCTTAGCCTCTTAGTTTGACCATGGAATCTCAGCTACATCCAAAGACGATATGATGGTCAATAGTCATGGGTCGCAAATTCAGGGTATTGTAGGCCATCCATACGGAACATATGCTATATATACACTCATTTTTACGATGCACTCACCGTGCACTCAAACTAAAAAAGCCATGAAAAATTCTAAAAACTTTTTTGGATGTACTTCATGGCTTACTCCATCTATGTATAAAATTTTAAGTTCAAATTCATTCTGTGTTAAGAGTACCAAAAAAGGGAAATTTTTGACAAAGTTTGAACTCTTAACATTTGTCAAATTTTTTCTTTCTTGTTACTCTTAATATAAAATAAATTTGAACTTGAAATTTTATACATAGGTAAAAAAAAGTTTATAAGGACATCTAGAAATGATTTTGGAATTTAATGACTTTTTAGTTTGAGTGATATATATATATATATATATATATATATATATATATATATATATATATATATATATATATATATATATATATATATATATATATATATATATATATATATATATATATATATATATATATATATATATATATATATATATATATATATATATATATATATATATATCGCCTACTAATAAAGTTGCTTAATTACCTGGAATATCTCCAAGCTATAAGTGATTTTCACATATTTTCACATAGGCTGTTTTACCTCTTACAACTTTCACACTTTGTCATATAGTTTCTAATATTGGGTGGGTTCTTTTGGGCTATAGTTTATAGCTTAAAATTTTGAATTTTATCTGTTCGTGAGAGAGTATACGGAGAGAGATATTCGTGTGTGATTTTGACCGATATGGATGAAGTTGGGACAGTGTTTACTACAATCGACTTGTAAACCTCACCTTAAAAAGATATTTCATTTAAAAGTTAGTTACTATAGAAAGTTAAGCCATAAGTCCAAATGAATCAACCCATTAATTAGAAGAAAAATATGAAGGGGCCAGAAGAACGGGTGTATCTCTACTGTGGACGCTAACAAAGGGTCACGGCCCTCCTTTTCGTTTCGGTGACCTTATATGCGTAAATAGAAAGCAAATATGAATTATATACTACATGTTAGCTAGGCTCAAAATCTAATAGTTTGTCTCTCTCTCTATACCATCCAATTTCTAGTATAAATCTTAGTTTTCCAAAGATGATGTTTCACCCTCATAGGCTTGGTTGGAACTTGCACTGATATTTCGAAACCTAATATTGCCTGTACTAATCTTTATCCGAAAGTTCAGAGAACTGATGTCTGATGAATCAACGTTGTGCATACTAATTAAGAATTTGGCACATCCAACCATGTAATACTGTAAGAACCGAGAACAAGAAATTGACTAGTCTTGATATAATTAAGGACTGATCAATATGCATGCCAATTAATCCATGGCATGAGGCACAATATTGTCGTCATTTTTTCAGTACTTGAGAATTGTGATCACAGTTCTCATGTTCGTACCAAGGGCTAAAAGTATGACCTGAAAAATCCTACCCATAAAGTTAAAATGCTCAATTAAATACTCATTTGAACACATAAAATTTCACGTTCTAGCTAAATTCCAGTTGATCTGTTGCTCTCTGCGAGTCTCCCTTGAATCCTCCACTTAATAGCTAGGTTGGTTCCTAAGATATATTCAGGCATTAGAGAGACTTATGATCAGTATCGACTATATCAAGCATTACTGCATTAGAGTGTTCTCGTTTTATCCCTTGAAATAGCTTCATATTCTGTTCATCGATCAATGGGAAGTCTTATCTTGAATTCTTGATTTATCGACCCTAGAATTGTAACACTACATCTCCTGCACCTGCAGGCTCTTGTGCCTCAGCATGAAGAGCGTGCATGGTTCCTTCATGTCGACGCAGTGGCTGACTGACCTGCCTCTATCATACATATCCATGGCTCCGAACGACTGCTACAGCTAGGAAACATGGCATATCAAAGCGACGCTTGCTGCGGAAGCATCAGTGTCGTGCATCGATATATACCGATCGATGCTCGCTCCTCGACATCTGCGCCGCCATTAATGCTTGCCCATGCACCTCGTAGTCAGGCAGCTAGGGTTTTACTAGAGGGCCTGTCAGGGGCGCTGTCTTGAGAACAAAGCAACGTACCATACTCGATCGATTGGATCGATATAGCTCATCTGTTGGTACGATCGATGCAGCAGCTAATTTGTTTGCTACGTATGCAAGGATGCTAGTTAACGAGCTAGCACACAGTAAGTTTTGAGTAATCTACACTCGTCTAGCTTGTATCGATGATTGACGTGCAAAATTTATTTGTTATCTATGTCTAAGAAGTAGTGACGTACGCTTGTAGAGAAGATAACGATCACTTGATGATTGTTCTGTTCTTCCTCATGTTCAGGAGTTGTGTATTGTTCAGATGATCAGGAGTATTGTTCAGAAATGAGGAAGATGACCATTCGGGCATCAGCAGTTCAATTATTCTAGCTAGCATATATATAAGATGAGTACATGTGATGATCATGATCATTTATTATTACCTGAAATGATGATTATTGTGGTAAGAGTTAATGTTTCAAAGCTCGTTAGGGTCAGTAGTGACAGGAAGGATTATATATGAGCTATCACATTTTCAGATGATCTTATTGTGATGTGAGGAGGTATAGGTAATCTGATGTAGTTCGGTAAGCTCCAATATAATTTAAAGAGCGCACTAGTAAACATTTTGAAACTTAAACTAAATGTTTCTTCTGTAACTTTACAAGATTTTATTTTGTAAACTCAAAATCCAGGGTATCACTTGGCCAATATTCTCGAGTGCCTGCCCGCTGGAATGCACACACTTGCAAGTCTTGCAGAGTTCGCAGTACTTGTTTTTTTACATATTGTACAGCAGACTCCATTACATAGCTCACAAGTCACAGTCAGACTATGGGCCTGTTTAGCACGGCTGTGATTTATAGCTTTTGACTGAATTTTTTGAATTTTAGCTATTTACGACAGAGATTATAGAGAGGGATATTCACTTGCAATTTTGGTTGATACAGATGTTAGGCTTTTAACACGTACGACAATTAACTTGTAGACCCCATCTTAAAAATACACCTTTTGAAAGTTATATATTATAGGTAAAGCCAAAAGCCGCTAGCTTAAGTCGTTTTTGTGTGATCATATGATGAGCTGAAGTCCGGTTGTTTCTTTGGGCCTGAACTCTGACGCTTCGTTCTAAGCCTGTCAGCAGAACATTCGATCGGCCCGTACGGCCCATTAACCAGGTATCGCCAATTACCAGGCCCAAAGAAAAATAGGGTTTTTCTTTCGAAAATTAGGTCCATTCTCTGGTGAGTTACCAGACAAGACGTACCATTCATTAGTCAATTCATCCGGATGATGTTTATCAATACCCAAAGTTGAAAGATCAGTTGTGACTTTAGCCTCCAGTTGCCGTTAGCTTTTAGTTAAAATTACATATAAACAACTATTGTTATTTTTTTTCTAAATTATTCAATTAAAAAATAAAAAATAAGAAAAAAAAAAAAAGCACAATTACATCTTCACATAGAATGCAAAAGAATAAGAAAAACAAAAAACCAAAAAGCCAAAAAAAATTTTAAAAACCAAAAAGCCAAAATAAAAAATCGACACGCTTTAAATGGCTTCTAACTTTTGAAGTTAGAAGCCAAAAGCCGAAGCCGCTTGGAGGCCCCAAGCATACTTGTCCTGCTGTGCTTCTTTGATTGGTTCAAAATAAAGCATTAACCAACAGCAATATTACACCTCTAAAAAACAGCAATATTACAAAAAAGTAGCCTAATTAAGTACTCCATTCGTCCCATAATATAAGTTCAAAACCCACTATATGCACAAACCAAGAAGACATTAAATTTTTAAAAAAATTAATATTATTAGACCATTCATACTCTTATTAAATGATATACTGTAAATACTTAGCATTAAAATAGAGATATATGGTAAAAATATTATAATAACTATATATTTATTTTCTGTAATGGACTTATATTATAGGATGACGTTTACTAAGAATAAAGACTTATATTATAGGACAAAGAGAACAGATTTCTTTTTTTTTTAGATAATGGAAAAATTCCGGCCTCTGCAACCGCACACAGCCGAGACTTACAACATTATTGCTTACAACGTTATTGCTTATTTGCTGACAAAAAAAGAAAAAGATTGTCCTGAAATAGAAGAAAATCATATGCAAAGTCTATTATTACTTTGCCATCCATTTTTGGCAAACACATGTAAAGCGATAACCTCCAACGCTTTGCTTGCCAATATTAACGTCTCCCTTTTATCTTCACGCTGCAGCAGATTTCTACTTATTGAATTGTAATAAATTTATATTATAAGATGACGTTTATTAAGAATAAAAATTTATACTATAGGACCAAGAGAGTAGGTTGCTACTCGTTGAATCTGCATTGAGCAAGAATCTTCCGTCCGTCCAAAGAATAGAATGCATATGTGTTTTGACTGGACGAGTGTACCAGTCTTCCTGGAGAGTCTACATCAGTTCAGCAACTTTCCTGAATTAACCATCGACCGTTTGTAGATTTTACTCTTCTGGTTCGACACTACTCTGCGACTGTGCAACATCCAGCATGGAACTCTTTTTTAACTTCCCTTTAAGGTGAAACCTAATGCAAAGACATCTTTAGATACTCCAACACATTAGTTTGGTATCCAAGAGCCACAAACCAATTAGGCCAGTCTGATCGTATAGATAATACTAGTCAGACCACCGCTGGCAAAAATGCCTGAGTGGCAACTCAGCTGGTTTGAACGGCTATCCAAATAGGTTAGACCAATTCCTTAAATCGGTCAGATTGATTTCTCAAATTAGTCAGACCGTCACCTGACAAGCATATCTGAAAACCGTAAATTTCTGTAAATATAAATTCTAATTCAACACTATTATCAATTGCTAAATGTTTAGCACATAAATACTATTGACATTTTCTCAACATGGAACTAAATCTAAATGCTTCGATATTCTTTTTTTTTTCAATGTTGCGGTCAAATGAACTTCGTCAAGTCAACGAGGGGGAAAACAAATTAACAACCATATCCGATTGATGCGCACAGGTCACATCGACCTGTAAATTATTTTAAGATTTCGTAGTCTTTCTAGAAGGCATAGACAGCCAGTGAGCTAGTCGGACAGCCAGTGAGCCAGTCGGCCACAAGCATCTCATTCCGGGCATGGAGTCGACCTGTAAATTATTTTAAAATTTCGTAGTCTTTCTAGAAGGCATAGACAGCCAGTGAGCCAGTCGGCCACAAGCATCTCATTCTGGGCATGGAGTCGACCTGTAAATTATTTCAAGATTTCGTAGTCTTTCTAGAAGGCATATGGTGGTGATCAGTTGAGCTTAATAGCTCATGGCTGAAAACACTGTAGCTGGCTGAAAAAAATACTGTAACTGACAGAGACTTATTTAGTATAATTAAATTTAAAAAAATTTAAAAATTTAAAAATTATGTTACCCCAATATGTATAATACAAACGAATACGGGAAAAAAAGAACCAGCAAAAAAACTCAACAAAAAGCCAAAAATTCAGAAAAAGACGAAATTTATAAATAGTGCAAAAATAAGCCAGAAGCTCAAGCCAGAATCACTTGAGCCAGTCGGTCAACTTCTGTTTTTAAACAAAATATTTAATAGAATCTATTAATTAATTATAATATATACTATATCGACTTCATTTATATCGGTAAAAATCATATGTGAGTTTCTGTTACTCTATAATATCTTGTACAAATAACCCAAAAAGCGTAAGCCACAGCTAAAAGCCATAACTCTCAGCCAAAAAGAACATAAGTCTCATTAACGACTTACTAATTGTAACATAGAAATACTAAAGGTGTGTTCTTTTGGTATGATGGTTTATGTCTTATGATTTAAATATTTAAATTCTGTCGGTTTGTGAGAGACTGATACAGCTGAACTCAATATACTTTTTACAATATTTTTTTATTGATACTGTCTTAAAAAATATATAATTTAAAAATTAGTTAACGTAGATAGTATAAACATAAGCTAACTTTAAACTAAAAAAATTCTGGCATAATACCCAACTTAGCAGTGGTCTTCCGGTCGACCACAGGGAGATACGCAGGAGATGCGTAGTAATTAACTACACATACGAAAGATCGAGTCGATCGACGTGGACGGCTCTAAATTTCCACGGTCAATTCAAAATTCGACCTAGTAAATATTGTGCACGTAATTTCGTGTCACTTTTGGAGAACCAAAAAAAAAATGCTGTTCAAAGAAGAAACAGCCTAGCGACACAGTATAGTAGGATCTAAGCAGCGCAGAAGATGCCGCTATTCCGCACGAGCGCTTGACCGCCCCCCGTCGTTGACCGCTGTCCCGTACTGACTCTCATCTTTGACCAGCCCCCTCGCCACCTACCCGCCGCCTCTTCTCTCTCGCTGACAGCGTGGTCCGCACCGAGCTTGGTCCCACATGCCAGTCGCGAGTAGGTTGGGGGCGGCCTCTTTTTTAAAATTTTTCGTCCAAATCTGTAGCTAGCCACGGCGGCTGAACCTATAAAAGCCTCGCAAAACGCACGGCTTCTGCAGCCAACACGTCGACCCGAAGAAAAGTCGCTTAGATAAGGAAGCTAAGCTAGCCTCGCATCCGAGAAGAGAGACGGAGAGGAAGAAGATATGGCCGCCATGGAGCTCCACGGCGCGAGGGGGCAGAACGACGGCGGCGTGAAGGTCAAGTTCATCGAGACGCGGTTCGTCAGCTCCGACGCCGCCAGCTTCAAGTCCGTCGTGCAGCGGCTCACCGGCAAGTCCGCGCCGATGCCGTCGCCGGGGGCCGCGGCCGCGCCCGTCCCCCTGCACAGGCCGCGCGCGCGGGCGCCGTGCCCAACGGCCCCCGGCGGGTGGGCGGAGCAGGCTAGCCGTTGCGTCGTTCCCGGCGCCGGCAGCAACAACCTGATGATGACGACGGCGCCGCCGATTAAGCGAGAGGCGCACCGCGCCATGCCGAGCGCGCCTGCTCCGCGCCTGGAGGAGCTGCACGAGCTCTGCAGCTTCGGCGACCTGTTCTACGCCACCGCGGGCGCGCCGCGAGACGGCGTCACCAATGGCTTCCCCTACTGATGGGCGCCAAAACCCTGTTGTTACCTTGTTTTTGTGTTTGGGGATCATGTATGCTTGTGGTTTGCCATATATTGCAGTACTGTCCCCATATTGCTATTTTAGTGGTGGATCAATAGATGATGCTTACATATGCTTGCTAGTTGCTACGTAATTCTCCACGTTCCTCAAAATGATCAAGTAAGCGCGGCAAATGTGAAAGCGGCCAAACTCAAATTAATCCGGAAAAAGTCCGGCCCCTTGACTTTTCTCGGAGTCTAATTTTTGTCCATCATCTCCAATATCATGTAGAATATGCCCCTTAAATGTTAAAATCTTACAGAACACATCTCTAGAGAAGTATCAGGTGCGATTTTCGCCACATCAACTGCCACATCATCACCTCAACCCATATGTTAGTCCCACCTCCTCTCTCATTTCTCTCCTCTTTTTTCCCTTTCCTTCTCCCCATTTCCGTTCTTTTATTTTCTCTTCTTCTCTCGAGCGTCCACGTGGCAACCTACATGGGGTCAAGTGATGATGTGGCCAACGTAGCAACCAATATGGTGAAAGCCATCCATGATACCATATAGGGAAGTGATTTGCATGTTTTTATCAGTTGAGAGACGGGCTCTAAATGATGTATGACACGAGGGATGGAAACTAGACGGTGGAAAAAATTGAGGGACCTCATAAAGATTCACCCTTTCCGATTAAAGTGGAAGAAAAATGTATGCATTGTCAAATTTAGGTGTAAAATTCGAAGGCTGAATCATGTAAGGCAATATATACTTTTCTTCTTGCCTACGTGGAGTCCATGCACATGCGGCCTTCCCGCGCACCCGTTCGCTGGCCAAGAACATTAATTGAGTGAAATACTGATATGCTCAGGAACATTAAGCTGTGATGATGAGTTTTTGAGTCCTCCAGTGTTGCTGACGATGTAGGCAGGTAGGACAAAATAGGGCGTTGTTGTAAAGACCAAAAGACTAAAACATAACTAACATGCATCGACCATCATCAGCCAACAGTGTATAGTAGCCGCAGATGCGCAGCACATTTGCACCGTCAATAGGCAGACGTACATATATAGCCGTCACACGTTCTTGTCGATGTCCTGCTGCTAAAAAGTGTGCTTAATCGGCGCCACTTTCACGGTTAGAGAGTAGAGTAGCTCGACAATAATTTTTTTTTGGGAGGAGCTTAGAGCTGTCTAAATGTGCTGGGCCGTGATGGACCGCACCGCGGCCTGACACTGTAGACCCGGCCCGCGAACGACACGGCATGGAGGCTAGTCGTGCCGGGCCGGCACGGCATGGCGGACCGGGCCGTGCCTGGGCCGAGGGCGCGGCACGGCCCGCCCAACGGCTCTAAACGGGCTGTGCCGGCCCGGCACGGCATGCCCGGCCCGGTTAATTCGAAAAATAGCCTTTTTTACCGTTGAGGGTAAAAAATTCGAATAAAATAGCAAAAAAATCGAAAAAAATCTGAAAATTTTCCTATAAATAGGGGGGCATCCAGCCTCCATCTTCCACACCTCAAACCTCACTCTTCTCTCTCGGTTTAGCTGTGAAAAATCTGAAAGTTTTTGCGCAAATTTGGTCAAAATTCGGGCAAAATCCCGAAAATTCAAAAATCTTCAAATTTTTTCGTGAGAGCTGCAAAGGAGGTAATAATGCTGTCATATTTTAATTTTTTGGTATTATTTGTTGGTTTAATTTTTTGTTAGTATTTGTTGGTTTAATAGTAAGTTAATCGTTCTTTACTATTTCAATTTGCAGTTGATTTAATGGAGAACTATGATTTTCAACTCTCCGAATTCGGCCTCTCGGCGGAGGATATGCAATCGTTTCAACAAGCATATCCATCCGCAGAAGGTCCACATGTACAAACTGGAGATGCCGAAGAAACGACGGCCCCGGTGGCGGAGGGTCCAATCGATCCATCTTCTGCTGGCTCAACAAGTGCATCCATGACCCAAAGCACGGGTGCAAAAAGAACAAGAGCTAGTACATCAACAGTTTGGAATGATTTCGATAAGAAGTTCAAGACCGACAATGATGGAACTGAGGTGAGGTATGCTGCGTGTAAAATTTGTGGTAATGAATTGACTGCAAAATCTTCAGATGGGACGGGTCATCTACAACGACATGCTGCAAGCTGCAAAAAAGGCAAGGAATACAAATGCGCCAGACACAGCTGCAATATAACCCCGACGGCTTGGTACGTATGTGGGAGTACAACCCAGAGGTAGTTCGGGAATCTCTTTGTAGATTAATTGATTCTCAAGATTTACCTTTAAATTTTGGTGAGTATGATGCTTTCCAAAATTATATTAGGACTACTCATAACCCTCGATTTACTTTTGTATCTAGGCAAACAAAAAGTAGAGATTTAATTAAATATTATAACAATCGTCGTGATAAATTGAAAGAAATATTTCATACATGTACATTCTCTATTGCTTTGACTTCTGACATATGGAGTGGTAGGGCTAGAGAGGATTATATTAGTGTTGTTGCTCATTATGTTAATGATGACTGGATAATGGAAAAAAGAATTATAGGATTTAAATTAATTAATGTTTCACATAGTGCTGAAAATATTGCAGAAAGTATTATTAAAGTTGTAGAAGATTTTGGCCTCACGGATAAGATTTTTTCTATAACTTTAGATAATGCAGCTGCAAACATTAAAGCTATGGAAATTCTTACTCCTTTGTTTAATACTTATGCACACTCTTTCTTATTGCATCAACGTTGCGCTTGTCATATTATTAATCTTATTGTTAAATCCGGTTTAAAAAGATTAAATGCTTGTATTGATTCTTTTAGGGATGCAATTTCATTTATTAATTGTTCTAACCAACGAATAGCCACATATAAGAGTTTTTGCGTAGCAATGAATGTTCGTCCTAGAAAATTTGGTTTAGACATGCCTGTTAGATGGAACTCTACTTACCTTATGCTTAAAAATATATTGCCATATAAGAGCACCTTATCTGTTTTCCTTCACACCCAAAGTCATCAATTCCATAGCTCCTCCAGTAGAACCCAAGTTAGAGACCTTAAACTTACTGAGGACGATTGGGTTGTTGGTGAAAAAATATTTTCCTTTTTAGAGATTTTTCATAAAGCTACAATTTGTCTTTCTGGAGTATACTACCCTACATCTCCTATAATTGTTCATAATATTGTTGAAATTGCCACTCATCTAAAGACTTTTGAAAATGATCCTATACTACGGGATGCTGTAGTTGCTATGAAAACTAAGTTTTTAAAATATTGGAGAGAAATTCCTATTTTATATGCATTTGCTTTTATTTTGGATCCTAGGGCCAAACTCCAAGGATTTATAAATGTTTTACAAGTTTTAAGTGAGGTTACCAGTTTAGACTATTGTTCATACTTTACATTAGTTAAGAATAAATTATATGAGGTATATGATAAATATGAAAATAAGTTTGGGTCTGTGCGTTTGGAAAGAGCCCCGGTAGTCCCTAGCACCTTTAGGGGGGCTATGCAATGGAGCAAGATTTTTGGTTCTTCGTCTAGTTCTCGTGCAAGTGCAGATACACATCAGTGAGGAGGAGGAAGGCGACAAAGCACTGGAGACCTATCAAGCTATCTCAACAGTGATAGCGTTAGATTCGATCAGGAGTTGAACATCCTCTCATGGTGGAAAACCCAGAAGGTATCATATCCAGTGCTATCCATATTAGCGCGGGATGTGTTGACTGTTCCTGTCTCTACAGTCTCCTCGGAGTCAACATTCAGTCTTTCCGGAAGAATAATCGAGGAGCGACGAACAAGCCTCTCCAACGAGATGGTCGAAGTACTTCTGACCGTCAAAGACTGGGAACAAACTGAATCAAGACTCCAACATACTGCAGATAATAAAGATTTAGAAGAATCTTTTGAGGATTTGTATTTAGATAGCAATGAATAGGATTTTCAATATTTTTCTTCACATGTAGTCACTAATGAGTTTTATAGGCTGTACTCTTTTTTCTTTACCAAAGTTTTCTCAAATTGAGTTTTTACTTGGTAAAGTTTTTAATGAGGCAGCCATCCCATGTAATTTAATAAGTTAATAAAGTTTATTATGTCATTGCAAATATTTATTTTTATGATTAACAATGTTTACAATTTTCTATATTTTTTTTCTGAATTTTCTATAATTTTCTACAATTTTTCTTAATTTTCTACAATTTTTCTTATTTTTTTTCTTTTTTTGGCTAAACGGGCTAGTCGGTAGCAAGACGCCCGCTTAGCCTTAACCATACCCGCCAAGCCAGCACGGATTGCATCGGGCGTGCACGGCTCGCATCGCGTTCATGCATGGGCCGACCGCGGCATGGCCCGTTTATTACACGGGCCGTGCCGAGCTCGGGCTTTGTCTTTGTCTGCGGCCCGCCCGCCCGATGGGCAGTGTCGGAGGAGCTACATAGGAATTTGAAACCAAATAAGAACCCTGAATGAAAAAAAAGTTTTTGGAGAACATGGAGGAGTGGTGCGTGTCTTTGCATTAAGAGCATGTACAATGCAGGTGCTTGGAGAGATGCTTAGCAATGAAAAACTGGTTTTCCTTGCCACATAGGATAGATAAGGTGCTTATTTTAAAGCATCGATGTTTAAATAAACATCGGTACTTAGTAGGTGCTTATGTGTATAACTATGTCTATTAATAGATAATATATCTTCTAAGCATCCATGGAAGAGATGCTTGCATCGGAGGAAATAATTTTTGCATGGGTGCTTGATGATATGGCTATATTCTCTATTTAAGTATTTATATATAAACATCTTGTATTGTACATGCTCGGAGAAAATAGGCCACAAAACAGAAGGGGACGCGGCGGCGGTTGCCTTCGGTGCTGCGAGCGTGGTTGAATCAACGTGAAGCAGGCGGGAGTCGTCGAAGGGCACGCGGCGTGCCGACGTCGTGCGCCCGCGCGACGGCCTCGGCGGTGGTGAAGGTGCCGAGCCAGCTGCGTCGGCGGCACGGCGGGTGCGTCGGTTCTGCCGCGCCGCAGCCGGTTAGCTCCGTCGCCAGAAACGAGGGGACTGCACAGACGTCGAGTCGGCAACGAAGGAGCTCGGCTGTGGCGAGCTTGGCGGTGTGCCGTCAAAGAAGTCGGCGGATACTGCTTCTTTGTTGGTGCTGCTGCTGCGTGGCCTCCTTCCTCACGCTCGGACCTCCTCCTCGGCGCGACTTGGTGGAGCTTCTGCTCTTAGTTTTTTTCATAAAAAAAGTTGTTTGCCCGTTCAAAGCCACGCTCAGTCAAAGGAAACTAGAGAATTCCCAAGGTATAGGAGATATCGGTTTTGGGTGTTGTCTACATGAGAAACCATATGAGACATCCTCGCAAAAAAAAACATCTAGAAACAGGGATTGTTCCAAATATGGCTACTATATACAATTAGAATGCTTCTTAAACACAGGTATTTACTACATCTAGTGAAGAACTTTGATTAACACAGGTCGTGTATCGAGCAAGATCGACCAGAAATTAGTTCTTATCTCTGTCCAAAGTATATACCGCCTCCGGTCACAAAAGGAAGTTGTTTTGGGCATTGATATGATCCTAGAATACAATTTTATCATTTATTTCTATTGTTATATATTTATAAAATCTATTAAAATTATAATATTATAAAAAGTATTTTTTCGAAATAAATCTATATATTTCATTTTTATATGTTCATTTTGGGCAAATGATAGGTTAGCCCGGCCGGGTGCCTTCACACTGTCCCGGTGGATGAACCGGGTCTACGTAAGCATCCGCCATTTTCCTTCCTCTGCAGGGCTACTACATATATAGCCAAGCCACGGCAACGGGACGGAAGGCAGAGGCAACCAATTGACCAACTACTGAATTCAAAGCCTCTCTCTGTGTCCCGTTTTTTCGGTTTTTCACCGATTTTTAATTTCGATTTCTATCGGTCGGTGTTATTTGTTAAACCTATCAACTACAATCAAAAGCAATCAGTCATAGCCAAAAGAATGAAGCCTCCGCGTCGCCTTTTTCTCTCCATTTGTGTGGCTTTCTCCCTCAACTTGCAAAGGCTAGCTTCACCCAAGTAAGGAATTATTGCCCAATTGGCTTAACCCAATCCCCACAACCCACTGCATACTCCATCTATAAATATACCCTGCCTCCCTCCCTCCCCCTTCCTTCCTCGCTTGAGCTCATCGATCACAGCAATGGCGTTCGCATTGGTGAGGTCAAGAAGAACCTTGCTCTGTGCTATCCTCTGCATCCTAGTATCTTCAGGTAATGCGCGCGCGTGTGCGTATTCTGACGTGTTCTGAAACCCATTGCGATTCTGATGGTGTCGCCGCGAACCAAACGGCAACGGTATATAAGTAAGTTAAATGATATATATGTGTAGGCTTGATTTGGTATTTGTGTGTGCAGAGGTTGGCGTGCTGCGGCGCGCGACGGCGCTGGGCATCAACTACGGGCAGGTGGGGAACAACCTGCCGTCGCCGCCGCGGGTGGTGTCGCTGCTGTCGTCGCTGCGCATCGGCAAGGTGCGCATCTACGACGTCAACCCGCAGGTGCTGGGCGCGTTCGCCGGCACGGGCATCGAGGTCATCGTCACGTTGCCCAACGACCTGGTGCCGCCCATGGCCGGCAGCCCGGGGCAGGCGGCGCAGTGGCTGTCCGCCAACGTGCGGCCCTACTTCCCTGCGACGCGCGTCACGGGGATCGCCGTCGGGAACGAGGTGTTCACCGGCGACGACGAGTCGCTCAAGGCCAGCCTCGTGCCGGCGATGCGCAACCTGCACGCCGCGCTGGCCCAGCTCGGCATGGACGGGTACGTGCACGTGTCCACGGCACACTCGCTCGCCGTGCTCGCCACCTCGTACCCGCCGTCGCAGGGCGCCTTCACGCCGGTGGTGGCCGGGCTCATGGCGCCCTTGCTGCGGTTCTTGGTCGACACCAGCGCGCCGTTCTGGATCAATGCCTACCCATACTTCGCCTACAAGGACGACCCTACAAGGTACGTACGTATACGCCCTGGCTCGATTCCCCCTTTTCTTCTCCGAATAGTTTTACTGCAACTGGATGCCCAAAATACGTGCTCACAGATACCCTTTAGGCTGCCATGTCAGCATCTCACGTGTGCCACGTGCAGGGTGTCCCTCGACTACGCCCTGTCGAACCCGTACCACGTCGGCGCGGTGGACCCCTACACCCGGCTGCAGTACACGAGCATGCTGTTCGCGCAGGTGGACGCGGTGACCTTCGCCGCCGAGCGGCTGGGCTACGGCGGGATCGCCGTGCACGTGTCGGAGACTGGGTGGCCGTCGAAGGGCGACGCCGACGAGGTGGGTGCCACCGTGGAGAACGCCCGCGCGTACAACCGGAACCTGCTGGCGCGGCAGGTGAGCAACGAGGGCACGCCGCTGCGGCCGCGACAGCGGCTGGAGGTGTACCTGTTCGCGCTCTTCAACGAGGACATGAAGCCTGGCCCGACGTCGGAGCGGAACTACGGTCTCTACCAGCCCGACGGCACGATGGTCTACAACGTCGGGCTCGTGGCCAGGGGCGGAATCAGAAATTAGATATAGGGGAACAATATGGACAACAAGTAGAGCAGAACAAATGAACCATGCTGGATTTATCGATCCAATAGTCACATATCAGAGTAATATATTTCGCAAATTACAATGCAAAGAAAATTACATCTCTATTAACTTAAACTTAGCTCTACGACTAAAACAGGGTCTAAGCCGATTAAAACAGGGTCTCTAGATGTGATGTGAGAGCAACTACTGAAGTGTGTACTTATGGTTTTTATTTACATTTTTTGATACCACAGTGAACGGTAAAGATATTGACGTGGACGGCTCATATATTTTTAGACTCGAGAAGTCATTTAAAAAAACTGCTTTAAAAACACTCTATTTATTTTGATTTTCGAAGAAATCAAAAAACAAATCCACGAGAACATGTCCATTGTATTGCCGTAGAAATTCGGCCAAAATATTTTCTTGGCTTTTAATTAAAGGTTCCTAGCGTTATGTACTCCACCAGCTAGTAGTGCTTGAGTGATCTTCAATCACACCTATGACTAGCTACAACAGCTTCTAGTCAACTCACCAGCCTGCATTAATCATCCTAAGATTAAAAACACAAACATGCATATCCTACAGATCACGGTACGCACCACCTTGTAACCCGCATTTACAAAGACCAGTAGATACAAAGCTAAAACAAGAAACAAAACAAAGAGGATTTGGGCTGCATATGACTGGGATTTAAACATACTTTACATTTGGACTAAATTGGAAGGGACCAAACCACCAATTAAACACATGTAATTAACTACATAATAGAGGATTAGTAAAAAGTTGGGGGGTGCCGGGCCCCCTCCAGCCCCCCTGTCTCCGCCAGTCGTGGCGCAGCGGACGTCGGCGGCGTCGCTGTCCCTCGCCGCGTCGCCGGCCGCCAGGATGGTGAGTGCTTGGTCTAATTTTCCTCTTAATTTCGCTTCTTTTAATCCACTTGCATTTATTTTATTTTTTTTGTTAATTACTTTTGGTTTAGTTTTATGTTGTGATTTTAGCATGTCAAGTTGTTTATCATCTATATTTAGGTCGCATACATAATTAGAATATTGCTCATCATGAAAGTTCAGTAGCTAGGATCGATCAAGGTGGCATTGTCGAAGTAGGTTAGTTTCATACACCTTCGAAAAGAAAGATGTATAGATCGTAAGTACACTAATGAGCTACAGAGTTCATCTATACTATCAGATTGTTGCTCGTAACCAAAGTGCTTAAGCATGTGTGCATAGTTTTGTTTTAAGCAGAGTACAACGTTTGACATGGAACTATTGTCAGAAATCCGGTACTACATATCAGGATCACATCTTTTTCAGTCAGTCAATCAGAGAGAGAGATCACAGTGATGTTTCCCTTTAAAGATTTGCATTCCCCACAGCATCCTCATCCAAGGGACTAGCCAGTTAGTACAATACACACGTGGAGCCAGTGGCGGAGGACGGGAAAAACATGAGGTGGGGCGGATCGCCTGCCTCCCGTTGCCCACCGCCGCCCGCCGCCTCCCCCCGCCCGCCTCCCGTCGGCCGCCGGCCTCCCGCCGCCCGCATCAAGATCTGGCGCACGCCAGGACTTGCCCTATCAGGTCCTCCACCACTGCGTGGAGCACTGTTGGGCCGAGCTGGACTTTAAAACATGAGTCTCTGTCCAAATGGAAGTGATCCATGGCCATGATGCATATCATATTACAAGATCATTGACACAAGCTAACCACTCGACCAGCTACTTTCATTCGCAATTTGCATGCAGTAATGATAGAGATGACACCCTTGGCAAGAAATCAGAAAGCCAGAGCAAGCAGATCTAGCTGCACTCCACAGCTATTCTTTCCCTTGGTTTTACTTAAAGTGCTGGACTGCAAGGATCATCAAATCACTCCATTCACAAAAAGGCACAAAGGAAGCATGGCTTATAAAGGGATGATGCATATCCGGTAATGCAGTCACAAAAAAATTTAGCCTTTGTGCAAGGTCGAGTTCACACTGTCTTCTTGGAAGAAACCTTGGCCTTGCGCAAGTCAAATTTGTAAGTCCGTCCTTTGTAATATGATCGATCACCGAGAGGAAGATGAGATTTCTAGATATTCCTTGTGCATTTGCGCACACAAGAATAACTCCAAAGTGCTCCTTCGTGCTGCGGGCTAGCTTTTCTCAGGGTTTAGTATCTTGAGGGGCAAACTTTAATGATCGAGCAATCGGCGTTACTTGTATATGCGATTCTCCTCACCCAAATATTTATGTTGCGGTGGAGCAAAATGGTGGCTGATATATAGTCTAAAAAATCACCGAAAGAGGTTATCGTTATATTTTTTTTGCAAAAACATCGGAGGCATTATTCTTTATTGCTCAGTTTGGCTAACTAGAAATGCTTCTGAATCTCAGTAAAGAAAACCACACAAGATTTAAAGTAGATTCCTTTCATTCAGGGGCGGATGTAGCGGTGGGGCGGGGGGCTCGAGCTCCCCTACTGCTACCGGACCCTTGGAGCCCCCCTAAATTTTTAGCTATAGATGTATGGTGTAGGAGGGGCTGAGATCGACTGAAGGTAGAAGATGACCACAAAATAATCACATTAACAAAGCTCATAGAATGTAGAAGAGCTTCCAGCCAAGCCAAAGCCCAAGGCCTACAACAACAAACAAACTCAAACCCTGAAACCCTAGTATCTGGCCAGTGGCCACCCCAAAATCCCAAATCCCCAATCGCATCTGCAGCGGCGGCGGCTCGCGAACGCAGCGGCGGGCGGACGCGGACGCGCCGACGCGCCACGCGACCGCGAGCACGCGAGCGCGCGGCGGCGCGGCGCGCGGGCGCGCGGCGCGGCCGGCGCGCGCGCGGGCGTGGCGGCGCGGCGCGGCGCAGCGCCGGGCGGAGCGGCGCGCGCGGCGCGGCGGCGGCGCGAGCGGCGAGCGGGCACTGGCCGGAAGGAGGAGCGGAGGCGGCGCGGCGGCGGCGCTCGCTGAGGGAGGAGGCGACTAGGCGAGGATTTAGGTTGGGGCGAATCGTTGGGGCCTGGCCGCCTGGGGGATTTAGGTTCGAGCGTCGAGCGTGGCCTCTGGCCCTCTGCAATTCACAGACCACAACCCACAGGTGATTACTGATTAGGTATTTAAGTGAACTTAAATTCTTATTTGTCTGTGATTGTCTGATTGAATTATTGAATTGAATATGTGATTGGCATGTCAGATTTCAGAATGTCGAAAAGAAATTTGCGCAATTACTTTTCAAGTTCTAGTGGTTCAACTCCACATACTAATGAGAGCACAAGTCAACCAAAGAAACCTAGAGCAGAGTTTAGTCAATTGGACATAATTGGGGACATAAAAATTTAGTGGTACGCTCTATTCTCTTCTAAATTCATAATTTGGAGGTCCATATTTGTTTAACTAATCAATTTGTCTATTTGTGTAGATTGCTTCTCCGGATGAATAATGGGTGTCACCGTCACGCGTCGTCTATTAGTTTCGTAATTTGGCCTTTCGGTATGGATAAACTGCATCTTTTATTTTTCATGATGTATTTTGTGATTGTCATCGTTCATCGATGTTTTGATATAAGACTACTTCAAACTATTATATTTGTCTTTTGTGGGGGATCATAGTGGAGTTTTGTCGCTGTAGCGTTTTTGTTCAGCCCCCCAAAAAAATTTTCCTGGATCCGCCACTGCTTTCATTTGGAGACATATGTAGGGTAGATTCTTTTCATTTTTGAGAGTAGATTCTGATTCATGTTAGTTAGTAACTACCCCTGTTTTAGAATCTATGCAGCTTTTTTGTGTCCAAAAAATACACAACTGCTACTCAGCATACATATCCATTTCCTATTTTTATGAGCTAGCTATATCTAACAAAGCATCACCATCTGTGATGCAGGATGTCAAGGAGGACATTGCCGGCCTGTGTCTCCTGTCATCGTTGTCGGTCCTACTTATCTCTCAGGCTCTCTTACTGGGATAACAAGAGCACACCCAGTAGTGGCCAAATGCAAGCTCAACAATGGAAGCTTTTGGCACAAGCAAAATGGCTTGACTACTGTGGACCAAAAGCTTCCAAGACCAAAGGGGAGGCAGCCCATCTCAAGGTATGGCCCCTCTCACCATGTTATCTGAAAAGCCCCAAAATTTCAAAATCCAAAAATTTGTGAATTTTTGCCGGTTTTTGGGTGAATTTTTGGAAACTTTCCTTTTCGGGAAAGTCTCCCTTTTTCCGCTTTCCCTTTTCGGCTGGGCGCTTCCTCTTCTCTCCGGCGCCCCCGCTCTTTTCCGCTTTCTCCATTCCCTGGCTTCTCCCGCGCGGACGCCTCCTCCTCCCTCCGCTGGCGCCCGCTCCCTTTCCGCCTTCGCCTCGCGCACGCGCGGGCGCGCGCTGCTGCGCCGCGCCCGCCTCCTCGCGTCGCGCGGCAGCGCCGCCCGATTTCCACCTCGCGCCGCGCCACCCCGACCACCATCGTTCGAAACCGTGGCGCTCCTCCGCGCCGCGCGCCGCGCCTCTGCGCCGCCCGCATGGCGGCGGCGCCTCCTCTCCGTCTTGCGGGCGCCCGCCCCGGCCTCCCGCTCCCGCCCGCCCGCTGCTCCCGACCGCCGCGAGTCTCGCGCCACGCGTCGCCCGGCTCCTGCGGCCGACCCCACCTGCCAGTGTCCGCCGGTCCCCTCCACCGCGCGCGGACGCACTCCACTCCCATGCCGCAGCGCCACCCCCGCCCGTACTGTCACCTCGCCATTACGGCCGCTCAGCGCCCGGTCACCGCCTCGTCTGCGCGGAGGAGATGCGCCACCAACTCCCGTCCATCCCTGTTGACTCGGCGCCCCCGCCCGTTGCCTTCTCCCCGAAGGAGCTCCTCCCTCCGCTCGGGTACAAATACCCCCTTCCAGCTCCCTCTTCCTCCTTTGCCTCCCGAACACCCCCAGCACCCCCGTTCGCTTCCCATTGCTCCCAGCCACCTCCCAGAGCCGCCGATTGGAGCCCCACTGCCCGAGGCTCCGCCGTCGTCTTCCTCGCGCGACGACCCGTAGCGGATTCTCCGCTCCTCCCCATTCCCCAATTACTTTCGCCTGAGCTCCTCCTCGGTGAGCTGACCACGCTGGTACCTTTGTTTGGCCAGGTACTCGCCCGTGGAGCGCCGTCACCGCAGCCCCTCCGCCGACCGAACCAGCTCCCCGTGGCCAGCTCTCCTCGCCGTCTCCCAGCTCCTGCCGCCACTCCCAATGTGAGCTCCATGACCCCCTCTCTGTGTAGCCGCAGCCGTTTGGACTATCTCGCCGCCGGCGGCCTCTCTCGCCGCTTGGGCCCCGAATCTTCCCCTTCTGCTCCCCGCCTTCTCCGTTGTTCCCCTCGCCTCCCCAGTGCCCAAAATGGGTTCCCCGTGTCAAGGAGCACCCAGTGGAGCCCTCCCCGGCCCCCGGAGGCCCTCGCAGTCGCCGGAGCACCGCAGCTCCGCCGCCCCCGCTTCTCTGACGCCCCCACCCGGCTGGAGGTTGACGACGACGACGTGGCCTCCTCCCCTCCGTCGATCTCGTCCCGCGCCATTTAACGGAGGCCGCCCGATCCCTCGTACCGCTTCGCCGTTGCCCCGTTCCCTCCGCCGTCCGATCTGCATAACCCCGCCTCCCCTCAACCGCCCGATCCAGCTCCCCCGCTCCGCCCGCCTTCCTCACCCCGCCACCGTCCGATCCCCGCCTGCTCCATCCGAGCCATCGGCACGCCCCGCATCCCCGCCGCCCGCGCCGTCCACGCGTCGGCCATCGCCACCAGGTGGATGCGCGCATTCGCTGGCCGAGCCGCGGCTGCTCGCCGCTCGCGCTCGCGCGCGCTCGCGCGTTTAAATCGCGGGCCGGGCCGCACTGTAGCAAAGCGGCCGGGCCGCACTGTTCATAACCATTTTCCAGTGATTTATTGATTTCTAAAATCCCAGAAAATCCAAATAAATCCTAGAAAATCACAGAAAATCCCAAATATTCCCAAATTTCACCACTTTGCTCCAAATAATATTCCAGACCCATTGGTGACCTCCATTTCCACAGATCCATCCCAAATAAATTCCTAAAATTCCTCATTTGGAGATTTATGCAATTTACTCCTTTTTAAATAGTTTATTTTTCCTCGCTTGATTAGTCTCAAGCTGGATTTAATTTGTTTGTATGTTTGCGCTAGTGTCGGAGTCTCTGAAGTTCGATTGCAGCCCGTGAGCCGGGAGGTTCTTCGTTCGAGCTAGCGGAAATCATTCGGATTGACGGCAAGTCCCAAACCCTTTGATCATATTGCAACCATCTTTGTTTAATTATGTTAATATGTTATTTGCATTGAGCTAGTTCTGAAATGTTAGTTTGAAATAAAATAAAATGTTTAGAATGACTTGTTATGTAGTTAATCCTACCACCGTTAAATGCCACGTTTAATTTGTAGCCATGCCCTTGAAACCCTAGAATTAATTATCGTTAATCTAGATAATCAGAGATTATTATCATCATGCAAAGTCTTACATCGATAAGGTTGTGGTGTGGGCCAATAGAATTTGGAAAACCCGACTCTAAGGTAGGGTGGTATGGGACACCGTATCTTAGAGCGGAGAGTCTTGGCGTGCACAAGGTAGGGTAAGGAGTGGGGAGCCGCGAGACGGCCTTCGCCCATCTTTACCCTAGGGTTTGGAGTAGGGTAAGGGTGAGTGGGAAATCGCGAGACGGTCTACGCCCACCACTTACCTTAGGTTGGGTCGCGGGCCTGGCGAGGTCGTGGACCATGTGAAAATATAAGGACTGAAACCCTTATGCTGAGCAAATGTCATAGAACCCGCTCAAACCACAGGAGTTGACTTGTCAACACTTGTCTAGTAGCTGCTCAACTCGATTGAAACTCTACAGGAGGTTTAGCAGTGAGGTTAGGCAAGCCGTGTTTGGGTGCCTAACAACGGTAGAGTTCACTCAAGCGGACACCATCTTTTCTTGTGTGTGTGTGTGTATGTGAGAGCGGACTGAGTGAATTCTACGGGTAGAGCCTATATAAAGAGTTGAGCAGTGAAACGACCTGGCTTTCTTAACTCTTTAGCGGGAGTTAAGGGATCGTGTGGGTAAAGCTGAGCAAACTCTGCAGAGTCAAATAAATGGTATTCGAATACGCCGTGCTCCCGGTTATTGGAGCTGTGTCACTTGGGTGATTCCAGCAGCAAAGCTTAAGTAGTTTTGTAAACGTTTAACTTGTTTAGGTTGGTTATTGAACTCTTGTGGAAAACCCTGAGATCTTAAGAAGTAAGTTTTGAGTCCGTCTTATTAAAATGATTGCAAATAAAACTGCATCCACTCAAGGATAATAAACCAAATATATTCCCTTCCTTGAAGTTCCGTGCATGTAGTAAGTTAAGATCCCTTTGGGATTTCTGAGCAGTTGGTTGGCTCACGGCTTGCTAAACCTAATCTTTAGAGGATCAAGACGAAGGAGAAGGTCTCCCCGTTGAAGAAGTCCCGGAGGACCTTTTCTTCGACGAGGACCCTTGGCTGTAGGTCTCGGCCGCGCTCAGGCGGATTCTGGAAGACTTTTTGTAATGTAAATATGCTTTGGGCTTGCACGCCCATTGTAAAAACACGGATGTTAATCCTTATGTCAAATATATGCTGGACTTTGGTTGTAAGCATGCAATGGTATACTCTTGCGCGACACTCCTTAACTGTTCATGCTTGAATAGTTACGGAATGCCGTGTCCGTACGCGCCCTTGGAAACGGGGGCGTTACAAGAAGTGGTATCAGAGCGGGCACTTGACCGTAGGTTGAGACCTAAGGCAAACTAGGAAGCGATTTTATCGCAAAACTTAATTTAAGCCATAGAAACGGTTTACGAAAAATATAAGGTTTATTGCTGTCTTTTTCCTCTCTTGTTGCTACCTTATCTGTCTTAAATTTATTTCTGCTTAAGATTTACATATGCAAAAGTTATTGCCTCGCTTGTCTAACTTCAAAATTTCGTTTCCGGCAGATGGTGCACTACGTTCTCTCCATACGACCGTATGGAGGATGGCCATACAAGCTTTGGGAGATGAGGAGGTACCTTGGTTCGAGGAGCACTGCAGCCCAGTGTTCCATGCGGTGAGCCGCACCGTGGAGAGCGACTCACGAGTGGAAGGCGTGGGTGGTCCTTACACCCTTGCCCGTCCGCCCGACCAGAGTGCAAGTTCATCGCCAGAAGGATGGACAAGGATGACGCAGTTCAGGACGCGGCCCAGAAGGCTGCGCTCTACTTGCGGGACTACTACAGCCTCGAGCTCTCCTACACTCCCTTTGACCTGGTGCCGCAGCAGCGTCGCGAGGGTCTGGCCGTGCCTCAGTTCGGTGAGGATGACGATCCCCGCCTCGCGGGCATCGCCGTCCTTTGGGCACAGCAGGTCGTTCGTTACGACAGCACGGTCGAGGAGTCCAGGAGGCTTCGGCGGCTACGGAGGTTCGCGGCGAGTTCAGCGGCTCGAGGCCTCTCTCCGCTTGAGGAGATCGAGGCGGCGAGGCCTCGGATCGTGGTGGCGCCGGCGTCGATCCTCGTGCTCCACAGTGCGATCTAAGCGCAGCGCCGGTGATGACCACGAGAGAAATACCGTGCGGTTCGCCCGCAGCCCGCTTGCCTCCCAGCACTGAGGGACGGCGAGAGTAGACGCCGACGCTAGCGTAGCCCGACCTTTGTAATAGTGGTACTTTTGGTTTGTAATGCAAGTGAAAACTTCGAACCCTAAGTGGTCTGCGTGCGCTTGCTTTATTGTAGGACTTATGTTAATTAATCCTTTATGTTGCTTGTCTAAATTATCGGTATTTCATACGTGTGTTCAAAGCTTTCTCTGTCCCTTTCGTTCTTGTTCTTACCTTTGTTTCGCCTATACTTACCTTGAAATTGAAGTCTTACTTACCGCTCTTAATTGTCAAAGCCATTGCAAATCTAATCTCAAGTTCCCAATAAGCAGATGGAGCGCAGAGGCGGATGGGTCGAACCGGTGAGGCGGTGCACTCGCCACCGACGAACACACTTGCAAAGGTTATTGAAATGTTAGAAAGAATCGATATCAAGGAGAGCAGAACATCTTGAAAGTGTTAGATCGCAAGCTCACTTCTCGAGCAGATGGCAACCCGATCCTCCGGTGTTCCTAGTGGGAGTAATGCTCCTCGGATGGTTCTCAAATTTCCACCCGGTGGGCGATTTTACGAAAACACGCCCACCGGTCTTCTCCACCTCCGCCGACCCTACGGTGGCGAGGATTGGCTTGTGGGCGTGGAGAAAGCTTCAAACGACACGATGCGATGACCAAGAGAAGGTGTTGTACGCATCCCACCGATTGCGAGGTGCTGCGGCTACGTGGTGGATCAACTACCAACGCACCCTACGAGCAGAGAAATTAGTTGGGAGGACTTTTCAAAGGCCTTCCGCAAGGCACACATACCGAGATAGCGTCATGGAGGCTAAGCGCGGAGTTTCTTGCGCTTAAGCAAGGAGGGCGCACCGTTATGGAGTACTTACATCAGTTCAACCATTTGTCGAGTTTGCTCGAGAAGATGTTTGACGAAGACAAGAAGATGAATAGATTCATGGTTGGATTACATGATCTCGAAATTTCATATTTCAGCTCTGAAGTTTCAGGATTTACATGACATGGTGAGCGACTTAATCAACTCGGAAGAAGCTAGAGGAGAAATGGAGGACTACGAAAGCGTAAGGCGGTACACAAATCTCAATCGCTTCACATAATGCTCAACGAATCGGGACATCGGGATCGCCTCATATCGATCCCAATCCTCCCGCCGATTTGTGAGGTTACCGAGGACTCGATCGGCGATCACAACAATACAACTCTCCTTTGCCACTAGCGCTCAAATGCCCCACTGTGGTGGGAATCATCTTGCTAGTAATTGCCCAAAGAGATCCAATGCTTGTTTTCACTGCGGAGAAATTGGACACTCAGAGATCAATGTCCCGGAAAAGCTTACCATCGATGCGCGAAGCTTCAAGTCCGAGTCGCAACGGCAAAGAAGAGAACAAGACACAGTCAAGCCTGGCACTCCCAAAGGAGGATATCTGCAGATTAAAGCAGCCGGCCCCGGTCTCCTGCGAGCGCTGCGAATTTCTCGGCTACTGAGCAGGCAGAGGCGAAGCAATGTCGGACCTACTTTTATGCGAGTGAACCATGTATCTGCAGAGGATGCGGCTGGAGCAAGTGACATCATTGCTGGTATGTTCCCAATCAATTCCCTACCTGCATTGATTTTATTTGACCCTGGTGCAACGCATTCATTTATTTCAAAGAGTTTCGCCGCAAGAAATCAGTTGCCTTCTGTTTCACTTCCGAGACCTTATGTGGTTGAAACCCCTGGGGTTAGAATGGAGTCCCACCGTGGGTGCACTGGACTGAACATAAAAATCCAAGGGGTAGATTTTAGAGCGGACTTATTGCAGTTAGATATGTCCGGGTTAGATGCCATTTTAGGCATGAAGTTAGCCAAAAATAAAGGCAAGGTAGGCTGTGAGATCAAGGCAGTGTCATTGGTCAATTTCAAGGTCGAAAGTGGTAGTAGAGACAGATCGAGAAGTATTAAAAGATGCCAAGAAGCGTATGATCAACATGATAGCAGCCACACCTAATCAAGTACCGATGGTACAAGAGTATCGAGACGTTTTCCGGAAGAATTACCGGGAAGACCTCACGGCGGACAAGTGGAACTTGCTATTGAATAGGTACCGTACCAAGCCAATTGCCAAACATCGGTATAGAATGTCACTAGTGAATTGAAAGAGTTGAAGAAGCGGTTGGATGAACTGTTGGAAAAAGAATTCATACGACCAAGTGTTTCATAGTGGTCATTGATTCTATTTGTGAAGAAGAAAAGCGGAGAATTAAGAATGTGTGTCGACTACAGAGGCTTGAATGCTGTCACAATCAAGAACAAATATCCCCTCCCAAGGATTGATGACCTGTTTGATCAACTCAAAGGAGCCAAAGTGTTCTCCAAAATCGACTTGCGCTCGGGTTATCATCAGCTAAAGATCCGAGAGCGGATCGAGAAGACGACCTTCATTACGGATATGGATTATTTGAGTTCACGGTCGTACCCTTTGGTTTAACCAATGCGCCAGCATATTTCATGAATCTTATGAACCTGGTGCATAAGGACCAATTGGATCGATTTGTGATAGTATTCATCGATGATATTCTGATATATTCCAAGAGTGAAGAAGAGCATAAGGAGCATTTGCACATGGTATTGACAAGATTAAGAGAGCACCAATTATATGCCAAGTTTGACAAGTGCAGCTTTTGGCTGAAGGAAGTTGCTTTCTTGGGTCACATTATATCTGAAGATGGAGTCAAAGTCGATCCAGAGAAGATATCAGCAGTTATGGAATGGAAACAGCCTAAGACAGTGACTGAAGTGAGAAACTTCCTAGGATTGGCGGGTTATTATCGCCGATTCATAGAAGGTTTCTCGAGAATATCTCGTCCACTCACTCAATTGTTGAAGAAAGACAAACCGTTCACGTGGGTGATGCATGCGAAGAAAGCTTTGGATGTTGAAGACCAAGTTGACAACAACACGGTGCTGATTTTACCCAATCCGGAGAAGGAGTTTCAGATTTATGCGATGCCTCAAAGCAAGGCTTGGGTTGTGTGCTTATGCAAGACGGAAAAGTTGTCGCTATGCCTCAAGACAATTGAAGCCGCATGAGGAGAATTATCCACACACGATTTAGAACTAGCATTTGTAGTGCATGCACTAAAAATTTGGCGGCACTACTGTGGGAATCGATGTGAGATATTTTCGATCACAAGAGCCTAAAGTACCTATTCACACCAGAATTAAACATGAGACAGCGCGGATGGTGGGCGATAAAGGATTATGATGTTGATCTTGATATCACCGGGCAAGGCCAATGTAGTTGCCGCGCCCTTAGCCGCAAGGCTCGTCCAAGCAAAACTAGCAAATCAGTATCGCGAATTGCAAAGGAACATAATCTGATGAACTTGGTGATCACGAGCAGGTGAAGAAACAGCATTAGAAATTCAACCATTACTGACAGATCAGATTAAAGCAGCACAAGATGAAGATGAAGAGATTCAAAAACTGAAAAAGGATATTGAAGAAAGAGATTCCTCAGAGTATACGATAGACGAGCATGGAATCCTTACCTTCCGTGGTCGCTATTGCATACCCGACAAGAAAGAGTTAAGGAATTAATATTGTGCGAAGCCCATTCGTCCCAATTCTCAATTCACCCGGAGGTACTAAGATGTACCAAGATCGAAGAAGAAGTATTGGTGGAACCGGATGAAGAAGGAAGTGGCGAATATGTAGCCAAATGTGATGTACGCACAGATCAAGATAGACCACCAGAAACCATCGGGATTGTTGCAACCTTTGCCAATACCCGAATGGAAATGGGACAGTATCGGCATGGATTTTATTACTGGACTTCCCAAGACTCGTGAGGGATATGATGCTATTTGGGTCATTGTCGATAGATTGACCAAAGTGGCTCATTTCCTCCCGATCAAGCAAACGTATGGGAAAGATAAACTTGCTGAGTTATACTTGACAAGAATTGTGACTCTACATGGAGTTCCAAAGAAAATTGTGTCGGATAGAGGAGCACAATTTACATCTAAGTTCTGGGAGAAATTACATGAAGCAATGGGCACTGATTTGAATTTCAGTTCAGCCTATCACCCCCAGACGGATGGACAGACAGAAAGAACGAATCAGATTTTGGAAGATATGTTGAGAGCTTGTGCTATTGTGTATGGTGCAGCCTGGAATACTTGCTTACCATTCGCTCAATTCTCTTATAACAATAGCTACCAAGCTAGTATCCAAATGGCCCCGTTTGAAGCACTTTATGGCAGAAAATGCAGAACCCCTCTGAATTGGACAGAAACAGGAGAGCGACAACTTATTGGCCCTCAGATTGTTCAAGACACAGAAGAACATGTTAGAATTGTCAGAGACAGACTCAAAATGGCACAAGACCGACAGAAGAGCTATGCAGATAACCGCAGGAAGGATTTGAGTTTTGAAGTTGGAGATTTCGTCTACATCAAAGTCACTCCATTCAAAATAATTAAGAGATTTCAAGTTAAAGGCAAATTAGCACCAAGATATGTGGGACCGTTTCAGATTATCGGAAGAGTTGGGGAAGTAGCTTATCAAGTGCAGCTCCCACCCAACTTGTCAAGAATGCACAATGTGTTCCACGTATCTCAGCTTCGAAAGTGTCTACGTCAACCAACAGATGAAGTGCCATTGTCAGATATTGAATTACAGGATGATGCATTACGATTTGAAGAACCACTACAAATACTTGAAACATCAGAGAGGCAGCTCAGAAACAAGAATATCAGATTTTGCAGAGTGCAATGGAAGAATCACACAGCGGATGAGTCCACTTGGGAGCGAGAATCAGACTTGCAGCGGGATTTCCCCAACTTACTCCCTGGACCAAGTTAATCTCGGGGTCGAGATTCTTTTAAGGGGGGTAGGTTGAAAAGCCCCAAAATTTCAAAATCCAAAAATTTGTGAATTTTTGCCGGTTTTTGGGTGAATTTTTGAAACTTTCCTTTTCGGGAAAGTCTCCCTTTTTCCGCTTTCCCTTTTCGGCTGGGCGCTTCCTCTTCTCTCCGGCGCCCCCGCTCTTTTCCGCTTTCTCCATTCCCTGGCTTCTCCCGCGCGGACGCCTCCTCCTCCCTCCGCTGGCGCCCGCTCCCTTTCAGCCTTCGCCTCGCACACGCGCGGAGCGCTGCGCGCTGCGCCTCGCGCCCGCCTCCTCGCGTGCGCGGACAGCGCCGCCCCCGGATTTCCACCTCGCGCCGCGCCACCCGACCACCACGGTCCGAAACCGTGGCGCTCCGCGCCACGCGTCGCCGCCGCTCTGCGCTCGCCCGCATGGCGGCGCCGCCTCCCTCTCCGTCGCGCGGGCGCCTCGCCCAGCTCCCGCTCCGCCCGCGCGCGCTGTCCCGACCGCCGCAGAGTCTCCGCGCCACGCGTCGCCCAGCTCCTGCGGCCGACCCCACCTGCCAGTGTCCGCCGGTCCCCTCCACCGCGCGCGGACGCACTCCACTCCCATGCCGCAGCGCCACCCCCGCCCGTACTGTCACCTCGCCATTACGGCCGCTCAGCGCCCGGTCACCGCCTCGTCTGCGCGGAGGAGATGCGCCACCAACTCCCGTCCATCCCTGTTGACTCGACGCCCCCGCCCGTTGCCTTCTCCCCGAAGGAGCTCCTCCCTCCGCTCGGGTACAAATACCCCCTTCCAGCTCCCTCTTCCTCCTTTGCCTCCCGAACACCCCCAGCACCCCGTTCGCTTCCCTGCTGCCCGGCCACCTCCAGAGCCGCCGATTGGAGCCCCACTGCCCGAGGCTCCGCCGTCGTCTTCCCCTGCGCCGACGACCCCGTAAAGCGGATTCTCCGCTCCCCTCCCCCATTCCCCAATTACTTTCGCCCTGAGCTCCTCCTCGGTGAGCTGACCACGCTGGTACCTTTGTTTGGCAGTGCTCGCCGTGGAGCGCCGTCACCGCAGCCCCTCCGCCGACCGAACCCGGCTCCCGTGGCTAGCTCTCTCGCCGTCTCCCGGCTCCCGCCGCCACTCCCAATGTGAGCTCCATGACCCCTCTCTGTAGCCGCACTGCGTTTGGACTATCTCGCCGCCGGCGCTCTCTCGCCGCTGGGCCCCGAATCTTCCCTTCGCTCCCGCCTTCTCCGTTGTTCCCCTCGCCTCCCGGTGCCCAAAATGGGTTCCCGTGTCAAGGAGCACCGGTGGAGCCCTCCCCGCCCGGAGGCCTCGCGATCGCCGGAGCACCGCAGCTCCGCCGCCCCGCTTCTCGACGCCCCACCCGGTGGAGGTTGACGACGACGACGTGGCCTCCTCCCCTCCGTCGATCTCGCCCGCGCCATTTAACGAGGCCGCCCGATCCTCGTACCGCCGCCGTTTCCCGTTCCTCCGCCGTCCGATCGCATAACCCGCCTCCTCAACCGCCCGATCCAGCTCCCGCTCCGCCCGCTTCCTCACCCCGCCACCGTCCGATCCCGCTGCTCCATCCGAGCCATCGGCACGCCCGCATCCGCGCGCCGCGCGCGCCCACGCGTCGGCCATCGCCACCAGTGGGACGCGCTTCTTTGGGCCGAGCCCGCTGCTCGCGCTCGCCGCTCGCGCGTTTAAATCGCGGGCGAAATCAGAGTAAAGCGGCGGGCCGCATCAGTAGCAAAGCGGCCGGGCGCATTGTTCATAACCATTTTCCGGTGATTTATTGATTTCTAAAATCCCGAAAATCCAAATAAATCCTAGAAAATCACAGAAAATCCCAAATATTCCCAAATTTCACCACTTTGCTCCAAATAATATTCCAGACCCATTGGTGACCTCCATTTCCACAGATCCATCCCAAATAAATTCCTAAAATTCCTCATTTGGAGATTTATGCAATTTACTCCTTTTTAAATAGTTTATTTTTCCTCGCTTGATTAGTCTCAAGCTGGATTTAATTTGTTTGTATGTTTGCGCTAGTGTCGGAGTCTCCTGAAGTTCAGTTGCAGCCCCAGGAGCCAGGAGGTTCTTCGTTCGAGCTAGCGGAAATCATTCGGATTGACGGCAAGTCCCAAACCCTTTGATCATATTGCAACCATGCTGTTTAATTATGTTAATATGTTATTTGCATTGAGCTAGTTCTGAAATGTTAGTTTGAAATAAAATAAAATGTTTAGAATGACTTGTTATGTAGTTAATCCTACCACCGTTAAATGCCACGTTTAATTTGTAGCCATGCCCTTGAAACCCTAGAATTAATTATCTGTTAATCTAGATAACTGTAGATTATTATCATCATGCAAAGTCTTACACTGATAAGGTTGTGGCTGTGGGCCAATAGAATTTGGAAAACCCGACTCTAAGGTAGGGTGGTATGGGACACCGTATCTTAGAGCGGAGAGTGCCGGCGTGCACAAGGTAGGGTAAGGAGTGGGGAGCCGCGAGACGGCCTTCGCCCATCTTTACCCTAGGGTTTGGAGTAGGGTAAGGGTGAGTGGGAAATCGCGAGACGGTCTACGCCCACCACTTACCTTAGGTTGGGTCGCGGGCTTGGCGAGGTCGTGGACCATGTGAAAATATAAGGACTGAAACCCTTATGCTGAGCAAATGTCATAGAACCCGCTCAAACCACAGGAGTTGACTTGTCAACACTTGTCTAGTAGCTGCTCAACTCGATTGAAACTCTACAGGAGGTTTAGCAGTGAGGTTAGGCAAGCCGTGTTTGGGTGCCTAACAACGGTAGAGTTCACTCGAAGCGGACACCATCTTTTCTTGTGTGTGTGTGTGTATGTGAGAGCCAGACCCGAGTGAATTCTACCGGGTAGAGCCTATATAAAGAGTTGAGCAGTGAAACGACCTGGCTTTCTTAACTCTTTAGCGGGAGTTAAGGGATCGTGTGGGTAAAGCTGAGCAAACTCTGCAGAGTCAAATAAATGGTATTCGAATACGCCGTGCTCCCGGTTATTGGAGCTGTGTCACTTGGGTGATTCCAGCAGCAAAGCTTAAGTAGTTTTGTAAACGTTTAACTTGTTTAGGTTGGTTATTGAACTCTTGTGGAAAACCCTGAGATCTTAAGAAGTAAGTTTTGAGTCCGTCTTATTAAAATGATTGCAAATAAAACTGCATCCACTCAAGGATAATAAACCAAATATATTCCCTTCCTTGAAGTTCCGTGCATGTAGTAAGTTAAGATCCTTTGGGATTTGCTGAGCAGTTGGTTGGCTCACGGCTTGCTAAACCTAATCTTTAGAGGATCAAGGCGAAGGAGAAGGTCTCCCGTTGAAGAAGTCCCGGAGGACCTTTTCTTCGACGAGGACCCTTGGTATGAGGTCTCGGCCGCTCGAGCGGATTCTGGAAGACTTTTGTAATGTAAATATGCTTTGGGTTTGCACGCCATTTGTAAAAACACGGATGTTAATCCTTATGTCAAATATATGCTGGACTTTGGTTGTAAGCATGCAATGGTATACTCTTGCGCGACACTCCTTAACTGTTCATGCTTGAATAGTTACGGAATGCCGTGTCCGTACGCGCCCTTGGAAATGGGGGCGTTACATTATCCTTCATGGCAGATGGCACAACCTCCTTTGTTGTATTAGCTTTATAGCTCCAAGCCCCAGCCATCCAAGAGGGAAAGGCCCTTTTCTTTCCCTTTCACATGTCCTTCCTTCCTTCGTATGATCCTATGTGCTACCACATAAAAAAAATATATCACAAGATAAAAAGGTAGGGTCATGTATAAGATCACACACACCATGGTCCATAGGAGGACAATCTGAAACACTTGGTTACGAGGGCTCCTCTCTTGCCATCGCAGGAGGCAAAGGAAAAGCAAGCAGTAGATGGCGCCGCCTTTGCGATGTGGAAGGCACTATCTTGTGGACGGCACAGCATGTAAATACGTGTGACAAGTCCATCTTGTGGCACACACGCAAAGCCACTTTATTCCTTAATTTTTCTACGATTAATGGACAAGGAAAAGGGAACAGAAGAAAAAAGAATGGATTCCGAGATATGTGAAACTATGGTGTTAGGCTTTTTTTGCCAAATGCCAATGTACATAGGGTGTGTTTGGTTGAGTGTGGCTCAGAAAAAGCTCTTTGTGGTGTAAAGTGTAGAAAAGCTCTTTGTAGGTTATATGGGTGTGGAAAAGCTGTAAAGTGTTTGGTTCAAACAAGTATAAAACTTACCTCCTATCTCTATTTTCCTTGAAACAACTGTGAAACAGCTCTCTATTTTCACCATTTCAAAAAGCAGAAAGCCAAAAGCCAAAAGCAGGGTCCAAGGTGCTTTCAAAACTGTATTACCCAAAAGTAGCTGCTTCTGAAAAAGTAGCTTCTGGTTTCCACCCCTTTGGTTGGCTTTTGGCTTTTTGAAAGCAAAAATAGCTCTCAAAAGCTCAACCAAAGGCACCCATAGTATGATTGATTCGTTTATTTATTGGAAAATTCAACTCCCTTGAGCTGATGATCACTCTCGATAGGATGATCAGTTGACATGAGGGGTCGGCCATTGATGTAAATAACTGAAACTATGAGATTATTCTTCCTATTATTTCCGTGAATAATACCTGCCGTTCAGCTTCAGGGTTAAGATGATGTTTGATTACTGTCAATACCTGGACTGAGCAAGAATCTCTACTCTCTAGTCTCCAGTTAAGGCTCCTGTCAGCTTTCATCGAGGGTTAATGGGTCTTCTGGTTGATACAGATTATTACACAAGTGGATGCTGAGTAAAGGCTGGAACTACAATTGATTAGACAAGTTGCACGATGCAACATCACTTTTGAGGGTAGATTCTTGAACTGCATGCAATTGAGATCAAGAAACGAGCTCATCCCACGTGACCAAGTCAGCTCAAACGAAAAAACCAAGTTTATCCAGTGCAGCTAAACAAATACTAACGTGTTACCATATCAACACCAACACCCACATCTTCCTGAACGCATCTGAATTATCTGCTCCTCACCAACACATCCATATATACAGACTGAGCCGCTTCAAGAAACCAGTTTACAGACCCTCGTATCCAAAATTAATGAACAATCGGCCATCATCTTCGCATCACATTCGTCTAAAAACTTTTTATTGCATTTGCACCCAGTACAAGGCGCAGTGTTATTGTAGTAAGAAGGATTATTTAGAGTACATTCCACACCAGCTAAGAATATATCATTCCTCATTCACAAACAGTCCTATCATACTCCAGTCTGCCTAATACGTAGCGACAGAACTCATATGAAGACCATGGTTTTGGCCAGCTCAACGGCCCTCTACCGACCAAAGAGCTTCTCCACGATGGCAAGCGAGAATTCCATAGAAGTACCTGGACCTTGGCTAGTGATAAGGTTGCCATCAACGACAACTCTGTTCTTGCATTCGCTTTGGTCTGCAAGTTTGTTCCACAAATTAAAGCAGGATAGGATGTAGCCTTCTTTCCCTGATGTAAAAAAACGATGTGCAAGTCATAAATATGTTTCTGCATGTTTGTTTCACTAGGATGTTTCTGCACTTTTTTTCCACTAGGATTTAGTGTTCATCTCGTACTATACCTTTAGCAGGCCATGTGGTTCAAGGGCAATTGCTGGGGAGGCACATATAGCACCATACAGTTTGTTTGCCCCAGCTTGCTTTTTGATCAAATCAATCAGTTTATCTGATTTGGCATATGCTTGGGCACCACCAAGACCACCCTATCAAAAAGGTGAAAGGTCATAAGATCTGAAAGCTGTAAGTTACCGGTTATGGAAATTTATCTATCAAACCTACAGGTAAGAAAATGAGATCGTATTGTTGCTTAAAAGCATCATACAACAGCACATCAGCAACCATCTTCACTTTCCTGGATGCAGAAATTTCCAAAGTGTCTTCCAATGATGCAACAACAACATTTGCTTGCGCCCATCGGAGAATGTCAACGATCATAGTTGCTTCCATCTCTTCTGTCCCATTAGCAATTGGTACAAGAATCTGCAGCAGGAAAACACGATCTTGAACTATGAAATAAAACAATACATAATTGGAACTCAGTGTCTAGACTCTAGAGCAATGAACTGGTTACAAGGTGCTTTTAACAAGGCGCAAGACTAGCTCTAATTACACTTAATGGGATTGATTGTTTGCATTGAATTCATGATCGAATGTCTGAGACTGAATTCTCCTCCCCTACAGTCTTCTCTCATCCAAATTTGAATACCAATGTAGAGATGTTAACTATCCGTCAGGGAAGACATCTTATGAAACCAGTGCGTCTGGTCGGAGAGGTAGTTATTATTATCAGAAAGTGAGGATGCTAGATCGTTGGTTATTGTCAGTGGGAGACAACGTGGACAACAACCGTAGGGCAATTGTTGCCAGAGACTCAGGGCCGAAACATCATGCTATTTGAGTGGGTAAAGTACGTGTTTTATCCACTGCACGGAATGAATATCCTAGAATAGGGTTCATGTACATACCAGTTCATAGACTTTCCAAGTGGTCATCTGGTTGGGCAACATGTACAATGTATCTTTGGCCAGAGTACTCAACGAGTCATCTTTGGGGATTAATTAAATATTAAAGTCATATTTAGGGATTTATTCAATCATCATCAAGTATGTTTCAGCACCACTGAAACCCTAGTCGCCACCTCCCCTAAGGCCCAGCCGTGCACTAGTGTTAGTACACCGGCACACGGCGTTCTATCCCTTGATGTGTGGATACCGTAGAAGTGTTATTGCGGTTGTTACTGTGCTAATCGAGGATGATTTTGCGATGCAAGTGAGGAACATGAGGGGTTGCTAGAGGAGATGATTGGTGACTAGGGATGTTTGATGATAGGCTACTTTCACTAGATACATGAGCACGATGTTTGACCGGGCTGCTCTAACTTTTTTCCGCTACACTGAGTGAATAGTGGTAACAATTAATGCTCTTTTACTTGTATGTCTTTCTGTTATACGTTGTAAATAGTTTTATTTTGCGCTATCGAAGCCTACCTGTTTCCCAACAATATGCATAAATGATGTTCATATATGCAATGGAGCTATTTAAAAAAAATTGATAGTAACCGATGTTCTTTTGTAACCGGTGGGGGTAAATTTTGCCGTATTTTGTCTCCCCGACATCATATGGCAACGGAAGTACCTCCCTCCCTTCGGACTCTACTTGTAAGGCGTGAAGCCAATTATAGCCTGATATCCAATGGCTTGTCAGATTAGATGGGAAGGATTACAATATTTCTCTCGATGGTGTGATTTAATGTACTCCATCAATTACTTTGAGATTCACGCTAGATATAATTTCTTCACGTAGCTTGCACGTGTCGCGCTTGGATAAGCGAGCAGCAGCCGGGCAATAGTCAAGCACTCAAGTCCCATCTCATTCTCCCAGGAAGAGCTTAACGAGACCCAGTTGACGCCTGGTCGCCTGGTCCATCGCCTGCAAAGATTTGAGTATTCCGAACCCTCTTCGGGACAGGGCACTACGGCAGGCTTAGCTTACGCCCTACTCCAACTAGATCTGTCCCACGCAAATGCAATCACAAAGACGAGACGAACGCACGCGCACACATTGGAAACCGCGAGTGACTATCGCATAGGCAACTGAAATTTTTTTCTTTTAGTCATCTGAATTTACACTATGAATTACTTGAAATTGTAAGTGATTCTTTTAGGGGGCTGCAAGTTCAGTTAAGTTGCACTCTGAATCACCTAAAGTTACATGTATTTTTTTAAAGGAGCTGTAATTTCAGTTGATTGAGAGTGTAATTTTAGGTGACTGAAAGATAAAAAAAAATTTCAATAGCAAAACTGTTGGAAACCGCACGCGGCCAGAGCTGCCTGCCTTCTTCAGAACGAAGCGATCGATCCGTCCGTCCGTCCGTCACGACGCTCAGCTATATATGAGCACGTACTCCACGTACGAGTGCGAGGCAATGCTAGCTCCATTCATGGCTGAAGAGCTGGCGTTGCTACGGGCGAGGCTGTGCTGTGCTCGTTTGCTGATCATCCTAGCAGCAGCAGCAGCAGCAGCTGTGCAGGGTGTAGATGGGCATGGAAGTTGGTCAGGCTGCGACCTGTTCCAGGGGAGATGGGTTGTGGACGAGTCGTACCCGCTGTACGACGCGTCGAGCTGCCCGTTCGTGCCGGACGTATTCGACTGCCGCCGGAACGGCAGGCCGGACACCACATACCTCAGGTTCCGGTGGAGCCCCGCCGCCTGCGGCCTGCCGAGGTACGTACGCAGATACGCTCGCGCGGCGGCATTCCCAACGACCAACGCACGAGTTAAGGGCTCGTTGGATCATGGCCTGAGATTGATTTTCGGCTCGTTCTGTAGGTTTGACGGCGCGGATTTCCTGACGAGGTGGCGCGGGAAGACGGTCATGTTCGTGGGGGACTCGCTGAGCATGAACCAGTGGGTCTCCCTCGCCTGCATGCTCCACGCCGCCGCGCCGGCTCCTGCCCGCGTCTCCTTCACCGCCGGCGAGCCTGTCTCGTCCGTGCGCTTCGAGGTAAACTTGCGTAATCAACCATGCATGGCCTGCATCGTCAACTGTTCTTGGTTAATTTTCTGGCCGGCTTCGCTCGCTCGTCAAAGCTAGCTAGCGTTCTTACGTACATTGTTCAGCTAGCCTGTGTACGTTCTGAGCAATATATAATGTGTATGTGATTAGGACTACGACGTGTCGGTGGTGCTGTACCACAGCAAGTTCCTGGTGGACGTCGTGCAGGAGGGGATCGGCCGCGTCCTCAAGCTCGACTCGATGCAGGACGCAAGCTCGTGGCTCGGCGCGCACCTGCTCGTCTTCAACACATGGCACTGGTGGACCTACAAGGGAGCAAGCCAAGTGTAAGTACCAGCTAACTGATCAAGATTCAAGAGCATATATACTTCTACACATGTACGTATATGTACAGAGACTGCATGCATTGGCCAAGAGAAATTCGAGTGAAGTCGCTGCTCCAATTCGTGCATGCAGGTGGGACTACGTGCAGGACGGGAACAGCACGTACCGGGACATGGACCGGCTGGCCGCCTTCTCCAAGGGCCTCTCCACATGGGCAAGATGGGTCGACGCAAACATCGACACAGCGCTCACCAAAGTCTTCTTCCAAGGCATCTCCCCCAGCCACTACACGTGAGTTTGAACTCTGCAGCAGTAACATCCATCCAGGGCGAAACTAAAACAAAAATAATCTAGATTCACTATATATATAATAACATATATAATTTTCAAGCAATATTATACTATATATTAATATGTCCGGTAATTTTTAGCATCAATACTTCAACATAACTGATAGCAATATATGATGATAAAAAACCAGTTATCAAAATGCTTACTAAAACGAAGAAGCCCTGTAATAATATTGGTTAGTTGCCCAAACCGAAGGAACTAAGGGTGAAATCACAGATAAAAGTTAGTTAGCATTGGTAAATACATCATACGACCTCAATGGCCTATAAAAATATAACAAAATTACATAAAGTTTTCAAGTAAAAAAAATAGTAGAATGACTAAATATAAGTAAATGCATTACCTTTTAGTATTTATGTTATTTCAAATTCATAAAGTGATGAACCACAATATCATTAGTAATTTTCTTCAATTTTTGTTTTTTCACGTAGCAAATAAGTCGATCATTTATAAAATCATTACCAATTAATTGAAAATACCAATTAAACATCTGTATGTTCAATAGTTCTAGAATAATATAATAGAAAAATACGTCCAGTGGCTTACTTGACATTGCAATCAAATACTACAATTTTACCTCTAATTGGCAATGAGCTAGGCCGGTATTCTAAAAATCTAAATTGAAACCTTAAGTTTTAACCTTATAATTCGACAAAAAATCAATCAACAAGCATCACATTAAAACCCTAATTCACAAATTTACCCCTATTCTTGAAACAAATTAGAAGAATTGAGGAAAACTTAAAGCAAAATACATATTAATAGGGTAGGCCTAAGCTTCCTTCGGCCAGCAAGGGCATGAGGCAATAGGGACCAGACAGCGCCGCTACGAGATGGCAAGCAAGGGTGGGCAGTGGCGCATATTTCTCCCGTTCTCCAGTGAACAGTCGATGCCTGGCTGGGTGCATCTATGTGGTGGGTATGGTGTGCATCTCCTGGTCAACCATGCGAGACGAATAGGCGTCGAGAGTTGTTGTGAGGTCATATACTTAGGGATCAATCCAAATGAATATCGTGATCTGTTGTGGTTCTCCCTCTTGGGCTAGCTCAAGGGCTGGCTTTGACCTGCTGTAGTTGCCTCACATGCTAATGGACAGCGGAGACTCCTCATGGGTTGCTGCCTGCTATTGGGAATTTGAGCCGCTAGTGCTCCGTTTATTGGGCTTCAAAGAATGGACTGAGTGTACCGAGTTTGGGCTAAGGGGTTCACACATGGGCTAGATGTGCTAATACTTGCTAAAAAAGTTTTAGACCCGTGTCCTTTGACACCGGGTGAGCCACCTTGGCTCTACCCTTGCATCCATTTACATACCCACTCACACAAAACAAAAAAGGGCTCTTTTACGGTACCCTACTAAGATGAACGTGAGCCATTCATTCTTTTTAATTCAATAAATTAGCTTAGTTAAAATTTAATTATACTATAACCGACAGTACTAGTCGTAGAATTCTAAGAGGTGTAAAATTATAAAAGGAACATATGATGTAAGAGTAATTTCTGTAATCATCATGACATCATGCGTATGAGAGACGGTGGCGGTGGCACAGAAAACGGGTGTGAGGTGGCTACGACGGAAGGATTAATAATAGATTCAGAGGAAAAGTCTATAATACTTTCACAAAAGATATATTTGCAAAAAAAATCTATTTTATCTTCATAAATCAATGATTAGATTTAATTTTTACTACCGCTATCTTACTATTAGTAGAATGTACCTGAAAGTTTCCAAAAAAAAAATCCAATAGTTGCTTGATTGGACCGTCCAAAATACGTGCTTGGCTGCTGTGGTCCTCTGTTCCCAGCGGGTGGCCGGGTATTTTGCACTGACCTTTCTCTTCCATCCAACGAGCAGGTCCAAGGAACAAGAAAACGGTGCGAGTGCGACAGCGTTAGGAGGCTGTTACCAGCAGACGCGGCCATTGCAGGAGGACACGGACGGAGGCGGGAGCCCGCTCCCGGAGCAGCTCGTCGTGCAGGGGGTGATCGGCTCCATGTCGACGCCGGTGTCCCTGCTGGACATCACCTCGCTCTCGCAGCTCAGGATCGACGCGCACCCGTCCGTGTACGGCGGGCCTGGCCGGGACGGCATGGACTGCACGCACTGGTGCATCGCCGGCCTGCCGGACGCCTGGAACCAGATCATGTACGCGATGCTGCTGCAGCAGAGATGAACGGCCGCTATGCTTGCTGGCTCTGTGTTGATGAAGGCAGTGTATTTTCATGAAGTGCTAAATGTGTTCAAATTGAAGTGGTTGGACAAAATAATTTAATATTAGCTTGTATCACTCTAAAATAATTCAATTATAGCTTTTTAGTTTCAATTAGCTTATTGATATGACTTGATTTATTTTTTGATACTTTTGGCAAAACTAAGAATTTGGTCAACTTAAATGCTAAGAAATTTATTTAATTTCATATTCTTGCTAAATTGGCATAGCTTTGCTATTATGCATTGCCATGATCTAGATAGCTAATTTACCAACAGTTAAACCCTAAGCATAGACTAAGAGTTTGTGACAAAACGGTGGATACGGCGATATTAGCATGCTCATCCTATTAGTGTAAATTCAATGTGCAATTTTTATATTGTTTGTTTTTCATTATTGTTGTTAAATTTGTTCACCTAGGGTGGGATTAGTGTTCCTCAATTTCTCACTCATTCTCAGTTTGACTTATTTGTGTAGGATTTTTTGAGTGCATGTCAAGTTACAATGGTATATTTTCACTAATTGAAGCATTGACATCACCTACGTTGAGTGAGATTGCTACCTCTCCCTTGGTCCCTGCCAATGCTACTTCCGCCAAACAAACACACTAGGGCGTATATATACGTGTCCTCGTGAATTAAGATGACCAATGTAACACACATGATACATGTATAGACCAAAGCTGACATTGCACTGAAGAAATTTCCTGCAAGGTCATTGCCTTACAATCACAGACCAAAATTTCAGTAACAGTATGGCCCTCCCCTAACTGATTTTTTTTTCTTTGCTTAACGGCTTACAAACCTTAATGTTGGGGGTTTTTTTGGTCATTATTCAAAATTTTAATATTACAGTGGTTGATAAACTATCTTACCACGCTATGCACTGGCAACTACAAAAAAAAAAGTAACAGCAAAAAAACCAGACTGCCACATTTTTCCAGTGGCAAATAACCAAATGTCCCACAAATCCAAGCTTCAGGAAGCACTAGTGTGTTGTGTTGGGTAAACTTCATTTGTCAGGGCATCGTTAACATACGAGAAACTTCTGTGCAACTAATCACTAAGTTAAAAGTGGGATCCACGGTAGCCCGCGGCTGAAGCTTCTTGTCCTCCCACTAAGCTCGGGGATGTGAGCTTGTTCAACGTGTGGCAAGCAAGCATGGAATATAATAAAGAGAACATAGAAATCAGGTTCACGCTCGTAACTTTCAACTGCACAGCATGCAATGCATACAATCTCTATCCAAGTCACGGCAATTTTATATTTGAGATTCTTCTCCAGGAACCAGGCCATGTTGTTACAATGTTTCACAAGGAAATCCTTCTGGCCACTTTATGTAAAAAGTAATTTGAAGGCACACAACATATATTCACACAAAAGTTGAGGTTAAGAGAACCATACTTGTTTTTAATCAGTAAGTCAGATGCTACACAGGAAGACAATCTGTATCATATTTAACCATTTTGTGCAATACACTTTTTACTTATATCACCTGATGACTGAAGAAATCATGCTTTAATAGCCCCCCTATCTCACCTTTTTACCTGACTGCAATGAATTCGAACAAATGGAAGGAGATATACATGCAACTATATGGAACTACCTTATCTGCTCCAATTTGGTGTGCTATTTTGATGACACACTAGAGGTAACAGACGAAGCGGCTGGGTGCTCAAGAAGACTGTACGATAGGTTGGTCGGCGAATGGGCCGTGCAACCAACCTCTGGCAATGTGTCCATATGCAGCCTCCGTCAGGTGAATCCCATCCCAGCTCCAATGTGTCTTGGGATCGGCACATGCCTTGGCACCAGGCTCACCGCATTTGGCTGTCAGATTGAAGTTGTAAGGGCTGCTCCCGGGGGCGCCACAGCATGCTCTAGGTAATTGTTTGTAAAACCCTGCATCAAGAGCAGAAATGTTAGGTCCCTACAACTTGCATATACTTGGAGGAAAAAAAATCATATGTCTATTTCTTGGAATAAATGCATATCCTGTTTATATGAGCAATGATGCATTCCCCCTTATCATCTAGCAGTCAAGACAAACACTATCATTGTCGGCAAAATTAATTTGATGAGGTCGTCTCTAGAAAATGAAGGATGGCCATGCTGCTAGTGTGCAAATGATACAAATACGATAGGCTCATGGCCGAATATGTACCCATCTCTTGATGCCCTGAAACGACTTGAACAAAATATGCAAGATTCTCCCACTGACACAGACGTGTCAGTGTCACCAATACGAGTCTTTGTCTTTTCTATTTATTTTGAATGTTGTTCAGAAATTTCTGGAAAAAAAAAATCAGGTCTCCGAGATGCCATGCCTCAACTTATAGCTGGCAGTACATGTTAATTTTTCTACAAGTGGAATAAACAAAACATATGGGGAGCCAACATATGAAAATACTGTGACACTCCGGCCCATGTTAGCCCATGTGTGTGTGCACATGAATATCTGAGTTAGTCCCATCTTGCTAGGTTACCTTGAGAAACACTTACATATAACCCTAAGAGTTCCAATGGTAGCACCCTCGGTTAACCGTTTTGCGCGAAGCGAGGACGAAAGCACAAGCGGGTTGCTACGTGTGCGTGGCCTATCCAGAATGTGGTTAGGTCTGAGCCGGTTTGGACCCTAGGGCGTTACAAATGGTATCAGAGCCGACTCTCGCGGTTACATGGGCGCGTGCGGGTCAGGGGCGCGGGCATATGGCGCATGGCGCGTGTGGGCCCGTAGCGGACACACGGCATGGCATATGTGCTGGCACTGAACGTACGGACATGTGCCAAGAGAGGAGATCCTTATCGTTTGCCCCAGTGTGGGTATGTTTGTCCGACGAGGACGTCGGGTCCTTTGAGGGGGGTGTATGTGACACCCTGGCCCATGTTAGCCCATGTGTGTGTACACATGAATTTCTGGGTTAGTCCCACCTTACTAGCTTATCTTGAGAAGCACTTACATATAAGCCTAGGAGTTCCAATGGTAGCACCCCCGGTTAACCGTTTTGCGCGAAGCGAGGACGAAAGCGCAAGCTGGTTGCTACGTGTGCGTGGCCTATCCCGAAGGTGGTTAGGTCTAAACCGGTTTAGACCATAGAGCGTTACAAATGGTATTAGAGCCGACTCTCGCGGTTACATAGGCGCGTGCGGGTCAGGGGCGCAGGCATATGGCACATGGCGCGTGTGGGCCCGTAGCGGCCACACGGCATGGCATATGTACTGGCACTGAACGTACGGACATGTGCCAAGAGAGGAGATCCTTATCATTTGCCCCGGTGTGGGTATGTTGGTCCACCCCCGGTTAACCGTTTTGCACAAAGCGAGGACGAAAGCGCAAGCGGGTTGCTACGTGTACGTGGCCTATCCAGAATGTGGTTAGGTCTGAGCCGATTTGGACCCTAGGGCGTTACAAATATAGATGGGTCACAGATGGGGCCAGCTAACTGAGCGATTTACTAGTGTTTGTGCTTCTAGTGATAACGACTTCAAGAAAAGTTGTTTCTCAGAAATCTTAGAAAGGTAAGAGCTAGTACAGGGTAGGAAGGTTACGTATCCTATCTTTTTGCAATTTCTTAATTCAATATGGTGCCTTAAACTAATTTCCCATTAAAAAATGTCAATTTAACAACACAGTCATTCAGAAGTAAATTCCGCTCTGAGGAGATATCATTGTATCTAGTATGGGCATGATACACACATTTCTTTAGCTTTCTACCAAAAGAAATCTTTACAGCTCCTTAGGATTTCCTTTTCACATGAAGTTAAAATTTGCTCTTGCAAACAGTAGTAAAGCAGGCACAAACTTTTTCATCTAGCTATCTAGAAAAGGTCAACTTATGTGTCTATAATTCTATATGGATTGAACACAATATAAGTTCTTGTATCGATTCAATAACTTAATTGGCAAGGTTTTTGAGCTGTACATATTGTATGGGCAAAGTAAACCTTTGACCCCAAAACCAAGACTCATTGCGCAAATAGTACTATAGCCTTTGAGAGAACATGAACAATTAAGAACACGGAGAACTTGCAAGCAGTTAGTAATAGGTATGTTTTCGTGCAGAAATGCTGTCAGCAGTTTTCCCGTAGTAATACAAGCAGTAAATAGTACCCCTTCTAGAAGCAGATCAGAGACTCTACATGATGATAACCTAGTAACTTGTTTACTATCTTTGTATTTGTATATTCAGAGCATGATCTGACACATCTTAAACACATGGAAGATAAATGGCACTGGAGAAGACTTTGAAGAACCTACACCCAGATCTGAATTCTCCAGCAATAATTTATTGCATCTCATGAGAACATGAGTGTGACACTTGACTCCGCAGTGAAGCTGAATTAGGTATGTTGAGAAACGTTAGACATGCCTCTGTCATATCAGACTCCAAGTTACCCAGTGCTAAACCAATCAAATCAACAAATCAACAGTATGATATCTCATGACCTGATTACAATTTACAGCACAAAATAAAAAAAATGAGGAACTCACCAAACTTCTCAGGCTGAAGCATGAACTGGACAACTGGTGTGAAGTAATCGCCGTATATGATCCTCACCCCAGGGTGCTTGGCACGGAGCTTCTCTAGCGCACGCTTGAGCATCGAATTGTGCACCCACGAGAACGTGTTGAACCGCTTGAGGCAACCACTACGCGAACCATACCCCTCCTTTGGGTCATTGTACATAGTTAAGTACACCGGAAAGCACCCGGATGGCATCACTCCGGGCACAATCAAATCCTTTGCCCCCTCGGCAATCAATTGCTGCAGCACCCATCAGAACTAGAATTTAGAACAAAACTCCACACAACAAGCACGACGGACACCAGCAAAGACGAAATTGCTACCTCAACACCATCGGAGATGCCATGAACGACATGAGGCATCAACTTGTAGGCTTCCTTGAGGTCCTTCCCGGCGAAGAGCGGTGCATTGTAGTCATTTCCGCCGAACTCACCGACAACAAACAGGGACTTGGCGAAGAACTCCTTGCATTCTTCAGAAGCGAGGAAAGGGCCCAATTCACGTCAAAATCACACAACATCCATGAAATGGAACTATATACTACTATGTAGGTAAAGAATCGATTTTTTTTTTCACTTTCTTCTACCTTGGGTGGAGTTGCAAAAGGAGGGCTTGAGATCGCGCAACCACTGGATTTGGGTGAAGAGGGAGCCCGAGTTCCAGACGGTCTTGCCGAGCCCCCGCTTCTCGAAGAACTCGGTGTCGAGTGCCGTGGCGCCGGTGATGGCGAAGTTGGCGCCCTGCGCGAAGCTGGCGTTCTTGGCCTTGGACGGGGGCAGCAGCGGCAGCCCGAACTCTTGCGCTGCAGGAACCAAGAAAGCCAAAAGCACACAAATCCATCAAATCTTCTACCCAAGACACGCCCAAGAACACATTCAGAGGAACCAATCTGCCAATTACCGATGAAATCAATGACGAGACGGCCGTCGGAGCAGCGGCCGGTGGGGTACCCGAAGTAGGTCTGGCCGTAGGGCAGCCGCCCCGTGGCGAGGTAGTCCGGGATGCCCTCCGTCACCAGGTTGCCGGCGTCCACCAAGGAGTCCCCAAAATTGAACACCGCCCGGTACTTCCCGGCCTCCGCCGCCGTTGCCGCCGCAAGAAGCTGCAGCACCGCAAGAACCGCCGCGACCCTCCACCCCGCGCCTCTCCTCCTCGCCCTCGCCATTATTCCTTCTCCCCCCATGGTCTTCTTGTTCAGGAAACTTGGAGTGGAAAAAAGAGGAGCAGAAGGCGGCTAGTCTGGCTTGGCGTGGCTAAGTAGTAGCTTCCCGTGGTGCTTGTCCGCTGCTTCTTGTCACTACGACCATGGACTGCATGGTTCGGTTGGGAGTTCGGTTTCTTGTGGCTGCGCGTGATTTGACTGATTGAATTGGGTCCTTACTAAGAACTTTATATATTGTTCCACGCCCATTTGCAGCGCCCCCACTCTCGCTAGGGGAGTGAGACTGAGAGGATGAGGTGGCGTGGTGCCGGGTGCGCTGGCCATGTGGGAACAGTTTGCTGGCGGTGGCGCATTGACTGCTAGCGACCGTGGTGGTGTTGAATGCGGTGGTGGTGGGGTGGGACGGCACAGGGAGGATGGGAGGCTGACAGGAGCGGAGGTAAATGGGCCGCGAGCCTCGTGTCTTCGAAGCACACTGCCAACGTGTGTCCATTCGGGGGGCGAAAATCAGAGTGTTTTGGGAGTGTCCACCGAACATTGGATTATTTTTTAATCAAAATTAGCTGAATTTTTATCATATATATAACATTTTTCATACATTTTTATAACATTTTTCGTTTGTACATGCAACATTTTAACATATCTGCAATATTTCTATGCGGAAAAATATTGTAGTCATCGGAAAAATGTTATAGACATGTTAAAATGTTACATGTATGGACAAAAATGTTGCAAATATGGGTGAAAAAAGTTTCATACATGGTAAAAAATCGACTAATTTTAGCTCAAAAAATATTTGAATGTTCTATAGCACTTCCCAAGAGGTTTTTGCACCATTGGCACTATTTGACATCGTATTAATAGGAATGACACCCATCATGCGGAATTAACAGAAATGGCACTCCACCGCATGGCCACCATGCAGGACAAACAACGAGCTAACATCTACCCGCTGCCGCACTGCCACCATAAGGTGGACCGCTACCGTGGAGCTAGCTCCACATGATGGCAGTGCGGCTTTGTACGGCGGCTAGGGTTTGTACTTCACGCATGCATGCTTGATTAATTAATTTGCTTTATAATTAAATTTGGGCTTTTTTACTTCACGCACGCATGTATGCACTAATTTGCTTGATAATTAATGGCTTGCATGCACGGCTTCATTAATTAGATTCTAAAAAATTAATTAGTGCACTTCGATAAGACCACTCCTCATGGCTAGTCACATAGGACCCACCGGTCATACCGCTCATACACAACGGTCACACTGCCTATGCACATCGGTCTGATCACTCTTATCCTAACAACAAAAATCAAAGAGCAAAAGTTATAAAATCAAACTCAAATTTTGACACCAAAGCATAAATAAAATAAAATAAAATACTCATCGTACATATAGTATTAACACCACATGGTCTTAGAAGAACCCATGGCCTCGCAGTTGCAAATAGAGCCCCTAACCTAGAGACTGCCTAGCTTTAAAGGTAGCGTCTAGTTAGTTGCAGCATTAACGGTTGTTTGTAGCCTGTAGGGTTATCTTTAGAGCAAGTCCAATAATGGTCTTATAGCCAAGCTAGTCAGCATTTTTGCTGATGTGGAGGAGAGAAGAGAGGAGAGAGATGAGAGCTTGGCTCTCATGCAAGCAACAAGCTGGGCACGGGAGCCTATGCAGTGGTGAGCTCAGATAATAAATGTATGTGAGGAGGAATAAGAAAGAGAATGTGAGACATGGTACCACATAATAATAAAAAAACCTTTTGTAGACAAATAGAAGACAAATTATTGTATAACTTGGCTCTTATAACTTGACTTATAGCAAAACACTTGGCTCTATTATTGGACTTGCTCTTAGTCACGAGGAATTGTCGGTCATTTCTAACTAATTGTTCGCTTCCTCTTCTTTCCCATGATCCCTGTCTACCATTTCAACTTCACCACAAGATCATCCACTCTGATGCTATCCTCGCCAATCCTCCCCTACTCAGCCGCCACCCTCTATCCAATCTGGATGATGAATGCCAGCAAATGTTAGCCTAAAAAGTGCATGCAAGGCATGCACATCTGGTTGTCCTGAGTGTGAGCGCCTCGCCACCCGCGCATGAAAACCTTATGCGCAGGATAGCTGGACGTGCATGCCTTGCATGCATTGTTTAGGCTAACAGCAAACACATGGTGCACCTGTTTAGAGCTTTGTGGGATGGTACATCCCTGCATAATCCAATGAACGAGTGCTCATTCTAGTGATCGCATTCATCCTCCGTTATCATAGCCTTTGCCCACAAAATTACCAAACTTGGTCAAAATGACCTTATTTGACTCAAACACAAGCTTTATTCCTTGCCTACATAACATTGACCCGCTAAGGAGATTGCGCGTCATTGCAGGCACGTACAGCACGTCTCTTAGGATGAGTGTTTTGCCCGGTAAGCTTCGTGCAAACTGTCCAATCCACGCCTTTATGCGGCGCTCCGTTGCCCATTAGGACGGATCCACCACCTTCACCTGAAATGAAAAAACAAGATCGATCGGCACATATATGTCTAGTAGCACTGTATCAATCCACCAATCAATAGATGGACTTGCCATAAAGGTCATAGGTGCGTACTCATCCGAGTGGTACTCGCCGGTGCGACATGAACCTCACCTTGCGGCTCTTGTGTTGACCGAAGATGGACCCCGCCCTTCGATTGCGGCAATGATTGGCCTTATGGCCACCTCACGCGCAAGCGGCGGCGATGTCCTCCTCCTTCTTCTTCATTTTCTTAGGTTGTAGCTTGACTTGGGGTGACTCTTGAACTTGGGTTTCCCAAGGCCTCCACCATTCTTAACTTGAACTTGATGAGCACGAACTTGAGCCTTTCCCGAGCCGTCACCGCTCTAGCACGCTCCTCGATATTAATAGCGGTGACAGCTCATTGGCGTCAAGCGCTCCTTTATATGCCTCCGAGCGGTCACAAAGTCACGCCACGAAGGCGGTAACTTAGCCAAAATGACATTGACTTGAAACTTCTCGAGGCGAGCACGGTCGATCGACATAAGTCACGTACATGGAGTTGAAGCTCATGGAGCCGCTCCATCACCGACCGCCCTCAACCATCTTATAGTTCAAGTAATTGGCTGTAATAAAGGACTCATTTCCATTATCTCCCTCGGAGTATTTCTCCTCGAGCTCATCCCAAAGTTGTTTGACATTAGTGAAGTTGACATAGACGTCAAACAAGCGATTGGACAGGATGGTCAGCAAACGGGCTAAGACTGCATTATTAGCATCTTCCCATTTCATCGTCTCAGGGATCTCCAGCGGAAACGCCGGTGGATTTGAGATGACCCAGAAGAGCTTAAGGTCAGTCAGCCAAAGTTTTGCCTTCGCCTGCTAGCGCTTGAAATTGACTCCGTCAAACACTTCAGGTTTCACAACGTCAGATGAGGAAGCCATTTCTTTCAATATAGATTTTCTGGATTGTTGTAAATATTGTGGTATAAGCATATTTCTATATTTAATTCCAGCCAAAACAATTGACATAAAGGACATATTTCCAGCATAATAAGAACGACATAAACTGCATGTGAAAATGTAATTCTATCTTGCCATTCATATTCAAACATATATTCAAAGAATATAACATCATCAATGCTGAAAATAACAATGTGCAGAGCAGTCCTAAGAACCATGAAACAATTAAATCTAGCATATGACAAATTAATTGTTTCATTATTGCTCTCAGAACAGAGTTGCGCAAAATCAGAGATTTTGGCCTTCTCATGCTAATATCTACAATCATCATGACTAATCTGACTATTGAAGACTAGAAATTGAGCTCACAATAGATGTCTCATGTGTCGATCGTGATAAAAGTAAAGTAACAAAATCTGGATTTCGGTTTATCAGTTTACAATTGAAGAAATAACATGCAGTGTCCAAAGGACAATTAGAAAATCTATCAGATATCACAGATCAACAGAACATAAAAGCAATCTGCTCTAAACAAGACTAGATTCTCCTACTGCACCACAGGAACATCAACAATATGTAAACTAATCCTACCAGCCGAAATGAACCAATCAACAGACTAAACAATAGATCAATCCAATGAGCTCAATCCTAGTTAAAATAATCAGATTAATTTCAGATTTAGATATTATCATCACAGCTAACATTTAAGCCCACAAACATATACAACAGCCTTCAATCACTTGATAAAGATTGCAGATCAAGATATACTGCTGAAAAAGAGAAAGAACCGTATATACTCACAAACTGACAGTACTCAAAACTGTCAAGAAGTCAATGAACCGTAGAAACCAATCAATCAGGCAAGGCACGAAGAACTCGCTGTCCCAGAAAATCTATCAACCCGCTGTCGCAAGCAAGAAGATGATTCACAGAGATACAATGCCGCTCCTCACTTCTCAGCCGAAAGCCAGAGGTGAAGACGAGGTACAGAGATGCCGCGCAAGCCCAAGAGAAACACCCTGGCCGAGAGTGCCTCAAACACCGCAGGGATTCGCCGTCCTCTCCTCCTTCCTCGGTAGATCCAAGGTCCCGAGTTCCCCAATAACCCAGTTAGGGTTTTCACGGGAAACCGAAACCAGGTTCTCAAGCAAGGTCGGCCCAAAGACCAAACACCCAGCCACCGAAGAACAAGAAGAGGAATCAAACAAGAAGAGCAACGGGATTGAAAGATTAGGTACTTCTCACCGTCAGCCGAGCCCCCCTTTTTAAGAGAAAGAGATGAGGATGGCCTCGGGGTGGCGTGAGCGGCCGGCTCCGGAGAACCCGGGCCTGCCCATACCTCCTCCGCCGCCTCTCCTCTCTCCATCACCCACGAACTGCCAAGAATCACGGATCTGGCGAGGGGAAGCTAAACCGCCGCACGGGTGAAGTCCAAGCGCAGACTGAAGCGCACCACGGGAGGAGACCGAGTCTCCTCCCCCTTATCTCTTTTGCCCAGTGACCGACAGGTGGGCTCCCCTAAATCCAACCGATGGCATTGAGCCAATTGGGAAATTCCCAAAATGCCCCTCTCACAAACAACAGAGCCAAGTAACAAAATCAAAAACCCAAGAAAGGAAGAAACTTGCTCGTCATCGGTCTGACCACCACAGATAGGCCGGTTTGACCAGTGGGCGGTCTGACCGGTGGAGCACCAGCGGTCTAACCACCAGCCGAGCTGACCGATAGCTGGTTTGACCAACAAAGCCAAGGCGATATAACCATTCCCTTGTTCCCAAAATAGTAAAGAAGTCGAGCCGAGACCAAGAAAGGTGTAACTCCTAAAATCTTTAACCAAATAAGATGAAACTTCACATGCACCTTGCTAAGGTCACAGGAATATTCTATCTAAGGATCACAAGGATCTCAGTCAAAGTTCCAACCTTTCCCAAAGACAAGTCAAGTGCACCAAAATCGAGCAAACTTGAAAATCTTTCGACACGATTTGCTCGTAGATAGAGGATAGCCAAGATGGCTCTAGATGAGTTCTCACATGTTACAGCAAACTATTTCTCCCGAAGATTCAAAGCAAGAACTTTGGGATCAAGAAATCTCAAGATGAGATCAAATCCAAGTAAAATTGGGTAATTTTAAGAACTTGCAAAATCTGGTGCCTAGATGGATGTGATGTGATCTTCATGAGTCATCTCTATTATTTATACATCATTGGCACACAACAAGATCAACAAAGAGAGAGAGAGAGAGAGAGCAAAACTAACAACAACAAAAGCAAATCAACCAAAACAAAGGGACACATAAAGAGATGAACAAAGTTGACATATTGCTACTTGAGGGATGAAGGTTTTACAACTACTCCATCTGGAGGATAAGAGAGCACACTACAACATTCACACTTCTAACCCTAACCCTAGAACTCTTGGTAGGGATGAAAGATGGTTGGATGGTTTTTTATGCAAGTCTCCATCCCAACCCATTAAATACATGAGGCAATTAGCCCATATCTAACCCTAATAGATAATGTCTACTAGCATATTTGGAGAAACCCGTTAACCTCACACAATGCGGGTTTTACTCACACACTTAACTCATGCATTCTTTTCAAAGCACATAAGCCCAAATCCGCTAAGTCTTTAGCTTTTGATCTACTTAATCTTCTCAGCAACTCCTTGATCTAAACCGTTTTCTCAAGCGCTGTAGTTTTGATCTAACATAGTTCTCGGTATTTGGTAAACTTATCAAAATACCCTTCCTTGAAACGGTATTCATATTCTATTGCAAGCAATTGCAGTGCTTATCATGTGTATGTGCACTACTGACTTGCCACACGTCGATAAGTCTCTCCTATTATGGTTCTATTGGACCACGCCTCACTTCGACCAACCAAACCACTTGGTGCAACTCGTTGCTTGGCAAACCACTTCAAATTTTGCAAAATCCAACTCCATAAACTTGGTAATAGTTTATCACAAACATCATAGACCCTGTCACATGTGTCTCAAATGATCATACCTGAATTTTGAAATTTTCTAAAAAAAACAAAGTTCATGTCTAAAATTTAAAAGTTCTTAAATTTTATTATTTTGTGATGTTTTGCCAAGACAAAGCCTACCTGCCACCTATGTTTTCAGTGGACACCTGCTATATATAGAGTCTATTCTTTTTAGCTGAAGCTTATGGCTTTTGGCTACGGCTTGTGGCTTTTAGGCTATTCGCGCGAGAGATTACAGAGTAACAGAAACTCACGTGCGGTTTTTGCTGATATAAATGAAGTCGGTACAGTATGTACTATAATAACTAGTAGACCCTATCTTGAAAAGATACTATAGTCAATCAAAAGCTAGTTACTATAGAAAAGCCGAAAAACAGCTTTTAGAAGCTGAAAAGAACAGGCCCATAGTCACCTTTCTGACGATATGCTTCTAGGAGCTATTAGTGACATATTAGACAATTGGTCCTGATATTTTCGGTTTTTTAATCGATGTTTAACTTCAACTTCTTTCAATAATTATTATTTATTAAACTAATAAATTATAGTAAAAAACAATCGTAGCCAAAAGAATGCCCCTAATGCTAGCACATTGGTTCTTTACAACAGAAGAATACACACTAGTTGTACTATTTGTATCGCAGTAGCGTTATATCGTAGCAAATGGAACAGTACGGACAACACGATCCATACATCAAAACAGTTCAAAAGGTTGCGATACAAACGTAACGATCCTTACACTTGAGCAAATCGATACTAGAAATATTGAATATTAGCAGATAGTTTATTGACACCTGGAAGATTAACAGATAGTTTACTTGGAGGCCGGGTCATACTTGCTTTGAAGAAGAGCCTTCGTATCTCGTCTTTCGTATGCGGAAACGTTACAGCTTACACAAATTTGAGAGTCATGGTAAAAGAGAGAGACTGTCAAAAGTCTGAGGGCGCGTTTGAGACGAATGGAGCTTTTAGCTCTAAAATAGTAGGTGCTGGAAATAGAAGCGGCTAAAAATAGGAGTGTTTAATTTTGCTAGAGTTTTTGGTTTTTGGCCGAGCTGATTTGGTAAAATATCTGAATTGCTCCTAAGACAAATGATGGCTTATTTGATACCGATAATTAAACTAGTAAATCTTAACAATAATCGTTACATCACATGATTACACACCTAATTAATTTTATTATTACAATAGTAATTAGACTATATCAAAAAAGAGAGAGAAATAAAAAAAAACTAGATCTACACTGGCTATGGTACAACGTTTTCCGTGGAAAAATAAATAGTACTTTCCAAAATTATATTAATCCACGTCTACTCTTGTTTTATCTGAATCGATGAGTGAATTTCTAGGACTTTATTCATTTTTGTGGATTATTATGGTAATTTCTAGTCCTCTGAGTGAAAGCGAATGAAATGGCTCTACACTTACTAGTCCATATTAATACGTATACTAGTAAGATGCCCGTGCGTTGCAACGGAAAACCAAATAAAAATGATACATACTATCAAATATGATCTCAAACAGAATAATAAATATCAATTTTATCTTACGGCATCATGTATCAGACAAAACATACATGTTCATACTCGTAAATAAATCAAGCATCATATTGGCACTCAAAAAAGAATATTGACCTCACAATTCAAGCATTCTATCCAGATTTAGGAAATATTGCTCCCTGGCATTCAGAGTTTCAGAGTCACATCAAGAATGCTCTACTGTACCATTTTAAAAAACTGCACTAATGATCATTATGTGTTCCATCAGTAAAAGTTCATACAATTAAGCATTGTACGCTAAGAATTTTGGATTCATGTATCCCAAATACACGCCGATACGCCCTTGGGACATTCAGAGTTTTAGGTACCGCACTTTCAATTCAAGGGAAGTGTGCCCAATTCAGGAGTTCCTATGTGGTGAAGACTGTACAAAGCAACTTGCATGCCTAACTGTAAATATCTCTTAACTTTGATTGTTAACATTCAAGGTTTACTAATCAACAAGTTGAAGCAATACAAATTAATAGTCAATCCATGTATTTCTGGGTGCATAATGATCTAGCTAATCAAATTATCGAAACTAAAATGAAAAGGTCCTAAGTACAGCATCTACGCACCAAAGGAAAAAGAGAAAGAAGAGCAGCACACAACCATAATATTCAACTAATCCTTAGATCCAAAATACAACAGAATAACTCAATGAACTCTAGCCTGGATGGTATATAATATTGCAGTTTAAAATACTGTCAGAGTTGATCTAATAAAGTGCATCAGCTGTTGGTAAGTAGACGGCACTCAGTGTTATGAGTTATGACAGCAACACCATCTATGATCCATCACCTACATCATACAAGAAAGGGTCATCTAAGATTAGTGTAGCAGTGATTTAGTTTGCAATATGACAGGATACAGAACCCAACGCTTTGGTTAGTACTCCTAAATGATTGGTCTCTATTTTGTTAGTGGATTGATACTAACACATTGCAGCAATGAATTTTAAAAAGGGAAAACTTAAAAACATGTGGGTTATTAACTCTATATTTACAGGTGGTCTTCATTTCCACTATGACTGAGTTATAATCGCAGGTATTTCAAGTCTGATATATGTAGGATGTGACTTAGTTCAGTGCAAAAGTACTGGACATAATCAAAGTCTATTAAGAGCAACTTCAAGAATGACAAAATTTGTTGGTTTACGAATAATACGAACAAGCACAATGGAATGTGTTAAGCAGCACGATACCTAGGTACCAATTTGATCACCTAGAAATAACAAACTTATCCACAAAACAACACCCAGGTGCACTGATAGCAATGAATATCAACCACAAATCTTTCATTTGCATATCTTCACCATTTGAGCCAGTCCCTTCCATGTCTCCTCCTCTCGCCTCTGGATATATATACATATTAGTCACCTGCATCATATTTTTGTCCTGTTTAACCCTCCAGCTCTCAAATCTTTCCTTCCAGTCAACACTGCTAAGCCCATAGGAATTCAAGTCATTCGAGGGGTCCACAATCCTCACAGGAACTGAAATCATAGTAAATGTTAGCGCTTTTCAACCAATGTGCAGACAAATCTTCCAAAATAAGAAGTCTATGATAAATAAGAAAATACCTGGGACACTTGGATCAACATAACTCGATGTTGGGCTGCAGATAGAATGGCGATCAAGGGAAGCATCAGGGATCTCTCCAGAGATTTGAAGCAAAATGTCAATGTCTTGGTGCCCAAGAACACAACACTCTTACAGAAACAAGTTCAATCACACAAGAACCTATATCTCCATGATATATATTGTACCTGTTGCCCACTTGTCAGCCGGGGAATCCGATGATGCAGTTCACAACGAGAGGATGAAGATAGATCAACATCTTCTCCTTGACCCTGCATCTGCGTCTCTGGACCTTTGACATTGCCTTGCTTATAGTTGAACTCATTGTCCAGGTCATCAACATCTTCCTCCCGCTCATCTCCCTGAACTCGGGGGCATCAAACACAAAATAAGTACCGCATGCATCAATCATCAGCATTTACAAAAAAAAAAAGATAAGGTTTAATATTAGATGTCAAGCAATAAGCATCATCCAGTACATTGCGATTTTGGTTCATACAAAGCAAGGAAGAAATGCAGTTCATATACTATTATCATGCAGATTACATATGCAATCAAGAAGATTTTATAGAAAGTAACCTTCGTGCCTCTTGGATCTAGTCTTGCACTGAGGGCAGCATTGGTTCCCTTCCTTGCGCTCGTACCCATTGCACTGGATCTCTGAAATTCCTCAGTACCTCGACAATTCCTTAGATGAACAGAACATTCCTAGTGGGCAGGGGAAATGCGGTGAATCTAGGGACCTAACGCATGAACAGCCCACGAAAACAAATGGAATCGGGGCAAATTCAAGAGGTGAACCTAGCATCGCAGCAGCCCAGATCCACCGACAAAAGCAAGCACCCACGCACCACGTAGCATGAGCTGCCACAGACAGAACTGGAATTACGGTGCAGGCATCGAGAGAGAGAGAGAGAGGGAGAGAGGAGCACGTACCGCGGCGACGCGGCGGGCGCGTCACCATCGTGGCAGATCACGACGAACTCGTTGCGGTTGTGCAAGCCCGCCACCATCCCCACGTTCGTCGCCATCTCCACTCATCTCTCTCTCTCTCTCTCTCTCTCTGCTCACCGCACTCCTACCTCTCCTTACAAGGAGGTGGTTTAGATCTGGGGTTTGGTGGGCGCGCGCGCAGGGAGAGGCGCGAGAGAAAGCGAGGAGACGATCTGATGGAGAGGAGAGGCGAGGCGGTGGAGGAGATTTAGATCTGGGGGCGATTGCGTAGGGGAAGTGGAGGCGTGCTGCTGCGTGGGAGTCGGGAGAACTGTGGAGGAGGAGGCGACGGAGCGGGGGAGGAGGCGGCGGCGGCAGTGCGGGGTGGGAGGAGGAGGCGGCGGAGCAGGGGAGGAGGCGGCGGCGGCAGTGCGGAGTGGAGAGGCGGAGCGGAGATGGGCGGTTTCTGCGGAGGAGGCGAGGGCGGAACTGTTTTTGCGGAGGCGTCGTGGAGACTCTGGCCCACATGTCAGTGCAATAAAAACTGAGGAGAAAGCTAGTGGAGAACGGACGGACTGCCACCAACTCCAATTTTTAAGTAGTAGAGATTATAATCAACTTGATCTCTACGCTTACTAGTTCTTATTGATACGTAGACTATAAGAAACTTAAAAAACCTACAAAATTACCACAACAGAACAGAGCATTTCTCTGGGGCAGGGCTTCTTGAAGGCTAGAGCTCATTTTCCCCCCTCAAATCGCTGCCCAAGCTTGGCACGTTTATTTTCTAACATGAAAGTTCTTAAACTAAGGAAGTATAGCTCAGTAATGTTACAAAGATTATTAATCCAAAATAGCATTACGTGCGAGGATGATGAGTAAGGCCTAGGGCCACATGTCAAAATTACACACCGATGTGATTTTTTTAACTAAGGTGATCGCTGCGGTAACATAATTTGCCCCTGTTTAACTAATACATTGTGAAGCAATCGTCAAGCCGTATATTACATTTTTTTTAATTACAAGAAAGACAGACAGGTATACATCGTCATCACGGACACCAAGTTTGCATGCTATTACACATCCAAGGCCCCCATGGCTAGAGCTGGCAAAAAAGCTTGTTAGTGAGGCTCGTTGACTCGATTTAAAATTGTTTCAATTATACTCATTAATTGGTTAAACATTAAAATGAATTGATTTTAAATGAATTTGAATTTTACTTTAGCTCAGCTCGACTCGGCTCGTTAGTTCGATTCTAAAAATACTTTTAAATTATACGTAAAATAATATTAAATCAAACTACTTCAATTTTTTTTTAAAAAAAAGCTTGATAAGACAAGCATTGAGCTTGATATCCAATTGGATCAAGACATGTTGCTCAAGAGTCAATACCACAATTATAGCATAATATCTGGCCGCCAATTGCGCATGTAAATCCGCTAGTTCTTATAAAATTTCTGTGTTTCAAACAGTATCTTAATATCCCACAATAATTGCCAAACTTCTCACCCACCTCAATCTAAGCCGTATGAGACTCTGAATCTTCATCTAGCGGCCAAAAACCCGTCAAACCACGTAGGACCCAGGCTACCCCCTTCACGTGGAAAGAGGGCAAAGGATCAGCGGCGGATCAAGAATCAAAATTTAAGGAAAGAGGCTAATGAAACTCGCTCATCGGTTTACCCAATAATGATTTGCTTATGGGAAAAGAGCTTTTGATTAGTTGTATACCTCCTAATTTAGTTGCCAAGAAAAGTTGCTTGTGTCCACCATACTGATAGCCCTTACATTATGTGTTCTCAAATTCGGAATCAATCCATAGCTGAAATCATCATGCATGACCTGATCGCCAATTATTGCATCCACATCATGCTTTCTTGGTTGATAAGTGACCCCTTCACTTCCCCTATTGAAACTTTGATTGAACATAGAGACCTCTAGGAGCTCAGGAATTATATCCTCCATGTCAGAGAAGTTCCTCAATTTATGCGGTGAGAATACATTGTCATGTTCTATATAGTCACCAGACAATTGATTTAGAGGATCAGGACAGATAGGATCATTAGTTGGTACTGCAAAGGCCTGTGAGGAATGCCTTTTCCTTTTCTTCGGAGACTGCAACAATGCACTACTGATATAAGAATCTACAGAAGAGCGTTCAGTCATTACGAAACATGATTTGCCTAGCTCACCAATATTGCACAAAGCACTGAACAGAGAAATGCTCTGCAAAGACAAAAAAAATACTTTCGAACAGCCTGAATACGGCGCTCATGTGACCGAGGAACTCCACCACAAGGTTGCCTCCAGAAGAAAGTATCTCATGTCGCAGCTCGTCCATCGTATATGTTGTAGAGCGGACGGACACGGCACTCGCAACTATTCACGCATGAACGATTATGAAGTGTCGCGCAAGAGTATACCATTGCATGCCGGTCGGAACAAAACTTGACGGAAGACCTTTCCAACACGAAATCTGTTTCTGTCCTTGTGCGGATTATACTTGGTTTATTAATTTTGAGTGGATGCAGTTTTATTTGCAACCATTTTACAAAATGGACCACTACTTCTTAACAACTCGGGGTTTTCATGAAGAGTTCATTCAAGTTAAGCATGCGCGCTGGAATCACCCAAGTATCCAATAACCGGAGCACGGCGTATTCGAATACCATTTATTTGACTCTGCAGAGTTTGCTCGCTTTACCCACACGATCCCTTAACTCCCGCGATGAGTTAAGAAAGCCGGTCGTTTCACCGCTCAACTCTTTATATGTAGTAGGTCGGATATAACTGAGTGAACTCACCGTTGTTAGGCACCCAAAACACGACTTGCCTAACCTCACCGCTAAACCTCCTGTAGAGTTTCAATCGACTATTCGACAAGTGTTGACAACGTGGTTGAGCGTGACATTTGCTCAGCGTAAGGGTTTCATCCTTATATTTTCACATGATCCGCAACCTCGCCAGCCCGCGACCCAAACCGAGGTAAGCGGTGGCGTGAGCAAATCCATGGTTTCCCACTCACCCTACCCTTCTCCAAACCTAGGGTAAAAATTGGCGAACTACCTTGTGTGCGCGGCACTCTCCGCTCTAAGATACGGTGTCCCATACCACCCTACCTTAGAGTCGGGTTTTCTAAATTCTATTGGCTCCACACACAGCCTTATTAGTGTAAGCTTTTGCATGATAATAATAACCTACGATTATCTAGATTAACAGATAATCATTTCTAGGGTTACAAAGGCATGGCTACAAGTTTAACAGGGCATTTAACGGTGGTAGGTTTAACTACATAACATGTCATTCTAAACACTTTATTTTATTATCGAACTAACATTTCACAATTAGTATAATGCAAATAGCATAATAATATAATTAGACAACATGGGTTGCAACATGATCAAGGACATGTGACTTGCCGTGAATCGGGACGAACTCGGCTAACTCGAACGTAGAAGCTCCTGGATCCTGCGACTGCACTTGAGCTTCCGGAAACTCCGACACTAGCGCAAACACTGAAAATACCATAAATCCGGCTTGAGACTAATCAAGCGAGGAAAAATAATCTATTTAAAAAGGAGTAAAATGCATAAATCTCCAAATGGGGAATTTTAGGAATTTATCTGGATTGATTTTGGTGGAATGGAGGTTACAAATGGGTCCAGGATATTTTTCTGAGCAGGGTGGTGAAATTTGGGAATTTTTGGGATTTTCTGTGATTTTCTAGAATTTATTTGGATTTTCTGGGATTTTAGAAATGAATAAAACTCGGAAAATAGTTATGAACAGTGCTCGGGCGGCCCATGCTCAAACGCGCTGCGCCACGCGAGAGCAGAGCGGGAGGCGAGCCGATCCCCGCCTCGCGCCCACGCGGTCGGGATGGCCGGCAGCGTGGCGACGGCGGGCCAAGCGGCGAGCGCGAGCGGTCCGGATGGAGGCGAGGATGAGGATCGGACGGCTGGGATACAAAGGCGGCGAAACGGTATGCGGTGGATCGGACGGAGGAGAGTAGTGCGATTAAGACCATCGGACGGTGGAGGTTTTAAGGACGAGCGAATCGGTATGGGAGGCGGACGGCGAGGATTAGGCGACAGAGGGATCCGCGGTGGGAGGAGGCCTCGTCGTCTTCTTCCTCCGGCAGCGCGAGCAGAGAGGAAGAGGCGGCGGCGCCTCCACTCTCCGGCGGTAGGCGTTCCGGCTGGGAACCCATTTTGGGGTTTGGAGGCGGGGAGTGCATGAGGGGAAAGGAGTGATTCGGCCATTTGACTCACCAGTGAGTCCACGCGCACTCGGTGGCGGCGGTGGTCGTCCGGCGTCCAAGGCTCTCAAGGTCCTCCGTCGGGAGAGCATGAGGAGGTCCTGCAATTGGAGAAAAGGATCAAACCAATTTTAGCCATCAGTATATGACATCCGGTGGTCACCTACGAATGGCACGGAATGATGTCAACCACCCAAAATAACTCCATCATCATCTCACAACGGCCGAATCGATCGAATTAACTCCATCTTAGAAATTTTATTTTGAGCTTTTCACCTACGAATGGCACGGAATGATGTCAACCACCCAAAATAACTCCATCATACTCAACAATTTCAACAATTTCCGAGAGAGAGAGAGAGAGAGAGAGAGAGAGATGCCATTTCGCGTACCGTTGGTGTCCATTGGGTTGCCCGGCTGCGACGTGGATCCAGCAGCCCATGGTCAGCAGTTGAGGCCAGGGAAGGCTTAACAATGATCGAGTAGTTAAGGTCCTATTTGGATCAGTTTCAGATTCTTAAAAATCAGCTATTACTTCTAGTTTTTAAAAACTAGTTTCTAAGTAAAAACTGATGGGGTATTTGGATCCCCTAGTTTTTAAAAACTGATTTCATTTATGATTGGTGCTAATAGACTATTATACCCTTACATTTATTGCTCTTGAACAGCACATTAAACAGCCATGCGTGGTCTTTAATGAGGGTAAATGGGTATTTGTGCCAAAAAACGGCAAAAGTGGGTATCAACAGACTTCTTGGTTTTTAAGAATCTGGTAGGTAGATTTTAAATCGCCCTAAAATCTGTCTGTTTGGATCCCATCCAGTTTCCAAAAGCCAGATTCTTAAAATCTGGGTGGATCCAAACAGGCCCTAAGTTTCATTATCTCAAGCCTTTTCTTGTCCTTTCATGCTAGGCCTCGCCCTAAACGTCAGCCAGGCTGGGCAAACTAAACCATGCCGATCATATTTCCAGACATAAACTATACTTACTCCTAGAAGTATAAAATTATTTTCACGTATCTCTACTACTTAAAAAAATGAGTTAATGATGATTCATCTGCCTCTCCACTTCACGTAAACAAAACATGTCGACATATGGGCGCATCCCCCACCGTTCCTGGCTGCACGTACCTAACTCCATGCCAATCGCCATGCCACGCCTTCCTCCTCCTCCCCCACCACTCCTCCCAATGCCGCTGCCATGGACATGGTCCCACTGTGCGGCGCCCCCCGCGACGCCATTAGCCAACGGTGGCTTGCCGTCTTCGCCTTCCAGGCCACGTCCTCAGTCGTCGCCTCAGTGGTTCACATCGTGGCCTCCCTACACCGTCGCCACCCTCACCTCGTGGTGCCCCTGAGACTCCTCCTCGCGCTCCACCCGCTCCTCTCCTCCACCACCACGGGGCTCCTTGTGCTCGCCTTCCTCGTCTCTGCCTCGCCCCACACATGCCCTCCCATGCTGTCGCACCGCGCTCTCGCGGCCTCCCTCCTCGCCGCAGCTAGCGCTCTCTACGTAATTTAGGTGAGAACACGATGGGTATTATTAATCTAAATTTGGAGCAATAGCTTATGATTTTTTTAAAGCTTTGTTTTGTTAATTCTCTGTTCGCGAGGTCTTGATTTGAGAATAAGCATGCAGATTGCGGCTCCCACCCTGCAGGAACGAGTGCTGATGCATGGTTGTGACACATAAAAGAGGAGGAGCGGTACCATGTTGCAGTGTCTCGAGGAGGTGAAGCAGCTCTTCAGCATGCTCAAGTGCTGCGACCTTGATCTCAAGCAGCCCAAGGGCCTAGAGGATCCTGAAGTCCGCACGCAGGGAGACTGTGTGTATGTCCACTCTACTAATTCTCTTGCTGCTATTAATTAATTGTGTTATGTATGTCTCACAACATGTAATTACAGTGGCATTGGGTAAACGTCCAACAAGGTCAGTGGGTAAACGCCCAATTTTTAAAAAGTAAAAGATGATATAGTTTTGTCGGTGTATGTGTTCATATCTGATAAGTGATGAATGACCTAGGTTGTGATGCTTGCGCATTGACATGGTGCAGGAGGAGTTTCAGTTGGCACTTTTCAAGACCAGTAAGAAGGAGAGTTTATTTGCTGATCGTGTAAGTCTACATTACGCCTGTGTTGTTGTTTGTATGATGAAAATGATGTTTTGCGCTTTTGTTTCTAATATTATTACTACTGAGTCTCTCTTTCATCTTTGACATATTCTTGGGATCTTGGGGGTGCTCAATAGAGAACACACTGCTCAACACTCTGTAGGAATCGTGACTGATATACAGCAAATACCTACTTGTAGAATGGTCAAGGTTTGTTTGGGATATGTCTTAAGCCCTGTCTATTCATCTAGCCAGAAATGTAGTGTTTTTGCTTGTCTAAATGAAAGATAAGGTTGTATATCATTTAATCAAAAATCCTGTAAGTTGCTATTTTGCTTCCCTTCGCCGACTTTGGTTTACCCTTCCCTAGAGGAGTACTTGACAGAAGGTGGTGTTTTTTGGGGCCATAATATGACTTTACCTACTAAGAGATATATTATAATTCAACTAAGGTTCTCACTATATTCAAACCTTGTGCTATCATGGAATTAGTTTGAGTAATATCTTCAACAGCTTCTCCATATATATATATATATATATATATATATATATATATATATATATATATATATATATATATATATATATATATATATATATATATATATATATATATAGGAAAAATACTTTTATATATATATATATATGTGTGTGTGTGTGTGTGAAAATAATTCTATACTCCTGAGACTACATACTCCCACTTCTTATATACCTCTTAAATAATATTATTATATCTTTTTATCTTTTTGAGTGTACCCTAGTAATGATCATAAAATACTCCAGAATGAATATTTCATCTAAGTCCACTTAATTTATGTATATACTCTTTTTATACATAGAAAAGGGTATATAGCAAAAATAAATGGCACCAATGAAAATTTTTCAATCAAATCGCATAAATTATGTAAGAATAAGTATAGCTTTTTCTATATATAAAAAGAAATATATACACAAACTATGATATCAAAAGTGGACTTAGATGAAATATTTTATTTAACTCACTTTGCAGTATCTTATAATCATTATTAGAGTATATTCAAAATGGTAGAGATATAACAACATCATTTAAGTGGTATATAATAAGTGTGAGTACGTACTCCTAGAAGTATGTAATTATTTACATGTTTGTATACACACACACATACATACTAGTTAGAGACCCGTACGTTGCAACGAAGTCATAAAAATGATGAGACGGAAATTACTGCCTGGTCAACTTCATACATCAAACATTGAAAAGCAAGCGACAGAGATAGAAGAATGGCCAGAATGCACGAGGAGATGGGGAAAGGGGAGGGGTGGACGGTTGTATCTTGAGAGAGAGGAGGAGAGTGACGAACAGTCTAGACTAAATTAGATGTCTGAAAAGAGATAGGGAAGAATGGACCAACTACCAACTCACACTTTTATAATAGTAAAGATATGTATGTATATATATAGGGGTAGATCCAGCGGTGGGGCGGGGGGCTCAAGCCCCCCTACCGCTACCGAACCCTTGGAGCCCCCCTATAAATTTTTAGCTATAGATGTATGGTGTAGGAGGGGTATAGTGGAGTTATATCGTTGTATCGCTTTTGTTCAGCCCCTCCTAAAATTTTTCCTGGATCCGCCACTGTATACATACTATACATATAGTATACATACATACATTCGCATAGTAAGTCTAGTTTGAAACACATGAATTCCAAATGATTATGTCCTCCTTGGGTCATAAAAACTAGCTGCATGCCACCGCGCAAGCCGCGGCCCATTAACCGCTGAGGTAACGCGCGCACGGCAGCGAAGGAAAAGCAAACATGCATAGACGTGTCAGGCGAAGAGGAAGTAAGGGCATCTCCAGCAGGAGCCCTCAAAACAGACCCCCTACTTTTAATTTGAGGGCTCCCTCTACTTTTGAGGGCCCTGTTTTCTGGGCTGCACTCCAGCAGGAGCCCTCAAAACAGGGCCCCTACTTCTCAATTTCCTCTATTTCCTCACACACTATATGCATATGTATGAGACAAAAGCACAATACATAATAAAATATTTATGATTTCAAAATGAGGGACAATATTTAAATTTATGAATTCAAATACGAATATTCAAATTTAAATTCAAATTTGTTTCGAATTTTATTGTTCCAAATTTAAATTCAAATTTGTTCCGAATATTCAAATTTGTTTCGAATATCCAAATTTGAATTTAAATTTGTTCCGAATATTCAAATTTAAATTCAAATTTGTTCCGAATATTCAAATTTGTTCCGAATATTCAAATTTAAATTTAAATTTGTTTCGAATATTCAAATTTGTTCCGAATATCCAAATTTAAATTCAAATTTGTTCCGAATATTCAAATTTGTTCCGAATTTAAATTTGTTTCACTCGTACGGGAAAAAACGAGGAAAGCTGAAAAATGAGGGCCGGAGTAGGGGCCCCCTAGGAATGAGGGCTGAAGGGGGGATTTAAGGGGCCCCTCAAATTTGAGGGCTCTAGTAGGGGCCCTGCTGGACCTCTATTTTTGCCTCAAGCCCTCAAATTTGGTTTTGAGGGCTCAAGTAAAGACCCTGCTGGAGATGCTCTAAGTGAGCGCACACGTGTCCGCTGAAGAGGGAAAAATAATGACATGGATACAAGGAGAGGCCAGAGAGTCCCTCAGGCTTAAGTATTGTTCAGATGATGCCGGTTGCTTAGCCATTGTGTCTTGACCAAAATTCCCATGGTTTCCGTGCGTATGGGGTTCATGCACTCCAATCAAGAGAATTTTGTCAGGATTAGGTTCTTATCCGTGCACCTTCCAAAGATCTTTGATTAGACTGTGCTTATACTTTTTGTAATGTTTGGTATTATTTAAGGTTTATTTTTGTACTGTATCTGTTATTAGTTTTTTTAGGGTAATTAAATTTTAAAAAAAGTAATATCATCACAGACAACACAAAGTAATAAAGGAGCAAAAAGAAGATTAAAAAACCAAAAAACTAGAAAAGGATGAAATTAAGAAGCTAAAAGCTTAATCCAATGGAGCACAGTGTATGTATGTTGCCTGCAATGTAGGACTGATGTTTTTTTAATTCATTTCATCAATTATTCAATTCTGGTAACATATCTGAGTTGTAAAGCATCAATTAAGCATCCATCATAGTCTGGGAGTATTTGCTATATGTCACCCATCAAGCCAGGGCATCCTGTCTATATGTTTGTCAAATCATGCAGTGATAATTCTGTTAATCATGACTTGTTCAGTTATCCAGATGAAAAATAGCAGTGCAAATAAAGTGTAGTTCATGAGGGACAAATGCACAATTTTGATCTTTTATTAACATAAACTATTACGCAGGTCTTGACAAATGAAAAGAATCAGAAAACATGTCATACATGGTACATCTGTACTACAGCCTTTTCAGTTGGGAACAATAACTATACCGGCATAGTTTATACAATCTTTCAATGAATAAATTAAGCATGTTTTACTCATAACTTAGTTTTTCGGTGCTTGAAACACACTTTCATATCTCTAGGTGCAAACAACAATGTTACGTACAGTTAACCATCTCAATTCTCACTTGAGGATTGGGGGATCAGCGTATGGACCGTTCAGCCAACCGTTCGCGACCGTGCTATAGGCAGCTTCAGTCATGTGGATGCCGTCCCAGCTCACGTATGACGACGGGTTGGAGCACACGCTAGCGCCTTGCTCGCCACACTTCTTCTTCAGGTTGAAGTTGTAGGTACCCTGCCCTCCAGCGCCGCAGCAAGCTTGCATAGCATTGCTGAAACCTGCAATAGCACCAGTGTTCAGATCATGATACGTAAATCTGAACCATGAAAGTTAGTCCTACAAGTTACAGTTGGAGATGAATTCAGTCATACGGTATTGTATCCTTCCTATTGGCAGCATGTCTTCTGATATGTCACATATTAAATATCTGGTCTGAAACTCTGAATCCACCTTAAACATGTAGTAGAGAAGCATGACAGGCTACAACATTGAGGAAGGAGAACTCACCAAATTTTCCAGGGCTGACGATAAACTGCATTGCCGCTTTGAAGTAATCGCCATACATGATTTTTGTCTTTGGGTACTTCTTTTGAAGCTCATCAAGCTGCTGCTTGAGCTCTCTGTTGTGATGGAAGGCAAGACGGTTGTATCTCCGGAGGCACCCGGTGCGGGTGTTGTAGTCTGCTTTGCTGCTGGTGTTGTACAGTGTCAGGTACAATGGGAAGCATCCGATTGGGAGAACTCCAGGCACCAACAGGTCTGTTGCCCCAAGCTCGATCAGTTTCTGAAAGAAAACATACAAGTTCCACTTGTGCTCAAAATGGTTCAATTTCCATTTTCATAAATTTGATCAATGTGACTCAAAAGGGGAGTCCACTTAAAAATACATTGTGCTGAAGTAGTCACTCCTAGACGTGTATTTCGAACATATCTTCGTACAAGCATTTGAAATCATCGAATTACACTGACAAGCTAGTTTAGCCATGCACTGCTAATAGAATAACAGCAGTGCACTACTAATAGTATAACTTAGATCTGTCCCCTCTGCTTGAAATGTGTGGAAACAATCCATTTTTTTTCAGAACCATGCCATGTGACAGCCGTTTCATGATGGGCATGCACATAACAAATTATTCCTCATCTCCTTTACCAGCCATACCTTTTGCATGCCCATTCTCTTCATTGTGCAATCATGTTCTACATGAAATCCCCATCTACACATCACATGGGGCTACACTAAGCAACAATCTGATGTACTGTGCACCAACTCAATTTAGTACACAAAGTACAACCCCATGCCATTACAAATGTGTGGTGTGATTTATGCAGGAGGAACCAAAATTTTCCCTTACAGTGCAGCCATAGCAATTTCATGTTAAGCCTGGTCAGAAGATTCTGCCTTTTGGAGGATACCAAGGGCCTGTTTGGTTCATGATCAAAAGTTGCCTAGCCACAAGTTAGGCGTGCCACAATTTTTAGGTAGCTGTTTGGTTCACTGACGTAACTGTGGCATGCCACACTTTCTTAACACTCGGCCCCACACGTCATAGACTCAGTTTCTTGCCAAACTTTGCCACAAGTGTGGCTTCGATTTTGTTAGCCACACTTTCTGTGGCAGCCACATATTGCCTAAACTTAGGCATGGCAAGGTTAGACACTAACCAAACAGGCCCCAAATCTGTCACATGTTCCCCTCTATTTTAATGTCTACAAAGATTGATAATCAAGTTGACTATTAGAAAACATCACATTGAGATCCATAGATCCAATCCAATAACATGTGCATTAACTATGCTAGTGCTTACCAACTAGCTAAACTACTCGGTCTTCTCACAGATACTGAATACTCCCTTGTAAAACTGAAGTCCACATAATTAAAAGCATTCCAAGAACATTTTCCAAACTCATGTCATTTGATCATCTCACACCAATCCTGTGCCTCGCATGTGTTTGTCTTGTGTTCCAACATTTGGCTTTTTATGCCGACCACATCTAGACATGACAGATGAGTACTGCCTGAAATCTGCACTGTCACAGAGTTGCATGATTCCCTGAATCCCTAAGTATATAGCACATTGTGCTGCCCTACTACTCCAGCAATGCATGTGCATTGTATGATGCAATGCAAGGGTCATCATCCTACATTCCTACTAACTCTAGCAGTGATGTGCAATTCATCATTCATGGATTTTATACCTCGACGCCGTTGGCGATGGCTTTGGCGACCAGTGGCACGTACGTCTTCACCTCGGAAAACGCGACACCGGAGAACAATGGCGCATTGTAGTCGTTGCCCCCAAACTCCCCAACCACAAACAGGGACTTGCTGAAGTAGTCCTTGCACTCTGCAGTCAACACACAAACCAATCAATTCTGATGTACTGGCTGGAGCATGGTAGTCCATTTCAAGGATTTTAAAGCCTTAAAAGCGTAGGCGAATCGGTCTCGGACCTTGCTCCGATTTGCAGAGCGATGGCTTCATCTTCTGGAGCCAGCCGATCTGGGTGTTGATGGAGCCGGTGTTCCAGATGCGCTGGTCGATGCCGTGCGCCTTGAAGAAGGAGTACTCCAGCGCCGTCGCGCCGGTGATGGCGAAGTTGGCGCCCTTCGTGAAGTCCTTGCCGTGCGCCTGCGACGGCGGCGGCAGCGGCAGCCCGAAATGCTCAGCTGTAAAATCGACAAAAAGATTTCCATCAACAAAAGGGAAAACTTCACATCATACACTCTGCTATTGCTCTGAAATTCTGAAATTTCTGGGAAAAAAAGGGCACGTCACAATTCACAGTGCAGCAATGCAATCGAGTGAGACATACGAGGTCAACTGGAAGAGCTTGCAGTAGTAATCACTAGTTTCTTTCAGTAGCATTTGTGGTGTGCTTTATCTCTCCAAAAAGGAAAAGAGAAGAAAAGGGCCTATAATTCACATCAACACTTTGATATAGCAGAACGGAGGCAGCAATAATTCACTGTTGCAAAGCAGCATGCTTCTCTTTTACCAGCATGTTTTTTACCGCTCAATTTTATCGTCTTTTCTAATAGGAGAAAAACTTGGGACTTTTTTGACCTCCTTAGCTTTTGCATCACTAAAAATAAAATAGAGTATGGAGCAAGAGAAATTTGATAGTTGAGTAGTAGTATACTAAACAAAAAAAAAAGACAATTTCATCATGACCAAGGTCAGAGCATGGTCTAACACTTCAAGATCAACAGTTTTAATAAGAGAGACGTTTATATTAGATACTGTGAAGTCCATATATAATATGTACTTTGTGAAACGAAAAGGCCAAGAAAAGGAAAGAACGGTGAGGTAGGAGGAAGCCATGGACGGCGGCGCATAAATGTACCTAGGAAGTCGACGACGACGCGGCCGTTGGAGCAGCGACCGGTGGGGCGGCCGAAGAAGGTCATGCCGTAGGGCGCGCGCGCGGTGGTGAGCGCCTTGGGCACGCCGTCGACGAGCAGGTTGCCGGCGTCGGAGAGCGAGTCTCCGAAGCTGAAGATGGCGCCGTACGACTTCTTGGCCGCGAGGCAAGGCATCATCGCGGAGCCCGAGAGGCACAGCGCGGCGACAAGCAGGGGAAGCAACCCGCGATGCTGCACGGGGCGGACGGCCATTGCGGGTGTCGGCAGGAAGCGGCAATGCGCATGTGCGGTGAGGGACGCGGAGAGAGAAGGAGGAGATGGGCTTCTTTCCTTGCGTGGCGCCAACTTTATAGAGCCGCAGCGGAAGTGAGATGCTGCTGCTGCTTTCTTGCAGCAGCTGCAGGGTGAGGTGTGGTGTGGTGTGGCTGCCACTATTTCGGATGGATGACGATGTGATGCTCTGCCATCCAACGAATTAACTATACTGCCCCCATTATTCAAACCGGTACACCATTCGGGCCGTTCTTATTTTCTTTGGTCAAATATTGTAGTGTTTTTCGTTCTATCTTTATTTACTTTTTTTATATAATACACTTAATAAAAAATTATAAATCAATACGAACGTCCCACCTTCTATAAATCGCTTGTATTAGCTGCTACTATTCATCAGTCATAACCAAAAGCCATCAGGAAAAAAAACTAATACGAATGGGTCCATATCTTCTAGCATATTTACACAATGGAATATATAACCTCGTGGTTATTGAGCAATAAAGGACATGTTCATACTGGTTTCTACTTTTGACTTCTATTTAAAGAGACCGAAAGCTAATATGAACACATGTATTATCGAATCGGTTTCTCCACTCCTCTCGCTTCTGTCTCCTTCCGTGGATAAGGCAGGAGGTCACAGGTGCATCATACACCATATTCCTTTCGCTTCGGTCATACGCACGTATCTTTCATTCGCTTTTTCCGGTGCTCACATCCTACTTAATGTCACTTCTTTCAACCACTACTATTTATTTTTAGCCATAGCCAATATGAACGCACTTAAAAATAACTATGATACTCACTCCATCCTTTCTTACTTAACGCCATAGAATATGTGCCATTAAACGCCGATAGGTTAAAACTATATAGATTGGCTATATAAAAATTATATCATTAGATTTGTTGTTAACAATGTTTTTACAACATTATAATCTAATTAGTATATGTTAGTGTAAAGTTATAAATGTTATGATTAAAGTTACGTCTCGAAGACTACAAAAAAATAATAAAAATGTCAATTAGAAAAGAAGAGGATAACTAATTACACCCCTCGCAAAAGGCAGTAACTCAAAATATTTGCCCGTGATGTGGACGAAACCAATGAAATTAACAGCTCAGGAAAATGTTCTTATTACCAGGCTGAGCTGACTAGAAACATTAGAAGAATAATTAACCATGGACAAAGCCTAGATCAACCACTACCATACAAAAGTATAAACACTAGGAGCAAAGTAACTCCACTGGAACCCCACTCCTGAAGCCTGGGCCCTAGTAGTATTGACTATACGAGTGTTTTTCATTCCTGGGGTAGATCATAGATCATAATGAGATGCTGTTTGTTTTTTTTTCTTTTTTGCTGCTTCTCTTTCAGTGATCTTGCGCCATTATGAACAGTATCTGTGCGAAACAGGTTCAAGTTCAACTGGGGCCGGCCGGCTCTTCACGTTCGGGAAAAAAAATGGCGACTTTGGGAGCTTTTCGGTGGCGCTGGTGTGGCCCGGCTTCGTTTCTTTTCCTTGCCTCTGTTCTGTTTGTTCAGCCGTCCATTCATTGGAATCCGGGCTTTTAACTGGGAGACCTCGTGGTTTCCTCAATTGCACAAGCTTTGTCACCTCATATTTGGAATCACTAATTCGTGGCATGCGCCGTTGGTACGAGTGAAAACGGATCGAATATTATCTTCATCATATTTGTATTTATATTTTATAAATAAATACGAATATAAATTTGAATATTTTTAATACGAATACAAATCAAATATTCTTGAATTGTAACAAATACAAATCTAATATCTACTTAATTCGGTCGGATCTGGATATCATCATAACTTATGTAGTATGCAGATATTAATGACATTTTATTCTCATACGGTCACGCTTAATCATTCTAATTTATTTACTTCACCTAAAGAAATACGAATTCATATTGAATTAAAAAAACTTGTTCAACTAATTAGTCGTATTACAATAAAATATTTATATTACTTCCCGAATACGAATACGAATACAAATACAAATAGTCCAGATAAAATAATATTTTGGATGGTAAAAGTCCATACCATATTCATATCCATATTTTTATATGAATTCAAATACGGATACAAATAAGAGAGAAATTGTCAATTCGATGAAAAATCTATATCGTATTCATATTCTATCGAATATAGTAATAGAATAATACGGATAATTCGTATCCATTCTCCACCCCTAGCCGTCGGATTGGCAGGGGACCTAATCCAGACCATTGGATCAAACCCCATTGTATCTCTAATCTACTTTACAAAACCCTAATAGTGTCGTCCTACGTGTTGCCAACTCTGCGCTGGGGAGGTCGGCTGGCTTCCTCTTGTACTCCCCCTCTCCACTGGGGCAAGAAAAATAAACCTACTTAAGGTAGGTTCTTTTCAGCTACAGCTGATGGCTTATAGCTGTGATTAAAAGCTTTTAGTCCTAGCACCAATGTTTGTGCGAATAAACCAAATGCTGATAAACCAATTTGAAAAGGCTGTCCTGATAAACCATTTCAAAAAAAGATGAAGAAGTCATCTTGTTTTTATTCGGAAAAGCCCTGGAAAGAAGGCTAGTTACTCAAAGTACAATAAAGGCCTATCAAATATAATATCAATCAAATACGTGCGTCACGCTACTAAATTATAGCTACTCGTAAAAATATGCATTTCACTTACCACATTATTGTAATAGCTATCTTATTGTATGAACTATTTTTTGAAGGCTATAGATGAAATGGACAAATGTTATAGCCACTAGTTGGCTATACTATTGTACTTGCTCTAACACCACTTCCCAGTAATGAGGGGTCTGTTCTTTTCAGTTTATTTCAGCTTATAATTTATGATTTTTCTCGAACAACAAACGGAATGGCTTCTTCGCCACCATTTGGAATTAGCTTATTAGGATAGTCTTTTAGAAACGACTTATCAACTTTCGATTCGTTCGTATAAGCATTCGTGCTAAAACCAAAGTTATAAGCTACAACCATAAACCATAACTTACAGTCCAATTGAATAAGCCGGAGGTCAACGCCAAAGTATGCACGCAACATCGAGTAATCTGACAGAACATGAGTCAACACATACAAGTTAAAAGATTGGACTTCTCTAATAGTAGTACAATGATTTGGACTTCTCTAACACAAAATAGAATCAAACCTCGATCTAAGCGCTTGCTGTTTTCTGGCAATAAAAGTGTTGACTTGTTCTATTTCTAGTACTACAAACCTCGATCTAATCACGTAATGTTTCTGGCAACAAAATGTGTAAACTTGTTCTATTACTACTACATCTTTTGCAGCATTTTCGTAGGACACAAATCAAACAGCCATAATTTCCAGCACACTTGAAGCATGGGAATTCTGAAATAATCTTGGAGGAAAGGAATATACATTCGCCGGAAGGATTACAAGGATCTTGCACAATTTGTGGAGAAATCCGAGGACCACGTAGAGATATTGCAAAAGGCACAGTGCAGCTTGAACTCTTGAAGTCAACAGTAGCCCCAACTCAATGCCCTCCAGTGTTGGCCCATGTTCTTTTGTCCCAATGCACCCCAGCTCACACGGACGAGCACGCACAAGAACAATGGCTACAGCCATTAAAAGGAGCCTAGGCGTTACGGTTGTTGAGCCATAACTACTAGCAGCGGCAGCTACCAAAATAAAAGAATCAATAATTCGTAGAAAGAGTTTTCTAAAAAAGTTAAGCGTATGTACGTAATTCAAGAAAAATCAAAAGTTTCTTGGAAAAAACTAAGGATCTGTACATAATTTTAGAAAAACCATAAGGCTTTATCACGTAAAAGGAGGGCATTCCCGAGAAAACTGAGGACCCGTGCGTAATTTCAAAAAGGCAAATATAAAAAACCAAGGGCATGCACGTATTTTCAGAAAAACGTGGGGCTTTATCACTTAAAGAAGGGCCTCTCATTTGAAATCGAGGGCTCGCACGTACTTCCACGAAAAGCGAAGGATCTTTTCGCCAAAAAAGGACCCATACATAATAACAGAAAACTGCGGGGTTTCATCTTGCAAAAGGAGGGTTTTTCTGAAAAATTGAGGACATGTACACCATTTTGGAAAAGCCAAGGGATTTTTCGCAAAAATATACCGCCGCGCTAGCTACCAGGTGGACTGAAGTAAGGGCCTGTTTGGGAGAGCTCCACCACTGAAAACGTGGATCTGGAGCAGCAGCTCCACCATGGATCTGGGATCCCACCATGGAGTGTTTGGGTTGTACAGCAGCTCCAGATCCACGAAATTGAGGTTTTGGTGGGAATAGCCACTTTTTGTAGGATGGAGTGTGTAACCAGTGACATTGGTGGGTAATTACCACCCAACTCCACGGTGGAGCACCTCTTGAGGAGCTCTATGAAATCCATGGATCTGACCCTCAGATCCAGGATTTTGGTGGATCCAGATTTTGCGGAGCTGGAGCGTTTGGGGTAAACTTTCGTGGAGTGGAGCTATTTTTCGTGGATCTGGAGCTGGTGGAGCTCTCTCAAACAGGCCCTAAAAGAGCTGACAATTCGTAGAGGCTTTTCATGAGAAATCGAGGGCCCACATGTATTTTCGCAAAAAGTGAAAGTTCTTTTCACAAAAAAAAACAAGGGCCATAATAACAGGAAAATCGCGAGGTTTTATCTTGCAAAAGGAGGGTTTTTTGAAAAATTGAGGACTTGTATGCGATTTTAGAAAAAACGAGGGGGTTTCCACAAAAAATGCATGGTGAGGGGTTTTTTACAAAATTCAAAGACATGTACACGAATTTAGAAAAGTCAGAGGGATTTTTTACGAAGGAGGTTACGTGGAGGGCGGGTACACTGGCGAAGCATTAGTTGGTCATCGTGCTATGGAAGACAATGCAGTGAGGGGCTCTCACGTGATGCCCTTATCTATCAATCTAACGGCGGATGAGGAGGAGCCTCGCGCGAGGCCCATCCCATAGAATTCCCTTCCTCGTGCCACACCGCAGATGTATCTACAAGGAGGTCATGGTCCCGTTCTTTTTCACTTGGGGCTTATAGTTTACACTTCAAACAAACAAATGGAATGATATTTTTATCGTCTTTTCAAAGTGGTTTATTATGACACTCTTCTTGAAACAGCTTATCGGCATTCAGTTCATTCGTATAAACACTTATTCTAGAGATAAAAATCATTAATTATAATAATAAGATATTAGCCGCAACCGAAGGAAACAGTCCTGTACATGCGGCCGAAGTTTTTGTGTTTGGAGAGTTCAGCAAGGCAGGAACGGCAGAGGGAAAAGGTTGGTAGTACGTTGCAGTCAGAAAAAAAACACTATGCATTTATGATTGACACCAGAAAACAAACGATGGTTACTCCTGTCACTATAAAGTAGAAAATCTCAAAAAAAATATCGCTGTCTGCATTAAAAATGTTGCCATTTTCTTTCTGACGTGTGCGAAAGATTTGTCTTTTTCTTTTTGTGTAGAATAACAGCAGAGTTACAACTAAAATGTTTCATGTTTATAGTCACATACATATTGTAAGAACTTGTTGTCTTACTTATGTTGCATGAAGAAAATTGGTGTGCAGCTAGCTGAACTCGAAATCTTTGTTAATTAACACATCATATACATAGTTTCCGAATATTTACTGATAGGCAAAGTTTAGAATGGTTGACCTTGTCTAGATTTAGGGGACGTTCGTATTGCTATTTACTGATGGGTTTTGGCTGAAAATGAATAATAGCAGTTGAAAGAAATGGCTTTTAGAAGGAAGTGGCGAGTAGAGTGTAAACGGAGCAGATAATTTTTATCCGACCGATCAACCAAAGGCTTATGGAGCAAATACGGAAGTGATACATATGTATCCAGTACTATCCATGTTTGACTCCAACTTCAAGAAAAAATATAAAATATGATACAGGATAAGTGATATCCGTCTGTATATATCCGTATGTCAACTAATATGAAAAAGCCTATCATGACTTCACTTAGAAACAAGATAACAGATAAGTAGATTGTTGCATCTAAACATACAAAGAGTATTGAGTACTCTTCTTTTAACATCTCGACGATTAGTCTCTTTTTGTTCGCTCTAATTGCACATATATTATCTAATATCTTGTGTAGATATATAAAAGAAGAGGATAATTTTCATCCGACCGACCATCCAAAGGTTTGTGGAACAAATACGGAATAGCGAAATAGGTATCCGATACTACCTATGTTCGACTCCGACTTTAGGAAAAAGTATGGAATAAGATACACGATGAACGATATCTGTCCATATATACTCCGATTGCACCCCTAGTGGCAAGCAATACAAAAATATGAGGGAGAAATGCGTGCACATGACGGGAGCAATAGGAGTGGTGCACCTATAATCATCTGTCTTATCTCTAAAGTAAGACGGTAATGAGAGAAATGAAAAAGTCGCTTTGAGAAGCAGAATATTTATATTGGATTTTTATTTTTCTAAACAGAAATTAATATAAATAAAGCCTTAGTACCGAAGTACTGGTACGACATCTTGCTTGGCTTTGAGGCTCCAGTCGTTGGCTCGTTGCAGTGCCTGAAGTTGTGCAGCTTCAAGTTACTGCATGCAATTCTTGTAGGACACATGCACTTTTAATTACGATTTATTCTAGGAGACTATCATGTGATGGTGGTAGTAGATGCTTGTCTAACCATCACACGGTTTTGAAGACCCACACGCACGCACACGTACAAACCTTTTCTTCTTCCTTGCCGGATAAAAGAATGGTACTCGTAAGGTTAGAAACGAAATACAGGACCGATCTTGGCGATAAACCATTCCCGAAACTTTTTTCCATAAAGATATTTAAAATCTTTACTTAAGTGATCATAATAATGACTAAATTTAGATCATACTAACTAAATTAAGCAAAACATAGCCGGCGACCTAACGCAACAAAATCAACCACCAACAGTATAAGGCCAATCAGACCACCATGGATTGGCTGGTCTGACCGTTGAGTCCAATCTGACTGCAAGTGCAACGGTGGTCTAATCGCTGAGGCCGGTTTAATCTCTGAGTAGAGCTATAAACGAGCTGAGCTCCAGCGAGTCTAGCCTCCCACACTCAAACTTGATAGAATCTCGAGCCGAGCTCTAGCGAGTCTGAGTTGAGGTCTGAGCTTTTACCTATACTCGAGCTCGGCTCAGCTAAAGCTCAAGCTCGACTCGAATAATCTTGATAACAATTAAAAAATTAACATGCACTAATTTTCAACAATAAGAAAAACTCGAACTTGAGCTCAGTTAGAATAAACTCGATAACAGTAAAAAAAACAATTCAACATGCACTGGTTTTTCAACAATAAGAAAAACTCGAACTTGAGCTCAGTTAGAATAAACTCGATAACAGTAAAAAAACAATTCAACATGCACTGGTTTTTCAACAATAGAAAAACTCGAGCTCGACTTGAATAGCTTAGCAAGAGTTTATATGCATCAATATTCAAGCACAAATCGAACTCTAACGAGCTATTTGAGATCGGTTCGTTGAAACTCGTGAGCTCGGGATCAAGCTTGAGCCCAACTCGTTTAGAGTTCGAGTCAAGCTTGAATCGAGCCGAGCTCGAGCAGCTCACAAACCTCGAGTTTTTTTACAGCCCTACCACTGAGTTTAGTCTGACTAGTTCCCGGTTCTCAGACCTAAAAGTCTGTTAAGGCAAAACTCAAATATAAAAAAAAAACTTGCATAATTCTTATCCAAACACTTTCAAGTTTTACATAAGACTTGTTTAAAGCATTAAAAACTTGTACCAATCAAGAATCACGAAGTTCTTGGGCTTAGGTTCAATGAATTTGAGAGGATCAAATCTAGGCACAAGAGCACCAAAAACCCTAAAACTCAAATTACTTCTTACTTTTGAGGATATAAGACATGAGATCTTTCAGATCTATTATCACATGTTCTAGCAAGGTAATTTAAGCAAAAATTCATGCTAGAACAACCACGAACATAAAATTACAAATCTAACTCAAGAACAAGCAAACCAAACAAGAATGCAAACAAAAATATGATTGAGACAAAGCTTTGATCTATATGAACGTGGATTGTCAGCATTGTCACCTAATTTTTCATATTAGATGTTGATCATCAACCCCATATAGTACATGAAGTTTTCGTTTTGAGACATAGTGCCTATTTATATTGGCTTCTACTGATAATTTTTTGTTGCGACTGATGAATAGTAGTGGCTAATGAATAGTGGTGCATTATGTAAGAAGGACGGTGTAACGAAAGGGACTACAATATTCGAACCACCATACGACTTACGGAATTATGGTATAATAAAATACCAAATACGTTACAATACGTGAAAGTGCATATTGTAGTGGCTAATGAATAATAGTGGTTGATAAAAGCTAGAACGTTCATATTAGCTTCGGCCTCTAGAAGGAGAAACCAATATAAATAGGCTATGATGATGCCATCGAGGGGATCAGATTTCAGAAAACACACAAAATAACCCCGGGAGACTGTGTATAGCCATACCGTACCCATTGGACTATGGAGTGGGGATATCTTGCGTATGCTCAAATTTTATATAAAAATTTAAAAAGAAAGAAAGAAACACAAAGTTGTAAAGAAAGAAATACAAAGTAGTACTACTAAGTACCAAGCTTTAATAAATCAGTAAGCCAAAGTACTATCAACTGGTAACAACTAGCAACTTGATCGTCCAGAAAAGAAAAACGCTTCCAGTGTGGGAGCACAAAGAGCAATTGTACAAACTTCAACGAGAAGTTAACTACTTTTTGCACAAGAGCAATATGCTCTTATGATTTGACTAAAACAAAACCTGCGCATGTGAGGTCAACCTAACTCGCATGCTGATCGATGCTCAGAGGAGAGGAGAACACACATTGCCTGAAAACGTACTGACACAACCACAAGATTCCAGAGCACATCACATGCAAATACGCGATGACTAACGGCACTCCCAACGTGTAATGTAAGCATCGTCTGTAGGATATTAAATAAGCAAAAGACTAATGTGAAGATAATTGAGGAAGAAAATAATAGTACCATCTTATGCAAGATAATGTCTATTTGAGAGAACCAAGAAAGCTAAATGATGAAGATCGGTAAAAAAAAAGAGAGAGAGTAGGTCAAGTAAGAGTGAATAAATTAATTTAGTAGGGTGGTTGCTAAATATCATACGTTAGAAAGATTGTTTTAGTCTTATGTCTATATGAGGTGATAAGCTATAGATATTGATGTGCACTGTCTACACTAGAAGTGCCCTAATGACGAAGGAAAAAGGTGCATCCTTTATTTATCTATTTTGCAAATGGACGATATATATACTAGCCAATTGATTATTTCCACGCTACTTTTAAATGCTAAATGGAAGACACTATTAATTGTGAGGAACTCAACGGCGAGTGAGATGTCTTGCGGGGAAACTCTGTTTGCTGCTTCCTCCGGTCCAAAATAAATGACGTTTTAAGAGAATTGGTTTGTAAATAGATGTTGTATTGGGTTTTGTAGGCAACATTATAAGTCATGGAGCTAAAGCAAGAAGCAATTCAGACCTGAGAGAGTATTTCTTAAGCCACATTAAGCCCGGCATGCATGTGTACCTCCAAAACTTTTCAAAATAATGTATATACCCTTGCTAGCTATAAATTCTGATTGAATTTTTTACTTTATTACAATTTGATAATACTTAAAGGAAATAAATGTAAAATGTGTTCCATACCGTCTGTTTGGACTTTTGTAAAAAAAACTGATATTTTTTTTCTCTACCTATGTGTCAGTGTGTCACCATCTGAATGGTACAAAGCATCAATTGTGCACCCCAACACAATTTTTTAGCTCCGCTACTGTTTAGAAGATAACTCCACACTCCACAAGATTTAACGTACGTGCAGCCGTGCACATACAGAGAATAGATTAAAAAAAGCATCCTGTTAGTGTGCAAAGAGAGATTTTCACTTGATTATAAGCCGTGTTCGTATTAGTTTTTCTTATGATTTTTTGTTAAAAATAAATAGTAGTGACTAAAAAAAAGTAGATTTTAGAAATAGGCAAGCAGTGGAAAAGTGATGGAGATATGTGTGCACGTGACAGGAGAGAGAAAAGTGGGATGTATGATGCACCCGTGAACCCCGTCTTATCTCCAGAACAAGACGGTAGCGAGACGAGTGAAGAAATCGTTTTGAGAAACGGAATGTTCATATTAGCTTTTGACTTCTCTAAACAGAAATCAGAAGCAAAACTCACTACAAAAACGACATAAGTGGGTAGCATCCATTCTCTTCTACACCACAGCCCACCCTACGCACCCTGGTGCAATTAAAGGCACAACCATAGAATTGCCATCAACAAGTGTTCATAAAAGCCAGACATCCATATGCAATTATACATGGCTGAAATTAGCAAGATTAAGTTGTTGGTGAGATTGAACACTTTGATTAGGTTTACCGAACAAAGCATGCAAGCACCAGCCACCAGCCTGGAACGGGATTGGTTCCTACAGCGATAATTTTCCGTGCCTGCGTGGACCTTGATCACCAACAAAAGGCTGCGAATAATTCGAAGTAGATAATTCAGCAGCAGCAGTAGGTGAGCCAAATCTATCAATCTGCCGTCCTTTCTTGGCCTCGCTAATTGACGCCTCGGAAACTTCCAAGACGTTGGAAAAAGAAATTGAAAAGAATGGATTGGGAGGATTCGAGCAAAATGTGTTGGCTACAGGTACAACGGAAATGAGATGCAACAGCAGAATTTTTATTCGAGGTGTCTGTTTTGCTGATTGGTAGTTTGATTAGTGCTTTTGTTTTGCTGATTGGTAGTTTGATTAGTGCTTTTGGAGAGAGAAAGTTTGTTGATCTAGTTGAGTGTCAAAATCAAGATTTGAGGTTGTTGTCCCAATGCAATCTAAACATTCTTTTTTTAACAATAGCGATGCAATCTAAACATCTCTAAAAAGGGAACCAAGACTTCTTTTCAGAAGATTGTCGCAAGGAAGCTTGAGCACATAGCATGCCAAGCCAGCGACTCTAACCTGAGTGCAAGCAAATCTCGCACACCAATAGGTTACCTGTTGGCTACGATTGCAACAAATGCACCTGAATGGAGCACAACATGTTATTAATAGGTTTGTTTTGTGATAGTTTGTTTGGAATAGTTGTGCTAGTTTAGTTTATCAAATATCTTTAGCCACACATCAATTCAATCAAGAGTATTGCTATACAACATTCGACTGTTTTTTAGGACAAAAACAGTCAGATTGATCTGAGACGTTAGATCTCCATCCAACGGATCCACCCATACAAGCCCCCTCCAAAAAAATGATCTAAGGCATTGGATCTCCATCTAACGGCTCAAAATCTGACTGTTTTTGTCCTAAAAAACAGACGAATGTTATATAGACACTCCCTTCAATCAATAGCATGAATTCTGAGCTATCGACCGATAAACACGTACTACTTTACTTTGTCTCTCAGAACTAAAAAAACCTTACTTTGTGTCTCTCAGAACTAAAAAACCTATCTCCCTTCAAAATAAACAAGAGCCCTGGTTCGGTCCACGTAGAGGTGTTGGAGGTGTTAACACCTCCACTGCATCTAGCCGTTAATTATCAAGGGGTATAACTGTACAATTGCTTTGATAGCTTCACGTTTATTGGACAGTTAGTCGGTTACTGAAAAATCAGCCAATCAAGAACCAAAGGAAGTGTTCCCCAAACTCTGATGCTTTGTGTTTCAAATCTCATCGTCAAGATGTGTAGTTGCCGCAAGTAGATTTTGGCTTGAAAACTCCGAGATTAAACGATCGCGATCGACGCGTCTCTCTGCGGCGGCGCGCGCCTCTGTCGAGGGTCTTGAGGCTACCGCTTCGTGCGCGATTCTCGCTACCTTCCGAGCGGTGCACGAGGCACGACCGCGAGAATGGATCACAAGGATGAGTCGCGAAGCCCGCGCTCTATTCTGCGTTTCCTCCTTTGAAAGTGGAGACTTTGTGTGAAGCACAAACACAGACGCACGCAGAATAGCACGCACGCATGCTAGTCGAAAAGCTACCACGAGGTGTTCATTGTAGCATGAGTTCTCAGACAAAATTACTTATTTGCCTATTTCGCTAGCACCATCCCTGCACACCACTCACAAGCACCGGAGGTGTCAAGGCCATGACAACCGTTGGATGGGCTACATTGAACGGCAAAAACAACTGAATGTACCAAACCATTTCTCAATAAACAAACCAACTACTCCTTCACGACGCAAGGAACACAACAATGGCACACATGGTGGTCGTCGTAGCAATGCAAGTGGCCAATCTCAAGTGTAGAACCAGTATGCATACCAAGTACACCCCAAGCTCTTCTAGAACTCCTCGAACCTCAATCCGTCCAAACGCAGCAGACATTGCCAGCACTTACACACATGGCGCACTCAGCCGCGTGGGAAGCAGTAACAAAACCCCAACCATGCGTGCTGTCCTTAGCCGAAATGCGTCAGTAAATGGCTCTTGCTGGGGAGGAACACGTGAAGAAGCAGCCCTGAAGCCCCACTGCAACGTGTAGATGCAGAACCAAGGCAGCCGGTCCACACTGCGAAACACAAGAAGCCACTGGGGAAGAAGACGACAGTCCAAGCCAAATTGCTCAAGAAAAGAGACGATGCAAGTGGCAGGACTTGTTGTTTTTTTATTGGGAGGGATGGGGGATGAAAGTGCCTACAATCCCCTCATTTTGTTGCATTGATCAGAAAGCAGAGTGTCCTGGTAGGACTTGGATTGCCTGTTGCAGAATTCATGCCGTTCCAAATGGATTTTTAGGTCGTACACGCTGGGTCTGCATCTGCGCGTACTAGCAAATGAACACCGCAGGTGCTGCTTTCATTCGGCTGTTTTAGTACGAGTAGTGGTTAAAAATAAATCAAGAAGCAGTAATCTGAAAAAATGGCTTTTTATTGGTGGCTCCCTGAAATTCCAGCACTAGGGGGTGTTTGTATTTACTTTTGTTGGTTTTTAGCTAATTTTAGTTTTAGATGAACAGTGGAGAAATAAGGGAGAGATGTGTACATGTAATAGGAGCGAGACGAGCGGGGTACGTGATGCACCCATAACTACCTGACTTATTCTCAGAGCAAGACGGTAGTGAGAGAATTGAAGAAGCCATTTTGAGAAGTTAGATGTTCGTATTAGTTTTTAGCTCTTTTAAGAAGAAATTAGAAGCAAAAGCCAATACAAATAGGACCATAGAGTAAAGGTGTCATTCTTCTGCATATTTAGGATGCTATTATTTGTTTTAGTCTTTTAATAGAAAATATGCGCTTATAATTCGTCAAAAATGCCCAAGGCTCCTAAAGTATAATATTAGTATACTGTTTGCGACAGTAACAGATTGACCTGAAACATTGATTCTTGATCCAACGGTCCCATATTAGTAGTGGCATGGTGACACTAAAATGGAATTGTAGAGGATAAGAATCCACGATGCAACTGGAACTACGAAATTTTCTATGAAATTCTCTTTAAACATTTTTTGTAGTAATTTTAGAATCCCTATGGATTGTGTGCCCTAAAAATTTGTGTTCCAAAGAATCCTCCACCATTAGTCCATTAGTTTGTCATTCAACGCCTAAAAATTGTATTCAATACCCTCCAGAGATATCCAAATGGTTGGGTTTAAAACAGACATATGTTATATAGCTCAAATGGATGAATTCGAAATTCCAAGGAGACTATAGGAAATCCACGTCTACCTTAGTGGGCAGTGGCCCTTGAAGGCCACTCAGGGGAGTATGGTAGTAAAGACTAGCTAGCAATTAGGACGCTGCCTATGTTTTGTTTAGGTGTAAATTAAATCAATAATGCAATTTGGTTCTGAAATTATTTCCTGGATAGTCATCACCATTTACTTGAACTGAACCACAAAAACTCTACTCCCCGGTTACTAAAAAGATGTTATTTTAGATTCTTTGTAGTAAAACATTTAAAATATTGATCACTTCTATTTAGATTGTGTCGTGGATACTTCCATACTACCTATAAATTTCACTGATACATAATTAGGGGAAAAATTGGTATCTGTAATGGAGACCCATGTCTAAAATGACATCTATTCCAAGGGTGATTGGGTGGTCTCGCTAATGTAGAATGTTTTATTCCATTGAGATGATGATGAGTTGACAGGACTTTCGGATGCAAAAATGAGGGTACGGACCTAGCTGGGAGGGAAGTGAGATTGGAGCTTATGACTGAGCCAAGCCTGTGCAATAACGCGATTAGATAAGTAATGATTAACATGTATCATGACTTTTTAGCATAAATTAAGGTGGATTAAGCATTACTAAGGAATGAGGGTCATTAAAGTGGAATAAGAAATATTACTAGTTTTGAAAATATTTTTCACCTGGCATCACTCATGAGGCTAACCAGACATTTTTGTCGTAGAATATACTATAAAAGTTCTCTTAAGCTTGCGTAACTTGATACGTTCAACCAAACAATCACATCAGCCTAGTTTGTTCCAATCAAACGAAGACGTGCCATCGAGGTAAGTTAGGCCTTGTTTTTTCGGCTACTGCTACGGTATACTATTTTGCTATACTTTTTAAAATAGTAATGAATAATATAGGTGTCAACGTGGATGATGAACATAGCTTTAAACTCAAAAAATCACTTAGAAAAGTCAATACGTTTATTACGACTTTTTAAGAAGCCAAAGCCAAAAGGCCATAAAAAAAAAAAAAGAACAGAAGCAGCTGAAGCAAGAGACAGAGTACGCAACTCTACACAAATAAATTAAAACTACACTAGCTCCAATTCTTCTCGTTTATACTAGCCCTGGCACCGGACACCCCTATGCTACATGTAGACGAGCTTATACGAAGGTATCTGCCACAGAGAAGTCCTAAATTAGCCTCCTCCAACACAAAGACAACTGACCGGCCCTGTCGATTATTTTCCTGGCTGACCACCACGGCATCGTGGTTCTTTCAATCGTGGTAAAAGTGGAACCGGAAAAACACTTTCAATCGTGGTTCTTTCATGTGCACGAAATGATGTCCGTGAGAAAGGAAGAGAGAATGGAGAAGGTGGAGAATAGATGCGGCATGGAAGCTTTAGCATCGAAGTCTTTATATCTGAAAAAGAGCTGTAAGCGTGATGCATCGGATCCTATCCTATCTAGCGGTTGCTTTCTTTTCTTCCCCGGAGAAAGAAATTTTTAAAAAAAATCTAGGGAAACACTTGCCTTTCACCCTTTTCCAATTCAGTCGAACGAGTGACTGTTCTTTTCCTCCAAAACTGGCGACTTTTAACTTTTGCTACAGTAACTAACTTTCAAACGGAGCATTTTCTCAAGACGGAGTCTACAAGTTAAACGATCTACACGTTAAAAGCCCAACATATATACCAACCAAAATCGCAAATGAGCATATGTCTCTCCATAATTTGTACTGTAAACAGCTAAAACCCATGAACCGTAGCCGCTGCCAAACAGGCCCAGAAAGCGAGCACAAGGAGTCAGTCTTTTTTGGGTGAAAGCTTGCTCCTCCGACGGAAGTCAGATGTATATTCAGACATTACTTCGCGGCTGCATCGCTGCTTCGTTTTAGAATGTCTCGCACACGTATGCCATGACAACACACAGCACCTAATTCTCTGCCTGATGCCATGCACAACAGCTCGACCGATGCTTACAACAACTGGTCCCAGGATGCAATGCCTACGTATGGTCGTTGCACCAAACAGTTTGCCCTGCGCCTTTTCATTTCAGCTCCACTTTACACAAGGCACGCTCACCAGGTACAGCATCGAGTAACCAATTGACCAGATGAAAGGAACAAACATCAAAAGAGGGGAGAAAAGGGCCAGAGATGTACCATCATCCTTGATATGTTCCCCACCTGAGACGACTAGAGCCAGCACAAATCAGCAGATTCGTATGAAAAAACCGACTTTTATGAACATATTTCTTACGCGCACAATTGCACTCTCCTTGGAACCCTACTTGCACACTCCTCGGAACCCTGTCAACGAAATGGCAATAATCCTCACAAAAAAAAAAGGAACCCCGAAATGTTAATGACCATCCCATGGCACACTGATACTTTCCAAAGTTGTTGAGCAAATGTGCAATCATAGGCATCAACCAAAAATTTTCCCTGTAAGCAAACAAACGATCACATTCATCAACCACCAAAGCTTCAATCTTGACATGGCATTTCAGTTTCAGAGCAAGGAAACAACCGATTACATTCATCAATCACCAAAACTTCAATACTTGACATGGCATTGCAGTTTCAGCGTAAGAAAACAAACGATCACATTCATCACTCACCAAAGCTTCAATACCTGACATGGAACAACGATTACATTCATCAATCACCAAAAGCTTCAATACTTGACATGGCATTTCAGGAAAGACAAGTTATCAGTCACATGAATTAACCGGACGATTTAGCTTGGCAAGTTAAAGTCAATTATCCTTCTAAATCTGTGCAATCAACACTGCGAAATAATATGTTTCTGTTGCAGGTAACATACAGTACCATTCTGGCCACCTACAAGTCAAACAACAAAATACCACTGTACAAAAAAAGTCCAGGTCAGCCAGCGCTGCTTATTAGGAGATGATGGTACACCAGGGTTTGAGCTTCGGTGACTAAATGCAGTATTGCCATTGGGACCTTACTTCCAGACAAAATAAACCAACTATAGAAGTTAGCCTACAAGCATTAAAGTACCAGAACTGAACTGAAATTAAATTCGCCCAGCCTTTGTAGAATTGTGCATTCCAATGGCATCCTGGTAGGTAATTACAGAAAATTTACCTAAATCCTGGAGCTTCCTAAAGAATCACAGAAATCTATGTTGCCTATTCAGAAGATGTAAACTAAGCAATGTACAATCTTGCTGAGGTATTGTCATGCCAAATACACCATTAGACAGTTACTATCAGGATCAAGTTCTGAACCTGCAAACAAGCAGAAGGTAATTATGACCACCACTGAGATGTCATGAATAATACAGAAAGTTATGAAAAAAAAAAAAGACTACAGCACACAGAATTAACAAAAAATGCATACAAAACCCTCAACAGATACATGCGAAGTTTGTTTTGGTTGTCTAAATAATTGAGTTCTTAGCTTCAGTTACTTTGTTCTGTCAAAGTTCACTTTCACTAATTTCTCTTAACATACTTATTGAAGGAACAACACAAGCATATGAACCTTAATTTTATTATTAAATCACATAAGATGGCTATGTGCCTATATCCTAGTTCACATGATATATGTCACACGAATGATGAATAGAAATTATGATTCTGTTACTGATTGGGTTACCAATCCTAGTTCACATGATATATGCCACTCAAATGATAAATAAAATTATGATTCAGTTACAGATTGGGTCACCACCAATCAGTTTATGAGAAAATGTTAAACAGTTTATTAAAAAAAACATCACTTTTGAAGGGACAGGTACTTTTGAAAGTAAAAGTAGTTTCTTTTAACATAATTATGCTTACAGATAATTAAATAGTAAGATAAACATGCTTTCACTTGAAAGGCTTGGTCCAATATGTACACACAAGCATAACTTTGAATTTCCATAGAAGATCTTAACTTCTTCAATGAACCCTAATTTTGTTGATTACTAGCCACTCAACTCGACTTTGGTCCCTTAGATCTCTAGCTGTTATTGACTTTGGTGGCCACACAACTCGATGAACATGTTTGACATATGTTACTAATAGCTAAGTTATATGCACAATTTTGGTACCATTTTTGTTGTGGTTAATTATCTTATTAAACAGGAGCAAATTGGTTAGTGACACTATAAAGTACACGTGAGTTGGAAACTAACATCAATGTGTCACGGGGAAGTGGACCCTGTAAATAACCCCAGGGCCCACTTATCAGTGTCACATTAGGTGTTATCCCATTCACCCTTAACTATTTCTACACATTCCTATACTTCAGACAAGTCAATAATTGTTCACAGTAACGTTTTGTAGTAATAGATCAGAAAAAAGTACACTTCTCTCACTCGGCCCAAAGAATGTTTTATGTACCATTTGTTCGCAGATAAGATAATCATTTGGTAAGCTATTGCACAGAACTATTAATTAACTTTAACTAAAGATGAGTAGATCCAGAGAGCTGAAAGAAATATTAGTGGAAGTGAAAGCATTTGTGATGAGCTCAGTTGGCAATATTCTATAACGACGAGAAAAACATTCTTGAAGAACTAAAATATCAGCAGCAAGTTTGCAACTGAACATACTACATCTAATAAGGCCTTCAATTGCATGTGTCCCTAAGGAACCCCCAAAAGGGCTGCCGTCCCATGAGTACACGAAAGTGACAAAGTTGCTTTGGCATATAGAAGAGTTCCGTCAGGCATCGTATTAGCGTTGTTTGCTCAGGGCTATGTACAAGGCATGAAATGTAAAGTGAATAGGCTTTACGGGATTGATTCGACTAGATTAGTATTTTTTATCAAGTTTGAGTTGGAAATTGGAATGAATACTTCTGCTCCAGTAACTGAAGACCATATTAGATCATAAACATGAATTACGACACACATTTGATCCCAGCAACGAAGATAAGAGCAGCTCATACGTTGATGGGTAGGTAAAAAAAGAGGAGAAATACAACAGAAAGATGAAAGGCATAATCTCAAAATATTGTTCATAGCTACATTCATCTACCGGGCACAATAGGTCGAACTAACATATACCATCCCATGGCACTAGGATCAGTTTTAAGTTTTAACAGAACATATATCATATTTAAAGATATGGATCTCTTCCTGAATGAACCAAAGCGGCAAACAAGAAAAGCAGCTTCACCAACAGTACCCTCATTGAACCCACATCAGTCCCTCTGCTTTTCCGGTTACTATTCAGGATTGACATTGTTGTCCAGCACCCATTTATCAGGGGGCTTCCACGGTAAGGGAAGGAACTATACATCAAGTCATCGAGGACAAAACAACTAGCAATGCACTTATGAAGTAGGCATCCATGGAGTTGGCCATATTCATTACAAAAGCATGCAAAAAGGCGTTGCTAATCTAGTAGTGTAACTTGAAATATACCAGACTTCAATTCTCCACTCAGAATGAATGCAATCAATATTCTCATACTATGGGAAATATGAACCTTTATTGTAGCGGCTGTGTGGTGGCCATCAAATTGGAGAAGAATATTCTCAAGAACATAAGCATATTATCTGATTGTTCAAAAAGGAAAATGTGTGGATGGTTCAGCCAATGCTATCTCAAGTAGATTTCTATTACATTTTCCATCCATTTATTACACGCATCATCCGTACACATGCTATGCTAATGCTACACACATCATCATCCATACACATGCTATCTGGGCAGAAGTCACTGATTGATCCTTTTGATTTGCACAAAAAGAAATTAAAAATAATTGAACTGTTTTCTTCGCACTTTTTAATCATGTTGTATCTTAGTTTTCCTCATCCATATCATATGCTGTATACAGATCTCTACAAATAGCTACTTGAGACACCCAAGACAAAAAGCTTCCACATTACACGGGAGGAATTGATTATTTACCACTGCCAAAGATGTGCTGTTTTAGGATTTGCCACTCATGTCTCACTAACATGTGGCCCTAGGACCCACATGTCAGTGAGACATGGAGTGGCAAATCCTGAAATGCACATCTTTATAGTGGCAAATGCTGAAATATTCCCCAAAAGTAATGGTACATGACAGCAGAAAAAAATTGGTACATAACAAACAGTATCCATCATGTATCTATAAATAAAAGGGTAAATAACAAGTTATTGCATCATGCATCTTCACTTATTAAAACTATAATCTTAACCTAGAAAATAGCATTACATTGCAGAAGGTACGACACAAAAGGTTTAAAGAACCTACCTACATATTCCATTTCAAGATACAATGGCAGCATCCGATCCATTGGCAGAGGAACTATCACTGTCTGAATCTGTCCCAAAAAAGTTGTGCTTTGTCAGCTACAAGACAAATTGCTTGGTAAATCTACTAAGATTCACACTTTTGTTGAGCACTTATTAGCTACAAGACAAGCAATGCAAAATCAAGCACCAGGCAAAAAAAATCACCACTGGAAGAAGACCCTGATTCACTGCTAGAGCCACTAGAGCTGCTTGATCTACTTATGTTTCCTCCATTATTACCATCCTGAGCTGGTACAAAAGTTGCTAATTGCTCCTCAGCCATCTCATCTATTAGTACCAACAATTAAGACAACATCAATACAATGCACCTTTAAGATAAAAAGAGGCGAGCAATTTTACTCTGACATACTTTGTTTTGGGGATTCTCCAGCATTAGGCTCTTGACTCTGCATAACATGGGCACCATGTGAGGAATTATAATTTAATAACTAGTAATGCTAATTTTGATTAACAGACAGTACTTTGATTGACATACCCTTTGTTGTGCAGCTTGTTGTGCATGCATTTCAGCATTTTGCCTTGCAAGCTCGGCCTTCCTCTTGTGCTTGCTCAGATTCTTCTTGTAGTTAGTCACAAATCTATCAAGCTCCCAAAGTGTCTCTGCATCCATGCTATCTATGTCAACCTCAATCTCATCATCGTTGTGCCTCACAGACAAATTCTTGTTTTTAATGATCTGCACAACAGTGTTTAGCTTCTCTATAGGCAAGTTCTGGAGGTTATTGCTGAGTTTTTGCTTCTCTTCAGGAGTCATGTCTCTCTTATCCGGGTCTTTCGCCTTTGGTTTCTTCAATGCTGGCGTACGGGCACTGTATGGTGGAGTATGGCTTATCGGCTTTGATTTGGAGTCAAGAAGCATGCGATGCATTGTGGAATCTGACCTCTCAAGAACACGCAAATCAATTGGTGGAGGTGGAAACTTCTTGGGCAATGGCGGACATGATGCAAGGTACTCAACTTCAGCTTCAATCTCAGGCCACTGCGCCTCAAAGATCCCTAACAACTGCTCAGCCATGAAATGCACATCCTGCCCCTTTGGGTTATACGTCATGGCATTATGGAACGTGAGCCGAACATCCTCAGCAAACTCCCTTGGATTTCTATACTGTCTATGGTTCAGCAGCCCTTTTATAGTGCCAAGGTCCATCGGGTGCTTGATGATCATAAAGTAGTCATGCAAACCTAGCTTGGCAGGATCAACCGGCTTGTTGAAGACCCACCCAAACCTGTGTTTCATGAGCCGTCCAAGCAGTGACTCACATTTCTTGAATGGGTGAGAGTACAACCTCCGCTCAGCAGCAGAATCAACAGACAAGGAATGGCGCTTCTTGTGGTGCTTCGACTTGTTGTGCCCATGTGAATTGGCAGGAGGGAACCTGTCCTTCGCAAGCAAGAACTCCGAATTGTGGTAGTACTGATTAGCCTTTGGTGTCCGCTTCTCCTTCTCGAATGACTCAGTCGGAACCACCGACACGGTCAGCGGCTGGCGCTGGAGCAGCGAGTGGCCAGGTGTGACAGAGGCCCCAGGTGTAGGGATGGGCGTGCCAGGACCAGTGGCAGAGAACTGAGAACGCACATATCCAGCTTCCACTGGTGCTGCTGGCAGCAGCAAAGCTGGAGGCCTCGGTGGTGCTGGTGTCGAGGCAGCTGCCACCGCCAAGGCATCGGCTGCTGCATCTAATTGCTTGCCAAGCGTCCGCACCTGCTCAAGCTCAGCTGCAAGGCGCCTCCGCAACTCCCGCCTTTCCTTCCGCTTCAATGCCGCATCCCTTGCACGCACCTCAACACCATTTGGAAAGGCCCCACCACTGCCACCCCCATCACGGTTAAGACCGGAGGAAGTATTTATGCAGATGACGGCAGCAGTGGCATCCTCTGGAGGTGCCGTTGGGGCGAGAGCAGGAGGGGAAGAGGAGGGCAAAGGTGGCTGCGCTGCTTCAGGGATGGCCGGAGAAGGTGGAGCAACCTTATCAGCAGGTGTGGCTGCCTTCGGAGATGGACGGTGTGGGGATGGCGAAGAAGGCGCTGCTGCCTCTGGTGACGGACGGTGTGGGGACTGCGAAGAAGGCGCTGCTGCCTCTGGTGACGGACCGCGCGGGGACGGCGAAGAAGGGGCTGCTGCCTCTGGAAATGGAAGGTGGGCGGAAGGCGGAGATGAGACCGGCAAAGCCGCCGGAACGGCCGGAAAAGGCGGCGCAACCTCCGCCGTGCGCACGGCCGCCTCCGGAGGATGGGGAAGGGCAGGCGAAGCCGCCGAAACGACCAGAGAAGGCGGCGCGACCCCCGTCGCAGGCGCATCCGCCTCGGGATGTGGATGGGGAGGGGAAGGCGACCGCGGCGCGGCCGGCTCGGCCGCCGGGACAGCGGTAGAAGGCGATGCGACGGGCTCCGCAAGCGCAGCAGCCTCCGGGGCTAGGGTTAGGGCCTCAGGAGGGGAGCTAGGGTTAGGGTCGGGAGGGGGTTTAGGCTTCCTGCCAGGGTACCTGCGTGCGTAGACCTTAATCTCGGCCGACAGCCGGGGCTTCAGGGCGGGGGCGGCTGCCGGTACCGACGTCGTGGCGGCGGAGGCAGATACGGTGGGCGTCGGCTCGCCGCCGCCGCCGGGAGGGTCCGAATCCATGCATAAACCCTCGGGCGTGGGTGGCGGCGGCCAGGGCAGTAGCGAGATTAGGGGAATTCGGGATTGGAGCGGCGGAAATGGAGATCGAGAGGCGGGGGGTTTAGCGGGGTTGGGGAAGACGAAGAACCCTAATTTTGTGGCCACCGTTCCCCATTTTAGGTTAGGGCGGTAACGGCGGTGCGCGGGCGGCGGCCGGGTCAGGGTTGGTTCGGGAAAGGTCCGGTCCGGTCCGGGGTTGGTGCGCTGCGGGTCCGGTCGAGTCGGTTGTGGTGGGGCCGGACGCGTGACGGCGGCGTAGCGAATCGGGACATTCTTTTCTTTCTTCCTCGTGAGTTGTGAGCCTGTGAGACAACATGGCATTTGCTTATTTGCAGATTTATCTATCCCATAGTTAGTTTTTGCATACTCGTCCATGGGGATGCAAATGGCTTTTGCAAATGAACAAATGGGAATTTTGCTTTTTTTAGAGTGGGTAAATGACTAGAAATATACCTTTTGGTGATGCAGATGGTCGGCGACAACAGTTGTGTCTATGGCGGCCCGATATGTAAATGATAAGAACAATATCATTTGGCACTGCTTATATAAGATAATCATCGATGACCGCGGTGTTGCGATAGGATGGGCATAGCTCACCGAACCCTACAGGGTTCACTATCTTGTGCGACCTTAGATGTATGACTGTAGATCTAGGTGATAGGGTTCATCCGTGGTAGGCGACAGTGAGGGTGAAGGGATAGGAAAAGAAAATGGTTGTGGGAGCACGAGCAATGTAGTGTGATTGGCAAAACAACAACTATGGAATCGTTTGCCGGCGAAGATGTAAGAGGTGAAAGAGTTAGTGGTAGGGGTATTAAGACGACGAAAGCTCTGTCATAGACAGAGCGTAAAGGAGAAATTGATGTTGACGCTGGTAGATTTGGTAGGGAGAGGAGAATACATGTAGCTGTAGATAGGGTGACAACTAAATAGGAATAGAGGATTTACGGTGTGAAAGGGATTAGATAATAAAAAGGAATGTGAGGTTGCGTCCATCGTTGCATCAAGATACGAGAGTAATATGTTTGTTCTTAGTCTGTTGAAAGGAGTCACTTTAGATGCATAGGAAGGAGATTTGCTCCCTTTCTTAGTAAAGTTACAAATACTTCTATTATGCTATAACAATTGTTCTCATAGTTAGGGATGTCTGCTATCGCAGAGATGTTTGTAATTAACTTAGCAAAGTTGCAGATGATTTTGAAAAAATGCCGCCTCACCGAATTATGCAACAAAGCAACACTGGAAAAAACTACAAGCCTTATTAAAAAATGCTATCCCTTTTGAAAGTTTTTTATTTCCAATTTAAAAGTTTTGAAAAGACTTTTGGGAAAGTTTGAAGGCGGAGGCGGCCGTGGTGTGTCCGCTTGCACACCACCATAATCTGGATGCATCAAATACTCCTCAAATCAATACATCCGTAGTGTATTGATTCAAGACATGCACTTATTCAACTACTCCATTCTCTCCTCTTTTTTTCTTCTCTTTTTGTGATCATGCGCTCATTCAACTTTCTTCGCACGCTTTTATGTGTTTGAAGACATCGTGCATGCATGTTAAAACCATGCCCTTCACAGTCTATATCGCCTATAGAAAATGAACTATCAAACTAATAAATCTTTTGCCTAACCTGATTGAGTAGTGGGAATCAAACTCTAATCATTGGTCAGAGATGCAATACCTCATAAACAGGCATATCTTCCTACGAATAACATCGACCGTTCAATACAGCTGAATCCATGCCCGTGCACTCTCGGTGATAATTAAATTAACCATGCATTTCACTGCAGCAAATTTATTCGGTGTGTCCAACACTGCAAATTGAGCTAGCTGCCGGTTGAACAAATACAAGCCGTACGATAGACGAGGCCAACCTAACGTAAGCGTGCACCTACACCCTCGCATACCACCCATATATACATATACATGCACGTTCCATACACACCATAGAATTTATCAAAGACATATAAAGATTTATAGGGCTCGGACACACGTTTTTCTAGTGAACACGCACGCATATATGCTTCTAAAAACAATCGTTGTGATCAAAATGGCTGAAAAGCCCGTGGCGAAAACACTTGTAGTTGGTGAAAAAGCATCATATATAGGCTTATTTACCATAATTAAATTTAAAAATTTAAAAATAGAAAAAACATATTAGCCCATCACGTAAAATGTAAACAAATACGAAGAAAAAAAGAACCGGTAAAAAAACTCAAAAAAAAAGTCAAAAGTTCAGAAAAAGACGAAATTTATGAATAGTGCAAAAATAAGCTGAAGCCAAAAGCCCAAGCCATTTTGATCACACCCAATGAACACTAGTATCAAATCTAAAACTTAATCCTAGTAGGCAGGGGCGGAGCCAGCCACGGCCTAAAGCCTCGAACTGGACCAACTACCTTGGACTGAATCTGTAAGGGAACAACAAATCTGCAAAGGAACAATACATCCTCAGATCTTAAGTTTTAATGAGGTTGATCCTCAGTCTCGGACTATAGTCCACTTAACCCAAGACCTAGGTCCACCCCTCTCGTTATCTGGACACAGATTAGCTTCCCCCTCTTATCTTTTAACTGAAAGTCGTACAGGTTTTTATTTTGCTGGTGTAAATTAATATCAATTAGACAAACATGGCATATGTGGACCAAAGTTAGGCCGAAAGCCCAACCTGTGGTTAGCCGAAATTTGGCATAGTGAGATGAGATCCACACATATGTCTAGCCTAGTACTATTAGGTGGGTATGGAGAATTCAAAGAAGTACAAGCCCCAGTCCAAACCTAGGTGTTAATCAGGATACACTCCTTCCTATTCCTGCCGTTGCGAGAGAATGTAAGTTTGCAATAGTTCACCATGCCCAGCCGGCTACATCAGCAAGTAGATTTTCCATTATCTGGGACCTGGCCGGATGTCATGTTCCTGTTTACTGTTTACTTTTCTCGAGGTGAATATGGATCTGTTCTTTTTGTCTGCGGCTTTTGGCTTTTAGCTGAAATTTTTGAATTTTGGTTGTTTACAGTACAGATTACGGAGAGATCGATACTCACTTGCGATTTTAGCTGGTACAGGTGTTGGGCTTTTAACGTGTACTACGTTTAACTTGTAGATCCCGTCTTGAGAAAATACTCCGTTTAAAAGTTATGTACTGTAGCGACTGCCAAAAGCTGGGCGGCTTGTGCCCTGCCGAACACCCCCTATATCAATTCATTGCTGCATAAAATCTAGATTAAGCTGGAATTAATCCACTCTATGTTTGGGAGAAACCAGTTACATATGTAGAAATTTTCTTAGAATCTTTATAACTTTTTTAGTTAAGGGTGCTCGAGTCTGGCCATCAGATCATGAAGTCTTTGCACAATTCCTTCAGCGAAGTGGTCATAGCCTGATGCCTGAGCAAGCTCTTAGGTCGGGTTCTCGAGCAAATTATTGATCCGTTGAAGCTCTTGAGCCTCTTCAAGCTGATACTGGACACACCCAGGCAAAGACCTCTAGACAGCCGGTCTCCTTCTTTGAGCGATCTTAGGATCCTCGATCCCTGATGCTGGCTGGGGCTGCCTCACAGGAGAGTGATTATTTCTATGATTTCTCTCACGCTCATCGGAGTACTGATCGGACTCATCACTAGAGGTCTCTTCACCATCCTCACAAGAGGCAGGAGAGTGTGATCGGCTGGGAGCATCCTCAGGCCTTCCTCCGAGAGAGTGATGAGGATCTGCGAGCAGGGCAAAGACTTCCTATCTAGAATCTCCACTTCTGGAGGAATCCCCCTTGTCTAAAGAATCATCGAGCGAGATTGCCTCATGGCCTGGAGTAAACCCCGCCAAGTAGGGGAATTCTAGAGTAAACCTCGCCAAGTAGGGGAATTCTGAGTTATAACTGTCCCCGGCATGATCTGTTCCCTGGGAAAATACGGGCAAACATGAAGAGTGACCACCCATTCTCTTTGCATATTCGACCGGAGAATCACCACCACCAGTTGGCGATGGATTCCCGGATTGGCTAATTCCAGAGCTAGCTAAAATTGCTCGGGGTGTCGCCGTGGGACTCAAACGCTTGGGGGAAGGCTCATTGTCGTGTTGCAAGTCCTCATCATGGTCGAGTTGACCCTTGACACTTGGGGGAAGTAAGTCCTCTGTTAGGCATACTGCCGTGGGAGATTTGGATCCCTCATCGCCTTTCCTACGGTGGGATCTTCGAGGTTCCGTGACAGATTTCCAAGGAGACTCCCACCGTCAAAGGATTGCATCGTCTGCTCAAAATCGTAGCAGGCCTCCATGTCGAGGTCTGCATATTCGCCAAGTCGAACCAGTTCTGTCCGTTCCACTCCCCTGCCATGAGGATATTAAGAGAAAGAGAACTCTCATGCCATAAAATTACCAGGATCTTGGAAGAAATCTTCCCTGCAGTCAGCGCCAATTGTCGGTGTTTTAATACCGATCTTACGTATGATTTATTTGGATTCGGAAAAACTCTTATCACTAAGACCTGGTAATGCAGAAGGAAGACACATGAATTTTTATACATATTCGGGCTTTCTCCTAAAAATAATAACCCTACATCATGTGTTGCTATTGCTTAGAGAGTAAAGTTACAAAGTGTGTAACCAGAAATGCTTTGTACTATCTCTTGCTTGGATCTCTCCCCCTCCGACGTAATCCTTTATATAGTTGACCAAATGACGGCAGCTGTCTTGTGCCAAAATGTAGGACCGAAATGGCAACAGAGGGGGGGTGAATGGTGCCTTCTAAAAACTCCCCAAGTACTCACACGACAAATCGGGCGAAAGAACTAGCTTCTTCGATCGAACACACGTGGTCGTAAGCCAACTGATGGTCGAACACCACGTGGTCGAACACTTGCCTGAGCCGACAAAAGAAATCAAGCAGTGATAACTGAGAGGATGAACCAAGAACAGAAGGACTCGAGGCGCACAATCATCCGGTAAAGTGAACTTCTCTAATTCGACTCCTGCTCTCGGGAATGAACTGGCCAAGTGGCCTTGAGACAGATTCCCAGGTCTGAGCTAATCAAAGCACACAAAGACGAAAGCAGACTCACGAAGAAGAGAGGAGAGAAAAGGATAGCAAGAAGTCCAAGTTCTCAAAACAGATCGCAAACAAGTCAATCACAACATCTCAAGACGAGAAAACAAATAGAGGAAGAGAGATGAATGATTGATAATGGAGGTTTCTGACCACTCCAACTGGGAGATACATGAGCACACTTGCTCCATCCCGAGAACCCACATACTCACAAATAACAAAGGAAGAACAGAGCAACTCGGGATCGGGATCTCACTAGTACCCGAGCTCTACCTCTCTATTTATAGCCACACACTCACACACCAAAGAGGAGGAACCCGCAAACCCTCACCTAACACCGGGTTTTCAACTCACTTTACCCACTAGCGAGAACGAGCTCCAGTGCTTTACAGTTACACCCAACGGCTCCTTTGCTTTGCCCGTTAGCGCCAACAACTCTGTGCATTGGCGAGACACGACTTCCCTTTGCGACTTTCCGCATTTCTCCAAAATGCCACTCCACCGCCTTCCGGAAGCTTCCTCCCGCCTTGTCGTCCAAGCTTGCAACCACCTCGCAAGACTAGGTCTCCTTCGGCTTCCTCGGTCGTTCGGACCTCGACATCCCCATGTCTAGTCCCGACCACTCCAAGCCTCATCAAGACTTGTCTCCAAGGTCCCGCAAATATTACGGACAAGCAAACCATTACATAGCACCACACAACACAATGTGTACAGACATCGCATAAAAGGAACTCAAAACATGCTTCACAAGGTCGTACATTCACTACGATCGGTCAAAAATACTTAAACATTAATTCTCAAGACCTACGATCGTTACCATAGACCATATCGACCACCCGGTGGTCCTTACGACCGCCTTAAAGCTAGCTACGACCATCACAAGTTTCGGTTCCAACTTACCCGACCAAGTTGTACCAACTTATGACTGGTGAAACCATAGATCAAGACTTTCTTAAGTCCTACGACCACATCTCAAGATGATACGACTATCTCGAAGTCCATACGACCGGTTCCCGAGACTACGACCAAAACCAGAGATTCCATCGTGGTGAACCACTTTCCGACCACGTTCATCGCTTTCCACCGTGGTGAAACCCTTCTCGATCACGCATCGACTTGGTTCATCGTGGTGAAGCCCTTCCAACAACGTTTGAACACTTCCGACCGCGATGCGCCACTTGCGACCACGCTCCAAGCTCGTCGACCGCATCCGACCGAGCTACGACCATGTTCGCCCATAACGTGGTGAAACCCGCTTCGTTCTTAGGAAGAGAAATCTGCGACAACGTGGTCGTATGATGCGCCGACCACCGACTACGCCTTACGATCGCGTTCTCGTCGGTGTGGTCGCGCGCCGACCACGACCAAGCGTGGTCGTACTGAGGCTTCGACCACGCCAAGCGTGGTCGAATAGATTTTCGACCACGGCAAAACCGATCGAGACTTCCGGTGACCTACGACCAAGGTCGAGTGGTCGAACGCCATGTGGTCGTCTGACCTTCCGACCACGCCGAAAGAGTAAAACATTGTTTCCGGCTTTCATTGCGATAGAGTGGTCGTAAACAACCGGTGGCTCGATTGGCGACAATAAGTTCATAACTCGCCCGACGGGCTTCGACCACAACCAATGTGGTCGTAAGAGCCACGACCACGATCGAAGCTACGACTTTGCACAGAAGGCGATTCCGATCACTTCTAAGGCTATGACTTGGCAGGAAGTGCCCAACCCAAACTAAACTTTCTAAAACAAGAGTCAATTACTCATCACAAACATGTGGTCACCTCCACATGGACTCTCACAAAACACGTCCCAACGGTTCAAATGATAACCGTCTGTTGGAAGTTATTATTAGAGATATATGAGAGCGGTTCATCATATAACGGTTGTTGTCAGAGAGAGATCGTGTACGGTTCATTATCAAGAATTAATCTAGAACTACTTACAGAACGTAGTAATTCCAAAATCTAGAAGACCTAAATGCAAGTCGCCGTACTCAACACCCCCAATCTCCTGTCGCAGCTGCTCGATCTTCCGAATGGTCATCAATCGTGCCACCAATCTCCCGTCGCAGCTACTCGATCTTCCGAATGGGCATCAACCACGGTACGTCTCACCGATCGAAGCGCCCTCACCCAGGCCAGAACGAAACAACTGTTGAACGCCGCCGGCTTCTCATGGACTCAATTCTTCACCGTCGACTACAAGAGTTTTATTTTTTATTTTTATTTTTATTTTTTTGCGAGGAACTACAAGAGTTTTATGGACTCAATTACGTGGCTATGTTATGGATTTACAACGAGGAAATATTTTTCTTTCTGTTTTATCTAAACTAGCTACAAAATATTTATAAGATACCGTAGCAGTGACGAACTATTATATTATTGATGGCATCACTATTCACTAATCAGAAAAGGATTCGGCGCTCAAGGAACGGGGCATTAACACTGGAAGATGGAACCCAGTAGCTCGAACCCGTTTGCGTCGTTGGGTCTTCTGTCTTCTCCACTTGGGAAGTACAGCTGCACAGGACAAGCTCCGCACAGGACCGGACGACAAGACGACAGGTCGGTACTCTGTTGATATGGTTGATGGTTTATAACTAAGACTAATGATTCTTAAGTTTTAATGTGAGTGTTTGTGTGAATAAATCAAAACTAATAAGGCACTTTAAAAAGAATATTATGATAAACCGTTTTAAAAGACGACGAAGAAGTAATCCTGCTTGTTTGTTCGAGAGAAGTCGTATGATGGATTTTTTTGGATTTATAGTTTGGTTTTCTACAGTAACTAGTTTTTAAAGGGAGTATTTTTTTAAAGATGGAGTATACAAGTCAATTGTAGAAAACGTTGTCCGGCCTTCGTCTATATTAGCTAAAAGAACTCTGGTTCAGTCCTCCCGAAGGTGTAGGAGGTGCTAACACCTCCACTAGATCTGACCATCCATCTGCCAGGGGTAAGGTTGTACATTCATGTGCACCCACGTTGACTAGAGGGTTAAGTGATGAAAAAATGACGATTCGATTGCATGATGCCGGGCGGCGGCGCACGAGCGATCGAGATCGGGAATCGCGGCGCGCGCCACGAGCGATCAACCCGTCTTGCGCGGCGTCGTGACTCACGTGAATGGATTGATCTTGCCGTCGATTGCGGCGCGCGCTGAGAGAGCCGCGGAGGGGAGGCGCCTGCGGACATCGAACATAGTTGATGATCTCATCAAGCATGACCGCCTTCCGGTGAACTAATCGGATCCAATTCAAGAAACACAAGTTCATCACTCACGCATGTGTGAGTCGTCGTCTCGTTGTACGGTGGCAAGAGCAACCACCACGCACGAGGTTAGAAGCGTCGAGTCTTTAGGCGCGAAGGGCCTCGGCGGCGTGATCAAGCGGTAGCCATCTGGATGCTGATGCAAGCTGTGCAAGAGATTAGAGGTGCATTCAGCGTTGTAACATTTTGGACGAAATTACTTCTTTACCCACTTTACCTAGCACCACTCCTACACACCACTCGGAGACACGGAGGTGTTAAGATCATGAGAACCGTTAGATAAGCTATATTAGACGGCTGAGAACAAGCGTATGTACCGAACCAGAACTCAGCTAAAATCGCATGCAAGTATTTCTCCGTACTTTTTTTTTCATGAATATATAAAATTCAAAATTTTAAGTTAAAAACCGTAAAACATAGCCCAAAAAACTTATCCATAAATAATAAATTATAAGCTAAAAGAAGGGTCTTTGTTGGCACATGACTATTATTACACATGCACATTACAGCATGAAAAACGTTGAGAAAAGTTGCGGCTGATATAGATTTGCATTATTCTTTGATCAAGGCCTCGATCTAGCGCAAATCAACATCCGCATATTGAAGTGCAGAAATGAAATATCGATCACATCGCGCACACATGACACAAGCCAACTTAACATTCGCAGAGTTAAAAAAAAAGAGTGGGAAACATACTACGGAGTACGGACCGGCACTTCGCTGATGTTAGACAATTGGGTTGGAAAATCAGGTAGGTAGAGAAATGGTGACGAATGATAGCACAATCGAGGCAGCTGTTGATCAGATCAGTGATGCTCGGGGTTAGAGCCCCCGGGGCTGACCCTCTTTGACCCATCATACCCTGTCTCCGGCGTCTCTCGCGGCCACGTCGCGGTCGTGCTCGCCGTCGGGCTGCCGCCGATGACAACGGCGTCCTGCAGCCAACGCCAGCCCAGCGGGGGGCCGTCGGAGAGCGGGACGGGCGACGAGGCGACGACGAGGACGACGCAGATGCACAAGCACAGGGCTAGCTTCATGGTTGATCTGTGTGCCTCGCTGACTACCTAGCTAGTTATCTTCCTAGCGAACTACAGCTATGGCTATCTATCGCAAGCGGAAGCTGCAGATGATGAGCAAGAGCTAGCTCGTACGTGCATTTATAACCCCAGCGTTGGGATTTTTTTTATGGGTATTGATAAACATCATCCAATATTTTCTTTCTAACTATCATTCAGATTTGTGACCGTTGGATTAAAGATCCAAGGGTCACAAATTCTCCCCACCCCTCTAAAAAAATTCACTCTACTCTAAAAAAATTCTCCCCTCCTAAAAAAAAAGAGACCGTTGGATCTCTAATCCAACGGTCCGAAATTTGGATGATTATTGGGAAGAAAATATCCGGTGATACCTATACACAAGAGGTGCATCTCATCTGACGTCTCTCTCTTCTCTTCTCCCCTCTAAAAAAGATCTCTTCCTCTCACATACATGTATTCTCTCTCATACGTACCAAGGTCCTATTCCAAATACTCAGAAATAAAAAGCTATTTAGAATGCTTTTACTTTTTAATGTGATTTTTCTTTGTATTATCTGTAAAAATATAATAATATTTTTATTTTTCTATTTTATCTTTATTTTCTTTTATTGAATATCTAAAAAAGTTAACAACTACTACAATGCCATTTTAGCTAAAATTCACGACACTTTTGAATAGGGTCTAAGAATATTGTTTGGTCACTGTTCTCTTTGGCGCCTAAAACGGTCTCATCGTTTCAAGAACTAATTGTCGTTTATGTTTATTTGGCATTTAAATTTTGGTGAATGAAGTTTTTTGATTCTTACGTATTAGATGAGTTCTTTAGAAATAGAAAAATTGTGAATAGCTGTAGCTTGCTATATGTGAACACTGAACATAGATAATGACCAAGTAGTAAGCTCATTTCTGTTGAGGAGCAGGATAGCTAGTTTCCTTTCATTAAGGCAAAACACTACACTTCGGCTAACTATATTCGTTTATCAGTCTAGGCATCGGCTGGCATATGTCTTGCTAATGCCTCGCTCATTTCGGTTTAATCTTCTGATTTCTGATTTATTGTTTACTATTCCTAAATTTCATCTTTTTCTGACTTTTTATCTTTTTTAGCTTTTTATCGGTTCTTTTTTCCATATTCATTTGCATTGTCCGTGATGTGCTAATATGTTTTTATTTTTATTTTTTTAAAATTTAATTACACCAAATAAGCCACTATCAGTTACAGTAAAATTTTAGCTAGCTACAGTAAAACCTCAGTTATAAATCACTTTTTTCAACCTAAATGAACAGCACCTAAAATAGGTCACTTCGACCATTGGGTGGTCTCAAGTTCTGTGCAACCATAATATGGCTGCGGTTTATTGCTTTTGGCTGAAATTTTTGAATTTTAGCTATTTGTGACAAAGATTACAGAGAGAGATACTTGCTTGTGATTTTGATTGATACAAATTTTGGGTTTAACATGTACTATAATTAACTTGTAGACTCTGTTTTAAAAAAATACGCCGATTGAAAGTTAGATACTATAGCAAAAACTAAAATCTATTTTTAAAAACCGTTAAAAACAGATCCTATATCGCTCGCGCCCTCTCCAGCCGGCGTCTAATTGTAGCTATCACCTTGCACAACGGCTTCCAGGACCGAGGGCAGTGCCGACCCACCCTCCATTCTCCCCGATTGTCACCTCTCCTCCATCCTCCGTCCTAGGACAACATTCTCGGCCATGAAATCCGGCCAGCCACCGGTACCGAAATTTTTTGTATACTCGGGATCTGGCATAAAATGCCCCGTTGATTCCCATTTTTGTGCAATGGAAATCACTTTGCTTGTTAATTAGTTGCTACAACTTATGTAAACAACATTGTCGAAATTTTTTGAAAAAACATCGGGAAATTTAATATCGCGCCGAGAATTTCCTAGAATTAATCGCCAGGAAATTTTTCTCGGCCGGAGCCGAGATCGTCTATCCTTGTCATCTCCGGCTCTCCGCTGCTCGCCACACCGATCCTCCGAGTGCAGGTTCAGCAGCGCTCCCACTGCATGCCACTGGCCATCGTGCTAGCTTCGCTACCTAGTGAACCTCAACACCCTAATCGGAGCTCAATCTTTAGCTGGTATGATCTAATCTAATGGCTCAAAAAGTGATTACTTTCTAAGGAGAAATGGTTCTTACGAAATCCTATATAGCTTAATACGCGGTTGCAATTCTGACACAAATATTACATCCAGTCACCAATAAATGATTTTTTTTTAGATATAGGTATGGTCTCCAAAACGTAAATGGATCATTAATTTTGATTGCAATATTATTGATAAAACCTAATAAAATTATGATATTATAAAAGTATTTTTAGAGACAAATTTACTCATATCTTATTAGCCCATTCGAAGTACTTAATTAGTGGAAGTGTGTTTCTGGATGCTTCGGCGTGACACGGTTTGCACTGCATGTTGGCTGAGTTGCGTTTCGAAATTGGGAGTTTCTGCTAAGAAGTCAATACACGATCAGAGACCACTTCCTCCTTTCATATTTATCCAACGTAATCCACAGTCATCAACACACTTTTGCAAGTCATCGAGCATTGCAAAACCGTAATCTACTTCTGCATGTCATAACTCATAAAGCATTTCCTTGATTAGATCTGTTCTCGACTCATAACATTTTGACGTGTTGATCGTACTGGTTTCGCATTCATGTCCTCATCCATGGGTTTCGACACATGCATTTCGCCTCTAGATTTTCATTCACGCACTTCAACGAAAAAAATTTTATTCTTGTTGATATTGAATAGCAAAGTGAGAAGGCCCCATCGTGAATATGATGAACAATTGGCTTAGCCAATTGTCAAGATGCAATTTGGTTTGCTGAAAATTTAGACCTTTAGGTTTTGGACGGTCTGACCAGTCTAGAAATACGATCATATGGTTCGACCAGATTGTGCGGTCAGGCCGACAGCATTAACGCATTCAGACCGGCCTAAGGCGTTTAGATCGGGTGTTAAATGGCGGTTGACATATTTTAGAGAGGTGTTTCAGTGGTCTATGAGAGGATGGTCTGATCAGCCTCTAGCTGACGGCCAGTTTGGCCAAGTGTGTTCAAACCAGCCTGTGGTTGGAGGTTTGATCGATATGAGAGCACAGTTAGATCAGTGTCCTGTTTTCATAATTGGTTTAGGTATGGTAATTTGGGCTTTTGATATTGACAAGGCTTGGGAAGCCTTGCGTCAGTGTCACTACTACAAAACAGGGCTATACTAGATGCCTCGTCACAGACGGTTCATGGAGAACTGTCTGTGCTATAATTATCACATACGGTTTTATAAGCGTGATCATGTACCATCTATGATACGTAACTATCATAGACGGTTCTTCTTAATAACCGTCTATGATAATTCACAAATGGTTTTTAATACGAATCATCTGAGATAATTGCATATATCACAGACGATTTTTTATTAGAACTGTATGTGATAGTTCACAGACGGTTATTAATACGAACTGTCTGTGATGGTTGCGTATCATAGATAGCTTGTGGTTGGAATCATCTGTGATATCGCTTCGTCTCCTCGATGCGCGCCTTTCGATCGTTTCAGCTCCCTGTTATGCCTCTTTGTCTCATGCACCGAATGTATTCCTTGTTGTATAAAAATGATCATCCACCACTGAAGATTAATTCACACATATCCTGTATGAGCACCTCGTTGGCCGACTATCTTCCTTATCTCTCAAGCACAAATAAATGGCTCCCTACTTTTCCTTATCGTCTGCATTGATGGCCAATCTGGCCATCCTTGACGAGCACCACTTCGGCTGTACATTGGCGGATGCTGCGAAAGGACACTATGCCAACAGTGTCCTCCTCCTATGTCCGAGGATTGGCTAAAGCAGTTGAAGGCCACCTTCCACCGTCTTGACATCCTCCACCGTCGTACCTTCCAGTTGGTCTCCCGCTTTTGGTGAGCTAACCTCGCCATCGACATGGTCCTCCACAACGATTTTACATGTCTCCAGAAGGCTTGTCATCACTTGGAGTGCTTAGTCGAGGCGGCGGGCAACTAAGTCAAACTTGCCAAGACACCTCAAGAAAGGGAAGAGAGCCTATAGGCTCAATTCGACTTGGTTATTTAGTCGGAGGGTGTTCGGGAGACACTTGAACAAGCACGTCAATGGGTGGATATATTTCGGGCTTCATTCGCTGATGATCCCAAACCATCTGATGTCGACCACGTCGCCTACGAAGCTTTGAAGCCAGACATAGCATGCTACCTCCGTCACTAGAAAAATCTTAGTTTCTACTTTTTTTGTTATCTTTTGTAAGAAGCGACTGGCTACGCTGTTTGGCCATATGTAAAATAAAGCAGTTGAATTTGTATCAACTATCTTCTATATATATAAATGGTTTCGGTATAAAGAAATGACATCATTACTGACCGGTAAAAAACAATTAAGTAATACATATTTACTCCTGAGGCATTACTAAATTTGCATTTATATATATGAAAAATAATTTAGAACCATTATCACAGACGGTTATTAATGAGAACCATCTGTGATAATTAGATATCATAGACTGGTATTGATACGAACCATTTGTGATAATTATATATCGCAGACGGTTTGCGGTTGGATGTGTTTGGGATACGCCACGTTATTAAATGCCTAGCCAGCGGGGTCTCGATAGATCGGTCTTCATTGCGCTACATTGAAGGAGGCGGTCGGCTTTGAGGAGTTTGGTGAAAATATACCGCTTGTAGATTGACTTGTTCTTGGTGATTAGGATTAATCACTACGGCAACATGCATGACTAGGACTCACTGGATTTTGATCATGATTCTACCAAAGTAAAGTAAGGTAATATAACTTGATTTCTTACTTAGTGGCAACCATGACTTTACCCTTGTCCAATAAAACAATTGACAGATAAATTCATTTCCTCCATATATGACTCTATTGTACTCCTCCCTTCATTTGCAATGGCCAAGACTAAATTTTGGAATCACATAGGTCGTTCAACGGTTACATTGCCTAGGGAGGGAGATATAGGAAATTCTATGCCACACTGTGACACATGACGCGATTTCTCGTACCAGTCACCATCCATTCCATCGGTTTCCCCTACCGGTCGCCATCCATTCCATCGGTTTCCCCTACCGGTGCCAACGATCAAGGTTTGCTCCACCACTTTAGCATTTTTCCCCTCTGTGGTGTTCATGTTTATCGCGTGCTGGCTGGTGTGCTGTCTCTCCGCCCATCGTGTATGTCCACCTCTGCTTCTTCTCTGTTTCTTGGTAGTATATTTGTTCCCATCTTCAAATCCATGGCAAAGATTGCAAGCTCTTTTCCAAATCTGGATATTTCAGAGCCTAGAAGTCAAGATTTAAATGCCGATTTATTACTAGCTTGAACAACATTCTCGTTGGAGCCACCAGCGAGCTTTACCTCCTCAGGCACTCGATGTAGCATAGGAGACAAGTGCCATCGAGTAGGTGTACACCGGTCTCCAAGTGAGCTACATCTCCTACTCCTCTTCGTCATCTGGTTCACGCTGGCCACCCTCAATATCTTTGGTGGTTTCAAGCTGAGGTCCTTGCCAGCCACATACTTTACCTCTGGCAAACACAAGAGAAGGTTCAAGTCGGCCGCTCTCCATATCACTAGCAAAGAGGTTGATTCAAGGTTGCTGTAGACATACTTCTACAACTTCGGCAATGTGCTCTAACTTTCTTCACCCGACTGGTGAAGTTAGATACGATGCCATGGAAGAAGGGTATGGTTGTAATTTTTATCTTCTCATCCTTCTGTGTAACATTTGGAACTTGTACTGTTACTGCTGTAATGAGACAGGGATAGGCCCATTGGGGCCGTATTTTCTTCAAAAAAAAAAGACCATGGAGAAACCTAACAAACAAACCAATAATATCGGACAACAATGCCTGATCCGGAGAAGGATATACACACTTTGATTAGGTTAATTGTATTGCTTCTGGTACTTTGCTGTATGCTGCACTAACTGAAGAATTCGATTGTTTCATTCCACTCCAAAAAAGGGGAAAGAACTCAATGGATCAAAAAGTTATGTACCTCACCGTGAATAATGCATTTGATTTGAATGTGCTGCTTCTCATCGATCGATCGGCATTGGCGCAAACAAGTGTATAATTTGAACTAGTACATTGGAGCAATTAGAATACCTCACACTTGGCCAAAGTCGCTCCGGATAGAAATGGGCTTGGGTTTCTTCTTTTTAGTTTTTAAAAGTTGTTTTTTGTTTTTTATAGTAACTAAGTTTCAAACGAAATATCTTTTTAAAATAGGATCTACAAGTTAATTATAGTACACACTATAGCGATTTCCTTTATATTGACCAAAATCACGTGTGAGTCTATGTTATTCCATACTCTTTCGTACAGATAGACTAAAAGTTATAAACCGCAGCCAAAAAAAACATATCTCAACTAAAATTTCTGTGCACGTCCCAATCTTGATATTAAAAGTGACTCAACTTTAAGTAGAACTCTAGCTCAACCACCAAGAATTCCAATTAATCTGTGACTCCATCTCAAGTCGACAAGTCATACATATTAAAAAGGATGTGTGTCATACAGAAATAAACTTAAGTTCCATTGGAGCAATGTGCGGATATATGTTTTTGCTAGTTAGGTCATCTCGCTTGCACGACAAAAATGGTTTATTTGCCTGGTCCCCTCTTCAAGAGGAAAAAAAGGAATCTTAATTTCCGGTGTAATTTGGTTAGGAATTGTTGATCAAAGTTGCATCAGTGCTTGAGGTTTGAACAGGCCTGTAGCAGTGGCACATTCAGAATTTTATGTGCGTGGGGTCTATTATAGGTATGTAAAATTATGTGAGGTTTGTTTATGTAAAACTAGCTGAACTACCTACGTAAATATGCAGCCATATTTGAACTTACGGCTGTATAGATATACAACTCTAATGTCTATGATTTGAAATTATACATGTAATAATTTGTTGTACAATTATAATAGCTGTAATATCTATATATGATTAACCATAGGCTGTCCACACCAAAATAAGAGGTGCAAGCTCTTATTCTCTCAATTAACTAGCGACTTTCTAGGATTAATTTTCTTTTTTACTGATTATTGTCAGAAACTCGGAATTTCTAACCCCCAAAGTGAAAGAGGTATATTTAATCAAACCAATTTTTTTTATATTTACGTATATTTGTTGCATTTTTATGGTTCGTTTGTAAATTCCTATGTGTATAGGGTGTGTTTGCAAGGTGTTGCTATGTCCTTGGACCAAAGCTCGGCAGTGATCGGTTGGGCTTAAGCTTCTGGCTTCCAGCTTATTTTTCACTATTCATAAATTTCGTCTTTTTCTGAATTTTTGGCTTTTTGTTGAGCTTTTTTGCTGGTTCTTTTTTCTCTGTATTTATTTGTATTATACGTAATAGGCTAACATATTTTTATATTTTTTAATTTTTTAAAATTTAATTATGCTAAATAAGCATCTGTCAGCTACAGTATTTTTTTCAGCCAGCTACAGTATTTTCAGCCATAAGCCATAAGCTTTTAAGCCGAACTGATCACCACCCTAACCCACCAAAATAATCTATCTAGTGTGAACAAATAATTCGGTGCTGCGTTGGAGCAGCCGACACATCGAACTGCACTTCAATGGCAGCATATAGATGTGGCCACTTGCCATCCTGGCAGCCACACGCAGCAACTTCCCCTCATGTACTCATGGTTTCTGATGCACAGCTATCAGGGAGGTGCTTCAATATTTTCTTTAAAATAATTTGTACAACTTTTAAAGTGGAACTGAATGTTGAATAGTGTTACTTATCCTTTCGTGTGCTTTAAAATTAGCGTTATTTTTATTAGAGTGGAAAGCATTGAAGCACTACTCTTGCCATGTGTGGTTACCCACTGCACATGGAAACCCCTCCTTTTCTGAAATCATTCAGGAAGAATCAGGCCTACAGAGCCCATATGTTTCGTTGACACCAAAGGTCACAAAGATTTTTGGCTTTGCATTAGACCTGAAGGGCACCTAAAGAGAATCAGCCAAGCATCACAAAAAGTCGCGAGTGATCAGTTGAGTTCCAGCTAGTTCTGCATTTGATCAAAGAAAATGCTAGAGTTTAGTGACGTCCTTGATGTACGGATCACTGCACTTTTGTGGCCTTTCTTTCGCCAACTGAGGAAAGATTGCGCAACTAGGCTGGTCCCTAGCAGAGATTCATGAATCCAGCTCTCATTTTTATGAAGGAAAATGCTTTTCTGAATTGGAACAGCAAGTGGCACCTTTTTTCTATTTTCCAATAAACAACCAAGTGGCATCTTTTGCAGCTATATTTCAGTTCCATGGTTGTAATTCAGAATTTGATATGCTAATTGTTCGTTTGTTGTAAGCTCAAAATGGAAAGCTGTAGTTGCTCTTTTACTTCCCTTCGCCAATCTTCTCATCCAAACAATTTCATCTCATATTCCTTTTTGTGGACAATGACGGATCATTAGTACGCTTGCATGATTCATAACGAAACCGAATCTTTGTGAAAGCAAATGTTGAAGGAAAAGAGCCTTGTTTCTTGCTATTTACCTATTACTTATGTTTATTTCCCTCTCCAACATCTCTTTCGAACTTTGATGTCATGAAACGGAAATATGGAATATTGAGGTAGGTAAATACACCGGTTACGCAACAGACACTGACTTTGCATAAGCTCTGACTCAACAGACGTTTTGTCATGTTTTGCGACAGAGACGTCGCAGCATGCACTGCCATCGTCATAATCCATTGGAGAATGGTGATTCCAGTATCAGAGTTTTGATGAAAACAAGGTACCAAATACGGATATATTCGGATTCAGATTTTCAGACTACAGGTGTTTCAACACTTCCTGAACATATGGTTCCAACCAGGCTGGAATATTCTCCCCTCATAATTCATAATACTCTTAACTGATATTAGATCTCTACAGACTCTACTCTTTCAATATATCCCTTTGCTTTAGCACTGCATGGGGGCTTTAGAATCCCAATTCTACATGTAAACTAAAATTTATCAGTAGACCTATTCAAATGCCTGACAGGTTGGGCTTTTGCTTTTTCATGCTTTATGCACCAATGTCAAATCAGACCTCAAAATGCTATGCTTAAGTTTGTGTTGGGCCTTCGAAGAGGATCCCTCCCACATAAGGGGCGGTTGAATTCTTGCAAGGAAGGAGCAAAAATGAGATCTCATTGCCCACAAGTGCATTATTATGCGCAAGTTATCTTTGCTTTGTGTAACTGAGGAAATTTAGTATTGTTCTTCAGTTGATCCCTCTTTGGACGTCACTAACGAATATGGACAGAAGATCGCAATCTTTTTACTTCAGGGAACCTTATTCAAGATCACTAATAGAAATGAAATGGTAGATATGAACGTTTTTATAGAACGTTTATGGTTGATTAGATCAAGTGCTAAAGTGACGTGGGCACGAAGTGTGATCTGGATTGCAACTGAAACGAGCACGTAACTGAAAAGGCCAGGATAGAATATTAATGAATGAGTTCACCATCCAAATTGTCAGTCAATGAATCGCTTCGCCGCAAAACAAAAGGCGAAATACTGTCCGGTGGAAGTTAAAGCTTAATGCACTAAGCATGTAAGGTGGTATCTGCTTTCTAAGTTAACATAAGTTTCTAGCAGTGGTATCCTAGTAAGAGTAGAAGTATATCAAATTGATGTGACTAGTCAAACATAATATGTACACTATTCTCACAAAAAAAAGGAGATAAGAGTACAGTACGCTAAAACCGATCCATATGCAGCAACTGGCAAATGCAAATATATAGCACCAGTGCTCGTATGTTCAATATACTTCATGAGAACACAATGAAGAAACTTTCAGTTTAGAGACACTGATACTTACACACAATTACAAGGACACTGATAAGGTGAATCCTGAGGGTCTAAAGTGTTAGTCAAAGCTAATACAAACCAGAAAGTAGCACTCGAAACTCATATAAGCAGGTTTTACATTTTGCTGACACCAATTATTAAAGTATTCTCTGCAAATAAAAATGAAGATATAGAGCTTAAATGTACCATAATTTGTTAAGCAGAAGCACAAGCGAAATATACTAGCAATGAATTAGTATATTCCGGTACTGTAACCTTTGAGACAACTAGCAATATTTTTCCAACTTCATTCATCTGCATGCTGCAGCATCCCACTGAAGATGTACATCTATGTTGTTGCGTTGTTGCGAGTACATGAACCTCAGTAGCAAAGTACTCAAAAAAAATCCTTTCAACGGAGTAAGGTTTAATTGAGCAGACACATTCTACTATGTTCTTGAGGCAAATCAGCAAGCTAAATTAGAATTATCAACCCTCTACATAGAATAACGTTGTAAGGTTCAGTTGACAAAAAAAATCCAACTTAGGCATTTTGAATAACAAGAAGTGAAAGAAAATGGTTAGCATATCATCAGAAAACTGAAAGTACCCACAAGCTTACATAACTACAATGGTCTGACATAGAGATTCATCCTTAAAATCAATTGTAATGAGATTTCATAGAAGGAAACTTGAACAGGGATACAGAGAATACTAGTTAGCACTTACCAGATATTCCTGTTAAGGAGAATGGTTCTGATTAGACGTAAGCAACTAGATCATCTGCCAAGAAAATCATTTGAAGCAATTTCCAATAATGCAAATGCTTTCAACAGATGGCTGCTGTTCAGTGTTCACATACACCCAACGGGTCCATCAGTAAGGGATCTAAAAGGATTTCTTTTCCGTATGCAAAGATTGAAAGCCCTTGGTGTGCTGTTTGCTGTACTGTGGTGGTGTCACATACACCCAATGGGTCCATAGTCGTTTGGTGTGCCATGGTGGCGTCGTGGTGTGGCTGTTGCCTCGGTGTGCACCCTGGTGCTGGCGGCTACACTCTTATAGCCCTTGCAAGATCACAATTTCTTCAGTTTGTGCAGCTTCTTGTTGGTTGCTGGCTCTAGGCTTGGTTGTTTGCAAGTTGGGTGAGGGTTGTGTTCTGTCGTTGCCCCACAAGGTGTTAGCATTGTTGGTGTCTTGGTAAGAGCTCCATGTTTGAGGCTTCTTCCTCAGTGTTGGTGTTCCCCCCTCGGAGCTTGGTATTATATTCTCTTCTTTTGACATGAATGGCAGAGCTCCAGCCATCGGTATCAAGAAAAGATTGAAAGGATCAAAGAGTTAAGCTACTGATCAAAATTTATCAGATACTTGTAAAAAGCATTAGTTAATGTTATTACAGAACTGTTCTTTCACAAGATAATTCCTATGCAGAAACACCAATGGTGGGAGCCATCAGTAATGTATTCCATAGGACCTTAACAGGCATCATCCCCCATGATCATCTTTAATGATCCGACAAATGATCGAAGAAATATTGGAGCAACCAGCTTAAGACAATTTAGGGAGAGACTCAAGCAGGCTAGTGATTCAAAACATCGGAACTGCATCGAAGTATAGCTACCTGTTGTTACTAACTGAATGCAAGTTGCACTTTCTCCTGCCTCTCTACTAGGATGCATGCACTGTCATTTGTCAATGCCAGACAAACTGCCAATTGATCGATCACAAATCAGACCTAAGCACAGGCAACGGAAGATGTTGGTAATCTGCTTCGGTGGGACTAGTACTGCGACGGCAGCCACACAGATGAGAAATGAGTTTTCCAGTTTCATTGTTTGCACACTAAGCAAGAGGCTCAAAACCCTGCTAAAACCTTCAGGGCCAACAGGTAAGTAAAGGGTTGAGTGCAATGCAGAACACCAAACAGGCCTGAAGAACGCGAGCATCAGATCTCCAAACATTATAATCTCCTAAAACGAGTCATTGGACAATTCCAGTTCCAGTTCAGTTCAACAGTTTCCTCAAAAAAAAAAGTTCAGTTCAACAAGCCCATAAGCAAACTTTTTGAAGGAGAAACCAATCAGACCAAATCCATGTTCATTGCACATCTTTTCTCTTTCTCAGCAACTCATTTCCTATCAAGAACACAGAACAGAGGAAACCAACCAATCCAATCCAATCCAATCCAATCTAATCCAGTCCAATGAGTCATTGGACAATGAAATGAGAAGAACAAAAAGAATGAACCCCATCAATCCCATCCCATGTACAACCCACATCTATCTAAACTCCTTCCGGAGCGAGTATCTGCCCGCCTTCGCCGCCGCACCACCACCAAGCCCCTTCTGCACCGCCGGCTCCGTCTCCGACCCCTCCCGCGGCGACGGCCGCAGAGCCTCCCGCTCGGCAGCCACAGCCACAGGATCCACAAGGAAGAGGTTGGTGATGTCCCTGAGCGGCACCCGCCTCCGCGCCCTGCCGAACCGCTTCAGCCTGCACCTCTTGACGGCAATGCCATGGCGATGGGCGACGACGGCGGAAGCCGGAGCCGGAGCCGGAGCAGGCGTCAGGTTCTCCTTGTCGCCGCAGTCAACCGCCATCTCGGGTCCGAGCAGGCGCTCTTGGATTTCAGGCTCGGTGGTAGTGGTACTAGGCGGCGAGGTGGCTCGGCCGGAGCTGCGGAGGGGAGGGGAGAATCCATGGGTATTTGTAACGGAGGTGGAAGGGAGGGAGGCTGCAAGATTCGAGTTTTCGGGGGAAAAGTTTTGGGTGGAGAGGAGTGGAGGGAGCGGACGGATCGGTGGGTTTCGCCGCTTTGGTTCGAAGCGCCGGCGAATCTTGGGAATTTTCGCCAAAAGTTTGGAGGAAAATTGGGAATTGAGGCAGGGAGGGAAGAGGGAGACGGGACGGCCGCTGAAAATTTTCGTTCTGAGCTTAGCTGAAGCTGCTGCGTGGAGGGAGATTCGAAATTTTGTGGGGGAAGCAGTGTAGTGTAGTGCTTGCCAATGGGCCGTGCCGGGCGCACAGCACGGGCCCGGGCTCGGCACGGCCCGTTAAGGCCCATGTATTAAACGGGTCCTGCCGTGCCGGCCCGTGGGCCGCGGTGGGAGCCTAGGCACGGCCCGAGGCCGTGCTGTGCCAGCCCGGGCACGATTTCGGTTAAACAGGCCGTGCCGGCCCGCTAGCCCGTTTAGTCGGAAAAAAAGAAAAATTGAGAAAAATTAAGAAAAATTGTAGAAAATTCAAAAAAATATAGAAAATTGTAAACATTGTTAATCACAAAAATAAATATTTCCAATGACATAATGAGCTTTATTAACTTATTAAATTACATGGAATGGCTGCCTCATTAAAAACTTTACCAAGTAAAAACTCAATTTGAGAAAACCTTGGTAAAGAAAAAAGAGTACAGCCTATAAAGCTCATTAGTGACCACATGTGAAGAAAAATATTGAAAATCCTATACATTGCTATCTAAATACAAATTTTCAAAAGATTCTTCTAAATCTTTATTATCTGCAGTATGTTGGAGTCTTGATTCAGTTTGTTCCCAGTCTTCGACGGTCATAAGTACTTCGACCATCTCGTTGGAGAGACTTATTCGTCGCTCCTCGATTATTCTTAGGAAGATCGAATGTCGACTCGAGGAGACTGTAGAGAGACAGAATGCGATCAACACATCCGCGCTAATATGGATAGCACTGGATATGATACCTTCTGGGTTTGCCACCATGAGAGGATGTTCAACTCCTGCTCAAAGCTGACGCTATCACTGTTGAGATAGCTTGATAGGTCTTCAGTGCTTTGTCGCCTCCCTCCTCCTAATTGCTGTGTACCTGCACCTGCACGAGAACTAGACGAAGAACCAAAAATCTTGCCCCATTGCATAGCCCCCTAGAGGTGCTAGGGACTACCGGGGGTCTTTCCAAACGCACAGATCCAAACTTATTTTCATATTTATTATATACCTCATATAATTTATCCTTAACTAATGTAAAGTATGAACAATAGTCTAAATCGGTAGCCTCACTTAAAACTTGTAAAACATTTATAAATCCTTGGAGTTTGGCCCTAGGATCCAAAATAAAAGCAAATGCATATAAAATAGGAATTTCTCTCCAATATTTTAAAAACTTAGATTTCATGGCAACTACAGCATCCCGTAGTATATGATCATTTTCAAAAGCCTTTAGGTGAGTGGCAATTTCAATAATATTATGAACAATCATAGGAGATGTAGGGTAGTATATTCCAGAAAGACAAACTGTAGCTTTATGGAAAATTTCTAGAAAGGAAAATATTTTTTCACCAACAACCCAATCGTCCTCAGTAAGTTCAGGGTCTCTAACTTGGGTTCTACTGGAGGAGCTACGAGATTGATGACTTTGGGTGTGAAGGAAAACAGATAAAGTGCTCTTATATGGTAATATATGTTTAAGCATAAGGTAAGTAGAGTTCCATCTAACAGGCATGTCTAAACAAAATTTTCTAGGACGAACATTCATTGCTGCGCAAAAACTCTTATATGCGGCTATTCGTTGGTTAGAACAATTAATAAATGAAATTGCATCTCTAAAAGAATCAATACAAGCATTTAATCTTTTTAAACCGGATTTAACAATAAGATTAATAATATGACAAGCACAACGTTGATGCAATAAGAAAGACTGTGCATAAGTATTAAACAAAGGAGTAAGAATTTTCATAGCTTTAGTATTTGCAGCTGCATTATCTAAAGTTATAGAAAAAATCTTATCCGTGAGACCAAAATCTTCTACAACTTTAATAATGCTTTCGCAATATTTTCACATTATGTGAAACATTAATTAATTTAAATCCTATAATTCTTTTTTCCATTATCCAGTCATCATTAACATAATGAGCAACAACACTAATATAATCCTCTCTAGCCCTACCACTCCATATGTCGGATGTCAAAGCAATAGAGAATGTACATGTATGAAACATTTCTTTCAATTTATCACGACAATTGTTATAATATTTAATTAAATCTCTAGTTGTTGTTTGCCTAGATACAGTACTAAATCGAGGGTTATGAGTAGTCCTAATATATTTTTGGAAAGCATCGGATTCACCAAAATTTAAAGGTAAATCTTGAGAAGCAATTAATCTACAAAGAGATTCCCGAGCTACCTCTGGGTTGTACTCCCACATACGTACCGAGCCGTCGGGGTTATATTGCAGCTGTGTCTGGCACATTTGTATTCCTTGCCTTTTTTTTTGCAGCTTGCAGCATGTCCTTGTAGATGACCCGTCCCACCTGAAGATTTTGCACTCAATTCATTACCACAAATTTTACAAACAGCATACCTCACTTCAGTTCCATCATTGTCGGTCTTGATTTTCTTGTCGAAATCATTCCAAACTGTTGATGTACTAGCTCTTGTTCTTTTTGCACCCGTGCTTTGGGTCGTGGATGCACTTGTTGAGCCAGCAGAAAATGGATCGATTGGACCCTGCGCCACCGGGGCCGTCGGTTCTTCGGCATCTCTAGTTTGTACATGTGGACCTTCCGCGGATGGATATGCTTGTTGAAACGATTGCATATCCTCCGCCGAGAGGCCGAATTCGGAGAGTTGAAAATCGTAGTTCTCCATTAAATTGACTGCAAATTGAAATAATAAAGAACGATTAACTTACTATTAAAGTATTAAACCAACAAATAATAGCAAAAATTAAACCAAAAAATAATACCAAAAAATTAAAATAAGAGTATAAGACAGCATTATTACCTCCTTTGCAGCTCTCACAAAAATCTTTGAAGATTTTTGAATTTTCGGAATTTTGCCCGAATTTTCACCAAATTTGCGCAAACACTTTCGAATTTTTCAGAGCTAAACCGAGAGAGAAGAGTGAGGTTTGAGGTGTGGAGAATGGAGGCCGGATGCCCCCCTATTTATAGAAAAAATTTCAGATTTTTCTGAATTTTTTGCTATTTTTTCGGATTTTTTTTACCCCCAACGGTCACAAAACGGCTAGTTTTGAATTAGCGGGCGGGCGTGCGGGCGGCACGGCCCAACTTCTAAACGGGTCGCGTGCGTGCCGCCCACCGCACCGCTCTCGCCAGCACGCGGCCGGTCGTCGTCGCGCGCTTACCGCCCGCCGCTTTTTCGTGCGTGCCTAAACGGGCGGGTCTGATCACAGACGGCCGTGGTGCGCCGGCAGGCCCGCCCATTTGGCCAGCTCTAAAGCAGTGGTCGGTGCGATGGCTGTTAGGATTAGCTAGTAGTAGGTTTCAGGTTGAACTCAATAGTGTGATAATTCAATCGGGAAAAAACATTCTCTCAACAAAAGCTATTAGAAAACTACAAATCTTGGTCTTATATGAAAGTGTTTTTGAAAAACTACACAAATTTCTAAAAATAAAACAAATCTTTGGTCTTATAGCCATTGCAACAAATTTGACATGTATATACAACAATGACAACATAATCTAAATAAACTCATAAAATTGATACTTCAAGGTGAGGGGCAACATTTTATGAAAAGTTGCAACATCTCGATAACCAAATTAAACATTTCAGCAATTAATTGATGCTGCAATAATCAAATAAATAGTTGCAACATCTCAAATCACCTATTGCAACAAATTGAGATAATTCTGTTGGACACTGAAACATTAACTCCCGGATCCTCTGTGTAAATCGCACTAGTCTAGGATCAGCTAGTGCACACAGTGGACAACAAATATAAATATTAACCATAATGACATTTATTAACTAAATATGTGCCTGATGGCCAAAGTTTATATCTACGGCCCATAGACCAAAATTAAATAATACTAGTGGATGAAAAACAACGAAATGGAAGAAGCCCAAAACCTTCCCACGGACAAACAATAGTAAGACATAGCCTACTCATCCTGGTCTTCACCATAATCGAAGTTGTCATCCTCTGAGATGAGATAGCAAGGTGAGTACAAAAGTTATACTCTACAAGTCAGACGGGGGAGTGCAATATAATGATAAAGGCAATAAAGGAAGGCATATAGGGTTATTTGAGCGTAACACAGCATTTAAAGAAATATAATAAATAGATAAAAATTGTTGAATTTAATACAATAATTAAAAATAGTATTTTAAATGAAATTGATATCGTTAGTGCATGTCTATCTCCCACACTAACCTAACCACGGGCATCCCACCCGAACCATCCTCAAGTGAGTCATAATCCTATTGTCGCCCCAAGACCATGCCAAAGACAGCCGATCTGATAAGTTCATCACCATCGCCGGTGTCACTACCACCACCAAGGAAGAAGAGGCCCACAAGTGCTGGCATGGAAAGCAAGACAGCAGCAAAGGCAAATACAACAGCATGGGCACGGTGACTACTAGTGACATGCCGCACAGAGGCAGAGTGCTCGACAGAGGAGAGGAGATCGGAGGCGAAGGGGAGCGCAAAAAGCACAGATGGGGAAGAGGGGAGATAGTAGCGAGCAACGAGGAAGCCGGGTGAAGGGGGGAGGTGGAGAGAGATGAGCCAGAGGAGGGGAAAGAGCACGGGGAGGGCAGCAGGCGGAGGAGGTGGGGGAAGAGGAGGGCAACGACAGCGGAGAGGAGGGCAAGGAGGTGGGGCAAAGAACGGAGTGGGCAGGTGGCAGGCGCAAGGAGGAAGAGCGAGTGGAGTGCAAGGAGGTGAAGGAGTACGACGATGTAGGAGGGCGCAGCGGTGTGGCGGAGAGGTGGGCCTTACATGGGGTGGGGAGAGGCATGGAGGGGGTAGTGGAAGGAGGTGAAGCATGTGGCGGCCGGTGGCAAATGTGGCGGTAGATCAGGGCTAGGCGGACGAGGAATGTGGGGGGAGGGGCAAATATGGACGGTAGCAATGGATTGGGACTAGTCAGTCGGAGGTTGGTTTTCAAATTGGACCGAAGTAGTAGGGTGCACACTTTCACGTGTCAAAACAGCTTTACATTGCTGCCACGTTAATTAAAATAGCTTCAGTAGCCCAGCTCCCCCTCCTCCTAACCTGCCTGACGAGCGGGCCTCACCTGTCAGCGTGGAGGGAGAGATAATGTTTGTCTTGCATGTTGCCATTGTATAGAGCCGATGTCGAAACACTCCGAGTACTGCGCTCGAAGGTAGTCACATCGCCCTGCGACCTAGTCCCATCACTACGCTGAGCCAAATGCAAGAGAGCATGATGAGCCACGCTCCTACTCGTGCTTGAGAAGAACACTACGTCGTCGTTCTCTTCCTCCTCTCCTCTATTTAAGCCATGCTCAAGCGCGTCAATACCTTTGGCCGCTACTCCTCGTCATTCCCCCAACCCTCCCCATCATATCCACCTCGTGTGGAGGGGAATTTAGCAGCGCATGACGTCTTCTCCAACTTCAGCCGACCTTCGGTCCCCATGACATCGCTTTTGCTTCGTTGATCATTATTACCCACCATTGTCTAAAAGAAACAAGAAAAGAAAGGCGTCCCTTGGTAATTCACCTCCCTCCCAGAGCAAGAGACGGTGGCAAGTTGCTTTGGGGCGCAGAGCTAGTATAGCGTAATTTAAGCCCACTTAACCCCATTGTTTGACGGCTTAGCACTGACAATGCCACCCTAAATCTTCATTATTTGTTAGGTAAACCTTCGTTTATGATTTGCCGAGGTGCAAGCTCTTTGTTGTTGCATTCATCACCTAAAGTTCTTTTTGACTTTTCAGCCGGTTTTTTATTTCAGCTTCCTTCAATAATTACTATTTATTAGATTAATAAGCTATAGACAAAAACTATACATCGTAGCCTAAAAAAGCATATCCATTAACAGCTTCCTCGGCAGGTTGCTCTCACTTGTGACTTATGAAATATTCTATCTAATTTCAAATATAAGTTGTTTTAGCATTATCAACTCTTTATTAAATAGTAAATACAAATCATTCTATAAATTCGAGACGTTCGTTTCTTCCTATTATACCCTTATTAAATAAAGGTTTATATTCTCATGAATAAATGAGATCTACTACCTCTCAGTCTATATACTTTAATGAAACCATTAAGGTATTAGAATAAATAAATGATAATAAGGTCATTTTTCTTATTTCTTAATTGGTGTGGCCAAAGCTAAACCATCATATGCCCCTGGCCCACTGTGGTAGTGTATTAAGAAGCACTCGAGTGTTTTTTTGGGTTAAAAGTACTTAGATTTTTTAAACGTTAGATCTCCATTCAACGCCCAGATTCGGAGCATTTATATTTTTTTTGAGGGGTGCTATGGAAGATCTGTTGGATAGAGGTCCAACGGACCAGATTTGTTTCTTAGAGGGGGTATAGGGGATCCGTTGGATAGAGATACAACATCCTGAAATCTTAGTGGTTTCAATCTTAAAAAAAGCTCAAGTGCTTCTTAGCACTTCCCCTCATTCATTTGTCGTCTTAAGTCCATCACCGTGAAAAACAAAATTAGTGTGTCTATTTCTTATGTAAACCGAAACTTTAACCTGGGCCATGGATTGCTTGATCAGGTCGTAGACGTAAAATAATCACTTTGATAATGTGGAAGCTGACGATTCGTCAGTGCGTTTCTTCAATTACATCATGTATTATTGACTTGTTCCCACAAGACAAAAAAAGGCAATTTTACAAGGCGATAGACTCCCCGGAATCTCTACACTAATCCCCGGTTCTTCCATGGATATCTCGAGCTGAGAAAGAATCACAGCACAACCCGCAGAGCTCGCGAGTGTGATGAGCACGGCCTCGCCGGCGGCGATGAACCTCCCTTGGCTGGACCTGCCCTTCACCTTCCTGACGTTGCTCCTCGCCACCCGCCTCGCCTACGACTACTACGGCGTCGTCGCGGCCACCTTCGCCGGCGGCTTCTCCCTCCAGATCTTCCTCTTCTACTGCTTCGCGCGCTGGTACCGCCACACCATCGCCGCCCGCGCCGGCTCCTCCGCCGCCGAGCCGCTCCCGTCGTCGTCGGGGCAGCAGGAGGACGCCCCGCCCGTCCTGACCCCGCTGGTGGAGACGACGCCCGGCGACGGTGCGCCGGCGTCGCTGGCCAACCGGTGCTTCGCCGTTGTGTTCATGGTGTTCGTGCCGCTGGTCATCGTGGTGTTCGAGCGTAGCCAGGCGGACGTCGTCGCCTACGCGCTCTGCCTCTCCAACATCATCGTCATGGTCATCTGGCTCTCGCCGAATTCCGTGGGCTCGGTGTCGGCGGCCAAGTCGTTCCTGCGGCTCAGCGACGACGAGGACGACGGCGCCGGCGCCGGCGCCGAGGACAAGTGCTGCGTCTGCCTCGGCGCCATGCTGGAGGAGCAGGCGCTCCGGGCGCTGCCGCGGTGCGGGCACCGGTTCCACGACAATTGTATCGGCAAGTGGCTCAAGGCGCACCGGACGTGCCCCGTGTGCCGGGCGACGGCCGTGCCGCCGCCGGCCGGCGACGCCGAACCGCTCGACGACGCTATTAGCCCTGTATAGCGCTGTTCGCGTGCTTCATCTCATCTAACAAAACGCTGGTGATCTGTTCTACTTAATTGTTGGGAAATCTTCTTGAACATGTACAGTTCTCTGAATGAATTGTCTCCATGTATCAGTTGGGGATGCTTAGTGGTAATTTGTAAAATATATCTTTGGTGTTTTTCACTTTGAAGATTGTGATGAGAAAATCTTGTTTGTTTCATGAAGGTGCGATAAAGGTGCAATCAATCAATCATGGTACCTTCTGTTGAGAAAAGTGAAGCAAAAAAACATGGTTCTCTTGGATGATGATTGATACCACTTGGCAACTTGCTGGTGTAGGCTTCAGAATTGAAGACTTCCGAGCACCAACAGAAACAAACTTGATTATTTTTCTGCATAAATACCCCATTGCTGCAGTATCCAGCCGGCTGAGTCCAGGGTCCAAAATTATTTTTTTTCTCCTTGACAACGTTGCCGGCAAGTTATCATCAGATCGGAACAGGGCAGAAGCATTAAACAGTCACTCCAGGAAGTGACACAGGAAAGTGACAGTTGGACCTCCAACTGTGCATTCGGGCTCAATTTGGTCCTCGAACTATGAAAAAGGCCAAGTTAGTTATGGGCATGTTCTTTGCAGTTCTGCAACCAACACAAAAGGCAAACTGTCACGTAGCACCGCACAATATATAAAGTCATCAAATGACACTATCCTATACAATATGCATCATGCAAAATGTATGCAACCAAGCCATTGTTTCTAAACTAGGACCAAATATTAAATCCCTGTGCACATAAGCAATGACTCAGGTCAAACCAAATTCATCTCGTGACTAAAAAATCTCAAAGCTCAAAACCTATGATAGTTGAAATTAAATAACATAGTTTTCCAAAATTGAAAAACATAAAACATAAACGTTGGAAACAAACTTGTGAAAGGGTTTGTGAGTAAGAAAAACAATCCAAAATGGCGAGAAAATATGACAAAATACCCGGGGTACAAAACTTAGAAAAACATTGTCATTTTTAGGGGGCACTCAGTTTGGTGATGGTTTATGGTTTTTTCAGTGTAGTCCCGATCATTTGACCTAAACTCTCTTATCTTAGTACTTGTCCTGTCCACCTCACTATGATGTAGTTTCGAGTTCGCAACCAACACAAAAGGCAAACGTCACGTAGCACCGCACAATACATAAAGTCATCAAATGCTTATTAAGCAATGACTCGAGTCAAACCAAATTCATCTCGTGACTAAAAATCTCAAAGCTCAAAACCTATGATAGTTGAAATTAAATAACATAGTTTTCCAAAATTGAAAAACATAAAACATAAACGTTGGAAACAAACTTGTGAAAGGGTTTGTGAGTAAGAAAAACAATCCAAAATGGCGAGAAAATATGACAAAATACCCGGGGTACAAAACTTAGAAAAACATTGTCATTTTTAGGGGGCACTCAGTTTGGTGATGGTTTATGGTTTTTTCACTGTAGCTGGCTTATTTTTACTGTAGATGATGGTAGTTTATTTGCTGTAATTAAATTAAAAAAATAAAATAGAAAAAACTAGTTGGCCCATCATGGACAATGCGAAGGAATACGAAAAAAAGAAAAGGAAAAACAAAAAGCTAAAAATAAAAAAGACAAAATTAAGGAACAGTGAATTAAAAACCAGAACACAGAAGATAAAACTGAAACGAACGGGGCCTAAATCAGAAGGAGATGGAGCTCCGAGAACACGACAATAGCTAGGTGTGCATGGTACTATTGGGCCTATTCTTCTTTTAGCTTATGGCTTTTGACTGAAATTTTTGAATTTTAGATTGTTCGCAACAGAGATTACGGATAGAAAGATACTCGTTTGCGATTTTGGCTGGTACAGATTTAGGCTTTTAACGTGTACTATAATTACCTTGGAGATGCCGCATTGAGAAAATACTCTGTTTGAATGTTAGATTCTGTAATAAAAGCCAAAAGCCGTTTTTAGATACCACAAAGAGTTTGCCCTATGATTTATTTTATTCTGTAGCAAAACCTGGGCATGTAAATAGTATAGAGATTATACAGAGGTGGTGGGCATGTAAATGGACTGGTGTTGTTTTGCGTTAGGGTTGGACTTTTCAAGCGTTAAACTCGGCTTGGGCCAGCCGCAACTGGGTAAGTTTGCATGTGACTAAAGGGCCAGCGCGTGGTTGTTTACTGTGTTGTGTAAGATTTTGATGTCTTCTGACATGCTTATGCACGGTGAATCTGGCAGTATTGGTGTAACTGGGACGATCCGCACGATTTGATAGTGCCCAGACTTACTAGCTCGATGCGTTTCTCTTGTACTTGTACTACAAGACGTATACCTCGATGCGTTTCTCTTGTCAGTCTGTTGCTAACGACGAACTCACCTAGGTACACACACTGCTCAGCCGATTGATAATTAAGCTCAGGGAAAAACAACCTTTCCCGAGGTTAGATAGATATCATTAGCTAAGCACGTCCTGCCGGCGCCATGCTCATCCTCCGAGGTGAGCTCGTCGTCAAACCCGCGTGCGCGTTCGCCGTCGTCCTCCTCGTCATCGTCGCTATCCCCGTCGGCACCGTGCTACTCCTCTGGGGCGCCCGGTGGGGCGCCCTCGGCGTCGTCATAGTTGTAACATTCCTCATCTGCCTCCCGTGGCTGAAAGGCCGCAACGACGACGTCGGCACAGGCCCAGGCCTCCCCATGCAACAGCAGCCGGCGCCGGACCACGGTCTGGGCGCATCCGCGACCGCGATCGCCGCCCTAGGCCTGGGCCTCCCCATGCAACAGCAGCCGGGGCCGGATCAAGGTCTGGGCGCGTCCGCGGGCCTCCCCATGCAACAGCAGCCGGCGCCGGACCACGGTCTGGGCGCGTCCGCGATCGCCGGCCTCCCGGCGTACGCGTACGAGAAGAAGGCCTGCGGTGGCGGCGACGAGTGCGCGGTCTGCCTCGGCGAGGTGCAACGGGGGGAGGTCGTGAAGCAGCTGCCTGCGTGCACGCACCTGTTCCACGAGGGGTGCATCGATGCGTGGCTGCGCTCGCACGTCACTTGCCCGGTGTGCCGGTCTCCCGTCGATGCCGCACAGCCGGCGGCCACGGAAGTTGTTGTGTGACCGCACTCTTCGTACATGCGAAGCGTACGTCCTGTCTCCTGAATTCCTGATAATAGCTATGATTGCTATCGTCATTGTAGATTTCCTGCAAGAAATAGAATTACTTGCTCTTAGATGGACAGTTGTATTATGAGGCTTCTATGTTATGGTCATCCGTCACCCGCAAGGCTTTAACATTATTCCTACGTCTAGACTTCACTGGGCCTACGACATGCATTCAAAGCGAGCCGCAATTATTCCTTTTTAATGTTGTGTTATAGTGAAGATTTAAACTTACGACATCTTAGCTTTAATACCATATTAAATTTTATATATCAATTATTTTACTCAAAAGCTTAACCTGATAAAAAAAATATGAGTAATATACTCCCAACACAAGATTTCTGAGATGGAGATACAAGCATAACAAAGTATTGGTCAATAGATAAATCCAAGGTTCGCATCAGCCTCCATCGTCTCATGCCCTCAAGGCACCACTTTCTCTCGGAAACCGAACTCGACTCTTAAGGCCTTTGGCCAGATCAACCCATAGCCTAGCAACTACTCTCTCTAGTCATAAGAAGGTCAAATCTCTCTAGTCATAAGAAGGTCAAATCTCTCTAGTAAATAAATAAATGATAATAAGGTCATTTTTCTTATTTCTTAATTGGTGTGGCCAAAGCTAAACCATCATATGCGCCTGTGGGCTGTGGACGGCTCACGGCAGTGATCTGCTGCACTCGTGGTAGTGGAGTACAGAGAAGATTGCAAGCTGTGCATGGTAGTGTTTAAGGAACACTCGAGTATTTTTGGGTTAGAAGTACTTAGATTTTTTAAACGTTTCATATTTTTTTAGGGGTGGTATGGAGAATCTGTTGTATAGAGATCCAATGAACCATATTCGTTTTTTTTTGGAGGGGGTATGGGGAATCTGTGGATAGAGATCTAATGTCATAAAATCTGAGTGGTCTTAATATCAAAAAATGTTGATCCCGTGGATCTCCAGGGTTTAGATCTAGGGGTGTTCTGTGTTGGAAATAATCATGACTTGAATTAGTTTTGAGCCTTGCATGTAGAATAGAAGTGTTTAATCACGTCATTTGTTGGATGTGTTTGCATTAGCTTGTTGCATATAGCCAGAACGTGTTAAGTTCATGTTGGCTGGCGCTGGTAGTAGTGCATGTGTGTCATGTACAAGTCTAGCATGGAGTGAGTCTTCAGGCTGTTAGCAAGCTTTTAGGATCTGCATGCAGGTTAGTGGACTATGTCATGCATGAGTTGGTGGCTCTGCAGGGGTGAATCGTGCGTACGTGTGCATGAGATCCGGGCAGCAGTTTGCTCCCTGTTTGCATGTAAGCAAGGTTATTTAGCCATGTACTTGGCTGTTTCCATGTGTAGTTGAATACAGAAAAGCTGCAGGCGTTTGTTGCCGCCGGCGTTCGTCGCCGCAAAATTCCTGTGTGTCCACTCCAAAATGTTCTTGCGCGTGTGTTCGTTCACCATCTAGCTAGTTTTTCGTATGTTCAATTCCAGCCAGCCAACTCGTGTGTGTGTGAGAGAAGTGCAGCAGAGGGCAGCTCGTGTTGTTGCGTGAGCTGCTCCAACATTTGGTATCAGAGCCGGTTGAGGCGCGCCATCGACATTGTGAAGATGAGCACTAGCGACAAGGCTGCTCAGGACGTCAGGATGGAGCGCGTGATTGGCGGCGTGATGGAGCTCCCGATGCTAACGAAGACGAACTACCACGAGTGGGCGCTCGTGATGCAAGTCAACCTGGAGGGCATGGAACTGCAGGATCTTGTGGAGGCGGGCAAGGCCGAGTGCGCCAAGGATCGGCGGGCGTTGGCCGTCATCTTGCGCAGCGGTGCCACCGAGTGAAGGCCGGCCTCGCCGGAAGAAGACCGCCAAGGAGGCTTGGGAGGCGGTCAAGTCGAGGCGGATGGGGACTCGCGCGCGCAGGAAGCCAAGGCGCAGCACCTCCTCAAGCGATTCGAGAACGCGGCGTTCAGGGCGGTGAGACAATCGACGACCGCCGTGCGGATCGGCTCCTCGCCACGAGCTGCGCGAGCTTGGGGAGAAGATGGAGGAGGAGCGCGTCGTGAAGAAAATGCTGCGGGTTGTGCGGCGAGGTACAATCGGATCGCGTGCTCCATCAAGATGTTCGCAGATTTGAAGACGATGTCGCTCGAGGAGCTCGTCGGGAGGCTGCGCGTGGCGGAGGAGCGTTGTGGCGGCGTTGAGGAGGCTGCGGGCGGCGTCAGCGCCCTCGCTCACGGAGGAGCGATGGGAGGCGCCGGCGTCGTGGCGGCAGCGCGGCGCGCGCGGCGGCGAAGCACGACGCGGCAGCGGCGAGAGCGTGGTGGCGGGCGGCGGCGGCGATGGCGCGGCAGCATGAGCTCGGTGCAAGTAGGCGTTCGCGCCGCGCCAAGAAAGGCAAGTGCTACAAGCTGCGGAGTTCGTGGGCACTTTGCTAGCGAGTGCCGCAAACCGAAGAAGGAAGAGGCGGCGCTCGCGCGGCGCCGACGACGGCCGCCGTGCCTCTGTGATGAAGTGTACGTGAATAATGCAAGTCAAGATTAGGGGAGGCAATGATGGAAATAATCATGACTTGAATTAGTTTTGAGCCTTGCATGTAGAATAGAAGTGTTTAATCACGTCATTTGTTGGATGTGTTTGCATTAGCTTGTTGCATATAGCCAGAACGTGTTAAGTTCATGTTGGCTGGCGCTGGTAGTAGTGCATGTGTGTCATGTACAAGTCTAGCATGGAGTGAGTCTTCAGGCTGTTAGCAAGCTTTTAGGATCTGCATGTAGGTTAGTGGACTATGTCATGCATGAGTTGGTGGCTCTGCAGGGGTGGATCGTGCGTACGTGTGCATGAGATCCGGGCAGCAGTTTGCTCCCTGTTTGCATGTAAGCAAGGTTATTTAGCCATGTACTTGGCTGTTTCCATGTGTAGTTGAATACAGAAAAGCTGCAGGCGTTTGTTGCCGCAGGCGTTCGTCGCCGCAAAATTCCTGTGTGTCCACTCCAAATTGTTCTTGCGCGTGTGTTCGTTCACCATCTAGCTAGTTTTTCGTATGTTCAATTCCAGCCAGCCAACTCGTGTGTGTGAGAGAGAAGTGCAGCAGAGGGCAGCTCGTGTTGTTGCGTGAGCTGCTCCAACATTCTGTTCGGGTTCGAGAGAGATACCGAGAGGGAGAGAGGATTAGGGTTAGGGGTACCGACCGTCCGTCGCGTTGGATGAAGAGCCGGCCATCGCTGGTTCGGCGGTGAGGTCTGCGCACGGGCAGCGACGGTCGGGGAAGAAGGAGCGGCGTCTCCCTGGCGGCGGCGATCGGTGGCGGTGGTCGTTCCCGTCGCTGGAGCGCCCCCTCGTCATGTGTGCCGCCCCGGCCCCCACCTCTATTTATGTGGCGCTGGCGACAGGGGCCCACCAGCCAATTGGGCTGGGCGCCCCCGATCAGGGCGCGAACAAGCGGGGGGGGCATTTGGCCGTTGAGCCAAATGCTTGAGATCATTCTAACATTCTCCCCCTTGATCTCAATCTATGCTTTAACTTTAATTACTTTTGACTTTACTCATTCCATCGCGGATTAGTGCATAGAACATGTCTCATCGTCACGGTCAATCGCCGGTAGATTTAACAGCTACAATACACCTCTCTGTTCTGAAATAGTTACTTTATTCTTTTGGGCCATCTTTTAGTCCAGGAATCATAGGCTTTCCCTTAAACCCATGCTGGCTACATGTTCTCTGAACACGTTGGGTGGTAAGCCTTTAGTAAGCGGATCCGCTAACATCTTTGCGGTACTTATATGCTCAAGACTTATAATTTGATCCCGAACTTTATCTTTCACAACATAGTACTTTATGTCAATGTGTTTGGCAGCACCACTTGACTTATTGTTATGGGCATACATTACTGCGGGTTCATTATCGCAGTACAACTTAAGTGGTCTATTGATGTCGTAAACCACTTTTAAACTGGGTATGAACTTCTTTAGCCAGTTCACCTGCCCCGTAGCCTCATAACGTGCTACAAACTCGGCATACATTGTGGACGATGTAGTGACTGTTTGCTTTGAGCTTTTCCACGATATAGCTCCTCCAGCGAGAGTGAACACATATCCGGATGTCGACTTTCTATCATCTCCCGCATAATCAGAATATGTATACCCCACTGTATGTCATCATGAGGCCTTTTGTTCCTTGCAAATAACGCAAGACTTTCTTTATCAATTTCCAATGTTCTATTCCAAGATTGCTCGAATCGCCAAGTAACCCGTAACAAACGCTAAGTCGGGCGTGTACACACTTGAGCATCCGCAAGCTTCGACAACTGAAGCATATGGAGCAATTTCATTTGTTCGAGCTCAGATCTTGGTTCTGGGCATTGAAAATCCCCATATCTATCGCCCTTGACTATAGGTGCGGTGAAGGACTACATTTATGCATACCAAATTTCTTTAAGACTTTCTCTATGTATGCCTTTTGTGACAGTCCCAATATCCCTTTGTTTCTATTCAGGTGAATTTCGATCCCTAGAAAGAACGAAGCTTCACCAAGATCTTTCATATCAAAGTTTGAGGACAAAAACTTCTTTGTCTCGATGTGATGACATCACTACTAGCCGATGAGGATATCATCCACATACAGGATTAGGAAGATAAACTTCCTATCTTTAAACTTTGCATAAACACAGTTGTCCTCTACATTCTCTTTAAACCCAAATTTTCTTATTGTACTGTCAAACTTCAAGTACCACTGTCTTAAAGCTTGATTTAACCCATAAATCGATTTCTTTAGGCGGCATCCCATTCTTTCATTTCCTTCCACGACAAAACCTTTCGGTTGTGCCATGTAAACATTTTCCTCCAAATCCCCATTAAGAAATGCCGTCTTTACATCCATCTGATGTAGCTCTAAATCATAATGTGCTACTAATGCCATTATGATTCTGAAGGAATCTTTACATGAGACTGGAGAAAAGGTCTCAGTGTAATCAATCCCTTCTCTTTGCGTAAAGCCTTTTGCCACAAGTCGCGCTTTGTATCTTTCTACATTCCCTTGGGAGTCAAGCTTTGTCTTGTAGACCCATTTACAGCCTACTGTTTTGGCTCCTTTAGGAATAATTTCCAAGTCCCAGACTTTATTAGCCTTCATGGACCTCATTTCCTCTTCCATGGCCTCAAGCCATTTTGAAGAATTTTCGCTTCTCATGGCTTCTTCAAATGAGGTGGGATCATCCTCCATTTCAAATTCCTCTGTATGATAAATCTGATAATCATCAGAAATAGCTGATCTTCTTACTCTTTGAGACCTCCTCGGGGCCTCCTCATTTGGTACATCTTCTGTTTGAGGCTGTTGTTGCTCCCCCTCATCTGTGGCAATGGGTTATATAGGATCCTGAAGAATAGGTTCCTCATTCTCATTCATTGTTGCCATAGGAGGAACAATAACAGGTGCTGGCACCACAGTGTCCTGCACCGTCGGTGCAGCGACAGCAGGTAGTGTGAAGAATGTCTCTTGAATCATCGGAGTGGGCGCATACACCCGCTTCTCTTCAAGGTCAATCTCTCGAGCTACCATGCTCCCCCTCATCATTTCATCCTCTAAGAAGACAGCGTGTCTCGTTTCTACAAACTTTGTATATCATGCGGACAAGAGAAACGAAAACCTTTTGACTTTTCAGGGTAGCCAATGAAATGACAACTTACTGTTTTGGGATCAAGCTTCCCAAGGTTTGGGTTAAATACTTTAGCCTCAGCAGGACTCCCCCATACACGTAAGTGGTTTAGTGAGGGAACTCTTCCTGTCCACAACTCGTACGGTGTTTTGGGCACCGACTTACTAGGCACTCTGTTGAGAATATGAATGACGATTTTCAACACCTCCATCCATAAACTCAATGGCAGTGTGGAATAGCTCATCATGCTTCGCACCATATCCATCAGGGTACGGTTGCATCTTTCAGCTACTCCATTTTGCTAAGGTTCGCCCGGTGTAGAATACTGGGCTACTATGCCATTTTTCTGTAAAAACCTTGCAAAAGGTCCAGGAACTTGTCCATATGGGGTATGTCGACCGTAGTATTGCCCCCACGATCAGATCGGACTATCTTAATCTTTAAATCGTGTTGGTTTTCAACTTCAGCCTTAAATATCTTGAATTTATCCAAGGCTTCATTTCTTTTTTTTTTGATTGGATAAATATATCCAAAACGGGAGTAATCATCCGTGAATGTTATGAACGAGTCATATCCATCCACACTTCTCACAGGAAAAGGACCACAAATGTCTGTGTGAATAATTTGTAGAACTCCTGTGCTTCTTTTGGCGTCTTTCTTAATTTTCTTTACATATTTTCCTTTAATGCATTCTCTGCATTGTACTAAGTCTGAGAACTCTAATAGAGGAAGAATTTCATTCTTAACTAGTCTTTCTATTCTCCCCCTCGAAATATGGCCTAAACGACAGTGCCATAATTTCGACGATGCATTATGAGTTCTCTTTCGTTTTCTGTTCGCATTCACAGGCGAGGATATACGTTCATTCATATCACATACGGAATTCACATTTTCACGAAGTGACAATAAATAAAGCTCGTCTTGTTTGATAGCAAGACCAATACATTTATCATTAAACGTTATTTCACATTTGCCGTTTCCAAAATGACAATCATAACTATCATTGTCCAAATTTGAAACACTAATCAAATTCCTCTGTAAAGAGGATACATAAAGAACATCTCTAAGTAAAAGAGTGAAGCCATCAGCTAGCTCTAATGAAAGATCGCCAACGGCTTCAACTTCAGCTTGGACTCTATTTGCGACTTTAACGCATCTTTCTTTTCTTTGCGTATTCCTCGTCGAACGGAATCCCTGCAAATTATTGGCAACATGAACAGTTGCACCTGAATCAATCCACCAAGTAGATTTTGAATATTGCACATACAGGGATTAATTTATAAAGGTAATAATGTTCTCACCTTTCTTTGCCATTATCATCTTTAAGTAATCGGGACAGTTCTTCTTGTAGTGTCCGTCTTCTTCTGATGAAGACACTGATCTTTGTCTACTGCAAAATTATTCTGTTGAGGCTGATGGACATGGGCTTTTCCCTTGTTCTTTGAGGAGAAGTTAATGTTGAAGTTCTTTTTCTTGTTGTCCTTCACATAGTTGATGGATCCACCATATGAGGATTTAATTCTTTCCTCCTCTTGAACACACATAGCTATGCACTTTTCTAAGTCCCATTTCTCGGGCTGCATGTTGTAGTTGACAACAAAGGTGTCAAACTCTTTCGGCAAGGAAGCAAAAATCAAATGAATAAGGAACTCATCCTTGAGAGCCAAATCCATTGGTTTAAGCTTGGATGCCAAGTTGCTCATCCTTAGTATGTGCTCTCTTATGCCACTGCCACCTCCAGTACCTTTCGTCACAAGTCGCTTAATTTGTGTAGCATAAGTCTTTGAAGAGCGATGAACCGACTCTTTATTTTCTCAAGGTACTCGTGTGATGTCACACTCTGCGATTGAGCCCACAATTACAGGCTCAATCGTGTTCTTTATCACAGCCAAACATTTCTTGTTGGCAGTGACCCACTTTTTATGATCAAGATCATATGACATTTTTATGGGAGCATAGTCCCTCTGTCTGGTCTGCCAAGCAGCATCAGCATCATTTTCATCTCTCACCGGTGCCACAGGCTCTGTGGGACACGGTGTGGTGACTACCCAGTCCACCTCATCCAAGATGAAGGCCAGGTCTATCTTTTTCTTTCATTCACCATAGTTGTCTCCTTTGAGAACCGGGATATCTCTGATGTAGCCCATCAAAGAGTATCCTCCTGAAAACACAATTCATATACAGTGAGAACATAATAAAAACAACTGCATGCCTTGGTTTTAACGTTGGTTAAAATTTAAAACATACAGTTGTTTACACATTAAATCTACATCACCGTTGGGCAGAAATATAAATAATGCATAAAAACATCAATTAAAATTATCATACTTTTAACAGCAAAATTATATGCCTTATTTCCAACGTTGGTCAAAATACGACATACAATTTTATCTATACATTAAATCTACATCACCGTTGGGCAGAAATAGAAATAATGCATAAAATATCAATAAAAATTATAATATTGTTATTATCAACGTTGGTCAGAAAATAACAATATCATAATTCACAACAATTCTCAAAAATTAAATTCTCCCGTTGTTTCGAATTTAATTTAAAGAGTAATCAACATTAACTTTTGCGGTGGAAACATGAAATTATTCTAAAATAATTCATACTCAGAATCATTATTACTGTACTCATCTAATCTCTGGAAAAATAACACGTTGGTGCAAACATTTACAGAGATTTTGGTGCAAATTTCATTCAAATACACTAAAAAAAAGCTTCTGAAATAATTAAATTTCATTTTTTTTCTGGAATTTACTGTGCAAAATGCCATTTCGGCCTGTTCAGCGCGGCCACGGCCCACGGCGGCCCGCTCAGTCGCGCCTCCTCGCGCACGCAGCCATGCCCCACGGCGGCCCACGGCGCCTCCGCTCGATCCATCAGCCGTCGGATTCACATCCGACGGCTCCCGCTCACGGCCGAAGCGCGCGCGCGCGCTTCCCCGCCCGGCCGCAACTGGGCTGGGCGGGAAAGTCACTTCGGTGGGCGAAAAGGCACTATTGTCCTCAGCCGTCGATCACATCCGATCTGATCGGACGGCCGACCACGCGCGCGGCGGGGATTAAAATCCCGAAACCCTAACCCTAGCCCCATTTCCACCGGCTCCTCCTGAAAACCACGGGCGGGCAATAGCGGCGCGCTCGCGCGGAGCGACGGCGGCGCACCCGGCGGAGCGGCATAAGCGCCGGCGGCGCCGCGTGGAGCAAGCGGCGCCGCGGCGGTCCCCGCAGCCCTCCTCGCCGGCGCGCGCGTGCGGCCGAGGTTGCGCGCGTGATCGTCGAGTGGGGCCACGGCGGCACCCATTACCGGCGACGCTGGCGGAGCGGCGGCGAGACGACGCGGCGCTCGCGAAGAGCGGCACGGCGACATCGGCGCCGCCCGTCCGATTGCGTAAGTTCCGCCGCCGATCCAAATCCCTCTTTCTTTCTTTTGCCGTTTTCTAGGGTTAGGGGTCTCTGTTCTTTTTTCTTTTCCGCACGCCGGTCAACCGACGGCGGTCTTGTTCTCTTCCATCTAGATCTACCCCTAGGTTTGCTCTGATACCATTGTTGATCCTGTGGATCTCCTAGGGTTTAGATCTAGGGGTGTTCTGTTCGGGTTCGAGAGAGATACCGAGAGGGAGAGAGGATTAGGGTTAGGGGTACCGACCGTCTGTCACGTTGGATGAAGAGCCGGCCATCGCTGGTTCGGCGGTGAGGTCTGCGCACGGGCAGCGACGGTCGGGGAAGAAGGAGCGGCGTCTCCCTGGCGGCGGCGATCGGTGGCGGTAGTCGTTCCCGTCGCTGGAGCGCCCCCTTTCAGATCGGGTTAGGGTTTGTCGGGTGGGGATTGCGGCTCAGGCGAACCTCGTCATGTGTGCCGCCCCGGCTCCCACATCTATTTATGTGGCGCTGGCGACAGGGGCCCACCAGCCAATTGGGCTGGGCGCCCCCGATCAGGGCGCGAACAGGGGGGCATTTGGCCGTTGGACCAAATGCTTGAGATCATTCTAACAAAAAATACTCAAGTGCTTTTTAGCACTTCCTCTCGTAACCTAATTCATTTGTCGTCTTAAGTCAATCACCGTGAAAAACAAAATTAGTGTGTGTATTTCTTATGTAAACCGAAACTTTAACCTGGAACATGGATTGCTTGATCAGGTCGTAGACGTAAAATAATCATTTTGATAATGTGGAAGCTGACGATTCGTCAGTGCGTTCCTTCAATTAATTACTTCATGTATTATTGACTTGTTCCCACAAGACAAAAAAGACAATTTTACAAGGCGATAGACTCCCCGGAATCTCTACACTAATCCCCGGTTCTTCCATGGATATCTCGAGCTGAGAAAGAATCACATCACAACCCGCGGAGCTTGATGAGCACGGCCTCGCCGGCGGCGATGAACCTCCCTTGGCTGGACCTGCCCTTCACCTTCCTGACGTTGCTCCTCGCCACCCGCCTCGCCTACGACTACTACGGCGGCGTCGCGGCCACCTTCGCCGGCGGCTTCTCCCTCCAGATCTTCCTCTTCTACTGCTTCGTGCGTTGGTACCGTCACACCATCGCCGCCCCCCGCAGCCTCCTCCGCCGCCGAGCCGCTCCCGTCGTCGTCGCGGCAGCAGGAGGACACCCCGCCCATCTTGACCCCACTGGTGGAGACGACGGTCGATCACTTGGTCTCAGCAGTCAAACCGCTAACCTCGAGTGGTTGAATTGCTTCCATGCACTTGACACTCCAACAGAAAACCATATGCATAGACGTATGGCATGACTCACGATGCATGGACTCCCCCATGACTAATTCTTGCACAACATCTGCCGTGACTAACACCCAAACAAGACTCAAACAGCATAGACTTCACTGGGGCCGATCTGACTGTGGCACACAAGCTCGACCAGGCAGTTTGACCGGTTTTCCAACACAACACCAACTCAATTCACAAAATCAAAAGTTCAAACTCAAACAATGAATTCAATACAGTATCAATGTCAAATATTCATCACTAGCATGAGGTTAACACCACATGGTCCTTCAAACTTTAATTACTGTGAATATTAGAAATTAGAGAATAAGTTTAATGATGTTAACCTATGATTGTTGAAATTAAATAACATAGTTTTCCAAAATTGAACAACAGAAAGCATAAATGCTGAAAACAAACTTGTGAAAGGCTTTGTGAGTAAGAAAAACAACCCAAAATGATGAGAAAATACGACAAAATACCCAAGTACAAAACTTAGAAAAACTTTGTCATTTTTACGGGGCGCTTTTGGCGATGGTTTATGGCTTTTTTCACTATGGCTAGCATATTTTCACTGTAGCTGACGGTGGTTAATTTGGCGTATTTAAATTAAAAAATAAAAAATTGATTAGCCCATCACAGACAATGCGAAAAAAATACGAAAAAAAAAGAAAAGGAAAAAAGGGCTAAAAACAGAAAAAAAAAAGGATGAAATTAAGGAACAATGAATTAAAAACTCGAACCCAGAAGCTAAATCTGAAATGAGCGGGGCCTAAATCAGAAGGAGATGGAGCTCCGAGAACACGGTGACAGCTAGATGTGCAAGGTACTATTGGGTCTGCTCTTTTTTTGGCTTGTGGCTGTGTCTTATAGTTTTTGGTTGAAAATTTTGAATTTTAGGCTATTCATGATAGAGATTATGGATAGAAAGATATTCGTTTGCTATTTTGATTGGTACAGATGTTAGGCTTTTAATGTATACTATAATTAGATTGTAGATCTCGTCTTGAGAAAATACTTCGTTTAAAAGTTAGATTCTGTAACAAAAGTCAAAAGCCACAAAGAACATGCCCTATGATTTGTTTTATCCTGTAGCAAAACCTGGGCATTTAAATAGTATAGAGATTATACTGAGGTGGTGTTTTTTTCTCTTCTAAATGGACTGGTGTTGTTTTACGTTAGGGTTGGACTTTTCGAGCATTAAACTCGGCTTGGGCCAGCTGCAACTGTGTAAGTTTGCATGTGACAAAGCTGGCTTATGGCTGAAATTGCACTGTAACTGATGGTGACTTATTTGGCGTAACTAAATTTAACAAAATTTAAAAATTGAAAAAAGGTTAGCCTATCACAGACAATGTAAACGAATATAGGAAAAAAGAACCGGCAAAAAAGCTAAAAAACCATAAAAATAAAATTTATAAATAGTGAAAAATAAATCAGAAGTCAGAAATTCAAGCCGAAATAAATAGTGGTAAAGGCCAGCGCGTGGTTGTTTACTGTGTTGTGTAAGATTTTGATGTGTTCTGACATGCTTATGCACGGTGAATCTGGCAGTATTGGTGTAACTGGGACAATCCGCACGATTTGATGGTGCCCAGACTGACTAGCTCCTTGCTCCAACTTCTGACAGGTGACGGTGACAGTATTGTTGTACTTGTACTACAAGGCGTATACCTCGATGCGTTTCTCTTGTCAGTCCGTTGCTAACAACGAACTCACCTAGGTACACACACTGCTCAGCCGATTGATAATTAAGCTCAGGGAAAAACAACCTTTCCCGAGGTTAGATAGATATCATTAGCTAAGCACGTCCTGCCGGCGCCATGCTCATCATCCGAGATGAGGTCGTCGTCAGGCCCAAGGTCGCGTTCGCCGTCGTCCTCGTCATCGGCGCTATCCTCGTCGGCGCCGTGCTGTTCCTCTCCGGCATCCCGTGGTGCCACCGGGCCGCCCTCGGCGTCGTCATAGTTGTGACACTCTTCATCTGCCTAAAGTGGCTGGGCGACCGCAACGACGACGCCGGCACAGGCCCGGGCCTCCCCATGCAACAGCAGCCGGCGCCGGACCACAGTCTGGACGCGTCCGCGATCGCCGGCCTAGGCCCGGGCCTCCCCATGCAACAGGAGCCGGGGCCGGACCAAGGTCCGGGCGCGTCCGCGATCGTCAGCCTAGGCCCGGGCCTCCCCATGCAACAGCAGCCGGCGCCGGACCACGGTCTGGGCGCGTCCGCAATCGCCGGCCTCCCGACGTACGCGTACGAGAAGGCCTGCGGTGGCGGCGACGAGTGCGCGGTCTGCCTCGGCGAGGTGCAGCGGGGGGAGGTCGTGAAGCAGCTGCCCGCGTGCACGCACCTGTTCCACGAGGGGTGCATCGATGCGTGGCTGCGCTCGCACGTCACGTGCCCGGTGTGCCGGTTTCCCGTCGATGCCGCACAGCCGGCGGCCACGGAAGTTGCTGTGTGACCGCACTCTTCGTACATGCTAAGCGTACGTCCTGTCTCCTGAATTCCTGATGATGCTGATGTGCATGCTATGATTGCTATCGTCATTGTAGATTTCCTGCAAGAAATACAATTACTTGCTCTTAGATGGACAGTTGTATTATGAGGCTTCTATGTTATTGTCATCCATCAGCCGCAAGGCTTCAACACTCTGGACCTAAGACGTGCACTCAAAGTGAGCCGCGAGTATTCCTTTTTAATATTGTGTTAGTCAAGATTTGAGCTTATGATATCTTAACTCTATTACCATATTAAATTTTATATATTAACTATTTCACTCAAAAATTTAATCTGATGAAAAAATACGGACAATATACCTTAACACAAGATTTCTAGAATGGAGATACGGACATTACATTGGTCAATAAAAAAAAAAAATCCAAGGTGCGCATCAGCCTCCATCGTCTCATGTCCTCAAGGCACCATTTTCTCTCGGAAACAAGGCCATTGCTCTAAAACATAACTTTGATCACTATTTTCTATTCTAATATAGTTATAACATCTAATAAAATTATAATATTATAAAAATATTTTTCAAAATAAACATATACATATGTTTTAATGTATCTGATCTAAATATTTTAAAATATACATCAATAGCTAATATTTTAAAATTTTAACTGCAGGTATTTCAAAACGATATTTATATGATGCAGCTGGTTGCACCCTCCCCACTCCCCTTTCTCTCTCCTAACACCGCCTTAAACACATAACACGACTCTGAACCTCATCACTGATCATTGGTCGGGTCCACCTGGCAACAAACGTGTGGCTGGTGGCGATCTCACAGCCTACCGTCAGGCCATGGGCCGCCCATATATAAACAATTTTGGTCGTATGTTGTATGCTCCATGCTAGTATATTTGCATTGTGCATTCTTAATTTCTAACCTAGGTCCTGCTTGGCATAAATATATATTTTTTAAAGAATGCTATTCGTAATTCGTTGTCTTCAAAATTCCTATGGGAATTCTCAAATCTCAATTCTGGGTGCAAACACGCCATCGGCATCGGCCTGTGTATATGCCGAGTATCAGGCTATCAGCGCAATGGCGATTGGTTGTTTACAGAGAGTTTTGTCTTAATCTGAGCAAGAAACCGATGCCTACTTTCGCGCACGTATCTTCTTTTGCTTTCCCCAAAAAAGAAGCATCTTCTTTGCCTCTTTGTTCACATCTGCCAGAAAAGCGTTTTGCTACCGCAGCAGTCTTCTATTTTTTTCCCTATATATAACATTTTCACTTATATTTGCAACATTTTTTTGCTCATATATAATATTTTTTGCATGTGTGCAACATTTTTCGTCGAGAAATATTGCATACATAAAAAATGTTACATATATAGCCGACAAATGTTGTAATTATAGACGAAAAATGTTATATACATAGAAAAATATTATAGCGAAAACATTCTTCACCGAGAAATGTTGGATATATGGGAAAATGTTGCATATATACGTGAAAAATATTGCAAATATGGGCAAAAAAATATTGCATGCATGGAAAAAATGTTGCACAAAATCGATTGAAACAAAAAATGTTGGATAATGGAGAAAATGTTACATATATGGACAAAAAATATTACAAACATGAATAAAACTATTCTTTATGTGAATAGTTAAACATGAATAGTTTTCATCAGTACAACCTGAAACACATGGTTCAGTTTCCACATCACTAATACTTCACAGCAGAATGTTCAATAAAAAGAGGGGGCCGGCGGTGGCGTCGGGCGCCGGGTCGAAGGCTGGCGGTGGTGCTGACGGGGGGTGGCACCGAGTGGGATCCGGCTTCCCACTGATGGAGAAGACCGGCGACAAAGAAGAATGCTCAGTCGCCGCTGCCCCCGCGATGAGACTGACAGATCTGGAGGCGGCGGCGCTTTTGGCGGTGTGGGGGGGGGGAGGGAGGGCGGAGTTGAGGTAGGCGGTGGCGCCGTCGCCTGGGTCTAAACCCTAGCACGCGGTGGAGAGGAGAGGTGCCCGGCGGTGGGGAGGCACCGCCGCCGAGGGGAATCTGGGCGGCGAGGCAAGGGAGTAGGGCGGTGGGGGGAGGCTGTGGAGGGCAGAGCGAGGCGGCGGCCCGAAGGGTTGGAGGGAGGCGACGTCGTCGAGGGCCGGGGTGGCCGTGGTGGAGGCGGGGCGTCGAGGCGGGAGGCCGTGGGCGGCAGCGGCGGCGGCCCGAGGCGTGGTGGGGCGTGGGAGGCGGAGCGAGGCGAGTGGGGGAGGCGCAGAAGGCTGAGTGAGGTGGCAGCGGAAGGTGAGCAGGGGAGGCGGAGCAAGGTGGCAGGCAAGCGTCGGGGACGGGGAGGGAGCCGAGAGGGGATTGGAGGCGGGGAGGCAGATGTAAAGGGGAGAAGTTGCCAGGGGGTTTTGGGGGAAAATACATAAGTGATTGGAGATTGCACCTTCACGAATCTAAGCCGTAGATTGTAGATCCAACAGCCCTATATATATATAATAATAATAATAATAATAATAATAATAATAATAATAATAATAACAACAACAACAACAACAACGACAACAACGAGTGCTCTTTGGTGTCCGGGTGCCATAGTCTAAAATAGGTATGTATTGTGTGCGAAAAATTTTCAAATTTCTTGGATGTCAAGTTTAACTAGTTTATTAACTAGTTTACTAACTCGTTCAAACAAATTTGAACTAAATTTTGAATTGTAGTTGCCTTTTTTATGATAGTTTGATTGTAGGTATATGCTGATTATATATATAAATTAGCAAATTATGTGATCTAAATTCGTTCAAAATTTTGAATTTGAGTATATTTTTCAAACTTATACATTTCATTTGAATTGTTATAGATGAGTATATAATCTAAAAAATGATATTTTCAAAAAATATACCCGAATTTAGATGAAATTAATGCATTTAAAATCATGGTGCCTGGGAACTATGATGCCCTATTTTAGCGTCATATATATATATATATATATATATATATATATATATATATATATATATATATATATATATATATATATATATATATATATATATATATATGTGTGTGTATATATATATATATATTATATGGTTCATCTCAAATTTCAAGGTTTCAACTTGCAACTAAAAATTCCCCTGATTTCAACTCAAGATTCAAACGTTTCAGCTCAAATTTCTACAGATTTCAACTTGGATTACATGATTTCCAAATTTCAGCTCAAAAACCGCCTCACTTTCAACTCGAGATTCAAACCTTTCAACTCAGAAAACCTAAAAAATTCAACTCAAGTTGCATGATTTCAACTTTCAACTAAAAATTCCCTACCTTCCAACTCAAAAAATTGAGAAGTTTCAACTCGAAATTGCAATTTTCACCTTAAAAAAACTGCAACTTAATTGTTGGAACCAGCAACGGCACAACAACGAAGAATGTGATCACATGAAGCACATAAGAGACACAATGATTTGTTTATGAGGTTCGGCAATGATACGAGGGGTTTCTTTCTTATCACATATTAGAGTTACAAGGGGTCAGTAATATAATTTATACCCTGGTTAGATGATCTGACCTGGATCATATATGAGTCATGCACTACACAAATTCGCTGCCATATGCATACATACTTCATATTCACAAAATAGATAGATTAGCCATGGACCAATTTGGGTAAAAGTTTAATTGTTACGATAAACATCGATAAATTGTGAAAAAAATGCAACTGAAAAGAAAATTATTATAAGGAACAGCTAACTAATTAAAGGACTGCGTACTTTGACTAGATATAATTTAGTCCAGAACATGTGCGATCAATTATTCAATTGTGGAGTTTAGGTATCAAGATGGAAAACTCCGAAGATATAGAAACAATACTAACAGGCCGGAGAAGAATTTTTCAACCTCTCGTACTCCCGCCGCCATGAATATTCAAGAACAAGACGAACTTCTCTGCTCCTTGCACAGTCCTACGTTTCAACCATATTTTTCTGGTTGTCCGGTTGTCTGTCGATCGACTGTTTCTTTCAATAGTGATTTACATAGTTTTTAAAGTATAATAAATGATAAATAGATATTACTTATCTTTTTATTTACTTCGAGATTAGTACTACTTTTGTTAGAAAGAAAAATATAGCAACACTGCTCTCTTATATAGTATTGTTCAAGAAAAGATAAACGTTGTTACATATATCCTTGGGCATCAAGCTAACAGATTAACAAGTTTGACCCGCGATGTCTTTTCTTCTGCATAAACATATCATGCCTTGTCTGCTGAAGAAACTGCAGAGCAGCATCCATCCGCTTGGATGCAGTTTCGAATCTCAAGCTGTGAAAATGACAAGAATAGCTGAAGAAAACGAACTACTTAAGAACACCAGCTCATATTCTACCAAGGCATATTACACTATTAAAGATGTAGTCACTGATTAGCTCAGAGATGACGAATCAGCGAGATTAATCCACTTCTGACTTTACTTCATAAACCATTTTTTATTGTATTCTTCGCAGCCATGTTTACTAATATCGAATTAACATGCCTGCCAAACAGCACATATATAACACTAGCTCATGTTCCCAGCTCTGAGACTGACCTACATGCCGCACAGTCTAATCTTGTGCTGATCGTCACCACTGCAGAATAGCAAGTTAGCAACGGACCCGCAGTTACACGGACATGTGCGGAACCGTTCCAGGCAGCAACCAGCCGTCGTCAAGCGACGCGCCGCCGCGCGCATTGTTCGTCGCGTCGGCCGTCTTCCTGTCCATCATTTTCGCCACCTTCCTCCTAGTCATGGCGCTCGCGTTCTGCTGCTGCCGGAGGAGGGGCCGCACCGGCCCGGACCATACCGTGCGCGGTGGTGGCGGCGGCGCGCACTCTGGCGAATGCGGTGAACCGTTCCCCGTGGAGACCCTGCCGACCTTTGTTTACGGTCGTCAGTCTGATGGGCGAGGTGGTGCGGCGGGCGGCGGACGCGAGTGCGAGTGCGCGGTGTGCCTCGCGGCGGTGCAGGAAGGGGAGATGGTGCGGCGGCTGCCGGTGTGCATGCATGTGTACCACGTCGAGTGCATCGACCGGTGGTTGGCCACGCACCGGACGTGCCCGTTGTGCCGGTCGGAGCTGAATCCTTGCAAGGTGGCGTCCGAGACACCGCCGGCGGCGCAGGAAGATCCACCTGAGCAATTGCCTGTTTAGCACTGGCATTAGATGGGTTTATTTTTTTCGACGATGGATGACGGCTTTTACAGGGATAAAGGATGTATGTAATCAGTATGTCATGAAGCATTGAAGGTGCATAGCTTAGAAAAAAAATTGCAGATTAGATTTAGTTTAAATTTGTCGGGTATTGCTACCTGTAAGTTGCTTGATTTTTCTGTAAATCTAAGTCATTTTTTGTGACCAGTGATTTTATATGGAGTTGTAGATATCAGGGTTTGATCTCAGTTTTTTGGTCATTGGCTAGTCTAACCCGTGTTGCACCTTGCCGGGAGTGTAAGGGGGTGTTTGTATTGGTTTTTACTAATGATTTTTGGCTGTGATTTTTAGAAACGACTAAAAATGAATAATAATGGTTGAAAAAAATGATTTTTAGAAGAAGAGAGCGAACGATGTAAAAGGTGAGGAAGATATATATACGTGTGACGGGAGCAAAAAGAATGGAGCGTGTGATGCATCCGTGGCCTCCTGCTTTATCTTCAGAGCGAAACGACAGTAAGAGAAGTGAAAAAATCACTTCGAAAAGTCAGGTATTTTTATTTATATTTTATTACTTTTTAAAATAGAAATCAGAAATAAAAGTGAATACGAGGGAAACCAAAGGCTACCGTTCAACCCCCGTTAACTAAATGCATAGTATGCGTGTTTATTTGTGGATCTTAGAGCATCTCTAACAATCTCCATAAAAATCCACCCCAAAAGACACCTTTTAGGGGCAATCCAAAAAATTTGTTAACCTATTTTAGTCCCCTCCTCCAACAGCTCCCTTAAATATATCCTAATAGTATTTTGAATCTGGCCTAACATTAACAATCGGCCCATTTACTTTGCTCGATACCTATTTTTATTAGTGATCAAGTCGGTCCATCCAACCGAATAGAATAGGGAGATTGAACCAATCCCGTGCGTGTGCGTACGCGGACGACGGCCGCCGTATAAATATCAAACGGTGATTAGCCGCAATCAGTAATTGAGATGGTGCATGTACGTGACGTGAGACACATGCAATAATTGAGATGTGAATTCTTACTTTGTACATGTCTTTGAGTTTTGATTTCCATCGCATCGCCATCACCGCAAGGGCGCCGCCGCGCCACGTCCGATTTCGATCTCTCGATGCTGCTTCAGTTTGGTGCGTCCTTGTATATACGTGGAATTATGAGTGAACTTTTTTTCCCAGCGTGCGTGACGGCGGGAGCGAGGATAGGGGACTCCTGAAAGTTCCCGGTTTCTACCTAAGTTTTGGGAGAGTTTTGGGGGGAATAGAAATAGGGGGTGTTTAGGGGAGTTGTTGGAGAAGACTTTTTATACAATTTCCCAATAATTTTATTTAGAGGGAGATTTAGGGGATTGTTGGAGATGCTCTTAGGCCGGGTTTGATCCATCCATGAGTGACCTCTGGGCCGTTAAGTCCTAAAAAGTCCGTTTAAGTCCTAAAAAGTATTTCAGGCAAAACTGTACGTACATGCACCCTTTCTCGAATAAGATTAGCGTGGCACCTCGATTATCTATCGCCGGCCGGCCGAAGCGCAGGGGCGACGTGGCTGCTCTCGCCATCCAGGAACTCCCCCGCTAATGTATAGGTTATTATTCAGGCTAAGTTACAGCAAATGAAACTGTACTCAGTCAACACCGTATCATCCGTATCTTCCCAGCAGACCGCGGCTCATCCATCTACGGAAACCTCAAAGGGCCTTTGGAAGAAGTAAGGGCCTATTCGTAATTACGGCGGAAGCAGCACCATCGCCGCCGCCATGGATTCTCCTGTCGGAGCCACTACTACGTCAGGGTCAGAGCACCGGCCGGCCGTGTCCAAAGGACCGATGGTCTTCAGCTACACCTGCGTCGGCCTTACGGGCGCCATGCTCCTCTCCGTCCTCTTCTTCTACTGCTACCGCTTCACCCGAAGCCGCGCGCCGGTCACCGCCGCCGAGTCAGCAGAGAGCGGTCCGGATGACCACTGCGTCGTCAGTGTGGACGTCGCCAAGCTGCCGGAGTTCGCGTACACCCGGTCCGCGAGGCACAGCGGCGGGGGCGGCGACGGGGCCCAGTGCTCGGTGTGCCTCGGCGCGGTGCAGGTCGGCGAGATGGTGCGGATGCTGCCCGTGTGCAAGCACCTCTACCACGTGGAGTGCATCGACATGTGGTTGGCCTCGCACGCGACGTGCCCGCTTTGCCGGTCGGCGGTTGACCCGCTGGGGGACGGCCAGCCCGCGCCATCAATGGAGCTGCCGCAGGCGCTGGCGGTGTAGGGCGCCGCCCGGTCATCTACGTTGTCTCCGGCAAGGTGCATATATTTTGTAGCTTGTCACCTGCGTGCCCTACTCATCTATTTGTACAGCGTGCATGTAGTTGTAAATGCATTCAAATACAAGAGGAATTTGCTTGGGAGTCTTATACATACAAGATCATCACTTCTTTTTTTTACATTGTTCTCTCTTTGCAAGCTAGCAAGTTACTACAAAATCTCCACAGCGCTCGTTTCTGGTTTCATCTGCCTGAAATTGTCTTCAGAAGTTGAACAATTAGCCACACCTGCATCATCTAGTTCCATTTGGCATATTTTATTTTTTACAAATGTACACCAAATTATTATTTTTTCTTCAAAATCACACAAGAAATTAAGTTCCCTTTAACATTTCCCCACCTAGAAGCAAGCTTCATTGACAAACCTGCTTACCTTCAGCACCTTGCTAAAGTCAACTAGTACCGTACCAGTCGTCAGCTATCTCGATTCTGGCATAAACAAACCTCGCCAATACATCAAACATGGTTGAATTCAAAAGTTTCTTCCAAGTACGTAAGGTTCGTCGTTATCACAATTCACAAGTCGCAAGTCGCGACACAGAATTGCCAATATACTAAAACGAATTCCGACAGTTTCAGAACTATGCCCGTTGAATTCCGTACCTGGGAAAATTGATTCGTCTTGCAAGAAAATACGTTCCCCGGCGAAAGAAACGAAATTCCGAAATTTCATTTATTTCGGCTGAAATTTCAGATGAATTATTTAAATATCATTTAAATTTTGATAAAAATTAACTAAAATTTAAACAAATTTCAAATGAGAACAAATTCGGCTAAAATTTGGCAAAATTATTTGCCTTTCGGCACCAGACGAAATGGCCTAAATTTCGGCATTTCACCAAAATTTCGCCGAAATATCTAACACTGTTCCGAACTGTCCACTTGTATAAAAACATGAAGAAGTAATAACTCATGTTAGCGTACGTACCATGTCGCGTGCATCCAGCGGTGGCTGGGAGCGCAGTCAAAAAATGCTATATGAAACCGACCTGATGGGAGAGAAATGAACGCGGGAAGTTTTTTCGATTTTTGTGGAAAATGAACTGTTTCGTGTGAATTTTTTGTAAAATTCTAACGTTCCAAAGAGGTCTTTTATTAGCTCAGTAGAATAGAATGTGTATGCAGGGGAATGTTTATTGTTTGTCTCGATCTCCTTTTTCCATTCTTACATGAGGTTCTGACCGGGAACTCGGAGCAGAGTCATTGATCATTTCGGGAACTCGGAGCAGAGTGCATTTGTGCATTTATAGCGTTCATCATTTATTACTAACTATTTGGCCCCACATGTAAGAGAGTGAAATGCATATTTTCGTGCTATAGCTAGCTGTAATCGCCTTCCTTCTCTCTGCCACGTAAGATGATGAGTGCTAAGCCTTATTGCGCTGCGCTCTACACTCAAGTAAAAATTCTCTTGGAAGCCAAATGTCGACCCTGTTTTTTTTTGTTGACTTCTCCGAAAATCGAAATAAACAGGATGTCTTTTTTATAACAGATTTTTTAAACGGTTCACTGAGCCCAAAATTGTGTACGTCATCTGCGTCGGTTTCTCCATAGTCTACTGTCGTCTCGAAAAGTGCAGATAAAAGCTATCAGTTGTAGCCAAAATCTACCAAACGTAGCTCAAAAGAACATGATAGTCATCTAGCTAGGGCAACCAATGGTATGGAATGTAGACCTTTGTGGGCCGGTTGAGAGCATGGGGCCAACAATGAGGAATTAATGAGGTTGTGTACTTTCCTTTAGGCCAACCCAACCAGTAGGGGTAGCAACTAGTCTGGGGTAGACCCCTGCAGTCCCATCCTGATCCTCGTTAGCCCGGCCCCACCTGGCCCCATTAGGCTTAGCTGGTGGAGGGTTGCCCCCCGTCCCTGGTCCCCACGGGGACCCGATTACGAAGGGGATCCCTGCGGGGATTAAAAATGTGTTATATTACTTAAAAATAATAATGTGGTATTATTTATTAATTGATGACGGGATAATGGGCATGAGCCCACCTCCACATTATTAGAGATAAGTTGATTAAGTTTAATTGAAAATGTGAGACAAAGAAATCAGGTATTGCAGGTCCATTACTTCCAGAATTAATACATTTACATAAAAAATTATGTTAATTACACCTCTTTGCGAAAAAACCCCTAATTAAGAATTTCAACATAAATATTGTAATAAATTACAACATATGATGATTAAAAAAAATATAAAAGAAATGGTTTTCAATCTTGGTGTTGCCGATGGATGCTTGCTCGGTGGTATTTTAGCTGTATTTATATTATTTTTGCTAACACGACAAATTATTTATTTTTAGCGAACCTATGCGTGTAGTGTGATTGGAGTTTAATTATTTTATTGTTTTACTCCGCTTGTATTACTACTAGCATTACATAGTACTCACGAATATCAAGCGCTTGTATGTAGTGTAATCGAAGCGAAGTTTGTTTTTAGGCGTAATAATGCTGTAGAAAATTTCCATTTATCATCGGCGAAGAAAATTCATCGTCCAGGAAAATACTTTCATACGTGCCACTAGAATAAACTTCTTTTATGATGTAAGGGCCTTCCCATTTAGACTCAAAATTTTCTTGCATCCGATGTGTAATATTCATGGTGCGAATAACAGCGAAAACTAGATCTCCATATTTGAATGACCTTCTTTTGAGGCCCTTATCAAAATCTCATGACATTCTCAAAGAATCAATTTGTACTTCCACAGTAAGACCGCCTCTCCTCCATACACCAGGGAGTAAGGAGTCATTCTAGTTGGTGTACGTGTCGTGGTCCTATACGCCCACAAGGCTTCGAGCAGCTTTTCATGCCAATCTCGCTTGTTCTTTGAGACCACCTTCTTCAATAATTTACACATGGTTTTATTAAATGCGTCAGCTTGTTTGTTGGCTACTGCATTGTATGCTATAGAAAAATGGTACTTTATTTTAAATTTTGCGCATAACTTTTTCATTTGTCTATTTTTGAAAGGTGATCCGTTATCAGATATAATTCGCGAAGGAATGCTAAATCGATATATAATATGAGTTCTTACAAAATTCTCTACATTTTCTGCCTTAACTTCTCTTAATACCGGACGTGCCCGTTGTGCCGGTCGGAGCTGAAGCCTTGCAAGGTGGCGTCCGAGACACCGCCGGTGGCGCAGGAAGATCCACCTGAGCATTGCTTGTTTAGCACTGGCATTAGATGGGTCTATTTTTTTTACTATAGCTGATGGCTTTTAGAGGGATAAATGATGTATGTAATCTATATGTCACGAAGCATTGAAGGTGCATAGCTTAGAAAAAAAAATGCAGATTAGATTTAGTTTAAATTTGTCGGGTATTGCTACTTGTAAGTTGCCTGATTTTTCTGTAAATCTAAGTCCATTTTTGTGACCAGTGATTTTATATGGAGTTGTTGATATCGGGGTTTGATCTCAATTTTTGTGGTCATTGGCTAGCAATGTTGCCTAGATACCCCGATACGGATACGTGATACCGCAATTCGCCATTTTCCTAAAAATGCCAATATGGTGATACATGTATATATATAATAAAGATAAAAAATAAGAAATTAATGAATTCTTATAAAGAATTGAGAACTTGAGAATACCTTAATATTATGTAGTAACTTGCTTGGTTCTTCAATTCTCCCTCCTGACTGTTAGACTAGTATAATGAACCATCTCCAAAGAATAACAGAATAAATAAGTACATATACACAAATATGAAATAAATAGCAGAATCACAAGTCATGAATCATGATTGATAGTTACATAGTAAAGTAAGTGTTGTTGCTCTTAAAAACATTGGTCCATCTTCTGTTACGGCCAAGAAATTTAAGAGTGGACCCCTTTGAGCATCGGACCACCCATCTGATACAAAACTCATACCTTTTGAGCTCCACACTGACTTGATGGGCTGCAACATTCGCTCAACATGTGTCTTCTCTTGCACAAGAAGAGTTGTTCTCAACTTGTTGTAACTTGGAGGGGTATAGCCACCCAAGTTGTGGTTGACAACATAGGTAAATGCTTTTCTGAAATAAGGATTTCTTACTACATTAAAAGGTATACTTACAAATGAACAAAGGAGTCCAAATTAATTTCAAAATGTAATTAACAATCTAACATTGCAAGATAAGGAAATTAGTTAGTGCAAAAAGATATTAACCTGCGGTAAAGAACATCCTAGCAATCAAAGCGTCTAGCTGGCTATGACCTTCATGATGGAAGCTTGATTCAATAGCTGAAACCCCCTTTCTCTTCCTCACAATCAACCCCTCTATTGGCAGTGGAACTTCCCTTGACAAGCTTCTCGCAATCATTGCCTCCGCTTTAGCAATTTTGTCGTGAAGTTGAGCGAGCACATCGATTGTAACTTTTGGACAAAACTTAATACCATAATTTCCTATCTTCAAGAGATGTGCGTTAAATCTTGAGTAGCTCCCATGGATAATATGATCATAGAGCCTACATCTAGGCCGTGCATTCCCTCCTGCACCATTCCCAGTCTTCTATAGCAACTCAACATACCTCCAAAGCGGCTTCTTTTCATTGTCAGTTGGAGGTACCACACAAGTAGCATTTAGGATGCTCCTAGCCGAGGTGGCTCCACTGTATATGGTAGGACACGCATTAGTACCAGTGCTATACGACGTACTCGAGCCTCCGAATCCACCACCACCAGATGTCATGATCTGATCTGAATAGTGGGACAAAAAAATAGCAAATAAACAAGCTAATGAACACACTGTGATAGCTAATATGTGCTAAGTTGATAATAGCAGGAAGTTACATACTGCACAGTCCATGGGCGGAGGCGGCGGGCTGAGGCAGCGGCTGGCGGGTGTTGAGGCGATGGGCAGAGGCGGCAGGCGGAGGCTACGAATGGAGGAGATGGGCGGAGGCGATTGGTGAAGGCGATGGGCAGAGGAGACGGGTCGAGGCGATGGGCGAGGCAATGGGCGAAGGCGGCTGGTGTGGAGGTGACGGGCTGAAGTGACGGGTGGAGGCGACGGGGGGCAGCGATGGCCGTTGAGGCAGTTGGCGTGGAGGCGGCGAGCCGAGGCGCCGTCAGAGGCGTGGAGGCGGCGGGGGGTTGAAATGGATTTGGATCTGGCGAGCGTCTACGATGGGATGGGGTTATTAGGTTAAAAGTATCGGAGAAGTATCGAGAATTTTTTTTCTTTTTTTGAATAAGCATTAATTCAGGATACGTGCAGGATACGTATCGGCGCGTATCGGGGTCGTATCCATATCCTATACAGTATCCGATACCGGTACGTGACTTTTGTGAAGTATCCGCGCAACGAAGTTGGCTAGTCTAACAAGTGTTGCACCATGCTGGGAGTGTAAGGGGGCGTTTGTATTGGTTTTTGCTGATGATTTTTTGCTGTGATTTTTAGAAACAGTTAAAATGAATAGTAATGGCTGAAAGAAGTGACTTTTAGAAAGAGAGAACGAACGATGAAAAAAGTGAGGGGAGATGTATACGTGTGACGGGAGTAAGAAGAATGGAGTGTGTGATGCATTCGTGGCCTCCTGCTTTATCTCTAGAGCGAGCCGATAGCAAGAGAAGTGGAGAAATCAATTCGAGAAGTTAGGTATTCATATTGACTTTTTTTTTGCTTTTGTAAATAGAAGTCAGAAACAAAAGTTAATATAAGGGAAACTAAGGCTACTGTTCAACTCCCGTTAACTACATATATAATATGCGTGTTTATTTGTGGATCTTAGGCCGGGTTTGATCCATGAGTGTCCTCTGGGCCGTTAAGTCCTAAAAAGTATTTCAGGCAAAACTGTACATGCACCCTTTCTCGAATAAGATTAGCGTGGCACCTTGATTATCTATCTAAGGCTCCGGAAGAAGAAAAGTTACAGCGCCATCGAAACTGTGACACACCATCTAAAACTCTTACCGGGTAGACTTGACATTGTCTCCTTCATCATCTAAATTACTAATGTCACTTTCCTGCCGGTAAACGGTCCTCGTGCATGCATCACTGTTGAAGCTTCGGGAGTGGTACATATTCAGGCTAAGTTACAGCAAATGAAACTGTACTCAGTCAACACCGTACCATCCGTATCTTCCCAGCAGACCGCGGCTCATCCATCTACGGGAAAGAAACCTCAAAGCGGAAGCAGCAACATCGCCGCCGCCATGGATTCTCCTGTCGGAGCCACTACTACGTCAGGGTCAGAGCACCGGCCGGCCGTGTCCAAAGGACCGATGGTCTTCAGCTACACCTGCGTCGGCCTTACGGGCGCCATGCTCCTCTCCGTCCTCTTCTTCTACTGCTACCGCTTCACCCGAAGCCGCGCGCCGGTCACCGCCGCCGAGTCAGCAGAGAGCGGTCCGGATGACCACTGCGTCGTCAGTGTGGACGTCGCCAAGCTGCCGGAGTTCGCGTACACCCGGTCCGCGAGGCACAGCGGCGGGGGCGGCGACGGGGCCCAGTGCTCGGTGTGCCTCGGCGCGGTGCAGGTCGGCGAGATGGTGCGGATGCTGCCCGTGTGCAAGCACCTCTACCACGTGGAGTGCATCGACATGTGGTTGGCCTCGCACGCGACGTGCCCGCTTTGCCGGTCGGCGGTTGACCCGCTGGGGGACGGCCAGCCCGCGCCATCAATGGAGCTGCCGCAGGCGCTGGCGGTGTAGGGCGCCGCCCGGTCATCTACGTTGTCTCCGGCAAGGTGCATATATTTTGTAGCTTGTCACCTGCGTGCCCTACTCATCTATTTGTACAGCGTGCATGTAGTTGTAAATGCATTCAAATACAAGAGGAATTTGCTTGGGAGTCTTATACATACAAGATCATCACTTCTTTTTTTTACATTGTTCTCTCTTTGCAAGCTAGCAAGTTACTACAAAATCTCCACAGCGCTCGTTTCTGGTTTCATCTGCCTGAAATTGTCTTCAGAAGCTGAACAATTAGCCACACCTGCATCATCTAGTTCCATTTGGCATATTTTATTTTTTACAAATGTACACCAAATTATTATTATTTTCTTCAAAATCACACAAGAAATTAAGTTCCCTTTAACATTTCCCCACCTAGAAGCAAGCTTCATTGACAAACCTGCTTACCTTCAGCACCTTGCTAAAGTCAACTAGTACCGTACCAGTCGTCAGCTATCTCGATTCTGGCATAAACAAACCTCGCCAATACATCAAACATGGTTGAATTCAAAAGTTTCTTCCAAGTACGTAAGGTTCGTCGTTATCACAATTCACAAGTCGCAAGTCGCGACACAGAATTGCCAATATACTAAAACGAATTCCGACAGTTTCAGAACTATGCCCGTTGAATTCCGTCCTGGGAAAATTAATTCGTCTTGCAAGAAAATACGTTCCCCGGCGAAAGAAACGAAATTCCGAAATTTCATTTATTTCGGCTGAAATTTCAGATGAATTATTTAAATATCATTTAAATTTTGATAAAAATTAACTAAAATTTAAACAAATTTCAAATGAGAACAAATTCGGCTAAAATTTGGCAAAATTATTTGCCTTTCGGCACAGACGAAATGGCCTAAATTTCGCATTTCACCAAAATTTCACTAAATATTTAACATCGTTCGAATCGCCCACTTGTATAAAAACATGAAGAAGTAATAACTCATGTTAGCGTACGTACCATGTCGCGTGCATCCAGCGGTGGCTGGGAGCGCAGTCAAAAAATGCTATATGAAACCGACCTGATGGGAGAGAAATGAACGCGGGAAGTTTTTTCGATTTTTGTGGAAAATGAACTGTTTCGTGTGAATTTTTTGTAAAATTCTAACGTTCCAAAGAGGTCTTTTATTAGCTCAGTAGAATAGAATGTGTATGCAGGGGAATGTTTATTGTTTGTCTCGATCTCCTTTTTCATTCTTACATGAGGTTACTGCACTGGGAACTCTGGAACAGAGTGCATTGCGGCGTATCATTTCGACTTTTCAGTGCGGCTCGCCGGCCCCCTTTCTGCGCCGATGAGAGCAAGTACAATATTATAGCCAATTAATGGCTATAACATTTGTCTATTTCATTTATAGTTTTCAAAAAAATAGTTCATACAATAAGGTAGCTATTACAATAACTATTTGGCCCCACATGTAAGAGAGTGAAATGCATATTTTTACGTGCTATAGCTAGCTGTAATTTAGTAGCCAGCTTCCTTCTCTCTCTGCCACGTAAGATTTGGTTGATATTATATTTGCTATAGTCTGCTGACTAAGCCTTATTGTACCTGCTCTGAGTGCAGCGCTGCGCTCTACACTCAAGTAAAAATTCTCTTGGAAGCCAAATGTTGACCCTGTTTTTTTTGTTGACTTCTGGCTTCTCCGAAAATCGAAATAAACAGGATGTCTTTTTTATAACAGATTTTTTTAAACGGTTCACTGAGCCCAAAATTGTGTACGTCATCTGCGTCGGTTTCTCCATAGTCTACTGTCGTCTCGAAAAGTGCAGATAAAAGCTATCAGTTGTAGCCAAAATCTACTAACCGTAGCTCAAAAGAACATGATAGTCATCTAGCTAGGGCAACCAATGGTATGGAATGTAGACCTTTGTGGGCCGGTTGAGAGCATGGGGCCAACAATGAGGAATTAATGAGGTTGTGTACTTTCCTTTAGGCCAACCCAACCAGTAGGGGTAGCAACTAGTCTGGGGTAGACCCCTGCAGTCCCATCCTGATCCTTGTTAGCCCGGCCCCACCTGGCCCCATTAGGCTTAGCTGGTGGAGGGTTGCCCCCTGTCCCTGGTCCCCACGGGGACCCGATTACGAAGGGGATCCCTGCGGGGATTAAAAATGTGTTATATTACTTAAAAATCATAATGTGGTATTATTTATTAATTGATGACGGGATAATGGGCATGAGCCCACCTCCACATTATTAGAGATAAGTTGATTAAGTTTAATTGAAAATGTGAGACAGAGAAATCAGGTATTGCAGGTCCATTACTTCCAGAATTAATACATTTACATAAAAATTATGTTAATTACACCTCTTTGCGAAAAAAACCCCTAATTAAGAATTTCAACATAAATATTGTAATAAATTACAACATATGATGATTAAAAAATATATAAAAGAAATGGTTTTCAATCTTGGTGTTGCCGATGGATGCTTGCTCGGTGGTATTTTAGCTGTATTTATATTATTTTTGCTAACACGACAAATTATTTATTTTTAGCGAACCTATGCGTGTAGTGTGATTGGAGTTTAATTATTTTATTGTTTTACTCCGCTTGTATTACTACTAGCATTACATAGTACTCACGAATATCAAGCGCTTGTATGTAGTGTAATCGAAGCGAAGTTTGTGTTTAGGCGTAATAATGCTGTAGAAAATTTCCATTTATCATCGGCGAAGAAAATTCATCATCCAGGAAAATACTTTCATACGTGCCACAAGAATAAACTTCTTTTATGATGTAAGGGCCTTCCCATTTAGACTCAAAATTTTCTTGCATCCGATGTGTAATATTCATGGTGCGAATAACAGCGAAAACTAGATCTCCATATTTGAATGACCTTCTTTTGAGGCCCTTATCAAAATCTCATGACATTCTCAAAGAATCAATTTGTACTTCCACAGTAAGACCGCCTCTCCTCCATACACCAGGGAGTAAGGAGTCATTCTAGTTGGTGTACGTGTCGTGGTCCTATACGCCCACAAGGCTTCGAGCAGCTTTTCATGCCAATCTCGCTTGTTCTTTGAGACCACCTTCTTCAATAATTTACACATGGTTTTATTAAATGCATCAGCTTGTCCGTTGGCTATTGCATTGTACGCTATAGAAAAATGGTACTTTATTTTAAATTTTGCGCATAACTTTTTCATTTGTCTATTTTTGAAAGGTGATCCGTTATCAGATATAATTCACGAAGGAATGCTAAATCGATATATAATATGAGTTCTTACAAAATTCTCTACATTTTCTGCCTTAACTTCTCTTAATACCGGACGTGCCCGTTGTGCCGGTCGGAGCTGAAGCCTTGCAAGGTGGCGTCCGAGACACCGCCGGTGGCGCAGGAAGATCCACCTGAGCATTGCCTGTTTAGCACTGGCATTAGATGGGTCTATTTTTTTTACTATAGCTGATGGCTTTTAGAGGGATAAATGATGTATGTAATCTATATGTCACGAAGCATTGAAGGTGCATAGCTTAGAAAAAAAAATGCAGATTAGATTTAGTTTAAATTTGTCGGGTATTGCTACTTGTAAGTTGCCTGATTTTTCTGTAAATCTAAGTCCATTTTTGTGACCAGTGATTTTATATGGAGTTGTTGATATCGGGGTTTGATCTCAATTTTTGTGGTCATTGGCTAGCTATGTTGCCTAGATACCCCGATACGGATACGTGATACCGCAATTCACCATTTTCCTAAAAATGCCAATATGGTGATACATGTATATATATAATAAAGATAAAAATAAGAAATTAATGAATTCTTATAAGGAATTGAGAACTTGAGAATACCTTAATATTATGTAGTAACTTGCTTGGTTCTTCAGTTCTCCCTCCTGACTGTTAGACTAATATAATGAACCATCTCCAAAGAATAACAGAATAAATAAGTACATATACACAAATATGAAATAAATAGCAGAATCACAAGTCATGAATCATGATTGATAGTTACGTAGTAAAGTAAGTGTTGTTGCTCTTAAAAACATTGGTCCATCTTCTGTTACGGCCAAGAAATTTAAGAGTGGACCCCTTTGAGCATCGGATCACCCATCTGATACAAAACTCATACCTTTTGAGCTCCACACTGACTTGATGGGCTGCAACATTCGCTCAACATGTGTCTTCTCTTGCACAAGAAGAGTTGTTCTCAACTTGTTGTAACTTGGAGGGGTATAACCACCCAAGTTGTGGTTGACAGCATAGGTAAATGCTTTTCTGAAATAAGGATTTCTTACTACATTAAAAGGTATACTTACAAATGAACAAAGGAGTCCAAATTAATTTCAAAATGTAATTAACAATCTAACATTGCAAGATAAGGAAATTAGTTAGTGCAAAAAGATATTAACCTACGGTAAAGAACATCCTAGCAATCAAAGCGTCTAGCTGGCTATGACCTTCATGATGGAAGCTTGATTCAATAGCTGAAACCCCTTTCTCTTCCTCACAATCAACCCTCTATTGGCAAGTGGAACTTCCTTGACAAGCTTCTCGCAATCATTGCCTCCGCTTTAGCAATTTTGTCGTGAAGTTGAGCGAGCACATCGATTGTAACTTTTGGACAAAACTTAATACCATAATTTCCTATCTTCAAGAGATGTGCGTTAAATCTTGAGTAGCTCCCATGGATAATATGATCATAGAGCCTACATCTAGGCCGTGCATTCCCTCCCCGCACCATTCCCGCCTTCTATAGCAACTCAACATACCTCCAAAGCGGCTTCTTTTCATTGTCGGCTGGAGGTACCACACAAGTAGCATTTAGGATGCTCCTAGCCGAGGCGGCTCCATCAGATATGGTAGGACACGCATTAGTACCAGTGCTATACGACGTACTCGAGCCTCCGAATCCACCACCACCAGATGTCATGATCTGATCTGAATAGTAGGACAAAAAAAATAGCAAATAAACAAGCTAATGAACACACTGTGATAGCTAATATGTGCTAAGTTGCTAATAGCAGGAAGTTACATACTGCACAGTCCATGGGCGGAGGCGGCGGGCTGAGGCAGCGGCTGGCGGGTGTTGAGGCGATGGGCAGAGGCGGCAGGCGGAGGCGACGAATGGAGGAGATGGGCGGAGGCGATTGTTGAAGGCGATGGGCAGAGGAGACGGGTCGAGGCGATGGGCGGAGGCGGCTAGTGTGGAGGTGACGGGCTGAAGTGACGGGTGGAGGCGACGGGGGGCAGCGATGGCCGTTGAGGCAGTTGGCGTGGAGGCGGCGAGCCGAGGCGCCGTCAGAGGCGTGGAGGCGGCGGGGGGTTGAAATGGATTTGGATCTGGCGAGCGTCTACGATGGGATGGGGTTATTAGGTTAAAAGTATCGGAGAAGTATCGAGAATTTTTTTTCTTTTTTTGAATAAGCATTAATTCAGGATACGTGCAGATACGACGGCGCCAGATCGGGTCGATCCATATCCTATACAGTATCCGATACCGGTACGTGACTTTTGTGAAGTATCCGCGCAACGAAGTTGGCTAGTCTAACAAGTGTTGCACCATGCTGGGAGTGTAAGGGGGCGTTTGTATTGGTTTTTGCTGATGATTTTTTGCTGTGATTTTTAGAAACAGCTAAAATGAATAGTAATGGCTGAAAGAAGTGACTTTTAGAAAGAGAGAACGAACAATGAAAAAAGTGAGGGGAGATGTATACGTGTGACGGGAGTAAGAAGAATAGAGTGTGTGATGCATTCGTGGCCTGCTGCTTTATCTCTAAAGCGAGACGATAGCAAGAGAAGTGGAGAAATCAATTCGAGAAGTTAGGTATTCGTATTGACTTTTTTTTGCTTTTGTAAATAGAAGTCAGAAACAAAAGTTAATATAAGGGAAACTAAGGCTACTGTTCAACTCCCGTTAACTACATATATAATATGCGTGTTTATTTGTGGATCTTAGGCCGGGTTTGATCCATGAGTGTCCTCTGGGCCGTTAAGTCCTAAAAAGTATTTCAGGCAAAACTGTACATGCACCCTTTCTCGAATAAGATTAGCGTGGCACCTTGATTATCTATCTAAGGCTCCGGAAGAAGAAAAGTTACAGCGCCATCGAAACTGTTACACACCATCTAAAACTCTTACCGGGTAGACTTGACAATGTCTCCTTCATCATCTAAATTACTAATGTCACTTTCCTGCCGGTAAACGCTCCTCGTGCATGCATCACTGTTGAAGCTTCGGGAGTAGTACACATTCAGGCTAAATTACAGCAAATGAAACTGTACTCAGTCAACACCGTACCATCCGTATCTTCCCAGCAGACCGCGGCTCATCCATCTACGGGAAAGAAACCTCAAAGCGGAAGCAGCACCATCGCCGCCGCCATGGATTCTCCTGTCGGAGCCACTACTACGTCAGGGTCAGAGCACCAGCCGGCCGTGTCCAAAGGAACGATTGTCTTCAGCTACACCTGCATCGGCCTTACGGGCGCCATGCTCCTCTCCATCCTCTTCTTCTACTGCTACCACTTCACCCGAAGCCGCGCGCCGGTCACCGCCGCCGAGTCAGCAGAGAGCGGTCCGGATGGCCACCGCGTTGTCAGTGTGGATGTCGCCAAGCTGCCGGAGTTCGCGTACACCCGGTCTGCGAGGCACAGCGGCGGGGGCGGCGACGGGGCCCAGTGCTCGGTGTGCCTCGGCGCGGTGCAGGTCGGCGAGATGGTGCGGATGCTGCCCGTGTGCAAGCACCTCTACCACGTGGAGTGCATCGACATGTGGCTGGCCTCGCACGCGACGTGCCCGCTTTGCCGGTCGGCGGTTGACCCGCTGGGGGACGGCCAGCCCGCGCCATCAATGGAGCTGCCGCAGGCGCTGGCGGTGTAGGGCGCCGACCGGTCATCTACGTTGTCTCCGGCAAGGTGCATATGTTTTGTAGCTTGTCACCTGCGTGCTCTACTCATCTATTTGTACAGCGTGCATGTAGTTGTAAATGCATTCAAATACAAGAGGAATTTGCTTGGGAGTTTTATACATACAAGATCATCACTCCCTTTTTTTACATTGTTCTCTCTTTGCAAGCTAGCAAGTTACTACAAAATCTCCACAGCGCTCGTTTCTGGTTTCATCTGCCTGAAATTGTCTTTCTTCAGCAGCTGAACAATTAGCCGCACCTGCATCATCTAGTTCCATTTGGCATATTTTATTTTTTACAAATGTACACCAAATTATTATTTTTTCTTCAAAATCACACAAGAAAATAAGTTCTCTTTAACATTTCCCCACCTAGAAGCAAGCTTCATTGACAAACCTGCTTACCTTCAGCACCTTGCTAAAGTCAACTAGTACCGTACCAGTCGTCAGCTATCTCGATTCTGGCATAAACAAACCTCGCCAACACATCAAACATGGTTGAATTCAAAAGTTTCTTCCAAGTACGTAAGGTTCGTCGTTATCACAATTCACAAGTCGCAAGTCGCGACACAGAATTGCCAATATACTACAACGAATTCCGACAGTTTCAGAACTATGCCCGTTGAATTCCGTCCTGGGAAAATTAATTCGTCTTGCAAGAAAATACGTTCCCCGGCGAAAGAAACGAAATTCCGAAATTTCATTTATTCTGGCTGAAATTTCAGATGAACTATTTAAATATCATTTAAATTTTGATAAAAATTAACTAAAATTTAAACAAATTTTACACAAATTTCAAATGAGAACAAATTCGGCTAAAATTTGGCAAAATTATTTGCCTTTCGGCACCAGACGAAATGGCCTAAATTTCGGCATTTCACCGAAATTTCGCCGAAATATTTAACACTGTTCCGAACTGCCCCACTTTATAAAAACACGAAGAAGTAATAACTCATGTAAGCGTACGTACCATGTCGCGTGCATCCAGCGGTGGCTGGGAGCGCATTCAAAAAATGTGAGAGACCATGTGAAGGGCACCCCATGGTTGTGATGAGTAATTGACTCTTGTTCTAGGAAGATCTAAACTAATAATCCACCAGTTCAAATTATTTTACATCCACCCAACAATTACGCCGCACGGTACCATGACCTTAACTACGCCCACACCAAAATATGCACCCATAATTACACCATCATAAAAATGTCCGCACTGGATGAACTCTCCTCCATTCTCTCTCCTTACCCAACCATATCCGACGGTCATCCTTCAATGGATCTGCAGCACCTCTCCGCGCCCCGACGCGCCTTAATCGCGAAATTTCCGCCCCGACGCTGCCCCCACCCCCGCGCGCTGCCCTCCTCCCGCTCCGCCTCGCTCCTCCTCCAACCGCCGCCTCCCCGCTCCTCCTCCTCCGCGCCCTCCCCTCCTCCTCCTCCTCCCCCCCCCGCGCCACCGCCTCCTCCTCCTCCCCACCCCACCCCGCGCCGCCGTCTTCTCCTCCCCACCCCACCCAACGCGCCGCCTCCTCCCCACCCCACCCCGCGCGCCGCCTTCTCCTCCCCACCCCACCCAACGCGGCCGCCTCCTCCTCCCCACCCTCCGCCTCCTCGCCTCCGTGCAGTGGAACCACGCCTCGCAAGCTCAGATCGTGCTCTTCGCGCGGATCCAGCCTCTCCGCCGCCGGAATCGGCGCTCGCCGACTTCCGACCGCCTCCGTGGCCGCCACCCACTCGCCGGATCCGCCGCTCTCAGCGCCGAGATCGCGCGCTGCGGCGCCGCCCGCTCGTTCGGCCGCTTTCACTTGGCCCCGATACGACCACCACTAAAACCCACCGCGGCGCCTCCACCGTCTCCACCACCGCCGCGCGCCGCTCCCGCAGTATCCGGAAGACGCCCTGCGCGCTGCTCGTCTCCGACGGCGCCGGCCGCTTTGTCTGTGATCGCGAGTGTAGGGAGGAGGGGGATCGGTGGTTGCGCCGCGGCGCGCGGAGGAGTGCAGGAGGGGCGGTGCATCCGCGATGTCGCGCCGCCGATCCTCTCCGTCGCCTTGCCGTCCGACACGGGACGCGTGCTTAGCATCCAGTCCCACACCGTCCAGGTCGAAACCCTGCCTCCCTGTCTTCAATTGATTCTATGGATGTCTAATTTGTACCAAGTAGGGAATTAATCTATTGTGAGTTGAAAAAATATATTTTAGAATCATGCCATTTCTCTATTTGTTCTTATTTTGTGAGTTGATCCTTATCCTTACCCTTCCAATATCTCAGCTCTGCAGATATCTGGAGTGTGGGATGCACATTCATTGAAATGGCTACTGGTAAACCACCATGGAGCGAGCAGTATCAGGAGGTACCATGGAGAGGTTGCTTCTGCCAGAGCTGCAGCTGCCGCAGGAACTATTATGGTTTGAAACATCATATCAAATTGGATATATTTGCTATCTATATTCGATATGTTCATTCCCTGCCTGGTCATGTTTTCAGACATTGTCTTCGTGGTCGTCTTGTAGTATTGAAGAGGTTAACTCTACAGGACCTGGAATCCATTTCTTCCAACTTACAGTATTACATCCATACCCTTTCTTAAATTCTTAACTTATGCTCGTGTGGTTTGATCTTCCATTACTTCCTATCATTGCCTTTTTCAGGTATGCAAGGACAGGAAATTAGTACAACAACTCATCAGAAGGGCTGAAAAGGCTGCCTATAAGGCAATTGCATTGACTGTTGATGCTCCATGGCTCGGCCGCAGGGAAGCTGATGTTAAGAACAGGTTCTCATCTAGCAACTATACACAGTGTGATCCTTTACAAATTTTTCGTTTCATGAGGAGTTCAGTATCTGAATTATACATTCTTTATAGAAAAATGTGTATTCCATTTCATCAGGAGCTCATTATCTGAATTACGCATCCATTTCATCAGGAGCTCATTATCTGAATTACGCATTCTGCTATATGTTATGTTCTAGATTCACCTTGCCTCAAAATGTGGTATTAAAGAACTTTGAGGGATTGGACATTGGCAACATGGACAAGGTTGTCTGAAAACTGAACTGATCCCAATTTATGACAAAAAAAGGTTGAGATAATTATATTTTCCTTTTCCTTTTACCATATATTTTTGTGATATTTCAGACGAATGGTTCTTCCATTGCAGCATATGCCACTAGCCAGATCGTCCGCTCTTTTTCTTGGAAGGCATTATTTGTAATGTGTCAAGATTTCATATGCCAACTAGCTATTGTGAAAGACTTTGAACCGTCAGAGAAGACATTTCTCACGGATAAATCTCGGTGAGAATGAACTACTGATGACTCACGATACAATGCAGGATATCAAGTGGCTACAAACAATTACCTCGCTGCCGATCTTAGTGAAGGGAATCATAACAGCAGAAGACAGTAAGTACATGGTTTGAGTTGCTTCTGCAATGGCATGCCAACTTACTTCTGCAATGGCATGCCACCTGTTCTGAGCTACAACTTAATGAGTATGTCTGTAAAGGGCAGCCAGGATTGCTATGGAACGTGCTGCTGCTGGTATCGTCATGTCCAATCACGGTGGCTGCCGGCTGACTACCTTCCTGCAACTATCAGCCGCCTAGAAGAGGTATGCTAACCAATCACAGGTATGTTTACACGCATTTAAACTGAAAGTGGTATGGAAAATTCAGGTTGTCAGAGAAGCGAAGTGGCATGTACCGGTGTTCCTTGACAGCCGTGTCCGCCGTGGCACTGACGTGTTGGAGGCCTCGGCATTGGGAGCTTCAGGAGTATTTGTAACTTCCAAGAGTAGAACAACACCCACACATGCCAGCATGTGAGTATTTGTCCGAACAATGTTCAGTATTTCTTGACAAAAAAAAACCCCCCTTCATGTTTCTCTTCTGTGGAATTTCACAGTGCCACCCATCCAATGAAGCATCTGTGTACTAGAGCACTATGATATGGTGCGCATGATTTCACAAATCCACGATGCAGCATATTTCTTGACACAAGTGCGGCTTGAACTGCGAATTCGTCTTGCAGATTGGCAAATCGGTGCTGTTCTCGCTGGCCGTGGACGGCGAGGCGGGCGTGAGGAAGGCGCTGCAGATGCTGAGGGACGAGCTGGAGATCACCATGACGCTGAGCGTTTGCACGTCGCTGAAGGAGATCACACGCAACCACGTCATCACCGAGAGAGACAGGAGGATTCGTCGTTCTCGGTTAGGCTCGCAGCCATTGCATGGATCGGAGCGTATTGGTTTCTTTAGTTTTCAGAAATACGCAGACTGCATTTCTTGCGAGTTGTGATTCTGTATCTCCCGTTTGATTCCAGATGGAGAGAATGATAACAAGAACGGTTGTGTTTTCTATGAGACTGCAATATGTTTGTAGCGGTATTTTGGTAACGGTGAGTCGCAGATTTGTTATTCTTATTCACAAGCTTCTATTTTGATTTGCAACGATGCATCCATGTGAACAAGTTTACCTCTTTTCTAAATGCATGAACGTGAATATCCTTCTTTTGACTTGCTCGGTGCTTATAGATAAATCCGTATTTTGACTACTATGGTTATACAATATATGAGACGTGAATCTTAATGAATCTGATTGTTCGTTTTATTTTTTACAAATTTTATCTTGTTTTATATTTTACCGTAGCGTTAGCACGGTCACACTACTAGTTGAGTTTAGTTTTTGAGGTTTGTGCTAGTTCGCATTGTCGTAGTTCTCGCGAAGTGTTCGCAGCTATCACGACCACGCTGGTCGTGGTCGAAAGTCATGCGCGATCGTTACGACCACTTTGGGCGTGATCGAAGGTCACCCGAGGGGTCACGACCACTTTGGCCATGGTCGAAGGGCACCGAGCGCGACGACCACGCTTGGCCGTGGTCGAGGCCGCGACACGACCACGCTTGGCCGTGATCGTAGGTCTCCGGGGAAGTTTAAGACTGGTTTTGCCTTAGTCGATCTTGGTCATGGTCGAAATGACTCGCACGACCATGTTGCCGCAGCTTGGAACCTAGTCGAGATGTCTATGACCACGCAGCGCCATCGAAGCCACCAACCATTTACGACCACGTTGTAGCGTATACGACCATTTTGGGCTTGGTCGAAGGTCATTCGTGTCGTTTACGATCACGCTGGCGTAGTCGAATCACAACCGACCACGTTGTAGTGGGTCGCAATCGGTCGGCACTCAAATCTACGACCACGTGAGTAGTCGGCACTCTACGACTATGTTATTGAGAGCGGTCCGGCGTGGTCGGACGTGCTTGCACGCAGTTGGAATGGGTCGATGACTGCAGACTTGACCATTTGAGCTGGAAATTGGTCGTAGGGCTTTGTGATGAAGTCGGGGACCTTGTGCATTTGTTGGTTTATCTTTTCGATTGGTCGAACGACTTTGGTTGAAGTCGAGATTTTGAGCGTTAAAGCCGTAGCGAGTTGTGGGTGGTCGTAGCAAGTTAGCGTTGATCGTAGACCCATCGATCTGGTCGCTTGGCTTGATTTTGTGGTCGCTTGTCGTGTGCATTCATTGTTCTCTTTTTCCGTCCGTCGTAGGTGGTATACGACTTGGTAAGAGTATGTTTTGAGTTCTGTTTTCTGGCTCAAGTGATTGGATACTATTGTGAGCCGTGCTATGTAATGGTTTGCTTGTCTGTGATGGTTTGCAGGACCTTGAGACTAGTCGTGGCGAGGCATGGAGGGCCGAGACTAGGCACGGGCGGCCGAGGTCAAGAGCGCCAGAAGTGTCAAGACGACGAGGTCCGTGAGGTGGTTACAAGCCGAGGAGATGAGGAACCAGAGCCGAGCTGCCAGAGGACCTTGGAGACAAGTCTTGATGAGGCTTGGAGTGGTCGGGACTAGACATGGGGGATGTCGAGGTCCAGAACGACCAGGGGAAGCCGAAGGAGACCTAGTCTTGCGAGGTGGTTGCAAGCTTGGACGACAAGGCAGGAGGAAGCTTCCGGGAAGGCAGTGGAGTGACATTTTGGAGAAATGCGAAAGTCGCAAAGGGAAGTCGTGTCTCTGCCAATGCACAGGAGTTGTTGGCGCTAACGGCAAAGCAAAGTGGAGCCGTTGGGTGTAACGGGTAAAGCACCGAGCTCGCTCGCTAGTGGGTAAAGTGAGTTGAAAACCGGTGTTAGGTGGGGATTTGCGGGTTTCCTCTTCGGTGTGTGTGTGTGTGTGGCTATAAATAGAGAGGGTAGAGCTCGGTACTTGTGAGATTCTGATCCCCGAGTTGCTCGTTCTTTCTTTGTTATTTGTGAGTGTGTGGGTTCTCGGATGGAGCAAGTGTGCTCATGTATCTCCCAGCTTGGAGTGGTCAGAGAAACCTCCATTATCAATCATTCATCTCTCTTCCTCTATTTGTTTTCTGTCGCCTTGAGATGTTGTGATTGACTTGTTTGCGATCTGCTTTGAGAGCTTGGACTTCTTGCTATCCTTTTCTCTCCTCTCTTCTTCGTGAGTCCGCTTTCGGTCTTTGTGTGCTTTGATTAGCTCGTAACGGGAATTGCCTCAAGGCCACTTGGCCGATTCATTCCGAGAGCAGAGTCGAATTAGAGAAGTTCTCTTTACTGGATGATTGTGCGCCTCGAGTCCTTTTCTTGGTTCATCCTCTCGTTATCACCGCTTGATTTCTTTTGTCGGCTCGTGCAAGTGTTCGACCATCTGCTGGCTTACGACCACGTGTGTTCGATCGAAGAAACTAGTTCTTTCGTCCTTTTTGTCGTGTGAGTACTTGGGAGTTTTAGAAGGCACCATTCACCCCCTCTGTTGCCATTTCGGTCCTACAATTGGTATCGAGCCGGTTAGCTCTAATCCATAGATCTTAACCGGTCTCAAGAGCCATGGCGACGGACAAGTACTCGACCAAACCTCCCGTCTTTGATGGCCCGGATTATCCTTCGGAAGAGCCGAATGGAAACATACATCCGTGCTCGGGGTATGCCATTTGGCGGAAGGTGAAGGTCGATTCGTTGTTCCCGCCGATGAGAACATCAATGTGGCAAACATGCCCGATGTTGAGGTAAATGCGAAGGCAAGGAACATCATTATCCGTGGCTTGAGTAGAAGCGAGTTCGATCGCATCTCTCACCTGTCGTTCGCTACGACATCCGGTGACCTCGATGCATACCATGAGGGCACCACCGATTAAGACGGTCCGACAGACCGGTTCTGCGCGAATACAACAAATTCGAGATGCTTGCCGGAGAGTCCTCGGATGAGTGCTTTTCGCGATTTCACAAAATCTTGAGCAACCTCCGAGCGGTCGGTCTTACATACCCGACTCGGATAACGCCGCCAAATGCTCGCGCACTCGATCTTCGTGTCCGGAAATGAAAGTGACCACCATCAAAGACACGACAGATCTCTCGACCTCGACTCTTGACGCTGCACTCGCGCTCAAGACTCACGAGATTGACGTTGTCTCTCGACGGTCGGTCACGATCGATGGCATTGGTCACCAATCCCGTTTCTTCTTCCGCCCCTTCGATTCTTCTTGCGGTTTCTCTCTTGTCGCTCTCGTGACATAACCGATGATCGCTAGAGCAGCTTATGCGGATGATCACCGCCCTCCTAGCCCGGTTTTCCCATGCCTACAAGGGTAGGAGAGACAGAAAGAGAGGAGGACCCGTGATTTGCTTCGAGTGTGGTGGCCCCAACCACATTTCGCAACCGCCCCTGCCGAGAAGGGCAAGAACGACTACGGCGGTTCGGACAAGAACGACTACACCGATAAGAACCACAACAAGAAGCCTCCAAGACATCCACAAGGCAAGAAGAAGTTCCGCGACTTCGGAAGGCCAAGAAGCTCTTCCACCGCGTCCTCACGGCGCTCGACGACCTCGACCTCGCGAGGTGGAGGGATGGAGCGACGACGACGGGCGGGTGACCAAGTGCCCAAGGATGGCGCGACGACTTCTCCCAAGATGTGCTTCATGGCCCTCGAGGGCGAACTCACGATGACAATGAGTCAGATCTCGACTCTGACGAGGTATGTCCCTCCTATGACCAACTTAATGAAGCTTTCCTTAAACTAGAGGATTTCATGCTAGATCTAGAGCTAGATGTAGCGAGTTGGAGAAGGAAGTAGATAGACTGTCACGAGAGCTTACTTCACTTACATCCGCTCCCTCCCGTGACGATCGTGGATACATGCTCGCTTGCTAGTTGATATGGAGAAATTAAGGACCTCGCATGATAGTGTGTCCTCTCGAGCTTGATTCTATTAAGGTGGAGAATGTTAGTCCGCTTGTTGAGTTAGAGTTGAGTAGGATGGTCGTTACCCTACTTACTACCGATGAGACTACTTCTCCCACCTCATGTGAGGTTAAGGACATTGCTGCTAGAGGACCTTATGCCATGCTCCTTGATCTGCCCGAGTCTTGTGAAAATTGCAATAATTTAAAGATGAACCTAAAACGGGCAGATCACAAGATTGCTGAGTTGCGTGCTTCATTGCTTGAGCCCATTGATTCATGTTTGAATTGTCCTAGATTAACTGTTGAACTTGAATCTGTCTCAAAACAGTTTCAAGAAATGATTGACACTAATAAGAAAATGGCTCAATTCGCGACTAAAGATCCTGTTAGCTCACCTTGCATTAGCTGTGATAAACTAAAACTTGAACTCGTTGCCTTGAATGACAAATGTGTGAAGCTAACTAAGGATCAACTAGTGAAGGCACCAACCGCTTGTACTGCTTGTGCCGAGAAGGGGAGAAGCCCGTGGTAAGGTGGAGACGCCTAGAACGTGAACCAACCGGTTAGCAAGAGGATCGCCCATTCGTAGTCCTACCGCGTGCACAAGCCATTCTTCCTCCGCCGTTGGTTCTTCTTTCGCTCCCTTACCTTCGCTGTCTCTTCTTCTCCTCGCTCTTCTTGCATCTCTCTCTTTCGGAGTGTCGTGATCTTATGAACACTCTCGAGAGGTTTGTAGGCGGCAAGAAGAAGCTCAATCTTATTCTAGACCAATCCAAGATTTGCAAGTTCAATCAAGGTCTAGGATATGATTTCTATGAGGATATGAGGAAGCATCCTCCCGCTATTCTCCGTCCTATCTTAGGAGGTGTGATCGAGGTTGAGCCTGTGTCCGACGTGGTGAAATTCAAATCACGGCTTTGTCCAAGGGATCTCTCGACAAGAAGGTAGGTTCACTCGCTACTCGGCCTCTCGGTCGGGTCTTTGCGTGCTACTTCCACCTCTTCAAGGTGAGGTACCACCGCACCTTCCGCCGAAGGATGGGCACTCGATCGAGAGATGCTTCAGCGCGCCAATATCGCGTAGAGACCGTGTTGAGTCTCTTAGGGTATTCGTGGTTAGCCCAGATTCGAGTGCACCTAAAACCAACACGAGGTCTAGGTTTGCTCTCGTTACGGAGTTTAGGCAGCATAGAGGACTTGGTTTTTCCGAGTTTTCGCTTTTTCGCCCTCATGCCGCCTCTCGTCATGTCTTCCGCCGTCCCGAGGGTAGATCTCGGTTTCCGCCGAGATAGCTACCGCGGCGTGATCAGCGTGTTGCGGTGTTCACTCGCTCTCCCGTAGCGCCGGACCGCACAGCCTTCAGTCCGCTCACGCACTTCCGCTTCTTTGAGTCATGGAGAGCGAGGGTAGATAGAGGTCGGCCGTGCTTGACTACTTCATCCGCTCGACGTGTTGTTCAAGATTGGTGCCAAAATCACTCTTGATTTATCCCAAGATCGAGACTTTACTCTGCTTGACTCAGTTCGCCGGCGAGGAAGGAAAGGTTTGGCTTGTAGACTCGGTTGTTCTCGCCATATGACCGAGACTCCGTTGGTTTTCTTCCCTGCCCGTGCTCTAGGTGATGAGACGATCACCTTCGAGACGCTTCGTCCAGGCGCGCCATCGCCAAAGGTACAAGGCGGATTAATGATTCTTTCATTTTGAAAGATGTTGCCTTGGTTAGCAAGCTGCAGCACAACTTGCTTTCCGCTTTCACCACCGATGACGGTTTCGAGGTGAGTTTCAAGAAAAACAATTGTAAAATTCTTGATTCTTCTGTAGTCCGTTTATGGATTTCGCTTTGGGAGGATCTTTCGTGCTGTTTTTTCGAGTCTTCCGTGATCCTCTCAAGTGTTTAGTTGCTTCTGAGTCCCGCGACCTCTCTTTCTGGCATAGGAGACTTGGTCATATCGGATTTGACCATTTGACCCGAGTTAGTGGCCACGACCTCATTCGTGGGCTGCCGAAGCTCAAAATGGTCAAAGATCTAGTTTGTGCTCCATGCCGCACGGCAAGATGGTTGCCGCTTCTCCCTCCAATCACATTAATATGACCGATGACCGGGACACCGCTCCACATGGATACAAATGGGACCACTCGAGTGCGATCAGCAGGAGGGAAGTGGTATGTTCTTGTCGTAGTCGATGACTTCTCGAGGTATTCTTGGGTGTTTTTCTTAGCCTCGAAGGATGAGACGCCGCATTTTCGAGGTCTTTTCGAGGCTTTCGCTGAGCTCCTGTGTGCCTTACGAGCGATCCGCAGTGACAATGGCACGGAGTTCAAGAATTCCTACTTTGAGAGTTTCGTGGTGAGGCAGTGTAGAGCACCGTTCTCTTCTCCGCACGCCCCACGCAGAATGGCGTCGTGGAGAGGAAGAACCGTACCTTGGTCGAGATGGCCGTGACGATGCTCGATGAGTACTCTACACCTAGGAAGTTCGGGTCGAGGCTATTGCAACCGCGTGCCATGTTTCAATCGAGTTTTTCTTGGGCACTCTTGCACCGCACTTCTTATGAGTTGAGATACGCGAAAGCCCCCGTCTCTCATTTTCGTGTGTTTGGTTGCAAGTGCTTTATTTCAAGTCCGGAACCTAGATAAGTTCGAGTCACGTTCTTGTGATGGGATCTTTCTAGGTTACTCGCTTCTTCGCGGGCTTATAGGGTCCGAATCGCGAGTCTAGCAAATTGGTAGAGACTCGTGAGGTGACCTTTGACGAGGCCAGTCCGGGGACTAGGCCTGATATCTCAGGTTCTTTAGAACAGTCCGAGACCATCTTCGTAGATGACGAGGACGATGGAGATGAGGGTTGTCTACCCGATCCAGTCCCTTATCCACCCCTTGAGGTGCCGTCTTCCACCGCACCTCTAGGTGATCAGCCCATGCCTACTGCTTCCTCCGGAGCTAGTGGCTCTGTTCCTACCTCGTCAGCTCACGAGGTAGAGGCCACTTCTTCATCTCATCCAGGACCTCCCAGACATATCCAGAAAAGGCATCCTTCTGAACAGATGATTGGAGACCTGTTCGAGTGTGTTACCCGCTCAAAATCTGGCTTATCTCAATTCTGTCTCCACTCTGCTTTCATTGCCTCCTTTGAGCCCAAGGATGTTTCTCATGCTCTTTCCGACGAGTCTTGGGTCAATGCCATGCATGAGGAGCTAGAAAATTTCGAAAGGAACAAGGTCTGGTCGCTTGTCGAGCCCCCGCGAGGTCACAATATTATTGGGACTAAGTGGGTGTTCAAGAACAAGCAGAGCGAGGATGGAGTGGTTATTCGGAACAAGGCTAGACTGGTAGCTCAGGGGTTCTCCTGTGTTGAGGGTCTAGATTTGAGGAGACCTTTGCCCTCGTAGCTCGACTTGAGGCCATTAGAATCCTCGCTTGCCTTTGCAGCTTCTAAGGGTTTCAAGCTCTACCAGATGGACGCCAAGAATGCCTTCCTTAATGGAGTCATTGAGGAAGAAGTTTACGCCGACACCTCCAAGTTTCGAGAACCCCAAATACCCACACCATGTCTTCAAGCTTTGAAGCGTTGTATGGACTTAAGCAGGCCCCCAGAGCATGGTATGAGAGGCTTAAGTCCTACTTGTTGAGTCATGAGTTTGAAATGGGTAAAGTAGACAAGACCTTGTTCATCCGTCGTCATGGCAATGACCTTTCGCTCGTCAGATCTATGTCGATGACATCATCTTTGGCGCTCTTCTCATACTGTTTCACGTTCTCGGATGTCATGAGCACCGAGTTTGAGATGAGTATGATGGGCGAGTTGACCTTCTTTCTTGGTTTCCAAATCAAGCGCACTCGGAGGGTACATTTCTTCATCAGGGAAAGTACACTCGTGACCTCCTGAGACGCTTCGACATGAGTGATGGTAAGCCAGTGTCAACTCCCATGGCTTCTACAGCCTATCTTGACCCAGATGAGGACGGCGAGCCAGTTGATCAGAAAGAGTTCAGAAGTATGATCGGCTCCTTCTTTACCTCACGGCCTCGAGACCGATATACACTTCTCTGTGTGTGCGTGTGCTCGTTTGAGCTTCTCTCGCGTATCTCACCGCCAGGCGGTGAAGCGCATCTTTCGGTACCTTCGAGCTACCATTGACTATGGTATTTGGTACTCTTCCTCTTCCTGTCTTTCCTTGAGAGCCTTTTCGGATGCAGACTTTGCCGGCTGTAGGATAGATAGGAAGAGCACTTCTGGCACTTGCCAATTCATTGGCACTTCTCGTTTCTTGGTCTTCGAGGAAGCGATCGGTGTTGCGCATCCACCGCAGAGGTCGAGTATGTTGTCGCAGCCACCGCCGCAATGATACTGGATGGCTTCGACCTGCGGGACTTTGGGTTAGTTATCGACAGTGTTCCACTCTTTTGTGATAACTCTTCTGCGATTAACATTGCTAAGAACCCAGTGCAACACTCTCGGACCAAGCACATCGATATCCGTTTTCACTTCCTTAGAGACCATGTAGAGAAGGGCGATATAGTGCTCCAGTTTGTGGAGAGTGACCACCAGTTGGCTGACATCTTCACCAAGCCTTTGGATAGTTCGAGGTTTTCAGCTCTGCGGGGAGAGCTTGGGGTGGTGTGTCCTTACGGATTGTAGTAAGGGGGAGCTTTGGGCTTTACTGCTTTACTATTGTTTATGCTTCGTCTCATTTTCGTTGCATTGCACTCGGGGTGCATTTGGGTTTAGTCCTTCCAGCATAGGTTAGAGTGCTTCTCTTGCCGCGATGCTTAGACTTCTAACTCTTATCTTGTGCTTCCAGGATTAGCTGCTTCTTATCTCACTAGATTGAGCTCACTCACTTCTTGTAGGTTCTAGCGAGGGTCGGGCCACCCCCTGCAGACAGGCACGTGTTTGCTCTCTAGTGTGTGTTTTATGGTCAGCTATTAATCCTGGAGTCATATGGGGTAGATGAGAGTCAGTCTGAGCCATAGTTGTCTCTATATCTTATCTATGCTTTAAGGACTGCCCGTTTGGATTTTCTTTGCCAGCTTCTCATTTTTATTGCTTTAGTTCAGGGGGAGTTCTTTTGGGATCTTCTGGAGCTTAATATTGACATAACTCAACTTGGACTAAAAGTTGCATCTAATGTTGAGGGGGAGCTGGATTTTCCTGCTTTTTAGCATTTAGCATTGTAATGTAACCGCTTTGAGCATTATCTGTTATGACATGTTTACAATGTCTGTACACCTTGCCATAATTTGTACTTTATATGCTAGATTGATCATGACTTCACATGTGTAGACTAGCTTTTACCATGATAAGTTAATTAAAATTGTCAAACTTGAACTAAAACTTGTCATGCTCGCATTTGAGTCTAGTCTTGCCTTAGCTATCCCTTTATGATTCATGCCATGTCAAATAGGCTAAGTTGAGCGTTGATTCTCTATTGAGCCTTAGATTGAGCTATTTTAGTCTCTTGATGATGCATGAGTTAGTACAACATGTTAAAAGCAAAAGATCTCTTTTGTGTGCGAAAAAACTGATCTCACCAATTCTTTCTCATGAGACGGCTTGCCATTGCACTTGGCATGAACTTAGGGGGAGTTTTGGATGACCTAGACTATCTTCTTAAGCTTTTCGCTTGGAGTAGTCGCATAAGGCTTGAGGTCTAGCACATGACAAAATAAAAATCTGGTTGTCAACAACCTTCAATTTTAAAAGAAAATATGTCATTTGTGCTCAATTTGCTTAAGCCACAACAAGAATCAAGTACTTCAACAAATGCTTCATTCTCGGACTTGTAGCACTCTTTTGGCCTCAATTTGAGCTTCTTAGTTACGCTTAGCTTATTGACATGGCCTGCATCATCCTTGATATCTCTAGCTGGACTTTGCTCATTGATGACTTGACTTGATCACAAACAGCACTATCTTTCAGATTGCCATCCATGTGTTCTCGCTGGCTTATATATATGTTGTCATGATCTAGATAGCGTTTTATTGAGTTATGGCTTGGTGTAGTACTTGTTGGTCATTATGGATAATTCTCATGGCTCTAACTGCTTAGAATAATCAACTTCAGCCATTTCATCCATTGACATGTCATATTCTCTCTATTGCATCTTGATGTGTTTATTGGCGGTGTAGGGCGCCGACCGGTCATCTACGTTGTCTCCGGCAAGGTGCATATGTTTCGTAGCTTGTCACCTGCGTGCTCTACTCATCTATTTGTACAGCGTGCATGTAGTTGTAAATGCATTCAAATACAAGAGGAATTTGCTTGGGAGTTTTATACATACAAGATCATCACTCCTTTTTACATTGTTCTCTCTTTGCAAGCTAGCAAGTTACTACAAAATCTCCACATAGCTGTTTCGGTTTCATCTGCTGAAATTGTCTTTCTTCAAGAAATTGAACAATTAGCCGCACTGCATCATCTAGTTCCATTTGGCATATTTTATTTTTTACAAATGTACACCAAATTATTATTTTTCTTCAAAATCACACAAGAAAATAAGTTCCTTTAACATTTCCCCACCTAGAAGCAAGCTTCATTGACAAACTCGCTTACCTTCAAGACCTTGCTAAAGTCAACTAGTACCGTACGATCGTCACTATCTCAATTCGCATAAACAAACCTCGCCAACACATCAAACATGGTTGAATTCAAAAGTTTCTTCCAAGTACGTAAGGTTAAATCGTTATCACAATTCACAAGTCGCAAGTCGCGACACGAATTGCCAATATACTACAACGAATTCGGCGCTTTAACTATGCCCGTTGAATTCCGCCCCGGAAAATTAATTGCCTTGCAAGAAAATACGTTCCTACGAAGAAACGAAATTCAAATTTCATTTATTCCGCTGAAATTTCAGATGAACTATTTAAATATCATTTAAATTTTGATAAAAATTAACTAAAATTTAAACAAATTTTACACAAATTTCAAATGAGAACAAATTCGCTAAAATTTGGCAAAATTATTTGCCTTTCTACACTGACGAAATGGCCTAAATTTCGACATTTCACCAAATTTCAATAAATATTTAACATCGTTCGAATCGCCCACTTTATAAAAACACGAAGAAGTAATAACTCATGTAAGCGCACGCACCATGTCGCGTGCATCCAGTGGTGGTGAGCGCATTCAAAATGTGAGAGACCATGTGAAGGGCACCCCATGGTTGTGATGAGTAATTGACTCTTGTTCTAGGAAGATTGAGTTTAGTTTTGAGGTTTGTGCTAGTTCGCATTGTCGTAGCCCCGCGAAGTGTTCTGCACTATCACGACCACGCTGGTCGTGGTCGAAAGTCATGCGCGACTGGTTACGACCACTTTGGGCGTGATCGAAGGTCACCCGAGGGGTCTACGACCACTTTGGCCATGGTCGAAGGGCACCAGAAGGCAGTACGACCACGTTTGGCCGTGGTCGAGGGCCAGTACGACCACGTTTGGCCGTGATCGTAGGTCTCCAGGGAAGTTTAAGACTGGTTTTGCCTTAGTCGTATCTTGGTCATGGTCGAAATGACTAAATGCGACCATGTTGCCGCATTGGAACCTAGCCGAGATGTCTATGACCACGCCAGCGCCATCGGAAGCCAGCCGAACCATTTACGACCACGTTGTAGCGTATACGACCATTTTGGGCTTGGTCGAAGGTCATTCAGGTCGTTTACGATCACGTTGGCCGTAGTCGAATACAGCTTCGACCACGTTGTAGTGGGCTGCAGTCGAAGTCGGCACTCAAATCTACGACCACGTGAGTAGTCGGCACTCTACGACTATGTTATTGAGAGCGGTCTGGCGTGGTCGGACGTGCTTGCACGCAGTTGGAATGGGTCGTATGACCTGCAGACTTGACCATTTGAGCTGGAAATTGGTCGTAGGGCTTTGTGATGAAGTCAGGGACCTTGTGCATTTGTTGGTTTATCTTTTCGATTGGTCGTAACGACTTTGGTTGAAGTCGTAGATTTTGAGCGTTAAAGCCGTAGCGAGTTGTGGGTGGTCGTAGCAAGTTAGCGTTGATCGTAGACTCATCGTATCGGTCGCTTGGCTTGATTTTGTGGTCGCTTGTCGTGTGCATTCATTGTTCTCTTTTTCCGTCCGGTCGTAGGTGGTATACGACTTGGTAAGAGTATGTTTTGAGTTTGTTTTTCGCTCAAGTGATTGGATACTATTGTGAGCCGTGCTATGTAATGGTTTGCTTGTCTGTGATGGTTTGCAGGACCTTGAGACTAGTCGTGGCGAGGCATGGAGGGCCGAGACTAGGCACGGGCGGTGCTGAGGTCAAGAGCGGCCGGGAAGTGTGAAGACGACGAGGTCCGTGAGGTGGTTACAAGCCGAGGAGATGAGGAACCAGAGCCGGAGCTGCCAGAGGACCTTGGAGACAAGTCTTGATGAGGCTTGGAGTGGTCGGGACTAGACATGGGGGATGTCGAGGTCCAGAACGACCAGGGGAAGCCGAAGGAGACCTAGTCTTGCGAGGTGGTTGCAAACTTGGACGACAAGGCAGGAGGAAGCTTCCGGGAAGGCAGTGGAGTGGCATTTTGGAGAAATGCGGAAAGTCGCAAAGGGAAGCGTGTCTCTGCCAATGCACAGGAGTTGTTGGCGCTAACGGGCAAAGCGGTGGAGCCGTTGGGTGTAACGGGTAAAGCACCGAGCTCGTTCTCGCTAGTGGGTAAAGTGAGTTGAAAACCCGGTGTTAGGTGGGATTTGCGGGTTTCCCTCTTCGGTGTGTGTGTGTGTGTGTGGCTATAAATAGAGAGGGTAGAGCTCGGGTATTTGTGAGATTCGATCCCGAGTTGCTCTGTTCTTTCTTTGTTATTTGTGAGTGTGTGGGTTCTCGGGATGGAGCAAGTGTGCTCATGTATCTCCCATTGGAGTGGTCAGAAACCTCCATTATCAATCATTCATCTCTCTTCCTCTATTTGTTTTCTGTCGTCTTGAGATGTTGTGATTGACTTGTTTGCGATCTGTTTTGAGAGCTTGGACTTCTTGCTATCCTTTTCTCTCCTCTCTTCTTCGTGAGTCTGCTTTCGGTCTTTGTGTGCTTTGATTAGCTCAGAACTGGGAATCTATCTCAAGGCCACTTGGCCAGTTCATTCCCGAGAGCAGGAGTCGAATTAGAGAAGTTCTCTTTACCGGATGATTGTGCGCCTCGAGTCCTTCTGTTCTTGGTTCATTCTCTCAGTTATCACTGTTTGATTTCTTTTGTCGGCTCAGGCAAGTGTTCGACCACGTGGTGTTCGACCATCTGTTGGCTTACGACCACGTGTGTTCGATCGAAGAAACTAGTTCTTTCGCCCTTTTTGTCGTGTGAGTACTTGGGGAGTTTTTAGAAGGCACCATTCACCCCCCCTCTGTTGCCATTTCGGTTCTACAAAATGTTATATGAAACCGACCTGATGGGAGAGAAATGAAAGCGGGAAGTTTTTTCGATTTTTGTGGAAAATGAATTGTTTCGTGTGAATTTTTTGTAAAATTCTAACGTTCCAAAGAGGTCTTTTCTTAGCTCAGTAGTATAGAATGTGTACGCAGGGGAATGTTTATTGTTTGCGTCGATCTTCTTTTCCATTCTTACACGAGGTTACTGCACTGGGAATTCTGGAACAGGGTGCATTGCTGCGTATCATTTCGGCTTTTCAGTGCGGCTCGCCGGGCCCCTTTCTGTGCGGAAAATTTAACTATTTGCCACCCTTATGACTCGAGTGGCAACAGATTTGCCACCCGGACCCATTGTCAGTGACTCAGGGGACTCCACATGTAAGTGACAGAGTGAATTGGTCAATCTTAAAAGTGGCAAAAAATTGAATCTCCTCAAGTCAATATTCTCTCGGAAGCCAAATGTCGACCCTTTTTTTTGACTTCTGACTTCTCCGAAAATCAAAGCAAACGGAATGGTTTTTTAAACAAAATTTTTAAATGGTTCACTAAGCCCAAAACTGTATACGTCATCCGCGTCGGCATCTCCATAGTCCACTGCCGTCTCTAAAAGTGCAAATAAAAGCTATTAGTTGTAACCAAAATCTACCAACCGTAGCTCAAAAGAACATGACATTCATCTAGCTAGGGCAACCAATGGTATGGAATGTAGACCTTTGTGGGCAGGTTGAGAGCATTGGGCCAACAATGAGGAATTAATGAGGTTGTGTACTTTCCTTTAGGCCAACCCAACCAGTAGGGGTAGCAACTAGTCTGGGGTAGGCCCCTGCAGTCCCATCCTGATCCTCGTTAGCCCGGCCCCACCTGGCCCCATTAGGCTTAGCTGGTGGAGGGTTGCCCCCCGTCCCTGGTCCCACGGGGACCCGATTACGAAGGGGATCCCTGTGGGGATTAAAAATGTGTTATATTACTTAAAAAATAATAATGTGATATTATTTATTAATTGATGACGGGATAATGGGCATGATCCCACCTCCACATTATTAGAGATAAGTTGATTAAGTTTAATTGAAAATGTGAGACAAAGAAATCAGGTATTGCAGGTCCATTACTTCCAGAATTAATACATTTACATAAAAATTATGTTAATTACACCTCTTTGCAAAAAAAAACCCCTAATTAAAAATTTCAACATAAATATTGTAATAAATTACAACATATGATGATTACAAAAAATATAAAAGAAATGGTTTTCAATCTTGGTGTTGCCGATGGATGCTTGCTCGGTGGTATTTTAGCTGTATTTATATTATTTTTGCTAACAAGACAAATTATTTATTTTTAGCGAACCTATGTGTGTAGTGTGATTGGAGTTTAATTATTTTATTGTTTTACTCCGCTTGTATTACTACTAGCATTACATAGTACTCACGAATATCAAGCGCTTGTATGTAGTGTAATCGAAGCGAAGTTTGTTTTTAGGCGTAATAATGCTGTAGAAATTTTCCATTTATCATCGGCGAAGAAAATTCATCGTCCAGGAAAATAATTTTATACGTGCCACTAGAATAAACTTCTTTTATGATGTAAGGGCCTTCCAAATTTAGACTCAAAATTTTCTTGCATCCGATGTGTAATATTCATGGTGCGAATAAGAACGAAAACTAGATCTCCCTATTTGAATGACCTTCTTTTGAGGCCTTTATCAAAATCTCATGACATTCTCAAAGAATCAATTTATACTTCCACAGTAAGACCGCCTCTCCTCCATACACCAGGGAGTAAGGAGTCATTCTAGTTGGTGTACGTGTCGTGGTCCTATACGCCCACAAGGCTTCGAGCAGCTTTTCATGCCAATCTCGCTTGTTCTTTGAGACCACCTTCTTCAATAATTTACACATTGTTTTATTAAATGCGTCAGCTTGTCCGTTGGCTACTGCATTGTACGCTATAGAAAAATGGTACTTTATTTTAAATTTTGCGCATAACTTTTTCATTTGTCTATTTTTGAAAGGTGATCCGTTATCAGATATAATTCGCGAAGGAATGCTAAATCAATATATAATATGAGTTCTTACAAAATTCTCTACATTTTCTGCCTTAACTTCTCTTAATGGTATGAATTCCGCCCATTTAGAGAAATAGTTGGTCACTACGAGAATGAATTTATGCCCTTTAGATAATGGTGGTTGAATTAGTCTGACTATATCCATTCCCCATATTTTAAAGGGTTAGGACATGCTAGTAGGATGCAGTGGCTCGTGTAGTTGATGGATGAAGTTAGCATGTACCTGACATTCATGACACATTTTTGCAAATTTCACAGCATCTTCAAACATTGTAGGCTAATAATAGCCCAAATGCTTTAATTGGTAATGCAGTTTGGGACCAGATTAGTGTGCACCACAAACTCCGGCATGCACTTCCCTCAACGCTTCTATCACCTCATTTCCAGCGAGGCAACACAGCAGGATGCCATCATACGAACACCGATAAAGCGTATCGTTTATACATGTGTAATGGATTGACCTTCTTTGGATTCTAGTCCTTTCGCAAGAATCGAGAGTAGATAACCGTGGAGTAAATAATCAAGAAATGGAGTCCGCCAATCTTCTATTTCAATTTCACAAATATCTATTGTCAATATTATAGAGGATGTTGTTTCCTCTTCCTTAGTGAGTATTGGCAGGACTCTCCACTCCTCTATGTGCACGTCCATTGTTTCATAAGAATTTAATGACTTGCTGGCAAACTTGCCAGCGCATCAGCCTTTTCATTTTGGTTTCTAACAATATGTTGTATACTTAAGTTAATAAACGTAGACATAGCTCTTCTACTCTCAGGAAATATGGCATTAATTCCTTTTCTTTAACATGTAAGTCCCTAAAAGTTGGTTAATGACCAATTGGGAATCACCATGCACCGACAATGTGTTCAATACCATATTTAAGTCTATTTTAGCTCAATAATTAAAGCTTCATACTCACCAGAATTATTTGAAACTATCGAGGTTAAAGTGAATGAATATGGAATTATTCCTCCACTAGGCGTAACAGAGGCGATGCCTATGTCTGCTCCCGATTACCGACAAGCACCATCAAAATATATTTAGCATGCTGAATTAGCGACCGACGTGACAAATACTTCTTCATCTGGTAAATCATTATTAATAGAAAAATCATCCGAATAGGATGTGCAGCTAGAAAGTCTGCTAAAGCCTATCCTTTCGTAGCTTTTTGTGGCACGAATACAATGTCGAATTATGACAGGAAGATCGCCCATTTAGCTAATCTTCCTGAAAGGACCATTTTATTTAAAATATATTGGAGTGGATCTGCTCTTGAAATGAGGTGCACAGTGTGCTCTAGCAGATAATGGCATAGTTTTTGTGACGTAAATACCAGTGCTAGATATATTTTTCTATATCTGGAAAATTGCATTCCACCTCGACAAAGGGTGCAACTGAGATAATATAAGGACATTTATTTTCCTTCATCATTATTTTGTGCCAAAAGAGCATCTAGTGATGTTGGCATGGCTACCGTATAAAGAATCAGTGGTCATCCTTTAATTGTTATGCTCAAGACAAGGGGGTTTATTAAGTATTTCTTTATAACTAAAAATGCATTTTGGCATGCTTGATCCTATTGAAAAGGGACACCTTTTTTTGTAAGACGAGAAAAAGGTTTGCATCTCCCAAATAAATTTGAGGAGAATTTCCTAATATATGCTAAATGACCTTGGAGGCTCTTCAATTTGTGAAGGTTTTTAGGTGGTGTCATTTTAACAATCGTCTTTATTTTAGTTGGGTCAATTTCGATTCCACGCTTTGTAACTATAAAACTAAGAAATTTTTTAGAATAGATCCCAAAGGCACATTTCATTGGGTTTATTTTCAAATTATGTTGTCTAAGGTGTTTAAAAACCGTAGAGAGATATTTTAAGTGATCTCTTTCATGTTTTGACTTCACAATAATGTCATCTATGTAGCACTCAATGATGATGTGCAGTAGTCCATCAAGGACAATTGTCATGGCTCACTTATATGTTGTGCTAGCATTTTTAAGTCCAAAAGGTATAACCCTATAACAAAAATTATACCTTTGGGTGTTTGGAATGCTGTTAACTCCTCATCTTCTGGTGCCATTTTTATTTGATTATAACCTGAAAAACCATCCATAAATGAAAATATTTCATATCCCATAGTAGTGTCAATAAGTATTTCAGAGATAGATATTGGAAAATTATCTTTACAGCATGCCTTATTCAAATCTCTAAAATCTACACATACACGGGTTTGCCCTTTTTTCTTCTTGATAGGAACAATGTTGGAAAGCTACTTAGGATATCTGACTTCCCGAATAAACCCAGCTATTATGAGTTTGTCAACTTCAGCTTCTATTTTTGGGAGTATATCTGGTCAAAACCTCCTTTGCGGTTGCTTGACTGATGGAACGTCTTCTTGTACAGCAAGTCAATGTACTTCCACTGCTGGATCCAACCCCGGCATTTCTTCATATGTCCAAGCGAACACATCTCTATTTGCGAAAAGAAATTTATGATATTCTTCTTTACTTTCCTTAGATAAATGTTCACTAATATAAACTGGAGGAGGATCGTCGGGCGTTCCAATATTGATTTCTTCCAATTCATCGACGGTGGGTAGTCATTGTTGAGTACTCGTATGTTAAGTACCGTGTTGTAATCGTGTGTCGAGTATTGAAGCAGTCGAAGATCCCGGAGTTGAAAATATTCGGAGACTCCGAAGTAGAGTACTCGTGTGTCAAGTACTGTGTGATTGAAGATCCTAGAGAAGGAGACTCCGGAGTAGAGTGCTTGTGTGTCGAGTATTCCATGGTCGAAGATTCACTGTAGCAGTCGTAACGTCAGTGTAGTAGTCGAAGAGTTACTATAGCAGTTGATACTCGGTGGAGTACTCTATCGGTCACCATTGAGAGTGTGCGTTTTGATCCATCTAGGCCAACAAAGGGAACATGCAGGATTGCAGATGCACGTGGCCGCCTCCCCTGTTCCGTCCAAGCTTCGGCTTCTCCAGCCATCCGCGGAACGGCCGCGACGCCGGCGGCGATATGTTCAGGTCCGCTGGTGCTGACTCTCGGCCCGCTTCTCCCTGCCCGCAGCCTCGCACCTGTGCCCTCTGCCGTGGCCCGTGGAGAGCAGCACGCCTAGCTGCATACCCCGACTCCCCCAGTCATCTTCTTGTCAGGTGCCTAATATGCAGTAGAGCAGAAATATTATTGACGACCTAGTTCTTTCTTAAGTAACATTTTTTAACCATTGAATCGGAATTCGACACACACACATCTCAGGGCTAATCCAGAGATTAGGAAACTCTAGTTAAGAGTTTGCAACAACCACGCAACTTACGCATTGCATAACCGAAATTACAACTAAAAGCACTTGAACGCCTGAACTTAATTGTGAAAACGACAAGTAAATTGAACCGAAGGTAGTAGAAGACCGGCTTGGATGAGACTGAACCCTGCATGGGATTGCTTAGGCCTAATTTGGAACTCGATAATTTTTCCCCGAATTCTCCAGGAATTGACTTGATTCCTATGAAATTCCTACGTTGGAAATGGGCCTTAATTTTTGCCGGATGGTGTTTGTCCATCCCAGTCTACAGGTGGCGATCAGGGATTAGGTAAGTTCTGACTTCTGAGGTTGCTTCCTTGCCCTTGGAACGTGTTTTGAGTTTCCACACCGAGAAATTTGATTTTTTTTTTCTCGAAAAAATGATTATTTCAATTAGGTCTACCCCAACAACCTCTCTTCAAAAAGTTCTGATTTGATCGTTTGCCAAGTCTGTATGCCTGGCGTGTTCATTCAATCGGCTAGTCCTTGTCAGTGGCACATTAACATAACCCTGAACTTACATAATCCGATACAATATGTGCCGTGTGCCCGGTCTGATGCAGACAAGTATCTTGCATTCGTTACGAAACCGTACTGAGTACTGACCCTTTCAAACGAACGAAACGAATGGTCGCTCTCGCTACTGTGCTAACCACCAGAGAAAGCGTTTTGTTAAGGCCTCAATGATTCAGACAAACCAACCCAATCGTCAGTACAGTCCATTTCAGCTAAAAAAACTGCGAAATGGAGGCAGTGTACGCAACCAGATTACATAAATTGAACTGTGCGTGCTTCAGTCTGAGCCTACGCGGTGCCCACTTCAAGCTCAGCTCCCAGCAGCATGCAATTCGGAATGTCACCTGACAATCTCCTCTTCTTCTGCTCCGTCACGGCGTCGGTCGCCGCCGCCTTTGGCCTCTTCTCGCTGTACAAGCGCCTCGCGCGCCGGCGCCAACCGGGCACGGTGCCTCATGCCGGAGATTCAGAGGAGCACCAGCCACTCACGGTGGCTTCGAGCCTCCCCCCGTTCATGTACAACCGGCTCGTCCGGCACAGCGGCAAGGGCGCGAGCTGGACGGAGTGCGCGGTCTGCCTCGGTGCGATTCAGGTCGGCGCCATGGTGAAGCTGCTGCCGGCGTGCGCCCACGTCTACCACGTCGACTGCATCGACTTGTGGCTGTCTTCACACTCGACGTGCCCCCTCTGCCGGTGCAGGATCGCTGATCACTCAGGAGCCGGCCGGGAGACGGTTCAGCATCTTGCTCATCTTTCCCCTGCATAGATCATCATATCTGCAAGAAATATCTGCACTAGGAGTTGTTTTTTCTTTTACTGAACTTTAACATAAACCTGCATGTATGCTGATGTATAAAGTGTAGAATCGTGTATTATGCAAATGTGCATACAGTATTTCATTGAAAATGCAATATTATTTTATTTTATTGTATTTTTTTGCGAGAGAAAAGGACAAAGTATATTGACATCTCAATCACAGTGTCAATATGTAAGACAGACAAAATTCAGGGCGTTGCAGCATTCCCACATAATGTACACGTCAGACGTGGATACGACAGGTCAGGGTAATCAATAATATGCTATAATGAGATTTACATTCGACAGAAGGATGCACACATAAGACCGAAGCAAAACTGAATCGACTACATGACACCGAAGGGGCAAGGACCCCTTAGAATGCTCATTTAAAAGAACAGAAGGGAAAAAGGGAAGCATCAGAGAGAGAGAGGAAGTTTTTCCATCTCCAAAGCTTCCTATCTGCTTCCGAGGATGCACCCGCAGTGAATCATGAGGCATCTATCACTTATAAGGCACCCAAGCACTCCACTGCTCATATTTGGTGACAGTGACATTGCTAATGGCTTTGCTTTCTTCGGCTCTACATATTGGTGCTCTCCTACATATCACAACTTTTTGGATAGCCATATTGGAGCCATATAAGAAAGAGTTGCATGTAAAAAAAAAGATAATTCTACTCAAGAGATTTGGAGAGAAAAGCAACCAAGCCAAGGAGAGAGTTTTTTTTTCCGAGAAAGTCATAAAAAGAACATCCTGCAATGGGAAGAGAAAAGGAGGAAGGAGGAGGAGGAAGAGAGAGCAACAAGGTGGGTCCCGCTCCGCTCATCGCTGGCAAATCCATTAGAGGGGATGGCTGCGAGCCCATTGAGAAAGATGGAGCAGATGACACCGGGGCAGAGAATGAGATATCAAATATGGTTCTCTCTCAATTAAAGTAAAAAAAAAAGGTTAGAAGAGACATGGTTTAATAGCTTATCAAGACCACCGATGTATTCTACTTTCAACGAAAATCAGGTAACTTTCGTACGCATTTGCTAAGCTTGAAGCTCTGAGATATGACTTGAGGTTACATTCCTCCGATGAAGTGAGGATGGAAACAAGGATTTGATTCGAAAGGTTTACAAAACCGGAGAATGTATTCCCATGTCAAATGTCGCCATGGTACAGTCATTTAGCATCGTTCTTTAGTTTTTGTGCTAATAGACAAAATTACCTACCTTCCGAACCGAGCGTAGCAACAATTTAATTTAATAGGCGATGCAAGATATTTGGTTTACAATTCAGTTGTTTTTGCCCAAATTTTATGGGCTATCTGAGCAAGCGGCCCCACTGGCAGGACTCCAGCGAACCCTGAGACACGCGGCACGCCGGGAGCACGTAAGCAGCGAACCCTCTCGACTAGCGCCAAGAATCGCGCGGCGCAACAGGTGTAGCAGCCACCTGTCCACCACCCTACTGCCCTTTCATCCGCTCTTCGCTTCCCCTGCCCACTCCTCGCCGCCTCCTCTCCCACTCGCGCGAGATTGCCATGGCATTGAACGCCCCCGTCCTCGTGCTGAGTAAGCTCCCCTCGCCTCTACCAGCCCCCTTCCCGGCTCCTAGGGTTCCCGCGCCTCCCTTCCCCCCCCCCCCCCCTATATTTTTCGACAAAAACGATGTTTTCTCGCTTTTGATATGTTTTGTTTCTTGAACTCCTTATATCGAAATTTACTTGATCCCATGATATAGATCCACGGTTTGGTTTTGTTGCTCCAGTTTTTGCTACGTTTTTATTCTGATCTGATCTCTCCCGTTTCTATTCATGTAAAATTTCCCTGATTTTTCTGTGTTTCTTGTTGAGCAGAGGACTCGCTGAAGCGGGAGTCGGGCACGAAGGTCCACCATGCCAACATCCAGGCCGCCAAGGTATGGGCTTTTAAGCTTTGTTCTACTAGCTCCGTGTGTCCTTGTTGTTGTCGTTGATGATCACCAGGCAGCATGCGGTAGATCCTAGTCAGTTAGCTGGTAGCTCAGTGTAAGCAATACGCTTCGCTGTTAATTGCATATGTGTGCACAAGTGGTGCAAATCAAGATGCCAAAGTACTTTGTTATCTCCTTGCTCTGGACGATGCATACGGGCCTTTGATTTCTTACTAGCTCGAATTGACGTTTTGGATGCGGCGAGCATGTCATTGGTTATACTTAGGGGTGGCAATTGCCCTGGGGTTGGGCCCCGCGGGAATATCGACATGGGGGTGGGGGCGGGGCTGATCTCCCCCACTGGAATGGGGCAGGGCTGCTTTGTTAGCGGGGTGGGGACGGGTTGCCCTCTCCGTGGGCCTTATGGAGATCCGGTAAATATAAAAACGTTTTTTAAATAATAGATTGTAGTTTTTTAATATGGAAGATTGTATTATTTTCTTGTATATTTAACTAAAACTTAAATCTACATGTTAGAATATATATTTTAAAGCTATATCTTGAAAAAATTACACCTAAATAATTATAAATAAATAAATTCACATTATTATTATTTTTAAAAAATATGTAACCTATTTTTAATCCCTCGTAGGGGTTGGGTCCCTACGGAGGAAGGGGGGCATCTCCTCCCGATAATAGCCTTAGCGGGGCCAGGGTGGGGACTTGCTAGCGGGGGTCAGGTCAGTGCGGGGCCGTGGGGGCCTCCCCGGCACCCTGCCCTATTGCCACACCTAGTTATTCGGTTGCCTGGCAGTTTAGTTTTGATTTACCACTGTTTTAGCTCAATAAAGTAAGACCTAGCTGTACATTTGTGACTTGTGATGACAGCAGTTAATGCATTTGTCTGTATTTTGTTTGCTGTGCAGGCTGTGGCAGACATCATACGCACAACATTGGGTCCCCGGTCCATGTTGAAGATGCTTCTGGATGCCGGTGGAGGTACTACACAGACTCTAGTCTATACATTGCAGTACTACACAGACTCTAGTCTATACATTGCAGTACTACACTTCTGTTTTTTGCACATAGTATTAGTCTATTAGATGGTTATGAACTCATATTAATAATTTTTGCTGAAGAACTCTGTGGGTAATAGTTCATTCTTCATTCTGTTTCATCTCGTGTTATCTTAATCGTTTCAATGGAGGCTCTTTCTGTTTAAACTCAAGACCTATGGATCCTCTGGAAGTTCTGCTATTTACCATCGACAGTTAGGCCTATAAATTATCATTTTGATTTAAGGATGACTAATGTCAATCTTTCTGTTTACAGTTTGTTTTGTTTGTTTTGTTAAAATTATGCCTACGTCTCCCAATGATTACAGTGTGCTTCCTGAGGAGTAAGGACTTGAATAGGTGCTTTTCACTAAATATTTGATCTACAAAAAACTGAAGATCTTTGTGGCTCTACTGCCTAAATGCTCGGGTTTTCAGATCCTTGTATAAATATTCACATTTCTGAAATTTGGAAATTATGTTTGTTGCAGTACGAAACTAATTGTATTCCCCCCTTTTTTAATTGCACAACTATCATTAGTGCATTTGGGACAGTAATCTTCTGCATATAGTTTATGAAATTATGTCAATTTGGCTATATTAATATAGTAAGTAATAGGGAATATTATTTACAAAAGAAATAAGGGAGGACAAATATACACGCCCATAGGCAATTGCATCGAAGGGAGTAGCCAGTTTTGCATGAGATCCTTATGGACTGGTTTTGCTTGATGGATAACCAGAGCAAACTTTTGCACCTCGTTGGAGTGCTTGCCAGACCTTTTAGGCTTACCTGTGTCAAGTAGTATTTGCACCTTCATTTGCATGCAACTTCATATCTAAAATGACCGTGAGGAATTGTTTGCATGATGCATTATGCTGATAACTGAGATTGGAGATGATTCTACATTCATGTTTACATTACTTCCTTTTGTCTTTACAAGGTTTCATTGTATTTGACTTATTTCTGCTTTTGCAGGTATTGTGGTTACTAATGATGGGAATGCTATATTGCGAGAAATAGACATTACACATCCTGCTGCCAAGGTATGTGGAATGTTGGGTGTTCTTCAATTACTGCTTATGAGATTATTAATGGGCTGTCACTAATTGTTGTAAAATGGATGAATTCATAACCAATCTAACTGTTTTCCCCCCATTTTGGGCAGTCTATGATTGAGCTAAGCCGTACACAGGATGAAGAAGTGGGCGATGGCACAACATCTGTCATTGTTCTAGGTATGCATGTTCCCTGTGACACATTCCTTATCAGTGTCTACATGCATTTCAGTCTCATTATTTTTGATAAAGTATGTCTTATGAGATCATCTAACTGTGGTATAACTGTCAAATCTGTTTCTGGTCGAACTTAGCATATGACTATTAGTATAAACTGCAAAAAATTATTTGACTGCAAAGTTTAAGCTAATTCTGTGCTATTACAGTTCCTAAGAATGACTATACTCACATTTGATATGTTGGTACTTGATTGGGGGTAGAATAGTGGTAACCTTATAGCCATAGATCCTTTATCAGATCAATACATACCTTTAAATCAGTTATCTGCGGGCAAGCAAATTGGTTGGGTTTGAGGCTTTCTTTTCTGTTGTACTAACTTTTTTATTTTTTAGCTGGTGAGATGCTCCATGTTGCAGAAGCATTCATTGACAAGAACTACCATCCCACTGTTATTTGCCAAGGTAATGTTTGCTCAGTGCTCAGGGCCTAACAATATTGTATTCGGACTTGATATTTTCCTTCATTGATTTTTATCTGTTCTGAAGCTTTTATTCTCTCATTTTTAGCATACAACAAAGCTCTTGATGATGCTATATCTGTCGTTGACAAGATTGCAATGCCTGTTGATGTGAATGACCGTAAGTCTGCATCCAGCTTATTGCAAACATTATACAATTTATTCTTCCAGAGAATTGGTTGTTTCTTACATAGATCATGTTCTATTTTGGTAAGCTGACGCCGCTGAGATGTACCATGATGTAGGTGGGGCAATGCTAGGGCTGGTGAAGAGTTCCATTGGTACAAAATTCACTGGTCAGTTCGGTGACCTTATTGCTGTAAGTACCTTTCTTCTATGTATAAGTTGACTACCAGCTAAATTCATTTTGTATTAGCTTAATTTATAGATTAACTGACATTTTGTCTTGCTGTACTCAGGATCTTGCTATAGATGCTACTACAACAGCAGGTGTTGACCTAGGTCAAGGTATGCGTGAAGTTGATATCAAGAAATATATCAAAGTAGAGAAGGTTCCTGGTGGCCAGTTGGAGGATTCGAGGGTTCTTAAAGGAGTTATGATCAATAAAGATGTTGTGGCTCCTGGAAAAATGAGAAGGAAGGTAGTTAACCCTCGCATCATTCTGCTGGATTGCCCTGTTGAGTACAAGAAAGGAGAAAATCAGACCAATGCCGAGTTGATGAAGGAAGAAGATTGGTAAGCGATGTATAAATTCAAATTTTCCTGCCCATTTGTTTTCATGAGCTATATTCCTATTGAATTGCTATGGATCAGTAGTGTGGTATAATTTGGTAAATACGCTATTGCAGGCAGGTTCTGTTAGAGATGGAGGAAGAATACATAAAGAACCTCTGTGCGCAACTTTTAAAATTCAAGCCTGATTTAGTTATCACAGAGAAAGGTCTCAGTGATCTTGCTATCCATTATTTAAGCAAGGCTGGTGTTAGTGCAATCCGTAGACTTAGGAAGACTGACAACAATAGGATTGCTAAGGCTTGTGGAGCAGTAATAGTGAACAGGCCAGAGGAGCTTGAAGAATCGGATGTGGGAACAGGAGCTGGCCTCTTTGAGGTCAAGAAGATAGGTGATGAATTCTTTGCCTTCATTGTCGACTGCAAAGATCCTAAGGCATGCACTGTTCTGTTAAGGGGAGCAAGCAAGGATGTCTTGAACGAGGTTGAGAGGAACCTTCAGGTATGTGTCCGTTCCCATTTCCCTTAGTCCGTGTTATTGTGCATAGGAAGGTCCGTCTTCACCTTTTTCTTCTTCATTCACAGGATGCCATGTCTGTTGCAAGGAACATTTTGAAAAACCCAAAGCTTCTACCTGGAGGTGGTGCTACTGAATTGACTGTATCAGCAACACTGAAGCAAAAGAGTTCTTCAGTTGAAGGCGTAGAGAAGGTATAGTTCCAGAATTATTAATGTTCGTATTTGAGGAGTGACGAAGCCATTTATGTGGAGACCTACTGTATATTCACATAAATTGTGCACCAATACAGCGTAACTGAATATGATGTGTTCTTTGTGTTGTGTGTTGGGGCATTGCACAGAATATGGACTTGTTGTCCAATAGCAGCTATCTGTTCTGTGGTTATGTTAGGGTTTTGAGTACCTGATTTTCCTTTTGTTTGTTTTTATCAGTGGCCCTATGAAGCTGCTGCTTTAGCATTCGAAGCAATCCCAAGAACTTTGGCTCAAAATTGCGGTTTGAATGTTATTAGGACAATGACACAACTCCAGGGAAAGGTAACTCCTTATCTCTTCTAATTGAGATTAAACTCTCCTGGAAGTATCAAAAGCTGACCTTGTCAAAAAAATTATGGAAGAAGGGGACTCAGAACCTTTCAACCGTAGATCTTGTTTAGTGTGTTTTGCTAATATAATATATAGATAGAGGTCTCATAAGCTGAGCCTTTAAAATAAGCTGGGGAAGATGGATTTAAGTTTTAGCTTTTTGGATAAGCCACCCGTAGATACTGAGCCAGTTGAAAGGTCTCAGGGTCAGTTTGCGGTTGTTGTACTGTGCTGGGCTATGGAATCTAGTTAGCGGAATCTTTACTAGTTCCAGTAAGATTTTGCTCTTGCTGTTACAGCTCAAAAATGATGCTTTCAACTAATTGTGACATCCAAAAAGAGAAATAACGAAGTGCTTTTGAAAAATCACCGCAATGCCACTGTAATGGCTTTTCAGTAGCACTTTTTGGTTTTAAATATTTTTGGATGCAGTGCTACTTCAAGTCATCTTTTTTGAAGTTATACTATATAAATCTTACTAGGATTGGCAAAGATCTCCGTAATTGGACTGCAAATTGTCCCGTAGGACTTTCAATGCATTAAGGATTAGTCCCCCACCCCAAACCAACTAATATTCCATCTGTATAATGTTTGTATGTTTGTTTTCCAGTTAAGTAATAATTACTAAATTGATGACACCTGTATTACCACTTGTTTCATGTTGATTAAATGCCTTTTGTTGCTTCAGCATGCAAATGGTGAAAATGCTTGGGCTGGCATCGACGGGAGGAGTGGTGATATTGTTGACATGAAAGAGCGGAAGGTAGGACTTTCTCTGCATGGCTACTACTGGTCCCTCCTTGTGCTGTGTGCCGTCTTAGGAGCCACAATTTTTCTTGTTGTAGATCTGGGATTCTTACACTGTCAAGGCACAGACGTTCAAGACAGCTATCGAAGCAGCTTGCATGCTTCTAAGGATTGATGACATTGTCAGTGGTATCAAGAAGAAGCAGGCTCCTGGAGCCAGTTCAGCTCCAAAGCAACCTCAGATTGAACAGGAGGATGATGCAGACAATGAACAGATGATCCCAGAGTAGAATTATGTGCTGTTGGAGTGAGCCCCGCATTGGCGATGTTATGTGCTAAAGCCAAAATAGCCCACAGAGGAGAAGGCTTAATTAACACGTTAAGCATTGCTTCGTGGGAGTAAATTTCGCAAAACCATGCTATCTTTGGCAAAACTATCATAAAACCACACTTTTAAGTAACAACTTCAGAGAAACACACTTCTCTTTGTTTAACATTTTACAAAACCATACTTTCAATCATTATCGTCATATCCAACGGGCTAGTTCCACTTGTCGGTCTCACAAGCCTATATTAGCCAACAGAAACAAGATAGGTTTCTGAGACCGATGAGTGGGCCCAGTGTATTGGATATTTTAAAGTGCGATTTTGTGAAATGTCATGCAAGAGAAGTGTAGTTCTCTGAAATTATTGTTTAAAAGTGTGGTTTTAGGATAGTTTTACTAAAGGTAGTGTGGTTTTGTGAAAGTTGATCCGTTAGTGGCTAGGCCTTCAGGGTAGTCTGGTGTTAGCTTGAAACTGTGCCGCTTTTATATGTTTGATGAGGGGCACGAGGGTTTTAGTACTGTGTATTGTATCAGCATTTTGGGATCCCAGGTTTTGCAGGGTTTTGGCTGCTGTTCGTTTTGTTTTTGCTGAACGACTATCAGAACTTCGATTAATCAGCAAGACTAGTAGCTTTATGACTCGAGTTTTCGTTATATGAGAGAAAATTTTCAATTATATGAGAGAATTTTCAGTCTTGGTCATGTGATTCGTAGCAGATCAATTGTCATATTCAGTTCTTCACGGCTAGAGCCTGTCCAAGCCAAGGTAATATTTTGGTAATATGTTACCATCTCATGAGCAATTGACGTGATATTTCGTATTTTCTGTGTTTACAACGTGGGTCAGTCTGTGTTCGCCATGTAACAATGTATCGACTTGATATCATAAAACAAGTTCTTGCAATAAAACAAGTTAAAGCAGCTCACATGTTGATAGCTTGATTACAAATTAGATGGTTTTACACGAATACAATCGGTAATGCATAGTGTAGCAGGTAACATTATCTAGTGAACACTGGCTAGGTGTTCAAAACGCATAAAAGAGTTTCTAAAGATCCGCACATAATTACCAGATGAAAGGGAGGGCATGGTCTATGGTCGTCAACATTATAGGAGTTATTTGGTTTAATGCCAATTATTGCCAGTTTTTAGTTTACCAAATTTCAGTAGCGTTGAGCAATTTTGGCAAGCATTAGGTTCGTTACCAAGATTCCCTTCTTACTTGGTTGATACAACAAACGAGAGAGATTCATACCCAGTAGCTGCTGGCGTCGTCATCGTTGGGGAAGCTGGTGACCGGCTGCTGGCCGCTCCCAGATCCATAGGGCACGTCGTCGGAATGCAGCCGGAACTTGGTCCTCTCACGCAACAATTTGATCACTGACCCGTAGGTAATCTAACAATGAATTGAAGAAGCAATCGTATCACTGATCAACCAAGCAAGACAACGCTGAGGAAATTAATTAAGCGTCAATGTTTTTGTTTCCCAATCCCAAACGCGCAACGCTAATAATCGGTCCAATCGAACCATCCCAATCGAACACAAACACAAGGGAAGGCGGCCAGAAGGTCCACCTCGACGACGGTGTCCGGGTCGGCGGCGTAGGACTGCGCCGGCGACGCCTTGGGGAGGTCGAGGCCGAGGTAGAAGCAGCAGCGCGAGCGCGAACGACGCGGCGGCCATCAGCAGCAGCAGTGCGAGGGACCAGGTACTATGCCAGAATGGCGCCCCCTGCTCCTCCTCCGGCTCCGCCCCGCCTGATCCGCTCGCGCGCGAGGGCGCCGGCGAGGCTGGTCGCTGCCTCCGACGTCTGCGGCTCCGCGGAGCCGGGGGCGGTCTTGCGGCGGGAGAGGCCCTGCGGCTGGGGCGTGAACGGCGCCACCGCGGCGGGGTCGTGGAGGCAGCGGCCGCAAGCTTCTAGAAGGTTCGCCCCTACAGCACTGCTTCGCCACTGTGAGCTCGCGAGGAGGAGGCGAATGGCGTTTGCTTCTCTTTGCGAGCGTTTGTGTTCATGCTGGAGGCATGAGCGGTGAGCAGCCCCTGATAGGCAAAACGGACATTTTGCATGAAAAAAAATGGAGAAATGTGCGGAAAATGCCCAAATGTTATATTATCAAGGAACCAATGTTTAGATCGGTATATTATCAATTACAATATTAAAAATTAAAAATGGTAAATATTATAGGTAGATTTTTTAAGCTGTGGTTTTAGGTTTTGAGTTATGGTTTTTAAATTCTAACTATTTGTGAGAGATAGTATATAGAGAGAAATAATCGTATGTAATTTTAGTCGATATAACTGAATTTGGTATAGTATTTACCTAATATATCTATACATATTATTTTAAAAATATATCATTTAAAAATTAACTACTATAACAAAATTAAAACCAAAATAAAAAAGAATCTAACCTAGGTGGCTGTTTTTTTTGATTGGCAAATAATTAATTTTCCCCAAACCAAACCAAATCCGCGAGCGGCCTTCCCCACATCACCACCTCCCCAAATCCCGCACCGCCATGCCCGACTCCGCCGATTACCTCCCCTCCTCCCAGCCGCCGCAGGAGCCCTCCGCCGCCGCCGCGAAGCCCGATCCGGACATGCCGCCGCGGAGGCCCCCCGCCGGCGGCAAGCTCAAGAAGCCCCTCACCGACAAGCTGCGCGCCGCCGCGGAGCAGCGCCTCGCGCACCTCCGCGTCCACCTCCGCCTCCACCCACTGGAATCCCCCGCGCGGCCCCTCGCGGCCGCCGGGTCGCCCCACGAGGCCGCTCTCCGCGCCCTCGGCTTCATCGACTTCGCGCGGCTCGACCTCCCCTCCCAAACCCCGCGCCCCGACCTCGTCGCCCAGCTCATCGCCTACTACGACCCGGCCAACCACCGCAGCTTCGTCCGCAACGTCCGCGTCGGCGTCTGCCGCACGGACTTCGCCCGCGCGCTCTTCCTCCCGTCCAAGCCCGCCTCCACGGCTCCCCCTCCCGACGTGGACCCCGCCGCGGTGGTCTCCGCCGCCCTGGAGATCATGCAAGCGTACGTCCTGCTCCCGTTCCAGGGTGACGACATGTGCATACTGCCCCAGGAGGTGGCCGCCGCGGAGCAGGCGGTGCGGGAGGGGTTAGCGCATAGGGTTGACTGGGCCGGCCTGATCTGGGGCCTCGTCGAGAAGGAGATTCTCGAGTTGCCCAAGAGGGACGACGGGGTGTGCTATTACGCGGCGTATCTGCAGAGGCTCATTTGGGCGCAGAAGCCGAAGCTGTTTGAGCCGGTGGAGGAAGAAGAGAGAGGGGAGGTTGTCCTGGAGGTGTCTGTGGATGCGGACATGGATGAGGAAGATGGGGATGCGGATGCAGATGCAGATGCGGATTTCAAGAGCAAAAGCTTGGAGGAATTGGGGTCAGGGGATGCAGATGCTGATGAGGGGAGCAAGAGCTTCGAGGAATCAGAGTTAGGGGGTGCGGATTTAAGGAGCAATAACTTGGACGTGGACAAGGAAGATGGGGATGCGGATTTCAAGAGCAAAAGTTTGGAGGAGTTGGAGTCGGGGGATGCGGATGCTGATGCGGGGAGCAAGAGCTTCGAGGAATCAGAGTTAGGGGGTGCGGATTTAAGGAGCAATAACTTGGAGGAGTTGGAGTCAGGGGGTGCGGATGTGAGGAGCAAGAGCATGGAGGAATTGGAGTTGGCTGATGCTGATGTGAGGAGCAAGAGATTGGAGGAATTGGAGGTGGCAGATGAGGATGCAAAGGGCACGAGCGTGGATGAATCGGAGGCGGCGGACGAGGATGCAAAGGGCAAGAGCTTGGATGAATTGGGCCTGGGGTTTGTAGCAGTTGAAGGAGTGGCAAAGGGCAAGAGCTTGGATGAATTGGGCCTGGGGTTTGTAGCAGTGGAAGGAGTGGCTGTTATGCATGAGGTGGTGCCTGGTAACGGTGGAGATGCGACAGAGGTTTCACCAGAGGGAGATGAAGGTGCAGCAGAGAAGGATGCGGGTACATCGGCAGAGACAATAGTGGTGACACAGGAGGAAGTGGATGCAGGTACATTGGCAGAGACCATAGCGGTGACACAGGAGGAAGTGCTGGCGGTGCCGGAGGAGGTGGAAGAGGAGGCAGATGGGGAGGAAGTGAAGGATGCAACAGGGTTGAGCTTGGGGATTGGCTCTGCCAATGGTTATGACAGTATGGATGTTGATGAGGACGCAAATGTGGAAAATCTGGATGAGGGTGACAGTGGCAGTGAAGAGGCGGAGGAGTCAGAGGATGATGCATTTGAGGAGTGTAGGGGTGGGGAGGAGATGAATTGGAGGATTGGGGATGAGAAGGGGGATGGGGGGATGACACATTGTTTACAGCGCTGTAACTCCAGCGCATTTGTGGGCATGGAGTTTGAGAATTTGAATAAAGGGGATGTTGAGATGAGGGATGGGGTGAGCTTTGATGATGGATTCTCTGGAAAAATGGGATCTTTGCATGGAATGACATCAACAAACCTCCTCCAGGCAATGAATTCAATTCCCGCGACATACAATGTTACGGATAACGCACATGACCTGTCCTCGGGAGAATTCTTGTCCATGGGGGCTGATGCACATAAGAATGGAGTGGACCTGGGGACCGGGAGCTCATTTTTCTTTGGGAATAATGGGAAGAGGCACGTTGGGGATATTGGGGATATTGATGGATACAATGACCATATGCAGGCACAAGAGCAGTTTCCGCAGAGCAATCAACAAAAGAGGATGCGGAACAGCAACAATAGTAGAATATCACCTGTATCAGCAGTCTTTGATGCAAATTTTTCAGAACCCATACAGAACTTGATGGCCAAGGCTAGCATGTTCTATGAACAGAAAGAGAAAGAACTTCAAAATGCGCTGTTGGGGAAACAAATTTTGGCTGACATGCTGCAGGAGAAGGAAACAATTATCCAATCACTAAACTCAGCCAGGTTTGAGCAACAGAATAAGTGGCAAGCAGAGCTTAGACGCTTCGAGCATGATCTGAATGTGATGGCCCAGTTGGTCACTGGCTATAAGAAGGCTTTGAAACAGAGCCGGGCCTCTTTCGATGAGTACAGGAAGAAGTTCCCTTGTGACAAGCCTCGCTATGGTGATGTTGCTGGTGGTGGTGGTCTTGTTCTTAGTGTCAAGGAGTTGGAGAGGAAGCGGTTAGAGGAGGAGCAGCAGAAACTTGCTGCAGCAAAAGAAATGATCGAAAAGTTCCAGGATAAATGGTTTTCAAAGCTTGATGGTTGGAAACAGGCTATCCACTTTCTGTGGAACAGAATGGAAGAACTGGTTATGGAGATCGATCTTCTCAAGGAAAAAAGAAAAGTGAAAGTTGCAACCCCGGCTACACAGGAATGAGTTCTCTGGCAGTCAGAGAGGTAAATGGATTATTAGCATATAAACTAATTTCTTACTGTCGTGTAATATGGATGACTTTGATGGTTAGGAGATAAACTTGTTTCTTGTATTATGGAGGAATTCAATAGCTAGGATTAGGAGACTGTCATGTTTTCTGTGTGGTTGGGAAATTCTTATTTACGGTATTTTTTAGAATGTATTTATTTTGCATAATCTCTGGAGCAGTAGACTGCTAAGCTAATAGTTTGAACCAGGGATGAAAAAACCGGAACCGGGACAAATCCCGGCCACCGGGCGGTACCGGTTACCGCCCGGTAACCGGTAAAACCGGATTTGCAACCGGTCAAATTTCATCAAATGCAATTTTTGCGGGCGGAGCGGACGGTAACCGTCCGGTTACAGGCGGGAACCGTTTTACGGTGAAAAACCGTAAAACCGGTGGAATGAGGAGGGTTGGGCTAAATATTTGGATCCAATTTCTCAACCCTAAATTGAAGTATTTTGTTGCCCTAAATTGGAGCTCCACTACATCAAACTAATCCATTGTAAAAAAGCTCCATCAAACTACATGAAACTACCCCAAAAGCTTCACTTTTGTTGCCCTAAATTGAAATATTTTGTTGTAACTATGAGACCAAAAGTAATTGAGATGTTTCGACATATAACAAAACCTTGTAAATTGCCATATCTCCTCTTCTCCTCTACCATTTTGCTGCAACTACTTGACTTCTCTCTCGTGCTACAGCTAGTCCCTTCTCCCCAGGATGCTGATTTCTTCTTCCAATCTAATGTGCCAACTGTTGCTGCCCTTTCTTTAGTGCTAAAATGCTGCAAAACACTCTCAAAGACAAGTATCCAATGCCCTTTCCAGCACAATGGACCCAACATGTTTGCCAACACCACTACTAACTGCCTATCACAATAATTCACCCTTTTTTTACTTCCAACAATAGCTAATCAACCTAATATATCAAAAACAATACCCAAACTAATATACCCACTGCATTAGCAAGTCAAAAATTCAAATCTTCAATTCAAAAATTTCCGGCCGGTATTTTAAATCCCGGTTGCGACCGGTATATCCGGTTACCGGCGGTTACCGGCCGGTAACCGCCGGTTTTTTCAACCCTGGTTTGAACCATTTCCCTATTTTTTATGTGGTACATTTTCTTTAATTATTTTTTAGAATAAATAGTAAAACTAATAGGATAAATAATGAAACAACATGCTTGATTCATACCATGAGGTATTTATGACTTGCCTTAATTTAGTTAGTGGTACTTGGTATGAATTTTTCCCACTGATTTGCTATAACTTGGAATCACCAGGATGCTTTTTCCCCTTGTTAGTAAACATCTTTTGTCAATAGTGTGTGAATTGGTTTTGAGGTCTACAGATCAGTTTGGTTGAGTACATTATGCTATAATCTATTTCCGGTATCCTTTCATGGGTGAATTTTTCGTAGAAACTAAAATAACATTTCAGGTTGGCTGCATATTTTTAGTAATGCAGCAGAATGTGCATTCTTGATTATGGGGTTATGAGAAGCTTCTAGTGACCTAGTCATCATTACTGCCTGATGGCTCATATGCTTCAAGATGGATAGGAGATCTTATGTTACTATGTTGATATACAGTATATATTTTGAACACTTGAATAACCTAAACAAAACTTATGATTACATGTAAACATGAATGCTCATTGCATAGCATTTAAATCCTTTCCCTTCATCCTGAAATGCTTTAATCATGGTAGTTGGAAGGGGTTAGTGGTTGGGGTTTTACAATCATGCAATTCTGGTACCCCATTTCTAGTCTGAAGTTTGTATCTCTCTCTTATATTATTGACTACTTCCTCTGATTGCAAATATAAGTCATTTTAGCTTTCGTGCACAGGAATTAACGAGAAGCAGAAAATGATCTTGGTGCCCTTCATTTATCCCACACTTACCAAACACTTCTCTTAAGTATGTTGGGAAGGGGAGAGATTGGGAGAGAGACCTCAGTTATTGATGAGAATAGGAGCATTCATTCAACATGGGTATAATAGGAAGAAATGAGATAAATGTGCTTTGAAGTTGTAGAATGACCTATATTTTAGAGAAGTTTATAGAGCCCAAAACAATTTATATTTGCAATCATAGGGAGTACAAATGAAGCCTTCTGGTTAAGCCACATCATCAATATTTAAATAGCCGTTTGATTTGGACCCCATTAATTAGCAACCCTCCGATCTTACTAATCATTGATGTAGCACTAACTGACATGCCAGACCCTCATGTCCCTCATCGGTACTCTATTTACCACATTGCAATAGAATACGTCAGAACATGAAAGCAAAGGAAAAACATATATATCTCAAAGGCCAGTCATGATAGTTCCCATGGAGCTATATTGTTTAAATTCAGTACCAGTATCATATTGGTTACTATCATGGTCCGGGTACTGAAAATTGCGGTTTTTATGGCAGGTTCTGATGTGAAGATGGCTCTGGGCTATTGCTGTGTCCTTGTGCAACTGACTAGCTCTCTTGAATATAGGCTGCAATCCGTTGGGTATTTCTATGTGAATGACTGCGCATCAGCAACTGTGGCTACCTGGTGGTACATTGTAGTAAAGATTACATTATTCCATCTGTAACTCAGATGTATCGTTTTACAAGGACGTTTGAATGTTGAGTGTTTATTTTAGATGTCCCTTCAGTTCAATGGTCATGTTCTGATAGCTTTTGGCTCTAACGAGTAACTGGTGGCTTATGTCTGCGTTTTTTGGGACGGCCGCAAGCGGTGGAGCTATTGACGTGGACAACATACACAGTTTTGAGCTCGGAAAACCGTTTACAGAAGCAGATACAAGAAGCCGCTTGGAGAAGTTCTCACATTTGTTTCGGTTTTCGGAGAAGCCGAAGCCAAAACCTATAAAAAGGAACTGGGCCAATCTCTATAACCGGGCATTTGCGTCCTCTGTTTTCTGTTGCGTTCGTCCTATATCTTCGTTGTGCAGTAGTTTAGTTCAGTCGTGGTGTAGAATCTCTAATGTCGTCACATGAATCACATCCATGGATTGTTACGCCGATTTCGTGTGTTCTGAGTGTCAGTGTTCCCTAAACCGGAGAGTTGTCCATGATCCATCATGACTATTGTCTCTGCCTTATTTCCATACGTCTTGCTACTGTTGCAAAGGACATAATCAGTTAGAATCACTTTCTTTGGAAGGAAAAAAAAGCGTAGTAGAACATAAAGTCAGCATGGGTGAAGCTATGACTCGGAGCCGAGGCACCCCGTGAACCGGTGCCTCCGGCTGCCGAGATCCCTTCTGCGGTTCTGCTGCTGTTTAGAGCAAGTATAATAATGGTCTTATAGCCAAGCTAGTCAGCATTTTTACTGATGTGAAGGAGATAAGAGAGGAGAAAGATGAGAGCTTGGCTCTCATGCAAGCAATAAGTTGGGCACGGGAGCTTATGCAGTAGTGGGCCTAGATAATAAATGTATGTGAGGAGGAATATGAAAGAGAATGTGAGACATAATACCACATAATAATAAAAAAATTTGTAGACAAATTATTGTATAATTTAGCTTTTATAACTTGACTTATAGACAAATACTTGACTCTATTATTGAACTTGCTCTTACGCCTTCTGCCGCCGCCTGACCAGGGTTGGTGAGAAATTTCGTGTGTTTCCTCGACAAAATGTGGTGGCATCCAAACATGCCCTAACCATGAAACAGTTATGCCTGCATTCTTGCAGCATAGACAAGAGTGAGGATACCATGTTCTCGATTCGACCAGATGATTGGTGAAGCGAGTAATACACACCTAACAGCATCAGTACTTCCATTGCCACGATTCGCGTTTTTAACAACTTGAGCCGAGGAATTGGTTTCTAAAAATGATGAATCGAGAGGCCTTCCACCCGACGTCATGGCCGTTCCTGCAGTGATAGGAAACTTTCGCAAAGTTCGTCACTAGTGGAAGCACAATATCTCTGGCTTGATGGCACATATAGGTTCAGAGGCCAAATGTCATCACGTATTGCGTTGAACCTAATTTCAGAAAATGGTATTCTCATGCTACCTCAAAAGTTTCTCTCTCCTGAATATTTTAGAATGTATTAGTTACACGTTTTTTCCAGGTATTGGAAAGGCATTAGGCAAGCAGGTTTTACGCGCTTCCTGACTCGAGTGAACGCCTGGAGGCGTGTTTGTGCTTTATCGATCAATTGTTGCGATGCCGTGAGAACCATTCGTCACATTTGTCGACACTCAACCACAAGATCATGCCGCCTTCAGCAGCATGCAAAGGCAGCCGATGCTCCCAATGGAAATGCACGGCAGGCAGCAGCAGATTGATTGGCTCCGGAAGATTGACATGGATGTACTATAAGATGCAGAGTCTCCGAGGAAATTCCTGGCTGACGCAGCAGGTAACGAGTCTCAGTGGTGTACAGGCGTGTTCTCACCCAGAAATTTCAGTGGAAACTCCTGGCGTGCCCTTTTGGTTACATGTGAAAGAATATATCGGAAACGTTTACATGTGAAAGAACTGTCCTTTCGGATTCCTGAATGCCAATCATGTGGGCCTTTTCGTAACTACTCGTTCATACTATGCTGATATCTCTGTTACACCCATACAAGCCCCCTTTTTCCCACAAAAATTATCTAGGCGTTGTATCTCCATCTAACGGCTCAAAATATGACTATTTTTGTCCTAAAAACAGTGAAGAAACTCGGATTCCTTTACCAATATTAATGGAATTTACGTAGTTTTGTTTTAGTGTTTCTTAATTACTGCTATTACGGGTTTATTGTTTTTCCCCTCTGTCCCCTATCAAAGTGCACCAAGCACAGCCACATCTAGGACCTAAGCAAGAGAACCACAACCAAGACAGCTGCAGGACAAAATGCAAAAGAAGAAAACTGATAACCAAGTTAGATACAAAAGACCAATTTTTCTTTTTTCATAGGAGTCTGAATCTATTATCTTATGCTTGAGAGTGTCTTTAGTTTTCTCTTCTTAGGTGTCCTCTTCACTTTTGTATTCTAGGGGCTTCACTCTGCATCATATTAGTACCAGCCACCAAGACCTCTTTCTCCTCTTCTTTGTGAAGTTCTATCTAAAATTTTAGGAATATGTATATATATATATATGATATTATATATATATAATATATATATATATATATATATATATATATACATATCATAATACTTTTATTCTGTGTGCAGGTCTTTGTGATTACTGTTCCTGTTGGTTTTGCAATCCACCAATAGCATGAAAATTCCCGGGATCGCAATTTTGCAGACCTATCATTAAGGTACAAGTGTTACCTTAATTAGCCCCGTCATATCTGTCCCACACTCCCACTGCTTCTTAGTTTGATCTGATATGGCAGTGAACTTTGTAGAATAAATTTCAGCATCATATATTAAAATCAAAATGCACTGTTGCATACTTAGGTGGTGCTCAATTGGACTGAATTTTGGTGTCTTATAGCTGAATTTTCACTATAACTGACTGAAATTGCATATAGCCAATGGTGCTTTATTTGGTATATTTAAATTTAAAAAAATTAAAAATAGAAAAACAGATTAGCCTATCATATATAATGCAAATGAATACGGGACAAAAGAACCAGTAAAAAGCTAAAAATCGAAAAGTTAGAAAAAGATGAAATTTAGAAATAGTAAAAAAATAAACCAAAATCAGAAACTCAAACCTAAACAAGTGGAGCCTTAGTTACCCTTTTCCATGTACCAGTGGATTAATTATCATCTTGTTCTTTTAGCCGGGCAGGCCAGAGATGGCCGACCAAATTTTATTAAGATTAGGGAAAATAGTAAATACAACAGATTGACAGCAAGGTTGTCAACAGACGCAGCAGTTCCGCAATGAAACTACACAACACAACAGACGAAAAGAAGATCAAATCCTTGCCAGATTCAACGCTCATGGTTGCTACCTCTTCGAGCAATGCTCAATTGCTGTGGAGGCAGGGTTGATTTCCTTGTTCTATTATATTGCATGTGTGCACACTTGTGCTGTTGATGTGTTTATATTGCAGATTATTCAGTTGACTTTCTTCTTTTTTTATTTTTTGAGGAAATTTGCTCAATAAATGTATAAATTGAAAAATAACATCTAATGTATGGATGATAGATGTGTCCTGAGGTCACATGTTAGTGGCACGCCAATGTTATTTTCCAATTCTATTTCTAGTTGACAAGTCCTTTTTCCTTGTAAATTATAGTGGTGATGCAAAAATAATTGCACAATGGGATTGTCTATCCATCAATTGAATGAAATTTGTAAAAAAAAAAATCAGTCACCTTTTAAGGGATAAGATGGCTTCAAGATTCCTACAGCAACTAAACCCTACCTACCCACCCCCTTTATCCTTCCTTAGCCACCAGCCCCATCATAGCCAACCCGATGCCACCCCACACCATCCCCTAACAACACCGCGAGCCGAGCCACCCAACACCTCTTGCCATCGCTTCTACCTCTCACCTTGCTGCGCCTACCTCCTCCGCTGCTGGCCTGCCTTCTTCTCGGTCTCCGATGGCTTGTCACCATTAGATCCACCTCCCCAACCACTTCTTGTCGCCCCCGCCCCACCCTTCTTCCCTATCTCTAGCAGCTAACATCTTTTGATCCGCCAACGCCGCCTCTACCACCTAATGACTCCACTACATATCGCCCCTGCCACCTACCCCGCCCACCGCTGTCCTCCTGCCCACGGTCGAGGCAGCGCCACCGCCGCCTTGTTGCCCCGCCACCTCCGCCTCCCACCGTCAGTCCACCGTCGCTTCGACCTCGTTCTGAGTTTGGGGGCTTGGGTGAACCCTAACCCTAACGAGGAATTTGAGCCCTAATCCCACAGGGCGGTGGCATGCAAAGACAACGGTGTTGCTCGAGACGAGGAAGATGCCGTCGGTGAAGACAACGCACAAATCTCCACAAAGATTGAAATATCAGAAATTCGACTAATTTTGTCCTAAAAGAACATTTGAACGTGGTATAGCACTTCCGTTGCACAATTCATCAACTTGTGGTTACATCTAGAAATGAAGAGGGAGAGGCAAAATGTACAGATCGATTTGCCTTCTTTTAATTTTTAACTCACATATTTTCTTTCTTAACTCTTTTCCCATATTTTATCGATCATTCCCACAGCGGGCTGTACACATGCTCAACAGCGGAGCCCTCACCATAGGTGTAATAGCACTGCTCTCTGAACTCGTACCCTACCATGACGCCGTCGCCGTCGACGTACCAGCCGCCCATGTCGTGCCCCATCGCCGGCGGCACCTCCGCCCAATACTCGAACGGCGCCACGGCAGGCGGCGGCGCCTCAGCCGACCACGGGCCGGGGCTACTGTCGAAGTCCGACAGCATGTCCTCCAGCCCGCCATCGTCGCTCGTCGGCCCGTCGGTCGTGCTCTCGCCGTCCCCCACCGCCGGGGCCAGCGCCGGCGCCTCCCCGCCGCCGATCTCGGCCTCGAGGGACCTGATGACGTGGTTCAGCCGGTCGTCCACTTCCTCCGTCAGCTGGTCCGCCGCCGGCGTGTCCTCCAGTAGCTCCATCAGGAACGCCCCGTCGACGGCCTCCGGCTGACCTCCGCCGCCACCCTGCATACTCTGGCGATCCATGTATGTATGTGTGTATGAAATCTTGCAAAGAATCGAGTGGTTCTTGCAAGGAGAAGAGCTTCTTGACGAGGCGATATGATCGGCGACGACTTCGGTGGTGGTGGTGGGCTAAAGCCGGGAAGGACGTGGGGGTATATATAGTGGTGGACTAGTGGCTTCGTGCCTTCGTGGTAGTAGTAGACTAGTAGCAGTGGACGCGGCAATGTTGAGACTTGAGGGAGAGGGCATTGTACTGTTGTACATGTAGCGTGCATTATAGTTGCACGCTTGTTTCCCATGTGCAACTAACTTGACCGCATATGCACCTCAAACTTGCTTTTCTTAGGGGCGGTCGTATTTGTTTTTATGGTATTTTTTTTTTGCTGTAGTTTATGGATTTTAGCTGAAAATAAATAGTAGTGATTGAAAAACGTGGTTTTAAAAGGAGGTGATGAGCGGTGAAAAGTGAGAGAGATGCGCATGCGTGATGGGAGCGAGAGGCATATGGTTCGTGGTGTACCCGTGCTCTCTTGCTTTATCTTCAGAGCGAGACGGTGGTGCGAAAAGTGAAGAGGTCATTTCAAGAAGGTAGATGTTTATATTAATTCTTGATTTTTGTAAGCAGAAGCAAATGCCTTAGGTTCCTTTCCCGCTTCATGAAATGAGAAGGGAAAAAAAGTAGCTTAGAGAGAGAGAACACATGGAAAAGGAGGTGGTGATGGTGAGGTGTTGCTGGAGGGAGTGATTTCACCGGTGGTTCCAAGGTATTTTCCTCGTGACCAGTAAGGACCAAGACCAGGCATGCGAGGGACGGTTATATGGAAGGAAATTTACACCTAAAATCTTCCACATGTTAGTTGTTAAATTGGAACAAAGTTCTTATTCCATAAAACCTACGTGTACCAACTACCAAGGGTATTTCTACCCATTTCTAAAATTACTGGTATGTAATTATTTAAAGAGAAAATCCATTATATATATATATATATATATATATATATATATATATATATATATATATATATATATATATATATATATATATATATATATATATATATATATATATATATATATATAGGATAGTGTTTCATGCACCTTGGTGCCTAGACACCCATATCAATACCCGTTGATTTGCTTTGAGATTTGTAACGTTTGATGTGGGTATCTTCATATACCCATAAAAGTATATTTGAGATGTCAAACTCGAAAAAATTAAATTCAACTTCAGTTTAATTAGTTTGAACTATTTTTATGGTATATACTCACTGTAATCGTATTGAACTCAAAAGTAGTTCAAACTAGTTTGAACTGAGTTCAAAACTTACTTACCATAAATATATCAAGGGTATAAAACATTTCCATACCCAAACTCAAAAAAATTATCAATCATACACGTGTATCGGACGGTTCTTGATGTTGATGCCTAGGCACCAAGGTGCCTTATGTAATTTTCTATATATATATATATATATATATATGTGTGTGTGTGTGTGTGTGTGTGTGTGTGTGTGTGTGTGTGTGTGTGTACACGTATGTATGTATGTATGCCATGGAATAACTCACAATTCTATGATATGTCATTGAATAAGTGCTTATTCCTTATATGCTATCAATTTTCAAAAGTTTGGCGCTCCAGCAAGAGTGACGAAGGCTGGCACCAAAAGACACCCACTTGGTTCCCCGCTCAGCTCCTCTGCTTTGCTCTCCTTGGTCCGCCGGAACGGTTGAGGAGGACATGCGCGAAAGCGGCGAGGCCGGCAAGGAGGCGCGTGGGTATTGTTGTGGTGGGGTAGGCAGCGAGCAGTGGCGGATCCAGGATTTTTAGAATGGGTGTTCAAATTTTGAAGTTAAGTTGCTCGAATATGTCGATACCGTAGCACACCGTCCCCCTCCAAACACCGATACAACGATACGTGTATGTAGATATAATAAAAATACATAAATTACAGAAATTAATGATTTCTTATGAGAAAATGGGCGAGCATAATTATATGAATTAAACAACAAATTATAGAGATAAATGAGAGTTGTATATCTTGTTGATCTTGCTTTTTTTTTGCTATTTCCCCATCAGCAAGAACTGTCCATCTAAGAGGAAATTGTATGTTCCTTCCATGGAGTAAAACAGACCAAGAAAGAAAATAAATGGAGTGGGGTGGAGCACACCTAGATCTGAAGAGAGAACGGTGACAATAAGTTAGAGGTGCTACTCACTTCCCAATGCCACGCTCCCTCCCGGCTACCGCGCTGCTCCCTTCCTGTCGCCCGCTCCCTACCTCCGTGTTCATTGTGCCACTGCCCGCTTGCCTGCGACACCTCTTTGCTCGCTCGTGCTTTCACACGCTCACCTTGCACCACGTGCTGCCTCACGCATGATTGTTGTCACATCATGGCACCACGTCCGCGTCCGCCGGTCGTCACTCGCTTCTAGCCTGCACCTCCGCCCGCTCGCCACTCGAAGCCGAAGCCGCCTCCCACACAGACAGCCACAAGATGAGAAATAGAACAAATGTTATGATTTTGTTTACATCTTTACCTCTTTGGACGTGAAGAGGGCTGAGGTGGAAAGAAAAATAGGTCTAGTATATTACATGAGCTGCGCGCGTGATACAAGAAGTGCGAGCTGAATTTATTTACAGGTATAAAATATAGTTTTAATAGAACTAATAGTATATACATCTAATATACATATTATATACCTGATATTTTATAAAAAATTTTGGGTGTTCAGCTGAACACCCACAACACATGCTAGATCCGCCCATGGCAGCGAGCACACATGCGAGGCAAGCCATGGAGGAGGGACAGGATCGGAGAGCACCTTGGTCGATTACTCCGACCATAGATCTGGTGGGAGAGCTCCAATAGAAGATCAAAGTAGGGGGAAGAGATGATGGCAATTATGATGTCCTTTTGTTATGCGTGGTGTGGGTATAAATTGGTGTTAGTTCTAGGATGTTATCCTGCTAAGGCTCAGCCTAGGGCATGACAAAAGTCTAGATTCACCACTGCATGAGGTGGTAGGGGGTACCGTTGAAATGTTTATATTGCATCCTATCTATTTTGCAACTTATTTTATTCACATTCCTTCTGTCTTAGTGTTGGGATACGGGTATGTTACACTAGCGCAATTAAAATTTCTACCGCATAAATCAGAAAGTCATACGAGTAAGATATCATGGATTATTACCACTAGATGCGCAATGTAGCAGAAAAGAAGCTGAAGCAGCCCGGTTCAACGTAGCGCGTGTCGGTGTAGTGGAAGTAGTCGATCTCCACAAGCCAACCGTCTTCTCATTGTGATCGTCCTAATTAGCACTGTAGTCGTAGCAGTGTCTCTACCGAAGTCCACACGTCCAGGGAGGAATATCGTGCGCCAGTGTGCTAGCACCAGCACACATGGTAGGGCTTGTAAGACTTGGCGCTAGAGTTTCACTGGGTGTGTACAAGATACCTCCCTTAGTCCCACGCCCCTCTTAATGTAGTCCATCGATGGAACCTTACTTAGGGGTCCAACAAGATACGAAACCAACTTAGCCCATTAGTAACCGATCCAATCCGAACTAATGTGTTCCATCCTATAGGTTCATGTATATTCGACCGTGGTCCGAAAACTCCTTTCTAGTCCACAAGTCGGTAGTGGTTCCTAACAGGATATAGTGACTCCCACATATGCATAAAGATCATATTAGATGAACCTATATAATGCTCATGTATCAATCCCTTCACCTCATGATCTCAGATCGAACTCAAGGTGAGAAGCGTACCATCCTATGATAATTTGATCTTTCACTCGAACCTATAGTAGATTACTTAGTTGCGATTAACTCCTCAGTCACATTCGGCATGGCCGTGTCCTTTCTTAATTCAACCACATCGAGGGGCCTAGAGATATCTCTCTCGTTATATAGAAGGGGCATATTCCATCTTAATCATTTTCATTCATGCATATGTTTTATAGTAAACCTGAAAGCTACCTTTATGACCATCTAGTTATAGAGTAGTGTTTGACAACCCCTAAGTAAACTATTACACATGTAGAAAACTATAATGATCTTAAGTCTAAGTATCCTATATATACTATGTATTAGACCAACTAATGATACTTAAGTGTAACATCCCAAAAAAGGGACTATTGTAATTACGAAAATTATAAAATCTTTTCATTGCTTTTTAAGTATTGTTTAAAAATTTTGGCTTTTTTTGAGAGTCTTGATTTGGTCCCTTGCTAAAAATTCAAATAAGGAAATCAAAATCTTGAATCAAGAACCAAGATTGAAAATCAAATTGAGGAAATTTCATATTTCCTTTGCAAGTCCTAACTTTGAATTAAAAATTGAAAACTAGAAATTCAAGATCAAGAATGGGAAATTTAAATCAAAGCTAATATTAAAAGCCTCCCCTCCAATTGTCATAACCAAAAATGCCAAGACTCAACCTTAATCTCAAATTGGCATTTCAATTTCATTTGAATTTTGGAATTCCCCAAAATTCTTGAAATTCTTTTGGGCCTCGGCCCATTTCCCTAGCCTTACTGGCCCTTGTCTCTTTCGGCCTACTCGGCCTAGCCGGCAGCCTCCTTCCTCCTCCCTCCCCTGTTCTCCTGTGCCGCGCTCACCGCAAGCTGCTTTCACACCATGCCCATTTGCGTCAGCCGCCGAGCTAGTTCCTCCCCTTCCCTGGCGCTAGATTCCCTCACCATACCTAGCCTTTGCTGCACGTCACCCTTCCCTTCTCCCCCGCCATGCGTCACCCCCGGTTTCTCCCCAACCTTCATCCCTTGGTGCACTGCATTGATGCCACCCCGCATTGACACCACCTGCGCTGAGTGTGCACCCCCTTCACCTAGCTTCGACCTACCTCCTAGCTCCCCTCCGTGGCATCGCCGTACAACCGTAGCACCGAGACCACCCTCGGTTTCCCTCCTCCCTTTGACACACGCCTTCAATGCCGCGCCACATCGAGCCAACTCTTCCCCGGTTTCCCCCGTCGCATCCACGCCAATTGCTCCACCTATTTGTCGTCCGTACGCCTAGCTCTGTCCCTACCATCAGCTTGCACTGCACCCTATGCCTGCTCTCACCGCCCACGAGCGTACGCATACGATGCCACCACTCAGCACTACTCTGCTTGCACCTGTCTTCAATAGCGCCAACCATCAACTACCCCCTCGACTATTTAAGTCATGGCTCTCCCCTTTCTCCACATTACTCTCCTCTCATTTCACCAAAGCCATGCACGACTAAGCTATTTCCACACCGCGCCAGCCACCAGCCCTTCCCGGTCGCCTCCGGCAAATAATTCATGAGATAAACATGTCACAACGTGCCCCCAAAAGCCTCTCGCCTTCCCCTCGTTTTAATTAGAAGCTCATGCCCCGAGCTCGCCGGGTGTCACCTTTTCCTTAAGTCCAGCCGCTGCCCTCCTCTTTGGCACCTTCCCCTCTCTGGCCAGACTCACTCCAATTCCCCACGCTTGAAGCACCTCCACGACCCCTCAAAGCCATCCGTGGCGCCACCCCCAGCTCTTCTTCCCTCCAATAAGCCATCCATGGGAGTCGTCCCGCGCCGCCATCGGTCTCTGTCACTAGCCTGCCTCAGTTCCCCTTCGGCTCCGGCGACCACCTCGGTGAGCCCCTTGTGACCTTCTTATGCTCGTGCTCGCACCATTTGGCCCTTCCCTCTCTCCGGCAATTGGCACCTCTTTCGACATTCCACCGCCAGCTGCATCACGCTGCCACCCAAGCCGCCTTGCTCCGCCCCAAGCACTGGCGCCGCCTCCCTAGGCCCCCTGCTCCCCTAAGGGTTCCATTTTGGATGATGCCAATGCCTCCCTAGCTGCTCCTCGCCGACGCTACCCCTTCCCTGGCCAGATGCCCCTCCTCCCCTATTTTCCACTCTTGCCGGCAATGGCACCCTCTATTTCTCTCTTCCTCTCTTCTTTTGACTAGTGGGCCCCACTAGTTAAAAGTCCAACTAATGCCTCATATCTCACTATCTTTTATATCTGATTAATCTGTGAATCTCATGTTTAGAAAATATTCAAATGCTTAATCTAATAAAATGGGATCTAATGTGAATCAGAACTTGATTATTAAAATATAATGACAAGTCATGCCAATTAAATCTTGATTAATTTTCATGTCAGGAAATTAGCAAGATAATGAGAATTACTAATGTAAGAATTTGAACTTGCCTGTTATCATAAAACGAGATTTGAAGCTTTCCCAGGATGATTTTTAAATGCTCTCAATACTTGCTCTACAACTCGAATAGTAATTGCAAATCCTCTCAAAACATGAATGGTCTAAATAATATCTGTCATATCTTTATCCCTGGATCTAAAGCTATTAATACAAATTAAAGTTAATTAATTAATGTACAAAGATTTTTCCACCCAAAATAATAATCATGATTTGCTTATCTCTAAGATCATGACACCTCTCTTTTAAATAGTGCTTAAAAAGAATTGTTGGTAAAGTCTCCAATATTTACCTGTAAAATGCCGAGATTTAAATTAAAAGTTTCCTTATTTATGATTAATAATTCTTAAACATGAATAAGAAACCATTGATCTTTATCTCACACCCAAATCTCCAATCAAATGACCCTAAAAATAATCCGTAACCATCCGATCCGAATCTCGAGATTTAAAATTTATCGATATACCTAAGAATATCTTATTCACCAATAATTCAGTTCAAATCTTAAAGGAGGACTCAGTTAAAATATTAAGCCTCTGTCTAATAAAAGCGAACAATCGTCATTTCTAATAAATTGGTCAATCGTCAAAATAATCATCCTTGCTCCTAATAATAATTGGTTAAATGACCAATTCCACCCTTTAAATTAAGATATTGAATTAATAATTCAATTATCTGACAGTTGTAGATCACAGATAATATTATATCTCGAACTATCTAGTTAAATATTTTTTATCTTAGTTGTAAAATAGATGTTACTAATTAGTTAGACTCCATTTGGCATTACGGTGGCTTTTTAAAAGCACTGTTTTTTTTTTCAATTTTGTGTATAACAATTAGTTGAAAGTATTTTTTAGCCGTAATTTCAAAATTTTACTGAATTTAGTAAAGACCCTCGTAAACAACTACTTGCACGTGGCAACACAATACAACAACCGTAAACTTAGCCCTTAGTGTATCTAAAAGTAGCAAAATAGTGCTTTTAAAAGCTACACAATGCCAAAGGAAACCTAATGCTCGATCAATTACTTCAATAAAAAAAAAGCTAACGAGAAACTTACTATAATCTATATTTGTGCCGAGGAATTAAAAAATTCGGCACAAATTATATTTAGAGAACACTAAAATCTCCATATCTAAAGAGATATGGAGGGGGAAAATGTTATCCTCTAGCTTGCAGCATATCAAATCCGTATGACCGTATGGGATGAGGAAACCAGCACGTCCAGTGAAGTAGTTATCCGTTCTATCCGTTCACATTGCTACGCCTAAAAGTAAGTAATCGGGAGAGGGACTCGATCGTTTGGTGCCGCGTGCGGGCAACGAATTGACCGCACCACCGCGCGTCGCCGTCGACCGGCCGTCGGCGTGCGGGCGGTGCGGCCGCTGATGCTTCGCTCTCTGCTGCTCTCGCGTGAACTAATTCTCGGTTTCGCCGCGCCAATCGACCGTGTTTTCTTTTCGTTCCCTTTCTGCGTCTTCTACAGTATTTTGGAGGGCTTTTCTACAGTGACCTGTGGTACTATTTTCATTTTTCACGGCTCCCGGCCCATTATTTTGCTTGCTCGATTGCCTTAATTTTCCGTCGACAACTCGCGTCGGTGAGTCACATTCCTTGGAGATATGAGTGTTATCCGCAAGGAGATGATACTTTCGTTCTTCTCACTCTCTTTTTTTTTTGTCTTGTCTCAAAGAGAATGTCGACTAAAGCATAGGCGTGACAAATGACTTGGGACTTGTTTCTAATATGAATATTTGTGTAAACGAATCAAATATTGATAAATCGTTTTAAAAATATTATCTTAATAAATCGCTTTAAAATAATAACAAAGAAATACCCTATTATTTATTAAAAAACTATAAATTATAAATTATAAACTAAAAAGAGCTAGATTTATCCGTTTCCCGTCCAGTTGCGTTGTTGCTTGATTGATACAAGCTAGCCCCTCCAATTTCGTTCTGGATAACTCCGCTCCGCGTCTCTCACTGATCATTATTATCACTCCTCCTGTTTCACAATATATTCATACGGATTAGGAAAAGGTGAATCAAGGTTAGAGGAGAAAAAAAGACATCTTCTTTATTAATATTATAGGCAATTGATCACTACCATGTTCCAGTGCTCCCGACGGCCAGATTCCGCCAGAGAAATCCTAAAAACCGTCAGGATAGACCTTTCTTGACGACTCCCGTCAGGGAAAAACCAAAACCTTGGATAGAACCACATCAGAATTAAGATGTCAGGAAAAATCGGGCTTTCTGACAGGAAGCCGTTAGACCGTTGTTCCTAATCGTGATTCCTGGAGGCGTCGGGTGGACCGGTCAAATCAAAGCCCTCACGGGATAAACGTCAGGATGCTATATAAGTCTCAAAAAAATTAATTCTATATATGGGCCTTCGCCCACTGTAGCACACTTACATCAACAATATTTTTGTATTAGGTTCGGGTTATACGCAAACCAATGAATTTTTTTACCAAATATCTCCATAAAATTTATACGAAAAATTCTATTGCTCCCTTCGCTACCATGAAAGTCCAATTTCTATCGTCAACCAAAACCTATTAAAATAACCCCAATTTATCTCTCCCACCCCCCTTCCCCCCACCTCATCTATCTCCTCACTCTTTGGCTCTATTCATTTCAGCTTATGGTTTATGGCTTTTCTCGAACAAACAAACAGGATGTTTTTTCCATCGCCGTTTTAAAGCTATTTATTGCGATAGCTTTTTAGAAGCGGCTTATCGACTTTTGATTCATTTGTACAAGCATTTGTACTAAAACCAAAAGTTATAAGTCGCAACCTAAGCTGAAATTCTCTCTCCCACCACGCATCGCACTGTTGCATACATAGGCAAGGCAATGTTGGCGTGCATAGGAAGGGCACGGATGAAAGAAAGGCATGGTGGGCATAGCACTATGGGGCCCGGTTGGCAGGTGTGGCGAGTCAAGTGGTGAGGGATATGCCGCTCCACTGGGCTTAAACTTTTAGCTTCTAACTTCTAAATTTCATTTTTCTGATTCTTTGGCTATTTTTAGGCTTTTTTGCGTTTTGTTTTTTTTTTGCCTTTTTCTTTTCATTGTCCGTGATGATGTAACATTTTTTATTTTTTTTAAAAAATAATTACGCCAAAAAAACTCACAGCAGTTACGATACCAAAACAAGCTTGTAAGACCATCTTCAATATTATGTTTTAGCTGGTTAGAATGAGGAGAGAGAAATCATTGAACCGATTAAATACATTGGAGGTGTCGATTTAAAAAAAAAGTATGGAACCGAATTCTACTTAAGAATCAATTTAAAGTATTAAATAATTCATATGAGAATTAAATAACTAAATATGAGAGAGTGCGGTTGAAAGAGAATATTATTAGTTTATAGTTTTTTAATGTAATGTGGGTACTAATTATTAGTAGAAATCAGTTTGATATTATTATTTTATAGTTTTTTAATATATCGTTAGTTTCAGTGATCGCTCTCTTTTTTTTGTGTGCGCTTTCACAAGTAACCACGCACAAATAAAATAAATTTCATGAAGGATTTTATGTGCAAAAACATATCAATATACAATTACAAAGGATAAAATTTATAATCATTACAGCCCAACAGAGAAAAATAATCCAACTTAACTACCAATTAACTACAGGTATATATCCCAAAAATAGTTTTCTTAAGGTAAAGAAAAGAAATTTTATTTGAAAATTAAGTTCAAGGAAAATACAATAGTGATGTCTTTGTTAGACGTTGAAACATTAGAGGCCTCGTAGCTTAACTAAAATTTCAAATGAGACATCGGAATCGCTGCATTCGTACCCTAGCTACGTTAGATTCTACTAAAAAGGCTCAACCTTGGTGCATGCATTCATGAACTTCCTTTCTTCTTCTTTTCTTAAGAAATGAGTGTCGTCAAAGTTTTTCTCCGAAATTGTCCAAGTTTGATAGTTTAATCTATGTACTATTTTAATTATTCTTTGATAAAAAACCATTTTAATATTTGTGTCGTCAAAGATCACTCCGACATCACAATATAGGGAGAGTGTTTTTATAACAAAAAAAACATTTATAGAAGAGAGCCAATCTCTGTTACAACTGTTTTTTAACAGCAAAATCGGTTATTTTTTAAAAAAACAAAGAAAATCTGTTACTGTTATTGTTTTTTATAACCGGAGATAGCGATTATTCTTTTTTTTCTCCTCTATTTATAGGAATTTCCAAATATTGGTTGTAATTCGAAAAAATTATTTCCTATATATTGAACTAATTGCAATTCTATATATCAGAATGAATTCTCTCCCCCTCATACCTCCCAAATAGCTAAATTTTCAAACCTTGATGTAAAAATTCATATACATATGAACAAAACTTTTTTTTCTATCTACATCACTATTGCATGCTATTTGTTGTTATATCATTTTTTACTGTGTTTATTGCGTTCCATAACAATAATACATAAAACGTGATGTATGTATGTGTGTGTACACACACACATATTGTACACACACACATATATATACATACATACATATATATATATATATGTATATATATGTATACATATATATATATATACACACATATATATACATACATATATGTATATATATATACATATATGTATGTATGTATGTATGTATGTATGTATGTATGTATGTATGTATATATATATATATATATATATATATATATATATATATATATATATATATATATATATATATATATATATATATATATAGAGAGAGAGAGAGAGAGAGAGAGAGAGAGAGAGAGAGAGAGAGTCTATTTTCCCTGTAAAATCTCCGACGGTGAAGAGGCTGAGGATATGATAGGATAAACTCATCCCTGCACCTAAATTCGGACAGGGACAGATCGACATCCTGCACCTCTCCCCGCCCACCAAGTTGTTGTCAATGATCCATATCGATCGAAACAAAACCCTTTTGCAGTGAGGAAACAAAAGTGCAAGAGATGACCGGAGATATATAGCTTGATTGATGCAGTTTGTGAGGCTAGCTAGACATGTTCTGACCAGACTAGCTTGAGATGGATTTAGATGATGCACACCTGCACCATCACCATGCACTACTACGGGCGGCCATGAAAGGAAGGAATGGAGCACATGACGGCTAATGTGTTCGATAGCTTGCCGGGGCATGCAAATTTAGGTCTTATCTGTGGAAGTTTCCCTGTGTAATTGTGGTGGGGGAGACCGATGGCTAATGCGAATGGACGGCCACCACTGAATTTGCAGCGGTCTCTCGCTCTCTCTCTCTCTCTCACACACACACCGCGTACCCTAGTGGATTTCCACCATGTCAAGCTTTCGGAGTTTTGCGAGCGTATTTTCTAGTCCTTGCTTGGGTGTCCTGCACTGTTAATGAGGCCAATAATTGAGGTTGGATTTTTTGCTTCGTTTCGGGTCTTCCATTATTAGATGCCGCAGTACGTACCTGGAATTGACCTAAGCTAGAGTTGGGGCTAGGGTAGAAAGTGGATTCAATCTATCCGTATTATTTAATTACTATATTTGATATAATACAATGTGATATATATATATATATATATATATATATATATATATATATATATATATATATATATATATCCGATTAACAATTTCTCTTCTATTCATATCCATATTCGGATTTGCATAAAACAATATGGATACGAATATGATATACACTTTACCATCTGAAATATTATTTTATCCGGACTATTCATAATCGTATTCGGTGAAGCAATATATATATATATATATATATATATATATATATATATATATATATATATATATATATATATATATATATATATATATATATATATATATATATATATATATATATATATATATTACAATATAACTAATTAGTTAGAAAAGTTTTTTTAATTCAATGTGAATTCGTGTTTCTTTAGGTGAAGTAAATGAATTAGAATGATTAAGTGTGACTATACGAGGATAAAATATCATTAATATCTTCATACTATATAAGTTATAAGAATATCCGGATAAATCAAATTGAGTAGATATTTGATTCGAATTCGTATTCATTACAATATTTGATTCGTGTTTGAGAATATTCGTATTCGTTTACAAAATACGAATATGAATATGGTAAGAGCATTATTTGATTCGTATTCGATCCGTTTCCACCCCTAGTTGGGGCTAAAGATATCTGCCCGCACAAATTTGGGTGGGTTCTTTTTGGTTGCGGCTGATAGTTTATGGTCCTAACTCGAACGCTTGTATGAACAAACTGAACGTTGATAAACCAATAACCTATTTCAAAAAAGCTATCCTAATAAGCCGCTTTGAAAAGGCCGTGGAGAAGTCGTCATGCTTGTTTGTTCGAAGGAAGTCATAATCCGTAAGCTATAAGCTGAAAAGAAGGGGTCATATATTGTGATCTCTGCCAAAAGCGAAAGCAATCTTTTTTATGTAGCCATAATCTTTAGTTTTAGCATCAATATCTCAGTGCAATTTGTTTTGTTTTACCCTTTTTTATGCTAATATGGTTTAGAAACTATAAAAATATTGTAACATACTCAAAAAAAAGAGAGATTTTATATTTAAGATTAAACTTTAATTTTGTTACTTTAACTTAATTAGGTAAAGCTAGATGCCTGATCTCTTATCCAATAGAGAGGAGCACAATTGATTCAATCAAATTCAATTAAGATCATTTATTTGGTAAATGTAGGAAACATACATACTTGTAAATTGTACCATAATAGTATACGCACTTGTAAATTATAATATATGTGGTCCTATTTAGTATATATAAAGTTAAACAATATAAGACCAATTAGTGTCAATTCTTTTATGATCCAACAGATATCACAAAGGTAGCTCCACTAGCAAATCAAGTTAATTGCATATAACCCTACTTAACTTGGCTTTTTTCTGGCTTATGACTTTTTTTTACTGTAGCTGGCTTATTTTGCATTGTAACTCATTGCTACAAAACAAGCTATACTAGACGCCTCATCACGGACGGTTTACGGGGAATTGTCTATGCTATAATTATCACAAACAGTTTTCCAAGCTTGACCGTGTACCGTTTGTGATATGCAAATATCACAGATGATTCTTGTTAATAACCGTCTGTGATAGTTCATAGATAGTTATTAATACGAACTGTCTGTGGTAATTGCAGAGATCATAAACGGTTTTTAATTAGAACCATATGTGATAGTTCACAGACGGTTATTAATATGAACCATCTGTAATAGTTGCGTATCACAGACAGCTTGTGGTTGGAACCGTCTATGATATGTATTTGTATGCATGAATGGCGCTTCATATCTACGATGCATGCCTCGTCAAATGTTTTGGCTCCCCAATGCGTCTCTTCGTCCCACGCGATGGATGTATTCCTTGTTGTATAAAAATAATCGTCCACTACTGGAGATTAATCCCCACATCGTTGATCCTGTACAAGCACCTCGCCGGCTGCCCGCCTATCTTCCTTGTCTTTCAAGAACAAATAAATGGCTTCATATACTTCCTTGTCACCATCATTGATGGCCAACCTGACCATACTGTACGAGCACCTCATCGGCTGTATATTGGAGGATGCTGCGGAAGGACACTGTGCCAATAGTGTCCTCCCTTCTATGTCCAAAAATTTGCCAAAGCGGTTGAAGGCCACCTTTCACCGTCTTGACATCCTCCTCTGTTGCGTCTTCTAGTTGGTCTCCCACTTCCGGCGAGCTAACCTCGCCATCGACGTGGTCCTCCACAATGATGTTGCATGTCTTCAGGAGGCTTGCCATTGTTGGAGTGCTTAGTCGAGGCGGTGGGCGACTGAGTCAACCTTGCCGAGACCCCTCAAGAAAAGAAAGAGAGACTATGGGCTCAATTCGACTTTATTGTTCAGTCGAAGGGTGTTTGAGAGACATTCAAAAACTTATTCTTACTATTCAACCTCAACAAACTCGACGTCTTACTTCTACAATACTGGACACTGTAAGTGTACTATATAATCAAGTTCTATATTCATGTAATACCGATAAATGTCATAACTCATTACTTATATATAGATCCATGATCCAACAAGTCCAGCGACGGCGATAACCGGTGGATTTCCTCGACCCACACTTGGTCTGTGAGCAATCTATCAAGGATAATGCATCTTTCGTCGAAGATTACATAACGACAGGATTGCTTACTTAAAGTGACAAGGACTACATCCTGGTACCCTTCAACCAGGGGTAAGTGTTTCACTAGTTGCCATACAAGTTTCATTTGTACTTTTTACGTAACATGAACTTAGAATTAATCACTATGACGATATACATGACTAAGTCTCACTAGATTCTGGTTGTGATTATACTAAAATGGAGCAAGGTAAGATACATTGATTCCCTACTTAAGAGCAACCACAATTTTACCCATGTGTAAAAAGCAAATGACATGTAAACTCATTTTCTCCATACATAACTCTATTGTAATATTTCTTTCATTTGCAATGATTGAGGCTAACTTTTTGGAATCACGTAGATCATTCAGCACTTACGTTGCTCAAGGAGAGAGACATAAGGAATCCAATGCCACACTGCGATACAGGACAGGTTTTTGGTACCTGCTACTACACAACAATTCTATATCACACTTCGTAATAATGCTTCTAGAACTGATAATACATATGTATGTAATTCTATTTCATCGTTAGAGTAATATCCAACAAGACCAATTTTGTGAAAAATACCCATAAGATCCGTACACTCAAATAGAGATGATCTTGAACTTGAAAGACTGGCATATTTACGGGAAAATATATAATAATAATTGTGGCAGGTCGAGGGTCCACCTGTTGATTAGATCAAATAGAGTTAGTGCAGTCGGAGGGTCCACCTGTTGTACGAACCTTATGTTGTAGGGCTAATTGATCGAACTTATATATCAAAGGCCAAAGTTGAAAGTTCGGTTGGCATATATGACATATATGTTTTTCAAAACGATTTTTTTTTTTGACTGGACGGAGTATCAGAGAAGCATGCAGCCAGCCATGCAGTGAGCAGCGTGATTTGTGTTCCACGTTTGGGATCAGCCAGGCCCGGGTCTAAGTTGCGTAGGGCTTGTTTGGTTGTCTGTATGAGCTAATGCAGCTGTATGAGCGTGGCCAGGCTAAGTAGAGAAGATCTTCAGCCGCGTTTCTCCTCAGCCTGGCTCCAGTTGATTTTTTGCATCCGCTCGTGCAGGCTCTCACCCCGGTACAGACAACCAAACACCATCTCTCTGCATGCGCTGGTGCGAACCACCCCGATGCAGGCAACCAAACAGCCCCTAAGCTCCTAAACACAATTATGGATGAGCCGCCACACGACGCAAAAGATATCGGGCTGCTCTCTTTTACTGAGACTTATGAATTTTAGCTACGGTTTGTGATTTTTGAACTGTTCGTGTGAGAGAGATTACATAATAACAGAAACTCACGTGTGGTTTTTACCGATATAAATGAAGTTGATATAGTATATATCATAATTAACCAGTAAATCTTATCTTAAAAAGATATTTTACTTAAAAATTAGTTACTAAAGAAAAAAAATAAAAACAGAAATCCAAATTAAAAAAAAACAGAGCCGATGACACATGATTGGTTTGTCAACTAGCTAGGCATTAGTTCCTCGTGGGTGGTGGCAGTCCCTTCAATCTCGATCTTAGCCGTTTTATCTGCAGTCAGACGCATACACACATGCAGCTCGCTTCGATGTACTGTAGACGCTTTCGATCGAGCTCGGCCGAATGTTAGGTATCACTCGCTGTTGGCGCGCGTAAGCTAGTGCCTAACGAATATGTGGGCACTCTCTCAACTTACACGTCGGCCTCCTTAGTTTGACAGCTCGCTTTGAGGATATGCTAGGTCAATATTGAATAATGCAGGCCAATGTAGACTCCAAGTACAACAAAATATTGTAGACATCCACCAGCAGGTCTACGAAACTTGCATGTAGATGGAGTGTGACTGAAATTAATAATTGCATTTTTTTATATTATGTTCTTTGGTTGGCTAGCCTACATGCGCAATCCATTCTTGTAGAGGCAATTGATTATAAACTGGTAATATACATATTCTGCTGGAAGTATATGGAAATTCACCATTTAACTCACACCGGTGACTTATAATGACCCCACATGTCATTGACACAAGAGGTGCTTCCTAACTAAGGAGGGTATAGAACTCACCAAGTGTACCCATTTTTTCTTTTTCTCAGAACCAACAAAAATACAAGAATATATAGGAAATCCAATAGAGAAAAATTATAGATGCAATAAAGGGATTTGCAGTTCACGAAATCACCCCAAACATAGATGCTACATACTAAATCACGTTCTATTTACAGAAAATCTTTTATTTCATCTGCTAATATAAAAGTTTCACAAAATATTTTTAGGCAATTATATGAGTCTCAAGTTTCACTAATCCCATAATTTGATATTTTTTGTATAACACACTTGTCAACCCTAGCGTACCTTGCAATATAGTACACATATGTACTAAGTCTTAATAACTAAGGAGAAAATATCATATATGTACCATTAATAATAATTTGGTGTAAGTCAACATTTGTCTAACACTGTGGGCTGGGAGCCACCTCTTGGTGGGTGGTGGAGTTGTGGACGTACGACACCAATTAGGGTTTAAATCCTGATTATCACATTTACACATATATGAATGTGTTTCAATAGGAACTTTACGAGTTCGTGGATTTATCATTGGCCTCTGTATTTCTAAACGTGTGCTAATGAAGTGTACTTGTGTATGTGTGAGCAGGTGGTGTGTGTGCATTACCTTGTAATTGAAAAAAATAGTGCGTCTAATACTGAGTTTTCGAGTCAATGTCTAGCATCGAGTTCTAAAAATTAGTCATAAATCATCTACAACACATGCCACACGTTCCTAGTAGTTAACCGCCTTAGTAGTTGCGTAAGACGTAAGTAGTAGCACTTCACACAACATTTATACAAGTCGATTTGATGCTTAAGCGTATGTTACATTCCTTAATAACAGGTTACAAATCACACAAGCAATTGGGTAGATTTGGAAGGAACCATAAGAGAGTAGAGGGGATTTTGGAGAACTAGACTGGGAACAGAGAGAAGAATTAGATTGGGAACAGAGAGACGGTTGAGAGAGGACGATGCTACAAGCCAATACAATTTGGTTCACCCCCTTGCTCAGAGAGCTAGTATTTCTTTTATGTTGCTCTCTTGTTGACTTGCATGGGCCACAATCGGGCCATAGTCCATGTTGTAAACCAGCCCAATTAGATTAGTCATGACAAGAGCCACGACTTGCTCCTAAAAACTTGCCCCTAAACTTGTCATTTGTATAGCTATTGTAATACTTGCCCCTAAGCTGTTGTCATCTGTACAGCTATTGTAATACTTGAAGTGAAATCCACAAGAGATACATATCACCAGCATGGCAGCCAAAAACTAATCCCTCACTTGTTTACAACACTACTTGGTGTGAACGTTGATCAAACAAACACCAAATGCAACAACTGGTGTCGGATGTGAGAACTTTCTACAATTTTGATGTTCCATATTCTTTTGTTTCCTATACTTCCAAGCTCAACTGGTTCCGCATGGTAGTCTTCTCACTATTGTAAAACTTATAAGGTTGACTCCATGACCATAACAAAACCAAAATGACGAGATGAAACATTTAAAAACTCTTGTTCAACAGTTGTTTAATTCCTTTATCCATAGGTAGCACAAGATGATTGACATTGTACTCTCTATTATGATATGGGTCACCTTAGACAACATATTGAGGCACGAGTTCTTATGAAATTTGATATTGTATAGATATAGTCTGAAGATCAATTGAGCCAAACACCTATTCGGATCAACTGATAGGGAAGGATGTAAATATTGTGCTTTGATTCTAACTCCAACCTGAACTTCTGAATGCCCAGATCCCAAGGTCGGGTACATAGTGCATCAACTAAACTCACTTTGACATGTATTGCGATTGCTAGAAAAGGGGAAGGCCAAGGTAGTAAATGGTTCTCAATGGTCATCTTCTCTTCCTTTCTAGGACTGAAATCTCTTTGTCTCCATGGTTGAAGTTTGTCAAACACTAAGCAAGCAAAAACCATTCCATATTTCCAAGGACTGAAAGTGCTTCTTCCCAATGGCGGCATTTCCTCAAACACCTATCGTGCATCACTATTTTTCCAATCTAGAATTAGTCACTCGTTGTCGTCGATGCAGTGAGTGTCTTGGTCGCCACCTAGTTTGAGTGTGCACTAGTTGTCGCTCGTGGCCATGGCATGCAAGCCACATAGCCATGCAAGCCATGGTGGTCTATGCTTACACCACCCACTCACATGGGTTGTGCACTGCTCGCCCACCATAGTCGAAGATCTCATCCCTACAACTAGTTGGAGCCACGCCTTGAGTTGTTCTTGTGATAGGCACTCTTGTGGCCTGCCATATGGTGACATTTCTATGAACACCACTTGGTGAGAACTAAGGACCAGAGTCTGCCATTGTTGTGTCAATCAGTCATCTCCTTCATCACTCCATGACATCTGGTCGTCTTAAGGGGCATTTCACTGAACAACTTGGCGGATTGCTTGTTGTCGAGCTTGACAGTATGCTTGAGCTTGATGTTGAGGACATTCGCATATGTAGTCTTGTCTTTCTTAATGTCCGAGACCTCGGCCTCACAACCAGAGCTGTGATGATTGCTCCTCATGGCCCAACACATCGAGCAATGAGTGATGCATACCTATGACATCTAATTGACGATGTGGCAGTGCTTCGCCTCACTCTGCGTCTTCTTAGGCATTCCAACAAACATCTTGCATGCCCCGGATTTCTCTACCTTGATTTACATGAATGAATTGGTCCCAGCAATTAAAGATGTAGTCGAGGACATGACCAAAGCTGCAACAGGGGTGGACACAGTTGTTAGCATGTTGGCATCGTGGCTAGGACACGATGTCAAGCACTTGGCGGGCCCACCATGGTGCTACTAGTGGGGAGCAGCTACATGTACTGGATATCCAACTGATAGCAGCCATCATATATGAATCAATCATGCATCGCTTCATGAGCTCGGACAGCTTCTTGACATGATCGAAAGGTGATATGACTCATGGTGACGTGAAGAACACCTACTTTGGTCACCTCTTGGTGGATTAGCATTCCATCGAACACCTTCTGGGCATCACCGGTAGTAATTGAGTCTGGAGGAGAAACCATGCAATTGGAGGCAGCCGAGGTAGTAGGAGTTGGGGAAGATGATGGTGACCCAAAGGCTTGTTTCATCGCGTCGCTCAACTCATCAAGCCTCTTCATCAACCTTGCATAGCAAGCTTCCCACCTCTCCTCCAAGGGATCCATGGTCCTCGCTGGGGTCTCCATTCTTTTCTCCATGGGCCTTGAATGAAACCAGGTAGCATCAATTGGAACAAAACCTTCCCTTCTAATTGATCACAACTTAGTTAGAGATTGCTTCCTCTCCTTGGATTTACTGATCGTAAGCAAAATCGCGAGCGAGAGAATAAGTCTATGATACCATATTTGTTATGTTCCTTGATCACATGATACAAAACACACAAGTAATTGGGAAGATTTGGGAAGAACCATAGGATAGTAGAGGGGATTTTGGGGAAGAACAGAAGAACTAGACTGGGATCAGAGAGAACAATCGAGAGAGAAGGATGCTACAAGCCAATATAATTCGGTTCACCCCTTTGCCCAGGGAGCTAGTATTCCTTTTATGCTGCTCTCTTGCTGACCTATATGGGCCACGATAGGTCCATAGTCCATGTTGTAGCCCAGCTCAATTAGGTTAGTCTATGACAATCTGCAAGGACCATGACAGCATGCTTCTTATAAGCCCTTATTAAGTGACCACACAATGGTTCTAATTTTTGTTTGTTTGGTTGTGTCCAATTTGTAAGACATGTGATATATATTTTTGGTGGAGAAAAAAGTGCTCAAATCCCAGCCAGAACATCATTATAATTTCTTTACATACCAGGTTATTCCCCTATAATAAAAAAGGAAGCCATTCAAACTTAGAGGTGTAATAGGGTGGGTTCTTTTGGGCTGTGGTTTATAACTTTTGGTATAAATTTTGAATTTAGGTTGTTTGCAAGAAAGAGTACGGAGAGAGAGACATTCGCGTACAATTTTGGCCAATATAGATGAAGTCGGTACAGTGTTTATTACAATCAACTTATAGACATCGCCTTAAAACGACACACCGTTTGAAAGCTAGCTACTGTAGATAAGCCATAAGCTAAAAACTGAAAAGAAGGGAGCAATGGTATGTTGCTTACAAATTTTCTTCGCACTCCCTCGGGTAAAAAGGTGGCATCGATATTTGGATGCGTGAAATTAAACTATTTTAACCTTTACCAACCTACTGAGTCGTATTATCTTAAAATTTAACTTTTTAGCAATAAAAAATAAATATTCAAATTATTAAATTTCTATTAGTTTTTACAAGTATATTCAATGTAATTGTTAGTCAAAGTGCATTTAAATACCGTGTCAATATCCAAAACATCACTTTTTTTACTAGGGGCTATGTAAAGAATGCTTTTAATAAATGAATATAAATAATTGAAGAAAAGAAAAGACGCAGGTGGAGGAAACCTAAAACTTCTTTTCGTGTCAACTGGTAGCTAATAGTTGCCAATGTGCAAAACTCGTGTCAACTGGTAGCGAATAGTTGCCAATGTGCAAAACCTTGCAAAGGTCACAACTCAAAGCTATTTTACTGGAGCACTCAAAGCTAGTTGCATGTCCACCCTTCAACTCTCAAAGCACAAATCGTACTGAAGACGACTTGACCAAATCCAGAGGTTTTACTTTCTTGGACGAAAACATATCCAATCGCAAAGTGCTTCGTTTCACTGTCACAAACTCGTCATAATACCCAATTTGGAGCACTTTTCCTTCCAAATGTTCTAAAGTTGCTCTCCAATTCGCTCGCTTAGATCTGATATCTTATCTTCTCACACACGCCTGCATCACCTTTGAATCATTCGTTCCAATTATGTCCCGTTCATTTCAGTTTAAACTTCTATCTTCTGTCTTATATTTTATTATTCCTAAATTTCGTCTTTTTCTGATTTTTTTAGCTTTTTTACCGGTTTTTTTCGTATTCATTTGCACTGTCCGTGATGGACTAACTTTTTCTATTTTTAAATTTTTTAAAATTTAGTTACGCCAAATAAGCCATCATCAGCTACAATGTAATTTCAACTAGCTACAGTACAGTTTCAGCCATAAAATAGTTTATTTGAGCTCATGAGAGCACAAAAACAGCCAATCCCACGTAGTATGAGCCAGATCGATCCTACTTATCATGCCATGTGAGGTGCCAGGCCAGATGATTTATAATTAAGCATCCTAATCTTGTTGTTAATATTATAGAATAGCACTGTCTAGATCTGAAGAATCGGTGACACACGATTGAAACTAGTTAATGCCAGATCAATTAAAGTGCTGTATTATAGCTTAAGAGTCTAGGTTTGAGGTTAGCTGGCTGGACCAGGACTGTAGGACCTTGACTAGTAGGAAGCACTCCAAAGAAAGAAAAATATGAGAACTCCAGCTAATCTCAGCCATTGACCGGAGATATGGATATATGGCGCAACTCAAAACAAATGTTCCTTGTTTGCTGGAAGGTGTTGAAGATAGGAAGAGTAGCTAGATCTGGGTCGATAAGCTACAAAGGGGTTTGTTGAAAGACGTCCGGAAATGCAACCCCGCATATATATATGGGTAGTATATGCACTTATCTTAACTCTGCAAAGTGGCTTACGATTCGTGCAAAGGATATCATAATTATTAGAAGATTGGACAACAGTTTGAATTTTGTAAGTTTATACTAATACCATGACACGTTTATGACGGCAGTAGTACATGTACCCATATGTACATGTGAAAAAGCCAAATTCAAGGAAGTTAATGGCTTTCAGTAGTTGATGTAGCTATCTAAATTCGATCTAAAGGCTAAGATTGGTTGTTAATGTTTTATATAGCGTCCATTTTAACTGATGTCCATATTGTTTTAATTTCAAGGTGGTTCATAGTTAAATCTCCAACCCTTTGAAAAGTAGAAACTCTAGAAACATTGTTTCAGAAGAAAAGTTCTGACATAAACAAGTAACATTTGCAATTAAAATCAAAGAAGCGGCTCCGCTCGTTTGGGCTTGGGCTTCTGACTTCCGGCTTATTTTTTCACTATTTCTAAATTTCGATTTTTTTTTGACTTTTCCGATGGTTAATCCAATTGGTGGGTCATCTATCATGTCGTGTAGCTAAAAGTCTCGGTTCGAGTCCCACTAATTATATGTTAGGTGGGTTATTTATAAATTTTACAGGATTTGATCTTGTGACCTCTCGAACAATGAACCTTTAATTAAATCAAAGAAATATAGTTGTTGTAAGGAATGCGATTTCAGTAAATATTTAAATAAAATTTCAGAATTATAAATGAAAATAAAGCATGTTTCAGATATATTAAATGACAGGTGCAAAAATAAAATGATTACAAGATCACAAATCTCTACCATGTCATTTGAATATGAAATCAAGCTCAATAGGACTACTAAAAATAAATCAACAATTAGCATAGTACTCAAATTGTGATTGTCTAATTATTACTATCAGATGTTGTCGTTTGCACTTGTTTAGCACAAGACCTTCTCGACGCAATGGTCTATATTTAATCACAGAATGAAACAATGATCTCTAGATATTCTGCTAGTTTTGAGTCAATTATCTTACCACAATAATAGATGTTGTAGGACTGAGCCAGTAATCAGAGGAGGTGAATGATTTCTGAAACTTTTTCCTCCTTAGGTATTCAAATCTTTACTCAGTGACTATGACATTCACAAAGTTCAAATTACACCACTTAGACTTGATAAGACATAGAAAGAAATCCGAGCCAACCAAAATCGACACTCCTCAGCTGAGGTCGGCCAAACCATAGGTTTGGACTGGTCTAACCACCGATATGAGGCCGGTCTCCATTGGATCAAGTCCAGCCTAACCACTGGATTAGGGCCGGTCTGACCGGTCCCTTATTCCCTGTCTGAAAAACCTCTCTGGACAAAAGCTCAAATCTCAAGAATTTTTTTAAATCTTATCTAAACACTTTTAAATTTTACATGAGACTTATTCAAGCCATCAATAACCTAAACGAAGCAAGAATCACTAGGTTCTTGGGCTCAAGTCCACTGAATCGAAGAGAATCGAATCTAGGTCACAATAACACCATAAACCCAAAATCAAAAATTATTTATTGCTCATGAAGATCTAAGGCATGAGGACTTTCAAATCTATTCTCACATGTCCTAGCAAGGTAAATCAAGCAAGAGATCGAGCTAGAATAACTACAAACATAGAATCACGAATCAAGCTCAAGACCAAAAAAGAACACAAGCAAGAATATGGTTGAGACAAAGTTTTGATTGATTCAGTAGAGGAAAATGTTTACAAACTTATAGATGTTTACAAGGTGCAACCACAGCACCACTCTTTTCCTTTCTCAAAATTTCTCTCTTGCAACTATGGAACGAGACAAGGTGCAAGATGAACCCCTAACCCTAGAATTCTTAATCTAGCCACCTCCTCTCCTCTCTACTAAATAACTAGCACACACACAACCCTAATGGGTCCAACCCATTAAGAAAATTAGGGAAATCCATCAACCCCAACTAACACAGGTTTTATATACACATGCTTTTGAAAGTGCTTACAATATCCAACCAAATAACACCTTAGGGATTGGTCCACTTATATTCGAGCTTTCCTTATGTGTGTGTGTGTATATATATATATATATATATATATATATATATATATATATATATATATATATATATATATATATATATATATATATATATATATATATATATATATATATATATATATGTGTGTGTGTGTGTGTGTGTGTGTGTGTGTGTGTGTGTGTGTGTGTGTGTGTGTGTGTGTGTGTGTGTGTCACGAAGTTTAGTGAAGCAACAACAAGAAGTATCACAATTAGATTAATGATTAAAGCTACGGTAAGAACTAGGACAACAATTAAGTTGGCTGTTAGGTACTCCAAAACTAGCAGAATATGCTAACTCATCATCACTATTGCATATAGACTGAAAATCATCATCGAGCAATATCTCAATTTCACAATGTAACTTGTGCAGTCACCCAGTATTAAAGATAATAAACATGTATTAATTAATCTACTAATACAACACACTGCATAATCTAGCTGAAAGTAGGATCAATTAAGAACCAAAGGTAACTCACTACAGTGATGGTAATTAAAACCACCATAAGATAGTCACAGCCAGGCACGTCAAGAAGACATTGTCGTAGAAAACCTATCACCGTTGTTTACATCGCGGTGTGGTTTTTGGAGATATAAAGCCTCCCACACGGACAAGCAGTCACCTCGATCGTGAGGTCGAGGTTCAAAGAATTGCCGCACAAAACCAAGAACCCAACACTGGCCAAGTGCTAGGCAAGCGAGAATGACACACAATACCAATCCAAGCCGAAACAGCACAAATCACCACACTAGTGCATGCACAACTAGCATGACACCAGTACCAACACCGACATTGCCGCTAGCTTACTTGCATTGCCGCATAGACCTCTCACATAGCCGGCGTTGCCGTAGCCCCAACCCTACCCCTTTGTCTCCGCCCTCACCAAAGCTTAGCCCATTGAAGGCAAAGCCAAGGGTGAGGTCTCGGGTTGCAGGAGATGAAGGGAATAGACCGAAGCTTCTTGTTGTCATTGACGGGAACTCAAAGCCGTGCCGCCACTAACCATACCAATTACGCGGGAGGGGAGTGGGGATCAGGATCGATCCCCACAATCCTGCACCAACTAACACGCTCAAGCTCTGGCCGGATGAGGTAGCCTCCCTCTCCTTATCCCTTCTTGTTGAGACCGACAGGTCGCCCCAGCTACCCTCTCTCTAATATTTTAATCCGAAAAACCAAATAGGAAAATCCCAAAATGCCCTCAGCGGCAACAGCAGTAATTTCTAAACGGGAGTACTTAATTTGCAGGCAGTGCTTTAGTTAGAATAATCTGGTTTCTTGATTGACCAAAAGCTAATGATGCGTGTAATATACTGGCACCACAACAATTTGGTCAACTGGCAACGAGATTCCAGGCCCAGATGTCATCCCCACTTGCCGTGGAGACAATGAAGCCTTGTAAGATATGATATGGTTTGGAAGCTCTTTTCTGATTCTGTTCTTGTTCGATCAATATTAGCCTTGTAATTGATCTGAGCACAACCAGACCGATCGTTGCTGCTCGTGTTATCTTATGAAAGGACATCTTTCTGAAAGTTACTTTAACTAGTCGTTTGAGAATATTCTACGCGCGTGTTGGGCGCGAGAAGAGGGATAGCTAATTGTATTAAGGGCACTATTTTGGATGACCACCACCAAGCACGGTTGTGGCATCTGGGACTCTGGGAGGTGCTAGGTGCTACTTAGTGGGAGTAAATTTAGAAATTTTTATAGCATGGCGCCCAAAAAGAACATGAACCATACGTTAAAACCTAAGCGTGGGATGAAATTAAGCTAGCCTCCCCCCCCCCGACCATAGAACCTAGGTGGTGGTGAACAAGGATGAGGAGCCGGTGCCACCAACTAACGGTGGTGTGGTGCCAAAGCGACAGAAGTGAGACGGGAAGGTGGAGGGTGCATGCATCACAGGTATTGTACTAAACAGCAGATGTAGCGGCCACAATAGTGGTAGCAGGGTCTAAGTGCTATCGCGACTGGTGTAGCGGTTTAAAGTAGCGGATTGGAGTATAGCAATCACTATAGTGGACATAGCAGACGCTATTGTGGTCGTAGCAGATGACATAACGGTTGGGGCGGCCAATATAGCAATTTTAGCCATTTTTAACTTGTATATGCAAATTTGTTGAAATACATATGCTCTTTAAGATTAAATTGTGTACATATAGTATCTATTCCGTGTTAGTTTGTCACCAGACATACATTAAATATACTCATAGAACTCAAAATTATCACTATTATTTAGAATCCGTATGAAAATATAGTATTTGTTATTCGATATCCACTATACTAAAACCAATCTACTACAAATTCACTATTCGTTATTTAGTACCTGATCACAAGTACTAGGAGGTGGTGGACACATGGATGTGTTCTTTTAGGTTGCAGCTGATGGCTTATGACTATAGTTGATGACTTTTGGCTCTAGTGCGGATGCATGTGCAAACGAACCGAATATTGATAAGCCGCTTTGAAAAGGTTGTCCAGATAAGTCATTTCAAAAGGGTGACGAAGAAACTGTTTGGTTTATTTGTTCCAGAGAAGTCATAAGTAAAGCTGAAAAGAATAGGATCTTATGAGACTAAATAGTATAGGTGTAATGAGGTGCAGGCTAGTCGATCATAGAGGATACCCAGGATGCTACATGTGTAATACTAACTGCTAAGAGACACACACTATTCTTTTTGGCTTTTGTGGGTGGCTTTTGGTTTTTGTTATAGTACCTAATTTTTAAACGGAGTATTTTTTTCAAGACGGGATCTACAAGTTAATTTTAGTACATGTTAAAAGCCCATCACCTGTATTGGTCAAAATCACATACGAGTATCTCTCTTTTAGTAATCTCTGTCGCGAACAGCCAAAATTCAAAAATTTCAGTCAAAAGCCACAACCAGAAAGAACAACGCTTAAGCTTCTGACTTATGGCTTAGGCTATTATCGGCTATATGGATGCTAATTGGCTACTACCCCGGTATTTGCTATTTAGTACATCGTTTGCTATTTACAATCTACCGAATCGAGAGCTAGATATATTTTCTTTTCGTGAAGATTTCTATCCTATCTTTCTTATGAGAGCTTTGACCGCACGTCATCAGCTATATTTTTTTTATTTTTTATGTTTCGTAGTCTATTTCTCTTTCTGAGAAATTTTAACCACAGATCATCATCTTTTACTAGTTAGAGACCTATGTGTTGCAACGAAATCATAAAAATAGTGAGATGAAACTTATTATCTGGTCAACTTCACACATCAAATATTGGAGAACAAGCGATAGAGATAGAAGGGTGGCTAGAATGCGCGAGGAGATGGGTAAAGTGGAGAGGGTGAGCGGTTGTATCCTGAGAGAGAGGAGGAGAGAGACGAATAATTCAGATCAAATCGGATGGCTAATAAGAAAGGAGGAAGAATAGACCAATCACCAATTTATACTTTTATAATAGTAAAGATAAAGATTAATAGCTAGATGCTGAACCAAACGGAATAGTGTGTCCGGCCTAATAACTGTATGACCCTGTCTGCAGAAACGTGGAGTGTAGGGCATCAAGCAAAAGCCTGGCAACATGCGTCGATCTTTTACCAGAAAGCAACTGAAAATGCAAATGTCAGCGTACTAGGCCGGTCCCAACAACGTGTTAGACTATTAGGCCTGATGGCTGGGCTTATATAGTTGACAACACAAGCTAACCAGCATTATCTTGAAGCATAAGCCCATTCTGGGGCGAAAGGACAAATTCGGCTGTCTGAATTCAGGAACAGGTTGAAATACAAGGAAACCCAGTCTATTATTATTATTATCAGAAATACCTATATGAAATGAACTACTACTCCTATTCAAGAGTTTATGATATTTTGGACTGGTGAAGGATTGAACAGGAATAGGAGGATTTGGCTGAGGGGATCCTGACAGCCTCGGGTAGCGACGGCGGCGGCCGGAAGATCATCGGAGAGGACGAGGACCAACTCTTTCAGGGTGATCGTGTTTGGGCCAAATATTGGGTTGGGCCTGGTTGGGCCGGCACATAAGGCAAGTCTAAACTGGGCCTACTTATAGACCGGGCCTTTCCTACCAGCTCTAACCAAGGGACCCTGTCAGCGCCAGGCACGTGACACGACACCAGCTAGCACGACGGATGAAGAATTTTTTTAAAACATAATCTTTTTTATTTCGAATTATAGTAATCGTAAGTCTTATGGAGCAAATACGGAAGAGGTAAATGAGTATCTGGTACTATTGGTGTACGACTTCGACTCCAAAGAAAAAAATAAAATAGGATACGTGGTGAGTGATATCCGCCTATATATATATATATATATATATATATATATATATATATATATATGTCAAACAATATAAGAAAGTATGTTATGACTTCACTTAGAAACAACATATAGACTGAATGCCACATCTAAACAGGCGAGGAATACTAAATTCTCTCCTTTCGATATCTCAGCGATTAGTCTTTCCATACCCACCCTACTCTCCAATGTCCTATGTAGAGGTACAAAAGAAGTGAATAATTTCGACCGCCAAAAATTTATAGAATGAATACATAATAGAAAAATAAGTATCCGACATTATCTATGTCTGACTCCAACTTTGAAAAAATATAAAATAAAATATAGAATAAACAATATTTGTTTGTATCCGCTCTCATTGCATCTCTAATCACTTCCCCTTCCTTTGTCCTAGACACACCACACATTCACATATGCAGTTGGTTCCTTGCCTTAAATCGCTGGACGGTTGGATGTAGGTAGATGTACGTGTCTTTTCTGAGAGAGTAGAGAACGAGGGAACGAGTAGACAGTGTTACGAAGTCCAGTGCTTACGTGGGCAATTACCACTCGACTTCATTGTCGTTCTTCTCCTCGGCCGCATTGGCGCTAGTGGTGATCCTCGTCGTGAGTTGCTGCCGTTGGAAGCTGGTCTACATCCGATCTGGACTGCCGTTGCCACACGACCACGCTCGTGAATGGATCTACATCAACTCCAGTAGAGCTATTCACTTTAATTTGTTGCATTGCCTATCTAAGTGAACTTGAGATCAATTAGCTTTACTGTGTGATTGCTATGTGATATACAAATCAATCTGTTCATCACCTCGCATGTGGATCGTTTTAACCGCCACGCGCACTTTGTCCGACCACGACGGCCGCCGGATCCACTGAAGCCCGTCGCGCCGCAGCCCCGTCGACCAGCAGCCATGCACACACCGGCTGCGTACTCCACCTGCGCGCGCCGCCGTGCGCTCCACCTGCGCGCGCCGCCGTGCGCATGCGTGCTCCCAATCCCTGCATCGCGCTCAGCCATTGGGAAGGACCGCCACAAAGCTCTCCGCCGCTGCCGGCCAAGCCATGTCCGCCGTCGTGCACGTCGCCGCCATCGCGCGCCGCAGATCCCGCCAGATCTGTCGCCTGTGTGCCCGACAACACTCCACGACTATTACCGAAATTCAACAGAAGGATGCATGCCGATCTCACCTGTCCACCTGAATGGTCCCGTACAACTGCAAGTGAAACCAAATATGTACTGGTAGTACTCCACAAGATTATGTTCATTTCGTACACTGCAAATGGATGTAATGTGAGCATGTCGGCACAGAGCTGGGATTCGGGCTGAGTTTATCCGTGCCAGCCTGAGGCCTGGCTGGCCCAGCACGGCCCAAGCATAATGTTGGATCTAGGATCCCAGACCTGCAAACACATAAAATCTGGACACAAATGGAGAAGGAACACATGCGATAATTGGCTCTGAGCTAAGAGATTTTCTTTTTCTCAAACTCTGAATAAACGTACTCTGGACATACTACAGTCCCCCCAAACGAAAAACGGAATACAGACTTGACTAAGTGAGCAACAAATGACATGTTTATTTAAGGTCTAAAATGCTAATCGATTCTCGCACTTGATCCGATCTTCCTGAGTGTGGATCTGGACTCCTTCGATCGACCGAAGAGCCTCCAGGCGCATTGCCGATTCTTGATCTTTGTGCCCGATCTTGATCTTAGTCAAAAAACCAGTTTTTCAGCAAAGGCTTGATTATTTCCAACAATCTCCCCTAATCAAGACTTTGCTATGCCAAATCTTTCACTTCTATTACATGTAACTCATGACCGATGACTGCCATCCACGGCTACTTGCCATCGGTAATTATTTACGCACTGTTATCTAGGATAAATCCGCAGTTCAAGTGGCTCCCGCTACTCGGACTCTCCGTTCTCCCGCACCTAGAATAACTCCGTGCGATACTACTTGATACAATCTCGGGCACACCACTGTTGCATCATACATACATGCAAATATACTAAAGCAAAAAACTAAGTACATGCTTTAAATAAACACCACCAATAACTAACACGCGCGGTGAGCTAGCTTGATCCACAATTCAAGCCACAATGCCCACCACTTCTTGACTTTTGGCCACCTCTCCGTGGTTCTAGGCCAACACTTCCTGCATGCATGCACAGTTTAGCCCCTTCTCACGCCAAGGCTCTGAGCTCCACTTGACTCGGCCACTCCTTGACGCCTCGCGGCCTCTCGCCGTAAGCCTCGATATCGCCATGTTGTCGGTGTCACCTACGTGCACTAGCACCCCTGCGCAACGCTGCACCGCAAGCTGGCCCTCGCACGTGCACACCCGCGTACTCCTGCTCGCCTGTGCACACCACGTCGCTATGTGCCTCACGCGTGCTCTCGTGCCTACGCACAACTGGGCCGCACTCCCGGCCGTGTCGTGCGCACGCGCCTGCAGCCGCTGCCTTGGCGCTCGCTCGCACGCATCCGCTCCTAGTCGCCCGGACCTGTGCAGATCGGAATGCCACTGCCCTCGCAAAGGACATATGCGCAACACCTTGTGCACATGCATGCATACAGCTCCGCATTCATGAATGCCACTCCTCGCGAAGGTGCTCAGTTGCACCTTGTGCACATGTATGCATTCTTCGTTGTTGCTGCTGCTTGCTCCACGCTACGCACAAAGCCGCGCTGCTCTGCCAGCGCCGCCGTCCAAGTCGAGCCCACCGTGCGCCACCGCACCACCACTGCCTGGCAGCGCCGCACCCGCCGTGCACTGCACTACCGCTGTCCGGCAAGCCATCACTGGCCGGGTAATATCACCTCACGTTGAACCTCGCTCACGATACCAAATGTTGGATCTAGGGTCCCAGACCTGCAAACACACAAAATCTGGACACAAATGGAGAAGGAACACACGCGATAATTGGCTCGAACTAAGAGATTTTCTTTTCTCAAACTCGAATAAACGTACTGGACATACTACAGTCCCCCAAATGAAAAACGGAATACGAGACTTGACTAAGTGAGCAACAAATGACATGTTTATTTAAAGTCTAAAATGCTAATCGATTCTCGCACTTGATCCGATCTTCTGGAGTGTGGATCTGGACTCCTTGACCGACCAAGAGCCTCCAGAGGCGCATTGCCGATTCTTGATCTTGTGCCCGGTCTTGATCTTCCGTCAAAAAACCCAATTTTTTCAGCAAAGGCTTGATTATTTCCAACACACGGTACAAGTACGACATGAATGGTGGGCTAGGTCGGACTTGGAAAGCCGGCCCAACGGGCGGCAAGGCACGGCATAGCGGTGCTCAAGCTGACCCGGCCTGGCGAGCACAACTGGCACGGGGGGCACGCCAGCGCTGGCGGCTGCCTCGGCATTGGCCTCACCTCCCATCGCCCATCTGTCGCCATCCATCTCACGATCATCCCCACAAGCCATCACAAAGCAGAGAGAACGAGTAGAGGGGAAGGAGTATACCGGAGCCATGTGTTGCCAATCATCGAACGAACGCACGAGGTCGCAGAGGCCGGAGTCCGAAGAGCGCGCCCCGGGCTCCCATGCGTACTCCGGCATCGACACCGCGAACACGTGCAGCCGGCCCCACCCTGGCACAATAGAGGGGACCTCCTCCCACCCCTGGACGACGACAACAACCTCCCCCACCCCCAGAGGCCCGGACAACAACGTGGAGGGGGTCGTCGGGGAAGGCATGGTCGGAGTGGTAGGAGCCGGCCAGGGAAGGAGGTAGACGGTGGGAAGGGGGTCGCCAAGGTGGACGATGGTGCGAGTGAGGAGGCGAAAGGCATGGCTGGCAGACAGAATTAGTAACTCTATACGCCAGTTACACATATACTTTCCCTAGCACCTAATAACTAAAGAAAGTATGCACGCATGTATATAGATACAAAATATTGGTTAACACCTTAATACATCATACATACATAACTTATTGGGCTATACATTCACTTGTTAGATTATACATATTTGTGTATACATAGGAATTCCACTTTTCCCCCAAAATATTTACATATCCATGTTTTTACGCAACTAAATCAATTTTTACTAGGTTTTTAATGAGGCAGGCATGAGAGAAATGATGATAGCAGCCGCCGCCTTCGCCGTCTATAGTTCATTACACATATGCAGACACAAGGTGCTTGACCGAATAGCGTTATCTTTGTTCTTGCATGCAACTATAGTTAATTACATTTTTCTTCCACTTTGTTGGTTTGAGATTTAACAGATATAATAGCAGTTCCAAACTTCAAGACCTTCCTAACATCAAGGCTAATATATTGTATACTTGCCATTTTCACACTCTCTCCGGTAGACTCTTAGTATCTATACAAATATACAACATACAATACGGTCCTATTCCGTATATGCCTACATTTGGCAAGTACACATGTACGCCACAACACTAGTATATTGTATGCATGTTGTCACTTCTCCCGAAATATTTACGTGCCTATATTTTTATGCAACCAATTCAATTTTAACTAGTTTTTAACGAGACGTGTACAAGAGAAATGAATATGGTAGCCGCCGCCATCGTCGCCGCCTTCATCACGTATAGTTACTTCGGGGCTGGGCTTGGGCTGGCACGAGCACGAACACTGGCACAACGAGCTTTGGGCCATGCCTAGGCCTAGCCAGAGGTGAGGCGGGCCGGCATGGCACGGCGAGGTGATCGGGCCGAGCCAGCACGCCACGGAGTGGCATGAAGCACGATGGGCTCGGTGCCCACCTCTATGTCGTCATGTCAGGTCTCTCATGATGGCATAATGCCATGTCTAAATAATACAATAATCCAATCCATGGAAACTTATTTGCCATCCCAGATGTCCCTCGATATGAATCACTTTTTGTAAAAGCCTACTAGTAAAATACACACGTGTTGTAACATTGTACCAAAAGAGGGTGATACATATTACGGTTTTCATCATCAGTCTCTGAGCATGTCATTGCCAAAGCGTCTAGATCCAGCTGGAGATTGTATCTTCTGCCGCTCATAGAATCATCAATAATTAATTAATTCTGAAAAAGAAACATAGGAGAAATAAAAAAAGCTTTGTTGTCATCAAGTAGACATCAATGTCTCACGGCTGCGGTCGTAGCCTCCTTCCTTCTTCTCTTCCACTTCTCCTCCGCTCTCCAATGTCTTCTTCCTCTACAATCCTCGCATCACATCGAATCCAAAAATCCGAGCAATCCAATCCCACCTTTCTCTCTCTTCACTCTCTCTCTATGGGACCCAATAATCCCAAATTTTGCGTTGTCGTCCCCTCCCCAGCCTCACCTCTTCAGCTGGCCCCTCTCTCTCCTCCCTAGATCAGCAAATCCAAGTCCTGTTTTCTGTGTCTTCGTCCTCCCTCCTCTGGGCTCCCTCTCCCTAGCTCTCCGTCACAACTGCCTGGCTTCGGGCTTTCCTTGTGGCCGGTTCCCTTGTTGGCCTACTGCTCCCCACGTGGTGTTGGCCTGGGCTGAGATCAGCATCTCAGGCCCTGGGCGCCACTGATGACCCATTATGTGATATCGACCTCCCGTCCTTCTCCTCCTCCACGATGCGGTCTCCCTGCCTCTGACGAGAACCCACCACCCAACCCACAGTGAGTGACGCAAACCATGATTAGGCAACAATGAGTGATGTGAACTGTGCTGGTCGACATTGGTTGTGTGGGCATTATAGCAAGCATCAGGAAGTCGGTATTGGCTGTGGTGCGCGGCCAGTTCTGGGGGCGGCGACGGATCTAAGGTGGGGCACACATGTGAGTGGTGGTGGAGATGAGGATTGGAGGGAGAGAGACAGAAGATTGTGACTTGTTGAGTATACGAGGGTGGTGAGAATTGAGGAAGGTAGTTGCAATTGAATTGTGATCGTGAAGGAAGAAGAGAGCACTGACATCATAGCCCACTCGTCGGCGCAGGATGAGAGGAATACCAGCATAGCATTTGGTTACACACGGTTCGACTTCGGAGCCAAAGATTGTCATATTTTGGACCTGTTTGGTTGGTGCATAAGCTTGTCATACCTAAGCTTAGGCAATGTGTGGCTGCCACAGAAAGTGTGGCTAACAAAATCAAAGCCACACTTGTGGTAAAGTTTGGCAAAAACTGAGTCTATGACGTGTAGAGCAGGATGCTAAGAAAGTGTGGCATGCCACAGTTGCGTCAGTGAACCAAACAGCTACCTAAAAACTATGGCACGTCTAACTTATGGCTAGGCAACTTCTGATCATGAACCAAACATGCCCTTTCTCAGTACCAATCTGGTAGAGCATGCATTTGATTCGGGGACTGATATTTTGGCAAAATCCCCCTCTTCCTGGGCGACCAAATTTAGTAAACAATTTTGGCAGCGGCAGACGTTGTTGGCGGTGGCACGGGCTTGGAGCAAGAACTGCTCTCGACTCTCCTTATTTTCTCTTTTCTCAACCGTCAAATTGCCCACACATCCTACTCGCAGATCCAGCTCTCTAATTTCATCTCGAACTCTCGATTTGCCCACACATCCTACTCGCAGATCCAGCTTAGAGATGACATTACAACCCCTCTGGCAACATCTAAGAGACAGATCAAACGTCCAAACACGGCAGCAAATGCAATCGAAAAACCAAAAAGATTCGGTGCACGAGCAAGAACAAGAAATATTTTGCATCTAGGCAAGACCAAGCGATGCATCGAACTGAAGCAACAATAGAACGTAGTAGCAATTCGGAATTAATCCAACAAGCACCGTTTATTTGTCACACTGCAGAGGAGGGGGTCACAGATTCACAGCTCACAAGTCAGCACAACAAGGCCGCGATTACCACCGGATCTCGCAATCCTCGCGGCCAAATCAACTACTCGCCTCTGCTAAACACACGCTTCTTTGATTTGCTTGCTTACTGGTAGTAGATCAGTTGGTGGTGGTGGCGGCGGCGCCCTCCTCGGCGGCCTTCTTCTCCGCCTCCCCCTCCGGCAGCGGGTTGAGTTGGAAGGCGGAGACCGGGAAGGCGCGGCCGAGCCCCGCGGGGGTGCGGAACACGATCTTGCTCCCAGAGGGGCTGACGACGATCTCGGAGATAGTGACCCAGATGAGCAGCTCCTTGCTCTTGACCCCGGCCAGGCCGTGCATCCGCCCGGGCTCCACGAACGCCGTCACCTCGGCGGCGTACCACACCTGCTTGCCGATGAGGTCGAAGGTGTGGGTCACGCCGCCGGACTGGCTCTGCCGGAGCCACACGAACCCGGTGCCGCGGTTGTAGCCCACCTCCTCGAGGGAGGGGAGCGGGAGGAGCCCGTCGGGGAGGCCCAGCTCCACCAGGAACTCGCGGGCCTTGCGCTCGCAGAGCTCTTGGCCCGTGTGCACCTCCGCGCCCGACCGGTGGTCCTCAATAGACTGCGACGCCATCGCCGGGGGATCTTGCCGGTCCGGTTCGGTTTGCTTGCCTTCTTGCGGGGAATTTGGGGAAGGAGGAGGAGGAGACGGGAGCCATTTTTATATGCGTTTGGCCACCTGCACGGGAAAGGATGGGAGAGATTTCCCGTTTCTTCTTCTCGCTGGTCACTGGCAGTTGTTTTGGGGAATTACCGAATCAGCGGCGTGCAAAAGTGAAAAAGCACAAACTTTGAATTAGATTGAATGTCTGTATTTTTATATGGATTCTCATTGGGAGCTGCTAGCCATAATATACCATATAACAACCCAAAAATTTTAAATTTTTTGAAATTTTATGAATTTCAATTGAATTAGGTTCTTTCCTAATTCAGTAATTCCCAAGCTTTCCGCTTACCCTTTTTGGCCGTTCCCGTTTTTCCTTTGCAATGGCGCCTTTTCGCTCCCCGTCTTCTCCCACATGCAACCTCGCCAACCAATCGTGGACCATTCACCGTCGTCACCACCTCCCATGCGTCAGCTCGGCACCACCGCCCCATTAGCATTGCCAACCGCGCTATCAATGCTTGTCCTCTCACCTGGCCACGCACCGTAGCCACCTCGCAGCTGAAGGCCCCCAATTGCCACCGCCGTAGCCCACACGCCACCACCGCCGAGAGCAAAGCTCCTGCTCCCATCGCCTTCCGAGCACTATAAAGCCATGCCAAACTCACTATTCACTTCCTTTGACGCCTAATCACACACCCGACCCATTCTTTTCCACCTCCAGCCAAGACATCACCGTCGCCACCATGAAATCTCCAGTAAGCCCTAAATCTCAATTCCACAAAAGCCTCCACTAAATTCTAATTCCCTTCACCCCTAGCACTACCAAGGTAATCATATCGAATATGGTAACCAGATAATACAGATAATTTGTATCCACTTTTCACCCCTAATTACATTTGGGCATACATATGGCCATGGACGGACCCAATATAATTCAAGGGTATTCAGTTGAATACCTGAATTTTTCTATGTAATACCCAATATTCAGATAGGGAGGGAGCGTGGCGGCTAGATCGACGAGGCAGTAGGTACTAGGCAACAATTATACGTTGTTGTGCACTGATGCACGCAGTCTATATACATCAGACTGTATCAATATGGTTTTATCTTAAATTATTTTTTAATTTTTCTATATTATTTACAGATGTTGTATCTAGCATAAAATATTTTGTACTTTTTTTGCTATTATGAATTTTTATATTTTATTTATTAACCCTGAATACCTATTATAGAAATCCCGAGTCCGCCACCGCATATGGCAGATTTTTAGTAACCAGCTGGATCCGGCTCAATTTTGGTGCTTGTGTGTTCGGCAGGCCGACTCAATTTTTATAGAGACGCACAGTTTGAAAAGTTTGATCGAAGACACCCCAGACGTCACTCTTCGGTGATTGCGTTGCAGGGAGTAATTTTGGGCGCAACCCGTTTGTGCTCACGTATTCTCATGTAAGTAACTAACCATAGAATGAATGCATCCGAATATCCAAAATTAGTAGCATTATTCAAGAGACATGCGTCCTAGACTCCTAGTATAGCCATGTTCTTTTTTTACTACTTCTGATACTCTTTGACTGTATTTTTTGAGATGACCATAGACGGCGGTGCACACGAGTTGACAGACAGAGGTGGAACTAGAATAAAAATAATCAGAGTGCACCGTTTTCACCACACATATAATTACATATATAATTTTTACTTCGATTTACGACGAAGCAAGTGGATATTCCAAAATCCAAAAACCCAAATTGAAACCCTATAATTTGATAAAAACCAACCCACAATCATAACATTCAAACCATAACTTATAAATTCACTCTATTTGCTTAAAGAAATCGAAAGAATCAGGAGAAATTTAGCAATACTCTGTGTTGATTCAAGACTTAATCTATACCACCAAGTATTCGACGAGACGATCGACACATGATGACGATCAGGAGACACGACGGCGCGCTGCAGCCTAGGCCTTCAGGCTCCGACACCCGGCAATTGCGTGCCTATGATCAAACGAGAGGGTGGATTTTGCTTTCATGCAAGGCGGGGCAGAGGGAGTGAGGGAACAAGACGTGAGTGACTGGGGCAATATGATGGACGTGCAGTGCAGCCTCTGCCCTGCTATCTTCCCTTCGTAGAGTGGCGTGGCTAGCCGAGCACCTTGAACCATGTTGTATCAGTTGGGTTGTACTTGCATATGCTAGGCTGTATGTCCTAGTCCTCAATTGGTGTCGTGTTGGGCCCAGCTACGGGAGTACTAATTGGAGCAGCATGAGTTAGGAGGCCGAGAGCATCAATCTTTAGGTTGACCAGATATCCTTCGATTTGGACTAGGGGATTCACATCTAAATTTATATAAGCCATACAATAAAAAAAAATCAAAATTGGACCTAGTGTCTTATGCACCCCATGGCTTTATTTGGATCTGCCTGTGGCTCGAGAAGCCATTTTGAGAAACAGATTCAAAAAATCATCTTATTTATTTCGATTTTTAGGGAAACTATAGTAAAAAATCACCTAAAAGCCTAAAACAATAATCCCACATGCGTGAGGAGGCACTTGAGAGAGAGAGAGAGCGCGCGCGCAGAATGGAACTTTTGATCGGCTTCAGATCTGAGCAGGCCACAGCCCCACACGATGACAGGTGGCTAGGCGCTGCAACAGTTTCGGCCATTATTATGGACTTGGGCCCGGGAGCAGTAGGGAGGAGGCAGGAAACGGCTGCTACCATCAGTGCCCTCTCTTTATGCGCATCGAATGCGTCGCACCTAACCAGCTCGTTCGCGTGGCAGAAATAATCTACTACTTTCGTCGAGAGGGGAAAGGAAACAAGAACCTACCTCTGCGGATCACAGGTTTAGAGCAAGTATTATAAGAGCAAGTCTTATAATACAACCTTTAGCTGGCTGTATGGATACTTACAGCTCATTTATCAGTCTACTTATATAGTAGTTACAGCCAGCTGAAGGCTGTATGACCTACCCCTTCCTCTCACAAAGTTTCTTGGTTCTTGTGTTTCAGCTGGCTGTAAGCTTACAGCCCATCTCTCTTCTCTCTCTCTCCATCTCAAGATACAACTGACTTTTGACCTCTTATAATACTTGCTCTAAGGGGCTGTAAGTTGGCTGTATGCTGAGGTGGAGAAGAGAGAGGAGGAGAGAGAAGAGAGGTGGGCTGAAGCACAAGAACCAAGAAACTTTGTGAGAGGAAGGGGTAGGTCATACAGCCTTCAGCTGGCTGTAACTACTATATGAATAGACTGAAAAGTGAGCTGTAAGTATTTATATAACCAGCTGAAGGCTGTATTATAGCGTGCACGGACGCTTGCAGAAAAGAGTTACGGCGCTTTCAAGTTGCCAACAGCGCCCTCTTCCAACGTTCTTGCAGAAAAATTGTTTTGACATGATTTTTTTCGAATATAAAAAAGTTCGTTTTGGCCGAAATTTTCTAAAGAGCGGAAAAAAATCGGTTGTATCGCCGTCCTGTTAAAATTTTAAATTTGGTTTTCGAAAACCTGGTTGCAGTAACAATCGACCGACGGTACAAATGCTTATAGTGTGAAGTAGACAGGGTGCAGTGGCATCTTCTACGTTTTTGTATCAGTCTCAGGGAGTGTTGATTTGGGCCATTCATGTACTAATCAAACAGTTGGGAGCTTTTATTATAGTTTTACGCTGATGCACGGAATTAATCCCAGTTGTTTTCCTGGGTGACAGGTTTTTGCACATTAAGTAAGATGGATGGGAGAGCGTCTGACAAGACAACTATCCTGGAGTAATACTCCTCCATTCTTTTTTAGGTGTCGTTTTAGGATATTGATTTTGTTCTCAAGTATGTATGGTTTAGGTTTTCAAAGTGGTGTTTTCCTAACATACACCTACTTAATGTCACAAGGAATAATTACCTTTTCTCTTGTCAACTCAACAGTTCCCATGCATTTGCTAACTTTCAAGATCATTTATCGCATATTTCTACCAATTAAATTTCAGATTTATGACCTTTTTAACAAATTGATTAAGTGGTGATCAGTTCGGCTTAAAAGCTCATAGCTTATGGCTGAAAACACTGTAGCTAACTGAAAAAACACTGTAGCTGACAGAGTCTTATTTAGCATAATTAAATTTAAAAAAATTAAAAATATAAAAAATATGTTAGCCCATTACGTATAATACAAACAAATACGGGAAAAAAGAACCGGCAAAAAAGCTCAACAAAAAGCCAAAAGTTCAGAAAAAGACGAAAATTATGAATAGTGAAAAATAAGCTGGAAGCCAGAAGTTTAAGCCCAACCGATCACTGCCTTAGGTACTACTAGTAATCCGTACTTACATATGCCCTTGGATTTGGCTTTCGATACCACGGGGAGAATGAATGAAGCAAAGAACACAAAGCAAGATAGCATGATGCCTGATATGAATGTCAAGCTAGAAGAGATGGAGAAAACAGCGGAAGTGAAGAAGCAAGATGAGCCGCTCTGCAGCACGCGCGGAGCCTGGTTGCCAGTCGTCGTATATGACGCTCGTCCCAATGTTTCAGCTCTGATTTATTTTTGTTTTTCATTTATTTAAATTAGAAGTCATTTGAAACTTAAATTTTTATTTTGGTTTATTTTGACTTTTTGTTTTCTTTTTTTCTCTTTATTTCTTTGTACTGCCCGTGACGATATAACAAATTTTTTTCTATTTTTTCTCAAAAAACCTAATAACTGTTATAATATAATTTTAACTATAAAATAAAAGTCATGTCAGAAATTTAAGCTATGAGCTAGAGCGGTACCGCGTCGGTGCACACCGCTTCTCTCCATCGTCGGTTCTAGGTACCTGGAATTGGCATTGAATGACTGGAGTGGGCTGGTGGAGTACTTTCGGTGTCTTCAATTAGAGGTGAGAGTAATCAAGAGGGGTAAATATAGAATAAAGTAGAGAATTAAGTACGCCTTGTTCCGTGTGTGATGGGCTAGAACGACAACCGAATGCGAACGGAGAGAGAGTGCCATATTGGTGAGTAGTCTAGGGGTGAAAACGGATCAGATTCGGACGAATATTGTTATTATTATATCCTAACTCATATTTTTTCTCCGGATTCGGTATCAATCGGATTCGGTGTCGGATCGGTTGGGATTAACCCATTTCGTTTGCACCCCTACTTGTTTGTAAGGAATGCATACAGTGCAGTAAATGGAGTAGGACGCACTGACTTGATGTTACTATTTAATAGCTGATGTGGAAGATTTTATTTTACCATTACAAAAGAAAATGAAACGTCAAATAGTAGCACTAACCTGAAATCATACTTGAAGACGTATCGGATTTGGACGGATATTCGGATTCGGACGGATATTACTGTTACCATATCCTAACCCATATTTTTTTTCTCCGAATTCGGTACTAGTCGGATTCGGTACCAATCGGATTCGGTGCCGGATCGATCGGGATTAACCCGACCCATTTTCACCCTAATTGGTCCCTAATAACTTCCGGACAATGAACTTTAGCGGCTCCTTCTTTTCAGTTTTTAAAAACTATTTTTATTTTTTTATAGTAACTAGTTTTTAAATAAAATATCTTTTTAAGACGAGATTTACAAGTTAATTATAGTACACACTATAATAACTTCATTTATATCGATCAAAACCACACATAAATTTTTATTACTCTATATTCTATTAAAAAAACAGATCGGAAGAAATAAACCACGGACCGAAGTAAAAAAAAAGACGAGGCGCAGTTACTCCCCAGCTCAACTGCTCTTCCTTTTCTTGACGGAATTGGGATGTACCTTTTCCTGTCCGTACACGGATTCCCTTCGTTAACTAGTGCACGTCTACCGCGAACCTCTAGTTCGGTGCAATCCTGTAAGCTAATTTCTGTCCACGTTGGAGGAGCCAATTGCAAGGAGGGTCAGGACCACAGGAGGGAACTGTCACCTCCTCGTAAATAGGAGTAGTTTGCCGGTATAGGAGTTTATTTTGGAAAGCAATTTAGAGCAACTCCAACAGATTGTGTAAAACTAAATAGCTAAATTGCTTATTTTAGCCATTGTGTAAAATGGAAAAGTGCTAAAAAAAGAGGAGTCTACAACAGCCTAACTATTTTGCCTCTTGTATATTTGAAACATGCCACGTCAATGTACCTGCCATCCAAATCCCAATCGATCCTAGCCGCGGACTAGTTCTCCCACGAGAGAATAAGTCGTACTCCCGCGGCCTGAAATAGATCGCACTCGCGGCGATGTCGGCTAGCCATGCAGCACCGCTCGTGATGAAAACCTTAAGGTAGCACCGACGACCGCATGACCAATTCACCAAAGTGAAGTGATGAAAGATCCCGGTGTCGTGTGAACTTTTGATTTGTTGCTATCGATGTCTTCGGGCTTGAACAGGCTTCCGGACACTAAAAATTCAGATAAGTTGACGGTGCGTGCCCCGTGTTATTGCCTCTTTTTTGTTCTCATCAATTGGGACTTGCGTGTATTTGATAAAGTTTTTCGGTCATTGTAACACACGGATCTATAGATTCGCCAAGCAAACATATTCCTCTTTCGCAAATAGCGGTTATTCTTGTGTGTTCACAAACATCCATCGTCGCGCTCGAAATAGATCGCACTCGCATGGCGGCGCTCTGGCGGCCTCACGTTGATAGGATCGCACTCTGCGGCGCCCCCGGCGGCGACGGAAACTTCGCATGCGTCGCTCCTCCGCGCCGCACTCACTCACCGAATAAGGTGCTTGCTTTCTACTCTGTAATTCCCGTCTCCCACCACATCGTGCTTCATTGTTTTGCCTATGCCGACTGTGGATATCGCACGCCTATATTGTAGTCGATGCAATCATTCGTGAAGGAGCATCGTGCCTTCAACTAGGTCACCGACTCATGTTGATTTATATTTCAGTTATGCGATCATCTACATTGTGTATTAGTCCTCTAGTTTCGGGTAATGCATGAGAAATAATTAGTAGGCATCTTATTTCAATCCTCGCAGAGTCGAATAAATTCCTCGGACCCTCGTAATCAAAGGTCTATAATGGATGTTGAAGATGTATTGGATGAACTGATGGATTCATCTTCGTCGTCGTCGTCTTCGGATGATGACGATGAACTCTATGTTGTGGCAGCACACATAGCAGTGCCAAACATTGTGAATTCAGCAGCCCATCGTGGTTCTGTAGAGGGGCATCGCGTTCTGAATCGTGATAGGCAGTTGGGGCACATCAGACTGTATGAAGATTATTTCTTAGAAAATCCTACATATGGGCCGAGCTATTTTAGGCGCAGGTTAATTTTCTCATATTTTGTTGAGTTATGTTTATTTCATGCATTCAATTGTGGCTAATTTTGTATCGGGTGGCATAGGTTTCGAATGCGGCGTCATGTGTTTGTACGCATAATGAAGGCCGTTGAGGAGTATGATGACTATTTCGTGCAAAAGAGGAATGCAGCTGGAACCATAGGACTATCTTGTTTGCAGAAGGTGGCGGCGGCATTCCGGATGTTAGCTTATGGAGTAGCAGCTGATGCTATGGATGAGTACATCCGTATTGGGGAGAGTACTGCTCTAGAAAGTCTTAGAAAGTTTGTCAGAGCTGTTGTTCAGGTATTTGGACATGAATACTTGAGGTTGCCCAATGAGGATGATACCGTCAGATTACTTGCGATTGGTGAGAGTAGAGGTTTTCCTGGCATGCTTGGTTCCATTGATTGTATGCACTGGACCTGGAAGAATTGTCCTTATGCATGGCAAGGTATGTATAGGGGACATAAAAAGGAGCCTACAATTATTCTAGAAGCTGTTGCTTCTAAAGATCTTTGGATTTGGCATGCTTTCTTTGGGATGCCAGGTTCACACAATGATATAAATGTTCTTCAAAGATCTCCTATATTTGCAAGGCTTGCTGAAGGTCAAGGGCCACAAGTAAATTATAGCATCAATGGGAATGATTATACTATGGGTTACTATCTAGCAGATGGTATATATCCATCTTGGGCCACATTCGTGAAGACCATACCCGAGCCACGGGGTAATAAGAACAAATATTTTGCAAAAGCACAAGAATCTTGTAGGAAGGATGTTGAACGAGCATTTGGGGTTCTACAAGCTCGCTTTGCCATTGTTCGAGCGCCGGCACGTGTGTGGGATGAGGATACAATTCAACTTGTCATGACGGCTTGTATCATTATGCACAATATGATTGTTGAAGACGAGGGAGTTGACGAAAAAGATTTCAGATATGATGATGTGGGAGAAAAGGTGACTGTATCACATGATGCTACACTTGAGTTCGATGCATTTATGCAGAATTACAAGAAGATCAAGGACAAGGAGACACACACACAGCTTCAAGCCGACCTTATCGAGCACTTATGGCATAATTTTCCAGATTTATATACAAATATTCTCGTTGAATAATTTCATTTACTATCACAACATCAAGGCATTATGTAATAGTTTCCAGACCTATCTTCTTTGTTTGATTTATTTGATACTGTAATAGTTCAAGGCATTGACACAATGGATGGCATTGATACTACCCCTAACAGTATGTATGTACAGATACATATTTTTTTTGTGACAGGCTTGCCTTTCATTTATATTGAAGAGAACTGAGTCTCATACAAAACCAAGTCACGCACACATGTCGGTGTTTCATGCCACATCTCCGATCATTGTGTGTTCGTAACTTGTTTCGCTAATACATGAGCTACTTTATTACAAGACCGATTAACATATTTAAAAGCAAACTAAAATGTTTCAGAAAATTAAACATGTCTCACACTATGCCCAAATCTAAAAATTGAAGATCATGGTACTACTAATTTCCAAGCCGTCTTGCAAGTATTTTCTTCTGTTGATCATCATAGAACTGTTGCTGTCTGGTTGACATGGTGCTCATATCAATATTTATAATTCTTTCTTCTTCTCGATCCCGATCGAAATCAAATTTTTCTTTGTCAAGTTTTATCCTTTCTTCCTGCAAGGCAAGGGCTTTTTGGCACATCTCTTGTTTCTTCAACTCCCTCTCCTCTTTCTTCAACTCCCTCTCCTTTTCTTCAACTCCTCAAAGATCCACCTCTTTCTTCTTTGCCAATAAATAATCCAAAGCTTCAATGCTCGAACGATGCTTTAATTTCAGCTTTTCCTTCTTAGTCCCTATAGGCCTCTCCACCGTGGTTATTGTGGTTTCGGTCTCACTCTGCATGCAGATGTGATGAGTGTCAGTGCATCGATAGTAGGAGTTGAATCAGCAGTGGTCTTTTGCTTTTTGGTGAATGGTTTCTGAAGTCCAGTTGGCATGCGCCTATTCGCCCACTTCAATGGTCTTTGAGTATTTTCTAGCAATGTATGTATTGGAAAGTCCTGTGGAATGGGTCGTCATTCTTATACATAGTTAATGCGTTTGCTTGCTGCAATGGGAAACAAAGATGACACATGAGATTCAGCAAAAGCATATAGGAAATTAGCATGTGAAGGTAGGTCATCTAACCTTGTCATCAACAGATGCACCACTCTGATTTCGGGCCTCTACCTTGGAAACACAACTAGCAAACATGTTGCGGTCATGCAAGATACTAGACCACCGACTCATTAGAGAGCTTTGTGTGTGATCAGATTCAAAATCCTTTTTTGAATGAAAGTAATCATGTATTCTTTTCCAATAGGTATCTTTTGATTGATTGACTCCTCCGACAGATCCAAACTCACATTTAGCCATGCCGACACCAACATCTCGTCCTCTTTAATGGTGAAATTTTTGGACCTTCTTTTATTTCCTTTGACCGCAGTGGGGACATCATCGCGTGCTTCTATTTCATTATGAGGTGAGATATTGTTAGACACTCCACCAGAGTGAAATCTTCCATAATCATGTCGGTCAAAGGTCTCCTGAATCCATTTGGGTGTAAAACAAAACACAAGGAACATATTAGATGATGAAATGAACAAGGAACAAAACACAAGGTGCATTGTCCGGATGTAGTACAAATTATAGCCTAATAATTTTCTCAGACTAAGAAGGTGTGCTTGCCTAGATGTACTACGATACAAGCAACTAAAATGTTTGATCTTAGTTGGTTGGCTTGTCGCTTTCAACCGAACTAACCTTTTCTACATCCATTTGTGTACATCTTTTACGATGAAGTTCGAAAATGGATGCCCATGACTGAACTTTGTCAAGTCACCTCACTGCAATTTAATTGCAATAACACGCAATCCTCTAACACACACACACACACACAAAACTCTGCAATCCTGTACCACTCAAAAAACCCTGCATATCACCAATAATATGGGGCTGCTGATGAGCTCCCTGCCAACTATAAACTATTGAGACTGTAAACACTAAACCATCAAGCATGGACCCCGTACAGTTCCTAAACGACAGTGAGAGATACGTACTGAATTAGACTCACCGGAGCACACGTCGAGGAATGGGTTCGACGGCGCAGCAGAATCGTTCGGTGCAAGGACTCGCTGCCGCCGCCTCCTTGCGCCGCATTCTCCAACCAAGGGAGCACCACTGAGTCCTGCTGCTCCCATCCGCCGCCTGCCGGGATCGACGAAGACGAGTTGTAATCTCCCCGGCGCAGTTGGGATCTCCCATCCGCCTGCTGCTCCCATCCCAACAGCTGCCCATCCGCCTGATGTTGCACCCATCCGCCTGCTGCTCCCATCTGCGTGATGTTGGGATAATAGGGCGGAGCAGTTGGGATCTCCCCGGCGCTCGACGGAGCCTGTCCATGACGAAGCTGATCCGGCGGTGCGGCGGTGTAGCGATTCGGAGGAAGCGGCCTGTCCATGAGGAAGCGGCTCACGGCGAAGAGGAAAAGGGCAATTCGGAGCGGGCCACGATTAGCAGCTCCGGCTGTGCGGCGGCGGCGGCAGGAGCGGGTGAGAGGAGAAGGCGATGGACGGGATGGGGAATTGCGGAATCCAGCGGGTCGAGCTGGATCCCCACGATGGGAAACTTCAGCGCGGAAAGTCTTCTGCTGCGGGAAGGATGATGCGTGGCGCGGGCAAGCAAGCGACGTGGCGAGCGATTTCGGGATGGCGAGCGGCGCGAGCTTGCTTTCTATGCCGAGCGAAGTTTCAGGATACCCAACTTGCTAATTTAGCAAACCAGATAGCATACCTGTTGGAGCTCATTTTTTCCTGAAAAATTCCAAGTTTACCATACACAATAAAGATAGCATATATGTTGGAGGTGCTCTTAAGTCCCTATCTACAAGACAAAAAAATTCACAAAATTTTTTTGCATGAACCCGTACAATTCGTTGTGTTCCCAGACTCGTCTTGCTTGCCATATAGGCCGGCTATTACTCTATTGGTCTAAACATCTTGTAAGTTCAATTGGCCTCTTAATGTTGGGTTGATCTCGGCTAACTAACTCCGAGATTTCAGGGAGGTGATGCCTCCACTCGCGCCATGATCGGAAGCGCTAGCAACTAACCTTTGGTTTCGGTCCCGGACACCCAGCGCCAAATAAAAGGAGGGTTTTCGGCAGGCCTTTGCCCCTGCGCGTTGTCCTAAGCCTCTCTAACCCTAACAAGACCCGATCTCTAACGGGCGCTGCGGTGGACGAAGGCCGAAGCTTTTCACCGACCACGGCATCAGCTTCTCTGCGCCGGCTGACCTCCTCTACGTCAACAACCGAGCACCTCAAGATGGCATCCTTGTCTTCGGGTATGTTAACTCACGCTTCCGCTCTAAGGACTTATGCTAGGTGTTCATGCTTGATCTAGGGTTAATGTTAATGCTTCATGTTTAGTCTTAGATTAAACCTACATTTGGTATCAGAGCACCCCTAACTTTTCATGAACCCTAATCTACCCTAACCGAACTCGGATTTGCTAATTAAAATTTCGAATCTAATGATTAAGGCTCGGTTAGCAATTAGAAGGAGGTGATTTGATTTTCTTTTGCAAACTCTAATGAAAATCCCCAAATGTCAAGCCCACCCGAACCCTAAAATTCCCCAAATCAATCAAACAAATTTCGGATCGGGGTGGGAAGAAGAAAAAAAAATTTGATTGGAAATTACGGCTTTGGGGGGCGCCACGACGCCGCCCGAAGCGCCGCCGTTATGAAGCGCGTCGCCGTCGCCGCCGCCGCCGCCGCTGGAGCCGCCGTCGCGACGCCGCCGCCGGCGCCGCCGATGCCGCGCCACCGCTCTTCACGAGCGCGCGCATCGCCGCGCTGGCCTGGTCCGCGGGCGTGAGGCCGACGCCGTGCGCGCGCCCGCTCGGGCCTCCGCCGATGCTGCCTCTAGCCGCCGCTCCGTCTCTCGGCCGAAGCGCCGCCGTCGCCGGCGCTCCGCTCCGCACGGCGCCGCCATCTCACGAACGCCGCCGCTAACGCCTCTCCCGCGCAGCCGCTCCGAGCGCGTACGCCGCCGCTCGTGCCCGTGTTTTTCGGAGGATCCGGCTGAAATGGGCTAGGGTTAGGTTTTGTTTTGGGGTCTTATGCCACCGTGCGCGCGTCTCAGCCGTTGGATCACATCCAGCGGCCATCTTTTTTGGGCCAAAGTGAAGTTGGGGCCGGCTGCGTTTTGTAGCCGTCCGATAACGCTCCGACGACGCGCAGAATAACGGGCCGCAAGCGCGCGGCGTGAGCACTTTTGGGCCGTACGGCGCGCCCGAGAGTTTTTGTGGGCCGTGCGTGTGTATGGGGTTTTTGTGGGCTGTGCTGTTTTCTCTGGGCTGGCCGCACGGGGCGACACTTTTGCCGCTGCGCATGTCAGTCTTGGGCCGACCGCGCGCGTGTGCTGTTCTGGGCCGCGCGCGTGAGAAATTTTTGTAGGCCGAACAGTTTTTTTTCAGCCGTGCACGAGTTTTGGGCCCTAACGGTTTTAGGCCGTGCGGGCGTCTTCTGGGCCCGTGCGGGAGTTTTGGGCCATGATGTTTTTGGCAGGCCGAATGAATGAGTTTTTGGGGCCGAATGCTTTTTAAGGTCGAATTGAACCAACGGGATATTTTAATTTTGAGATTTTATGATTACTTTTGGCATTATGTATACATATGGTTATATTCTGACCAACGTTGTTTATAATCATATGTCGCCATATTATTATGTTTTGTCTCTAATTAAAATTGAACCAACGAGATATTTTAATTGGAGATTTTTTTTATGTTTTTGGCATTACGTATGCATATAATTACATTCTGACCAACGTTGTTTGTAATCATGTGTCGCCATATAAAATTATTAAGTTCTTTTTCATTTCTACCCAACGGTGATATGAATTAGAAATGTAGTTTGCATGTTATTAATCAGACCAACGTAGGGTTAATTACATGCAATATATATTTATGATATTTCTAATGGGCGCCCTGTATTTTAGAAATTCAGCACTTAATGCATCAAACGGGATATTCAGCACTTAATTGAGCAACTCACGGGGAGCAATTTTTTCCACGTGGAAAGAACGAATTCATGTTGTCCCTTGTGTTTTGGACCTTGACTATGCCTTAAGGGTAGCCGTTCTCATTCCTCCCACCGAAGGTGTGGAGAATTATGATGAGAAAAAGAAAAATTTATGAAGCTTATGCTGAAAAATGGGAGCGGTCTAACCGCTTACCACTAATGATTATGAAGACCTCTATTTCAGTCGGGATTAGGGGGGCAATTCCCGATTCCAAAAATGCTATGGAGTACTTGGCTTCAATCAAGGAGAAATTTAAAGACTCCACTAAAGTTTATGCCAGTACTTTAATTCAGAGGCTCTTAACCACTAAGTATGATGGGTCCGACAGCATAAAAGAGTATATCATGATGATGACCAATATGGCAGAAAAACTCAAGGGCATGGACATGGCAATATCTAATGGTTTCCTTGTCCATTTTATTATGACCTCTTTTCTTTCTGAGTATACAACTTTTAAGATTAATTACAATGCTCAAAGAAAAAAATAAAGCATGAGCGATTTGATCGCCATGTGTGTCCAGGAGGAAGAGAGAATAAGAACAGAAAAGAAAGATTTTGTTTTTCATGTTGGTGGCTCTAACAAAAGGAAGTTCCAAGGGGACTTCAAATATAAGAAAAGCTGCAATTTTCCCCAAATTAAGACAAGTTGAGGCCTAAAGTGCACAATGCACCTAAGCCTCATGTTGCTCCCGCCGGAGCATCTAAAGGGGGAAATGTCTTTTCGCAAGCAACGAGCATTTCGGAAAGATTATGTGTGATGCTTGAGCGTAAAAATAATGATGAGACTTCTTCAAAACGTGGCAATCGCTCGCTTAGGCTACATTTCGAGGGGAGAATGAAGCGTCTCATTAAAGAAGAAATTCTCCACCCATTAGATTTTCTCGACTCGGATCATTGCATTGATTGCATTAAAGGAAATTATGTTAAGAAAATAAAGAAGGGAGCTACTCGCAGCACAGGACTCTTAGAATTAATTCATACTAATGTTTGTGGTTTTTTTCCTGTGACATCAGTGGATGTTTTTGATACATTAATCACTGATGATTTCTCTCATTATGGTTATATCTTTCCCATTAAAGATCGATCTGAATCACTTGATAAATTTAAGATATTTAAGGCTGAAGTTGAAAATCAGCATAACCTAAGAATTAAAATGGTAAGATCGGATCGTGGGGGAGAATATTATGGAAGACATGCTTCTTATGGGCAAATTCCTGACCCTTTCGCTAAGTTCCTTCAGGAAAATGGCATCGTTGCCAATTGGCTCAGCAGAATGGTGTAGCTGAAAGACGCAACTGTACACTTATGGACATGGTACGGAGCATGCTTAGCCATTCTAGTTTACCAATTGGCTTGTGGATGGAAGCACTGAAGACAGCCGCACATATTATTAATCGGGTTCCCGATGAAATCGATTACCTAAAGCACCTTATGAATTATGGACTGGGAGGAAACCGAGTATGAAATACTTACGATTGTGGGGTTGTTGTACTGAAGCTAAGTTATTTAATCCACACATTGGAAAATTAGACCCTAAGGCAATAAGTTGCCATTTTATTGGGTACCCCGAGAGATCCAAAGGGTATCTTTTTTGTTTTTGTCCTGATAGGATAACTAAGTTTGTAGAAGCAAGGCACGCTGTGTTCTTAGAAAATAACGATGACTTGGAACCCAGGAAAATAGATCTTGAGGAGAAGCGGGTTTATGTTTCTACACCGCTCATCCCAGAGACTTTTTATTCCTGTGCCTCAGGCGGTTGCACCTCCAGTAGAGAATACTATTGTTGCGCCCACTGTTGAGGTCTCTAAAATTCCTGATGTTATACCTAATGAAGAGCCTCAGCAGTTTCTTGAAATAACTAATGAACCTCTTAAAAGATCACAACGGGAGAGAAGATCTGCCATCCCAAATGATAATGTTGTTTATATGAATGAGGATGTTAATGATATTGGGAAGGTAGATGATCCCACCTCTTATAAAGAGGTCATAATGAGTGAACATTCTTCTAAATGGCTTGAAGCCATGAAGGATGAACTAAAGTCTATGAGCACTAATGATGTATGAGACTTAGTAGAAAGTCTGTGAGTCAAAACAAAGAGGTCAGTAAATGGGTCTACAAAACTAAGCGTGACTCTAAGGGAAATATCGAAAGGTTCAAAGCAAGGCTCGTAGCAAAAGGCTTCTCACAAAGAGAGAGGATTGACTATAATGACATCTTTTCTCCTGTCTCAACTAAAGATTCATTCAGAATTGTTATGACACTTGTAGCTCATTATGATTTAGAGCTGCATCAGATTGATGTTATGATGGAATTTCTTAATGGCGACTTGCAAGAAAATGTTTACATGGCTCAACCGGAAGGTTTTGTCGTGGAAGGCAAGGTGCATATGGGATGTCGACTTAAGAAATCAATTTATGGCTTAAATCAAGCATCGAGGCAGTGGTACCTCAAATTCGATAAGATCATAAGGAGTTTTGTTTTTAAGGAAAATGAAGTTGATAACTGCATATATGTTAAGTTCAAGGGGAGTAAATTCTCCATCTTAGTACTTTATGTGGATGATATCTTATTGGCCAGCAGCAATAAGGACATGCTGTTTGAGACCAAGAGATTTCTTTCATCTAATTTTGATATTAAGGATCTCGGTGATGCCTCTTATGTTCTTGGCATTGAAATTCACCGAGATAGGTCCGAAGGAATATTAAGTTTATCTCAGAAGGCATACATTGACAGAGTACTGAAGAGATACAATATGCATAAGTGCTCGCTCGCTTTGCTCTTATTGTTAAGGCGATAAGTTTGGGACATTTCAATGTCCAAGAACCAATATGAAACGATCGATTAAGTCGGTTCCTTATGCTTCAATTGTCGGAAGCATTATGTATGCTCATGTATGTACGCTACGATTTAGCTTTTGTAACCGGGATGCTTGGCAGATATCAGTCAAATCCAGGACCGGACCACTGGAAAGTCGTTAAGAAAGCCTTGCGTTATATGCAAGCTACTAAGCATTACATGCTCACATATAAGTTTTCTGATAACCTTGAAGTTGTTGGTTATTCAGATTCAAATTTTGCGGGATGTGTTGATTCTAAGAAATCCACGTCAGGTTATATCTTCACACTCGCAAGAGGAGCTTTCTCGTGGAAAAGCTCCAAACAGACCCTTACGGCATCTTCAACGATGCAAGCTGAGTTTTGTGGCATGTTATGAGGCTACCGGGCAGGCTGTATGACTTAAGAACTTTATCCCGGGACTTAGAGTGGTAGACAGCATCTCTAAACCACTCACTTTATACTGCGATAATGAACTTGCAGTCTTTTATGCAAATAACAACAAGTCAAGTGGTGCTGCCAAACACATTGACATTAAGTATCATGTTGTGAAAGATAGAATCCAGGATCAAACCATAAGTATCAAGCATATTAAGTATTAAGTTAATGCTTGCGGATCCGCTTACTAAAGGCTTACCACCCAATATTTTTCGTGATCATGTTGCCAGCATGGGTTTATTGGAAAGCCTTTGATTCTGGATAAAAGGACCTTAAAGCAAACCAACTCCCATTAAGTATAATGTATATCCATTTCAAGATAAGGATAGTACACTATAGGTACTGAGGTTGTACGGCACTTAATTGGCCATGCAACACATTGCCTTGGTATGCTGTTTTATCGAGAATGAGCTTATGATGTTAGCCTTACGATCAAAGGGGAGAATGTTGGGTTGATCTCGGCTAACTAACCCCGAGATTTTAGGGAGGTGATGCCTCCACTCGCGCCATGATCAGAAGCGCTAGCAACTAATCCTTGGTTTCGGTCCCAGACACCCAGCGCCAAATAAAAGGAGGGTTTTCGGCAGGCCTTTGCCCCTGCGCGTTGTCCTAAGCCTCTCTAACCCTAACAAGACCCGATCTCTAACGGGCGCTGCGGTGGACGAAGGCCGAAGCTTTTCACCGACCACGGCATCAGCTTCTCTGCGCCGGCTGACCTCCTCTACGTCAACAACTGAGCACCTCAAGATGGCATCCTCGTCTTCGGGTATGTTAACTCACGCTTCCGCTCTAAGGACTTATGCTAGGTGTTCATGCTTGATCTAGGGTTAATGTTAATGCTTCATGTTTAGTCTTAGATTAAACCTACACTTAAATCTGGTCCTAACAAGTGACAGCACTTGTAAACTGAATTGGAATCTTAAATTCGGTCCTAACAAGTGACAGCAACAGGTAGTCCATGTACAAGCTAATGGCTTAACGGGTCAACCATGTTTCTTGGGCCTCCTTTTTTACGATCATGTAGGCCTTGTTTTCGGCCCAGTCGGACTTCAATGGACTGCAGAATTATTTGATCCATGATGTGCTTTGCATTTCCCCCTAAAACAGTGTATCACCTACAAGAATCTAAACATATGCGCCTACACAAATCTACTCCTAAAAGGATGAGTTTAAGGTGATGGTCAATTCTACACATATAACCCATCCCACCCGAAACCCGTTTGCTGCCCCCCCACCCCCCATTTGCTGCCTCCCTCGCACACCTCGTTTCTTCCGCCCTGAGGTCCTCCCCTCCCTCCCCCTCCAACCGCCGTGAGCCTGCCTCCCCCCGCAACCCGTGCGCTTCTCCCCATTTCTCCGCCGCCTCCTCCCCCGCCCTCCGCTCCGCCGCCGCCTCATCCCAGCTCTCTGCTCTGCCGCGCCTCCTCCTCCCCCGCCTCCTCCCACCCGTCCGCTCCACCGCCTCCTCCTCCCCATCCCGCGCCGCGCCTCCTCCTCCCCCACCCTCCGCCGCCTCCTCCTCCCCCCCCCGCCGCCGCCGCATCCTCCTCCTCCTCTCCCCTCCGCTCCGCCGCCGCCTCCTCCTCCTCCCACCCCGCGCCACCATCGCCTCCTCCTCCCCCTCCTCTGCGCTCCGCCGCCTCCGCCCCGCTCCTCCACTCCGCCGCCGCCTCCTCCTCCTCCCCCACCTCCGCTCCGCCGCCGCCTCCTCCCCCCCCCGCGCCGCCGCCACCGCGCGATTTTGTTCAGGTTTTGGGCGGTTGGATTTGATGGCGGTGGCATCGCGCTCGCGGTCGCGCTGGTCTCGCCGGACGGTGCGGCGGGAGGGGGCGGCCTGGGTTTGCGGTGGTTGGGATTCAGCGAGGCGCAGCGGGGAGGAGGCGCGGCCGGGCCGTGGCGGCCAGCCCCCCTACGGAGGAGGCGGTGCAGATGACGGAGCCGCTCACCAAGGAGGACCTCGTCGCCTACCTCGTCTCCGGGTGCAAGCCCAAGGAGAACTGGAGGTGAGGAGCTTCGACATGCCCTTGTCCCTGTCCGTTAGTATTGCTTTCGTACACTCGTAGTGGTGGAATGGTTCACGTCGGGATGTAATTTCCGGGTTGGTTCAGGAGAATGACTAGACTTAAGTATTAACAAACGTGCTGCTTAGCTCTGCAATCGAGGTTTTATTTGTTTTTAAATTCTCTTCGAATGGTGAAATTTAAGATGAACTGGTGCTTTGCAATGATGAACTGGGTTATATGGTTATAGTTTGTAATTTGTAGTGATGAGAGGGCGGATGCAACCATTTGATGCGTGGTTGGGGAATGAAACTCTATAACCACTGTGCGTTGGATTGGATTGGACAAATTAATCCCCAGGGCACTGGTTAGCATGGGAGGGGCCAGAAAAAAATTCCGCACAGGGAGGCCGTATAGTAAGAAGTATATCATAACATGTGCTAACTGATAATCTGCCTGTCCGTCCCTCCCTCCGCAATTGCTGGTTGGCATCGTCATACAGGATCATGCGGATTTGAATGTGTACTAGGATATAAATGGAGGCACTTTGTGTTAGTGTTGTTGCATAATAAAAGGCACAACTTATGCACTACTAGAAGCTATCTAGGAGTGGCAAAAATTGCAACAGGGCAAATAACAATTAATACTGACACTAGCGCTTTGCCTAGATCCTTTTATGCTGTTCTGGAGCTTACCCTCCAGATGTTATATGCAGAAATAGATAAGATATATCACAGAAATGATTGTCCCAAATGGTGGACAAGAAACTCTTTAGTCTTAAATACGCTTGTTAATGTAATTGGTATGTTTCTTTTTTGTTCACAGTTCAGCCATAATTCCCCTGTTTAGTACTACCTGATTATCAGTACCATTTATTGGAGATGAAGGTGGTGCTGGTTCCTTTGTCAAAATTTTTAAGACTGACAATCTAATCTTGTGTTTGTCTAAGTTATTCCCATATTATTTCTAGAGAGTATTTCAGTTAATTATTTAGTTTATCCCATAAATAAACTTCTCATTTTACAGAATTGGCACAGAACATGAAAAGTTTGGTTTTGAAGTTGAAACATTGCGCCCTATAAAGTATGATCAGATCCGTGACATACTGAATGGGCTGTCTGAGAGATTTGAGTGGGAAAAGATAATCGAAGAAAATAATGTTATCGGTCTCAAGCAGGTATTATGCTGCTGTTTTTTTTTCATATGAAATCACTCTTTAATGCCATTAACCGATAATTAACCTGGAAGAGAAAGGGAATATCCATGCATTTCATTACATCACTCGTAATTCTGATGCCATAAGCAAACAAAAGGCAGTTTTTTCTGACCATTTTCATTTTGTTCCGTAACTCAACCTATTTATATGGATGTAGGGAAAGCAAAGCATTTCACTAGAACCTGGTGGCCAATTTGAACTTAGTGGTGCTCCTCTTGAAACATTACATCAAACTTGTGCTGAAGTCAATTCACATCTTTACCAGGTAACTTCTCTCTCAATGAGCATTGCATTGCCATTCCCTGTATAACTTAACACTTACATGATCTATGATCTGTTAACTTGTACGATTTTCACTTGCGACATCACATTTAGCTAATTCTTTGCCAGCTGGCCAAACATTGTAACAAGTCCATACAAGCCAAATGTTTATTTACATCCCAACCATGATAATTCTATTGAGAATTAAGCAGCTGCCTTTAACTTCAAGTGTCATGTGAGAGTTTGTATAATTGTACGGTGAACAGAAGAAAATTTGAATCCATTCCAGGTGGGCCCATAATTTGTATAAATATGGTGAGCTGTGTTATCTGCACCATCAATTACATATGCTACCACTTTTAAACCTGAATCTCTAATCGTACGATTTCTTTGGGTTGGCTATTTAGAATGAAGAAAGCTTGAGGCCTAAATTTTGTTGTTGGACACTTTGTTCTGAAGAGTATTTACTGATATCTGCTATTTTGGCATTGCTATACCTCCTTTGTGTAACAACTTAGTATGAATTGAAATGGAAATTGTTTGAGATGAACTGAAATTTTCCAATAAACTAACTTCTCTTATGGACTAAACCATCTTTGTAGGCCTGTCTTTTATTCCGTAGCAATGCATGATATTTGCTATGAACTCAGTAGATGGAAACGAGGGAGGGAGGGGAGTTGGCTCGACATGTTATAATAGTAATACCGTCGCAACGCACGGGTATGTAACTATAGTATGATAAATTTTAAAAATCCGTAGCAACGCACGGGCATTCGACTAGTAGACAAAAGATTCAACACATAAATTTGAATGAACAGGATAGAAATTTGAATCTGGCAAGCTGTCTGCCAGGAACTAAAATATGCTATTAGGTGAACAAGCTAGGTCAAGCGATGAAGAGAATCTTTACCCTTGCTTGTTCTGCTCTCCTGTTAGTACGGATGGTTTGGTGGGAAGAGGGGTAGAGTTGTGGGTATATGGCTCAACCCATCAGAGTTTAAATTCTAGTGTCCATCTTTATGCACATGTGAGTATGCTTTCAGTAGGAATTTTGTGATGTCACATATTTATTTTTGATCTCTGTGTTTCTAGGCTAACGGAACGCACTCACGTGTGTATGGTGTGTGTATGTATACATCTTCCTTGTAATCACACTATTTGGCTCCATGTCATATAACAATTGCTTACTGCTCTTCAAATGTTGTCTTCCGAAATAGGGAAGTGCGGTGTTTCTTTTCTCGGAAAATTTTAATACATGCCACTCTTTAGTGCTTGTTTTAAAAATATGACACTCCTCTGTTGCTTCTTGAAATATACAATTTCGAAGTAAGATTGCTTCGAGGAGTGCCGTCATGAGGAATACAAACTATTTTCCACAAATACGACCCCTCCATCTCCCCCTTATTTCCGTATGGACAAATTTGCCCTCACCGAATTGATGATTCAAGACATGGCTCGACCCAATCCATTCAACCAGATCCACTTCTTGAAGCTCTGCACCAGCGCCGCCATTACCAGACTCGCCCCAACTGCTGCCGGCGCCACCGCATGGTCCCCCCACCTCTCGCGCATCTCGTGTTTTTCTTTTGTTGATGTGATCCAAAATGAAGGAGCACAAGTGTCAGTTGATTGACGTTGAATGAAACGAAGAAGCAGAGCGTACAAATGGTGGGTGCTTTGGGCGAAAACAATGAACAGAAGGATCAGCAAATTGCCCTCGTTGCTGATTTGAATGAGCAGAGAAGGGTTCGTGATGAGAAGCTAGTAGGAATAGTTGCTTGCATTGGAAGATGTAGTCCAGAAATTTATCTTTTTCGCAAGTTGTGCGACAGAAACGTGTGTTTTTTGTGCTCTTTGAATGTAGTTCAGAATCTGCATTGTTGTAAACTATTTCAATACATGCTCAATATTCATTTATTCAGTCTGCCATTCTTAACCTTACCGAATGACACCCATGCATCAATGCATGCATTCTATTGCCGCCTCCACACAGGGATCCTCACTACCCTCTCGCCAGGAAGGTCGATGCCTGCCTCGCCGGCCAGGTCGCCGCCTAGGTCGACGAGAATCAACCAGGTCGCCGTGATGCACGCCGACCAGGCTGCCGTGAAGGTCGCCTCCATGGTGGAGCCACCTGCTATAGTTCCATGGGGATTGGGGGGAGAGCATGAAGGGAATGAACTGATTCGTCCAATCTGGTTGAGTCGAGCCGATTTGAGTCAAACATTCCGTTAGGGCATTTTGGTCCATATGAAAATACGATGGCAAATACAGGTGGCGTATTAGAAGAAAATAGCATGTAATTCTCCGTAATGGCATATATCTAAACAACGTCATTTGGTAGTGGCATATATCAAAGAATCAACTAATGAGTGACGTATCTCTAAAACAGACACTAAACAGCAGACCTGGCCAAATGGGCCACCAGCACTGCCCGTGTAGACATGGCTCGGTTGGCCCGTTTAACTAAATGGGTTGTGTCATGCTAGTCCTCGAGGACGCCGGCCGCGCAGCTCCGCACCTTCCTCGCCTTCCTGGCGCTGATCGTCGTGTCGTCCATCGGCCTCTCGGCGTACTACAACTCGCAACACGCCCGGAGGTGGCCCGGGTACGCTGCGTTCGGGGCCGGCTGGGCGGTCGGCACGGTGGAGCTGGCGCTGTAAGCGAAGCAGCAGCGCGTGCCCAAGGTGTACGGCGTGCCGCTCATGCCGTGGCTGCCGGCCTAGACGTCGACACCAACATCTTCCTCATGGGCTCGCTCATGGCCTACCTGCGCTTCGGCATCTGCACAGTGGCCATGCTCGTCTACTACGTGCTCTTCGCCGTGCACGCCACGTACGACGTGCTCTTCGCCGTGCACGCGTGGACAGCAGGGGCCGACGCTGCCGCCGACAGCATCGAGCAGGGCAAGATTGTGCCGCTGTCCACGCCGCTGGCATGAGACGAGGTTAGTGGCAAGATTCTTGGTTTAGTTAGCTCTTTTTTTTCTGCGTCAAAAACTCAGAACTACGAAGAGGGTAGATTTCTGTATGTCATATTGTCATGTCAGACTGCGAATTTGTAGGGTAGATTCCAAGGTTGGTTTCTCAAATTATTAGCTTTAGTTAGTTAATTGGGATTTCACAGTTAGATTTATTTTACCTGTGAGCTTGCATCAGCTCAAAAATAGCTCATGCAGCTTGGGATTTATGCAAAAGATGCCATAGTTTCTTGATTCACCTTGTTCTGTTGCCTTGTGAATAGTCTGTTGTCACTCATCAATTATGCTATGCACTTTGAGTCTTGATTTATGGTAGAAAGAAAGCCACAAAGCTGTGTTCATAAAGGAGTAGTACAGTAGCAGCACACACTAGTACAGATGGAGATTGGCTTAAAGGAGAATACAATACTGAATCACACCAGCAAATCATTTATTCAGTGTCGCTACTCTGTAGCGTGGAGTGCTCATCGTCATCTGTGGCTGAAACTTGATCGGTTCTCTTCAATCAATCCTGCCCAACCAAAGGAAAAAAGAATTGTTAGCCTGTCTGATATGTTTGATTTGCACGTCATGCTTCCTGAATTCCTGATTCGGTTGTATTGCTCGTCATATTTCAGGTCTTGCTGTTTACTTTTTGATCGGTTTCTCTGTTTTTTTTTTCAGCGGACTAGCTTCAACTCAAAAAAGGGGACTATTAGTCAATTTTGCTTTCGGTGGGTCAAAGCTCACATGGTTACTATGATGCCACTCTTTTGAGCTAAAGCTTATGGCTTTTACTTGTGGCTTATTTGTTTAATAAATAGTAATTGTGGAAAAAACTAAAAGCCAAAAAGAACATATCCTTTTCTTTTGGCGGAAATTATACACAACTTATGAACGTGTTTCTCGTTGATTAATATTTTGGAACGATTGCGTATTTGCGTTGTTATTAGAGACCCGTGAAGCAAAGAATTGTTTAGTTGCACTTCCATGATCCTCTGCAACAAATCGATTGTATAACTGGAAACTCCAAAGGTAGCCCTTCAGGTGTCAGTGGAACATGCAATTTCATACTAGGACACGGTCACACAGGTGAAAGCAGATGGTAAAAGTAGCGAAAACTTAGGAGCCATGTCAAGCAGACTTGGACTCTTCTCTCTTTTGTTAAGTGCTAACTCTGGATGAAATGAAATAGCTATTGCAGACTTCTAAGGTCTGAACATTCCACGCGAGGAGACGGGATCATATGACAACATTTTTCTATGATCTTGTTAGGTTTCTTTATGGACCATGGTGTCCAGCCTCAAGCATGGAATGTGTAAAGCAGGTTTCTAAAGTCTGAACATTCCATCCAGAACTCTGTTAGGTTTTCTATGATTTTGTTAGGTTTTCTAAAGTCTGAACATTCCATCCAGAACTCTGAATGTGTGTAAAGCAGGTTTCTAAAGTATGAACATTCCATGCCAGGAGACGGGATCATATGACAACATTTTTCTATGATCTTATAAGGTTTTCTTTATGGACCATGGTGTCCAGACCCAAGCAACGAGTTTTGGCTTATCTGCGTATAGTAAATTACTTCCTCTGGCAAAAAGAAAATTACACTTTTTGACTTTTCAACGGCAATAAGATGCAAGAGTTAACTTTTACCTCTAAATATTCTAAAAAAGGTTATAAAAGAACAATGTTACGAAACCAAATATTCTAAAAAAGGTTATAAAAGAACAATGTTAAGAAAACATTTTTAGTGGTGAACTTACATATGTCACTTATATGTTCAACCTAAATATTTATAACAGTATCTTTGACCAAAGCTATAATGGTTTGACAATACTGATTCTATGATATATTCCCTCTGTCCAAGTTTATAAAGCGTATTTTCTTTTGACATATAAAACAATGAGATATTAAAAATGACTAGACTATCTATAATTATCATATCTAAACACTATATTCAATGCATGTATATAGAGAATATAAAGTAAAACTAGATATTTACTAAGAGTATAAAGGGAGCATGTCACTAATTTTATATTGGAATACAAAATATATCTTATATTTATAGATAAAACCATTCAAAAAATACACCTTATAAAGTATAAACTTGGACGAAACATGATATCTTTTTAACCGGAGTGAGCATATTCTTTTTCTCCCTCGTTCTTTGATGTATTATGTGGTACTCTGTTCAGAGTGTGAGCGGAAAGACCTAATGAGAAACATTTGTCTTGGGAATTATGTATCTCAGTCCCTAGAGACCATGAAACCATTATGCATGAGACATGCCTTCTGGAACATTATGCGACATAAAACGATCCATTAATGTGTATGATATATTTGACACGGAAAGAAAACAGAGTCCAGGATATATAACCAAATCATTTTGACAAGAATATAAATTTTGCATGTTTCGTATTACGCATGCACGGTGTGTCACTTGTCAGTTATCACAGCTATATACATGTACAGTGTACTCACTGCGAGCAGTCGACGTCGGGGGAGATGGTGTACGGCAGCGAGACGCCGCAGTCGGCCGGCAAGGCCTGCGCGGCGGAGGTGTCGGCGTTGACCTGGCCGACGGCAGACTTGAGGCATTCGCACGCTGCCTGCAGGTCCGCCGTGGCGGTCGCGGCCGCCACGAGGCTGGACACGCCGTCGCAGCAGTCGTCGGAGGGGTGGTCCTCGTCGCCCTGCAGGAAGCCGAGGCACGGCGACACGTCGGAGAGCACGTCGGAGCACGACATGTCCGCCTCGAGCTGCCGGAGCGCGAGCAGGAGCAGGAGGACGGCGAGGCCGGCCCGTGCAGAACTCGTGTTCTTGGTCATGGTTGGTCCTGTGACTGCGAGACAGTGAGAGCTGAGAGGAGCTACCACTGACAATTAGCTAGCTGATGCTGCTTGGTGATGATGCTGGGATCATTGGCCATGCGTTGTACAGGGTAATTATAGGCAGGGAGGGATTGGAGGTTTTGAATGCTTGTTTAAATTTTAAGCATTGGTAATGCTGATTATTGGAGGTACAGAGTTTTTTTTTTCTCATTGTCTTAGTTCCAACTTTTAGCAAGAAGGAACACTTTTTTGTAGTTTTAGAATGCAAATGCAAGAGGTTCTAGAAAAGATGAGTTCTTGGTAAAGTAGGTGAGATAATTAAGCTAGCCATCTAGTATTGGAGGGCATCAAGTCTTGAGAAGATACAACGGCAAGGAGATTTGAGGTGCACACAAGTTGTTTTTGGCTGAGTCTTAAGAGATTTTAGTTTTTCAGACTTGCTGCAGGTAAACTTCAACGTTCTTTTGCTACTCACTCTGACAGTGTCACTGAAGACACGTTAATTCACTGCTTTCTACAGCTAGCTCGATTACAACTTTCCAGGTATAGTTTAGCAACTCTGGAATGCGTATCGCATATTTCCGTATCTACTTCAACAACTTGTAATTACAAGCTTTTTCAGTTTTTCAAGATAAACCACGTATGGCACTTGATGATTTCTGATGTTTGTATATGCCTTGAGAACTTGCTCCGAGATGCAGGGATCATAATCAGGCTTCCAAATGGTCCGATCTCTGATGTTTGCATAGCTTTCACGACATATCCACGCACAATTGAGACTACAAACTGTACGCAAACAATTAATCTCAGGATTTTCAGTGAGTTAGCGACAACAAAAATGTATAAACTACTTTTATAATGTAAGACAGAGTATTTATACTCCATGATAGCCAAGTTCCCAGAGCACATTATGACCTAGTTTGAACTCGGGTCCGAGTTTGCTTGATTAGCTAAACAAAACTATGGATTGCCACACTTGGCACATAACTGTAGCAATGTATGGTAAGCAACGAAGAATCATGCCCTCACTATTCTAGATAGAATAGATGGCTCGGTTAGCCTCTGAAAGCGAGTCGACCAGGCCTGATCATGAGCTTAGGCTGCTCAGCTTTAGATCATCCATACCTAGCGCCTCTTGTTATTTTTCTCAAAACGAAAGAAAAAGATAGTCCGTTAATGGAGCTCGTAATAGCAACGTGGCGTCGTACTGCCGATAAACCTTGTTTAATTAAACCTTGGTTTTGGATGGGTTTTATTGCCACGGATGAGCTAAGCTCATTTTTTGTTTTGTGAGGAATCAACTTGACAGACCAAATATGACAACAGAAAAGATGTGAATAGTACTTTTAATTTTTTCTTTAAGTATTTAACACTCCTTCACTTCAATAGCTACAAAGTTATGAAGGTTAGTGTTGTAGGGGTGGCCCAACCCCCCGTGACTGGGCCGTGCAACTAGTCCAACATGTAATAGGACCAATAGTGTAGAGGAATATACCAGTGTAAATATACCAGTGTACCCCCATCCTTTGTAAATACTAAGGGGTAGAATGGGGATTTCCCATTCTACCCCACTCATATATATATATAAGCCCCCAGGAGGGGCAAAGGGGGACAGCTCCCTCATTCTTACTCAACTCCCTCACACAGACCTGGCTCCTCTCCTTCCACTAGTCCCCTCTTTCTCTGTTTGGCCCGTAGCCACAATAGTTAGGATGAGAAACTACCACAAGATTAGCAAGAAAAGCTGTTGAAATTTTTGGAGAAGAATTAGTAAAATCGAAAGTACCTTTGTTTGCACCGCGGTACTTCTGATTTTTGAAAGTACCTCTGTTTGCACTGCGGTCTTGATAAGCAGAAATTTCAGCATGAGATCAAAAACAAGAATCAAAAGAACTTTTGGTCCATAGATCTAAATAACATGAAAATTTGTATGAATCTTTTCTACGGTATTATGAATCTATTCTAACAAACGATTATAAAAATCATGGCCAAATTTGAGACCTTTTATTTTGTTAGAAAATTGCATCGAAACCATGACAAAACCCAAACAGTGAATACAACTTGTTCGTGGATAGATGATGGTCAATATGACTTTAGATATATTCCCACATGTCACAACAAGTTAAACCACTACAGAAATCAAGTCAAAAACCTTCGAATCAAGAAATGGACCAAAGAGGCCAAAGTCAAGCAAACCGAGTTTTTACATGAATCTTGCTATCAAAGTGTCTAGATGGGTGGAGATGTATTCCTGATGATTATCTCCATCTCTTACACATCCTTGACATAACAAGATCACAAGAAGAAAAGAAGAGATATTAAAACCAACTAAAAGTCAAGCACATCAATCAAAAATAAGAGAAACTCAAGAATTACATAAAGATTGATATATTACTTACTTGAGAAGGTAGGTTTTACAGCTATTACACCTTAGAGGACAGAGAGCACTCAAGAGTCAAAATACTCACTCTCAAACCCCTGACTCTAAACTTAAAGAAGAGAGCACAAGAGATGGGTTAGATGGTTAACGTCATATGTCTCCATCACAAGCTCCTTTTATAGGTGGGCAATCAGCCACCTACATCCCTTAATATATTCTATCCACTATTACAATGGGAGAAACCCGTTAATCCCACATACATTGGTTTTACTCTCACAAGATCACTTATTCACGCTTTTCAAAGCGCATAAGTGTGCATCCGCTAAATCCTTAGCCTTGATCCAACCAGCTCTACCTTGACCTAAACCAGCTTCACCTTGATCTAAATTGCCATGCTTCACCTTGATCCAAGATGGTTTTCGGTATTTTGGTCAAACTACCAAAATAACCTCTATTGATCTGGTCTTTATCTCCCATTGCAAGCAATCGCAACGCTTGCCACGTGTAGGTGCACCACTAACTTACCACACGTCGCTAAGTCTCCCGTCCTGGTTCTATCGAACCATGGCTCACTTGACCTGTGCAAGCCACATGGTACTATCCTGCTGTTCGAACTTGCTTTCAACATTTCTCGTCTTTCTCATGTCATGCTTGAGCTCACCATCTCTCCCGGCATCCTCGATTGTTCTGGATCTCAACTCCTCCAAGAGCCTAGCCCCGATCATAGCCATTGACCACAATTGACTCCAAGCGACCCTGCACATCCAAAGACAAAGAAATCATTTCTAAGCACAAGTTATTCACAACTTAACCTACATTAGCAAAGACATGTATCATGCAACCTTAATCCAATGGCTCAGGTCATTCCACCTCAATCTATGACTCAAATTCTAAAACCCTATTTTTTTGGCAAGATCAGAAGTACCGCGCTTAACACGCCGGTAGTTCTGCAGTGCGGAACTACGGCCTCTTAAATGGTACTTCCGCACACTGAAAACCTTGTTTGGAGCTTTTTGGAAAAAAAACATATCGCAACTCAATCCGGTACTTCCTGCCAAGCGGTACTTTCTCACTTATGCTGTTGTACTTCCGCCAAACAGAACTGTCGTACTTATATCTGCGGTACTTCCGATTTTCCTGACACTTCTAGAATTCAATTCAAACTAAATACAATCTTTACAAAACCAGTACACCACTCCATAAAACTTATAATAATTTATCACAATAGTATCCTGAACATTATTATTGGCACTTTCGGAGAGAGAGCGCGAATGGCCACTTTAGGCCTCGTTTGGCAACTGGGGGCTGGTGGGGAAAACACCCTCAGGGAAACGAAACCAGCGTGTGTTTGGATGGGGCGGCAGGGAAAATCCGATCCACATTTGTGACTTTGGGTCTCTCGAGTCATGACTCGGCGATCCTCACGGCGGCGCATCCCCCCGCTCACTGCACGGGAGAAGTCAAGCCATCGTTCATCACCGTCGGCAAGAGTCGTGTCCCCGCCGCCTCATAATCGAACGTCACCGCCGTCTCGAGCTCATGCCAAGCAGCTGCTGCGCTGCTGGCCACTGGACGCCCCATCCTCGGCTGCCCAGGTGCCATGCTGCCGCCTCTCCAAGCCTACACAAGAGAAAAACCAAATCTTCAACCAAATGAAGCAGTACAACTAATTGATCCAACCATAAGCTTCGGCTCTACCAAATTCTTTCTTGAAGAAATGGCCAGATAGTCCTCGAAACAGGGGAGTTGCGCTCAGTGAATTTTTGGCACAGGCACCTTACATGTCCGTAGGAAGAGAGTTTTTTTTATTAATCTCAGCATGTGTGTAGGAAGAGAAAATTTTCGATTGATCTCAGCATGTGTTTATGCAAGAGTGCGACGGAACACAATAGAATTGGGGGGAAAGAATGACGCCTTGATAAAGTAGCAGGCTAGCAGAAAAGAACTTTCTCATGGAGAACACACAAGAATTTTTCTCATGGAGTTCCACATAGAGTGCAATAGCAATGCAGAAAATAATTTCAAAAACAAGACACGTTGTATCGGACCCGGATTAAAAAACAAGACATGTTGTATCGGACCCGGATTTTGTTAATCCAGAATCCTATGTGATTCTACCATACCATTCACTAAATCAGTAGACAATGTTCATAAATACACTACTGAACATTAAATGCATATCTAGCGAAATCATAAATATAATAGTAGACTTACATATGGCTCGATCAGACCGAAATAATTTAAAGTAACAGCGGAAATGGAAACTCACACATGTGAGACCTCAGGACATACCCACATGTAGCCAACTGAGGTTCACGAACTAGTTGTCCTCATCATCTTCTAGCTCTGCCGACTCCTTTAGATTACCATAATGTTTGTCTTTCTCCATCTTACTAACAAAATAATGGTAATTGAGCAACAGTGGGTACGAACGTACTCAATAGGCCACTACACAGAATGTAGTAATAATATATGTGTTGTAGGGGTGACCCAGCCTCAAACGACTGAGCCTTACAGCAGATCCATTAGTATAGGCTTAGTAGTATAAAGGAATGTACTAATACACTCCTACCTTTTGTAATTATTAAGGGGTAAACCTCTAAGAAAGGTATGAGGAATGGCAGATCCACTCATTCCACTCACCAGCTCTCTCTAGCTAGTCCCTTCGTATACTGTTTGATCAGTAGCCACAATAGTTGGCACCGTTTTTGAGGACCGTGCAAGAAGCTACGCAAGAAAGGATGCTAGAGAGCCAACTAAAGGAAGGATGCTAGAGACCACCACAACGGACTCATCCAGCTGTGCAAGTGAGTGTGTGCTACTGCAAGCCTAAGCCAACATCATAGGTAACTACTTGTACTCTTTGTGGGGTCAGGCACTGGCATGCTTCTCTGGTGTTTCCTCTGGTGCAACGTGCCGGCCTCAGCTGTGCTGTCGGTGTGGGCTTCGCGGTGTCAGCCTTTGTCTGGCTCCAGCCGAGTCTCCACCACGACGCGCCGATCCCCGCATGTGCAAGTATGGTTATCAGCCACATATATGCATGCACATTATTAGTGCGATTACTCAGCACATGCGTGCGTCAATCAGCAAGTTGCTAGTCTACTATGTGCATCGATCAACATGCGTGCACCAAGTGTGTGCATGCATGTGTCGGGACTAGCCTCCGCTCGGGCTACACGATGGCCTCGATGTCACTGGCCACAGCCTTCACGTAGAGGGCGAGGCCTCGTCCACGTCGTCAAGCGTCGAGGCCAGTGCATAGCTTTTGAATTGGGTAGGAGGGAATGAATCGGGTGTTCCAGTGGTTAAAATAAAATATTTCATGTATGATTTGGTTTTAGTGTTCCAATAGTTCGTCGATGATGTTACGCTCATTAGGGGGAATGAGCCAATGCTCCAACATTTGGTTTCAATATTCTAACAGTTCATCAATAATGTTCATAAGAAATAAAAAAAATATTGGTCGAAGAAATCAAATGTGCTCATGGAACAATTTGAGACTATTAATGAAACAATAAAAAAAGTATTAGTGGAATAAATAAAAATATTAGCAGAACAAATAAAGTAATTAGTTGAACAAAACAAAAAATATTAATAAAACAATGGTGCATAACTTTTGAATTGGGTAGGAGGGAATGAATCGGGTGTTCTAGTGGTTAAAATAAAATATTCCATGTATGATTTGGTTTTAGTGTTCCAATAGTTCGTCGATGATGTTACGCTCATTAGGGGGAATGAGCCAATGCTCCAAGCATTTGGTTTCAATATTCTAACAGTTTATTAACGATGTTCCAACAATTCATCAATAATGTTCATAAGAAATAAAAAAAATATTGGTCGAAGAAATCAAATGTGCTCATGGAACAATTTGAGACTATTAATGAAACAATAAAAAAGTATTAGTGGAATAAAAAATATTAACAGAACAAATAAAGTAATTAGTTGAACAAAACAAAAAATATTAATAAAACAATGGTGCATAGCTTTTGAATTGGGTAGGAGGGAATGAATCGGGTGTTCCAGTGGTTAAAATAAAATATTCCATGTATGATGTGGTTTTAGTGTTCCAATAGTTTGTCGATGATGTTACGCTCATTAGGGGAATGAGCCAATGCTCCAAGCATTTGGTTTCAATATTCTAATAGTTTATTGATGATGTTCCAACAGTTCATCAATAATGTTCATAAGAAATAAAAGAATATTGGTCGAAGAAATCAAACGTGCTCATGGAACAATTTGAGACTATTAATGAGCAATAAAAAAGTATTAGTGGAATAAATAAAAAATATTAACATAACAAATAAAGTAATTAGTTGAACAAAACAAAAAATATTAATAAAACAATGGTGGAAAATGACATGAGAAAAAAAGACATACTACAACATTTGGCATTAAAACTCATTAGGGGGAATGGGCCAATGCTCTAAGCATTTGGTTTCAATGTTCTAACAATTTGTTGATAATGTTTCAACAGTTCATCAACAATGTTCATAAGGAATAAACATATTGGTCGAAGAAATTAAACGTGCTCATGGAACAACTTGAGACTATTAATGAAACAATCGAAAAGTATTAGTGGAATAAATGAAAAATATTAGTAGAACAAATAAAGTAATTAGTTGAACAAAATAAAAAATAATAATAAAATAATAGTGGAAAATGACATGAGAAAAAAAAGACATACTACAACATTTGGCAAGAAAACTGACTAAAGGACCAAACAAGTTAACAACAAAGGGAATTATAATCCGCTATTAGCCAGCTTAGTGGATTGATGAGCTAGGTTTTTACAGAGCACAGACACATGCTTTGACCGTTGAATAAATGAATTTACGTACGTGCGTACTCAGAGCGGCACGGTTTATATAAACATACCTAAGAGATACTGTTCACTATCACTTTCTATAAACAGTGCCTGGGAGATACTGTTCAGTATCACTCGAAAATAAGACGCCCTAAGATTCGAGCCCGGATGAACGGCCGCACGTCGGCAAAGCCACACCGACCGGCTAGCTCGGTCCTCCATTCCTCAGGCCATTCTCAGTGGAGAGTTTCATGGCGATGTTTCCAAGACTGCCACATCATGTAAAATGAAATGAAACATAGATGAAACATCCATTCTCAATGCATAGTTTCATTCTATTGTTTCATAGACATTTAATTTCATGACTCATATAGAGTTGGTAATCGTGCCAAGAGAGTTTCATCTAGATAAAACTCACTTTTTCTCTCTTCTTAAAAATGTTGCTATATTATCAAAAATACCTATGTAGCAGCCTATTAAATATAGATGAAACTCCCACTGAGACTGGTCTCACACGCTCGGAGAATTACCTGGAGGGAAGTGACAACTTCATGGCTTAACGGGCCTGGCAGCGCTCGGGCAGCCATTAATGGGCGTGGGCGGCATATAGCAAATCCGGTATCTTTAGGCCAAATTCATCCTAGCGATTAGAGTCTTAAAAAAAAACCCACACGATTCGGATTCTTATCCTGGCGATGTTTGGAACAAAAGCAGCTGTCGCCGTCTAGCAGCGGATGCCTGTTGAATTGATCGTGGACCGTGGAGCAACGAGCACGGTGGCAGGGCCGGCCGCAGGGACGCCTTGGTTTCGAAATTCTCCCTGCAAATTACCGTAGAGATCACGGATGAGCTACACTAGTATGAGTTAAAAATTTTATCGTGTAAATTAAGAAGTCATGCAAGTAAGTGATCATATACCGTTACCACTAGACGCGTAGTGCATCAGAAAAAGAGTTAAAGTAGTCCGGTTCAACGCAGCGCGTTTCAATATAGTCGAAATAGACGATCGTTCAACGTCTTTGAAAAGCAATCTTCGGAAGTCGATCTTCATCTAGCGGTAGTCGATCTACATGAGTCGATTGTCTTCTCGAATTATCCCAATCAGCACCGTAGCCACAGCAGTGTCTCTACCAAAATCCACATGCCCCAGAAATGGAACGCCGTGCGCCGGTGTACTAGCACTAGCGCGTACAGCAGGGCTTTCAAAGGAGGCAGTTAGGGTTTTGGTGAGTGATACAATTTCTCTTTTTCCCAAAATGCAATACATGCCTTTATATAGAGCCCCCGATCATATCCTTATCCATCATAAATAGAGATTATATCCTACTCAGAGAGGCTTTAATCGTATTCTTATCCAATAAGAGTAGAGATCATATCCCACTCGGAGTCTATTAGCTGGACCCTTATTATTTCAACCTGTTAAGTATGTGACCATATAGGTTCATGCATACTTGGTTGTAACCCGGAAACACATTTTTAATCACTAGTTAGTAGCGGTCCCTAACAGGATATATCGACCCTTAGATATACATAAAAATTAAACTAGATGAACCTTATGTAATATGATCTACAACCAGGTCTTACTTACGATCAGTTCATAACTCTTACAGCTAGTTTATATCGGTTACGACCAGTCCGTATCCCCATATGACTAGTCCGTAGACCAGATTGTAATATGTTCGATCAGTTCACAACCAATTAGTATGCCCACAAGACTAGTTCCTATCTGATCAGACTAAACAACATGTTTGTGTATTCTCTTTTTCCCTCACGATATTCGATCGAACTCTATGTGAGAAATGTGTTATCTATAGACTATTTAATCTTTTCTCGATCTAGTGATAAATAACTTCATGTGGTCGACTCATCAACCACTCATAGCATGGCTATACACTTCCTTTATTTGACCACATCGAGGGGCATAGAGATATCTCTTCTATTACATGGGAGGTGCAAATCACATATCTAATCAGTTACATTCCTCTGCATATTTCATAGCATATCTGAAAACTATCTTTATAACTACCTAATTATGAAGTAGTATTTGGCAATCCCTAAGTATACTATTACACATGTAAAAAACTATGATGATCTTAAATGCAAAGATTATACATCATCATTACTTGAGACCAATGGACGACACATAAAAACATAACAATCTCAACAATATCTTAATGTGAGTTAATACAACGCCATGTTTCGTAACATGTGTCCATATTATTGATTTGATATCCACATATCCATGATCCGTAAAACATGATCATCAATCAATACATGTGCTGATCTATAAATCATTATTATCCCACATAATGATATAAGATCAGATATAATTTAGAATAATATCAAAAAATAAATAAAGAGTTACATGAATAAATTACATACTTGTTGTTCAATATAAAAGACATTTATTTAATAAACAAAATAATATATTAAAAATCGTAAACATAGAAATAATACAATCATCTCTATGATTGCATTTAGGGTGTATCACTGACACTTACAACTCCGAGCGAAAAAGTTTTGGCAATCTATTCTTACGCAGAACGTGGCAAACATTAGTCTAAAAATAATAGTACGAGCATTTTTGTTTTTTTGCAGCGAATCAATCGAGGAGCGGCCAAAGAAAACAAGCGCTCCGGCTGGACCGCACGAATGTCGTTCCATTAGTAATGTACCAATGTAACCAATCGCATTGCGCGGTCAATAAGATGTTCCTGCTGTATATATCCTCGTGAATAATGTAATCATTCATGTCGTTTTGCACGACAGACGTGGCTGCGAGAACCTTAGTTACCTTTCACGTTTTCCCTTGATCCCCCCTTAATTCTCACCAGATTGCCAGAGCTTAGTTAGTAGTTACCCTGCAGAATTATTCATGAGGGCTAGCTTCCAATGGTTACCATTGTGCTGGAGGTATATATTTTGAGCTACAGATTATGTAGACTACCCAATGATAAAGAATTCTTGAATGTCTAGTAAGTTAGTAGATGCATATACGAGTATATTGGTAAGCCATTGCTGTCCAGAAATTTCAGCAATGCAGATGGGTAGCTGGTTTAAGTTTGAAAAGAAAGAAAGACCTAAGCAACTGAGCAAGTTAGTTAATTAGCTCGTACTTAAAGCTTCAATATGTTAACAAAGGTCTCTTGTAGCCAATCATAGCATCTTTCATGAACTGAACTAAGAGGGAAATTCAGAGGCACTACCTATGCAACGTTTGAGCAGCTCCTCCTATCAGACAGTTAATCTTACACTAATAATCCCCGTTCAAAAAAATCTTACACCAATGATCATCCAATTAATTATCGGAGAAAACCCACCGGAAAGATATGGCCCTGCAGATACTTTAGTTATGCCCACTGCTTTAAAAGAAAAAGAATGGAACATACGTGTACTAATCAACGAAGCACGTCATCTGAACTCTCCTGATAAATTGTTCAAAACAATGCCCCAGCGATAACAATCAAGTAATTTGGCGTTTTCATACCACCTCCATGAGATATACATGAGTTGAAACAATCATGCATATGCTGTTTGGTTCTTAGCTAGTCTTCTAAAGAGCCTAGGCAGGCAGAGGAGACGATTAACAACAGAAAAGGGAAGCTTTCACTCTGAATCCTGAGATATCTTTAAGCTCAATCTGAATCAAGCTTTAGTCTGATCTTATCTATGCCTCTACATATAAATATACACTATGAGCCTATGAGCCAATGACAAGATCATAATGAGATGTACTTTCAAGTTAATGGGTTGGCATGATTTTATATCTTACTAAGCATATATAGCTGATTATGAGGCTTTAGGTATTTGTTACATTTGCCTTAATCAAAAGCCATATTCCCTGTAATCATTAACTTGGAAAATGTCCAAAAATTTGCAAGTGCTGTCACGTGTAGGCTCCCTCCTTTTTAAACAGGAGCTAGCGTCCTTATTTTCACGAGAGTCGAGTAGTAGTCACGACCAACACAATGACCTGATGAACACATTGACTTGGGTCCACGGGTCAATAGCTGCTACAAAACTTAGCGAAAGGATTCGATTTGCATTGTATACAAAGTGGATCGTTAACTAATTGGATTTGGATTGTATAGGAGATCAAATAGTAGAGGCTAGCTACAAATTTGCTAGCTCTGCAAGTGTGCAGAAACAGGAATGTTCGATTCGGCCAGAAAAGAGTGCCATATCGAATCAATTCTGTGAATTCAACATTTTTATATGCACAAACTGCTTCTCCAAAAGAATTTGCTTTCGATTTATCATCTAAAAAGCAGCGTATATCAGAATCAAATGCCCGTCTCTTTTCCTCTTCGACTTTTTGGCAGTTGGGGTTCTCCACTGACCACTGACAAATGGATAGCTCCTTGCATGCGGAGGACAAAATCGTCAGTTAGTTGCGCATCAGGTCCTGAGACAGAGAATATGGATCATCGCATTAGCCAAAAAAAGCAGGAACAAATTTAACCATACATGTCGCTTGCTGTGATGCCCGTGCTATTATTCAGAACATAACACCAAATAATGGATTATTATTCTGTAAGAACACTAACTTATCAAATAATCAGATACATCAGAGTTACATAGCAAAACAATAAGTAGAGACTTTGCAATAATACAATAACTAGCCATACATGGCTAAAGTCTTTAATACAAATATTATATACATAAGGAGATGCGTATTATCTATATACCCCCAACCACAACCAGGGTTCGGAAACGGGTGGTTATAGGCTGGTAACCGGATTTCCTGGTGGGCACCAGGAAATAAAAAACCGACTGGGTTTTTTCAATGTGTATTTATATTTGTGAGTCTTTTGTGACTAAGTAATACACCTCCTAGGTAGGTTTAGACCTGTTTTGTTCTGCATTACCTATTGTATGAGCTAAATATGCATTGCAACATCCCAAATTCAATTTTTTTTTTGTGTTTTCCCCGGTTTTTAGTGGGTTTTCCAGTTTTAATGGTTTCTATGGTTTTTTGGGCTATAACCAGCCGGTTTTTCCAGTTATCAGTTTCAAATTTTAAAACTTGAAATTTGGTCGGTTTTTCCCCAGTTTTGCTGGTTACAGGCCGGGAACTGGTACCAACCCCCCACCAAGATTTAGGCTGGTATTGGGTTTTTTATTCTTGCCCCCAACTCTCTAAGACAAAGTACTAAAAGTCACCGACTTGTCCCAACTGCTGAATAAGGTGTCCACCTTACCCTTGTTCTCGATATGATCACCCTCATCCCATGCGGCATCCTTGGAGACTGTAAACCCCACGTCCAACCTGAGATAATCCCTAACTGGACTGGGGTTTATAGAAGAAATTTAATAGGAAGGTTGAGTATAATGTACTCAACAAGCATTATTACCAACAAATGCAATAGTATGACTCATCTCTTCATAATCAAATCTCATGTTACATCTCTTCCTCAATAATAAAATAAGTTATTAAGTTAAAGAGAAAATTTGCATGTTTTAGTATTCCAAATACTACTAGTCACCCTGGTGAAGAAAAAGAACCACTACAACAGTAAAGGTCATTATAGACGGTTCAAAAACATCATCACGGATGGTTTTGTGAGCCGTCTGAGTTTATGTGTCAGTAATGACATAAGGTCATCACAGACGGTTTCCAAACTGTCTGTAATAAGTCATAACGTAGACGATTTTTAAAAAATAACCATCTGTGATGTGTAGATATCACAGATGGATTTTAATTATAACCGTCTGTGATACATGCACATCACATATATTTTTTAAATAACCATCTGTAATATTGATATATCACAGACGATTAATAAAAAACCGTCTGTGATGTGTTATCATAGGAGGTTTTTAAAAATAACTATTTGTGATATTATTAATCACTATTTTTTGTTTTTCATATCTTCCACATGCACCGAAAATAGTACATATATGTTTTGTGGTAACACTAACATATGTAATCTTGCACACCCCACAGATTAAACGAGCTAGAAATAAAGTCAGATCATATATCACACTTAGACTTCAAAGGACATAAAGCAAATCACACACTGGTTATATATTGTTGGTGTGAATATGAGTACTATCAGATTCAATGATTATTATATAATTGCTTTTATTTCTATTTGGAATTGATATTTAAGAGCATTAGCAATTCATCTTCGAGATATTGACATCAAAAGGGCATAATTGAAACTTAAGCCAAGGTATTCATCCTTGGGACATATATTGATGAAACAACAATAGAACAAAAAAGATAATTGGTAAACATGATGATACATTATTCATTGCCATATCATAAACAAAAAAGAAGAATATTACATATGGCATGCTCAGGGAGAAGGTGCACCAAGGAGAAGGCGGCGTGCTCGGGGAGGAGGTGCACCAGGGACGAGGCAGTGTGCTCGGGGAGTAGGCACGCCAGGGAGGACGCAGCGTACTCGGGGAGGAGGCCTACTCGGGGGAGGCAGTGGGCTCAAGGGAGGAGGCGACGGCTCGGGGAGGAGGCGCACTAGGGAGGAGGCGGCATGCTCAAAGGAGGCGGCGGCAGTTCGTGCTCAGGGAGAGTTAGAGAATATTAAGCGTTTGAGTGGGGGAACGGGAAAACCCTAGAGTTTGAATATAAATAGGTCAGATATCATGAACGGTTCTAAATTAGAATCGTTTGTGATAAATACACATCACAGATGGTTCTAAAGTAGAACTGTCTATGATAATACACATCATAGATGGTTCTAGATGCATTCTCATACATAAATACAATTCACATATATGACACATTCTCATATACATAAATACAAATTCAGTAATAGCTCAGGAGTAAATATGTATTACTTCATTATTTTTTACCGATCAGTAATGCCGTCATGTTATTATACCAAGACCGTTTACATATATAGAAGACAGTAAATACAAATTCAAACAGCGTGGTTAGTCACTTCTTACAAAGACTAAAAAAGTAGAAACATAAATAATCAAAGTTTTGATCTAGTGGCGGAGGTAGCATGCTATCTCTGTCTTCAAAACTTTGCAGGTGATGTTGTCAGCATCAGATGGTTCAGAATCATCAGCGAACGAAGCCCGAAATACATCCACCCACTGATGCATTCGTTCGAGTTTCTCCCGAAGACCCTCCAACTGATGAATCAAGTCGAATTAAGCCCATAGGTTCTCTTCCCTTACTTGAGGGGCCTCGGCAAGGTTGACTCAGTCGCCCGCTGCCTCGAGTAAGCAGTCCAAGCAATGACAAGCCTCTTGGAGACGTGCAATGTCATTGTGGAGGATCACGATGATGGTGAGGTTAGCTCGTCGGAAGTGGAAGACCAACCGTAAGATGTGGCGAAGGAGGATGTCAAGACGGTAGAAGGTGGTCGTTACCTGCTTCGACAAATCCTTAGACATAGGAGGGAGGACACTATTGGCATAGTATCCTTACGTAACATCCACCAGTGTACGGCCGGCAAGGTGCTCATACAGGATGGCCAGATAGGCCATCAATGCCGGCGACAAAAGAAGAGGTTAGAGCCATTTGTTTGTGCTTGAGAGTAGATCAGCGATGTGGAGATTCATCTTCGGTGCATGGCAGATGATCATTTTTATAAAACAAAGAATAAATTCGGCGCGTGAGATGAAGGGACGCATCAGGTACCCGAAAAAAAGAGATGCATCGGGGAGCCGAAATGCCATATTCATGCATAGAAGAAATATATCATAAACGGTTCCAACCACAGACCATCTATGATATGTAATTATCACAGATGGTTCATATTAATAACTCTATGGTAATATCACATACGGTTCTAATTAAAAACCGTATGTGACATGTACAATTATCACATACGGTCCTTATTAATAACCATCTGTGATAATTGCATATCACATACAGTTCTAGCCATTGCAAGTAACATAGATAGCCACGCTTGTAAAACTGGCTGTGATAATTCGAACATATACTGTACTCCATGAACCATCTGTGATTAGACATCTAGTATAGCTTATTTTGTAGTAGTGAATCCCAGTCGATCTTCATAGCCTCCAATCCAGGAGACAGCCACGCTACTCACCGTGGCTCTAACAGGCCAAGGTAAGGACTAGCTCCCCTTTCCCTTGCTATTCTCCCTAGTCGATTGGTGAGGTCATCCATGATGTGGTGCTTATCAGTGAGATTTGGGGGGATGAATGGGGACAAGGTTATGGGGCATTCTACTTGATTTGGTAGGGTCAATGATGGGTTGGTGGCGGTGGTCCTCCCACACGCATGTGCTCTCCTGGTGGTTGGCCTCCTCCTCTTCGGTCTTCTTTGGTTCCAGCCCCCTCCTCGTCCTAGTGCCATAGTGGACATGGTCGCCTTCTCCTTGATTCTTTCCCAACTCCTCTTATGCTCCCTCCCCCTTCTCTTACGCTGCTGGTGTAGCTTCAAGCCACAATTTACTGTGCTCACGCCTTTGCCTGGATGGATCTAGGAGGGGGTGGTGAAGTTTTGAGGGCATCGGTGCAAGCGCTCTCTCTTTCTCTCTCTGGTAGCTTTGTGGAGTGGATGGAATGCGTTCTCTCTCTTACTTAGCTGTCTTCCTTCTTACCATCCTCCCTCTCACATTCTGCTGTGTGCGGTGGGGTTACTCTTATGGACCGAACGTCCTTGGGATGTTTTTGGCACTATAGCTCGATTTTCCCTTCTATGAAGGTAAGTGCGATGAAATTTAAGTGGGTGTTGGCATGGTTTTCACCGGATAATGAAGCCCACTACAACGAGAGGTGCCAACTGGCTCTGAACGGTCCTAATATCTCGATGAGGGCTATAGTTCGATGTTCTAAATCGGACGGGTTCTGATGGTAATCTTCTTCTTCCTCTCGTATTTTCTTTTTGGATGGTTGTTTCCCAGGTTTTTGGTTTATTTTACCAATGCATGTCCTTGGTGTCTACTCAATTCTCATGCCACCTACGGCTTACTTTGACAAACAAAATTGTAACTAAATGTGTATTGTATGTATTCGAGAATGTATGATGTACGATAATAAATATTGTATTCATGTGTTTTAATTATTATGATGATGTAGCCGATACCATTGTATTATAGTTTGATCTTGTCACTTTGTGCTCTATTAGTATTTGAATGTTGTGAGGTTTTTCTCATCTTTAGGTCATTAATGTAGTCGAATTACTTTCCTAGGTATTAGTATTGTATTATAGTTTGATCAGATTTACTTTCCTAGATTAAATCTTAGATCGAATCAGTTCGATCCGAACATTGACCGCACAGTGAGGGACCAAGAAAAATGCTGGAACATTTCATATGTCGCGTAGCTAGAATCCGAGGAGCGAGTATTGGAGCTTAGCTCAGCAAATTAGGTTAGGCTCATCATCTCCAGGAAAGATCAAAGATATGCCACAGCCATGCGTGCAACGTGTGGGTCAATACTCAATACTGTAGTGACAACTCACAAGTCATAGCCATACCAACAACTAATCGTATTTGTATATGTGTACACGCAGGCCAGCTTCACTCATTGTGATACACGGGCCATATACATGTAGCACGCTCGTTGAGAAAGTACTGGCTTATCGCATGCCAATTATAAAGCAAGAAGGTCTAAACGACGTCGTTAACAAACTGTATTTCTGATGTGCATTCTCCAAATGGTTTTTTCCCAGATGCTGCGTTCCAAGCCAGATTAGGTTTACCGACATGTTGGGCATGGCTGTCCCCGCGTACGTCCGAAGGAGTTAGGCATCATGAGTGCCGCGGTTAATTTGATATCAGGGACAGAGGATACGCTCCAGATTTCTTCGTATTTGTTTTGTATTTCCGGTTAGTTTCAGGCGCAATAGCAGTGTTACAGATTGCATAAATGATTTTCTTGTCCCTGCAGGGATAGGGACATTTTCGTAGAAGATTGGTGATGGAGAACTTAGTCCTGCTCCTAATGGATTAAGTACCTAATTTGGTCTCATCTTTTAGCCACACTCTCATGACAAGCCTGTGTAAGCAAGTCACTGCAGTCTTTTGGTCGATCAAAAAATAGTACCGGTGTTGGTGTCTGTGATGTATCCCTTTAAGGCAGGTGTTTATATTCTTTTCTCTTTGAAATGAATGGCAGAGCTTGTGTCTTTCTTTTTTTATATATAGTACTAGTTTCAGCGTAAGTGCGTAACTACTCCAACACGTACATTGACTGACCGTAAACTAAGGGCTATACTATACATAGTCAATGAATTAATGATATGTAACATGGAAGGAGCCTAACTCTCTTTGTTTCAGCACCCGCTGATGCATATTAGTCTAAGCATAAGTTACATGAATGACCTCATACCACACCTAAATAATTGCAGAAATTTAGAACACATTTTAGAGACAAATATGCAAAGGCTTTACCCACATATATCAGCAGTATGTTAGCACCAAAAGAGAGTTTGACGAAGGAGATGGGAATGGGATAGCAACAGATGCTTTGCGCACATATATCAACAGTATGCTAGCAGCATAAGAAAGTGACAAATAAGATGGGTTAGCCACAGATCCTTTGCCGACGTATATCAACGGCACGTTACCACCATAACAAAGCTTGACGGACAAGATGGGACAATGGTCGGGCCCATGTGTCATTGACGTACTCAATGGTACTTTGGCGAACTTCTAGGTTTTTTCTTATGGCATTTGGCTTACGCTATAATAACTAGCTTTAAAACAGTGTATTTACAAGTCAATTTAGTAGATACTGTACTGAATTTATCTATATCTACTAAGATCATATGTGAGTATATCTCTCTCAGTACTCTATCTTGTGAACAGTTAGAATTTAAAATTTTAAGCTAAAAACCATAAACCGGAGTAAAAAAAACCACCATGTGAATCTGCTGGCGGTACGAGAGAAAATCTCCATTTCATTTACCTGCAAGTAGAGTAGAGACACCAGTTTCACCTTGAGATTTCCAGGTAGCTACACGGCTGCTAGAATGAACAAGTATAGCGGGCCGGAACAAAAACAGAGGGACCACTAGTGCGTTTTCAAATCTTTTATTTCCAATGATTGGATCATCTTTGCAAGGACCGCGCAAATCTTCGCTCCCGGAAGCTCCTATAAATACCGTGTCCCCGTGCAGCAGCTCGGAGCACAGCACAGGTTCATACCACAGCCGCAGCACACAGTCTCAATGGAGAGCTCAGTTGAGAGCTGGTGGGTGCTGCCACTGACCTTAATCCCGGCCTTCTCCGGGCAGCACGGAAACACTACTACGCTTCTTGCCATAGCCACTAGCTTCGTCTACCTCGCCATCTTTGCGTGCCTTGCATGGGCAGGCGCTTCCCTGCTCTACTGGGCTCACCCGGGTGGCCCTGCATGGGGTAAGTATTGGAGGGGAAGGGGACAGAGCCCGAGGCCATGTCCGATCCCGGGGCCGAAAGGGCTCCCGGTTGTCGGCAGCCTCGGCCTCATGTCTGGGCTGGCACACTGTTCGCTGGCCGCCGAGGCTGCGCGCCGGCAGGGAGCAAAGAGGCTTATGGCGCTGTCGCTTGGCCCGGTCCGGGCCGTTGTCACGTCGCACCCGGACGTGGCCAAGGAGATCCTCGACAACCCGGCGTTCGCCGACCGGCCGCTCAACCACGCGGCGTACGGCCTCATGTTCCACCGCTCCATCGGCTTCGCCGAGCACGGCCCGTACTGGCGCGCGCTCCGGCGCGTGGCCGCGGGCCACCTGTTCGGCCCGAGGCAGGTCGAGGACTTCACGCCGTACCGCGCGCGCGTCGCGGAGGACGTGGTCGCCGCGCTGCGCGGCGCCGGAGCTGCCGTGGTGCAGGTGCGCGGCGTCCTCCGGCGCGCGTCGCTCTACTACATCATGCGGTTCGTGTTCGGCAAGGAGTACGACGTGTCGCGCGCCGTGCTGGCGTCCGGGAAGGAGGTGGAGGAGCTACTCGAGATGGTGCACGAAGGGTACGAGCTCCTCGGGAAGGAGAACTGGTGTGACTACTTCCCGGCGCTCGCCGCTCTCGACCCGCAGGGCGTCGGAGCACGGTGCACCGAGCTCATGCCGCGGGTGAACCGCTTCGTGCACGGCATCATCCAGGAGCACCGTGGCAAGGCGATCGCCGTAGGGGAGGAGCGTGACTTCGTTGATATATTGCTTTCCCTGCAGGAGAGCGAGGGGCTCGCCGACTCCGACATCGCCGCCGTGCTTTGGGTACGAAGAACCATGCACTTCATTACTACTAGACCAACAGAATAACATACACTTACGTACTAGAGCATCAGTTCTATTAAAAGGTTCATGACTGCATGCAAATCGTGCGTACTACTTTTGTTGTGATCGTAATCTGAAGAAAAAACAAAACCTTTTGAAAAGCTAGCATTCATGAAAAATTCCACCAATTTTTCTTCATTGTTTTTGTTTTTTATGTAGAAAGAATCATACAAACGGATGGTTGGTAGTTACAGTCTTACGGATCACAGCACTAAACGTGTAAATAAAATCGTTGTAATTTATCAGGAGATGATCTTTAGAGGAACAGATGCCATGGCCGTGCTCATGGAGTGGACCCTAGCCCGCCTCGTCCTCCACCGCGACGTCCAAGCCAACGCGCACCATGAGCTCGACGAGGTCGTCGGCCGAAACAACCCGGTCACCGAGTCCGCCGTGCCGTCCCTGCCTTACCTGCAGGCGCTGCTCAAGGAGGCTCTCCGGATGCACCCGCCGGGGCCGCTCCTCTCGTGGCGCCACAGGGCCATATCGGACACGTACATCGACGGCCACCTCGTCCCGGCTGGCACCACCGCCATGGTCAACCAATGGGCTATCAGCCGCGACCCCGACGTCTGGGACGCCCCGCTCGAGTTCCAGCCCGAACGGTTCCTCCCAGGCGGCAAGGCCCAGGACGTGTCCGTGCTCGGCGCCGACGGTCGGCTCGTGCCGTTCGGGTCCGGCCGGAGGAGCTGCCCGGGCAAGTCTCTGGCCATGACAACCGTGACCGCCTGGATGGCCACCCTGCTGCACGAGTTCGAGTGGATGCCGGCGTCCGGCACGGGCGCCGTCGACTTGACGGAGGTGCTCCGCCTGTCGTGCGAGATGGCAGTGCCGCTCGAGGTCCAGGTGCGCCCAAGGCGCAACGTGTGAAGCTGCAGCTAGCTTTGTTGCACCATGACTCCATCGTGTAAAGCTTCCCGTTAGTGAATAAGCAGCTGGTATGAAATGTGCACCAGCTCAGGTCAGTATTTGGTTCAGAGTTTTAACTTGCCTATGTATCATACTATCATCGAATGCGAGTATAAGTTTCCACATGGTGTACAAATTGCAAAATCTATCAAAGATTATGTTGCTGCTTGCCATGGGTAAATTTGCACGTGTTAATGGTTGCTCCCTAATCTTAGCAAGCTTTAATTTCTTTTTTTAATTAGTAAGCTTTAATTTCCATGAAACTGAAAGCGATAGCGAGTGCATTGTCGGCATGCCGTCTTGTCTCTTTGACCATGATAAGTTGATAACTGCCCGACAAATGTAATGTACATTACATTCTTTCAAGTTTCAAGAGAAAAGTAAGAGAAGGAAAACAAAATTGAGAAGAAACACTGGTTTCGGAACTCCCAGATTTGTGCCATGTAGTAAATATGATTTAGGTTAAGGTTTCACCCTCCAAAAATGGCTCAAGTAAAATCTAATGCGTCTAGCTTGCTCAGAATGTCAGATACTATGAATGATGGGGTCGAAGCCCAAGGCCCAATCCCAATAGTAAATAGGATGTATCAAAATCCATCTTCATATGAATAAGATAGCAGGACTTGACTTAGCATTGCAGATTTGCAGCTGGGGGGTCGAAGAGACTTGCTATACAGACGAACAAAATAGAGACGAACCACACCACCATTCTTTATTTCAGCAAGCCCAATTATTCGGCGTCGCAGCAACAAAAGGTACAGTTCCTCATGCAGAACACACACCCAACAGGGTTCCCCAACTCTATCAACAGGTACATAGAAGGACAGTCCAAACGATGCCTGTCTGGGGTACAAATTAGCTGAGCACAATGCACGACGGAACAGACCAAAACTTCCTCAAGCAGTCCATGACAGACATTCCACACAAGGGCTCACTTCTGCATGGATGTAGACACTTCAGCACGCATAAAGCAAAGTGATGCCAAAAGAGTCCATTGCAAGAGAAAGCATGGCGGACCTTGCACCGAATCACAACCCCAGCTCTGAAAGAAGTTTGCGCCACCTAGGAGTCTCCTCATCAAATATGTAGGTCAGCTTTGACACCAAAACTCCGCTGCCACCAATCTGCAGTTCCAAGTTCATGGCTATGCATAAAACTGTTGGATATATCATTAATACAAAGAACAATACAAGTTCAAAAAATATATATCAAGTACCATGTAGGTTCTAAAAATAAGTTATATTACGAGGTCTCAAGTACCATATAGGTTCTAAAAATAAGTTATATTACGAGGTCATACATCAGGTTCATCCATTGTGCTGACTGCAGCGAGAGAAGACAAAAAAAATCTCCTTTTTTGTTTCTTCTTACAGGAATGGATGAAAAGCTCCACACTTGCAACTGCTAGAATGGAGCTTATCCCCAGATTTAAAATTCTTAAACTCAAGGTGCAATATAGCAAACCTATTGCTTCAGGATAATTGCTTAGATATTTTACTTAGTTGAGAATAACCGTCTGCTTCAAACACAACATTACACAGTTGTCTTAAGAATAGAGTATTGCCAACAGGAAATTGAAAAAAGAGAGTAAATTACACCAGAGGTCACACAACTTATAAGATGGATACACTTAAGTCTCACAACTATCATTTTGCTTCCTTAGGTCACTAATTTTGTTGAGTGGTGCAAAGAGGCACCAAATGTGATCGAAACCAGCGTGGTCAAGACCAGTGTGGTCGAAAACCAGATAACCCTTTCGACCACATTTCGTACCTCTTTGCACCACTCAAACAAAATTAGTAACTTAAAGGAGCAAAATGACAGTTGTATAACCTACTTGCACCCATTTTACAAGTTGTGTGGCCTGTAGTGTAATTTACTAAAAAAAAAAAGATAAAACATCAAAGATGAGGAGGTAAATATTTCTGAAAAGAAGATGAGGTAAATATCTTACAGATCTCAGTTGTTGAATAGACTTGTAAAGCAACTTTTGTGGAACTACTACATTAATGGCATAGTATTCCACAGCAACCTTGCCATCACGTCTGCAATAGACTGGACTTATAGTTGGGCCCTGTTCACATCAAGATGGAGTAAATGAAATCATAAGCTTGAGTTAAAAAAGATAAGATTCACCTCCACATTTCAAACTACTGCAGTTTCAGTTATACAATCATGACAAAAGCTTTTGATACAAGTTTGCAATGCAAGATTAGTTTAATTTCAAGGGAACCTAAAAGACTAAAACTGGAATTTGGTTTAGTCCAAGGATGTTGCAGATGTCTTAATGTTAACACATTAGTATTGGATATATTACAGACCGCAATAGAAATGACAGATGTTCGCCAAGATTATAATGACAAAGATTAATCAGGTGTAGATATTAGAGCTCCTACAGTTGTATAACAAACAAAGCTATATTTTCAGTTATCGATGTAAATATTAGAGCTGCTACAGTTGTATACCGAACACAGTTATATTATATTTTCAGTTATGGATATTACAGCGTATGGTATGGTATAATGAATACAGCTCTATTTTAAGTATAAATACAAGCATTCTAGCATCTAGCCGCACAAATTGCGGGGGATTCATGGCCAGTTTTTAGAATATAATGTTTGTTGCTACTTTGAATATTTTTAATGATACCTGTAATCCACATAATGATGTTTGGCTGAGAACTCTCTCTGCCACTTCTTCTGCACTATTGCCCCTCATGTTTGCTGTGACCTTATATGATAATGGGAAGTTTGATAAGTTAAAGTAATTAAGCCAGTATAAATGTAACATAAACTATATAAAGAATTACCATTAGCTCCCCAGTCGCTGTGAGGTGAGCCTCTAATCTTTCGAGCATCTCATGAGTAACCTCCAACACACCTTGACGTCTGTTAAGAGATCTCCTACTTGCAACAAATGTGGCCTGTATAGTATTGGATATATAATAAACGAGCACAACTTCGCTTTGATAAAAGAAATGTCAAATAAAACTATTTCTCTTTGAGGCTTACCTGGCTTTCCAAAACTACTCCACCTTCAATTTCCTTCAAATTATTCTCACGCAAGGTCGTTCCACTACTCACGAGATCCACAATAGCATCAGCCATACCCATCTTCACGGGGGGAAAAGGAATTAGAAGTGTACATTACCCTTGATAGATTGTGTCACAACTCACAAGTTAGCAAATCAAGACTCAAGACAAGCATGCCAATATACCATATAGTAGCAAAGACAAGTCCCATGTTCATTATCATGTGAAGAATTGAAGCTTGGATCTATCATAATTTACATCCCGATCATATACGGTATACTCATACAGCTTTGTGCCACACTGACATCATAATTAATAAAGCAAGAACAAAAAAAAGTATAGCAGTACATATAATAATATGCAACACCCTAATTTGTGGAGAAAGAAATGACTAACTGTGTTATAACAAAATGTTGGCACTTGATTTCTCTCAAGATCTAAAGAGAAGCACTATGGTGGAACAGAAATGGACAACCTACAACAGTGTACCATCCAAATTTCAAAGATATACATTAAAAAATCAAATGCAAAAAAGAGAAGGGGAAATCACAAAGAAACAGAAGGAAATTAAATATAAAGAGAGCAATCTCACAGCAGGATATGACTCAAGAGCTCCATCACCAGCTAAAAACAAAACATGCTTGAAACCTTTCTCTCTCAAAAACTTAGCGCCTAGCTGCAGCACAATAATGTAACTTAGATCAATGATCAGCAAAGCAGTGTCCATGAGGGTGAGGGGGGGACTTGAACAAATTTAAGTTTGTTCAAAATTATACATATCCAAATCCTGTAACAACACGCAGTGGTCTTTCTTCTGTCCATTCCGGCATGTTTGCCAAGTCCTCTAGAGTATTTATGTTTTCAAAAATGCCTTCCTTAGGTACCTTGTCACAAAATATGACTGTTTCAGATATAAACTTCAATTAAGGAATAGCAAGGCTAGGACCGTGAATGCACTTGCATAATACCATACCGCAAGGGACAAATGACATTGTCCGAAATCGAGAGCATCATGAACAACAACTAAATCATCATTACCCTGCCACAGATAATATTAAATAAGTACAAGCATAAATCAAATAAAGTCTTGCTTGAAAAAATCAAAGAAAGTTTAAATAAAGAACATTATGGATTCAGTTAGTAGAAATTATATATAGCAGAAACTTCAAAAACTAATGGTATGCACAAACTGAGCCAAAAGATTTAACATTATTCCTCAGAAATTTACCTGCCCGTATTCACTGACTATGTCAAAACCCACAATACCAAGGTCAAGATCCCCTGACTGCAGTTTACGAACAATATCTTTGGGCCTCTGAAACCAAACCTCCAAGTTTGGGACCTGCACGAGGGGGAAAAAGTAGCCATTCAACCTATTCTCTCCCAACTTTAAAAGCATGGGCAGGACTGGAAAAAAATACAAAAACTATGCCAATGGTTTCATCAACAGCCAAATATTGTGAAAGGACATTACCCTAGTACAGTGAACACATGATTGCGGGGAGTATTTAACTAAAACATTGATACTTGCATTTATTCGGAGAGAAAAATGGCGACATTAATCAGAAGAAAACTGAAAAAGAACACACCACTTATTTGTGGACCCAGATTATAATGAGATATAGGCAGATATTATAATTCCACAACCCATATAACTCCCATTTCTAGACAGGAAAGTTTCAATACATACATTTACAGTACCTAGCTGACTGCTATGCCATTTCGCAGGATTTGCTGCCAGTTAACGGAAGGCATATATTGTAAATGCAAGAAGGTCAGAGCATTTACAAGTGAAACATTAGTGTAGGGACAACAGATGCCAAGCAACTTCTGTTTGGCGTTGCTCAAACATCAAAAAGGCTTGCCTATGAGCAATATTACGTGATTAACAAATCCAGGACACCGCAAGCTACACTGTTTTTAAACCCTACTACCGTGTCAAAGAATCAGGACCTAAAGGCCTATTGGTTCAATGCCTACTCACAGCAATTCGTTTTATACACGAATTTGGTAAACGGTGATGCAGAGAACATGGAGATGGAAACCTCACCTGCGGGATGTCCGCAGTGTATTGCCGTGGGTTGAGCTGCCTCACTGACAACTGGCAACTCTGCACCATCAGGCACAAACAGCACAACAACGACCAAATCAACAAAACCATCATAAAATTCAAACCCAGCAATGGAACCAGGCGTGGAGACGAAGTACGAAACCTTGAGGAGGCTTAGGGTTTGCTCGGACATGCGGCCCTTGCTGGGGAGCCCGATACGGACGACGGTGCGGTCTGCAGACTGCGGTGCCACCCCCGCCGGTTTAGAGGAGATGGCGGTCGCCGCCGCAGCCGACGCCGACGCCCGCGGCGCATGAGAGCCGCCCCTCCCCGTCGGCGAGGACCCGACGCGGAGGCTGGACGGCGGCGAGGGCGACGGGGAGCGAAGGAAGGCCGCGAAATCTAGCCGCGTCGACAGCATCGTCAACATTGCGCTCGCTCGGGTTTTTGCTCGCTCGGCTTTTGCTGCGGCGAAGCGTCAGGGTAGATTGCGGCGGCGACAGGGAGGGGAGTGGGTGCGCGGATGCGGGGGGTTTCAGAGGGTGCAAAATGGACGGCTGGTGGTGGGGGATCGGGGAAATGAGTTTTATCTATAATGACGCAGGCGCCCAGCTTATCTATAATGGATGGAGTCTTGGGGCCTGCGGCAAATAGATTACAGCCGTAGGTGGTTTTTTTTTCCCTTAAGAGTGAACATTGTATTAACGAACTGAATATTAATATACCCCTTTTTGGTTTTTGCCCTCCCCTTGCGCTTCTCCCCGCCCGCACCACGAGTCCGCGACTCGCCGCGACGGCGACGGCGAGCTCCGCGGCGGCGGCGCGGGGCATAGTCGACTCCGCCGGGGACCCCGTATGGGAGGCCATCAAGTCGGAGGCCAAACCTGAGGTGAGCATGGTTCAGAACATCGCTCTTATGGATTGATCGGAGCTTTGCTTGCGTCTGTTGGATTTGATCGCAGTTTTTCTGCTTTTGTAGCATACTGATGGTGAATTTGGGGTTGGAGTGAGGAAAAGTTATTTTTTTAAGGTGGTTGTGTTTGGGTTCGATGGGCTTTTGCATTTTCTCGGGAGTTCTTTTTGGTTAGATTAACTAATTTTAGGTTTCGAGGTGGCAAAAATGCTACAACTGGAGTGTGTTTGTTCTTTGAGTGGAGTAGCTTTCTAGCGTTTGAATTTGATCGCATTGTTGTCTGCTTTTGTGTGGAGTGCGCAAGCGCTACGTTTTTTAGTTTGATGGAAATATGGACTGGTCTTGATGTTTTGTTTATAAAATTTTGTTGAGATGCCAAAAATGCTATTTATTAGTGTATTTGTTCTGCTGAATTAGTTAATGTGCAATAGTTGCTAGTCAGTTTAGCCGAGTAATTCAGGGAGGCAAAAGTGTCATCAATTGCAACTCTAAAGAAAAGGAAAACTGTAATACCCGTGGAAAAGCAAGAGAAGTAAAGTCCCATTTGGTCACCAACACTGCTAGAAAAATGTCAATCGATAGCCACATGGCAATTGTAAGGGGACAGCATAACCCATCGAGATAGCATGGCCACAGGCAAAATAGCACACGCAGCCAGCCGAATAGAGGGGAAGAGAAGAGAAGGCACAGCACGACAGAGCCAACAAAACAGCAGAGTAAAAGAGAGGGGAGAAGAAAGCCACGGCACCAACAAGCCAACTTCTATTCTCCTTTCTTTCATTCCCATCCCAAACCCCCGAAACCACACAGCCACAGATCGTCAATCACGACAAGGCCAATTTAGAGCAAGCTGACTAGAAGCAAGAAGTCAGCAGGAAGCAAGACCACAAGGCCTGCCATAGGAGGAGGCCGAACATAGCCCAGTCGACACACAACCGACCAAGGAAGTGATTGCCGAGGCCAAGCCTCCATCCTTTCCCAAAGCGCCTCGACAATCAACCGATAAATGTAGCCCACAAACCACTCTAGAAATAGCATCAATTTTTCAAGTTTAAGCCATGCATGCCCCATAGATAATAAGCAACCATCCGATTGTCACATAGCATTACTGAGGCACCATGGAGCCACAGCAGAGAGTACCAGCCGAAAGTAATAGAGGTAGAAGAGAATAGGAGTAACGGGGGAGGATGAGGAGCCAGATCAGAGCCGACGGGTAGTAGCCTTGACATAGCACCGACTTAGGGTTACTAGGGGGCAGCACGTAGGACTCGAACGATGAGAAGTCAAAGTCGACGAGGGCCGAAGAAGCCGGAGTAGAGGAGGCCGACGGCACTAGCAGCAAGGACGATCGAGAGGAGGTGCCGACGGCGGCGGAGCCGTGTGACGACTTGAGGCGGCGAAGCCACAATGAAACGAAGTCGAAGGGAGGAGACGCCGAGCGGAGCCAGCGGTGGAGGTGCTAGACCCATGAGGGGCCACGGCGACATGGCGCCAAGGGGCTGGAGGCACAGTGCAGAAGCGGATCTAGATTGGTGTGAGGAAACGAGGAGCCAAGAGAGAGAGAAGATGAGGAATGAGGCGAGTCGGCCGGCAAAGAAAGGAATAAAAGAAAGAGGCCGGAAAAGAAAAGGAAGAAAAAGGAGAAGAAGGAGAGAAAGGAAAAAGAAGAGAAACACGTACACATAAGATTTATCCACGAATATAGACAACGCGATCTCTAAATTATGGCTGTTTTGAGTACCGAGACCACAAAAAGGTGTCCGATGAGGAGGGGATTGTTTGTGTTGGGTTGTACATATGGAACGGTGTCATACATCTATATGCGCATATGGCTTAAATGTATTGAGACTAGGTAATACTTGTACAGGTGGCGGTTTGGTTTTGGGTGCTGTTCACGTATCGTCCGTCAGGTTAACAGGCAAGTGCATGGTAGAATAATGGATTGTAATGAATGCCTGATATTTGTTTTATGTCATGATTTATACAGTGCCATGAAATGATTTTCCGGCTTATCTGTTGATTATACTGTGATGAGAGGTGCTTATGATCGAATATCAACATTTGAAGAATATTGTGTTTGCATTGCACCATAAGCATCATGAAATCCCTACGACGGTAGACATCCCACACGGTGAGAATATCAGAACCTACTTCGATAGGCACCTCTAAGGATAGAGGAGAGGGGTTGCTGCGCAAGACCAGTGACAAAAGATGGTATTGATAGCATTATAGAGTAGGCGGTAGCACTTTGGGCTCAAGGGATGGGCGGTGTGTTACGCTTGGTATCGAGCAGCGTTATGTCCGTGGTGAATAATTTGGTTTAGGGTTAGATGCAAACCAGCCATAAACATGAGCTACATACATCTGAGTTTTGATTGTTGACTCATCTGTTTCAATATTATGTATTTCCCTCTATCTTATTGTCATATTTGGCATCATTTTATTGTTTTTGTAGTTTTGCTCGATGATCGACGGTGCAATATTCACAATTCACAAAGCGGACAAGGAGCCTATTTTAAGTAGCTTCTTGTACGCCAAATGTATTGTCCCGTGACTATCTGGACCGGGCATTGAGCTTTGTCCTTGCAAACAGGCTCAAGATCCAACATTGCTTGCAACTCAGCTAATTGACATTTTTAATGATGTTATGATGAACAACAAAGATATACGCCGTTCCATTCGCCTTGATGCTCAGGTGAGTCCACTATTGTTCTGCTGAGGTACCATGTTTGCATGTTAATTTATTCTGTATCATCCCATTAATGATCTTTTTACAACTATGGAACTGCTGTTCCAATTCAGACCTTCAAAGACAGAGATCCTGCATAGCTGGGCGCTATTATACTTAAAAGGTATGTATTTGCTATATTCATACCATATTGCCTTGTGGGTAGTGATGTTCCTTTCACTGAGTAGTATAGCTTTCCCCATTTTGGTGGTTCCTCCTTATAACCTTGCACATTTTACTCCTAACATTTTGGTCATTGTTATCATTCAACATTCTTGCAGACATATGAGTTTGATTTCTTCAAACTCTCATGATTTCTTAAGAAACACTTTTTTTGTTTTAATATATCTTTCTGTTTGAGTAATATTTGCTATCATATTCGTTTCAGGTTTTTGCAGTGGATATACACCCAGGTATGTCACTGTTGTATCATAATATCTGTTCAAAATCCACTCTTACTTTTCTGCTATTGTTTTTTACACCCAAGCGTTGTATGGTGCTAAAGCTTGTCTAATTACCTTTGCTGAACTATTGTTTGTTGCCTTTTCTAGCAGGTATGGGTTAGTTATTTGGAAAGGTGTACCTCATGTTACCCTAATTGACAGCTCAATTTGTACCATGGTTTCGTCTTTTGGGGGACATTCATAGTCACACCAAACAATTGTTTATATTTTTTTGCTGAATCTCTTTTGCACATATGTGGCTGCAGGCATTTCATTTATAAATTCAGAAGTATTAACTTCTTAACTATATAATCTCATGTTTAGTTGAATTTTAGGACATGTAGGATTCTTATTCACCAAAAAATATTGCATAGCTATTACGAAGCCTGAAGATTATATTGATCAGACTAAATTTTGAGTGAAAGTTAAATATAGCCATATCAAAGAATAATAGAAAATCATCAAAAGAAAATAAAGTATTATCATCTTAGTAAAGTTTCAGGTCATCATTAGCCGTTAATGCTATTCAGGGGTCACGGGGTTTGCAAGTTGCAACGGGTGCTTCTCCCTTTTGAGTTTTTTTAACAGTTAAATCCTGATCATTAGTGGTTTCTTTTGTCATGTTTTTGTATCTTTGGCATTTTATTCTGTTTTGCCTAACATTCTTTATTACTAAATCTTTAGCTGCCAAAATTGGGGAGGGAATATTGTTGGATCATGGAACAGGTCTAGTCATTGGTGAAACTGCCGTTGTTGGAAATTGGGTTTCATTAATGCAGGTGCCCATGCATAACTCAATTATTGTTATTTCTGATTTTTTAAAATAAAGCAATTCTTCTCAATAAAATTTCAATTCCACAATTTCCATAGCGAAGAAAGGAAGGAGATCTCAGACTTTCTTACGTTGGCGCGGCGAGAAAACGAAAGGGGCAAAGAATTCAGCTCGGATTCCGGCGGTTGTGTGTGGAAGGAGAAGGAAAGTGAAGAAGATGAGTCTGACCGCTGGGCCCGAATGTCGGCGAGAGGTGGCAAGGCGCGGGCGTGGAAGCAAGCTGGCGTGCAGTGTGGGCCGAATCGACGTGGGGAGGAAAAGAGAGAGAGTTAAGGCCGCACTGGTTGGGAGGGAAATGGGCTGAGTGGGTGTCGGCCCGATGGAGATTTAAAGATTTTAAATCGATTTTTGATTTTTATGAAATACTAAAAATTCAAATAAGCTTAGAAGAAATACCAAATGGAGTCAAAAAATTCTGTAAAATTTAGAGAAATCAACCAAGGCATTTTGGACTCACTAAAATTATTTTCAACTTAAAGTTGGTTTTTATTTTTACACAAAATACTTTTTAATTCAAGAGAGCAAGAAAAACCTTTTTAATTGCAGGAAATTAGGAAAAACTTTTGAAACTCGGGTGAAACCAAATTTATTTTTATTTTTACTTTAATTAAATTTATTATTATTATTTGAAATAAAAATCTAGAGTGTGACAATGAGTGGCGGGCTTACCCTCCACACTGGGCCCGTGACATTGACCTCGTGCCTCACCGCATTCTCCTCAACCCTCGCGTACTCTTCCATTTTTATTGAAGAGTTTGGCCACCATCTTTATGGGTTTCTGGATGTTGTACTCCACAAGAGGCCCCTTCTGAAGGCCTCGGATGGCGGCATTGATGATTGTCATCTCGTTGACATCTTTAACTTGGCATCTAACTTTCGCAAGGTGCTTGAAGTACCCTCGCAACTTCTCTCAGGGGTTTACTTTATCGTGAAGAGCTGGTCAATGTTAGCCCGTTCCGTATAGATATCTTGAAAATTATTGTACATGAAATCGTGAACCTCTTCCCACATGTAGATGGAACCGGTAGACGCGTAGCAACAGCCCCTTGGTCTTCATCGAGTTGTTTCCCTCCACGTCTTCGATAGCTGTCTCGTAGACACGTAGGAACTCGCGGAGGTTAGTGTGGTCCTTGTAGGCCTCCAATGTGAGTATCTTGAAGTCCTCTGGCCAAACGCACCACTGTCGCCCTGCATTGAGGTGGCGTCTGGACTCTTCGTTCCTTCCATGACTGTCTCCATTGTGGCGGTGGCAGGGGGCTGGTTCGCAGCAGCCCGCATGGCCCTCCATAGATACGTCGCTCGCTACAACGTCCCACAAATAGACTCCAGCTCTCCATCGCCCATGCCCGACAGCGACACTAAGGAGCCCTCGACTTGCTGCGTGGTAATGGCGAAGGCGCCCGGGTCGCTAGAGGTTGCCACGGTGACGGCGAGAGCACCGAAATTGCCGGGGGCTATTGAGGTAGGGTCCTCCATTTGCGACGTCGTCCACGCTGCATCTTGCACCGCTGCCAGAGGGCCATCTTCGTTGCCAACCATGACGCCGACCGCGGTTGCCCCAGTGTGTCGCTGCCATGGAGGTGGGATGCCCTCAACCACCAGCTTCCTCGCGCCCATGGCTGTGGTGACCTTCCTTTCCTCCGAGACCGACGTCGCCTTCCTCTTCGGCGCCATTAGGCCTAGGCGTTTTGGATTTGACTTGTAGTTTCTATGCCGCTCCCCACATGTGGTATCAATTATTGTGGTTATGCGCCAAACAGTTATTATAGGGGCTTCAGGAGACCTAAGAAGGGCACCCGGAGCCTAAAACTGAAGAGAGGGGAGAGGCATAGAGCAGATGCATTGTTCTCAACCTTGACTTAGTTTTTTTCTCTTGAAAAATGTTCTGTCCCCATAGTGACTGATGGGGCCATATTTATAACCATAGGTGAAGGTACTTACATAAATATTTTTTTTGGGATCTTTACTAGTGTAAACAAACATGTCATTTTCTTAGTATGACCTAAATGAACCTACCTTTTAGTTACATATATACTTAGATTTGCATATGATAGATCGGTTGGACTAAGATAGGCCACTCCCCAACAGAGCCAACTGCAAGTATTTTTTTTTTTAAAAAAAAAGAGAGATTCCACTAGCACGCTGCCGTGACGTACGTTCTAAGTCAATAATGGTCGCATCTTGTGCGTTCCATCTTTTAATCTAATACTATAATGGACACCTGCACTTAATTAGTGCAGGCAAAAGATGACCGGCCCTGTTTGGCAGCTGGCATTGCTGTGCTTCCAAAGATGCTTGGCTTTATAAAAGTCGCATACCTAGTCATCGTGTTATCCTATCCCTATCCTCCGTGTATCACACCATCACTTAGTGCAGCTGCTTCCAGAGATGCTTCGCTCGTCATGTTCGTAAAAGTGGCTTACTTCGTCGTCGTGCTATCCTATCCCTGTCTACCTTGTATCACTTGGTGCAAACCAAGGGCTGTTCACGTATCGTCCGTCAGGTTAATAGGCAAGTGCATGGTAGAATAATGGATTATAATGAATGCCTGATATTTGTTTTATGTCATGATTTATACAGTGCCATGAAATGATTTTCCGGCTTATCTGTTGATTATACTGTGATGAGAGGTGCTTATGATCGAATATCAACATTTGAAGAATATTGTGTTTGCATTGCACCATAAGCATCATGAAATCCCTACGACGGTAGACATCCCACACGGTGAGAATATCAGAACCTACTTCGATAGGCACCTCTAAGGATAGAGGAGAGGGGTTGCTGCGCAAGACCAGCGGCAAAAGATGGTATTGATAGCATTATAGAGTAGGCGGTAGCACTTTGGGCTCAAGGGATGGGCCGGTGTGTTACAGTTGGTATCAGAGCAGGCGTTAGGTCTGTGGTGAATAATTTGGTTTAGGGTTAGATGCAAACCAGCCATAAACATGAGCTACATACATCTGAGTTTTGATTGTTGACTCATACTGTTTCAATATTATGTATTTCCCCTCTATCTTATTGTCATATTTGGCATCATTTTATTGTTTTTGTAGTTTTGCCTGATGACTGACGGTGCAATATTCACAATTCACAGGCAGACAAGGAGCCTATTTTAAGTAGCTTCTTGTACGCCAGTGTATTGTCCCGTAACTATCTGGACCGGGCATTGAGCTTTGTCCTTGCAAACAGGCTCGAAGATCCAACATTGCTTGCAACTCAGCTAATTGACATTTTTAATGATGTTATGATGAACAACAAAGATATACGCCGTTCCATTCGCCTTGATGCTCAGGTGAGTCCACTATTGTTCTGCTGAGGTACCATGTTTGCATGTTAATTTATTCTGTATCATCCCATTAATGATCTTTTTACAACTATGGAACTGCTGTTCCAATTCAGACCTTCAAAGACAGAGATCCTGCATAGCTGGGCGCTATTATACTTAAAAGGTATGTATTTGCTATATTCATACCATATTGCCTTGTGGGTAGTGATGTTCCTTTCACTGAGTAGTATAGCTTTCCCCCCATTTTGGTGGTTCCCCTCCTTATAACCTTGCACATTTTACTCCTAACATTTTGGTCATTGTTATCATTCAACATTCTTGCAGACATATGAGTTTGATTTCTTCAAACTCTCATGATTTCTTAAGAAACACTTTTTTTGTTTTAATATATCTTTCTGTTTGAGTAATATTTGCTATCATATTCGTTTCAGGTTTTTGCAGTGGATATACACCCAGGTATGTCACTGTTGTATCATATTATCTGTTCAAAATCCACTCTTACTTTTCTGCTATTGTTTTTTACACCCAAGCGTTGTATGGTGCTAAAGCTTGTCTAATTACCTTTGCTGAACTATTGTTTGTTGCCTTTTCTAGCAGGTATGGGTTAGTTATTTGGAAAGGTGTACCTCATGTTACCCTAATTGACAGCTCAATTTGTACCATGGTTTCGTCTTTTGGGGGACATTCATAGTCACACCAAACAATTGTTTATATTTTTTTGCTGAATCTCTTTTGCACATATGTGGCTGCAGGCATTTCATTTATAAATTCAGAAGTATTAACTTCTTAACTATATAATCTCATGTTTAGTTGAATTTTAGGACATGTAGGATTCTTATTCACCAAAAAATATTGCATAGCTATTACGAAGCCTGAAGATTATATTGATCAGACTAAATTTTGAGTGAAAGTTAAATATAGCCATATCAAAGAATAATAGAAAATCATCAAAAGAAAATAAAGTATTATCATCTTAGTAAAGTTTCAGGTCATCATTAGCCGTTAATGCTATTCAGGGTCACGGGGTTGCAAGTTGCAACAGGTGCTTCTCCCTTTGAGTTTTTTAACAGTTAAATCCTGATCATTAGTGGTTTCTTTTGTCATGTTTTTGTATCTTTGGCATTTTATTCTGTTTTGCCTAACATTCTTTATTACTAAATCTTTAGCTGCCAAAATTGGGGAGGGAATATTGTTGGATCATGGAACAGGTCTAGTCATTGGTGAAACTGCCGTTGTTGGAAATTGGGTTTCATTAATGCAGGTGCCCATGCATAACTCAATTATTGTTATTTCTGATTTTTAAAATAAAGCAATTCTTCTCAATAAAATTTCAATTCCACAATTTCCATAGCGAAGAAAGGAAGGAGATCTCAGACTTTCTTACGTTGGCGCGGCGAGAAAACGAAAGGGGCAAAGAATTCAGCTCGGATTCCGGCGGTTGTGTGTGGAAGGAGAAGGAAAGTGAAGAAGATGAGTCTGACCGCTGGGCCCGAATGTCGGCGAGAGGTGGCAAGGCGCGGGCGTGGAAGCAAGCTGGCGTGCAGTGTGGGCCGAATCGACGTGGGGAGGAAAAGAGAGAGAGTTAAGGCCGCACTGGTTGGGAGGGAAATGGGCTGAGTGGGTTTCGGCCCGATGGAGATTTAAAGATTTTAAATCGATTTTTGATTTTTATGAAATACTAAAAATTCAAATAAGCTTAGAAGAAATACCAAATGGAGTCCAAAAATTCTGTAAAATTTAGAGAAATCAACCAAGGCATTTTGGACTCACTAAAATTATTTTCAACTTAAAGTTGGTTTTTATTTTTACACAAAATACTTTTTAATTCAAGAGAGCAAGAAAAACCTTTTTAATTGCAGGAAATTAGGAAAAACTTTTGAAACTCGGGTGAAACCAAATTTATTTTTATTTTTACTTTAATTAAATTTATTATTATTATTTGAAATAAAAATCTAGAGTGTGACAATGAGTGGCGGGCTTACCCTCCACACTGGGCCCGTGACGTTGACCTCGTGCCTCACCGCATTCTCCTCAACCCTCGCGTACTCTTCCATTTTTATTGAAGAGTTTGGCCACCATCTTTATGGATTTCTAGATGTTGTACTCCACAAGAGGCCCCTTCTGAAGGCCTCGGATGGCGGCATTGATGATTGTCATCTCGTTGACATCTTTAACTTGGGATCTAACTTTCGCAAGGTGCTTGAAGTACCCTCGCAACTTCTCTCAGGGGTTTACTTTATCGTGAAGAGCTGGTCAATGTTAGCCCGTTCCGTATAGATATCTTGAAAATTATTGTACATGAAATCGTGAACCTCTTCCCACATGTAGATGGAACTGGTAGACGCGTAGCAACAGCCCCTTGGTCTTCATCGAGTTGTTTCCCTCCACGTCTTCGATAGCTGTCTTGTAGACACGTAGGAACTCGCGGAGGTTAGTGTGGTCCTTGTAGGCCTCCAATGTGAGTATCTTGAAGTCCTCTGGCCAAACGTACCACTGTCGGCCTGCATTGAGGTGGCGTCTGGACTCTTCGTTCCTTCCATGACTGTCTCCATTGTGGCGGTGGCAGGGGCCTGTTGGCTTCGCAGCTCCCGCATGGCCCTCCATAGATACGTCAGCTCTCGCTACAACGTCCCACAAATAGACTCCAGCTCTCCATCGCCCATGCCTGACGGCGACACTAAGGAGCCCTCGACTTGCTGCGTGGCAATGGCGAAGGCGCCCGGGTCGCTAGAGGTTGCCACGGTGATGGCGAGAGCATCGAAATTGCCGGGGGCTATTGAAGTAGGGTCCTCCGTTTGCGACGTCGTCCACTCTGCATCCTGCACCGCTGCCAGAGGGCCATCTTCGTTGCCAACCATGACGCCGACCGCGGTTGCCCCAGTGTGTCGCTGCCATGGAGGTGGGGTGCCCTCAACCACCAGCTTCCTCGCGCCCATGGCTGTGGTGACCTTCCTTTCCTCCGAGACCGACGTCGCCTTCCTCTTCGGCGCCATTAGGCCTAGTCGTTTTGGATTTGACTTGTAGCTTCTACGCCGCTCCCCACGTGTGGTATCAATTATTGTGGTTATGCGCCAAACAGTTATTATAGGGGCTTCAGGAGACCTAAGAAGGGCACCCGGAGCCTAAAACTGAAGAGAGGGGAGAGACATAGAGCAGATGCATTGTTCTCAACCTTGACTTAGTATTTTTCTCTTGAAAAATGTTCTCTCCCCATAGTGACTGATAACCATAGGTGAAGGTACTTACATAAATATTTTTTTTGGGATCTTTACTAGTGTAAACAAACATGTCATTTTCTTAGTATGACCTATATGAACTTACCTTTTAGTTACATATATACTTAGATTTGCATATGATAGATCGGTTGGACTAAGATAGGCCACTCCCCAACAGAGCCAACTGCAAGTATTTTTTTTTTAAAAAAAAAGAGAGATTCCACTAGCACGCTGCCGTGACGTACGTTCTAAGTCAATAATGGTCGCATCTTGTGCGTTCCATCTTTTAATCTAATACTATAATGGACACCTGCACTTAATTAGTGCAGGCAAAAGATGACCGGCCCTGTTTGGCAGCTGGCATTGCTGTGCTTCCAAAGATGCTTGGCTCCATCATGTTTATAAAAGTCGCATACCTAGTCATCGTGTTATCCTATCCCTATCCTCCGTGTATCACACCATCACTTAGTGCAGCTGCTTCCAGAGATGCTTCGCTCGTCATGTTCGTAAAAGTGGCTTACTTCGTCGTCGTGCTATCCTATCCCTATCATACCTTGTATCACTTGGTGCAAACCAAGGACTGACTAGGGAAATCGATCCCATCTCACATACGCATCGCCATGGAAGGCTCGACGCGGTGCGGTGCAAACTACGCGCCGCTCACGCCGCTGAGCTTCTTGGAGCGCGCCGCACTGGTGTTCGGTGACCGCACGGCCGTCGTCTGCGGCGGCAAGGAGTACTCGTGGCGTGAGACGCGGGAACGGTGCCTCGCCGGGGCGTCCGCGCTCGCGCTCCTCGGCGTCGGCCTCCGGGACGTGGTACGTGACGACTGATAAGAGCTAGCTTGATGAAAATTTTTCCCTGTTTTTTTTTCCCTGCATGATCAGTGCGTTGTGCGAAAGTCCCTGAACTGCTCCGTTTGCTGCCGGTCTGCAGGTCGCTGTCATCGCCGGGAACATACCGGCGATGTACGAGCTGCACTTCAGCGTTCCGATGACCGGCGGTGTGCTCTGCACGCTGAACACCCGGCACGATGCGGCCATGGTGTCCGTTCTTCTGAAACACTCGGAGGCCAAAGTTTTCCTCGTCGAGTCGCAGTTCCTCGCCGTTGCCCATGACGCCTTGAGGCTCCTCGCCGATGTCAAAGCCAATCTTCCTCTCCTCATCACAATCGCCGATGGCGACGACAGCAACAACCACGGCATGTCGGAGTATCAGGCTCTTCTAAGGAGCGCACCGCGCGGCTTCAACATCAGGTGGCCTGCCGACGAGTGCGACCCGATATCGCTGAACTACACGTCGGGGACTACGTCGAGGCCGAAGGGTGTCATTTACAGCCACCGCGGTGCGTACCTGAACACGCTGGCCACGGTGCTCATGAACGAAATGGCGACCATGCTGGTGTACCTCTGGACCGTGCCCATGTTCCACTGCAACGGGTGGTGCATGGTGTGGGGCACGGCGGCGCAGGGCGGCACGAGCGTCTGCATCAGGAGCGTGGTGCCAAAGGTCATCTTCGAGCAGATCGCGCGCTACAGGGTGACCAACATGGGCGGCGCGCCCACGCTGATCAACATGATCGTGAACGCGCCGGCGTCGGAGCGGAAGCTGCTGCCGGGGAGGGTCCGCATCTCGACGGGCGGCGCGCCGCTGCCGCCGCACGTCTTGGCCAAGATGGAGGAGCTCGGTTTCAACGTCGCGCATGGGTACGGCCTCACCGAGGCTTACGGGCCGGCCACGGTCTGCGTGTGGAGGCCCGAGTGGGACACGCTGCCGCTCGCCGAGCGCGCGCGGATCAAGGCGCTCCAGGGTGTGCAGCACCTGATGCTGCAGGACGTTGACATCAAGGACCCGGTGACAATGGCTAGCGTGCCCTCCGACGGGCGCGCCGTCGGCGAGGTCATGCTCCGGGGGAACACGGTCATGAGCGGGTACTACAAGGACGTGGCCGCCACGGAGGAGGCCATGCGCGGCGGGTGGCTGCGCACGGGCGACCTCGGCGTGCGGCACCCGGACGGGTACATCCAGCTCAAGGACAGGTCCAAGGACATCATCATATCGGGCGGCGAGAACATCAGCTCGATCGAGGTGGAGTCGGTGCTGTTCGGCCACCCCGCGGTGCTCGACGCGGCGGTGGTGGCTAGGCCGGACGCCCATTGGGGTGAGACGCCGTGCGCGTTCGTCACGCTGAAGGACGGAGCAAGCGCGACTGCAGATGAGATCATCACGTTCTGCCGGGCACGGTTGCCGCATTACATGGCGCCGAGGACGGTGGTCTTCGGCGACCTGCCCAAGACTTCGACGGGTAAGACGCAGAAGTACCTGCTCCGGGAGAAGGCCAGGGCCATGGGGAGCCTGCCTAAGCAAAGCAGAAGCATGTTGTAGTGGCAGACATCCCGAAACAGATAGATGCCTGACAATATCTTGAAACTCCGGTGATGCACAGTAGCTCAAGAACAGTATACAGAAAGTACTTCAATGAATCATCATGAAAGAAAAGATTATTCCTGAACATTTTCCGATGATTTAGCTATGTCAATTCTGCTTATGTAAGGCCTGATCAGTATAAATCCATCAAGTAAAGTGGAAAGTCTACTCATGCACTTTATACATCTATCTATCCATCTATACTGTAAAGAAAAAAGAAACCACTACATTCGTTCTAAAAGGTTAAAAATTATCACGTTAACTAAAGGAAAAAAGTTCTAAAGGGTTAGAAATTATCACGTTAATTGAAGGAAAAAAGATCTACACCATTAATTTTAATAAGTCCATATTATAATGGTGTGGATTACACATACAGAGATATTAGCTGTTGCAATTATATAAAGAATACAATTGTATTTTCATCATAGCATTAGTTGTATAATAGGTACAACTTTATGTTTAAATATAAACAAATACACTGTAGTGTTTAGCGACGTAGCTGCACGAAAATTTTGGCTAGTTATATTTATGAAACGTCTATAACTGGAGTCCCAAAGCTGGCTAATCGTGGGACCATTTATTGCAACTATCCAATCCAATGAGTATTCATTTCCAGATGCAAACCTTACATATATATGATTGCTTTATTATTCAAGGAGCAGCTGTACCAAGAGCCACTCATTTTCTAAAACAACAGTCAAAACAAAAGCTGGATAAGCCGGTTATCAAAATATAAGTTACAACAACAATCGTATTGACACACCATATAGCATCTAGAGTTGTGATCTTCAATATCAAAGGAAGCAGATCAAGATCAACACCATGTGGATGGAGATAACAGACATCCTCCACATGGACCCGGCGAACTCCGACCTCCCAGATCCTCCACCTGTAAGATCAACCAATAGAAACCTGTCACATTCCTGACTCGATTAAACTCAGAGCCTCAGAGGATATGTAAGTTTGCAGGTTATACTTACTCTGGTACTTTCGTCTGGCTAGCTGCAAGAGTGGTACGTATGCTGAGCGATGAACTGTTGGAATAACCACTGTAGGCGCACATTGTGGATCCGCAACCAGTGCCAGTCGTTTGTCCAAGCTTCAGCGTTCCATTGCACGGCGGCACTGCTGGGCATCCCTTGCCTTGCACCACAGTGCAGTCTAGCCTGGTCATCACATGAAAAAGAAATGTCACTCCTGGTTACTGCTTGAGTAACAGCTCAAGAGAGGTGGAAGCAGGGGAGCTTACTGGTAAGTGTTTGCACTGCAGCTGCACCTGATGCAGTCTTGTGCGGTGAATGCTAAGTGCCATTTGGGAGGGGCAGATTGTAATCAGCTGAGGTATTGCTGATCGATGAAGGGCAAACTGAGTATACCGAAATTCCACTAGCAGTTAGTACCAGGTTCTGAACATCTTTTCAGACATGTTGCGTTTTTATGAAAGATAATGAACAGTAGTTAAAAGGATCTATCCAAATATTTTCAACAACTTGTGAGCAGCCCGAGTCAGTTTTGTGGACTACTAGTATATTCAGAGTTTCAGACCACAAAGTTTGTCCAGTGATAGCAACAGCTAACAACTAATTGTATTTTTATTTAAAAACAAAATAGAAAAATAATCAAACATGTGCAAAGAGCGCAGCAATTCAAGCTTCAAAGCTTAATTTCTTCAACATTTTTTTCTTCAGATGTAGTTTCTTGAACAATTAAACGGGTGGAGTTATATAACTTTCTGCCCTGGTACGCAAGATGGGGCCTATAACGACTTTTCTAAATGCTTCCACGTTCACAGTGGTCAGTGGAGGTTTGAGGTCTCAAATCTCTCTGAACAATTGAAGCATGTGCATCAATCTCTTGTGCAACTCACCGAGTCGTTACAGAATATTTTGATTGCAATACAAAATCTCTACCCAAGGGGACCATGGCTTAAGTTCATTGTAAAACTCACTAAATTTAAGCAATATTTACTAGCACCTTGCAATTAATTTATCAGATCTAAGTTTCCTAGGGAAAATTAAAGAAAAAGAACTAACATTTCAGTTTCCCCACCCACCCATGCATGCAGTTGTCTATAATTAATTCATTAGTTTCTCTCATCCTAGGCATAACTTGCATTCTTCGGTACTAGTCTACTGGAAAGCTTCATCACAAACTTGAGTTCACAACTCACAAGATTGCAAGAACCATTGTATTTACATGTGTTAATTGAAGCACATGAGTAAACATTAAGAGGAACGCACTTACCAGGTTGCGGGACATCAAGAATCTGCTCCTTGGGCAGGTTCTTGGGGTCGGTGATCCCATTGATCTTCAGCGGGAAATTTAACTTTTTGCCACTCTTAACATTGCCACCTACTCAAATGTCATCCTCTACATTGCAATTAATATTTTGCCACTCCGTCCCACGTGGCGCCTAGTTACCGCCATGTCACGCCGCGCCCGCGTCGCCCGCGCGCCGCTGGCCTTCCGCGCGCCCCGGCCTCCCGCGCCTCCCCGCGCCGCCCCGCCTCCCGCGCCCGCGCGCCGCCCCGCCTCCCGCGCCGCGCTGCTCGGTGACGCTCCGCCGGTCCAACCGCGTCACGGCGCGCCCCGAGGCCTCCTCCTCCTCCCTTGAGCAATCGGACCCGGCGGCCCGGCTCGCGCGCGCCATCTTCTTCCTTGCCGCCGGCCAAAGCTGCCATTTTCATCGCCGTTCGCAACTCGGCACAAGGCGCCTCAATTCCTCGTGCGTGGAGCACCACCACGCGGCCCTGGAGCTTCCCCGACGGTCGCCGGAGCTCCTCCCTCACCGCAGCTCGCCGGCACCGTTCCCCCACTCGCGCCGCCGCCGGCTCTCGTCGCTGGCAAGCCTCGGTCTGTCTCCGGCCCTACCGATGCTTCCGGTGAGTCCCTCATGACCCCCTCATGCTCGTGACGCGGTTGGACCGGCGGGAGCGCCACCGGAGCAGGCGCGGGCGCGGGGAGGCGCGGCGGCGCGGGCGCGGAGGCGGGAGGCGCGGAGGCGCGAGGCGCGAGGCGGCGCGCGCGGAGGCGCGAGGCGGCGGCGCGCGGGAGGCGGGCGGCGCGTGGCGCGGCGTGACATGGCGGTGACTAGGCGCCACGTAGGACGGAGAGTGGCAAAATATTAATTGCAATGTAGAGGATGGCATTTGAGTAGGTGGCAATGTTAAGAATGGCAAAAAGTTAAATTTCCCATCTTCAGCAGCGTGGACTCCAGCACCCCGTACGTGGCAGCGATCCCCGCGGTGGCATTCCCACCGGCGACGCCGTAGGCAAAGTGCATCACGTCGGAGCCGTCCACCTGGTCGCAGCTGCAGGGCAGCGGAATCCACAGCTTCTGCCCGATTTTTATCAGGTTGACATCGGTTATGTTGTTCGCGGTGGCGATCTCTTGGTAGGTCACGAAGGCGTCCAACACGTTGCGCACGATGGCGTCGAGTCAGTCCTGTGGCTGGACGGTGTAGACGGGCTGGTGGTCCGACTGGTCGACAATGTTGGCCGGCGCAGCGGCAGCGGAAGGGGATGCGGACAGTGGTTTTGGCGGTGATGGCGGTCGTGGGAGGGGTGGTGGCGGGGAGGTTGTTGGCGCCGAGGAGGTCTTGGAGGGTGGTGTTGAAGCGGGAGAGGAGCTCGCCGTAGGTGCTGGCGTTGGGGACGGCAGAGCCGTGGCGACAGCGGTGGCGGCGCAGCGCGCAGTGAGTTGGCGCGAGGCGGCGAGGAGGAGGGGGCGTCCGAGCGGCCAAAGCGGGCGGCGGCGGCGGCATGGCGCGGTGGCGACGGCGTGGAGGGGAAAGGTTTGGGTTTGGGTCGGTCGCCACTAGCCTAGCCAAGTCGACAAGATATACAACATGGAACATGCTTTGAACACCTCAAAAATTTTGAAAATTTTCTCGAATTTGCTTGAAATCCAAATCTTTCCCAATTTGACAATTCCTAGTGAATTTTCGCTTTCCTCTTTTGGCTTTCCCGTTTTCCTCTTCCGCTGGCACTCTCTGCACTGCCGCCGCTGCCAAACCGCCTCACTGTGCTGGCCTTCCACGCGCCACGCTATCGCCGGTCGAAGTTGCGGCCACCCGCCCTTGCGTGTTCACATTCGTCTGACCTTGTGGTCCCACCACCCAGTCACTTAGCCCCTGCTCTCCCCTCGCTTCGTGTGCTCATCTGGTTCGCTCTCTCTCGGCTGCAGCACGCTGCAGCTCCCTGGTTGACACGTGCTTTGAGCCGTACGCACAGCACAGCTTCCAACAGCTACCGCAGAGGGTGCAGAGTTATATTATAATACCTCTTTAGGATAATTCCTAAATCACTGTCACCTTATCATTATTCCACATCACTCTCATGTCAGGAATTATGTCTTTCCATTTTCAACCTTAGCACCTCTTTTCACTTCTCATAGTTTTATCGTAGCCTTATCCTTGCCATCTCTTAGTTTCCTTAAATTCATACTATATAATATGTCCCTGATGTATCTAATATGTCCCTGATGTATCGGTTACCTTATCACCATATTATCATCCTCTATCACTCTCATATCGGGAATTATGCGTCTTCATTTCCAACCTTAGCAAATCCCCTCACTTTCCCTAATTTTATCTTAACTTTCTCTTCGTTCCTCAAATTCACACAATATAATATGTTAATAATATAATGGTTACCTGGCTTGAGATTATCCACATATAGGGGAAATTTTCATCCACCTGGTAATGTACGGGAGCCGTACACTTTCGTAACTCAGGATATTACACCCCGTCGGCGGTTATACAGTCGAGGACGATGGCGTGCCTAACTATTCTCGTATAACTAGGTATGTGGGAAGTAATCATCAGTGCCTTTGCCACAATTTGCTAAATAACAATTATCCCGGTTGACCAGATGACGGTTATCTGGTCTGGGGTCATCCATATATAGGGAAGATTTTCACCCACCTGGTAACGTATGGGGGGTCGTACACTTTCGTTACTCAGGATATTACACCCCGTCAGTGGTTATACAGTCGAGGACGATGGCATGCCTGGCTATTCTCGTATAACCGAGTATATGGGAAGTGATCGCCAGTGCTACTGTCATAACTTGCTAAATAACATTTATCTTTAATGCTACTATTCATGTGATCTCTATCTCCAATCTGTATCAGTGTTTCGATAACTTAGCTTCATTGCACTTAATCTGTATCACTTGCTTGCTTTACTTGTCCTTTACATATCTCGTTTTGTTACTTGTCGTTTATTCACTGTGTTGCGACCGTTGTTGGGAATTTGCTAAGATTTTCAAATCTCATGCTTGCTCTTTTCATTCTCAGGTAAAAGGTCAGTGGAGTGATAGTATCATGCATGGGCGAGAGCACTCAAGTTTTTAACACTGTGACTTGCCACTAATTGTTGTTTTATTTGTTTTTATTTGGTTAGAAGTGGATCGGTCTTATGTTTCAAACATTTATTTCAGCCTCTGTTGATTCTTTTGTAAATTACCTTTAAAGTTATTTACTCGTGATTTCTATTATTGCTTTTATTATCCATTCCTCATTTTGGCGATGACATTCTATAGTAGTATCTTACATCGGTATGTAGGGTGCTACATTAAATGTGGAATGGACATTACATTTTTTTTCTTGTATTACTTAAGCAAAGGATTGATATCCTTATAACAACTGAATTTGCAAGTCAACTAATTTACCCCCATTCGTCTTGGTAAAGAACTTCTTTCCATTTTTCCCACCAAGATTCACCTTCAGCATTCTTCCCAGATTTCTTCGCACCTAAGGTGTCAGAATTGTATTGAAAAGTCAAGTCGTAATGACTACAAATATACAAAGCAAATAAAAAATAAAAATAAATAAAGCCACTCAACATAGCTAGATAGAGCAGCTTCTGTGTTACAGCCCAATCACATCAATTAAATCCTTACATGATTTATCAGTGAGAGCCACAAAGACCATGTATGGCTCAAAACTTTCAAAGCAAAGCTGTGGTACCAGATCAAACACATCTACCATGTCAAAAGATGTGATTAGTAATCTGAAAGGTCTGAATGCATGGAAGAATCTTTGAAGGACTTGTTCGTTGGAATTTTGGTGACGTGGCTGTGAATTCAGACCCTGTTTTGTTTGTTTGCAGAGCTACAGTACATTTGAATCAGTCCTCAAGGAAAGAACGAGAAAGGTACACAGTACATGACTGTCAATCAGTGTGTGACGCCAAAGTAAGCACCATATTTTACTCACCAAACTAGAGAAAATGCCGCCCTGTACTTTGTTGTACGGTGGCCATGTTCGTAATTGAGAACTAATTAGGGCTGTTTGGTTGCCAGCTACAGTTTACCACATATAAGGTTAGGCAAGTTTGATTAACTTTGGGAGCTGTTTGGTTGCAGCTACAGTTGTGACAAGATTCTTTTCCAGCAAACTAGGTCCCACGCGTCAATGACTCAAAAAAGTGTGGCAAGATTCCCTTAGACTTGCTAAGGTGTGGCAAAGAATTTGAGCACATCAACTTAGGCAAGTGTGGCAATTTTTGTTGGCAAAGTGTGGCTAGCAACCAAACAGCCCCTTAGGCTCTCAGCTTTTAGCTTCCAGCTTATTTTTCACTATTTATAAATTTTGTCTTTTTCTGAACTTTTAGCTTTTTATTGAGTTTTTTTGCCGGTTCTTTTTTCCCGTATTTGTTTGTATTATATATAATGTGCTAACATATTTTTATATATTTTTTAAATTTAATTATGCTAAATAAGCATCTGTCAGCTACATTATTTTTTCAGCCAATTACAGTGCTTTTCAGCCATAAACCACCCAAAAAAAAGCCCAAATGAGCACCACCTAAACGTGGCGTTAGCTAATTTCTCCAGAGACTACGAGGATGCATGCCTTGATATTCCCGGTCTTCTCTTTGCATCTACCTTTCTTCGTGAGTTATGAACCAATGAACATGCTGTCTTCTGTTCTGCTGCATCTAGTCTAGATAAGTTATGGTCAATCAATCAACACGCACGTTGAACCAGCTAAAGTAATACTACAGTACATTCAAACAAGCACCAGCCATATTTGCCTGGTAAAGCTCAAGCAACCAGAATCATATTCCTCGAGATGCATGACTTCTCAGGCGTTTGCCTAACTACACGTTGCTGCTACAGCATAAGCCTACGGATTTTGGCAGTGATCTTGCATGAGACGGCTGCTAGCTATCTTCAAGCTAGAGCGTTCACATCTAGGCATCTAGCAGGCCAAAGCTTCAAACGATCGATCGATGGTGATAAGATGGGAAAGCTAGGAATCCGTTCGGTTCGTCAGACTGGTCCTTTTCAGGTTGAAAGGAAGTCCGTGTTCTAAGTCGGTCAAGATGACCAAAAGGCGAAAGGCAGCCACACATCTAGGCAGCTAAGGTCGGGTTAGGACTTTGGAAAATTTCAAGTCTACTGGACAGTGGTCGCTGTGGAATTTCAAGCAAGCCTATGGTGTTGACTACTCTAATTTAAGCTTCGGAATTCTAACATTTACTGCAGCATGTAATGGTAAATCATTGCGTGCTTGCATGGTAATTAATTCCACAATGCATGCATGGTAATTCTCTTATATTTGCTTCAGAGTGAGGTCATTTTCGTTTTGACTTGACTTCACAGTAAGAAAGGAAAAGAGAACGTAAAGTAGGAACAGAGTGAAAAACTTGCCCGGTTTTTTCATTTGGAATGCAAATTAAGATACCTTATGAATTTCGTACGAAGCAATATAATTTTCACAGAATTCCTTAGAAATTCGCACGTTCTAAATATGGCATTAATTCACGGCTTTAGCGGTTAGAAGACCCCCGAGTCATTAGTAAACCGCGGAAATGAGACCACACACTGTTCACCATTCATTAGCCCGAATTCAAATTAGGGATGCCTGATCGGCAGGTAATCTCTCCGGTCGTTTTTTGCGTCACTGCAACGAAAAGTATTCTGGACGTATATGTTCACAAGCTACGACTGCCATCCTAAAAAAAATCAATTAGACAACCTTAGGCTATGAACCAATCGGTAATCCACCTATTCATGGTGTTTTTCTTGATAAAATGGGCAGGCTAGAGTACATGCAGTGTACCTTTTAGGCCCCATTCTTTTTAGCTTGCCTTGTTCTTTTGGGTTGCAGCGATTTTTAGCTGCAGCTTATGACCTCTTAACTGTGCTTTTCGAGATGGTGACGGATGACCAAAGACACTGACGCAGACAGTGCACACATTGATGGGCTCGGAAAGTCCTCTAGAAAAGCGGTTTTGAGAAGCCGCTTTGAGAAGTTGCCTTGTTTGTTTCGGTTTTCGAAAAAGCCGAAGGCAAAAGCCACCCCAAAAACCTAAAAGAACAGAGCCGCAAGCCGCAACCATAGGCCATCAGGTGTAGCTATAAGGCATCAGCCGCAGCTAAAAAAAAGCACAAAAGCAAAACGAAGTATATTGTGTATGTAGGATCGAATACCTCAATCAGAGGGGGTGAATGATTGTCTCCATTTTTATACCTAAAAACAAATATCAAACCAGAAGAAAAGCAACCTAACTTACCAGATGTAAATTTCGACCACAAGATGCTCGACTGCTTGCTCAACCCTTTGCACGTGCTTGATGAAGGTTTCGACCGCTCGGCGTTCAACCGCTCGCTCGACCATTTACTTGACCCCTTTGCACGTAGTCATAATCTTCCTCCGCTCGAACGTTTTGACACTGGTGTTGTTGGTGATGATCGAGTGGACGACACAGTGTGCGACCGAGGGAAGTGAAGTTGACGGAAGAACGCTATCTTGCCACGCACTACTCGGAACAAGAACGAGTCGAAGGCGATGCCCAAAAGAATACGCCGCTGGAGTTAACAAATTTTTATCAAGATAGATCTGATATTTTATTGTTGAATCATATTCTGTGACTATAAAGTACCCTCACAAGCACCTCTAAAAGTCTAGCCAAAGCTAAAGCCTCTTCAATCTCCTCCGCCAAAAACTTTAGCACAAAACTATAAAAGCCTTCTCCCCAAAAGCCCTACAAAAACACCATGTTAACCCTTAGCCTCTCCCTGATTTTATATGCTAACGGTCCAAACTGTGTCCTCATCAAATACGGACACCAAACTCTATCCATTCTAAAACGTAAGGGACCCGAAACTCTTCTAAATATGGGTTTTCCATAATTTCTAAACCTTCCCAATTATGGATTCCTTCCATAACTCTTTCAACTCGGCACGTGTCGAAACTTCCAAGATCGCACCTCCCGTAGTTTGTCCACATATTATCCACCTTTGATCTCTAGAGCTCCAGCGTGAGCCCGACCACCTCGTGACATACTCGACTGCTTGGACCTCAGATTTTCCCACCTAGTCCTGGTCCTCTCCGTCATTGACCATAACCGTCTCCATGCCCAACCTGCAGATGCAAAGACCAAAAAATATTTTTCTAGCATAATTTCTTTCCAACTTGACCGACATTAGTCCACACACGCAAACCACACCCTTAACCATCAATAACTACTAACCAAATCATCCACGGTCTTGATTTCCACATTCTCCAGAAATCAACCTCAAAGCACTCGGCAAAATCAGTCAGACCGCCATGCCTAGGTTAGCCAAACCGTTGGCCCAACACACACAAGTACTCGAGGTACTCGAAGATCACAAGAATTGAAGTACTTGAAACCTACAAGTACCGACTGTGAAGCTTATGGCAACCGATCGCAAAGCCTATAATTACCGATCGCAAGGTCTACGTCAACCGATCGTAAAGCCTATGACTACGACCATAGATTGTGAAGTCTATGACTACCGATCACAAAGTCTACAACTGCTGATCACCGACCAGACAATGTAGCACCGACTACCGATCACCAAATACGATCAGATACTATAGCTATCAGCTACCGATCACCGAGTATCGACCAAGGACTGTAGCTATCAACTATTGACCAGTTACTATAGCAAAGACCACCGACCAATTACTATAGCTATCGACCAGTTACTTAGCAAAGACCATCGACCAGGTACTGAAGCTACGACCAACGACTAGTTCACTGTAGCTCCGATCAGTTCACTGTAGCTTTGATCGTCCGTGGTCGTTCTACCGCGGTCATTCAGCCGTGGTCGTTCTACTGTGCTCGGCCTGCCATGGTCATTCTGCCGTGATCGATATGCTATGGTTATTCTTTCATGGTCGTTCTACCATGGTCGACCTGCCGTGCTCATAAATTCTCAGACTTTCAACCGTAGTCGAAGTCTGCCTATCGAACCGCCTAACACAAGGTCAATCGGACTATCGACTACTGATCATGGTCCACGCTTCCAGCTACCGTCCGTGGTCGAAGCCTGCCGATCAGACCACCCAATACAAGACGATCAGACCACCCAATATAAGGCGATCAGATCACTTATCATGGATATTTCTACAATTCTAGTTTTACAAAAAATGTATCGACCGAAACTTTTACAAACTCAAATTTTAATGCAATCCGAATGTAAATTATTTATTATCACTAAATTCACGATCTATCCATATGGACTAACAGTGTATCTAACCGCCTTTTCCAAGATAATATTGCGAGAGTAACTTAACTTTTTTTTTTGCAATAGAGAGAGTAATCAAAGGTTTCATTCAACTTTTTAGCTGCAAGATAGTGCGGCTAGCTCAAAAGAGAAAATGACAAGCATGTACATGACACCGACATCTTTAATTTTGCAAATGGTTGCCATCTCGATCCAACGAGATATACCAAGACCAATACTCCATTGATGTTGACATGGGATGATCTAGGCCATATGGAATCGCTTAATTAAACCATAAACAGTGTTAAATACGGGTTGTGCTTATTTGGCAGTAATTATGGAATTCCAGAGCCGACTATCATGCCGGAGCTTATGGATTTTTTTTTAAAAAAAAAGTCTAAAGTATGTGGGCTCTGTTGAAGTTTTCATGATAGAAAGAACATTGCTATACAAATTTCCTTGATACGCCACTGCAGCCATCATAATTCTAACATGAAAACCTATAGAGTAAAGTTAGCCTAGTCATGTCGGCATTTATGGTTGGGTAAGCCAACCCTCAAAATAGGCAATTTTTATAGTACATTGTACTAGTTATAGAAAGATGATAGTAGAAATAAAATCTGATGGTTAATTTAGAAGGGTATTATAGACTTTTTGTATTGACCATAATGTACTATAATTCATTGCGTACTATGAACATTTGCACATGCATGAATCTTGGTGAAGGCAGAAACCAAGTGCTATATGTATGTAACATGTTCTCTAGTGATTAAGCTATCAAGCTAAGTCGGCTAACGTAGACACGCACGAATACTACAAACCTGCAATGTCCAATGAGCACCACCACCACCTTGAAGTCCACGTGGACCATGTCATCGACGTCAATGGCGACGACGCACCGGATGAGGTGTGGCTCAAGGAGATGCACGGGTGGCTGATTGTGTTGGCCACCCTCACCGCGTTAGTAACGTACCAGGTGGGCATCAACCCCTCAATGGCTTCTGGCAGGAGGGCCAAGCCACCGGTAACCCGGTAATGCACAACCAGATCGTCAAGAGGTACCTGACCTTCTACTACTTCACGATAACAGCATTCGGGACGTCCCTAGTGATCATCATCCTAGTCCTGAACGGGTGGTTCTACCTGTTGGAGGCCAAGGTAGTGGCGCTTACCCTCACTAGTCACCACCATGATCGATCTCATGAGCCTTGTCGGCACCTACATCGTTGGATCCACCCATACCTCGATCAGTGCATGCTCAAGTTCTTGTATGTTCATTCTCGTACGTTCATGTATTGATGTATGATACTGCCGAACATTTGCTACATCATGTTGTTCACGATGTTGTGCCTATACAAGCTGGTGGATAAGGGTTGTCTGTCAGTGCGAAGCACATGAAGAATAGGTTGAAGACGGCGAAGGAGAAGGAGGCCGAGGAGGAGAGAAATAGAGCGGCGGTGTGTAAGACAACGAGTCGAAAGAACTTGTGCATCCGAATGTGTGGTGCATGGACGGCGGGTGGTTCCAATCAGGGACCTGGAGATTCTACTGTTTTCGTTTACAATTTTACCCTTTTAGAGATTCTATTGCTAGTAATATGGGTGGTAGTATAACTAAATCCTAACTAATCTGAACCATTGGATCACAAAGATTGGATAACTTATATTCATTTTAAGGTACTGTAAAAGAACTCTCAAAATAAGCACTTCTCTGGCCTACTACCTGGCAAAATGCTATTGTACGATTGTTATACAAGAAGTCACATGTTTAACTCCTCATTTGGATGATCTCAGGGTTAAATAACTTCCAAATGTTGCTAAGTCACATGTTTAACTTCTTTTTTTAAGGAAAGCTCTGAATCTTCATTAATAAGTGGGTACAATCACTAGGGGATTACAAACAGGACCCTATAAAGATAAGGAGTTACAAAAAGGTCCAAATTGCATACAAGAAGGATGTAAAGGGAAATAAAAATTACAACATGGTCTTCACGCCATGGCTGCCCAGCTCAAAGGCCAACTATCTAGATCGATGGAAGACGAAGGGCCTTCTTTGAGCGGAGGTTGAGGTGGGAGATCGAGAATCTACGATTGCTTCGACTGACGATGCACTCAGCGGGATCCCCTAAGTTGCTAGGAACAGTTGATGTTGTGGTTTTCAATTCTGGTAGCTTGAGTCTTGATGCTTGGGTGGAGATGATACAGTGGTCGGTGAACTTCGAATCCAGGGCAAGAAGGAAGGAGAGGCACACGGTGGCCAAACGGAGGCGGTCGCCGAAAAAGACGTTGATAAACACCAAGTCCACTTTGGGAAAACCAAGAAGGAATTTATTTGGGGGGAAGAGGGGAGTTGTAGCTCGTCGCTCGGGGCGAAGAAGAGCCTCAAGGTGCCTGTAGCTTACTGTTGTGGTTACAAACCAAACAGAGAGAGATATGGTAGTGGAGAGTTGGGAGAAAGTGATGACCTCTGTCCTCTGCCCTCCCTCCTAGCCTTCCCTTGGTATATATATTCATATGTGCTGTGCTTTTACAATTGTGCCCTTACATCGGTACCTCCCTGTCAGGGGTATTTAAGCCATTACATATGTCCCATTTTGGGCCCTATAACCTTCTAACAGTGCTCGCTGGTTTAGGTGGGGCCACCCTACAACAGAGCCTCTTATAGTGAAGGGCTTCACGGGGCCGGCCATGTTGCCGAGTCCTTTGGCCCCCTCCGTCCTCGCGGCTCGTGAACTTCTCCGAACTTGCGGAGCCTTGGTGTGCAGCGGGTCCCGGGTCTCGAGGCGTGAGCCAAGCTGGATTGGCGGTGAGGTAGACGCGCGCACGCTCCGTCCCTCCCGAGCTGGCGCGAAGTAGATGCGCGCGCGCTCCGTTCCCTACCCTTCGAACGTGGCGCGAGGTGGCGCTGGTCGGCGAAGCGCGCGCTCCGTCCCCTACCTTCGAACGGGTGGCGCGGAGCCGGCGCTGGTCGAAGATGGCGCGCGCGCTCGCCCCTACCCTTCGAACGGGTGGCGCGAGTGGCGCTCGTCGGTTGGCGCGCGCGCGCTCCGCCCCTACCTTCGAACGGGTGGCGCGAGCTGGCGCTGGTCAGTAAGCGTCTTGCGGCGCTCCGTGCCCTACCTTCGAACGGGTGGCGCGAGCTAGCGCTGGTCAGTAGCGCGCGCGCTCCGCCCCTACCCTTCGAGCGGGTGGCGCGAGGTGGCGCTGGTCGAAATAAGGGCGCGCGCTCCATCCCCTACCCTTGAACGGGTGGCGCGGAGTTGGCGCTGGTCGGTAAGCGCGCGCGCTCCGCCCCTACCTTCGAGTGGGTGGCGCGAATCGGGCGCTTGGTCGGCGAAGCGCGCGCGCTCCGCCCCTACCTTGAACGGGTGGCGCGAGCTGGCGCTGGTCAAGCGCGCATGCGCTCCGCCCCTACCCGAACGGGTGGCGCGAGCCGCGCCGTGGGAAGGCGCGATGGTGGAGGCGGGCCTCGCGCCGCCGGCGCCGCTGTGCTTGCCGCTATTATGACCCCGCGATCCGTAGCGCTTTTAATGGTGCCTGGAATCGTGCCGACGCCTGGCCTGTCAGAGCGCAGGCTATCCCGCCGTGCCATCCGCCTTCCCGTGGGTGGGGCACGCAGCGGCTTGTGATTGGTGCGTCGTGGGATGTGAGCGGTTGCGTGACCACGACAGTTCGCCTCTTCCCCAGGGAAGCGGGACACGTGGTGGGCACGCGTTGGCATTGCGCGCTGTCTGGCCACCTACTAGGCACGCTCCTCGAAGTGCTGGCGGTTCTTCTTTCTAAGCCGTGGGTAGCCGAACTGCTGGGGGTTAATCTGGCTGCGCTTGTAGCCGTGGGGGAGGCGAGCGGGCCTTATAAGGTGCCACCGTTGTAGTGGGGACGTTCTGTCTCGCCTATCTCCTAGCTCTGCTTGTTCTGACAGTAGCGCAACTTACTCCCGCCTTGGTTCCTTTTGCCCTGATCGCAGAGAACAATGGCCGGCCATGACGATGTCTCCCAACATCCCGGCGGCGGCTCCTTGTCTAGCCGGGACGAGTTGTCTGTCCCTTCTGGGGAGTACGAGCTGGTGCTGCGGTGGCGTTCACGTGCCGACAGGCGGTGGGACGCCATGGAATACTTGGGGGGCCGCTGCTCCCGTGTGCTAGGGAGGAGTCGCGTAACCGAAGAGACGCTGCAGCGGCTTGTACGGGAAGGGAAGATCAAGGAGCGTGATGGGGCTCGCCTACCCCGTCGCGACGAGACAGAGCCGAGGCCCCGGGACATGTAGGCGATCGTTTTCGTCGCGTTCTTCGACGCCGGCCTTCGAATGCCCTCAACGATGTTTGTGGGCGAAGTCCTGCGGGCCTACGAGTTGGAGTTAGCACAGCTGACGCCAAACGCCATAGTCCGCCTAGTCGTTTTTCGTGGCGGCATGCATGTAAGGCCGCGGCCCCAGCGCGAGCCTGTTCGCCACCCCGCGACGACGATGCCGACCCAAGAAAGTCGGGAGGGCGGTATCAACTTTGGCGGTGTGCATTTCGTGCTACGGCGCCCCGCACGACGCTATTCCTCGCGTCGCCACCCCGGGAGGTGGGAGTCCGGCCGACGCGGCGGTGGTTTTATTACATCGTGACCAAAGCACGAGTGGCCCGCTATGCCGAGGTGGGTCAATCTCGTTCAATAGCTCGCCAAGTGTGAAGCCGAGGTCGATGACGCACGAGGCTATGGAGGCTTGCTTTGGCGCACGCGCGGCTAAGTATGCGCGACTTGGCCGAAGAGTTTACGATGTACGGGGTGGCGCCACTCTCCGCCCGGTGGAAGTACGCACGACAGGGCGACGACCGAGAGGACGGGGTTCGCCCGCCATTGTCTTGCCTGCTTCCGCCCTCCGCTCCTTGTAAGTCATGCAGTGCGTTGGTACGCATCCCTTTGTGTCTGCGTAGTCCCCGCCTGATAAGACTTGTTGTCTTTTGTGCAGTGGCCCGGCTAGAAGATGCGGAGCGCGTGGTTGTAGCGTTCCTGGGTCCGTACACTCTCAAGGAGCACAAGCTGCGTGAGGCCGCAACCAAAATGGCGAAGCAGGGGCGGATAAACCGCACGTGCGAGGTTTTGGGCAATGCTGTGCCCGAGCGCGCGGTGCCGGCGAAGGCTCCCGCAGGGACTACGAGCCATCGTGGCGGTGGTAGCCAAGCGGGGGTATTGCCTTCGCGGCGGCGGGCCTGCTCTGAGGTTGCCGTACCCAGCCCGCCAGCCACCTTGGCGGCTGGCATCGCTGGGACAGGACGTGCGACCGGCGATGAGTCCGACCGGACCAGTTCGGGTGGGCGCGTCGTCTTGAGCCCATTGGCGGCACCATCCGCCGGCGCTGTCGAGCCCATGCGTACGACCTTCGTTGGGCCGGAATCTGCCAACCCGGGGGGACGTCGCTCCTGGCGAGAGTGCTGCGGCCGGTGGTGCTTTGCCACCCACGACGGCTGCCAAGGACGCGCCCGGGGCGGTAGGGACCGAAGGCGCGACAGGGGCTGCGGCTGCTAGCGCCGCGAAGAATCGCTGTGGTGCCACAGCGAAACGCCCGAGTCCGATCTCCTCGCCTCCGAGGGGTCGATGACGCGCCACCGCCCGTGCTTGGGGTTGTGGTGCCTGACGCGGCCGAAGGGTCTTCTTGTCCGCCCACCGAGGCACTCGCCCCCCGACCGACGGTTGGATGGGCACCCCCTTCCGTCACGGCGGAGGGTGCAGAAGGTAGGCGCAGTTCCCTTTCCTCGCACGACTTCGCGAAACTCTCTCCGATTTGCTCGCTCATTCCGTCGACATCAGGCGAGACGAAGTCTCCCGGACGTGGTGAAGGATCGAGCAACGGGGGTGTGCGCAACGCCCTGCACTCGCGGTGGTGCCTGCGCAGCGTCTGCCGCCGCCGGCGGCCGGCCTCCGCAGCCGACGACGCGCGGGGCGGAGCTTGTCCTCTCCGACTTCCTCCCGCTCCTGGAGACACTCCGCGCTTTTAATGAAGCCGCGGAGCGCGCCCGCGGCGGCTTGGATCGACAGATGTTGTCGTCATGCGAGGGAGACCTCCTGGCGCTCATGCTGCGGGCCTCGGAGATAAGGGTAAGTATGTGCGCTCGCGGTTGCTAGAATACTACCGGGCACCTGCTGACTCTTATTGCTACTCCCAGACGCTTGTCATCAGCCAAGCGCTAGATGAGGCCCGTATCCGGGAGCGGAGAGCCCTAGAGGTCGGTCTTCGTGCTACGGATGACGCCCACGCCACGAAGGACGAACAGCTTCACGCACTGGAGGGCGCCCTGGCGGCCGCGCAACACAAGACCGAGGAAGTCCAGTGCGCCGCGGCGGAGGAACGTACCTCCTTTTTGCAGCAGATCACCGCTCTAGAGGAGGAGAAGACCCAGCTGGTGGAGTCTCTTGCGGAGAAGGACCGCGCCTTGGACAATGCGTCCATGTCGGCGTGGAGGGCAATGGAGTCTCTGAATCGGGCCCTCTGGGATCTGTGTGTCGACGTGTCGGACGCTACTCACGGGCCGGAGGACTTGGTGGAGACGCTCGGGCTGGTCGAGGAAGGGGCCGGCGTTGCTTTCCGCAGTGCTAGAACCTTCGGCGAGCATTGCGGCTTCCTCGGCGCATGCCTCGCCCTCGCCATGCTTCACACTCATGGGTGTAGACATGTCCATGAGCTGACGAACCCTCACCTGGATCTTCCTGCCCGGTCGGAGGCGATGTCGGACGCTATTCGCTTCATCGAGCCTGGCCTCCGAAACTTCCACCGACGGATCTGGGGCTACATCGGGGAGGATGCGGCCAGGGTTGCAGTGCAGCAAACGCTACATGGGGGTGGGGACCTCCTCCGCTGGCTCGAAGGAGTTCCCCGGCGCCACAATGGCGGCGCGGACCCATCGGCACCGCGCGAAGGATGAGCGGTTGGTTAGGGGAGTGTACTGTGCACTCCTGCTTGTGGTCATGTAACCCCGACATTTTTTGCAGTGAACCGAAGTAGCACCCGTTGTTAATGTTGTATGCTGTTTTTATACTCCGAGGAGTACGCACAGGAGCAACGCATGTGCATGCGCGGGATTCGCATCTTGTTTATACTCCGGAGAGTGCGCGCAAGGGCGTCCCCCCGCTGCGTCTTATTTAGAGTCCGTAGACTGGCGCGTGCGAAGTCGGACCTCGACGCTACGACTTCATTTAGAGTCCGTAGACTGGCGCGTGCAGAGGTGGACCTCGACGCTACGACTTCATTTAGAGTCCAGATCGGGCGTGCGAGGCGGACCTCGGCGCCACGACTTCATTTAGAGTCCAGAGATCGGCGCGCGCGAGGCGGACCTCGACGCACGACTTCATTTAGAGTCCAGATCGGCGCGCGCGAGGCGAACCTCGACGCTACGACTTCATTTAGAGTCCGTAGACTGGTGCGCGCGGAGGCGCACCTCGACGCTACGACTTCATTTAGAGTCCGTGGACTGGCGCGTGCGGAGGCGCACCTCGACACTACGACTTCATTTAGAGTCTGTGGACTGGCGCGTGCGGAGGCGGACCTCGACGCTACGACTTCATTTAGAGTCCGTGGACTGGCGCGTGCGGAGGCGGACCTGAATGCGGGGGTGATCTTCTGCACATTGTGGCCAGACAACATGGTACTTTCTGCGAACAGGTAGTTTTATTGAACTCCCGTTTGCGCGGGCGAGCATCGTACAATGAGGGGCTAATGCCATTATAATTTTTGTCCTACTTCTAGCCGTAATATCGCCGCAACTTATCCGCGTTCCATGTGTGATGGAGAGTTTGTCCCTCGAGTGTGGCGAGGCGGTATGCTCCCTTCTGTAATGCTTCTGCCACGATGTATGGACCTTCCCACTTGGACTCCAGCTTGCCAACGGTCGCCACATGGAGTGCCGTTCTGAGGACGAGATCCCCAGGCTTGAACCCTCACGGATATACGGACCGGTCTCGAGTACGCACCGCTTGCGCAGCGTGCACCGACATGTTACCGTGCTCGCTCGCGCGCGCCGCCGAGGAGGTCCAAGGACACGCGACGCTCCTCGTCGGGCACTTGGACGAGGACCCTCCGTGAGCCAGCCTTGATTTCCTCAGGCGTCACTGCCTCATCACCAAAAAGGAGATTGAAAGGCGTGAACCCCATCGGGCGTGTTACCATTGTGCGAAGGGACCAGAGGACGCTGTGAAGCTCGCTCAGCCACTTGCCCTTCGGCAACCCGACCAGGCGCTTTTTGACGGCGATAGAGATGGCGCCGTTCGCCCTCTCGATCGCTCCGTTGGATGGGGTGCCCACCAAGGCGAACCGGCGTGATGCCCATCTTTATCACGTAACTCTTTGAATAGGGTGGCGTCGAATTGCGGCCGTTGTCAATGGTGAGCTCCCGGCACGCCGGCGACATATAATGTTACGCTGAGGAAGCGCCGCATGGCCGCCGAGGTTATTTTGGGCGGGCTACGCCCCGCCACCGGAAAAATATGCGGTGCAACTACCACGAACCGCAGGTCCCCTGGGGCTCGGGGAAGTGGTCCCACTATGTCGACGCCCCAGCGTGCCAGCGGCCACACCGGGGGAATAGGGTTGAGGTTCGTCGGGGGCATGCGGATGATACGTCCCATCCACTGGCACCCCTGACACCGACGCACGAGGTCTGGCGTCGATGATGGCGATCGGCGAAGAAAGCCTTGCCTGAATGCCTTGCCGACCAACGACCTTGGCGCGAGGTGAGACCCACACACCCCCGCGTGGATCTCCGCAAGGAGCTTTTTCCCCTCTTCGCGCGAGAGGCAGCGCAGGAGCGGTGCGCAGACTCCCTTTTTGTAGAGCGTCCCTTCAAACACCTGGAAGGATTTGGCACAGTGTTGCAGACACCGGAGCTCGGCGGGGTCCTCCGGCTCGGCAATGCCCTGCAGGAAATTGAAGATAGGTTCTCGCCAGTCGCCCTGCTGGACGATGTGGTGAACGAGGGCCGCGTCCCGGTTGTCCTGCGCGATGGCCGCCTGCGGTAACACTTCGTAAAATGCCCCCGTCAGGGGGTGGCAGTTGTTGGCTGGCCGCCTTTGCGGCGTCGGCGGCTCATTTTCCGCGCGAGGGATGGCCTTGACCGTGACGCCCAAGAAATGCCTTTCCCTCGCTCTTACGGCCGCGAGGTATTTGGCCAGCTCAGGGTCCTTAGCTTGATATGACTTGTCTACGTGGCCTACCACCAAACGCGAGTCCGTGCGGACGAGCACTCGCCGCGCCCCGATTGCCTTGAGCTTTGTCAGGCCGAAGAGCAGCGCTTCATACTCAGCTGTGTTATTGGTGGCCGGAAACGCGAGGCGCGCCGAGTATAGCGTGCATCGCCTCGGGCGTAACAATCATTGCGCCTAAGCCCGCGCCCGCGACGCCGTAGGCTCCGTCGATGGTGAGCGTCCATACCGGGTCGTCGTGCTTCTGGGCGGGCTGAGTCGGCGAGAACTTGAGATTTGATTGCCGTCCGCAAGGCGTATGTCAGGGAGAACGGGGCGAGCTCGGCAGCCCACTTGCCGATGCGCCGCGTGGATTCCTTATTGTGTAACATCTCCGCCAGGGGGAACGAGGAAGGCACTGTGATTGGGTGGGCCAAAAAATAATGTCGAAGCTTTCTGGAGGCCATGACCAACGCGTAAGCGAGCTTTTCAAGCTCCGTATATCTCGTCTTGGCGCCTTGGAGGGCTTCGGAGACGAAGTATACGGGCCGCTGTACGACGCCTTCCTCTAGGACGAGGACGGCACTGACCGCTGTAACCGACGCGGCCAGATAGAGCAAGAGGGGAGCCTCTGGTGTTGGGGCGACCAGAGTGGGGAGGCTCGCCATGTGTTTCTTGAGCTCGTTGAAGGCCTCCGCACAGTCGCTATCCCAACGAAATCCGTCGCACCCGCGGAGTGTCTTAAAGAATGGCAGACCCTGCTCCGCCGCCCTAGATAGGAAGCGACTTAGGGCTGCCATGCGGCCCGCCAGCCTCTGGACCTTCCTCGTCGTGTTGGGCGGCTCCATACCCAGGATGGCCTCAACCTTATCGGGATTCGCCTGGATGCCCCGTCCGGATACGAGGAAGCCCAGTAGTTTGCCCGCTTGCACGCCGAAGACGCATTTGTCGGGGTTGAGCTTGATGCCGGCCTTCGTGAGGTTGTCGAAGGTCTCCTGGAGGTCCCGGTCGTGCGAAGCGAGCTGCCGGGTTTTGACTACCACGTCGTCGACATAGGCTTCCACATTCCTCCCGAGTTGGGCGGCGAGGGCAAGTGCGACGAGACGGGTAAAGGTAGCGCATACGTTCTTCAAGCCGAAGGGCATCCTGACGAAGCAGAAAGTCCCAATCGGTGTGATGAAACTGGTCTTGTCCTCGTCGTCTTCGGCCATGTATACCTGGTGGTAGCCAGAGTAGGCATCCAGGAAACTTATTAGCTCGCACCCGGCGGTAATTGTCTTTTGGGCACGCCTTGTTGAGTGCCGTGAAATCAATGCACATACGCCAGGCCCCGCTGGCCTTTTTGACCAATACAGGGTTGGCGAGCCACTCTGGGTGGTGGACCTCGCGAATGACCCCGGCCCGGAGAAGCTCGCCACCTCCACCTTGGCCGCCTGCTGCCGATCCATGGATATACGACGAAGCTTTTGCTTGACCGACTTGACGTCAGGGTGGACCGCCAAGCGATGCTCGATTACTGCGCGGTCTACGCCCTTAATGTGCTCCGGTGAGGCGGTGACCATGCAAAAATGTCGGCATTGTTCTGAAGCACTTGGAGTAGGTCTCGCTCGACCTCCGTAGGGAGCCCCTCACCAATTGACACAAACTGCCCCTCCGCCTGGAGCGGCACCTTTTTGACTCCACCTTCGGGCCGAGGCTTAGGTGTCCATCCCGGAGCGGAGGGCGTATTGCCGAGCATGCCTGAGAGGACATGCACCGGGCGGTGTAAATCCCGGCTGCTGACTTCGACGCGTCTAGCGAGGTCCTGGTTGCCGAAGACAGTGATCACGCCCTCCGGGCCTGAGAGCTTCATACATAAGAAGGCGTGGTGCGGGATCGCCTCGAGGGAGTTGATGGCGGGCCGTCCCAATATGACGTTGTAGGGGTGCGGGATATCTACGACATCGAAGATGACGTGCGCGCTTTGGGTGTTACCCTCCTGGCGGAATGTAACTGGAAGGGACACATGTCCTATGGCCTCCAGCGGTTGGCCTCCGAAGCCTTGAAGTGGAGCTCCGATCGCTCTAAGCGGCCGGGGATCCCCATACGATCGAGGGCCCCCGCGAACAGAATGTTCGCAGAGCTCCCCCCGTCGACGAGGATGCGCCTGACGTCATGGCCTGCGATGTGAGCCTGAATGACTAAAGGGTCTTGGTGAGGGAACTCCACACCCCTGGCGTCATTCAAGGTGAAGGTGATGTCGCGGGGCAGCACCCACGGTTGCGGCTGCTCCAAGGGGGCCCCCGATAGGGACCCTCCGGTGATGACACTGATGGAGCGGCACCACATGCCTTCCCCGGATGAGGCCCGAGCTCCGGCCGTCATCCGTCGCAACTCCATAACCTCGATGCACGTCTTCGTGTGGTGATCGCCGTAACCGTGCACCTCACATCACTTGCCGTAATCTAGAATTTCTTGTTCCGCGTGGGGTCGCCCGTCGCGATCTGGTCCGCCTTCCCATCCCCGACCCCCTCCCCGCGAGGTGGGGGCAGGTCCTCGAGGGGCGTTCTCGACACCGAGGACATGGCGGACCTTTTGTGGCCTACGCTGGCGACGTCGGGGCTTGCGCCTGCCCTTTGAAGAGCCTTCCTGCTCCCTGGTATTGCTACCGCCAGGAGTGTCTCCTGTGGTTCTCGTCTGCGGCCCGCCGGGAATCGCCACCGCCCCTCGTGTGGCAAGCGCTTCGCTTGGGCGAGGTTGGGGGCAGCGGCGCTGCGTCTCCGCGCCTCTTCCTCCGCCTGCGCATACTCCTCCATTTTGTCGAAGAGCTTGGCGACTGTCTTGATAGGCTTCCGCGCGTTGTATTCGGCCATGGGGCCCGGAGGAAGGTTCTGTATGGCCACGTTGATGACGGTTGTCTCATTAATGTCCTTGACTTGGCAGCGCGCACTTCGCGGCGCTGAGTAGTCCCGAGCTTCTCGAAGGTTTCTGCTTCACTGCGAAGAGCTGGTCTGCGTCGACCCGCTCGACATAGTTCCCTTGAAAGTTGTTGTAAAGGCGATCGCGGATCTGTTTCCACGCGTAGATGGAGTTTGGCTCTATGGTGAAAAACCAGGAAAGCGCCACTCCTTGCAACGCGAGGGGGAGTCCTTTCGCCTTCGTGGTGTCATCCTCGCCCGCAGCCTCGACTGCGGTTTCGTATGCACGCACAAACTCCCGGGGGTCCATATCGCCTTTGTATGGTTCAATGACGCTGGGGAACTTGAAGTCTTCGGGCCACGCCGCCTGCTGTAGTCCTGCCGAAAGCGGGGACTCTGGATCGGCGCGCCGCAAAGAAGACGCGGCCGAAGTGGGGCGTCGCGGTATCGCCCTTTCCGGCGTGGGCTCTGGCGCGACCACTTGCGCGGCCTGCTGGCTCCGAGCCTCTTGCATGTCTCGGACAGCCCCGCGAAGATCCCCTAGCTCCTACTGGAACGCGTTGAGGGCCGCCAGCAGGGCGCTTTCCACCGTCGGTGCGGGCGGGGCGCCGCGCGCGCCAATGGGCGGTCGGCACGGTACGATCGCCTCGCGAGCTCCCGAGCTGTCGGTCGCTCCGTTGTGGCTGTCTCCAACCGCCGGTCCGCGCCACCGCGAGCGCGGCGCGAGGGTGGCGGGTTGGTCGCCGTCGCGTCGGCGGGTTGGTCGTCGCAGCGCCGATGGCGGATCGGTCGTCGCAGCGGCGCGTGGCGGGGTTGGTCGTCGCAGCGCCCGATGCGGGTTGGTCGTCGCGCGGCGAAGCGCCGACGTCCGCGACCACCGCGCCCGCGACAGCCGATGCCGAAGCCCTTGTACCCACAGGACGCTCCGACCCAGCCGCCTTCTTTCCCTTCGCCGCCGTCGACGAAGCTTTTTTCTGTGCCATCCTTCTTCGGATTTTAGGCTTGCTCCTGTCCTCCCCACGGACGGCGCCAACTGTTGTGGTTACAGACCAAATAGACAGAGATGTGGTAGTGGAGAGTTAGGAGAAAGTGATGACCTCTGCCCTCCCTCCTAGCTTTCCCTTGGTATATATATTCATATGGGCTGTGCTTTTACAATTGTGCCCTTACATCAGTACCTCCCTGTCAGGGGTATTTAAGCCATTACATATGTCCCATTTTGGGCACTATAACCTTCTAACAGGTCTGCTAAGTTTAGGTGGGGGCCACCCCTACAACACTTACATAGTGGTGCTGAAGAGTATATACACGATCAACATGGGAAGATGTGGCTCCATGGCAACAAACGACTCCTAACAAGAACATCCACCCCTGTATAGAAAGCCAAAAAAAAGGGAGATTTGATGATTTGCCCTATCTTACATTGCGTTTGATAAAATGTCCTGCAATGTGTCACTTACATGCGGGCCCTGGACCCACATGTAAGTGAGATATCACAGGTATTTTATCAAACTCACATAAAAAGTAAGGCAAATCATCAAATATTTCAAAAAAAAAGATATAGATCTATGGGATAGGACCCCCTCCCGTTCGACCCTAGCTAGCCGCCGATGAAGAGATAGGGGAGGGGGGCCGAATCTGGAGGGTAAGGTTTGACTTAGGGAAGACTTGGGCGGCAGAGAACGAGAGGGGCGTTGAGAGGGGAGGCGATAGATTCACCTGCACACATTGGTGGCACATGTTCTTGTTTGGATGAGCCCGGGCCAAGTAGCTCCCAAATGTTAGAGGGTAAGAAGAAACATGGGTGCTTAGGTGAAAGACACCAAACACTAATACGGTCGTACAATAAAAAATAATAACATATGCTGCCCTCTCAGCGTTAAAAAAAAGAATGGCAGATGCAAGGAGAACGTGTAAAAATGCACCAGTAGTAAATTCAAAGGCCATAGAAAAATGACTACGCTTCAATCTCTTGAAAAGTAAAATCTTTTCCAAATTAAAATTGTGCTAAAACTCTTACCCAAGTACTAGTAGCAGAACCTTCCACCAGTAGGTGTTCCAGATTGGAGAGCAGCTGGTAAATATTTAAACACAGCCATAAAAAGGTCAAATTTTTTTCAGTTTAGGAAAAGGGGTCAATTTGTGTGACTTCACAAGCCTCCAAATACACACAAGAAATTTATTAAAAATTTGGGTCTCCAAAATACAGTTACTAATTCAGTGTTAAGCCGCCCAATCCATTCGTACTGAGCCGGGACTTCGTTTTCGCCAGTGGTAAGAAACTGCGACCGCTCTTCTGCAGGAAACCGCGTGAGCTCGCAGCCCCTTCGTCTCTATATAAGCTACTCCCACATTCACCACCGCTTCATCCAGTACAACACCAAGACAAGCAGAGCGGCACAAAGTACAGAGGCGATCACTTGGAGTAGATCGAGCAGCAGCAATGGCAGCGGCTGGGGCTTCCATGGAGGTCGAGCAGGATCTCCCTGGCTTCCGGTTCCACCCCACGGAGGAGGAGCTCCTCGACTTCTACCTCTCCCGCGTCGTCCTCGGCAAGAAGCTCCACTTCGACATCATCGGCACGCTCAACATCTACCGCCACGACCCCTGGGAGCTTCCCGGTGCGTATATACGTTCATCAACGCACATACACAGAGCTGATCGTTGAGCAAGAACGGACAGTCATATTGCAGAGTATGTGTTTTGAGTCGGCCAGATGATGAGATGTGCACGCGTATGTGAATGTGCAGGGATGGCGAAGATCGGGGAGAGGGAGTGGTACTTCTTCGTGCCGCGGGACCGGAAGGCCGGCAACGGCGGGCGGCCGAACCGGACGACGGAGCGGGGGTTCTGGAAGGCGACGGGGTCGGACAGGGCGATTGCGAGCTCGGGCAACCCGAAGCGCGTCATCGGGCTCAAGAAGACGCTCGTCTTCTACCAGGGGCGCGCGCCACGCGGCATCAAAACGGACTGGGTCATGAACGAGTACCGCCTGCCCAACTACGGCACCGGCCTCGCCGCGCCAGCGCCTCCCAAGGTAACAAGAGCACTGGCGATCCATCGCAAACTCCCCTCTCTGAGTGCCAGAACTTCTAGCCTAAATTAAAAAAAAAAGTGTGCTGTCTAAGTGGTGCTTCAACTAATTTACAGTTTAAACTTTTAACTATGACTTTTGTTTTGTAACTAAAATTATAATGTAGTGACTACTAGTTTTAAAAAAAATAAAAAAAATCATATTATAGGTCACGGATAATACAAAGAAATAAAAAGAAAAAAAAACAAAAAATATAACTGATTTAAATAAGCCAAAAGCTAAAATAAACCAAAATGTTTACTGGGGAGGTGCAGTATCAATGGTGCAGACGTTCCATGAAAGCGCACCATGCATTGGAATTTACACGGTTGACTTACGAGTTGACCGGCTTTCTTTTACCAAGCTGGATGTAGATTTACTCCAAGAAGGGAAAGCATAGCAACTTAGCATTAACATTTGCGCATGCCATGTGAATATCGACAACATCTACTAACGCTTGCAATTGTGTGCGGCTGCAGGAGGACATGGTGCTATGCAAGATTTACCGGAAAGCCACTCCGTTGAAAGAGCTGGAACAGAGAGCCTCTGCAATGGAAGAGATGCAGAGATCCAGCGACGGAGACTACGCGGCCAGAGCGTCCCTGGTCCGGGCCGCCTCCGCCGGGGACGACTACTTGTCATCGGACGACGTCCAGGACAACTTCCTGATCCCCTCGTCGTCGACGTCGGGTCCATCGGGCAACAGCAAGATCGCGCCTAAGGAAGCCAAGAAGGAAGCGGACGTCACGGTCACGGTGGCGTCGACGACGTCTCTGCCGCAAGCGGCGGGCCTGACCAGCCTGCAGCTCCCAGCGGCGAGCCATGGAGTCCTGGATCTGCCCAGCCTGCAGCTGCCGGCGAACCACGGCGTCTTCGACTGGCTGCAGGAACCGTTCCTGACGCAGCTGCGAAGCCCGTGGCAGGACCAGCTTTGCTTGTCTCCTTACGCCCATCTGCTCTACTATTAAGGGACAGAAATGCCAGGAAATGCAAGCTGTGCAAGAGAAGTCTTGCGAACCCGACGAAAAAGAAGAGTAGATGGCTAGCTGTTGATTCGATTGTACATAGTAGTAGTACCTAGATATCGATCTTTTGCGGGGGGGTTTTTTGTTCGTTTTTAAAATGGGGGTGTTTTACACGACGGTAGCAAGCTTGCAATAAATTACTTATCTCGGAGAACAGATTTATGTTTGCCAAGTTACTATGTAATTGTCAGCTGCTTAGCCCTAAAAAACAAAATGCTTGAAAAAAAGGTCATCCTATCTTCTTTTTTAGGACAAAAACTCAATCTTATCTGACATAGGAGTAGAACGACTTGCATTAAGGTGCTGCTCATTTTAGCTAAAAAAAGTGGCTTATGGTTGAAATTTCAATGTAACTAACTAATGATAACTTATTTGACATAATTAAATTTTAAAAAATCAAACATAGAAAAAACATGTTAGACTATCACGGACAACGAAAGAAATTAGAAACTAAGCCGAAATGATGGGGCCAAACGAATATAAAATGAATTTCTGGATCAAGCATAACGCAAGAAAAAAACCCAAGACAAAACGAAAAAGCCAGAAAAAGCGGCATTGGCCGCTGGGGCCGGACTGCGGGAAGCGGGGTGTTACTTGCATAGGCCCAAAATGAAGAAGTCTTTCTGGGCCCTTTGTTTTATAGTCGCGTTGGCCCAGCCACCACCCAGCACGTACATTCGATTGCCCAGCCAAGCTTCAGCCAGCCGGCCGGCCGGTTGCATGTCGCCGGCTGCCGTACGTCATCGTTAGCCCCGTGCGGCGCGCGAGCGGCGGTAATCCGGCGAGTCTACCTAAGACGCATGCATACACGAGGATAAATATGACACAAAATATATCTAACGATTAATTAGGGTACCATACATCGAGGTGACTTCTTTTCGGGACTTATCGGCTTCTTCGTTATTTTTTTAAAACGTTTTATTGAACAGTTTTGTCGAAATAATTTATTGGCTCATCAGTATTCGATTTATTTATATAAACGTTTACGTTAGGACCAAAACACATAAACTATCACCCACACAAAAAAAAAGAAAAAAAGAAACCACCCATCATCCCTTAGAGCAACTCTAGCAAAGCCCATACTTGAGCTCTCATCCTACTTTTGAGGGCCGAGGGGCAAAAAACTCACTCCAACAGAGCCCCTACTTGAGCCCTCAAAAGTAGGGGGCCCTCAAATCTCCCCCTCGAGCCCTCATTCCTGGGAGGTCTGGAGAGAGCCCCTACTTTTGAGGGCTCAAGTAGGGGCCCTGCTGGAGTGAGTTTTTTTGCCCCTTTGCCTTTAAAAGTAGGATGAGGATGAGGGTGGGTCCTATGTGTCATCCCCTCTAAGAATGAATTTGAGGGTCCTGTTTTGAGGGCTCATGCTGGAGTGTATCCCAAAAACAGAGCTCTCAAATAAAAAGTAGGGGCCCTGTTTTGAGGGTTACTGCTGGAGTTGCTCTTACTAGCACTATGGTGTTTGTCATAAGCAAACATACGCGAAGGCTGGCTAGCCATATAGCAACCGGCAGCTACTAGTTGGTTCATTATTACTCCAGTGATGGCTCCACACGCCCTGCTGCCCGCTGGCTCTGCCGGCCGCGGCGAGCAGCGCGGCGCCGGCGAAAGCGAGCAGTGCGCGAGCACCCTCATGGTCTGAAACCTCAACCGACAAATGCTCCGTTTGGTCTCGGGTCTGATGCGATGTGGATTGCGGAGCGGCAAAGCCATTGGCCATTGTTTTGCAGAAAGGCTAGCACATGGCCTGCACACGAGTCTGGTCTGGAGACACGTGGACTCGCGGTCAACACGACACGTTGCGAAGAATGCAGTGATTGCTACCGATAATTTGTCAATTTGGGCTGCGCTACCCATGCCCTGCTGCTTGAGCATTTGAAGTTCCCTCAGATCGGCGAATGCAATGCAACGATGAGTAGTTCACAGCTTCACGTTCGGGGACGCTGCCAAAGTAAGACAACCAGAGGTGGCCTTCCAATACTTGGAATTGCTACGCCTGTAATTACTAGATTGCAAGTTTGTAACAAATAAACAGGACCTCTTAGCAGAAGCTCTGTGAGACTTTACACTTACAATAGCCAGAGCATTGTATGCACTATATTCAGATAAAACGCAGGCACCGAAGATTTTCATGTACTACTTATTTACTTGTACTGAATCTTAGAAAGAGCACAGATACACTTGTACTTATGGAACTTAGTGCCCCCATATCTGTACAAGCTTAGAAGCGACCCATGGTTTGTTAGCTCCAAGCTACAAGATCAACTCTACGCCTGATTCACAACAAGCAAGCTCTAATATTATCCACCAGAAATAAATTCCCTTGCATCCTGCCTGTTTCATTTTTTTTAAATGTTACATATACATGGGCCCAAAAAAATGCATCACAGAAATGCCAAACCAAACAATAGTTACAATCACAGGACTCTACAGCACTTTTCCCCATCAGGTCCCGAACTCTTGAACCTGGAATGTATCACAATTTTTCCTAAGGACAGAATAGCACGTCTCAACATAAACCTTCGAGCCGCAAAAGAGAGTGAACTGACGCATCTTTACCGGAACTAATAACACTCTTTCAAGGACCTTTTGTGTTCTTTTGCCTCCTCTCTTCCAGCTGGGAAGCTTCATTCAACATGTCCATAGCATCACTCTGCATATTTAACTTCGAAAGCGCAACAGCTTGCATATAGAATGCAGTTGGCCAATCAGGGTATACGCATTGCGCTTGCATCGCATCCCGGAGAGCAGCATCAGGTTGGTCACTCATGAGGTGGCACAAGCTCCGTCTAGCATATACTGTTGGTGATACCATTGTCCCCACATCAACAAACTGCAATATAGAGGGAGGCAAGAGAGTGAATTAGGTTCATTCTAACGAGTGTTACAACATCAGAAGGCTCCTGATATATGATGTGCCCACCTGTGTATAAGATTCTATGGCTGACTTAAAATCTTTATCACGAAAAGCAAAGTCCCCACGTTTTCTGGCCTCCAACATGTCCCTCATCTGCTGTGTCCATTCCTGAAATGATAGCTGTAACAGGGAGATGGATAAAGAGTTCAATCTCTTAGATAACACCCTGCAGAAAGGACAGACAGGAACCAAAATGCTGTGATCTTACCTCATTAGTCCCTTCATCATCTCTGTAATGTGTTGCTACTAGAATCTGATGGATCGCTGTCAGGTCCATCCTAGAACAGGCTTCACCCATGGGAGAAAGAGGGTGTTGTGGAGCAGGAGGTACTTCTTCCTCATGCTTTGGAACGCCAAGCATCTCGTAGGAAGGTACCTGTTTTGTATTTTAAAATGAAATTGGATCAGCCATGAGAAAGACAGAAAATTGGTTTGTTATGAAAAGATTACAGTTCTGTGGAAGCTATGTATCAAATCACAAGGCTTAAACCATCAGGGACAAACACAAAAGTTCATTGATTTACAAAACAATTTGAGAAATAGAAGGATAGAATCACAATGGCTACCTCTGATTTTGTTTGCAAGGGCTCTAGTATGGAAACCAGCTTTTTTGTATTGGGGCGATCCCTAGGTTCATACTGCAAACACTGAGAAGCAAGATCTACCAAAGCGGTTGCCTCTTCTGTTGAGTAGTTTCCCTCCAAATGTGAATCCAGCAGTCCTTGGATGTTGTTGCCTCTTATCATATCAAGAGCCTGAGTGAAACAAAGATGTTTGTAACTGAGCAAGCACATTTTCCATTGATTTAAGTACTGTTATGCTACCAAGTTATACTCGGAGGCAAAATATGTTTTTCAAGACCGGCTAAGTTTCAGTGCTTCCGCTTGCTTATTGTTAACTATGTACCAGCTTCTAATAGTATTGCAGTCCCAGAATTCCAGCAACGCCCAACCTCTACATGTTCATGATGCATCAAGGTTTCCGTGTAAGAAATATTTTCCATTCCACTGAAGTTTGCAGAAAGGAGTGTCATGGAGGTAATTATTCTAAGGAAAAAAATATATGCAGAATGTATTGAACACCGGCTTGCCAAGGTATTTCAGAAAGGGTTCTGCACCACATGGGAACTAGTAAAGTGTAACAAGGAAAGCACAAGTTACTAGCAAGAAAACTTACATGGGAAGGAGGTATGCGCTTTCCACTTAGAAGGTCGAGGAGTACGGTGCCAAAGCTGAATATGACACTTTCCGGTGTGACTCTTCCTGAGAAAGTAGAAGTTACCATGAACAAATGTGAAAAAAAAAGCTACCTTCCCTTTAGAATGGTTTCATCTTATATTTGCTATGTCAAGACTGTATCTTGTGAACTTAGTTCTTAAATCACCCCCACACGTTTTGAATCGATTAACAATGAAATTCATATTTCTTGACAATCACCATCCTAGTAGCACATATCAGCTGCTTACAAAAGCATTCGGTAAGTCAACAAGACGAATTATTGTTCTGGAGGGGCAAAAAAAGAGCTTTAAGTTTTTGCTCTATTTTGTCTCAGTCCAGTTTACGAAGTGTTGTGTCATCCCATTAGCGTGGAAGTTTACCATTCAGTTACCAGCGGTTAACATCAATTTCATTTCTACTGAATTCCCTGACTAAGCAATCCAAATAAAAAAGTTTGGTCATAAAGCAAGCAAGCACACACATGCACCACGAAAAAGATCGGCGTGTATACATAAAGGTAGCTAGTTGATATCTACAAAGAGAAATATTTAATTACTAATATGAGGGTAAAAAAGCATATGTACCATTTCTCAAATATTCTGGAGGTGTATATGCAAGGTTTGTGCTATAACTTTTCCCATCTCTGCTGTTTTTCATCAGACCAAAGCATGAAAGACGAGGATCACCATTCTGCATATATAAATCATATCAGTAATTTTGCTTACAGAGGATAACAGCTAGAGAACCATGCAAGGACCGTTGCATGCAATCAACATCATCCAAAGTGCTTTGTTTTTTGATGAGGTCCCTAATCATTTCTCCAAACCAGAGTATACATCGAGTTTTTGATAAAACATCATACAACCTGACTAACCTAGAGGCCCTGTTTTTTAGGGGTGAATATACCATTTTCGGGAACACACCAGGTAAAAGAGTTGACATTTCCATTTGTGGCGCATGCTTTCCTCCAACCACTAGAGGTGGAAAACAGGTGGCAACAGACCCCTCCACTTCCAACTGGCAGACATCCAAACCAACAACCAGAGGAAGCAACCATGTTGAGAGTACAAACTACATGGAATCACTAAACGCCCTTCCCACAGATGCACAACAATACTTGCAGGAGAGGCATTTATAGAGATGAAAAAAATACAATACTCACTTCCTCAGCCACATAAGACAACAATTGGATGTTCTCTGTAAAATGCTAGGACTGTAGAATAAAACAAACAACACAAAATAATTGGTTGCTTACCTCATCAAAAAGGACCCTATATGCATTCAGGTCATGATATAAAGGCCTTCCCTCATTGCTGCAATAGTCCAGCGCTTCAGCAATGTGGTATGCAACTCTTAGACGCATAGCCCATTCAATAGTCTGGTTTTCCCCTGCAAAAGAGCAAAAGCGATATCACAAAAATCAACCGAACCATAGTTTTGCACAGCTAGTTTGTCCAAAACCAATTTTGCATATATAGTGAATGCAATCAAGATTCAAGATCACGAAAAGGAACAATCCCATGCATTATTGTTGAGGTTCTAAAGAATTCAGTACCAATGGCAACTATTACTGAAAAAATCCAAGCTTTACCCATGCACCCTACTACCCTAGTGTCAGGCTGTTCGTCAACAAAAACACATCATAGAAAGGACAACATCTAGCTAATACTTCACAGGCTATCAAGCATCAGCAGTTTAAGTTCATAGCCATTCAAGAAACCCCATAAGCACATAAAAAGCTACTAACTGCACTGGTCATAACCAGTGGATTCACTATGACAAGATACTCCCACATTGAAATCCCCTGAATTGATTCTAGGCATCCATCAGTCCAAAACTAGAAGCATAATTTCTGAACACAGCAGTGATGTAATAAAGTTACATCACGTGTTAAACGCAGTTTGTGTTAGTGATATACTCTAGAAGCAATCATAGAGATGATTATATCACTTCTATATTTACGATCTTTTAAATAATATGTTTTTTCTCATGAATAAATAGCTTTCAAATTGATCAACAAATACATGACTTATTTGTGAAACTCTTTATTCATATTTTGATATTATTTTAAATTATTTTTGACCTTATATTATTATGTGGAACAATTATGATTTATCTATCAGTACATATATTGATTGATGATCATGGATCACAGATATAGAGATATCAAATCAATAGTGTAGACATGTTAGAAACCATAGTATTGGATTGACCTACCTTAAGACATCATTAAGATTGCTATGTTTTATGTGTTACCAGTTGGTCTCAAATAATGATGATGTATAATCGTTGTACCTAAAATTAGCATAATTTTATACAAGTGTAATAGTGCACTTAGAGGTTGTCAAATGCTACTCCGTAACTGGGTAGTTATAGGGTGAGTTCTTTTGAGTTGTGGCTTATAGTTTATGGCTATGGCTTTTAAATTCGAGCCTATTCGCGAGAAACAATATAAAGAGGAAAATAGTCTATGATTTTGGTTGGTACATTTGAACTCGGTATATTTTGTACTATAATTTTTCTATAAACTCCACCTTGAAAAAACACACCGATTTTGAACTAGTTACTATTCACCCGTACATAAGCCGAAAGCCAACAGTGCAAACGAACACAACCATAAATGTAGCTTTCGGGTATACTATGAAACATAAGGAGAAATGTGACTCGTCGGATATAAGATTTGCCCCTCATACATAACAAAAGAGAGATCTCTGAGCCCCTCGATGTGATCGGATAAAGGAAGTGCACAGCCATGCTACGAGTGGTCAAAGAGTCAGCCACATGAAGTTATCCATCACTTGATTGAGAAAAGATTGAACAATTTATAGATGACACGTTTCTCACCTGGAGTTCGATCACATATCATGAGGCAAAAGAATACACAAACATGTTGTTTTGTTCGACCAGACACAAATTGATCGTGAATTGATCAGACATATCACAAACTAGTCTACGAACTGGTCATATAGGGATACGAACTTGTTGCAACCAGATATGAACTGATCGTAAGGAGTTATAAACTGATTGTAAGTGATTAAGACTTAGATGTAGATCATATTGCATAAGGTTCGTCCAATTTAATCATTGTGTATATTTAAGGGTCGATATGTCCTACTACGGACCACTATCGCGCAGTCATTGGAAAGATGTTTCTAGATTACAACCAAGTATACATAAACCTACAGGGTCACACTTAACGGGTTAGAATGATAATGGTCCGAATGATAAACTCTGAGTGGAATATGATATCTACTCGTATTGGATAAGGATCTAATCGGAGGCTCTATATTAAAGAGGCGCATTGGGTTATGGAGAGAGATATCGCACACCTACCGAAACCTTAGCCGCCTCCTTCCAAAAGCAAAGCTATGCATGCTGGTGCTAGCACATCGGCACACATAGCATTCCATCTCTAGACGTGTGGACTTTAGTAAAGACGCTAATACAACTATGGCGCTGATCGGGACAATCAGAGAAAAAGGCAATCGGTTCATGGAGATCGACTACCACTAGAGGACAACCAGCGCTCGAGAATCGCTTTCAAAAATGTTGGACGATCGACTACTTTCACAACACCGACACGTGTTACGTTGAACCGAACTACTTGAACTCTTCTTCCGCTATACTGCGCATCTAATGGTAATGATCTATGATCTCTTACTTATATGACTTTCTGGTTTACGTGGTAGAAATTTTAATTTATGCTAGTCGATTCAACAACCATGCCAACAACAACCGAATGGCATGCAGGAGGGTGGTATGCTCCAGCAGTTGCTCAGAGCAGACCAATTTGTCCTTTTTGCGAACTTCCACACTAATCAGGGACCACAACTCACAAGAATTTGAGCTTTTTGCAACCTGTATTTACCGAAAATGGACAAAGCAAAACCCCCCAAACGACCAGAAATTCAGAAACAAACTTATCAAAAATGGTCCAATAGCTGAACGATAGATATCGATATTGAAAACGCACAGTGGAAGAGGTGCTTGGCGAGGGTGTCGTTGGGCATGAACTCGGCGACGAGCAGCCGCTCGTCCCCGTCGCAGCAGTAGCCGATCAGGTTCGCGAGCCGCCGGTGCCGCAGCTTCCCAACCCCCTTGGCCTCCTCCTGCGAAGCAAAGCAAAGCCCTTATAGCGAGCGAATTCCACACCAAACATCCCCCCGAATCGGCGCGCCCACGCGTACCGCGAACTGCTTGGGATCCGGCCAGGCCATCTTGGTGAACTTCTTGACGGCGATCGCGCGGCGGCTGCTCTGCAAGCGGCCCCTGTACACGAAATTCGGCGCCTTCTCGCCGCTCTCCGACACGATGTTCCCCGCCGCGAAGCCGCCCGTGGCTGAGCTTAGCTCCGCCAGCGAGAACTCCGCGAACGCCGGCACCTCCCCGCGGCCGCCCGCCTGCATCGCCGCCGGCGCCGCGGCCTGGTGCTGGTTCAGGGAAAAGGACGGCCGGTGCGGCGGCACACCCGCCGCCCTCCCCGGCGGCTTCTCCGGGTGGGTCCCCGCCCGCAGTGACGAGTCGCAGCAACCCATAGGACTCGCGTCTGCGGGTGTGGGGGTGGGTTCCGCCTTCCTTGGGCGAGGAGGAGCAGGAGGAGGAGGAGGTGGTGGACTGGTGGTGGTGGCGAAGTGGTTTTGTTGCGGCTTTTGGGTTGGCTGCTTTCGGTGCTGCCTTTGTACTACGGGATCGTACTGACTCGTCGTGTGGGTTTCGTCTCGTTTTTCGCTGCCGCGGTAAGCCTTTGCGCCTTCGTGCGTGCGTGGCCGGGGGATCTAACGATCTACTACTCCTACCTAGCTATCTATCCAACTATCTATCGATGCGGTCCGTGTCGCTGTCTAGGACGGTGTTAGGTCCTTCAATTCGGACTTTTCTATGTTAATTTGTAGCTAAAATATTGCCATAACAATTATTAGTTTTTTCTAAATTATTTTATTAAAAAGATAGCATTATATCTTTACAATAATAAAAAAATCATGTTACAAAATTATTATGCTTTAAATGACTTTTAGCTCCTAAAAAATAGAAACCAAAATCCAAATATCATATTGTTTTGTGCCTTCGTGCGTGCCCGCCGCATGCGTGGGCATGGGATCTAACGATCTACTACTCCTACCTATCTATCTATCTATCTATCCATGCGGTCCTTGTTGCTATGTAGCATGATGTTAGGTCCTTCAATTCGGTCTTTTCTATCATTAATTTTTAGCTAAAATATTGCTGCAATGGTTATCAGTTTTTCTAAATTATTTCATTAAAAAAGAGAATGAGAAAAACAACCGTTATATCTCTACGAGCAATACAAAAAAAAGAAAATGACCTGTTAAAAATTAATATATAATATATTCCAAATGACTTTTAGCTTCTCGAAGTTAAAAGTCAAAAGCCAAATGCCCTAGCCTTTTGGCTTCTCCAAAAGTCAAAACAAACAGGACTTCTTGAAACGGATTCTTCAAATGGCTTTCTGAGCATCAAAACCATGTGTGCCTTAGCGTCGATGTCTTCACCGTCCACTACCACATCAAAAAATATAGACAAAAGCTATCAGTTATAACCAAAAGTTATCGGTCGTAGTAAAAAAAAACAAAGCCTTTAAAATGGGCCTTATTCACATCTCTGAACAAAGTAAACCTTATTGACATCTCTGAACAAAGTAGCCCAGTAGTGATATAGTTTCAGAAGTGGCTTTGCAGCAGAAGATGGCTTTAGGCTCCGCTCCAAACGATTCCTACTTCTCGCTTCTAGAACACATCTTCTTCTTAATTTTATCTTTTTTTGTTTTTGGGTTTTTATCTTTATTCTGTTTTGCATTATTCATGATGATATAAAATTTTTTAGTTTAAAAATTTTAAAAAAAACTAATAATCACTACTATTACTTAGTTTCTCTCTTTTCTTGTGTGCATTACTATGTTCAAAAGATGATGAACTGTTTAAAGTAGCATGCTTCGACGACACCTGGACCTCCAGTACTGTGCAGTACCTTGCTCGAGTCAACGGTTTTTTCCCCCTCGTGTGTTTCAGCACTTTGTTGATGAGTTTGAAGGGGAAAGTACAAAAATTCCTCCGGGACGTCGACGAAACGAGCCGAGGTTTACGCGCGGTTTACATCTGCGCGGTTTACGCGCGTTGCCGCCGCTTTGCCGGAGTAGGCTGCCGTGAGCAGCTCGTTCTGCAAGCCAAACCGCCGTAAGCAGCGCACTCCCGTGCATTCGGCGACCGTGTCGCCACGGTGCCGAAGTCCTGGACAACTTTTTGGGCATCAGCCGGCACGAAAGCATCGCCCACCGGCCAGCTAAACACTCCGTACTCGGCACGTAAAGTTGATGTCTAGTCCTATACAACTGATGTTTTCCTGTAGTCCTGTGTAGCACAGCCGACAAAACTACTGCGGTAACATTTCGAGGCGCACAGTCCTTTTTCATGTAAAAAAAAAGAGCATTTCCAGCACATGTTACTGATGGTAAGGCGTTTGCAAGTGAGCTTGGGTGGGTTAAAATAAGCTAGTTTATGGATAAAATTATATTGTATTTGATTGAAGTTATATTGTAGCAGATGATAGTTTATTTGGTATAATTACATTTTAAAAAATAAAAATAGAAAAAACAAGTCAGCCCATTATGGACAATGCTATGGGAAAAAAAACCGACAACAAAGCTCAAAAAGGCAAAAAGCTAGAAAAGGACGATATTTAGGAATAGTAAAAAAATAAGTTAGAAGTCAGAAGCTTAAATCGTAATAAGCAGGGCCTAAAAATTAGGAGGAACGGTGCAAGTTCTGAGCAATAGTATAGAAGAATTCATGTCCTGGCCAATTAGTGGACAACACACATGGTACGTTTTCTACAGTGGTGCTCTAATTAGCTTTTAGTTTTTATCTAAAATTATACTATAGCAGCCGTTAGCTTTTTTAAAGAAAAAAATTGAGAAGCTCAAGTCATTTGGGGCACTACCACAATTTAAAGTTCTACTAACTGCATGCCATATAAGTTCTGTGGGTTTTTTCCGGATTGTTGAGCCTTAAAGATGACTATGATAACCATCTACAGTCCTTTGCCAGAAAACAAAAAAAAAATCATGTCACTAAACTTTAACGTAGTGCACCCTCTTAAAATAGAAAGCTACGGATAAAGCTTTTGACACATGTGCTACTAATCACTTGCGAACTTCCCCTCTCTGAGTTGTTATTGGTGCAAGAACATCCATCCGCCTGAGGCATCCACGAGCATAACTCGCGCAATCCTTAACCCTGTACTGTACACCAAAGAGAAAGATGTTGAACTCCAAGACAGTATACTGATCAATACAATGCTGAGAAAAAGGAATACGCCGAAACATTCAAGCAAGAAGAACTTGTCCATGGAAAGAGTCAAGGAAAGAGTCAAGCAAAAACTAGTTTTCACTGCATGCTCCAAACAATCTGGCAGCGTGCTTAGGCTTCCATAACTCGCGGGAGCAATCTTATTAACTCTTCTGGATGGTCAATACTACTTTTGATCCACAAATCAGTCTTCAGAAATCCAAGCTAGATGGTATGGAAACACCTGCATTTGAACCCGGACTTGGCGGTTCGTTGATTCACACAGAGGATTCATTGTTTAATGCAACATCGGAGAGTTAACGGCGTCAGAAATTTACGAGTCTCTCGCAAGACCCCACCTGACCTGACCAGGTCGGTCATCAGTTTGAAGCAAGAATCCAGCTGCTTGATCTTTTCAATTCCGTTCGTACTAAAAGATAGGGGTAAAAAGCTCCTGCTTTCCGCAGTTCAAGCGACTCATAGCTACCAAGTTCTGGTGAAACGAAACGAAGGTACGTGTACCGTGCCATCCGGGTGACACGACTGCTGCTGACTTGCAGTCAACAAATGCTAGTACATTGTACGCACAAACATTGTATCAAAGTTTTCACCTTTGATCAAATCAATCTCATCTCACACCGGCTAATAATTTTACTCCACATGCTCCTTAAGACCATGTACAACCTGGCGCTTGTACCAGGCGCTTGAGCCAAAAAGCTGTCTCACCCTGCCACCGTGGACGGCATGGCATGCAATTGCGTCGTCATCTGGACGAGGCAAAAAGTGAAGGCCTTTTAGTCAAACACACACCTAACACTTTCTTTTACTAATTTCAGCACGAAGCTAACACCAATATATCACAATAAATTTATGACATCTACTATCTATAAAACAACAATAGCTACTGATTGCCCACAATCCATTAGCCCATTATTACTATTAATAAGTATGAGAAAACAATAATATGCTACTAAGACAAAACAAATATCCTCGGTCTCGCTCGCAAAGGGTGCTGCTCGGAGGGGGTGAAGCGTGGATGGATCCACTACGGCGGAGCTAGAGGTGACGGACAGGATGGTGATACGGCGGAGTTGGAGGTGGAGCGTTTCCTTAGGGCAGCGTAGGTGAGGAAGAGCGGGCAGAGCAACTCTGCGGCTCCACCATGACAAGGCGCTCATCGGCGCTGAGGAGCTCATCCTCGAAGCCGGATCTACCAAGAAAAGGAAGGACAGAGCGACGGGCAACCATCTAGGTGAAAAACCAGAGGTAGAGCGAGAGGAAGAGATGTTGTTTTAGTTGCATTTGTCGCTATGTCTGAGTACATGCATCAAATGGTTTTGCATCGGAGTAGAAAGACTTAGACGGGCTCTTAGACTTCTCAGATTATCTTAAGCATCTACAAAATAAATGGTTTTTATTGGAGATTGAGTCTTATATAGATGCTTTATAACGTGATATTTTTTTCTCTTCTTACGCATTATCTAAGCGTCTTTACCTGGGATGTGGCCTAATTCCCACTTAAAACGGTGGTACACTTTAGATCCGTTCTTCTTAGCATTGACTTTTAGCTTTTGGCTAAATCTTATGGTTTTTAGGTTATTCGTGGAAGAGAATACGGTGTAATAGAAACTCACGTATAGTTTTAGTCAATATAAATAAAATTACTATAATATATATATAATATATTTAATTTATAAAACTCATCTTAAAATATTTTTAAACTAAAAAACAGTTTTTAAAAACTGTGACGCACATATCACCGCAACAAGCAGGACAGCAACTCACTCCTCCCCATTTTTCTACGTTGAGAGCTGATCTGGCACGCACAAGGACAAGTGGACAACACCACCATGTCGTGTTACGTACTCACCCACTCTCCCCCAACCTCAAGTCCCACCAACAGCACAGTTACTGCTCTTCAAGGGTTTAATTGGTTTGAAGAAACCCCAAGTTCATTAGCATCCCGAATCACGAACACTTGCTTTTGCATCTCCCGCCAAAATTTACCTTCTATTTTCTGCTTTTTTTTATCATAGGTAGATGTGAAATCTGTCCATGGAGAAACCTTCAATATATCTAAGCTACGCTATGCAGAGCAATATGTCACCATGCGTTACTCTTTTGCATAGGTCAAGCGACTTTGCTGTTACCATGATCCACTAAACAAGTTTTTCTTTCCATTCGCTCCTTTTCTTACTTGTGCGAAGCCATGCTACTTTAGCAATGGTGATATATCTGATAGTAGATATACATATTTTAAAAATTGAACCAACGCCCATGATTTCAGTGCGAGGAGAGATCAAGCGAGGCGGTCGCGCAGATCGGTGGCGCCGTGATCATGGAGGATATCGCCGGCCGAGCCCAAGCAAGACGCAGCCGTAGCCCCACGGAGCAACAAAGGCGAGATGTAGGCCTCGATCGGCCGTGGTGGCGGTGGCCTGAAGCCCTAGCCACGACCACCGTGTGACCACCCCACGCCAATGTGTGAGAATTTTTGTGTACTTGGTGTATGCATGATGGGACTTCTCATCTAAATATTAATTACACCTTATTTGTTGGATTTATTATAATTCATAATACAAGCAACAATGACACTAAATTGGACAAATTTCAGTCGAACAAAAATTCAGTTGTGCTAAGCGATACGTGCGTACCTCTTAACTCCAATGAGGATAATTACTCTTGTAAACAGGTTTACTTGCATCTAGTTTTATACATTTAGTATAGTAGGTTAAATTCGATCCATGAAAGAACAAAAGGAATAGTTATGGATAGCTAAATGCCGTAAAAGCGATAATGCAATTATACATACACGACAATTATGGCCTTATCATCAATAATGGATAGGCCATATGGATCCTCAAAGGCTCCACTTGTACTATCGATTCGGTTTAATAGACCACATTTTACGACAAACCAATCATGAGCTTTTGTCAAACATCATAACATACCATTTACATGAGCATTTTCACTTTTGGTAGTTCCTCCGGTGCTCCACACGAGCCATATCATTATATGAAATTGCAGGATTGGATGTGAGCCTGTAATCCCTCGAGTTCTTGATCCATAGCGCGTGTCTCCAAAATTGAAGTAAAGCTAATTTCAATTCCAGTCCAGAAGCTCTTTAAGAAAACAACCGTTTTGAACATTAAAGAAAATATTTAGTTAACCATGAACGCTCTTTACTCCAAGGAGATTCCCTATCAACCATACGATAAAAGAACAGTCACACATAGAACAGCATTCGTAAAATATTGGTCATAAAATGCCATATAACTTCATATCCACTTTTCAAAACAAAACTTCATATCAAATTCATTCAATATAGAACTTCTAAACGCTCATCTAAAGCATCAAGCCACGTAAGTTCAAATACTCTGCACATAAACTAAATCCTCCCCATGACCCGATACTCGGACAAACCCTTTTCTCATAAGTGCATTATAAATCTAAAAATCGATTGTTCATACAGTTGAGGAGGAATCGCATGCTAATCACGCAACATAAAAAGTTAAACTATAGAGATTCAATTTGCAGTAATCTTAACTGGTCATTATCTTAGCACTTTAAAGCTGGTCGGAGTAGCATCCTCAAAAATAGTGCAATACAAGTCCCACCTGCTCGAGAGCAAAGATATGAAAACTATATGACAAGATCTTGACAAGATAGTCATTAGTCTCATTATACATATTTTTCTATAAGTTCCCACATCAGTCATGCCACATTTCACAAAAAAATTCGAACACAAGATAATAAATGAACAAAAGGTATCTGCAGCAAGCGGTGACATGATGTATTACCATAGAAATTTGCATTAACAATTCATCGGCACTTGGCCTTGCTTTTCTTCTTTTTCTTCTTTGCGAATGTGCCAAGAAACACAATGAATAAGCAAATATCGCACAAAGCATGAGTACGCAAGAAAAAATGGGTAGTTATCACGATTATTAAAAGACCAATTTCGCAAAACAGAATAACTATCAATAGCATGTATGATTCTTGTTCATCCCCAACATGTCCACCATGTACAAATGGAAGTATGAAGTATGGCAAAGTAAACATGCTCATATTGCGTAGAAAAACCATTAGCGATTCAGTTCACGGCAAACAAAGGAACTGTTGCTGCATAGCACTTACTTTGGTTTCTTGGTTTTGCCCAACCCGCAATGCCTCCATCTCCTTGGTTGCTGCATGTGTGTTACTCCCGACCATATTGTATATTTCTAAAGCTTAATAGCTTCAAACTGAATGAGCGGAATGAACAAAATCATATGCACCAATAATTTCTAAAGCTTAATAGCTTCAAACTGAATGAGCAGAATGAACAAAATCATATGCACCAATAAATCCAAGGACAAATTACATTTCAAAATAAGTGTATCTCCATTTGAAAGGACAATCAGTATATCTATCGGCTATTATCCAATTTTCAGGTCGGAGGAGGTCGGGAGGAGCGGAGGCGCGGATGGAGGAGGAGGGAGGAGGCGGCGTGAGAGGGGGTAGCGCAGGTCGAGCGGGGGGCACAGGGGAGAAGAGATTGAGCGGGGGCACAAGGGAGTCAAGGTGGGCGTCGGATCGTTGGATATGAGTGGGTAAGGAGAGAGAAAGGTGGGAATTGATTCTTGATCGTTGATTTCACTGGTTGGTTTTCCTGGGACACGAATTGGTGTGTTTTAGTACAACATGCATAGGAAGGCACCTTTTGTTACCGCCAAAAGTACTATTAATTACGTGCTAAGTACCGCTGTAATTTGCATTAACAATTCATCGGCAGCGGCGCCACCAGCCTGACGATCCTCTTCTATCTCCTGCCCTAGAGCCACCAAAAGGTTTTCTCGAACACGTAGATAAAAAAATCCTCCTCACGTGCACTGACAGCCTAATCAAGATTAAATAATCTCATGCGGCAGAAGATTACAGCAGGTTAACTGCCAAGAAATCGTTGGTTGGGTTCAAATTTATGCATAATAAGATATTGCAATGGCTGCCATCACCACCATAGGATGATGATATGATATGTTCTTGTTATGTTACAGGCTTACTGCGCATGCATGAACCTTGAGGCGGCTTTGGGGTTCAAATCAGTTGAGTTTGTCACCAGATCTAGTGATTTAGACTAGGGGTTGAAGCTTGTTGTTTTTTAAGTCATGGGGGTTATGCTTGCTGTTTGTGGTAACATCTGAGAGATAATCACCATGTGCCCTGATGATTGGTTTTTTTTATTGGCCATCCAATTCCTTCACATATATAGGCTATAAGCCTAGAACTAAGCATCAGGTTACCAAGTGTGGGTAAACTAGTAGTAGATGCTCACCAACCAGATTAATTAGCTGTGTGATGGAGTGCTACGCTATCTAGTGATGAATAGGGGAAGACAAGTACATAGCGAACGAACTGCATTCACTATATATTGATTTTTGAAAAGAACGAAATGCAACCTTCTTTTTTTTTTAAAAAAAAGAACGAAAATGTCTTCGTCTCCGGGTGTGATTCATGCCATGCTTTTTATTCTACACTCTTTCGTAAGAAGCAACCTGCAAGCTGTCACGTTATCCAACAATAGTCCACACAAGCGGCCGTTAATTTCCCTCAGAAACTTCCAGGATAACCTTGGAATTTAGACACAGCAAATTAAGACTTGAGCAGCTGAGTTCGGGCTTCCGGCGGTACAACTCTTGTGCGTTATGAGAACAAGATTTGTTTGGGTGGTTAGAGGAGGTGATTATATCTCCAATCCATTAAAGTTTAAATACGTCTTATTTAAGAAGATTTTTTTTAGTAAAACTCGTCTAGTCTTCTATAGACGTTATGTGTATGAATGCGTATGTGTGATGATGTGTATATGGGGACGTTTGTGTTCGAAAAAAACTCTTGTGCGTGATCATCGGAAAAGGCGAGAGGTGGCAGCTGATGAGAGGTAACGCCCAAACTGTGATGCTAACTGGTACTCACTCCTGCGATACGTGGCTTAACACGATAACAATTAGCAAGCTTCTAGGACAGACATCCCTTTCTGATTGTAACTTCACGGATGCCGACATCGATAAGGAGCTTAATGCTGGGATATAGTAGCCTATACTAGTATAAATTAAAATTTATATCATATAAATTAAAAAACTATATAAATAAAAAAATCATAAATTAATATATAGTGGAGTGGAAGAAGAGTTAAAATAGCTTAATTCAACATAGTATATGTTGATATAGTGAAAGTAATCGATCGTTCAATACCTTTGAGAAACGGTCCTCGGAAACCGATTATCTTCTAGCTGTAGTTGATCTCCACGAACCGATTGTCTTCACCTTAGATCGTCCCGATCAGTACTACAATCGTAGCAACGTCTCTATTGAAGTTCACACGTTTAAAGATAGGATGTGATACATCGATGCACTAGCACTAGCAGGCACAACAAAGGCTTTGGAGGAGGCGGCTAGGGTTTTAGTGGATGGTGCAATTTCTCTCTTTCCTATAACCTACTACCCCTTTTTATAGATCCTCTGACCAGATGCATATCTAGTAGAGATCATATCTCACTCGAAAATCCTCCGACTGAATCTTGATCTAATATGAATAGAGATCATATTTGATTCAATCTGAACGAACCTTATGCAATATGATTTGCATCCAGATCTTAGTCACTCACGATCAATTTATAACTCCTTACGAACAGTTCGAACCTAGTAACGACTAATCCGTATACTAGTCTGTGATATATTCGACCAGCTCGCAACTAGTCGTATACCCATATAACCATTTCATATCTGGTTGGACTAAACGATATGTTTGCGTATTTTCCTTTTGCCTCACGATACCTGATTGAACTCTAGGTGAGAAATGGGCCATATATGGATTACTCAATCTTTTCCTGATCTAGTGATGGGCAACTTTATGTGGTCGACTCTTTGACCACTCGTGATAGCCATGCACTTTCTTTATCCGACCATATTGAGGGGTCCAGAGACATTTCTCCTGTTATGTAAGAGGGGCAAATGCAATATCTGACTAGTTCTATCTATCCACATGTTTCATAGTATACCCGAAAGCTATCTTTATAACTACTCAGTTACAGAGTAACGTTTGACAACCCCTAAGTGTACTATTACACATGAAAGAAACTATGTTGATCTCAGGTACAAGATTATACATCATCAATACTTGAGACTAACTGATGATACATAAAATGTAACAATCTCAACAGTGTCTCAAGGTGAATTAATCCAACACTATATTCTCTAATATGTGTCAACATTATTGATTTGATATCTTCATTTCTAGAACCGGTAAAACGTGGTCATCAATCAATACATGTGCTGGCCTATAAGTTACTAGTGTCCTGACTAGTAATATTCGACTAGGGATCTTTTAGAATCATATCATACAACAAATAAGGAGTTTCATCAACAAGTCACACATTTGCTAACCTTTATAATAATTCATTCAAAGAATATAATAACATATTATTAAAAATTTATAAATACAGAAGTGATGCAATTATCTTTATTATTGTGCCTAGAACATATCACTAACACTTGATAGCGATGACACCTCATGAACACTGTACTCCTGTACATCAATACGTCCGCTACATGGATCTCGACGCGGACTTGCACCGGTTGCCATGCAAAAGACGAGTCCAGACTTCAGATGCCATCTTCTTCCTATTCTTAAAGCATGCCTGAATTATTACTACCCACCGGAAAAGCACGCGATTAGCACCAAATTAAGTACGTCAATAATTAAGCACAAAAGGGGAGCAGATATCCTCAGTTAGGAGGACGGCGACATGTACCGAACCACATCGATCACACGCGCGCGCACGGGCGTAGCAGTGCTAGCTAGCGCTGCGGCGCTGTGTAGATCAACGTAAGGTCCACCTTTCCCCGCACAGTGGACAAGCGCTAGCTCGTGGTACAGTGTTACGGGAAGCGTGAAGACGTTGCGGCTCCAGGTGCTCATCTGTAGCCGCTTTGCGCTTTTCGATCATTGCGTGCTTGGTGCGTTCGGTTGGGCACGTTTACGCGTCACGCGCCATGCGTTTTGCCCGCTTTTGTGGGCGCCCGCCCGACGGCGTCGGCGCGGCCGCGGAGCATTGGCCTACTACAACTATTCGAGCACATCATCCACTCGGCGCGTGCCCAAGCGGCTAGTGGTGCTTACGCAGAGATGTACATACGTGCATCCAGGTGGGCGCGCGTAGATCAGATGACGAATTTTTGTCATACATAGGGTCTTTTCAGTTTGTATTTATAAAAATAGTTATATATATAGTATTGATAAAAATACCGTTTCTATCGTTCGGTCACCAAGCGCCAGTGCTCCGAAGGTGACACGTGGTGCCTGTAGTCCGACCGCTGGGCGGCAGTCGCCTGCCGTCCGACCACTAGACGGTAGGCCACCTGTCATCAACCCACAAAACGGCAGGTGATTATGTCAACCAATTAGTCAGCTTAATTACCTGCATAAATTCATAATTTTACGTTATATTTGTTCAAATTTTTAAATATAGCAAATAAGCTCAAAAAATTACAAAATTTTATGCACAGCCTCCTGAGATAACGTAGTTCATTGTGTATTTTTTTGAAAATTTTATATGCTCTGAATGTTGCTCAAAAATTCATACGATTTTGATATTAGTAGAAGTCATTACATACAGATGCACTCACTGAGATGACCGATGACCAACTGTGAGAGAATCGTATTTATGACCGACCGAAAAGAGAACTCAGTGCGCTCACCCCGCAAATTGAGGACTCCTTGTCGATGTGTAGCACTTCGAGCAAGGGAACGACATGATAACACTGACAAATGTGGAGACAAGGGAGCGGGCGAGGGTGGATGGCACAGATATGACATCAGTGCGGACGAGGGAGCGCCTGAGGGTGGACGACACGGATAGAGTGAAAATTATGCGAAAGATGCAGTGGAAAAGGAAAGATAGTAGCAACAGGCTGATATATGTGCGAAGGACAAACTTCACGCACTGCAAAAGATGCTTGATCATTGCATATAGCTAACTATGATTAAATTAACATGAATTAACATGGCAAATTTGGAGCACATATTTTTAAAAAATTACACAATTAGGTCCACCATATTGGGAGGCTTCACATAAAATTTTGTAATTTTTAGAGCTCGTTTGTTATATATAACAACTCCTACAAATATCAAAATCGTATAAATTTTTGAGCAACATTCATAGTGGATAAAATTATCAAAAAAATCACAATAAAGTATATTATGTCAGGAGGCACGTATAAAATTTCGTAATTTTTTAAGCTTATTTGATATATTTAAAAATTTAAAGAAATATAGTATAAAATTACGAATTTAGGTATGTAATTAAGCTGGTTTAATCACCTGCCGTTTTGTAGGTAGACAGCGGGTGGCTTGCCATCTATTGGTTGGATGGTAGGTGCCATATGTCACCTTCAGAGCACTGTCGTTCGATGTCTAAATGCTATTTTTGTTAGTACCACCGTGTATAGGTATTTTTGTAAATATGTGTTCTAAACATATTATGTAAGGCAAAAATTCTACGGCCGGACGTACGGGCGTGCTGCGGTGGCAGCGTGAGTGCTCACTGGCACGGGCATCGGTGCACGGTGAATAACGCTCGGGCGTGACCACATGCCACTGCAGTGCTGCCAGTCTGCCAGTTTATCAGCAGCGTGTACCATGCTGTACGGGAAGTACTACCGTCCTCTCAGATCTCGCCTCTGTTTGGTGGACCGTCATGTTTGGGTTCCCTAAATCATATCCTCGTCGGCCTATGAGCCCAGTTTCGGCCTCTGGTCTTTGACAGCTCGAGTGTTCGACCAGCAAGGTTAATCAGTTTCCACGAAAAAGCACTCACGTTGGTTTATGCTCGGAACATGTACGACGCTCCACGCTGTGCACTGGCCCCCAAACGTTCCACATCAGATTCTCAGTGCCAGCTCGGTTCAATGAGTGTCTCGTAGATGCTCAGAGCAGCCTGCAGAAGGTATAGATGTCTGGCTGACACACAACGGTGGCAGGTGTATATAGGTATCACCAGTGGCGGATCCAGGAATTTTAGAATGGGTATTCGAAGCTACAAAATTTGCCTTTGTTACTTCTTTAGTGATTGCATGCACTTCATATTCCTTGGCACTTATAAACAACTAATTCTAGCATACAGAGCACTTCATATTCCTTGGCATAATGTTATGCAATGGAAAAAACTAATTCTAGGATTCTAGCATACAGAACAACACATGGATCATGTAAGGTGAGGTTCGTTTACCCATGACAGATTCAATACGTATATGAGACTTAAAACGGTACCTGACAGTAAACCAATATATGCATAAGTAGAAACAAGCACTTTCAATCTATCCTGAATGATCTGACAAATCATAACTAACTAACTAAGCAAACTATGCACAAATAAGCCACACTGAGCAATTAAAACAGTCAACAACCCAAGTTAACACAAAACGGATGTCCAATCCAGATCGGGTATTTAACTAACCAATAGATCCCGATTAACTGAAGTTCACATAATACTACACTAATCTAAACGAGCACGGCACAGAACAACTAAGTAGGTAGCAGTATAGCACTGGCAAATTCGCCTATCTAGATGAACGCATACACCTTGCCATCGACTTCCCAGAGCATGCCGTTCTCGAGCTCCCTATACGGGAACGAATCTGACAGGAGCTCATCGCCTGCAACACAACAGATTCAGTCAGATCCATCACAACACATACCCACAGAGATAATCGTCGACGCCATAAATCAAGTCCAAATCCGAACCCAGACGCAAATCTGATGATTTGAGCTCAATCAAGCGAACAAATCACAAGTTTTTTCTTAGTAATTCCGGATCGGCAACCAAAAACTAGCACAAATGACTCGGTTTTAACTCTTGGAACACATGAGCGATCAGATCTAACCATGGCGGCGACGACGAGGCGTGGAGGTGGAGACTGAAGACAGGAGAGCTCTCTGCTGCCGATTTATTCGAGTGGAGGAGCGGCGATGCGGGCCAGCGGGGCCACCGAGCCGTCGCAGGCGCTTGCTTTCCATGAGATGCCAAGCCTTGCAGCCGTCTTCATCGCACTCGCTGTCTCGCTCCCCTCCGCGCCGTCCGCCAGCGTCGTCGTCGTGCTCGCTCCCCGCTACATGTCCTCACCTTCCCGGCTTCCCGTGAAGGCCGCGCCCTGCCCGCTGCTTGCGCTCGTTCGCTGTACGCGTGCGCTGCTCTGCGAGGCTTGCCCACTGCTGAACCCTATAGCCATTTGCCGCAAACGGGAGGGGCAAAATTAGGTGAGGAAACCAACAGAAAGTGAAAGTAGGTGAGCTTGGGGATCAGATTGTGACCACTAGAGGCAAGATTCATCTCTTCCAGTGACGAAACGGGAGACACTGGTGGGGGGAGAGAGAGGTCAGATGGGGGAAAGTGACTTACGGCTGGAAGTTGGATCCGTGCGGGAGACGGGCTGCACGCAAATGGGCCTGCGGGAGACGGGCTGACGGGGAGAGGTTAGTTTGAAAATAACAAATTCGGCCCAACTAAGTATACATATATGCAATATACCTTGTATATACTAGTTTTTTGTTTAGAAAATTTGGGTATTCAGCTGAATACCCATGACTTACTGTAGATCCGCCCCTGGGTATCACCCGGATATTTTCTTCCTGGTAATTATCCAAATTTCAGACAGTTGGATTAGAGATCCAACGGCCTCTTTTTTTTTTAGGGGAGGCGATTTTTTTTGGAAGGGAGAGATTTTTTTGGAGGGGGCGGGGAGAATTCGTGACCGTTAGATCTCTAATCTAATGGCCACAAATCTGAATGATAGTTAGAAAGAAAACATCTGAATGATATTTATCAATACCCACGGTGGCAACCGATTGTGCTCCGATCAAGGAAGATGACAGTGAGGACGTAGAATAGCATTGGCCACTAGATATAGGTCTTGCTCGTTTGGACTTGAGAGCTTCTGACTTTCGATTTATTTTTTATCATTTCTAAATTTATTCTTTTTTTATTTTTCGGTTTTTTGAGTTTTTTGTTGGTTCTTTTTTCTCCATATTTGTTTACATTATACGTAATGGGCTAACTCATTTTTTCTATTTTTAATTTTTAAATTTAATTATACCAAATAAACCATAATTAATTATAGTATAATTTTATCTAGGTACAATAAAAATTCAACTATAAACCATCAAAATTCAGTTCAAATGAGCACCACTCTAGTTGAGGAGTAGCGATGGTGACAACCTCTTAGGGTGGTAGCGATTGGACAGGAGAGGGAGAAAGGGAGGTGAAGTGGTGAAGAGAGGGAGAGGAAGGTAGGGGAGAAAAGAAGGAATGGGTAGGGTTTTAATATTAGACCGAGAGTCCCTTCCTTATCTAAAGTTCCGAATGGGCGGACAGGAAATATACGATGGTTAAGGAAAAAAGAGAATAGTTGTGCTAGTACGTTTGCGTCCTATAGTTGCCTGCATTATTACATCGAGAATTAAGTGTGGTGTGAATATGATTAGAGACGCACCACCATGTTTGGGGTCCTAAATGGTCATGCCACGTCTCTCGAATTAAGGCTAACTACGTGCAGCACGCAGCTGAAAGCTCAAGTTGCGATATACACCGTGATGGATCGTACTGGGCTGGAACCACAGGTCCAAAAGTCTCGGTGGGCCTTCCATTCCCAGGCCCACCTTCATGGGGCCCCAAAACAAAAGTAGGAAGCATCCACGCACGACGCCAGCACGAGCGATTATTCCTCTTTCCTTTTCCCTATTATGGGGTGATCGACTCGTTAGCTTGTCAATTTCGACCCCAAGCAATGAGCAATGACTGACGAAGAACTAATCATGCAAATGATGTACTAGCGCTAACCATGCACTACTACCAAAGAGCCATTTGATTTCAGACTCAGTACCAAGCCGACACAGGTTCAGAGTTCAGATGCGCCAGCATATAGGGGGCCGTGCTTGTGATTCTGGCTTAGATTGCAACCTTCCAGCTAGATCTACTATAAGTCGCATGGGTTTTGCGGCCATGCTAATGTGCATGTACAATGTACTGGTTTGATTAGAGAGGGAAGATCCAACTTAAAAGTGTAGCTTTTCTTGATTGACAATCTTGCTGTTAAGCCGCTTTCGCCTTCAGGTACATTCATCTTTGCGACAATTCGACTGATCTGAAAGCTCCAACAGGATGCAAGTCCTACCTGTTTAGTAAGGTGCTCGTGCCTCCTGCTAACAAAAATCAGCGATTGGGGCCTGGAAAAGGAAGGAAACAAGACTAAACTTTTAGTGTTCTAGCTTGTTGTGATATGTGGTAATATATCTAAAACTATTTTGATTATCATCCACTTACGAGTAAGTCGTATTCACCGTTTTAGGTTTTTAACTCGTTTTTGGTGCAATCTACCTTCAAATGAAAAAGGACAGAATTTTGACAATAATTTTTCTTAATTGTTGATTGGAATAGGTTTCTGACAACCTAGAGAAGGCACATACCAAATTTCAAGTGATTTAGAATTTTGGTTTGCAAGTTAGCTCAATTTTAGGTTTTAAGCCGTTTTTGGTGTTGCAGAGCTTCACGAACCAAAATATCCCAAATCTCTCAAGTTCTTTCAAATTTTTTAATTGAGATAGGTTCCTAAGTTCATGAACTAGGTTTGATTCAAATTTCAAATCTTTTAGATCAACAGATAAAAAGTTAATGATTTCCGGATTTAAAATAGTGCTAAAATCATTGTTCACAGGTTGAAATTTGCAATTGCTCCAAGAATTTTCACATTTTTGGCTTCTTGATCTACATAGCTTCTTATAAGTATTGGAGTAAAGATTAGAAAAATACTTAAGAAAAAATTTTAAAACATTATTCATCTTTCCTCTATTGCCATATCGGTACTAGACTAAACTTTTAGTCTTCGAAAAAAAACACAATGACTGGACTTTTGATGGATCGTTGCAGATTCACTGTATCCTGAGAATACTGTAACGTTCAGTACTGAGATTATACTATGTCCTTGATTTCAGTATGGGACATACTGGTAAGTGCTCTTGTACATAACTGAATCACAGAATGCAAAGGTTTTCTTAAATATGGCAAAGCCTGGATTGAAGATGCTGAACGTCAACTACAGTACAGAGAGAAGTTAGTCAGTCCGACTCCAACGTGGCACATTAAGTCGACCCAATTCCATGTGATGCCAAACCGACCGAACGACCTACACAGTTTAACATAGATTTTGTGATTAAAAATGCATGTGAATAAAAGAAGAGGAGGCCTCACATGCTCAGCTTAACGGCTCTGTTTTAGTTCAGAACCGAACCCTGCATGGCTGCACATATCTGGAACGGAAATGGATATCAAAATGGAACTGCATCCAGATACTGCTGCCTTAAGAGCATGTACAATGCAACTGCTTAGAGAGGTGTTTAGTAAATGAAAACTGAATTTTCTTGCCACATATGATAAATAAGATACTTATTTTATAGCATCGATGCTTCATTAGGCACAAAAGTTTAACAAATGCTTATATATAACTATATGAAATAAATAATATAAGCATCGATCTAAGCCCCTACATAAAAAGATGCTTGTATTAGAGGAAATGATTTTATATAAATGCTTATGATGTCGCTATATTCTATCTCTTTAAATACCCAAGTATAAGCATCTTGCATTGTACATATAACATATGTGATCAAAATTAGTTCGTATGTAAATCAACATATAAGATTATTATACATTCTGATTTCTATTTGAATCCGTCTCCATCACTCCATGCCTAACTCTGAACTCTTAAGTATGGTCATGAATATACTAGTTTGTGCTAATACTTAGTTGTTTTACATCCCAGAGCCCGCAAAACTGCCTGTACAGTCATGTCCTCACCAGTAAAGTTGAAACGCAGCAATACCTCTAGAATTCCAACAATGGCACCTGTTTATTGAAGCACTGCAAACTTTTGAAGAGATGTTTTCAATTAAGAACAAAAAATTTACTCACCATTTCACCTAATTGCAATTTCGTTCCATTTCCAAACGATTCCTATACATCATGTACACAAGCTACAAAAAACTAAGAAAGAATCATGGGAGCAAATCTGCATTGTCAAAAACACTAATCCTGCAGTTATTTCCCTCCAAAAGACGACTGGCCCATCAAAAGCACGGCGTCAATACGTTGAGCAGCGACACCCTCGCGTTCACGAGCGCCCGGTACACCTGCTCGCAGCCGTCCTCCGCCGCCACGACGCACTCCTCCAGCCTCTGCAGCCGTTCCATGGCTGCCTTCCTCTCCTCCTCCTCGTCGTTGCAGCATTCTTCCAAAGGCGACTCCTTTGCACCGGGTCCCGACTCACAGGCAGCGACGGCCACCGTGCACCGCCGCCACCGCAGGAGGTCAACCACCCACCACACTGGCGCAGCTGCGACCTTCGCCGGAGAGGCTGCGGCCGGGGACGTCAATGCGCGCGAGGCCGAGGAGGCGGAGGCGAGCCCCGCGAAGATGGCGCCGGACGCGGCCGCCGCCGCGCACGTGGCGGCCGCGATGGCCTCGGCTAACGCGGCCTCACCGGAGTCGGACGTTGCTTTGACGGAAGAAGAACGGTGGGAGAGGTCACGCAATGTGGAGGCGAGGCGGGAGAGATCGCGGTCTGAGTGGCGCCGCGCGCGTAGCGTGGCCGCGAGGCGGGTTGCGTCGCGGCGGCGGAGCGCGGAGTGGGCCTCGGCGAGGAGCTGCTTCAGCGCCAGGAGCGCCTCGCGGAAGCACCCATGCGCGTCGGCGAGGAGGAGGAGGTCATCGAGCAGCCGCTCCGTCCACGGCGCCGTCTTGCGCCGGAGCGGGCCCTGCGCCTGCGGGTGGTGGAGCAGGTCGGTCAAGCCCGCCAAGAGCCGGCGCAGGTGGCTCACCCCATCACCGATCCACGCCGGGCCGGCCTGCGCCGGGGCCTCGGTCCATCCGAGCAGTGCGTTTGCTGAGTCATGAAGGCCGGCGACGACCGGGTGGAAGCGGCCGGGGAGGCTGGCGGAGCTGGCGCGGGAGTAGGAGAGCTTCATGTGCCGCGTGCGGCGGAGGTAGGAGGAGGCCTTGGGGATGGTGAGAGCGGTGGGCCGACGGCGGAATCCCACTGCCATTTGCCGCGGTGCGTTTTCTCGTACGCGCGTGCGGCTTGCTCGAGAAGCTCCCGGCGTCGCGGTACGGGTTCGCTGTTCGAGTTGGTGCCTTGACGCCGCGGTGTGGTGTGCCTTGGGTTTGGTGTGCGGTATGGGCCTCCATTTTATAGGATCTTGCGGGTGATCAGCACGGGTGGGACGGGGAGTAGTGGGTGATGGTGGCAGCGCAGATGGCTGGCGGAGTGGGCACGTTGGATTTTTTACTTTTAGGAGCTTCAGCTTACGAAACAAGAAGCCTACCACTACTAACTTGTTCTGGAAGCTAGTGAGAGTATAAGATCCTTCTGGCCACAGGGATTATGACACAACATTATTTTCTAGTTGCAGAAACCTTTTTGTTTTGGTTTGATGATCCTCTTTAAGATGAGTACCGTAACCCTTGTGGCATGGATTTTACAGAAAATTCAAAAAAATATAGATATCAACCAAACAACCCTACTGTATACCCTGCTGTATCTCGTGCAGGCCCATCATTTTAGCTCCTACTCGTTTCAGTTTTTAATTTTATTTTGGCTTTCAGCTAATTAAAACCAGAAACTATTTGAAATACGTTGGCTTCTAATTTTAGCTTATTTTGATTTTATATTGTCCGTGACGATATAATGTGTTTTTTAATATTTTTATTTTTCTTAATTTTTTTCAGAATCTAAAAAAAACTCGACCTGTAGGGGTACTAGACGCCCCCCCGGCATTAGCTTAAGAAAAAGGATCCTCTCACAGATCGAGAAAATCTCCGAACCCTTGCCCCACCCTGACACAGCGGCATCAGTCCAGTGAGAGCGCCGGGGAGCAATCGCTCGGCCTGACGACACAGGCCCTTACCTGTCGACCGGCGAATGGACCACCTTTAGATCGTGCTTTGGCTTATGGGGCAACCGAGGATTTTTGCCCTCACTGGTCGAACCGGAGACGGGGATGCTACTAGAGCGCTCTACCACTACGATAGAGGCTCGTTCGCTTTTTCTCAAAATCTAACCGCCGATGCGGTATAATTTCAGTTAAAAGATACGACTAGAAGCTTAAGCTAAAAACTAGTTGAAGCACCACCTTAAGCAAGAAAGTGTGAGTAACAATCAGCAAGTTGATGATCCATCACTTGTGTGCCCAGCAGTGGCATTCACGCATTTTACTCCATGGTAGCGCAGCAGCAACACATTTTAGCCTCGCTCCAGGTGTCTCGGACCGGAGAGCGTGCGAACTGGCGTACGCATATTATTACAATCAAAAAGTAACCAATGTACAGACACCTCTTACTGTAAAGACATCATTTAGAACAGACACATCTTTTGCTGGCACCAGGGCCGGCTCAACGTTTTCAAGGGCCCTAGGGCGAATTCGGCTCTATGGGCCCTTTATTATCAACTGAGCATTCTTACCTTAGCGTGCGTCAACTTCCACTTCGAACATCGATTCATAGGATTTGCTACCTCGAAACCCCATCTACCACATTTTCTTAGCAGCGTAGATGTATATACACAATTCTCAACCTTCTCATATGAAGAGATCATCGAAATATCACCACATGAACACAAACTGCATAAACGAATTGACAACATAACATATCTGAGATAAACACACCAGAAAAACTAGTTGTAATAAAAATCACCAGGAAACTGAACACAACTCATGCACACAACTCGGACAAAACACAGGGAGGACACTCATGGTACTACAATAGTAAAACGGCAAGCCCATGAGCCAAAATGAGAAACCGTTTCCTTTTACATAGAAGGTGCATTCAATTTACTACTACAGATTTGATAAAGAAACTAGTGTAACTGCTCTGAACAAATAAGCTACAGTGATCACATTTAACAGAAATCTGGATAGAGCCCCCTTCCCTGCAAGATTATGATAATATGCGGAATTACTACACCACACGCATTACTCCCCTCCATCTTGTCTGGAAATTAATGCATCTATTCATCATCATTTTTTTCCCTGAAATTACTGGCTCCACTAAAATGCGGCTCATCAATTCACCGAGCACGAGAATTTAGCAGTCTCACAGAACAACCGGCATTTCTCCAATCAATTGCATAACTTTTGTGATTAAATGATATGTATGTGTATGCAAATAGCAAACGGTGATTTTGACGAGCTGGCCGTCGGCGGCGACGCGGAGGCTGCAGGCCTGGAGCCCGTCTATGAACAGCCGCAGCGCGCGTCCGGACGCCGCAGCCGCGGCATTCCACAGGAGGAACGCGGGGCCCTCCTCGGCCCGGCCCTAGGCCGGCGCCCCCGCCTACCCCGAGCCGCCCCGCCGGCACCCCTCATCATCTATATATATGTATCAATATGTACAGATTCAATCTGATGAATGAAAGCAATCTTTCCTCTCAAACACTTGTCACAATTACTTTAACACGTTATCAGCACGATTCTCTCCAAATCGAGCACACTCGCCAAACCATCTACACAAGCGCACACGAACGAGAAGAAGAACACAAAGGAGGCATTGCCGTCGTCGGGGCTGCCCCATGGGTGCCGACGCCATGGCTTCGCGCCAAGACGGCCGGCCGGGCGGCGTGACACGGCGCGCATCGCGCCAGCGCCCAGTTCGACGGCCCCATGGGCGGCGGCGCAACAAAGGCCCAGGCGGCGGGTCCCAAATGGGCATGGTGGCTAGGGCTTGGGGAGTTAGGGAAACCCTAACTTCCCTCCTTTATATATGCTGCCATTTTAATGGGCTTGGGCCCATACCCCCCACCATTTCACATGGACTTAAAGGCCGAATGGGCTTCAGCCCAAGTTTTCGGAAAATTGCGATTTCCCCCTCTAGTTCATGACAACTGCAGAATTTCTATTTTCAATAAATTCCTATTGTCTATATTTGCAATATAGTCCTTATGCTTATTTATAATTGTACCTGTCAGTTTGTACATTTATGAATTAGCATTTCAGTCCCTACAGGATCTGAAAATTATATAATTGTTCAAATAAATGTGCATGCACATTTCTATAACTTTTACATATTTAGGATTGTTTTATTGCAATTTACTTACAATATTAATTGCGACCATATTTAAATTTGCTATCTTTCGCAAATTTAAAATTTAAAATTTCCATTTAGTGAGTACCATTGTACTTAATAATTTGGAATTTTTTGCAAAATATTATACCTACCATAAATACCACAAAATCACAATTTATGATACTTTGGTACATTTATTTGTACAATATGCCATACAATAAATTGGTGTTCACCACCAATATTGTGATTATACGGTATTAAATTAAAAATATAACCACATGTTATATTTAATTTGGGTATATATTCATTCGGATTACAATACTTATATTGTTTTCCACATATTTTGCATTTTATTACAACATTACCATACACATTAATTTACCCCATGTAAATTAATCATTTATGGTGTACTTTTCATGTAAGTTTTTAAATAGCTTACCATACAAGCACTTAATATTTTTTTTATGCAAATGCCTTAGGTTGATTTTCTCTCGTTTTGGAATAACACAAAGTTTCTTAACTTTGATATTGGCCATACACAAGGTAGTACCATCGTATCATCATGGATTTATTCCTCAACGTATGCACCCAATATCAAGTTTTGAAACATTTTGGTCTACACTTTTGGGTGACTACCTTTATTTATTTTCAAATTGGCAATACACAAGGTAGTCTCATAGTACTCTACTGGGATTTTCATCCTCAACGTGCGTACCCAATTTGATTATAAATTATACAAGGTCTACACCTAAGTGATTACCATGGTTCTTTTTCACATTGGCCATACACAAGGTAGTATCAAAATACTGCTGTGGGATTATCATCCTCAAAGTGCGTACTCAATGTTGAAAAATGAATTAAAATAATGTTAATACCATTGGTGATTAACTTTGTTGTTCCACAATAGGAGAATGTCCCTTTATGTATTTCAAGTTTACCTTGATTACTTGTATTTCGCATTGCTTACTTAACATTGCCAAAGATTTTAACAAATCTGTGACGCTCTTGACGGCCACAACTTCCCCACATTGGCGATGGATCTCAAAGTGAGTCTATCGTTGCGCGGAATGTACCAGGCAATTGCAGCTCCCCAAGAGGGTATAGCTCCTTTGGCTGAGACTCTCAAGTACAATACCTTATTTATTATAAGGAACCACATCCATCCTGATCTCAAGGCTGAGTATCTGATGGAAGAAGACCCACGCACTCTGTGGCTTGCTCTTCAAACACGGTATGAAGCAATGACGGTCATCCTACGGAGGTGTCAATGAGTGGAACCACCTCCGCATACAGATTTTAAATCTGTGGGAGAGTTCAACCATGCTGTTCATATCGAACATATTTGGTATTGAAAATGAAGTTTGTATGTATTCTATATACTATTATAAGAATTTCATTAAATTCTTCTTTGTGTATATAGATTTTTGGAGTTAATCCAATGGAGGAGGAATTATGCCTTGTGGATAGTGGTACCACAAACTCTATACATAGGGACACAAAATATTTCCTAACTCTTGCCAGGAGGAAAGGAAATGTTTTGACAATCGCTGGACGCGATGCAACGATAGTAGGCTCAGTCGCGCCTCTATTACTCTCCTATGGGTACACAATTAGAAATTGAGGATGCATTTTTGTATCCCGATTCAACACGTACCCTACTTAGTTATAGAGATATCCGTCGAATGGTTTCCATGTTGAAACCAAAATGACAACAAAGAGGAATATCTCCTCTTAACCAAAAATAACGGATATGGCAAACAAGTACTAGAGAAAATTCCATCTTTACACTCCGGATTGTACTATACATACATCAAACCATTTAACATATTGCGGACAAAGTAATTTTCCAAAACACTAACACATTCCAAACATGGCATGATCGTCTTGGCCATCCAGGCATTGGAATGATGAGGAAAATTATTAGCAATTCAATTGGTCATACATACCATAAAACAAAATTTTCGGAATCCTCAGATTTTGTGTGCACTTCCTGTGCCACCGGAAAATTGATTTTAAGACCCTCTTTTCTTAAAATCAGAGCTGAACCACTTAAATTTCTTGAACGCATTCAACGAGATATATGTGGTCCTATACAACCATTGTGTGGACCGTTCAGGTACTTCATGGTTCTAATTGACGCATCTACTAGATGGTCACACGTGTGTCTTTTAGCCACACGAAACCATGCATTTGCTAAGTTAATTGGTCAAAATTAGCCAATTATGAGCAAGTTATCCTGAATATCGAATTCAATCAATTCGAATGGACAATGCTGCTGAATTTTCATACCATGCCTTCAATGACGATTGTATGGCTCTTGGGATACAAGTTCAACACTCTGTTCCATATGTCCATACACAAAATGGTTTAGCAGAATCTCTTATCAAGATAAATAAGCTCATTGCAAGACCATTACTACAGAATTACAACTTACCAACATCATGTTGGGGTCATGCAGTTTTACACGCTGCTGACTTAATCCAATTGCGTCCAATTGCTTATCATAGCACTTCCCCGCTACAATTAGTACGTGGAAATCCACCAGATATTTCCCATCTGCGAAAGTTCGGTTGCGCTACATATGTACCGATCTCACCACCGCAGCGTACCTCAATGGGACCGCACAGGAAACTTGGGATCTATGTTGGGTATAAATCTCCATCAATCATAAAATACCTCGAGCCCCTCACAGGGGACCTGTTTACGGCCCGGTACGCTGATTGCATATTCAATGAGGAACATTTCCCGGCATTAGGGGGAGACAACAAGTACCAAACTGAATGCCAAGAAATTAATTGGAATGTACAAGGCATTCCTGCCTCAGACCCACGTACCAGAGAGACTGAACTTCGAGTTCAGAAACTCATTCATTTGCAAAACATTGCAAACAACCTGCCAGATGCATTTACTGATTATAAGGGTGTCACAAAATCCTATAATCCTGCCAGAAATGTACCTGAAAGAGTGGAGGTACCGCAAAATACCACTCAACTCCCAGTTCAAAATAAGAGGGGGAGAAGTACGGTACAAATGGCGGATACAGCTTCTAACAAGCGACAAAGGAAACAAAAGAATGTAAATGCAGATCAACCTCAAGTTGATAGACACCAAAGGATCCTTAAACCTAGATCAACAGTGCACTCAATTACTGATCCTGGGACATCGGAATACCCCGACTCAAATGTTTTGGGAAATACCATTGAGTCATCAGGGGTCCAAGAAATTTCCACAAACTATACTGATTCTGGAGAATCATACGATCGTAAGACTACAATTGTCGACATTTATTTCTCCACAACAATTGCAAACAACCTTCAAAATGATCCAGATCCCAAGACCATGGCAGAGTGCAAACAGCGCTCGGACTGGACTCAATGGAAGGATGCAATTCAAGAGAAGTTAGCCTCGCTCAAGAAAAGAAATGTATTCACCAATGTGATACATACACCTCCCAAAGTATTCCTGTCGGTTTCAAATGGGTTTTCGTCATAAACGAAATGAAAACAATGAGGTGGTGAGATACAAAGCAAGGCTTGTAGCACAAGGGTTCACGCAGAGACCGGCATTGATTTCAATGAAACTTATTCTCCAAGAATGAGTGGAATAACATTCGATACTTAATCTCATTGGCGATACAAAATCATCTATCTTTTGGTTGATGGATGTAGTGACCGCATATCTTTATGGGTCACTTGATTCGGACATATACATGAAAGTTCCCGATGGAATTTCAATTCCGAATCCAAACGCAAATCGCAATATGTATTGTGTAAAATTAAACAAGTCTTTATATGGCTTGAAACAGTCGGGAAGAATTTGGTACAACCGACTAAGTGAGTTCCTAACCAAAAAGGGATACTGCAACAATGATGATTGCCCATGCGTGTTCATTAAAAGATCCTCGACAGGATTTTGCATTATATCTGTGTATGTTGATGATCTAGATATCATTGGTAACACACGGGATATAGATGAAGCACGTAATCATCTTATGACGGAATTTGAAATGAAGGATTTGGGTAAAACCAAATTTTTCTTAGGTATACAACTTGAGCACCTTCATACAGGCACCCTAGTGCATCAATCAGCCTATGTCCAGAAAATATTGGAGAAATTCAATATGGACAAAGCATATCCATCGAAAACCCCCATGGTTATTCGAACTCTCGACAGGGACAAAGATCCATTTAGACCCCGAGATGACAATGAAGAGTTATTGGGACCCGAGGTTCCATATCTCAGTGCCATCGGAGCGCTTATGTACCTTGCAAATTGCACCCGTCCGGATATCGCATTTGCAGTAAATCTACTTGCTAGATACAGCGCTACTCCAACCAAAAGACATTGGGTAGGAGTGAAGAATATCTTTAGATATCTTCAAGGCACTAAAGATCTCGGTTTATTCTTCCAGAAGAATAACAATATGGATTTAATAGGATATACAGATGCTGGCTATTTATCAGATCCCCATAATGCCAGATCTCAAACAGGCTTTGTATTTTTACACGGTGGAACAGCCATCTCTTGAAAGTCTTCGAAACAGACTCTAGTGGCTACATCCACTAATCATTCTGAAATAATTTCATTATATGAAGCATCACGTGAATGTGTATGGCTTCGCAGAATGATTAACCACATACAACAATCATGTGGTATAGGTGCCATTACATCACCTACCATTATCTACGAAGATAATGCTGCTTGCGTTGTTCAAATGCAAACGGGTTACATAAAGAGCAATATCACAAAACATATTGCACCTAAACTATTTTACCCACATGAATTGCAAAAGAGTGGGAAAATAAACATTCTGCAAACTAAGTCTTGTGATAATCTCGCAGACTTATTTACCAAGTCATTACTAATATCCACATTCCAAAATGTGTTCATGGAATTGGTATGCGAAGACTACGTGATTTGCAGATGTCAGGGGGAGAAATCTCCTAATACTTAACCCGTTCAATACAAATATTGTACTCTTTTTCCCTTTATGAGTTTTCCCTCTAAGGTTTCTCATCAAGGTTTTTAATGAGGCAATATGACAACGTAATTATAAATATATCTCTCTTTTCCCCACAGAGGTTTTTAGGAGATATAATCAAATATATGCCATATCAACTTTTTTCCTTAAATTTTCCCACTGGGTTTTAAAGGAGTTTTCATGGCATATCTACTCTACAGGTTCTCCTCATATTTTTCCCTACAGGGTTTTGGAGGAGTTTTTACAAGATGATGAATCAAGATGATTATATGAAGATACATTGGTCAAGGGGGAGTATTACAATCAAAAAGTAACCAATGTACAGACACCTCTTACTGTAAAGACATCATTTAGAACAGACACATCTTTTGCTGGCACCCCTCATCATCTATATATATGTATCAATATGTACAGATTCAATCTGATGAATGAAAGCAATCTTTCCTCTCAAACACTTGTCACAATTACTTTAACACATATCACACGCAGAGTGGCCAATCCATAGCGCGATAAGTCATGTCAGGCCAGGCCCTGGCCCCCCGGTGTGGGAGCACCCCGGCGGCGGGTGCCGCCCGCGACGCGAGTCGCGGACACGTGCACTCGGCGGTGCCTTGGGGACCCTCCCGCACAGCTCACGGCCGCGCCGCGTCGGCGTCGAGCACCAAAACACTGCTCCTCCCGCGCTGGCCCCGCCTCGCGCTCGCCCATTGCCAACGCCGTCGGCGCCATCGCGCGCGCGCGCGCTCGTTAATCCGGCGCCGGCCATCGGTGGGGTCAGGAAGCGGATGGGTGCACCGCGCTGCATCCGACGGGTTAGGTCGGGGCCTCCGGTTCGAGTGGTTGGGATGTTTTTTTTTGGTGATTTATGATTTAAATATTTGAATTCTGATTGTTTATAAAAGATAGTATATATATGAAAATAGTCATATGTCATTTTAGCTGTTATAACTAAACTCAATATATTTTTTTTATTACAATCTTTATATTGATCCGTCTTCAAAAAACTAGTTACGTACCCGTGCGTTGCAACGGAAATCTTTGAATGTATAGAGAATCGTGCTAAAGAAGAGAGTTGATCTGATCGATTGAAAGATGAAGAATGGTGAGAAGTTGAAGGAATAAAGTGGTTGGAGGAGAATTGACGTATAACCACCAACTCGTTCTTTTATAATAACTAGTTACATGCCTGTGCGTTGCAACGGAATTCATTGGATGTATGAAAAATCATGCTATAGAAGGGATTGCTTTAATCGGTTAGAAAGTGGAGAGTGATGAGAAGTTGAAGAAATAGAGCGGTTAGAGAAGAATGAACGTACGAACATAAACTTATTTTTTTATAATAGTAATAATAATATATTATTTAAAAGATAGTTATTATAAACAATATGAGTATAAGTTGGCTGTAAATTGAAAGAACGGACCCTTTAGCGAATTTTGGGCAAAAATGACATTGTAGATCACCAGAATACCAGATCTAGCTCCCTAACAGCAGTAATTCTAGTTGTGGCCCCGTAACAGTGAAATCACGCGGTCCCCGACCGCACAACCACTGTTCATGTACTAGTCGTGCGGTCCCCACCGCACGACCACACTGTTCATCCATACTTTTTCCCATTTAGTGTTTATTTGAATGTTTAAATATATCAAATGAGTTCAAAAAACTATGAAAATTTATGTACAGTATCCCGACATAACATTCCTTGCGGTGTAATTTTTGGGGAATTTTATCCATGGCAAATCTCGCTCAAAAATTCATACAATTTTGATATTTTTATGAGTTTTTACATATAGCAAACGAGCTTCAAAAATTACGAAATTTTATGTGCAAACTTCCAATGCAGTAGTAGTTATTATATAATTTTTAGAGAATTTTTGAAGCTTATTTAATATATTTAAAAATTCAAACAAATACTAAATGAGAAAAGTACGGATGAACAATGTGGTCGTGTGGGTCGTGCGGTCGGCGACCGCACGACTAGTACATGAACAGTGATCGTGCGGTCGGAGACCGCACGGTTTCACTGTTACAACACCACAAATAGAGTTACTACTGTTAAGAGGTTAAATCTGATATTCTTGTGATTCCACAATGTTATTTTGGCGCAAAACTCCCCTTTGGCACGGGCTGGCATGCAAGGGATCCATCGTTCGCCATTTCTCGCGCCTTTAATGTTAGGCTGGTGTATCTGGAGGGGCCGTACGAAGAAATCATTGCGACTTGCCATGCCAGCCGCGACCCTGTATCTTTGATTGAATCATCGGGTTGGTGTCCATCTCTGAACCGATCGCATTTCCAAGGCTGCTATTCGGTTGGATCAAGGCCCTCTTCGATTGGACTTAAGGCTTCTGATTTATTATTTTTAAATTTTATTATTTTCTGATTTTTTGCTTTTTAGCTTTTTATCGATTCTTTTTTCTATATTTATTTGTATTATATGTAATAAGCTAACCCATTTTTCTATTTTTTTAATTTTTAAAATTTGATTATGTCAAATAAATCATTTTTAGCTACAGTTTAATTTTAGTTAGCTATAATAAAAATATAGTCATAAGCTACCAAAATTCAGCCCAACGGTCTCCAAGTCATCAAGACACGTCTAATTGTTGGCGAACTGGACTAGTAGTACCTGGCTCCCTGCTGGCCGGTCGCGACCTAGCTGACCAAGCATAGGTGTTCTCTTCCACACTGCAATTCTTGTTGCCGTGTCACGATCCTTTTTTCCTTCGTTGCAAATACTGCATTTCTCCCCTTTCTCACGTTCTGTTTGCTGTCAATGTCCAATGTCCCCCCTGAATACGCAAATCCTTTCAAAAATTGCACGAGTATATGAAATAGAGGCCTGTTCTTTTTTTATTGTGCCTTATAATTTTTGATTGTGGCTTATAGTTTTTGGCTGTTTATATGAGAGATTATAGAGTAACTGAAACTCACATGCGGCTTTTACTGATATAAATGAAGTCAAAACAGTATATAATACAATTAACTCGTAGACCCCATCTTGAAAAGACATTCCGTTTAAAAGCTAGTTACTGTAGAAAAGCCAAAAGCTGAACCTAAAAGCTGAAAAAGAATGGCCCAGAATCTCACCAATGCATTATGAGATAGGCACACCGGCATCTTCTTTTTAACTTCTAAAAACTGTTTTTCGACTTTTCTACAGTAACTAGCGTTCAAACGGAGTGCCCTTTTAAAAACAGAGTCTACAAGTTGATTATAGTATACACTGTAGCGACTTCATTTATATCAGCCACAATTGCACACGAGTTCCTGTTACTCTGCATTCTAACTTACAAACAATCTAAAACTTCTAAACCGCAGCTAAAAATTATAATTCAAATTCAAAAAAATATGCCCGTTATTTGTAGGCTGTGGCAAATAACCGATCTGTTGAACGGCCATCTAGTAGTCTGCATGATCAAACAGTACTATATACATCTAACTATGCCCTATGCTCGTGATTTTTTGCTATTCTGATTGATTCCTCCAGCCTTTCTCTAGGGATTCCTATAAGATACTCCAAAGACCAGGTAAATAGATTAGATCTAGGCATGAATGCGTGCGACTAAAGAATTGAACCCCGTGACCCACCAGACAATCAAGAGCATAACAGGCAGTACAATCAGATGCATTGCACTGCAAATAATTTAATGAAGACCAACTGTACCCTGATTAATCTACAAAATCTCAAGCTGTTTCGAGTGAGCCTCCCTCGGCGTACAAGCAGACGACGTGTTCTGCCATTACCATCCATCCCTGTCACTAAAGTGCGACAGAGAGTTGCTGTATCATCATCGATCACACCGGTCAATACGAGCAGGCTAGCTAAACGACCTGTTAACGACACCGTGTTTACGTACGTAACATCTAATCCTTAGGGACGATGTTGATGTCGTCTAAAGACTGGATCTTACTCTCCAATAACGAATTCATGTATGTACTTCTATTCTTGTACACAGGTTACAGGAAATGTTCATGCAAAAATTCAGTTGCAGCCAGGGTGTGTATAACTTCCAATCTGTACCTAGGAGTTTGGAGGCATATATAAGCCATGCATTTAACAACTCAAAGTAGTCAACATAAAATCCAATCGTATCCTCCTCTTTCAGTGGCGAATCTAGAATTTGAGTACTGAGGGTACAAAACTGCGAATTTGAATGATCAAGGTCTTCAAATTGGATGTCTTCTTCTCTATTTTCTAATTTGTCTACCCAATTCTACAATCTACATTACACAATCAAGTACTAATTACTAGATTATGATTGGATTTTACAAAATACATATTATGGTCAAAAGTTTAAAAAGAAGAAAAGCTCACATTTGTCCTTGCTTCTAGCAGCCAAAATCCACTGACAATGTTTCACAAATCACAAATCACAATCTACATTACACAATCAAGTACATGATTCATCATTTTATCCTCTCTTTTTTAAGCTGGCTGAGGATTTTGTGAATCCTACAACTATCCGAGACATCAGTTAAGATCGTGGCAATGGCATCACAGTAGGTGCGTCCCAAATACAGAAATATTACACATCTATCAAATTCCACAACACAAATCATAACATTCCAAGAAGAGGAAACCAAGAACCCGGAATCGGGAGTGCTGAGCCAGCCTAAGGTTATTACTGTCGGAAGAGTCGGTGAGGTTTGGACTGCTCCCATGCTGTGTTGGCTGCTTTGACACCGTGCCTGCCTGCCTGGCGCCTCGTCGTGACCGCGCTGCCGTGGTGCCGGTCATCGTGCATCCGCGACTGTGTGACCGGCGTGCGCTGCACGCCTGGCCGCCTGCGCCGGCAGATGGATGTGCGGTGCGCCATCGGCCGCCGTCGCTATGTGCCTGGGCCCTAGGGGCTAGGGAATGAGGTGAGGAGAGGAGGGCGTGACTTGACTTGGTGTGTTCTCTGTGTTGGACTAAGGGCATTTGTAGTGTATGAAAATAGAGGGTCTTAAGTCACCTTAAGGTCAACCTTATACATTAACAGGGGTGACCTTAAGCAGGCTATAAGCAAAAAAGGCTTAAAGCTGGTCCTCAAGCTAAAGACCTGGCCACAAGCATTAAAATATAATTTTTCTTTATCTACCAAGTGGGACCGTCTTAAGACCCCTTAGGTTATATACACTATGGAGTCAACCTTAAGGTTTAGATAGAACCCACCTTAATGGACTCCAGGCTCCAATTGGGAATTGGGATTGAGCCATTGAGGCAGAATGGCCATTAGCCAATGGGCTAGCCGGCCAGGCTTGGCCTGTAGGCACGCGCACACTTGGGAGTTGGGATAGGCCGCAAGTTATGTTTGTGCCTAAATCAATGAACAACAAAACAAGTGTACACAAAATCAATATCTTATACATGTATACTTATAACATATACCTCTTATATAATGGTTTCTCTTTCAAAAAATTTGGGAGTGCAGGTGCACCCCATGCACCCCCCAAATCCGCCCCCGCTTCTCTCATTTGCAGTGACACCATATTGACTTGGTTAGAGCAACTCTAACAGTAGCCCTCAAAACAGGGCCCCTACTTTTTATTTGAGACTCTCCCTACTTTTGAGGGCTCTGTTTTTTTGGCTACACTCTAGCAGGAGCCCTCAAAACAGGACCCTCAAATTCATTCTTATAGGGGATGACACATAGGACCCACCCTCATCCTCATTCTATTTTTGAGGGCCGAGGGGTAAAAAACTCACTCCAGCAGTGCCTCTACTTGAGCCCTCAAAAGTAGGGACTCCCTCCAGACCCCCCAGGAATGAGGGCTCGAGGGGGAGATTTGAGGGCCTCCTACTTTTGAGGGCTCAAGTAGGGGCTCTGCTGGAGTGAGTTTTTTACCCCTCGGCCCTCAAAATAGAATGAGGGCTCAAGTAGGGGCCCTGTTGGAGTTGCTCTTAGGATTCGTGCATGTAGAGTCTGTCTCGGAATTGGTTCGGATCAGGTTTATACATGAAAAGAACAGGTATATTGGAGACCGGATTCATACTCATACGTGAATCCCAAGTGGTTTTGTTTAAGAAAGTAGCCACTAAGAGAGCGACTGGAATGACAATATGTCAATTGTTTGGTCGCAAATGCCACCGGCCGCCGATTTGGTCGGCTAACTCAAGCATGGTTGTGGAATCTGTTCGTAGAACGCGAGCGTGTTCGGAGTTGAAGAAATCTAACGATGAGTGTAAGCATGTGCCGCAGCGACTAATTAATTAGACTGTCCACTGTATAATGTATAGATTACTTGTTTACTTTTGGTATCTGCAAAAGGACAATGGGAAAGGGAAGATATACAGTTAACACTGAAGGTTATAAGTTGTTCTTTCGTCAGGCAGGTATACAATTCCAACTCATACTTCTGTGTAGAGAATTGGGGGCAACTTAAATACAGTAAAGTATGCTACATGTATGCATGACTAGCTCATCCTCAACCGCTTATCTATATATCTATTTATTTATACTAATATAAAGGGGTTTGTCCGTTCATCTCTACACCCCTCTTCTAATGCACGCGCACGATGAGTAGACCATGATGTCAGTGCTCCCCACCATCTCCGACCGCCGCCTCCCCTCGAGTCCTAAATTGCCTTCCTCAACTTCTCACCACCTTTCCGTATTCAACGGCAAGCCACAACCTTCTCCCTCTCCCTCTAATCCCAATCTCCACCACCACTCACATGCGTGTCCCTCCTCAAATCTAACGCTGCCCTCAGAACTGACTGCGCGCCACTGCGAATACCGACTTTCTGATGCTTACCACCATGCCCACACAGGCAATGTTAACCAGCGTGGCCTGCACCACTCACTACTGCCCAATCACGGCCCACGCCACTCACTGCGGGTTGGGCAACAGGTTCTCCTCGTCAGAGGTAGGGGAACGCGTCATGGAGGACGAGCGAGATGGGAGGTTGAGGTCACAAAATAGGTCATTGGCAGCGCCCGGGGCTCGAGAGGCAGATCTCAGCCTAGGCCGACGCCACACAGGGAGCAGCAAGCCAACAGGGGAACTGGCTACCAGGGAAGCCCGAAGTTAGGTGGCTACGATGGAGAGCCAGGGAGGGGAGGCTAGATCTACCAATCTGGGGAGAGGAGAGACAGGTCGACCAGTTGGTTGAGCCATCAAGAGGAGGGAGAGGTGAAGAGCAAGAGGAGACTAAGAGAGAGAGGAGAGGAGGAAGTTGAGGTGGTGATTCTGGTGAGTTGGTGAGGGGATGGCAGCGCAAGATTTGGGATTATTGGGTCCTATATATATAGAGAGAGAGAGGGTAAAGAGAGATAAAGGCTGGATTGGATTGCTCGATTTGATGCGATGTGAGGATTGTGGAGGAAGACGACATTGGAGAGGGGATGAGAAGTGGAAGAGGAGAAGGAAGGAGGCTGTGGCTGTGGCCACGGCGGTGAGACATTGATGTCTACTTGACAACATCGAATATTTTTTTTTATTATTTCTCATTTGTTTCTTTTCATTCCTCTTCTGGGATTAATTAATTATTCATGATTCTGTGAGCGGTAGAAGATACACAAAGCACTCGATTTTTGAAAGCGGCTTTTGCAATATCTTGAATATAATTTCAAAATTTCCCATTTATTTTCACACGAGGACACTATATTGTAGCCTGTGTAGATCTAGTTTTTTTTTATCAATTCCCCCTTTATCCTCCTTGACGAGGTTAGAATAATTCTCAAATTATTATATCATTATATCCGTTGAATATACCTCTTATCGATAAGAGGTAAATATGGTAGAATGGTCGTAAGCTCTTCTACGATCATATAGTTGTAAGCTCTTCTACGACCTACATAGTTGCAAGATTTACTGGGACTATTTCTTGATTGTAAGTCCTTCTACGACCACATAGTCGTAAGTGTTACTGCGACTACCCTCTTAGTCGTAAGTTCTTCTACACCCAAATAGTCGTAAGTTCTACTGTGACTACTCCTCTGGTCATAAATCCTTCTAAGATCACGCTGTCGTAAGTCTTACTGTGGCCACTCTTTGGTTAGAGGGAATTCCTATGACAAGTCTATCTCCAACCAACCTCCATTTCGTGTCTCGAACGGTCATTAAATCCTAGATATTGGCAGACTTTGTCGCCGAATGGATAAATCGTGAACCTGTTCAGGATCCCCAACAGTATGATTCCCACAACTTGTGGACAGTGTACTTTGATGGGTTGTTTACATTAAGTGGCTCGGGGGCTAGGGTGGTCCTGGAATCTCCTGTGGGAGAGACCTTAAAGTATGTCATTCAGTTGCTTTTTCCAGCAACTAATAATGTCGTTGAGTATGAAGGTTTGTTGGCTGGCATATGAGTCGCTAAAGCAGTTAGGATTCGATGACTATTTGTGAGAGGAGACTCTCAACTAGTAGTGAATCAGGTCGGAAAAGAGTATCAATGTTCGAGTACGATTATGTCTTAGTACTTCTCGGAAGTACGGAAGGTTGAAAAGCAATTTTCCAGTTTCAAGGTACAGTATATCCCTCAGAAGGATAACTTTCTCGCAGACCAGTTGGCTCGGATAGCTTCTTCTCGATCATAAGTACTGCTGGGGGTCTTCCTGTAATAACAACATGTAATGAGACAATCTTTCTAGAGTACGAGGAGACATGGATGACTCTCATCTATGACTATCTTCAGAAAGGTTCAATTCCCGATGACCATCATTTACCTTAGAGTCAATTCAAACATTCACCAAATCAGCTCAGTCAAAAGCCAAAAGTTCCAGCCGAATCAAATACTTCTCACTTTTAATCACCACTATTTCAAAGCTAAAACCTCAAGTAAAAAGCCAAAATCTCCCACCGTTTTAAACTCTCCCTAAACTTATGGTGGGTGTTGTAACCCACTTATAAGCAAAAAATAGTTTTTCCCTTGAGTTTCAGGAAACAAAAAAGATAATAAAATGAATCATTAGTTTAGCGTGTACTCGATCGATCCGTGCGGTTGTTGGGACCAAGTTTGGATGATTCAGACCTGTATACAGTGACAAAGAGATTTACGGTTTCTAAGAGCGGATTTTAGTTTTTGATATAGTATCTAACTTTCAAACGGATTATTTTTTTAAGATAGAGTCTACAAGTTAATTGTAATACACGCTAAAAACCTAACATCTATATTAACCTAAATCACAAGCAAGTATCTCTTTGTAATCTATGTCAGAAACAATATAAAATTCAAAAATTTTAAATAAAATTATAAACTACAACTACAAACTAAAAAAACAGACCCACAAACGATGTTCCATTCGAGTGTTCTAGTGCGCATCAAATTATGGTCACAAGCACTACCTCCCGCCCTCAAATAACGACGCACAATATGGGCCCAATCTCGAGGCCTCGGGCTGGCGTGACGCGGGTACATCCCTAGACGGGTTCCATTCTACTGCGCTCACACGGCCCAATTATAAGATTTCAAGGCCGTGGCCCGTGCGTGCAGGCCGAGAGCCCAGCCGAAGGAGGCTGCTTTTCCATCGCCACCTGTTGTATTCCGGGGCCGGCCAGTCTGCCAAAGCTGCGTGCACCGTAGCACAAACGTAGTAGTATCATGTGGGCTCTCCTCGTAATTGCGTGTCGATCCAATGCATATGCACCAAGCTTTCCTCGTCTAGGTGAAGATATGACGCGATGATGATCTGATTATGTCATGGGAGGTACACGCATGAGTCTGACTTGTCACGATGCTTTACTATATAGCGCCTACCTAAAATCAATCATTGCATTCTTCACTAGAAAAAGCTCTACTGTTTTCACGTCAAGAGTGTTACCTAGTCAAGCTATCAACATTGAACAGGGTCGCGAGAATCTGAGCTTAAACATGATTAAGGTTCAGTTTATATTGATTTCTAAAATTTATTTTTTTTTATAAAAAATGATTTTTCTACAGTACCTAACTTTAAATAGAGTGTTTTCAATATAGGGCCCATTAATTGATTGTAGTATACACTACAATAACTTTATTTATATCGATCAAAATCACACGTGAGTTTCTCTCTTCGTATGGTTTTCTACAAGCTATTATTATTTATAAGTTAAAACCAAAAGTTATATAAAAAAATCAATATGAATGAATCCTAAATCACATGTGTCGCCACAGGAGTCCCCTAGGAACATCTTTTGAACGATATAAAAAACTCCTGCAGACTTCCGTTACCCCGCGGGACGCCTTATGGATTGTTTGCTGAGATGCTACTTTGTTCGTCAGGTTGTTATTTCTTGCTATCCTTTCAGGTTTGTTAATACAGTAACCACCAACTTCTGCTTGAAGAATAGTGACTCACGCATCCTTCTGAAAGTAACACCACCGATTTCTATGAAACATCGTTTCAGTAGTCTAATATAACGTTGTTATCCTTGTCATTTAGTATCTTTGCAAACTGCAGCCTGAATACTTCGGTTAGCAACCCACGTCGGCAGATGAAATGAACTGTTACTTGTATGTTTGTGATTCGTTTTCCAAAAGGTGAAAAAAAAATGTTGGAACTATGTTACTGACTCTGTTAGTACGCCGTAGTTATATTTGATTTCTGTTGCAAATTTATTATCTTATTAAAGGAAAAAACTATATTCAAATATTAGAAATTATCACATTAATTGAAATAAAAAGAAAATATATACACCGTTGATTTTTGATACATCTAAATTATAATGATAGAGATTGATTATACACACACAAAGATACTGTAATGCGATTTAGTTAAAAAATTTCATCAGAGACCTTTATTTTTACTATATACCTGTTTTCATATATAAAAGAAACATATATATAAATTATGCTGTTCAAAGTTGACTTCAACGAAATTTTTCATAGAATTCACCTTGAAGTATATCTTATAATCATTATTAAAGTATACATAAAAGGATAAAGATGTATAACAACTTATTTAAGCGGTATATAAAAAGTGTGAGTACGTATTCCTAAGAGTATAAAACCATTTTCTTATACATATGTGTGTGTGTGAGAGAGAGAGATTATAGCAGTGAAATACAACTCTAAACAGACCAGCTATTCTTGTCCTTTGGTGAGTTCTTTTGAGCTGTAGTTTATGGCTTTCGAATTCTGGATGTTTGCGAGAGAGTACGAATAGAGATAGTTGTATGTGATTTAGGCTGGTATAATTGAAGTTGGTACAATATGTACTATAATCAATTTATAGATCTTATATAAAAAATATATAATTTAAAAGATAGTTATTGTAGCATAGGACAAAAGGCAGAAGCCTTGAGCCGGTTCGTGCACAGCCCTTAATTCAGGTCAGCACAGAAGGAAGAAACCCTGTTTTTTTGCTGCCGTCTTCAGATGTGCACGCTGGTCTTGCAGTGTCGGACTTGGCTACAGTCCACGGGTCCAGGCGTCCGGCTACGAACCAAGAGGTGACGCACGGAGAGGCTAGGCAGCAGTGCCCAACGGGCCTGCTGATCAGCAACGCAGAACAGACCAAATAGCACGATACCGAGTGAAAGCGTTATTAGCTGATAAAAAATATTATGGACATTTGCCTCAATAACTAATCAGCATCATCTATTTTTTCTTCTCTAAACAGCGTGCGTTCATATGAGAATTTGAAGGCTGTGTCTCTTATAATATGTGACCGTATAAATTACATCGTACTGTTAACATGACCAACAAACTGTACTGGAAAGCTAAGGTGGTGTTCGTGTTTGTATTGGCTTTTATTTGTAACTCCTGTTTTAAAAAGTTAAAAGTCATTACAAACATCTGACTTCTCGAAGTGCCTTTTCTACCCCTCTCGCTATTATCTCATTTCGGGATAAGGCAGGGGTCACGAGTGCATCACTCACTCTATTCATCTCGCTCCCGTTATGTGCGCGCATCACTCTCTCATTTTTTGCACCGCTCACCCTTTCCTTCTAAAGTCACATCTTTCAACCTTTGTATGCATCATACTAACACTCACATTGGTTCATTTGCACCTAGTAGTCGTGTTTCTCAGTACTGAATACCTTATTCGTATTTCACTAACTTTAGTACCGAGGCACAGGCTTCTTCTATCTTTTCGATGTAGGTTTTTTAGGCAAGGAGGAGATCATATGGATCATGTCAGCCTCTTTGGAATTCCTATCTCACTTTGGGCATCCGGTGATTGATTCTATTTCTCAGGATGCATGCTCTAGCTTCAACTATATCTCACTACCAAGCGGTATGATGCAGGTTTATTGCCTAATCTTTGCCAATTCTCTACTTTCATATTCAGTATTGCATACATTTGAGGGTGTCAAGGCTTTTAGGTCTATTCAGGGTGTTGTTAGTCATAACTTCTGTTTTGTGTCTTTTTAGACACTTCTATTTTCTATTGAGCTCTCTAGAATTTCTTACCCTATCTAGGTAAAGCTTGGTCACCAGTCTCTGAACAAGATGGAGCTCATGTCTCCCAAATATGCATAGCGCTCACGATTCTGACCTCAGTTGTCTAAAACAGAATCGGAATACTAATCAGCTGTCCGTTTTGGTGCACTGAACCAAACATGGACCTATGATTAGTTTTCGTGCTAGCTCTATTTTGAATGTCTGATTCAAGATAGGACCACAAAATAAGGTAGCACAAGGATTGTCTTCGCCAACTTTGCAACTGCTCTTTAGTAGTTAATTTTTCTGCACCAAATGTACAACCGTTTCGATTACCTACCATGATCAGCAACCTACTCCGAGCTAAATGCGAGACTCATTTGGGAACAAGAGTACGAGACAGTAGTCAGAATCAGATTAAATTCAGTTGTCCATTTGGATTACTCCCAAGTCCTAACAACTAAAGGCCAAGTGTAGGTTACTCGAGTCTTACTTCAGACATAAAAGGACAACGAATTATACCACCGGGCCGGCCTATGCGTCTCACTCGCATGCACTCGCTTGTTTTGTCCGGCTTTAATTAGCATCGCACCGTGCAGCTACAAATGTTGGACCCTCAGAAATCAGAATGCTGCGGATCGATTGAGTGATGCTGCACGCATCATGTACGGTTTAGCACTTAACCTTTCAAGTAGTTGCGAAATTGCTCAAACGTTTGATTGCTTTGCTCTTGGGCAGAACCTTTGGAATCCCTGTTTTTCAGAGGTGCTTCAATGCTATCTTTAAAAGCGAAAAGCACAAAATCTAAAACATACCAAGGATCTCATTTTCAGTCATCCGCTAATAGCTTCTTTTTTTCTTCAAATTTTATGTAATTTAGTCTTTGAGAGAGCGTATGAGCACCACTCATGCTCGTGCCATCTCGATGATCCAACCCTGTACTCCTTGGAGCACTACCAAAGCCGGTACACTAGTTCTACTGGGCACCTGACCATCATTTCGTGAGGTCTAGCCTCTAGAAGATTGCATCGGCCGCCATGTACGGCCCACGCACCAACCATACTCAGTGCATAAATTATGCTTTCACTCATCATATTTTATTTTGTGAACAGCTTGTTCAGTGAATCCTGGAAAGACGAACGCCTAGTTTCGTCGTCCAACAAATGTGACCACCAACCCATCTTACAACGAACAACGTAACCGAGAGACACCGTAAGCTAGCAACCAACCGGCCGACGCGACCATCAAACCATAGTTACTAAGCGAAGAACAACGATGCCGGAAGCAACGAACCAGAGCAGCATGCGATCCCGTTGAAATCAGCAACACGGCACCAGTTGCGACTTGCAACCCTAGCCATCGGCAGAAGCTATCAAATGGGTTGGTTCAAGCAGGCCACGGCCCCGCTCGCCGTCAATACATCCCATTATTCTCTAGCCTCCGGGGACGCATGCTAATGCTACTTATCTTACACATCAGCAGCTCATGTACACAAGGGTTGAGAAGAGAAGGCAAGCAAGCAAGCAAAAGTTGCCGTGGGATTAGGACTCTCATCAGTCAGTTAATCTCTAGTCTTCAGCGCAGCCAACATGCATGGCAGTGACAGGGAGGAGAACTTCTGGCTGTTCAAATCGAGGGAGCTTCTCCTTGGGTCGTATTACAAGCTCTCTCACCTCCACTCCTGCGTGTCGCAGGGAAAGCAGCCTTCTTGGGCTATGTCAGTGATCTGGACCCCTGTGTCAAAGACCTCGCCGGCCCGCCGCCGGCCGGGCAGAACCTCCCGGTCGGGCCAGAGCCACTTGCCGTCGTACCCGCCGGTCACCACCACCCTGAACTGCAGCGGCCCCGGCGGCGCCTGGCTCGTGCTCCACGCCGGGCCGTAGTCCCGTGTCATGAACCTCCAGCTCGACGACCCAACCTGACCAGTAACTCCAAACAAAATTATACATTTGGAACGTACAGATGATCCTGAACAAAGAAAAACAAACTTGTACGCGTACGAACAGATTTTACCCGTGCGACGTCGACGGCCACGATGTCGGTTTGGCCGCCCTGGTAGAGGAACCTGATGGCCAGGTCGTTCGGGGCGCGGCTCCTCTCCTCCACCCTGACCGAGAGGTTCCTGTGCTTGTACTCGCACGGTACCCTGCGCATGCCCAGCGCTCACAGATTTGAGCCTTCCGAGTTCCAATTCTAAGCTCAGGGACAAATCGTGTTCGGTATTTGTGGCGGCAACATGCGTCGCAACCAGCCAACATGGGAAAAAAACTTAACAGCTCGTTTATTTCGGCCGAAAAAAAGTGACTTATGGCTGAATTGTATTATATCTGATTAAAATTACACTGTACTTGATAGTAGCTTATTTGGTGTAATTAAATTTAAAAAATAGAAGAAAAAATATGTTATCCAATCATGGATAATACAAACGAATACAATAAAAAAGAACTGGCAAAAAACTACAAAAGCCAAAAAAACATAAAAGATGAAATTTAAAAATAGTAAAAAATAAGAGTATTGATAAACATCATTCGAATGTTTCCTTCCTAACTATCATCCAGATTTGTAACCATTGAATTAAAGATCCAACGGCCATGAATTTTTCCACTGCTCCCTCCAAAAAATCCCCTCTTCTTAAAAAAGGGGGCCGTTAGATCTCTAATCTAATGGTCTCAAATCTGGATGATTGTCAGAAAAAAACATCCGAATTATACCTAGACACACCTAAAAATAAATTAAACGTTAAAAATTAAAGTCAAAATAAATGGAGGGTAAGTCGTAAACTACCGTAACCGACCGGCACAATTTGCTATCTTGCAGTGGTAAAGTTTATAGCAAGCGTGAAACACATGGCGCGGTGGGTGAAAAAAAGGAGGTTACGATTGGGTTTACCTCTTGTACTCGACGTCGATGGTGCCGAGCTTGGAGAGCCGCGCGGCCATGCCGGGGCGGGCCATGGCGGCGAACGCCGGGCTGCTCAGCACGAGGTCGGTGCGGTTCGTCCTGGCGCGGTCCGTGACGACAACCCTGGCGCCAACCGTGCTGCACAGCTTCTTGTCCTTGCATCTCACCTGCAACGCCGAATCGAATCAAGGAGTAAATCACTGTGGCTCGTCAAGACTGATCAGAAAGGAATCCAGGAGGCAGCTTCTTCGGTTGTTTCTTGGTTACCTGGAAGCACGCGCCGCAGCCAACGCCTTCTCGGTACAGCGCGGGGCTCGCGGCGGCGAGGAAGCCGTCGTTGAAGGACGCGGCCGCGGTGCCATACCCGCAAGAACCGGCTGTGTCACGATTCAACAACCGAACCAATCAGTCCCGCAAATCAGCAAGAAACAGAGCAATCACATCGGTGCTCGCCGAGGTGTAGGTGTGCGTACCGGTCAGGGTGAGTGAGGAGGTGTAGTAGGCGGCTCTCGACCGGTGCACGCACCGGTCGCAGGCGGCGGCGAGAGACGAGAGCAAGAGGAGGAGGGGGAGCACAACGGAGGAGGAGGAGAAGGCGAGGCAGACGGAGACAGAGACGGCCATCTCTTCCAAGTAGTGGGTCGTTGGTTGCCTGAGAGGAGAGGAGAGGAGGAACCTTGTGCGTGACGACTGCTTTTATAGTTTTATACACCACCACCACCCAACCCAAAACACACGCATGACACGAGCCCGTGGAGCTTGATTGATATAGCTGCGACTTGTGGTCTCTGACTGAAATTTGAAATTTTTAAATTTTAGTTGTTTGTAACAGAGATTATGAAGAGAGAGATGATTTTAGTTGATATAGATGTTGGACTTTTAACGTACACTACAATTAACTTGTAGACCCTGTTTTGAGAAAATATCTCGTTTGAAAGTTAAGTACTATAGCAAAAGCCAAAAATCACTTTGAGAAGTCGTAAAAAACAGGACCTCTAGAGTGGGTTTACGCTAACACACCTCACACACACTACTACTAGTACCTCAGTACCTTACTACCGTAGTATCTCCTACTGTAAGTAGGAAATTTTGTGTAGGCACCAAGTGTATAACTAACCTTGCAATCTAGAGTACAAGAGAGGAGCTTGAGACGAGAGTACAGCCTGCTACGGACGGAGTGATAGGGAGGGGAGGGGAGGGTGCGTACGTATCAGCGTGTGTCGAGGCGGGCCGGGGCGAGATAGGTGTGAGTAGGAGGTGTACATCGTGACATACGCATGGGAACAAAGGCCATGACAACCAGCGAAAACGATATTGGTTTGTAAATTTTATCGGATGCTAACGATAGAACTGAATGGTTACCGGAGGATTTTTAGAAATTTTGTGACGAAAAATTTGCTTGAAACTTTGAAATTTTCAGATGTAAAAATGAAAAAAAATTCCTTTATATTTGATGAAAATCAGATAAATCTGAAAATGTTTTACCTTGTTAGAATTTTTATCGGATCACACTGATAACACCGATAACAATGATTTTTTACGAAATTTCGACGATAAGTGTTTCCTTGACGACAGCACGGTGGCCGGGGCTCCCTGGCCTGTGCAAGAAAACGGCATACGGAAAAGAGACAAAATGGAAGGAAGAAGGCGAAGCGACGGGAGGAAGGATGCAAGCAAGGCCACCGACTCCAGGGCCGCCCGTGCAACAGCGCCGCACGGCCGGTGTAAAACTAGGGATTTCCGAGGACCACCGCGTTGAAGTGGCCCTCTTGGCCGCTTGCCGATGAGGTATCAAAACGTGGTTTTGATCCTCGACGGTTGTATCTCTCGTGCCGTGTATGGTCAGAAGCGCTTTTTGAAACTCGGGAGGTAGATCCGCTGCAGTCGTTGTTGATGCTACATGCAATTTTTGTTGCCATGGATCATCGAGGGATCAGCAAATAATCACGATAGTAGATTTTGTGACGGGAAAAAGTGTTATGTTTTCCCACTGTGGTTGATCTGGACTCTGGAGTGTTGCCAATCAAGTTGGCGTATGGTGTAGTTACTCCGAGACACCATGCACATATCTGTGCTCGTATAATGTGTTTCTGTATCTCGATAATGCGAACTGTAGAGCTGAAACAGTACCGAGTTAGAAGCTATGATGTTTAGCCGTGTAGGTGATAAGACACGACTGTTTGGAAAAACAACGGCGAGGAAAGCTACGATCTAGAGGGAGAAATCACATTGGCCTTGTGTACTTATTTCTTATGGAAGGACTATATGAAAAGATCTATAGATAATTAGTAACAAATAATTGATATATTTGTTGAGTTGGATTTTGATTTTGTAAAAAATTGACAAAATTCTGTGTTGCTGTCAGTGTAACCGGTCTGATCGGTATGTCGGACCAATCAGACCGCTGGATGTATGCGTTTAGATCAGCCGTCAATTCGCAGTCTGACCGGAGTTAAGTTAGACGGTACGAACGGCATTAGAGATGTGGCCACATCAGTGTTCTGTTATCGGGGAAGGTTTTAAGTCGGTTTAGACTGGTTAATGGTTGCCCGCCTGACCGATGGATAGGGTAAGAGCAGTCAGATTGGTGGCTATGGCCAGACAATAGTGAAAGGTGTTCTTGAGTGATTTGAGTATGTCCACGATATGAGAGCTATTGGTTGGTTGTGTTGTGTTGTATGATGCATTGTTTTGATTAACATGAGTCAAGTGCATAAAACTTGTGCTCGAGATGACTGCTTAGTCTTTGAATATACATCTGACTTGGAGAACGTTAACGGTCGACAGCAAGTAACCGGAATGAGGCGGGAGAGCTAAGGTCAGTGCAGTCGAGTAAGTTTGGGTGAAGGTATGTAGCTCAAGCGGAAATCACATGAAGACAAATATCATGAAGAGACAAGTTAGTGCATATGATGGGCCACCTCCAAGTCAATCGGACCACTTCGGACGATCGCACCGTCCGATCTTCCACAGACCGTCCAATCATCTTGGAAACGTTTGGGCCACTCCAAATGAGTCGTACCGTCTGATCTTCAATGGGCCGCATGATCGCCTTGGAGACGTTCGGACCACTCCGAACGTTTGTTCATTTTGTGACCTTCGATCGGTTTTGGATGGTCTATAGCGACGGTGATATTCGAACCGCTCCGAATGTTCGCTTTTCTACGTCGTTCGATCAACTTTGGACGGTCGATATTGATGGTAATGTTTAGACCAGGCTGAATGATCCTGCTGTTGGATTGGTTGGAGACGCTTGTAGCTATTCAATTAACTTGGAGGTGTTCAGAACAGTATGACCGTATACCTAGCATAAAGGCAATAACTTTTACATATGAGATCCGATTGATTGAGGTGATTTTGGATTCGTTGGAAAGCTTATTTCAGGGGCTACATAATGGAGGAGGATTTATCTTCAAAAGCATCATGAAATTTTATTTTTATTTTCTTTTTGTGAGAGTCTGAGTCTAAATCACTTAGGAATTGTGTAGGAGTCCTTGCGGCCTACCAAGGGTTATATAAGCCTTGTAATACGTAACTTTTTGGCAGACCATGATTGAATCTATTATTTTTAAGAGAGAGCTATACGCTTGTTCTTCCTAAAGTTTGCCATCTGATTACAACCTAGGGGAGAATTAGACGTTTCTCTACATCGTTGTTCTTATGATTCCTTGTGATTCTCAGGAGCTGCGATGCGTCTGCTTTGTGGTTGGGTAGACAGGATCACGAGCATGTGGTTGGGAGAATTCTTTTATCGTAAGTTGCTGTTCTGACAGTAGTTGGTGCCATCGGTTCGTCAGGTTGCACGGATCCAAGTTATCATTATTGATCCTACGTCATGAAGATCAGGCACCCCGCATCAAGCGGATCAATCACTAATAGTTTAGAGGGTCTTGTAAACGCTTTGAGAAGTATACGTGAGTATGTAAAATCCGTGTTAGTGGGGTTAACAGGTTTCTCCATGTGTTTAGCGGGTTGAGACCCACTAAAAGGTTCAGGTTATATGAGGGAGGAGAGGAGAGAGTTAGGGTTAAGAAGTTTTGGCTATGTCTTGAGTAGTTTCTTATATCTTTCCCTAAGATTATGTGAGAAATCTTGAGTAAGGGTGGTGCTTTATGATTACCTTGTAACCATCTATGTACTTATGAATCAACTACTCTACTGGTAATAAATAAACCATTTCATCCCTTCTTGGTGTTTCACTTATTATTTTCTTGATTTTCATGTTCTTGAGTAAGAAATTTGAGTCTAAATCCTTGACTAGATTATCTTGCTAGGACATATGAGAGTATATTTAGATGACCTCATGTTTTAGATCCCCACAAGTAAGAAGTTATTTGGATCTTAAGCTTGTTGGGTGTTCTCGAAGCCTAGAACCGATTTCCTTCAAATTGTTGGAACCAAGTCCATGAACCTCACGTTTCTTACCTTGAACTAGTTTCTAACATCCTAGATAAGGTGTGTTTAAAGTTCTAAGTCATTTTGAGTTATAGATTAAAAGTTATGTCAATTTTTGTATTTGAAATCGTGTTGATTTTTAGTCCTGTACTGAGCAAGGTTCTAAATAGCGTATGGGAGACTTGTAGTGGATTAGTTTCAGTGTAGCAGACATTGGATAGTGGACGCTATATTCCTATAGCGTGTTCTAAATAATAGTGATAATTTTGAGTTTTAGATGCATATTTAAATTATGTCTTGTATCAAACTAACGTGGAATAGATACATAGTACTAAATTATGAGTATAAAGAGCGTGTATATTGCAATAATTTTGCATATATAACTTGAAACAATGCTAAAACCGTTATATCGGCCGCTACCATTGCAATAGCGCCTGCTACCCGCTACATTCCAATTCGTTATTTTGAGCTGTTACGATGTCGTGGTAGCTCTTAGACTCTGCTACCATAATAGTGGCTGCCTCTATTTAGTACTGGTCCTGAGGGAGAGGTCAGACAGCATTGCGGTTAGACCACCAACTAAGTAGCAGTCAAATCAGTCGGATACATAAAACCTTCGTTGGCTTGGTTTTTCTTGGAGATTTCATTGTGTGTCTAGGTCCTGATTTTCATAGTTTTTCTTAGCTTTTGAGTTCCAAGTAGATGGAGTAATTTGATCTTTTTGGCTTTTATAGCTATTAGAGTGAAAAGTTAATAATACATGAGAAAAAAATAAAAATAATCATCCATCCATCTCTAATTGCATGCATGGATCCTGCACATAGGTAGGTATACTGTTCGGTGATATCTGACTTGCTGACACAGTTGAATGTATCGTTAACATAGTACCGCTAGTTTAGAAATTATGACATTGACTCCTGGATTTGGATATGGACTACAGCAAAAGATGCTTGCAAATTCGAGGGAAAACAATCACATTAGTCTTCTATACGGCCTTGGGAATCAGTTTCTTTTTATATGTGTATGCAATTAGTATGTGACGGTTACGTACAGAAGTGTGAGCACCTTCAAGACAGCCTGCCTCACTTGACTGGGAAAAAAAAAGAAATTATGAATACCGAGTATCTGCGTCATGGCTGTGGTTTCGTATGCAATTGCGGCCATGTTCTTTTCAGTTTTTAAAAACTGTTTTTTAGTTTTTCTATAGTAACTAGTTTTTAAATGGAGTATTTTTTCAAGATAGTGTCTACTAGTTAATTGTAGTACATACTTTACTAACTTCATTTATATCGACAAAAACTGCACATGAGTTTCTGTTACTCTGTAATCTCTCATACAAACAACCCAAAAGTTATAAGCCGTAGCCAAAAGCCACAGCCAAAAAAAATAGGCCTGCATGTCTCCAATGGCTTAAACAGCAAAATCGCTGAAGGGCGCACAAAGGTGACTAGACGATTTAGCTTCTAAATGAACTCGTTAGCGCATGAAACTCGCAATTGTAATCAGAACACAGCGATCCTAAATTCAAAATAATCTCAACCACTGAAGCAAAATAATAAATTAGACAGGAGGCAAATAAATGAATCAGTAGTGATTAATAATGAACAATGAGCTAGTGGGTCGCCTAGCTTGTGCTGGCCGATGAGCTTCCCTTGTTTCCGAGCGTTGGATTTGTTCCGTTTCTGGCCTTTTCCTGTCGCCCTTCTGCATCGATCGCTTTTTATTATGTGATTCGTTCATAAAATAGTTCATCATAATATCTAAAGATCGGGATTAAGAGGCAGTGGTGCCGTATGGTCTTTGAGTTCGTGCACAATCGCACTATTGAAAAATTGCGATGTGGGGGTTGGTGAAGGTGTCGAATTCAGTTTTTTTGGCTGGACCGGACGGTGTTCATCAGTCGATTAACTTAGGAAGGAAAATTATTTTCTGGTGTACGTCGGACGGGGACCCTCTCTTTTTTCTCTCTCTCCGACTCCGACTCCGACCATCCATCCGAGCGTCTCTGACTTCACACTCGCTGCAGCAGAAAAATCAGAGACCCTTCAGGCTCAAGATTTTGAACCGGGTAGCGATCACTAGCATCATCATTTTGACGCAGAATTGACAGGTTTCGGTGTCTGGACGTTCAGAGATTAACAGTTTGCCGACGATTACTAGAGGCTTCTTGGAAAGAGAAAACTTAGTAGCATATTTAGAGTCGAAGCGCACGTTCACACGAGCTACTTGACAAGTCCACGCTTGTTAATTAGCCCACGTACTATACATATCATCTGTTGAGTTTCTGAGCTAAGTCATATGAAAACGTGAACTATAGTGGAGTATACAGGGTTTATGCGCCAAGGATGCCTAACCTAGCCAGAGACAATCGTGTATACGTATCGTATTGATGCCTTTTAATAGGATATGTGCATCACTATTATTTAGGGGGAAGGTATATGACCGATGAGAGAGAAACAAAAAAATCAGAAAAAGGAAGAACTAAAAGCTGGCGTTGGATTCAGGGGGCGTGCACAGAAAGGGAGAAGACAGTTGAATGGAATGGTGGATGGGAGATAGGGCTGGCAAAAAAGCTCGGGCTCGTGAGCCAGCTTGGGCTCGGCTCGGGCTCGTGAAGGTTTGGCTCGGCTCGTGAATGAAACGAGCCGAACCGAGCCAGCAAAAAAGCTCGGGATCTAAACGAGCCGAGCCCGAGCCAGCTCGCGAGCTGGCTCGCGAGCCAGCTTGGCTTGGCCCAATATCCCACTTGCCAGCGCCACGACCAGCCCCACCGGCCGGGCCGCCCGGCGCCCAGCCCCATCCTCGCTCCTCGCGGTCCTCCGCATCCTCGCCCCTCGCCTCGGTCCCTCGCTCCGCATCCAGCGCCCGGCCCCACCCCGGCTCCTCGCGGCGCGCCTCGCCCGCCCTCGGTACCTCCGCATCCCCTCGCGGCCTCGCGCCCTCGCCCTCGGTCCCTCACTCCCTCCGCATCCAGCACCCCAGCCCCAGCCCCCAGGCTCCCTCGCGGCCTCGCCCCTCGCCCTCGGTCCCTCGCCTCTCGGGCTCTCGGCAGCGCCGCCACCATCGCACATCCGGGATCCGGGAGCAGCGGGCGGAGGAAGGGGGCCCACTGCCAGGTGGCGCGGACGCCGAAGCCGTGGAGGAGTACGGCCACCGAGCCGCCACCGCCGTGTATCGTCGTCGCGTGCGCGGTGCGCCGTTCCTCCCGTCGGAGGCCGGCTCGGCGGCGCCGCCCTGCATCTCCCTCCTCAGCAGCCACCCCAGTGGCGAGGTCACCGTCCAGCTCAAGGACCAGTACACCAGGTACCCACCTCACTGAGATTTTCTGTAGCTCTGTTGTGTATGAGAATGGATTAAAAGTTTGAGAAACGGGGTGGAGGGCCGGGTCGGGGGGCGGGAGCCAGAGGTGGACGACGACGCCATCCGGGAGCGGCACGGCGGCCGGGCGGAGGCCGGCGGAGTGGAAGGAGCGGGTGTAGCAGCGGTCTCGCGCGACCGTGGGGCTCAGCTGGTGCAGCCACCACCGCCGGACGCCGATGGCGGGCAGCAGAGGGGCGGGGGCATGTCGTTCGCCGGAGATCTGGGTGTACGAAGGGGTGGGCTGGGTCTGGTCATTATTGGCTCGCGAGCCCTCACGAGCTGGCTCGAGCCGCATCACGAGCCGAACCGAGCCCACAAAAAAGCTTGATATCCTAACCAAGCCGAACCGAACCGAGCCTCCATTCCACCGAGCTTTCACGAGCCGAGCCGAGCCAGGCTTGGCTCGGCTCGTTGCCACCCCTAATGGGAGAGAGGCGAGTGAGTGGGGGTGGGGGATACGAATACGAATGAACAAAACGAAAGTGGCTGCCTTTGCATGATGCGGAGAGAAAGCAAGGGCGGGCAGCGCAAAAAAGGTTAGACTTGTTAAGGTCTAAGATATGTTTGTGATAAATAGTTGATGGTTTGGTTGAGTTAAATTTGAATTTTGTAATAGTTTCAGAAAATTCAGTTTGTTGCCAATGTTGATGGTCGGGCGGTTATTGAGACCGATCAAATCGCTGGGAGAAAACAATTGGACCGGCCTGTAATCGATGGTCTGAGCGGTAGTCCAGTGTGACTGGAGTTTGGGAGCTGTTAGACTAAGGAAGCAGTATGATTGAGTTCTAGTTGACAGCTGCTTTTTTCAGAGAGCATATCTTGGTGTTGGTCGCGTGTGGTCAAACCAGCCATGGTTGGCTGTCAGATCGGAATAAGTTGGTTGGTGTGACCGGCATTAAAAATGCGGTTACACAGGATGGCTGGTTGGCGGTCTGACTGGGGTGGTTTGACCGGCGTGGATTAAGTAGTTAGACTGGTGGTTAAGACCAGATATCAGAGTGAGTTGAGCTTAGTTGGTTTGAGGTCATTTCATGGCTTGGGAGCTATGAGGGTTTATGTCGTATTGTATGATGTATGTGTTTGATTAACGTGAGTTAAGTACATGAAATTTGTCCTCAATATAATGCTTGGTCTTTGGATGTGCATGTGGGTTGGAGCATGTGACAGTTGACAGTAATGGACCAACACTAGGTGGGAGAGCTGAGGACCAAGCGGTCGTGTAAATCTGGGTGAGGCTACGTGGCTCAAGCGGGAAGCATAGAGAAGACAGAGATGCGAAAAGGCGAGTTGGTGCATGTGGTGCGCCAAATGACGAGGTCAATGCACGTAGAGACGGTTCAGAGGAATCCAAATGCGTGAAGATGTTATAGGTAGTTATTGGACACTATGCACTGTGTGTCAAAGCATGTGAAGATATTTTGATGTGAAGATGAAGATGGAGTCAAATGAAGGTGCCTAGAAGCTTTATCAAGGGTATTTTAGTAACTAGCCAAATACCAAATTTGTGCTTTGATCAAAACTGTAGCACGAAGAGGCACAAATGGGAAGCGGTTTAGATCAAGGAGAGCTGTAATTGACATGTGGATCAATCTCTAAAGAGTTAGTGAGTTGAGTCTTGTATAAGCTTTGAGAAGTATGTGTGAGTGTATAAGACCCGTGTTAATGGGGTTGACATATTTTTCTAGTAAGCTTAATGGATTGGACCCATTAGGCTCGTGTTGGTTATTTACAAGGGAGGGGAGGGGGTGGTAGTCTCAAGGATCTATTGTTTGTTTTTTACTCAACTACCTTGCATCCTTCTATAGTTGTGATTGAGAGATCTTGCGAGAGGAAAGGATGGTGCTTTGATTGCACTTTATAAATAATTAAACATCCATGAGTGTGTAAACCTCATTCTCCACTAAAATAGATCAAAATTTTGTCTCAATCATGTTCTTGTTTTTATTCTTGCTTGGTTATTCTTTTCTTGATCTAGATTTGTGATTTTGGGTTTGTCGGAGTTCTATTCTAATCTCTTGCTTAAATTATCTTATTAGGACATGTGAGAATAGATCTGAAAAACCTCATGTCTTAGATCCTCACAAGTAAGAAGTGATTTGATATTTAAGATTTTGGGTGTTCTTGTGAACTAGATCCGATCCTCTTCAATTTTGTGAACTCGAGCCTAAGAACCTTGTTATTCTTGATTGGTTTAGATTTTTATTACCTTGAATAAGTTCTTAAGATTTGAGCTTTTGTCTCAAAAGATTTGCAGGTATGGGAATAGGGGATCAATCGGACTAGCCCAGATCCTACAAGAAATTTGAGCATCGGTGATGATACGTATTTGTCACAAAATCATGGATTTTTGTCATAAAAGCATAATAGTGACGATTTTCTTGCGTCACGCGAATCGTCACAGATTCTGCGTCATAGAATGTTCTTAGTGACGATCATTGGGAAATCGTCATAAAATAGTACACATTTATGACGAATAACAGATCGTCATACAATAATATTTATGACGATTTACTTTGTGTCATAAAATATTTTCGTGATTCGCATCGTTATCGTCACCAAGTGAAAACATTCTATGACAATCGTTTTCGTCATGACATGTGGTCCAGGACGTGTAATTTATGACGAAATTATTCATCATGAATATATTTGCAACGTCACAAAATTTAATCCAGACATACATGAATGACAAAAACGTCATGAACAAGAGCATAATTCTCGGATAATCACCATAGAATTGTTCCATCAAAGCATATAGAATTAATTGACATTTATCCAATACATGCCATTACAACCATTGGTTCAACACAAAAGTGATCACCATAGACGCAGTTCCATCACAAAACCATATTAGCCAAATGTCACTAGCAAGAATAAGTATGTCTTGTCGAAGGCATATTGCGGTTCTTCACCTTCTGTGGAGTTTCTTCCATTGCGGTTTCTATGGCATCCTAGCATTGAATAGAGACAATATAAATATGCAAGATAATTCTATGCTCCATTTGTAACATAAACAAATTGCATAATGCTTGAATGTTGAAGACACAAAGAAAGAAAATTTTTGTATACACCTATAATATGTATTCACTCATTCTTTAATAAGTAACTAGTCATGTGCCCGTGCGTTGCTACAGAACCATAAAACTAACACTAAAATAGCATATTATTGTAGTTAATCCTTTTTCACATCTGAAAGCTAACTACTGGTTCAATAATCACTCATCAAGATAGTTAAAAGGGAAGAAATAATACCATTAACGCAATAATCTCACAAATCAGAACATACAACAAACACTACATACACTTCTCAAATCTTAACAATATTGATTGTCAATGCCTCGCGCATAGAAAAATGATGGAATCTCAACAGTACTAATCTACACAGATACACACTTGAATAGACATCAGTTAATATGACAGTGCTAGGGGCTAAATCTCATGATCCATTTATGGTGGATTCAACTAATCTTCCTTGTGAGGGAGGGAGGATAGTGTGGAATTCCATATACTATTAAAGCAGCAGCTTAAAATGCGGTAAAGACCAAGTAAAAATAGAAATGAAGACCATACAGAAAAGAAAATAACAATGAAGCAAAAGAGGTAAACATACTTCAGTTGGGCCCAAGTTATGCAATCCTCAAATGTATTACAGCGCTCCTTGTCAAGACATTCATAGACACATTCAAGTAATTCTCTAGATAATTAGAACTAAGCACCTGTTCAATTTACAATGTATAATCTGGTCAACAATTGTCTTACATATAAGCATATTTTAACAAGAGTGAGGACTTGTCTCTAGATAATTAGAACTGAGCACCTGTTCACTGTCCATTAAAAAGAAAGTAGGATGGGCTGGGATGAACCAAATCATGTTGCGCCAACAGCAAACATTCCATGTATTTTACTAACATTAATTGAAGGCTGTACTTATTAGTGAATGATGACCAATCTACTATTCAGAGAGCGTGTTTTGTTGGGCCAGCCTTTCCATATAGCCTGGGTGTCAAATATCATGGTTGTTGTCCACCAGCAAAACCAAACATACAAGATACCCCTATCATCGATCGTACTAATGCTTGGACTAAAAGGCCAGTATACCATCCAAGCAAAACCTCAAATTGTTTAAGATTCAAATCTTCAATTTCTCTTAACCATGATAACTCATTCACCTCTGCTTAAAAAAATTTCGGATACAAATCTCAGTAAGGGGAAAACATGTGCGCATTCAACAAGGTAAATATAAACAATAAAACAATGTTTTGGGACTTTTTGCATGTAGCATAGCTACAAATTTTCGCAGATCATCTAATCACAGCATACAAGACCAGTGGCAGAATAAATGTTGCATAATTCTTTCTCCCAATGCAATTGTTCAGCCACTGTGTTGAAGAAAGTAAATATTCAGTCACTTGACTTGCAAGAGATAAAACATGGATTTGGGAGTGAGAGCTATCAGCTATATATGTATAGTTTCGGTGGTTACCCTGCAGTGGTGATCAAATCCATCAACACAGCGGTCACAGGTCTTGCAGTGCTTACTGCGTAATTTCACCTGTAATTTAAGTTGAGTCAGTTTTAGATTGTAGTATAATATGTTCTACACTGATAAATTTCACAAACAACATAGGAATCCGGTTTATTAAATGTGTTCTAAGTTCAGAAATTAATTTTACAAACAACGTAGGAACATCGGACTAAGCTGCCTTTCTTCATTTTTTGTAAAGGAAATTTATTGATTTCTTTGAAGAAACAAGCAAGCGAGCAAGATCGGCAAAGTGCATTGGAGAGGAATGGAACCGGATACCTCGCGATCATGAGCGGGACGAAGGAGATGTCCCGGCCTCGGCGGCGTGTGGCGAGACGATGTCGTCGAGGCTGGTGAAAGCGAAGGGGAGCATGGGGTCGAGCTCGACGCTGAGTTCCACTACTCCGGTAGCTCCTCCGCACCCACGGTTCATCACCGGGCCTCCGGCTGCGGAGCGGCCGCGCCGCGTGCACCGCAACGGAGGAAGGCGGAGAAGGGAGTGGAGAAGAGAAGTAGGAGGGCTAATGAAGAAGGGCGGCGCTTGGATGAAGGAGTTGTGGTGAATGGCGGTGCACGAGATTTGGTGGAGAAGAGGAAGAGGAAGGCGGGGAGATGTGGTGGCCCGCCGGATGTGGAGAAGAAGGGAGAGGCGGCGGCCGAGAGATGGCGTGGAGATGGAGGAGAAGGAGGAGAAAGAAAATGGAGGCGCGGTGGATCTGGGGATGGAGGAGCAGTGGGGAGCGGCGGAAGGGGAGTGGAGGTGGTTGGCCGCCGGCGAGCTGGCCGACCCTCGCCGGCGCCGGAGAAGATGAAGGGGGAGGAGAGAGCAAAGGGGGCAAAGGACAGAAGCAATGGCCGGCTCCGTTTGGATCTGGGTGGCGGCTAGGGTTTAGAAGGAGTTGGGGTTTTCGGTGATTTGCGATTTAGCCCTCCAGATTTTCAGATATTACAGTAAAGTCCTTCCCCAGTGAGATTTCTTCCAATTTAGACCTCCAGAGCTCCGATTTCTTCGCGGATAGATCCCACAAATATTTTACGAATATTTTTGAACTACCATCCTACAACCACCATTTTGCAACGGTTATTTTAAAAAGGTTGTATATTATCTGACCAACAAAATCAAATTTAGCCAACAACTAATCTGATATTTTGAGATATAATTTCAATATCTAGCACAAGCATGCAATTTTATCAAGCTATTCTACATAATTTGCACTTTCAATCCAGGCAATTTTCAATTCCAACACACATTAATATTCTCCATCTAGCCTCCTGCCAGCCTTTTCATTGTGCAGGAATCATACCAACCTTTTCAATGGGAGGCGACGAGGTGGGCGGCCCAAAGAGGGCATCGGCGTGGCGGCTTGGGGAGACGGTGAGGCGGCGGCGACCTTGCTGGGGACGCAAGGGTGCGTGATGTCCTTGACTTCGCGGGAGGCGACTGCCGTTGGTTCATGGCTACTTCACAATGGCCCCATTCGCCCTAACTTTTTTTTGACAACACTTTCTTCGTCATCCAATAAATCGTCACGAATAATAATTTCTTTTATGACGAATTATAAACAATCATCATGGTTTTCTGTATATTCTGTGACAAATATTTGTTTTCGTCACAAAACTAGGCGTCGAAGGTACCGTCCCGCATATTAATGATGAAATCACTTGAAAATCACGAATGATAGCTAATCTATGACATTTTTGTTTCTCATCATAACTATATTCGTCACTGATACTCAAATTTCTTGTAGTGAGACTTGTGATTAGACCGACCAGCCAGTGTGATCAGACCCAGGCCAGCGGTTAGATTAGCCAGCTATCGGACCGGCCCATCAACAATGTTCAGACTGGCCATACGTAGAAGGCTGATGATTTTGTTGGCTCTTGGTGTTAGCTTTGATTTGCTTCATTGTGTTGGTGTAATCTAAACCTTGTGACTGTCATAGTCACTCGAGTAAATATTTTGAATATTTTTATGAGAAAAATTTTGGAAACCATTCACTCCTTTAATTATCAGTATCGGTCCTCACTTATCATGTATAGCATGCATCTCACACAAGACCACCGGTGACCTGCGCTGCCACGCCACACAAAATTGAAATATCGAATTATGGATGCATGCATCATATATGTCCCCTCCACCTCCAGTAGGACAACATTTTGTATAATGTCGTTTGTGTATGTAGTACTAGTCAAATGTCCGTGCATTGCTACAGAACATCTCATGTGTGTATTCTCAATCAATGACGTAGATATCATATATCGCAGTTTGATTTGAATATGACATGTAAGCATTTCAACAGATAACAATAAGATATTGTGAAAAAATAATGCGGTTATTGAGTCGCTCTTCTTATTCACATAGCCCACTTTCTGGTAGTTGGTAACAATGCGGTGGTCATTGTTCGAGCATTAAAGACCACTTTATAGTATTAACGACTACCCTTTTGTCATATTAGAAGAATAGCCCCAGTTGTATTCACTAAACAATGAGCACTTCTAACTGTATTGACTGTTACTTATTTGGAAACATTGGTTACTTCTATCAAGTTTAGTACAACATTTTTCTATCAAAATATTGAGGATGCACATACATGAACAAAAATTCTCATTACAATCAGTCGATTAGAAAGTGCAATTATAATTACACAACCAAACTCAAGAAAAAAATATCAAATTATTAGAAGCTAAAACCTTACAGCTAACTGTGCATATAAAAAAATCAAGAATCTAGTTGCATAAATAGGACCAAATATTAAGTGGCAAAAAATATTAAGTTGCGGGCATTAGTTTGTGTGCCAAGTTGCTACAGTTAAACATGGACTAATCTAATATGGAGCAAGCATGAAACTAAAATGTGAAAGTGGAAGGAAATAATTTGAAGTAAATTTGCAACTAAAATGCTAGTAGTGAATGTTATACCTGTCGATTCACGGTGTCAAGGTAAGGGTAGTCTCGACGCAGCTTCACTTGCCTTGACCTCCTCTCCGGAGCCCTCCTCACGTCATCCTCTTTCTTGTCATTGGGCCTGTTCTTTTTGGCTGCGGCTTGTGGCTTTTGGCTGCGGCTTATGACTTTTAAGCTGTTTGTACGAGAGATTACAGAGTAACAAAAACTCACGTACGATTTTTGCCAATATAAATGAAATCAGTAAAGTATGTGCTACAATTAACTAGTAGACCCTATCTTGAAAAAATACTCCGTTTAAAAGCTAATTACTGTAGAAAAGCCGAAAAGCAGCTTTTAAAAGCTGAAAAGAACAGGGCCATTGTCCTCTTCCTCGTCCTTGTGGTGGCCATTCACGTGGCCCCTGGCTGCCTCCTCCTCGTCCTCGTAGTTGGCAAGCTCTAGCAGCGATGCACCCTCTAAATCATAAGTGCGTGGGAGCTTCTCGTCGGTGTCCCCATCGGCAAGCTCCTCCTCGCGGTTATGCTTCCGCGTCGAGGATGAGTCGTAGGATGACGTGGTGAGATAGAGGAGCAGGGGTCGCATGGGTTGCACCTCTAGTAGCTTGGTGACTTGTGCGCTTGGCACCTCTCGCCTCTACTCCTCGCGGTGAGTTGGTGGACGGTGGTGGCCTGAGGGCTAGGGTTAGGTCGCCTACTCCTACTCGTGTCACAAGTCGAGGAGTCGGGGTGGTCGGGTCCACGGGTAGTGGCCAGCGAGCTATCGAGGGAGCCAAGAGTAGATAGGAGGGGAAGGGATAAACACTGGGAGGAGGTGGCCGACAGATGGGGAGGGGAGGCGGTAGCACAACATTTCTTAACACTGACACTATTTGCACAAGTCACCAACACATAATCAATGGTAAAATCCAAGCATCTAATAGAAATCTACCATTAATGTATGAACAGTCATACTGATTCCAATTCTTGTTAGCTATATAAAGAGAAAAACTAATAGACAGACATTTTTCACATATCCTATATCACCTAAGAACATTGTGACATGAACAATAGAGGTCTAGCACTGTGTTATTGTAATATTTTCACTGAATAGAGTACCTAGCTCAGCTTTTGTCTTTGTCTTCTGTTTATCCAATTAAATTTTGGGCCTATTATGGAATATAAAGTTTTCTCATGGATTTTACAGATCATACCTAGAAAATTGTTCCAATATTTCACGGTGTAAAATGGAAATTCCTATCAGTGCCATGTTTTATCTACTGTGTGATTAAATCGTATGTGAAGCCAATATCTTATAAGGAAACCAGTAGAGATGTAAGTCATGCTTTGCGATTCACGACTTGCAACATAAGGAAAGTATAAGGCCCCGTTTGGCTTTTTTGGTTTCAGCTTCACGAGCAGCTTCACCGGTGAAGCTAAAACTGTTTTGGAAAACTGTTTGGCAAAACAGCTTCACCAACAGCTTCATGCATGGCTGAAAGAGGGCAATTATCCAATATACCCCTGTCTACCTGACTTGTTCTAACAATTGGAGTTGTATGTTTGTATATGGTCATATGAATTAAAAAATAATATATTTGAATGAGTATGAATTAAAAAATAAAATAAAATAATCAAAATCATTAGAGAAGTGCGAACGGGAGGAGAGGAAACAGGCGCGGGGACCCAGTGGCAAAGTGCTGTAATTTCTGTCAACTACAAGGGCAGTGGGTTCCTAGAATCATGAGCTTTGAGGAGAGAGCTATGAAAAGCTACTATTTTCAGCTTCACCCCATTCCCTTGTGAGAGCATGATTTAAGGAGTTTCATCCATGAAGCTGTTTGCAAAAAGGGTGTTTGGCAAAAAACAGCTCACAACAGCTCATGAAGCTGTTGATGAAGCTGTGCCAAACAGGGCCTAATTGTTCTATCTGATGCTTTGCCTTTAGAAAAATCTTGAGTACTACAAATCAACTTTCAGCCATTTATCAACTTTGTACTAGCTCAAACTTCAGCACATGTAAAACCATTTTTATAAAAAAATAAAACTTGATGTGTTTTATTCATTAAAAAAGCAAGCCAACTCTTCCATTTGTATTTTTTAATAAACGTCCTTCACAAATCATATCTGGAGGTAATAATTATTTAATGCACCTAGTATCCCTACAGATGAAACGCCTAAGGTTATGCTAAAGTTTACCATGACAACAACAAATTTGTCGGCTGTTGGCTCAGGTCCAATATGGGCACATGCAAATGCAGGAGATCGACTGTGACATAGCAGGTTATTTAAATTAACCTGGGAAAGTAAAGAAAATACATGTGGTAAATACAAAACCTGGATAGCTTGTTCTCAACAGATGCTTGATAAAAGTTGTTTTCCCCGTAGAATATTGACCTAAGAGCATAACTATTGGCTTCGCATCAAAATCACTATTTGTCTGCAAAAAGGGTTGATATTACTTTGTAAGTAAGTAGCTTCTTTTGAAGATCATGCCACAAAGAGAGACAAAAATAGCTTCTTTTGAAGATCATGCCACAAAGAGAGACAAAAATAGCTTCTTTTGAAGATCATGCCACAAAGAAAGACAATAATAAAAAATATAAAGACACAAGAAAGTAGTCATTTGAACTCGTATAGAAACCAGATACTGAGAATACAAGAAATTTACCAGTAACGGGGAAACAAAATCATTGAATTTGTATGTAACTTCCAAAGACTTCAATTTTTTGATGTATAGTCTTTTTAAGCAATCAATTACAGAAGTAACAGCAGTCAGAGGTTTCTGTGTATTAAAAACACCACAAAAAAGGTCAGCACACATGATGCATGTGCCATTCAAGAAATTAGTATCTTTTGATACCAATTGTTTATATTGGGCATAACTCCATACTATTTAACTTTATAGCATCCAAATCTACATTGTTTAACATTGCACAACAGAAACAAAAATACTGAATGCTTTACTTCATAAAAAATGGCATTCGAAGGATTTCTATGGTGTCTCACAAACATTTCGTAAGATAATTGAGGTTCACTTTAGCCAAACTAAGCGTATCCACTTGTGTCCTAGGTCGTTAACAGGCAAGCTCTGATTGAAGGCCTGTTCGGCTGGCCACAAGCCGGCCGGCTTTTCGCAGCCGCTACAGTATCTAACTTTTGAACGGAGTATTTTCTCAAGACGGAGTCTACAAGTTAAACGTAGTACACGTTAAAAGTCCAACATCTATACTAGCCAAAATCGCAAGTGAGTATCGATTTCTCCGTAATCTGTACCGTAAACAGCCAAAATTCAAAAATTTCAGTCAAAAAGAACAGGCCTTAATAGGGCAGTCCTTAAAAGTGAGCCAAGTTTCATCAGTGAACAACAAGGTACGCATAAAGTTCCACTTGGTTCGGTACAGAAGAGTTGCAGTGGCTAAATGACTCGAGCTTATTGCCTTTTCCTCTTTGTTAACTCAGAAGGACAATCACTGAAATATCCAGAAATTTTAGTATTATCGTCAAACTTCCCTTTTGATGTTAGTTAAAAAAAATCAATATATTGCCATAATTAGTAAAATTTTTTGACAAAAATCAATATATTGCCATAATTAGTAGAATTTTGACTTCAAGTGCTGCCCCTTTGTAAATGGTATTACATAAACTATAAGAATTTGAAGGAAACATATCCTGTAAAGCAAGAGTAAATCATATTGGCAAGATAACTACAATCCAATTCCAAAATGAACAGGACCTTGCTTTGAAGTACAAGGTATTACATAAATTATAAAGATTTGGAGGAAACATATCCTGTAAAAAATGATAAATCTTATAGGCAAGATAACTACATTCCACTTCCAAAATGAATAGGACTTTGCTTTGAAATACAAGTCAAGCTTCACCTTCACCTCACCTCCTGTCTCATGAACGAAGAAGTTCTGTAGCTCAGCAGAAAACTCTCAAAAGTTTTCTTTTGTGAGGAATGGAAGGGAGAGGAAAGAACGTATTACTTATCAACTCACTTTTTAAGTAGTAGAGATATGCATCACATAATTCTTATTTTGTAGGCCACGAAATAGAAAGGGACCAGAAAGGAACCGACTCTTTTTCTTTTTTAAGTGATATACTCCCAGTCATTTGAAGTGTTTAGCTAGTTTATGTTTTTCAAATTTAGTAGTATAGATAGGTAGGGAACTAGGAGGTAGAAGCTAATTAGAGTAGAATTTCTTCTACTTTAGGAGAAAAAAAGGTTTTCCCAAAAGGAATTCACTCCTTATTTGTGAGTGGATCACTCGTCTGCGATGGCATGTTTCTGGTGTCCAAGAATCATGGTGGAATGGGATAGATGGCTGCGTCTCTTGTATGCTCTTGTTGGTGTTTATGAAGATTTGTCCTTACATATACTCCAATACCCTGAATGAATCACAATCATGCTAAAAATATTTGAACGTCGTCCATTAATTTGGAGTATGTAAATTCTAAGCGGTGCTATATATAAGAGCGCTGCCGCATTCGTGCTCGAACTGAGAGCAAGTGACCAACTTGAAGCGCAGATTTTTGCTACAGGTATCGTTGGGTAGCCAGTCTAAACTAACTAATTAATTAATCCACCTGAATGTTTTGGACATGATCACTCCCCAATGAGATAAAAGCCATATTTGACACTATTATGTACGGTATTTACAAAATTAGCTGTATACACATCGTATTTGCAAAAATGGCGCTTCTGCTGTCCGGTGAGCGGCGACAGCACTAGCGAGGCGACACGTGGCGAGGCCTCCGGCGGCAGGCACCTGCCGCCCCACCAGTAGATGGCAGGCAGCCTGCCATCTACTGGGGGGATGGCAAGCAGGCTTGTCATCCGGTGAGGGAGCGGTAGGTGATTAAGCCGATTGATTAGCTGGTTTAATTACCTACCCGAATTTTTTTGCGTTTAATGTTTATTTGAATTTTCAAATATACCAAATGAGCTCAAAAAAATTACAAAAATTTATGTACAACCTTCTGACAGAACGTACCCCATAGGGTAATATTGTGAATATCCGTGGTTGATTTGCCGTGGTCGTTTTGCCATAGTCGGTCAGCCATAGTCAATCTGCCATGGCCGACTTGCCGTAGTCGATCGGCCGTGATCGACCTGTAGTGATCGATCTGCCGTGGTGGAGTTGCTTCATCCGATTGGAGATTGCGTTAGTTTTGTGCGGCAGCAGTTGCATCTTGGCTTCATGATTTGGTGAGTACTAAATTGTGAAGTTGAGTATTGTATCTCTGTTAACCTCTCCGGTGATTGGTTTTCTGGGACATCGTCCTCGCGACGAGCCTTGCCCTTACTGTCATCTCGGTGGCTTGGATTGCCACCACCTAGTAAGCTGTTCTTTACATTCTTAATTCCTATTATGCATATGTTTACCGTGCTAGTGTGATATCTTTGTTTAATTATCTCTGAAATCTATAATAATTACTAGCCCTAGGAGTATTTTGCATAATAGATTGTGGCCTTTTAAGATTGCTCGATGAGGAAACTAGTCGTATTTGATATCATAGTGATTGTTTAGGGATATTATGCTAGTTTGGTTTGTTGATTATACAAATGAGTTAGTGCATATTTTTTACTATTTTGTTCTTAGCTTGAAGTCTGTTGATTCAGCCATAGTACATTTTGTCTCTGTTTTGAATATTGTCAACAACATATTAATATTGCAGTAGTTCATTTCTGCTATATATTTTGATTATAACATAAAATTGATTCAGTCACTACTCTAAAGTAATGTTTAGATTGACAAACTAGCAGAGTATAAAAAAGATTGTCACTTAGATTATTGATATATTGACTAGAGTTGAGAAGGCCTTGAGAACTTGAGTAACTCCTCTGCTGAGAGCAAATTCATACTAAATAATGTGTGCTATGTAGACTTTAATTGCCCACTGTCTTGAGCAGTTAAGCATATTGTTTTGTTTAAATAACTTGAATGCTATGTCAGTCTCAAGAGACATTTTCTTCACGTCATTTGTTTTCTGCTGGTCATATACTTTACTGTTATTACTTACATTTAGAATTAATCTGAAAATAATGCTAAAACTGCTTAATCTCCAACAATATGTTGGATGCAGCTAATCTGTCAATTTGTCATATCAACTCGTAGCTCGCCTCGTGACAACCGAACAACGCACACTAGATGACCAGGTCAGTGAACGACGACCCAGTTGGCTTGGCCGATCGACCCAGCACGCACAAGCGCAATTTGCCCAGCCTTTGTATTGGATTTTGTTGATAATTTTTAGTTATAGCAGATGAATAGTAGTAGCTGATAGAACCGGTTTATAAAAATCGGGGTATTCATATTAACTTATAGTTTTTTGTTTTTTGTTGAGTACATTATGTAAGAAAGAGAGCAAACGATGGTGCAACGAAAGACACTATAACATTCGGACCATCATATGATTTACATAATTGCATTATAACATGTGAAAGCATAAATTTTTTGGCTAATGAATAATAGTAATTGATAAAAATGATTTATAAAAATTAGACTATTTATATTGATTTTGGTTTTTTAAAACAGAAATCAAAAGCCAAAACGGCCTGGGCTCTCCGATCCTGGCCGCATAAAGGGCCGGCGTTTGCAGATCCTGTCATGTCGTGCTCTGCGCCTTAATAGCGTCCTAAAACCGGTTGACGGTAAACAGCAAACACGGTTTGTACTACTAGTAGTAAAGAGTTCAGGGTTTATTACTAACCAGTACTCCTATGGTTTGCCCGCTGCCACCGTTCTGATTTGGACGTCCGCTCGCCGGGAGCCTGGAGGCCGGCCGACCGCCATCCGATCACGTACACCTACACCCGGCCAAGACGGCTGTTGGCTTGTCGCAATGCGCAGTCTTCTCTCCGTCTTCTACCACTGAAACTTAAGGCAGGTTTCACCTCGGGAATTTGTGTCGCCGGGAACACGTCGTGCTTCTTCGACGGCGAGCTGCACATGACATGAGGTCGCCGTGCCGTGGTTTGCAGGGGATCCAAGGGCCGTCCGTAGGTGCAGACGGCAGCTCCGGTGTCGTTTCCGGGTTGCTCACGCTCAGCTTTTCACAGAGACGGAACTGGGGGGGGGGCCAGCAGGGGCCACGGCCCCCCTATGCCGCAAAAAAAATTTAGACCCCCCCTCAGCGATGATGGCCTAGCCCAACAATGAAGGAGAAAGGTCACGTCGAAGTCGAAGACTCGCCGCTCCTCGCGTCGCGTGTCACCGCCGATTGCAACTCGCGACTCGCCCATCGATCCACTCGCGACTCGCGTCACTTCGATTCCCCATCGGCCATCGCCGCCCGCGATTCGCCATCGAGAGAGCACCGATCGGCCGAAGCGCAGAGGAGCAGCAGTAGCACCGATCATCAGTTCAAGGAGCAAGGATTCAAGGAGCAAGTCTCGCATACGCAAACGCAATCGCGCAAGCACCGTAAAGTTACTAAGTTAGTATAATTTAATGATGTGCTTTCTATTTTTAATTGATAATTTGCAATGATCATTCGTGCAAATTTTTGATTTTGTATCATTGTATGCATATACAATATCTTGAGATTTCATATATATACACTTTTGTGGTTTGTCTCGCCACACTGGCCCCCCCTTTCTCATTTTGCTGGTTCCGTCCCTGGCTTTTCAGGTAGGTACTAGAAGATGTGCCCGGTCCCACCACTGACACTGACACCCCGGACCCCGGTAGCTAATGCACTAGCCTGATAGTCGCGGCGACACGCCGCGCCAGCCACCGTGTGTACCGAAGTAAAAGGGGCGATAATTCGTGAGGAGTTTTTTAAAAAAAATCCAGGGCACATGTGTATTTCCGAAAAAGCAAAAGGGTTTTTTGGCAAAAATTCAAGGGCCTGTACGTAACTAAACGAGGACCCGTACGTAATTTATAAAACCGCGGGGCGCCATCCTGTAAACTGGAGGGGTGTTTTCAGAAAAACAAAGCGTAAAAAAACCACCAGGGACTTTTTTGTGAGGGAAAAAGATCTCTTTGCGCGAAAAAGACCTGGACGTAATTTTCGGAAAACAGAAGGGATTTCCCTCTCCTGACCGTACCGAAATCCCCGCGCCACGCGCTGGCCGGAGCGCGGGCGCGGGGTGACGTGGCCGAGCGGGGGCGCTGCGTTCCCCCCGCTAATAATAGGGGTAAGTATTTATACTGTACAGCTGCCGAGGCATGTACGTTCCTCTGCCGTCTTCCAATCCAACCAATCGATGGAGATAGCTAGTAGTATTGAAATACAGGACCTGCTCTCTAGTAAGTTCAGCTGTGGCCACGCTGACTCTCCGTACATAGCGCATTCTTTGTACTTCGCGCACCTGGTGCACTTCGACTACTGTACAGTCCTTACGATCATGTTAAATCAATTTATGACCACTTCTCACAGATAGTTATGATCACGTGAAAATTACGATCACACAGAGTAGTTACGACCATTTATATTTACTCGATCACGTTACGTATTTGTAATTTCTATTGACGAAAGTTACGACCACATTCACACTGCGCTACACATTCTCGTAACCGAGCTACGATCACTCCGGTTTACGAGAACTCAAGATTTTGACTGTAGACCATACTCCTTCAACCACGTAGTAGACTTAATCACAGTAGTCGTAACTCAATTACGACCATGTTGAAGACTCGGCCGCTATAGTTGTAAAGCGTTTACGACCACGTCTTCAGCTTCACGAACACCTCCGATTTTCCGGAGTCAAAACCGCTCCTTCTTCTCTTTTTTATTTCTCCCTTTCTCGTTCGATCACACCGATCGCTTTCTTCCCCCTCTCGTTACATTACTTTACCTTTACCCAACTCTACGACTACGACACGGAGACAACTATGACTCCAAGATGGACTCGAAAACTGACTCGTACGCGAAAACAAACTCGTATATGACTCGAACACATATAATATAGTAAAACTGACTCGAATACGACTAAACAAGATAATTAACTCTAACAGCACCTGTAGCGAGTTTAATCCTTATTCCTTCTCCCTTGATGGCCTGTCTTAATGGACTCACTGATCAACTTTGATTTGTGGCCTTGGATTGTCCCTGTCCTCGAATCTGATCACTGCGCTCTCCTGCTTTAGACTTGTTCATATTAGTTTTAAAAAACTATTTTTATAGTAATGACTTTTGTATAGTATCTAACTTTTAAACGGAGTATTTTTTTAAATAAGATCTACTAGTCGATCGAAATATACACTAAAATGATTTTATTTATATCGATCAAAATTATATACAATTATCTTTCTATATACTTTTTATAAACTGTTATTATTTATAAATTAAAGTCAAAAGCCAAAGAACAGACCCTTAAGCCTTTTATCAAGTCATTTTCCTTCCTGTTCCGAAGGTTGCTCTGCGTCGACATCTCGGAGACCCCTTCAACCGTCTCCCTTGAAGAGAACTGAGACCAGAAAGCGGCAGGCATGCGTGCGATACATGCCTAGCCCATCAGCCTCTGCAGGGTAGTGTGAAGGGTATTTGGGCCATGGGATTTGAGTGACTGGAAGTTTGGAAAAACGAAGCATCGCATGGCCGGCTAATATTCCATATTTCCATGCAGTACAAATCTATCTTAGTTCAGTCTGAGACGTCCGTTTTTTGGCCATTTCTGATTGCCAAATCAAATGCAGGCAGTTGTGTCGACCACCAACCGGCTACCGATATCTGCACACTTTTCAAGTGCACATGTCATTAGTGAACTAACTGTCGAATTGCTCGAAATAAATTCAATAAAGTTGTGTGAACTTCTCCAAATAAGAACAAAGAGATATGGCCATGTGTCAAACAAACTTGTGTGAACTTCTCCAAATAAGAACAAAGAGATATTTACCATGTTTCAAACAGGTTCTAGGTTTTGACTTTTAAAAATCGGCTTTTGAGTGGAGTGACATCTGAAAATGGTTTCTATAAACCGTTTGTAGAAGTCAATATTAGGAACTGTTTTGAATAGAGTGGTTTCTCAACACGAATACTTCTTACTCTCTTAATCTGTCTCGCAATCAGCTAAGGGAGTGCTAAAATGGCTTTTTTTTAGTGGTTTATGGCTGAAAAACACTATAGCTGATAGTGGTTTATTTGGTATAATTAAATTTTAAAAAAAATTAAAATAGAAAAATATGTTAACCCATCACGGACAGTACAAACGAATATGGAAAAAAAGAAGCGACAAAAAAGCTCAAAAAAGCCAAAAAATCAAAAAAGACGAAATTGTTGAGTAGTGAAAAATAAGCCATAAGCCTAAACCATTTTGAGCAAGACCTAAAAGTCACATCTAAAAATTAAAAGTTACAACACTTCTAAACAGAGCCAGAGAAGGCATGCCCATAAAGAAACCACCCGAACCTCAGCATCACCATCCCGAAACAAGCTTGCCCTGAGCTCAGTTTGAATTCTGAAAACGATATGTTAAGTACGTAATCCCGTTGGGTGTGCCAATAGAAACTAGAGGCCATCAAAGCAAAGGGGAGCTTGTGAAGACTGAACCGATCTAATACTTGCAGTATGTACCAGGCCCATTGTAGGGATTAGGACAGATCATATGGGGCAACTGCTTTGTGATGTGCCATGAAACAATGTTTTGAATTTGATAGAACATTAGCGACCTTAAACTCAGAAATTATTTTGGATTTGATTATGTCTAGGCACTGAAGCAACATATATACCCTCGATCTTGTACACAAACAATGTACATAACTTACGAGATCTTCAGTTACAAATCCTCACCAATATTGGGACAGAGGGTAGACAATAGCTAGTTTTTCACTGACAACTAGCCAGTGCCAATGCAGTAAACTAAGTTAACTGCCATTCATAGTTTGGATGTCGCGAGCTTGATAAGATCCTTCCTCAGTATCTTGCCAGATGCGTTCTTGGGGATGTCCGTCACAAACGCCACCTTTCTAACCTTCTTATATGGTGCTACCTGTGAGAATCATATATCAGCAGGTCAGAGAAATTGCAGGAATCAGCCAAACGAATATCTGAATAAATGGTGAACCCGATGTTTCATTTTTTTCGTTGTTCTTTTTGAGGTTCATCTGATCATTCATGATTTTTAGTCATGTTCACCTGTTCCGCGACAAACTCCATCACCTCACGCTCTGACAAGTTGCTCCCTTTCTTTCTCACCACATAGGCCATCGGGAACTGGCCGGCCTCTCTGTCAGGAAACCTGCAAAAGGACTAACCCATTAAGAAATCTGACCTAATTAGATTGATAGAAGTGAATACTGCTATCTTGATGACACTTACGGGATAACAGCAACATCGGTAATCTCTGGGTGTGTCAGCAAAAGAGCTTCCAACTCTGCTGGAGGCACCTATTCGTACACAAGTTATATTAAGATAAGGAACAATCAGTAGCCTCTTAGAGGCCTTTCAGGAGAGAGAGATCAGAATGTACCATTCAGTCATCTTTACCTGATAGCCTTTGTATTTGATCAACTCCTTCAGACGATCCACCACGAAGAGATACCCATCCTCGTCTATGTAGCAGAGATCACCAGTCTTGAGCCATCCATCGGGTGTAACTGTCGATTGTGTTGCCTCTGTGTTCTTGAAGTAGCCTGGGGAGATCAATATTACAACTTTCATAGGCAGTCCCTTTTTTTGGGGGTCCAAACGGGATATAAAGCCTACAGTTTGACTGCAAACTTCACCTTGCTATGGGTACTGCTGCAAGTCTAGAACTGCTTAAAACACCTAATTTTTCTTATGGTGCTATAATGCAAGGGAAACCTTAGTCTAGTAACAGAACCCATGGAAATTCACTCTGAATGTTGCTGATTCGGACAGTCTCAATTATGTTAGCAATTGAATATAGTGAACACTTGAAAATGAAATTAACTTTTCTTGTTGGAGCACAGTCCTCCCAAGCCTGGGCCATAACCTCTAATATACATCGATAAGGACTCAGATTGGCTTATCTTCGCCATTGAACCTACTAATATTTATAATGATGCTGTGAAAATCAATCTACCTTAAGATTTATGTCATGCGTTCTAGCTGATGCACTATTTACACTGAGAAGACATCATGCAATCCGTGTAAAATTACATAGCCAGTATGAGTCTATAGATACTAAATCTAGGATTCAATTGAATCTTTCTGTTTGATGGTGCCTTGCTAGAACTTTTGCTTTTCCAGAAAGCAACCCCAGATTACTAATTATCTGCAGTGGTATGTGTGATTAAGAAATCACAATGCATAACACTTAATTTGGAGAATTCCGCAAGCATTGGATGGGTTTACTTACTTTAGTAAAAAAAGAGTAATAATGCAAAAGCACACCAAGAGATTTATGTCATTGAATAGGAACATGATCCTACAAATAATGAAGACAACGATTGTGCTACTTACTAATGTACTTATCCATGCTATATAGTACTAGAAAAGGTGGGGAGCTACTCCCTGAGCTACGACCTGGTTCGTATTGGCTTCTACTTTTAATTTCTGCTTAGAAAAACTAATACAAACACTCGGTTTCTTCACTCCTCTTGTTACCGTCTTACTCTGAGGATAAGACAGGAGGTTACGGGTGTATCAACTACCCCACTCCTCTCACTTCCATCACGTGCACGCGTCTCTCTCTCACTTTTTGCACCGCTCACCCCTCCTTCTAAAAGTCACATCTTTCAACCACTATTATATATTTATTTTTAGTCAAAAGTTATCAACAAAAGCAAATACGAATACCCTGCATTACACAAAGCATGAGACTGTTCAAAACTTCTAGGGGAGAGTCACTGCGGATTACACTTTGTCAAAACTTGGCACAATTAACTCTAAGCTAAACATATTGGAGAATATAAGCGTACAACTCGATGTTCTGACATGAACAATTCATGCAGTGACTCAGTAGAAATCATCTTAAAATCACTGAAAAGCTCATTCAACATTACAATAGTTTACTTCATGCCATGCACATGGTTATTAATAAATTAAAGCCCTCTTATCCTGGCACTGGCACCTGGCATACATCTTCTAGTTCACATGACACCTACCATGTGGCTTTAGTCCAAAACAAAGCCACATCTGCACAGTTTTATATGTTTACTATCTTGAAAGAAACACTCAGAACAAATGCTTATTGTAATTCAGAACACGTTTAGTATGTTTATAACTACTTTAACAACACGCCCTGATCCATAAAGACAATCCAAAATGTTTCAAAAAAATAAAGATATTGTAATACTCCGCTCATTTCGGCTTAAACTTCTGACTGTTAACTTATTTTTCACTATTAATAAATTTTGATTTTTCTGAACTTTTTGCTTTTTTTAATCTTTTTTCTCGGTTCTTTTTTTCTGTATTTGTTTGCATTATACGTGATGGGTTAACACATTTTTTCTATTTTTAAATTTAATTATACTAAATAAGCCACCATAAACTCCAGTACAAAATAAATCAACTACAGTAAAAATTCAGCTATAAATCAGATTTATTCGGCCCAAAACGAGCACAACCTGATTCCAGCGTGCAACTCGCTAATCGAATAAAATACTGGCATGTCTAAAATAAAATGTAAATAATGTGAATGCGGTTCTGGGCCCATTACCTTTCATGACGTATGGGCCCCGGAGCCAGAGCTCGCCGGTGCGGTTCACCGGCAGCGCCTCGCCGGTCTCCGGGTCAACGATCTTGGCCTCGGTGTTGGGCGACAGCAGGCCGGCCGTCCCGTACCGGCGGCTCTCCTCGGCCGAGTCCGTGGAGGCGCCGATGGCCGTGCTCTCCGTCAGCCCGTACCCCTGCAGGATCTCCACCTGTGGGTACTTCTCCCTGAACCCTTCGATCAGCTCCTTGCTCAGCGGAGCGCCGCCGGAGAGAACCTTGCGCAGCTGCCCGAGCGGCAGCGGCTTCGGGTGCGCCACCATCGCGACCAGGATCGGCGGCACGAGCGGCAGGTAGGTCACCCCGTAGGCGTTGATCGCGCGCAGCATCTCGGGGAGCTCGTACTTGGAGAGCACCACCACCGTGGCGCCGCACCCGAGCAGGCCCGTGGCGAAGGCGACGAGCCCGTAGACGTGGAACATGGGGACGGTGCAGAGGAACGTCTCCGTCCTGTCAGACTCCTCGAGGCGGAAGCGCGTCATGACGATCTGGACCATGGAGATGAGGCTCCGGTGCGTGGCGACGACGCCCTTGCTGGGCCCCGTCGTCCCCGAGGAGTAGAGCAGCGTGGCCGGGTCACCCTGCGTGACGCGGTCCCTGCGGCGCGCGGGGTCGGGCGGCGTGGCGGAGATCTCCACGATGGTGGCGACGATGCGCGGGTCGGCGGCGTCATCGGGGAGGCGGGTGGACTCCAGGAGGAGGACGCGGAGGTCGTGGCCGGCGCGCGGGAGCTTGGGGAGGAGGTCGCGGGTGGTGAAGGCGAGCACGGGGCGGGCGTCGGCGACCTGCTTGGCGATCTCGGCTGGGGTGTTGAGCGGGTTGGCGGTGGTGAGGACGGCGCCGAGGGACATGGCCGCGAGGGCGGCGACGGGGAAGTGGACGGAGTTGGGGGAGAGGATAAGCGCGACGTGGCCCTTGCGGAGGGAGACGGGTGGCGCGGCGAGGGCGGATGCGGCCCCGGCCACCGCGCGCCAGAGCTCGGGGAACGTGACCGCGCGACGACGCCTGAGTGGCGGCGGGAGGCGAGGAAGGTGACGACGTCGGGGTCGGCAGGGAGCGGGACGTCGCGACGCTTGCTTCGGAAGGTCCGCGTCGCGGCGCAGTAGCCGCTGCGCGCGTCCACCTCCTCCGTCTCCGACCGGGCCATCGCGATCAGATCAGACCAGATCACCGCGCGCGCGTCGACCGTGCCGCGCTCGCTCTTGGTTGGCTTCCTTGGGTTTTGCTCTCTCGCCTGCGCTGCGCCTCCTCCCGTGCGAAACTCCGCTCTGTTTGGTGTCGCGCCACGGTTGCTGAAGCTGAATGCCCGCCCGCGGATGGCTGCGGCTGCCGGGGCTGACCAGTAGTTGGTACCAGTGGCCAGTGGAGCCCTCGTGTCGTCGTCACTCCGGCTCCTTGAAATCGGCAGCTGGAAAGCGTGCGTTCCCCATGCTAGGAAAACGGGTGGAAAAAACCAAATCAAATCCGTGGGCTGCGGGCACGAGTCCACGTACTTATCACTGCTTATTATAAAAGAACAAGTTAATAGTTATATATCCTTTTCTCTTTTAACCATTCTATTTTTTTAACTTCTCACCACTTTTTACTTTTTAACTAATAAGAGCAGTTCTCTTTTAATCCAATAAATTTTATTATAACGCATAAGCAGATGATTAGTTTCCAATGACGTGTGGGTTCACACGAGCTTGTGTACCACTAGTCGGTGAATGGACTCACAGCAGGACTGACGGAGTAAGGATGGAATTGAAGGGATCTGAAGAACTAAGCTATTTTTTGACAAAAACTTTAAAAAAAAAACTAAGGTAAGGTAAGTATAACAAATATAGGGCATGTTTGGTTCATGACCAGAAGTTGCCTAGCCACAAGTTAGACGTGCCACAGTTTTTAGGTAATTGTTTGGTTCACTGATGTAATTGTGGCATGCCACACTTTCTTAGCACCCGGCCCCACACGTCATAGACTTAGTTTCTTGCCAAACTTTGCCACAAGTGTGGCTTCGATTTTGTTAGCCACACTTTCTGTGGCAGCCACATATTGTCTAAGCTTAGGCATGGCAAGCTTAGGCACCAACCAAATAGGTCCATAGTTTTGTGTAATTTAAATTTATATATAAATAGAAAAGAGAAAAGATGTAGTAAAAATAACTCGTGCAAGGTTAAGGTTAGCGACACCGATAGTGTGACCTACAGCCCAACAAAATCTCTACGGTGGCTACGGCCCTGCACAGCCGTAGCACACAGTAGTCTTCAAGATTCGGTGCTGCGTTTTCCTTTTTTGACGGGGTTGTCGCTGAAGCTGGTCGGATAACATATTCAATTGCCCGTACCTCTGTGGTGTGGAACGCAGCAGGAGGCTGACCGACCAAACTGGACGTCCCGTGGGGCGCGGTGGTTTCTGGGCCGGTGTGTCAGTCAGTGCCATGGACGGCAAAAATGGTGGGCGCGGCTACCAACAACCGGCCATGTCTGCCGGCCTCTTGCAACGACGCTATCAACGTGGCTGTTGCCCTGCATGTGGCACAGTACGAACCACTACGAAGGATCGCTCGCCCAACATTCTGTACTGCGAGACATCTGTGGCTCTGGTCTTGCACGATCGGAGAGTGGCTGGCTCATCCCATGTCAACAAATGTGCAGTGTTAGTCTCTGGCTCTTCTTCCTGCTGCAGACGTGGGAGTTGGGCCGTGCTGGACATCCGGCGGGCTTCGCGCCGCATTGGGCCGTGCCATGTTGTGCCTGCACGACTCATCTCTATTTTGGACCAGGTCTGGCTCTGTTGACTTGGAGGCGACGGGTTGATGGTGATGATGAGGACTAGGCGGAGGCGACGGCGATGGTTGTGAAAGCGACAGCCGCCATCTTCACCACCTTTATGCTCTGTTTTCACCTTACGTAATTTAAGTAATTTAAGAGAAAAAGAAGAAAAAGGTTGCAATTTAAGTAATTACGTAAAAATATGGACACATAAATATTTTAAGAAAAAAATTCTTGATATTTTACAGATACAATATTACTACATCATTAAAAATCTTACGCCTAGAGTAGGGTTCCCTCAGTAAGGAAAAGAGTACAGCAATAATAGGTTAGCATTCGGCTACACGATCCCGAGATCCTCCAATTGATGATTTTGTCGCTCTTTTGCCAATCCCTAGTCATTAGCGTAGGTGATTACCTCCACTATCTTGGGTATGAAAGATGACTTCCTTTCTTCAATTACTCTCTACCATGCTGAACGTCGCTTTCGAAGAGACAGTGAACACCGGAACCAGTAGAACATCTCTTGCGAAATGGCACAACACAGAAAATACCCACTTATTATTCTTCCACCACTCAAGAAAGTCTATCTTGCCTCCGCCAACAAGATCAACATCAGTGATTATAAAATTATGCTCCAAGTAGTGGTTCAGCTCTAAGATAGAATTCTATTTGGGGCCACCTAAGATTGAGAGGATAAATAACTAGATTTGTCATTTAGATTCTTCCACAAGTGGGCTGTCAAGCTGGTCTTGCCTTGTTGTGGCTGCTGTAAGACCTCTGATCTCGCGTTGTTGCCAAGTTTGCTATGATACAAGCAAAAAACACAAAAACAATCTCCTTTTTGAAATGTTCGAAAGCTCAGAGAAATCAAGACCGGGGCATTCATCTATTCCATCCATATTAATCTGTAAACATGTTAGATTTTTTTTGTAAAATCAAAAATGATAGCAAAGGAATATATATGCGAAATGGATTCAAAATATTTAATAGTTTTTTCTCCATTGATGCAACAGCATAGCCTAAAAGGCGACCCCCCGGATTTAGTAAACTTATCTGCCATTAGCCAAATAAAATCTATAACTAAGTAAGAGGTAGGGTAGTAAGCATCGGATAGAACTTTAGTTGCTTTATAAAAAGGTCTTAAAAATTTTCAAAAATGATTAGCAATTTGCCAATCTGAATTAGTAACTACCAATTCATTATTTTGAAAGTTTGCATTGACAAAGATATATATAATATGTTCGTACCCTTATACCTTCTTCAGTATGATGTATATCGAGTTGCACCTCACTTTCATGTCAAGACCGAATGTTCTTGGGTCCTTGCCATTGGTTGTGCAGTACTCCACGAACATGGCTACCACTTAAGGTGAACTTATGAGGTAACGAAGGGCATCGTGGATATTGTTTAAATATTCACTAACCACTTGCATACCACCTTGCACAATGAGGTTCAAGATATGACATACACATTTCTAGTGGAGAATATATCCACCAATATATGTCTGCAATCTTGGAGTGAGGATGTTCATAGCTGTCATATTCGCTGATGCGTTATCAAAAGTTATGGAAATAATCTTATTATGTATCTTAAAATCATCAGTTACATCTAATATGCGCTCGGCAATGGCCTCTCCCATGTGTGATTTATCAATTAACTTAAACCCTACACTCTCTTGTTTAGCTTATAATCATCATCTAAATAATGGGCCACAAAACTAATGTAGACACTTCTCTGATGTAGATGATGCCCAAATGCTTGAAGTTAAGGCAAAAGGGAACTGAACTTGTAGGAATATTTCTTTTAGTATTGCTAGCTCCATGTTATAGATCCATAGAATATCAGATGTGGTAGTTCTTCTACTGACATGTTGGTACTGTGGGCAAAAGCCATATTGGATCATTCTTTTGAACGTGTGACTTTCACATATCCTAATCAGTTGATCTTTGAAAATAATGTATTTAGCAATTTTCTCACGAGTAGAAAGAAGGTTGTACAGTGGCGGACCCAGGATTTTACCAAAGGGTATGCCGCACCAAAATTTTTATATGCAATTCGGTAAAATCATTTGCCAATTTGGTAAATAATTGTAAAATTTGCACCGTAATTCAGTAAACAGGCACTAAATAATATGATAAGTCTTAAATTTAAGGATTAAATTGAAAACTTGCACAAATTACAATATAAATGGTTCAAACACTATACCAATAGTCTTAAATATACATAAAAGAGACTTACAATACTATTTGTCTAACTTTTTTGGCCTACTCTTTCTAAAGGACATGAAAGTCTCGATTATATCATCTTCATCCACTTCAAAGAAAATATCTCGCTCAATGAATATGACTAGACAATCATCCAAAAGACTATCACCCATCTTATTTCTTAACTTTGTTTTCACTAAAACCATTGCAGAAAATACACTTTCAACACTTGCTGTTGCCACTGGTAGAAGCAAAACCAATTTGAGAAGCATGTAAACCATATCATACACTTTATGCCTCTTTGTTTCAACAAGCTTAACTGAGAGATCAACAAGATTGTCTAGATCTTTGAAGCTATCAGCTTGTCTCATGTCATCAATATAATTACCAAGTTGCAATTCAAGTTTTAGCAAATAATTGCTCGAGAACTCTTTAGGTAGAACTCAGCTAGTCTCACGTACCTTACATGCATCGAAAGAAGCAAATGAGTTGGAAGGATTGAAGGCCGACATACAAGAGAGCAATTCCATATTAACCCCATCAAACCGATTATCAAGCTCTTGGCTAATTTGATCAATGACACCAATATATACTTCTCTTCTGAAGTGATCATCATTTGTTTGGTTTCGAGCACGAGCGTACCTTGCTGATTTCCCATAAGGCACATAATCACCGTCCATAGCAGGAACTTCAACACTATGTTTATCACAAAACGAAGTGACCCTCTCAAGAAACTTATCCCAACCATCAGACCTCAATTGTTGCATTCTGTTCTTTGCCACATTAACAAGTGAGATTGCATTAAGAATATCTTGCTCCCTTCTTTGCAAACACTCGGATAATTCATTTGTGTATCCAAGAATAACAAACATTAAGTGTGCAAAGAAAACAAACTCAAAGGTCTCAAATGCTCCAAGCACAAAATGTATTTTTGTCCAATCGGCCTTATGTGCAATATCATCACCAAGATCTATGAGTACATCATGAATTGTGGAATACATAATAATGATGTTGCATACAGTTTTGTAATGAGAGCCCCGTCGAGTCTCACCAGGCCTAGGCAAACCCATCTCTTGATTTAATCCACTCCCAGATTCAAGTTCACCACAATCAAGTGCTTTCTTGATATTCTCAAGCCTAACATTTCGAAGCATGCCATGACGCTTATAGGAAACTCCAACAATATTCAACAAGAGAGATACTTGATCAAAAAAAACTCACACAATCAGTATTGCTCTTAGCAACAGAAACAAGAACTAGTTGGAGTTGATGTGCAAAACAATGGATATAATAAGCAGAAGGTGACTCTTGAATGATCAATGTTTTCAGCCCTTTAAATCTCCTTTCATGTTGCTAGCCCCATCATAACCTTGACCACGAATTTGAGCCATAGTCAAGCCATGACTAACAAGTAAAGCTTCAATTGCATTCTTAAGTGATAAAGAGGTAGTATCATCTATATGAACAACTCCAACAAAGTGCTCACATGGCCTTCCCAATTTATCAACATAACACAAGCAAAGAGCTAGTTGTTCTTTATGTGATATGTCACTAGACTCATCAGCTAAAATTGCATAGGGCTCATCACCAAGTTCTTCAATTATTTTCTTTCTAGTTTCTATAGCACAACAGTGAATAATTTGCTTTTGTATCTTTGGGCTGGTTAAGGTGCAATTACCTGGAGCATTGTTCAAAACATACTTGCTCACTTCTTCACTGTTTCCTGTAAGAAACTTCAAAAGTTCAAGGAAGTTCCCTCTGTTGCTAGACTCTTCACTTTCATCATGTCCACGGAATGCCAATCCTTGATGCAAAAGAAACTTGATACATCTAAGTGAATAAGTCAACATTTTATTGTAAAGACGAAGATCCTCATCGGTCCACTTCTCAATGTGATAATCAATTGCTACCTTAGAATTCTTAAAGCCAATGTATCTCTCTTGAGCTGCATTATGTGCCTTAGAACCCAGATGTTTGAGAAGTGCTTTCTCTCCTATATTCCAATTTCTCCAGCCACCAACAGTAAATTTATCTGACCCGGTACCCTTCTTAAACAAGTAGCATATAAAGCAAAACACAGAATCCTTCTTGATACTATATTCAAGCCACTCCTCGTGTTTATGAAACCATACAAAATTGAATTGACGATCTCTATCTCCGATCTTTCTTTTTGGAAAATCATGTGTATAAGGTTGGAATGTACCTTTAATAATATATGCTCTTCGAATTGCATCTTGATCATTAACAGAATAACTTTCAATGGGCTGCCTTTCACTTGGATCATGCGGAAGGCGATTGATGTCATAAACCGACGGCGGTGGCGGTGGCGATGGCGGGGACAGGGGCATAAGATTCACAATTTCATCGATTACTCTCTCTTGCTCTTGAGTTTGCTTTTCCGCCACAGTTTCAACCGGAGATGGGGCAGGATTTGAAGCAGCAGCCGTCGCCTTCTTGGCTGCATGTTTCTGAAAAAGAGATGCAATGTCTCCGCTTCTTTTCATAACTGAACAATTCCAAAAAAAACAATGGCTCCGTGTACGATCGAGGATTCAAGCCTGTCCAAACCAATCGATGTATCAATTTTTTATGATGAGCACTTGTTATCTCTCTCTCTCAAATCAATTTTTAATCTCTAATTAAATAAAAATAAAAGCAACATTGAAGATATATCTCAAGATTTTGGCTATAGGGAACTTGAATTAAAACTCAATTCTAATAATCTCAGTGGTACGGTTCCACCAAGAATTGACAATTCTATATAGCCTAGATTTATACTTTATAGTCGAATAATCTATCAGGATCCTTACCTCCGCAAGACCGCAACTCAACTGGGATTCCCGATCGGAAGTTCGGAACGGCCGTCACGGCCGCACGGCGTCACGGCGACGCGAAGACGGCAAGACGTAGATGCGGCGAAGTGAGAAGTCCCGATCGGCGATCGCTTGCACCTTGCGCGCGGCTGACGGCGTCACGGCAATGTGAAGACGCGCCTTCCCGATCGCTTGCGGCTTGGCGCCTTGCGGGTGACAGTGTCACGGCGTCACGCGATTCGTGGGCTCGCGGCGCGAAGACCGGAGGACGTGATCGCGTGCGGCAGGCCCAGCCAAACCGTGAGTCCGTGAGCACAGCATTTATCAGACGGGATTCGGGGAATCGGGATGCTCCTGACTCACGCGACTGGCGCCGGTTACCTCAGGCTGCGGCTGGCCCCAGGGTATGCCGTGGCCCACCCGGCATACCCCGTAGGTCCGCCCCTGAGGTTGTATACCCAAGTACTTATGGAGCCACCAACCTCAAAGTTCAGTCGTGTATGTACTCCACCTTGCCTGTGCACCCCAATTCAGATTAAATTCTTGTCGAAGTCTCTTTAGTTGAGTTGTATTCTCATCAGTTGGGGAGTACTACTTGAATTTCGGGTATAGGGACGAGGAGATAAGAGCAACTCCAGCAGGAGCCCTCAAATCAGAGCCCCTACTTTTGATTTGAGGGCTCCCCTTACTTTTGAGGGCCCTGTTTTTTGAGTTAAACTCACAGAAGCCCTCAAATCGGGCCCTCAAATTCATTCCAACGAGAATGACATGTAGGGCCCACTCGTCATTCTCAAATTCGATTGATTCACACCACGCTTTACGCATCTCGCGCCCGCCCATGGCCGACCTCCACCGCCGAGACCGACACCAACGGCGCGCGCGCCGCGGTGCCGCCGAGGAGACCCGCCGCCGAGGCGCTGGAGCCCAGCCCCGCCCGCCCTACTCCAAGCGCCGCCATCGACATCCCGCTCCCGCACCGTCACCACAAGCCTCCTCCTCCTCCCACGCCGCCACCACGCCGCGCCCGCGGAGGACGGCCTCGACCGCTGCGCGCGCGCGCCGCGGCCAAGCCGCTCAACGCCGCGCGCACCGCTGATCCGGCACCCTCGGCGCCGATGACAACGAAGTCGACGGCGTGGCGGGATCGGGCCTCCCGAATGGGCGGCGTGGCGGGCGGGCCTCCCGATGGATCGAGCCGCCGCTCGAGCCTCTCGCCGAATCCCCGAAGAGGCGTCGGCGGCCTTGGCGAGGCGGCGGCGGATGCGGCGAGGAGCGAGGCCGAGCGAGGGGAGGCCCTTGGTGAGTGGATGGAGACGGCGCGCGCGCCGGATGGCGTCGGCCCGGCCGATCCGGCGGGAGCGGCGGCTCGGCGAAGATGGCGGATCCGGCGGCGGCGGCGCAGGCGGACGGATCCGGCGGAGGCGGCCGGATCAGCCGGCCGAGGCCGGATTCGTGCGGTGGGGCGGCGGAGGAGCTCGGTCGGAGGCGGCGATGGGGGCGAGGCGCCGGGAAGGTGTGGGGCGGCGGGAGGCGGGACGGCAGCGGGGAAGGGAGTCGGGGACGGCGGGAAGAGGCGAGGCGCGGTGGAGGGGTGGAGGCGCCGGGAAGGGGCGGCGGGGAGGCGAGGACGGCAGGAGTCGGGACGGCGGGAAGGGGCGCGGCGGCGGTGGAGGGGAGGCGCCGGGAAGGAAGGGCGGCGGGGCGGGACGGCAGGGGGGCGGCGGCGGGAAGGAGCGAGGCGGGGATTTTTGGCGAGGGAGGCGGGCGGGCGAGGGAGGCGGCGGGGAAAGATGCAGGCGGGGGGAGCGGGAGAAGTTTCACGGTGCGGGAAAAAAAACAGAAAAATGAGGGGTGGAGGTGGAGCCCCTAGGAATGAGGGGTGGGAGGGGGATTTGAGGGGCTCCTCAAATTTGAGGGCTCTAGTAGGAGCCCTGCTGGAGTTGCATTTTTACCTCAAGCCCTCAAATATGAGGTTTGAGGGCTTAAGTAGGGGCCCTGCTGGAGTTGCTCTAAGCAAACCTGGAGCTGAGCGGCCGTGATGTTGTCGATGCGGCCGGAGTCGACACGGTCGAACCACTCCCAGAGCACCATCGCGTTCTCCATCTCCGGTCTCCGACGTGGGGCACCGGCGAGGGCGACTACCAGAGCGTTCGCGGAAAATGGAGGAGAGAGAGTAGGCAGGTCCGTTGGTACGTCTTCGAAGGGTTCTTTCACGCGCAGAGAGCCATGTTGCTCCGCCTTCAAGGCTTACATACGAAAAGTTTACGCCTTCAGTGTGGATTGTGCGGACGTTTCAACCTCCGAAAGCGTCTCGTATTTTACAGCCAAAAACTTCACGGGGCAATCCGCAGACTGCCATCTTGTTTCAAAATACGAGAGATATTTTTCATCATATTTCATACAAGGCCTGCATGTTAATTTAAGGATATTTTCTCTATTTTTCCCCATTTATTTATCTCTTCAACATTTATGAGTCTTATTCCTCACACCCCATTGTCATTTCCCTTTGCCACTCTCCACACTCTTGGTCTTATAACATCTTTAATCCATGTGGTTGGTAAAAATAATCTTATACACAAATAAACATATCGAATTCACGGTATTTAAACTTAAGGAATCAGTAACATTCACCTATGTGTAAAGATTGCACCTGGGAGCAAAACTTTCTTCACACAATAGAAGCAACTGATTACAAGAGGTCCATTTCACCTAAGCTCAACTGCTCAAGGGCCACTTTCTACTTGAATCTTTGTAAAGAAACCAGACATGCTGACATACACACTCCAAATCTTGGTCACTTGCATGGGTAGTAAACGAACAAAAGGGAATAAGATAACCTTACATCTTCTCCAGGTAAGTTTAGCTACGGCAAACTTATACCAGCGAGTTTGTATGTTGGCCATCCTTCACGCGCACCAGCAAAATCTGAGCACTTCGATGTTCTTAGCAGCACTGATGGAAAACAGATGATATGTTAGAGTGACAGCTGCTGCCTCAATATGATTCACCACTAAGATATAATGTCAACAGTGGGGGGTGGCTTCCATCAGCAAAATTCGCAACTGGCCTTCTAGCTAAGAACATCCTCAGTGGATGCACATGGTGATTCATCACTCATAGTGTCCATAATCACTTTCCCGAGAACAAATCGGACCTCACCGGGATGCCCATCCTTCAGCAACTCATAATCAATCCCATGCATCCCTCTTCTCTCATCATATGAAGTCAAGTCAGAATCAAGGCCCTCAAACATTCTCAACAAGTTTCTCCCCTCCTTGTCCGATACAAACACCTGGGAATAAGCCCACAAACAATCTTAGTATCCTATGTAAATTTGCAGTGAAGAACAAAAATGTGGGGCGATAAAACTATGGCTCATAAATGATATAAGAACCATTCCTGCTACTTCCATATATATTGTCTTGTCAAATTTGACATCAATCGCTTGCTTACTTACACAAGAGATTGGGCAACATTCACGTTTAGCTGTCAGAACAGAAATTGCTTTAAGTGACATCAACAGGAGCTCCGCTCACAGTTTTTCCTTTTTGGGTGCTCAATAAAATAGTAATATATGGAAGGAAACATTAATACTTCAGAGGATGAAAAGAATATGCAACAACAATATAATGATTAAACCTGCAAATAAAAAGTCTAAATTCACAAAACACACTGCTGATTTAGCTTGGAAAAAACAGGAAAACAACGAGGTTGCTCCCAGAATAAAAACATAAAATTTATTAAAAAATATAAAAACAGCTAGCATATAAGATTGATAGTTGGGGGTTAAGATATGCGAAAGAAATACTTGCCACTCCTGAAAATTGTGAAGCCTCCGAGTATCTACCTAGTGAGCGCTGGAGAGCATCTAAACATGTCAATATATCTACTGAAGAATTGACTAGTGATGCTAGATGTGATGTGCGTTCCATAAGATTATCCAGTTTAGTCCCAGAAGGCACCAGTGTTTCTGGAACAAATGGAGCTGGTGCTCCAATATCTTGTTTCAGGAATTTGATGGTGCTTTCCCATGTTCCAAAATACAGCATTGCAGCAAAAGCCCTGATTACCAAGGCATCTTGTGGATAATTTACCAATGCACTATGAAATGCCAACAGCGCTAGCCTGTGGAATAATATGAAATGAATGAAATGTCATTTGCATGGCTGACAAAGAATGCCCATAGTGAGCACTGAACATTGGATCAAATGGTTATGTTACTTGGTTACCAAATAAATGAGAGAGAGAGAGAGAAGCAGTTTTACTCAGAACATACAAGGGTTAGTATAGGCACAAATGAGGACTGTTCAAATGCACTGATAGTGGTATGGAATTGTAGTGCAGAAATTTTTAAAATTAATGAAGTGTGCGTGCTTCCAGGCTGGCATGGATAAATTAGAAGATAATCCACTTTGTCCTCTCCTCTACCCGTCCAGACTAGAGAGTACACAAGCATTTTACACTAGCCTTGTAAGCACTGTATGTCGAGAATTTTCCACTAGCCTGGAGAATACACAGGCATTTTCATAGAAATGTAAGGAGGTGAAATATGATACTATTGCAAGACCATGCATATCTTCTAATTTTCAAACCTGGAAATCAAGGTGACGCTGTTGGTTATATGAACATATGCTGATAACAGATGTCAGAACAACCACTAGACTATACAGTAAACATACATGCTGACTATAATAGTCCTAACAGAGCAAATAAAATGTTTATGTTAGCTTTACTAGAAATCAAGACCTAGATTACAGAACAATAAAAGAACCACTATAGGTCTGCATCACCAAGGTCAGTGCAAGCCTAATCAGCTATACTTCCGGCTTGGCTGATTGTTGGTATATCTAGTACCAAGTACTTCTTGAGAAGTATATATATGTACTACCAGCCAGCACAAAGGAATGCTGAGTGATGTTATTGCCCTTTTTGTAATGTGAGTAGAACACGAAGCACAGCCAGGCAAAAATATGCACAAACGGGCATTTAAAATTTCTTACCACAAAGAGCAATGACATGGTCGGTCAGCAGAGAGTAATTTATCAAGATTAGCCAATAGTTTCTGCATATGAAAAAATCCACAGCATGAGATAACATATTAAGCCCTAATCTTAAAATTCCAATATCGCATTAACTAACGGGAAGGATAACCAGATAGCCTCTACTTATACATGGCAATAGAAATTCCAAAAAGGTATCAATATGAAGTAATTGTCAAGTAAATATATATTGTACTGCTAATATATAATACCCAACATAGAAAGCATCAGAAATAAACCAAATTATAAGCAGTAGGTCTAAAATATTGCACCAATAGGTCAAACAAATCAGATCTCACTATTGGGAACACTCTGCCAGTACCATTAGATGTACAAAAGAGTACAGTATTCCCATAATTTCTTTACCTGAATAGCCAAACAGTAAAAAAGAAATCTAAAAATGGGCAGTAAGCCAATGTAATTCAAAAAATAATCCCATTTCATAATGCTGCAAGCCAATGATGTCAGGTGACTGGAGGCCTGAAGTAACAGTGTTGATGGAATCGCTAGGGCCTAGGTGACGAGTGCCACCCGACAATGCAGCCGGCCCCACTAACAGCTATTGATGTGTAACAACACTAATACCAGCACAAAGTTAAGCACTTTAAATTATTTCACTTTTTTAAGTTCCAAATTTCCACACATGGCACATTTTCAGAGTTACTCACCATGAGCATCAAATCTCTGTCACTTGTTTTACCCTTTATCTGATCTGACAAATATGCTGCCTAAAATACAAATAGCATTCAGTAGATGAGTAAACCCAAAGATGGAATTGGTCACAACCAGGATCACATTGCTCAAGTTACCTGAAAAGGCAGTAAAATATCGAGAAGTCCATATTTTCTAAGTAACCTAACGGAAGACTCTGCTGCCCCATGAGATAGCATATATCTCATTTCCATCATCAACCTTGTCTACACAGTAAATGATACCAACAACAGAAAAAAGAAATGAAATGCATGAGTATATGTTTGTACATTTACTTTCAGGGAGCGAGAGAGTAAAGTAATAAACCTTGTTGAGATTTATTATGGATGAAGAAAGATCCCGTATTGCAGTGGAAGTTTCACTGGAAAACTGAAAGCCAAGGCGAGCAGCAATTCTCAAGCCACGCAAAATCCTCGCTGCAATAAACTAGAATTTAATATTTTTTCTTGGATAGACAAGGACAAATATCAATTAAGAACATTCCTTGAACACATACCCGAGTCCTCCTTAAAAGAAACATGGGCAGGAACAACTGTACACACCTAATTGTTGACTCAAGGAGTTAGCCAGAAGAAAAAGGGAGAGGAAACCAGGAAATTGCTGAATCTATACCTAAAATTGAGATGGCTCTCTCTGACTATTACCTTATTATTTCTCATATCCCTTACTCCATTCACATAATCATAAATTCTACATACAAACGGGTTAAAGAATAGGCTGCCATACAAGTATTACAACAATGTTAGTAATTATCTCCTGCAACATTTCACCAAAGAAACAACAGCATTTGTTGATCATTTGAAGTACAGCATTTCCTTCAAAAGCTTACCTGTTTATTGTAAAGTCTCTTTTCATAGAATTCTTCCAGCGAAGAATATGCCCCTCATCATAACCATTTAACTCTTCTGAACAATCTACCCCTTCACTTCCCTTCACATATTTACCATTCGTTCCGAAGCTTGAAACCTGTTAGAACAAAAGAAATCCCAAGCAAACAAGGGTTAGAGAACAATGCTGCAAAAACAATTGTTCATAATGTCCATGTTCCTACAAATAACAAACCTCAATAATTGAGCCACGCATATTAATCTGGCATATTGGAAAGCGCCTGCCAATAATTATACAGCGTCTGAAAACTCCTCTTTTAATCTGTAAAGAACCAGAAGCACGTTAACGGAACAAGGGCATCAGAGTTTTTGGGAAAAGAAACACGTATGATCTTTGAATGAACCAAAACCTGTTGGAGACTTGCAGTAGTAATTACGTCAAAATCTTTAGGTGCCCTTTTCAGTAGCAAATCTCTCACACAGCCCCCAACAAGATAAGCTTCAAACCCTGCAATACAACAATGTCCTTGAGTATTTCCAGTCAAAAAAAAACAATGTTCTTGAGTACTGCATACATTCTTATATGTATTCAACAAGTGAAAACACCATATACGTATGCGCGTTCTCTCCTTGTGAGTTCAAACAGCACACCCATGCCCTCCAAGGTATCAAGCCACAGTCAAGATGAAGAAGGCAGAGAAATTGAGCTTCACAAACATCTCACAATAAATTTCGAAAAGCTTGCCTACCTTCATCTCAACCATTAATTTCTGATCAAAGGGGATTGGATGGGGATGCCTTATGAACTGTGACAGAACAAGGTATAAACTCATTCATTGCAGGGACGTGTAATACAGGATTGCCTTTTTTGTTATGTTAGAATTGCTCACTTTATGTGCTTCAACAAGGGGGGAAATGAAAATAAATAAGCACGACAAATCACCTCATTTCATCAATTTTGTAATATATGTTTTAGCGCAATATATAGTATGAAGAAGCAAATGCATCGCATGACTATGGCATATTAAAGCTATTAAGTCAGAAACAGAGATATATAACCAAGAGACTTGTTATGCACCTTTTCGTCTTAGCATTTGTAGAACAGTCCAAGCATGGCGAGGTATAGCACCCGTGGGAATACCAAAAGCCCTCGAGTCAAAACATCTCCAGGACGAAGGATCCATGAATCCTGCACGAATTCAAATCTTTTGAGTTCCACGTTGTATATACCATTGTTTAGCAACATTGTAAAATTAGCTTTGGTTTACTAAGGTTTACTTGCACCTTTTTATTTAAAACATAGATTTGTACGAAACACATAAACAATTGCGCGCTTCCCATAAGCCAAAATCCACTCCAAAGAGGTGACCAAGACCAAGAGCGCTATGAGCTAGAGCTAAACGAAAACAAGCTCCCCATGTAGCACAATGGATGACAGTTGCAAAAGGCGAGTTGCATAGATATGATATACACATGGAAGAACCAAACATCTGCTATACAGAGGCCCGAGCGATCAAGCTATCACCTGGCCTTGGTGCGGGAGAGGAACGACCGTTCCGCAGACCGCCGGCGTCACCTTCCTTCTTCGAACCGCGCCGCCGCATCTGACAGCAGCAGAGCGAGGTAAGAGGAGGGGAAAAATTCTTCGCTTAAGTGCACTGCCGGTGCGGTGCTCGACGAAATGCCCGAGAGGAAGAGAGGTGGTGCCGTGGTGGGTGGGTGATCGACTGACCTCGAGATAGGAGGCCACGGGCCAGAGACGAGAGAGGATGGGGGGAGGCGGGGGAGAGGACGAGGGGTCGGCGCGCCGTCGGGGCGTCGTCATGACATGGCCGCGGTGCGCAGGCGCAGGGGGGGCGGCGTGGGGGGTGCGCGCGCAGGACGGCAGGACGCGCCGTGTCCCGTGTGCGTTCTGTGTTTGTGCTGCGCGCCGGCTCGGCTCGGTGCGTGCACTTTAAAGTTAGGCCGGCCTCCTCGTCCTGGGCCGTGGGTCCATCCTAATGGGCTAAACTACACCTGAATCCGCTTCTCCCGGAGCGTACGCAGCCCACCGCGGCCTTGGACGGTTGTACCCCGCGCTCCCTCGCCCGCGCGCGACCCGGCAGCCCACGTTCAGGCCCGCCGCGGGCTCCAGGAGCCCATCATTCGTCCGGCCCGCCCGTAACGGAAAGGTCGTCCGTCTATTTCCTTGTGGTGGTAACGTAGAAATTGTGTGCCCGCGCTCTCTCCGCTCTAATAAGACGTATGTTAGTGCCTGTATTTATGTATGTGTAAGTTAAGATGTACATGTCGAGTATTCTCAAAGAAATTATGTGTCCTTTTTTCAAAAAATCATTGAGGACGCATCATTTCTTCGTAGGCTCTAGCTATTTGACAATTTAATTTAATTTATAGCTTAGTGCTTTATAGTGTTATACATAGCCATCATATGTCTTTTCTAGTAGTATTAGTCTTCGATATACTTTGGGTTTTCGGCAGATTTGGCACTTTTGCAACCGTAATTACAAAATAGCTGTATACATATCATATTGGCAAAAATAATATTTTTGCCGTCCGGCCATCGGATGGTAACACCCTACCATCCTGTTGGCAGATGGCAGGCGGCACCAAGCCGCCACGCACCTCCAATGCTGGCTTGCCGTCCCATGGCCAGACGGCAGGTAATTAGCCGGCTTAATCACCTATCTAAGTTTTTGCATATTTATTATTAGATTTTTTAAATATAGCAAATGAACAAAAAAAATTACAAAATTTTATGTGCAACCTCTCGACACAACGTATTTAACTGTATAATTTTTTTGGTAATTTTATCCACTGTGAATGTTGCTCAAAATTCGTACGATTGTGATAATTATAAGAGTTGTTATATATAGCAAACGAGCTCCAAAAATTATAAAATTTTATGTAAACCCTTCTGACATAGTCATAGTAATTATGTGATTTTTTATAATTTTATGTGCTCCAAATTTACCATGTTAATTTAATCATGAAATTAGCAATGCCTAGACTTTTTTTTACAGTGGCTGACTTCTGTCCTTTGTATATATATTGGCTCGTTGCTGCTGTCTTTTTTTACCACTGCGTCCTTCACACAATTATCACTCTGTCTATGTTGTCCCCCTTGCGCGCTCCCTCGTCCGCACAAATGTTGTTATGTCCGTGCTGTCCCCCCTCGCTTGCTCCCTCGTCTGCACATTTGTCAGAGTTATCATGCCGTCCCACTCGTCCGAAGTGCTGCTCATCGATAAAGAGTCCTTAATTTGTGGGGTGAGCGCACCGGATTCCATTTTCGCTCGGGCATAAATATGAATCTCTCGTAGTTAATCATCGGTCATCTTAGTCGCTCATCACAGAAACTCATTCTCGCGGTCGACGACCGATGATTAGCTATGCACTCTTAATTTTGAGTGATGACCACGAGAATGAGTTTCCGCGATGAGCAACTGAGATGACCGATGATCAACTATGAGAGGTTCGTATTTATGACCGAGCGAAAAGGGAACTCGATGCACTCACTTCATAAATGAAGGACTCTTTTGTCGATGAGCAGCACTTCAGGCAAGGGGTGACGGCACAATAACTCTGACAAATGTGCAGACGAGGGAGCAGGGCGAGGGGGACGGCACGAACATAACAACATTAGTGCGGACGAGGGAGCGCGTAAGGGGGACGACACGGACATAGTAATGATTGTACGAATGACACAGCGAAAAAAGAAAAGATAGCAGCAACGAGTCGACATATGTGCGAAGGACAGAGATCAGCCATTGTAAAAGATGTATGAGCATCGCTAATTTCATGATTAAATTAACATGAATTTACGTGAAAAATTTAGAGCACATAAAATTCAAAAAAAATCATTATTACTATGACTATCTTGGGAGGATTCACATAAAAGTTCGTAATTTTTGGAGCTCATTTGTTATATATAACAACTCCTACAAATATCAAAATCATACAGATTTTTTAGCAATATTCACAGTAGATAAATTACCAAAAAATTCATAATTAAGTACATTTGTGTCAAGAGATTGTACATAAAATTTCATAATTTTTTGAGCTCATTTGCTATATTTAAAAATTCAAACAAATAGTATATAAAAAATTAAGCAGGTGATTAAATTGGCTTAATCATCTGTCGTCTTGCCATGGGACGACATGCCAGATGTGGGGGCGCGTGGCGGCCTAGTGGTGCCTGCCGTCTGGTGACGGAGCAACAGGCTGCCTACCGTCCGCCAGCAAGACAACAGGGTCTACATGTCAGCCCACCAGTATTGCCACCCGATAGCCAGACGGCAAAAACATTATTTTTGTCAATACGGTGCGTATACGGCTATTTTTGTAATTACGGTTGCAAGTATTGCCAAATCTGCCAAAAAGTCTATTCTTTGCATGTTTTAGATGAAAATTCCTTGTAGGTTTTTCGGTAAGGATTGGCTATCAAATATGTCTACGAGGGGTTTATGATCTGCCTACGTACATATAGTTATTCAACATACATTGTCATAGAGGTTTATACTATTTTCTTGCTTTCTTCTAAATCTTGTAAGCCATATGCTTTGTAATAAAATTCAACAAATCTAAAAGAAGTTAATTTGTTGAATGCAAGAACTGAACCCGTTTTATAGTGGGGAGTGCAACTGTGTAAACACATATGCTAGACTTTAGTCGTGTTAGCATCGCCAACTTTTTCAAGAAAATATGGGGAAGAAACTGCTATAGTACACTTATTTTCTACGCTCATGAAACCCTTTAACACATAAAATCGTAATGGGTATATTTTTTTAGACCGCATCTTATTAGTCTAATAAATAAGAAATAATTGATTCTATATCACTGAATAACGTCCACTTCTATAAAATACTATTTAAAAAATACTCTATCTATTATATACCACTGAATTACACCAAAATTCAATTATATATCACTGTAGTTAGCTGACTGTTAGGGAAAACTGTTATCCTAGTGTACCCCACAGCACGCAAGCAATCACGGCCTTCCATCCCTGTCCCGCGGTTGTTTCCGCCGTTAAATTCCCCGCCCCATGTTATTCCTCCCTCCCTCTCTTTCTTCGTCCTCCCAACACTCCCAACACGCCCGTACCGTACAAAAGCGAGAGAGAAAAGGGTACAAACAAAATCGCAAACACAACCCCACCCCCTCTCTCTCTCGAGCGCACACCAGAGCCGAATCGGAGCGGGAGCCCCACGACCCGGCCAGATCGAACCTAGGGCTAGGGCATGGGCGGCGGCGGAGACGGGGACGACGGCGAGCCCGCGGCGGCCGCGCCGGCGACGCTGCACATCCGGTGCACCGGCGGCTCCAAGTTCGCGGTGCAGGCCGACCTGGGCGTCACCGTCGGGGCGCTCAAGGCGATCGTCGCCGAGAGCTGCGACGTGCCGGCGCCGCAGCAGCGGCTGATCTACAAGGGCCGGATCTTAAAGGACGAGCAAACCCTAGCCAGCTACGGTGCGTGTACGTCGTCACCAGGGAAAGCTCCTGCGTTTGTGCTATTTGCCCTAATCTCGTGTGGTCGATGCGATTTAGTTAGGTATGTGCGTGAGTTGCGCTGGTGTAGGTCCAATTCCGCCTAGCTGGTATGTTAGATGCAATGCCTGCTGTACTTGTGTTCCCAGGAGGAGGGCGAGTGGCAGGTTGGCTCCCTCAACGACGTGTATGGATTATCTCGTAGATTTGCCATGTTCCGTGGTAGATGCAACATTATGGTCAAGCATAGGGAGCCTTGCGCGTTAATGATACTGCAGCGTAGTGAAGATGTAGAAGGGAAATAAACACCACCCTGGTGCGTCGACCTTAATGCAGTTCCGAACATCATGTCGCCATGGGAGTGACAGCGGCAACTGCGCACTGCGCACTACTAAGTAAAATTATAGGTGGTGATACACTGTTAGGATTGTACGGTATAGATGGTAGTCATGCAGACATCCACATTCCTTGCTGGATGTTGAATTTTTGACAGCGCTTAGTGATCAGCAAATGGGGAAGTATATTATTACTCTTTTTGAGTTTCTGCCATCTTATTTTTGTTGGTTGCAAGTGCCTGTTATTGGCCATTATCATTACGAACCACGTGTAATATGGTAGCTTGTACAGCTGAATGGCCTCAATTTATTATGCTTATAGCATTGACTCTTGTCGTGTTTCAACATAACAAAAACCAACTTTTCTTAGTTTCTAGTCATGGGGCATTACCCACATGGTCACACTCCATAAAACAGAAATGATGTTAATTTCTGGGAACTTCAATAAGCAGTTAAGTGGTACTTTTTCAACTCTTGCTTATTCTTATGCCTTTTTTTCTTTCTGAAGGTGTGGAAACAGATCACACCATTCACATGGTGCGTGGCGCCGCACTACCAGCAGCATCAACTGCACCTGCCGCAGCCAACCATGGAACTTCTGCTGCTAATCCTGCCAGTGCCCCAGCATCTGGTTTTGGAGGCCTGTTGCAAGGTCTGGGGGCCACAGGGACTGCTAACAGTGGAGGATTGGGTTTATTTGCCTCTGGCCTTCCAGAACTAGACCAGGTGCAACAACAGTTAACTGAGAATCCCAACTTAATGAGGGAAATAATGAACATGCCGCTCATGCAGAATATAATGAATAGCCCTGATCTAATACGCGATATAATTATGAACAATCCTCAAATGCGTGAGATCATTGATCGTAATCCGGATCTTGCCCATGTCCTCAATGATCCAAGCATTCTCCGCCAGACTGTTGAAGCAGTTAGGAATCCTGAACTTATGAGGGAGATGATGCGGAACACAGACAGAGCCATGAGCAACATTGAATCTTCTCCAGAAGGGTTCAATATGCTCCGCCGCATGTATGAAACTGTTCAAGAGCCATTTCTGAATGCAACAACAATGGCTGGGGAGGGTGATAGAAATCCGAACCCATTTGCAGCTCTTCTAGGAAATCAGGGGTCTAACCAAGCCAGAGATCCAGCTGCCAATGCAGCAACTACTACTTCAGAGTCCACAACAGGGTCTCCTGCCCCGAATACTAATCCACTTCCAAATCCCTGGAGCACAAATGGTAGGTTTTTGGTCCTCCATGTTTTTGTTGTTGGTATTTGCATGTATTCTTGTCCCTGCTTTGCTATCTAAAACTTAAATCAACAGCTGGTGCTGCACAAGGAGCTGGAAGGCCTTCTCCTGCTAGCAATGCAAGGAGTCCCACAACTGGTGGCCTGGGAGGATTGGGTTCTGCCAATTCGGGAAGTATGCTGGGTGGTGGCTCTGATGCTTCCTCCTTGAGTCAGGTTTTGCAAAACCCCACTATGATGCAAATGATGCAGAACATTATGTCTAATCCTCAGTCCGTGAATCAGGTACACTTCTTCGATTATTTATGTTGTGGAATTGTTGATGAAGAGTGTTTATTGACCTGCCTGATACATAATATTTTGATCCCCTCATGATGTTGTCTTGCGCGCAGTTGCTTAATGTCAACCCAAATGTACGTAATCTGATGGAGTCGAATACTCAATTGAGAGAAATGTTTCAGAACCCGGAGCTTCTTCGCCAGTTGACATCTCCTGAGACATTGCAGGTGAAATTGGGTTATACTGCTGTAGTTACATGCAGATCATGTAGGCCATGTTCTTTTCAGCTTCTAAAAGCTGTTTTTTTGGCTTTTCTACAGTAACTAGTTTTTAAACGAAGTATCTTTTCAAGATAGGGTCTACTAGTTAATTGTAGTACATACTGTACCGACTCCATTTATATCGGCAAAAACTGCACGTGAGTTTCTGTTACTCTGTGATCTCTCGCACAAATAGCCCAAAAGCCATAAACTCCAGTCAAAAAGAACAGGCCCGTAATTGTATGAAAGACTAATTGCTTATTTTATGCAGCGTTTAATTTCATTTCAGCAGGCTTTGATGTCTCAACTTGGTCAACAACAAGCTGGCCAGTGAGTATCTCCAGTTCAACTTACCTCCTTAGCTCATAATGTTGTTCAATACCTTTTCTCTAAGATAGAAATTCGCTTGTTAAGCCTAGCATTAACAGATTACTGTTTGTCATTATTGCTGATAATTATGTTAAGTATTTCTCTAAGCACTGTTTGTTAAATCCATTTCTTGTTTTATTCAGGGAGCAAACCCAAGCGAGCACTGGTGCAGGTAATTTCATCTACCAATTCACTATCTGAACGATTTTTCCTGGCATTCTCATATGAATTCATATGTCAGCTTCTGGCAAGTCATTTGTATTAGGTTTTATTGATGGTTGTTTCTTTATATGCTGTTGATAAATTGCAGTATCACTTTCGAGCATTGCTTCCCATAAGGTTTATTTTCACATAAAAAATTAGAACATTGTAGCATGAGAACAGTAACCATTAAATGCTTAGTTACTCATACCATGTGTACCTTAGCACTAAAGGATTTTGCTTTTGAGATAGTAACTTGGTCATATAAGCTGAATCACGAACAATGAAATGAATGCCCTCTGGACCAATATACCCTGCTGGGAAATAATTGTTGATTTGTTGACCATGTATGCACTGGTTTACTTTGTTACCTGATATATTGAGGTGCCTGATCAAACTCCAATGGGATTCTGAGTTGCTTCATGAGAAGTCAATGTGAAATTTATCTTGTGCTAGTCAACTTGCAGCAAATTCAATGTGCTTAGACCTTTAACCGTGCTGTCAAGTAGACATATATGTTATTACTTCTTTAATGACTTACGAGAATACTTGAATGCTAGGCAATGTTAATCTCAACACCTTGATGAGCATGTTCCGTGTTCTTGGTGCTGGTGGTGGCCTAGGTGTTTCAAATACCCCCAATGGTCAGTATGCATTTCATAGTCTGATATTAGAAGAAATGATGTTCCAGTACCACCAAGTGCTATTTTTATGAACTTTGCCTATTAACTAAGCAATGTCCAAATTTGCAGTGCCACCAGAAGAACTCTATGCAACACAACTAGCTCAGCTCCAAGAAATGGGTTTCTTTGACACACAGGAGAACATCCGAGCTTTGGTCGCCACCGCTGGAAATGTTCATGCTGCAGTGGAGCGACTTCTTGGGAATTTTGGCCAGTAGATTATGGTGATCAAAGTTCTGCCCATCGTGTTACCTGTAGTTTGCATTGTAAGGTTATCTGGTTCATTGGTTTTATACCCGGTCAGATTTAAAGGCAGCATCTAGATTCTGTGGTCTAAGATGAATAAACGAGAGAATCTACCGGCAATCCTTTGCATACATGGGTCCCATGTCGTGGTTAAAACGATGGTGTATTGAGACCTTGGATTGGTGTACATACATATTGAATTATGGGGTCTTACTGCAGTGTACATGACCGTTGTTTATCTATCCTGCTCTTGCCACCCATATATGGCCAACATTTTCATTGAAGATTTGCCAAATTTGGTTAATTCGTATATTGATGGGGTCATTAGATTGAAGGGGCTTTTGTTCTGTGGAAGCTGTAAAATGGTAAAAAGTGGAGATGGTTGCCTGCATGTGCCATCATAAGATCTGTTTTTGTGCCTCGTTTGTGTGTGAAGTCCTGAAGTCTATTGCAGAGAAGCCTGGAGGAGATGAGTGAACAGAGGCCAAGCAGGCCCTCAACCACTGACGTTGCCCTCAAATCTAGGTCTCTTTTCAAAAGCGCCGCGGCTTTTAACCTTTGTTTAAAAGTGCCGTGACTTCAGGCTGATTGTGAGAGAGACTGATAAAGAGATACTCGCGTTAAGAAATTACTCCGTTCAAAATGAATTCTATAGAAATTCTTATAAACAATTTATAGGAATCACCTTAAGAAATTACTTCATTTAAAAGCTAAAAACATAAACCGTTTGAAATAAGGCTTTATCTATTGGTGTTTTTAGTTGTATATTTTTGCATGCCTGAATGGTATTCTCTTTTGGGTGTGTCTAGTAATCATCTGGATGTTTTCTTTCAAATAATTATCTAAAATTTGTGACCTTTAAATTAAGATCTAAAATCCCTCATCTTTTCCTTCTTACTATATAACTCCTAACACTATTCCGACTCTACCGTCTCCTACTCAACCTCGTAGCCTCTCACCCCGTGTGCTTCCCCCTACCACCCCCGGCCCCTCCTTCACCATCCGTGGCCGATGGCGCCCCCGTGCGTGCCGCCTCTACCCCTCCCCGCCGTACCGTCCCTGTCCAACCTAATAGCTAGTGTCTTTCGCTGCCACCATCCTCCCGCACCACCCACCACCCTTCTACCCTGCCCGTCACCCTTACCGCCACCCACCTCTCTCAGCCTCCCTTTATGCCCGAGGGAATGGTAAACCATAGGTGCAGGGATAGGATTCTCCCCTCAGGCTTGCCAGCAAGGAGGAAGAAGGGGTTGCCGGAGAGGAGGAAGGAGGGGTCGTCGGAGAAGAAGGTGGAGGTAGCGGTGCATAAATCTTTGCACACATACAAAGATGAGAAATTTAGATAATTATTTAGAAGAAAATATCCGAATAATATTTATCAAAACCCTTTTCTTTTTTTTTCTCAGCAAGAAGGCGGCCGCGCCGCGCAAGGTACCATTACACCGAAACAAGCAAAAAAAATCGTGATATAGTGGTATAACCGTATATTGGTGAATAGGGTGAACGTGTAATACCGTGTTGCACCGCATGTATCAGGTGAAAAATCTTCGGATCTGTGGTTCCAGGAGGAAGCCCTCCGCTGGTGCTTCTTCCGCCTTTTTTGTGAAGATGGTACGGTCGCTTGTCCATGCCATGCTCGCAATGTGAACAGCGTCCGCAATCCAGAGCAAAAAAATTCCCACTCCCCGTCGCGTTCACACCCCCGGAGCCCGGTCCAGTTCGCATTTTTGCCTACGTAATCGATCGCCGGCCGTCGCTAGCCATGGACCGTCTTCGTGCAGCACCGCCCGTCGAGCTCGTTCTGCAGCACCAACTCCGGCGCGCCCGTATGAAACAACAACTCCCTCACCGTCGGCTCCCGAGGTACGCGTCGCGTCCCATGGCCACCTTCTCCCTTCCCGTGTACTTTTACTAGCTTTTTTTTGTTTGGACTTTTAGTATGACTTATGGCTCACGGGTGACTTGCGGTATATTGTACATGACTGTGGATGTTCTAATATCCATCTTTCGTATGATTTATTTAGATTCAAAGAAATTTTAAAAGACTCGGTATATGATCATGCAAGGTAAAGACACGAAAATTTTTATATATATTCGGACCTTCTCCTGAGAGAATAATAACTCTACGTTCTGTGTGGCTATTGATCAGAGAAATTAATTACAATTGAGAAGAATACAAAATGCCTAGTACTATCTCCTGATCCAATGTGTTCTGATCCCCTCTCTACCCTGACGTTAACTTTTATATAGTCAACGAAGCGGTGGCCATTGTCCCATACCAAAAGACGTCTCTATGCTTCGAGCGATAACCGTCTGACGGAAGTTATTATCAGAGAGACGTAGTGGCCCGTTCGCCGTGCGACGGTTGTTGTCAGAGAGAGAGAGAGCATGTGTAGTTATTAGGAACAAGCGCACGTTTTAACGCCTTGTTAGACGACTCCACAATAAGGTAGGTCATCATAAACAAGTTAGTCGGGGATATATTGGTTACTAAAAGACCTATGACCATGAGATAGTCGTCGGATATCTTATGAATAAGGAGTAGTCATAGAAAGACTTACAACTAAAGAGTAGTCATAGAAAAACTTACGGCTATCTCGTAAAACCTCTCCTTTATTGAGAAGGGACATATTTTAAAATTATAACGATGTAATAATTAAAAGATTATTATATCATCCTCCGTAACAAAAATCGATACACCCGTTTGTTGATTCGGGCGTCGTGGTGTCGAATTCCGTGTGGTTGGGAAACGCATGAGGCTACTCAGATCAGAGCACGTGCTGTGTTGATGGTGATTATATATCCATGACAGGCTAGCTGTGCCTGGACTTCGTTTTAAACTCATCGATAGTGTAAGTGAAACCTTGCTAGCTCAAGTGGCTTGTTTACAAAAAAAAAAAGTTATGCTAAGATTACAACTGGATTACTAAGCCAAAATTATCAGGAGCCTAACTGACTCAACACCGGCATTTGGTAGAGACCCCTAAGAACATGTGTGGGTGTTAGTGTTTGTACACATTGAAATGAAGTCCATAAATCAGAACACAGCCCATGCCATGGTCTATCTGTGTGAAGTAGGATCATGGTTGTAAACTCCTGAAAAATACTTGAATAGCACATATAAGATCATTCTCCTTTTCGAAATCCCACTCCACTAGGATTGGTCGTGCCTCAGGCACCCTGTACCTTTGGGATGGAGTGGGATGGGATGGGATGGGGATGGGATGAGATGGTTCCACAAAAAGTATGGGATTGGTCTAAATTTGCATGCCATCCTACTTTGGACCATTCCATCCCACCCCATCCTCAAACAAACACATGGATAGGTTTGGTGTCCCAAAGAACCAAACACACTAAGAGAAGTTTTCCATAATCCCTATAGTGAAGTCCAATTTGACAGACGATAACTCGTCAAACAAAAATTGGTTTTTTTTAAGCTTTACCATCAACTTGAATATTTGAAGTGGTTTGAGCTTTTCGACACAATCGGGACCGCACAACTAGTTCATTGTAAAATTATTAAGAACACAGGCAAACAAAACAAACAAAATTAAAGTGGCTAACGCTCATGAATGCACTGGTACATGCACTGAAGGGCCGATCCTTGTGGAGCACTACCACCTGGTTGAGAAGCTGGCCTGTTTGACCCAGGCCCAAGGTGAGAAACGCAGTGGAGTGAAGAAAGAATGAGCGAAAACGCAAGAGAGAAACTGTTTTTCTCCCGGCAACATATGCCTTTTTGTTCTATTCACTCTGTTTTCTTCTCAAATTCATGCCGACTTCATAAGGATTATAGGATATATATACTACTAAGCCACACAGGCTACTCACCCACTACGACTCCTGCCTCTGCTGCTCCCCAGGTCTGCCGCTCAGCTCAGCCACCCACATCCGCTACAGAGACCAACCGTTTGCCCATGTCGCTTCGCTCAGCCGCTCTACGACTGCTACAACGACCAGCCGTCTGCCTATACCACTTCACTCATCCACCCCACGACTGCTACAAGACCAATCGAAGCCAGAAGTTAACTGAAAGTTAAAAAGAACGGACCACTGTCTGGAACTGGAACAATAGCCACGAAATTGGGCATATTCGGCCTGATCTCCTGGCCCAAAACTAGCCTAGGCGACACCCCAACAATGAACAATTCTTTCTCTTAGGACTCGGCTGGTCGGCCCACAATAATTTTGCACGACGGCCACGATAATGGATAAATTGTGAAAGAGTACATTTTTATAGGAGGGCACAGCACCATGATTTATGTATCTTCCAGGTGCTACTTTTCTTGTCTACATTCCACTACACTATGCTAGAAAGTAGCTTAAGCATACTTTTTTTTTTCCTGTATAGCACTAACTGCGCATTACCCTAGATCCATCGTAATGCAGTTTTCTTTATCACGCTACTAGTTTCATTATGGTAAAAAAAATAACCTACGATAACGGTGAAGATATATGTTTTTTTTAGATGTAGCATATGATCTATAGCTGTGGATGATAGTTTTTAGTCTTGTCGCGAGCGAGCGTTTTTACAAATACTGATAAATGAAAAGTTATTTTAAAAATATTATCTTGATAAACTATTTTAAAATAACAACTAAACACTGTCTCGTTTATTATTCTAATGAAGTCTTTAAGGCGTAAGTCATAAACTTTTCTACGTATAGAAACCGTACACACATGCAAGTATCACTCGATCGATAATGCTCTAATAAACTATTTAGTTAGCTAGACGATGTGATAAGGAAAAAGTAGGAGAGAGAGAGTCAACGACGTGATCTACACAGTCCAAGAACATGAGAGAAGCATATAGTCAAGATAAAATAGTCTCGATCGATAATGCTCCTAAGTTATCTAATCGAAACGCCCATCGGAAAAGAGAATCTCGAGGAGCGGAGGCGGCCACAGGACAGGCCATGATTGGCTGCAGCGATGCGGATTTCTCGGGGCAGGGAGAATCTATAGGTAGGCCTAACAATGGAATCTTGGACGATGATTAGACCTTAATAAACTGCACCATTAACTTTGCAGGGCAAGTGCGCCATACATTAGCGTCAGTGCACGGGAGCCATGCCTGTGGATAACTTACCCGCCTCGTCCCACCGTGCCTGTGGAATCTTGGTTTATTGCTGGTACAAATCATTCTTCATGGTCAACGGCTCTCGATCTCTAGCTTACCCGGCTTAATTAATTTAGAATCTCCTTTGGGATTTAGCGTGTCTGAATCCTGATTAAGATGCGCGATGAGATTGTTTAGATGCGGTTGTTGCTACATAGTGCGCACGAAGCTGGCCAGACGGTGGTCTGGGAATAGCCTTTATTCTGTGTTTTTTTGAGACTATAGTGAAAATACCAATATGGATAGAACATATAGTTTTAGATTTTAAAAACTATTTTAAAAAAATTATTTCAAAAAATCGTTTCTGTTTATTTCGACTTTTGGTGAGATTAAAAGCCTAAAGGCCAACTTGATCTACAAATGTGTGGAAAAAGAAATTAATCAAAGGTAGGTGCAAGAATTCTTTCTGTTGCTAGGCACTCGCTGCAGCAAGTATACAAAAATCCTTACTCGTCTCATAGGCGTTAGGTGCGGGGCGCCATCCTCTTCGCCATGGGTGGGCATCGTCCTCTTCTCCATGGGAAGGTGCACCACCAATCCCCTTCAAGCAAGACAACAAGTATACATGATCTATCCTAACAGACGCATTAGAGGAACAAAACAATGGATAGGTTGATTTAGGTCCAAATCGCCAACGAGCAAGAACGGGGCATAGTTTCAGGTATACAAACGGATACAGATAGCCAATATGATTCACAATCGACAAGTTGGAAGGTTTTTAAAAACATATTTTTTTAAAAAAATAACCTAATACCATTGGCTATTGGCTGCCAGCCAGGTATTAACTTACGATGATGTTGATTAATAGGTCTGTTTCAACGCGCAAATGCCAGATTAAGAACTGCAATTTAATTGTGCAAAACGGTGTGAAACTTCTTGCACATACAGCTAGCTCTAAAGCCTGTTCTGAATTCTGATACGGTATCAATTTGGAGTTTCTGAAGTCTGAACATGTTACGATCCCGATCTACAAAGTGCAGAAAAATCGAGCGAGAGAGAGATATCTTTCCGTATATATGGACTTGCTATATAAGGCTATTCTCAGTGGAGAGTTTCATATGGATCCTCAAGCATAGCTTCATTCTATTGTTTCATAGACATTTAATTTCATGACTCATATAGATAATCGTGCAAGAGAGTTTCATCTAGATGAAACTCACTTCTTCTCTCTCTTCTTAAAAATGTTGCATATCATCAAAAATGTCTATATGGCAGCCTATTAAATATAGATTCCCATCGAAGCCAAGAATTAAAGCATTCTCTTGGAGTTTTGTTCACGTCCGAATTAATTAATGAAAGTAGAGATAGTTTTGAAGGATTTCATGATAATTCCCAGCGATGTGTTACCATGTATATATACACGTTGTACAGGTGTTTACAGCTGTTAGGATCCTAACCATAAGCAACCGATTGCAGCTAATTAAGGCTATACAAATCGTTGCCATGTACAGCGGTGGTTGTTATGTATGGCGTGCATGTGTCGGACGGGCTACAGGGCCGGTGCATGGTGATGTGTACTCTAATAGCCCCCTACAGTGTCAGCCGGGAGAGGAGCGGATAGTGAGATTGGAGCGGAAGTCGATGAAGACCGCCATAGGGAGCCCCTTGGTGAAGATATCTGCATACTTTAGTGTTGTTGGAACATGTAGAACTCGAACATCACCGAAGGCAACCTGTTCCCAAACAAAATGAAGATTAATTTCAACGTGTTTGGTGCGTTGGTGCTGAACTGGGTTGGTGGAGAGATAAACAACAGAGATGTTGTCGCAGTAGACCACCGTTGCCTTCGGAAGGGGACGCTAAAGCTTGAGGAGGAGCTGGTGCAACCAGCAGGCTTCGACAACAGTGTTAGCGATGTCGCGGTATTCCACCTCGACGCTGGAGCTGAGACAATGTGCTGCTTCTTGGATGACCAGGAAATCAGGTTGTTGTTAAGGAAGACACAGTACCCTAACGTGGAGTGCCGTGTGTCGGGACACCCAGCCCAATCGGCATTGGAGTAGACGATGAGATCATATGAAGCTAATCGTGTGAGCTAAAGGCCATAGCTCAAGGTGCCCTTGATGTACATCAATATGCACTTGATCAGAGAAAAGTGTTGCTCACGTGGATCATGTATGTGTAAGCACACTTGTTGGATGGCATGTGCTATGTCCGGACGAGAGAATGTCAGATATTGAAGAGCTCCAGCCAAGCTAAGGTAAAGCGTGGGATTGGCGATTGGTGCACCTACGGCGATAGAAAATTTGGTGCGAGTTTCAATCGGAGTTGCACATGGGTTGCAGAGTGTCGTGTTGGCACGGTCTAGAATCTCGGAATCATACTTCTCTTGAGAAAGGAAGAGCAGCAATGATGGCAGCCGCAAGGGTGGTGGGCCCGTTGTGGGGAGCGTCATCGGCCATGCAGGCGTGAGCACGAGACGCCGGGAGATGGGGAGAGGATTAAGTTAGGCTGATACCATAAAAGTAGAGATAGTTTTAGAGGATTCCACGATAATTCTCATTGATGTGTTACCGTGTATATATACACGTTGTATAGGTGTTTACAGCTATTAGGATCCTAACCATAAGCAACAGATTGCAGCTAATTAAGGCTATACAAATCATTGCCATGTACAGCGGTGGTTGCTATGTATGGCGTGCATGTGCTGAATAGGCCACAGGGCTGGTGCATGGTGATGTGTACTCTAACAATTAATTTACTTAACAACAAGTTGTCAATGGTGCGGCGGAAGTAGTGTAATAAATTCTTCGCTTTTGCAAGCTACGCACGGATGCTGCTTTCGAACCGTATTTTAGCCGAGAACACATCACAAGAAAAAGCAATGATGTTTACGGTCTTTTTTCAACTTTTAAAAGGTGTTTTTCTACAGTAACTAACTTTTAAACAGAATGTCTTTTTAAAACGGGTCATAAGTTAATTGTAGTACACATTGTAGCGACTTTATTTACATCGTCCAAAACCACATACGAGTTTCTGTTACTTCGTACTTTCTCACGAACAGCCAAAAACTATAAGCTGCTAGCGGCTGTCTTCTAAATGGCTTAGGCTTTTTGGCTTTTGTACGTCGCTACAATAACTCGTTTTAAATGGTGCACCTTTTCAAGGTGGGATCTATAAGTTGATTGTAGTAGACACTGTATCAACTTCAACTGTATCGGTTAAAATTACATACGACTGTCTCCTTCTTCATAATCAAATTACATACGACTGTCTCCTTCTTCATAATCTTTCTCACAAATAGTCAGAATTCAAAAGTCATACACCGTATCATAAAAGAACCCACACATAAGTCGAAACCAAAAAGAATATATTTTTTTAAATACTACCACAATTTATTTTTTTTTAGAATACGTAGAAGAGACGCGTAGTAAGAATCGAGAATCTTGCTTAAGAACAATTAGGGAAAAAAATTTATTCACCAGTTTTTGCTAGAGATTCGCAGCGTTATCGCCCACACATGCAGTGCGAAGCTAGCAGCCTGACAGTCCAGTATCATGGAGGCAAGTAGCTTCTTTCTGAATCCCACAATCTGATTCATGCACAGATTATCAAGAAGAAAACAGTAACAAGAACCGAGTGCAGCTCGGGTGACCGGCTAGCGCACGCAGTCGACGCGGGTTCTATTTCTGGGATCAAACCTGGTATATCTTATCTAAATAATTATAATATAGTGTGTATATATATGTATGTACATATTCAGTGAGAAAATATATGTTTGTACTTTATAAGATCTTAGTGACTTCGTAAAATTTTTAAACGTGTATTAGAAAACATGCATACCTGTATATGTGTGATGGTACAAGTAGGACGTGTGTTATTTATACGCGTCTGCCTCTTGAAAAAAAGAGAGAAAGCAATAACTCACCGTGAACGAGTAATCAGACATGCCTATCGCATTACCAGCTGATGGAGCCACTAACCAACTTCAGTTTTTTTCCTTATGAGCACTAATCAACTTCAGTTGCTTGTATCATCAGCCCCCTTGAACCTAACTTTTGTTGAGCAAAAGCCCTTCATTCAGCACCACACATAATGAATTTCAAGTTCCCATAAACAATTTCTCATTGGATCTTGGACCACCATGTGAAACCCTAATGACCTCATAGCCACAAATATCCCTCCTTTTCTTTCTTTTTCCCCCTTTTCTCCTTGCACTAGCACATTAACGAGTGTTTTGTTTCCCATTAATTTTCAAGGGGGGATCAGCTGCGATGGTAATATAACTGCGTGTTCAGAAACGTAATCTGCTATATTTTAAAAAAATGGACCATCTGGATTGATCGCCATGTAAAAATGGAAAACAGTTTTTTCAGTACTCTGACTCAAAGTCTTGAACACAAGGAACAAAAACTGGTTATGGAGAAAATAACAGACCCTAGCTGATACCAGTTACTAGCGATAACCGGTTTTTCTATCAGGTGATTTCAATTATCAAATTTAAAATTAAAATTTGAATTCATTCAATTTTACCGCTATGTTTGACTGGTTCCTGATCGGTTACCATCCAAAATTACTATTCAAATTTAAAATTTTTAATCTGATCCTCTATTAGCCGCCCTAGGGTACTTTACCTACCACCAATTCCCATGGCTACGAAGAATTGAAGACTTCATTTTGAGAGTGAAATATCAAGTGGCAGTGTGGTAGTGGATCTAGTGATACCAAAACATGAGCTTCTGGGCCCTACTTTTTCTTCACATGCGACTGGATGTAGGATTAATAATTTATAGTTTATCTTTTTTTAAATAAATAAATGCAACGTTTTTCTTATCGCCGTTTCAAAGTGATCTATTAAAATAAACTTTTAGAAGCGATTTATCAGATTTTGATTTTTTTTCGCATAATCACGATTACTATGACTAAAAGATAGAAGCCGCACCTATAAGACACAACTGAAAAGAATGTACTTAATGGCCAACCAACCCCTTAATTTTTACAAGATCCTACTTCACCTACCCCCAATCCACCAAGCGTTGGTTTCTGAATCTTTTGATCTCAAGTAATAATTAACGTCAATATCAAACCATGACTCCATGAGAGAATGTTTGGTTTTAAATTTTAACACTGTCTTAAGTCAGTCAGCAACTAGCTAGGTTGCTTGCTTGGTCGGATTAAAGTTATGAGTTTTGATTCCTCCTTAAATAATAGTTGGAAGTTGAGAGTTCAAATACGTACATGTCTCGGGACCCAAAACAGCTAACAAGTGGAATAGCTCACGTAACAATCAGTACTACACACGTACACGGATGTGTGTAATATATGATCCTCAAGACCTGAATTTCCTAATTGCTTGATGTGATACTATTGGTATTTGGTCAGATATCCGCTGGATCCATGGGCAATTGCTGAAATTACGAACTCTTGCAAATTCAAAAATAGCGCCGGTGAAATGCACCATTTGATACTGGCAATGGTGGTCGGGAGCGCACCACACCGTGTTTGCACCACTCGCTTGGCCGCAAATCGTGCGGTGGAGCTTTATCCGCTGACCGCACCATTGACGTGTCGTCGGTTAAATGGTGCGGTCGGTTGGGGCTAGAATTGAATTTTGTTTCACCGACGCTATTTTTGAATTGCTGCAAAAGCGAAATTCACTGCAGTAGTCAGAACATAATATCAGACAAGAACAATACTGTCTTGATCAACATTGTGCTAGCTAGATGACAGAGCTGTTTCAAGATTCTACTAAACTAAAAGCACTGTAAAGCACTTTTGGACTTTTTTTGTGGCTTATGGCTGAAAAATCATGTAATTTTTGAAAAATCATGAATGACAGAGACTTATTTAGCATAATTAAATTTAAAAAATTAAAAAATATATAAAAAATATGTTAACCCATTACATATAATACAAATAAATACTAGAAAAAAGAACCGACAAAAAAGCTCAACAAAAAAATTAAAAGTTCAAAAAAAGATGAAATTTATAAATAGTAAAAAATAAGCCAGAAACTAGAAGGTGAAGCCCAAATAAGTACAGTAAAACTCCGTTTTGAACTTTTTGGTTCCTGCAGGCTACAGTTTTAGTAACTTTTAAGAAACGTAGTCGAGAGATACGTCCAAGAGAAAAACAGCAGCTAGATGCGTGGTAGAAGTAGAATCTTTGGCTGGCCAAGTAGAAGCCGGCGCAGTCAGTCACAGCCGCACAGCGCACGGGACATGACATCGCCGTCTTCTCCGCCATGACAACCCATTGGCCATGCGTATCCCGACCACGTCACCCTCCCGTGAAATCCCTGTCCTGCCCTTCCCGGCCCATCGAAAGCGAGTTGACTTCCGCCCCCACCCAAGCCCAATCCCGCCAATTCCCTCCTTCCGGCGAAGTTTTTACTGTAGGGCCCACTGGGATGAGGAGAGTTTGGAGACTCCGTCATCATCTTGCGGCTGCACAAAGATGCAAGCTCACACACAAAGGAGGAAGAGAGAGTGAGAGAGAGCGCGCTGCGAGGACGACTACCGCACAAGTACGAATCCACCACCTTCTGTTCTTCACCGGCAGAATCCATCTGATTCTAATTCTTTAGGCGCAAACAGAATTGCTCAAAGAAACAGTGCGTCTTTGTGAGAAATCGATCGCAGCTGCTGCACTGTTCTATTGGCACTGTTGCTATGGGAGATCGACTTGACATGCTCTGCCTCAGAGCTGCCTAGGTGGGTTAATCTGTTCATGGCATCTCTGATCTGATCTTGATGCAGTAAAGCTGGAGTTTTTTTTTGTCTTGTTCTTCCTTTCTCCTGTGGGAAGGAACAGTATTTAGTCGGCCCGGCTAGTTGCAGCTGCACGATGGGTGGGATTAATTTGGTTGTGTTTGTGTATCGTCTTGTCTTTCTTCCCGGGGGCTGATGGCGATGTGTCTTGCTTTCCATGATGGGGATGCCTCGTCCGCTCTGCTGCCTCCCGCTCCCCGCTAGCGTTGCGCGGTGTGGTGCGAGGCGGACTAGTGGCTTCCGTTGTGGCAGCCATGCGCCCAAAAAGATCCCCTCGTATGGCCTGCTCGATTCCTTGGATTGTTGTGTGATAAAAAGAAGATTGTTTTTTTATGTGCCCAATTAATCCCAGGTTCGTGGCTTCTGTTTCTTGGCTGCGCGCGGCTGCTGTTCTGCTTCTGCTTCTTCTCCGGCCGATTGGTATGCGAAGATTTTGAGGTCTGGTGAGTGAGCTGGTTTGTCTACTTGGTCTGGGCATGGAGCAGCCGCCGCCGCCGAGCGATGAGGACGGCTTGCTGGGCTGCGGTATGAGTATGGCGGGTGATATGGCCGTCGGCGACCTGGATCTCATGGAGGAGTTCCTACTGGCGGCGCCGGGGTTCGATTTTTCGGAGTTCTTGCATCCCGGCGGCGGCGGCACGTTCTCCCAGGAGCCGAGCCCGTTCTCTCCGCTGTTCGACATCGGCAGCAGCGTCACCACTGCGCCGGCCGGCGAGGACGACAGGAACGAGGCGGAAAGGCCTAGTCGGCTCGAGGCGAGCCCGGCGCGCCGCGCCTGGCTGTTCCAGCCGACGCCGACGCAGGAGGCGGCGGAGCCGACGGTGAAGGAGCGGCTGCGGGGCGCGCTGGAGCGCGTCGCGTCGTGGTCGCAGTCGCAGTGGGCGCCGGGCGAGCTGCTGGTGCAGGTGTGGCTGCCGACGCTGATCAGCGACCGGCAGGTGCTGACGACGTGCGGGCAGCCGTTCTGGCTGGACCGCCGTAACGACCGCCTCGCGAGCTACCGGACGGTGTCGATGAAGTACCAGTTCTCGGCCGACCAGGGCGCGCGCGCTGAGCTGGGTCTGCCTGGCCGGGTCTTCGTCGGCGGCGTCCCCGAGTGGACGCCCGACGTCCGCTACTTCTCCACCGAGGAGTACCATCGTGTCCTCCACGCGCAGCACTTCGACATCCGCGGCAGCGTCGCGCTGCCGGTGTTCGAGTGCCGCAGCCGGGCCTGCCTCGGCGTCGTTGAGCTCGTCATGACCACGCAGAAGATCAACTACACCGCCGAGATCGAGAACATCTGCAATGCTCTCAAGGTAGATTACGCGTTGCTGCTCCTCTTGATTCTCGAATTCCACCTGCTTTTCAGGCTATGATGTTATGCTCTTAACCTGTTCGATGAAATGCCCTTAGGAAAAGATGTGAAAACTACCGGGCACGCCAATCCCTGAAGTAATCAATCTTTTCACCTCTTTCTTTGGTGATATTCTTGTCTTAGTAAAACTGCATTTGTGGAAAATTGCAGGAGGTTGATCTCAGAGGCCCTGATGTTTCAAGCAATCCTCACGCAAAGGTGAGCTGAAAGATGTCAAGATCATAGTGTTATGCTGAAATAGTGAAATGTTGTTATCAGTGACGGTTGCTGCTTGCTCGTTGTCAGGTGGTTGATACTTACCAAGCAATTGTACCGGAGATCATAGACATTCTAAGAGCTGTTTGTGATACCCACAAGTTGCCACTGGCCCAGACATGGATACCGTGCGTCTGTCAGGCCAAAAGGGGAAGCCGCCACTCCGATGATAAATACAAGTACTGCATCTCTACTGTGGACGAGGCTTGTTATGTCCGTGACCCCACCATGATTGGCTTTCACCAGGCTTGCTCCGAGCATCATCTGTTCAGAGGTGAGGGTGTTGTCGGCAGGGCATTTGGGACGAATGAGCCATGTTTCTCCCCGGATATTACTGCCTACAGCCAGGTCGAATACCCTCTCTCGCATTATGCAAAACTTTTCAGCTTGAGCGCAGCAGTGGCCATTCAACTGCGAAGTGTCAGGACTGGAAATCTGGACTTTGTCTTGGAATTCTTCTTGCCTATGAACTGCATAAAGAGTGAAGAGCAAAGGGCCATGCTTAATTCTTTGTCCATTACCATACAACAAGTCTGCCATACATTACGAGTTGTCAGTGCGAAAGAACTGGTGAACAATGAATCATTTGAAAATAGTGTACCAACCCCGCCAGAATTTTATGCCAAGTCTATGCCTGAAAAGTTGGATGAGCTTTGTAGTGGCATTAATGCTCCAGTAAGGACAGCATCAATGGGAGCTTCTGAGGTATCCTCATGGATTGAAAGCCTTGTGGATGCTCAAAATAAGGGAGCAAAGGGAGAAATAGATGATGACCTACCATTTGGATTCAGCAAACAAGAGGATGAAGGGTTTATTGTTACAGCTGGCTGGCAAACTTCACCGGTACTAGCACCTGAGGCTAGCATCTTTCCAGAGTTTAAGCAGCATGAAGAATACGAGGTCAAAGAAGCAACTTGTTCCAGTGATCCAAACCTTTCGAACTCGGACAAAGCAGTAGAGAAGCGGCGCACTAAGATGGAGAAAACTGTTAGCCTGCAAGATCTTCGGAAGCATTTTGCTGGCAGCCTGAAAGAAGCTGCAAAGAATTTAGAAGGTAAATTTCTGTTGTAGTTACTTGTACATTTCTCCTTTTGGATGAGTAGTCAATAGATTGTAGACAAGTTGCTGAAAATATGACATCAAAGCACCTTCCTAATACCCATACTTTTACTTGCATTGCTGGAATAATTTTACTTACCGTAATTTGCTATTTAACAATGGATGCAATCCCGTTAGCTAAGTGTTAGGGTGTAACATTGATGTGAAGTGTATGATCAGGCAGGGACACTTACAATCAAACTTACTCTAATAAAATTTATTTTCATTAATTCAACTGATGTTGTTTTTCAACGGTTGCAACTGGCAAGCATACTGTTCTTAGTTCTTCATTTACTATTTGCATAGATACAACTGCAATGTCTATGGTTGACTATAGCTGTTATCTTTCTACCATTTGTTCCAGTTTGCCCTACTACACTGAAGAGAATATGCAGGCAGCATGGAATTAATCGTTGGCCATCACGGAAGATCAAGAAAGTTGGGCACACTCTGAAGAAATTGCAAATGGTCATCGATTCAGTACATGGTGCTGAAGGAACAGTTCAACTCAGCTCACTCTATGAAAATTTTACCAATACCACATGGTCAGAAAGAGAGTTGCAGGGAGATCTCCCTTTCCCAGCATCAGAGCAAACCGTTCACTTGGAACCTTCAGTTTCTGATAGGCTGTGCGAGGGCAGATTCACTTCGCATACTTCTGGCTCTAATTCCCTCTCCCCCTCCCGCAGCCAAAGCTCAAATTCTAGCCTTGGTTGTTCCAGTGTTCCAAAGCCTCAGCAACAGCATGGCAGTGCTCCTCAGCTTGCAATTAAGCAAGAAATTTCTATGGAGGAGAATCAGAGTTCCACACTAATGAAAGCTGCGAGCCATGCCGAGCTGCAGGTGTTTACTGAAGAAAGACCTGTCAAGCCGTCTAGGTCTCAGAGTCACATGCTTTTAAGTGAACACAAATCAATGGGAAACATGTCAAGCATGCAAAAGGCTGAGCCTGATTCTCTCAAAATAAAGGCCATGTATGGCGAGGAAAGATGCATATTCCGACTTCAGTCTAGTTGGGGCTTTCAAAAGCTAAAAGAAGAAATTGCAAAGCGGTTCGGCATTGCTCAGGAAACTTATGTGGACCTCAAGTACTTGGATGATGAGTCGGAGTGGGTTCTTCTAACATGTGATGCAGACCTGCTGGAGTGCATTGATGTATACAAGTCATCAAGTGCTAAAACGGTTAGGATCTTGGTGAATCCTACTGTTCAACCGGTGCTTGGTGGTTCCTATGGTCAAACTGGTTTATCCTGACAATGCTTTTCCAGCATTGAGGACAACAATCCCATCTTTCTTCTTCAAGGAGACAAGTGCGTTGACATTGCCCTCAGTTTTAAGTCATGATGATACGCACAAGCCGCATTTGTAAATACTTGGAACTGTGGTACCAACCAATGGTCAGATGCCCGGTGAATTATCATCCACTGCTGCTTAGTGGTTGTGTTCCACAATAGGAAAGGAAGATATTGTTGATGTTCCCTGTCGAAGCTTGGGATTGATTTTCATGCAGTAAACTGCGCACAGCCTTGTCTGTGATAACAGAAGTTGGCTCTTTGTACTTCTAGGCTAGTTCAGTTTCATAACCGTGGGAAAAATTAGTTTATTGCAGTTACCAAACTAGTGCACAGCACTATAGGTCTATAGGTCAGAGGGTGGAAAGAATAGGAATTTGTCGAAATGAAGCATTGGATTAGGTTTAGCACTCACGATCAAATTACAGCACAAATGTAAGTTCTTTTGGGGCTTGATCCTGAAGGCTTCAACATTAAAAAGCTTGCTGAAAGGTACAAGCTGTGGAATCAAGACAATTATGCGTCAGGTTATCATGTGTCAGTTTAGGCGTCACGAAGATGCATTCTTACAATTCTGAAATGTCTTTCTCACCTGTGTAAGTATTGATGAAACTGATTTTTTTTTTTTACTTTGTAAAACTCGCTCGGCAAACTTATCTTGCTTCCCCATATTGCAGAAGCAAAGAGTACATGAGCAGAGCACCTGGATTGTTGACAAGGCAACAATACATGCATCAAGCTCATCTCAAAAGTCGAAGTGCAAATTTGCCGGTTCTAGATCAGTGTTAGGCTGTAAGCATGGAATCTCGTATGTGTGTTGGAGTTGTACATTTCGCAGTGCTCATTTATGCTTCATCCTTCTCCAAGGGAAGGTGGTTTTTGAATATCCTGTATATGACATTGGTGCAGAAGATCTCTTTTTACTCGTTTTTTTTAAAATCATTGGAACGTTAGAATGTTTAGAGGTAATCTGTTGTATATTTATTGTCAATTTTACATATGTACATTTTGTTTCAGAAATTGCAATCTGTATGTATGTGCTGTTCCTGAGTTGCTTATGTCTGACGTATTGCTAGATCAAAGTTTAAATCAGGCAGGCTCCTGCCATCCAGATTGAGAAACAAGCATGAGAGAACATACGCGAACATAACGGATCGATCAGTGGATCATAAACTAAACCAAAACCGTCCATTCAATCAGATAGACAACTTGAAGAAATTACACTATCATCGTCGTCGTCGTCGTCATCTCATCCTAGCATCTGGCCGGCCGGTGAAAAATCAAACTGTATATGTTGCAAAGTAAGATTTGTTAATGATCACACGCACCAGAACAATGAAAGAAAGAACTTTGTGTTGATTAGTAGATGCTCAAGTCGACTATCGCTAGCTGCACGTCGTACGTCGTAGTGTCAACTAATGAATCATCACGGCTTGGAAGAATCATGGTACGTTGACCGGCGCGCGACTGGCCGAGGCGGCAAATCCCGGTGCCCTTTCGACGACCTTGCGGTTGCCATGGGCTCGATCTCCTCTAGCACGGCGACGACGTCGTCCATGGACGGCCGGCTCTTGTGGTCGCCGGAGAGGCACCTGTGCGCCAGCTTGGCGGCCGGAGCGCCGCCTTGGGCGGGTACTGCCCGCCGAGCCGCTGGTCGATCAGGCTCGTCAGCTTCCGCCCGCCGGCGATGTACGCCGCGCGGCGCCCAGTCCACCAGGTTCTGCTGGTGTCTCGGCCGGTTGAGGTCGTGCGCGCGCAGCCCGGTCAGCAGCTCCAGGAGCACCACGCCGAAGCCGTACACGTCGCTCTTCACGTACAGGTGGCCGGTGGCGACGTACTCCGTACGTGCCGATCACCCGCGTCGTGACGTGCGACTTCCCGGCGGACGGGCCGTTCTTGGCGAGCCCCAAGTCCGACAGTTTTGGACTGAAATCCTGATAAATGTATATGTATTTGGTTCAGTGAAAACCAGGATGGAAGATCTCTGCAAATTTGCAACGACGAGTTGAGGAGATTTTGGTGGATTAATTACCAAGTCGAGGAGGATGTTGGATGCCTTGAAGTCCCTGTATATGATCTGCCTCTCCGACGAGTGCAGGAAGGCGAGGCCGCACGCGGCGCCGATGGCAATCTTCATCCTTGTGCTCCATGAGAGCGGCTCAAACGCGGCACCCCCTGCGCAACGATTTGTCTCCAAGAAGTCAGACATGATACAGTGCACCTGCACCATGTGTGTTACTATTATTACCAAAAAAAAAGTATTTAGTCTGCTGATGAGGAGCATGCATGACTAGTACAACGGACTTGCAAGTTGCAACGAACAGCATGATGATTACATTTGCCAATTCAGATCAACATGAATACATGATGCATCTAGCTGCTAGGATTGCCTTCCAGAAGTCAACTAGGCTTCTAGAGGGCCAACATCTTTCACAAGTCTGAACTGAATCACTGTTCGTGCTTATTCAGATAAAATACACCGTTGGATTTCAGGTGTCAGTATTGGAAAACGTCAAATTAGGTCAGGTAGGTGATTATCAGCTGGAACGCTGTCAGAAAACGAACTTTCAGAAAGTGCTTATGCAGTTTGTCAATCTCATGGAAGTTAACGAAAGGGTCCAAGTTTTGTCATCAGATCAGATTCGTGGAAAGTACAATGTCAAAGCCTTACTCCTGAACAGATGGTTTTCCAAGCCGCCTCTCTTATGATGGAGATGAGGGGGCTCCTTATGAATTCCTTGCAAGCAAACTGATCGATCGATTACCGGCGGGTGCTCACCTTCCATTCCTGCAGACCCTGGACGCTCTCCGGGTTGAGCTTCTTGACGGCGACGCCGCCGCCCGCGAAGCTCTTGGCCTGGTTGAGCGTGCGCTCGTCGACCCACCCCTTGTACACCCGACCGAATCCCCCCTCGGCCCCTCCCCGAGCACCATCTCCGGCTTGAAAGTTGAAACCCTGCGTCACCGCCCGCAACTCCGCCAGCGTGAACACCTTCAGCCTCGGCGCGTCAAGAACCCGCCCGCCCTCGCCGCCGCCGCCCGCGCTCGGGCACCGACGGTACTCTTGCCTCCCGCCGCCGCCTCCTCGTGTGCTCGCGTTCGGCCATTGCGACTTCCCTGCACATACAGAGAAGCGATCATGCATGGAAATTGAATCGGATCAAAGATGACTGAAGCAGAGGCGAACGCGAGACCGTGCCTAGCTACCTTCGCTTGGACTCGGGGGTTTCTGATCGGTGGCATCCGGTCAGCCAAAGCAATTCGCCATGTCAATCGAGCAGTGATGATTTGTTTCCCTCGCGTGTGTGTTCTTGCGTTGGTGCACGTGCATGCTCACACGTGGTGCTAACTAAGCACAGAAATAATCAAATAATGGGACGTGGACAGCGTGGGATGGCAGGAGATGGCGCGAAGGAAGTGAACTGGTCGTTGCGCAGTCCATGGACCCAGTTCACTGCCGCAGTTGCCTTCCCGTCCCGTTCTCGAGGTGCTGTGTTTACGTGTTACCATGGGTGTGGATTTTTTAAATTATGGTTTATGGTTATGGTTTTTGAATTTGGTTTATTTGTGAGAGATATTATGACCACGCGTTCAGTATGTTCGTTTCTAGATTTTCCTTGTTTTTTTCTCGGACTTGATCCAATTGTGTAACCGCTAAAAGTGTAGCTCAAAACATAAACACCATTTGACAGTAGACAATAATAGCTTTAACTTCTTTTTTTTAACTTTCAGCTTATTTAAACCAAAAACCACTTAGAACGTGTCAACTTCTAATTTCGGTTTATTCTAGCTTTTCAGTTTTTTCCTCTTTTTTCCTTATTTATTTGTATTGTCTGTGACGACATAGCAGTTTTTTTCTTATTTTTTAAAATTATTTTAATTGAATGACTCAAAAAAAAACTAACATCCGTTACAGTATAATTTCAGATAAAAGACAATAGCTAAAGTTATAATCCATGTATTCCTTCGTATTGTCCATGATGAGATAACCTTTTTATTTTTAAATTTTTAAATTTAATTACACCAAAAAATCACCATCAACTATAATAAAAAAATAATTTATTTATAGTAAAAAATTATAAGCTATCTTCAAACTGAGCACCACTAAGTGTAGCAATGGGACGCAGCGGCGTCGCTTCTCTAGATGACGTGGCTGCTCCATGGACCAGATCTTTGCATTGGCATTGGCAACGCCCGAAGTCCAAACGACAGCATAAAACACTGCAGTGATCTTGACACGTTCCGCACCGCTTACTCGACGCATCTGACATGACATGAAAAGGTACGGTTTGTCTTCGCACAAAATGTCTTGAGCATAAAACACTGCAGCTGTTTGTACCAGCTGAAAATGATGTGCGGGTAGAACATCCCTACAAAATATATGGTGCCCACAAGTCACCTACAAGCTAAGAGAAATTTTCTGGGTCTTTTTAACTAAGCAATGCTATTAGATGACCACCGTTGAAATTTATTGCATCTACAAGATGCCAACATGCACCAAGCCGGTGAGAAATTTGTACATGATTAACGACTTGACCAATATCCCAAGTGGAGTACACCGTTCCCCTTTCTTCCCGGACTGACGCATGTTTCCCAACACAGGGCACCACCGATCATATGTACACCGGCCACAGAATTTAATCATGAACTGGAACCGATGAAGGACAAGAAAGAACAACAGTCATTGGTCAGCTTCGGCTATCATCAGTCTCGTAGAACTCTGTCAAGCAGGTCGCTCAAGACCAGTTCTTGAACCAAGAAGGCTTTGACTCTCTGACATTTGCCGGTTTCAACTTTCAACGACCTAGCGGTCTCGCCGGACTGAGATCTTGCTGTTCTATGGGACAAGCATGCAGTCTAGGCCATGCGTACTGCGCAACCCTTCTGCCGCCCCGCCTTCTGGATGGTGTGCCGACAAATTGCGGTGACCCGCACTTCGCCGGGGAACTCAGAGATGCCGGGGGCCGTTCAGGGACATATGGCTGGCTTGCAACATGGTTCAGGCCTATCGCAACATCGGCAACGATTGGGCGGACATGGGGCTGGTCTTGGAGGCACATGATGCTGATCACAACCAACTGGTTGAGCGCCGATGTTGGGTAGCAGCCCTGAAGAGCCGGATCAGCGAGCCTGTGGAATTTTCTCTTGTCATGCAGAAATGGTCTAGACTGCAGAATCCAGAGAAAAAAAGCAAGGTATGAATAAGCCTTCAGAACTTTCCAGAACTGACTTTGGCGTTGCTAAACTTCAACTATCCTTGGGGGAATAAAATGGACAATCTCATGTTCATTGGCAGTGATGCCATGGGAATAGGCAAAATTATGTCAACGTCATCTAAAATATAAAGGAGATGATGAACATGTAAAAACAAATGGAGGAACTATCAAACAATTGGACTAGCAAAGAGAAGATATCACAAATCCTTTTACCGGGATACTTCTAAATTCTAGTAATGAAGCTACGACAGACAGCTACTATGTTGACATAATTTGAGGAGATGCAGAAAAGGACAGCTAACATTGGAAGCATAAACTGCGAGAAGGTAAAGCTACCTACCCATGTTAGTAAACTCTGCTCTGGTTTAGGCCTTGAAGCATCGTAAATCCTTCTGCCAGTGATCAGTTCCAACAGAAGAACACCGAAACTGTATATGTCGGATTTCATGGTAAGCTTACCACTCACCACATAGTCAGGGGCACAGTAGCCGTAGGTACCCATAACCCTGGTGGAAACATGAGTTCTGTCACCAACAGGTCCAACTTTTGCGAGTCCAAAATCAGAGAGCTTTGGACTGAAATCCTCATCCAACAAAATATTAGCAGCTTTCATATCACGGTAAATGATAGGTGGATCAGCCACATTGTGCAAATATGAAAGCCCTTCTGCTACTCCAACAGCTATCCTCACACGTGTATTCCAGTCGAGTGGTTGCTTGCCAAGGGGCACATCTATTCAGAGGTGAAATTTCTATCAATCGAATGAAGTGTACAAGAAGAATGTTGAATAAAAAATTGTTATAGGGCAGTCAATGAATATATAAATAACTGATCACTGATCAGCAGTTTCATACTGTAGCATTAAACAATGGACCCACAGCACATGAAGCATAACAATACAAGCAACTGACAATGCACAGCCCCAAAAATTTATCTTACACAATTGCAAGGCAAATTCAAATTGATTCACAATATCTCGTTTCTGGAAGTAGTGATGGCCTAAGCTTAGTTATATCACGTCATTGAGACAAATTATGGGTTTGGGAAAATAAAGGAACTTTGCAGAAAAGTTCCGACAATTCACATCATGCCCAAAGCACTGCTATCATCCAGGAGAACATGTGATGTTCAGGCATGAGACAAGCCATGAGGGCCTGAGAACTTCAATAATTATCCGTGGGGACAATTTGGCTAGCCTTAGGTATTATGTGCTGAACAATTCTGGCATGTAGGAAAATGGCCAATTAGCACAAGGTGGCTTTTCAGGTCAGAAACTCAATTAAACAAGCATTACAATATTTTTTTTGTGTTGAGCATGCTGGAACCGATTCAGTATGCAGTTTTCCACCTTGTACAGAATGGATGGTTCGCGCTATCCCTACTGTATAATTAAGACAATAATACTTCGGAACTTACTGTTTTTTACTAGTTCTTTATTTAATAGAGAATAAATGCAGCACAATTGTTGGAAATAATTACGACTGACCTAAATAGAGACCCCACAGCAAGCTACATTGTTTTCCTGACTTTCTTCCCGCAAAAAAGGAATTTGCATCCTCATTCATAGTTTTATACATCTTTGCTGAACATATTCAGTCCTTATTAGAAAAAGAAAACAAGAAGATGATGGCAAAGGCAAGGGCATATGAGGAATACGAATTATACTTGGAAGAAATCAAGAAAGTGAAGAATGGTTACTGGGCAAATTCAATAGCTCATTTACTATTTTTTGTCTGAACTTTTGACTTTCTTAAATACAAAATCCCAGTTGTAATCCAAGTACTAAGAAACTGAAGGTGAAAGAACATTGGTGAATGCACCCACGGTTAATAGAGAAAATAGCTTCCATATCATTTCCTCACAATTTTTGCAGAAAGTGATAATTTCAACATATAACAGAGTAGATGGCCTCCTGAATTCTAGTAAAGCAGATAATAAAAGCAATAGAGCAAGTGGAGATGAACTTTTATTTCTCTTTGTTTTTTGGCTGTGCGAGGACCCACAAGAACAATCTCAACTTGATCGTCATCTTCATGCATTTCATAGTAAAATTTTCAATATTTGAAGGATCAGCTTTTGGTACTTTTTTTATTGGCGCCTTTATATCAACATTACAATATTACTCTGTGCTATAATAATTTCGGATATAGTGATGGAATAATAACACCTGGCTAATATTACAAAACAATATACAAGGTCATACTCCAATGTTACAAGACTCTTGACTAGTACAACCATATGAGAATTTATTGTGATTCCCAGCATCATGGTGACTGCTTGCTTTCATTATGAAACAGATTAAGTTTTGATTAGGATTATTTAGTTAATAAGAAATATAAGAAAATCCAATCTCTGATTCAAGTCCATAACTTCCTTCGTTGTTGAGTATTGTACATAAAAAAAAGTGCAGTATGCATGCCACGGTAAAAGAATCTATATATACAACTAATAAGCAGTGGCAAAGCTTAAATATTGTATCAAGAAAAAAATTCGGGAAATGAAGGAAAATAATTCAGCGAATTTTGAACTGGGAAAGGAGAAGACATAGACAATTCGCTTGATCAGGGTTTCTTGGATAAGGGTATCGATTTTGCCCTCCATTTTTATTTAATTTCATATTGAGTTACACCAATCTTCCATTTATTTTTTTCCTTTTATCTTTTCCCCATAAACACGTCTTTACTGCTTAATGAAAGAAAGGAAGCAAAGATATCAGTCTATCAGACGGTGAGCATTTTTATTTTTAAGCTTTCGAGAATGCACATTACTGGTATGAAGGACAACTAGAACTGTAAAACGCTACAAAGGACTGTTATCTAAAGCATACAAGGACACTCTTGCTGAAGATTTATCACAAGCAGAGAACCATCATAAGGCATAAATTAAAAAGAAAGGCCGAAACATTTAAATAGTGGTCCACCAAGAGGAGACAAAAAACCTCCTCAACATACCTGCTCCCAAACTACATTGCACACACGAACAGGACCAAACATGCACAGCACAGCAAATTTGAGAAGAACTTCTTACCAAACAGATGGCTCTCCAAGCTGCCGAATGGCATGTACTCGTACACCAGCAGCCTCTCGTCCCCCTGCGCGCAGAACCCGGCCAGGCTGACGAGATTCGGATGGTTGAGCACCGTCAGCATGAGCACCTCCACCAAGAACTCGTTCCTCCCCTGCACACCATCCCGGGAGAGCTGCTTCACTGCTACCATCTGCACATCACAAATATATATATAAAGAATCTTTTAACCACAAAAGGCCCTCAAAAGTAGAACAAAGAGGAGAATTTTGAACTCACCTGCCCATTGATCTTGCCTTTGTACACCTTCCCAAAGCCACCTTCTCCGATAAAATTGGCGTCGTTGAAGTAGCCGGTCGCCACAAGCAGATCCTTGAAGGTGAAGCTGTGCGCGTAGCCGTTCCCTACATCCGGCGTCAAAGGCGCCACCTTTCTCCTTGCGTCGGCGCCTGTTACAAGAAACATTCACAATCGAAGCCAAAAAAAACAGAAACCCTAACAGAAATACAGAACACAGTACAGATGGAAATCAAGAACCTGATGAGTCGTCTGAGGAGTGGTAGTTGGGCTTGGAAGGCTTCAGGTCATCGCTTCCCTCGTTCGCCTCCGGCGCAAAGCACCCGAAGCAACCCATCCCAACGCCGCCACAGGTTTCTCGCGATGCCTCGCCAAGAACTAAACGTGTCACAGCGCAGGAACAAGAACAAGGGCGAGAGCGAGAGAACTACCCAGGAAGCGGCTATTAATGCGCGACCAAACCGGGCAAGGAACGGCTCATGGGTCCAAAGAAACCCCCCCGAAAAACAACGAATCAGGAGCCGGATTGATCAGCAACAGGCCGAGGGATTTGGCAAAATTGGGCAAGATATAGCGGGCATCATGCGGAGGAAGGCCCCGCACTTGGCCCCCATGTCGAACCGCAAGCGCACAGCGGCAATGGAGCAATTCTGGAAGGCATTAACCGGACGGAAATCCTCCTACAAGTTCACCCATATCTCGGCCAAATTCCCTTTGTCTTTTCAAGAAAGATTTCCTTTCTGGTGGGTCAGCTTCTATAAGAAATCCCTATCTCCAACAAACGGAAAGTGTTGTGCTGCTGGATTTGGAAGCCAGCCAGCAGAATCACGGTTTGTTCCGCGTTTTTGTTCTTGTTTTAAGGAGGAGGACTCAAGGTTTCTTGGCTTGGGTTTTCCCGCGAGCTGAGGAAGAGAGAGAGAGCGAGCGAGCGAGCATGTGAGGGAGTGTGATTTGCTTGGCATGCACTGTGTTGTTTTAATTGTTGCTCTCCTCGCCAGTTTGCGCCTAGTGTAGTGGTAGATCTGAAGTGCAGTCTTTAGTGCAAGATATTTTCACTCCTTTCTGTGGATGATGAGATACTGATGAGAATGAGATGCGTGTTTCAAGTTTTTCACACTCATTTTTGACGCCTTAATTTATCAACCAAGCAATCTGCACAATGTATAATCATAGAACAACTACGGAGCCATCACAATCACAATATGTATGTTGCTACAATTCACTGTTATCCACAGTGCAGTGTAGTAAATTTTGGTCTTCCTAGCTTGCTTTCTTTGAATGAATGAAAATTAATGCATTGTATTGATCAGCCGGACGTGCCCTGTTCTCCATTCTCCAAATACAAGCATGCTGAGCATATTGTTTGGCTGCCTTGCATAGTGCGGAGTAAAAATGCAAAAGGTACTTTGAATGAGAGAACAGTGCTTTGTTACTGTATTAGTAATCATGGAAGATGTTGGAACGCTCTAGGGTCCAAACCGGCTCAGACCTAACCGCATTCTGGATAGGCCACGCACATATAGCAACCCGCTTGCACTTTCGTTCTCGCTTCGCGCAAAACGGTTAACTGGGAGTGCTACCATTGGAACTCCTAGGCTTATATGTAAGTGCTTCTCAAGGTAAGCTAGTAAGGTGGGACTACCCAGAAATTCATGTATACACATACATGAGTCAACATAGACCGAGGTGTCACAATGTTGATGCATGCATGGTCAGAACAGAAACTGGGTGCATGTGTATAGTTCTGGCAATCAGATGACTATGGACCAATATGCTTGTATTTTATCTCATTGAGAACAAGTTACTATGCTTTCTGAACTGGGGATGATGGTCAAAAATACGAGGGAGTAGGGGCTCAAATTGGTGAAGAGAGAGCATGGAAACAACATATAGTATTATGTAGCTCTTTTTCCTTGTTGGAAACTTCAACACACGTAGTGAATTGGACTTGTGAACCTGTTACGTATTCTTCAAGAAAGACATGCGGGAACTGAGTGCTGCTCCCTTGATTCGTGCGCTCACCAATAGTTTGATAGGTACACATGCATGTATATTCGTGAGGCAACACGGTCCCGTACTCCGGATATCTTGCGGTATCTTATAGCATATGTCGGTTTCACTCGTTTTCGCTTCAGTTTTTAATTTTTAGTTTCTAGTTTACTATTCATTAATTTTGTCTTTTTTATTTTTAGACTTTTGTCTTTTCTTTTTTCTTGTATTCCTTTGCATTGTCGTGATAGGCTAAACTATTTTTATTTTAAATTTTTAAAATTTAATTGTATTAAAAAATTACTAATACGTACAATATAAAATAAAATAACTATAGTAAAAAAACTAAAAGTCACTAAAAAAACCGTAACTTGAGTATGTAATGAGTGTGCTGTGCATAATTTGCGTGTGTGTGTTTTATCCTAAAAGGACAAATGCATCTTCCAAGTCGTACTTCCTGATAAAGTATGCGACAAGAGTTGGATACAACTTCTATAGACAAGTCAGGACAAACTTATACAATGAAGCACAGAAACAAGGGCTTTATCCGAAAAGGTTGACAAGATGGACAACCTTGGCACTATTGACAGTGGGAAAAGAATTTGTCGGTGCCATTTACCTGCCTCTGCATTCGGATACGTGAATGTAGGGCTGTAAAAAAAAGCTCGAAGCTCGCGAGCTACTCGAGTTCGGCTCGCTCTAAGCTCGATTCGAGCTCGGTTCGAGCTTTAAACGAGCGAACTCGAGCTTGATCTCGAGCTCGCGAGCTTCACCGAAGCCGAACTCGAATAGTTCGCGAGCCTCGATTCGAGCTTAAATAGTAATACGTATTAATTCTTACCGAGCTTACTCGAGCCGAACTCGAGCTCGAGCTTGTCTTATTATTGAAAATTAGTGTGTATTTGAATTATTTTGACTGTTATCGAGCTTATTAGAGCCGAGCTCGAACTGAAATTTTTCTTATTATTGAAAAATAGTGCATAATAAATCATTTTAATTGTTATCGAGCTTCAACGAGCCGAGCTCGAGCCTACTCGAGCTTAGGCCGAGCCGAGCTCGAGCCCAGTTCCAAGCTCGGACCCCAACTCGAGCTCGGCTCGAGCTTCTACCGAGCTCGAGCCTGGAAGGTCAAGCTCGCTCGAGCTCGGCTCGTTTACAGCCCTACGTGAATGCATCTTGTTTCTTTTTGTTTTTTTTCTTATGTTTTTGGGTTTAGTTTCTTCGAAAACAAAATAATTGAGATAATATTTTCGAGTAGTTTCTCAAAACTACTTCTTTAAACAGCTTTTCGAGCCTATAACTATATGCATTATCAGTATCAGCGTCTCTATTGTCTGCCACATCTCAAAAGGCGCAAATAAAAGCTATCAGCCACAGTCAAAAGATATCAATCGTAACACAAAAGAGTAAGACCTTTGTTTTTTAGATTTTTTGAAAGTCGAAATAAATGGAGCGGTTTTTAAAATAAATTCTCCAAATAACTTTTTGAGTACAAAATTATATATGTCGTTTGTGTCAACGTCTCATCATTCGCTATCATCTTTATATATATATATATATATATATATATATATATATATATATATATATATATATATATATATATATATATATATATATATATATATATATATATATATATATATATATATATATATATATATATATATATATATATGAAGCCTCTTTTCTACTCCGGTGTAATTACACCCTATGTCGTATCTCACAACATAGGAGTATCTCGCGTAACGAGGAGTATGTACATGTAGTATCTGAGTATTTAAGACTATATAGGTGGTATGAATAATTTTTCAGAGGTGGTATGTACATTTTTTGAACATGCTCCTTTTTATGTACGTATATAAAGGTATTTACAAAATACGCTAAAAACTATGGACTCACTTGCAATTTTTTCGTGTGGTTCACATTAGAATATCTTATAATTAGTATATGAGTATACATAAAGTGATAAAGGAGTATTTCAAATTTATTTAGGTGGTATATTAGAGGTGGGTGTAATTACACCGGGAGTAAAAGTATTTTCATATATATATATATATATATATATATATATATATATATATATATATATATATATATATATAGGACAGTGTTTCATGCACCATGGTGCCTAGGCACCCATATCAATACCCATTGATTTGCTTTGATATTATAACGTTTGATGTGGGTATCTTCATATACCCATAAAAAGTATATTTGAGATGTCAAACTCAGAAAAATTAAATTCAACTTCAGTTTAATTAGTTTGAACTATTTTATGGTATATACTCACTTGTAGTCGCATTGAATTCAAAAGTAGTTCAAACTAGTTTGAACTGAGTTCAAAACTTACTTACCATAAATATATTAAGGGTATAAAACATTTTCATACCCAAACTCAAAAAATTATCAATCATACACGTGTATCGGATGTGGGTGCCTAGGCACCATGATGCCTTACGTAATTTTCTATATATATATATATATATATATATATATATATATATATATATATATATATATATATATATATATATATATATATATATATATATATATATATATATATATATATATATAATCAGCTATAATAGAAAATCATCGACCCAAAAGAACAGGGCAAACCGGCTTTTGGCTTAAGGTCAAATGTGGTCTACTCTGCTGAACATGCATTCCTAAGCTATTTTCGGTGCAGCCTTCGATGGATTCAAAACGACATTGCTACCAAACGCTGCATCTATGATCATATTTGTCTGGCTCGCGACCTGCATACATGGTAGTACATGGTACATGTCATTAATTAACTACCAAGCTCTAATCTAATCGAACAAGTACTCCCAGAAATCATACGAATCAGATCTGATTTATCGATGTACGAACTATTCATTTATCTGAAAACAATTGTTGACATATAATATAATATATCTGCTCCAAAATTTAGCATGAGACATGTCCTCTAAAGCTACCCCAGACACTTGTGTACAACCGCTTTCAGAAACTAAAACAAAGTGCAACTATCAGCCATGCATACACATTGCATTTGCCGTCACATGTAGATACTCTAATCAAGAATTAACATTTCTAATTATATTTATAGGCCCTGATCAACTCGGCTTCGGCTTCTGTCTTCTGGCTTATTTTTTACTATTCATAAGTTTCGTCTTTTTCTGAACTTTTGGCTTTTCGTTGAGCTTTTTTGCCGGTTCTTTTTTCCCGTATTTGTTTGTATTATACGTAATGGGCTAACATTTTTATTTTTAATTTTTTTAAATTTAATTATGCTAAATAAGCCTCACATCACTGATGCTTTTTCGACCAACTCATGATATTTTCAGCCATAAGCCACGAGCTTTTCAGCCGAACCGATCACCACCATAATGATCTGAAACATGGATTGCATTGCACGACCAGATAGCTTACATTGTAGGTTTTTAGCCTGTGACTTATGACTTATACCCTTTGAATTCTACCTGTTTATAAGAGAGAATGAAAAGAGACAGTCATATGTGATTTTAGCCGATATAGATGAAGTCGATACAGTGTGTACTATAATTAATTTATAGATTCCGTTTTAAAAAAGCATACCATTTAAAAACTAGTTACTTTAGTAAAAGCCAAAAGTTTTTTCTACTTATGATTAGTGGCTTATGGTTTATACTACAGTAACTAGCTTCCAAAAGGTGTGCTTTTTCAAGGTGAGATTAACATGAAGATTATAGTAAAAAGTATACTGAATTTAGCTATAGTGACTAAATGTATGTGACTATTTTTTTATATACTGCTTCTTACGAATAGTCAATATTTAATTTTTTAAATCATAAATCACAACCTAAAAAATCAACCTAATCTTAAACAAAAAAAGGCAGCCCGGCTTAGCCAATTGTAGCTGATCCTTGTGTCCCCGTGAAGTGATGCACTGACGCGGTGTGTGCAGAGCTGGGCCCATGAATTACCTTTCTCTCTCTACTGAAATAACTTTTTTGACAATAACAAGTCAGTGGACACCTATGATAACAGGATATAATTGCAACGTGGACGCACGTCACGCATGATTTTGGATTCTAGCTAGCCATGGCTAGTACTAACACCGAGGAATCGCCATTAACCAACTCCAACTTTTTGCAGGCGAGGCGAATAGGGATCCAAGTGGATTGCAGCTGCGCCATGGCCCAAGTGTTAGATTATAAGAGCCAAGTTATACAATAATTTATCTTCTATTTATTTACAAAAGGTTTTTTATTATTATGTGGCATGCATGCATGGACGGCGAGCTCAGGGAAACTTGAAACTATTGCATCCGGATTTGGGACCAGGCAGACGCGGCAGTACGATCACTACTGTGTGTGGGACCGTGTTGTCATCCGCTTTTAGTCGCCCAAAGGGAACTTTTACATTGCAGTTTATGGCTATTGTTTTAAACTTTTAAATTCTGACGGTTTACGGGAGAATATAGAGAGACGTTTATATATGATTTTTATTGATATAGATAAAATTGGTATAGTGTCTATTATAATTAATTTATAGATCATACCTTAAAAAGATATATTGTTTGAAAACTAATTACTGAGGATAAATCAAAAGTCATAAATTAAAAGCAGAAATGAAGGAACCTTGTTAAGGACTTGATGGACCAGAATGGAGTAAAGTAGCTGCAGCATAGCCTGTCGATAGAGTAATTTCTCTTGACATTATAGCCAAGTTTGAACGGCGACTGATATGAATTTGCTTGTATTCTCTCTCTCTCTCTCTCTCTCTCTTCGAGGAGAGATGTACTATTGGTCTGCTTTTTTTACTTTGATTTATAGCTTATGATGGTGGTTTTTGGTTTTAGTTTGCTCGTTAGAGAGAGTACGGAGTAACAGAAACTCACGTGTGGTTTTAGTTAATATAAATGAAGTCATTATAGTATGTGCTATAATTAATATATAGACTCGTCTTTAAAAGATACTTATCTTAAAACTATTTACTATAAAAATTTAAAAATAATTTTAAAAGCTGAAAAATAAGAGTCCTACTATGTTTGGTGGCTGCTAAGGATGGACACAAAAGGAAGTGCACAGATATGTATGGTGAGCCCGGCTGGCGCACACTAGTACACTACCAAAAAGTATGGTCAAAATGCAGTGCACAGAGCGTCAAATGCAGCGGCAGAAGAGACGACGAATAAATACGAATGTCCATTCACCCTACCGCCCATCTTCCTTCTAGCTTCCTTAATCAACGACGAGTAAAGATCCCGGCAGACAAGAAAGGAGCTAAAGGCTAGGCAAAGAAGACGAAGGAGAAATCGACAGTGGTTGTGCCGGGCGACAGATCCACTAGACACCTGCGTGACTACGCTGAAAGGCTAGGCTAGTCCTGGAGTTAGCCGTGCTTTTCCGGACCGACCCAAAGTCTCGACTGGTATGACAATGTATATATGTGTTAGGCTGGACCGGTCAGGTATGAACTATCGGTACGTCGGGTCAGGCGGTATGGCACGACATGCTCTAATAGACCGTGCTCATATCAACACGGCTTGAAAATCCCAGTGCATCTCGGCGCACCTAGCCGATGTCACATGTCGACGCACTGGACATGGAATCCGTGGTTGCACCGTGGCGGCAGCGCGCAGCCTCCTCGACAGCGAGCCGTACGGTGTGCAGTCCGCAGCGGGGTGCCTCTTAGTCACCTCCCTCCGCGGTAGTGCGGCGATGGCCACCTCGTCCAGGCCCCTCCCATGGCAGCCCATGTCGCCGGGCCCCACGAAGACGAACTACTGTGCCCGGCACTTACTCTTCGCTCCATCGCTTCCACCGCCGATGATAGGCACGACGCCGTTGTAGCGCTTGGTACGGAGGAAGCGGTAGAAGCAGAGCACGAAGGTACAATAAGGATGGATCTGGCCTAGTATGGCACGGCAACAACCCGTCGTCTCCTAAGCCATACTTAGACCTCGTCGGAGACGAGTTATGCTGGCACGGTGGATAGCCATGGCCCCGCTCATTTCAGATTCAACTTATAGGTTCTGGTTTATTTTTCACTATTTATAAATTGGGTTTTGATAATTATCACCGGATGTTTTTTGTTCTAAAATCACCCAAATCTTGGAGCGTTGGATCTCATTGAGATTGGTGAGCATCGGATACCCCTAACGGGTTCGTGTTGTCCGGATTCGTGCAGATAACGGGTCCAGTTCCGCTTTCTTTCTGGGTACAATATACATTTCTCTTTTTTTTTGATTTTTTTGTGTCATCTTTTGGTACAAACCACCAGTGTGTTGTCTCCCACACCGACAGAGAGAGGAGAGCGAGCTTCCCATTGGGGTGTGGCCGTGTGGGCGTGGCTGATGGAGAAACTAGCGAGGGGCGGAGCCTAGGCGTGGCGGAGAGAAAACTAGTGCCTTTTTTTGCTTCCATTCATTCGCCAGCGGTTAATCGGATGAGCACCCTCGGCGAGGGAGCTTCTCCTTGGGCGTGGGCGTGGCGGACGGAGAAACCAGCGAGGGGCGGAGCCTAGGCGTGGTAGAGAGAAAAACTAGCGCCCTTTGCGCCATTCGTTCACACAGCGATTAACGGAGGAGCATCCCAGCGACGAAGGTTCAAAATCATGGATTCCTTTTTCTCTATCCCCCGCGCGCATCATATATGTGTGTCGAGCACTTTAAGATGTAGATATGGCTTGTTCATTTGTGATTTGTTCAGGATGGCATAGTTCTAACACTTTCAGCTGGTTCGTAAATGGTACCTGTAAGCTTTTTGTCATTGTTCTCTGAAAATAGAAATCCTTTCTGAGTTGCTACTTACTAGTTTTTCATTGTTTCTGACTCTGATATAATACCTCCTATTTATATATTGTCTTGTACTGATTACTGAAGATTATGCAGTCTTTTACATGAAATCATTGTGTGTAATGATGCAAAGTTATTAGATTTGCATGTTTTTAGCTTGCTAAATATGAGCCCACTGTATTTGATTTTTGGCTTGGTCATGAAACTATTGATGTTCTTGCTCTTGCTCTTACAAGAGATTTGAAGCGCTTCGAGGACCCATCCCGGGAGAGCAAACTTTGTCAACCCCAAGCCCTTGCATCAAATGACACGAAGATCGAAGCGCCCAACGTAGTCAACATCGGTTGGTGTGTTGACCGACAAGAACAGAACTACGCTATTCTGGCAGGCACAGTTGCTACCATGAGTGCCATGGGTTGGTATCTCTTGTCAATTCTTAAGAAGTTAGAAGAGATGGTAGACTAAAGGTTGTCAGTCAGGGTAACCCTGGTTTACTTGCGTGTGGATCTAGGATTTCTTTTTGTCTGTTGTGGTGTGATGCCTTTTTGCATATATGAGAATAAATTTATCATGAAACACAAGAGTAAATTTGTCATTAAACATAAGAGTGTTGTGTTGTGATTAGAAACAAGAGCAAATTTGTCATGAAACATAACCATATTTTTAATCTTTAGTAGATCACTTGTGCAGCTTAGAATGCACAGAAGAGTTTAGTAGACAGTTTAGTGTGGGGAGATTTCAAATTGTTTTCTTTTTGTCTATGCAATTGTTTTATGTTGAAAAGACGATTTCTCTAAGAGATTTAAGTCAACTAACTTGGGTTTGTCATTAGGTGACTGCATTTGCTTGCAGCCTGGCAAAGCATAGGAAATCATCAGTTCTGGAAGCCAAAGATGTGTTGCTGGACCTCTCTCTCATGTGCTACAATCAATTTTCTTCTGTGCTTAGAAAATTCAATATTGATTTCTTGCAGAGAGATTGGCATTTGTCCTGTCCTGTTTCTCAAGGAGGATAAGAATCCACAAAGAAATCCTGTAAGATTAAGAAGTACTCTGGATTACTTTGTTTTTTGTGAATTTGCCACAATGTTATGGTTCTTTATCTTTAGTACATCTGCATTTGTGCTATGCACTAAGCCCACTAAACATGGCATTATCCTGACTATTGTAGTGAATTTGTTGAGTTTATCTTTGTGGGCTTTCCAACTTATACAATTGATATAAGTTGCATATTTGTTGAGTTCCTTTATCTTAAGTTTAAACATGTTGCAGTTCAGTGCTTATGCAATTGATGGCCCTGTTCAGTTAAGACAGGTTTTGTTAACTTTTCATTTTTTAATTATTACTTAAAACTATTTTAGTAAGTAATGATTTGTGTATCTGATCAAATATAGCTCAATTGGTGAGAGACAAGCAAACTGGAAGGCCAAAGGGGTTTGGTTTTGTAAAATATTCATCACAAGCAGAGGTAGAGAAAGTTATAAAGGCAATGGATGGAAGGGTACATGCTCTGATCACTCACTATCTTTGCTGTAACTTGCAGATGTTAATTGTTGATATGTTGATACAATGAGAATTTCACAAACTATGGATGTTTAACTGTCATCTTTGTCCAAGAGGAAATTGCGCTGAAATTGCACGATAGAACACAAATTTGTAGCTGTAATTTATCACTGTTGATATTCATTCGTTCTGAACTGACATAGATCAAGAAGTCAAACTTCTATCTTTTCTCTTTTTGCTCTTGGATTTTCCTACTACCCTCTTCTTTTGTCTACAGCTTGTACTTCTTCCATCGTTTTTCCATGCAGAGTCATCCCGCAAGCACATAGAAGAAAATGTTGTAAATTATAGTGTTGTACATTGCAGTCTTTTTTTAAATCCACATATAGGATTGCCCTCGAAATAGGTATTATTTTAAGGTCTGGTTTTTTTCTTACATACCCATGTGTTTTTGGTTGAGGCTTGCTACTTGATTTATTCTTCCTTTTGGGCTTGCTGACAGGGGGGAGATGAAGCTTTTTGCAATCGTGTATGTCGTGTCCTACCTCTCCATAGTGCTTGCACTCATTTCTTCTCTTCCCTTCTTTGATTTGATCAACTATACTTTTGTACCTTCCCCTAGTCCTGCCTTTAGTCTTTGCCCTTTTGTGGATCTAGCAGCATAAGCGATGGTTGTGGCTCTTTTGGTTAATTTTGGTTGTTCTTGATGAGATCGGGTTTTGGCTTCATGAGTTTTTTAGGGCAATTCTTGGTCTTTTGTTGGTGAGGTTTCTCTTTTGCGTTATCAGTGCCTTCTTTATGGCACTTATTTTTGTTTCCATCTTCTCTACCTTATTCATAACATAGTCAAACAAGTCCCACGATTTGAAGCATCCGATGCTATCGAAACCATTTTCCTTAATGATATGTTGAATCTAAACAAGCTATCAGCATCTCTTATTTCCGCTGCCATCTGTTCTGGCTCTCTGTGCTTGACTTGCTAAACCCAAACCTCCATCTTTCCAAGAAATATTTATCCAGTAGTTCTGTGATGTTAAGGCTTATGAGGACCTTTAGTACATACGAGCACAGTATGCCATCCTTCAGGAACATGGCACAGATACAGCTATAGTTTTTCTCAGTTATGTCAATCAACACTACATATGTTCTTCTGTATTCTGGTCTGGGGTGGTTATGTGCCTTATACACCTCATAGGTTTTGTTTTTTTCTCTCTTTCCACCATGTAGAGTGACATTGTGTCCTTGAGTTCATTATGGAACTTGATGAATATTTTTCTATTGTACATCTTCCATGCTTGATCCTCCATCTTGTAACTGGACCAAAGTTGTGGCTTTGTCCTTGATTTGTTATCCTCTTACTCTTCTCTGTCTAGTATTCTGTCCAAAATCCTTTCAAACCCTCTGAAGAAACTCAAGATGTGTTGTGGGCCAACATCATCCTTAAATATCTGTTCATGCCTTCACTCCTAGCAGTTGAGTGGATGAAGGGGTAGAACTCTTTCTTGAAAAACACCGGGACTCATCTATGCCTAGATGAAACACAAATAAATTAGAAGACCGTCTGATAAACGTCTATGTATACATGAGTTATATATGTGTGATAGCTTGACCATAAGGTTACACCTGTTTTTCCCATTTGTGTAATTTTTTTTGTTAGCACTCACCATAATGTTTTCCCTGACCATGGTCAGGCTTGTTAGCACTCATTTTAGCTTAGAATTAAAGTTTTGTATGACTCAGAGATTTAAAGCTTATCCTATCACTGCACACAGCTAAGCTAAGATTCTTTGGGAGTGATTGGTTTTGAGTTAACCATCGTAATGTTTTGTTAGTTCGCTAATTCAAATGTTTTGTTAGTTTGCCTAATTTTTGTTTCTTGAGAGTGGTAGTTTTGTATGCTCTGTTACAATTCTTTTAGAAGCTAAGGTTACTAATCTAATGCTTAACGGCTTGAAACTTTTGACTCGCTTAGTGATACCTTGCCTTTATTTTTGGCATCCATTAGGTAAGTTTTTAGATAGCATAGCAAATATATGATGTGAGTTTGTGGATCGTTGTAGATGAATCCATATATTTTATATGTATTTTCATAAGAGGACCATGATCCATGACTTACAAACTATTTAGTTTTGTTTGTAATCAATGCCAAGATCTTTATTTTGGGACATGTTAGTTTTGTTTGTCATCTCCCAAAAATGTTTTGTTAGGTCACAGCAATAGTTCACTAATTGTTATGTTTTAGTGGTCCCATTAGAATAATAGTTTTGTGTAATTGCTTACATTGTTTGTTTTGTTAGCTCCCCAAAATATTTTATTAGCTTACAGTGTTTGTTTTGTTAGCTCCCTAAAATATTTTGTGTAATTGCTTACATTGTTTGTTTTGTTAGCTTTATGTGCCCACTAATTCTAATGTTTTGTCAGGTAATGCTAGCCCTGCAACCCTGCTGCAACAGAGAGGGTATGATGGTAATGCATATGTTTGTATTTAAATGCATATGTTTTAAAAAGTGCATGAAACTCAACAAGATGCAAGTGGTCGTGTGGATGTGGACATCTCCTTATCGTTTGCAAGAGTTGCTTGTATGGTTTTGTCTGACCTTGTGTCTTGTGGGGGGATGTAGTCGCTATTGGAGCTCTAGCTGAAACTTCAGTCCACTTCAGTCTTTTTCCTAGAAGTGAGGTTGCTCCCTACTTTGCTTTTCCCTTGTTCTGTAGAAAACTAGTAGGCAGTTTTAGCTAATAGTTACACTGAACCTGAACATGTTTATCAAGATGCTTTCTTACCTTTGCTTCATCGCATTTATGTAAGCTTTTAAGAGAATCAATGAGCCTAAAATTAGGAGCTATGTGTTTCCAGTATAAACGTAATCCATGCAACACATTTGAGGTTCTGTTCTGAAGAATCTCTAATCCTGATCTACAATTTCTGATATCTGAAGAGATATTCTTCTTTGCTTTGTATTTCAGCATAGTGAATGTCCTATTCTTGCAAAGAAAATCTTAGAATTACATGGTAATTCTTTCAACTATAGGAGGTATTGACATATGCTACTGCACATTAGTGGTTATCTAACTGCAAAGAATTATGCACTAGATCCTAACGTATCATATTTACCGAGCTATGCTGAGCTGCTAGTGTAGAGTACCTATCCCTAATCCAGTTGTGGAGTTTCTGATATCTAAAGAGAGATTGCTGTTTTTTGTACTCAGCATAGTGAATGCCCTCTTCTTGCAAAGAAAATCTTTAGAATTACATGATAATTCTTTCAGCTATAGGAGGTATTAACATAGATGTTGATGTTACTGCACATTAGTGGTTATCTAACTGCAGTGAAGCTTGTATGTGCTGTTCATTTGTAAGCAGGCACAGAGATCGATCAAATTTGCTAAAATGTATTTCTGGTTGTTTAGGAAAAGAGAACCCATGGAAGAGAAGCAAGTTCTAGATCAAATTTGGGAAGAGAGAACACAACGTTATCTCTTCTCTCTTTTCAAAGAACATTGGGGAAGAAATCGAAATGGAATTGGGGTATTTACCTCTAAAATCCAGCTGTTCCCCCATGATTCCTCCTTCTGCTCTTGTTCTTTTTTCCTTTTGATGTTTGATCTCCAGAGCTTGTTCTCTCTTTTTTGCCCCCTATGCAAGATCAATCTCCACCCTCACGACGCTCTTGGTGCGTGGGCCGTGGGCCCCATAACCTAGAGCTTTTATTATTTCTCATGTGAATTGACGTGTAGATCCATACGACACCTGCTTTTTAGGCCTGACTTGTTGCTCTCAATTGCCCCAAAATGTGTGGCCCATCCGGTACCTTCTTTGGGCCAGACGCAGGCTAGGTGAAAATCAACCGCAGAACAAAAACAGGCTGCACGCCCACTCATTTTTGTGACGGATCCATTACCGCAAAGTTGGATGGCCCATTTTCCTGATTGGAAAACAGGAGGTGAGGTGGGTTTGATCTGAGCTATTTTTTTGATCCAACGGTGGAAAATTTGGATGTTTTTTGAACAAAAAACATCCGGGAGTTCACTAGACAGACCCTTATAAATTTTGTCTTTTTTTGAGCTTTTTTGCCGGTTCTTTGTTTTTCCGTATTCATTTGTGTTGTCTGTAATGAGCTAACATATTTTTTCTATTTTTTAAATTTTTTGAAAATTAATTACGCTAAATAAACCACTTTCAGCTACAGTAAAATTTCAGCCGCTACAGTGCAATTTCAGTTATAAGCTACAGCTTTTCAGCCCAACCGAGCAGGGCATTAAGTTGGGTTGAAAAGTTGTGGCCATGGCCACACCGCATGGTCTAGCTACCAGGTCTAGGCTAGGGTAGCATAGCACTCATCATCGTGTGGTAGTAGCAGAATAGATTACGCGCGTTTACATACAGAGCAAAATAGTAGTATTAGCAGCACTAGGGGCTGATTAATTAATCAATGGCACTGATTCCCCATGTGAAGTTGCCTCTCATCACATGTGTTGCATCATGACATGAGTGCTGGTTAGTAATCTTGTACTAGGTTCCTAGGAAGTTATTCGTTTGCACTTTAACTTATGGCTTATTCTATTTGTTATAATAACCGTCTTTTAAACGGTGTATTTTTTAGGTGAGGTCTACAGATAAATTATAGTACAAACTATACCAAGTTTAGTTGTATCATCTAAAATTGTATATGATTATTTCTCTCTACGTACCGCCTCTCACGAACAACACAGAATTTAAAAATCCGGCCATAAATCATAAGTTATAGTTTAAAAAAATCCACTCATAAGCAGTGTGTTCCATGCATGATGGATCCAGCAAATGTGTGTGTGAGAGAGACAAAGGCTAGCTTCCTTGTGAACCACTCCACTACGTTGACAATTCGACGCAATCTATGGAAGTTAATACTTAGATTCCAAGGCATATTCATTTCGTTCCAATCAATCCAATCCTCAGTTCGATGATGAAGCTTGCAGATTAACCTGACGAAACTTATTGGATTACCAAATGATCTTAAATGAATGAATGAAAGAAAGAAACACGGTGTGCAGTGTCTCGTACATGGGGATTTACCTGTATCACGTGGTGCGTGAACTGTTCATTGAAACAGCAGCGCGTAGCCTGGCAGGAGCCGATGGCACAGTCGAATGTCCCACTGAATTCGTTCGTTCAGTACCGCGAGCACGATCGATCCTGTTCTCCCGCAGCTCGGGTTCGCTAAACGTAGCATGCAACATCGGCCTTGCCTTGGTGTCATACGAGAGATCACAAGTTTGATCGGTTGTTTCTCCGGAGAGCAGTACTTTTACTGTGAGAAAGTTATGGAACAGCCGGGGCAACCGAGTAGTGGGCGGGCGTTGATGGCCACAATGAATGGGGGGAGTGGCCCCAAACATGATGAGATGATGGCGTTGCATTAATAGGTTGTTATTTTAGACTACAGCTTATTAGTATAATAAATAATGATAGTTAAAAACATTAAAACTAAAAGCTAGCTGAAAATTAGAAAAGAATGGGGATTGGATCCTCACGGGTGGTGAGGGCATCAGCCTTCATGTTCGGAGACGCTCCCGCGTTCCGCACCTGTGTTCAGGGATTGTGTGGCATCACATGAACGTCTCGTTCTTTTTAATTTATGCCTTACAATTTTTTAAATAAAAAAATGATTTTTTTGTCGTCATATCGAAGCAGTTTATTTAGATAGCTTTTCAGAAATAGTTTACTGGTTTTTAGTTTATTCGCATGTACCAAAAAGCTAAGGCAGGTGGAAAAGAACGCATCAGCCTTTCAGTGCCATGCTGACGCCGTCAACGGCATGAGATATGAGTGCAGCTGTCTGGCAAAATTATCTGCTTGGCATTTTTTTTTTGGAGACGATCAGTACGGCATGTTGACTCGATAACATGTGCGACCTCTACGAATGTAGGTTCAGATTTCTGAACATCAGATTGCTTCGTCATGGAGTGTAATGTTGGCCAGGGCACCTTGCAAGAATCACGCAGCATATCCATGCAGATCCACAGTACTGCATTGGTACGATTCGTTTTCATGTCTCCTACCTTTCACAGGTCACACACACATACTGCATCTGGATTACCTTATCTACCAACAGCAACAGAGAGTAAATCATTGGCTTGTGCAGTGAAAACTGGGGGGAAAAGGACAGGAAAAGCTGGCATGGTGAAAAGATCAACAGGCCATTCAGCATATCCAGAGGAGGAATAAGTATAACAGCAACAGCAACAAACGTCACTAACACGTAGTCATGTCAACAAATGCTTACACAGGATCATGTCAGAGGCTCAGGGAAGCTTTGACTGAGGCTGCTGCTCAACTCGACTGGGGAATCCAGCCATCGCAATCCATGCGCCAGTCTCGGTACATATTGAACGGATCCTCGCAGGAAAAGGCACAACTATTCACTTGCCTTCTCTGCTTGTATACTTCCTCTACTATAATGTTACGCAATGGGGTACCAGGCGCTGCCCATCCGGAACATTATCGTCTCCAATAAGATTAGAATCTGTACAGACTACCTACCCTTTTACAACAATTCACTGGGGTCAAATGATTATTAAATATCCCTAATTATTTCACTTCCCACAACATCTTTTGTCATCCTTCGAAGCTCCTGGGCACCACTCGGTTACTACAAATATCTATCGGCGTATCAGAAGCTGGACAAGTAGGCTTGGAGAAGCAGGATTCTGATTCAAATCTTGTTCCATCAGGGATGATACTAAGGTGAACTATGTCAATGGCTACAGCTGTCCTCAGAGCTGTAGAACCAAGTCCGGATGCTTTGGATTTGCTAGTTTCCCCCTTGGCGGGGAACCTGACGACTGGACACCAGCATTTAAGCTTGAAGGAGCAGAACTATTCTCGCTTTGTGGCAACGCACCATTTGGATCACGGCCTGCATCTTGTGAGGGATTGGTGGTTGCCTTTCCAACATCTCCATTCTGTGCTGTTTTAACACACTCAGGAGCCAGTGGGTGCCCATGGATATAACCGTTGGCTCCACCATTGACTCCCGAAAACATCCCCAGCACTTGGGCATGTGTCATCTGCATGCCCGATCCAAAGAACCCTTGTGTGGTATACTGGCTAATGGTGTTTGGCACAGCAGTGAAGCCATTGATGTTAGAGTGGATTTCTCGACTACGGCTGTGCTGCTGTAACGGAGGAGTCAGTCCAGTATTACCCACACCATCACAGGACATTTTAACTCCATTTTCATATTTGGGTACTTTACTGGAAAATTCAGAGTTCTTGTCAATGCCTGCAGATGTGGACGCCACTGGCTGGTTTTTAGCTACATGCCCTTTGCCAATTGCATCCCCATTTGAAGACAGTCCAGAACTCCGACGTAGTTCATCGCTTTTGGATGTCATATTGCAAGATGGAATTCTGGACTCGGCGCACGGATCAGTGAATTGGGGAGTTTGAAGCCACTGAGAGTTTTGAGGTGGCTCACCATCTACAACCCATCCTGGGCCAAAGTTTGTCCCAGGAGGCAATACCCGTCTGATACACTTTGCTGCCATATCCCAGCCAATGGGACCAAGTTTTGTTGCGAACCGTGCCAAGCTCCTAGCATATGCATGTTGTTGCTGAAGCCCAACCTGTTTCCATTTTGAAAAGAATTCAGCATAAAAATATTAATGTGCCAATTAATCATTTTTATTCTAATGCGCTCTAGTTTGAAACAATTTCATGTCAAGTTGTAGTTGCAAATGTTCAACTACAGTTAAGTCGGCAAGCTTTATAAATTATAAGTCAAGATATAGAATTCAAAATCAGCAAATTGTTCAGGATGAAATATATCTGATCAGAATGTGCTTACTGGCACTAGTAGTTTCCTCTCACAATCAAGGGCAGAAAACAGAGCACTATTACGCGAGTATTGCTGATCATATGTACTCCGACGATCATCATCTAAACTAGTACTAATAGACTTCTTTCCATACTTCGAAGGCCCTGCACAATAGAAGCAACATACGCCATGTTTACGCTCCATAAGTACAGCACTGTACAGTACATGAGCAGTTGGCACTAAGAAAAACTAACCTGAGTAATCACCCATTTTATCTGTTCTTTTACCACTAAACGAACCAGGTGTGTTGTGGTGAAGGATGGATGCATCTCTTGTTGAGATGTTTGTATTTCCACTTCTATCTCCAGTCAATCTTTTTCTTGTTTCAGCATTATCTGCAGATTTGCTTGTTTTTACATTGGATAAATCTGGTGACACATCACCATCAACCTTCTCAACTGTTTTCTTCACATATTTTGGTGGCCTGCCTCTTCGAGGCACTGTCTTGGGTTGTTGTTCTTCACCATCACTAGCTTGCCTCAAGTTCTCAAAATCCTTTTTGGCAAGAGCTTCAATAGATCGTGCCTAAGGAGATGAGTGAACATTTCAGGTAAGTGGAAGCTAAGAAGACTATCTGGGCAAGTTAACATGCATAACAAAATAGTCTAACAAGAAAAAGAACAGAACAGACTATTTCTGTGGATGTACCAGTCTTTTTTTTTTTTGCATTGCAGTATATACAATGTCTTCTATTTATATAAATGTATCAGTTTCTTCTGCGTATGTACAATATCTTCTATATTACTCCCTCCAGTCACAAAAGAGTGATGTTTTAGACATTGGCACAGTCTCCAAAACCCAGCTTTGACCACTGATTTCTATTGTAATATAGTTATAAAATCTAATAATATTATAATATTATTAAAGTACTTTTCGAGACAAATCTATACATACTATTTTCCTATGCCAAATCTAAATATTCGTAGAAATATTGATAAAAAATTTGCACAGTTTGACTGCACGCATCCCAAAACGTCACTCTTTCGTGACTGGAGAGAGTAAAATGTCTTGATGAAGGAAATATGCTGCAAAAAATAGCAAACTTGAGGTTCTGTATGTATAGAAATTAACTGCAGAAGATCAGGTGAACTTTCAATGTCCAATAGTTAAAAGGAAAATCAAAATTAATATATCAAAGGAACAAACGTGCTAGGAAGTAGTATTACATAATCTTGTGTTTTACTTAAAATATCAATTATGTTCATTAACAAAGCTAACTACAACAACACAATATAAGAACAAAAGGTAGCACACGCCATTTGTGAAACAGTGCGCAAATTTACATGGCAGTTCCCAAAGAACTGCACCAAGCATAAGAAATTTGCGAGACTCATGTGTAACCTACATATTCCCAAGCACATGTATTGCAGCATATGTGGTCCAGATAATACAGCAGTATGTGGCCAAACGATTGCATAATCTTATTACAAACAGCACATGCATAACAGCATAGTAAAACAAATACCTGCCGATAGTAGATTGTGTCGTCTGAATTGTAGGACATGGCATTTGATGTAAGTAGAAATACATCATTCTGCACAGAAAAAAAAAGATAAGATATTAAGGGAAGATCCGTGCTACGGAAGCAATGTATTACTCCATCATGATTTGCTGCATGCCTTACAACAACTAATTAATCTCCCATTCCCATACAACAAATATAAGCATGAAAATTCTCGACAGTGTTGCTGTTCAAAATTAAACATATCAACTTTCAAAATACAATGTCCGACACAAAAATGAAATCTCAAAGAAAAACATATCTACAACATGCCCAGATTCTTTGATCTGATGCAGTATTTAGATTTTGGAGACTGTAATTCAGCAAAGCAATACACCATTCGGTGCAACCTGAACAACGGATGGAATTGGAGTTCACTTGAACAAAAAAATTCATATCAGCTGAATGGAGGATATCAGGATTCAGGAATGGATAAGATTAACATATGCAAGAAGTACGGTGTCACTGTGGAGTATGGATTATACACATTGTTGAGATACTGAGATTTTCAAGTGGGCAACTTGAGTAGGCATAACCATCAGTTTTTAGAATTATTCTTCACACAGATCTGGATAGACTTCCCCATAAAACTTCAGCTGGAAAGAATTGAATGAAGCTTCCACTGTGTTGGGCAGATTGATCATGCATAAAACACTATATCACTATAGACCACAAAGTACGAGCTTATTGAATCACTACAACATTGGAGCTGAAATAAGAGTAAATCTTGAACAAGTTCATTGGATTTTCTCTCAGCTACAGTACAAAACAATCATTAAATAGCAACCTAAGAAATCTCTACAGTAACCCCCAAGTGAGGCATTAACTCATATAAAACGATCCCTATTTTGGTCCCAGGTAGGAAAAAGGATATAAGCAAAAGCAACATGCAGACGACTCAAATGTATCTTAGAAAGCACACAAGTAAACAAAACCAGCAAGCAATATGAGGTTCATCACAAATGATTTCTGAAAGATTAGACAGGTTAAACAGTAGGCCTTGAAATTGTCTATACATTGGTGGATTACAAGCAAGAGGAAAGAAAAAATAACAAAGCTAGGCTCAAGACCTTCGATTGTACAAGAAAACAACAGAGCTACACTCTAAACCGATGAAGTGACCCAGAGAAAAAAAAATGCAGCATAGAAGAGGAGAAAGAAGCAAACATCTGCATTGCAAGTGAATCAAAAGAGAGCCAGTACCACAAACAACAGGCAGAGAGCCAGCAACAGAAACTACAGGCAGCATACCTCGAACTGCTCTAAGTTGGCATACGAGTCGTTCAACAGCTTCTCGCGGATCGTCGAGAAGTCCATAGGATGCTCGATAATCTCATGGTAATCCGGAAGCTGCAGGCACACACAACATACACAACAACACGCGGGTATCAGCACCAGCACTCCAATCTCAGAACACAGCAGAGCTTGAGCTAGATTGCTCACCTCCTCCGAGTCGACGGGCTCCGAGAAAACTCCATAAGTATCCTTCCTGGGAGTAGTGCAAGGTAGAGAGAGACGCACACACAAACACATAGTTGAAGCAATCAGAGGCAAGGCCGAGGCTCTTATTGGAGGGAAACTACATCAGGATGGGGCCGGGGCACTCACTTCTGGAGCCTGTCGAGGATGAAGAGCAGCAACTTTTTGTCCGGGAGGGGCGTCCCAGTGGGCCCGCCATCCGACGCAGCGCCCCCTGCTCCCACAAGCAAGCAGCGCAAGGAACGTTAGCACAGGAAAAAAAATTCAAATTCTTTAACCACTTCAACACTAATGCTTGCTTCCCTCCAAGCCTCACCTTTCCCCGTCGCTTTCGCCGCATCCTCCTCCTCCCCCGCCTCCTCCTGCAGCAGCGAAGAACAACGATTAGGGTTGGAATTCGCCATAAAAATTGCAATCTTGCGCGAAGATGGTGGCTTGGAAACGTCAGCCTTTTCACCACCGAATGGGAATTGCAGCAAAAATCTTGTCTTTGCACGATAAAACGACGACCTTTCCTGCTTTTTCCACTCCCGACAGTGATTGCAACCCGTTAATCAGAGAAAAAAAGCGGTCAAATCCGTCAAAAACTTGTCAGATCCGCGTGCTGTTCCCTTCAAAGGAAAGGATTAACGCGCTGACGAGGTCAAGATCCCTAGACCCGGACAGACTCCAGGGGAAACCCAAAAGAAAAAATCCAGACCCGCCCAGAAAAACAACGCTCTCCAAGAAGCTAAAAAGCCCCAACCGCCACTCCCACAGTCGCACTGATCTATCCTCCCGCCAACTTGCCAAACTCGCAGATCCAACCACTACGGCTCCTTATCGCCGCGTGTTCCGCGGCCAAAACCCCGTCCTGGAGCCCCAAAACCTCGGAAATTTCGAAATTTTGGCGCGAGGGAGGAGGAACTCCGACCTCGGCGCCGCCGGAGAGGACGCTCTTGAGCCGCTTCTGCCGCCGCCGCCCGCTCCCGCTCGCGTTGTCGTCGTCGGAGGGGTTGGGGTCCCGGCGGGAGGGGGAGGGAGCGGGGCTAGGGTTCTGGGCCTGGAGGCGGAGGCTGCGGCGCTGGAGGTCGAGGAGGGACGGGCGGCCCTTCTTCTTGCGCCGGCGAGGCGGGGATGGGGTTTCCGCGGGGGGCGGAGGCGCAGGCGCAGGCTTGCGGGTCTTCGCCATCGGAGGCCGCAACGGCGGCGGCGGCGAGGTGGGGAGGGGGAGGTGGTGGTAGTGTGATGGCCTGCCTGGGAACGGGTCGGGGTGCGAGCGGCTTTGCGTGCGTTTGGTATTTTTCTTGGGGCCTTCCGGTTGCGCCAGGGTCATTCGGCTTGGAAGGCCTATAGCCCTATGACAAGTGGGGCAGGGAGGTAGCTGGTCCACATGGAAGCGTGACAGGCTTGAGTCCTCTGTGTTATCGGTTTCGGACCGGCCGGCCTCGGGCGCGTTTGGTGGGGGTGGGGTGGTGCGCGTGTGTCGTGGGCGGAGCTCAGCTGATTGGTGGGTGTTCCCGGGGCCGAGTGGGTAGTTGTTTTATGCAGTAAGGTGTGTGCGTTGCAACGGACTAAAAAAAAAGAAGTTTTTACTATGTGGTCCGCGCCTTTTTTTTTCTTTTGCAACTTTAGTCTCTTGAGAATTTTTTTTGTAAATTTAGGGAGTGTTTGGTTGCCAGCCGCAGTTTACCACACCTAAGGTTAGGCAAGTTTGATCAACTTTGGGAGCTGTTTGGTTGCAACCACAGTTATGGCAAGACTCCCTTCCAGCAAACTAGGTCCCACGCGTCAATGACTCAAAAAAGTGTGGCAAGATTCCCTTAGGCTTGCTAAGGTGTGGCAAAGAATTTGAGCACCTCAACTTAGGCAAGTGTGGCAATTTTTGTTGGTAAAATGTGGCTAGCAACCAAACAGCCAATTAGCCTTTTCCTGAGTACAGCGTGGTAACTCTAAATCTGTGGAACTATAGCACGGCTTTTCTACTGTAGTTATAGTACACCACTGCGCGGTAATGACATTTTTCGCACTCTCCTAGCGTGGAATTTAAAAAATTGCGCTACAGTATCGCAGTAATAGAGTTTCCACGCTCCCTGGGGAAGATTTGTCATGTGTCGGCCTCCCGTAATTTTGCGCTCGGGGAGGGGGCTAGATTTATAAGAGATACGAAGGGGGCTAAAGCAGCAAAAAAAATAGCACCCAGGGGCCAATTTAGCAAAGATTTGAAAAAGAAGAAGGACTGCGTAAAAAGGTCAAAAATGTTGTTGTGATGAATTATTATCATTTTGGAGGAGCAAAAATTTAGAATTTACAAATTTTTTGGACAATTTGCATAAATAGATGATTTTGGAAAATTTAAATCATGGGATGATTTGATTTGATCTATATCAATGCATATGTGTTGCATGATGCATGTTACAGCTAATGTGAAGTTATGAAAAACTTGTACCCGAAAATGATTTCTTGATATTTGAATGTGCAGGGTCACTTAGAGTCAACCATCGTCAACAACAAGGATCAGAGCTGCGCTCGTGAAGGAGCCAAGGCCCAGAACTATCAAGCATACCGTGTGAGTTAGCTAAGCTCAAGTATGGCGCAAGGAAGCGAGAAATGTTGAAGAAAAGTTCGAGCGACGGGTTGCATCATATGACTTGGTGTAAGTTCAAGCTTCATTATGTTAGTTTTGGTGATAATGATAAATATAATTGTGAGACTAACTTATTTATCAACTATGATTTTACCTATTCTCATTTGGATGTGATTAATGACAAATGGTTTTAGATATAATGATAAATGCAATGGTGATACTAACATGTTTTGATTATGATATTACATAGTCTCATTTGGATGAAAAAGGTGAAAACCATAAGAGGTATGCATTCGACATCACATTCTTACATCTTATTGCATTCCTCAGATTTAAAATATAGATCGAACTTCACCAAATATCCTAACTTGAATATGTGCATATGTGTTCATTATACATTCCTGTATGCACATATTTAGAGATAGTCTACTCTATGTTTTGTGGTTTCATTAGTATTGATCCATATTTCTTTTCCATGTGGTAAGGATCTTTATTTTGAAATGTATCCTTTAAGTATATATAACTTGTGTAGTTAATATATACTCATAATCAGGTTGTCATTTAGTTCCTCCATTATGTGTTAATGGTTGGATGATTAATGACAACTGGATGAGTAAATTTTGCTAGCAATTAATCCTAAAGATAAACACTCACACTCTAATGAGCTAATTGTTTAAGAAGCTCAATCTAAAGTATACAATTGTTGTGTATATGTTGTATACTCGCAAATCAATCTTTATCTCATTATTGGTGGCTGGAAGATCTGTGTGGTCGAGAACCAACGTGATCGAATCAATAAGGTCAAAGATCGACGTGGTCAAACCAGCATGGTCGAAGATCGACGTGGTCGATGACCTATGTAGTCAAAGATCGACGTGGTTGAACCAGCATGGTCGGAACCTACATGTTCAAAACCTGTGTGATCGAAACTAACATGGTCGAAACCAATGTGGTAGAAATCTGTGTGGTCGAAACCAACGGGGTCGAATTGGCAGGATTGATACAACATGGTCGAAGATCGACGTGGTGGTTGGAGATCTGTGTGATCAAAGTTTGACGTAGTCAAAGATTGACATGGTCAAGACCTAAGTGGTCGAAATCAACATGGTCGGAGATCAGCGTGATCGAACCAAATAATGTAGTCGAAGACCAGCGTGGTGGGAGACCTGAGTGGTCGAACCATCTAACGTGATCGAGGACTAGTGTAGTCAACGATCGGTAGTACCGGCTCTGTGTGAGCGGGCCGAACGGCTTGCGATACTTTCGGCTCTGTATGTATGGTACTTCCGAAGTTCAGAACGATCACTTGTGTATCTGTACGTTTTTCCCAGAGAGACACCTTTTGGGAGTCTTCTCATCCCCCGTGGAAATCGGTAGTTCCGCACGTGTGGAGCGGAACTTCCGATGATCGACGGTACCTAACTTTGTGTGATGGTACTACCGGATTTACTAAGTAACAGCTAGTTTTCTGATGTTGCAAAGGGGAGTGGAACTACCAGCCTTATAATGGCAGTACTTCCGAAAATCCTGTTTTCTGTCCTCAACGGTTAGTTTCGATGTGTGGGATATATATACTCTCTTGTGGTCAATTGGAGTAAAACTTTTGGCACTCTATTTCACTCTGTTCCTCCTTTCAATTGTGCATGTGTTACCTCTTGTGAGCAAGGAGGATGACTCTAGATTGCATGTGTTGCATCTAAAGGTGGATTTCATATCCACTTGAGCTTGTGCATTCATTGCACATGGTGAGAGTTAAATAAGGGGCTTGACTTGTTACTCTTGGAGTTTGTCGATTCCTAAACGGCATTTGAGGTGTCGTGCGTGGTGATCTTCTCAAAGAAGATTGCGAGAAGACCCAGCAAAGTGTGAAGGTTGGGGCTTACCTATCCGGAGTGGAAAAGAGCTACCACTAGTAGATTTGAGATGGAAGGCTTAATTCGTAGAGCCGGTCTAATTCATTTAGGCTAACATCACGGTAAAAAGGAACCATGTATTTGTGGTTTGTTTCCTTATATTCAATTTACATTCAATCAATTTACATTTATATATTTAAATTGATTACTTTTCCCCATAGGATTGTAAACCTTGACATAGACTTAATTTGTTGGTGCACTCAGGTGAACCTTGTTGATTTAGACTTTATTTATGCTAAACCAAATTGAGTTAAGTTTCCACAATGTATACTTGATTTTAGCCAAATAAAGAGAATTGATAATTGAATAGAGATTTTTTAATCCGCCTTTTCACCCCCTCTAGTCGGTCTCCTTGATCTTAGACTTAGTTGGTCCAAGTTAGGTGTAGTCCGGTAGAATCGAAATGAGAGAGACTTTCTAACGCACGACAAGTCAGTGACGCACTTACACGTGGCAAGTATGGCGATTATTTACAATGAAAGATGAAGACCAGGTCAAGAAATGGTATTTTAATAAGTCGACCAAAATATCATGAACTACCTTAGATAAAAACCACGAAGATTGAGAGAGTGGTTTAAGTCAAGAAGAAGCTAAGGAGATCAAGTTAGATGAAGGCTAAGAACTTAATGGATTTAGGCTTATACAGTTTGAAAAAGCATGCATAAGTGTAGGGGTTATCGAGTTTCCCCTAAATGTGCTAAGTGGATAGTGTCCACTGAGGGTTGATGAGGATGGTTGGCCTATCTATTTAACTGGTAGGGATAAAGACTTGCTAGTTATTGTGACCAAGTGTTCTAGGGTTAGGGTTTGAGAGAAGTTGGGTGTTGTGATATACTCTCTTGTCTTCCAAGTGGAGTGGTTATAAAACCTTCATTCTCAAGTAAAATATATCAATCTTTGTTCATATCTATGCATCCATCTTATGTTGATTGATTTGCTCTTGATTTGTTTGATTTTTGCTCTTCTCTTTTCTTTTTGATCTTATTGTGCCAAGAACGTGTAAGAGATGAAGATAACCTCTGTAAATAAATCTTCATCCATCTAGACACTTGGTTTGCAGGTAGAGCTGTAAACGAGCCGAGCTCGAGCGAACTTGGCCTTCCAGGCTCGAGTTCGGTAGAAGCTCGAGCCAAACTCGAGTTGGGGTCCGAGCCTGGACTTGGGCTCGAGCTCAGCTTGGCATAAGCTCGAGGAGGCTCGAGCTCGGCTTGTTGAAGCTCGACAATAATTAAAATAATTTATTATGCACTATGTTTCAATATTAAGAAAATTTTGAGTTTGAGCTCAGTTTTAGTAAGTTGGACAACAGTTAAAATAATTCAAACATATACTAATTTTCAACAATAAGAAATGCTCGAACTCGAATTCGGCTCGAGTAAGCTCGGTAAGAGTTACTATGTGTCCCTATTTAAGCTCGAATTGAGGCTCGCGAACTATTTGAGCTCGGCTCAACGAAACTCGCGAGCTCGAGATCAAGCTCAAGTTCGGCTCGTTTAAGTTCGAATCGAGCTCTAATCAAACCTAAAACGAACCGAACTTGAATAGTTCGCGAGTTTCGAGCTTTTTTTACAGCCTTATTTGTAGGTTCACGAATAAACTCGGTTTTTACTCTTTTTAGGCTTTTCGAGTGATTTCTTTATCCAACTGTTTTTACCCTAATTTCTTTGGTATTTTAACTTGTTGTGATATATAGGAATACATCTAAAGCCATCTTAGATATCATTCACCCACAAAAGCAAGCAACGTCAAAAAGGCTAGGCGCTAGTCGGGCGGTAGACCGGCACCTAGCGCATAATCGCCGACTAGGTGGGAAAAATCGGCTAGGCAAACAAGGTGAGAGGGTGGTGTATAGCGCCTAGGCGGGTTAGGCGACCGCCGTGGAGAACAGAGTGAGCAAGTCATATTCATCATTTTTGGTTTTTTGATCGGTTTTGATGCAACATTCTTTCAAACGACAAAGATCAGAACTGTGGCAATAATTTTCTCGATTGTTGATTAGAATAGATTTCTGACATCCTAGAGAAGGGGTATATCAAATTTTAAGTGATCTAGAGCTATGATTTGAGTGTGAGTTTAATCTTATGTTTTGATCGGATTTTGAGGTAGTAAAATTTCACGGACCAAAAGATCACAATAGGTTATAATTCTCTTAAGTTTCGAAAGGACAGAATCTTTTGGTTTCTCCGAATGGAAACAAAACAGGAACCAGCATGAATACGCCTACTAACGCAGCCCGGTCTATTACCTACACGTGAGCGTTGGTCCAAGCCCATCCGGACTGAGAACACCAAGCCCATACGAGAAGCTTTCCGCCTTCACGTGACAGTCACGTAAACAAACTGAGTCACTATGTTCGTTCACGACTCACGAGGGTTGTTTACACATTCCATGTTCGCCTCCTGTTGCTCTTTGAGGCCGTGTCGTCTGGGGCGTGGGGCAGAAGTTGCAGGGCGGCGCCACCTGCCTCCACGCCCTCGCCGCGGCGGCCGCCGCCGCCTGCCTCGCTGACCCCGATGGCCGCCGCGCCGTCGAGGTGCCTCCTCGTCACCGGAGCACCAGTAAGCAAACCCCCACCCTCCTCCCCCAACAATCGCCTCACCACGGCCTCGGCCGCCGCTACTCGCAGGGCGTGGGGAAGACGACGCTGGTCACGCGGGTGTTCGAAGCCCTCAGGGAAGCCCACCCTCACCTCACCATTCGCGGCTTCTACACCAGTACTGGCTTATACTTGCCTTTTCAAACTCTGATCCATTCGCCTGTGCAGTTCGCGACCGGCATTTTCAATCCTTTTCGTGTTATCTATTTATAGGGGAGGTGAGGGAGAGTGGGGAGAGGGTCGGGTTCGAGGTCGTCACGCTCGATGGGCGAAGCGGGCCTTTCGCCTCCTCTAAGATCTCCAGGTAGGGTTCAGTTTGCTACTATGCTTGGTTTAACTTCCTTGTTTAGCATCTCTACAACTAGACACTTGAATGAAGTGCATTTGGGTGGATATATTGTGAAAAGATTAGGTGTTCGAAATTCTGTGTGCCACTTCCTACTCGTGCTGCAGTACAATGTAAATTATACTATTTTGTGAATAGTTGAGTCATGGTTAAAGCGCTGCAATAATGCATCGCTGCATGTGTATCAAATAGCCCTTATACCATATTGTCTAGATTCAGGCAGCTCACCTGCAGTTCTAGTTAAAATCCATGGCAATGTTGAATGGAGGTCCCTCTCTAGGTGATGTAACTTTGTTGCAAATTTTGTTACACCTGCTTACTTTTGGAGTGCCAGTGATGGGAGAATGCCGCCCCTCTGCTGGTACCCACCTTGTCAGGCCACTTGTCCATATATCAGATCACATAAAACAGTTAAGAAACTTTCAGTTATCGACTGAACTTGGATTATGTTGACTGATGAATCATTGAGATATTATGGGAATTGATCTAACTAGAAAACTGGATTAAAGTTTCATACTAAATGTTAGTTGCTTGTGAGAGAGGTACACTTCTCAGCTCCATCATATTTGTGGGACTTGTTAGTGTCACTGTCAGTCATTTGAAGCACCATGAAAAATCCGACACTTCTCCTTTTAATGCACTTCTGCCCTGCGGAATACAAATTAGTTAGAATATGACAGCTTAAGGAGGTACTACTTTGACCTGCTGTTGCTTCTTTGCCTGTCTGATATTCTGGACGATAGTGCTTAGTTGCTAGTCAAGTTCAGTAACGAGATTTGACCTATGGCCTCCATTAGATACTTCTTAGATTTAAATGTCTTGTTAATCCAATCTTAGTGTAGTTTATTGAATTCTTTTAGCCTAGAGCCTTTCATGCCATCTAAGTTTGTGGTTTCATGCAGCCCTGAATCTGTTAGATGGCATACTGTTGGGAAGTACAAAGTAGATGTAGCAACTTTGGAATCGCTAGCGTTGCCTGAGTTACAGGGAAGCAGTTCTGAGCTCTCAAATCTCAAGGGTCATATTTCAAATGCTAAGCTTCAAAAGAGGGATGCATGTTACTAATTAGCTCATATATACTGGACATGTGAATGTTAGTTGTACGATTATCATAGTAGTCTATTGGACCGCTATTTTCTATCTGAATTGGAGGTAACAACTTCATGTTTCTTGTTGATGTATCAGGTCAAAGAAGACACGGATCTCTTCATCATTGATGAAGTGGGTAAAATGGAGTTGTTCCAGTTATTGAGTCCAACATCCCAGTGCTGGCCACCATACCAATACCAAGATATGGCCGAGACATTCCTGGAGGTACCATCTTTTCCTAGTTGGCAGCTTGACAGATGTTACTGATTACTAAATTTTACATGATCTTGTATAATTATCATTTCCTTAATTGCCTTTTAACAACCAGCTCAGCCATAGGTATTTGACGAAGTTGCATGCAAGTACATTTTTTGTAAGCTGGCCGCATTCTATCCAAATATGCTATGTTATACATCCATGAAATTAAAAAATATCTCCAGCACTGAAACAAGGCATGTTTTACAATTCCACACTCTTCTTCAAATGTACTCATGGGTCATTATTCTGACCATGTTTTTCCCTTGTATCCTGACTAAATATTGCCCCCAAAAAAGCTGTTGCAAGGTTGAGGAATCATCCTGGAGCTGTTGTTTTCACCTTAAATACTGGTAACAGGGATACCAGGAGACAGGGTATCTACAACCAGTTGAGCAGTTTGTTGCAGAAGAGGTGATTTGCTACCCCCTAATTATGATGATTTGTTAGTATTACATAACGCACAAAACTACATCTTTCTTTTGCGAAAAAATGTAGAAGTTTTATTTTTAGTAATTGCCCCATAAACCAATAGCCTGTAACAGAGCATCTGGTCAAGTCTGCAAGTTGTGTACCTAAATTATCTTTTATGAGTTGACCGACCATGGAAAGACAGTGAGCAAATTATGATCATGTATGCTACTGGTTAAATCTAAATATATAATAAGTACATTATTTACTTTTCGTTAGTTTTGTGTGGTTCTTTAATCATGTATTCACATCCATTGGGTTAAGTATTTATAATCACAAGTTCGCAACAGCTATAGCTTGTGATGAAGCATTTAACAAGTAGCGACCTCTGCAACAAGCATCACATGCTCTGCACAACAGATTTGCTTATAGGCCATCATTGCTTGCATATATTGGGCCCATGATAACTCCAGCTTGGTTTTGTTAACCCCATTGTACACTTCACATCATTGGGGAATTGCTTGCTATTATTTAGTTATTGCTGTTGTTTTTACTCTTGTTTTGTCAGTGAAAGATGGCCAAGTAGCCGAAATGACTACCAAGATGAATAGTAAAAATGCACATGACATAACTTGATAGAGATACTTCAAAGCATATGCCTACCCAAGAACTTGTGGCTTCTCCTGGTCAGAGTATATGAACACCAATGGTAATGACTAATTGAATCGCAAATCATGTGAGATGGTTTAGTTCAAGACATAATGTAGTCTTGTGGGTGGCGGCGCATTTGATTCTTTTCAAGCATTAGTTGGATCAAAGACTAGCCAATCAGTATAACCCCATTCTAAAAGACAGAAGTTTTAGTTCACAACCAAAGTAAATCTGATTCTAAATTCCGTGATATCTTTTCTGATCCTGGAGTGCAGTACACGCAGACCCCTGCCTATGCATCACAAAAATAATAATAAAAAGAGAATGGTAGCCCAATTTTATATACCAAAAATCCAGCAGTAGCAGCTATGCATAATGATCACACCTATTAATAAAAGAGTAGAAATTGGTATACTTCTCAACCTCATAATAAGATGCATGTAAAAGCCATGCATATGTGACAGTCTGACAGGACAAAGATGGGTTCTTTCTCCTACCTCTGCAATTCTTCTAGCATTTTGGACCACTGCTGTTAAGACGCCTCCTAATGCACTAGGGCTTATCCGTGAAGCAGGCGACAACTTCACGACACATGTTCCTGTGGGGGCTCTTGATCTGAATGATCACAGGGAATTTTCACCCAAAGATGCACAAGCTTTTCATTGCGATGCGCACAGAATTAAAGTGCAGTGTACTGATAATGGCACCCCTTTACAACCCACTGAGCGCCATTTCTCCTTTAAGCCCTTTCAGAAAGATGCCATGAAATGCCAGTGCTCTTGTGTTTTGGTTATATTAGCAAATGGCAAATGAGCCAAGGACCATCTGCACAGAGTTTTTGAGTTTTAACAATTGAAAGCTCCTTTACACTTGTTGACAATGTTTTTGAAGGCAGAAAGTGCACGAAAATATCTCAGGAGATGCGGCGGTCCGTTTTATCTGTAAGATATGTGCTTCAGCATGCAAAATATGCATATGCAGAGTTGCAGACTGAATACTGTGCAATACATGTAAGATGGATCTGGAAAAAGTGAAGAATTTTAAGGACAAATGCATGCAGGTTTGTTGAGCCCATTAGCCTATTTAATAATTAAGAAATTCACATCTAGTAGCCTTGAATTGAGTATGAATAGTCATTTGAGATGGTCAAAACAATTTTCAACTGACAAACTCATAAATAGTTGCCTATTCTTGTGCACAAATGTGTTTGGTCTGTAATGTTCGTACTGTTCTGCTTTTGAGAAAATGTTGTTGAACAATAATTATCTTAGGCTTTCTGAGTCGACAGCCCAGCGACTACCTTATTGCCCTTCGCTTTAAGCAGTGTGGCGAGGAACTGAATGGTATTGATTCGATGGGAGCCCCACCATGTGATCTCTTCATCGAGGGTCACCGGTTAACTAGTTTAACTCCCTGATATGATTTTTCTTCTCCTTTGCATGTCTAGTTTAGTAATGAGGAATGATGGTTGTGCATGCATGCACGCCAATTCATAAACCCCAACCAAACTTAAGAACAGAAGAGAGGTTTGATCTCCCTACCGAAAGCACCCTGTCTTCTGTGTTCTATAGGCACGGTTTTTGGTTGATGTCATTGAAAAAATCCAACATAAAGCAAGTATTCCTTCAATAAGCTGTGCCCCCTCTGCTGTTCATCTTAAATCAGCAAGCTCCATCTCTGAACCTGACATCTCTCTGATGAAGATAATTCATGCATTACTGCATGTTTCAATAATCTCCTATTCTGCATGCCATTTCCTAATCCCTTTTCCCAATAATAGAATTCCTTAAAGCTGGGAGGATTGGAGCTCTCCTAGGCCATCCACGTCATTTGTTTTACAGAAAGGCCCTTCAGGTTTCCTGAAAACGTGACGACGCCCTTCGTTCGCTGCTGTCCATCTGATCACCCCACCGGTGAGATCCGCCTATCCTCCTAGCCCATCGACATCACTCGTCTTGCAAAAGAGCCCTTCGGGTTGTCCGAAATCATGCTGATGCTCTTCGTTCACTGTTGTCTGTCTGGTCGCCCCACCGGCGAGATCCAGTTGTCCACCTCCGTGCCGCGCAGCCGCCCACATCCGTGTTCTCGCAAATCTTCATGTCGTTTTCCTCGTGGTGCATTGCAACTAGCTTTTCCGTAGCTGCGCCGCGTCCTCCTCAGTCCCTCCCCCAGACCTACTCCTCCTGCTCTCCAGCGGCGTTGTTTGCTCCACCTCCGCCGGTCGAGCTCCTCCCCCTTCCTCCTTCACGCGCCTTCTGGTTTCCATTTGAGGTTCTCGAGAAGATCTTGCTCCGCCTCCACCGATCGAGTTCCTCTTCCTTCCTCCTTCGTGTGCCTTCTGGTTTTTGTTGGCGGTTGTCGAAAAGACCTATATAGGTTCGTGGCTCAGTCCATCCCCCAGATATACTCCTCCTGCTCTCCAGCGATGTCATTTGCTCCACCTCCGCCGGTCAAGCTCCTCCCCCTTACTCCTCCGTGTGTCTTACGGTTTTCGTTGGAGGTTCTCGACAAGACCTTGCTCTACCTTTGCCGGTCGAGCTCCTCCCCCTTCCTCCTTTGCATGCCTTTCGGTTTCCGTTGGAGGTTGTCAAGATGACCTATACAGGTTTGCGGCTCAGTCCCTCCCCCAGATCTACTCCTCTTGCTCTCCAGCGACGTCGTTTACCTTCCTCCTTTGTGCTGCCGCCATCACTACCATACAACGAGCTAATGGTGGCCTCTCCTGGTTCAGATTATGTTACATAATTGGTCAAAGAGTAGTACCATTCTCATCGATTGCATTTAGACTCAGTTATTTGCCTCCTTTTGTTGTGCTTTCTTGGTCGGGTTCTTAGGTTCTTGACCTTTGGGTTGGGTTCTTCATTTGTGTTCTCGGTCTGTTTGTTCGATTGTGAGTTTCTCCTCGTTCGCGAATCTTTATGCTGATCGTTCTGTTTTTGGGCTGAAAAATCCACAGCGGCAAAATATGTGATGCAGCAACTAACGATTCTTAATGCATTCTCCTGAATTGCATCTATCGTACTCTTCATTTATTTTGTACGTTGTGGCAAATTTCAGCGCTTCCTGTTGTGGGCCGTGTCTCTTCCACCACGGCGCTTCGATCATACCGCTTTGCCATGGCGCTTCGATCATGCCGCTTCGCCCATGGCTTTGACCACGATTTTGAGTTCTACAACCCCTTTCCTCCTCCCCACCGCCCCTATCTTCTTCGCTGCCCACACCGCCAGACCTCATCCCTCGCCCCCCCGACACGCTCGCCGATGGTCCTCGCCCATGGTGGCCTTCTCTCTCCTGCTTGTTCCCACCCAGGCGCCGCCGCCCTCACCCTGCTCAAGGCGCCACTGACCCCACCCCTCTTCCTGTCGGCCTTGCCTTCCCCTTCTTCCCACGCCCCCTATCGACCACTCCCCCCTCGCTCTTGGAGATCCCTTGCTAATCCACATGCTTGCGTATATGTGGCTTTGGGGTAAAAATCTAGGTTTGAGTTCTAACGAGATCATGTAAGACTATCTTAAAGTAATGCTCTCTTCCGGAAGAGGTCAACATAAATATTCAACAACCTCATTGGTCTTGAAATTAGAGCTTTGCTTTCTACTTCATCGCTGAATAAGATTAGCCTTGTGCTGACCACCATGTGCCGATCATGTTGTGTCGACCATCGTGGTCTAACTCACGTGGTTGTTACGTCCACGGGAGGTTCACCACGACCGGCCATGCTCAACCTGCTCGTGGTTGACCACGTTGTGGCGAGTACGTTGTGTTGACGTCGACCACATTCTGCCGACCACGCTGTTTTGACCACGTTTTATCAACCACGATGTGTCGGCCACGTTTTGTCGACCACGATGCTTCGACCACGATGGAACGACCACGTTCTGTCAACCATGCTGTGTCGACCACGGTGTTTTGACCACGCTACTTCGATCACGCTGTTTTAACCACGTTGGTTTGAACACGTATGTTCGACAATGCTGTTTCGACCACGTTGTGCTGACCATGCTATGTCGACCACGCTATGTCGGCCACTGTTTCGACCATGCTATTTCGACAACACATTGTTTTGACCATGGTGTTTCGAAAACGTTTGTTTGACCATGGTGTTTTGACATTGGTGGTCGACCACGAACGACCACGTTGTTTCAATCATGTTCGACGATCACGATGTTTCGATCACGCTGGCCAACCACGATATTTCGACCACGCTGGACGACCACGTTGTGTCCAGCATGACGTGTCAAGGCCAATAAGGTTCTTTGTTCAACCACATTATATAGACCACGCTGTTATAATGACGGCGATGTACCACGATGTTTCAACCATGTTGGTTCGAGCACGCTGGCCGACCATTATGTTTCCACGACGTTGCTTCGACACGCTGGACGACCACGTTGTGTCCAGCATGACGTGTCAAGGCCAATAAGGTTCTTTGTTCAACCACATTATATAGACCACGCTGTTATAATGACGGCGATGTACCACGATGTTTCAACCATGTTGGTTCGAGCACGCTGGCCGACCATTATGTTTCCACGACGTTGCTTCGACCACGCTGGGCGACCGTATTGGTTGACCATGTTGGTTCAACCAAGTTGGTCGACCACAATGTTTCGATGACGTTGGTCGACCACAATGTTCGACCACGGTGGACGACCACGCTGTTTCGATGACGTTATGTCAAGGCCAACGAGCTTCTATGTTCAACTACGTTGTTTCGACCACATTATGTACACCACGTTATTTTAACTACATTGTTCCAACGACGGTGGTCGACCACGATGTTTCGGCGACGATAGTTCGATCACGCTGATCGAATATGTTGTTTCGACCGCGCTGGTTGACCATGATGTTTCGACCATACTATTTCGACCATGTTGGTTTAACCACATTGTGCCAACCATGTTGGTTCGACTACCATGATTCTAGGACGCTGGTTGACCACAATGTTTCGACCATATTGATTCGATCATGTCGGACAGAATTTCAATCATGTTGATCGACTACGTTATTGACTACGTTGTGTCAGATCACATTGTTTTCAACTTGGTCAGATGAACGTGCGTCTCCCCTATCTAGTTGGCATCATGGATGAAACACCGGAGACGATAAGGAAAACATGGGTCTGTCCAATAGCTGTTTCAGTAGGCAGTTTGGTGAGATATGTAGAGATAGAATCAAGAGGCAATAATACAGTGGCTAGTGCTGCTGCATACTATAATGGACCGTCAGATCTACATGCTCTTTTGTAATGTCATCGCTGGTGGCTAGTGGCAACTAACCTCCTAGCAATCCAGCCAGCCAGCCAGCCCCATCTGTACAACACTCCAAACAATCAGTTGTTACCAACTAGGTCAAGGAGTGCATGTGCATGCAATGCAGCTCCCCAAGGACGTCACCAACATTCTGATCACGCGAAACCCTTTACAACACCTGTCGCTCTCGCGCATGGGGTCGCTCTCTCGCGTTGGTGCACGACACCGATCCGGCAATCCTCGCGAAGTGTACCCTGGGCGCCATGGATGTGCCGATGCTCCATGAAGTGATTCCCCTGTTAACTATTTAGAGAGGGAACATCTCATCCGATTCCCACATGATGCTGACCAACACAGGAGGATAAGAGAGATCTTGCTGAGTCTGACTGCAAAACAAGGAGGAACGGCCGGGACAGCAGACAGTTAATATAATGGCGCCAGATGGAACCGCCTCGTGCGAGTAAGAAAACGGAAAAGATCAAAGCGTGTGGTGCACCAACTAGTGTCCTCGCATCCCTGAGCTGTCCTCCAAGCTAAAATACTAGCACACCAAAAGCTCTTCTTCTTCCCCTTACTGGCCTCCTCTTTTACCTTACCAGCTGGTTCCTGCGAGAGAATCTTCCATACAAGACCTCGTTGAAAGTTTCCATTTTGATCTGCAACCCCACAAGACTTTTTTCCCATTATCACTTTTCTGATGATAAGAGAAATTATTGCCTTTAAGCGGTTGATGATTTTTCACCATCCTAGAGGAAAGGTCACCACTGAAGAATCCATCGTGCCATTTTAACCTTCAGACTTAACAGTGATATGCTTATGCTGGTTAAATTGTGGAACCTGCCAGAAATGTAAGGCGTACATGCAAGAATGCCAAGCAAGGAACAGATCAAAGCATCTCTCCCGGCATCTGTTAAAAATGTCCAAGAGGTAAAGGCTAAAAGAGTGGAGATCATCAGGGAGACAATACAGGTAGTAGAAGTGGCAAGGGGAAGATGGCGAGGGAGGATAATAAAGGCAAAGGGGAAACTAAAAGGAGGGTGGGTGTGGGGAAAGAAAGGGAAAGGGAGAAGCTTTCGCTTTCCCGGCTGTTGCTTTCCTTCCTGTTCATGGGCTGTAATTATTATAATACCAGCATAAGCTCGTCAAGAAGAAGCTCGCAGCATCTCTTCTCTTCTTACCCCCTGCGAGAGACCCAATTTCCACGGCGGGAGAAGCAAGAGCAAGGCCTGCTTCTTCCTTCTCTGATCGGCGGCGGCCGGTCGCCGGGAGCTGCATGCTAATTGCAGAGAGGAGACGGAAGAAGATCCTTGAATGTAGCTTACTCTTCTTGCTTCATCAGCTTCGTGTGTTGTGTTTTTCATGCAAATTTGTTCTGTTTCCATCCGTTTAGTTCTGCGTTTGGTTCTTTTCTTGTTCTTGGGAGGAATGCGGCATATTGTGATCTGCTTGCACGTGGTAGGGTTCAACTCCCCACCATGTTGACATTTCTGGATCATCATTTGCTTCTGTTCATGTGCTGATTCCTTCAAAATGAATTCAAGAAGGCCTTGCTCACATGGATCCTCCTCTGCTTCCTTTGATGATTTTGAGTTCATGGCGATTAGAAATATGCATCTCTTCCTTCTTACAAAAAGAAAGATTTCCACAATGGCATTGGAATTTGAGTTCTTGATTGGGGTCTTCTTTCATGGACTTCTTTGCATGCTGTTCTTTGCATGCTGATGATGTGTACTAGTTTGATTTCATTTGCAGGAAAGAAATCTTAATGCAAAGGAGAGATCGATGCCACTCCGTTATGACTTCTTCCTGCAAAGTCTGACATGATATCTTTTACAATTTTACAGGACAGAAAGGTCTATCTCATTCGGCCTTCAGAGATTCTAATCTCCCCATCCAAGCATACTGCTGGATCTCTGTGGCAGTGCCATCATGCTGCAGTATCTGGACTTCTCTCATGCCAGCACCTCAAGGAAGTGGACGCACAAGAGGCAGGGCGAAGGTACGGTGATACATGGTGATTCATTTCTCTCTGTCCATCTTACACACGATCTTGACCTGAAATTCTGAATAATCAAGTCACCGGGGCAAGCACACATTAACGTTCTTAATGGATGCTGCTCAGTACACTTAGAATGAAAAGAGACGATTAAGAATTTTCTGATATTTCTCAGCTTTTTTTTGGTGATTGAATTTGGAGCAGATTAATATATTGGTTTATCGTGTTTGGATTTGCAGGATCTGAAGCTCCAAGGAACAGCATGGAGTTCACCTTGGAGGCGCCCCACAGCTATGGCGTCTTCGAAGAGGATGTCCCGGTGAGTCTTGTGCATTTATTACTGTTCTGTCAGAGTAATTCCTTTTTCATGCCCCCTCCAACCCCCAACCCCCAATAGGCAACTGGTAAGTTCTTCTGCTTCCAGAAAAAGAACATGTCTTTTCAGTGACAAACGGTTCATTTTCTGCGGCAAAAAACCAAAGTAGATAGTTCTTTCTTGACAGATGAGATGCGTACTTTTGCTCTCTGTATGTCTTGATAACTATGTTGCTAGGTGTACTTGTACTTGATTGTTGTTGCCTGAGAAGACAGCACAAAACATGCATTAATAATGGTGTCAAACAGTAGACCCCCCATCAACTGTTAGGTACATTGCCTGTTTGCTTTACTAGCTGGTTTTTGCATCTTTGGTATCTTTCTATTGGTGAACTTTTCATTAGGCATAGCAAGTATGTTTCTTGCACTGCACGAGTTGTCTAAATCAATTTTGATTTTCTTTTAGAGAGAGGAAACCATGTTGAGTTGTTGATATGCAAAATTGTAGTACCATACTCATTGTGCAAAAGCTAACTAGATAGAACTCTTTGCAATAATCTGATTAAGTTTCCTGTAATTTTGTGCAGTATTCTTGCAATATGAGGCAGTATCCAAAAGCAGGTCTCAACCACAGTTCAGCTCCAATAAAGAAGCTGATTCATAAGGACATATCATTCAGAACAAATAATGAAGGCCAGAAAAGACCCAGTGTCATCGCCAGATTGATGGGCATGGACTCACCCCCACTGAACACAGCCACTGAACTCATCGGCCATTCGGAGGACATAAGACGAGAGAATATCACAAGGCCAATGCCAAGAAGAGGGCATATTGAAATGATCTCCACCAAGCATGTCTCCTTTGTGCAGCATAAGGACTCCGTCAAGCATGCACCGAGAAAAGAAATCCATGCCTATGACGACGACAGGGAGTTCTTTGGCCACCTGAGCAAGAAGAGTAATACTGAATGCACTAAACTGCAGCCGCGAGAGCACCCGCAGGAGGAGGAGCTGCAGAAGTTCAAGAAGGAGTTCGAAGCGTGGCAGGCGAGCAGGCTGTGGGAGCATCCAAGAACTCTGGAATCGGAGAGCCATCTCGACGACAAGTGCACGAACGTTGCGCCTTACAGGTTCCAGCACAGAGGGAAAGATGCCAACAAACACATGCACTCCAATGACGACGTGCATTGGAGAAGAAGCAAAGGGAGCGGCACATCGATCTCCGGAAGTCGTACATTCTCTCTGACAAGTGCAGACTCCAGTTCCACAAGGCTACCACTCTCGAGGTTCTACCACGAGGAGGAGAGGTCGTTGTCGCCGACGAGGATAGTGATCCTGAAGCCCTGTCCGGAGATGAGCACGGACGACATAGAGGAGTCATCGTTGGGGTCGCCTGAGCTGGTGAAGAAGGAGAATAACATGGAGGTCTTCCTTGAGGAGGTGAAGAGGAGGCTAAATATTGAGCTCGAAGGTAGAATGGTCTCCGACGACAAGGCAGACTGGTGGGCGGTGGGCGACATCCCGGCTGACCCGAAGCAGATTGCACGGAACATTGCCAACCAGATCAGGGAGACTGTCACGAAGGACTTGCACCCGACGCTGGTACGGTCGGAATCGACACGGTCGTACCGCAGTGATGCCCCGCTCAACGGCCAGAGCCAAATGGACTACATCTGCAGAGACGCCAGGAAGCAACTGTCTGACAGACTGAAGAATGTGCTTCGAAGGGAGCCGGAAGCTGAGCCCCCGTTCTCTCACCGGGGAAGGGCCGCCTCGACGTCGTTCGACGAAGAACCGAGACCCAAGCCGAGACACGATATGGCAAGAAAGGGTAAGATAAGGAGCAAGGAGGAGAAGAAGTGCGCAATCGAGTCTGACGTCAGGTCCTTCAGACATGGATACAAGGCATCAGCTCCGGTAGTCGACTCCGGCCCAGTGTCGCCGAGAAATCTCGTCAGGTCGTTCTCGGCGCCGGTGTCGGGTACCTCCTTCGTGAAGCTTCTCTCGGAGGAGCCGCGGGTACTCACCGGAGCACGGCTGCAGCGCAAGCACGAAGGCTACGGGAACAGGCCGTCGTCAGAAGAGAGGAAAGGCAGGAAGGACGCGCTAAACATCAAAGGCAGGGTGTCCTACCTGAGGCAGAACCTGGGGCTGAGAGCGAAGCTGTTCGGCAAGAAGCTTCACTCGGCCGACGAGTCGTTCCCGGACGACCTCCCTCCGATCGGCACGCTGGTCACTGGCCCTTCAGTTCTCATACACCCCGGCGTCTTGCAGGTGATGCAATGCTGTGAACACATGCTGTTTTAGGATTTTAGTTCCAGAGTCGGTGCATCCTGACATGGGACTACTGCTTGCTTGATGGCAGGAGAACTCCACAGAGGTGCCGCCGAGCCCGGCGTCGTGGTGCAGCAGCCCTCCTGATGAGATGAGCAGGGGAGGTTACCCGAGCCCTGTCTCACCATTGGAGGCTTCCTTTAGGGAGCACCGGTCTCCCTTGAAGGCGGCGGCGGCTAAGGACATGATCTCAAGTGTTTCCGGTAAGTAGCAACTGCTGCTCATTTCTGAATTTGCTTGTGTGGCACACGCAATGCAATGCTCAGCAGTTACGTTTCTGACCAAAGAGCTTGTCGCAGAACCAGGCAATCTGTCGTTGGAGCAAGCGCAAACTGAAGAACTCGCTGAGGCAAGCCATATCCAGGACGACAATGACGACGACACGGCCGAGATGGATCACCCCATGAAATCTTTCATCAGAGCTGTTCTTGTCGCTGCCGGGCTGTACAGCCAGAGCCGAAACTCTGGCAACTTCTTCTCAGACTGCGAAGTGAAGCCGATCCCCAAGTGGGTGTTCGAGGAAGTTGACTCGTCGTCCTCAGGTCCGGACTCCAACATCGACGCTGCAGCCACCGTCGACAACCGGCTCCTCTTCGACCTGATAAACGAGGCGCTGCCTCGAGTCGTCCAGGCCTCGACGACGCTATGCGCGTTCAGCAAGTGGTACGCAGCGCCAAGAAGGGCCCCCAGTGGCAAGAGGCTACTGGACGGGCTGTGGAAATCCGTGCAAATGTGGCTGGAACCACCAGGAGACGCATCCAACTCTGTGGACGGGCTGATCGGCCGGGACCTGAGCATGTCGTCGTGGAACACGCCGTTCCACGAGGACGTCAACGCGCTGGGCAGGGAGATGGAGGCGGAGATGCTGGACGAGCTGGTCGACGAGACGGTGTGGGACGTGCTCCTAAACGTAGGTGACTGGTTGGCCTGAGATGGAAACTCCTCTCGTGAGTATACTTGTACATTTTGGGGTGGTCCCCCCCCCCCCCTCCTCTTTTCAGGGTGATTGACGGATTGTGATCAGGTGTTGGTGAGTGAGAAATGTACCTATGTGTAGAGTGTGTGGGGAAGAATACAGAATCTACCCTAAAAAAATGCATAAGGAAGCAAAAAAGAGTGAAGAAAAAAATTGCAGGCCTCGTGTGTTTTCGGCCTGGTTCGTATGCTCTATGCTTGTCAGCTCGTGGCTGTAAGCTTGTAATCCAACAGCAACATCCAACTCTGTAACCCGTATTCGAGCGAGACCTAGAGTCAAATCCACAGGCTTACGATGCACAGGTTACATAGCCTATAGGCTGGGCCTGAAATTTACAAGTTGGATCGACTGTAATTTGGGCCCGAGCGTCATGAGCTGACACCCAACACCATCCCTCTTTTTTTGGCGAGGATACACCATCCGTGATTTCGTGCGTATATTTTTTGCGGACCATGGCACCGCTCTAAGGGTGTGTTTGGTTGCCTGTATCTCCTTCATCCTGGATAGGTAGATCCGTATAATCTGAGAAAGAGTCTGTTTGATTGCCTGTATAAGCGGATCTGACTGTATGAGCGGATGCAAAATACGCCTCATCTGGATGGGTGGATACGCTCAAAATGAGCTTCACTAGCCATCCGGATGAGTGGATGCGGTGTATCTTATGTGGTCCCACGTGTCGACCTCTCGAGTTTGGTAGATCGCATCCGCTCATACAGCAACCAAACAACATCTCGATTTTTGTATCCGCTCATACAGCCTCACCAAACATCTTCTTTTTCTTAAATACGATTCCACTCAGCCTGCATCTACTCAGCCAGGATATACGATGCAACCTCCATCCACGAACCAAACACACCCTAATAGTTTCAGTTTCTGTTTTTTTAGTTTTTAATTTAAGTCATAAGTTATTTGAAACACATCTACTCCTATTTTTAGCTTATTTTAGCTCTCTCTTCTTTTTTTTTTGCTTTTTTCAATATTTTGATTTTTTTTCTTTTTCCTCCTTATTTTTTTTTGCGTTATTTATGACGATATAACGTTTTTGGAAAAATTACTTGATTCTCTTTTCCCTCCTCTTTTTTCTTAGAAGAAGCTAATAACCGCTACGCTACTATATAATTTCAGCCAGAAGCCCACAGCTGAAACCGTGAACCGCTTGGAGCATCACCTGAAACTGAAAGGACAGACTGACGCAGTCCTTTATTCATAACACAAGTTGCAGTACATCAGAATCAACATATGGTACACTCTGTTATATTCTTTTCGGTTGCATTTTTTTCTCTAGCGAAAATACTTATGAACGAATGAACTTCGATAAGCCAAACGAGCCCCAAATCCCCAATTAAAAACTCAAGTCTTGGCAGATCCACAAGAACCAAAACAAAATCCAGATCAGTGAGCTCTAGAACGGTCTGATCTGAACTCCGGATAGATGGAGAAGGGGCTCACCTGCACAGCAAGGGTCCCGGAGGAGGCGAGCTCGTCGCGGACGAGGTCGCCGGTGGCGATGTGGGGCACACCGAGGAGGCGGGAGAGGCAGCTCGCGTAGGTGCCCTTGCCCACGCCGGGGCACCCCAGGAACACCCACTGCACATTCCTCTCCTCCGCCAGCCGCCGCGTCCTCTCCGCCGTGGCGAAGGGGAAGGCCGCCGCCGCCGCGGACGAAGGCGTCTGCTCCGGCGCCAGCGACGTCATGCGCCTCGTCGCGGCCACCGCTGCGGCGCCACCGGAGGCAGCGGCGCGGAAGAGGCGTTGTACGGCCGCCATGGGAGCCAGCGGAGCGAAGCGAGGAGGTGGACGGGGAGGTGCGGGGGAAGGCGGGGTTTTAGGGTTTGGTCTCGACCGTTTCGGTATTTCCGTATTTGGAGGAGAAGATGGACGAGGCGATGGGGATGTGGAACTGGTCCATCTTAGACCTGTTAACCGGACCCACTTGTTGGTGGGTACAGCGTGGTGGGAGGCATTGGCATGCGAACGGGTTCACGCTGCGCCGGCGCGTGTAGCGCGCGTTCGTCCGGACGGCGGGGCCCCTAGTCGGTGGGCTTTTATTTTGGTTCACAAGGGCAGTAGAGTTGTTCGTCGTGTTGGGTCCCACGTGTCAGTGGTTTGCGTAGGAGAGTCCTTGTGGGCTTTGAGCCTTTGATGGATGGTGGATGGCATCTCGTGCTTGTGCCGAGGCGAGCCTGGAGAATATTCTCCTCATGGTGAACAGTGAACTGGCTATCCATTTCAAAGTTCTCTGATCACTGCGTTCTGCGTTTGTAGACTAGAAATAGAGGTATGTTCTTTTTGTCTTTTTTCTATTTGATTTATTTGAAATTTTAAATAAACAGGTTAATTTTTCAAACGTTTTTTCGAAATCACTTCTTCAAACGATTTTTCAAAATACCAACGTGTGTTGTTCGTGTTAGTATTTCCATCGTCTATCACTGTTTCGAAAAGAGCAATAAAAAGCTATTAGATGTAGCAATAAACCATTAGCCTCGGCAAAAAAATGGCCTTATATTGGCGTGAAATGTTCGTAATAACTCAGCAAGAGTAGTTTCTAGTTTGTGTTGCAATTTTCCTTTATCGCTTGAATTGCAAATGGAGCTCTTTCTACCTCATTCGCTTACAAACAGTAGCGTTCAGTAATACATATACTCCAGTTCATTAACATAAAAATTTGAAAGAGCTTACGTGCTACAGGGCAAATCTTTACGCCAACAGCCTAAACAACACGTTATCGTTATTTGTACCTCAGCTTACCCTTTCGGATGTGTTTGGTTGGTAAGATAAGATGGAATTGTACAAGTAATATAGATTATTCTGAATGAGATGATACAAACAGTCTATTTGGTTGAATGTATAAGATAGTACATAAATATGTTTGGTTAGTTAATTAGTTGTATGAATGACCTAGGATGTGAACAAAACCATGTGATACTTACCTAGACAGGATCGATAGACGATCATTATGGCTCATGGCCTAGATCAATGGTCACATTGCACTTGGTGAGCCCATTGATCAACATATATAAGGGCAAATCGGTGAGTATTCTATTAGTTGCATATTTTAGACTTTATTTAACATCATGTCTACAGTCAGATGATGAAGTTAGTACGTGTTTAGAGTTTTATGTACCAGTGCAATTAGTTTATTTATGTATGACATGGTATATTCACACCAAATTTATCTCAATCATTGAGTTGCTAGTTGACAAAGGTTAATTCTAGAAAAGAGTATTGGAAAGAAGTTCTTTGGATTTTCATATACTTGCAAAGAATTTCTTATGCTTGTTTACAGTTTACAAAGATTAAGATGTTCTCGTTGGTTAGGTGGATTCAGATTTTGGTGAAGATCTCTTACTAGTTATGTGTTCACTACGAGAAGATGTGCCGTAAGTTGGAAGGCAAATCTACAAGCTACAGTTGTCTTGTCTACCACAAAAGCTGAGTATATGGATATATTTGAGGCTTGCAAAGAAGTTATTTGACTAATAGGATTGTTTACTAGGCTTTGTAGAAAGTACGTCTTGCACTATAATATTATGTGACGGTCAGAGTGCTACTTGTTTTACAAAGGATTAGATGCTCCATAAGAGAATGAAGCACATTGACATCTGATATCACTATATTCGATATATCATTGCTCAAGGTGACATTAAAGTTAGCAAAATAAGTACTTATGATAATCCAACTGATATATTGATTTAGCCAGTTTCTACCACTAAGTTTAAACTTTACTCAGATGTAGTCATTATTAATTACTAATCTTTGGACTTTTGACGCATAAGATGTTCATGCTTCTGATCTCTGGAGAGAATTCAACTCGAGATAGAGTTTATTGAAATTTGATTTGAATTCGTGATGTGGCCATAACAAACATAGCACCGTTTCATGCTAGCAGTGGCATGACCGATGCTAAAAATAGGTGTTAAGCTATGTTAGACATGGCATGCCCAACACAATTAATTCTCAACTTGTTTTCTTCCCCATTTGAAACTCTTGTTCTTCGTCCTATTAATATTTGCCCTATAAATATGCCCCTACAGTTGCATATTTTAAACAATGTCATTTCATTCTTGTATATCTTCTCGTACTACGATTTCACCTACGTACACCTATGATTTCTCCACAAATGATTTTCTACGGAAAAACACGTACGTCTCCTCTCTATTAAACGACATACACCAATTGAACACCACAAATAATTAAAAAGATGAAAACTCACAGACACACTCGCTTTTATTCATGGGCACAACAAAAGACGCAATTGCTCGCAAACCACGCACGCAAGCACGCAGTCGCAAGGAGCATCGATGGATCATCGCGTCGCATCGCCGGCCGGCCGGCTCCCGGGGCGATGGATCAGTACGGAGATAAAGAGGGCGGCCGGCGTGCATGCGTGGAGCCGGTTAATGACGGCACTTCTTGGTGCAGAAGCAGCGGCGGCGGAAGCCGCGGCACTTGCCGTCCGGGAAGCCCTCCGTCTTGCAGACGTTGGCGCAGTTGGATCTGCGCACGCACGGCCCCTTGAACCGGTGGCTCTGCGACTCGCACGTCCGCGCCTCCGCCATCACCACCGCACCACCCATCTCATCTGCACCAACATGTACACACGCACACATAAACAGCAACAACACCGTCAGCAAACAGCAACCAGAAGCTTAACCGGGCGGCCAGTGCACGCACGGAACACGCACCTGTGGCCACAAGCAGCAGCATGAGCACGAGGATGGCCGAGGAAAGCTTGCGTGAAAACTCCATTATTCCTTTTCCCTTCTGCCGTTATTAGGATCGAGACACTAGGTGATCAGTACTGTATGGATGGATGGAATGAATACGATGGAACTGGTGTCTGATGAGGGCGCGACCTGCCTGCCTTATATACACAAACGTACAGGCCATGGGTAACAGACCTATCGATGCGAAATAGTAACAAGCTACAATAATTAGCTTTTAAATTACATATATTTTAAAGACGGATTTATCGGTGACAGGGTGTAACCAGTTTAATGCCTAGCCTCGGCCAGCCTACTAGAAGTAAAGACGGTCAGATATGTATTGTTGATTTCTAAAGTAAAATAATAAAGATTTTCTCAGCTAGGTCTGGGTCATTACTCCTGCGACTTGAGATCTAGCTCTGTCCTTAACTAATTAATTGTAGTATACACTATATCAAATTTAATTATATTAATTAAAATCATATACGATTGTCTTATTTTTCGTAACCTATTACATATAGTTATAATTTAAAATTCGTAAATCAAAAGTTATGAGCCACGGTAAGAACACCACAGTCCACGTGGGGCCAGTTCCACAGGCATGCAGCGAGGTACGCTGTACGCACACGGCAAAAAAAACCCACGGTCCACGTGGGGCCAGTTCCACAGGCATGCAGCGAGGTACGCACTCGGCAAAAAAAAAAACCACGGTCCACGTGGGGCCCATTCCACAAGCATGCAGCAAGGTACGTACGTGTAAAGGGTACGTACGTGTAAAGATGCAACTGCTTTAGCTTTGCAGCCGCTAGTTCCAACGGCTAGCGTAGCCCATGCATGAGGCGTCGAGTGTCTCGAGTGTTCGACAGCCAGAAACAGCAGCCTAGCCACCATTGCACTGCACAGCACGCAGCAGGTTAATATTACTCGTTATACTACAGTTTGTCTCCAAGCTAGGCGAACGACGACGGTTTCATGTGATTCGCATCGCTGCTTGTGCGAACTGCGAAGGTTAATTGGGAGCTTGTTCATCACCGTGAACGCCCGATGACCGTCTTGAACACGGGAAGGCGCAGTACCGTGGGCTAGTTGGTTTGCACGTCTCTAGGAGAGAAAACAACGTGCGTTATCAGGCGCTTCATGCATGCTTTCCAACCCCGCCTATGGTACGCTCTCCTTTTTCTTGCAAGACTGTCACAACTCTTGCTTGTTCCGATCGATGCTTAAACTAAAAAAAATGTTAATTAGTTATTAATAAAGTGAAAGGAGCACCCAAAAAAAGCTGATTATTCGTGTGTCGGTGAAATTTGTCAAAAAGGACGCCGCGGCTCAGATCTTCAGAGCTCGAAGGATCGGTGCGTGACTAACGAGAAAGCGGAACAAAGTGAACCATTATTATTAGAGATTTGGGTAATATCCATAAAAACCCTCGTAAGTTATCTTTTTTAATTTGCCTCTTGTATTATATTTTTATTTAAATTGAAAAAGTATGTGGTTTATGGGAGTGTTTATGGATTTTTCATTTAAAGAATAAAGTGAGGATTCATCTCACCTTTCTTTTACCAATTTCCTCATTTTATAAATTGCAGCGATCAGGCCTTTGCCGCCCTTTTACTTTCTTCTCTTTTCTTCTTGAACACACTTTTTTTTTCTTCCAAAAATAATATTCTAGTACCAGTAACAGTACTATAGTGAAGTGCTGCCTCGTGTGCCATTGCCTTGATGTCAGAAGCATGTGTGCGGTCTGCGCTCTCCAGTGTGAGTGAGTCATTGGGCCAGATGGCCATCACGCTCACAGCAATCACCCCACAACTCAGAAGAAAGCATAGCAGAACATCACGACCAAAGCCCAATACGTAAGTTAGAGTATTTATATTGGGTTTTGCTGATATCTCTTTAACTTTAGTTTATAAATAGTAACAAACTATAGAGAAGTTGTAGAATATATAGAAACTCACGTATAATTTTAGCTGATATAAATAAAGTTATGATATTATCTATTACAATCGACTAAGAGATCGTACTTGAAAAGATACTTCATTTAAAAGATATGTACTCCAATGGAAAGCTCCCGAGTCACATCAGCAAGGGATCTTTCTGGTGGAGAGATATTTTAAAGTTGCTAACAACTTTCAAAGGCATTGCCTCTGTGCAAGTGAATGATGGACAGACATGTTACCTCTGGGAAGATATGTGGAATGGTCGAAATCTCAGTCATTATTTCCCTGAGCTCTTTTCCTTTGTAAAAACAATGAGCTCACTCTCAAAGTGAAATTGATGAAAATTTGCAGGATCTCTTCCATCCGCCATTCTCACTCAAGCTTATATACGATTTCAAGAACTCTTGTCCATTCGGAAGGTTTAGTCCTCTGTGAAGATAAAGATCGGTGGAGTTACATTTGGGGCTCCACTTTCTACAAATCTTCTAAAACTTATAGAGTTTTAATTGGCCACTCACTGTTCATCCAATGATCAAATGGATTTGGAAATCTTCTTTGCAACCCAAGCATCAAGTTTTTCTTGGCTACTCTTTTGGGACCGGCTTAATACAAGAGCATTTCTAAAGCGCAGACACATGGTTCTAGATTCTTATGATTGTGTTCTTTGTGACAGCAATTCTGAGGAATCTGTGGTACACTTGCTTCTTTCCTGCAATTTTGCACAGAGTTGCTGGCACTCGTTGGGGTTGTACCTTGGCGCCCATCTCACTCGGGGGATGTTTTCACAAGTTTTAAAACTCAGCTCGGAGTACCTTTTTTCATGGAGATAATTGGCCTAATGAGCTGGAGTATTTGGAGGTCTCGGAATGACTTGATTTTTCGCAGGATTCCCCCTTCTTTGCAGAGATGTAGATAGATTTTTAAGGATGAGTTTGCTCTGGTCATCCATCGAGCCAAGAAGCAATATTTTCCACAAATTCTTCTTTGGCTTGAAGCTCTTTTGTAATCTTCTTTTGTTTTCTTTTGCTTCTTTGTTGTAAACTCAGTTGGTTCCTCTTTGCTACTTCTTTGTTAATTTTTATACTAATCAGTAGGGGATAACCCCTCCTGTTTCTTCAAAAAAAAAGATATATACTATATAAAAAATATTTATTGAAAAAAGTAGGTTTTAGAAGTCAGGGCCTTAATTGACCAATTTAATCCTTCTACGTCCACCCTACCAGGCCCAACGTCATGCCAAAAGCAGCCCAACTAGTCATCATGAAAAATGAAAAGGCAAAGTGACATGACATGGTCAAAACCTATAAGAAAACAGGACGACCCGTATGGATTATCTTCCCCAAGAACCATGCATTGTTGTTGCATCAAAGCTCAAGACGCTGAGACGCAACGAATTCCTAGATATACAGTCTCGATTGAGCTCGGTAATCTTCACGAAATTACAGCAGTGTTGCAGCGTACAAGCAGCCAAGCGCCCTAAAACCGGTCAATTCTACGCCAGTTCTTCGGCAAGCTCAACCTCCGGAAATACCGTAATGCTAAAGCCTTTCGTCAAGAGAACCAATCAAACTATCAAGTTATTCGCCGCTGCGCCGATGACCTTCTCCTTTGGGCTCATACCATACGTGCAGAAAGGTACCGACTAGGCAACAAATTTGCAATAGGCTCCTAGATATTAGTGCTTTGGTTTCGTTTTGCTTCTTCCCCGCCACTCCTTGCTCTGTGACTCCGGTTCGTATCCTTCAAATTTTGTTGAGGCAGATCTGTTTCAAATGGCTTCGGCTTTTGGTTTAAATCAAAACCCACTTCGTACATGTAAGATTCTAATTTCGATTTATTTTATCTTTTTTGGTTTTTCAGCTTTCTGTCTTTATTTTTCTCCTTTATTCTTTAGTATTGTCTATGCTAATATAATGGTTTTTTCATCCTTTTTCCTTATTTTTTTAAAAACTATTTATCCAATGTAATTTCAAACATAAGTTAAAATCTATAGCAAGAATTTTAAGCCATGAGCCAGTCGCCTCCGACCAATCTAAAGGACGGGCCGGCCTTTTCGTAATTTTTTTTTTTTTGCTTTAGCTACTTCCGGCACTCAGATTGCCATCCCAAAAGCCGGGTGTTTTACAGTTAAGGCTGTAAATGAGTCGAGCTCGAACGAACTTGGTCTTTCAGGCTCGAGCTCGAGTTGGAGTCCGAGCCTGAACCTAGGCTCGAGCTCGGCTCGGCTCGGCCTAAGCTCGAGTAGGCTCGAGCCCGGCTCGCTGAAGCTCAATAACAATTAAAATAATTTATTATGCACTATTTTTCAATAATAAGAAAATTTTAAGTTCGAACTCGGCTCCAGTAAGCTTGATAATAGTCAAAATAATTCAAATACACACTAATTTTCAATAATAAGATAAACTCGAGCTCGAGTTCGGCTCGAGTAAGCTCGGTAAGAATTAATATGTATTACTATTCAAATTCGAATCGGGGCTCGCGAACTATTCGAGCTCGGCTCGGTGAAGCTCGCGAGTTCGAGATCAAGCTCAAGTTCGGCTCGTTTAAAGTTCGAACCGAGCTCAAATCGAATCTAGAATAAGCCGAATTCGAGTAGCTCACGAGTTTCGAGTTTTTTTTTACAGCCCTATTTACAGTGCAATCACGGGGCTGATGCTAAGAAAGTGTGCCGAAACTGTACGTGCACTACTCGCCACAGGACGATAGTTGGAACCGATGCAGCGATCGTTGCCGAAACTGTACGTGCACTACTCGCCGCACGACGGTCGTTGGAAGTTGGAACCGATGCAGCGATCGTAGTCTTTGCCGGGCACAGTGGCGCACGCACGCGTGACCTGGCTTGTTTCGCTGCCACGAAAGGGAAAGCCAAGTGTGTAGTGCGATGCATAGATGAGGCAACTTCCCTGCAGATATTTTGCAGGGGTCGGTCTCGCCAAGCTACTTCGCCTTCAGAAAGTTTTCTTTCCCTGCCTTTTTGTTATCTCTTCTCTGTTCGTGGGTCTCATTACGCTGTACATTGGACAGCGAAGTTAGAATACTGTGTACCCATGCTCTTCCGATTTCCCATGTATTTTCGTTAATATATTCGAACGTGGTTTTTTCACATATACATACACAATTACCATTGTCAAATATGCATCATCAAAACTTTCAAAATTCAAACTATCATCTCATATTTCTAATAATTGAATACCCATTTATGAATCTTGAGGCACTTTTGAGAGCTAAGATAGTGCATGTACTCACACATACATGTGGTTTTGTATTTGTAAATATATTCCTTTGATTCTTCAGGGTTAAACTGAACATCAAAATTCTTTAAGAAATCGGCACTGAGTTCATTCGTACTTGCTTGTTTCGGACTGATTTCGTCCAAGAAGGCGAACAGCATAAGCGAGCTGGAACTTCTTGGAAGTTTAATTTGAGGGCGAACTAGTTTGGATCGCGACGGTTGTTCTTTCATTTATTTGTCTTACTTATATTTAGTGACAGCAAAGACGAGGTCACCGCGCAGGTATTAGGAGTATAGTTTGTTCGGTGAACTGATCAATACTACAATATATTTGGTCACTGATCGCTTACATATTTCCAAAGAGCACGTGATGAACATTCTAAAATGCACAAGCAAATAATGAAATAAATGAAAACGCAAAAATCATGTTAAAATGTGACGAAATCAGAAACACGCGAAGTATTATTTTTGCGTGTATAGAGAGTAGAGACATACAGTACTACAGTAGCGGCGCATCTCTGCTCTCTGTTACACGCGACGGCGGAGGAACGACGAAGTAAACAAGATCAATCGCAGAGAGACACGAGATTTTAACGTGGAAAACTCTCCCAATGCGAGAGGGAAAAAAACCACGGGCGCCAGCCAACAACAATCTTCACTATATCAGGGTGAGGTTACAATGCCGGGGATTCCGTCCAGAAGCTGGCCTAATGAATAGAATTTGGATCACAAATCAACACTCTCAACGAACAGTTTCGTCTGAACCTTCTATTGACGGTGGTGTTCGAAGGTTCTCATCATCCAATTCCCAAGTGCTTTCGCCAGATGGAGATTCCTGTTGGTTTATATATTGGTCGTCCAAAGATAGCTGGTGTACAAATCAGCTGCAAAATGTTCAGATAAATAAATTGTTGCTATGAAAGCATAAGGTTGGGCAGAGACTGCGCATTTTAGTTTCTTCTTTCTTTTTTTTTTACGAAATCTATGGCGTGATATGGACAACAAACATAGGAATGGTTACAACTCATTATCGTTCGATAAGCGTCCGCACGACGCAAGAATTGCTTCGTTTTATGTAAAACTCCGGTGTTCCAAACGAGCTGCAATTTTTTTTCGGAGAGCTGCAAAATGTTATTGTACAGAAATCTTTGTACCATTCTCTTTTTTTTTATGTATAAGAGACTAAAGCAACAATTATTTTTTAAAACCGGACAAGTGGTATCACCTCAAGTCGCCCATTAGGATAAGGGTGTTCAGTAGGAGCAGTTGTGTTCATTTTAATAAGAAGGTATCATGATACATGTTCATAGTTAAGGCCAAGTGGTAAGTGCGCTTAAGGCTGAGATGTGCTTCCAAGTTCCAACTGCCACCATGCGGATTCAAGAGGGGGGAAACAAACTCATGGCAATTTCAGAAGAGCTCCACAAGAATTATTTCCTTCACATTTCCACACTGGAATACACCTCGTTCATTCGATCTACACATCAAAAGTAGAAATCAAGCTCTATAAACCACGCCATGCGCTTATTTCTGCAACTTTGGCACGCATAGTAGTACTATTTACCAACCTACAGACCAATGCCTGGTCAGCATGTGGCCGTAGTAGTCGCCGTATAGTCGTATATCACATGCCGTATCACGTCAACCTGGCGTAGTCTCGAGCAGAAGAAAACGTAGGACCGTTTGGTATAGTGGTGTCCTATAGCCTTGACACGGCCATGACATGCGCCACCGGGTGCTCGTCCCGGCGCCCACCAACCGTCGTCGTCGTCGCCTTCCCCTTCGTCTTCTGCGCCGGCACGGTCGAAGCCAGCTTCCGGGCCGCGTCCCGGAGCTTGACCTTCTCGACCTTCCCCAGCGCGTTCCTGGGGAGGGCGTCATAGACTACCACCTTCTTGGGCACCATGAAGCGCGACATGCGCTTGCGGCAGAATGCGATCACGTCGTCCTCGCAGACCCCGGCCGCCTTGTCCTTGGCCACGACGAACGCGCACGGCGTCTCGCCCCAGTGAGGGTGCGGCATCGCGACCACCGCCGCGTCGGCCACGGCCGGGTGCCGGAACAGCACCTCCTCCACCTCCTTGCTGCAGATGTTCTCACCGCCGCTTATGATCACGTCCTTGGACCTGTCCTTGATCTCGATGTACCCGTCAGGGTGTACCACGCCGACGTCTCCCGTCAGAAACCACCCGCCCTTGAAGGCCTTCTCGTTCGCCTCCGGGTTGTTGAGGTAGCCCTTCATGACGCTGCTGCCGCGGAGCACGATCTCCCCGACGGACTTACCGTCGCGCGGCACGCTCGCCATCGTGTCGGCGTTCTTGACGTCGGCGTCGGCGAGGGACAGGACGCTCACCCCCTGCCGGGCCTTGAGGCGAGCGCGCTCCGGGAGCGGCAGGCGGTCCCACTGGTCGCGCCACTCGCACGCCAGCGCGGGGCCCGTGGCCTCGGTGAGGCCGTAGGCGTGCGTCACGCGGAAGCCGATCCGCTCGACACTTTCCAGCAGCGCGGCCGGCGGTGGTGCCCCGCCGGTGAGGACGTGGACTGGAGCGGCGAGCTGCGTGGCCGCATTGCCCTCGAGGAGGATGTTGAACACCACCGGTGCGCAGCACATGTGCGTGACGCCGTGGCGGGCGATGGCGCGATAGATGTCCGCGGCGCGCGCGTCGCGGATGCAGACGTTGACGCCGCCGCGCGCCGCCATGCCCCACGTGAACGTCCATCCGTTGCAGTGGAACATGGGGAGCGTCCACAGGTACACCGGCTCGGTGCCCACCCCCCACGACATCAGCAGGCTCGTCGTGCTCAGGTACGCGCCGCGGTGGCTGTACAGCACGCCCTTGGGCGCTGACGTGGTGCCCGACGTGTAGTTCAACGTGACCGCGTCCCACTCATCGGCGAGGGCCGGCAGCTCGACCGCCGGGTCACCGTGTGCAACCAGCCCCTCGTACTCGAGCTCGCCGAGCCGGACGCCCGTCGGCGCGTCAATGTCGTCGATGACGGCCACGAGAGGGACAGGCGCGCCGGCGTCGGCGACCAGCTGGAGCGCGTCGCTGACGAGGCGCACGTACTGGTAGTCGACGAAGAAGAGCTTGGCCTCGGAGTGGCGCAGGATGGCGGCCACCGCCTTGGCGTCGAGGCGCGTGTTGATGGTGTTGAGCACCGCGCCGGCCATGGGCACCGCGAAGTGCATCTCGTACAGTGCCGGCACGTTTGGCGCGAGAACAGAAACCTGCACGTACGTATTCGAACAGCGTTGATTAGTAACAGGCCGTATATACAACGCTACGCATGCCATGTTGTTCTGTAGCTGGCGAACACGTATATGCTAGTTACCACGTCGTTCTTGCGGACGCCGAGGTTGAGGAGGGAGGAGGCGATGCGGAGGCAGCGGTCGTGCGTCTGGCTCCACGTGAAGCGGACGCGGCCGTAGATGACCGACGTGCGGTCGCCGTAGACGGCATTGGCGCGCGGCAGGAAGCCGACCGGGCTCAGCGGCACGTAGTTGGCCGCACGCTTGGGGATCTCGTCCATGTTTTTAACTCAAGGCAAGATCACGATGCGCTACTAATGGCGGAAAACGGATACCGAATGATCTGCGATTTTTATGATCCGACGTGCGCGAGCCTTGGCTGTGTATGCTAGCACAAGCTAGTGGCTACAAGCATAATGAATGCGGTGAGTGATTCAGACGGTTTTTGGCGGTTTATATAGCGGTTGGGAATAGCGAGGGCAATGTGATTTGCGTTTGGTGGGGCCCAATTAAGAGACAGCTAGACGTATGTACGGGAAAAAACAATTAGGTCGGGTCGGGTCGGGTCGGGGGAAGAGGTTGCAACTTGCAAGGAAACTGAAGTGAAAACACGGGCTCATGACCACAACTTTGGGTGCGATTTTTTCACACGTCGGGGTGCGTGTTCCCTTGGTCTTTTTTTGGGACGACCAGACCCACCGGACTGGACTGGACTGGACTTGTCTCGACTGCTGCTAGTGGCAGCCTGTCGTGCTGGTGGTGGTGGGGCCCAGCGCTCGGAGCGCACTGCTGATACCGTGATACGCATGGTCTTGCAAGCCTGTGGTGAGCATGCGTTGCAAGCCTCGGATACCACCACGGTCCTTACTCGAAACGATTTGTTAAAATAATCTATTTTTTTTAAAAAAAATCTTATTAACATCCAGTTTATCTATGTAAACACGTGTATTATGATAAAAAAATATATAAACCGTAGCCATATACGGTACACCGGTAGCGGTGGCACAACGGGTTTGCACGCTTGGGTTGGGACGGCTCGTCGGAGAGAAGCCGGCCAGTTACACGATTCGGAGCTCAGTTCAGTCAGTTGCATCTTTTTCTCGGACCAACGGAAGCTGCACGATTCGAAGTTGTTGGCACGAGACACACTTTTTAGGAGAAAACATGCATGGCTTGACAGCTGCTTCGGACGGTCGGTGGCGACGGCGGCAAGGACGCCCAATCTACCCTCTCGGCACTAGAGAGCTCTCCTATTCCCAAAGCCCTACATCAAAAATGCGTGTTTGGGACAGATATTCTTCGCTGTTAAGATCATGTTTGGATTGCAGTAATTTTCGGGGAAAGTCCTGTTCCCTAACTTAGCAAATTACTTTCGCCGACCATAAATGTTAGTTATTTTTTTTATGGTTTCAAATGCTAGACTTTGACTATGATTTATTATTATAATATACTAACAAAATAATATTTATATATTATAAAAGAATTTTGCAAATCAAATTTAATGGTATTATTTTTATGTAATCAATCTATATACTTTAATATATAGATGGTTAAAACTTAAAAAGCTTGACTATATAGAATCTACAATAACCTATATTTATAGACTGAGAAAGTATCATTTATATGCTCATGTTCTGTTATCTTCTGTCCGGCATCAGCACATCACAGGATAGCATCAAGTGAACCAGACTGTACAGTTTCTCTTAGGACAGTACTAAGCTAAAGCAAGATTAAGCTCAACCAGGTGGGCCCTGATGCCGTAACGGGTCGAATGTTGATTACTCTTTGCGAAACATAATCATTTTTACTAGCTTTTGGGCAGCACAAATGACCTGGGTCAAGTCCGTTCGGAATGGCATTTGCCCAGCTATTTAGACCCCGTTCCAACCAGATTTTAGCTTCTGGCTTTCAAAAACCAAAAGCTATTTAAAACGCGTTGACTTCTTAATATGGATTTTCTTTTTTTTTCTTTTTTTGTATTGTCCATAGTGATATGATGGTATTTTCTATTTTCTTCTTTCTTCTTTATTTTTTAATTAAATATTAAAAAAGCTAACAATCACTACAGTATTATTTCAACAAAAAGCCATAAAAAACCTGAAATGAACGGCCTTAACCATCCACTATCTACCTAGCTAGCTGGTTTATCCGTTAAGCATCAACGAAGCTTACTTTCGGACTTGGTTATGTCCCTCTCTAATCGAGCGTTTTCTTTGTGTCAATCAAATTTGCTCATTCAGACGATTCGGTCAGATATACCGGCCACCGCATTTCACCTCTGTTTGTTTATATCGTCATAAAACGGAATAAAATTTTCACCGGTCAATAAAATGCCTGGTGAACAATTAATTGGGTAAGCCATGTAGGATAATGTTGACAATGTTTCCGCTCAAATCACGTATGCCAAAATATTCTTTTGAAAGATATAATCGTGCCAAAAAAAAACCCTTCAACAAAACTACCAGAGACAATGGATCTACGCCTAGAGCACCCAGCGAGCTATTATTCTGCCCTGTTCTTAAGGAAAACAGCAAATATACTCTTTCAATTCTTTTGTTCTAACTTTCGGTTCTTGCTCTAGCGTATTCGAATTTTCATTGACTGCGCACCTCTGCCATGTAATGTAAACCATGTAAGTGCAGGGTACAGCCAGGTCTTGCAATATCTTAACCAAAGCCCAGTCAGTGATTGTGAATTCGTGTGAATCCTTGTTTACCAATTTAACGAAGCGTTGGACTGACTGGAACTGTTGGTCTCAAGTCTTGGGGTCCAGACTCGACCAGTGCAGGCCAAGCATGCATGCTACGCGTGGAGGAATCATACTGTCAAAGTATCGCCCTTGTCGAGGAAAATTTCTATTGTACTGGTGACACAATCAAGCTTGTATAACGAGAGAATGATATGGCGATACGTAGCAATACACTGTAGCAGTGCCGTAGCCGTACGAAAATAATATTTTATTTCTTGCTACAGTTCCATTATATGGGAAAATTTAGAATAGCTGCTACAGTACTTTTGCCCTATATCACTATCTCATTCATGCGTTATACAAAAGAGATTGTATCACCGATATACAATAGAAATTTTCCTTGTCGAGGCACAGTTGATTGGCGTTTGGCGGCTGTTAAAACGCGCCCAGAGAGAGAGAGAGAGAGAGACTGCACACTGTAGATTGTGCAAGCAGAAACAGTGTTTAAGACTTAGGGCTACTGCAGGTACGTGAAACGAAGTAAACGTGTATTACGTACTGTTACTGTCTGTTAGCACCAGATAGTATGGCCAATGCAACAGGAGGACATGCATGGATTTCACATGGGATCTACAAATTTGTCTTGCAATATCATATCTAAATTAAACAAATAATTAACTTGGAAATAAAAAGCAATTAATCTTATGTAATTTAAATTCTTAACTACTGGTAAGACCTTTGAAATGTATGATGTGGAATTAATTTAGTTCTAATAAAAAATGCAACATAAAAATCTAAGCACGTTAGGCTTAGGAATTTCATGACTAATAAACCAAAAGTATGCTGCAGCCTTTCGAGATTATTTTATTGCAAAAAGGATTTTATGCATGATAGCCATCTCTGTATCCAGGCCCGTTTGTTTGTTACCCTAATTAACCGTGTATCTCTGTATGGCCGCCTTTTAACGGTTTTCTGGGGTGGTTTATTTAACTATGGCTTATAACTTTTAATTTATGATTTTTGAATTCTGTCTATTTTTAAGAGAGATTATAAAGAAAGAGATAATCGTATATAATTTTGATCAGTATAACTGCAATCGATATAACGTATGCTATAATAGACTACTAGATTTCGTCTTAAAATAAACGTAATATTTAAAAGACAGTTACTTCAGCAAAAAAGTGAAAAGCTCAAGCGTAAGCCAAAACGAATACGTATCAAGGGCGGGGATGCTAGGTCGGTGAGCCGGCGGTGGAATATGACGAGGAGATAGATCCCGTGGTGCAGGGCATCGGACATGTGCTGTGGCATCGCATTCCGGACGTTCGACTCCGCGGCCACATCGTCAAGGAGAAGTCAGGGTGCACAGTGGGCCGTGCTCTTCCATGCCGTCGAGGCGGACGACAGCGCCAGCGATTCATCCGCGGCGAAATAAGATGTGTTAATTGATTCTCAATTCACTCATGCGAAAACCGACCAGTGACCAGTCAAATCTTTCTTCTAAAAACTCAAATTGAGTCAATCGATTCCACCTATGTAAGTGGTTGCCATGGAGCTTCAGGAAAGCTATATTGTTACGGACCTGGTCAACATCGAGAAGTTTGGAAGCAATTCGTTCACCAATCACCAGCACTCGGACCTGGTCAACATTTAAGCAGCAAGGCTAATTAATCCTCTCCTTTCCTACCATGTAATTGTTAATTAACCAATTCATTATTCCTCTTAAAAAATCACTTGATTCAATATGCGCAAACCAGTCATGTATGTACCTGGCTACCTCCCAATGATCAAGCTATCATGAGTACTCCTCCGTCGAGGCCAGCCGACATGTTTACTCTGCAATCTCACACCCACGATCTTCCCGGAGTTCTAATACTACAAGTTAATACTAGATACTACCAAGTTATAGACGTTACTTCACTATATATGTATAGTTCCTGCAATAACCCCAAAATTTCAAAAACGTGTTTAAATTTATTTGAATTTGCTTGAATTTGTGAAACTTGCTAAATTAGAAAAACCCTTTGAGACTTTACGCTTTCTTCTTTGGGAAACCGCTGTCACTTTTGCCCTGGCATCTTCCTTTGATTGGTTTTCGCAAGGAAGTGCTAGTAAATCAAAGGTTGAATCGATGGGTTAATATACAATAGAAATAAACGAAAAATTAATACTCCACATCTCCGCACGAGAAACTTAGGATATCATTTTATCGCAAGTAACAATAATAGATCGCGAATTACCCATCTCAAATCACGGCCATCAAAATCCAATCAGTTCATCAAGTTGTTCCGCAAAGCAGTACTGCATCAGTGCGTTTGAACTGCTTGATAGATCGACGCATAGACATATCACATCGCAATGCAAACATCGATCTTTGTAAGAAACAGAACCCTACAAGCTAAGGTACTAGTTACGGCTTTGTCATCACCATCTCTGGATCAAAAGCGTGATGTGTATGTATGGCATTGCTGCAGACTAGCAAGATATTTTCGAATGACCATTCGAGAGAGCATGATTGGCACAGATTGCACGAGAGACCATAGATACGATACGCTCCACTCACCTTGACCAATTATGAGCCGATGACACATGGTAGTGGAGGAGCGCATTGGATCAGAAGGAAGACGACGATTGATTGTGGTCCTGTTTTTTCCGGTTGCGGTTTATGATTTTTAAGCGCGAAATTGTTTTGTTTTTTGGGCTGCTGTTTATGGTTTTGTGAAATTTTTGAATTTTGGTTGTTTATAGGAGAGACAGATACTCACTTACGATTTTGGCCGATATAGATGTTGGGTTTTTAACGTGTAGATTGTTTAACTTGTAGACTATGTCTTGAAAAAAATACTCCGTTTGAAAGTTATATACTATAGCAAAAATAAAAAACCATCAATTTTTTACTTAAAGAACAAACCATGTATGGCTGGCCAATGCCTAAGTCTATTTTGCAACGGATTTTGCCCGGTTAATATTTATCCCAGTATCACATGGCAGATCCTTACCAATCGAAACCCACAGGGCACATCTGCTCGTGGCGTCTTGTCTCCCATTTGCGTGGTGAAATTGTTCATGTACGACTCATAAGCCCTAAATCTAAATCTGACACTTTCCTCTTCTTTTCACCGAGCCCCAGCATGGAAATTTGGCTCTGCTATGATGCTTCGATTGTTCGGAGCTATAGTGTGATAACGACTGTACTTTTGGTGGATTGCTGGTATTATCAAACGCTGTAGGAAAAGGGCCTTTTTTCTCTCTGTTTACGCACTATGAATGATTGTTTGATCTAGTTATAGGGACGTCCGTATTGACTACGGTTAATATTTTTAGTTAAAAATAAATAGTAATTGCTGAAAAAATAGTTATTACAAATATATAGCCTAGGTAATTTTAGCTACGTACAAGGTAGTAGTGTATTATATGCTAGTTTTAGTATATTAGTGTGTTAAAGTTTAGCACGAGGCGCGGTGAAATCTTTGATTCCGCTATTGGATAGTTGTGATCTTAGGTCGAATAAGAGGATCCAAAGCTTTAGATACTGCAAATGGTAGAGATCAAGATCATATTTGTATTGGCTTCTAAAAATTATTTTTCTACAGTAAATGATTTTTTATAGTACCTAACTTTTAAATATAACATCTTTTTGAGACGAAATTTATTAATTGATTATCCTACACACTGTTGTGACTTAATTTACATCGGCCAAAATCGTACATAAGTATCTTTCTCTATAAGTTATTATTATTTATAAGTTAAAATAAAAATCTAAGATAAACAGACTCTAAAGTTGTCTGATCAAAATATTAGCTAGAAATTAAGCATCCTTTCGTGGATAAAACCATCTGAGCGAATTGAAACCGAGCGACGAAGGCGCGCGAGTAAGTACACATCAACCATCGCACATGGATGTAACGTTAATTAACTGCTGACCTGCACCGATCGCATGTGGCTGACCGGTTAATTGGCGCTATTCGATGGATTGGCCGGTGTAAATCGATCAGGGAAAATTCCGACCAACACCAACAGCGGACGCCATGACGTCATGCATTGGATAGAGCTAGGATTTAGAAATAAGGTGGAGCTAAAATTTAGAAATAAAGAGGCAAAGTAAACTATACAATAGGATTATATTTGACGATAAAGATCAAATAGTACCAACGGTGATATTTTTTAAAATATACAAAGATACAATACAAATTTGTCAAGACATGAGGGGACACGAGCAGGGCAGAGACAAGGGCGAGCAGGGCAAGGCCCCTAATGTTTCTGTTTCTCTTGATTAGCCATTAAGTATTTTATTAATTATTTTGTAAAGTATTCATTTTGCCCTCTCATGAGTGAGCGAAGTTCACTTTTAATTAAATTATTGATATCTATAATCTTTTTGGTACGCATGGAGCTAAATTTAAATTAATAGAAATATAATTTTTTATTGTTATGTTATATTTTCTCTATGATTGTCATTTTTTATCATCTATTTTATCTCTCTGTCTAAATCCCCTCTCTCCGCCCCTGGCGATGCATGCCGGCGGCGATATTTGCTTTCGACGCATACCCGACATTATCAATGCGTGTGGTACATATGTTTGAAACATGCATACTTGATTTCTCATGTATTACTGCATAACCAGACAATTTGACCAGTACGGGTAGATCGACAGCCCATGCGCAGTAGTTAGTGTGCATGGGTACATGAACACATCAAACTGGACAATCACGATTAATTGACGACTGACCGCGCGAGTTGATGATATTAAGGGAGAGAGCAACTAACTGTCAAAGTCAAGGGTGGACCAAAACTGGGAGCCACACAGGACGCACTACTACTATGGGCATGTATAACAGTATACATCAGCTATGTAAGACTGTCACAAGAAATTTTTGGTGATACGAAAAAACGAGAAGAGAAGGGAAAGATGATATCTATTATGTTAAAACTTGATCAAGGAGAAAACACATATATCGCAAATAAACTGAGAGAATATAAGAGAATTTTTGAATTTTTCTATTCTCTTACTTGCTCCCCTTTTTCTTGCTTTTTCTTACAAAATTGGTTACAAGGCTCATCAATATATAGGCTAATAATCTTCTACTTGTATATGTATTCGGACTTCAAGTTGGACACGATTTCAACTTGAGTTACATACGAAAACGGACTCTACTAGAGTTCAAAACGTAGTAGAGTCCGTTTTTTGTGTGTAACTCAAGTTGAAGCCGTGTCCAACTTGAAGTCCGAATACATATATGAGTAGGATATTATTAGCCTATATATTGATGAGGTTTGTAACCAATTTTGTAAGAAAAAGCAAGAAAAAGGAGGAGCAAGTAAGAGAATAGAAAAATTCAGAAATTCTCCTGTGTTCTCTCAATTTATTTATGATGTGTGTGTTTTCTCCTAGATCAAGTTTTAACAAGTGGTATCAGAGATTTTCTACTATACATATCATTATATAGATAATTATATAAACAACCTATTAAAGCTATGTACAATAAATGTGATGTCAATAGTCTATAAACCTTGTTATAGATACTGAGTGTCTTCATTTTAAATTTTAAAAGTTGTTTTTTTGGTAACTTGTTTTTCTACGGTGACTAGTTTTCAAACAAAGTGTTTTTTCAAGTTAGACTTTATAAATTGATTGTAATAGACATTACAACAACTTTATTTATATCTGTCAAAATCTTATACGAGTTTCTCTCCGTACTTTCTCTTGTAAACAGGCAAAAATCATTAATTGTAACTAAAATCTATAAGCTAAAGGAAAAACCCAATAATTTAGGACAGCCATGGGCCCAAAGACCTAAACACCATGGTCTTGGAGATTCATACTGGGGCCATGCAGTGGCAGGGCCTATTGATCTGGGGCTAATGAGGCAGCCGGTTGGGAGACCAAATATAAACGCACAGCTGAATGGTCCATTGTGTTCATACTGCTATGATGAGATGTTCATACGGACCAACGTGGAACTCCTCTTCATTCTCGATCGTAGCACGTACATACGTACGTACTGGTCCGGCCCTAAACTCCTCTTTCCAGCCTAGTCCGGTGTTCTACTTCTTCCAACTCCGGCCCGTACCGCCATGTGCATCGGCATCGCGGTCTGTGACGACTGCCCAACTCTGGTCGCCGTCGCACGCACATGACGTGCTGGCGTGAGATCTCTCTCTCTCTCTCTCTCTCTCTCTCTCTCTCTCTAACGTTTGATGTGGGTATCTTCATATACCCATAAAAAGTATATTTGAGATATCAAACTCAAAAATTTAAATTCAACTTCAGTTTATATATATATATATATATATATATATATATATATATACCATAAATATATCAAGGGTATAAAACATTTTCATACCCAAATATATATCATACACGTGTATCGGATGTTGGTGCCTAGGCACCATGGTGCATTACGTAATTTTCCTATATATATATATATATATATATATATATATATATATATATATATATATATATATATATATATATATATATATATATATATATATATATATATATATATATCAGAGATATTTTTTCTTTGAGATATGGGGCACAACTGCACAAGCACAACTATTTCGTACCATGACGTGGGCTATTTTATGGGCCTAATTGGTCGAAGGAACAATATGCGTGTTGCTCGAAGATGGATGACCTCTCAAAGATCCTATGAGCTGATGCTAGACCTAATTTCAGAATATTTTTTCTATATGATGGATAGAATATATGCCTTATCTACTTGAAACAACACCATATTTCAGCTCTGGAACTCTAACAATAATTGCCATACAGTTGTTCCTCATATTCATCTCTCACTGACAATAATCGATGATCAGACATGCTCTCTTGACAATAACTACCTCGCCGATCGAACATGCTAGTTTCATAAGGCGTCTTTCCCACGGATAGTTGGTGCCCCCTTCAATGCTATTTAAGGGGTGGCGAGAGAATACAAAAAAACAACAGAAGACATCCTAATCAAGACAATTTGACCATTCAGAATTGAGTAGATTAAGCAAGTCATATTCTTCCAGTAAGAAAAATATAGAGACTAGGGCTAGTTTTTATATCTTTGTAAAGAGATTCTGTAACCAGTTCATAGTAATAAAAAGCATATCTATTTTCTTATAAAAATCCCAACCATCTTTCTTATAACATTTCCTAAAATTAAACACGGGCTTCAATACTAAGGCCCGTTTACATGCATTCATTTGAACCCAGCGAGGGTAACGGTCCCCCACATCCAGGGGGAGAGAGATGCGCCCGGAGCGAATCGCACGTCCGATCACATTTCACATTTCATGCCTGCATGTTCAATGATCAGAAGTATATACCTTTTCTTTTTCCGAGAAAGAAACCGCATTGCTTGCTTGCTACGACGTCCAATTAACTCAATTTAGCGCCGGCGTCACATCACCTTGGTTTTGTCGAACTTCCTTTGACCACGATCACTGCTATTGCTGTCGGAGGAGCCCTTGCTTGCCGACGACTTCTTGCTGCCACCTTTCTGCGGCTTCGACCACTACGCGTGAGTGAGGAGGAGCTGTCCATCAGCATTGCTATTGACGGCACGATGATGAATCCTCTTCTCATACGCCTTTAGCCGCCCTATGGCCTCCTCAAACTGCATCATCTCCAAATAGGAGTATTGCTCGATTGAGGCGACCATCGGGAGGAACTCGTCGGGCGCTGAGTTGAGGAGCTTCTTCACGAGCGCTGGGTCCTCCAGGGTTGTGCCGAGCATGCTGTATTTGCTCGCCATCCCACTTAGCTTCCCGACAAAGTCATCGATGGACTCTCCCTCCTTCATGCGCAGCACTGCAAACCCGTTTTGTAGAGTTTGTAGGCGCGCCTTCTATACCCAGTTAGCCCCGAGGTACCTGGTCTTCAGATAATCCCACACCTCCCTAGCTGTCTTCTTTGCGCCACCTGCAGAAGAAGGTATTCGGGTATGGCTTGAAAGATAAAGGCCCGCGCCGACTTGTCCTTCTTCACCTCCACGACCACTCCGGTCAGTGGAGCGATGGCCTTCCAAATCCCATGGGCATCTATCAGTGCCTCCATCTTGATTGCCCCATGCGGTGTAGTTGGAGTAAGTCAACATCAGGTAGTGGAAGGGCACGCCGCCACTCTCCTTCGCCACCTGATGTGCACTAGTCGCCATCGACTCTGACGTAAGTATTTGCCATACACCGTGCTCTGATTCCAAGTGTTGGAAACCATCACCTCAGGATCTGCCTACCCAAACTCGAATGATTGTTCTGTTGTTGGACGATGAACAAAGAGCCTCTGATCGGATCCTACGACTACGGTGAAGAAAACCAGAGGACTGGAAAAACTAAGTCGTAACTAGGCGGAGAGTGTTTGGGGTAATTTTTCTTCCTTTTCTTCACTCTCAAATTACACAAGGATTACAGGGTATACATAGACACCAGAGCCACACGATCCACTCACTCACTACGACTCCTATCGCTTTCGTTGCGCTCAGCTACCCATGCGCGGTGATCACCGCCGCTTAGCTCCACGGGATTGCTTCAACGCGCCAATGATGACGCCACACCCGCTTGCCCGATCGAGTAGGTAGTCGATTGAGGACAACCTGCGTCACCCACGACCATCCATGCTGACATCTGCTACCAACTGCTACAGTGTTGACGCACAACCATGATTGTTGGCTTTATCCTCGGCTTGTCTTCGACCACTGCACTGGAGCTTCGATCATGATGTTGCAGTTACGACCACTGCAGACACAGACGTCATGACCCCGACGCTTACGACTACCATACTGGTCTTTACGACTACACATAATATGGTCGTAACTGACTACACACACCGTGGTCGTAACCGACTGCGCACACCACCTGATCGTAACGACCACACACGCCAATCGCTTCCGACCATACACAAATTGCGGTTACTTCTACCACTCGCAGACTGCGATCGCCATGACTACGACCACGTACAGCCGCCACGACCACGACGCTGGTCGTTACAACCACACACAACGTGGTCGTAACTGACCACTCACACAACGTGGTCGTGACCGACCACACACACAAACACTATGACGCATGTCGGTACGACCACACACAACGTGCCACGACGTTGGTTGTTACGACCACACACAAGCGTCACGACCACGATTACTTCGACGACAGTCACTACGACCATGCCTTCTTGCGTGTGATTTTGATCATGATACCAACGACCATGTTTAAATCATCAAGATTAATTGCAACAAGAATAATAAGATACCATCCATGGCGTAGGAGGCTAGGAGCTAATGCAGGCAATGCTCGTGTGCGGCAACGTACAGTTGCGGCTGGCCGCCGAGGGCAAGTGCCTGGTGCCGAGGAAGCTGGTCGACACAATGGCCAAGGACAACACCATCAAGTCGAACGCGCTGGTGAACACAGACCTGAACTGGTTCATGGAGTCGCTTCAGCAGTAGCCAGATGTGGAGTCGGTCATGGCTGCCGCGTGCACGCATCCGTGCGTGCGTGCATGCATGGTTGTCCTCTTTTGAGAACACCACCGCGCATGCAAGTGCTGCTGCTGCTGTTGTCGTCATGTCGTGTGTTCCTGACCCCTGACGACGATCTGTCTATAACTAGTCCATGCAGATTACGTGTAGGCATCAGGGTTGATTTAGATCGCTTTTAATTTCAGTTAATCTAGCTTTGGTACTATAGGCTGTGTGCAGTGATGCTAACACTGTATTCCACACGTGTGAATTTGTATGCCATATTAGTGATAGATGATGGGCTTGTTCTTTTGTGGCTTTTTGTTTTAGTTTTTGGTTTTTCTACAATAACTAGCTTTCAAATGGAGTGTTTTTTCAAGGTGGAGTCTGCTAGTTAATTGTAGTACATACTATACCGACTTCATTTATATCAGCAAAAGCCGTACGTGAATTTCAGTTACTCTGTAATCTCTCATACAAACAGCTAAAAAGTCATAAGCCGCAGCTAAAAACCATAAGCCGCAGGCACAAAATAATAGGCCCGATAGCTGCTATGATTCTCACTAGATTTGGTGACTTTTTAGTTGGGAGTTTATTCTCAATAAAAAGGGCTTCCCAATGAAGACCCTATTCTCTGAATATATATTTTTATATTCTGTTTTGTCAAAATGAACAGGCTATGCTTCTCCTGTGTGCATGTCCAGAAAATTACCTGTGCGTTTAACTTGCACGATCAGAGACGCAAGACTGCAATTCAATGCTCCGTTGCTCCTTCTGCGATTACGTCAGGACATACATATATAGTTCAGCGTAACCTGCCCAATTGTTCACTGCTCTGCGTTGAATTGTGCACAGATGCAAGGCTTGAAGGCTGTAAGCCTGCAATGGAACATAAGCGTGCATTTGTGCTACGCTGCTCATTCCAGTAGAATGAAAAATGAAAGGGAAGTCGTGGAGGACGATACAGAGATGGGCCCAAAAATATATAGAATACACCCATCCACCTGCTGCTCTATGGGCCGGTTTGGTGAAGAGCCGGCCCGAATAACGCCCCGCCGCCACTCGGATGGGTCCCTATCCGCAGGGGGCGTATCCGACTCGAACCCATCTACGTGCCGCTTTCTACACCGTCCTATCACAATCCGATGCGAGCTAGGGTTTCCTCCTCGTGCACCCTCCACCCAACTTGCTCAGTTCGGCCAAGCTTATTCACAGTACAGTAACTAATTTTTAAATGATATGATATTTTTAAAGCAGAGTTAATAGGAAAATTGTAATAAAAAATATATTGAATTCAGCTGTATCGGCTAAAATCGTATGTGACTATTTTTTAAGTACTACCTCTTATAAACAGTTATAATTCAAAATTTTAAATCATAAGATATAAACCACAATTTCAAAGAAAATACCCGTGCCTCCATGCCCAGCGCCTATTCGCATCTGTCTCTCCCTACGCGGCTGCTGTTCTTCGAGTTTTGCGCATCTCGCATGAACGGGTCTGCAGTAGGTCAATGGTATTCAGCTGAACACCCAAAAAATTTATAAAATACTAGATATATAATAGGTATATTAGATGTATATACTATTAGTTGTATTAAAACTATATTTTTATGCCTGCAAATAAATTCAGTCCGTATTCTCCGTATCTCGCGTGCAGCCCATGTAATACATTAGATCCATTTTTCTTTTCACCTCAGCCCTCCTCACGCCCAAAGAGGTAAAGATACAAACAAAATCCTAACATTTGTTCCATTTCTCATCTTGTGGCTGTCTGTGTGGGAGACGGCTTTGGCCTTCGAGTGATGAGCGGGCGGAGGTGCAAGCTAGAGGCGAGTGACGACCGGCGAACGCGGACATGGTATCATGATGTGAAGACAATTATGCGTGATACGGCGCATAGTGCAAGGTGAGCGTGTGGCAACACGGGCGTGCAGAGAGGTATCGCGGGTAAGCAGGCAGTGGCACAACGAACACGGAGGTAGGGAGCGGGTGACAAGAAGGGAGTAGCGTGGTAGCCGGGAGGGAGCGATGCATTGAGAAGTGAGTAGCACCTCTAACTTATTGTCATCGTCCTCTCTTCAGATTTAGGTGTGCTCCACCCCACTCCACTTATTTTCTTTCTTGGTCTGTTTTGCTTATGGAAGAAATATACAATTTTCTCTTAGATGAACATTTTTTGCTGATGGAGAAATAGCAAAAAAAGGCAAAATCAATAAGATATACAACTCTCATTTATCTATATAATTTGTTGTTTAATTTATATAATTATGCTCGCCTTATGTCGTCTATTTCCTCATACTAGTATAGTGCCCGTGCTAACGCCACGGCGACATTTCGGGGATGCACATGAAAACAACTAAATGATGATTTTTTTTCATAGTTTAAGTTTCACGCAATTGTATATCACCATGTATATAATCTGGAAAACACTCATGTATATCACCAGCAAGTTCAGATCATGAAATTACAAGCCTAGACCAATTATAATGCATAACATTGTTGTAAGCCTAACTGCCGAGCATGTCACAAAGGCTTAAATCCCAATAGAAAGAGCTATTCTCAGATTAAACGAACAATCAGATTCATTAAGAAAATATTTTTATTTTCCAAAGAAAGTAGAAAAAAGATATAAAAAAATGTGTAGAGGACATAAATTTTCATGGCGCTACGGTAAAATACAAAACAAGATTCATTAAGATTCACGTCTCATATATTGTATAACCAAATATTTTTGTCACCAAGACACAAGCTATGACCATCGCTAGCTTGCCACGACCACATACAACTCGCTATGACTTTACCGCTCAAAGTCTACGACCTCATCCCAAGTCGTTCCGACCGATCGAAATGATGAACCAACAAATGCACGAGGTCTACGACTTCACCACGAAGCCATACGACCGATTTCAAGATGTCTACGACCACGTTCAAGCCTCTCAGGCACAACCGACCGCCTACGAGTACTTCCGACCGAGTCCAATGCCAGTCCGACCGCATACGACCGCCTTCAACCGTGTCTGTGGCTTGTCCGACCACAACTGATCGCTTCTGACCACTTCCGAGTGCATCCGATCACATCCGATCGTGTCCGTCTGCGATCCGACCACGTTCGACCGCCTCACAACGTGGTAGAAGTCCGCCGACTTTCCACGTGGTCGTAGTCGAGGTCTGCCGATTATCGACTCTGAAAATAAACAACATTAATCATGTCATGACGATGATAAAATGACAAATTTCATATATTACTATATTAGGCTATTACCAGAGATTGCTTCTCAACAGTGCAAGTCAAAATTTTAATGCCAAATGATAACCACATAAAAATAGGGAAATAATGATTTCCTACTTAAAATAGTAGGTCAAAACATTGGCGGCAGGACATGTGTCAAACTGGAAAGTATAAAAAAATAAAACAGTAGACATTCCAGAAGCCCCATCAACCTAAAAGGCTAAACACATCAAACCAACAAAATAATTGCTATCTTAATAAAAATCAAAATTTAGCAACAATAGTTGCTAAATCCTAAGTACACAATCAAGATCAGATACGAGATTAGCAAGACTGCTTCCTAGTACATAAATGTGAGCAAATTGCTATAGAATTCCACTGGAAAACATCTCATTCGATGAAACATATTCTAGACACTTAAACACCCAATGTCCACAAAAATGTGCTTGGATACTCATCAATAATACATTTATTAAAACTCCAGTGATCAATTCATGCATCCAAGAATTCTTTTGATAGAAGTCTGGAACCGACACAATTATGTGAGAATTAGCATGTTCAAATATTGAACCAAGTGCTACCAATCTCATGACTGCAAAAGAATTGAACATGCAGATCAGTTCACAAAAATATTACAGAGTTGATATGAGTTAAATGCAGTACCATGCAAGACATGGTTGGCCAGCAGGTTTAGATACATGCATAAAATCGTCGAGATGAGCGGCCTTCTCATTCCACGCCTGCCTCTCGGCGTCACTCAGCTCCTTCCACTTCACCGAGATGAGCGCATTCATCGTCGAGTTGTTGACGCCGGGGATTTGTGAATGGACTCCCCATACCAAATGTAGTATTTGCGAGATTTCCCAACATGAACAAGGTTACAGATAACTCTGCAGCCAACAGGACTGATAAATCCCAACAAATACAAATAGTAGCAAGGAGATATCCTGCACATGCAGATGGATGGAGTGAGCAGTACGGCCAACGGAGCAACTGGACAAGTTGGAAATTTCATAACTTAGGAACTGCACAGCCTTTATTTTCCTTTAAACCACAACAGGTATAGGGAAGGAGATGATGAAATGAAATGCTGCTATGTATGTACCATCTAGTACTCTGCACTGCCTACATATTTCTGGATACTGGTAATTATCACACATGGGCATAAAGAGGGAGCGGTTAAATGAATAAATGGTATACTGCCCTTGCCTTGAAACATCAGCACCTCCTGCCTGCCTGCATCAAACGTCCACCGCAATAAATCTGGTCTGGGACAGCCTGTTGGCGTATGTGGTTACGAGCTGCAGCTGTGCGCTGTCCAGCCTCTCCAAATACGGCAAGAACGCTGGCCCGAGCTTGAGGTATGTATCCACCAAGCAAAGCACAACAGCCTGCAATGCAGCACAGAATAAGCAGATTGTAGCTAATTTATGGGGATTTCTCGACAAAAATATTATTTGGAAAGTACATGCTGCAGGAGTTTTTAAGGTCTCTGCCTATTTCATGCTAGTCTCTTCTTCTTGTTTTCTTGGTGAATTCATCCATGTATGTGCTAAGTAGCAGTGTAGCACAGATATAGAAAAGGCACAATCAGTATTCAGGATGCACACATGGCACAACCAAGGTCTTTCAATCCAAGGCTCAATGAAATGCACAGGGCAGAAAAGTTTGATGTCGACTTAGATCCCAATAAAGGTACGTATGAACTGAGCTGTGATCAGTTAAGACTTCCGAGGAGTATGGCCCAGATAACTGAAGGGGTATGACCCAGATAACTGAAGGGACAGCCCAAATTTACATCAACGAAATGCTACTGAATTTCTGAACAAATTGAGTTGTGCTACTGGGAGTCTTGGAAACACTCACCGCCTCAACATTGTAGCTATAGTTCTTACGCAAATGTTAGCCAGTATAGCTCAACAAGGGCCTTACCCATTGACCTTTCCTTGAACAGATGAGGTTTGAAAAAAATACTGAGCACAACTTTCAGATATTGTGGTACATGCATGTAAGGCCTGGACACTTGCTAATTTTTTTGAAGGACTTCTAACTATTCCCATGACCTTTTGCTATCAGGAACTTTGGGGAGATGAAAAATAAGAACAAAATTTCTAAGAAAATAGCGGCTGATCTTAAACACAATCTATAAAAGGAAGTGGGAATGAATGAACCTTGCGAACATATGGACTATGGTTTTCGAAAGCATCCAACAGTGCAGGAAGAAATGTTGACAAATGAGTCATCAGGTCGTCCTGTGACAATCGAATCACAAGCTGCAAAAAAACAAAAAATGGGGCCTCACCAAGCTAATACCACAGGTCAAAGAAAACCAAGTGGTTATAAATAATAAATGTGCAGGTAGTGAAATGGACAAGATCAAACATGGGCGCATTCACAACATAATCGACGGATTAGCGGTACAACTATTGATGTTAACACCGAGCACGTGCCATTGACCGCACACAATATCGACCCACATCAATCAGAAACTTAGGGATGATGATTACCTTGCTCAAACTATTGATCTTGGTAATAAGAATTTTCTCATCATGGCAGCCAACCGAGAAGCAATTGCTGTATATTTAAATGAGAAACATAAGATGCCAACAATCTGCGAAAAAGGAAAACAAAAGGAATGAAACAATTTGTCCATGGCATCTATCAATTCCGGTCAAAGATGGATTCTGTCAATTCACCGAGATGTTGTCCGCCTTCTCCTTCTTCTTGAGCAACTGCAGAGCCTCCGCTTCATGATTTTCTTCTCGCTCCTCCTCTTCCTTCTCCAAGCTCGCAGACTTCGATACATTCAAACAACTTCACATTAGATGCCTATCTTTTGTTGTCGCATTAGAATCGAGGAACCATGGACTGTGCACAATCGTCACACCTCGAGCTTTTTCTGCTTGTACACCTCCATCTGCTTGCTATACTCTTCCTTCTGCTTCCTCGCAACCTCCTCGTAGGGTGCCTTCTGAGCTTCTGTCATGCTCTTCCACTCCTCCCCAGTGATCTTACCAATCTGCAAGCACACAAGAATAGTAATTAAACCGTTCATTGCCAACCTGTCTTTCCTCAAAAACTTCACAAGAACCAAGAACCTTTTCAACAAAAAGAACCACCATAAATTAAGTCAGCTTACATATATTGCCATGCAACTAATGTTTAACCATGTACGCACAATTCAATCCAGTATACATCTACAGACCAAAACCAAGAATATAAGCATCAACAATTGACTGGTATTGCAGAGGGTCCGACAATCTAGAGAAATGAGAGTACCGTATAATACATATCTTCTGTGAGGTTTACAAAAGAAGAATGGATAAACATGAAATTAACAGTTAACTAACCTGACTAACAGAACTGCTGCTGTGTGCATTTATTGAAATGCAATCCTGCTTACACGATTCAAAATGATTAAGCCACCTCTGCAAATCGAAGCAAATATGACCTTGTGAGTACATTAAAAATTATATCATAATAACATCGGAATTGGATATCAGAAATTACATACAAGTATGAATGCTTCAACAAGAAATGGCGATTCTAGTTTGAGGAGCCTAAGCTAATATGTATCCATACTTACATTCATTATATTGGGATTTGCACAAAAGCAATAGGTATGCGATATGTTGACAAACATGTGACACATCAGAATGCTGATCACCAGAGATGGCATAATATCTCACCCGAAGCTAATTTTCAATTCAATGTAACTTCACAAGAACAACATCATACGGGGTGATCCAGATATAGTAAAACTGCACGCAAGTTGGAACAATAGAACAGTGAAAGTTAAAATGCCATACCTCAGCCGTGATCTACCCCATGGTTGCGCATACGCTTTCCAGTACCTCATCAAGATTTCATCCTCCGAGTACTTCACTCCATACTTTTCACCGATTGTCTGTACACCTAAACACACATTTAGAACAAGCCACATCACAAAACATACATATCCCATCATCACTAAAAGGGACCTTTTCTTCGTAACTCATCTTGCATGGAACAAATCCACCCAAAGCCAAACCTGATGAGCACAAAATAAATCTCTCCATGTCCACGCAACCCAAATCTATGTATATACTCGAACAAAACAACTACAGATCGATCGACCCCAATCACGCATTGTCTCATTGTGCACACCACATACAAAGACATGGAAACACGCAGCCTCGACCATTGGCATCTCATGGAGCAGATGAGAACCTCCGCATCAAACAAAGCGACACAAATATACGAATCGGCGATGGGAGAGGGGGTGTGAGCCGACCTGGGCCATGGGCTCGGTGGGGGCGAGGAGGGTGCCGGCGGCGTCGACGAGGATGGCCTTGTGTGTGATGAGCACAAAATAAATCTCTCCATGTCCACGCAACCCAAATCTATGTATATACTCGAACAAAACAGCTACAGATCGATCGACCCCAATCACGCATTGTCTCATTGTGCACACCACATACAGCACATGGAAACACGCAGCCTCGACCATTGGCATCTCATGGAGCAGATGAGAACCTCCGCATCAAACAAAGCGACACAAATATACGAATCGGCGATGGGAGAGGGGTGTGAGCCGACTGGGCCATGGGCTCGGTGGGGCGAGGAGGGTGCCGCGGCGTCGACGAGGATGGCCTTGTGTGTGATGTCGCCGTAGATGGCCCTCCGGGAGTCGTAGTACTCCCGCGCCCCCATCAGCTCCCACCTCGCGACCCCGGCCTCCGCGACCTCTGCCGTGGCGGGGGTGGTGGTGACGTCGCGGAACGGCGGGTCGACGATGTGGGAGGTGAAGGGCACGGAGGTCTCGATGGTGAGCGCGGTCGTGGAGTCGGAGATCGGTTGCGCGGCAGCGCAAGGTGGGGGGAGGAGACGGCGGCAGAGCGGAGGGATGGGGAGGAGGAGGCGATGCGGGGTGGGGAGGGAAGGAGGCGGCGGCGGTGCGGGATGGTAGGGCAGGGGAGGAGGGGCGATGCGGGGTGGGGAGGGAAGGAGAAGGAGGCGGCACGGTGTGGGGAGGAGGAGGCGGCGCGGGGGGGGAGGAGGAGGAGGCGGCGCGCGGCGCGGGGTGGGGAGGAGGAGGAGGAGGCGGCGCGGGTGGGGAGGAGGAGGAGGCGGCTGCGACGCGGGGTGGGGAGGCGGAGGAGGGCGGCGCCGGGAGAGGGGAAGGAGGCGGCGGCGTTCCCGAGGCGGAGGAGGGCGGCGGCGTGAGAGGGAAGGAGAGGGGAAGGAGGCGCGGCGGCGCGAGGGAAGGGGAGAGGGGCGGCGGCGGCGGGCGTTCGAGGGGTGGAGGAGGCGCGGGCGTGAGAGGGAAGGCGCGGCGCGAGAGGGGAAGGGCAGAGGAGAGGAGGAGATGGGGCGTCGGGAAGTCGCGCCGCGCGGTGAGGGCGTCGGGAGTCGCGCCGCGCGGGTGCGATTTGAGGTATGATCCAAACAATTTGGGCCATTGGATTTGAGTGAGTAAGAGAAAGGAGAGGCTACAGTGGATATCGTCCCTTCGTTTGAAAGGTTCGCTGGTTCTGGGAACATTAGGTTTGGTGCATCTAGGAGAGGTCTTGACTGCGGGGGACATTTGTTGGGTAGCTATAGAAAAGTTTACAACTGGTGGTTTTATAGTGGTAGAGAAGAAATCATTATTTTCTGTAATTTATGTATTTTTATTATATCTACATACACATATCGTTGTATTAGTGTGTTTTTTTGGGAGAGGGGGGCAGTGCGCTACAGTATCGACGTATTCGAGCAACTTAGCTTTAAAATCCGAATACTCATTCTAAAAATCATTGATCCGTCATTGGCATCTCGTATTCGTACCTTCTCTGTTTCGTTTAGATCTATCTCGTTCGCTTCTCGATTCCGTTCGCATCTATTTCGTTCCCTGCTTTGATGTTTCGATTTCGTCGTAGCAAATCTGATGCTGTTTTGAGGTGATGATCTTTCCCCCCAAATTATCGACTATGATTATACTGTGCGATTTTGCAAACTCTTCTCTTTGGAGGGGGCTTCTAAGCCAGTGGTTCTGATCAAAAACACTGCATCTGCTTTGTGTTTGGATTCGTTTCTGCGTTTTTGTTTCCATTTATCGATTAGATTTGTTTGTGGTCTGTGCTTGTTCTGTGCGTTGTCTGTTCATGGGATTTGCAAGTTCTTAAGGTTGCATTCTTGATTAAGATGGAAGGAGGTTCAGCACACTTCGGCTAGCGCACTCGATAGACGACGTCGAGGTTGCAGGCTTGCTTCGTTGAGTACGTGGATAACGCCAGGACGGCGAGGTTCTCCACCCACTCCGTGCGCATGTGTGGCGCAGGTCGGCGAGAGTTCATGTTCACAGTGATCATAAGCGATGACAACAAACGTGATGCGCATAAGGTAGTTGGTGAGTCCTTGGATTAGTTTTGATCCAACAGCTAAGCTCTATTCCGTTGGATGGTGTTTGAACGCTATGTCGTGCTGTAGAAGGTCCAATAGCTAAGTGAACTAAAGGAAGATCAATGTATCGAGAGCTTTTTTTAATAGTTGAGATGGTTAATAGAGTTACCTTACGACTTAAGAGCCTAACAGGTAGCAGTTAGCACTAAGATGTCATTGGATTAAACCTAGAAAATATTTGCATCTCACAAAGCACAATAATCAACATAGAAGCATACAGCATCATGATCCCAAACTGATTTCAGGTAATAAACAAAACATACATGTCAATGTAATGGTTTACAAGTAATTGCAAATAAATAGACTACAATGAACATTTGTGGTCTACAGTCAATGATGTAAATTAATCTACCCTATCTACCCTACTCTATAATACATCAAAATTATCTTTACTACATCCACCCCCTCAACCACCCCCACAGTCATGCCTAATCTAAGTCCACCCAGATTTGTGTACTAAAATAATCCAACTCCATACAAATGAATGGTCTGGATCTCTTCTCAAACCTTATTCTCTTACTCATTGAAGATCCTAAGGTCAAAATCATTTGGATCATGCACATCATGAACCGGTACGTTGCCCACCCCCGCCCCCCGCGCGAATCCCGCGCCTCCCCATCCGCCTCTCCCCGCATGCGAGCTAGGGTTTGGCGCGATCGCTGGTCTCGCCTCTGCTCGCCTCTCCCGCCTCCTCCTCTCCGCGCCGCCTCCTTCCCACCCGCGCCCCTGCGCCTCCTCCTCTTCCCACCCGCGCGCCGCCTCCTCCTCCCCCCCCGCGCCGCCGCCTCCTCCTCCTCCTCCCACCCCGCGCGCCTCCCACCTCCCACCCGCGCTCGAGGCCGCCGCCTCCTCCTGCCCACGCCGCCGCCGCCGCCTCCTATCGCGCGATCGGAGTCCATGCGGCGCGCGCGGGGATCTCCGGCGGTTTCTCGGCGATGGCGCCGCGCGCACTCCATCATCCGGCGCCGTCTTGCGCAACCTCTCCGATAAGCATGACGAGATCCTCCGATCCCGCAGCCCGACCCTCCGCCCCAAACCCTAGGAGTTCGTTCGCGATCGGGAGGTCAGAAGGGCGGCGGCGGCGGCGCGCGGGGATCTCGGCGATTTCTCGGCGATGGCCACCGACGCGACTCCATCATCCCGGCGCCGTCTTCGCGCAACCTCTCCGATAAGCCGTGACGACGAAGCGGAAGAACGCCGCTACCGGAGGTGAGGACTTCGATTCGTTTTGCGGGGTTTTGGTTTCGAGCACCTCAAGCCGGAGACCAGTGCTCCAGATCCGTCTTTGGGCTTGGTGCGTTTGCTAATCTGCGGCCATCGTCATTCTCCTCCAGTCGGGCCGGACGCAATGGAGGAGGCGCGCGACCTTTCTGGAGAATAGAGGCTGAAGACCAGGTACTGCGCCTAGGTCATGGGGAGAGGAGCATTAGCGGTACAGGAGGAGGAACACACTGGCGTGGTGGTGTGGTAGAAGAGAGGCGTTCCCCTTCTTCCCTCCCCTTCCTTTGCATGGTTTGGCTCTCTGCGGTGACGTCCATGATGGGAGCAGTAGGCAGTTCGTGCGAGGATGGAGTTCAATTAGGAGTTGGGTTTGCTTCAATGATTTGTTATATGGCAAATTGGTCACATTTGCTTCCTCCCTTTCTCCTGTGGTGAGTCCATGCTTGTTACTTCTAACTAATTTTGTGTTCTACATTTTGTAATCCGCTTTCTTCTATGATTTGGCAGGCAACTTGTCAAAAATGTGATCAATTTGGGAGGCTAGAAATTACTATTTATAGGAGCCATTACCTTGCTGTTTACTAGCTGATTGCGTTAATGTCTAGATGAAAACCAGGAAATGATGGGTTGTGTCATGCATGACATACTGCACAAGGGTTTAAGGTTTGGGAAGGTGTGACCGCCTGCCGCTGGCGATGAGGAGGAGCTGGGATGATGGAGGCAGCTGTGAAGTGCCTCTGGGACGGACGCCATGATGGCGAGCAGGCGTCGGCATTGGCCTTGGCCTTGGAAGGGTCCCTTCAGTGCTGCCTGCTGGTCGCGTGCACCATGCTCCACATCGCGGCCACCATCGCCTCCCACAGCGCTGCGTGGAAGGCGCAGGACAAGTAGTAGTAGCCCCTTTGCGGTTTGGTGCTTTAGCTTGCCTCTGCTTGGGCTCACTTGGCTAATGACGTGAGTCGTTGGTTTTGTTGCGAACTTGTAACAGACCAGGCAAGTGAATGACACTCTTTTGCACTTCATTTTATCAAGCCAAGTTTTCACTCCAATTGAAGGTTAATTTACCAGCTGTGTTTTTTTATCACTGCTTGTTTGAAACTTTTGGAATACCAATTGAAAGATCGCTGTATTTCTTTATCATACGAGTTTATGATAGAAATATATTTATGCCTCTCATTGTGCTAAACCAGGTCAAAGGTATTCCTTGTGGAACAAAAGGTGGTGTAATGATCAGCTTTGACAAGATAGAGGTATAGTATTATCTGTTCTATTATAACTCTTTTTGCAAAGTTCATTTCCTTGTTTCTAAGTCGCTTGATCCATCTTTGGCTTGTAGGTTGTCAATCATCTCCATAAAGAGTTTGTTTATGAAACCCTACTCAATTATGGTGTACATTCGACAAGACATGGATATATGACAAAATTCATCATGAGATAAACCGATTCTGCGGTGCTCACGTTTGCGACAAGTTTACATTGACGAGTTTGATCAGGTTGTTGACACTTTGCCATTGAGCTTTGAATTACCGAGTGATTTCTATCATGGCACTAATTGCAGTTGTGTTGGTGTATTCGATACCAAACACTATAGGCCTTCAGTAGAATATATTGTTGCTAACTTGCTATTATTTGGTCGATCTGTGATGTGGCATACCATGAGGTTGATATCATGGATTTGGGATGTATGTATCCTTGGCAATAGGCACTCGTCGTCTCGGATAAACTGATGTGTGAATTTATTATGCATTGATTTATAGATTTGCTTGTATATGTTGTATTGCCAATACATGAATATCCACAAGGTTAGTGTGGTTTCTCTTATTATCAAATAGATCAAGATATCTTTGAAGGTGCTGTCCATATTTAAATATTAACAATATTTGTGGCATATATGCTTATTTTCTTATCTTTTTTACTTTCGTGTAAGCCTTTAATCAGTTCTCTTATAGTCTTATGTGTCATGAGGTGCTACATGAGTTTGCTCAGGAATCTCTTAATGAAAAAACGCGCTCAGCTTATGCTTTCCTTGTCGGTTTGTTCTCTCGGATGTTTTTCCTTCTTACTTTTTTTAGAAATGAGAACACAATTTCCTCCCTACACTTACTGAATGGATTTTCTAGGTGATCACGAAGTTTTGCTCTGAGAGGATTGCCAAATATGCTTTTGAGTATGCTTACCTTAACAACCGAAAGAAAGTCACAAAGATTGCATAAAGCAAACATCATGAAGCTTGCGATGGTTTGTTCTTGGAGTCTTGCCGTGAGGTTGCCTCAAAATATCACGGTATTCAATATAACGAAATCATTGTTGACAATGCTGTATGCAACTTGTTGCAAGGCTCGAACAATTTGATGTTATGGTATGCATCTAATTATCTGGTATTCCGAATGTTTCTTTTAAGTATGCCATACCTTGAGGCTACGTGCGGAATTTCTAACTTGCTTTCTTTGGATTCTTTTGGTAGGTTACACCTAATCTTTATGGCAATTTGGTGGCCAACACAGTGCGAGTATTGTTGGAGGGACAGTATCATGCCCGGAGGTAGGGTTTCATTTGTACTTTGTTTCGTGGTCATTTCTACATGCAAATAATGAACACGCCAACACTTCATATTTGGAATTCTCACAATATTTTGTTGGTCTCGACTAACGTAATTATGCTAGGTGTTTTGTGTTTATCTTTTACATAATATTAGCCTTCATCGATTCTTTTGGAATAATTACATAAATATTACTAATCTTCCTTTTTTTGTGAGATACATGAACCACATATTGGTGCATCTTTTAATCCAATATAAGTTTGAGAGTGAGGCCTATTAATCCTTGTCCATTGTGCTGCAGTAATGTGGGTCGAGGACCATGCCGTCTTCGAGCAAGGTGCTTCGCAGAAATGTCGGCAATGAGAAGATTGTAGAGCGAGAAGAAAGCAAACCTCGTTGCCTCGCATTTGCATGATCTTTGAGGCATTTGCGTTCCCATCATTTGTTGACCACCGAAAAGCGCGATGAAGCGTGTCGTCGCGAAGGCAAAATCTGAGAACAAAGGATCGGGTGGCACAAGCACCACCCGAAGTTCTTGATGCGATGATTGCCAATCTGGATTAGATACCGGATGCTCGCTTTGAAAATGCGTGTCGTCGCAGAAGGCAAGTGAGAACAAAGGATCTGGTGGCACAAGCACCACCGGAAGTTCTTGATGCGGTGATTGCCAATCGGATTAGATACGGATGCTCGCTGAATCGCCAAAAACCATGTAGTTTTGAATACTGTTACTCTTCTTTGTATTTTGGAGTATTTGGAAAGAGAGGAATGATTTTGTGTTTTCAATATAAAAGTGGTTTGATTTGCGGTTTTTGGAGATTGCGTCAACATTAAGGAATTGGCGGTCGCTCGCCGACTGTCGAGATATTCATTTGCCAAAGAATGGATCGTATGTCGATCATTGGAGAACAAGGAGGAGCCGCCACGCTTGATGTGAAGATGATGTATGCTGAGAAGAAGATGGGTGCAATGAAGGGGGACAATCTGGGAGGAAAGAATGGAAAGAAGACTGCAGGAGAACATGAAAGATAACCAGACCATGCAAGCAATGCTTCAAGGGTTTAAATTAACTTTCGATAGGAACGATCCTATATGGCAACACGTAGGCTGTGCCAGGAAAATATAAATAGAAAAGGTTCTTTCGTTTATCTAAGAAGATTATGAAAGCGATGGAAATAGTAACCATTAGACAAGGTGAACTTGTTTAGTAATTACTATCGCCGAGTATATATATGAGAAGTTGACTAGAATAATAAAATGTAGCACACATCTGTTTTATGAGACGTGAATCTTAATAAATCTAATTGTTCGTTTTATTTTTTACAAATTTTATCTTGTTTTGCATTTTACCGTAGCGTTAGCACGGGCACACTACTAGTCAAAGTAAAAAAGTTTAAACCGCTGTGGTCTACGGAGAAATAACACCATAACGGCCAGAAAAGTCCCAGTCCCAAGTCCCAACTCGAGCCCAAGCCCAAAGTCCCAATGTCCAAACCGACCGGTCCCGCCACCACGCGCGCAACCACAGACCGCACCAAACCCGCGCCACCCACGGCGGCCTCGCCGGAGAGAGAGAGAGAGAGAGATGGCGGCGGCGACGGCCGGCGTTCAGCTGGGCTCCTCGAAGCCCCAGATTGCGACCCAGGCGGAGATGGCGGAGGCGCGCGTGCCGCTGCCCTACCGCGACCAGTGCGCCCACCTCCTCGTCCCACTCAACAAGTGCCGCGTCTCCGAGTTCTACCTCCCCTGGAAGTGCGAGCCCGAGCGCCACGCCTACGAGAAGTGCCAGTACGAGCTTGTCATGGAGCGTATGCTCCAGATGCAGAAGATCCGCGAGGCGCAGGAGGCCAAGGCCAAGGGCGGCGCCACCATTGGCGCCCCCCTCATCCCTTCCACCGCCAAGCTCGCCTGATCCGGTCCGATCCGATCTGGTTGATTAGGTGATCTCTTATTCCGTGTCGGCAATTTTGTTTTATTCTAGAATCTGGATTTGGCTCGTTTATTGTTATTTGAGTTCGTGATTAGGATGTGAACTTAAAATTTGCCCTTCGGAAGTCGATTTGCGCGAATGGCGAGTCATGCGCCATTTTGACAGGGGGAGCCAGAGCCACCTCGAGTGGCCAATTCAGCCGTTTTTGCGAGGGTATTAGATCACCCGTGTAGTTCTGATACTATGGGGTTAAATGATTTTGTAGCTGCTAGGGTTTCGGTAGTAGGTTATGACTCGTAAAGCTGATTGGGGAGATAATGCATTAGTCCGACACTAATTCATGGGAGCGTGATGCACGTTAGCAGCCTATATCAGTAAACCAATGTATATGGCGATCTGGGATCAGTTTTGGTGTCATCTCCTTGCTCTTCACTGCAGCTCGAACCATTTCTCTTGTTAGTCCGGAGGTGTGTACATTTTGAGTTGTGATTTGTGAAGGGTTGGTGCTTAGAGTGGTGCTGAAGTACGCAGAAAAGGATTTAGATAGGTGGGAATAATGTGAATTCCTGCTGTTTGTCCTTGGGCATTTTGTAGAGCTTATAAACTAAGTCATGATCTGAAATTCGTTTTAATGAATGTTTTCATGGTATGATGGTATCTGTGGATCATTTAGATTTTAGACCGCTCTTAGCAGTTTTTTTTTACTTCTGTATCTGTTGTTGGAACATTGGTTTATTATTGGCTAGCTTTGGCTTGTATAGGGTCTGTTTTGAAAGCAGAATCTCCTCTCATTACAATTTGTCTGGTAAATATGCCATGTGAACCTAGGAGGCAGAAGGTTGTCTAGGGTCATGCTACCAGATCACTGCAAAAGATGTTGAACTCAGAGGAATTAGCCCAAGTTTTGTTTGTAAAATACAGTGCTGTCATATCCCATCGAAAAAAAGATTCAAGATTATCATTTGCCTTGTATGTGGCAAATGGCAACTATATATTCCTCATTAGTGGCTGCACCTGAGTAGGTCCAACATCTGTTCTTTTTGTAGTGGTGAGAGTAACCTGGATGAGCATATTGAGCTTGGAGCTGTTTTTTTTCATACTTTTTTTACTGTAGTGCTATATACTCTTGCATCAACTAGGGGCTCGGGAGCAGTTCTAGGGTATATGTGACATTAGGAAACAAAACTATTTCTTAGCTTCATTGATGAAATTTAAACTTGATGTTAGGTTCTAGGGCTGGCGTCTACAGCCCCTGTGAGTTCAAGTCTTCAAAAGACGGAGGTTGTTTCAGAAGCCCACTTAAATTAACTTATGAGAATTCCCTCTTGGTTTCTATTAAATTTTGTAGGATTGCTTTGGCCTTGCTCTTTGCCTGATTTAGCTGCCTGTATCCTGTGGCGTCTGATCTCAGGACTGTGTTTGCTGGTGGCTGAGCAATGTGTCACGTTTTCTAGTGTGTGTCCTCTGTTCTTTCCGTTTAATCAGGTTAAGACCATATGTCTGCATGAAATATAACTCAAGTTTGCTTGGTTGTTTTGAGTTCATAAATCATAACATAGCTGTTAAATGTTAATTGAACCAGTTCTGTGAATTGGTCTGCAATTAACTTCTGGGTTCAATACAAATGGTAAATCTTTTTTCCTAAATGCAACCTAGCTATTGAACTGAACAAACTGCACAATGCTAAATTTTACCGTTAGCCTCAACCGACCCAATAGTGCCCCATCCTTCAACATATCATATCCATACGATGAGTTTTGTATATCCATTTTCTGTGTTCTACATCCTTTCCCTGTTTCTGTTTTCATTTATTGAGTGGAGGCCCTGTTAGCATATCCTTGGTAACTGATCAGTTTTCCTCTAGTTGTAAACAGTAAACCTCCTTCTGGGTGGCGTTGGAATTAGTGGCCTTTCAATGGAGATTGAGAAATTTGCCTCTCAACTCTAGATTTGGTATCCTTTGTGCAAATCTGGCATCGTATCCAGTTTATAGGTATTTTGCACTGAAAAAGCTAACCACAAAAGCTTAAATACCACATGGCCATTGGCCACCACTAGAACTTGTTAAGAAAAAACAAGAACAGTGTGGGTAGTCATTAGCGTTTATAGTACAGTCTGGGAAATGAACAAATCCTGGAGAATGATGATATTGTATTGTGGGCTTGTGGCACATAATTAGTTATTAGTTATGTTTATTTGCTTTCCTGTTGAGTTGCTCTCTTTGGTATAGAAGTTCATTCAACCTAACATGAGTAACCAGTCTGATTTATGTAAGCAACCATCACAAGATCTAGGGCAGAAAGATTGTAAATATGTGAACTCCAAGTCTTGTCAATTTTCAGTTTTACCTTCCATGTGCATCAGTTAAGTCATTTGCTCATCCATGATACATTTGAAAATATGTTAGATGTGATATTTAAGGAATCCTTTGGATCTGAATATCTGATCTGGCCATATGGCCACAAACTGTCCACTGTAAATCATGTCTTTTTAGCTGTTCTGCAATCTTGTCTGATAATTCTGTTTGCATCCTGTGACAACAAGAAACAAAGGACACACAATAATGGCAGAAGTACGACTAGAACTAGTCTCTTTTGGCTGGTCAAGGTTCATTTGTTCTGTTAATAGTAACCGTGAAGGATTCCCTGCACTTATTGTGTATGGTTACTTTTTCTTCAGAGTTATGCCTTATGACATTGTGACGAGAACCTTTTTGGCACTTGCAAGCTTTTCAACGCTGCTCATTGAGTGGTGAAATCGCTGTGTACCTTTAGGCTGTTCATTTCTGGCGTATTGGGTCAGTCTCTACAGTTTAGTTTTGCGGGAAAAAATGGTGTTGTCATGTCATGTCGGATTTTTAGCTGTTTCAAAGTGGAGCTGAGCCCTTGTTTTTGTTTGTGAGCTACAACTTGTGTAGCCACAGAATTTTATCGTAACTTAGATGCTGCAACTATAGTCTTCACAAATTTGATGATAAGGACCCTTTTGGAGGTTTGTCTCCCATGTGAATGCATCACCACGACCTTTGACGGCTCTCCCATTGGGATGTGTCAAGTGGTTCAGTTTGGGGACAGCAAATTCTTCACTATTCGATTGGCATGAAGCTCACATGGTTTTCATTCTATGCATTCTTTGTTTTGGCCTCAAGCAGGGTCAGAAAATGAGATGCTGTTTTACTCTGTTTCCTCTGGTACAATTTGGTTCTGATTTATTCCTTCTGCGATGACACTTTCTGTCTGGAAGCTCAACTTGATTTTACTTTTTCTGTAGCACATGTTTATCATTCAGCTATATTGACCAGTTGGATTCCTTTTGGATGCACAGGTCTGGTTACTACAGCACGAAGGGTATTGTGCAAGGATCATGAATGTTAGTTCTATGAACAAAACATCTGTTTGAATTTGGCATAAAGTTAACTGTTGTCTTCTTCCCCTCCGCCTTTTTCTCCTTTTGTGAGCATCTTCAAGTTTCAATTTGATGAATAAGGAACTAGCTGTCTATACTCGATGACTGAAATGACACCTCGGAAGTTTTGAATGCGAGGCCCTGCATATGTAGACCTACTTTTTATGCAGTAAAATCCAGTTATAACATATCCGTGCTCTGTTTGGATGAGGGGTAATTCTTTGGGAGGTTTTGGCATTTAGTTCAATCTAGCGGATTTACCCGTGCAATTGCGCGCTAGCTAGATATTATGATATAATTGTCTTTGTTATATAACTCTACTGCATATAATTAAAATACAGTTGTATTTACTATACAACTGTAATATATATGATTAATCTGCATTGTTATAATCTAGCCTTAACAAAATAAATGGTGGTGATGCTTCTCTTTACCTCGATTAATATGAAAATTTATAGGATTTTTCTTTTTAAGATTATTGTGGGATTTTTTGCCATCAAAACGAATGGGGTGTCTTGAATCTCATCAACTGTTTTTATTTATATAGAATATAGATTTGAACTAGATCCTAAAACTTTCCACTGAGATACCCCTAATCCAAACCCCCCCTTAAGCTACAAAACTTTGCTGACATTTCTGTTGGTTATGGATAAGGGTTCGTCTCGGCCGTGGTGGTGGTGCAGCCTTTTTGTGTGCTCTTGTAGTCGTTATTTGTTGCTATGTTCATTGATCTATCGCTCCAGCTATGGCCATCCTCTAGGCTTAGGTTATGTGTGGTTGGTGTCCTCAATGGGCTTGTTTTTTTTTCTCCAAAGCTGGTGGCTTTTGGCTTTGCTACAGTACCTAACTTTCAAACGGAGTATTTTCTTAAGACGGGGTCTACAAGTTAAACGATCTACACGTTAAAAACCTAACATCTGTATCAGCCAAAATCGCAAGTGAGTATTTGTCTCTTCATAATCTGTACCGTAAATAGCTAAAATTTAAAATTTTCAGCCAAAAGTTATAAGCCACGGTCGAAAAGAACAGACCTAATATGGCCTGCTAAATATCGGTGGTGTTTCACCGCTTCGGCCACATGCCGTGATCTGACTAATTTTTCGTAACGAGTCTTGGCTGGGTGTCACATTTGTATCGAGGTCGCGATCCAAACGATCTTTGATGTCCAGACTTTTTGTTATGACCGTGTTCAGTTGAAGGTTACGGCCAAATCATTTTGTTAACTTGGATCACCGACTAAAAACGCGCACAACACTTACGCCAGCGGCATCTGTGACCTTGTGGCTCTAAAAAAAAGGCAGAAAGCCTCGGACTTGAGGCTCCGAACTCTGAAGGAGCCCAAACAGGCAGAATGAGCTATTCTACTATTCTTAGATGCCCTTGGTACCTATGTGCTTACAACATTAAGAAAATTCGTCAACCAGCTTCTCATTTGGAGTTAGAACCGCAAATGATCTCTCAAGGTTTATGCACAGTTAAAGTCATCTCCTCTCTCTTCTCTCTCTAGTGAATAGTGATGGGGACATTGGATTCTTTCGTTTGGCGATATCAACTGTTCATCTCAAAACTCCGTTTCTGCCCCAAGGCCCGATTACCTTGCGTGCGTGCGTTCCATGCCGTCCACGCGTACGCGGCAGTGAACAGTGTCGATTAAAGCCTTAACGACGGCAACCTGGCGGTGGTTGGGGCGTCCCGTTGTCAATCAGACGACGCGTTTGCCTGTGGCAAGGGGGCAGGAGGCCGGCGGAAGGAAAAGATTTGGGCTGGGGGCATGCAGAACACAGGTACAGACTACAGCGAGCGAGCGAGCGCTGTGCATGGCAATGGCATGCATGCATGCATGCACGGACGGAGCGAGCCCTCGTTCTGGCCGGTGAGAGCGGTGAGAGAGTCGGGTGCAGCTAGGAGGCAAGAGGCAGGCAGCGATTGATACGCGTGGAATGCAGGGAGCCATGTAGCGAGCTAGGGTAGGGCAGCTGGGGCAGGGCAGGGGAATGATGATGGCACGGAGAAAAGACGCACGCACATACTATATTCCATTCCAAGGGCTCAGGCTTTAGCTAGCGAGCTACTAGCCATGCCAGCAGCAGCGCCTACAGGTTAGCCGGCCGGCCGGCCCACCGTGTGCGACGAAATTTGGGGGAGACAGAATCATGCTCCTGGGGACGAAGCCAGGAAACAAATTGGAGTGTTAAATATCCCCTCTGCCCCCGCGCCCTCATGCAATGATGCTCCATCCGTCCTCCTCACCGCTTTGCCACTGTTCCGCATCTCATCCCATCTCCTCCCCCTCACCCCCTGTGTGTGTGTTCCTCGATATACTGTCACTTGACATGCATCCCTTGTCAAACATTGTTCTTACTAGTTACGTAACAAGACACAGAATTGCAAATGAAAAAAAAAAAAGAAAAACACCTGAAAGTAAGTTGGAGCTTGATTTCCCCTCTACAACTATTTTTGACACTTTCCGACCTATTAGGGCACGGTCAGGGGCGGATCCACACCCCGGGCAGGGTAGACTTCAGCCCAGGGTATAGAAAAATATCTAGTATATAACCCGAGGTTAATTTAGGATGTGTTTGGTTGGAGGGATAGGGTGGGATGGGATGGGATGGGATGGGGATGGGATGAGATAGTTCATAAAAAAGTAGAACCACATGGTCCAACATCTAAGAAGAATATTCTCTAAATTTGCACAGGCTCATCCCACTTTGGACCATTCCATCACACCTCATCTCTCCAACCAAACACACAGATAGGCTTGGTCAAAGGAACCATCCCATCCCACCTCATCCCTCCAACCAAACACATCCTTAGTTTAGCTTGGGTAATATTTTTATGGTCCAGCCCAAATAGCCTAGATTATTCTACTACTGAACCCAGGGCGTAATCAAATCCTGGTTTCGCCACTGGCACGGTTGTTTGAAACTCCACTGAAGTGTCTGTTTTTATGCGATTTTTCTGATGACGTGATGAGATGGTCTTGAAACGTAGCGTGACAAGCTGGTTGTAACCAAACTCTTTAATGAAGTAAATTGGTTTGATGTGACCGAATCATCTCGTTCTTCTTCTCCATTTAGCTCGACTGGTTTAATGAGAAGAAACAAGGAAGCAACACAGACGAGGTGACACAGGGTTCGGCAGTGACAACCTAGCGATGAGCAACTCCTTGTAGATCGGCCCTGATCGCCCTGGTTGTCTCCTGCCGCCGCCGTATGTCGCTTCGGCTTCATCGCAAAGTACGTCGAGGAGGGGAACGTTTAATTTCCTCCCCCTGTGTAGAGAGGAAATCAAACTCCGCGTACTTTCAGGTTGGTTCTTACAATTTTGCCTTTCTTAATTACCTAGTCGCAACGTCATTCTTCCTCAAATGGATTAATTTTTCCTTGGTTGCCTCTGGTGCTGGAGGTGGCGCGACTGGCGCGCGGGACGTGGCGGAGGAACGGCACGGCACGGCACGGAGGGAGGCAGTGGCACGGGAGATCCAACGAGCTGGAGGGGTGCGCGCTGACGGGTGTGCATGCGTGCGTGCCCGTGCGAGTAGGGCGAGACAAAGGAGGCGTACGTGCGCGCGCGTGGTACTTGGGGCACCAATCTGTATCCTACCAGGTTAAGAATATAGGAGGTGACTAGAGAGCACTCGAGCGTTTTTTTAGGTTGGGGGTACTTAGATTTTTTGGACGTTTTCAGCATATCAGATTTAGAGCACTTGTATTTTTCTTTGACAGGTGATATGGAGGATCTGTTGGATGGAGATCCAACGACCCAGATTTATTTTTTTATAGGAGGTATGGAGGTTCCGTTAAATGGAGATCTAACACCCTAAAAGCTGAATGCTCTCAATCCCAAAAAAACACTTAAATGCTCCTTAGCACTGACCAAAAATATATCACTTGGCTACATAACAAAATCCAGTAACGCGACAAATAGATAGTCCCAGTCCCTCCCCGTGCATATCGGACTACCACACGCGCATCGGCGCGTGTACCCGTACGTGCATGCGTGCTAGCTAGCAATATACGCTTGTACTGTGACCAGCCAGCCTTGCATTGTGATGCTGCTTGTCACGGGCTGCTACAGCGCCCAACGCCTTCCCCATCGATGTTTGTCGAGAGGCAAGATAGAGCATCGTTAATAGGCATGGCGATCGAGCTGGTCCAGCGAGAGAGAGAGTGCAAATTATGTGCTCATCCATGGCATGCGCCGGTCAATCCCAGCTCCTTTGCAACACCTCCCTCCCAGCAGCAGCCCCACCGCTGCACTCACCCCCCCCTTCTTCCCCATCCATCTCAGATTCTCTACATACGTAACACATACACACGCATGCGTATACTAGCTAGGACTAGGAGCAGTGTGCTCACTATATCTATATGTAACCCAGTCTGCCTGCCAGTCATGCACACATGTACACACGTTCGTTTTGTTTGCACTTTTACCTTGCATGCATGCTAGATACTGAACTTACGTACATATATATAGCTAGCCTTGTTGCCTAGGTAGGAAGCATCAGGCATGACACGTCTAGCTAGCCAGGAGGTAGCATGCATGCGTGCATATATCATGCAGCACCATGCATAGTCAGCTTTGCTGGTATTACTATGCATCGCAGTCGCAGCTGTGGAGAGTTGACAAGATACATGCGTGCTGATCGATGGCGTTTGGCATGCATGGCATAAAGGATCAGGGGCCCTTGGTTGTGAGGGCATGATGAGCCGTATGATCCGCTTGGGTTGCCCTGCATGCAATGATGGTGGCGCTGGGCACTTTCAGCTCCATCAGTTCAGCTGCCCCCTGCTCCCTCCCTCCCTCTCCTCCTATTGTACATTGTACTCTCCCTCGCTCGCTCTGCGTGTGTATGCGCGTCTGGAACACATGAAGCGAGCCATGCCACTGCTCTCTCTCTCTCTCTCTCTCTCTCTCTCTCTCTCTCTCTTCTCTGTGTCTCTGGGATGGCTAGATCGATCGGTATCTATCTATCTGTCGGATGGATCAGCTGCTCTTGCTCTTGTGTGTCGTCGTGAGCGCATGGGGCCCTTGAGAGATTTTAAAAAGTTTATGTGCTTCCATGGTTCCTCTTTTTAATTGTTCCTTGTCGACTGCATGCATGGTTGGTTCTGGCCTAGACGTGATATGATCATCGTCAATAAATTCCCTTTGAAACTTTTCGAGCGATCGATCGAGCTCGATCGACCGACCGATCCGTCATCTCTTTTTGATCCGCATGCATGCACCGCCTGCCATTTCTGATCTCTGTGTGATTATTAACTTCGCTTTAAGTGGTACGTACGAGAGATCCCGTCAGAGCTCTGAAAGAAATAAGAATAGTGTAGTGTATCAATGCCTGCATGTACCTGCATGCTGGCGTTGCAAGTTAATTGCATCCTTGTGATGCTGATACTACCTGATCTCCATGATACTGTTGTTGATAGTTGAGAGCTAGTTGATATATATTATCATGCACGTAGATATTCCTTTCAAGACAAAATACTACTAGCTTTATGTGATAGCTAGCCTTTTGGTTTTCCCGAGACGAAAAAGAAAATCCACGATTAGCTTTTTCCTGCATTGGTTTGATACTCTTTCCGATCCAAATTCAAAGCCCAAATCCTTGAAGCCACACACGGCACAGGCTCCTAACTAAAACCACCTTTATTTTAGTAGCTAGGCCAGGTCAGCAAAATGCTGCGGTGAGTAGTGCTTCCAGGGAGCTAGCTAGCTGCTAGGACAGAGACATATGTGCAAATTATGCAACCCAACCACCTCAACTCACACATAACTCACATATTATACAGACATGGGACGGCCGGTGACAATATTGAGGCCGCTTGTGCCTTATCGCTTATAGTTTTCAGTCTTTTTTGGTTTTTTTAGTTTTTACGTATTATTCTTTAATATTGTTTGTACTGATATAAATTTTTATATATTTAATTATATAGAATAAACCAACAACAATTAAAGTATAAAATAAACTATAAATTCTGCCTCATAAGTTACTTGGAGCATGCCCCCATTTTCTTAGATGTTTTGATTGGACACATGCTTTCCTATTTATATATGCTAGCTAGCTCTTTTTATTTTTGAGCAAGCTATTTACATATTCGCACTAGCTGCTAGTGTACGTGATTAGGGATGGCAATAAAGCGGGGGATCAAGGGGAAAGCCTTTGTGGCCTCGCCCCGCCTCCCGCTAGCCAGTTCGCCACCCCGCTAAGCTTCACAGGGGAGATGCCCCCCGTCCCTGGGGACCCGACCCCCACGGGTCCTATGGGGATTAAAAAACTAAATTTTATTTTTTTTAAAAAATAATAATTAGATTTTATTTATTTATTTATAATTACTTAAGCATATTTTTAAAAAAATATATCTTAAATATATATATTTTAACATATAAATTCAAGTTTTAGTCTAAATATATAAAAAATTATAATATTTTATATTAAAATTTATAATCTATCATCAAAATATATATTTTATTTTTATGAGATCTCCATGGAGTTCCACGAGGGAGGATAACCCTGTTTCCACCCCGCTAGCATAGCGGGCCCTGCCTTGTTCCCCGTGGAGGGAGATCATCCCTCTCCCCCGCCCCTCGTAGGAATATTCACTGCGGGCATGTCCTACGGGCGAATTACCAATCCTATACGTTGTTCAGTTTACTGATAAAACCAAGAGCTAATTAAACAAGTTCGTTTTTTTGAAGTGAGCTCGAAACTAGGAAGGAACAAATATATTATTAAAGGCTAGCTGCCTGAAAATAGAGCAGTACAACGAATTGAAATGAATTCAAGTTGCTCATGTCTACAGGTAGCAAGCTGCAGAGGGGACGAGGACAAGCCAGGTGCATGTCAGTGGCAATACTGGCGGAAAACTTGGCATGCGCTTTGCCTTGCCGCTGTCTTCATCTCGCACGGGTCAACAGCTCTGCTCCCATCTCATAATTATCCCCTCCTACGGCAGCGCAGGCATATGCCCTGACCGCATCTGAACACCTCCTTTGTCTCCAACCTTTTGTCTCTTCCTGTTCTCTCTCCCCTCCCCCCTGCGCCAGTGCTCCTACACAGCAAAATTAAACACTTCCATCTCACTGCTTATCTCCTACCTCCCTCTCTCTCCTCTCCCAGTCTGTCTCCTCTCTGTCCTCTCCTTAGTGGCTACCTATAAGGTGTTAAGTTGCAGTGTTATATAAGCCCATGTATACGTGTGAACTGTGAAGCTGCTTGGCTATGCGTAGCTGCAACTTTTGCTGGGTTTTGCTACTTAGCTCATACATAACTCCATAGCTAGCTGCTGCAGGTTATTGCTGGTTGTTTGTTGGTGTCGTTGAAGCTGAGATGACCATGGTGAGAACGATGGTGGGCAGAGAGAGGAATGGAGGCGTGAGGCAGTACAATAGATCCAAGGTGCCGCGCCTGAGGTGGACGCCTGATCTGCACCACTGCTTTGTCCACGCCATTCACAAGCTCGGAGGCCAGGACAGTATGTGCATTCATGCCTTCCATTCATGCATTGATCATGCCATTCATCACTGCTTTCTCTCGTCTTTCACTGATCTGCACCGCTGCTTTTCTCACGCCATTCTGATGTTTGTATGCGTGTGTGATGCGTAGAGGCTACGCCGAAGCGAGTTCTGCAGCTGATGAGAGTGGGAGGACTCACCATATCTCATGTCAAAAGCCATCTGCAGGTTTAGTTCATTAGCCTTGCATCTCTCTCATCACTGTAACATGTGTTCTTCGCGGTTACTACTCCAATTTCCTGTTGATTAAGTTTGCATATAGACTAACTGATTAATTTTATTGTCTGTTATCTGAAGCAGATGTACAGGAACATGAGGAATGATCTTGGAATGCAAGGTATATTTTTGCGTATATCTTGACAGGCACAGAGATTTCTTTTTTGTTTTGCAATGTGCTACTACAGGTTTTCCCCTGGTTTACTGCCACAAGTGGTTCAGGAACAGTTCTTTTTTATCCCATAAACGTTAGAAATAAAAGTAAGCATCCCTTTTTCCCCGTGTAGCTTGTTGAGTCTTTAACTGTAGAGTCTCCAAAAACAGCTAATCTACCATCCTCACTATCAAATCCATGAAAAAAATTGCGCTCTAGCTAATCACAGTTCTAATTAGCCAAAATTAACAGTAAAGAAAAGTTCTTTTCTGTTTCTTGACGGTGTTATTGGTCATGAAAGGTAGAGTGCAAACTCCTTGTACCATATCATGCACATTCATGTGTGCATGGATGGCACACTTCTCAATAACTACCAATTTCTTTGTGTTGGCTTTATGCAAGTTCCAATGGGGTAGATATATGGTGATACTTTATCCTTCACACATGCAAGAAGCTAGCTACTCCACTCCACGAGAGAGGAGGGAGAAAAGGAAAAGCCTAAAACCATTCTTCCTTTGCCAATCTTGTGATCAGGGATGCAAGAGCAAAAGGTGCAAAAGGTAGATCAGGAGCACACATATGGAGGAGGAGGAGGAGGCATGGAAGTTTGTACTGGTATGCAGCAGCAGTGTGATCATGAGTGTGATGTCCACTGCTGCAGCTGCCACTCCCCAAAGCCTAGAAAGGAGCCACTACCGCTTCACCCCCAACTGAAAAGGTCCCTGCCTTTTATTTAACTCACTTAATCTGTTTATGCTCTGCCAATCTATAAGCTTATCAGTCACGTCATGAATAATGACAACAGTTTAGGCCCTCCTTTTGCATTCACTTCTGCATCTTGAAGTATCCCATCAAATATTCCAGGCTGCACCTGCAAACTCTTAAAATACGAGTACACGCTATGATCCTTTTTGGCAACAAAGATACGTGGTGCCTCGGTGACATGATGTTTGCATGGCTATAACTAGGAAATGAGTAGTTGTACATTAGAGAAATGTACCTGTACTTTTTGATATGAAGGTGGGGGATCTTGTAGAATGTTTGTCGAGTAAGACCATCTTGTTCCGTTATATTGGGAAAGCTCGTACAGATATATTTATTCTTGTGGGATCCATAACCCATTTCCTATTATTTAGCACGTCAATTTGTTCCTAAAAAACGAAACTCGTCAGTATGCATATCACTGTGCGATTTGCGCGCTTAATCACTAGTAGTTCTCAATGATAGCGCGCAATATATCATTGTGTGGTTTATGATTTCGCAGACCAAAAGAAATGCATTCCTCCAATGCAAATAAAAGTGTTTTATGATTTGCAGTAGCTAGATACGTCCCTCGATCGATTTATGCTGGATGCTACTCATTTCAGTTCAAAATATAAAGATCAGTTTTTTTTGTGTAGTCTGTAAAAGGCAAACTTTGAACACTAGTTTTCTATTTCCTATCCGTTACCACCTGTGTCAAGTAATTTGTTCTTCCCTTCAACATTTTCCATTGCACCCAAATAACAGGGGAGTGGTATCTGAGATGGAGAGGGGACGCGAAGGGGAGGAGGCGAGCGCGAGCCCCAAAAGCCAGCTCAGATGCCAAGGAATATGTGAGAGGGACAGGTCGTCGAGCCTGTACTGCAGCCTCGCAGCGGCAGGTGGCTACTATGTGCATATGCAGATGCAGATGCAAGCGGCCATGGCAGCTCATGTGGTGGAGCCCCGCACGCGGGGAATAAAGCAGCAGGAGCAGCGAGAGCCGTGGCCGCCTGCAGGCGGTGATGGCGAACACGCCGCCTCCAAGCTCAAATTCTTGGGCTTCGTGGTCACTTCGGGGCCTCCTCCTGCCTACTGCGTCGACCACCCTTCTGAGGTACAGTATATACTACTGCTACTATCTCTGCTTACGTCTACAGCTTAGTCTCGTCTATCTATGGATCTCACTGATCAGAGGGACAAAGCGTATGGATGAATGGATGGATCATCTCAGTCTGCCCAGTCCCTCCCTTCTGCAAAGTGTTTTTGTGCGTGTGTGACTGGGCGCGCATGCACTGGCGTATGGATGGATCTATACACTTTTCTATAGTGGTGTTTTTTGTTCTTGCATGGCTAGGTACTGCACTGCATGCTCCATCTCACACACACACACACACGCAGCGATCGAGAGACAGATTGGTCAGTAGGCTGCACATATATACATCGTCGTCTTCCTTCCCTCCGATCACACCAAAAGGCAAAAGTTTGAAGGGACCGTCTGGATAGGAGGGCCGACGTACCTTTGCCTTTCGTCTAGTAAAATAGCAATTTCAAACTTAGAGTAAGCTTTCGCGTGGTTATAATCAGATACTTAATTCATATAGCATTAGTGTTCTCCACTGGATTAGTTAGTACGTTTAATTGCTGTTTTAGTATGAGTAGTGGTACATTACCACAAACGCTGTATAACGAAGAAGAATGAACCTATTCCATGCAGGTCGACACGGTTCCCACCCACCGCATCGCACCCACGGCGAGCCGCACCGACGACGGCCGCGCAGACGCACGCCTACCGCGCAGGCTCGAACCGGCAAGCAAAGTCGCTGGAAGCGCGAAGCCGTCGTCACTGGATGGCGAACGCGACGGCTGCTCGCTCTCGTTGTCGTTGGCATTGGCGTTGGACCCGGCCGGAAGCAGCGGCGAGGGCAGCCTGCTCTCGTCGACGACGTCGTCGTCGGGGAGCCGGATCAGCCTCGACCTGTCGCTGTCCACTCTCGACTCGTAATCCCTATAACCCGCGTCTCATGCGGAGTGGTTGCGCTGGGCCTATGTGCGCTTCTTTTGACAGTTTTCGCCTGGTTTGGTTGTAACTTTCGGCCCAGAAGACGGCCCATATGAAAATGAAAATAGCACCTTTTAGCTCTAGCTTATCACCTTTCCTTTTCTTTGCTTTTTTTTTCTCTCGTAGTTTCGTGGGATGTAGTTATGGGCGTCTTGGCGAGCCCAATACGTCGCAATCCAATGAGAAATTTCACTGAATACGTGTATCTCTCAATTTTTAACTCCAAATTTGCACACCTTTAGAAATTTAACCCTATCACTACGAATTCTTTTGATTCAAGGGATTCTCCTCATTTTCTCTCCTTTTTTATTTTGACACTTATCACTGCGAAAATGAGGAGAATCCCTTGAATCAAAAGAATTCGTAGTGACAGGGTTAAATTTTCAAAGGCGTGCGAATTGAGGGTTAAAAGTTGAGAGGCGCACGTATTCAGTGTCAAATATCGAAATTTCTCCAATCCAATGTGCCACTAAGCTAACGCCGGTGCAAACGTAATGGCACTATTTTTTAAAGCTTTTTTAGCCTTCAGCTTTAGCTTATTCAGGAACCACCGAAACAATGGAACGGTTTTCTAAGTGGCTTTTTAAGCTCAAAACCATGAATATTGTTCTCATCGTCGTCTCCGGCATTCACCGCTGTCTTAAAAAGTACAGATAAAATAATTAGCCATAACCTAAAAGAATATAGGTAAAATGTTCACTAGATGGGATTGCTATGTAGAGTGAGGCTGTGGGCTACTCATTTTGGGTTTTTTTTGTGTATTATAATTTATTTTGTACTTTAACTAGTTTATTTTGCATTGTACCTGCTGGTGGCCTTTTCGGTATAATTAAAATTAAACAAATTTTAAAATAAAAAACATGTTAACCCATCATGGACAATGCAAACAAATACAGAAAAAAGCAAAAACCTAAAAATCTAGAAAAAGATAAAATTAAGAAATAGCGAATTAGAAGTCAAAAGGCAGAAACTGAATCCGAAACAAGCGGGCCTAGCAGTTCTTTTGATTTTTGGATCAAATGAGATTTTTTTGGGGGGGCGAGGGAAATAAGAAGATTTAATACCTGCGTGATGCACGTGCCAGGAAATTTCTTGTGTGCTTAGCTTTTTCTTTTTGGGAGGAGTGCCAATAATTAACAAATTTTCCCACGTTATACCCCCTGCGTAATTTCGTCGGAAGCAAATCGATGGGCTGTTTAGTCAGAAACACCGGCTCAAGCCATACAAGTTGCACGAAGAAAACAGAGGCACGGCTTGGAATTTTATACGGCGGCCGAAGGAGGGATTTGTGGAAGTCGCTTTTGGTGAGCAAAGTGGATTTTCATCGTTTGACGGATTTCCAGTATTGATTAGGTCGATCACAAGAAAAAGTTCGATCCAAGTTGAACCAGACGCCGAGGTGAAGGTTACAAAGGTAAACGATTCAAGATTTCCTTTTGTCCTTCGGCACGAAGGAATGCTTTGAGCCTGTGCGAATACTTAAAGCTTAAGCTTATAGTTTAAATTATACTATTTTATTTTTTTTATAATATAGCTGTTGAAATCGTTTTAGCATAATTAAATATTAAAAATAAAAAATTACACTATTACGAACAATATAAAAGAATACTAAAAAAAAGAAAATACAAAAAATTCTAAAAAACCAGAAAAATTGAAACGAAGAAGACGTCCTCCGACAGGTGAAGCAAAGTCACGGTACTACAGTGCTGTGCCTTGCGTTCTACCCGTTGGATCAAGAAACAAAAGTCGAGATCAATCCGGATAACATACCGAAAACACTGTAGCAACGTCGCAGCAAAAATACTGTAGCTTGATTACCGTAGCATCGGATGGTGACATCTAGTCTGACCTGTTTAGTTTTCATCAAACCACAATGCTTCCCCCACTCGGCTTTACAAAGTCACCGGATCCTCGTCGCAGCGTTGTTCTTTTATTCACAAACTTGTACCAACTGAGATTAACGAGAAAGCGATAATTCTCCTAAAAAGCCGAGATCCTACCCTAATCGAGTACCATCGATTTTCTGATTGGACGGCTACGTACGTTTGGACATACGTGCACAATTATCCGCTCAGCCTGGACTTCCGGGATAAACTGAAACGGCTACATACGTTGGACATACGTGCACAATTATCAAAAGGGCTTATTTGGCATTATTAAAATTTAAAAATAAAAATATGTTAAACCGTCATGGACAGCATAAATAAATACGAAAAATAGAACTGTCAAAACAACTAGAAAAATACGAAATTATTAAATAATGAAAATAAGTCAGAAACTACAAACCCAAGTCGAAACGAGCGACATTCGGCACAAAAATCTTGTTCGACCGTGGTAATTACTGTAAACAGTATAAGACACGGATAAACTGAAACAAACCCAGCACAAAACGTAAACGTAAGGGACTCAGCTGCTGCTAAGCGATCGCGTCCGAACGCGCCGTTGGCGCCGGCCTTTCCCAAACGCACGGGCACGGCGGCGCCTTTGAAACCTGCCGATGTATATATTATCACCATCGATCGAACGCTCCGCAAATTTGCGCCCAGACCGCGGCCACCTTCTAATTAGTAGCCCCGGCTAACCTTAACCCGCGCGCATGGCCGCGCCGCTGCCGATGGCACGCGACAGTGACAGCGGCGCCGTAGCCGGGGCGACCGACCTTGGCGCCGGAGCGGAGATGAGGAGGGTGGTGACGGCGCTGCTGTTCGTGGCGGCCGTTGCGCTGCCGTGCCTCGTGCTGTACCGCGCCGTCGCGCCCGCGCGCGTGCTCGTCCGGCCCGCAGCCTTGCCGTGGCAGGCGGCCGCGCCGCACGACGACGTCCAACTGGTGAGTACAGTATAGTACGTTGTACGTCCGTTTTCCTTCCGGATCAAGGTGTTCGCGACTGTCACGACACAATGCACAGATGTTTTAGAGTTCTTGGTTGTCAATCCTTTTTTCTTAAAAATAACTGTTGCTTGAGAGGTTGTGATGGTGGTGTTGCGCGTGATCACCAGAAAAGCAGGAACGATCCTTCGGATCTTCTAATGAGTTTCATCGTATAATGGGGGACCGGTTAATTTAGGCATGTTCAGTTTATGGTTTTTAACTATCGCTTATGTTTTTTTGGATTATTCGTGAGAGAGTATGTAATAACAAAAACTTACGTACGATTCTGGCCGTTATAAATAAAGTCGCTATAGTATGTACTATAATAAATTTATAAATTTTATCTTAAAAAGATATTTTGTTTGAAATCTAGTTAATGTAGAATAGCTGAAAAACCATTTTTGGAACTTGAAAAGAAAAGGAGTGAGAAAAAATTCCTCTCCCATTGGAGTTGCTGCGTTGCCAATGATAGTAGTAAATATTTGAGGTGGTGAAGTGTGAACTATGAGCCACTAGTTAATCTGGCAAACATGGATTTGGATTCCTAAGACAAGCACATTAGCGTGATATTCTATGTTGTCCGATCAGAAAAAAAGAATGGCTGAGGCTAGATGCTACAGTACCATCGGTATAGTACTTGTGCTACAATACTATTCGCTACAGCGATCCCAAACGGTGTTGCGCAGTGATTTGAAGTTTCTCCTCACTGTTCCTCATTGTGCGTAACTGTGCTCCTCTAGCGTTCCTCCGCGTCGTCAGAGGAGCCGGGTCCGGCAAACATCGTTTAATGCACGTTTTGTTTGCGATCAGATGATGACTTAGCAAAATTGTTAGTAGCATTATTGACAACCAGAATTCAAACTGCAAACTACGTCAAGAATTGACTGACAAGTGATTAAAAAAAGAGAGAGAATTGACTGGCAAGTTACCTCTTTCTAGAAACCCATTTTCCAATTGCAACGTGCATGAATTTTGTTCCTAAGTTATTCAACGCTGTAATACATGCGGACAATTTGATTTCATTTTGTGACCAAGAATTTCTTTCCCAGAAATTTTACTTCCTGTGTAGCTATTATATTATATTGTTTAGGTAGTCCATGACACTTCGTATGTCTTTGGTGACAACTCAAGCCAAATGCCAAGTTACATATGGTTTGAATCCTTCGTACATGCAACCCTTGTTTTTTTTTCTACAATAGAAAGTAACATGCGAATCACCTGAAAAATCAAACTATCTTAAACCAATGCCTTTTGTTTGCAAACTAAGACCGTTAATTAAACAAAAACATTCTTATAAGATGTTCATATTGAGTTGCATATATCAATTAATTCACCCAAAAATTTAACTTGACGAGAATATAGGCAATATACCTCAACAATTTAGTTTATTGACTCACTGATCTCGGAAAAAAGTTAATTAACTTATGTGCTGCTGCATGCAGGATAGTGAGGATGCGAGGCTGGAGCGAGTCCTGAGGGCAGCCGCAATGGGGAACGACACGGTGATCCTGACGACGCTGAACTCGGCGTGGTCGGAGCCCGGCTCGGTGGTGGACGTCTTCCTGGAGAGCTTCCGGATCGGCGACAACACCAGGGAGTTCCTGGACCACCTCGTCATCGTCTCGCTCGATCTCACCGCGCACCGCCGCTGCAAGCAGATACACCCTCACTGCTTCGCGCTCATCACCGACGGGGTGGACTTCTCCGGGCAGAAGAACTTCATGACCGACGGCTACCTCCAGATGATGTGGAGGCGGATCGACTTCCTGAGGGTCGTTCTTGAGAAAGGCTACAGCTTCATTTTCACGGTACGCATGAAGTTTTGTGCAGTTCTGACAGAATTTTGTTAAATCAGTATGTTTCAGAACCTAGATGAGCACTCACCATATATAGCTCTGAACATTTCAGGACACGGACATTGTGTGGTTCAGGAACCCAATGCCGCACTTCTACCCGGACGGCGACTTCCAGATCGCCTGCGACCACTTCACCGGCAACCCGGACGACCTGCAAAACGAGCCCAATGGCGGGTTCACGTACGTTCGGTCCAACACGGAGACGATCGAGTTCTACAAGTTTTGGTACGCGGCGAGGGAGAAGCACCCGGGGCTCCACGACCAGGACGTGCTCAACTTCATCAAGCACGACCCCTACCTCGCCGAGATCGGCGTCAGAATCAAGTTCCTCAGCACCGAGTTCTTCGGTGGCCTCTGCGAGCCCAGCCGGAACCTGAGCAGGGTCTGCACCATGCACGCCAACTGCTGCATCGGCCTGCGCCGAAAGATCAACGATCTCAACGTCATGCTCCAGGACTGGAGGAGGTTCATGTCGCTGCCTTACAAGGACAAGCATTCTGTTTCTTGGAGTGTACCACGCAATTGCAGGTACTTATGATAGATTCTATAGACAAAACACCTTTCTGAATCATATTGTTATTCTGTAGCTTGTATCTGATTAATTTGTTGATGTGATGGTCTATTTTCAGTCTGAAGAAACTGGAGCAGTAGGACAAGAGGAGAATGATTTGCTACTAGTCTTAAGTCGTTGGAGAGGAAGCCGGGTTTTTGTTTATCAAGTAATTAGCTGAGGACTGAGGAGACATAGAGGTGTATAAAAAAATGTGTTTTATAACATCTGTAGTTGTTTGTACCCTAGTGACCCTGCTAACTGTCACTGAGAATTTTTCCCGTTATCTTAAATTCTTTATTCCTTCCTAAATTGTAGGAAGGCGCAGAAAAAATTTAGTAGGGTTGATGCAACCAAATGTAACCACATAAACTATACAAAAGCTGCTAATTGATTTTTTTCTACCTCCTTTTGTTTCATTTTAATTATTAGCTAAATCTTACGGTAGCGAGAGTTCGAGAAAATTCCATAATAGTATGACAAATGTGATTCAATTGGTATTGAAGGGCAATGTGAGAATGTCCAGAATAAAGTTGTGATTAAAAGTTTTATGAAATAGTTGTTTGATTTTTTTTTTGCAAAGATTGTATTTATCTAGATCATTTTCTGAGTTTTCTAAAATAATGGTATAACCACCGGTGTGGTGTCAATCATACCGCTATGCAGTAGTACCGCAACGTGGTGCCAATCATACCTCTGTGCGGTAGCGGTATTATTGCAGTGTGGTGTTGGTCATACCGCTGAGTGGTAGTTCCTATTTTTACTTGGCAGTAGTTATTTTCTAGAGAGTTCTAGTTGCGAGGTGTGGTAGTACCAGGCTGTGATGGGCGGTAGTACTGGCCGAGGTAGAAATTCGGCAATTTTGTGAAATTGAGCCATGGATTGAGTTGTGTTAATCTAGGTCAGTGTATTAATGTTGCATAAAGTATGTTTTGACTAACGTGGATCAAGTTGTAAAGAACGTGTGTCTAAAAATGATTTCTTCGTCTTTGGATATGCAGGGTCGCTTGGAGTCAACCACAATTAACGACAATGATCGAGGCTACACTCATGGGAGAGCCGAGGCCCATAACGATCGAGGATGCCAGGTGAGGTGGTGGGCTCAAGCATGACACGAGAAAGGTGAGAAATGTTGAAAGGAAGTTCAAATGGCGGAAATGCATCATGTGCTTGATTGGTCCAAGTGAGGCATAGTCCGGTGGAACCAGAACGGGAGAGACTTATCGATACGTGGCAAGCCAGTGGTGCACCTATACGTGGCAAGCATAGCGATTACTTGCAATGGAAGATGAATACCAACTCAAGAAAGGGTATTTTGATAGTTTGACCAAAATACCGAAAACTACATTGGATCAAAACCGCGATATTTGAGTGGCACTTGGGAGAGTAGTTAGGTTAAAGAGAAGCTGGTTGGATCAAGATAGATCAAGACTAACGACTTAACGAATTCGGACTTATGCACTTTAAAAAGCATGCATAAGTGAACATGTGTGAGTAAAACCCATATGTAGGGTTATCGTGTTTATCCTATTGTACTAAGTGGATAGTATCCACTTATGATTAAATGTAGCTAGCTAGGACATCTATTTAAGGGGTGGGGATGGGTACTTGTGGTTAAACATCCAACATTCCTCTAAATGTTTATGTGTTTGGGTTTGAGAGAAGAGTGCTTGTAGTGTGCTCTCTGTCATTCAAGATGGAGTAGGTATAAAATTTTCCTTCTCAAGTAGTAATATATGAATTTTGACCATATGAGAATGTTTTAGTTTACGGTATGATGAACCATTGTAATTTGGAAGATTTGGAAATTTGAATAGCAGTGTCGCTAGTCGGCCAGGAGAAAGGCCGGTCAGAACGGCATTGTGCCATCGGTCTGACTGATTGGTGTCAGTGGTCAGACCACTTGGGTGGAGCGACCAGACCGACTTGTGTCTCAGCGGTCTGACCGGCTAAGGAATGTCTAGCTTAAGTGACTTTTGGAGTTTATGGATTTGTGTCATGAGATGGGTTTTGCTGACTTAGGTGAGTGGTTTTATGCTACATGAGTTATATCATAGTTAACGTGGGTCAAGTTGTGAAGAAGTTGTGCCCGAAAAAGACTTCTTTGTCTTTGGATGTGCAGGGTTGGTTGGAGTTAACTGTGGTCAACGGCGAGGATCGGGGTTATGCTCATAGAGAAGCTGAGGCCCAGAACGATCGAGGATACCAGGTGAGACAGTGAGCTCGAGCATGGCACGAGAAAGACGGGAAATGTTAAATGCGAGTTTAAACGGCGGGGTGGCACCATGAGGCTTGAATGAGCCAAGTGAGCCGTGGTTCGATGGAACTAGAATGGGAGAGACTTGATAACGTGTGGCAAGCTAATGGTGCATCTACACGTAGCAAGTATGGCGATAACTTGCAATGGATGGTGATGACCGTGTCAACGTAGGGTATTTTGGTGTTTTGGCCGTAATACCGAAAACTACATTGGATCAAAATCGCGACGCGTGAGTGGCACTTAGAAAAGCGGTTTAGGTCAAGGTGAAACTAGTTTAAGCAAGATGGATTAAGGCTAAAGATTTAACGGATTCGGGTTTATGCGCTTTGAAAACGTGCATAAGTGAACATGTGTGAGTAAAACCTATGTTTGTAGGGTTACTAGGTTTTTCCTCTTGTGTTAAGTGGATAGTATCCACTAAGAGGTAAATGTGATTTGCTAGCCCATTTATAAAAGGGGGTTGGGATGGAGACATATGGTTAACCATCCAACTCACATCTCATGCGTTCTCTTGTTTTAGGGTTAGGGTTTTGAGTGCTTGGTGTGCTCTTTATTCTCCAAAGTGGAGTGGCTGTAAAAGTTTCCTCCTCAAGCAGCAATAGAATTAATCTTTGATATTCTTAATGGCTATCTCTTTATTCGATTGATTTACTCTTATTTTGGTTGGTTTTTTCTCTCTCCTCATCCTTTTCTTGATCTTACTATGTCAAGAAAGTATAAAAGATGAAGGGAACCTCTGAAAATCATCCTCCATCCATCTCAACACTTTAGTAGCAAATTCATAAAGAAACTTGATTTTTGTATTTTTTTGTCTTCCAAGTGATTTCTTGATTGAAAATTTTTAGAGTGATTTCTTTGGCGTTCTTGTTTGCTATGACATGTGAAAACATATCCACACCAGTAACGGATTCGACTGCCCAGACCGCGCTGCGCCTGCAATGTCGCCATGGGTCCGTGCCGCCTGGCCCACTATACATCTCTTATGCCAGGCCACCCTGAGCACGACACGATATGTCGTGCTATTCAATAGGCTAGTTTTCTAGCCCCAGCCTATCCTTTGTTCCGTGTTGATCGGGCCTCAGGCTAGCCTGAAAAGGCCTGACCAAACTCCTAGGTTAGTTGTAATTTTGATGGGAAGGCCGCACCGAGCTGCCGGACGGGGCGCGCAGATGCCTGATCGCGTGGACCGTGGTGGTGCGGTGCGGGTGGATGGACCATGGGTCCAAGCGGCCACGACACGACGCCGAGGCCGCGTAAGCGGCGTACGCCTCGTGACCGAGTCGAGGGGCCGAGCCCACGGCATCAGCCTGCCTGGTGCCCTGGTGGTGCACGCGCGCGCGAGTACGAACGCGCGATGCGGCCGGTGATGGTGGATCCACGCCTCGCAAACCGCGGCCGTGTAAGTGGCGGCTCCCCTTTGTGCCCCGTCGCGTCGTGACGGGCTCGGACGCGAGGATTTTGTCGAGTTTTGCTGGTTTTTTCAGAGTTCCACTCGGACGCGGGCGCTTGCTGATGGACCGCACAAACCTGCGTTGGATCTGGATGCATGGCGGCGGAAGAATCCTCGGCGTGCGGTTGTGCGTCTTTCCATTGCTTTCTGCCGAGGTGGCTTCGAATCGCATCATCGGTCAGGTTTAAGTAGCTGCCGTGATTGGATTCCCGTAAGATTTCCTTTTGCCTTTTGAGGGCAAATTAGTTGCAGTAAAGCGCCTTAATCCCGCACCGAAATGATGTGTATCAAGTAGACGGGACGACTTCTCTTATGTTGCATTAACTGGACATGATACTAAGATGTTAGATCGAGGCAGTGGAAACAGCAAGTTTTTAGGGTTTGTATGAACACACACACTCACAAGAACAGTAAAATCTTACGTGGTAATCCTTAGAGATAGCTGAGATGGACTATTGAAGATACCCTCAGATGAACAAACACACCCACAAGAACAGTAAAAGTCTCAAAAGAGAATCTGGCACCTGTTATCGAGTTCAGTATTACACCTTACAGAAAAACGGTCCATTTCTGCTATGTTCCTTTGTTTTTCAACAAGCATGTTTTCTCTATCGAAAGGACCCGGGCAGTGAATCCAAGAACGGTAAAATTATTCTGCCCAAATCCTGACCGAGGATGATGTGTACGTACGTGCTTCGTTATAATTTCTGAACGGCCGCTGACCTACAACAGCCTGATCTTAAGCTTCATACACTTTGCATTCGTCGGTCTCGGGGTTGGTCTGGCAGTAGTCCTCCAGTGGGTCGCCGCTGCCCTGCTTCGCGGCGCCCGGCCACAGTCTCGCCACCAGATGCCCTAAATCAACCACACGTTGGCTGCATGAACCAAACAACGCCACCAACATTACTGCTTGTCATTGGTTGTTACAGCTCAAAATTTGAAGTGTCAGGCACATTTGCAGATGCAGAAGCATGAAAATATATGCAGTTTCCCTTCCTCACCTGTAGCCCCATTCGTTGTCGTACCAGGCGACCACCTTGACCATGTCGTCGCCCATGACCATGGTCAGCGACGCGTCGATGGTGCAGGACACGTCGGAGCACCTGAAGTCGACGGACACGAGCGGCGCGTCGCAGACGGCGAGGATGCCCTTGAGCTTGCCCGCGGCGGCCTTCCGGAACGCCGCGTTCACGTCGTCGGCCGTGATGCCCTTCTTCACGGTGTTGATCACGAGGTCCACCACCGAGACGTTCGGGGTCGGCACGCGGAGCGCGATGCCGTTGAGCTTGCCCTTGAGCTGCGGCAGCACCAGCGCTACGGCCTTGGCGGCGCCGGTGCTCGTCGGCACGATGTTCAGCGCGGCGGCCCTGGCCCTCCTCAGGTCACGGTGCGATGCGTCCAGCAACCTCTGTTAATTAAAGAAAGAGCATGGATGGAGTGACAATTCTGTCCAAGATGCTGCAGTGATCCATTCACTCGTTTCTGGTGCAAATCAGAATACTGACCTGGTCACCGGTGTAGGCGTGTGTTGTGGTCATGGTTCCCTTCACAATTCCTGCACGACGAACAGTCGGGGAAAATGTCTCTAATGTCCTGTGTGTACAATTCCATATTTTCAGATCAAGTTTAAAAAAATCCTTACCGAACTCTTCGTCCAAGATCTTGACGAATGGGGCGAGGCAGTTGGTTGTGCACGAAGCATTGCTGCAAACAAGACAATTCGATCGATGCACGTTACAGACTTGCATTGTGACATCCTCTGAAAGAAATAACTTGCATGCACAACGTATATGGACGATTACAGGTTACTGCTGGAAAATTCTGATGCTTACCTGATAATGTTGGAGACTTCATGGGAGTAGTCTCCCTCGTTGACACCGACGACATAGGTGGGGATGTCGGCGCCCTTCGCCGGAGCAGTGATGATGACCTTCTTCGCGCCGGCCTGGATGTGCTTCCCGGCGCCTGGGCCATCCACGAAGACTCCAGTACCCTTCATGATACAGTGCACGCGTACTGTCAGTTTCGTTTTGTCGGCAAACGCGTGCGAAGTTTACATTGGGGTATTATGTTTGTGTACCTCAATAACAATGTCGATACCAAGCTCAGCCCATGGCAGTTTGAGAGGGTCCCTGTTCGAGACGACCTTGATCTGCTTGCCGTCGACGCTGATGGTTTGGTCGTCGACGATCTTGACGTCGGCCTTGAAGGTGCCGAGCATCGAGTCGTACTTGAGAAGGTGAGATGCCTGAAATTACCGCAAGAAAGTTCTTTCAGAATTAGTCCTTAATTGGTCTCTACATGTTTACATGCCTGGAATTAATTACGTCCGTTACTTACGTTCTTGACGCCTCCGCTGTCATTGACGACGATGACCTCGAGCGGGGAGTTCTCACGGCCGTGCCAGCACCGGAGGAAGTTCCGGCCTATGCGGCCGAACCCGTTGATCGCCACCTTGAGCTTCGCCTCAGCGGGCGCCCTCATGGCGTTCTCTCCGGTAGCCTGACACAAGTAAACCAATTCAGGATACCATGATTGATTAAGAGGCTGGAAATTAAGGGATCTCTTGACTGCATGATATACTTTTCTTCTGTTTTTGAGGTGGACTACATAATATACTACTAGAATGTGAATAAGCAATGCATATCTATCTGTAGGTCACGAACAGATTGTGGTTGCCGTACATTAATACTATTGATCTTGCGTTCTGTAGGAAAGAAAATCATCAAGTTCAGTCATCCAGTGGAGATACCCGCAAACGATTTATACTTAAGACCTGATCATATGCCTTAAGATACTTCTTGCAGAAATATTGTGTATAAGAATGTGGATGCAATTCTAGACAGTAGCGTGTGACTGTTCAGAGAAAAAAATCATTTCAGCTGAGTACTGACGACTATGTTATAGGAGATGTCATACTATACCCATAAATATCAAAGTTTCTGTATTGATGCACTGCCATTGTACCGTTTGCTAGTATTACCACAAAGAGCATCTTGCGCTACTCATCTGGTTTGTAACTTGTCAGTTACTAACATACGTCGGGACAGTTAATATGCATGATTAATTAGCATATCCATGAAATGAACCTAGCAGGACTAACTTGCTTTTGGATCAACTCGCTCGCAGCGAGAGAAATAAGCTCATTGAATCTAACTCAACACGGAAAGAGAGTTTCTAATGGTTTTGGGGAATCAACAGCTGGAACGGTTTGTCTGTTTTACGGTCTCTGTAGTTTAATTTCTTTAGAGAGCAGAAACAGCTCGCTACGCAATACAAAATGTACACGCTCTGAATTGTACAAAATAAAGCTGCAGGCTTTCTTAGGCTACGCACGTACGTACCCTGGCGACGAGCTGCGCGCCGAGGACATCGGAGAAGGACGCCTCCCTCGCCGCGGCGCTCACGGAGCATGATCCCGGCCTGAGCCCGGAGAAGTCGGCGAAGTCGACCCTCTGCGCACGTACATTCAGGCAGCCATCATTCATGCGTCAGATGCCCGTCAGCTCGGCACAGAAGCGTCACAACCGCACGCAGAAACCAGCAATCACGCACGCACGTATACCTGCTTTGAGGCCGCCTTGCTGTGCAGCCGGAGCCGGGCGCTCGTCGGGATGCGCGAGGCGGCGAGAGCTGCATGGGTGGCCATTGCTGCTGCTGCTGCTGCTGCTACCTCCTAGCTTGGCGAAACGGAGCCGGCGTCACACTTGTATATTTATGCGCTCGAGCTCGAGGAGGAGCCGCGACCACTGCTTGGGCATGGGGCGTCGGATAAGGCGATTGCATGCGCCGCAGCCACCCGTTTGGTCAGGCGATATCCGGTGTGTGGTGGCGGTTGGAGAAATGCAAATATCTCGATGTGAGCGGTGAGACTGTAACTAGTGAGGGTCTGGGAGCGTGGGGCTAATCTTTTTTTCTACTTTTGATTGGGAAACTGATTCTGTTTTTCTTTTCTGTGCTCTGTGTGACTCAAATATTTGGAGCCATCAGTAGCATGTATCTTTGATCGAGTGATCAACAATTGTTTGGAACAAGGAGAATGAGCTATGCATGGTGTGATTGTTGAGCCTCAGATGTTGGTGTGTAATGTGGTGGGGAATTTGGAGGGCCCTAATACTTGGCATGGTCGCACGGATTCAAAGTTTTGGTTAAGCAGAGATTCAAAAAAAAAACCCTATTTTCAATACAAAATCCAATTGTCGGTTGATAATCAAGTTTTCGGGCTTAAGTATACCTTACCTTAAAGTCATCTGTCCGTAATATTTCGTTTCCGCACCACTGTGACAATGTTTGCCACTCCATTCACGATTATCTATGGCATACGAGTTTGACGGCGGTTCTAAATAATCTCTCTTGTAGTCATATAATATGTTGCTCATCATTGCAATATTGTGAATCTAGTAGCAAAACCAGGAATGAGATTTATGGTGGGTTGAATCATTTATAGACTAAACTAAGTTGTCACAAATATAGTCTTTTACTGTTATGAAATTTCAAATTCATGCAGAATTTGCACAATTGGATATGCTGAGGGCTTTCCAGGGGCGCGGATTGCACAGACACAGTCTTGGACCACCGCGCGCTTTCATCGTGCGGCTTGGAGCTCTTGCAGAGTGCCCTCGAGTCCGCAGAGATGATGGTATGTGCAAGTGAGTACACCGACAACATTTGTAGTTTAGTTGCTGAGATTGGATCGGTATGCAGGCCCTTGCCCTTGCTTGTGCTATCCAAGCAACGAGGTACTGAGAGCGAAAAGGTCTATTGGAGTGATTAGCCGCCACGGAGGCGAGGCCATGTCTACCTGTCGCTCCGCTGAGGATGAGTTTGCTACCATAGTGGCGAAGTACAAGAGCATTCAGTTCTTGGAGACGGAAGGCGCGAAGGCCATCAATAAGGCGTGCGCCTTGGTGAAGCAGGGCCGGCAGGCGGCCGCCGAGGAGCGCAAGGGCTACTGCAGCAAATCTCCACACCAGAAGAAGAGAAGGGCCGGGTAGCATCGGATTTAGCAGCGAGGGACCGCCTATTGGGCGAAGCCTCGTTAGCAACATGGGAGTCGCTAGAGTCATTGGACAATACTGTGGCCGACCTCGCGGTGGTAGTCCCTCCTCAGTCACATGGATAGAGGACCTACTCTGCAGCCTTTGGAGGATCAAAGAGGCTTTGTCGCTTGCTCTGAGTGTTGCGCGTGCCTACAAGAACCACTGTTTGATTGCAACCAATCAGATGCTTCTTGGTCTACTTCATGTTTGAGGCTGCTTGCATGTGGGCAACTTGGCTAACCCCCACTTGGACTTGCCTGTGGGGAACAAGACAATGGCCGAGGTGCTGTATGCAGTTCGCCGATCTGTCCGGCCTTCCACCACTGGATCTAGAAGTATATTGGTGAGGCTGCGATGAAGGTCACCCTGAAGCGTATGCTGGGTGCGAAGATGGACCTCAGCAGCTGGTTGGGTGATGTGCCCCGACGGGATGAAGATGGCAAGCCTACATCGAATGTCCCAACCAATTGGTAGGTGTGATGCCAAGGCCTTCTGCCCTCGTACGTAGTAGTTTGCGTGTGTGGCCATCCGTGGCTGTGTATGTGGCGATGGGCGTGGGCATGATGTAACCTTCATTTTGTAATGAGAAGTGCGGGGTGTCTATTTCGTGGCCTCATGTTGATGTTTGCCTGACAAGTAGGTACTTGAGGATGACCGTCCCCTTGTGTCGGATCACATTGTTCGGCGTCGGCTGCGACACTGGGGATGGGTGGAGGAGTCACTGTGGTTCTGGGCGGAGCAGCCCCACAGGAGTGACCTCGCCGTCCGGGAGTACATAAAGGTAGAACCCTCAGATGGGGAATAGCGTGAGGGAAACCACCTCCTCTGTTATGTGGGTGTCGAGTACTGTATAATTGTAACAATTGCTGAAAGCTATTGTTTGAAATGATGTATGCTATAGCTGTAACATCCCAAAATTTTGCTAAAAAAATAATAAATAAAAATTAATTAAAATAAAATTTAAATTAAAATAAGTATTTTTGTGTCTAGATTTTAAATTTGGATTTGCCCTGAATTTCTGTTTTTGAAAAAGCTGGATTTGAAAAGTATTTCAAGTAAAAACCTAAAAATATGACATTTTGATTTTGTATAAAAATTCTATGTCAAATTAATTATTTGGCTTTTATTTGGTTTCCTGAATTTTTCTGGAGTTTGAAAATGTATTTTTGAAAATTAAAAAGTATTTAAAGTATAAAAATTAAATACCAACATTAGTTGGAAATATTTTTATTAAGTCCAAAATGTCTCCAGGAGATTCTCTGAATTTTCTGAGATTTTTGGAGTTTATTTCATATTTTTCTGAGCTTTATAGAATTTATTCGGGTTTTCTGAAAAAGAAAATCAAATTTAAAAACTAAAATTACCCTCCCCTCCCCTCCGGCCGCCACGTGGGACGGCTGATACCGCCACGCCGCTGCCCATCCGGCCGTCGCCCACCCCGCCTTCCTCCTCCTGGGCGCCAAGTGTCGGCCCTGATTCCCCTTCTCCCGTGTCGGCCCATCTGGCCCGTTCACCGCTTCACCCGCCCCGCTCTTCCCTCGGCCGCCCGATCCATTCACTGCCTCCGTGGTTCGATCTCCGCCGCCCGCGTCTCTCCCTCTCTCTGGCCGCATGGCCCCACCCGTCAGCTCCGTTCCCTTCCCCGCCCCCTTCTTCCTCCTGCGCCGCCACCACGGCCGTTGGCCGGCTCCGCCCTTTCCGGCGCCTCCCCCATTCCCCGAGCTCGCCGCCCCCGTCCCTTCGTGCGCCGCACGCACCCCGCACCCACCTCCCGCCTTTCCCGCGTCAAACCGCTGCCCACCTCCCCCAAATTGCTCGCAACCGCTGTCGCCCCGCGCTCCACTCCGGCGACGTCGCGCGGCTCCACCTCCGCCCGCTATAAAAGCCCTCCCGAGCACCTCCTCACCTCGCTCCACTCCCGTCGCCTCGGCTCCCCTCTCTGCCGCTCCAGAGCCTCGCGCTGCGCCCCGCCTCCGCTTTGTCGCGCCTCGCGCCTCGCCACCGCGCCGCCGCGCTCGCGCACTCGGAGACCCGCGCCGAGCCCTCCACCGCCGGAGCAACACCCCGCCGCAGCCCGAGCATCCCGCTCGCCTCGCCGCGCGGCCCTTTCCCGACCGCGCCGGAAGCAGCGCCACCACCTGGAATCCCGCTCTCTACCCTCTACCTTCTCGCCGCCCGGCAGCGCGCCGCCGCCGGCAAGGTCCCGGTCCCCGTCGCGCCGGCCGCCAGCCACGCCGTGCGCCGTGCCCACGTGGCCGCCACGTGGTCGCCGCGGTGCCGCCGCCGACGGCCTCGCTCCCGCCGTCGGCGCACGTGCGCGAGCCCCTCCACCCCACCACCTCAGCGCCTCCCCTCGGCCGTGAGCTTGGTCCATGGACCAAGGGCCCACTGTCAGCCCCTCACCCCCAATTTCCAATACAAAAATAAATCGTCTAGAAAAAGAAAATCCCTGGCTGACGCAAGGCTGACGTCATAAATTTCTTTTTCAGTAGAAAAATAAATCCAAAAATCAATCTTTTTCCTTTTTCTCTCGTTTCAAACTTCCCGGAGCCCGTTCTTCTTCGTCTTAACTCCGATTTGGCCCATTCAAATTTCTAAATTCATCAAAAATTTCTCTCTATCCATTTCTAGCCTCAATTCAAATATTTGAAGTCAATTTGAATTTAATTTGAATTTATTTGAATTTGGTGGGTTATTTTCGCGTGTAGACTTTGACGATTCGGGAGATTTCTTCGACGAAGATTCAAACCAAATTTGAAGAGCAAGGCAAGTCACCCTCCTTGATCATGTTGATCCCAGTTTTCAAAATAAAATTATGTTGATTTAAATTATATTGCATGCATATTTTTATTCAACGTATTTCAATTCAATTTTAAATTTAGTTATTGCCTACTTGTTAATTCCTCCATTGAATTTGAATTCCTCAATACCTTGTCACCCTAGATGAAACTCTAGTTGGTACACTAGTATTGGCTAGAGAGATTTTATATCAAATGCTTAGCCCTGCTTAGTCATAATATTTGTTTTGGGATATCTTTCGCATAAAATGATGATCCTTTTTACATAAAATATTATGTACTCTTGACTTTGGTGAGCCAAGGAGGTTTATAAAATTATTTTGAAAGCAAATATAAAACTGGTTTAGATTTAGGCAATTGGTTAGAGTGGTGGGTGCAGGCATGCCCTGTTAGTTGGAGCCGCAGTGGTTGATTTTCGTGCACGGGGGTATGTGGTTGGGCCTAAGTCAAATTAAGGACCGGTCTGTGAGCTACTGTTGCAAAGCCCAAATCGTACTACCACATGGCTGGTATGGGACAGCTCTGGCCAAATAATTTGTGAAGTTCCAACCTGAGCCGAGTTGTAGGTTGAAAGTGAGCGTGGTTGGTGCCATGTGAAGTCTCACTTGGGCGAGCGTGGTTAAGCCATGAGAAGTCTCGTCTAGTCTCAAGAGGGGGTCCCGGTCTGGTGGATTCCTTACTGGGGTGAAAGCTTAGAGTTGGCTCGACCAGGTTGAAGGCTTTGTATTGTAAAGGCCTTGTCACGACTCTTTGCCGCACACCTAAGGAAGTGTGTAACTCGCGTGGCACAAAAGGATGATCGTGTCTTGTGGGTAAAACTGTACAACCTCTGCAGAGTGTATAATCTATCCCGGATAGCCGTGCCCACGGTCATAGGCATGCTGAGTAAAAGTTTTTCATGGATTAGATTTTGATTTTTAAAAATATTTTCGAAAACCTTGTGGATGGATGGAATCCATGAGAAATGAAAACCTTACGGATGGATAGAATCCGTGAGAGATTGGAACCTGGTGGATGGATGGAATTCGTGAGAGATTGGAACCTGGTGGATGGATGGAATCCGTGAGAGATTGGAACCTGGTGGATGGATGGAATCCATCAGAGTTGCGCAGTGAAAGCATGTGGATGGATGGAATCCATACGTGGTCTTTTGGAAAAGATGGTCGGGTGGGATGCCCGTGGATAGGTTGGTGTTTGGTCGGAGCCGACACTGACGGTATTATTTTCAATTACAAGTATTGTTTTATCTACTGTATTAAATTCAGCAATTTCAATCTACTTATTGTATTTCTTAAATGTTGTTTTATGCAAACTAACCCTATAAGCCTTCCATTGAAGCCTTTATCATTATGTTGCATTTTCCCGGGTGATTTGCGGAGTACAAGTTTGTACTCACGTTGCTTTTTCCACACAGAGAAGGAAGACGTCAACTACGGTGAAGATCTGGACGAATAGGCCGCGTCTTACTGTCGTTTGCCTGTGGACAGGCTTGGGCTTCGCTATTTATCAGTTTGCTTTCGCAGTTCTTTTCTTTATTTATTTTGCCAATGAGCGTTGATGTAAGACTTGGCCATAAGGCCGTACCCCTTTTATTTAATATAATCAGTCATTTGTATTTGGTATTTATCTTTGTTGTACTGTGTGCACTAGCTGATTCTGGACTAGTGCGATTTACACAGAGGATCCAGGAGTCGTTGCTCCGGGTTCCGACAATAGCGAACCCCTGAGGCCTCAGGTTAGTGAGTAGGACGCAGTCGTGGAGACAACTATGTCATCACACACATCGAAGTAGGGGAATTATGGTCAATCGCAACTCACTTGGCAACAGCTAAGGATGATACCGACGAGTAGGGCGGCTCGCACGTATTCATAAGCTGAAGTTGCATGTAGTTACTTTGTGTAGTTCCCATGCATCCGCTCGACCATTCGACCACGCGTAGGTACTTAAGTCACACACACGGAGTGGTCGGATAGTCGTCTATGACCACAAGGGGCGGACGAAGTCACGGTGATGAGATGGTCGGACGATTGCTTATGACCATGATGTGGTCATACAAAGGCATGGCCACGAGGTGGTCGGACGAGAGTCTATGACCACAAGGCGATCGGATGAGTCACGACAACGAGGTGATTGGACGAGTGTCTATGACCACGAGGCAATTGGATGAGCATTTGCGACCATGAGGCGGTCAGACGAGGTCACAACTACAAGGTGGTCAGACAAGCGTATATGACCACGAGGTGGTCATATGACATGATGGCCACGAGATGGTCAGACAAGGGCTCTAAAAAGCTCCACCCCCACCCTTCGGATGAGTGTCGATGAAGTCTATGAAAAGCGTGCTCCATTCTTCACCCTTCGGACTAGCATCGATGAAGTCGATAGCGGGACATAGTCTGTAAAAGCGTGCTCCATCCCCCACCCTTCGGATGGGTGTCAATGAAGTCAGTGGTGGGACAAAGTCTAAAAAACCTCGCTCTGTCTCCTAGACTTCGAACGGGCATCGACGAAGTCAGCGACGGGACAAAGTCTAAAAGAGCGCACTCCGTCCCCTACCCTTTGGATGGGCGTCGACAAAGTCGGCGGCAGGATGAAGTATGTAAACACACGCTCCATCCCCAACCCTTCAGACAAGCGTCGACGAAGTCGGCAGTAGGATGAAGTGTAAAAAAGCATGCTCCGTCCTCCACCCTTCGGATGGGCTTGGACGAAGTCGGCAGCGGGACAAAGTCTAAAAAAACACGCTCTGTCCCCCACCCTTTGAATGGATGTCGACGAAGTTAGTGGCGGGATGAAGTTTATAAACATACGCTTTGTCCCGAGATCCTGGTCTCCGCACACGTTGATGATGCCACGCAGATCCGGCAGCTTCATGCATAGGAAATTGTGATGTGGTACTGCTTTGAAGGTGTTGAGTGTGGCCCTTTCCAGGATAGTGTTGTACGGGTATGGGAGATCAATGACGTCGAAGGTTATATCCTCACTTCTTGCCTGGTCATGCTGGCCAAAAGACAACGGGAGTTGGACCTGGCCTAGGGCCCGTAGTGGTTGGCCCTCGAAACCCTGGAGCGCGACAGCTGACGGTTGAAGCCTGTTCTAGGGGATGCCTATCTGGTTGAAGGCGCTAGTGAACAAGATGACCGCGGAGCTGCCCCCATCGACCAAGATGCACTTGACATCGTAGCTTGCAATACTAGCCTAGACCACCAAGGGGTCCTAGTGAGGGAAGTCGACGCCCGCCGCATTGGCCATCGTGAACGTGATGTCAGCCTGTGCCCAGTAAGGGGGCATTTGGGCGGGATATGCGGCGACGTGGTGTAGTCGATGGGCATAGGCCTTTCTCTACCGTTTAGATGAAAATTCTAACGACGAGCCACTTGTAATGGCGTTGATGACCTGACGCGCTCCACCATCGGGGCCTATATGTGCAATGCAGCGGGATTGGCTTAGACTAGTTGGCCCTTGTGGGACTGTTGGACATGTGCCAGTGTGCCACCACTGGCGCTCTGGCCTTGAGTACTCTGTCCCTGATGGTGCTCTCCCGAAGCGTTGCGATGGTCATGCAGTGCCGATTGAGGTGGTCTCTGCGATCGTGCACCTTGCACTACAGCCGCGTTGTTGCCCATCCTCACGCCCGTGTTCACTGTCGTCGTCGCGACTACGGCCTCTTCGACCATATCCCTTCGACGTTGACCACTTTCCTCTTCGACCACGACCCTTTGACGTTGACCACTTCCCTCTTCAACCACTGTCCCCTTCGACCATGACCCTTCGATGTCAACCACTTCCCTCTTTGACACGACCCTTTAACATTGACCACTTCCCTATTCAACCACTGTCCCCTTTGACCACGGCCATTCGATGTCAACCACTTCCCTCTTCGACCACAGCTTTGATGACGACCACAGATCTTCAACTTCGACCACTGCCCTCCTTGACCACTGTCCCCTTCGACCACGACCCTTCGATAACCACGGCCCTTAGACGCCGACTACTTTCCCCTTCGACCACGGCTCAACTTCGACTAAGGATCTTCGATTTTGACCACAGATTTTTAACTTCGAGCACAGTCCCCTTCGACCATGACCCTTCGATGTCGACCACTTCCCCCCTTCGACCACGGCCCCCTTTGACCACGGCTTTGATTTCGACCACAGATCTTCGACTTCAACCATGGATCTGCGACTTCGACCACTATCCCCTTCGACCACGACCCTTCGACGACCATGACCCTTTGACGTCGACCACTTCCCTCTTTGATCTCCGTCCCCTTTGACCACTGTCTCTTTCAACCACGGCCCTTTGACGTCGACCACTTCCCCTTTTGACTACGGCCCTTTTCGACCATGGTTTTGACTTTGACCATGAATCTTCGACTTCGACCACTACCACCTTCGATCACTGCCCACTTCGACCATGGCCCTTCAATGACCACAGGCCTTCGACGTCGACCACGTCCCCGTTCGGCCACCGTCCCCTTTGACCAATATCCCATTCGACCACAGCCCTTCGACGTCGATCACGTCCCCCTTCGGCCACCGTCCCCTTTGACCACTATCCCCTTCGACTACAGCCCTTTGACGTCGACCACTATTCCCTTCGACCACGGTCCGTTAATGTTGACCACGGCTTTGACTTTGACCACTATCCCCTTCGACCATGGCCCTTTGATGACCATAACCCTTCGAGTCAACCACTTCCCACCATGGCTTCGACTTCAACCACGGATCTTCGATTTTGGCCACAGCCCCTTAACCACAGCCCCCTTCGACCACGACCCCGACGTTGACTATGGCCCTTCGACTTCAACTGCAGACCGACTTCGTCCACGGCCCTTCGACTTTGACAACTGCCTCCTTTGACCACTGCCCCCTTTGACCACAGCTTGGACTTCAACCATGACCCTTCGACTTCGATCACTGTCCCCTTCGACCATGACCCTTCGACTTTGACCATGGCTTGACTTCAACCATGGCACTTTAACTTCAACCACGGACCAATTTCGTCCATGGCCCTTCGACTTCGACCACTATCCCCTTCGACCATGGCTTAAACTTCGACCAAGACCCTTCGTCTTTGACCAAGGCCTGACTTAGACCAAGGCTTTGACTTCGACCACTGATCTTCAACTTCGGCCATGGCCCCATTCGACCATGGCTTCGACTTTGACCACGACCCCTTGACTTCGGCTACAGCCCCTCAACCACAGCCCCCTTCAACCACGGCACCGACTTCAACGACCAACTTGGGAGACCAAAATCGCCAGATAGCGCGCCGGGTTCTGAGAGAAGAGGAAGAGGAGGTAGAGAGGCTCACCGGGTGAGTGACCGCTGGGCGGTGGCGGTGGGGGAGAGCCACGTGGGTGGGCGTAGGAAGAGGAAGCCGCCACTGCCATCGTTGAGCGCCCTTCTCTCTAATCCACCGGTAGCTGTCGTCGAGTGCCTTTCTCTCCGATCCACCGGTCGTTGTCGCCGAGCGTCGTGCCACTGGTTGGAGGGCGATGGGAGATGGAATTGGTGGCAGCGTCGAGGAGGAGGAAGAGGCATGGCATGAAAGTTCGGGGGAGAGAAGGAGGCAGCAGTTGCGGGAGGTGGAGGTAGGGAGGCGGCGGCAGGCAGATAGGGAGAGGAGGTAGTGGGCAAATGCGTTGGGGAGGCGGTGACGAGGAGATGCAGTGCTGCTGGGGGAAGTTGGGGAATTACGACTAGATGTTGCCGTGTGGAGAAGGAATTGGTGGTGGCGCCGAGTAGGAGGAGGAGGCGCAACACAAGGGTTCGGGGGAGAGAAGGAGGCGGCGGTTGCGGGAGGTGGAGGTGGGGAGGTGACGATGTGTAGATGGGGAGAGGAGGCGGTGGGCGAATGCGTTCGGGAAGTTGGGGGACTATGACTAGGCGTTGCTGCGCGGGGAAGGAATTGGTGGCGACACTGAGGAGGAGGAGACGGCGGTTGTAGGAGGTGGAGTGATTGCGGAAGGCGGAAGATGCGGGGGAAGAGAAGAGGTGGAGCGCGGCCAACGCGTCGGCCTGACCTTTTCTACGAGGAGCGAAAGAGCTAGCTACATGCGGATTTGGACGGCTGATCTTTGATCGAACGACCGAGAAGAGAGGAAGGAGAACAGACCGACCACCACCAACTCATATTTTAAGTAGTAGATATATATACTATATAGAACGCTGAAATGGGGCACCATAGTGTCTGGATACCAAGCCTTCCTACCTTTGGATTGCTTTTAGATGCGTGCAAGTGTAATGATATATAAGATATCAGGTAAACCTGTTAACATTCATTAATTCAAAAAGGCATCAATTTGGAAAGGAAGTAATCATGGATGGAAAGTCTCAATCATGTAGCCTGAGCACTATAGTGAACTGTTATTATATATATATATATATATATATATATATATATATATATATATATATATATATATATATATATATATATATATATATATATATATATATATATATATATATATATATATATATATATATATATAGTTGAAATGGGCACCATGGTGTCCGGGCATCAAGCCTTACTTTTAGATGCGTGGTAGTGTAATGGTATATAATATATCAGGCAAACCCGTTAACATTCATTAATTTGAAAATGCATTAATTTGGAAATGAAGTCATGAATGGAAAGTCTCAATCATGGAGCCTGAGCACCATATTGCCCCTGTTATTTATACTATATATATAACCGTATCATATTATAGCTTTAGCAAGAATAGAATAATAACTATAATTGCTACACAATACTCATCAACTAACAGAATATCCGAAAAAAGATCATCTTAATCTCATATAGACCATGAATTCTCATCGAGCAATCAATTACCCCACAAATTATTATGCAACATCTTCTAGAACTAGTGAATAAGATTATAAAACACAACAATACACTAGAATAGCTCATAAATGCACAATAATAACAAGAACCAAAGGCAACTTACAAGGAGACGGTACTCGAAGCTATCCAAAAGGCAGCAAGGCTAGACACGTCGAAGTCAACATTGTTCTAGAAAACCTATTGCCGCCGTTTGCAACGTGGCATGATTCTTAGAGATACAAAGCTACCCACATGAGTTAGGTAGCACCACGGCCGTGTGGTCGAGGGTCGGAGAACACCGCACAAGACCAAGATCCTAGTACCGACCAAGTGCTAGCAAGCACGAGCACCACACAAACCACATCCAAAACCACCACAGTCATGGTAGTGCAATAAAACCACCACATCAAAGCGAGCTCAGAACCGGCACAAGGTCCAGTGTTGCAACATCTCATCTGTGTCACCCCTGAACATCACGCATAGACAGTGCTGATGCAGCCTTGACCTAGTACAAGATCGGAGTTGACCCACCTAGACCCGAACCTTCGACTCCACCCTTCGAAACGGCCAGAGTCGGAGAGGTGGGGATCGGATCGATCCCCATCTCCCTCTCACTCTAGCAAAGCAGAATGAGCCAAAGGCGCTTTATCCTCTTCCTCTCTTAATGACAAGTGGAGCGTGCTCTTTCTTTCTCCCTCTTATTTAAAATGAAAAACATATTAAAAATCCCTAAATTACCCACAAGTCCAACACGAAATTCACCGCCGGGATAAGAATAAGAGGGTGATATGAAAGTGATGCCCAGTAGTCCCCTACTGTTTCAAACGAACCTCCTGAGTCCTGACCCCAGGCATCACGAAGACGTGAACACCAACACAAATATCTTTGCTGCCGAACAGAACAGAGAACACCACACTTAAATTCGCTTAATATTTCTTACGCTACTGCGACTACTTGAATTGAGCATGGAATTGATCAGAATTCGACAGCGACTCGATCGTGGCCGTTCAACGAGCACTCACATAACTCGTAGGGAGCTAGGGGCGCAATCATATCGCACTTAATGCTTCACTTGACTCGCTCCGATCCAGCCCCAAGTTGACCGACGACTTCTACACATACGGACCGTTCCATTGCACGACCGATCTCCCTTACCAACGTGTGCAAGTCATCGATCACAACTTACGTAGTATAGGTATACCGTTAGTAACCGTATCGGGTTTTTTTTTTCCGGATTACAGTGAAGACATACACGTCACACACTATAATACATGGATATCACATACTACTATATGAGTATACTCCCTTAACACACGGCTAGAAAGGAGGATGGAGATAAATCTTCGACTTTATAAAATTTCTACTAGAACAATTGTGTGTTCCTATCGTCTCACAACTCTACCATCCCACCAAGAGCTGGTTCACTTTTCCTTGTTAAAGCATGCAAGGAACGTATCACCTTGTTAATAGATGGGAGAGTTGATCTACAAGCACCATCAACCTGCTGAGATGTAAGGAAGGTGGAGGAGGTGTCGTCGAACACCCCATTTATCCGGGCTCAATTCCGAGTATCTACCTTCTCTCTTAAGTGAATTTATCTTTTTAAAAAATCAACCCGTTGAGATGTAAGAAGTCACATGTCGCACAGTAAGTCTAAAGAGATAAATCACACCTAGAGCTTCAACTCGCCTCCCTCACTAACCCCCAAATTCCCCCTTTTCATTCCGGGCAGCATATCTGGTGAATATGGGCTATTTTATGGACATGCACATACGTGATCTCGACCATCCGATCCAAAATCCACAAACAAGATTCTAGCGGACACTCTTCCTTCCCCACTTACGCACGTTTGCATTTTGGCCCTCTCCATCCCAAAATCCCTCCCCATCCCGGTTTCTTCCCCATCCAGCGCCTCCCCCCGCCCCCCGCCCCCCGGCTCCTCCCCCTCTCCTTCGGCGCATCCCCCTCCCCTACCCTCCGGTGGCCCCCTCCTCCTTCGGCGCCTCTCCCTCCCTGTCCCCTATGGCATCTCCCCCTCCCCTCCCCTTCGGCGGCTCACCTCCCCCTCCCTTCTGACGGCTCGCCCTTCTCCATCCGCGTATCCCCTCTAGCAACTAGCGCCTTTCCTCCCCCTCCCTGAGCACAGCGCTTCGACCACGACGCTTGGTTGAAGCTGCCGTGGTCGAAGCCGCTGTGGTCAAAGCAGTGCGTGGTCGAAGCAGTGCATGGTCGAAGCCACTGTGGTCGAATCGTCGTGGTCGAAGCAGTGTGTGGTCAAGGAGGGGAGGGGAGGCGCCAGCCGCCGGAGGGGAAAGGGAGGCACCAGGGGAGGTCGGAGGGGGTGGCGCCGGGGGAAGCCGGAAGGGATCCAGGGAGAGGTGCCAGGGGAGGCCAGGGTGAAGGGTGGCGCCGAGGGAGGCCGAAGGGGGCGGCATTGGGGGAGCCCGGGGGACGACGTCAAGGGAGGCCGGAGGGGGCGGCACTAAGGAGGGAGCCGGGGGGAGGTGCCGGAGAGATCAGTGGGGAGACCGAGGGTAGGGGCAACACAAGGCTGGTGGAGAGGGAGGTGAGCCGTCCGAGTGGAAGGGGAGGCGCTGGATCGGGATGGAGAGGACTAAGGAGCATAGGATAGACATCGAGGGGTCAAAATGCAAATTTGTGTAAATAAGCATCTCATTTGTGAATTTTGGATTGGACTGCCGAGATTAAGTATGTCTATATATGCACAAATAAAGACTTATTTAGCAGATATGTTCTCTTCATTCCGTCTCCCAAGGAACGCTGTCACTTTGTTAATTTCTCTTCATTCCGTCTCCCAAGGAACGCTATCAGTTTGTTAATCTTTCGTCTTGCTAGCTGCAGCTAATAAAGGCAAGGGGGCCCGGGCCCGTGCCGTCCGAGCACCTGCGTGCGTGGCCGATCGACCACCCCGCGCGCGCGTCGGCCAGCTCTCTAGTACTCCGCTCCAACCGCTACGAAACATCGTTTCTCACGGTGGCCCCGAGCGAAATCACACGATCAATCAGGCTCCGCCGCCACACCCCGGCGTTGGCCGGCACGCGCTTTGACGCAGCCGCCGAGCCGCCCGCTCATAATAAAAAAGCCCGGACACTCGGATGCCATTATACCGCCGAGGCGCGCGTGACGTAGTTGAGTACGTTTGCTCGAGAGATTATTGCTGGTGATTCGACTCGGCGCGGTAGGCCGGGTGCGGTGTGGTGCGTGAAGTGGAGGAGATCAGGAGATGGCAGGGGCCGCGGGAGGGAGGGAGCTGCCGCAGACGCCGACGTGGGCGGTGGCGCTCGTCTGCACCGTCATGGTGCTCGTCTCCGTCGCCATTGAGCACGGACTCCACAAGCTCGGCCATGTACGTACTACCCTCGTGCGGTGGTCATTCACAAGTGCTTTGATTCCTATTAGCTCAAGCAACTTGATCAGTTGTTAACTAGTGTAACCGCTTGGGGCAGTGGTTCCAGCAGCGGCAGAAGAAGGCCCTGGCCGAGGCGCTCGAGAAGATCAAAGCAGGTGGGCTGCTCTATCTAATCACTTACTTTGTTGGCTTGTTGCAGATAATTTGATTTCAGCTCTCAGATTCCTTATCAAAAGATTTACTGATAATCGAAAATTTCATATCAAAGTTGCCAAACTGTCAAAATACATCAACAGACACCAACAACAATTCTACTTCCACAGAGACAAGAACTGTACCAGTTCACTGCAGGGAAAATTGAGTTACATACATTCATCCTCGTGATGGATCCTGATTGGTTCTGGCTGATTCTTTCCCCCTTTTTTTCTATGATCAATTGCAGAGTTGATGCTGCTGGGCTTCATATCCCTGCTCCTCACTGCGGGGCAAACGCCCATCTCCAAGATATGTATCCCTGAGAAGGCTGGCAGTATCATGCTGCCGTGCAAGGCAGCCGGTGGGGCCGGCGGTGGCGAAGACAATCGCCGGAGGCTACTTTGGTACCCCGGAGAAGAAGTGAATCCTCGTCGGTTCTTGGCCGGCGCGGCCTCAGGAGACACCTGCCCGTCGGTGAGCAGCGTTGCAACGTCAGGCAGAAGCTGTTCTGAGAGTTGGGCCGAACAGACTGCGCCGTCTTGGTGCCCGGCCGGTATATATGAAGATGAAAGCAATAATTTTTCCTTCTTCGTTTCGCTTGATTTTGCAGGGCAAGGTGGCACTGATGTCGCCGGGCAGTATGCACCAGCTGCATATATTCATCTTTGTGCTTGCGGTGTTCCATGTTCTTTACAGCGTCATCACGATGGCTTTAGGGCGTCTGAAAGTGAGTGGTCAACCGCATGTCAGGCATATTTGTTCAGTGCTCCCATTTGTTCCAGCAAAACCGTGAATCCATAATTTGAATCGCAATGAGAAGATATGTTCTTTCCTGTAGATGAAAAAATGGAAGAAATGGGAATCAGAGACCAGCTCAGTGGAGTATCAGTTCGCAAATGGTAAGGTTCAGAACCTAATGCCTTGTTCCTAAAGGCAGCACGATCAGAGTGAAGCTGACGTGTTCGATTCTTGCAGATCCTTCACGATTCCGATTAACACATCAGACGTCGTTCGTGAGGCGGCATCTGGGCCTCTCAAGCACCCCTGGAGTCAGATGGATTGTGAGTTCGTGTACCTGATCTCTGTCTGCGTGGTTAATTCTTACTGCGGCCTAGCCTATCCCCTTTGTTATTTATCTGCATTCTTTGTGATGTTTGCCGTCAGGTGGCGTTCTTCAGGCAGTTCTTCGGGTCAGTCACCAAGGTGGACTACCTGACCATGCGGCAAGGCTTCATCAATGTACTAAACCTCTCTTCTTAGCCATTGTTACAACAGAGCAAGCTTTTGAGGTTACCTATTGCAATTGTTGCAGTATAAGGATTCATGAATTTTCTTTTATGCAGGCGCATTTGTCGCAAAATAGCAAGTTCGACTTCCACAAGTACATCAAGAGGTCGTTGGAGGACGACTTCAAAGTCGTCGTTGGCATCAGGTTCAATCCTCTCTATAGTCTAGTACTCCATAGGTTTTTAATTGACAGTATGTTCCCTATGCTATTGCCAAGTCATGGTGTTGGCACTTGGACCTTGACACATTTGGCTGGTTTTGCAGCCTCCCATTGTGGTTCGTGGCGATTCTTACACTCTTCCTCGATATCCGCGGTATGGCTCGTCCTACCCCATTCTCTCTTGTTCTCCGTACTAGCTATGAATTTGTCTCGCCATCGTTTTTTTAACTTTTTCTATGCGTAGGACTGGGCACGCTCATCTGGATTTCTTTTGTCCCACTCGTCGTAAGTGTGAATTTCTTTGTTGAAAGGAACAAACAACCCAATTGCGACTTGATTCTATAATATAGATAAATAAATAAACATGTCATGATTTTCAGATCCTCTTGCTAGTTGGGACCAAGCTAGAGATTGTCATTATGGAGATGGCCCAAGAGATACAAGACCGGGCAACTGTGATCAAGGGGGCTCCTGTTGTTGAACCAAACAACAAGTTCTTTTGGTTCAACCGGCCTGGCTGGGTCCTGTTTCTCATACACCTAACACTCTTCCAGGTAAATGTGCAACCTTATTCAACTACTTCATCTTTCAAAATAGGACAGCAAACAAACGCCTTACTAACATCCATTTTGGACTGCTCATGCTGCCGATGGAATCACCAGAATGCATTTCAGATGGCACATTTCGTGTGGACACTGGTATGCGATTTGCTTATATCGACGGTTATGCACTCGCTACGGAACTTGTACATTGACATCTTTTTTTGGTTGTTCTGTGATCATAGGCCACCCCTCGCTTGAACAAATGCTACCATGAAAACATGGGCCTGAGCATCATGAAAGTCGTAGTGGGGATAGCTCTTCAGATCCTATGCAGCTACATCACATTCCCACTCTATGCACTTGTCACACAGGTAGAATTGTTGATAAAATCTCTACAAATGGCATGAAAAAAAAGGAGCTGGGATCACATTTCACATATTCATACCACATCCAACCTTTTGTGTGCGCTCGCTTGCAGATGGGCTCACACATGAAGAAGACCATCTTCGAGGAGCAGACGGTCAAGGCCCTGATGAATTGGCGGAAGGGGGCGAGGGAGAAGAAGAAGCTCCGGGAGGCAGATGAGTTCATGGCACAGATGAGCGTCGACACGACGCCGAGCCGAGGGACGTCGCCCAGCCGAGGCACGTCCCCGGTGCACCTGCTCCACAAGCAAAGGGGGAGGTCGGACGATCCCCATAGCGCGCCGGCCTCGCCGAGGTTTGAGGAGGCGGCCACGGACATGTATCCGGTGGCGCAGCAGCTGCACAGGCTAGACCCTGAGAGGAGGAGGGCAGCGGCGTCGCCGGCCTTTGATATTGACATCGCGAGTGCTGATTTTTCCTTCCGCATGCAACGGTGATGGGACGAGTCTGTATTGACGTTATATTTTGTATAGCAAACATACATGTGATGATTGGTACAAAAGGGATTATGGAATTTCGCTGATTCAAAAAATAAACTAGCTAGGTTTGTGCAACAATTTCTTCCTGAAGAAGCCTGCAAGCGGTATTCCAGAACGCCTTAACCACCCTTTTCCCTCTATATAAAAAAACTAGTAAATGACAATCATTCTCATTACATTCAAAAAAATAATCTATAGCTGCGAAAGAAGTTAAGTGAAAGTGTCACCAATGTATTACCTGCATGAACCTATTGAAACTCAACAAGAAATTTAATCAACAAATACATAGCTTTGTGGAAAGAACTGTTGTACAGTATGGGATAAATCATAACCAGAAAAAAGAAAGGGCATTCATCATCCATAGGCTAATCAGCTTTGACATGAACTCTTCTCTTGTGAGCAATTATCAGGATCAGTGATACTACCATGCCAATCAAATGCCCAGCGATTGCACCATAAGTGACACATATTGGCCATTCCTACGGATGATCACAGGAAACAGAATCATGAGTGGCAAAAGCGAGGTGGGGACTAAGAGCAGTCAGTCAGTTGTAAGGCTCAGAAAGGGAAGCCTCGTCCATGTGCCACTAAATACTACACCGAAAGTAAGATGCATGATGAAACGTGGAAATATTTCAAATAAGTAATGTGATAATATTTTTTTGACGGCATGGTGACAGTTTTGAGTAGTTCCAACAGCAGCAACGCACAACAGAGCATCTGACAAACTAGTGCATTTTGTGTCACAGCTCTGAAAAGTTAGTTCATGAGTTAGTGTTTTTGTTCTGTTATCTACTGAACATGCATATACATCTCTATATGATCCTGTTCTTTCATGATACTCGTGCTTTTCCATGCCTATGTAGTTAACAACATACTGCATGAGATTCACAATCAGTATCATAATTTACCTGCCAAGGTCTCTCCCAGTCAAGGGGCATAGGCCAAGCACCAAGCCATGCTCCTATTACAGCTCCATGAGAGGGCGCAGAGATCATGTAGTCCACAACATTAGTCAATCTGCAATAACTGGCGTGTAAAAACACAAAACCAACTACGATGTCAGGTAATCACTGCACAGTACAAAACAAAGCTCTCCATGGTGTGAACTTCTCGCATTTTAAATCTATTTAGAAGTCAGGAATGTACATGGAAGGAGAAAGCACATTCTGCCAATCGACTTTGGATGCTCCGAAGACACATGCTGCGGGAACAAACTGCAAGGTCATGCATTTAGCTTGTTGTGCCTTGATTTGCCGCAAGTATGCAAGTATAAAGTGGTAAATAATAGCAGTCCAGCAGTATCAGCACAAGACCAGCAAAACTGCCCGTTGTCCCGTTGTCAGTCTTGTTGTGCTCAACAGCTCAAGTGCTCAGCCTAGTATAATTAAAGAAGGGCAAATGCACCTTACCGTGAACAGTGACATGAGAAGTGACCAATAGGTTGTTGCTATCCAGTACCTGCAAATGTGCAATCCGATCAGATAAGGGATTATTGGTATGTATGGTTTCTTTTTTGAAGACTGGTATTATGAATTGAAATATCCTTGTGAATTCTGCTTAAATCAGATATATAATAAGGACAAATACACAACAAACAGCACAAACGGTGATTCTAGTCATGACTCCTAATTAGCCTGTAGCATAGAGACTAACAGCAATAATAAACGTCCTTGTCATTCTACACTTACTTGATTCCAACAGGTGCACCAAGAACAATCGCGCCAAATGCATTTAGGAATGCTCCTGCCAGACAGTTGTGTGCATCATAAGAATGAAGAAATGAAAGGGAGAAAGATAAGCGGATCGTAAATAACTCAACTTGTGTGGCTAATCCTCCAAAAGAGCAAATCGGTTTATATTACTAAGTAGTGCGTACTGGATACTGCCTAAGATCTCCAGCATTAAGCGGTTTTTTTTTGGTAACGCATTCATAACGGAGTAATGACGCATGCTATCCTACAATTTTGACATTCTTCACAGTAACTAGAAGCGTCCCCAACTATGGATCAAAGTGCAAATGCAGTGAAGAGAACTAACCCACGGGCAAGGCAAGCAATCCTCGAGCAAATGCCTTAAGAAACTGCAATTAAAGAAACCCAATCACCCCATCACTGAACAAAAAATAAACTTTGGTATCGAAATTGGAAGAAACTATTGATCGAACAGGTTGCGCGCGCGCGCCGCACCGAGCAGCGTTTGGGATCTCGCCGAAGCAAACTGAACACCGCGATGACAAGCGGCGCTTCACAGACCTAGAGAAAAGCATAGTCCGGGCTCAGAAGGTAGAAGAGGAAACGGAGCAGAAGATACGTGGGAGGCGGCGACGAGGTGAGGAGAGGGGAAGGGATCGTACCACGACGAGGCGGAGGGCGAGTGCGGGGCCGGAAACGAGGTCGCCGCGGCCAACGAGGGAGTGGGCGGCAGCGAGGCCTGCGAAGCAGAGAGCGTGGGCGGCCGCGGCGGTAGAGGCGCTGATCTGGGTGGCCTCGGCGCCCATGGCGGGGCCGCGCCTGAGGAATCTACTGGCTGGGCGCGACGGCACCGCGGTTTCGCGCCGGCGTCTTTCCAGTGGGGCTTAGGCTTCGCCTCGTCTCGAGCGGAGGATGATGGTTCAGCCGGTTGGTCTTGGGGCCGGGCTGTGTTGGGCCGGGCCAGAAGTTGCAGCAAACGGGTCCAGGATCGCACCCAAAAACTGGGCCCAAACCCCCGCAAGCAAAACGGCTGACTCGGCCGTCCAGCCTCCTCCTCCCAGGCACGCACGCACTCCCGAGTCCCGACCCCACGTCTCGCCGCGACGCGATCTGGCCGGCGAAGATGGCGACGCAGCTGCCGCCCCGCGCCTCGCCGCTCTTCTCCAGCTCCTCCTCCTCATCGGCGTCTTCGCCTCCACCGCGCGCTCCGATCTCGTCATCTCCAGGGCAGATCGGAAGGTCAGTGGCCTCCCCAGTCCCCCGCTTCTCGCTCTCCAGATCTCCGAACCCACCTCGTCTCGCACGCCGCACTTGCCTCGGATCTGACGGTGTGTGGGTCTTCTCTTCCGTTGCAGGTCGATTTGACTTCCCATATTGTTCGCGTCCTCTCTTCGCTGAAGGTATGTTGCTGCGCTCTGGTTCTCTAGTGTTACTTGTTTCTCTGTTAACTGCTGCAATATGTTAAAATGCCGATCTCTTACTAGTTTTGTATGTGTAACTCCTGTCTCATTACCCTGATAAAAATCCCGCCATGTGTTCATGAATTTAGCATTCCATGAATCGAATCCTTCATTGATTTGCTCATGCCTAGAGGTCGCCGGTATCCAAATTCTTATTCTCAGAATTGAGATATGTCCAGTTCTGTGTCTGACAAAATCTTGCCAGATTTCTTGAATCGAATCCTTCATTAGTTCATGCCTATAGATCACCAGTATCCAAATTCTTATTCTCAGAATTGAGATACGTCCAGTTCTGTGTCTCACAAAATTTTGCCAGTTTTCTAACCAGTATACAGTAGATACTCGTGGAGTCTTATAGTGTACCTGCCAATAGCACCTGTTCTAAAATTCTTAAGTAGCACTCATTAAAACCATTCTGTGATATAATACACATGTTTCTTGCAAGTGCTAACCTATGGATGGACTTTTCTGTTTTGTTTATGCATATGTGGTATGTCGAAATTCTGCTATTACTTATGTAGTCCCCATTGATTTTAGGTTGAAAATGTCGGGTTGGAACCTGTCTCTCAAGTTTTACTAGCTTTTCCCAATGTCCAAGCAAAGAACTTGGCAGCTATAAGAGCATTCGGTACTGAGGGAAAAGTGAAGGGTCCAAGTACTGTTCTTCCGATTGAAATTGTTCAGCCTTCTGGAGTACCCCCGGAACTAACGTTCTTTTCAGCATCTTTACCCAAATCTTTGGAAAAGGGGAAGATTCTTCACTTAGATGTCTTGACTGTATTTACGCACTCTCTCCAACCATTCCCAGAAGAAATCACTCAAGCCGAATCACAGCTTGTTGTCTATCAGGATAGCGCTCACTATTTGTCACCTTACCCTGTTAAGGTACAGACACTTAGTATCAGATTGCCTGGTGGAAGGGTTGAATCATACACAAAGCACCCAAACACAAAACTTGTGGATTCAGAGCTAAAATACGGACCATTTGAAGATCTTCCCCCGTTTTCCTACTCCCCTGTTATTGTGCACTTTGAGAACAACAATCCATTTGCAGTTGCAAAGGAAGTTATAAGGGAGATAGAGATATCTCACTGGGGGAACGTACAGATTACAGAGCATTACAACATTGCTCATGGTGGTGCCAGACTTAAGGGTGAATTTTCCAGGTTCGTCTCCTTTCTAACTTGTGTTTTAAGTAGCTCAACTTGTAACTGGAGAGAGAAATTATGTCCAGAAATAACTGATTCTATGCTCCTATTTGCAGGATTGATTACCAGTCTAGACCTTACATAAGAGGGGTCTCATCTTTTAGGCATCTTATTGCTAGATTGCCTCCAAGGGCCCACTCTATTTATTACAGAGATGAAATCGGTAACATTTCAACATCGCATTTGTGGAGTGATTCTAAGAAGGTAGTGTTGCTATAATGCTATCTATCTCAATTATCATGGCTTAATGTTCCCAACAAAAGTGCAATGGTTAGTATATTTGCTGAATAGTTTTACATGTCCAACTATCTTACTGCAGACCCAACTGGAAATTGAACCAAGGTTTCCATTGTTTGGTGGGTGGCAAACAACCTTTACCATTGGTTATGGTTTACCTCTCCAAGACTTTGTTTTCAATTCTGATGGAAAGAGATTTCTCAATATCACATTTGGTTCTCCAATGGAGGAGATTCTCATAGAAAAGCTTACTGTAAAGGTATGTCGTCAATGTGCATCAAACCAGTATTTTCAAGCATATAAAGCATTTCATTCTTTCCCTTGTGTTCTATGCTTTGATCTACTGAGTTGCACTGTTCCAGAATTTCAGACCCTAAACATAATTCCCGTATGAGTTGACTTACTTTTTCTTTGATATTGAAATAAAATCTGCGCCTACTTTGTTTTAGCCTTTTAGGGAACCTCCAAGCTCTAGATCCTTTTATTGTCTTAGCTATCATCTCATGTATTATCCTTCAGACAGAATTATCGCTTTTTTGCCTGAGCCTTAGGTTATTTTTGTAAAAAATTTCTAGAAAAATTATGTGAATATAGTATCATGGTTAGATCTGACATATGAGAAACATGACTTTGCCCATGCTCCCATGAACTTGACACTGCACTGTTAATTTTATTTGTGCAATTGCTTACTGGAATGTGAATAATTTCACGGTAATGTCCTTTTTCCCTTGTAATATCTTTCATTTTTGGACAGGTTGTTCTACCTGAAGGTTCAAAGGATATTGAAGTTTCAGTTCCATTTTCCACAAAGCAGTGGCAAGAGGTAATTCTTCACTGGATGATGTGCTGAACAAATAGGCTCATCCTATTCGTTTGTTGTAACAACAGTGATGTGTGGTGCAGGTGAAGTATTCACACCTTGACATTCCTGGAAGGCCAGTGGTTGTCTTGGAGAAGCCTGATGTTATTCCAGAGCATAATTTGTATTTCCAGGTTTGTCTTCAGATTTATTATTAGGCAATTAATTTGGACACTTGTTTGATGAAAAATTTAGCTGTAACAAAAAATTTGAGCTGTAACTGAAGAATCTGTTAAAAAAAATACTAGCTCTCATAACATGTAACGTACTAAAAGCCTTTATGGGAAAGGCTTATCTTATCAACAATACTTTCCGTGAGTTGTTTGTGTGTTAATACTTCAGTGGTGTTTTATGTGAACCATAGCAAAATTATTAGTCAATTCCTTTGTAATATGCAGGTGTACTACAGATTCAATAACATCTCATTGCTCAGAGAGCCGATGATGTTGATTACTGGCTTCTTCCTCCTGTTTGTGGCCTGTATTGTCTACATGCGCACTGACATGTCAATCTCTAAGAACTCCCCTTCTTATCTGGCAAAGCTGCAATGGGATGAGGTATGGTTATTTTAGGGCACAAATTCCCCCAAAATTTGGGAATTGATGGCTCACCAAGAACTGTTATTTACCTGACTGTAATGATCTTTCTTCTTGTTCAGCTCTTGTACTACGATTTGTTCTTATACTGATGCGATGCCTAGCATCCACCATAGATCACTGAGCAAAATACTTATGATTAATTTACAAACCAAAATTTAAATAGGGCCATGAGTACATACTTCATAGCGGTATATTTTTATCAGTAAAAACAATTTAATAGCGAACTTGAATTAGTCAATTATTTTTTGCCAGTAATTAGCCAGAAGGTGACAAACATTTTTGGGGCAATCTAATAACTAGGAAAGCATTGAAAGACTGGATGGTTTCTCAAAATTAGTTTAGTCTAGTTCCACCACCGTGAGGTTTTTTATGTTGGCATTAGGATTTGGAAGGCCATGATGCAGGGTTAGGCTAATAATTATTTAGAGAAGTGACAAGACTACTTTCTGAATCACTAATTCTGAAACCTTATGCTTCTATTAAAGCTGGGCCTTTTGGGCCTTTGATCTAGAAATGAGAAGTGACAAGAAAGGGGCTTAGGTGCTTAGCCATGGTTGCATCTGTAAGATGGACTGTAAATATGACTGGAGAAGAGAAGAGCTCAGGCTTTGCTAGAAGGGTTAGGCTAGTTTGGTAAATTGATTAGGAACTTAACTTCAAGTTGTTTTCATTAAAAAAATTAACATCAAGTCGAAAATCCATGAAAAACTTTACAGTATCACAGTTCAAACCTCAAACTCAAGGGGATAATAGGTTTGTGACATAGGTTTAAACTGGAACACATTGATTACAGAAAGTTTATGGAATTGAAGAATGTGTTGTAAATAATGGGTTTGTGGTCATCCTTGTGCCATTCCATCTTATCTGTTTTGATCTCGTGGAATCTCTTTTAATTTTCTGCAGTGCTAATTTCTACCCTGACTATTTGATACTTTTGGTGCAGGTACAAGCCACTGTCCAGCAAATCCAGGGTATCTTTGACCAATGCTTAGGAGTTCACGACAAGCTGGAGGCCTCATTGCGCGATTTGTCTAGGACGGGAGACGTTCAATCTTGCAAAGCAGCTCGCAAAGCTGCTGATGCACAGTATAAGGAATTAGCGAAAGAGCTGAAGCCATTGTTGACATCTCTACAGTCATCCCCTCAATCGTATCAGATATGGCCAAAGGTTTGCTTGGCATACTTCTATTATTATTTGCTGAACACATTATGTTGTCATGTGTTGGCATACCAAGAAGTGAAATTGAGAAACCGGTTGTGATACCAGTGCATCTGGCCATATCATGCAATCTGAGTCTAAACTGACTTTCCACATTTACGCTGATTCCAAATGTGCCATTGTGGTTACTGTTTGCTTTGTGACGCAGGTAGTGGACTTGGTTGCGAAGGAGAGAGAGATGCAGGAGAAGCTCATGACAAGGCATTCTACTGTGGTCGACAGCTTTGAGAAGAAGCTGCGCGGGCAAGATATAGAAAACAGGATTGCTTCCCAGCAGCAGAAAATTGCTGCCCTAAGGCAAGAGGTCGAATCTCTTTTAGAGTACATTAGTGAGATCTGAGCAAATCTGGAGCCACCATCATATATCACTAGTAATTAGACTGCAGATCGTCTTGGCTGGTTTCTTATTGTCTGAATTTTATATGTTGAAATCGAATACTCCTAGATGTTGTGTTGGTAACCCATCATCCCAGTTCTTGAGATTGGGAATTCGAAAGGACCGTGTAACGTGATAAGCTCTGTGCTCATTCTGGAACTGATTAAAATTTTTGCACTTGATAAGAAAAGTCAAGGGGAACCTTCACCTTTGCACTTACTTTTTGCTTAGAGGGATACTGCTCTAGATTGGTGCATTTTCATCTGCAACCATCAAGAAGATGGTAATTTATTTCTGTGATGACCATCAAGGCGGCGGCCAAAAAAGTGCTCCACGTGAATGAAATTCGTCGGTTCCTTTTGAACCAAGCCGTGCTTTTTGGCAGGATCACGCCCCTTCCATTCTCACTGTTCTTCGCGACCATCGAAAAGAGTAAGTGGTTAGTAGTAGTTTGTAGATTCTCTTGATGTGAGGTGTGACCTATATAACAAAGGCCTGTGATATGGGATCTTGCTTTCCATGTGCGTAGCATATTTGTGAAAGTACTGCTTGATTTGTGCTCATTGCATAGTATAACCCTTTGTCCCATCAAGGTTGTCAGGGAAGGTCACAAAAAGATTAGCTAGTATGTTTCATTGCTCGCATCCACGCACTAGAACGAGTGCTGCTTGCTTCAAATAGTTCGGTCGTGTCACGTAACTATGAATCTCTGATTGGGGGAATCCCTTTCGCTAGTAGTGCCTGTCCATTACACCATTTTTACTGAATTCGACGAGAACAGGCAGAGCAGGTTTTGGCGATATTCTTTTATATCAAACTACATGAGGATAGTTCTCATTTTGAATTAAGCTTCTGACTTCTAATTTATTTTTCACTATTCAACGATTTTGTCTTTTTTCTAGTTTTTTTGGTTTTTTAGCTTTTTTGTCAGTTCTTTTTTCCCATATTCGTTTATACTGTCCGTGACGGGCTAATATGTTTTTTCTATTTTTAAATTTTTTTAAATTTAATTACGTCAAATAAGCCACCATCAGTTACAGTGTTTTTTTAATTAACTACAGTGCTTTTCAGTCATAAACCACTTAAAATAAACCCTTTTGAGAAGGGCCAAATCTCCTTCACTGCCTTGGATCGAACAGTGTTTACTAAAGCCATTCGTTCCTTTTCCCAATGTACGCTATACCAACGCAGGCAAGGTGACCTGAGCAAATCGATCAGGTGGGCACTGCGAGTTGCTTACAGGCCGAAACTTCCAGCTTGCTACTACCTCGGAGCAGCTTCTCGACTACACCTGGACGTTTTCTCGCTCAAACGCACACATTGGGATGTCCGTTTGGATCGATGTTTACCGGAATCTGTTGGGTTTGTCCAAAGTTAAATCATCTCGTAGGAGTGCTTCATAGAAGGCAAAGAACACCATCGCTGTCATCCTCAATCCTCATGCCCATCTTCGAATGGGAAAAGGAAAGGGGGGGAGGAAAGAACAAAACAGAGAGGATTCTACGAGGGGAAAAAACTGGGGGCATCGAATGCAGATGCCCTTCACTCCTATTTTCTTCCTTTATTTTGCAAATATATTCGAAAAGATTGTTGGTTACTTGAAGATTGCATCGTCACTAATCTGTTTTTAGATGAACTAAACCGTTTTCATGTGTAAATAGTTGCCCTAATCATTTGTTCTCGACCATTAGCATAGATTGGCGGCATACCCTACTCTCTACAGCGATCGCATAATTGGAGCATCGAGCTTGATTGATGGATGCAACTGCCAACTCTCTGCGTTCATCACGCAATAACTCCACCCGACGACTTCTCCAAGCTCAGCCCGGCCGGTAGCACTCATTTACGGCCCACTAAGTTGGGTCGAAAAAAAGATGGTTTATTATTGAAATTATATTATAATTGGTTGATATTACATTGTAACTGATGGTGTCTTATTCAACATAATTAAATCTAATAAATTTTAAAAATAAAAATATGTTAGCCCATCATGAACAATACAAATGAATACGAAAAAAGAACTCGTAAAAAAATTTTAAAAAGCCAAAAGTCAGAAAAAGACAAAATTTAGAAAAAATAAAAAATAAACAAAAAAATCAGAAGTTCAAGTCGAAATGAACAGGCCTTAAACTTATAATTCTAAATCTTTAGTTTTTTATACCCTATCGGTTGAAAATACATGATAGTTGCAATTAGTTTTTCAGTGTAATAAAATTAAAATATATATATCATCACAGATAATAAAAATAAGAAAAATAGAAAAGACAAATGCGGGACAAGCTCTGTATTGAAGTGCTACGTCAAACAGAGACGGACGTGAAGTGCTGACTGACCACACGAGCTCAGCTGCACGCGAAAGAACGCGACATGATTTAAAATGATTGTATTCGTGGGCACCGACCCACTGCATGCGCCTGCATAGCCAGCCGTCCACGTACCCTATCGCCACCTTATTGCTGCCTACGGTTTCGCGCTAGCGATGTACCCACCGGCACTCGTGACCAGTACGCCAACCCCACGGCGAAAGCCAAAAAAAATCTCCCACGCATCACGACGGATTCTCCGCTGCGTTCAATTCGGTGTTTGCTCATCATTTTTAGCTTTTTGAATTTTTTTTCTCTAAAATAGCGATGTAGATGTTAATTTTTCTCTCGAATATTTAATAAAAATAAGAGAAAAAAAAAAAAATTTATTATTATATCTTTACGATACAAAGAAGAAAAAGAAAACGTGTTAAAAAACCAATACGTGTTAAACATGTTTTGACTTCTAGAAGCCACAAGTCGAAAGTCTAAAACTGTTTAAAATGAGACCATAGGCGAAAGGGTGTAGCTACTGCTCCTGAAGATATGCTTTGGTTTAAATGGTAGTTAATCTGGGTATAGTTGTGGCCTTTTGCAAAATCAGACCATGTAGTTCATCGTTTTTGGCTCCGCTCTAAACAAGTTTTGTTTTTGGTTTCTAGCTTCTCAAACACTTTGGCTTCTTATTTTTGTCTTTTGATCTTTTTTTTAGCATTTTTTGTTTTTTGTTTTATTATTTTTGCATGTCCATGGTGATATCACTTTTTTTTATTTAATTACTTATAAAAACCTAACCGCCGCTACAGTATATTTTTAACCGCTACAATATTTTTTAGTCAGAAATTGGAAGTTACTTCGAACACTATCTTTATAAGGGAAATGTTGTGCTGCCCATATTACTACCAAAACACCCAAAAGGTCCATCCTAATTAGTATTGCACTAATTTAATAACTAAGTAGGAGTAGTAGTACAATTCTTTAACCAAACCTCATGCACTAAAACCAAAAACAATTTTCACGGACTCAAGCAGGATTCAGGAGCTAGTCTAGAGCTGGGCATCGGCCAGATTTATCTATGTCAACCTAAGACCCGACTAACTCGATACGGCCTAAGCACAGCATGAACATGTCACGTAGCGGATCATGCCGGCATGGCATCAATGGTGGGCCATACCAGGTCTGGAAAGGTGGCCCGTTAGATGGCACGACATAGCATATCGTGCCGTGCTCGGGTTGGCCTGGCCTGGCGAGCACGACCGGTACAGGGGGCACTGCTGGCACGCTAGCACCGGCGGCCACCTTGGCCTCACCTCCCACCTCTTGTCGCTATCCCATGGTCATCTCCACAAGCCATCACAGAGCAGAGAGAGAGGGGGTAGAGGGGAAGGACTGGAGCATACCAGAGCCCGGACGACGGCCATAGGAGGAGGAGCGGGGGCGGCGGCGAGGGCGGCAGCTGAAAGTAGAGGTGGTGGGATCTCCTTCAGTTGCGGAAGCAGCAGGCGATGTCGGAGCCCAAGCCGCTCCGCCGGGGGGCCAAGCCACCGGAGACGAAGCCGTCCCTTAGCCCCCCTCCTCTGCGAGCCCCACAACGACGAGCCAAACACACCCGAGAAAGCCAGCACCGGCACCCGCTCCCAGTCTGACCCCAACGCTGCCACCTCCATCCCAGCAACTGCCTCTTATGAGCCTCCACTCACCAACGCAGGCGACGGCGCCCCCGCCCCCTCCTGCAGCCGGGGGGTCGGGGGAGGCAACCAGGGGGAGGGGAGGGAGGCGGCCAGGGGAGGAGAGGGAGGCGGCCGAGGGAGGGGAGGTAGCCGGGGGTTGGCACCATGGACCAGGGGAAGGAGGGACCAAGAGGAAGAAATGAATGGAGGGCTGGGAGGGGATAAGGCTGAAAGGCCAGTACCCAGCCGAAGAAAAGAAGAAAAGGGAGGAAGAAAAAAAGGAGAAGGGGAAGAAAGAAAGAAAGAAAAAAAGGAAAGAGAGAAAAGAAATTAAGTGTGCGCCTAATAAAAATTGATCTTCACAGTTATTTAACTCTAAGCATTTCGTTGCAGGTTTTTGTAACGAGGTAGCAATGCTCCTTGGACCAGAGTAAATCATGGGTTGGCCTAAGTAAATATGTACATGTGACTTCTTTTCTCTTTTTTCTTTCTAGATAAATTTGTTTGCAGCGCTAGTTGTGTCATCTTGTCACATTTAGATGTCATTCAAATAACTAATGCATGCATCTCTTTTGCTAGCTATCTCAAAATACATGCATACTTGGTGTATATCGTCTTGTCACATTCATCTTGTCTCCAACATGAAGGGTGAAAGTTGAGGTGCTACATTATTAGTCCAAACTCCAGAACATCATCCTTTACACAAGCAAAGGGAACATGGTATGCAGTCTTCCATCATGTATGCACTGCAACCGCGCAAATGCGTACTTTTTTGACCGCAGGGCTGGCCATGGTAGATTGGTATCATCGTCTCAAACTCCTCAGGGACTAGAGTACGAGGTGAGTTCTGAGCTACTTGGGCTTTTCGAGTCATTACTTCATTACACATATGCAGACACAAGGCGCTATCTTTGTTCTTGCATGCAACTATTGCTAATTGCATTACTATTTCCACACACTCTCTGGTAGACTATTAGTATCTATACAAATATACAACATACAATACGGTCTAATTCCGTATATGCATATATTTGACAAGCACGCATGTTGTTACTTTCCCCTGAAATATTTACGTGCCTATGTTTTTACGCAACTAATTCAATTTTAACTAATGTTTAACAAGACGAATACGACATCTTCATCGCCGTCGTCTTCGTCATGTATAGTTATTTTGAGCTGGGCTTAGTTGGCACAGCACGGACATCGGTACGGTGGAATTTAGGCCGTGCTTGTGCCTAGCCAGAGACGAGACGGATCAACACGACACGATGAAGTGACCGAACTGAGCCAGCATGGCACGACGAGGTGATCGAACCGAACCGGCATGGCACAACCCAATGCCCACCTCTAAGCTAGTCAGATCACAAAGGCAATAGCATAGCACCCATTAATATCAGTAGTATTACTTAGAGCAAGTATAATAATCGACTGTAAGCTGGCTAAATGCTGACGTGTAGGAGAGAAGGGAGGAGAGAGAGGATAAGCGGGCTACAAGCTTACAGCCGGCTTGGACACAAGAACTAAGAAACTTTGTGAGAGAGACAGGTGGGTCATGTATTAATGATGAAAAGCTAACTACTATATGGGTGAGCTAGGAGAAGGCTACAAGAAACCTTACAGCCCGCTTGCTGGCTGTATTATTAGCCTTGCTCTTAGCAGTACAAAAACTCTCCTCATGCTCCGTTTCCTTTCGCCTTGCCCTTCCAACCCGCCATTGCCATACCACTGGGCATCCCGCCTGATCCGGAGAAGAACCGACCGACTCCGGCAATTAATGGCGTCGGCGAGGCGCCTCCTGCAGACCAACTCCGGCCAGTTCTCCACCGCCACCCCCGCTGCCGACCCCCCTGACCCCCTCGCCGTCGACTCCGACGTCGTCGTCATCCTCTGCGCGCTCATCTGCGTCGTCGGCCTCGCCGCCGTCGCCCGCTGCGCACGCTCCCGCCGCCGCAGCAGCAACAGCCCCGGCGCCTCAGCCTCTGGCCCCGGCGCCGCCGCGACGAACAAGGGGCTCCAGAAGAAGGCGCTCAAGGCGCTGCCGAAGCTGGCGTACGAGGACGCCGTGGCGGCGGCGGTCGCGGCGCGCGGGGGCTTGGTGGTGGGGGAGGAGAAGATTCTGGCAGAGTGCGCCATCTGCCTGTCCGAGTTCGGGGAGGAGGAGGAGATCCGCGTCCTGCCGCAGTGCGGCCACGGCTTCCACGTTGCGTGCGTTGACACCTGGCTCGGCGCCCACTCCTCCTGCCCCTCCTGCCGCCGCGTCCTTGTCGTCGACACGCCCCCCAATCTGCCGCCCGAGCCCAAGCGATGCCGCAAGTGCGAGGCCATGGAGGAGGCCTCCTCGTCCGGCGCCGGTGGCGACGGGTCCGCCGGTTTCTTGCCCTAACATGATCTGACAAGTGAGTCCCGGTTGAGACAAGTAATTTTCAGCTGCCACCTCCACATGTCAGTGAGCCACAGCTACTTTCGTTCCACTCAAGGAAGGACATCGGCAAGACGAGAATAATTTAGTTACTGGTGTGAAATCTGCACACTTGTTCTTTCTTTGTTATTTTGAAGGATTTGGATTCCGGGAGTTAAAGAGAGATGTTAGTAGCTTACCAGACAGTGCGATTGATGTCGATTCTCTAAAATTTATGTTTGGGCTGAGATATGGGGTTAAAAGCGTCTGTACTGTACATATATGTTCAGGAAGGGAGTTAAAATGTTGGGGGGAGCTTTCCAGCTGAAATTTCTAGTGCAGATTTGTGCTTGTGTTCTGAAATTCTTGAAGCTTTTCTTACGATTCTTTGACATGTGCCCTGGATACTTTTGTACAATGTTACTATTCCTCTCCAATAAGTGGCTAGTGTTGCTTCACCTGAAAAACTGATGTCAGTACGTCATTTAGGCGGCAGCAATCGCTAAACTGTTGACTTCCTCTTTTGCTGGGCTGCCACAGCTCACAGGTCAACTGTTGCATCTTGTCATTGAAGCTGGTAGGGCAACAGCTTGCGTATGTGAGATGGGGTGCTGCTCTCCTTGTCCCGGTCATCTCTATCATTTTCCCCTTCAAGCAAAGCTGAAGGAGCTTGGCAGGCACTTGCTTGCCCACATTGACATTGCCATGCTTTGGCTCCTACGTTGGTAACATGACATATTTGTGATGGGCAGGGTAAGTTCGCCGGGCGGAGGTTGGTCAGAGACGAGGCTGGCACCGTGACGCTGCCGAAGCAGCTGTGGAGCTTGTTCAAGGAGAACGGCGACGACGAGGTCCTATGCGAGGTCGGGTCGGTTCTGGGTTCTGGAAGTGCGGTGACATCGAGGTGTGTTCTATCGAAAGGTGGAGACGGCAAGGCAAGTGTTCCAACACAATAGTGCTCCAATACACACGTCATTGCTCCAATCTGATTGCAGAGGCAGCGGCAGATTCTTATTTACAGAGCTTGCTCGTTTCGTTTGTACGCTGCTTACGAGCAGGGTTAAAACTTTCGAGCACCGGCGAAAGGAACGAATGTACAAAATTTCATTCATTTCGTTCGAAAATTCAGACGAAAAAAAATCAAAATTTTGATGAAATTTAACCGAAATTTAAATAAATTTCAAATAGGATCAAATTTTAGCTGAATAAAACATGTTTTGGAGGGTACTGAAAGGACGAAATTTTGTCCATTTCACAAACTTTCGGACGAAAGTTGTAACCCTGCTTACGAGTCCCTGGTGGCGGAGGCACCTGGACCAGGAGCTTCATACAGATTTCATCAGATTTTTTTTTATGTGGAATACATCTAGAATAGTCATGGTTGTCATACATATACAACAAACACGGTGCTCTACTGATCTAATTGCGCCCGACTGGTGCGCGGCCGTCTGTTTCTGAGGGCAGTCCCAATGGTGTATTGTTGATGGTTTCTATCTTTATTAAATGACTTATCACGTAGGCAAAATACTGATATGGCAACGTAATTAATGATAAAAGAGAGCACAAATCTTAGAAACGATTTCCTCATGAAGAAATCAGGTCTTCACTCCACCCAATGCACCAAGAACTATGAAATCGCCATTGGGAAGAAACCACCAGTTTCTAGGGGGCTCGTGGCACGCTCTCATTGGAAGAAGAAGATAGAGTTGGGAGAGAGAAAGAGAAAATAATTATTATTCGAAGACACCTCCACTGTGGAAGATAGTTTCTATAGATGATTTCTTATGCTATAAAAATCGTGTCAGTTTCTTCCATTGGGACTGCCCTAGCACTGCACCGCGTAATATTACCCTCTGAATTTCAGGGACGGCGTAGCGGTTTCACGTAGGCTAGCGTAAGTCCCCAGGTGAGCAAGTTGGTTCAGACCAAAAACGTCGCATGTGGATCAGCTTTTCAGCTCCAGTCTAGTCTAGTGTGTTATCGACGATTTTTTTGGTAGGCGAATCGCAGTTTGATTCGTCTACTGGAGGCAGCTGCTGCTGCTTACCTGCGCTTTTGTTGCTCTGGCTTTGCTCATGGAGCAAGGGCCTGTTTGGATGCGCTGGTTGCCTGCCAGGCAAGGTGTTGCTCTGGCTTTGCTCATGGAGCAAATACGTGGGGCTGCCAGAATAGGCGACCATAGTTTCTGACGATTAAGGAGGCTGTTTGATTATGACTCATACAAATGGAGTAATAAGTTTCAGGGTTTAAATATTTAAAAAATATGCAAACTTGAAGAGTATAACAAGTGACAAAAAGAACAAACTAACTGAATGCATATCTTTTGGTACTTTTTAATTCCTAGCCAGCCCTGCAACTACACGAACCAATATACCACTACTATACATAACCCATACTATTGTGTCATAACAATTATACTATGAACCAGCCCACACTTGAAATAAATACTAGTAAATGAATCGAGTTGCTCTCTTCTCGTACAAGTCACAGCCCAACTTGCATCGTGAAGAAATAATGAACTAGAGAAGAGAACAAAATATGCACATGACATGTGCATCAATGTACTTGAGGTACATCTCTCAAGGTTACGTTTACACTGCTTTCCATTGTTTGCCACCCAAGCCCAATATTGTTGCCTTGCATCATGGCTACAAATTCCGCATAATCAATTTGACCATCCTGAAAAACAGAAGACAAGACTCGTGCATTAGATTCAGCTAGAAAGAACTTTTCAGAGGCACTGTTAGCAATCATGAAAACTGCCACTCGATTTTCTCACAATATTATCCGTGTAAGATCACTCTTACTAGCTAATTTTTTACATATTAATGATTTGTCAGGGCAAAGGATAGTTAGCCTTCTTACAACACTATTCAGATATAAGAATCTGTATTCTTACAACGTAATCCAAGACCAATGGGCCTGTCAAAAGACTGAATGACAGTCGTGCTGATACAATGTAGATCTTTTTCTTTTTCAGTTGTTGAAAAAGACAGTCGGTATTAGGTGTGACAGTGCGGTAGATGCCCAGTACCACCAAAGGTGATTTTACAAGTGAAATATCATTTAAGACTAGACTCATCGCAATATCTGTCAAAGATGCAACCCCACGCATTACTTAAAGTCTAACATGAGCATAAATATTTAGCCATTCCAAAAATGTTATGTTGAAATTCTTCATATCGTGGTTACATGGCAATAGTCATTAACAGAGACATCTTGGATCGTATAGAGTTAGATGATCAACTTACATTGTTTTGATCAACCTCTAAAATAATCTCTTCAAGCAAAGTGTCCTCCATGTTATGTTCTCCACAAGCTCGTTGAAGCTTGTCGACTGTGATATAACCACTCCCATCTTTGTCAAAATATGTAAAAGCTGCCATCAAGTGTTCTTCACGTTCTATCTTGTTAAGAGGTAAGGTTGCAGCAATAAATTCTTCATAATTGATGGTTACATTATTGTCTTTATCAGCCTGAAAAAGCTTCAGAGAGTTTAGATAAAGCACTACAATAAGGCAGCTGGTCTTACCAACAAATGCATGTTATACATTATTACTGCAATGATATCAGAGCAAAGAGAAGTGGTTCTATCAAATATATATTGCTTAGGCATTTCCCAGTAGAAGATATATCAGAACCTCATAATCATTGGAAACAATGTGACAGGCTGACAGCAAGTCAGTGTGTGCACTAGGCAAACCATGCCTGTTACACATTTAATATAATTGGATATATTCCTTCATAATCATGGAAAAAGGCATCTACTTACCGCTTCCATCATATCGCTAATATCTGTATCCTCAAATTCAGTGCCATATCTTCTTAAACCTTCTCTAAGCTCACCAAAAGTGATTACACCTCTATTTTTTGTGTCCACTGCCTTAAATATCTCTCTTAACCCAGCAATCTCCTCCTCTGAAAGACGCTCAGCTATCACCTGGAAGCATATAAAGTGTCAGAAGAAGCATTGCCATATTGTCAACAAAATTGACTGCTGTAGCGCATACAATGAAAAGTGAAACGAATTGAATTCCAGCATGTTAATGCCTATCCCACACAACAGAATGCCAAAATCTAAAAACTTGTACTTTCTATTGCAAGAAAATCAGGTGATCAACCTAGGGAAGCAGCTTAAATGAGCTTGTTCACATGGCAGCAACCAAATGCATTCATGACCAGTAGTAATTTGGTTTCAAAAAATGACCAATAGTAATTCCACATGAATTGTATGTTAATTGATTAGTCAACAACAAATATGCATGCAGCATAACTTACATATATAAGAGAAGTCTAAACTAGATAGCACCAATTGTCCATGATAATACATGATGTTAATATGCTACCAAAATTTAAACTATTTCACTATTGTAAGGATCCACAGAGGACCAATATCACGACATATCAAGAGATTCCGATGAAGAATCAAGCATGCTTGATCGTGATGATAAAATGACAACAGATGTTACAGCAGAAATATGAAAGTGTAAAAGTAGATAAACTCACTCTCAGAGCCAACTTCTTTAACTTGTTCATTGCAGAGAACTGTTTGAGCCGAGAGATAACACTGGGATCCAGAGCTTGATCAGTGGCCACTCCATTTTCACAGATCCAGGGATGCCCTGGCATAACATATAATTCAGTAAACAAATACAAAAAAAATCATGAATCCTAAATAATTTGAGGAACTCAAAAGTAAAACTATGCTGGAAACTAGTTTGTGAATCAATGTAGAGCTACACAGATAGGCAATAAAACAAAAGGGCAACCAACATTAGTGAAGAAATATATCAAATATACTTACTTAGCACTTCATGGGCTTTCAAACGCTCTGAAGGGCAATGGCAAAGCATCTTTCTTATAAGATCCTTTGCACTGTCAGAAATCGTAGGCCACGGGTCTGATTCAAAATCAATGTGCCCCTTCAGAACTGCATCAAATATTCCTTGCTGTGTCTCTGGTAACGATCAATATTGATCATTTTAGCAATTCCAGAAAGACAGTGGACTCAAATTTAACAACTCAGATTAGATAACTCACCTGCCCAAAATGGTGGCACCCCGCTCAGCAATACATAGAGTATCACTCCAGCTGACCACACATCAGATTCTGGTCCATAACGTTTGTACAATACCTCAGGAGCAACATAATAGGGGCTCCCAACCAGCTCAGTGAAAACCTGAGCTGGAATTTGTAAATTACTAAAGTTAGATAAAGAGAAAAAAAAACAAGAATTGATTCATAAATCCACGTGACTTCACACATGATCTGATGCCAGATACACACAATGCAAATAATGACAGATGAATGAGGTGGATATACAGAATATAGTGATGATGATTTGGGGCATAGATTTCTTGTTATCGAATTACTCTATCCTCAGAATAAGCAACAACAACAGACAAATAAGTTGTACGAATTGTTGAATCAGTGAGACATCCAGTGTATTGCTCATGCCATATTGTTATAGAGTAAAACGAGTGTTTAAGTGGTGGCTCATATAGTCAGCCTTAAGGGTGCTAGCAGAAGTGTAATTGAATGTGACTACAATCTAGCTACAAGAAAATCTTATACAACAAAACAGACATTTATATATTGTGGCATTCAATTGTTGATTAAAAAAAGGAATTACTTGGGATGTATCAAAATTCGATACCATACCTGGTTTGAAGAACACTGATAGACCAAAATCAATTGCCTTTATTGACAGGTCATCATCTTTATCCAAAAGAAGGAAATTTTCTGGCTTGAGATCACGGTGCATCACCCCAAGTGAATGGCACATAGCTACAATGCTAACAATAATTCTTATAAGCTCTGCAGCCTTCCGCTCACTGTAATGCCCCTTCTCCTGAATTCGGTCAAAGAGCTCCCCACCAGCACAGAGCTCCATCACAATGTGCACAGCCTGCGTGTCCTCGTAGACATCCTTTATTGCGACAACATTCTTGTGCCCCGACAGATGGTGCATTATCTGGATCTCATGGCGCACATCTTCGACATCCTCCTTGGTGATGAGCTTGCGCTTTGGGATGCTCTTGCATGCAAACTCGCACCCTGTATTGATCTCTGTGCAGAGGTATGTTGTGCCAAACTGGCCCTGCCCAAGCTTCCGACCAAGGATATAATGCTCCCTTAGGTCCACCGTCTTCCGCCCAAGGACAGAGATAGACGTCGGATCCAAGCCGCACCTCAGAATACCAGCAGCAGTGGGCTTGAATGAGTTCACCTCAGGCCAAGGCTTCTCAAACTTCTTCAAGTCCGAGTAGCCATCCTCCTCAAGGTACCCATCGGCATACCTAGAAACGGTATGCTCCTTGGGGAACCGCTTGTAGTAATCACTCCCAAGGGTCCCATTCTGGCATTGATTCCCCCCATTCCAAGAACACCTTATGCAAACTGATTCCAAAGCTTCCAGTCTCACAAAACTGTATCCCTCGGATGCAAATGCCGCTCGAATAGCCGGAACACTGCGTGCAAACCCGGGGAATTGGAAGAGTTCCTCGCGAAGGCAGCCCTTGCTCGGCTTCCTGGGAGGGACAAATCCCCAGCCTGACATTTTCACAATATAAAGACTTGATCAGCAACTCATACTTGTCACCGCAAGGCAAGAAAATCTGAGCGAAATTTAGCCAAGGGAGGAAGTGGAAACCTCGGGGATGGCAAGAAATTCCTTCCAAAGGCGGCTCCTTTGGCCGTCTACAGGGAGAAAATCTCCGGCCTGAGGGCTTCCACCACCAGACTTGACGCCCGAAAGCACCCAAACTTTGCTCTCCACTACACGGAATCTAACTACAACCCACGCGAAAAAAAACGAGAATTCCAGGCTCCTTGAGTCCTTGTCAAGCCCGGCGCACACCGAAATCCTCAGAACAGGAAGAGTTCCTCCCAAAGGCAGCTCCTATGAAAAGCTTCCTCCGGCAGGAAATCCCCAATCTGAGGGTTTCCAATGCGAAAATCTGAGCGCAATGATCCAAGCTTCACAGCCCCAAACAACCAAATCCGGCCACAAATCGGCCGAACCAAAGCCGAAACCCACGAGAAACGCCTAGACAGCCGCCCACAAGGCAAATCTAGACCAAAAAACACGAAGTTTGCACCGGAAGAAACGAAATCGAGCGCAGATTCGCGCCCACCACAACAAGAGGCCGAGGAGGGATCTTACAACAGGCGGCGCGCTCGATCGAAGCAAGCACACGCAGGACCCAGCCGAGGGACCGGACACGGAATCCAAGCTTCCTGAGGGGCTAAAATGCAAAAACGAGAGGAGGAAAAAAACGGAGAGAGGAGAAGAGAGGAGCAGGAGGGGGAGAGCCCCAATTTATAGCACCGGGGGAGGGTTAGGTGCGACTCTGCTGTGGGGGACAGGCTTTTGCCGTTGGGTCCCCGGATTCCCAGAATATTGCGCACCGACAGAAACTAGTCGTGGTTTTGCGAGACTGGCGTTGGGGATTTTGAGACTATGGATTCCGAGTCAAATACAATTTGCCGTGGCGTCTAGCCCGCACTTTTATACTGCGCTTTCATCTTCTCCTCTTCGGAATTATTCGGTGACAATTACACGATCTGTTCTTTTCACTTTCCAAAGGAACTTTTAATTTTTCTATAGTAATTAAATTTTAAATAAAATATTTTTTTAAGACGGAGTCTACAAGTTAATTACATACACATTATAGTAATATTATTTATATTCGTTAAAACCACACACGAGTTTCTGTTACTTCGTAATATCTTACAAACAGTCCCAAATATATAAATCACGACTAAAAATTATAAGCTGAAACAAAAAAAGGCGCAGACACTAGTTTTGTACCAAGATCATCCCTAATGCGATATATTTATTTGCTATGTTTATACCATCCATACCACTTAAAAACAATAATAAATATAATTCCTCCAATGTATAGCGCCTACCATTAGATCCAATTAATAAATTTACACATTATACCACGTTTCTCTCTCCCCCTCTCCTTCCTCACCCATGTTATAGATTTAATGGGTAGACATAACCCTCCTCCTCGATGTATATTTTATCTATATTTTCCTTGTTAGTTTGTATACTCAATCAATGTCTTATGCAAGAAACTATTTTTTTCTCTCTCTTTGTTAACTCTTTGCCATGTCATCTCTTATTCTCTGTAGATACCTAATTATTAGTTATAGACATTGTATCATGGAGCATTGGGACTGTCATAACAGATTTTGATTTCTTTATCCAGTATAAATCAAAGTTAATCTAACCACCCTGGAGATTTTCTTAAGTCTCACTCATTTTAGTTACTTTTCCCTAGTAAGTCAAACTTCAGCCGTTTGTATATGCTCAATTATTTTTTTCCCCTGTACGAAAATTCATCGAATATTTTTTTTATTAAACATGGGAGGGCAACATTATCTCTTTTGGAGTTTGGAATAGGGCACGCAGAAAATTGGTCAAAAGATTTACTTTGAAACTAGCGGCCTCCGTTCGCTGCAACTTTTGTCCCCCCCCTCCGAAAGGAAACAGGTTTTGCTTTTAGTGGCGTGTTGTGTTGGAATTACAGATGTCATCCGAGAATACCGAGCAAGGCTTCAATGCAATTAGTAATATCTTCAGGGTAGATTTCTAAATAACGCTTACCCTAAGGTGCGGCGCGGAAATATATATCCGTAGCTTGCTCCTGCAAGGCAACACAGCAATGCCTTACCTAATAAGACCAAGAGCAGAAAGGAGACGAACCCAACTCAGTGGCAGACAGGGATGACCCACCCATGCCGAGGGCATACATGTCATACTGAATTTACATGAGGCTGTGAGCATGGCTGGTAGAATGCCTGTTGGCCCTTTCTTGTGGGCTTTGCATTTCGTTTTTGGTTTTGGTTCTTCGAAACAAATAGAATTACTTTTTGAAATAAATTTTTTAAATAATTTTACGAGTCTAAAACTATATATGTTATCCGCATCGATATCTTCACTATCTACTAATATATTAAAAATATTTATAAAAATCATAAACTGCAACTAAAAGTTGTATAAGCCGCAGCGCCGTTGCGTCTTCTGAATCAATCTACGCTGTCGGTGCCGTTCAGGTTTTGTTTAGAAACTTTTTGAGTGTCTTCGGATAACAAGAAAACGCGTAATAGGAAGAGAGAAGAGAGATGCTTTGTTAGACCGGAAGCCTTCTCAGCAACACGAAAATTAACACGCATCTATTTGAGTTTGCGATCATCAGTTTGGCTGGTGCCGTGTGCTTCAAACAGGGAGAAGTGGTGAGTCAGAGGCACATGGTTTGGTGTACAGGCACGGACCCCATAGGAAATCGTGTGGGATAGCTAGTCTCCCCCATGGCCAACAGGGCAGCGTCTCCAAGGCAGACAAAACACGAAGAAGTATGAACTGCGAAGAGGCGAGAACTGCAACGAGAGAATAATGCACATGCGAGCTTAAATTAGGGTTTGGCATGCTAGATATTCTTGTTGCTAGTGTTGTATGATTGAATGGATGAGAATCGTCTCTACGATGACGCAGATGTGCATCCGCTAAAGGATCGATTCATCATGCAGTGCTAAATGAGTAGTGAATTATTGCAACTGAATAATTAGGGCAGCTTCGCTTGGTTGCATCAGTCGCAATTTGGACCGTGACACTCTGACAACTACATAGCTCGATTATTATGCAGTCATGAAGATGGAGTAAATGAGCAGTGGAGAAGTATCGCCAATCCGCCATAATAATGCAGGACTTAGGATCGAGTAGGGTAGTTTCTGCTCAATCGTTGTAGTGGAGTTAGTACTGTCGTGTTCGCTCGAGTTATTATTGGCCTGGTGCTGATGAGATTTTTATCTGAAGTCAGCGTTCAACAAGTGTTGCAGCATGACTACTGCATGAGTACATCGGTTGGCAAAAGCCAAAAGGCAGAAGTAATCAGCCTGATCATCAACCCCTGATAGCGCAGTGGCTGCTACTGCTCAGTAATAATACACTACTCCCAATAGCAAATGAAGCAGGAACGAATTCGCTGCTCCAATGGCTCAATCAGCCGCTTGAAATGGTCTGTCGCGCGTTGCTTGGTGCTAGCTAGCATTTGCTACACGGCACGACCGAGAAAAACGAAAGGCAATCAGTTCTGGTCGTTGCTTTTTGCCAACCCGATCAGCTCGGTTTCTGAATACTGCCTACTCCACTGCCAAACTGATTTCGTCCAAGAAGTTTTCGCGTTTCTGAATACTGCATACTCCACTGCCATATTGATTTCGCCCAAGAAGTTTTCGCGATCGGTAACTCGCATTACGGGGTGGATTTTGGGTTCCCGTCGCTGTCAGAGCGATCAGATCAGCAGTTGCTGCGTTGCTAGCTTTGCCAAGCCATCGATCGCGATCTGCTGAAAGGTAGTCGGAGTAATTGATAAGTCGCTCTTGAACCACAGTGACCGCAAGACTTGCGAGAACGTCTCGGTACAGCACATGCTGCAGACTTTGCTCAGACTTTGCTTACCTTTGAAAATAACCATACGTCATTATTTATATTCACATTGTTGCGCAGCATGATCGGTGAAAGCGGATATCAAAAGCTAGCGAGAAAAAAACTTAGTATTGGAGCAATTGGTCTAAAGCACAGTGCGTGATGTTGAAACAGGCAGGTGATCACTTGCTGGCGAGAAATACAAAGAGATGGCACCTTGGAAATTTAGGTTCATGTCTAGAGGAAGTTATACGTTGAAACTTGAAATGTTTCCTTAAAGTCCATTTTATCCATAAGACGCATGCTTCCCCCATTATGTCTAACATGAGTATTCTTTTCATTTCCATCTAAATTCTTTGTTGCAGAAGAATCACAAGTTCACAACCAATCGTTCGTTTCAAACACCAAGAATCCTTTTCTTAAGAATGGAACCTAGAAGGTTTTCTTTTTAGTACAGAAGACTACAACCAAAGATGTTCTAAACTCCATTTTTATTGTTAAACCAAATGGAGCTTTACTTTTTTATGACAAAGTATGGTAGCAAACATACTACACTATAGGCATGTTTTTTTTCCTCCGAAGCTGGCGGCTTTTGGCTTTTGCTACAGTACTTAACTTTCAAATGGAGTATTTTCTCAAGACGGGGTCTATAAGTTAAACGTGTACACGTTAAAAGCCCAACATCTGTACCAGCCAAAATCGCAAGTGAGTACTTCTCTCTCTGTAATATGTACCGTAAACAGCCAAAATTCAAAAATTTCAGCCAAAAGTCATAAGCCGCAGCTGCATCCAAACAGGCCCATTCAACGGACCTACACATCCACTAGCTAATCTTGCCACTACAACTCGCATATGACCGCACGATCATATCAGACTTAGGCACCGTTGATTTTGGCTTAAGCTTAAGACTTTTTTTTACTGAAATTACACAGTAGTGATGGTTAGCTTTTTATGAGTTATTTAATTAAAAATAAAAAAATAAAATAAAACACCGTTATATCTCTACAGACATACAAATAAAAAATAGGGAAAAAGTAAAAAAGATCAAAATTAAGAAACTAACGTGTTTATTTTGGCTTCTGAAGTGGAACGAATAGGGCCTTAATTATGCTGGTCGAGCCACTATACTTGATATAAGTAGCAATAGTAGCTTCACTGTTGTTGTTAGCTCTTCATGGGACACCACAAGTCACAACAGCTACCAAGAACCCTAATCCAGAAACACGCTTACACGCACGCAGAAAAAGAAGAAGGGAGAAACAAATGAATTAGCAGATAGCCCTATCCATCCAGTTGGCCCGGGCCGTTCCTGTGGGGCGTTGCGCTACAAGGGAGGAAGGAAAGAGATTTGCTGGGTTTGACGTTGCGATTGCGCGGCCCGCGCGGTCTGACGGGTCGGCATCCTCGGCCTGTCGCGAAAGCTAGGTACAGCCAAATCCGGTCGTGGTGGCAAAATCGGGTAAAGTGTCCGTGTTCCCAGCCCTAAAAAATTCCTCTCCATTTCTATTGGCGATCCGGTGTGCTAGCCTGCTAGGTGTGTGTGGATTAGATAGATATAGGTCCTATTTTTCTCCCGTAGTTTATGAATTTTAGCTATGTATAATAATTTTTGTCTGTATTTTTTCGAAATAGCAATAGACACAGAAGACGACGCCAATGATTTTAAGCTCGAGAAGATCAGCATATAATTCTAAACTCAAGAAGTCAAAACACTAAAATGCTTTACTAAAATGCTAAAAGTACGGAGCCATATAGGTAGGCGATGTCAGGGGCGGAGCTAGAGAAAAATGAGGGGGTGCGGTGCAAAGACTTTCTAAAGGTGTTGAGTTCTTGGGCTCAGCTTCTAGTCTTTGGTCAGCTCTGAAGGATTTGCTTGGGTGCGGATCGCCACTTTAGTTTTGGGGTGCAAATAAGGTGAAAAATCAGGATTAATAACTGTGTTACGTTTTTTCTCTGGGTGCGGCCGCACCCACCAGCCACAACGTGGCTTCGCCCGTGGGCGATGTGTTATCATGTGAACAGTTCTATCATCTGTGTAAGGAAAAAGAACTTTAGGCTTATTTAAACAAAATATCCATGCAATTGTATAGTACCATTGGAAGAGGCTAAATTCCTTTTGTCTATCATGTCTGATAAAAAATACCTTCAACATGTTAACCTTGTTTTTAAGGTCATGTTCTCTTTCGTTTCTGTAAGTTATTATTCTATAGTAAATAGCTTTTCTATAGTGCCTAACTTTTAAACAGAGTGTTTTTTTCAAACGAAGTCTACTAGTCGATTATAGTACATATTGTATTGACTTTATTTATATCAACCAAAGTCATACACAAATATCTCTCTATAAATTGTTACTATTTATAAACCAAAGCTAAAAGCCATCAGAAAAAACCAATATAAACTCCCCTTGAAAGGAAATCTACCGGTGTAATTGCAAGTTTTTTTTTGGCGAGAGATGGTTGCAAGTAGATTCTTTTGGGCTGATGGCTTATGGCTTAAATATTTGAATTCTGGTTGTTCGCGAGAGATAGTACCCGCAGGAAAATAGTCATATGTGATTTTAACCGATACAGCTGAACTCGGTATATATTTTACTATAATCTTTCCAGTGATCTGTTTTAAAAAGCGTATTATTTAAAAGCTAGTTATAGCTAAAACTCAAACTATGGAATTTCTTGATTTGATGTGACAGCACCGGCAGGGAAGGAAGGAAGACAAAAAAGAAAACGATTTGCATGTTACAGAAAAGCTCCCAGAGATAGCATGTGTTTGCATGCAGATGAGTGGACAAAGGGTGCCCATGCCTCCTACTGGCGAAGTTGCGTCACCAGCTGAGACTGAGACAGGGAAGCATTATTGTTTCCTCTGATTTAATTATCATTTTCTGCCGCTGCTTTATCCATCCACGTAAGCGCCAACAACGCAGACCATATGCATTATTCTACGCCCTTATGCCAAAAAATTACACATGGCCGGAGCTAGAGTTGGGATTTGGGTCGTGCCGTGCCGGGACAGTCCGGGCTCATCGTGCTTCGTGTCGTGTCGGTTCGGTCCAGTCATCTCATCATGCTATGTCATGCCGGCCCGCGTCGCCTCCGGTCAGGCCCAAGCACGGCCCAAAGCCCACCGTGCCAGCGTTCGTGCCGTGCCAGCCCAAGCCTAACCCGAAATTACTATACGTGAAGGCGGTGGTGACGGTCGTCATCTTCCTTTCTCTCGTACCCGCCTCGTTTAAAACTAGTTGAAATTGAATTAATTGCATAAAAACATGGGTACGCAATGACATAAATATTTCGGAAAAAGTGAAATTTCTTTGATATTTTAGAAATACAATGTTACTACCTCGTTAAAAATCTTACACCCCAGAGTGGGGTTTCCCGAGTAAAAAAAGAGTACAGTAACAATATATGTATATACAAAATATTACAACATGCGTGGATAATATCTACTCGGCAATGTCTAGGTCAGCATATACCTGTACAATTTCGGGATCTTCCAGTTGATGCTGTTCCTGCTATTTCTCTAATTCCCAGTCGTTGGCACATGTGATTGCCTCCACCATCCTGGGCGTAAGGGATGATCTTCTCTCTTCTATTATTCTCCCTACCGTACTGAACATCGCTTCTGAAGAGACGGTAGATACTGGCACTAGGAGAACATCCCGTGCGAAATGTGACAGCACAGGAAAGATCCGCTTGTTGCTCTTCCACCACTTGAGCAAGTCTATCTTGCCTCCATCAGTAAGATCAGGATCAATGTTTGCAAAATCACGCTCCAAATAGTGGTTTAACTCCGAGACAAAATTCCACTTGGAGGCTGCCTGAGGCTGAGAGGACGAAGAAATAGACTTGCCCTTTAGCTTCTTCCACAAGTGTGATTCCATGCTTGTCTTTCCATGTTGCGTTTGCTGTGAGACCTCCGATTTTCTGCTGCTACCAAACTTATCATGATACAAACGAAAAACACGAAAAAGCTCCTTTTTGACATGTTCGAAAGCTTCTAAATAATCTAGGCCAAGACATTCACCTATCCCCTCCATATCTATATGTAAACCTGCCAACTTTTTTGTACGATCAAAAATAATAGCAAAACAATACAAGCGTGAAAGAGAACCAAAATATTTAACAAAATTTTCTTCCATTGCTATGACAGCATGGCCTAAAAGAGCATCGTCCCTAGATTTAACAATTTTATCTGCAATTAACCAAATAAAAGAGCATCGTCCCCGCCGCTCCTTCGGCCTTCGCGCCGCGCGCCTTCCTCGGCGCCTCGCCTCCCCCGCCGCCTCCCGACCTCCCCATTGCGCCGGCTCCCGACCACCACCTCCCTCCCCCCGCTCCCCCGCCACCTCCTCCTCGGCGCCTCCCCCGCGCTCAGCCGGCCTTCACGCGCCGCCGCCTCCCGCGCAGCCCTCTCCGGCCCCCCGCGCGCCCGGCTCACGCGCCTCCGCGCCGCCTCCCGGCCTCCCCCGCGCCGCGGCCCCACCCTCCCGGCATCCTCCCACGCGCGCGCCGCCGCTCCTTCGGCCTTCCCGACCTCCCCCGGCGGCCCGACCGCCTCCCTCCTCCCCGAGCGACGGCGTTGCGGCCTACGGCACAGCAAGATCCCAACGGTGGTCATGCGTGTTAGTGTGTATGCTTGCATGTGTGTTAGTGTGTATGCTTGCTTCTTGTGTGATTGTGTCATGTTCTGCGCCTTCATCTTCTCCAATCTCCAAGCTCGATGTCGACCCGTCCGTGCCCACCGTGCTGGTTTTTCAGGCCCGGCCCCGCCCACCGTTCATGCCGGGCCATGCCGTGCCGGCCGTACTTCGGGCTGGCCCATAAAAGCACGGCCCAAGTCTCAGCTCTAGCCGGAGCCAGACAAGCTACATCTGGTTAACGATGAGTTCACGTTTTGTTACTGTAGTTTTTTCCTTCAAATTTACCATCCGAACACTCTTTTTTAAATCTAACTCCCTCTTTACGCTCGATTGCCACGACAGAGAATATGTGTCACCTACTATGCTACCTACCTCAACATGAGCACTTATCAAGCAACCATACCTTGATAGCTATCTAAACTCGGCATAAATGCTTAATTATGTTTTACGCTAATTAAGTATGTTTTACACTAGTTAAGTATGCTTATGCCTCTTGTTGCGGCTAGCAAGCTCAGCGCGTGCTACTGCTGAGCTCCCCTAGCTCAACAGGTACTACCGACTTGAAGTAGCGCGGCAGGTGACACTGCCAAGCTTAGGGAGAGAGTTAGATTTGTAAAAATGGATGTCTAAAGACTAAAATTTAAAAATAACTATAGTGTTAGATATGCTACGGATTCCCGGTTAACAAACACAGTCACCTCTTGAAACACAATTTGACGAAGCATGCATGTAACGCGACTATGTGATACTCCTTGCTACATGGCACACTGAGACTAGTTGTGGGTTCTTTTCGACTGTGCCTAATGGTTTTTAGCGCTAGCAAGAGCGTTTGTGTGAATATACTGAATGTCGATAAACCACTTCAAAAAGGTGGCGGAGAAGTCACCTCGTTTGTTTATTAAGGAGAAGCCATAAGCCATATTAACTAGATTGGATCGGTCGTTTTTTAGAGAATACAAAAATAGATGCATACACACACCTCACACCCACTCACACACATGCGTGTGTATTCTCTAACACATGCTTGAGAATTTTGCAAAGGCACCAAAGCTTTACAAAGCATGGATACATATTTTCTCACTAAACGCACACGCGTGTGCATCCATTTATTCGATGAGCGCGAGCGTTGAAGCCAGATTTCAAATGCTGGTGGGTGAGAGCATACCAATTTTTTTACTATAATCTTTTTATTAATTTTTTACTAGACCAAAACTATTGTATTTTTTTTAACCTGTCGTGACCAGCCTACGTACTTCGCTCGCCTGCAGCCAGTGAGCGAGCCATCCAGCTCGGCCTGTAATTGGGCCAACGCCTTTATTTAATCGAGGCGATGAATAGTCAATCGCTGCACGAAATCTCTTCATGTGCGTCATGCATGACTCGTGCCGTCGGACTCGGGCCTCGTGTGGAGCAGATGAAGAAACACACACGAAAAGCCAGACAGATCCGTAGCAGCGTAAAGCACACGTGCGTCACGCACATATATAACATATTGGATGGTGCTTGCCCTCGAGGGGGTTTTTTTTTCAAGCAGTGGAACGACGTGGTTTGTTCCAGGCATCCGGCTGCATTCTTTTGGTCTTTCTATTTATAATTTTTATTATAATAATTAATTTTTAAATAGTGTGTTTTTAATTTAAGGTCTATAAATCGATTGTATTAGACATTATACTCACTTCAACTACATCTACTAAAATTGCATATAACTATCTTTCTCTTTGTATTCTATCTCGTAAACAATTAGAATTTAAAAGTCATAAGCCATAGTAAAAAAAACCAATTGATGAATATTTTCATGGTAGGCTCGGCTCTATAGTAGTACCATCCATCTTAAATTAAGGGTGCATTTTTTGGCTATGGCTGATAATTTTTTATCCAAATCTAAGTGTTTATATGAATAAATAAATGCTGATAAACCATTTCAAAAAGACTATATCTATAAATCGCTTTTAAATAACGATGAAGAAACCATCCTATATTATTTGTTTGGAGGAAATGGTAATCCATAAAACCAACTGGGCTAAGAGTGAGCGGCGACAGGCGATTTTAACTACGTGTACTTTCTCAACGATGTACCCACAACACTGACATGAGTTTACTGATGGTATATGCGCATTGCATATTCGTTCAAACGAAAAACAATTGATGCGGGTTTGCATTGCCCCGTTAGTTGTTCAGTACTCACATATACCACCATTAAAACTAGGCAACATTGTTTTCCAGATTTCAAAATTCCACAGGATGTACAGTTTTTTTTTTATCAGTTTGTCTGAAAGCAATATACGCCCATACATCCTCCATACTCGACGTAGACTTGAGAGACATGGTGCTGTCTATGAACGAAGGTATTTGGCTAGAGTCAAATCGTTATCTTCGAACGATCAACTTAAGCGGCCTTTTTCTTCCTAGGAAAAAAATTCAGGCGACTTTTCCAAAGAGAGAGAGAAGAGCAAACCTAATTGGCCGTGGCAAAGACATCACACGACGATGAAGCAATGAAACACACCACCACTGCTAAATGCCCAGTTCCAAATAGAAGCTAAAAGCGATTCGGAACACGTTAACTTTTTAACGTGGCTTTTTACCTTTTTATTTGTATTATTCATGAAAATGTAACAGTGTTTTTTTTCTATTTTTATTCATTTTCTTTTTATTAAATACCTTAAAAAATTAACGGTCATTACAGTATCATTTCAACCAAAAGATAAAGCCACAACACTTTAGAATATATAAAAAAATAATTCATATAAATGGCACTATAATATTTTTTTAAAAATTCATCTATAAATACTTATTTTTTTCAATCTAGCTCTTTTCACAGAGCTACCAGGTCGGCACAGATCTACCGAGCCTCCAGTCCGCGGCAGCATCCGACTCCCCTGTGCATCGTTTTAATTACCACTAATTAGCGCTAATCAATGCACTACGCATGACGCAAATAACCTGCCGTGGACGAAATCAATTTTTTTTTAAAAAAAATCGCTGCAGGGCCACTTACGTGGACAGTTAAAGAAACAGCACGAGGAACAGGTGCGAACGGAGAGCAGTTCCTTTCCCGGGCCCCAACGGTGGCGTTTGGGAGTCGAGTGGGTCGGACGGACGTACCGTGACTTGTTATCGGGCCGGCCTGGCAAGTGTTTCCACGGATATCTTTTCTGGGCCGGAAAAATGATCCGAGGCTTCGGGCCGAACCCGACGAGCGCCACCGCGTCTCTTCGCTCGCAAGGGTACACGGGAGGTGTTGAGCAACCGTCGCTGGCGATCAATGCTTTTAGGTCTTTATATATGGTCTCTATCCCTAATAATTTAGAGGCCTCTGCATGAACTCTTGTGCTACAGAGATCTGCAATTCCTCTTGTTAAACCACACAATTTCATGCATCCTGACGATCATCTCAATCTGGAAAATGAAAGCGGACGAGTTACACTTGCAGGAGCCATACCTCCAGCAGCATATGTGACTGGTAAAAATGGGGTTTTCAGTGGAAATTTCAACACACTGCAAAATTCTGCTTGGGAACAATATTTGATCATTAATCATCTGTAGGAGCTGTAGTAGCTCTGCATGGGATGGAAACAAGTGCTGGCGACTTTCTTGTTGAAGATGTTCTTGAGGCTGCTCTTCCTCCTCAAACTGCATTGCCTAGCATAAGTAATATTCTCCACATCCTGCTATGCTCATTTTTGACATTTTTTCCATGTTGCTACCAAAATTTTAATGGTGCGAAACTTGCTCTGAAATTACGTTTACTTCTTTGTACTGATGAGGACAAGTATGTGGTATTTGTGTCGGGGTTAAGTGTCGGGAGCGGTACATTCAATCCTCCGCAGTTCCAACTCCCTATTGACCATATCACTGGGCATTTGGGTGATGAGAATGTATGCTATTTGTCTTTGTAAAATGAGAATTGTTCTACTTAAGAAACACATTAATTTGGACTGTGTCCCTTGGTGTTAATTAGGAGCAAACAATAGCATCAAACATAGTACGTGTTGTGGTGGCCGGAAATTCAGTACATATTTCACCAAGGTTCGTCAATGGTCAGGTAATGGCATTGCATTTCACATGTTTTTGGTGGCACTTTGTGTATTGCTTTAGTCCGTTATACTAGTGGTGGATTCTTATATTTCAGACAGTAGCATCGAAAGATCAATCCAGGATAGCTGAGCCGATCAAAGAACTGGATATAATTCTGACTCAGGTTGCAACTGTTTATCTTTTCTCCTTAAATTTTGTCAATTCAACTGTTCTGGTCTCTGACATCAATCTTGATGTAATCCATTTGCAGCTCGTGGCATCATTGCCTGTAGATATGATGCCGGGGTGTAATGATCCGGCAAATTTTTCTTTGCCTCAGCAGGTGGGCCCTTGACGTGTATAAATCATTATTGATTTGTACTAGTAGCATTCAGGTGCAACTTTTTTTAAAATGTATGCATGATTAACTCATCTCTTGCTTTGCCTGCAGCCGTTGCATAGATGCCTTTTCTCTGGAGCATTCACCTATTATAGTTTTTCACATGTTCGAACCCACATCAATTCAAGCTTGACAGTGTCCAGTGAGTGTCAATGCTTTTTGTAGCTTTCCTCAATTGAAGCAACTTTGAGATTTTGATGCAAGAAAGCTCTGTACGTAGGTTTATTGGAATATCTGATCAGAACATAGATGACCTTTACAAGTACTCTGATGCCAAAGACAAACTGGAATTCATGGAAAGAATTATTCAGTATTCAGGCATTTCAGCTCCATTGTGGTGTGTTGGGATTGCTGCATAGAAAACTTAATATTGTTATCATCCATTTATTTGTATGTGAATTTCATAATTGATTTAGTGATCATTTATGGTAATTGTATTATCCAAAGCTAGAAGGCCATTCTCAGTTCACATATGTATCTGTTTCATTCAGGATGTTATCCATACACAAACAAGGACCCTTTCCTCATTGAAAGTTGCCCCCAAGTTTACTTTGTCGGGAATCAAAGTAAACTTAATCTTGCACTGGCGAGGGATTTAAGTTTTGACGAGGGAGCAAACTATTGGAGTGCGAGAGGGCCTGTTGTAGCATGCTACTACGGACAGCTTAATCTTGCACTGGCGAGGGATTTAAGCTTTGACGAGGGAGCAAACTATTGGAGCCTATGGGGGCTCATGCAAAGAGTTACCTCAGAAGGACGTACTTGTAGCTCAGCAGTTCTTTGTGAGATGTGTGATGACCTAGGTTTCTCCAATTAGATCTGTTGATATAATTGTCCTACGCTTCGATGTAGCAAATGCTGGAACTGAGGCTGCACAATCTGTACCAAACAAACAGAAGCCGATGCTTCTTTTCCCAGTCTCCCATCAGCTGATTCATTTGTCAGATGTTGATTTTTTGCCATTAGTCTTAGCAAAATGTACCAGTCTTTTCCAGACAGCTAGTGTTCTGTGTAGTATGTGTGACTGGAAATGCAGATGCAGATCAGACAGCGGGGTAACATAGATTAGAAGTGCAGCTCGAGCTAGAGGTCGTCATCAGGTGGCAGAAGATGGAGTTATTATGAAAAGAAATGTGAAGATTCAAGAGTATTATCTATTTCTAGAATCATTTCGACAGAGCCTTGCTACTTGAGGCATTTCGTTTGATCTCCTGAGTCGTGATCTTCAGACTGTCTGGTAGCTACTAGCTAGTGCCTGGTGCCGGCTATCTCCTAATCTGAAACAAGAGAGGGATTTGTGCCAAGTTATAAACACCTAGTTTCTTGAAACGGTTTCGTTACTCCTTTCGCGCTTATCTTGTTCCGAGGATAAGTCAATGATTACAGATGCATCATGGACTTACATATCACATATGATATATCTTATTTCTCGTGCTCTCATCTCACATCTCTCTATTATTTTTTGCACCATTCGTTCTCTCTTTCTAGAAGCTATTTTCAGTTGTTACAATTTATTTTCAACCAAAGTTTTCACTTATAGCAAAAATCCATCAACCAAAGCTTCTGTTGTGGCTGCAGGTCACCACAGCAAAATGACGAGCAGAGCAACAGATCTAAACCCCTACATCCATTTCCAACAAAACACCTACATTGCTGGAATCGGAGCTCGACTGTTCCTCATTCCTCTCCCCCTCTTCGCCATGGCGGGCATCTCTCCCCACCTCACCACGACCCTTCCATTTGCCCCACCTCTTCGACCCCCTCCCCGCCGGCTTCCGCCCGCCGCCTTCACAGCCTCCGCCGTCCCACCCCGAGCCGCCCGCGTCGTCCTCCGTGGCACAAGGTGCGTATACGCTACTCTTCCCCTTCTTACCCTACCCACGTTTTCATGAGCATTGGCTGGAAAAATATTCACATCTTGCTTTCTTAAACGAATTGGATCCAAATTTGCGGAGACCCATTTTACCACAAAGGATGTAGACAAGAAAGGGGATCAGTTAACAGAAGCTACATTCTGTGGCATAGGCCGCATAGTTCTTAAGATAATTGTGTTGTGTTGTATTATGTAACAGGTAGAATGGTGTGTGACTGTGGGAGAAACACTCTTTTTGGAATAGCATAGTATCATTAGTTTTGGGAATTGCGTAGAGCTACTTTTATATATAGTGAACTAGAAAAGAAGATGAACTAGAAAAGTAAGTAACTAGAAAAGAAGCATCTTCGTGGTTACAACTTACGTGATGTTACTAGAAGATGTTCTAGCGAGGCAATGCAGTCTTGAATTTATTTGATGTTGGGGTTTCATGTGTGCAGTTTGAAGTTTTCATGTTCCTGCTACTACTTATACCCCTCTAGGGCAAAAGGTTATTTTAACAGTTTGATAGGAGTTAAGGGCATAACTACATAAGCTGCCCCTTTTCATATGCACCCACAAATAATATACACATCTTTGAACTAGCTACTTTGAGTCTGGACATGGGAATTGAGTGAGCCTACATGTGCATAAATTCTCTTTGTATGGAATAACAGAATAGTCTTTGTGCACTGCAACTTGCCTGTTGATCTTGAGTGACCTGGCAAGGAGTACTCCTTGCATTCCTAGAGCTATTACTCATGCTGTTTTGCACTGCAGGCATTCTGATCCTTTGGCAAGAAATTTTCTGCGGTTTGAGAATGTGATAAGCTTGTGGAAGGAGCACCAGAAGCAGGCTCTAATTTCTTCAGAGACAGATTCTCCTAACACCGGTACAAAACAGAGCAGTTCAAGTGATGGCAAATCGAGTTCTTCAGATGGCCCACCTGTCCGAACTATTGTAGCTGGTGTCATTGTGTTCCTTCTAGTCTTCTGGGTAATTGGATCGTTCATCACCTGGATTGTTGCTTTGGTCCTTGGTGCTGCAAAATCTTAGAAGCAATTTGAGGGTAGCTCTTCACCTTTTTCAGTTGTGTATAATTGTTGTTGTCGACTGTGTAACAGTCTTAAATAATTGCATTTCGTGCTGTCATTTCTAGCTGAAGTCATGAATAATTGCATTTCATGCTGTTGTTTCCATCTGCATCTTGTATAATTGCATTTCATGCTGTTATTTCTAGATGAAGACAGTGCTTGGGTTTCATTTCTTTATCTGAAATTCTGAATGACTGGGTATGGAAATTTGTAAAGTCGCCGACAGATTGACCTCCTAAAAATGCAAGTTGGTCCTGATCCATCTATCATTTTCTGATAAAAAAAATCGTAAAAAAAATCTGGCCTGTCCTTTCTTCCCTATCAGTGTACAAGAACTTAATCAAATTGAAACTCCATCTGAGTTGTGACTCAAGCTGATCTTAACTCTTGAGCTTGTTTATCTCACTGCACTGTGTGGGCTTATATAGCACATTTAGTTTTTGCCAGTACAACCATGTGACTGTGAGAATATTCAAAATTATGTTATAATGAACCGTTGCCGTTTGAGAAGAGTAAAAGCTTGAATTTGCAAATTTGTTGGATTTTCTGGTCGATCTACAGACTTGGCGGTCTGACCAGCTAGAGCTGGCGGTCAGACCGTCCATTTCCAATGGTTGGACTACCTCCTTGACGGTCCAAACAATTGTCGTTAGCGGTCTGATCAGCTGGGGCTAGCGGTCTAATCGGCTGTGCTATGATGCTCTTGATTGTTTTTTGAATTCTGGGATTTTTGGTTATGAGGTGAGTTGGGTTGACATAGATTAGTGCATATGTATTGTATGAGTCATGTTACAGTTAACATGTGTCAAATTGTGAAGAACTTGTGCCCGGAAATGATTTCTTTGTCTTTCAATGTGTATGGTCGCTTAGAGTTAACCATGATCAACGCGCGAGGATCGAGGCTACACTCATGGAGGACCCGAGGCTCAGAACGATCAAAGATGCTGAATGAGATGACTGAGCTCAGGTATAACACGAGAAAGATAGGAAATATTGAAAGTAAGCTCGAGTGGCGGGTTGCACGATGTGACTTGGTCGGTCCAAGTGGGGCATGGTGGGGTGGAACTGGAACGGGAGGCTTGCTGATGCACGACAAGTCAGTGGTGCACCTACAATTGGTAAGGATGGTAATTGCTTGCAATGGAAGATGAAGACCGAGTTAAGAAATGATATTTTGGTAGTTTGACTCAAATACCAAAAACTAACTTGGAAGAAAAACGTGGCGTTTGGGAAAACGGTTTAGGTCAAGAAGAAACTGAGATGATCAAGTTGGATCAAGACTAAGAACTTAGTAGATTCGAGCTTTTGCGATTTGAAAATCGTGTATAAGTGTAGCGTGTGAGTAAAACTTGTGTTGTGTAGGTTAACGAGTTTTCTTCATTTGTGCTAAGTGCATAGTATCCACTAATGTTATATAGATGCTGATTGCCTATCTATTTAACGGATTGAAATGAAGACCTGTTAGTTAATCATCCAACCTTGCTTATTGGAAGCTAAGTGTTCTAAGGCTAGAGTTTAAGAACTGTGAGTTATGTGTGTGCTTTCTTGTTCTTTAAGTGGAGTGGCTATAAACTTTCATCCTCATATTAATATATCAACTTTGTTTTTCTCCCGCGACCCCTCTTGTTTTGGTTGATTTGCTCTTGATTTGGTTTATTTTGATTTTTTTTCTATCTCCTTTGTCTTGTTGAATGCCAAGGTTGAGTTAGTGATGGGAATGTTCCATGAAAATCAATCTCCATACATCATAGGCATCAGGTTTGGTAAGTTCTTGAAATTACCTATTTTGGTTAATTTGACTCTCTCGAGTGATTTGTTGATTGAGTCGTTTTTGCCTCCTTTTTGGTCTTGCTAAATGTCAAGGATGAGTTAGTGATGGAGATGTTACATGAAAATCAATTTTCATCCATCTAGTCATCAGGTTTGGTAAGTTCTTAAAATTACTTGTTTTGGTTGAATTTGACGTTTCGAGTGATTTGTTGATTCAGTCATTTTTGCCTCATTTTTTTATGTCCTTGCTTATTGTGATATGCGGGGAATACATCTTTTGCCAAGCCATATTCATCCGATTTTGGTGTAATATGCATTTGAATTTAAAAGTGATTTTTATGTCCTTGCTTATTGTGATATGCGGGGAATACATCTAGAGCCATCTTGGCCATCATCCACCCACGAGCAAGCCATATTCACCGTTTTTTGTTTTTATCCGATTTTGGTGTAATATGCATTTGAATTTAAAAAAAGGTCACAACTGATAACGATTTGCTCGATCGTTGGTTGGAATAGGTCGTGACATTCAAGAGAAGGTGCATGTCAATTTTCGTCTCATTTGAATCTACAGATCAAAAGTTTTATAGTTTTGAAATAGTATTGTCTGTACTATTCCCATGCTGAAATTACTGTAGCGGTCTAACCGGGTACTATTTATCCAATTCGACTTATGGGCACATGATGGGTTGTTTTACTCCGTTTGGCTTAATTTTTTGTGTGGTGACTGGTCTATGATCTTCAGAGTTTCTAGAGTGAAGATTAACAAATACTTAAAAAAATTATGGCATTATTATCTCTTCTTTGAAAGAAAAAAGAAAGCAAAAAAAAAAAGAATAGGCATCTGCCCCACAGCACTAGGAGTCTAGGATCGCCAGCGTTTTAGCGCCTTTACACCGATCTCCCGGCATCTGCCCCTGCATAAACCTACCGAATACGATAGTCACCTATTGAGATTCCTTAGCTCTGTAGGTCACTTGACAAGCTGTCTCTGCACGCTCATGTGACACAGTTAACCGTCATTAATTAGCAAATTCGATTAGCGCTTCAATTAGCCCAACTAATTACTTCAATTAGTAAACCTGCCGCACAAGGGGCTTGACAGTAACTTGCTGAGCTCTAGCTCGGCAGCACCTGTCAAGTTACTATAGCTTAACAAGTAGTCTGCTAATTTTGAAATAATATTACCACAGTGACATTTGCGTGAATAATTCTCAATTATCTGGATGGAAGGTTAGCAGCGAGCGCCATCCTTGATCAAACTTGCACCTTCCAGAGACGCTAAGAAGAGATGCCCGCGCTGTCTCAAGATTTCTCGTGCAGAGTGGACGGAAGTAGTTATTTGGCCATCGGCGCGCTAGCAGCCGGTCAGCTGTGAGGAATGGATGCGTCGCTGTGTTAGGAGTCAAAACGAGAAACTTAGCTTTCATCGGCGCCCAGGCCTTCCACAGAAACTTAGGGTGTGTTTGGTTGCCTGCATCCCCTTCACATCACCGCATGCCGGAGTTGAGCCAAAATCACCTCCTGGATGGGTGGATACGCTCAAAATGCACTCCCCTGCGTATCTTATGCGTCCCACGGTCACTCTCCGGCATGGCCGAGGCGACACCGTCTCCTGGCGATTCACGGTGCACGGGAATATACCGCATGCCGGAAGTCAGAATAGGCGACACCGTCTCCTGGCGATTTAGGTACGGCCCACTCGATTTAGGTCCAGCTTGAGTTTTGACTTCTGACTTATTTTTCACTATTTCTAAATTTTATCTTTTCCTGGTGTTTTAGCTTTTTTTGAGCTTTTTTACCGGTTCTTTTTCCTGTATTTGTTTGTGTTGTCCGTGATGGGCTAATATATTTTTTATTTTTTAAAAAATTTAGTTACGCCAAATAAGTTATCATCAACTACAGTATAATTTTAGTCAACTATAATACAATTTTAATCATAAATTAATTTATTTCAGTCCAATCGAGCGGCACCTCAGTTCACCGGAGCATCAGGCATTGATGATGACTGGTGAGGTCCCGTGGGACTTCGCTCTCAGTCCGGCAGCTGCCTTCGCTTGTGATCTATAGAAAACAGTAGCTGCGTACACCTTTGCTTCCCCAGGTGTCATCACTCTCCCCAATTCCTTTCGGAGACTGGGACGCCCATGCCTCTCCACCCCCATTTATGCCATTGCCATCGTTATCATCAGAGATCTGCTTCTAACGGCCCGAATACTGACCGACTCCTGCCGCGCTGGCCGAGTCGCTGCTAGAATTTCCCTGCCGTTTTGCTCACGGGAGAAGTAATGCCACAGCGACGACGCGAAACGAGCCAGGAAAAAAAAAGCGCTCCCTGGACCAGCAGCGCCCGCGGCACAGCAGCAGCAGCGTACTACTCTGCCGCTGCATCTGCCGACCTCACCCGCTCGAGCGCCGCGCGGCACGTGGGATCCACGCCCGCGCAACCCAACGGCTATATTCCCAATCCCGCGTTTAAATTCGCCCGCTCCCCTCCACCCGATCCCCATTTCACAATCGACGGGGGGTGCTGCGCCATTCTCGCCTAATCTGAGCTCTGACCCAGCCCATCTCTCCGAGCAATGGCGACGCCGGCGCCGCAACCGCAAAGCGGCGGCGGCGGCACGGTGTCGGTGCAGCACGTGGCGAAGGCGTCTTCGGACGAGCTGCTCCGCAAGTTCGCCGATCCGGACGCCGCCCACCGCCTGACGCCGCCCCGCCGCAGCCTCGCGCTGCGCCGCAAGCGCTCGTCCCGCCGGGTGGCGTCGGGGCTCTCCGCGAGGGACTCCGACGCCGGGGCGGCGGGGATAGAGCTCGCCGCGCCCAAGCGGAGGCGGAGCATCGGCGGGTCGGCCGAGTGGAAGGCCGGGCTGCTGCTGCCGACGACCACGGCCTCCGCGCGCGCCGTGAGCCACCCCCGCCGGGGTGGGGTCGCGCGGCTCGATCCCGGCCTCCTCCTCGCCGCGTTGGAGCGGGTAGGCTAATCTCCCAAGTATTAAATTTCTTACTCTGTGATTTCCGATCGCATTGGTTAATGTTGGGTTGGTTTGTGTGCGGGTGCTTAGACGTGGAGGAAGACGGTGGCGGGGGCGTCCAAGATGTTCGTGGAGAGGCACCGGACCAACCACGTGCTGCTCATCAGCAGCGACATGGTCTGACCTAAGCTGGCCTTCTTCTGGTCGATCGAGCTCTTCTGCTCCTGCTCGGGTTGGTGGCTTCTACGGATCGAATTCGTTCCACTGATTGGTTTTAGAATTCATAGCGGAATAAAATGGCAGAGAAGAACTAGGCGAACCGAACTAGCCATGTAGCTTTGGGGTAGGGAGTTCAGGTTCTTTCTTGCCAGTGTGTTTGCTTGTGTTCCTTCGTTTACGCTTTGATGAATCATCGTCTCGGCGACCACGTTGTAAATTGAAGTTTGCAAAACGAGTACCAGTGCTCGAGTGTAGTGTTCTATACTCCCTCCGTTATTCTTATTAAATAGATATAATGTAAAATTATATAGGACTCTAGTGATTAAATAATTCTACAGATAAATCATAACTATAAAAACAATATAAATACTAGGGACATGAGTAAAAACATAAATATAATCGTAGGTAGTATATCAAAAATATGAACTAGCAAGATAAGTAATATGAACATAAAAACATATATATTTGTACTGAAAATTAAAGAAAACAAAAGAGTACTAGATGTTACCGAAGTGAAACGAAGAATAATGCGGAGAAGATGAAGAAGTAATCACTACAGAGAATGTCGAGCAGTTGCGCGAGAGCAAGACACTTTCCAAAAACATGATTCGCCCTCTCCCGTACAGGACCACAAGGATGAATGGATGATGGCTTCAGAGACTTGCTCTCCCCATGACCAGTGTACGCCGGCAAATGGACGGAGTAGCCAAGAATAATGTAGAGACACAGGAAGTTCACTCTCATAGACGTAATTCTTGCTTAGATACTTTAGAGAGAATAAGCGAGCTTATTATATACTTCAGAAGGTGTCTCTTCACCTTAGTTAGCAATGTGGTACTAAGGGGGTGTTTGGGACTACTCCACAAACTCTGCTCTACAAACTCTACCGTGGAGCAGCTCCACAAAAAATCTGGAGTTTGTGGAGTACCCCTTTAGGTGCTCTCACAACTCCACCTTTTTTTCCTCGAACAGAGTGCGTGGAGCTGAACCTGTTTGGCTAAAAAACGTGGAGCGGAGCTGAAAAACGTGGAGTGGAGCAGTCCCAAACACCCCCTAAAGTATCCCACACGCCGCCATGTATGAGTTTTTGGAATTTTTTTTGGAATTATTGATGGGCCAAAGCCCATTATTCCAACACATAATACCACACCTTTCTATTATATATAAATTTGATTTAATTTTATTAAATATTATTTAAAATAATATATCTTTTAAGGAGTATAAAGATGACAGGTCACTTTACGCTTTGATGAATCATCGTCTCGGCGACCACGTTGTAAATTGAAGTTTGCAAAACGAGTACCAGTGCTTGAGTGTAGTGTTCTATACTCCCTCCTTTCCTACGAAATAAGCCCGGCACGACTACCTCATGGAATTGGACCATAGTTATTCTTATTAAATAGACATAATGTTAAATTATATAGGACTCTAGTGATTAAAAAATTCTATAGATAAATCATGACAATAAGAACAACATAAATACTAGAGACATGAGTAAAAACATAAATATGCTCGTACATACATGTCTCAAAAATATGAACTAGCAGGATAAGTAATATGAACATAGAAACATATATATTCATACTGAAAATTAAAGAAAACTTTAGAGTTATAGATGTTACCGAAGTGAAACGAAGAATAGTGCAGAGAAGATGAAGTAATCGCTGCAGAGAACGTCGAGCAGTCGCGCAAAAGCAAGACGTTTTCCAAAAACCTGATTCGCCCTTTCTTGTACATGACAACAAGGATGGTGGCTTCAGAGACCTGCTCTCCCCACGACCAGTGTACGCCAGCGCAGAGATGAAGTAGTCAAGAATAGTGCAGAGACAGAAGAACTATACTCTCAGAAACACAATTCTTGCTTAGATGCTTCAGAGAGAATAAATAGAGCTTATTATATACTTCAAAAGGTGTCTCTTCAACTTGGCTAACAATGTGGTACTAAAGTATCCCACACGTCGCCATGCATGAGTTTTTGGAATTTTTCATGGAATTATTGATGGGCCAAAGCCCATTATTCCAACACATAATACTACACCTTTCTATTATAGATAAATTTGATTTAATTTTATTAAATATTATCTAAATAATATATCTTTTAAGGAATATAAAGATGACAGGTCACTGTACCATGAAGGAATAGCGTCGTGTGAATGTGACTAGGCCTTCTTAGCCACGCTGCTGCGCTACAGTGCTACGTAGGCTTGTACCGAATGTGCGGGTCACTACACACGAGAGATCTTATTTCCGTCCCGTTTTCGCCTGAATGCCTGATGACTGTACTAGGTTTGTTGTGTAAAGGTTCCTCCGCACCTGCTGCTTCGTTTTCCTGACACCTTCAGATGTAAAATTCGAAGTTCTAAAGTCCAAACTCCACTCACAAACACTGAAACACATGTACGGATCCACGGAGGCGGGCCTACCTTCCGTAGTCCGAACCACCTAGCAATGCTTTATGATCATTGTAACCCTGGACGTTCGTAAGGAACACGGCATTTACTTGGCAGCTTCAAATCGTGCACCAGTGGTGTTCGGTTCGGCTGAAAAGCTCATGGCTTATGGCTGAAAACACTGTAGCTGGTTGAAAAAAACACTGTAGCTGCCAGAGGCTTATTTAGCATAATTAAATTTAAAAAATTTAAAAATATAAAAATGTTAGCCCATTACGTATAATACAAACAAATACGGGAAAAAAAGAACCAGCAAAAAAGCTCAACAAAAAGCCAAAAGTTCAGAAAAAGGCGAAACTTATGAATAGTGAAAAATAAGCCAGAAGCCGAAGCCGAGTTGATCAGGGTTTCAGTTCTTTACTTACTATCATTCTACAAATATGATTCTTTTTGTATGAACAAATCCAATACTGATAAATTAATTTTAAAAAATTGTTCTAATAAATTAATTTGAAACGATGATAGAAAACATTTATTTATTTAAGAAAAACATAATCCATAAACAAAAAGGCGGCCATAAGCATTCAGCCTTTGAACTTTGCCTATATAATTTTCTACATAGCCAGTCCTAAACAGAAAAAAAAGAGTTATATTAGGCTTGATAAGCCAACATAAAAATCATACATCTTTTTATGGAATGAGCCCATAAGCTTATAGCCTTCCACTACCTGATTAAAGCATTACTAGTTCCAAAAGGTAAATTCCGATATGATCAATGATTGACCCCGTCTTTTTTTTCTTCCGGTACATGTGGACTCAGCAAAGCCCCTTCGCTAAGAAAACATGAGCTCAAGAGTATTGTTCTATCTCAATTCCTCTTTTTCTTCCGAGGTCCTATTTCAAATAGTGATAGTTTCTGATTTTTAGAATCTAAAAGCCGTTTAGAAACATTGGCTTCTTAACACCGTTTTTCTCTCTTTTTTTTTTTTCTATTTTTTCTTATTTCTTTGTATTACTTATGGAGATATAACGACGCTTTCTATTTTTCTTTCTTTACTTTTTATTTAAATAACTCAAAAAAGCTAACAGACAATAAAATATTATTCAATCAAAAGATAAAAGACACATCAAAAATCAAAAGCTACAGCCGAAAAATAGACCAATGCCCTCCCTCGACCAAGGCCGGCCCTTCGACCATGCTTCGATTGCGGTTGGCCCTTAGACCACACTTCGACCACGCCCTGCCCTTCGACTATTTTTAACCACGCGCTGCCCTTTGGTAAAGTGGTCAAAGGCACCGTGGTTGAAGATGTGATCGACAAGCCGTGGTTGGTGAAGCCGTCGAAGACACTGTGGTCGAAACAGCCGTGGTCGTGAGGCATGGTTGAGACACCATAGTCGACAGGATATGGTTGAAGGACTTATGAATGGACCCGAAGCAGAACCCGAAGGATTGCGTGCTGTCGTAGACCAGACCAGATAGCAGTTAGTCTGCAGGTGACTGGTCGTGTCCACTAAACCGAGTGTAATGGTTAGTGGAGCAAGTCGTACGGATAGTAGGGAGCGTACGAGTCATAGAGATAATGGCCGGAAAGTCGGGTAGTTTTAGCCTGTATACTTGTAATTAGAGTCTATAAATAGATAAAAAAATAGAAAAGCAGACGGCGGATTAATGCAGTGCAAACTCATATGTCTTAAGCTGGTGCAGAGATGTTTGTGTGTGTTTTCGACCTCACTCGTGCGACCGCGTCTCCATTACTGGCCCACTACTCAGTACGAATTTTTTGTACGGATAATCCATTTTTTATTCGAGAAAGTAAAACGTGTAGGAGGGTGTCGCACCTGCCCCTACGCTGGTGGAGTCAGCTGCACCTCTGGCTGTGTGCCCTCCGGTGCACCGGGGAGGGCGCTGCCGGAGAGAACCTCCGGTGCTGCGTCGGAGGACGGCCCGGGCCAGTTCGCAAAAAACTGGTCTACATCGTCGGGGCCCGGGGAGACGCCATGTGCGTGCTGATGGTAAGAACCTGCAATAGTAATATTGTTAGTTCGTTGCATGTCGCCTTGGGATAAAAACGAGATCGGACGATGCGTACCCGCAGTTGGCGCCATCGAGGTAGGATGAGGGGCGTACAGCTCAGAGTACACCCCCTGCGTGTGGAAGCCGGGGATGTGCGGAGGAGACGTGAAGAGCTGTTGAGGTGGTGTAGGAGGCCGTGCCCAGGCAGAACCCCCTGGCTACTCCGGGTGAGGTGGTGTAGGACGTGTCCACGTACTATCTCCGGAGTAGTGCCACGCTGGTTGGGGTGGCACTGGTGGACGACCCGTCGGAGCGCTGGGCGTGGGTGTGGAGACCGTCGGTAGCCTCGTGCAGGACAGCAGGCTAACGATACGTCTACACCTGGCCTCCATCCGATGCGCAAAACTGATGGTCTCCTCGTGGGTCCACTCCGCACCTGTGGTGACCCTCTGCAGCACTGCGGCGGAATCAGTCCACATCGCAGAACCGACGTTAGTCTGGACAAAAAGACATAGAAGGGTCCATCATCGAAACGATATTGCCATTTGGGAATCTTTGACGATACCACCTACGCCAACACGTGCCGTTCGGCAGCATGCACCCCATTCCGCCCATTGCCGCGCCGTGCAGCGGCGGATCCAAAATTTTATCAAAGGGTATGTCGCACCAAAATTTTCGTATGCAATTCGGTAAAATCATTTGTTAATTCGGTAAATAATTGTAAAATTTGTACTGTAATTCAGTATACATACACTAAATAATATGATAAATCTTAAATTCAAGGATTAAGTTGGAAACTTGCACAAATTACAATATAAATAGTTCAAACAATATACTAATAGTCTCAAATATACATAAAAGAGACTTACAATATAAATCGTTGAAACACCGCACTGTAATGATGATGAACCAAAAAGCAACCAAATGATTAAGCACTTCATTTTCTCTATTGAATACCTTGTTACAGTCAAAAGACAATTTTTACAAATCTTCATTCCTATAACAGCATTTGGCACAAATATTATCCATTTAACTTAATAATGCTCAGAATCTGCCAAGAGGCCATATCTTTTTGATATCAGGCTCACAGCACAGGATATAAGCACTTGTATATTACAAATATCTCAACAACATACTTAATATGGACCTAAGTTAGGATTCAGCATTTTTGCTAAGTTGCTGACCAGTCACCAGACCATAATCCATGGATAGAAGTGCAACATACTAAGTAGAGAAACATGACCACACAATTGCAACAACAACAACAATGAAACATGTAAGGAGAAACAAGCGAAATGGGTGCAATCAACTTCAGCAGTGAAGCAACAAGGAAGAGACATATATTCTTCTAGAGGTGCTAGCCATGCAAGAAAGCAGATAATAACACTGGAGCAAATCCACAATTTTACACTATTTAAGAAAGCTTCTGCCCTCCCACAAACATAGTTGAGATAGTGGTAACAAATCATAGTGTATTCCTACCCTATATTCAAGTCTTCATATGCATATCCTCGCAATTTGACATCACCACCATGTCACTCAGCATCGTTAGCAGTTTAGCAACCGAAAGCTATGGCATGATCAGGGGGCATCACAACTGTTTAGTAAGCTCATTGTACTGCAAATTTTCATGCTTGCGCATCTCAGAGAGCTCCATGGCAACAAGATACCAATTGAAACGTGGAGGGGGGAAGCTTCTCCCAACGCACAAGGATCACTGATTAGTGAACCATTGAAAAGGTGCAAGTAGTCAACATACAACATAACGAGCACGTTCTATCGAATTTGACCACCTCGTTTCAATGGCTGAACATTGGATGTTCCTTCAGAGAACCGGAGATCGAGTAACTGTATGCGGGTTAGTGTCTTAGTGACGACTCGCGAACGCAGAAGGCATTCAGCAACCAATCCATCAACGAATCAGCAGTTCAGCATTACCCAAGAAAGGCGCGCATTACCCATCAGGGAATCAGGCGCGTGCGGCGGCTGGCCGGGCCCCAAAATCCAGGCTAGGCCCCATATACTATGTAAAGTATATACATGCTTTGAAGATTTATCTTGGACCTTTTAGCCACCGTAGTTGGTCCACATACGAATTATTATTTTTGTTATGGTTGATATGACAATCAATTGATTGAAAAGTAGATTTCAAGAACTCCAAACATTTGGAAGTATATTTGAATTTTTAATGAGTTCAACAACATTAAAGTCATTTGATCGAACTGAATTAAAAGAATGTTGTATAAAATTTGCAGAAACTTTCTCTCTAGATGGTTCGTCTGATGTTGAGTTAAATGATCTAAGTTAAGTGTTATGCATTTGACTTTATCAGATAAACCAATGTCTGCTATGGAGATATTTGAGATTGTCAGAGAAGCGGATTGTTATCCTAATATTTCTATTGCTTATCGGATTTTATTTACTATGCTCGTGGATCGTGGCATCAGCTGAAAGAAGCTTTTCAAAGTTGAAATTGTTGAAGAATTATTTAAGGTCAACAATGTCTCAAGAGAGGTTAAACGGTTTGACAATTTTATGTATTGAGAAGAAATTATTGGATGAAATTGATATCAATACCATCATCAATGATTTCACATCTAGAAATGTTAAAAGAAAATTTTAAGGTAATATTTATAAACTCTTTGATATGAATTTTTTTAATACATAACGCATTTTAAGTGTTTGTTGGTAAAATTATACACACACACACACACACACACACACACACACACATATATATATATATATATATATATATATATATATATATATATATATATATATATATATATATATATATATATATATATATATATATATATATATATATATATATATATATATATATATATATATATATATATATATATGTGTGTGTGTGTGTGTGTGTGTGTGTGTGTGTGTGTGTGTGTGTGTGTGTGTGTGTGTGTGTGTGTGTGTGTGTATGTATGTAGATTTATATTTAGATATTTATACTAGGGCCTCTATTCCTAGTTTCGCCCCGGATCCCTAAAATCATAGGACCGGCCCTGTACCCATCAAGGAATCAGGCGCGTGCGGCAGGCTGGCAGGTGAACCGTCTGCAGGCTGGGCCCCACCCGCCATACCCTGTGGGTCCGCTCCTGACGTCGTGTAAGCTGACCTCTCGTCCGACCATGTCCAAATCGGCTTCAGTTTTCGACTTCTGCTTCGAAAGCTTTGTTTTCTAAAAACAGTTTCTCTAAATTACTTGCAAAAGTAGCCGACCAGCCTTCGTCATCTTCTCTACGTCTGCATCTTTTAAAAAACATTTTCTAAATTTTATTACTGTAGTTACCTCTTATGGCTGTTACTGTTTTATTTTAGCAAAAATCCAAAAAACTATAGTCGTAGCCTGGGCAGCCCGAGTTGGGCTATTGGATGGTGGACAGACTAATGGGCTGGGTTTGTTGTCGCTCGGCCATTATCCCTGTGGTCACTGCTGTTCAGGTTGGGCTAATGGGATTCCCAAGGCCTGCGATTACGAGATGCAGCAAGTTGGCGGACTGACGCCTACCTGCACTGCATTAGCCATTAGCTAAGCTTTTCTTTAGCTTCTTTTGACTCATGCACCACCTAAGCTTGCATATGCAGTCTACACAGCTAGTAGTAGTTATTGGATAGTTGGATGGACCATCCCATTGTGGTATTGGCATCCGAGTGCGAAACCTTTTAGCCGATTTGCGTGTTAGTGCTTAGCTAGTTTGGTGTTCTAGCAACAACTTTCCGATTTGCGTGTTAGGGTTTAGCTAGTTTGGTGTTCTAGCAATAATTTAGATATTACTCTAAATGACTTAAAAACCATGGCTTCTAGTTTCTGCTGCAGATTTTTTGTTGTAATTGTACTATAGACCATCCTCATTTCAGCTTGAGTTTCTGACTTCTGGTTTATTTTTTACTATTCATAAATTTCGTCTTTTTCCGATTTTTTGGCTTTTTTGAGCTTTTTGCTTGTTCTTTTTTTCGTATTCGTTTGTATTGTCTGTGATGGACTAACATATTATTTATATTTAAATTTTTTTAATTTAATTAGGCCAAATAAATCACTATCAGTTACAGTGTAATTTCAGCCATAAGTCACTTTTTCAGCCCATCCGAGCGCACCTATAGTGATGGTTGGCTTTTTCTAAATCAAAAAGGAAAAAATGAGAAAAATTAAAAAAATAACGCTATATCTTTTAGAATAATATAAATAAATAAGAAAAGATAAAATAAAATACCAAAATGCAAAATTAAGAATCTGACATGTTCCAAGTAACTTTTGACTTCTAAAAACGTGAAGCCATCTAAAACGGGGCCTTAATTTCGTCAGTACACCATTACTCTAAGAAAAACAAAACAAAATAGAGCATACATATACAGACTATGATTCTAGTTCTAGTTTGTGAGCGAAAAGAAAGGTGAGGATATGCAGGCCTGACACGTATATACTCTAAGTGCAATTTCCTAACTTGCAATAAGTCACCGAGGCTACTAGTTGAACGAGATCTTTCGTCGGGTCGTTATTTTATATTCCATGTCTGATAATTTCTTCCAACTAACACTGAACCGCTACATCGAAAGAGAGGTCACACGGTTTTAGAACTATCCACTTGGTGTTGATCAGTTAGGCTTTTTTTGGTGGCTTATGACTAAAAGTATTGTAGCTGACTGAACAAACACTGTAGCTGACAGAGACTTATTTAGCATAATTAAATCTAAAAAAATCAAAAAATATAAAAAATATGTTAGCATGTTACGTATAATACAAACAAATACGGGAAAAAAGAACTGACAAAAAGCACAAAAAACTAAAAATTCAGAAAAAAATGAAATTTGTGAATAGTAAAAAATAAGCCAGAAGTCAGAAGCTTAAGCCGAATTGATCATCTCACTGAAACAAAAAACTTACTGACTTTTATCTCTCTTGCCGCCCGCCGGGATGCATGACCAAATTGTGTATTAGGACATGAACTTCGTATTCTGTTTGGATTCCGGTATTCGAGCTATCTGAAAACTCATGGCAATGGAAAATTTCTCCTTTTCGTTACATTCATACGCAAGTCTGAGGATGAGCAGCATTTTGCTTTTGCCACCCACTCGTTTTAAATTTCTGTTGAGTTTAGCTGGAGGCATAACTATTGTACTATTTCATTACTGTACTTCTGTAAACACAAAGTTCTGAACCGACTACGGTGTTATATAGTATTTTGTCGCGCATTGCTTATTTTTTCAGTTTATAGCTTTTGATTTTCTTCAAATAAATGAATGAGATAGCTTCCCTATTGTTATTTTGAAGTAACTTATCAGGCAGATCTTTCGAAACCGTTTATTGGCTTATTGATATTCGGGATACTCACATAAACACTTATGTTAAGATTAAAAACTATGCCACAGTTAGAAGACATCGGCCAAAAATAATACACCTAAAGTCTGATGGAATTGAAGCCCGAGGTTTCATCATTCTGACAAGCATACTACGGTTATTTTTACTATTCATAAATTTTTGTCTTTTTATGATTTTTTCACTTTTTTTGAGCTTTTTTTGCTGGTTCTTGTTTTCCTGTATTCATTGGCGTTGTCCGAGATGAGCTAACATATTTTTTCTTATTTTTAATTTTTTAAATTTAATTACGCCAAATAAACCACCTTCAGCTACAGTGAAATTTCAACCAGCTGCAGTGCATTTTCAGTCATAAGCTACAGCTTTTCAGCCCAACCAAGTAGGGTATACATTGTCTGTGTTTGTTGAACTGCGACCAAACTGTACTCCTTGGAATGGCGTCGAGGAAAATGGTTCCGTACGAAAATTCGCGCGTAATCTTGAGAAGCACATGTATGGAGTACTCACGTTAGGGCTAAATTTAATTAATATAGGCTGTGGCCTGTGTGGAAGATCATGCTGTCCTGCTTTTAAAATGTAGTGGTAATCAAAATTTAAATCTTCGTGCTCAAGGAAGTCATAGCAGATATATCTTACGGCAACTGTTGTACACGGTAAATTTCGGTGTTAAGCTGTGAACTTTGTTGCTTCATTTAGTGTTGAGTTGGAGGAGGGTAGCTAACGCCACACGGATTATTCTTTGTAGCACGCCATGTGAAACTATCACATTCAAAGATGAGCGTCATGTGAAGCTGCGCTGATCTTGTCATGTCTGAAATTTTCAATTGCACAGAAAATTCACGGCATACTGCCACATGTCCGTACCAAAAACTTCCCATGCTGTGGCTGACAGACAGCGTACAAACATGAAATTTAGGCTCAATCTAAATAATTTTAATTTTTGTTTTTTAGCTTTCAATTTATTTAAGTTAGAAGTCATTTGAAACGTATCGACTTCTAATTTTGATTTATTTTGGTTTTTTACTTTTTTTTGTATTATTTGAAACGTATCGACTTCTAATTTTGATTTATTTTGGTTTTTTTACTTTCTTTGTATTCTTTTATATTATCTACGACGATATAAGGTTTTTTTATATTATTTCTTATTTTTAAAAAAAATTAATATCCGCTAAGAGCAAGTCTTATAATACAGCCTTCAGCTGGCTGTATGGATACTTTCATGACCCACTTATCACCGCTCATATAATAATTCTGACAAATTGAAGGTTATATGATCTACCCTTCCTCTCACAAAGTTTCTTGATTCATGCTTCAAATTTCTACTGTCAAACTTACAGCCCAACTCTCTTCTCTCTCCTCCTCTCTCTCTTCCACCTCAGCATACAGCCAGCTCCTCTTATAATACTTGCTCTAAAGTATAATTTAAACCGAAGTCTCTTGGGGTGCCACCGTTAAAAGAAAAAACAGGATCATATAGCTCATAAATTTTTGAGTTATTTGGGTCTTAAAGCTTCACACGAACTTCCACGTTACATGGTACAACGACTCTTGCCTTCGCAATTTCACAACTCAAATTTAGAGACGATCGTGCAAAATTTCTGATTTGAAGACCTGCAGTTGGAACCACCGACCTGTGGGCTCTTCCCATAGCTGCGCCAGGCAGGCAGGCTCTGGTGTCCGCGACGCGCGCCGGGGAGCCAACCACCGACCGTCACGCGGGCAGGACGCAGCGACGCCTCTCCTCTCCTCCTTCCACCACCTCGTGCTCGGACGGCGACGACTCCACCGCGCCAACCAATCAGAACCCCGACTCCGACACGCCACCCGCAGATCTCTCTCTCTCTCCTCCCCTGCCTCTCGCCTCGCTCGCTCCCGATCCGATGGCGCCCGCCGCCGCGAGACCCCCGTCTCGCCGGCGCTTCACCGCCACCGTCTTCGCCGTCGCCGTCGCGGTCGCCCTCGCGCCGCAGCTCCAGCTCGCGGCGGGGAGGCCCGACAAGGAGACGCGGGAGAAGTTCTACGGGAACCTGGTGACCAACGGCACCCGCAACGCCTCTGGGGAGGGCAGCATCGCCGAGATGTTCGGCCGCGTGCTCGACAAGGAGTTCTCCGACAGCGACAGCCCTGAGAGTACGAATCCCGGGCCTAGTCCCGCTCGTCTAGATCTGCACTAACTTAGGAGAACTTTTGTTGTTTTTAATCATTCGATAGAGGTGGTAGATTTGAGTCGGATGGCATTAGCTTGTCTGCGAAATTCTCACAACCAGTCATGCAAAATTTAGGGTTTAACACTGGCTTTGCTGTGTCACATTCTATCCTCATGGTCTGATGGTTTGAATTATTTTGGAAGCATAATTACACACTGCATTTTCTTTAATGATGTATTTTTTGTTCTTCCTTTTGCAGCACCGGACAAGAATAGCTTCAACAACAGCATCTCAGATCATCAAGTAGGTGTGACTTCCCTCTTGCGTGCGTGTTGTGTTTTGTTTTCCAAAACTCTCTTTTCCCCAAGAGGGATGTTTTCCAAAATGTTATTGTTTGTACGCTACATATTGCAAATCGACAGGACCATCTTGACTGCTGGCTAACATATAGACCTAGTAAGATTGGTCATTTGGACAAATGCAAAATCTGTTAGAAAAGCTCATGCGCATCTACTATTGCATTACATTGCTACCTATAAAAATGGTAAGGAGACAGCCTCCATGAGAAAAGAGTACCCCTTGGAAATGAAAAAAAAATCAAGTAACAATCACGTGTACATAAATGCCCTTGCTAATCATAAGTATTTTAGCAGACTTGTATTCAAAATAGTTTAGAGGCACTTGCTCTCTTGTTGTTTGGATGTGGGTGTAGGATAAATGATGCCTCTGAAGTCATGTTTTCATGCTACTAGACTGGTATAGTTTGTATGTTTGGGGTTGTGCTGAAGTAACTTCTGCTAAGGAATTGTTCCCAGTCTCTGATCATGTTAGTGTGGCGTATCTCTGCTGCTTGTTTTGTGTTGAAATTACTATATTTACTCATCAGATTTACTCTTAATATTTATTTTTGAAGTTTTGAGGAATGAAGCTGCTCACCATGTATATGTACCTTTTTATATTGAGTTGTAATTCTACATAGGTTTCTTTTGACTTATTGATTTGATTTCTGGCAAAGTAGTTTGCTAGATAAAGACAAGTACGATATGGAAAGATCAAAACAACTTATCTTTTGTTTTTGTTCAGGCTGTTCTGGAGACTGTAGCCGTTATTACACATGACAAGAAGAAAAATTATTCAGAGCAGGCAAAGTATGGCTATAATATGAACAGAATCAGCCATTAGCATTGTTCACTAACATGCTAAGTTTCTAATTTAAACAGCGGTTCTTGTGCAGTTCCTCAAAATCTTTCCAAATAGGTGACATGTTCGGGGGTCAGAATGAGAATTCTGATGACTTGGAAACTGTGATAGATAAAGAGGTGTGTAAATTCACTTAATACTAGCATGCTTATTTATTCGCTATCAAAACATTCTGTGATTGGTTTGGTTATCACTATCTGTAACTTTGTGCAGGATAATGTTTTTGTGATGTCGAATCGTAAAACAAAGTATCCAACACTTCAATTAGATGTAAGGTTAGTTTTCTTTCATACGTTGACATGTATGTGGCATGTATAATCTGCTGAGGGCCCATAACCCACAGTGGTGGAGCTAGGAATTTTTTGATGGGGTGCAAATTTAAGATGTACTCTAACATCATAAGGATATTGTTATTACATGTTGGTTTTTGTAGAGGTAAACTTTCAAGTTTTATATTCAATTTTTGCTAAACTGCTGTTAAAAATTTCTCTAAAAAATTATCCTTTGGGATGAATACTCTTATTATATGTAAACAACTAAACATATATTCTCTATAGAAAGAAGCTCAAGAAAACTTAAATTAGCCATAAAAATGAGGATAAAGCTAAAGAGATGACAAAATGAAGAAATAGAGAAAAATTCTCTATGAAAAGAAGCTGAAGAGAACTTAAATTAGCTATACAAAAATGAGGATGAAACTAAAGAGATGAAAAAAATGTAAATGCTTCATATAGGGTTCGAACAACCGCTGTTTTGTTTCAGCTAGCTATGTGCCAACCAGCTGAGTAATGCTGTCTTTATAATAAATAGTGCATGTTTACACAAAAAAATTTGGGTGTGCAGCTGTACCCCTATGCTCCTATACTAGATCTGCCACTGATAACCCATTATATACAAATTTGGAATTGCAGATTGATTAAAGATCTGGTGGTCGTAATTGTTTCAGCTACTGGTGGTGGTATCATATTCTCTTGTTTGGGGCAGCCGGTGAGTAGATCTGAGATACTTTAGTGATAAGATCTGTTCACCTCTTCAGTAGGCATGATTTGTTATTATCGTTCCAGGTTATTGTTGGCTATCTACTTGCCGGTTCTCTTGTTGGACCTGGAGGCTTGAACTTGATAAGTGAAATGGTGCAGGTAACATGATCACTAAAAGCTTGCGAATTGCACTCTATCTTTTGTTTAGTTTAAGTTTGTCCGTCTTATGATCTAATTTCATTTTTTGGTAGTTTTGTTAAAGCAATGCCTTTTCTAAAACATGTCCACCAAAAAGTTGGCATAGACATTTGAAATAACATCTTTTATGCACTCAAGACTCATAATTTGGTTTATCTAAATGAAGCATTGTCCAAATTTATTCTTCTGTCTTTTATATCATACCTGAACATGTTATAAGTGAAGCATGATCCAGAGTAGCAATGACATCAGAAGAGTGATGCTATTTAATTGAAGTCTTACATTTATCATGAATTCTTGTGTTCAACTACAGGTGGAGACTTTTGCACAGTTTGGTGTGGTGTTTCTTCTTTTCGCTCTTGGCCTTGAGTTTTCATTGACAAAGGTACTCGGTAATTACATGGCTAATGACTTTGATCTAATGTTTACTCTTTTTTCAAATATATTTTTCATAAATATATGATGTGTCAAAAGGTTTCTTGACCATGTTTTTCATTTCCATCAGTTGAAAGTGGTTGGGCCTGTTGCTGTGCTTGGTGGTTTACTTCAGATTGCTCTGTTCATGTTCTTGTGTGGCCTAACTGCTGCGGTATTTTACTACCCATCAATTTCTTAATCGTCATTGTTTCATTGTATACTGCCCTGTAAGAGAAAAGACACTTACTTAAAAGTAAAATTTGCCATTTTTCCAGTTGTGCAGTGCTAAATCATCTGAGGGAGTATTTGTTGGTGCGTTCTTGTCAATGTCATCTACTGCAGTGGTAATTATATTCGTTCAAGATGGCTATAGTTCAAACATTTATGACTTTGACAATTTACAACTTTTTCTTGATCGCTTTTGGGGATGTTGGATTTGTATTCGACCTAGAAGTTTTAGGGGAAGGTGTTTGGTGAATTGTCATTCGTATAATAGTTACATAAACTTTGAATAACGAGGATCTTTTGTACCGCTATATGCATTGCAGGTTTCCAAGTTTTTAGTGGAAAAAGGTAGCACAAATGCACTTCATGGTCAAGTTACAATTGGTACACTAATCCTTCAGGTTTGGACTTTGTCCAATTCTTTCATCTATTACTCTTTTATGGTTCATGATTGGTAAAAATGCTATGTTGTTGAAAAAATCTATAGCAATTTTGTTCAAGAAACAACATAATCAGTAGCTAGGATACCCGATACGCGATACGGGTATGGCGATATAGGTATGATGATGTGATATTTTTCAAAAACAAGGATACGTCGATACGACATATATATATTTGAAAATAAAAGATTGTAAACAGGCTATGAGAGAGGGAGAAAGTGAGATTATCTTGATGAATTGAATGCTACATACTAGTTTTCTTCTTCAGCCTCATCAACTTCACTCTGAAGGTGCTAAAGGATAGCTATTGTCACCTTTGGGCACATTTCGGCATTCGATATTTTAAGCAAGTGTGCTTTAACTCTATAGTAGTTTTCACAATATTCCCAAGCACAATACTTGCATCTGAATCGCATATTTCCTCCACCACCTGTAAATCTCTCTAGAATTTCAACATGCTTTCACAATGGCTTGGTGTTTAGATTAATTGGATCCATCTCCTAAAATAGCAAGTGGTACAGTTTCAAAATAGTAAACAATAATTACCATGGTAGTATATAGTAAACAAGTAAATACCACAGAATAATTAACATTTACCACTGTGTAAATACTGATATCATCTATCAGTAACACCAATGCACCATAGACAACCATATATCCATATTCTAGAGTTGCAAGTCTTACATCAAGAATGAGTAGCAAAGATCACACGAAGTCAACAAACTCCTTTACTTGGTGATGAACTTTACAGGATATCAATCACTAATGATATATATCAGTTTGTTTGCATTTAACCCAGAAGACTTGTGATGTCAGGGCGATTAGAACAACACCTTTAATCTAATCCAGCCTCTCAAATGTCATTGACTAGCAAAAATCCATCCTCAAGCCGCTGTCGCTCCCCCTGCTCCCGCGCCTCCTCGGCTCCTCCCATTGGCACTGTGGGTGCAAATGGGAGGAGTCGAGGCGGGGCAGGAGCAGGGGTAGTGGCGGGAGTAGGGGGAACGGTGGCGGGGGAGCAGCAGCTAACCTGGAGGGGCTAGAGAGGTGGCGGCGGTGGACCTGGAGGGACCGGAGAGGTGTCAAGCGGCGAGAGAGGCGGCGGACCTAGAGGGGCCGGAGAGGTGGGGTGGCGGACCTAAGGGGGCCAGGGAGGTGGTGAGCGGCAAGGGAGCGGCGGGATAGACAGCGGATGTCCAGGCGGTGCAAGCGGAGGACCTCTAGGTGGCGGTTGGCTGGTGGCCTCCGGGCAGTGGTGGTGGCGGCGGCGAGCAAGGTGGATTAGGGTTTGGCGTTGTGACCGGCGGCTTGGACGGGTGAGCGTGAGCAGTGTTATATGTCGCCTCTGTTGGGCTCCGGCTGGGCCATCTCCTTTGCTTGGGCTGGATTCAATTGTGCCATACGTATCGCTCGTGTATCGCGCCGTATCGAAAACGTATTGTGGTATTTTCTATTTTTTCGGCTGAAATTTACTAATACTTCGCTGATACCGTATCGCCACGTATCAGAACGTATCGCCGTATCGGATACGTATTGGACACGTCACACATGTACGGCAGTTGGGAGCCATATCGGTGCTTCCTAGATCAGTAGATATCTTCTGATACATATCAATTGCATCTGTTCATATTCTAATCAAATTTAGCCAAACTTTACTGGTAGTCTTATCTGGATACTGGTTTGTTCTATCACGCCTTAAGTGAGTTTACATTGGTAACTTGGTATGTACTATGTAAAGATGGCCTACAGCTTTATGCTATCTGGGCCACACCCCCATTACAGGCACCAAGTCTCTTTGAAGTGCTGTTTATTTTCACTATTTCAAGTAGAAAAAGGAGACACTGACTATTGAGACTGAGAACTGTTGGACCATTCTCATATATAGACATTTTTCTTTGTGAGCCAAGTGTTGATAATAAACAAATATGTTTCATTTCTCTTTTAATAATGATTTATGAAATTCGAGAATCGAATATTGCTTGGGAAGCCAGTTTGATGGAAAGTAGGCTCTATATGCTAGTGTTGTATAACTGTGCTCAGTTAAGATTCTGATATCAAATCGGTGTTTCTTTTTTACTCCAGGATTGTGCAGTTGGCCTGCTGTTTGCTCTTCTTCCAGTTCTGGGTGGTGCTAGTGGCATTTTTGGAGGAGTGATGTCAATGGCGAAACTGTAAGACTATTACCAGAGTAGCTAGTTTACAAGAAAAACTGAATTATCTTATCATAATGTTATATCTTAGAACTTGTTTGGGTCTTGAGTAATGTGAAATGTTTCTTATGCAGGTTGCTTGTACTATCCATATTTATAACTGTTTCATATATGATGACTTGGTCGTTTGTTCCTCGATTCTTGAAACTGATGATTCAGTTATCATCACAGGTTAGGTGAATTGGGTTGCTCATGTGCTCCTTCGTTCTGGCTCTGGTTTTGGTATTTCTGTGCATGGTTTCTTATACATATTTCTGACAGCCTGGCGCTATTTTATAAAACTCTTTTACCTCTTAAGCATGTATGAACATGGGGAAGATGGGGGTGCTTGGTCCACTACTCAATTATGCTTATTGATGACCCTGTTATCACTGTATATTATATAAAGCATTTAGTTTCATTCTTAATGTTAGTGCATAGAATTTTTTGCACAAACTAAACTTTTCATCAATCAAGGCTATGTGGTTGTTTTTATTAAAAAAAGCAGCTGAAATATATTTTACGATAGAAAACTTGGAGCTCCATGCTCTTCCTTCCCTCCTTTCTTTGGTTACTGCTGTGTAAGTACTTGGATCTGCACCATCTGACCCTCGGGGTCCATGTCCAAGTAAACTTTTGTGCACAATTTTTTTTAAAAAAATTTAGTGGTGTTGTGGTTTTGAAGCTTTTCCTTAAATGTGGCTTGGTGCCTGTAACAGGATTGTTCAGCAAGGCTAACCTTAAATTTCCACATTGTTTGAACAGACTTCTGTTTTGTTTACTAAACGTTATATATGTTCTATCATGTGGTGATGTCTTGATATAATCAATATTTTCCTTTTGAATATTTTCCGATGTTCTTTTGGTGTTTAACCTCACTTGCTAATATGTTTTTAAAAACATGCAGACAAATGAACTCTATCAGTTGGCTTCTGTCGCTTTTTGCTTGCTGCTAGCCTGGGTAAGGTTATTTGACTTCACTGCTTAAATCGTGTCCCGTTATTAGCTTCAATACGAATGTTGTCAATGCAGTGCAACAAATGCCATTAGTATCAAATGCTTACCTGTGCACCAGTATAGTACTACAACATGTTTCCCCAAAGCGTTATAGATGGCTTTGGTTTTGTCGTTAGCAATGAGAATTACACTCGGAATATCTGCTATTCTCACATTTGGCATCGACAACTTTGGTAGTTGTTCATAGTTGACATTAAAGACAACTAATGCGACAGCCGACAGGAATTGAACAATAATTACAGCATTTGGTTAGCAATTATAATCTATTATCTTCATAAACTATTTAATTTGTGATACATGGAACAAATAAGGAGAAGCCCATGCTAGTATATGATCATATGATGTCTCTGACACGAGGGATAACTGGTCATGAATGGTTCTTTTTGCCCTTGCACTAGTTTTTGTTAGCACTGATTCTACTTTCATCAGCATTTGTACTATTATCTGCAACACTGGTTCTGTACATAGACTGATGTTATGTCTTTCCATTTTTCAGTGCAGTGATTATCTTGGATTGAGTCTTGAACTGGGCTCATTTCTTGCTGGCGTTATGATATCCACCACAGATTTTGCTCATCATACCTTGGAGCAGGTGCTATTCTGCAGACCTTGGTACTTATATGCAACGATTCGACTTTAATGGGCATCAACTTTTCTGTTTTTCTTTCTTTTCTCGATTTAAAGAGTTTAGACCACTTTGGATGGACTGGACTTGCCAGTATGCATACCTCATTCTTACATAGTGTTGTTTTTTAATAATTGAAGCTAGACATCATATCTTTCCACTTGAACTCTCTCTCTCTCTCTAACATGTAATTTCTTTGTTTGGATTTAAGGTGGAAGCGATCCGTAACTTATTTGCAGCACTCTTCCTTGCAAGCATCGGCATGCTAATACATGTTAAGTTCTTGTGGAATCATGTTGACATATTACTTGCAGCTGCTATACTGGTTATAATAGTTAAGAGTATAGTCATAACAGTTGTCGTAAAAGCATTTGGATACAGCATCAGAACAGCTTTTGTTGTGAGTGTCTCTCCCTTGGTGGTTTTCCGTCAGTATTTCCATCAGTATTTCTGCAATAATGAAATATGTTCTCACTCTTATTTTTTTCTTCTCTTACCAAGGTTGGGCTATCATTAGCTCAGATTGGAGAGTTTGCTTTTGTGCTTTTGAGTCGTGCTTCACATCTTCATCTTGTTGGAGTAAATTATTCTCATTTTATTCATGAGTTTTCTTTCCAACATATTTTTCATACTTAGGATTTAGCCACTCTAGGTTGCCATACATGCATGATGCAAAGTTCTTGCCAAAATTTTGTTTTGCAGGGGAAAATGTATCTGTTATTACTGGGAACAACTGCTCTTAGCTTGGTAAGTTCCTTTTGTCAGATGATGGGCCTTAGCTGTTCAACACACTCTCACTTTTTTTGTTTCTCGCTGCAGGTAACAACTCCTCTCATTTTCAAACTAATTCCTGTGGTAATGCACCTTGGCATCCTTATGCGTTGGTTTCCCTCAGAAAGCAGTATGCAGAATGAGGTATGCATTCTTAACTTATTTGCTGACGGTGACAACTATTAAATATATTATTGTTTCCCAATTATTCCATCACCTTTGCTGACTCACACTATGCCTCTGTTAATGATGGTTTTCTATATGTTGTTATATATAAATAATACTGGGTACCGTTATCTAGGGTAAACTTGTCATGACCTCATATCCAAACACATTTTTGCTCCACAGATTCTTGGCAAAATTGACATGATATGGGTTGTAGTGGCCAGAGCATGTTTTCCAATTTCATGATCAAGATAGTTTAGGATTTGAAGAAACCACAAAAACAAATTACGAGATGAAACTAAGTAATGTTAAGCTTCACGTTTTTATTTATTCTTTTCTGCATGAATTAAAGTTTGCCCACCTTGTAAGATGGCCAAATCCTTCCTTTTCTAGCTTATGAAGTCCAGGTTGTTTAAATGCCTGTTCTTTCTGTCAAAACTCAAAAGATTGTAATCATTAGTAGTAGTGCCAAACGCTCAGCTCAGTCAGTCTCATATTCTTTCTAATTCCATATCTGATCATATTTCAGCTGCCTTTCCAGGATAAAGCAACCATGCTTGAAACTTACAACAGAGTTGACTGACAAGTCATTTATTTGTGCATTGACTCCTTGCACATGCCGTGGAACATTGGACAAACAGTTCTATCATTTATTTTTACAGCAATACAGGGACATGAAGCAATGACTAAAGATAACAGCCTGACCGGATGGGGATCTATTCGTATAGCATTTAAATTCAAATATTGAGTCGTACATGCTGTAGATGTTGTCAAGGTAGCATATTCTTTGCACAGTAAGGCCGTGAGCCTTGGTTTTGTATCATTCTTTCCAGCTCAATCTAGGGAGTTAGAGAGGGATTTTGGTATGTTGCGCTCAGATGTACCGAACGAGTGATGTGTACCCCATCAGAAGATGGTGGGAAAGTTGTATGTCCTCTATATATTGCCCTATGCTCTGTTACTGTTCTTGCCGTATCGACGTTCATTTTGTCAGAACATTATCTGAAGCATTATTCCCCCCGTGATAGTCCAACTTTTAGTGCCTCCTGTCAATATGTGTGGTGAACATTTTCTGGAGAACAGCTTGTCAGCATCGTCCCCAGGCGTTTGTCATGCATCTGATCTGTTGATGCTGGTTTATGCTATCGCTAGCTCATTGATCCTAAGTAGGTACAATTATTAAAGATAGATCGGATTTGAGCTAGCTGGGGTGGCCTAAGGTAATGGCATTCGACACTTTATGGCGCGTTGTTTCAGCGGGTGCGGGATGCACGTGCGAGCTACTGCTCAGGCACCTTTGCCCAGTGTCCCTGCTTAATGAAAGATACAACACGCGACCCTGAATCCTTCCAATCTGGTAACAATTTTGTTCGGTACCAAGGATGGAATCTCGTCTAAAAAGGAGAACGGTACGGAATCTGCATGTACATGCTGAAATTTCTCCCCAAAAAAAACACAGGTTGTACCATTATATGTGTCTTTAGATAAAAGCAACTGCATATGGGCAAAAGCTGGAATAGCTCAGTTGGTTAGAGCGTATGGCTGTTAACCATAAGGTCGGAGGTTCGAGCCCTCCTTCTAGCGTTTCTTTGTTTTTATTCATTTTAAGAGGGATTAGTTTACTCTCCTACTTGAAGAATTGGCTTTGCAGCAGAACTCAATTCCTTGTGTATGGTGTGCTCTTATTACCAGTTCGTTCATGAACTATTTCTCGCTAGCCGCTCGTAGAAAGTTACTTCTTGCTCCAGAAAGATAAATGCCCGTCCGTTTAGGCTATAGCTGATAGCTTTTAGCTGTGACCGGTAGATCCGATAAATAGTACATACTGATAAATGCTGAAGCTAGCAGTTGGCTTAAAAGCCGAAAAAAACGGACCAAAACAAAGTGAACAAGGAATTGGATATCCATACGTAACGATGTAAAAATGGTGCACAAAGGAGCTACAGGAAAAGAGTTCAAGATTTTCGCAACACAACAGTACAACGCCAGGACAGGGCGGGTAGGCTACATACTTCCGAGCAAGCCAGCTCGTTAAACTTCCTCAATTATGGGGTCTCACATGCACACCGCACACGGCACCGTTTGGCGTTTGCCCATGTGCTGCAACCACGGAGCCGTGCAGCTAAGCACACGCAATTAAAAACTTCTTGATGAGTTCCTGAAACACCAGAGCAAGAGGAGGGACAAAGTACTGTCATTAACGAGAGCAGTTGTTTGGTGTCTGCACCATACGCAACTTGCACAGTATAAAAACATCTCCGTGCCAGTGAGGTGAAGCATCCCTCCGTCCGATGCTCAACGGCAAACGCAGATGCAATGGTCCCATTCTCATATGGACCTGTCTGAATATGCTGCAACTATATGAATTTTTTTTTAATGATTGATACCAACAAACATATAATTTGAAGCTGTCAAGAAGAATGGCGGCTACCGTGCTTACCAATTCAGAATAGTAAGCTTAATTCTGATTTCTGAATGAAAGATGTCTCAGATTTACTGATGCAGGTATGCTATAGAAACAAAGCTCAATGTGAAGTGTTGAAGCATTACCATTGAGGAGAGGTTCTTCTTCCTGACATCAACGGGCATCCCTTGTCCGCAGCTCAATTTGCGGCTTAGCATCATAAGCTCCTCCAGTGTAAATGCACTCCTCGGAGGACTCCATGGATTGGCCCATAGATCATCATCATTGGCTACCTCCCAGCTTTTCTCTGACGGTGCCCGGGGAAACTGAAACTCCCGAGCTGAATTATCTCCACTAGAGTTGCTGTAATCTTCCGTTTCTGAAAATGAGTACCAGGTGCCATGGCGACTGGATCCATCTGCGCATGCTGCAGCACCAGATGCTTTGTTACTGTCTGGAAACCCAAATGCTTCCAGATCAAACCCTAGTGAGTACTCCTCGCCTTCGGCCACAAAAGGGTTCAATGGGTATGAAGATACTGAAAAGTCGGCATGATTAGACAACGCGTTAAAAGGAGATGTGTCTTGTAGAGACTTGCCGGGCTTTTCTTCCCACTGAAATGGCACACTGACAACAAACTTTGCTGGGGATGGACATGAGAAGGCTGACGAAACTGGCTTGGAAATGATCCAGTCCCTTTTCGGCGCTCCAGGCTTCACCTCCCAGAGAAATGGGACTGAAATCTGCTGCTTTACGCATTCCCTTGGGTTGAATTCAGGCAGTTCGAACTCCTCATCCATTTGGGAATTGGGATATCTGGTTTGGGAGTGAAATTTGAGTTGCGGCAAGTCTTGCAGGAACTGCTGATATAAGTAGGAGAGAACTTGTGGGTTAGATGAGCTGCTCCTGCATCACAATGCTCTTGTTCAACTGTTCCTTTTGCTACGCCTGCAACTGCAAGCTTGACACACAATTAGACAGTAACAGTACCAACTCCTCTTTATCTCAGAACATGAAGAAAAGGATTTCTCAAATCAGAGCAGTTGCTCTTGCTTTTGCACTTTCCAGAGTTACAAAGAGGGCATACTGAGTACAAAAAAATTACAAAGATAAGATCCTAAACGGGGATTGGTAATTTGACCAAAACAGCCGTTAGATGTGTATTATTAGCTGTGCATTTTTCTTGTTATATAGGGGGTTTTCTGCATATATGTCATACCTGTACTTCTATATATATTGACATATTTGTCTCATGATGACTATAAGTGCTATTTATAATATGGTATTCAAGCAAGGTTAGGGTTTTCGCCGAGCGAAAGCGTCAAACGTAGCATCACCACCTTAAGAGAATGCTCTGACGGACCACGGGCAGTCAGGGCATCACCCGAGGGCTCGTGCGGCGCGAAGATGCTAGTTCATCTTCCCCAGCCGTCGTGCCACCTGACTTTGCCTCCATTGTGCTCATCGTCGTCAAGCCACCACTGCTGGATCCTCTTGAGCCGTTGCCGCAACTTGTTTTCTCACTGCTCATCATCGTCAAGTCACCGTCAGGCGATGCCTGCCGCCCATCGCATCGATCCACTCCGAATTGTGGTTGCCATCTTCCACTTGCGCTAGCCACCTCGCAATCCACCGACAGCTCACCCGACATGAGCTCACCCATCATTTGCCCGTCACCACCCGCTGCCATCCACTCGTGAGGCCGCTGCCCAGGCTACCACCGAGGTTTTCTGCCATCAAGATCTTTCGCGCATCAACCGCCCTCGTCATCGACGTCGACTACCGCCTTGCCAAGATCGTTTGCCACCCTCTTCAAACTTCATGTTGTTGATTCACCGTAAGTTTGAGGTGTTAGATGTGTATTATTAGTTGTGTATTTTCAAGTGTATAAAGGGTATCATACATATATATCATACCTGTATTTGTATATATATTGACTCATTGACCTCATGATGAATATAAACGCTATTTATAACAATAACCACTTATCAGCAACAAATCTAAATACATTTAACAAAGGGAACTGGCGCCACAATAAAGAATAAAAAGAAGAATGTGATCTTCATGTGTTCAAAAATCAGAAAACACTTTCCCTGTTTTAACTTCCTATTCTGCAACTATGTTCCAGACAGCACAGGATCAAGAATTAGTTCTAACAGACTCCAAGAATTGCACCACCTCCGCCATGCTTGGTCGGCTTGCTGGTGCGTTGGAAGTGCACACCAGACCTAATTTGAGCACTTGGACCAATTCAGCTTCAATGAAGCCCCGCAGGCTCCAATCAAAGCAGTCCGATGCAGTTCCATCCTCCAATATCTCCCTGACATAATCGCGCAGAACTACTGCTGGAGCGACCCCAGGGCTGTCCACTGGCTTCCGCCCTGTCACAACCTCAAGCAATACCACCCCGAAGCTAAATACATCACTCTTATCGCTATATCTCAAGCTCTGAGATGCTAGCTCCGGGGCAATGTACCCAATGGCAGTGTGAACTCTACTCAATTCAAAGCTACCTAGAATGGGCAACAGCTTTTCAAATCCATAATCAGACAACTTGGCTTCATATTCTTTATCCAACATTATGTTGGAGGACTTTATGTTGAGATGCAAAACTTGTGGTCGGCAGTCATGGTGAAGGTATGCAAGTGCCCGTGCTGTTCCAAGTGCAATCTTGAACCTCCGCTCCCAGGAGAGCTCACCCCCGCCACCTCTGCTGCTGCTCCCTGAAAATGTATGATGACGATTCCCGTGGAGGTGGTCATACAAGCTCCCGTTGGACACAAACTCTGACAGAATTAACTGCATTGAGGATGACCAGTAGTAACCCTGGAAAGCGACCAGATTGTGGTGGCTGAGGCTACCGAGCTGGCCCATCTCATGCTCAAACTCATCCTGGTTTCTCACCCTTCCGAGTGTCTCCAATTTCTTCACAGCGATGGACAACCCGTTCTCAAAGGTGGCCTTGTACACCGTACCGACTGACCCGCCACCAACAAGGCAGTCTTTGTCAAGCAGTGCCTTAGTTCCTGCCTCCCAATCTTCATACCTCGAAGGCAAGCTCTTGCTGAAAAGCACCAGCTTACCAATGATGGCATTTGAGCCTGGAGATGCAATCGGTGTGCTTTCAGACACAAGCACCTCCTCCTCCTCCTTCCCCTCCTGCTCCTCCTTACTCCTGCTCATATAAGCCTTAATGTTCATAGCGCAAACAATGCAAACCCCAATAAGTATAATGGCTGCAGCGACAATGACAATTATGACAGACACAGCCAATCTTTTCGCTCTGTGGGCTGCGGTGGCTGCCCCACACGGATTGTTCAATGGCGGGCCACATAGTAACAGGTTGCCCATGAAGGCAGTGGGACCAAAATTCTGCAAGACCGGGGCAGAAGGGATGACACCAGAGAGGTTGTTGAAGGACACATTGAAATGTGTGAGGTTAGAGAGGTTCCCAAGGTCTGAAGGTATTGCCCCAGTCAGTCGATTCTCTGAGAGGTCTAGGAGATCAAGGTTTGTGAGCTGTGAAAGCGTCACGGGAATGGCCCCGTCAAGCCGGTTCCTGTGAAGATCAAGCATCCTGAGGTAAGTCAAGTTGTTGAGGGTGTCCGGGATCACTCCTTGCAATTGGTTGCCAGATAAATTCCTGTAGTGATTCAATTTAGTCAGTCAGTACATGGAAACATAGTCCTACAAACGAACTGGGCTAAATTGAGTAATGAGTAATGAACAAACACTCACAGCTCAAGCATGAACTGGCATTGGCTCAGGGACCCCGGAATGTCTCCGATGAGAGCGAGGCCAGCGAGGTCGAGTGTGACAAGCATCTCAATTCCTCCAAGCTCGGCAGGGATTGAACCGGCAATGCCTGCATTGCCCGCAAGCCTGAGCATGGAGAGCGACCGCAATGCCCCAATCGTTGGTGGTATATCTCCAGCAAGAGCATTCGCTCCCAAATCCAAGAACCTTAGGTTGCGGCAATTCACCACGCTCTCCGGCACTGCCCCGGTGAGCCGGTTCCCGGACGCGTCAAAGTCGTAGAACTTGCTGCCGCATGTTGCGATGTTGGGTATTTCGCCATCGAAGGTGTTGGACGAGACGTTAAAGTAGGTGATGTTTACCAGGCCAAGAAGGCCGAAAGGCGCGGCTCCGGAGAAATGGTTGCTCCCAACGTCGAACAGGTCGATGTTGCGGCAGGCGTTGAGCTTGCCGGCTATATGGCCGGAGAGCGAGTTGCTTCGGACGGAGATGTAGTTAATTTCCGGCGGCGCGCAGACTTGCTCCGGGAGCTCGCCGGAGATGCGGTTGTAGGACAGGTCGAACCCAACGAGGCGCGAGCAATTGCCAATGCCCGGCGGGACGGGTCCGGTGAGGGCGTTGTGCGCGAGCGACACGTACCGGAGGCGGAGGCAGGGATCGAAGAGGGCGGCGGGGATCTCGCCGGAGAAGGCGTTGTAGGAGAGGTCGAGAAGCCGGAGCCACGGGAACGCTCCTAGGAACGGCGGGATCTCGCCGGAGAAGGCGTTGCGGCTGAGGTTGAGCTTGTGGAGCGTGCCGGAGAGGGCGCGGAAGCCTGGCGGGATGCCGCCGGAGAGGCTGTTGCCGAAGAGCGATATGGACTCCAGCACGGGCAGCCGCGCCAGAGAGGGGGTCAGCACCCCCGCGATGCCCGCGCCGTGTACGCGCAGTCGCTGCACGGCGCCGGACGGGTCGCACGTGACCCCCGCGAAGTCGCAGGGGTCGCCCCCCGGCGTCCAGGACGCGAGCGCGCCGCGCGGGTCCGCGGTCACCGCTGCCTTGAACTCGAGCAGTATCCGCCGCTCGGCCGCCGTCGCGGCGTCCACCACCCCCGCGCTGGCCCAATGCAGCACCACCAGAGCCACCCACAGCAGCAGCGGCGGGGCCCTCGCGACGGCCGCGACCCGGGAGCGCGTCCGCCTCATCGCGACAGGAAGCGCAGCAGCCGTGCCACCGCATGCATTACCTCGGCCGCGGTGGCGGCCACTGCCACTACTAGTATCCCGAGTTGTTAACTGCCAAGGCGCCGAAAGACTGACGAGTCGGTGGCGGTGGGTGGCGTGCGTTAATGTGCGGGTGGTACCATACCAAGCGCCTTACTAGTAGGCTTCCCTCCTGTAGGATCCGTGTGTTTGGTTTGTTGTCCAGTTTATCCCTCCTACCAAAATATTGGTTATAGTAATATATTTGGCTTTTGTTTACTAAAATATTGGTCACTCCTCACAAATTCCTACCCAAATTGTTGGCAAACCAAGAGTGGAGCATTCTCTAACTAAAAAATTGGCTAGCTAATTTTTGCCAAAGTTTGATGGGGCTACATAGGGCATAAACCAAACATACCATGTAGAATCCTTTTACGAAGCCACTATATTATTCACTCAATCAGTATATAACGTTCACATAATACCTCACTGGATTATTTTATATATGACATAAACCATACCATACAATAATATTACATTTATTGGAGTTTAAATAGACAATATCCGATCAAATTTATAATAGAGCCAATCAGGCCAAATAGATACATTACATAACTGTGGAAAAAGGAAGTGAAAGCAAAATGGGAGGGCACATCTCACCACAGACAAGCGACTAGGGTAAGTTGTGTGCGACTGATATTAACCAAGAGTCTGGATAATATTAGTGCACGCAAACATCAACTTAGTCAGCAAGACTACGGTGAGATCTAGACTATAAGAGACCATCCTAATCCCATTCATCCTTTTCACCATCAGCTCCTAGGATGTCGTAGTACGCGTAATATCCTTGATCCACCAGTTCTGAGCGATTTGTGAGCATAAGCAACAGTGCTTGGAGAGCCCATACACATAATGCAATATTTATACATGCAAAGTTCAACAAAGATATGTTTGGGTTCTTTTATTTGCTAAATGTGACATTTTAAACTATAACTAGCTGAATGCATGTGCGTTGTTACGGATTCTTAAAATTTATCATACTAAATGTTTTAAACTCACGGGTGGTAAAAAAATTTTAGAATATGCATACAAATATGTTCTAAAAGTTTTTAAATTTGTCAAATAAATTAGAAGTCGTTGATCACACCTCGTGGTCATAAGTCGGAAGACATTGATCACACCTTGTAAGGATGGGCGTATGTTAGATGTGTATACGACTATACGGTGAAAACCATCTTAATGTTACAAATCTGTAAAGCCAGCCGCCTTCTTTTCGCTTAATTTCTTAGAGTGTAGCACTCCCAAGCTGCTTGGAGCCTTGGATACCTACAGCAGTGGATACCTCTCTGTTCTTTTGCTTTAGTTTTATGGATTTTAACTGTAATTTATGACTTTTGGGCTGATCATGAGAGAGAGTATGGACTATAGAGTATCAGAAACTCATGTATGATTTTAGCCTACATAAATTAAATCGCTACAATTAGAGATGGCAACAGGCATAAACCCGCTGGGTTTTGCTATCCCAAACCCGTGCCCATGAAAGTTGGACGTGCCCGCTAAAAAACCCATACCCGTGACGGGTGCAAATTTTTGCCCAGACCCATGCCCACTGGGTTAACGGGTACCCATGGGTTGCCCGTCGGGTCAGTAATGCGAGCTGCAATAATGATTAATAGAGAGGAGGAAGAAGTTCACCGGCCATCTTCGTTGGAGCCGGAGGGCAGTGCCATGGCCAAAGGCCTCATCGCGTGATGCGTGTTAGGCGCGCGGGAAGGTGGGCTATCGCCATGCATAAGCGGCCGAATCGAAGGCCAGCGCGGCGAGAGGCGTGCGGGAGGACGAGCGCGGCGGCGAGTGGCGGGAGCAGAGCGGAGCCGCGGACGGAGGCGAGCGTGGAGATCGCCGAGACCGAGCGCGAGCGCGATGCGCGCGCCTGCGGCGCTGTTGAATCGGGCGGGACGGGGAGGAGTGAGTAGTGACCGTGGCGAGTGCTAGCTAGGGTTAGCCGTATGGGTAATGGGGCATTGCCACATTGGATTTGAGGGCTTGGGGCTAAATGGCTAATGGGCTATGGACTGAGCTGATTTGCCTGGGAGGCTGGGAGCCTGGGTTTATAACTCCTATGGATCGGGTTTATATTACCCATGGGTTTACGAGTTTGGGTACTATAGGAACATACTCGAACCCGGCAGATCCGATGGGTTGGACTTTTTGCCCATTAAGAGACCCATGGGTTAGGAAATTGACTCAAACCCATGCCCTAATAGAGTAAAAACCCACCGGGTATCGGGTTTCGGGTACCCATTGCCATCTCTAGCTACAATGTATATTATAATAAAACTATAGACTGTGGCTCTATTTAAAAATTAGTATATAAAAAATGAAAATAATTTTTAGAAACCGATAAGTAGATACCCATTCTCGCCAGACTTTCCAAATTGTACGGATAGGATAGTTTAGAGCAACTCCAGCAGGGCCCCTACTTGAGCCCTCAAACCTCATATTTGAGGGCTTGAGGCAAAAATAGAGGTCCAGCAGGGCCCCTACTAGAGCCCTCAAATTTGAGGAGCCCCTCAAATCCCCCCTCCAGCCCTCATTCCTAGGGGCCCCCTACTCCGGCTCTCATTTTTCAGCTTTCCTCGTTTTTTGTGGAACATTTGTGCTTTCAATTTAAATTCGGAACAAATTTGAATTTAAATTTGAATATTCGTATTTGAATTCATATTTGAATTCGAAACAAATTTGAATTTAAATTTGAATGTTATGTGATGAAGTTTGTGCTTTCAATTTAAATTTGGAACAAATTTGAATTTAAATTTGAATATTCGTATTTGAATTCAGAACAAATTTGAATTTAAATTTGAATGTTATGTGATGAACTTTGTGCTTTCAATTTAAATTCGAAACAAATTTGAATTTAAATTTGAATATTCGTATTTGAATTTGTATTTGAATATTCATATTTGAATTCGGAACAAATTTGAATTTAAATTTGAATGTTATGTGATGAACTTTGTGCTTTCAATTTAAATTCGGAACAAATTTGAATTTAAATTTGAATATTCGTATTTGAATTCATATTTGTGCTTTCAATTTAAATTCGGAATAAATTTGAATTTAAATTTGAATATTCGTATTTGAATTCATATTTGAATATTCGTATTTGAATTCATATTTGAATTCGGAACAAATTTGAATGTTATGTGATGAACTTTGTGCTTTCAATTTAAATTCGGAACAAATTTGAATATTTGTATTTGAATTCATATATTTAAATATTGTCCCTCATTGTGAAATCATAAATATTTTATTGTGTATTGTGCTTTTGTTCCATACATATGCATATAGTGTGTGAGGAAATAGAGAGAATTGAGAAGTAGGGGCCCTGTTTTGAGGGCTCTGCTGGAGTGCAGCCCAGAAAACAGGCCCTCAAAAGTAGGAGGAGCCCTCAAATGAAAAGTAGGGGCCCTGTTTTGAGGGCTACTGCTGGAGTTGCTCTTACGTACTTGCCATCCGGTTGCATTCCAGCCACGACTCGGGTCATCTTCCTGGTCTCGTGGAGCGCCTGATCTCCATCCAACGGACCAGCTGATCTAATCTTCACCCGCGCAAATCTCGAGGCCGTGCGCCCCTGACGCCACGCTTCCGCAGCCTCCGCTCCCACGGTCCACGGACCCACGAACTCCGCCACCCACCCCACTCGACCCGTCGCCTCCCTTCCCCCTTCCCTTCCGGCGATCGATCTCAGCCTGCTCTGCCGTCGCCGGCCACTCGCGCCCCCGAAGCCGTCGCGCGCATGGCGGCGGCCGACCCCTCCAGCGAGCTGCTCGTGACGCCGAAGCCGGCGCCCAAGGACGAGGCCTCCTGCTCCGTGCCGACGCCGTCCAAGCCCACGCCGGTGTCCCCCGACGAGATGCGCGCGGTGGCGCGCAAGTTCGCCGACCAGCCCGTCCAGAACCCCGAACCCGGAGTGTGGGCCGTCCTGACAGCCATCTCCAAGAATGCCCGTCTCCGCCCCGAGGTCCCCTCCCTTAAACCCTAACCCTAAACCCCAATTTTTCTTTTTGGCACCCAGCATTGCCATCACCGTGCCATGTTCCTGCCTTTGTTTTTGGCTGCATTGCTGCTTAATCCATCTTATCGATAAACTACGCATGGGAAGAAACAAGCATTCTGCTTGATTTTTTTTTACCTAAGAAGCATTTGCTGGCCTGCGTGTCTTTGGTAAAGTTCTTCGTTGCTTAATACTAATACTAGCCTAGTAGCTTTCGTTCTGCTAATAAGCTATAAGTGCGGCAAGCACGTTCTTGGTCGAATGCTTAGTGGAAAGCGAGATTTCGCGCTTTGCTTGCACAAAGTACAGAATGAAGTGAGCTTCTGGAACCTTGACAAAAGTGCAGACAGCTGTTTTTGATAAATTCTTAATCTACTTCATTGAATGTCTTGAGAAATTCGTGGTCTTTTATCTGTGTTATGCATGCCAACATTGTAATAACGAGGCATAAATTTGGTGAGTTAGCTGATTGGAGTCTTTTGGATAACCTGAAGGGAATGAACATTCTTTTAAGTGCTGACGAGCACTACCTAGGACGCATTATCGAGGACCCCTGTTTCAAGATTTCTGCTTTGTCGATCAGCGGGAGGCATTGCAAGATATATAGGGACACCGTGTTGGGGGAGCTGAACCGCAATGAGCCTGTGCCTGTTTTCCTTAAGGACACAAGGTTTCTTTTGCTTCTGGCTCTTTCTCTATCAAACAATAAATAATTTATTTTTCTTAGATTAACTTGTTATAGCTCTGCAGCACGAATGGCACATACATCAACTGGACAAAGCATAAGAAAACTTCAGCTCCGACCAAGCTTAATCATGGGGACATTATATCATTTACCACACCTCCTCATGATGGTATGATTCCCTGCTTGTTCCACTTCCACTAATCCGATTCTCACTGGTTTTATTAGGGGTATGGTACCCATTGTCTAGTACCTGTTCTATGCTATTTGGCTTGCTGTTCTCAATCGGTATTATGTTAGAGCTTTGCTCCCCACTTGTTTATGATTGCTACTGTGCCGTGATGCTCTTGTTTTCCCTCGCATGCATTATCACTGTTTTTATTCTGTAGAAATTGATATTGTGTTGCCTTTTGCTGCCCATTTAAGTTATGTTGATTTTACAGATGCTTCCTATGCATTTGTCTATCGCGAAGTTAATGCAGTCAGCTGCGTAGGGAATGGAGCTACCATTCTTAAAAGAAAGTCAGGTGAGGGAATATGCTGTCTTATAATTTGGTGATCGCATTTCCCAACTATGTTACAAGTTTGAGATATGTACCGCCATTTATATTTGATCCTAAAGGGGAGGTTGGTTCTGAAAGCAAGAGGCTAAAGGGTCTTGGCATTGGTTCTCCTGATGGTCCTGTTTCACTAGATGATGTTCGAAGACTAGAAAAATCTAATGCTGTAAGTTGGCTCCTTCAAGATGGTGATAGTTTTTATTGCTCTTGTATCTTCCTAATTTTATTAGCTAACATCCATACAGGAGCTCAGGGAACAACTTGAGGCACATGTTGTCACAATTGAGACATTGAGAACTGAAAGAAAAGTAGCTCAAGCGCAGCATGAAAAGGTATCCACTAACATAAGGAATTGCCTGATTATGGTTTCGGTGTTACGTGTATCCTAACATAAGGAACTATCCTCTTGTACTGCATGGCATAGTACCAATTCTAATGTTTCTCCAGTCTACTTATTGATGATGTTGCATATTCTTATGTCAAGAAATTTTGCTAGTGTTGCCAAATTGACTCCATAGTTTTCAGCGTACCATGTCAATACATATTCTGCTTCCAGAGGTTAATAGTTTGTTCCCTTTTCCATTAAAATTGTCCTTTTGTTATCAAAGACTATATTAGTAGGAACTTGTACTCATGATTGCGCTTTCCTATAACTGAGTCTTGTGCAAATCTGGTGATGTAGGAACTCAAGGAGTTAAAAGAAACTACATCGAGTTCTTATCTTGATCAAACTAAATCTCTTCAGCTAGCACTAGAGGAGAAACAGAAACAATTAGATTCTGTTAGTACATTAATTACGGAGTTACAGAATTCCATAAAAGATCTGGATGAAAGGCTTAGTGCATCTAAGCAATCTCGTGCCGATGCTGATGAGATAATTCATAGGTAATCTTCATAACTGTTAGATCAATTTCTTTTCCTTAGTACTTTTTGGCAATACAGAGGACTCTCCTCATACTTTTTCATTTTCTCCATTTACTAGTACTTGAGATATCAAATCTTAGAGGGCACATGGATTCCAAAATATGCAAAGCACTCCTGGTTTGGAATGACGGATTTTGATAGGAATTCTAGAGGAATTGCTCTGTTTTCTACAAAATTCTTGTGAAATCTGTGCATTCCAAACAGGCCTATGTCGAATTTTTCATATAGCATGTTTGTTGCTTCAGCGATAAAGGGCCAGCCTTATGAAAAGACATTCAGGCATTTTCGTTAATCGTTAGATATGAAGCCGAATGTTAACACCACTCATTTAGAGTTGAAATGTTTTCAGTCAGAAAGCAAACATATGCGAGCTTGAGGGACAGCTATGCGAGGAGAGGAACTTGAGAATAGAGGAGCGTGATAAGGCTGCAGAAGACTTAAAATCTGCATTGCATAAAGTGCAAGCAGAGGCTCAAGAGGAAATTAAGAGACAGGCCGAGGCTTACCTTAGACAACAACAGGAACAGAAAGAAGTTATTAGCAAGCTTCAGGTTTTACTTTTCTCTTCCAATTCTAGGCAGAGGTCAGGGAGACAAATTCATGTTTGTGACATCCTGTATTGAAATAACCTTTCACTTTTGTTTTCAGGAATCGGAAAAAGAGACTCGTTTGCTCGTGGAAACATTGAGGTCCAAGCTGGTATGCTTCTGTTGCAATTTTTCCTTTGAACTATTTCATTCCTCTACTGTACTACAACCATTTGCCTTATCATGCAGGAAGACTCTCGAGAAAGCCTGGTAACATCTGAGAAAAAAGTAAGAGATCTGGAAGCTCAACTTCAGGATGAGCAGCTTATCTCTGCTAATTATCTAAAGGTATTGCCAAGTTCTGTACATGTTAAGACTTTGTTTAAGTTGCATCCAAGTAAAGTAGTTTATTTGTTGTCCTTCAATTGTGTGTAACATATTCTCTCCCTTCTTTCTTCTTGCAATTGCAGAAATCAGATAATCTGGAAACTGAACTGAGAAAACTCAAGAAAGAAGTTGAAAATGAGAAGGTAGAAAAAATGTTCCAGTTACATGATTGGACTCTTTCTGTTTCTCTTATATTTTCATCACACGAACAAATCATTTGTGCTTTTGCCTCTGGTCGCTCCTTGCTTCTGTTTTCATATAAACAATTGGGTAGCAAACTTCGTTGTATTCCATGCATCATGCATCCTTTCAGGGGTCGTACTCCTTTACTTACAATCTGATAATACATGTGCTTCTGTTAGCAGGCTGCTCGGGAAGAAGCGTGGGCGAAGGTCTCAGCTCTTGAACTTGAAATAGCTGCTACAATTAGAGATCTATCAATTGAGAAACAGAGATATCAAGGAGCTAGAGAAAGAATTATTTTACGGTAAGCATCTTGTTTCAGTTCCATATAGAGGCAGTAAGAATTCAAGTTTGTGGAACTAACGTTATCTGTAATGTAACCCTTTCCTTTCGTTTCCTCTGTTGCTTACTGCAGAGAGACTCAGTTGCGTGCTTTCTATTCAACTACAGAAGAAATCTCTGCTCTATTTACAAAACAGCAGGAACAGCTTAAAGCTATGCAGAGAACTTTGGAGGATGAAGAGAACTATGAGAGCACCTTAATGGGTGTTGATCTCAATAAAGTGCCGCTAGCAACTGTAACTGCTGATGATGCCCATGTAAAGCTAATAGGCTACTCAAAAAATACAATGGAAGCTTCTGGTGCTTCAACAGAGAATACACAGGCAAGTGAACGTAGTTCCAGTGATGAAGATGCCAACATGACCGAGCAGCAGGATGGTGGAACTAGAGTTGAAGAGGGGAGCACTCAAGACCTAGAGTGCACTAGTCCAGAAAGGTCAGCAGAGAGATTCAGGTTTGATTCTCACGGTGATATCGCTGCTACAGCTCGTGAACAGGAGCCAACAGATACTGAGCAAGTTCTTGAGACAGAAAGCCAAGCTGGTAACATTGGCTGCAATGATCATAGTTCCGCTCTTCAAAGATGCAGCTATATGGTAGGAGAGACTATGCAGCTAGAGGATGAAGTGCAGCCACATGAAAACGAGGAATCTGCCTTGATTGCCAAAGATGGAGGGCAGCCACTAGTAAATGAGGAACCCGCCCCAACACTCAAAGATGGCATCGGTCAATGTTCCAAAGAAAAACGTGAGGGTGACTGCTCCGAGAGCAAACCTGAGGACACACAGGTGGGAACTATCGGTACAGCTGATCTGTTGGCCTCAGAAGTTGCTGGTAGCTGGGCAGTGGAAACAGCCCCGTCTGTCAATGGGGAGAATGAATCTCCTAGGAGCTTGGGATATGTGGCTGCTGACCACGCAGGTGGACAGGATGATAATGTCGGAGGAAGTGCAGCAGCTGATGCTTTGGTGAACTCTGATGGCCAAGCAGCTGGCAGCCAGAGTAATATTGATCATGTCATCGCCAAAATAACTGATCATCATCGTGTTCTTAATGCTATGATTGAAATTGTTGATCCTGAATTCAGAAAGCAGCTCTCAAGAAGTGGTGTTGGAAATAACGATTTACTGTCTGATGCCGAGACTGAAGAAGGCAGCGAGGCAAGTGATACAGATGGTGATAGTGTTGAGGCCATGGTTGAAGATTCTGTTGGATAGGCTAAAAAATCGAATTTCCTCGTAAATATTTCAACCTTTTACATTCTGCACCACCCTTTGGGGTATGATCTTGTACCATTCTGTTTCCTTATGTATGCAATTTTTTAGTCATTATGTTTCTAATTTCTCTGTATCCATATTTGTACAACCTGAAATATCTAGTGCTTGCTGTGAGTGTTTAGACATTGCTATGACCGTCCTTTTCCGTATTGATAAAGATCAGGGCAATTGTTCTCTTTTCAATTGAGCAGCTATATGTGATTAGAAGGCTCATGGGAAAAAATTAAAGAAAATGTAATTACTGAGAACTGGAAATGCACTGGATAAACTAGAAATAAAAGTGAAATGTCAAGCGCCACTTTGTTTTGGTGATTTTTAGATTGATAAATATAAGCGTATCCTCACGTGACCAAGCTAACACAAAATACTCCACAAACAAATGCTAGTACAAAGGAATATTTATCGGCTACAACTTCATCAGTTTGGTAACACGAACAACAGCTGTGTCATCCAAGGAATCAATAAACATAAAAAAAAGTACAAGCAGGTTCATCACCTGAAAAAAATACAAGGTGATTATTAACGATATTAAAACAAATGAGTTAGGAAATCATATCAATTCAGCTCATCTAAACCATTTTATCTTTCCATGAACTAGTCCAAATGTCTCTGATTCTTTTGATTCATGGTTATTCGCTGCGCCGTTCTGCTCTGTTGCAGTTGATAGAAAGGTATCGGTGTAGCCTGCTGCTGCAGTTGAAGCATCTGATTCTGAGCGTTGAGTTGGATCTGTTGAGCTAGACTGTTGGACGAGCAAGAGTCGCCGAGCTCCGCGGTCGTGATTTTCAGGCGTTGGACTTCGGTTGTCAGTGCCTCGTTCAGTGCTGCTCAACATGAGAAGGAAAAAAGATGACGGCTAAAACCATGAATTACTAGCATGTAAGCACCTCCCAAACTCGGTTGATGGCATACTTTTCTTAAAACAATCGTTGATGCTTTTATGTATATTGACATGCATAATGCATTGTACTGGTGCATTTTCTTTACAGGAACTGGTTAATTTAGAACAGAAATATAGTAACCACATTCACAAATGTACTATGGATGAATTCAGGTTGTGTTATAAAGGCCGGGCAGTGGACACCCTGGATTCGTAGGACGACGGTCGCCCTGTGAGACACAAAGAAATGGGGAGTCGAACTAAGCTATCACATGGCATCCGAGGAGAAACATTTGATGCTATGAAGACCTGATAACGAGGGTGACACCGATGTCTGTCGAAGTCACCGCAGACTTTGATTACTCCAAAACATTCTACTACTAAACTGCATATGCCTACACGCTAGCAACTAACATCATCAGAAGCAATATTTTTATCTGAAGAGAGAACAGAAAAAACATTAGCAAATCTTCGTGCTCGGACGATTGGTCAAGCACATCTTTGCTGCTAGTCCATGCTAACGACTAACGGCATTGGGCGAGCGATATATAAAAATGCTAACCACCAACTACCAGGCCGGCTACCTCCAAATGTCAAGACGAGCTTATTGTCAAGAATTCGGAGCCGTGAGCACACGCGCTCGCACTAGGACCGACAAACAAACATGGCAACGACAAGAACTGCAATAGGATAAGGAATTTTTTTTACTATTCTAACCCCTTAGTGGGTCCTTTTGCAAGTCTAGCCTCTTGCGTGGTTATTTTACGTTTCTGATTTCCTTTGGAACGCGGATTCTTCAACGGCCGACGCGTGGCCATTTCAGCGGCCATGGAGTGCAGAACGCTTATGTGGACATCGAGACTATAGGAGATGTTTACAGTACTCTTACGAGTGTAACTTACGACCATAACTCCTTGACTACTGTACTTCGATCACGGTGACTCAACCACGGTGCCTCGACCATTACTTCGAGCACTCGAACACACGACTACACAACCTCGGTGCTCATGTAAGCGTTCTACACTCCACGACCATTGAAATGGCCACACGCCGGACACCGAAGAATCCACGCTCCGGAGAAATCCAGAAATGGAAAATAACCACGTAAGAGGTTAGACCTTGGAAAGAAACGCCACCAGAGGCCAAAAAAGTAAAAACTCCTAGGATAAGGACTATCTAAGTGCCGCCAAGCACATCTGACATTGACGAGAACACAAGACGAAAGCAGGTGGTGAGGTCAAGGGACGCACCGTCGCGCAGCTGCGCCTGCTGCTCCATGGCCTGCAGCCGGAACTTGAGCTCGTTGTTCTGCGCCGCAAGCCCCGCCGAGTCGCGCTGCGAAACGAAGAGCACAATTGAGTTTGAATCAGCGCGAACTGTGTGAATTTCACAGAAATGATACGAGACTATACCTGCAGGAGCGTGAGCTGCGCGGAGAGCGTGGTGGCCTCCGTCTGCAGGATCTGCACCTTCTGCTCCAGCTCCACGATGTACCGCATCTTCCGCTCCTTAGACCGCGCCGCCGATTGCCTATTCGCCAGCACCCTACGATCAGGCCAAGAACGCAGCTCAATTAGTAGAACATTGTACCCGCTAATCATTTGCAAGTAAGAACAACTTCTGTGGCGATCGAGAGCTCAATTGAGTTGAATGAATGGCGATTGATTACCTCTTGACGCGCTTGGGGTCGGCGAGCGCCATCTCGGCCAGCTTCTCGTCGGCCACGATCTTCTTCATCTCGGCGGGGGTGAACTCGCCGCTGCCGAACTCCAGGCTGAACCTGTTCGGCCCCGGGCCGCCGCCGTTCGCCGCCACCGCAGCACCGGCCGCGAAGTTCAGCTTCCCCAGGAGGCTGTCCATGGACAGGCTCCTGGCATGCCGGGACAGCGGCGCGGCTGCCGGCTCCCCGGCGGCCTGCCTCTTGACGCCCTCCCTCCTCTCGGCGCCGTCGGCCCAGAGGTGGATCCCGCCGCGGCTGTCGGCGGCGCACTCCTCCGACTCGTTCTCGCTACTGTCGGCGCCGTTGGTCTTGATGCTGCTCCCGCGGCTGTCCCCGTCGTCGTGGCGGTCGTCCGATGAGTTGAGCTCGTCCAGCCCCTCCAGGTTGAGGTACGCGTTGAACAGGTCATCGCCGCCGTCCCCGTCGCCGGCCTCCACCTTGGGCTGCGGGAGCTGGTGTCCGCCCAGGCCGGACGGCGGGAAGTACCCAAACGGGACATCGCTCCGGGAGCGGTGGTGCGCCTTGCGCGGCGGCAGCCCGCAGCCCGCCGCCGAGTCCTCCATGCACGCGTCGCACGCCGCGCGCTGGCCGCCGAACGCCTGGGGCGGCGTGGGTGGCAGCCCCGCGGCCCTCCGCTTGGCCGCCACGTTCGGCTCGACTACGAAGGTCGTGGCCATCGGCAGTGACATCCCCGGCTGCACCTGCACGTGGTGGTGCTGCATCAGCGCGGCCGCGCGGGCGTCCCCAACGCCGTTCATGCTTCTCCTCCCGCGCGCTTGCTTCACGAAACGCGAGATCCCGAGGCTGCGTCGGTGTGCAACTCAACTCTGCTGCGTACGGACGCGGTGCAAACGCGCAGCGCTGCCTGCGAATGAATCGAATGGGTCGCCCAGTCCTCCCCTTGGTGTGCTCACGCCGCCACCTTTGCCTGTGCCGATTTACAGGCTAGCATGCTAAAAATTTATTTTATTTAGCCCATTATATTACCTTAATTTCAAAATTAATCATAAACAATACAAAATTATAAATTTAATCTCCCTACCAAATGTGAAAGAATCAACGGCTGATGCATAACTCCTATTTATTACCCACAAAGGTTACGCACCAACCAGGAAGGTCCCATGCTCCTATTCCGCGGCAACAACACGCCATGGTAATTTCTTGGTGTGCTTGCCCGAGGGTCGCTACACACCGCCACCTATGCCTGTACCAATTTACAGTCTAGCATGCATGGAATTTTTTATTTAGCCCCATTATGTCACCTTAATTTCAAAATTAATCCTATACAATGCAAAATTATAAATCTATTCTCCTTATCAAATACGAAAGAATCAGCGACCGACACATATCTCCTACCCATTATCCACAAAGGTTTCGCACCAACCAGGGAGGTCCCGCACTCCCATTCCGCGGCAACACCATGCCGTAGTAATTTGTTGGTGTGCTCATCTGGGGTTTGCTTCATGCTGCCACCTTAGCCTATACCTATTTACAGGTTAGCATGCGAGGAATTTTTTTTATTTGGCTCCATTATACCACCTTAATTTTTTTTATTTCGCCGTGTATCGACCTCGTGCGTGAGCTCTGCTTCAACTGTCCGTACAATCTCTCCCTCCACTGATTCACTGCATTCTGAGTTTTTTCCTTGCGCAATCTGTCTCTTCCATGGGAAAGGGAATGGCCAGCTGGAGCCTAATCACCTTCCTACCTATGGAAGAAAATACGACCGTCTAAGGGCGTCCGCAATGGTAATAACTAGTACTAGCTATATAGTCAGTTGACGTGGAGGTGAGAGACAAAAGCAAAGACTATTTTATACTATTGAACCCACATGCTCCTCTCTCATGTTTTTGGACTACGTGAAATAGATCAGCTATTTGCTCGTCGCTAGTGACTACTCTCTCTCCTACTTTTTCCTTGCCACATCAGATCTAGCTAACTAAATAGCCAGCTGTTGGAGACGCTCTAAGCGGTGCAGTGTGGACTGTACGGCAGAGGATATGAACCTATGCTGCTTGCATGTTTTTACACGATTGCCAAACCAGTTACGCATATCACTGGCTGCCCAGAGGGGTTGCGTATTTACTAGCTGGCATCAGCTTTCTACGAGAAAAAAAAGTATTAATTGGAATACGTGCCGGTATGTTCCTCTAATTTTCCAGTAGTTTTATTAATTCAAGCGCAACGAAATTAACAATTTTCCACTAGCTAGTTAAATTTATGGAGTACGCGCCATCATTGATGGTGTATATTGTTTGTGCCAGCAAGCTAGAGTGTGTATTTATCTGCATGTGGACAGTTGGATCGAGCTTCCTATACTTGACTTGGAGAGGGGGGGAGAAGATTGAAAATGTTTGAATTAATTTCCTTGCACAGTAATTTCCTTGCATGTGGACCATCGTCGCCTCAACGACCGCCACCTCACAACACCTGTCCACCGCCTCCCTAGCCTCCTTCCGGGGGCACTAGTGAATCTAAACTCTAAACAGGTAAATCATAACCCTAATCCACCGCCCGCTGCCACCACCATTGTCAGGCGGTGGAGAGGAGGAAGATGGCCTCGCCTGAGCACAAATCTCCACACTAATTTGAAGGTGAGAAAATCGACTACACTTTTGTAAAATTTTAGGTGTGTATGAAATAGCAAATCCTTTTTTTTTTGTCTGGTTAGTTTCTTGGTGGACAAGTATAGATCAACTTACTGAGTTGTACATGCACATGTATTTGCAGTTGGTGATGCCGGCTGGTGCATGGTGCATTTCAGTGACATATCACGTGCCGTACCATATATGTTAGACTAGTAGCCCCGTTCAATTCGGCTTAACATTCACTCTAGTATAATTTTAATCAACAAACTAACGGTCAAAAACCACCGGCCCAAGCCGGATTGAACGGTCGCAAGCCACGCACGCATAGATCTGCAGCAGCTTAGTACTACGTCGCTACCTTTGTCAAGCCAGAGATCGAATATATCGCGCAGGCTGGCTGCCACATGGCTGCAGAAAAGCTGGCTCCCCTCCAAAGCAGCAGCAGCAGCAGCAGCTGATGGAAGGCAAGCAGAAGCAGGTCGGTGGGAGATTTCGCGGCTTTTCTACTTCCAAAAGCGGCTTTGGGAGAGAAAGAGAAACCGTGTGGAGCCCACGCAGCCATGCATTCAGTGGGCCCGATTTGACGCATAGACAAAACAAAGCGCCACCCATGCACCGCATGATCTCCCTTTCCTGGCAGCATCGTGTCGAGATCGAGTGATCCCGGCCGTCCGCTGCCACGACGCGCGCGTAGCTCGTGACCGTCTCGCCGTGGGGGTCGCGGGTGATGGGCGGAGGTGGCGGTGGTTGCGCCGATCACATCGCCCGCTTTTGTGCGGCGTGCCGTGCCGTCCCGCGCGCGTCGAGTCGATCAGCGCGAGCTGTCCGGGTTCGATTCGATCGCCTTTGGCCATGTTGAAAAGTGCCGTGCATTTTGGCCCTTTGCCGTGCCTTTTGACTGGAACAGTCCCGTATTGGTTGATAGCTTTTTTTAAAAAAAACTTTTTAATTAAATAAAAAATAGGAAAAAACACCGTCAAATTTTTATAGATAATGTAAAGAAAAAACACATTGAAAAGCCAACATGTTCCGAATGACTTGTGACTTCAGAAGCTAGAAACCGAAAATTGTTTGCCACGAAATTCACATGCTAAATAACAAATATTTGTGAATCAATTAACCAATATCCCGTGACTAATGTAGTGCAAGCACAACAAATAAATACTAGTTGTTGCTTTGAACAGTAAAAACAGGGGAGCGAATACGACATCAAAGCATATAGTTCTATCAACCCACATAATAGCAAGTTGTTTTCCCCATATTAAATCATGGACAAACCATGAATTGGTTGCAGAACTACATAGTGATTTGATCAGGATGTGTTTTGCTCTATTCATATAATATATGCTCCCACATGTAGAAATTAACCATTAACGAGAGGGGTTAGCGTTTTGCTTCGTGAGGGATTTAGGCTTTTGGGGATGGGGCCACCTAGTGGCGCGATTTCTACCGAGATGAAGGGAAGGCAGAGGCAGATTGACGAATCAACCAGGGTAGTGGATGGCATTACAGGTAATTATCTCTAAAAATTTTAATTTCCTTTTAAGTCGTTGTTTGAATTTTCAAACCTTTTCTATTTTGGCAATCTTCTTTAAAAACCTGCTTTCCTCTTTTAGCCATCCACCTCCCCTCCCCGTTCACATCTCTGGCCAAACCACCTCTCTGGTCCCCTCTCCACGCGTCCAGCCATCGTCGCTTGAAATTGCGGCCGTGCCTCCCCTTTCTGTTCACATCTGCCCTGCCTTGAGCTGACCGTGGCCCACCAGCCAGTTGCCAACCCTCTGCCCTCTTCCTCACTTGGCGTGCTCGGTTGACCGGCGCTCGCTCTCGCCGCAGCACACCGCCTCTCCCGCTCGATGCGCGCACCCTGTTGTACCAGTTGCTATCGTCACCCGCCCTCTCGCTCCTATCATACGCGCCTATCTTTTCCTCATTTTTTCGACCTCTCACCCTCTTCCTCTCAAAGACACTTCTTTCAGCTATTACTATTTATGTTCAGCTAAAAATTATTAGAAAAAGGCAATACAAACGTCCCTTTAGGCTTGTTCAGCTATAATTAACTACTTGTAGTTCATTTTCAAAACAATAAACTCCGTATGTTGGTATGTAGCGCAGGGTGCAGACAATCAATCGATGGCTGTTTACTGAATTACTGGTACCTTTATAGTATCTCCAGTTTTGTTCGTTCAGAATCACCTACTTCACGCTCTTTTTTAAAATAGAAAGAAAGAAAGAATGAATGATTAACTTTATAGCAAGCGAGGCCTCGCCTCTCGGCCCAGGAGGAAGACAAACCAACACTGTATTTGGGCGGATTAAAAGCCCAATTAGATAGCCCAGTCGAGAGTTCCGCACCGCTGTTCTTCCCAAGAGGAAAGGCATTTCCAGGTCCATCATTCTAATCTCTCTCCTCTACCACTGTCCTGTCATTGCACTTTACACATGCATCATATCCATTTTTTTTAAAAAAAAAACAGTGAACTACTGAAGAGTGAAGACTATCCCTTGAAGAAAAATACTAGAATAGGGGGAGAGAGCAGAGTAAAAGGCGGCATACGTCAATGCAGAATAATTCACCTGGAATAATTACCGGATAGAAGAGTCAGAGACACGAAAGGTAGCAATAAGGGGAGTGGCGATCCATCGATCGATCGCAACTTGCAAGAGCACCCCGGAGTGGGCGGCAATGGATGCCGCTTTTAACAGATCGAACTTTTCACCACAACCATTGGTGCTTGTGTGAATGGAGGTCATAGATACGCGAAACTAGAAAGGTAAAAAACAGTCCGTTTATACAACATTTAACTATTTTTAGAGAGATAAAATTAATTAAATTTTAGAATTATTGGATGACGATCTAACGCTTCAGATTTACCCTAAATCTTATAAAATATCCTAACTCTCCTCTTCCCTAGCCCAACCCCGCCGCCTCCCTCCGCCTCGCTGGTGTCGCCTCCAACGTCGGCGAGCCCCGTCGCATACCACCTTCTCCTGCCCATTCTCCTCTCCCCACCCCGTCCTCCCTTCCTCAATCTTACTCCTCCGTCGCTATCATCTTCCTTGTCACGCCACTAGCCTCCAGCGCCCCTGCCCCGTCGTTCTTTCCCATCTTCAGCGGGTACCGCCGCCGCCATCCATCGCCTCCTAATTGTTGAAAATATAAGCACATGTAGGTTCAATTTATTCCATAAATAAATCATGACACCATGCACGCAAAATAACAGAACCATCACAGGCATAAAAGATCTAGATATGTAAACCAGAAAGCTGTACATGAACAGATCTAATACGGAGAACATGACTATTACGCATCGATGATTACGCTTCGATCGGTTTCTTGCGATGTAGACGCCGCAGTAACGGTGAGGATGACACGAAGTCGATGACGATTCGCCGGCCGAACGACGAGGAAGACGAGCGAGCTACTATGGCGGCGATACGCAGCGCTTCCCAAAACCTTATTCGCCTCTCCGTGCGCAGACTTCAAGGCGGCGGTTCGAGACCGCTCTCCGAACGGCGGTGCACGCGGCGGACGGGACGAGTAGACTACGTGGGACGGCGCAGCACAAAGGATGGAGGAGGCAAAACCTAGATTGATTTTCGCATTTCTTTGTATGGAGGCGGCGACTCGTATTTATAGAAAACCGGGACGCGTGATCAAGACGTCGCACGTTCTCCATATCTCGTGAATCAAACGGATTAGTCGCAGAATCGATCCGGATTCACCACCACTCAAAACACCAAAATAAAACCGCAAAGGAAGCCGCGTGCGCAAGCACTGAGCCGATTTTGGCGGACCATTCACGCAGTGCCGTGCGCTCGCGCCCGCCCCGCCCGCTTTGCCGGCCCCGCCGGCGGCGAGGCGAGCGAGCGAGCGCGCGTGTTATCCTCTAGTTCTCTCCCACACATGCCTCAAGTGGCTAGGAGTGCACCATCCCTTTTAAGGTGGTCTTCCTCTCCTAGAACTAGCAATATGGTACTAAAGGTCACATGCATGCCTCCTTTGCATGAGTGGGCCTTTGAGATTTAATAGGAATTATTCTTACTATATGGGCTTGGCCCACATAATCCAACAATCCCCCACCAGATCTCAAAGTCCCACAGAGATTTGCCTGAATTCCAATGTACTGTTTATATATCAGTATTTCGATGGAGACCGATTAAGGTTGAACATCCACCTAGAACTCCAAGCTACACTTACTCACAACTTGAACAATGGACTATGCCTTGAATTGCAAGTTTGGTGCAAGCAAGGTTCACTTAAAGACTTAACTGATACTAGGCCGCCAGTAGGCTACCCCTCGGTTGGAGCGTATAAGTCAAACTCCTTGGTCTCTTCATGAACTTAGTAGGAGATTACCCAAGATCTCCATAGACTGCGACTAACAGTCGGGCTCATATAGGTGTGTTCTTTCAAGAACGTTCTGCAGGATAACGTCTTCGCTTTTGAAAGCCAATGGAACACATTAAGGCCTTAACCAATCTGCCTTGCAGTTTCTGAGAGTATTGCATCTTCACATAGAGAGGGTTAAAATTACTCTCCTCCAGTTAACTAATGGCTTGTTTTTCCCAGATCCTAATTCACGGGATCTCTGATCACATAGGTTGGGTTACTACCATAGATAACTCACATGGGTCTCATACCCATCTCCTTCGATGCACTATCTATCACATTCCGTGATAGTCCCTTTGTAAAGGGATCGCGAGTTTTATCTGCTTGGATGTAATCCAAGGTTATAACTCGGAGTTTCTCAATTTCTGATGACTTCAATCGTCTCTTGACATGCCTAGATGATTTCATATTATCCTTAGAACTGTTCACTTTAGCGATAACGGTTTGATTATCACATTCATAAGGATAGCGGCACCGCTTTTCTATCGTAGGTAGATCCATTAATAGATCACGAGCCATTCGCCTCAACGAGCAGCGGTGTCAGTGCCGCAAGCTTTGCTTCCATGGTTGACCTCGTCAAAATGGTCTGCTTGCAAGACCTCCATGAAACAAAGACCACCACCAATAGTGAAAACATATCCACTAGTGGCTTTGATCTCATCAAGATCGAGATCCATTGGAATCACTATAACCCTCCAAAGACCGACGGTACCCGGTATAGTGAAGTCCAAAGTTTGAGGTACCTTCAGATAGCGCAACACTCGCTCAAGCGCCTTCCGATGATCATCTCCGGGTTAGATGTAAACCGCTTAACTTGCTCACAAGCAAAGGAGATGTCCGGCCTTATTGCACTAGCTAGGTACATAAGTGAGCCAATTATCGAGAATATTCCAGGTGATTCCTAGCAATTTTCTTATTCTTACGAAGTAACACGCTAGGATCATAAGATGTTGGAGAAGCCTTGTCGTCGTAAAAGCCAAAACGGCTCAAGACCTTTTCCACATAATGAGATTGCAAAAGTGTAATCCCATCCTCACCTCTAACCAATTTAATGTTTAGAATAACATCACCACTCCCGGATCTTTCATATCAAAATTTTGAGACAAGAATGATTTGACCTCATTTATCACATTGATGTTTGTCCCAAAAATCAGGATGTCATCCACATACAAGCATAGAATAACTCCTCACCCCCACCATAGCGATAGTATACACATTTATCGCCTCATTGACACAAAGCTGCAGATGTCGGTGTTCTATCGAACTTCTCATGCCACCGCTAGGGGCTTGTTTCGACCATACAAAGATTTCAACAGTTTTAACACCTTGCCTTTTGACCTTCTACTACAAATCCATCAGTCGTTCCATGTAAATTTCCTCATCCAGCTCTCCGTTAAGAAAAGCTATCTTAACGTCCATTTGATGAACGAGAAGACCATGTGAGGCAGCCAAAGCAAGTAGTACTCGAATTGTGATCGGTCTAGCAACAGTGAGTAAGTGTCAAAGAAATCTTCGCCTTATTTCGAGTATAGCCCTTCGCAACAAGTCGAGCCTTGTACTTTTCAATAGTACCATCGGGCCTAAGCTTCTTTTGAACACCCACTTGCACCCTACTGTGTTTGCACCCATAAGGTCTATCTGTCGGTTCCCGTGTTCCATTAGCGATAATGGAATCCATTTCACTACTGATGACCTCCTTCCAAGAGTGCATCGGAGATGCATACGCTTCGAAATAGACTTGGGAGTGTCGCCCACAAGGTACACAAGTGAAATCATCACCAAAGGATTTGGATATCCTTTGTCTCTTGCTCCTTCTAGAAGCTCCACTGTCATCCTCCTCATTGACAAGTTCATGTGTATGTTCAAAAGGTTGGTGGTGTGATTGAACCTGAAATTATTTCGAAGGTTGACTAGTAGTGTTATGTGTATCCTTCATTGGAAAAATATTCTCAAAGAATGTTGCATCTCGAGACTCCATAATTGTACCAACATGCATGTCGGTACCTCAGTTTTAACTATCAAAAATCTATAGGCAATGCTATGATTAGCATATCCCGTAAAGACACATCCACGCTTTAGGTCCAAGCTTGTGTTTCTTAGTTATTGGCACATTAACTTCGCCAAGCACCCCATGTACGCAAGTAAGAAAGTGATGGTTTTCTCCCAATCCATACCTCGTATGGTGTTTTGTCCTTATTTATGTTAGGAACTCTATTTAATACATGATTAGACGTTAGCAAAGCCTCCCCACCATGCCTTAGGTAAGCCCGCAGTTGTCTAACATGGCATTCACCAAGTCGACCAACGTGTGATTTTTCCTTTCGGCAATCCCATTTGACTCGGGAGAATAAGGAGGCGTCCTCTCATGTATAATGCCATGTTCCTCACAAAATAAGTCAAATTCGCTTGAGAAATACTCTCCACTACGATCGACCTAAGTCTTTTATCTTTCTATTTAAGCGGTTTTCAACTTCGCCTTATAGATTTTAAAATAGTCTAAAGCCTCATCTTTCGTTTTCAATAAATACACATAATGTAACCTAGTTGCATCATCAATCAATGTCATGAAATATCGTTTTCCACCCTTCGTCAACACGCCATTCATCTCGTAAAGATCTGAATGCAGGAGTTCTAGTGGTGCCAAGTTTCTCTCCTCTGACCTTGTGAGGCTTACGAGGTTGCTTTGATTGCACACGGCTATGGCATTTAGAACCTTTGGTGATGGAAACGTTTGGAATTAAATTCATCTTGGAAAGCCGAGACATCAAACCAAAATTAATATGACATAGACGTGAGTGCCAAACATTAGCCTCATCATCCACACTACCACAAATATGGTTCACGGTCTTATTGCAGAAATCGAAAGGAAAACGGAACAAGCCTCCACACTCATAGCCTTTACCAATAAAATATCCATGTTTAGACACGACTACTTTATTAGACTCAAATACCAACTTAAGCCCGTCTCTACATAAACGGGAGCCACTAACGAGATTCTTGTCTATAGAAAGGACATGCTGCACGTTCTTCACCGACGATCTTTCCGAAGTAAACTTCGGATCTACCGTGCCAACACCATGAACAGAGCATGTGACCCATTCCCCATTAGGACGGAGGAATCTCAAAGCACTGATAAGAATAAAACAACGAAATATCGGCACACACATGTACATTAGCTCTGTATCAATCCACCAATTGGTAGATTGACTAACCGAAAGAACAAGAGGTAAATTACCATACCAGTCCCATCTCGGCCTTGCCAATGGTCACGTTGGATGACTTAGAAGTCTGTCCCTCTGATGCCTTCTTTCCTTTGCGTTGTGGGCACTTCTTGGCCATGTGACCAGCTCACCGCACACAAAGCAAGTTCTATCATCCTGATTGTTGTTGTTCTTCTTCTTCTTAAAGTTTGTTGTCTGTTGGGCTTTGACAAATTTCCCTTTGTTCTTGCTTGAGGGTTTCTGTACCACATTGGCACTAGACTGCCCTCCATCACCCTTAGACACAACATCCTTTTCCCGAGCTTTCTCCTCAATTTCAAGAAACCCAATCAGATTCTCAACAGAGTACTCTTGTCTCTTGTGTTTGAGTGCTGTTCCGAAATTCCTCCATGAAGAAGGTAATTTCGCAATAATACATCCAGCCACAAACTTGTCGGGTAAGGCACACTTCAGAGTTCGAGTTCCTTGGCAATGGCTCGTATCTCATGAGCCCGATCTACTACAGAACGGTTATCAACCATCTTGTAGTCATGAAATTGCTCCATGACATACATGTCATTGCTGGCATCAGTAGCACCGTATTTGGAATTCAGTGCATCCCACAATTCCTTCGCGTCTGTCATGTGCATATACACCTCGCACAGACGGTCAGCAAGAACACTAAGAATGCATCCAACAAAGAGAGTGGTGGCGGTCTCGAATTCTTTCGCTTTCAGCATCAAGAACACCTTCAGCTTGCCATTACTAACCCGAATACATTCATAGCGGTAAGCCACGAGTGACCTTGATCCGCCATCTCTTAAAGTGCACACGGAGAACTTATCCAGCCTCGGTGCATCGGCAAATCCAGCCATAGTAAAACCACGGTGCCTACAATAAGGTTTTTGGATTGTTGAAAATATAAGCACATGCGAGTTCAATTTATTCCATAAATAAATCATGACACCATGCACGCAAAATAATGAACCATCACGGGCATAAAAGATCTAGACATGTAAACCAGAAATCGTACATGAACAGATCTAATACGGAGAACATGACCGCATGCATCGATGATTCTCGTTCGATCGGTTTGCCGATGTAGACGCCGCAGCACGGTGAGGATGACACAAAGTCGATGACGATTCGCCGGCCGAACGACGAGGAAGACGAGCGAGCTAGCGAGCGGCGATGCTGAGCGCTTCCAAAAACCTTATTCGCCATCTCCGTGCAGGACTTGGCGGCGGTTGCCCGAGATCTGCTCTCCGAACGGCGGTGCACGCCGCGGACGGGACGGAGTAGACTACGTGGGACGGCGCAGCACAAAGGATGGAGGAGGCAAACCCTAGATTGATTTTCGATCGCCGTATGGAGGCGGCGACTCGATTTATAGAAAACCGGGACGCGTGATCAAGACGTCGCACGTTCTCCATATCTCGAATCAAACGGATTAGTCGCGCGAACCGATCCGGATTCACCGCCACTCAAAACAGCAAAATAAAACCGCAAAGGAAGCGCGCGCGCAAGCACTGAGCCGATTTTGGCGGACCATTCACGCAGTGCCGTGCGCCGCGCGCGCCCCGCGCCCGGCGAGGCGAGGCGAGCGAGCGAGCGCGTGTTATCCTCTAGTTCTCTCCCACACATGCCTCAAGTGGCTAGGAGTACACCATCCCTTTTAAGATGGTCTTCCTCTCCTAGAACTAGCAATATGGTACTAAAGGTCACATGCATGCCTCCTTTGCATGAGTGAGTCTTTGAGATTTAATATGAATTATTCTTATTATATGGGCTTGGCCCACATAATCCAACACTAATAGCCAGTCCGGTCCTCGCCCCACCGTTGAACCTGCCAAACCGCCCTCCTCCTCAGCTACGGCCGAGGCGGCACCACCGCCGCCTCGCTGCTCCACCACCTCCGCCTCTCGCTGCCAGTCCGCTCTCGCCCCGGTCTCTCTCTCTAAGGTCAAAGGGGCTCGGGTGAACTCTAACCTTAATGATGAATATGAACCCTAATCCTATGGGGTGGCGACACGCGAAGACGACGGCATCGTCGGAGAGTAGGAAGATGTTGGTGGTGAAAACGGCGTAAGAATCTTCACGAAGATTAGAAGGTTAGAAATTCACACGATTTTTCTCCAAAGAAAAGTCAAATGCTGTATATCACTTCCCGAACAAATGTGTAACTGTGCAAGAAAAGATTGCTCGCATGAGTTGAAAACTAGGCAGCAAGTGTGATTGCGAGCTAGGGCCAAATCATATCGGCCGGCCGGCCACCCTCCGTGCTCTCCATCACCGCCGATCCATCCACTGCACGGAAATGATGTAGCACGCACGTTTCCGACGCGGAGGAGCATCGATCGGAAAAGCGCTCGTGTGCGTGCGTGCCATGGCCACCCTGAATTCGGCAGGGCTAGATCCCAAGATCAAAGGCACCGGCCGGCCACCCACTTCACGCAGAGCAGCAGAAGCATGGAATGGCGGTCTCAATGATCACAAGTAGAGGGCAGCGATCTTGTGATATATATCCTACGGGTAAATTACCACTAATCGTGCATAAATATGTTTTTAATTGCTGTTCTCGAACGTCTCCTATATGTTAGTGAGCTTGCAGTAGTACTAATGTACAAGCTGGATGATCCACCTGTCTGTCCACCACTAGGCCAGATCAGAGAGGATCTTGTACTTATGAGCTAGCTGCTACCGCTGTGAACTTTTCTGTGCGTATCATTTCGTTTCTTTGCTCGTCGTCATGAGAGACGATCGATTTGATATACATAGGTAGCGCGATCATTCCGTTGGTTATTAGTCCACGAACCGAGGGGCTGCCATTGCCGACATGATTCCGTTCCAGAAATTAACAACAAGGTAGATTGCATACATATAGGCCATCGAGAAGCTGTCGATCGTTGCGCGCCGATTGATCAAGCAGTTCTTATTCTGAATGTGTAACAGTCATGCGCGCATTTGGTTGCTTCAATCGATCTGATGAGCACGCACGCGTGCATTGTCCAAGCTAGCAATGGCCGCTTCGTAATCGAGGATTCACTTTTCGCGTATTCGTTGCCATGCTTAGAGCTAGCTTTCGAGGCAACCATGGCGCTCCTTACCCTGGAATGGAATGGAAGCGAGCAAAGATTGCAGCGAAGGATCGACACGCCATGCATGCAGAGACAGCGTGTGCATGGAAGAGAAAGAAGAATGAAGGAAAGAGAGAGAGAGTAAGAGAAACAAGCTTGATGCTCACATCACATGCATCAAAAGTGGAAAGAGTGTGCCACAAGTATCTGCCTCGCTATCTATATATCTCAAGTTTAGAAGTAGACGTAGAATTTTTTTCTCTCTTTTTTTGTTAATATTAGTATAGAATAAATTTGAATTTAAAATTTTATATATAGATAGAGCAAGTTTAGAAGTAGATGTATAATTTTTTTCAGAATTTTTTGAGACTTTTTTTAGTTAAAATGTATCATAATTATGCTATAAACTCAAGTACATAGCATATGTTCCCATCTATCTATCCTATGTCACCTACCTTTTTTGAACTTTTTCGGCAGCCAACGTGTTGTGCCGTCCCTTTCCCTGTACCGACCTCCATGGCTGCCTCCATCGATCGATCCACGTACTAGGATCACAATCAATAGTACTAGTTTCTAACAACCTATCTAGAAGTAGTATATATCTTCCCTTGGTGGCTTGTTGATCCCTTGAAGTTCACCTCTCCACTAGCTTAATTTACAGGAGAGAGAAGGCCTTTTCGTTCATGTCATCACTTTGTATATTAACAGCGTGCCGCCAAATTAAATCACTTGTGCCGCCAATAACTATATATGCATGCACATACGAAAAAAATCTAGCTCCCTTTCTTGGTCGGTTGCAGCTATGGCCGGAGTAGCATTTTGAGCACGTTACACAGTTAAAAAAAAGGAGCCTTTTTCTTTAACGAGAGGGAGAGACTAGAGAGCGAGCATAGTACTAGTACACAACAGTGCTATGTCATAGTAGCTAGGCTTTACTCTCTTGAGGGTCATGCATGCTAAGCCTTTTTGCCGCTTACGCCAAGGATCTCACACATGTACGCTTTCTTTCTTCACCAAACGGAAAGGAAGAGCGTGCGCGCCTTGCATGCATAACCTGTCAGTTTTCGGGAGAAAGAGACGACGGGCCGGCCTAGACAGGCTCGAAACCTGCAGCTAGCTCGAGTCGCGCTGATGACCACCCAGTAATCGTCCGTCCAGATATCTCGCATGGATGGGCGCCGATTAACTAGGCAACTTAACCTTCGTGACATAGGAGCGGCCGCCGAGACGGATAGGGGCGGACGAGCGCGGTCGTGGTGGCGGGGCCTACGTCCGCCGTGTCGGCGCACACCGATAGCGGTTTAGCCTCCGTTCCAAATAGCAATCACTTCTGTTTATTCCAAAGGATTTTGTTAAATATTATTCAGATATTTTCTTTCTAACTATCATTTAGATTTAGGATTATTGGATTAGATATACAATGGTTATGAATTCTTCACCCTCTTCCTTGAAAAAATCTCCCCCCTTCAAAAATAAGGGGCCTCTTGATCTCTAATTTAAGGGTTACAAATTTGAATGATAGATAAGAAGAAAACATCTGGGTGATACCTAGACACTCCCTGTTCCAAAAGCCAAAGGTTATTTAAAACCGTTATCTTTTTAACACGGTTTTTCTCTCTTTTTAGTTTTCTTCGTATTATTTGTGAAGATATAATAATATTTTTTAATTTAATAATATAGAAAAATTAATAGATACTGTAGTGTTGTTTTAAGCAAAAGTCAAAAATCACGGCGCTTTACAACAAAGTATCTAGATATCATCAGGATGTTTTCATCCTAACTATCATCCAAATTTGTGACCCTTAGATTAGAGATCAAGTGGTCCCTTATTTTTGAGGAGGGATTTTTTTCAAGAGGGACGGGATAGAATTCAATGTGGAGGGGAGAGAATTCATGGTCATTGGATCTCTAATCCAACAGTTTTAAATTTAGATGATAATTAAAAATAAAATATCCGGACAACAAATGCCTAATCTTGCAGCGAGGCGCGGGGGTAGCTAGCTCATGATTGGGCGGGCGGATGGGCTGGCCGGATCATTGGGTCTTTCGGACCGGCCGATGGTAGCGCGCGGGCGAGCGAGGCATGCATTGCATGGGCGACGAGCCGTCCCCATCCGCATCGCACCGCCTCACTTTGCTCGAGACTACAACACTACAGTATACTAGTGTTCACTCTCGTGCTAGTTCCCTCATTTCTGACCCGCATCATGTAGTTCCCTGCAGCGTCTCGCCATATGCACTTGCATATGCATGTCTGGATATACAGTTCTATGACTTCCAAGTTTGGATCTTGCCAGAGTGCTAAATTTGACTCAGGGGTGATCGTTCTGTCTTTTGTAAAAAAAATAAATAAAGGGACAGTAGCTAACATCTGACAGATCGGTAATCTTTAAAGTGGTTATTAGGTAACTAATGATGGAAAGCGAAGAAGTGAAGCCATTTTGATAGCGATCGATGGTTAGCCTGTCTCTACGGGGACTGCAGGATATTTAGATCAGTCGCCAGTTAAGTAAAAACAAAGGTAACATTTCAGAGATACGCACGCTGCCGACCAACCAATGAAAGTAAAAACATACACTGATCATATATACAGTTGTGCCAATAGCTATGGAGCATGCACATGCAGCAAACGAGCAGTGCTCGCACCACGTCTCCTTCTCGACGTCTGTGGCTCTGTGCCCATTCGTGCTTGCAAGCTAGCTACTAGTCCACTACTGCCCTGCAGCCACATGTAGATAACATGTCAGAACGGGCTCATGCATGTACTCAGGGGCGGATCTACAGTAATTCATGGATATTCAGCTGAATACCTAAATTTTTTTGCAAAAAATCAGCTATACATTAGGTATAATATGTATATATATTAGTAAGTGGGTTTAAAAAAAAGAATATGAATGGAAAAAGAGCTCCGGCCGATTCCCGTTCGGCCCAGTCGCGCGCCTGGCTCCCACGCGGCCACGGCGCCTCGCCCGAACGGCCCGTTGGCCCATTTCCTCCGCACTCGCCCAGACGCCACGCGATTAGGTCACTCGGACGCCTGCGCCCGTGCGCCGTCTTCGGCATTCGGCAACCCAAATCCCCAATTCCCCTTCTCGCATTCGCCCGGGGGACGGCCGTCTTCGGCTCTTCGCCGCACTCACCCTCCTCGTCCTGCCGCCATCCAGGATCGTTCGCGACGACGGCACGCGCGCCACCAAGGTCACCTACTCCTCCGTCGCCACCGAGGGCTGGGAGATCCTCAAGCTCTTCGCCAACTGGAGGATGCTGGTCATCCTCCCGACCGCCTGGGCGAGCAACTTCTTCTACAGACTACGGTTCAACAACGTCAACGGCATCCTCTTCACCCTCGTGACCAAGGGCCTCAACAATGTCTTCTCTTGGGCGCCAGATGATAGGCTCGCGGGATCGGTACTTCGATCGGCGCGGCCGCCACCGGAGGAAGAGGGTGCTCGCCGGTCGCCGCCGTTGCGGTCATGGGCACCGCCGCCATATGGGGAGGGGGCTGGCCAACCACCGAGGTACACCGACGGCAAGTGGGACGATCTCATCGATTTCAAGGACGGCGCCGCCACGCCGGTCCATTCTGCTCTACTTCAGCTACGGCTGCTTTGGACGCCATGTTCCGAGCCTCATCTACTGGATCATCGCGCGCTTGCCAATGACTCCCGGATCCTCGGCAGAAAACCGTATACATATGTGTGTTGAATTGCTGAATTACTGAATTGGTACCGATTGATTGTGATGGCATTGGCATAATATCTACTATTAGTTAGGGGGCATTTCTAGTGCACATCACTCCACTGTGAGTTATCTTAGCCTTGTTTAAGATGGTGGCGCTGGTTAAACCTTGTTTAGATAGGAAAGTTCATACATGTTCAATTAGCAGAATATGTAGCTTCAAGCATGATGTGTTAGTGAGTTACTATTTAGGAGGCTAAATTAACAGTGTGATCGGAGAACGAATCAGGTTCTTTGGTATAACATAGAGTGCTAAAGTGAACTAGGAAATAGATAAAGCAGTGTTTAATAAAAGTACATACGTTCTCCTGATGGTTTTCACTCTGTTTGAGTTCCATGATCTCTGGTAGCAGACTGTGAACATGATGCTTGTCGACTGTATGTATAAGTAACCTTTAAATTTTGATTGTGTCAACCTTGTCGCTTAGTTGCTCGCTGTAAAGTGTTATTGCGAGATCCTGAAACCATTGGCCTGTAGGCCTCCATGGACACCTTACCCTCGTCGTTAGAAATTCCATCTTTTATGTTTGTCGCTCATTTCCAGGGAGATGATGATATTATATCTCGCTTCCAAGGTATGAAGTGTCGTCGCGTTAATATTTAGCTCTTAATTATTTTATAATTTTTTGTATTATTTCAGTTGTTGTCTGTAATACGAACAATTGTACTTTAATTTTTGCTATTATGGATCTTTATGTTTTTTATTGAACAATATTTTTGTAACTTCGAATACTCATTCGAAATTTCTGGATCCGCCACTGCATGTACTTACAAGTGGAAGTCCTCGTCGCCTAAAAGCCGTCGAGTACAAAGACGATGCGTACTTGTAGTGTATCTTGTACGTAAAGCCTTTCGACGATCAGCGATCTTTGCCTTTGTTGAGACAGCTACGTACGTGTCGAGTTCAGAGGCTGGCCATGGAACACTGAAGAGCTGCATCGTTTCAGCTGGTAGGGTCTTGGTGTCCGGCCCCAAGCATTGCAACTTGGAAATGAGATTCTCTGAAGTTGCAGTATGCAACTTCAGAGTGCAGTCACGGAATCTCAGCCGATCCGATCTGAAAAGAATAGTCTAAATCGGATTTTGCTACAGTAACAATTTTCAGATCTGGGTAAGAACAAATCTGGACCGTTCTTTTCAGATCGGACGGCTTCGATTGTGACTGGACTTCAGAGAATTCGATTCCTGCAACCCCGGCCCGTTTCTTCTCCTACGAACACGTCTGTATTTGCTTTTATGGTGCTACGTATGTACCTGCGCTATAATACACTACTACTAGCATTTTCGGAATAGTTCTAGTTTTTTCAGTATATAAGTTTTGATTTCTTTCGAATAAATAAATAAAATTATTTTTTACTGTATTTTCAAAGCATCTTATCAGAACATTATTTTTTAAGCGGTTTATTAGCATTCGATTCGTTCATATAAACATTTACTCTAGGATTAAAAACTATAAACCATATGCCAGAAGCTACAGTAAAAAAGAACAGAAGTACCACGATTAGTATATACCTGGACGCTCGGTTATTGGCCACACATTGTAGTTTATCATGTGTACGGCTCAAGCGTAACAGCTATCTAGGCTTATCCTTTTATTGTTAAGTGCACTTTTGGGGAGATGCCGTTACATGCTTGGAGGGAAGGAAAGGCAAGTCATCAGCCCTAACCAAGAACATGGCGTGCCGTTACGGCTTTCCGATTGGTCTGATGTTCCTGTTCGCGATCGCAGCTGGGAAAGCAACAACAGATCATGAAAAGCTCTTCGATCGATCGATATATGAAATATGTGCTGATCGGCTCTGCTGCGTAGTGCGTACGGTGACAGTCACATGATGAATTCATAGGGAGGGATTACCAATTATACTAGTTTACTTCGTATGAATGAATGGTCCAGATCGATAATATCTTCAGTATGTATTACAATTGATCGACATAGCGTCTCATACATATACATTCTTCAGGTTAATGCCAGTGTACATTATTCAGTATTTCTCATTCTCGTCAGTTACACATATGCAACAAGATCTGAAGACCATTTTTTCTGACATAAAGGTAGAAATATCTGCTACATATCAACCAAGAAACACAAGCAGAAACCTGAAAAGTGAACATCTATATATCCTACTGACCTGTTCAGTAATGCTGCACCATTATTCTAGCCCAAGAGTATGAGTCACCAGGGCACCACCGAATTAAGTACAGTTTAATCTGGAGTGATCTTCAGAGAGCCTGCACCAGCACCAAGCCAGTACTACCGTCTGAAGGCTAACAATAAGAATGAAAATTTGCAGAGTTTCACAAACTCAAATCTTAACTCGACATAGTTGCCAATTGTGCAACACAAATAAACCAATAATATTCTCAATATGGTTCTTCACATCGGGATTAGTGCGCGTGAGATTGTTTTGAGCTTACATGATCATTAGCAGCTGCTAGCCGCTAGGGCCTACTTGGTTCTCTCGTGTTTGACCTCGATCTCAAAACATTTCTCATGAGGAGCAAAAGGACATGTCTAGCTGCAGACCGGGCCGGCCGGGTATGCGCTGAATTATTATAATCACTCGCCAGCAAGAACATGATGCAAACCCAAGCAAATTGCGCTACTGGTGGGACCTTGTGTCCATAATCTTTTCCCTCGCACCTATCCTTAGGTTTTGAGAGTTCTCTTACTAACATATGGTCCAAAACAAAAAGTGTATCATTGTTTTGTTCGAGTGTGTTAATTATATATTAATTGAATGATACATATGCTGGGCTCCAATTCTTGTTCCTGATCACTTATTCATCAAGTACCACACAACCCCAGATATATATGGTGCAGGGAAGAATATTGATGTACATAGAAATATATAGTTGTTGCAGTGGAAGATGGACTTGATTATATATCTAATCTGATAGTATAGTATAGGGAAAATAGAATATGCGACTGTGTAACTAATCAAGGATCTATCCTCTTCAATTTTCCCAGTGTTGTTTTCCTTTCAAAAAAAAATCTGGTGTTGTATCGACGAATGGACTCGGTGAAAATAAAACAAATCAGTGATGTGATTTACCACTTGATTTACACTTGTTGCAAAGATGTGCCTGAACACTAGAATGGGCACTGTAGGCAGGTTTTATTACTAAAGAAAAAGGCCCAACTTTGAACTTTCTTTGCTTGACGAACAAGAAAAGATCTATAGTACACTACCTTAACCCAAGAATTTTGACCAAAGCTTGCTTTATCTATGTGGTCATCCAGTTGAATTAGAACACATTTCTATTAATCATCAATAATCATAGCACACTAGCTACTCTGTAGATTTCCTTGACTTTGTTCATGATAGCGTTAGTTATCGTTGGATTCTGGTGTAAATTAATGTAGTTCAGAGCATATAGAAATTGCGGCACTGTTTATATTAGCAAACTTTTGTCTTCTTGAGGTTGATGTAAAGAGAGAAAATTTAGCTAAATACAGGCGCGCAATACGTACGTTAATAAAGATATCTCAAATTCCTTCACTTCCATTGCATTATTGTAAATGAGCAGTTTTCCTATCCTTGAGGAGGTACCAAGAGGTACCAAATTAGATTTAGCCGTTCAATCAGTGTGATCAACGGCTCAAATTTGGTACCTCTTGGTACCTCACGTCCGGTACCACTAGGTACTGCCAAATCTCAGCCGTCCGATTAGTATGATCAACGGCTCAAATTTGGTACCTCTTCACTCTCAAGGATGGTAAAATTGCTCATTGTAAATATCTTTTCTTTGATCATGAGTTGATCAGCAGCTAGCAAGCAATGAGAACTGAAAACATTCGGGCAACCGCCCCAAGCGGAGAAGGGCAAAGCGACTACGGCGGTTCGGGCAAGAACGACTACACCGACAAGAACCGCAACAAGAAGCCTCCGGTCCTGCCCAAGGCAAGAAGAAGTTCGCGACCGGGAAGGCCAAGCTCTTCCACCGCGTCCTCACCGCTTCGACGACCTGCGACCTCGCGAGGTGGAGGGATGGAGCGACGACGACGGGACGGGTGACCAAGAGCCCAAGGATGGCGACAGCGACTTCTCGGCATGTGCTTCATGGCCCTCGAGGGCGAACTCGGCGACAATGGTGTACTCGATTTCGGATGAGGTACTCCCTTCTTATGACCAGCTAAATGATGCTTTTCTTAAGCTAGGTGGATTTCATGCTAGAGCTAGGTCTAGGTGTACCGAGTTAGAGAAGGAAGTAGATGAGCATCACGGAGATTACTTCACTTACATCTGCTCCCTCCCGTGATCGTGTGATACATGCGTGCCTTGCTTGATGACATCCAAATTTGATTTATTCTTATCAGAGAAGGATTTGTTGTTGCCTCCTATTACAGTGGTAGGTGGCATCATACTTGCACAGCATGTTTTGTAATGCAGTCCAGGACTAGGCACGATATCTCGAGTTCTTTAGAGCGTCCGAGACCATCTTCGTGGATGACGAGGCGATGGAGATGAGGTTGTCTACCCGATCCAGTCCATATCCACCCCTTGAGGTGCCGTCTTCTCCGCACCTCGGTGATCACCCATGCCTTCGCTTCCTCCGGAGCTAGTGGCTCTGTTCCTACCTCGTCGACTCACGGTAGAGGCCACTTCTTCATCTCATCTGGACCTCCCGACATATCCGTAAAAGGCATCCTTCGAGCGGATGATTGGAGACTGTTCGGCGTGTTACCCGCTCAAAATCGGCTTATCTCAGTTCTGTCTCCACTCGCTTTCATTGCCTCCTTTGAGCCCAAGGATATTTCTCATGCTCTTTCGATGAATCTTGGGTCAATGCCATGCATGAGGAGTTAGAAAATTTCGAGAGGAACAAGGTGCAGTCGCTTGTCGAGCCAGAGGTCACAATATTATTGGGACTAAGTGGGTGTTCAAGAACGCGTGAGCGAGGATGGAGTGGTTATTCGAACAAGGCTAGACTGTAGCTCGGGGTTCTCCCCGGTTGAGGTCTAGATTTGAGGAGACCTTTGCCCTCGTAGCTCGACTTGAGGCCATTAGAATTCCGCTTGCCTTTGCAGCTTCTAAGGGTTTCAAGCTCTACGAGATGGACGTCAAGAGTGCCTTCCTTAATGGAGTCATTGAGGAAGAAGTTTACGTCGACACGACCTCCGGTTTGAGAACCCCAAATACCCACACCATGTCTTCAAGCTTTGGCGTTGTATGGACTTAAGCGGAGCCCCGAGCATGGTATGAGAGGCTTAAGTCCTACTTGTTGAGTCATGGGTTTGAAATGGGTAAAGTAGACAAGACCTTGTTCATCCGCCGTCACAGCAATGACCTTCTGCTCGTCGGATCTATGTCGATGACATCATCTTTGGCGGCTCTTCTCATACTCTGTTTCACGGTTCGGATGTCATGAGCACCGAGTTTGAGATGAGTATGATGGGCGAGTTGACCTTCTTCCTTGGCTTCCAAATCAAGCGCACTCGGGAGGTACATTTCTTCATCGGGAAAGTACACTCGTGACCTCCTGAGCAACCGACATGAGTGATGGTAAGCGGTGTCAACTCCCATGGCTTCTGACCTATCTTGACCTGATGATGAGGGCGAGCGATTGATCGAAAGAGTTCGAAGTATGATCGGCTCCCTTCTTTACCTCACGGCCTCGAGACCGGATATACACTTCTGCGTGTGCGTGTGCTCGTTTTGAGCTTCTCCTCGCGTATCTCACCTTGGTGGTGAAGCGCATCTTCGGTACCTTCGAGCTACCATTGACTATGGTATGCGTGCGCTTCCTCTTCTTGTCTTTCCTTGAGAGCCTTTTGGATGCGGACTTTGCCGGTGTAGGATAGATAGGAAGAGCACTTCCGCACTTGCCAATTCATTGGCACTTCTCGTTCTTGGTCTTCGAGAAGCGATCGGTGTTGCGCGATCGCAGAGGCCGAGTATGTTCTGCGGCCATTTGCTGCGATCGAGTACTACGGATGGCTTCGACCTGCGGGACTTTGGGTTAGTTATCGACGGTGTTCCACTCTTTTGTGATAACACCTGCGATTAACATTGCTAAGAACCCAGTGCAACACTCTCGGACCAAGCACATCGATATTCGTTTTCACTTCCTTAGAGACCATGTAGAGAAGGGCGATATAGTGCTCGGTTGTGGAAGTGACCACAGTTGGTGACATCTTCACCAAGCCATTGGATAGTTCGAGGTTTTCACTCTGCGAGAGCTTGGGGTGGTTTGTCCTTATGGACTGTAGTGAGGGGAGTTTTGGGCTTTCTTTGCTTTACTATATTGATTATGCTCTGTCTCATTTACATTTGCATTGCACTCGGGTGCATTTGGGTTTAGTCCTTCAGTATAAGTTAGAGTGCTTCTCTTGCCAAGATGCTTAGACCTCTAACTCTTATCTTGTGCTTCCAGGATTAGCGCTTCTTATCTCACTAGGTCGAGCTCACTCACTTCTTGTAGGTTCTAGCGAGGTTGGGCCACCCTCGGGTAGGCAGGTGCGTGTTTGCTCTCTAGTATGTGATTTCATGTCAGCCGATTGTCCTGAGTCATATGGGGTAGATGAGAGTCGATCGAGCCATAGTTGTCTCTATATCTTATCTATGCTTTAAGGACTGCCTGTTTTGGTTTTATTTGCCAGCTTCTCGATTTATTGCTTTGGTTCAGGGAGAGTTCTTTTGGGAGCTTCTGGAGCTTAATTGTGACTTAACTCAACTTGAACTAAAAGTTGCATGTCATGTTGAGGGGGAGCTGGATTTTTCTGCATTTAGCATTTAGCATTGAAATATATAACTACATTGAGCCTTGATTATTATCCTGCTATGACATGTTTACAATGCTTTACACCTTGCCATGACTTGTGCTTAGCTTGCTAGATTTATCATGACTTCATATGTGTAGACTAGCTTTCTGCCATGATAAGTTAATTAAAATTGCTCAACTTAAATTAAAACTTGTCATGCTAGCATTTGAGTTTAGTCTATCTTTAGCTATCCTTGTATGATTCATGCCATGTCAAATAAGGAGTGAGTAGAGCGTTGAATCTATATTGAGCCTTAGTTTGAGCTGTTTTAGTCTCCTGATGATACATGAGTTAGTACAATATGTTAAAAAGCAAAAAGATCTCTTTTGTGCGAAAAAACTGATCTCACCAATTCTTTCTCATGAGACAGCTTGCCATTGCACTAGGCATGAACTCAGGGGGAGTTTTGGATGACCTAGACTATCTTCTTAAGCTTATTGCTTGGAGTAGTCGCATAAGGCTTGAGATCTAGCACATAAACAAAAAATTGGGTTGAAAACAACCATATGCTTTCAAAGACAATGTTTAATGTGTTCAACTTGCTTAATCTACAATCGAACCAAGTATTTTAACCAATGTTTCAATCTTGAGCTTATAGCACTCTATTTGGACTCAATGTTAGCTTCTTTGTTTAGCTTAGCTTATTGACATGGCCTGCATCATCCTTGGATGTCTCTAGTTAAACTTTACTCATTGATGACTTGACTTGCTCACAAAATGCATTACATTTCAGATTGTCATCTATGTGCTCTAGCTAGCTTATATATATGTTGTCATGATCTAGATAGCGTTTTATTGAGTTATGGCTTGGTGTATTACATTATGGTCATTATGGATAATTTTCATGGCTCACAATGCTTAGAAATAAACAAACTTCACCATATTCATCCATTGACATGTCATATTCTCTCTATTGCATCTTGATGTGTTTATTGCCAAAAGGGGAGAATAGAGAAGAAAAATCTGTTGGGATCATTTTAGAGCTTTGGAGATCAATTTGCTCTTTCGGTTGTTGCTCTAATGGTTCCTTCCACGACATGGTCATAAGCTTCATTCCTTCTTTGGACCATGTTGGATTCTTCAAACTCAAACTCAACCGTGCTTTTTTGAGTTTGTCAATATACTCATCAAGGGGAGATTGAAAGACCATGTGGTCTAAATCCGTGTTGGTGATGAGTAATTGACTCGTGGTTTGGTTAAGTGAGTTTAGTTTGAGTGATTCGTGCCTTTTTGGCATTTGGCGAGTCGGTCGTGACTAGACAAATTTGACGGCGTGGCGTCGTCGGTTAACCACGTGGGTCATTTCTCGCTTGAGTAGGATTTGTAGGTGCTAACCATGTTTACATGTTTTGTACGTGCTATGCGATGTGTTTCTTATGCGTGTTGGCTGCGGGACATCGAGGCGAGTCGTGGTGAGACACGGAGGACCGGACTAGGCGCGGTGGCGTTGAGGTCAAAGCGGTCGGGATGTGTCGAAGACGGCGTGGACTCGAGGTGGAGTCGTGGCGAGGCACGGTGGACCGGACTAGGCGCGGTGGCGAGGTCGAAGCGGTTGAGGTGTGCGAAGGCGGCGAATCGCGTGGCTTGCGGGCAAGGAATGAGGAAGCTTCTGGAAGGTCGCGAGGCGTTTGGTAAAGCAAAGCTGCACTAAAGGAAGTGGATTATGGGTAAAGCGCAAAAGCTAAATGGGTAAAGCACTTGGTGAACCCATTAGTAGAGGGTATAAATAGAGAGGTAGATGGTGTGCTGAAATTTGAGAGAGTGTGTGTGAATTAGGGTTCCATTTGGGTCTCTCCATGTGTGTATGTGTGTGTTCCTCCCAAGAAGCATGTGTAGCTCTTGGTGTTCTTGAGGATTGAGAGGAGAGGATGGATTGAGAATTCTTGTAATCATTCCTCAGAATGTCCATGCGTATGGGGCGTAGCTCTTTGTAATCGCGTATCTCTCTTCCTCTTAATCAATATGAGAGATTTTATTTGAGTTGTTTGGCCTTTCTTGTGTTTTGAGCTCTTTGTTAGTCTCTTCTTGGTCTCTCTGTGTCAATCTTAGTTTCGCTTCTTTCTTTCTGAGAGGCTCAAGGTTAAACTTTGATCTCTTTCTTGGTTGTGTCTCTCTAGGTAATGCCCACGCCCCAGTGTTATCGACATCATAATTCCTACTGATCATGGCTAAGGCTAATGGCTAAGGCTAACAGATGCAATTAGTCCCTCATCAGTTTGGTGCGTGCCCTGAGACTGACAGCACGAACTTCTAGGTAGGACATGAATGATAATCAAGGAAAGAGACCGGCCGGCTTGTGTTGCATTTTGACAATATGAGGTGAAATTTACTGGCCTCTGTGATGTGAAAAGTGCTAGCTAGCTAGCTTGAGGTTAAATTGTTACCTACATCAAATCAAAATCATTTTGTTTAGTTAACATATCACATCAGTCAAAATTGTCCATGGAAGCAGTGAGTTCATTCGCCAGAGAAATCTAGTGCAAGATACAAATGGATCGATCATCATACCTGGACAACTGTGTATGGGACCTACAGCTCTCTCTATCGAGTAATTTGTTCATATGTCAATTGGGCAGCTATTGGATAAAGAATATGTCACATCAAGATAATTTAGAATAACATCAAAACATAATTAATAAAGAATTCTATAAATAAATCACATACTTGTTGATCAATATGAAAGACATTTATTCAAAAGGTAAAATAAAATATTATTCAAAAGATCGATCATACACATAAAAATAATACAATTATCTCTATAACCATCTCTAGGACATATATCATGCTCGAAGACAAGCTACTGCTAGGTTGATCTTTTGTTCTCTTGTACTACAGTACCGGGGAAGAGGCCATAGAAGAGGAAGGGGACGTGATGTCAGCAGGGGGGCCTTGTGGGACCAGGGGTCTTCATTCCCCTCACCCACGCGCGACGGAATGGAGAGCGACCCCTCCCTTTTTTATACTCGCCACCTTCTCCCCTCCTTTCTCCTCTTCTATACCTCCGATGCAAACTCTCCTCTCGTCTCCTGCTCCTCAAAGCTATTTATTCTTCCATACACAGGCTATCTCCTTGCTGATCAAGAACATATATGCATAGTTGTACTTTCTAGGAGAAGATCGAGATCATCGACGTCTAATCTGTATAGAGTAACTGATCATCTGAGCTGAGTTTCGAGCTACTGGTGCATCAAGCCAGCTGTATATATCGGTGAGCTCATCTGTGATCTGTGCTAGCTTGGTCATATCTTGATCTGGTTTCCTTTCGATCCCCACTCTCTGGCGTGAACTGTAAATGATTGAATGAGATGGAGCCATACACATACTGCTATCTGTATATCTTTAATTTCTCCCCACTTTCCTCTTCACTTTGGTGATCTTTTAGGTTTTCATGCATGCAAATTGATCAGATACTAATTAGTTTCTTCGTATTGGTGTTCCTATCATGTATATATCCAACACGGTATATATACCTAGCCCATGGGTCTTGATAAGTATGGATCAAAAATGCAAATTATATCATGTCTGTTATCTTCAAAAATGCACATGAATCCATTACTAAATTATTTTGTATATTTTTAGCCGACACCAACTGAACCAAAACATCGGGTATTCGGGTAGTTATTTCCTTATCTGGGGATTTTTGAGCTAGCTAGATGTGATAAATATTGCACAATCTCACTAGATGTGTATCTATTTGTTTACGTACTATATTGTACATATAGTTAACCTGCATTATTTACACAATTGCCACATGAGTAAACTTCAAACAAATATTCATAAAACAAATCATTCTCTCAGCATTGGTATAAATATGTTAAATATAAATTCTGTTTTAGTGAAGAAATTAACGTCATATATGTACATATAATTAAGTTGGCTTGTAAGAAACAACCACAACGTGCAAACATCCTTCTGGTTGAACAGCTATATATGGTCATATTAATCTGTCGCAGGAAATGCATGAAGCTCATTTACATATATAATGATTTACCACATTTCTTTCTTGAGAAATATATGGCTTCTATAATGTACTTTTATTTATCTGAACTGTTCCTTTATCTGCTTTCTTCTTCTTCTTCTTCTTCTTCTTCTTCTTCTTCTTCTTCTTCTTAATTTTCTCCCCCAGAAAGATAAGCGAATGACTAACTACAATCAGAAATGCTTTTACGCTGCCAAGTGCACTTGGATGGTTATTATGGTTAACCCTCACTAGTACGCTGCCAATCTGTATAATTTTTTGGTTGTAGAATAGGAATGTAGAGAAGGTGCGTCCTAAAAAAATCTCCCTCTATTTCCAAACAGATGTTTCGAAATGTATATAGTCAAAACTTTACCACTAATACAAACATAGATTTTTTTCACATGGAAATTATAATAGTATATATTTGTCATAAATACTTCCTATGAATTTTTGTGTGTAATTTTTACCCCACATATAATTCAGAAAGGTAATGATCAAAGTGCATTTTGGAGACTGTGTCAATGCTTGAGACATCTATTTGAACCGAGGGAGTAGATACATGCATACAGCATTTAGAGCATCCCCAACCGTATGAGCTAGTTATTAGCTCTAAGACAACTTCTCCAATAGTACTAACTTTTAGCACATAACTCATAACATAAATAATCTCACATGACACTCTCACATAATCTTGGAATGTGTGTATGAGACTAGCTCTTGATCAAGAGATAGCTTTTTTCTCTCTTCTATTAAAATATGAAATAATATGCTTAGAGTTAGCTCATAAGTCACTATTGGAGATGCTCTTAGGGCATCTCCAATGGTCTGAGTCAGCTAGCTATATGCATGTCAGCATATATCCTATGTGGAGGAAAGAGAGTATGCAAAAAAAACCGAGCCAGCTCTTCCTTAAGCATTAGCCTATAACGCCAAACGAGGCAGCCTCTATAAATTCTGTGTGTGCATGTAAGCATCAAATAGCTATCCTTATAGATAGTTCTTTAGGCATCTCCAATGGTTATATCTAGCAACTAACTATAAGACTTCCACATCATTTATATAGTACACACTAAAGCTAGCATTCTAAAGAACTATCTATAAGGATAGCTATTTGATGCTTACATGCACACACATAATTTATAGAGGCTGTCTCGTTTGGCGTTATAGACTAGTGCTTAAGGAAGAGCTGGCTCGATTTTTTTTGCATACTCTCTTTCCTCCACATAGGATATATGCTGATGTGTACATGCATATAGCTAGCTGACTCAGACCATTGGAGATGCCCTAAAATGCTAGCTTTAGTGTGTACTATATAAGGCCCCGTTTGGCACAGCTTCACCACCGGCTCCTGGAGCTGTTTAGAGCTGTTTTGTGCCAAACAGGGTACAACAAAATAGCTCCACCCAAGGAGTCCCTTAAAACGCCTGCTGAGACAAAAGTAGCTCCTTGGGTGGAGCTGAAAAAAGTAGCTTCACCCAGCTCCGTTTGTGAAGTCAAAAAAACAACTCTACTTGTGAAGTGGAGCCGTGCCAAACGGGGCCTAAATGATGTGGAAGTCTTATAGTTAGTTGCTAGCTATAACCATTAGAGATGCCCTAACGGTAGGAGAATTTGTGTATCTCATCAGAATTGAATAGCCACAGCGGGCTCTCACTCATGAGTCATTGTTCATACCTAGACTACCGCTCCCTTTTCTCCCTCTCGATCCGCTCCCCACTCTAATTGAACCAAACCTAGCTTTGCCCAATGCGATAGGACCCCCCCGGGGGGGGGGGGGGTGGGCACAAGGCAACCCATCTACTGCCATTTAAATTTACTCATCTTTATTAATTTCTAATTTGTTAGATGCTAATATCTTACCACAAGTTTGGCAAGATAGCATTTTTAAAAAACTTCGGCCAGATATCAAGAAAAAGATCGCATGTCGTAAGAAATTATACATTACTAAAGGATGGATTTTTCACATTACAAAATAATCATGCTTGTTTTGCACATGAAGAAGGGATGTACGTGTTTCGTTAATTCAGTTACCTCTGTAATTTGTGCTAGCTCTAATAAACTCTATAGCCTTAATCAGATTGTTTCTCAATTTTCTTGTAAGAAGTCTTATTAGTTCCTTTTAGGCTCAACTCATTTCATAGGCTTCGTTTGGAATGCCATCCTAATATGAATTATACTGTTCATGTGAAATTCCTACCTCCAAATGGAGTCGACCCTTTTGGAGGAACAGAAATACAGATGTAGTGATGAATACATGGAAAATCTCTCTCTCCATGCAGCAACGTGTCATGCACCCACAAAAGGCCAAAGGGGAGCACAAAAAATGATGGGATAGACTATTGCACAGGCGACTGAAATTTTTTTATCTTTCAGTCACCTAAAGTTGCACTTTGAATCACCTGAAGTTGCACATATTGTTTTGGAGGGGGCTGCAATTTTAGTTGATTGAGAGTGCAATTTCAGGTCACCTGAAGTTGCACTCTGAATCACCTAAAGTTGCAGCTGTTTTTTTTAGGGTGGGCTGCAATTTTAGTTTATTGAGAGTGCAATTTTAGGTGACTGAAATATAAAAAAAATTTCAGTCGTCTGTACAATAGCAAAACTAAAAAAATGATTGATCTCCCTGGACCTTCTTCTCCACCCTACACAGCCGCTCCCATGCATGCCCTATGAGCTACACAAGACTCCCAGAACGGCCGGCACGGCAGTTCAGTTACTACTACTAGTAAGTGACTTACTAGTAGCAGTAGCAGTAGCAGCAAATATAGGGCCTGTTTGACAACGGCTGCGGCTTATGGTTTTTGGCTGAAATTTTTGAATTTTGACTGTTTACGGTACAGATTACGGAGAGATAGATACTCACTTGCGATTTTGGATGGTACAGATGTTGGGCTTTTAACGTGTACATCGTTTAACTTATAGACACTGTCTTGAGAAAATATTCCGTTTGAAAGTTAGGTACTGTAGCAAAAGCCAAAAGCCGCTAGCGTCGGAGGAAAAGAACAGCCCTATAAACGCATCTAGCTAGGCCGCGAGCTAGTTAGCCCAGAGCGTCCCTGCTGTGCCATGGAATTCCTCGACAAAGGGACAGAATGGCCAGAGGCCGTGCAAGGAACCGATTGTCGTGTGCCCCTGCTGCCTAGCTTTTCATTCTCTGTCTCTATGCATGCTTTAACAGAGTAGTGATCGAGTAGCTTTTTAGCCTCTTCTCCTTTGCAGGCCTGATCCAAGAAAGAGATGAGCCTTCTCTTCTCTTCCTCTCCTCACGTTTTTATTCTCTTTCTTTTGCTCCCAACCCCCATCTTTGCCAAGTTCTTTTTTACATTCCCCCACGGCATGCATGTAAGCGCGTGCGCTCCGGCCGCCCGGCAAATAGCAAATGTCATCAGCTTTTTCATTTTTATTTGTCACCTGTTACTTCAAGTTCAGTTAGCCACCCTTTCTTCGTATTCTGCGCCAAGATAGTAAGATTTGTTCATGATCAGCGCAAACTAGTACTAGTTGTTCAGAAAGAGGAAGTACATGAAATTCTAGAAATGCACATTAGCATGGCAGCATGGTATTACTTGGTCTAACAGTTGGCATTAGTCAAATTAAATGGACCAATAAGCTGACTAGTACAATATTGTCCATGCTATGATCCATATTCTTAGTTACACATATGCACTACTACAGAAAATCTCATCAGATACGGTTCAAAACGTCACCACAGATGGTTCCTGAACCGTCTGTGCTTATGGGTCAGTAATAACCTAAGAGCATTACAGATAGTTTTTGAACCGTCTATGATAATAGTTATCACAGACGGTTCTTACTATGAACTGCCTGTGATAGTCTATTATCACAGATAGTTTTAGTTAAGAACCGTCTATGATTGTGTCCTTGCGATAACATAAATATGTTTCCTTTAGTTCATCAACATTCTCTAATTATGCCACAAAATAACGCAATTAGAGAATACAGATAAACCAAAGTAGGCCTATTTATGATTGGCACCGTGTTTTTAGTGGCTCGTTGTTTAGATTGTAGGTGTTGTCAATGTGTTGTGGTCGAAGCATCGTGGTCGAAGCGTCGTGGTCAAAGTACCGTGGTCGAAGTGTCATGGTCGAAGCTTCATGGTCGAAGCCATGGTCAAAGTGCCGTGGTCGAAGCGTCATAGTCAAAGTGTTGTGATCGAAGCGTCGTGGTCGAAGTTCTGTGAGGGAATTTCTCTGCCACGGTGGGCTTCTTTCCTACCAGCACCAGAAAGGTTGTCTCAATCAAAACTCTAAATTAGATTTGCAATTCTTGGGACAGAAAAATTTAAAAAAGATAGCTACTTAAGATGGACGGATTCGTACCAGAAAGGAGACGATGAGGCCGCGCTCATTGGAGGACTCTGTAGCCATGGTGGAGGATCATGTGGTGAATCAAAACTCATTGTGTTGGTTCTTGGAGTGAATGGGGATCAGATAGGGGATTAATATGGGTGAGAGGTGGGAGGAGACCCAATGCCTGCCATTTGATGCGGAGAGAATGGACAGGTGGATTGGGATCCTGGGGGAGATGTCATGGATCGATGATGTGGCAGGGTATTATCACAGACGGTTCTTGTTAATAACCGTTTATGATAATCGCAGACATCACAAATGGTTTTTAATCCGAACCGTCTGTGATAATTCAGATATTACATCTTCACAGACGGTTTTTAGCGCTGGTAGTAACATAGACGGTTTCTAAATCAAAAAAATCGCGATTGTAGCGATTTTATTTAATACTAACGGTTTTGGTCAACCTTCTATGATGAGGTGTCTAGTATTAGCCTTTTTGTAGTAGTGATGATCGATGCTATCACTTAAGCTGGCGGATTTTCTATGTGCATTCTATTGTGCAAAATTGTAAAACCACAAAATTAAACAAAAAATATAGTATTCCAAGCTTTTCTTTACAAAAATATAAAGGCCGCTTGTCTGACTCTGCACATTTTACCATATCATCCATTTCATGAGAGCTTTATGATCAGGATGTGTAGGGAATCATTAACAGTTAAGTTCTCTGTTATTTTGGGCTTTTGAGGTGGCTTGTTTGTTTCGGTTTCTTGAAAGCCGAAACAAACAGGACGGCTTTTCCAAGCGACTCATCGAAGCCGCTTCTTCAAATGACTTCTATATATATGTGTATATATATGCATATATGTGTGTGTGTGTATATATGTATGTATGTATGTATATATGTGTATGTATATGTGTGTGTGTATATATATGTATGTAATTACTATTCTGCGCGTAGGTGTAAAATACACACCAAGAAGTTACTACCATTTATGAGTGAAGTTGCTGCCAAACACATGTAAATTAATTATCAATACACAACAGAGTAGTGACTCTACATGTATTTGATATAGTAACTTCACTTATAAACGGTATACACACACGGAAGCGCTAACGAGCGCGCGCGCACCGTACGTGTTAGTTTGCGCACCGGGAAATTACTATCGTTTGTGAATGAATTTACTGTCAAATACATGTAGAGTTATTATCCAGTTGTGTACTGATAGTAACTCTATATATATATTTGACAGTAATTTTACTTACAAACGGTAGTAATTTTTCGGCACACATGTTACACTTGCGGCATAATAGTATTTATATATGTTGTAAGTGTGTTTTCTCACACATATATATTGATATACATTTAAATCTTTTCATCATCCAAGTTACACCTGACCATCCTGCTGCTGCTATCATTCCCTGCTGACTCACATGCCTCTGATTTCACAGTCGACAATATCATTCGCAGGCCTGTAGCTTTCCTACGTTTGTCCCTGGCTCTTGCTCAGGCTTTGCCGTAGTTTGTCCTTTATCCTAGAAACCAGACCCAACATGGCTGGATTAAATTTTACCAAAGCACTGGAACCCACACACCCCCATACCATATACACACCTCTTCAGTCTGTATACTAGTCATTCAGTATACAGACCCAACCAATACTGTTCCCTTCTGCAACTGATAACTCCCCTGGCTTTTGCCTTTGCCCTATAAAAAATGTAATACGCTTGCATCGAATGATTCAAGCACTTGGATGTTTCTTTACTAGTGCCACTCGCGAGCTCTATCATTTGGGTGGATGGATATTAGAGGCCGATAGAGGCGTTGCTGAATTTGATGCACATCTATATGCAGGTTGTGGTGGCGGTGATCATACGGGCTCCATGGAATCATGCGTCCCTCCTGGCTTCAGGTTCCACCCCACCGACGAGGAGCTCGTCGGTTACTACCTCAGGAAGAAGGTGGCCTCTCAGAAGATCGACCTCGACGTCATACGCGACATCGATCTCTACCGCATCGAGCCCTGGGATCTCCAAGGTATCTAACTGATCTTCTGTGATGACTTGATGAGATCGAGTTTCGGATGTGGCATGCATTGGCTCAGCGTTCTTGATCTTAATTATTTTTTGTGTTTATATATGTTTGATCTGTGTGTGAACTGTGAAGAGTATTGCGGGATCGGGTACGAGGAGCAGAGCGAGTGGTACTTCTTCAGCTACAAGGACCGCAAGTACCCGACGGGGACGAGGACCAACAGGGCGACCATGGCCGGGTTCTGGAAGGCAACGGGGAGGGATAAGGCGGTGCACGACAAGAGCAGGCTCATCGGAATGAGGAAGACGCTCGTCTTCTACAAGGGTAGGGCGCCCAACGGACAGAAGACCGACTGGATCGTACATGAGTACCGTCTCGAGACCGACGAGAATGCGCCGCCGCAGGCAAGCTCTCTCATCTCACTAGCAGATAGTGATCACCTTAATTTTGATCTGCTCTTTAATTGGTGTGCGGCTCTTTGGCTAAAGTGATCCTGTTGCATGCTTGAGTCATGGCCTTGGATGAGTTTATTAGAACTTATTAGAAGGCAGAGCACTAAGGAAGTGTTAATTAATTAACTAGCTGTCACATTTCCATTTCAAACTGATTACAATCTAATAAGTTGATAGATCGATGAATGTTACATGATTATACTTTCATTTACAACATCTTGGTTTCTGATTTGCAACAACCTGAATTTTTCCTTTACCTTCAGGATAAATATGTAACAGAAGAAAATACCCCATTAAGGCTTAATGTCTGTGTTATAGAGACCAAGAGATCTTTCTAAAGTAGCACGCACAAATCTGCCAAGATGTGTGCATGTCTAGCTCATGCACCACTACCAATGGACCATAGTGAGGAGTATATCACTAGTAGTAAAGCACCACAACTCACAAGTCACGACCTTTTGGCTCTTGAAAGAAAAGCCCCTTTCTTGTGTCTTCCAAAGTCTTGTTCTCTTTCAAATAATGGCAGTCTCTGCATCCAGTGTTGCGATCCTGACCTCACCACTTACCAAACCTTTTCCTAGAGAAATGCATGCGCATGCATGTCCTAGTTAGGGTTTCCTGGTGTGAACGTTCTCACACGCGCCATTGTTTACAAGCTGCATGCAACGAGTACTAGTACTCATCAAACCCATTGCACAATCACCAGAAAACTAAAGTTTCAGCAATCCACTGTCACACAGTGGGCAGGCAGCTAACTTTAGCCAACTCCTCTCACTCGCAAACATTTCATATCAACATTGCATAATGCTCTATGTTCACACCTAATTACTAACTAGCTAGTGTTCATATGTGTGTGTATACAGGAAGAAGGCTGGGTGGTGTGCCGGGCGTTCAAGAAGAGAACGGCATATCCGGCACGGAGCATGGTGGAGACGTGGGACTCCAACTACTCATACCACGAGACCAACATCATGAGCGCGGCGAAGGCGTTCGTGGATCCGAACGCGGCGTACGCGCAGATGAGGCGGCAGCCGAAGAGCGCGCGCTTCAAGCAGGAGGCGGAGCTGGACAGCGACGTCCTCCTGTACTACTCCAGCCACCTCGTCGAGCTGCCGCAGCTCGAGAGCCGGTCTGCGCCGCTCCAGATGAACCCGAGTCAGGCCTCGGCCGAGGAGGAGGACGACGCTGACGCTGGCAGGCGGGGCAAGAATGGGCAGTCCGAAAAGGTGACCACGGACTGGAGGGCGCTCGACAAGTTCGTCGCGTCACAGCTTAGCCCCGGGGAGTGTGGCACCTTGGAGGCGACGACGGCCGCAGCGATGGCGGCGGCCGATGCGAGCTCGCAGCTGGACCATGGTGAGGATGACATGGCAGCATTGCTGTTTCTCAACAGCGATGGGAGGGATGAAGTGGAGAGGTGGACGGGGTTGCTCGGCTCGGCCGGCGCCGGTGGGGACGGCGACCTCGGGATCTGTGTGTTTGAGAAATGAGGGGCGTCGTGCAGTGTGCATGCACGATGTGTCGATCGTACGTACGGGATGCACGCATGATACATGGCTATAGCTGAAAGTTTTATAAATCGTTCTCTCTTTTCTTCTGCCTTCTTTTGTATGTTCCCAAATGTGATTTTAACTTTTTTTTTATCTGTCCCTGTGCAGAATCAAAGATGCATGTCATTGCAATGTGCTTTTTTTTTTTTGGGGTTGATGTGATCCTAATTTGCACCTTGTGCATGGCTTGACTCCATGTTGGGTGACATAATATTTGAAGGCAACATCACTATTCACTGGCAATAATTCATGCAAGAAAAGCGCGTAGGGATGCATGCACATAATGCGCATGCCATGATATTTGTCCAACCCTATTTTTCGTGCTGTTTGGATGGGCAGGGTTTGGTTACTTCAATTCCAAACTAAATTCATGCCGAAGTCCCTGAATCCAAACAGGGCCTAAGTTAAAGCTATAATATGAAAGGGGAAAATAATAGGTATTGGACATCCTACCATTGTTACATGCGATGCTCCCTCCAACTGAGATGCAGAGATAGGGCGTGTAAAAAATTTGCAATGTACAGTTACACTTTATTTTATCCATCGATATATAACAATGTGAGTTAATGTTATACATTTCTAGGATCTGAACAAACAAAAGACGTTAAAATCCCCATTTCTTCACTTCCAATTCTCTCACACCAGTTCCCTCCAACCAAACATGGCGATAGGTTAAACCGAGTGGGTAATATAGTAACTGCTTCATTTTGTAGATGGACAAGTGTGTTCAGAGACTTATTTCTATCCTTAATTTTGCTCATATCTAGCCCAACAGATTGTTCCAAAGGATCATCTAGAGCCTACTGATTTTTCGAGAACACACAAAAGGCTTGCGCACATTTAATGAAGAAGAGAGTCCTGCAATAAAATCAACAATGGAAAGTGCTAAGAGCAACTCCAGCAGTAGCCCTCAAAACAGGACCCCTACTTTTTATTTGAGGGCTCTCCCTACTATTGAGGGCTCTGTTTTTTGGACTACACTTCAGCAGGACCCTCAGATTCATTCTTAGGGGGGATGACACATAGGACCCACCCTCATCCTCATCCTACTTTTGAGGGTCGAGGGGCAAAAAACTCACTCCAGCAGGGCCCCTACTTGAGCCCTCAAAAGTAGGAGCTCCCTCCAGACCCCACAGGAATGAGGGCTCAAGGGGGAGATTTGAGGGCCTCCTACTTTTGAGGGCTCAAGTAGGGGCTCTGCTGGAGTGAGTTTTTTTGCCCCTCGGCCCTCAAAAGTAGAATGAGGGCTCAAGTAGGGGCCCTGCTGGAGTTGCTCTAAGGAGCACTTGAGTGTTTTTTAGAATCGAGGGCACTCAGATTTTGGGACGTTGGATCTCCATCCAACAGATTCCCATACCCCCTCAAAAAAACAAATCTGGGCATTGGATATTCATCCAACAGATCCCCCATACCACCCCTTTCAAAAAATACGAGTGCTCCGAATCTGGAGCGTTGGATAAAGATCTAGAAATCTGAATACTCCCAACCCCAAAAAATACTCATGTGCTTCCTAGACGCCACCATCAACAATACTGGCAACATATTACTACGGAAGCTGCCTAATAATTAACTCAATATACTGCATTATATAGATGCAATGCAATTCTATATCAAAGGTCAAAATTTTCGTACCAAGTACCAACACCAACGCCAAAGGTATAAATCGCGTGAAAAATGATAAATCCAACTTTGCCTATTCCTGGTGTTCTAGTTATTCCTAGACAATGTTTCCAAAACAAATTATTCCTAGACAAAAATTCCGAGTAAAACAGGCCGCGTGCTCATCGAAGTGTAGGGAACAATCTCATACCTGTACAATCCAGTGTAGCATGCGGTTGCCTTTCGCTTCTAAAATTAATCTTGTCAGCACAACGTCCTCGATCGCCAATACAAGCAGGAACGCCGGCCGTCCGGTGGTGGTGGGTAGCGATCGATAGGAATCGCGGGCAATGCCGAGATCACGCATACCCGGTACCGGAGGAGGGGAGGGAGCTGGCGTGGGCGCGCGCGTGCCGGCGGCGAGACCGCGTGAGGACGCCAGGCCGCGCACGGCCGCGGCCGGCCACCCACGAACGAGGCCGCGAGTGGTGAATCCCTCTTGGCAAAAACTAGCAATTCGGGGCAGAAACGAATGACACGCTGCTACGTTTACGAAGTACAGTTCCATTCCCTCTCAGACCACATGACCCTGTTCGTTTGGGATTTTAGAACGGCTTTTAACTTTGGTTTCTCAAAGCGGCTCTAAGCCACTTCTCCAAATATCTTTCTGAGATCACCAATGCATATGTGTTTTCATCGTCCATCACTATGTTAAAAACACAGTAAAACGATATCAACAACAGCTCAAAAAGAATAGACACATATTCCCCGTCCTACACTGTATCTCTACTAATATAACATGGGAGTTTGTCTATTCACCTCCCTCCCACCCCCACGCGCGCAGCGTGCAGTCCCAATCCTACGTCCGTTCTCCTCCCCTTCGCTCTCCACACACACAAGGCTATTCCCCGAACTGGTCTTTGCTTCCCCATTTGCTCCCCACGACACATGTCAGTTCGTGGGCTAGCTGTACGGGTGCGCTCTCTATCAACGCCCACGCGCACACCCCATACCCTAGCGACACAGGGCACCGTCTCACACCCACGCCCTCCTCCCTTCCCCCGCGCCCTCACCCTTCCCTCCGAGCCGGTGGTGGTAGGGCATGAGGCATTCAAGTATGCAAGTGTAACACTCAAAAAATAAATAAATAAATAATATATATAATAAATAAATAAATACAATAACTACATATCCAAAACCCTAATCAAGCCTTAACCTTAAATAGAGGATCCCATCTTTTTGCCCCTGTTACGCCGCCTCCTCTCTCAGGTTTGCATCTTCTTCTTCTCTCTCTCTCCATCTACCTCTCTCCACCTTGCTCTCTCTCTCTCTCCTGCATGGACCTGCATGGAGCCGGCAAAGGGCGGCGGCTGGCCGGCCGGCAGATGATGGCGCGGCGCGCGGCCTCGCCTCGCGCGTGCACGCTCGGCTGGGAGCTCCGGCCATGGCGGCGTAGCGGCAGCGCGGGTGGTGGCTAGGCCCGGCCGTCCGGCGGCGGCGGTAGCTGGCGGCGCGCCCGCGTGCTCATTGTGTGCGCGCGCCTTGCCGCTGCGGCGGCAGCGCGGGATGGCGGCGATTCGGGCGGCAAGAGCGGCGCGCCCGCCGGCAGCGGCGGTGGCGGCGGTGGCGGTGGCCATTTGTAGGTGGCGGCGGCGTCGCTCGTCATGACCACACCTCCACGCGCTTGCGGCCGCGACGCACACTCTTTTGCGCACGTGCACGCTCACGCGCATGGCTTCGCCGGCGATCGGCGGCGGCCAGCGTCTGGCGGCGGTGACCGGCGGCGGCGGCACGGCCGAATGCCGTTCCTGGGCTGACTGCCGTTCATGTGGCCGAAAGCGCGACGCACGGTCGAGCGGTCGTTCGCTCAATCAAACGCTGTTTTCATCCCAGTCTATTATTTCCTATCGTCCCTTTATCAATTGATCTTATCTTATCGGTGTTTCCCATATCATTCTGTAGGTTCTCACACTGCTGTTGAAGGAGCAGCGGGGCCATTGCGTTTCTCGGATCCTTCGTGTAGTGTGACCGTCGAGCGTGCTCAAGGCAAGTACCTCGCGGCCGTAACCTGTTTCTTTCGCACTCTATATCTCATATTTACCTGTTGCCTTAGCATGATTACTAATCGTTACATTGAATTGTTGCTTAACGTAGATCGTTGTAGTTTAGTAGATTTTCATATGATGAGGTAGATTGTAATAATGCTTGTAAGAAGTATACTGTCAACCGTAGAATTCTTATGTGGTTAGGGTTATAACATATGTTTAAATGGTAATAATTAGGGTTGCGCTGATTCATGCTCAAATATAAGGTTAATCACTAGTAATCTTTAACATTGGCCGGTTATTTATATGTCTTGCATCAGTCAGCTATAGTAGTTGATTATTGTTTGTGAACTGCTGTTGATTTAGTTATTATACAATAACTTGACTAATGACCAATTATCACCTAATAAAATGGTTTGTGTGACAACCCTTGTATGACTCTGGTTAGGAACCTCCTTATCAACATATCTGATTTCCAACATCATGAATCACCAATCTTGTCTCTAGTCTCATCGTATCAAACCTTCACTCTTATAACTATATCTTAATTCAATTACAACTCTCTAATTATATCATGGATAAATTGCTAAATAACAAAATAAGGGTTATCACGCCGGGGCTACCCACATATAGGGGTCTTTTCCACCCAACCTGGTAACGTACGGGGGGCCGTACATTCTCGTTACACAGGATATTACACCGTCTCATGTTATACTGATCGAGGACAAGGTTGTGCCTGACTATTCTCGTATAACCGGGTATGTGGGATGAGGTCGCCGGCACCCGTGCTATAACTTACTATAACTTGTCACATAACAGATATCTTTAATACATGGTTCTCATAATATCCGTCCTTCACTTATGACAGTATTTCCGATATCAGTTGTCCATTGCTTGCCTTATGTCCATTGCTTACTAGTCATGCTTACTCTTTATTTCATATGGTTACATTACCTGTTTTACTCTCGTGTTGCGACCGTTGTTGGGTACTTGCTGAGATTTCCAAATCTCACGCTTGCTCTTTCCCTCTCAGGTAAAAGGCCAGTGGATTGATAGCAGCATGCATGGGTGGGAGCACTTGAATTTCAGCACTATGACTTGCCACAAATTTTGCCATTTATTTTAATTGTCATTTGATTAGAAGTGGACCGGTCCCATATTTCAAACATTATAGCAACTTCCGTTGATTGTCTAATAAAGTACTTTAACGGTTTTAATTTGTGTATGGATTTCTATTGTTGTCTTTTATTATTACTTTTACTTTTTAGCGATGACGTTCCATAGTAGTATTCCACCTTGGCTATATGTGGGGTGCTACAGCAAGATGTTGGAGAATCGAACACAGCAAAATACGCCGCGCGACAAGGAGTACATGTCCTGCGGTGAAAATGAGCCATGGCGGCGGTCAGTGCTCAAGGTGGCAGCGGAGTGCTCGAGGTGGTGACAGCGGAGTACTTCCAGTGTCAGAGTACTCTGATCAGTGGAGTGCTCACGGCAGCAGTGGTGGAGTACAGCTCTCGGTGGCAGCGGAGGAGTAGTCCAGGCAACGGAGTACTACTCCCAGTTGACGGATCCAACCGCCATTGGGAAGGGACATATCGGATCTAGCTGATGCCGCCACACTGCCACCAGATCTAGCCTCCCCGGCCAAGCTGCGCCTTCTTCCTCCTCATCCCCCCTACCCCTCCTCCCCCACGCTGCCCACAAGGAAGCGACCTCTTTGGGGGATTTGATGCCAGCCCGCCACGCCTTCCTCCCCTTCCTCCGTACCATCCATATTGACCTCTGCCTTCACTGGGCATGCCGCCGGCCTTTGCGCATCTTCATCTTCCACGATGTCTACTCACGTGGTCCAATGGGCGCCAACCGACTGTGAGCGCTTCCTCGAGCGCCCCATCATCGTGCTCGGGGTCCTCCTCGTGCTCTCCCTGGCTAGCCTCATCGGCGTGTTCTACAGCATCTCCTACCTGCTCTAGCTCTACCTCGTCATGCTCTACCTTGTCGTGCTCTTCACCGTTTTCGCCTTCGTCGTCACCAACCGCAGCATTAGGTGGGTCGTCTCTAGGAGGGGGTACAAGGAGTACCACCACGGTGACTATTCCATGTGGCTGCAGAGGAGGGTGGAGAACTCCCAGAACTGGGCCAAGATCCAAAGCTGCCTCCAGGACGGCAAGGTCTACCAGAAGCTTGGGGCTAAGAAGGAGACGCTGAGCCAGTTTGTCAACAACAACCCCTCCCCGATCCAAGTGAAATGCCTCATTTATTGTTTAGGCATGTACATAGAATACGTTGGTTATCTCTATGTTCTTTTTATGTAGACATGGTTACTACTCATAATATTTATGTACGCTTTTGGCTCTAATTCAAACCTTGTGCATTCTAGTGGTCACCTGACAAAGCATCTGTTTTTGGAAGCTCTACAGAAGATGATTTCTTAAACATGTGGAATCATGAGAAGGTATCTATCTATACACATATCTTGCACACTTGGTGAAGTGTTTTGTCTCTTCTGAGATAACCCGGCAGAATGATTGACGATGGGAGCTCACTCACCTATTGTTTCTTTCCCTCATGTAATTTTTATTAATTTTTATTAGTCAGAGACTAACAAAAGGCTTCTTGTGATATAGGTTGGGCAAAAGAAAAATCCCAATTCACCCGCTGGGCTTTTCTTATAACATGCTGATCATAGGTCGGAAGTAGCCATCCATAAACTAGGTATGTCCCGGAAGTCCTGGCCCTAGCATTGTCGTAATGCTATCATGAACAACAGTTTGCTAAATATTCCCAATGCTATTTAAAATCTGTCAAGCTGCTTTAGCTACTGCTGTAACGACCTGCTCTCCAAAAGCCCGTACTTTGACTTATCATCACTAGCTTGCAGTTGTTGTACGTGATGTATTGATCTCTGCGTTAGCGGTACGAGCTCCCTTAACACCATGGTTCATGAATGACAGATCATGTTCCTCTGACAAGACAATCCTCCGTCGGATGCTCCATCGACGGTAGCCTTACATTTGCCGGCCCCTCCAGGGGACACAAAATCTGCTTCTGATATCCGCGGCATCGTTTCATGCTTGTTTAGCTGTTTCACTCATCTGCACGGGATGAATGTTCTTTGCAGTTTTATGATAGCTGAACTTTGCAGTTATCAGCAGACTGTTGTGTTACAGTTTGTTCTGCTTGATCCGGCAGTACGAGCGACAACATCATTGTCGTGGAGGAAGCTTACGTGTGGTCATGCTGTCGGTCAATAAAAACACCAGAAAAATTACTGTGGAGAAACTGTAGACCGAGGGAAAAGAGGGAAAATGCCAATAACATCTCATGATGGAATGCATGTAGTCCTAATCAGTCTGATTGAATGGCTTCAATGTTTAAGTTTGTGTTTATATTGAGTGAGTTTTGACTGAAATTAGTATCCCTGGACCCCCGAATGTTATTCCAGTATCCCTATAAAGAGGAGCGAAGGTGTATCATTTGAGCAGCTTTTTTGGCACGGTGTAACATGGCCATGGCAGCAAAGCCACTTATGTTGACTAGTGTATTCCGAAGACAAACAGAGTAGGACCGCGAGATGGAGACGATGGACTTTGTTAAAAAAAAAAGCTAGTTACAGTGTCAACAGTAAAAAAATAAGCTAATTACAGTGATAAATAGTGAAAAATAAGTCATAAATTAACAAAAAGCCCAAATAAGCAGGTATAGTTTTTTACTGTAGCAGCTGAAAAGGCACCGTAGATACTGTTAGTTTTTCCTGTGTAATTAAATCAAAAAATTATATCATTATAGACAAAAAAAAAAGCAAAACAGCACCCAAAAAAAATCAAAAACAGAATTAAAAAGTTAGAAGCAAGAAGCAGACACTCGTTGAGCAAGACCAAACAGATGCTTAGAGCGCCAACACTTTTTTTCAATCGGCAAGTGATACCATAACTGGGTCAGAGTTGGGTATCTTGATTCGGAGGATGAGCCGATGGACCCGGGGCGACGTCAGATCTGTTTTGTTTTAGGTTCGGGAATATAGGCAGTATACCATAACCGATGGCCATAGGATATTAGTTGTGCATCCAACAATTCTATAACTCATCAGTACAGTCGTTAACGCTTAGAAAAAAAATATCGGGTTTTGTTAAACATCATCTGGATATTTTCTTCTTAACTATCATCCAGATTTAGGACCGTTGGATTAGAGATCTAATTATCATAAATTCTCTTTCTCCCCCTTGAATTCTACCTCCTTCCTCTTGAAAAAATCTCCCTCTTTAAAAGTGAGGAGCCCTTTGATATCTAATCTAAAGGTCTGAAATTTAGATGATAGTTAGAAAGAAAATATTCGGATGATGTCTAGACACTCCCAAAAATATCAATCAGACACACTGCCCATAAAGAACTGGAGAAGGAAAGGAATTGAAGGGCCATGATCTGAAATAGTACTACCATGGATGCACTGCAAGCAAAAACACGCACGCTTGCACCTCCCCTCCCACGTGAGCAAGGCTAGCACCACGCCACGATGGCACACGCGGCGTGCAGCAAACTGCGTCACCCGCGCGCACCGTAGCCAAGCTACCAGCCACTTGTTCCTTGTCCTCGCATTACATGTCAGACGTATCCGGCCAAGCCAACGTCGTCGTATTCCGAGCGACAACCACGGCAGAGTGAGCTTAAGCTGGATGGAACGGCTGCTTATCCGGAGCAACCAACCGAAAACGGCGGAGCCCGGCAGGCAGGCAGGCAGCTTGGTGAGCTTAGCTTAACCGATGGTGTCGCGTCGCGTAAAACCGAGACGGAGACGCGGCCCGGGGTCGCCGTCACCAGATAACCCCGCCCACATGCTCCCTCCTCAGGCACCCCTCCCCTACCTTGCCAGCTTCCCTCCCCTTCCCTCCACTTCCTCAGTAGTATATTCATCCGTTCATTGATTCGCTGCGCCCGATCGTTAGCGTCACACAAAGCGACCGGACAAACCAACGCGCCTCGCGGCAATGGCCAGGCAAGAATCCCGTGGCGGCGCGCGGGCCAAGAGGAACGACGACGTCGCCGTCATGGAGATGGGCGGACCAGGGGAACGGCGGACTACGGAGGAGGAGGAGGAGGAGGCGACGTGGGCGTGTGGGGCCGCCGCGGCGCTGGGGCTGGCGGGGGCCGGGATGCTGGTGTGGTGGGCGGTGGCGTTCCACCCGGCGCACGAGCAGCTCTGGATGGTGCCCGTCGGCCTCGTCCTGCTCGGCACGCTGCTCGTCACGTGGCTCTCCCTCTTCGCCTCCGGCGCGTGCCGGCGGCTCGGCCGCCTCCGCGCCGGCGCCGACCAGCCGCCTCTGGCCCCCGAGAGATGAGGCGGGGCCGGCCGCATGCATGCGTACAATGCTTATGTTGGGTTGGGTGTACATTTTTATCTTCTAGTCTCCTTTTCCTTCCTTTTTTCCTTTTTCTGATCTTAATTTGTTGTCGTTTAAGATGATCGGAATGTGATCAAAGTGGAATCTAAACAACAGTTACTGGTAGTACTACAATACTGATTCCTGCAGATGCTTAGTTTGATTGGTCAGATACTCAGATTAGTTCGGCAAGTAGTTGATTGATTACATAATTATTCTAGTTCAACACATACGTGGTAAATTCTCCTTCGCATATGCTTGCGTTTGGCATGCTAAAATGACAGCTTCACCTTGAATGTTAGAGCTGCCCTGCCCGACAGTGATTTGTCAGTCAGAAAAAAAAGGAAAACTCTTGTACTAGTCATTGCGGTTAGGCTGTGCTGAGTGCTGTAGGGTTCGAAGTCGAAAAATGAAAGAGCACGCCTGCTCGCGTTCCCTATCCTTAGCCCCCGAAATGGCACCGGGAAGATAGAAAGGGTTTTGGCTCAGCGATTACGGGTCGTTTGGCTTTAGCTCATAAATAGTAATAATTTATAGAAAAACTTAGAAATAGATATATTCACGTGCAACACTGACTGATATATTCACGTTTGACTCTTGCTGCTTGCTTGATGGTTTGAGCCAGGGAAGACGGTGTCGACTGCCGCCGCACTTGCCGTGTCGACCTTGCCAGGCTAACTCGAGCACAGCACGCTATGTTAGATCGGATTGGACCACCTAATGAGCCGATTTTCTAGACCCGGCAAGACTCTCATCCATACCGTACTAGCATGTCTATACCGAATCTCGGGCTAGCCCAAAAAAAATCCGATCCAACTTCCACCTCCCCAATCATTCTCCGTCGATCTCACCTCCCAACTTGGCAACGGCCGTCGCCGTCAATCATGCAGGGCTTGGCCTTGGCGTCGATGAGATGCCCAAATTGCCTAACTTTGTGATGTGTACGTGCCTGGCTCATGTGTCACGCCGATATGGAAGGATCTGGCACTTCTGCACATGAGAAAAGCGAGAAAGCTGATGGTGAATAGATTCGATGGACACATGTGGCCATAAAGGGCCGCGGATCGATGACGTGCACTCCACCCTTTCGAAGTCGTGTCTCATTCTGTCAACCAAGTCAAAAAGACGACAGTTAGGCTCCCTGCCTACTGCAAACTGACAAACCGTGAAGAATCCGGGGACGTTATATAATTTATGGTTTTCTTTATCATAATTGTAAAATAAATTATCAAGATAGATTTTGAAAGTGGCTTATTGATGTTTATTCACTCATACAAATAAATCATAATCTACATCTATAGATTATAAGTCATAAACCACAGCTGAAAAGAAACTACCTTTAGACCCGTTTTGTATGGACTTTTAGTTACGATTTATTAGCCTAATAAATAGTGATATTAAAAGAAGTAGAAATTAAAATTAGACTGAAAAATTGAAAACATATACCCGGTCCTGCAGTACGAGTCTATTGTTGGATATAGGATGCGTAATTTTATCGTGTAAACATATTAAAAAGTCAACAACATAGTTATTATAATATTTTTATTTGTACCATGCTTTAACATAGTTATCATTCCTGTTGTAAATTATCGTGACTTTTGTTTTTGCTAAAATAATATTATAACGGATGTTAGATTTTTTCCAAGATATTCAATTAAAAAATTAGGGAAAAAATAAAAAAACACTATTGTAAGGGTGACCTAGCTCTTAAGTTTAGCTACTGGGTCTTACAACATGCGCAATAGTATGGGGATATGAGTATAAAAGAATATACCAATGTACCCTTATATTTTGTAATTGTTACAGGATAAGATAGGAATTTCTCAACCTATCCTATTCATATACAATACCCCCCTAGAAGGGTACGAGAGAGTCAGGTCCGCTCATTTTACTCACTAGCTCTCTTAGTTTCATATCTCTTAAGAGAGAAAGGAGTACCATGTACCAATTATTATGCTCAGACCATAACAAACACCATTATACGAAGAATAAGGGGGCATTTTTTATGGACTGATTTATGTTTTTCTAGTTATAAAATATTAATTGTTGTAAGGAATTAAAGTTAAAATTCGACCGAAAAATCGAAAAAAAATAAAGCTAAAGTCGCCGCACTAGTGAATAAAAAACTTGCGAGCTCCGATGCCTAGGGTTACTCCAAATGGAAACCGGCCGGCCGATCGATCAAAGTCGCACCGGTTTCGAGGTTCCGAGTTTCGATGCCGCAGCTGCAGTTGCTCACGCCACTGATCGCACAAGAAGAGACCAAGCAAGGAGAGTGGAAAGACGGCGCTCTCTCACGGCGGCATGCATGTATTATCCGGGCGCGTGCGTCCCTGTGCCGGTGCCACTCGGTGCAGCGTCAACTTGGAAAGCAATCGTATGGTGATATGGCCTAGCTGGCTCAGCTGACTTCAAACCCTCAACGCTTTCCTCAGCTTCCGGATCGAGACAGCGTTGACCACGTGGGAGCTCGGTGATGAGTCGTGCGCGTAGTTTAGATCATCTCCAACAGTATAAGCTAGTTACTAGCTCTAAGATAACTTCTTCAATAGTACTAACTTTTAGCACATAGTTCATTTTTAGATAAACGATATAAAATCCGGCCTCTATATCCACTTGGGATATATACAGCCAAAAATTACACGAGCACTTAGGCTCAAAGCCTCAACACTGAGGATCACACAACATCAACAAGAAAGAGAGCTAAAGGGCTATGAAAAAGCTAGAAAGACTAAACTTCAGAACTTCTTCTCCGTCCTTGCTTTCAACCAAGCTTCTAAACTCCTCCAACTGAGCCACTCAAACTCTGGTCTACTTTGCGTGAAGATGAACCTCTGAGGCAACGTCTTCATAGAGGCGACGAGGGTCGCCGACGCCGCCCGCCTCACCGAGACAAGGCCTTCACCTGGGGAACAAAATACATGAGGGCTATGGAGTGCCGTGACAACCCTCCAGGAAGGGAAATGGCGTCCAAAGGCGTCATAGTTGTCGAGACCGGTATGAACACCGGCAAGACTTTCTCCAGCACCTTCACAGCAACCCACGCACTACCTTCACACAAAAAAAGACCGCCACCAGCACACCGATGTCCTGCTCGCCTCAAGGTCATGGCATAGCCACCCTTGAACTCCACGACGAACCGCTTCCCGCTCAAACAACGTCGCGCCATGGTTCTCTGGACAAACCCAGCAGCCATAGCTCCTGCCGCATCCCGGCCTTTGCCGCCAGCGCCGATCGGCCTCCTCCACCCGCCGGACGGCATGCTCCAGCGCGCCCACCCTCTCCGTCAGCTTGCTCTGCCCACACAGAGCCCACCGACGCCTCGGCTCCTCACTTGCCGCCCGCATGCAGCCACCACTGAAACGCCACCTGCATGCGGCAGCCACCACTTGCCGGCCCTACCCGCAGCCGCGCCCCACACGAGGCTTGCCGCCGGTCTCGATTGCCGCCGAACCGCGCCCGCTCGCCATACCATGCCGACGGCCCAAAGCCACACTGACTTACCGTGAGCACGCCCACAGGCCGCCTCGACCGCCGCGCCGTCCCGCCACTCCCGGAGCGCGGCCGCACACCTGCGCCGCCCCGCCACTCCCGAGAGCGCCGCCGCGCTTGCGCCGCCGGCGGCTGAAATCGGCCGCGCCGCGGCTCGAATAGCGCGCTGCTGCCGGCTTTGGCTCCTCGCCGCGCCCGCATGGCGCCGCCACCGTTGGCCGCCATCGGCAGCAAAGACGGCACAGACGCCTCGCCGGCCGACGCCCCGCACCGCCTCCCAAGATCGCCACGCCGCCGCTTGCCGGCAAGCCGCCCGACCCGCGAGGAGGAGGGCGCGACCCGTGATTACGCCACCGAGCCGAGCACGGAAGAAAAAGCCATGGTCGCCGTCGCCTCATTTGCGCCCACCGGAGACCGTGCGGCGCTCCGCGACTTGGCGAGGAGGAGGGATCCGACGGGGTGAGAGGTGAAGGGCGGGGTGGGAGGTGAAGGGACGGGGTTCAAAAGATCGAGTTAACATCCAAAGACATAGTTCATAACATAAATAGCCTCACATGACACTCTCACATAATCTTGGAATGTGTGTATGAGACTAGCTCTTGATCAATAGATAGCTTTTCTCTCTCTTCTATTAAAATATGAAATAATATGCTTAGATCTAGCTCATAAGTCACTATTGGAGATGCTCTTAGACCCTGCACAACCCAACTTCGTTGAAACGAACTCGGTTAGTATAGATATTTATTACAGTGGATCGGAATAATATGAGATGTCAATATTAAGAAGTATATGGGTGAGTGGTAGCAAGTAACAACGCAACGACTCAAACCGATGGATACATCCAAACGATCGGAGATCGACGGCTGCTGACGAGCAAAACGAGGAACAGAAATTTGGAGGTCGAGAAACTGCTTTGTTTATATCGGCTTTACTGATATCTTTTAGCTTTAACTCATAAATAGTAATAATTTATGGAGAATTATATGGGAAAAGAGAAACTCACATGCGATTTTCATCAATATAAATAAAGTTATTATAGTGTATACTACAATCGACTAGTAAATCCCGTTTTAAAAAGATATCCTGTTTGAAAGATAGGTGGTGTAAAAAACTATTTATTGTAAAAAACAGTTTTTAAAAACCAATATAAACAGGGCAACACACACGAAGTTGCCTGTTCTTTGCCGTGAGCCTGAGCCATGACAGTTTTAGAGGTGGTTTGGATTGCTATCCTCGCAAACTAAACCAAATATGGGTAACGTCAACGAAAATTGTCTGTCATTTGGTATGTTACCAAAATTTGGTGATGTCAATGAAAATTTGGTAACTCTAGTGAAATCCAATGTAACATGCAGCAATCTGAGAATGAGAAAATCACTCACCAAAATTTGGTAATGCCAAAATTTGACTTGGCCACGATCCAAGCAACACTCTTTTACCAAATTTGGTTTTGCCCATGTTTTAGCTGTGTCAAAATTTTGATTTGGCTCATTTTAGCCATCAATCAAATAGCCCTTAGGGTTCATTTGGATTAGAGGAATTTTGAAGGAAAAGTACATAATCGTAAAACAGAGGAAAGTCACACCAATTTGGTGATTGAAATAAAGGATTGAGCAAACCAATTCCTACGGAATAATGTTACCTACCCATGATTGCATGGGAAAAACATCCATCCAAATCTCTTCCTATACTTTCCTACAATTTGGGAAGCAAGCAAGAGGAGAGAGAAGGAGAGGACCCTACATCACCGAAGCTCGATCTGGTTTGTCGCCGCAGTGCCTCCATCCACTCAGCATGCATGACCTAACTCACCATGCTTGATGTTCCTATCATCGTCGCCCTAACCCGCGTGGCCCTCCTAGGTCGGACCGCAGCCGTCGCCACTTATGGCTCTCCGATCGGACCGCCACCATCGCCCCTTAGGCCCTCGGGCCTCCAGGCTTGCTCGCCGCTATCCTGCGTAGCCCTTGCGGCCCTCCCGACCATCCCGCCGTTGTCCCGCCCAAAGGGCCCGCCACAGTTGTCACCGCCTAGGGCGCACAACCTTTCTAGCTGGCTCGCTGTCGTCCAACCCGAGTCCACCAGCCCTCCCGTGGAGAAAGGATAAGAGCGGTTAGGAGAATGAGAGCAATATGATAAGAAGTATGCATGTTAGTTACTAACTGGTGGGACTTGTGATTTATTTGGCCCACCGTTAGTGAGTTTAAATGGAAAACATCTTAGTAGTAATATTTTTTTATATCATTCTTATGTGTTCTTATTCCTATGTTATTCACTTCTACATTTTTCTGTGTTTCAAACACCTCTTTTTTACATTGTTCTACGTGTTTCGTTCCTCTATTTTGCCACTGCATTCCTATATATTTCCTATGTTTTTCCCTGTTTCTCTATTTTTCTGAACATGCCCTTACTTTCCAACCTAGGAGTAGTGATTAGTAACGCGGTAGTAAGTGAGTGCTTTTTTTAAGTGAAAGAAAGGAGGTACACACTAGTACTCTCTCACACACACACCTAGGAGTAGCGAGTAGTAACGCGGTAGTAAATGGATGCTTTTTTAAGAGTATAAGGACACACATGCACTTGCGCACACATTCCACACGCACACTTATATGGGTGTGATCTTAGCATAAGTCTAATCTAGGTGGTGCTCGGTTGGGTTGATTTTTTGTGGTTTATGATTGAATTTCACTGTAGCTGACTGAAATTACACTGTAACTGATGGTGGCTTATTTGACATAATTAAAATTTAAAATTTTAAAAATAGAAAAAAGGGTTAGCCCAGCACGTATAATGCGAACGAATACAGAAAAAAAGAACCGGCAAAAAAATTCAAAAAAAATCTGAAAGTTACAAAAGACAAAATTTAGAAATAGTGAAAAATAAACCGGAAGCCAGAAGTCCTTAATCTAAACAAGCGGGCCCTAGAGAGAAGACCAAAACCTCATAAAATACGAGCATACATTTTGATCACTCAATATATCTCGTATATACATATGAGAGAAAAGATGAGCACTAGCATCAAACCTAAGCTGGAATGCTCGACAGCATACATTTTGACAGAATATATGGGCCAGACATGTTTCTAATCAGGCCCTCGTTGGTTCGCCCTGCTCTGTGAAGAAGCCCAACTGAAATATATGACCCCGGAGTCGGGCTCAGCATGGTTTTCTAGGCCAGGTCGAGTATCGAGCGGCCCTTTCTTCCTTCACCTGCCAAATAAGAAGGCACAGCATCAGAAATCAGAGCAGACCCAAATTATAAGGCAGAGTATCGCAAAATGCAGATACTCCCTCCGTACCACGATACGACCAAAACAAAACTCACCGTAAACACACGTCACAGAGACACTAAATTTTAAAAAAGCTAATGATATTAAATCATACATGCCCGTATTAAATCATATACTCCAATTACCCATCCACCTTTTTAGCATTAAAGCAAAGATGTAGAACGAAAATCTGCAGTAACTACACTTTCTATCTTTACAATGAACTTATGTTATAAAACAATACTTCTCAAGAATATAAATTTATGTTATGGAACGGAGGAAGCACATGGAAGAGAGAACAAAAATGCTTCGGATTAAGATATCTTCTTTCTGCAACTGTATCATTTTATTTAAATTTGCAACCACTGAATACTAGCTCGTAAAATAAAACAGATTTACTTCCCAGTACAGTGAGGCTACTTTCTTCCAAGTAGGATAACTTCATGTGGTGTTCGTATTGGTTATATACTTATATGTGATGATTTTTTGTTGTGTCTGATAAGTTTTAACTAAAAATAAATAGTAATGACTAGAAGAAGAGGTTTTTAGAAGGACAGGACGAACAGTGGGGAAAATAATGGAGAGATGTGTGCGTGAGATAGAAGTGAGAGGAGTGGAGCGTGTGATGCGTATATGACCCTCTGAATTATACTTGAAATAAGATAGAAATAAGATGAGTGATTCGAAAAATCGAGTATTTATATTAACTTTAATTTTATTCAAACAAAAGATAAATTAAACATCCCTTAGTCTCCGCTCATCCAACTCAGCCTTGCATCAACAGTCGAGAAGCCAAAGAAGAATAGTAACTTGACAAAACTCTTGTGTGCGTCCCTTGCGGCGCTGCAGATTGGCTCTCTACAAAGCATCCGTGTGGAACCCAAAGTCTTGCAAGAGAACACGCGCACAAGTCACACGTCGAGCTCTCACTGCAACGTCCGCGTCACCATAATTGCACTCTTACCTCCAAGTCCTAACCAAAATGCAATCACGGAACTAATGCAATGATTAAGATTCCCGATCACGGTGGCACACCCTCTCCTGATAACGCCCGCGCAGCGGCAAGGCAAGGATGCGGTGCTGAATCCATGGCCGGCGTGCTGCCTGCCTGTTGCTTGCTTGACGAGCTGTGGCGCAGGCTCGACCGCGACCAGCCTAAGCTACTGCATGATTGATGATCAAGAAAACAGCAGCCGTATCTTCCCCAATCCCAAATCAGCGACACTTGGACTGTTGGACAGGGCCCAGCTGAGATATACGTCTGTACGAGTCATTCTCCGATTGTACCAGCGTTTCTGTTGATGTCAAGTGCGTTGGCTCCGTATGTAGTTCGTACGTACGCACTCGTCCATGTAACAGCGTTTGTGCTGTACCGGTGAGGGTAAGGGGAGAGAGAGCAAAGATTGCGAGGTTTTCGTCGGGGTGTACTTGTTCGCGGAGCGCCGTAGGAGATTCCGACTTGATAGCCGTTTGAACGAAGAGTGAGGCTGAGGCCAGGTATGTTTCCGGGGATATGCAATAATGCAGAGCAAGCAAAACAAAGCTATCTCTTTCAACGGATGCATGATTGGTGTACGGTACGTGGCAAAGGTGGTCGACGGCACGAGTTTCACTTACGTCGCCGCCACCGTTGTCGAAGGAAAACCAAAAGGCCGACGAGCAAAACACGGAAAACATCGTCCCCGTTAGACCGTCCGTTGCACGTGCCGCAGGACTAAGAGGACTAATGATTTTTTTATTAAAAATAAATAAATATCAAAATATTACATACATAAAATCAAAATACTATATATATATATATATATATGAAATCGAAATGTTACATACATAAAATTAAAATATTGTATACCGAAGAAGGCCGCTCCTCCCTCCTACTCTTACTCGATGGATGTGCTCGCCGTCATCTGCCTCTGTCGCCGTCGCCTTCTCCTTACCGCCATAGCCACCACAGGCTACAGCCTCTACCGCCGCCACCGCTTCGCTGTGGCCCTCGCTCTCTCGCCGACGCCCTTTCCCAAGTCGGCTCTGACCTCACCAACTTTCTTCGCTCCAACTCCGATGAGGTCCTCTGGAGCCATCTCCAGCTCTCCAAGCTCATTGACTCTGACCCTGTCTTCTCTGCCGCCTTCACAGCAAAGAGAAAATCGACTGCGGCGATCGGATTCTATGGCACTGATGCCAGGGCTGAGGTGGTTGGGCTCATGGCCGTTGCTATGCATAGGATTTAGGGTACATGCCAAGAGAGAAAGAGAGTGAGAGAATGAAGAGAATGAGTAGGAGGTGGGTCGGAGTTGAAGGTGGACCGAACGTTCGATAAAAAAAAAGGCTTTCGGTGTATAAACAGTAGTAAGCCGTTTAAAAAAAACACGCAAGTTATCCACGGCTAGTATCCTGTTCCTTGGCGGAACCTTACTTTCTTTTTCGTTACGCGGTTAACTTTCGAGTTTGTTCTGCCATTGCAATCCGCGAATAGATAAACACGGTTTCCACTCCACCTCGTAGTTATCCACCCCCGACCGCACCACCTCCGCGCGCGCGTGCGTGCAGCGAGGCAAAGCAGCCCAGCCCAGCCCACCCACTTCCGCGCGCCGCCTCCGTCTCGTTCCACGCGTTTCTCAACCGAGACCCGGCTTATAACAGCCACGCGATCAATCCAGGGGGCAGGGGAAGCCCAGCGAAACGAGCGAGCCGCGGCGCATCGACCTGTCTGATCGATCTGCCTCGGAGGGAGGGAGCGTGAGGTTGATGGCGGAGGCAGCGGCGGTGCCGGCGGGGAGGAGGACGCGGGTCGGGCGGTACGAGCTCGGCAAGACGATCGGGGAGGGCAGCTTCGCCAAGGTCAAGCTCTCCCGCGACACCCGCACCGGCGGCGTCTTCGCCATCAAGGTGCTCGACCGCAACCACGTCCTCCGCCACAAGATGGTCGAGCAGGTCACCTCCCCCATCCATCTCCTTTGCTCCTTCCTTGGAAATCGAATCTTTTCTGAAGGATTTTTTTTTTGTTTGAGGGCAGACATTTTCTGAAGGAATTGAATTAAGAATTCTAAAATTTTGACCGGACTGTGTGCGTGTGCGTGTTGGGGGGGTCGGGGAAGAATTTACTTTTATGTCTCTGTCATGGTCGTGACTCTGTCTGGGGGGATTGTTTGCGATGTAGAAAATTCATGCGTTCGTTCGGTGTGCTCAACTTGCCCAAACTTTTGATTGCTAAAGTGAATTTGATAACAAGGAATATCAAACATGAATTGGAAATTGTAACCCCGTGATCACCGAACTAGATATGGGGAGCCATTCCGCCACAGTACCACCACGCGAAGCTGATTGTAAAAGGGGATTTTATCGGAAAAGATGTCTTTCTGCAAAAGATGTTATCTTTTATGTGATCTAATACCACTATTAGCTTTTAGCTTCAGTTTTTAACTTTCGGGTTATTTTTCACTATTCATAAATTTTGTCTTTTTCTGAATTTTTGGCTTTTTGTTCAGCTTTTTTGCCGGTTCTTTTTTCCGTATTTGTTTGTATTATATGTAATGCGTTAACATATTTTTATATTTTTTAATTCTTTTAAATTTAATTATGCTAAATAAGACTTTGTCAACTACAGTATTTTTTTCAGTTAGCTACAGTGCTTTTCAGCCATAAGCCACAAAAAATAAGCCCAAATGATCACCACCTAATTGCTTGTGTTTCCATACATCTTGACTCTTGAAATGTCGACGCTCACCACCTCTTCCACTTCTTTCAGATCAAACGGGAGATTTCCACAATGAAGCTAATAAAACATCCAAATGTGGTCCAGCTGCATGAGGTATGATTCAATCTTTACAGAAACATGATAGTTCAAGTCTCGTCATCTTTTTATCCTTCATCTCATTCAATATGTGTGCATTTGACAGGTTATGGCTAGCAAATCAAAGATATACATGGTTCTTGAATTTGTTGATGGAGGCGAGCTATTTGATAAGATCGTAAGGCTCTCAAACTTTCTGTGCCAGATATTATACTCTAGTTTGTGTATGTTGCTTTTTACACGTTATGAGCTTGTCTTATGTTGCTTTTTACACGTTATGAGCTTATCTTGTAGGTAATTCGCTGTTCTGGGGCCATCTGAATGTTAAGTTATTAACCCATTTGTCATCATGTTCTTGATAATTAGGTCAATTCTACGAGGCTAGGAGAAGATGAAGCAAGAAGATACTTCCATCAACTTATAAATGCAGTTGATTATTGCCACAGCCGAGGAGTGTACCACAGAGATCTGAAGGTTTGTCCAATTATCCTGGTCACTTCTTAATGTGTTCAATCTCCCATGTGGATGCTATGTGGCACACTTTCTAATTCATGGATGTTTTATCTGCCATTTGCAGCCAGAGAATCTACTTCTTGACTCAAATGGAGCTCTTAAAGTTTCAGACTTTGGCTTGAGTGCTTTTGCACCACAAACAAAAGTATGATCTCTAGTAGCTAGAAGTATGCATTTGGCTTGTCCCATAATTAAACTTTTTCCCCTAGGGGGATGCATTTGTGTTTGGTAGCATTCTTCCAGGTTAATTGACTTATTCCAAACGTTCCACCTAATAACTATGGAATATTATTTGTGCTTGGAGACAAGAGTTACAAAAAAAGAATTTTGATGAATTCTTTTGAATTTTGTTATTTAGGGGGATGGACTTCTGCATACTGCTTGTGGAACGCCAAACTATGTTGCACCTGAGGTGAATTTTTCTCCTTTCATTAGTTACTTTGTTTCTACGTTGTGTAAGTAATGTGCTTCAAAAGGTGTAAGCATTAGACTGTTCCCTCAGGTGCTTGCTGATAAAGGTTATGATGGTATGGCTGCTGATGTATGGTCCTGCGGCATAATCTTATTTGTCCTTATGGCCGGATATTTACCCTTTGATGACCCCAACCTAATGGTTCTGTACAAAATGGTAAGTTTGTGGAATAGCAGTACAAACCATGGTTCTTCTGTGAAATTCATTGGTGATATCCTTTTTGATGTTTTCTTTACAGATCTGCAGGGCAAATGTTTCTTGTCCACCATGGTTTTCTTCAGGTGCGAAGAAGTTCATTAAGCGCATTCTCGATCCTAATCCTCATACAGTAAGTGCCAAATAAGGATGTACCCTTTCTGTATGCTTTGGCCTTTTCAGTTAACTGTTATGTTCTAGTCAGTGGACCGCTACCAGTACAGCAAATTCTTCTACATCTATACCTTCTTTTTCCATCACAGTTTGAGAAACCAAGGAGTTTTATTCTCTGCAGAGAATAACAATTGCAGAAATTTTGGAAGATAAATGGTTCAAAAAGGACTATAGACCACCACATTTTGAGCAGGGTGAAGATGTGAGCCTTGATGATGTCGATGCTGCCTTCAATGGTTCAGAGGTAATACAAGCCGAATGTTAATTTTTAATTTGCGATTGAATCACAAAATCTCCCCAGAGATGTTATGTGTTTTAAACTTTAAAGGCTATTTAGGCACATTTTTATCTTTTATTTCATCCTCACATTATCCATTGGAGTTGTAGTAAGGTGAACTTTTTATTTCTTCCTTGTAGTCATTTGAAATATCACTTTGAGATGCACATGTTTATCTCAAAATTTCATATGGTTATTGTTACATGAGCTCAAAAGATCCGAATGGTGCAAATTTCAGTTAACCAATAAGTAATTGTTACATACTGGGCACTGCTTCATTTATTACCTTTTTTTAGGAACATCTTGTGGCGGAGAACAAAGAGAAACCAGAATCCATGAATGCATTTGCTCTTATTTCAAGGTCACAGGGATTCAACCTTGGAAATTTGTTTGAGAAGGAGATGATGGTAAGCTGGTAGAACAATTAATTTACAGTTTCCCCATATTGTGAATGTGTTACAGCTTAATTTTCATTTGATTGGAGGAATTTTTTTCAGAGGCAAATGGCAGGTTAATATAGTTTTGCTAGTTCAGAATTTCCTCATTGTCTGAATGTGTTACAGTCTTACAGATTAGCATGCATTGAAGTAAATAGTATATTCTAGTATTGTTCTGCTATTGGTTGCCCCCTTACAGAAATCTAGCTGTCTAGTTAGGCAGAAATTTGTGCTGTTAGTAAACCTTCTTCACTTTTTGATTCTTAAATAATCTAACCATTTCTAATATAGGGAATGGTAAAGCGGGAAACATCCTTCACATCTCAATGTACACCACAAGAGATCATGTCTAAAATAGAGGAAGCTTGTGGGCCTCTTGGTTTCAATGTGCGGAAACAAAATTATAAGGTACATGACATTTTGGATGGTAACTTATGGACTAACAGGTTCCTTCAGAATCTGCATTAGAATTTGAACCATTCATGACTTACATGGATTTCTCTTTCTTGATTTCCAGATGAAGTTGAAAGGCGACAAAACTGGAAGAAAAGGCCATTTATCTGTAGCAACGGAGGTACTGGCACTATCCTCAATATCGAGACACTAGAGTCTCTTCTTATGGCTGTATAAGGCTGCAGTAACTTTTGCTTTCAGCTTTCATTTGAAGTGGTAACCATTGTATGTTCGTATTCTATTGTATGAACCTTTTTTTGCTGAGCTATGTGCCCAGGGGCGGAACCAGTCCAAGCCCAAGCCCCGGGCTGGGCCAACTGCTCTTGGACTGACTCATGTGCTAACTCTATTTTTTGTGATTTTTCATAAATTTTGTATGAGCTTTGGTTGCCAGGCGTCGGGCTATAGCTTAGGTAGTTCGAGGCCTGGTTTCACTACTGTATTTGCCTGATATTCACATGCAATCTCTGCAGGTTTTCGAGGTTGCTCCATCACTCCACATGGTTGAGCTTCGTAAAACTGGAGGGGACACGTTGGAGTTTCACAATGTATGATCTCAAATGTTATATTTCTCATCCTTATTGCCAAGCATTTTGAACGAGTCTGGTTCTTAGCATTTTGAAATAATTAACACTGTTTCTTCAAAATTGCATGCAGTTCTACAAGAGTTTCTCATCAGAATTAAAAGATGTAGTGTGGAAATCTGAATCTGACACAAGTACAAAACAGACACGGTAAGGTTTGATGCTCTAATGCTCCTAATTGTAGTTTCCCCCCTCTTCTTTTCCTGTCTTAACAAGTTTGCTCCATTTCTACAGATGATACCACAGGAACTGTCTTCTGGTGCCACATTGATAGACCATCTCTTCAGGTGATACCACAGAGGGTACTGTCTATTTTTCTGGCTCCACGTGGATAGTCCATGTCTTGTTGAAGAGAAGAGAGTGCCGTTTTTTTACTGAGCGCAATTGTACAAATGTATCAAAAGGCCCTCCCGTAGACGGCTACTTGTACTGCAATGCGATGTCGAATAGGCATCCTAAATGCTTTTGTTGCCACCAGGGTTGTGTGCCTTTCTAGTGTTGGAAGTGCTTAAGAATCAAAAGATTAATCCGTAATAATACGTACTAAAACTGGCCGTGCGATCTTCCTTTTTTTTTAAACAATGGGATGCATTTGTAAGCAAAGCTTGTCTAGGGTACACATGGAATGGAACGACTGGAGTGTTGGAATTGTTGCTGACGCCGGTGCTGAAGACCACGCGCAACGGCGGCCACCCCGCGCCGTACCCGCCTCAAATCTCTTCTTGTGGGAAATGGGCCGCCTCAATCTCCGCCGAACAGAAGTGACAAACCCTGTATGCTGCGCGCGCGGCAAATACCCCGAGCGCCGCGCGGGCAGCCCACGGGCTACTTAGATCTTACTTTAAACAGTTTTTAGCTTTTAAAAGCTGATTTTTGTATAAAATATTTTTAAAATCGTTTTTATAAACTATTTATAGGAGTTATTATGGCATCGACTTCGATCACGATCTTCGACTTCGACCAGCGCTCATGGTCGTAAGTCGAAAGACATCGATCACATCTCATAGTCGTAAGTCAGAACACAGCGACCAGCGCTCGTGGTCGTAAATCGGAAGTCGTCAATCACACCTCGTAGTCAAAAGCATGTTACATCCATGGAGAGTACGAGACCTTGTGGGTCTTGTTGTCGAGGGTGGGGAGCTCGATCTCGGGGGTGACCTGGGGTAGGCGACGTGATATCCAACTGGAGGGCGAATTCGTAGCGGCGAAGGTTGTGGACGAACCAGCAGGTGCCCTCCAAGTTGGCGCTATGACTACGACCATGACTGCTATGACCACATCCACGAGCGTTACGACTACGACCATGACCGCAACTTCGAGCACTGCTCCCTTCAACCACTGTCCCCTTCGACCACGACCCTTCGACGTCGATCACTTCCCTCTTCGACCACTGCCCCCTCCAACCATGGCCCTTCGACGTCGACCACTTTCCCCTTCAACCACTGTCCCCTTTTGACCATGACCCTTCGACGTCGACCACTTCTCCCTTTGACCATCGTCCCCTTCGACCATTGTCCCTTTCGACCATGACCCTTCGACATCGACCACTATCCCCTTCGACCACGACCCTTCAACATCGACCACTACCCCTTCGACCACGGCCCTTCAACGTCGAACACAGCATCGACTTCGATCACTGTCCCCTTTGATGACCACGACCCTTCGATATCGACCACTTCCCCTTCGACCATAGCCCTCTTCAACTACGGATCTTCAACTTCAACCACGGATCTTCGACTTCGACCACAGATCTTTGACTTCAACCACTGCCCCCTTCGACCACGGCCCTTCATGTCGACCACTGTCCCCTTCGACCATGACCCTTCAATGTCAACCACTGTCCCCTTCAACCACGACCCTTCGATGTCGACCACGGCTTCGACTTCGACCACTGTCCCCTTCGATGATCACGACCCTTCGACATCGACCACTTCCCTCTTCGACCGCCACCCCCTTCGACCACAACATCGACTTCAACCACGGATCTTTGACTTTGGTCACGGCCCCTCAACCACAGCCCTCTTCGACCATAGCCCCGATGTCGACCACAACCCCCTTCGATCACGGCTCTTCGACTTTGACTGCCGACCGACTTCGTCTACAGCCCTTCGACTTCGACCACTGCCCCCTTTGACCTTGCTTGGACTTCGACCATGACCCTTCGACTTCGACCACGGCCTTTCGACTTCGACCACGGACTGACTTCGTCCACAGCCTTTCAAGAATGTAACCTGTTCTTGCAGAGAGAGCGAGAGAGAGAGAGAGAGAGATCCCTTCCCCTTGGAGTTGAAAAGTTCAGGTGGAAAGAGGAGGCGCTGTAACCAGTGGCGAAGTCAAGAATGAAATTGAGGATAGGCTGAACTATTTATAGGTTTAAACTAAGTTGACATAAAATTAGTCTTTTACTCTTATAAAATTTCAAATTCATATAGAAATTATAAATTGGATGGATACAAACAATGAAAAATAGAGAAATAGAAAGTAGCTATCTTGATAATAGAAAGCGCAATAAGTGCGGAGTAGCGATAAGTCATCTATGTATAAAACATATCAAAATTGGTGATATAATAGAAAATTATCAATGACAATGAAAATTTAAATCATATGAAACGTACCAGAATTAAGCTAATTTGAATCACAAGACAATAGAAACAAAAGGCGGCATCCTTTTCCACACTCTATCCATGTTCTTATCATCTTCATGGCTTGTTTATTGATGCAAGCAGGGAGCAAGGCTTAATCAATTGACATGGACGACTTGAACCTCTTCATGCAGTAGGCAATGAACACGCTACACTAGCACTCCTCGGTCGCCACCGTCGCCGACGACGATGGTGCTTCCTTCCCCTTCCTACAAGCGCTCTGCGGCACCTCCCAAACCACCGCGGCCGCCAGCGTCTGGGACCTCACGATGCAGGTTGACCATCGGGCCAGCAGCTGGAGCTCCGACGACAACCCCAGTGCCACCATGGACCACGACACGACCGCCGGGTGGTCTCCCCACACCGCCCTCTCCAGGACCGGTAGCAGTGGCGGCGACAGGCCGATGAGCTGGAACTTCAGCACCACGTTGGCGCAGCCAACTAATGAGAGCGGCGGTGGTGGCGGGGGCGTTGCGTTGACGACCAGGAAGAGAGGGGGAGCGTAGCGCCCGCTGCAGTGGGGGGCTCAGCCGCGGTGATGCCTTCAAGGCACGTGTAGGACCACATCATCGCGGAGCGGCGGCGGAGGGAGAAGATCAACTAGAGGTTCATCGAGCTCTCCACCGTCATCCCCAGGCTCAAGAAGGTTCATATATATTTCACTTTCTTTCTTCTTTCTTTCTTTAATTGACTATCTCTTATTTAATTTGATGATTTTCACTTCTCCTCCTCTTCTTCTTCTTCTTCTTTAATTTTATGATTTACATATATTATTTAACTTTCTTTCTTTCTTTAATTGATTGATTAGCTCTTCTTTAATTTTATAATTTTCACTTCTTCTCCTCCTCTTCGTCGTCATCTTCTTTAATTTCATGCTTGTTGTTAACCTTCTCATCAAGGAGAACTAGCTTCTCTTTAGATTTGTTAATCTCTCTTTATCTCTCTCTTTCTATTTTTACCATATACAAAGTTGCCACCAGGAAGGTGAAGCTCAAACCTTACTAAGCTCTCCCCTGGCTGTAACGAACAGGCAATGGAAGTCTCCTGAAATCTCATCGCTTCGTTACAAAGGGAACGGTTGGGTGTGAATAAACGCAAGGTGGTGCCGTTATAAAAGGAACGGCAAATGATATGCTTCCGATTTGGACATGTTACGGATTTCGATAGTAATTTTTGGTGTGGATTTTGACTTTTAGTTGAGAAGCTATCTCGATTAAAAATGACCTCTAACTTCTCCGGTAAAGAAGCTAAGAACCCAAAAAAAAAACTGTTTTACACAGGGACGTAGTCCGTGCCCCGGCCGCGTGGGGGCTGGAGCAGGTGCCCACCCAGCCGCGTGCCATGCGCCAGCGCCGCCTCCACTTCATTCCAGCCCACGCGCACGGCGCAGCAACGAGGTGAGTACTGATTCATGGCAGATGCCAGTCGTAGATTTGTTCGGTTTTGGTGGGTGAGACGCCTCCTTCGTAAGCACATGCTTGGACCAGCTGATTGATGGTGCTGAGTCGACACGATGTCGCTGGCAACAAGCTTGCAACTAAATTTCTATATCAGCTTTGTCAATTCGGAAGTACAGTGCCGATTAAGAGAGCATCGCTAGGCTGGGATTAGCTCGACACATCCTGAACTCAACGGCGGCAGTGATGCGGCACTATCACTTTGTTTGCAAATAAAGGTTTGAAGCAATGTATGTATGTATGTATGTATGTATCATCAGTATGTTCCTAAGAACATTGCCGGAAAAGTTCCAAGATAGCCATCAGAGCGCACGGGTAGCCCCTACGTTTAGCGCCGCTGGCAACGTCGGCCTTTGCTGTTCGAAAAAGAGCGTGCGCTTGCAGCTTTCTTGTGTTACATCAAATCCGACGCTCCGTCGATGGATGCATTTGCATCATCGCAACAATGGCTTGAGTGCAACCGTAGCAATCCAAAAAGCAGATGCCCGGTGGCTGCAAGATTTACAGCAGACACAGTGGCTGCTTCGTAGCAATTCGTCAGTGGTCGCCGGTCAGTACAATCATCTGACATTGATTCTCGGCGAAGAAAAGAGGAATTCTAATTGATCAACCTCTAGTCCTCTGCAGTTGGATGGTAGCCTGGTAGGGCAATGAGGCAGTGGTGTGTCCGAGAATTTTTTGTACTGCTACAGAGCACGTTTTCCTGCGCTAACCCAAGTTATCTGCATGACTGCATATGTGTGTCTCAGTTAGATATGCCGATTTCACGCACGTCCACGTTCTGTTCTTACCTATCTAGTTGATTCCATTTCTTCCATCGTCACCGACCACCGCACACGTCGGTCCATTTCTCCTCTGTGCTAGTGATGACCAGATGCCGAACGCGACCTCACAAAATCGCCAGTTCGTATCATCTCTGCATCATCCATTGATACTTCGTTATAGATGTGGAGGCTGAAGGCTCCATTTCTGAAGCCAAACATAAAAAAAAACGTCGCCTTTGGCTAAACAGGTAAGTTGCTTTAGTTTCGGTCCTTGAAAGTTGAAAGAGCTGCGTGTGCCGGACGGCTGGCTGTCGTCAGGGGCGTCGAGATGTCGGGATCATCCGACTCATCGGCACCGAAAAAATTGACGAGGAATGTACTCATGTTTGGTTAGGGGAGAGAGGCTGCCAAACGCAAATGCAAATGCGACATCGCAGCCGCGGCTGCTATTCTGCTACACGTTTTGTCAGGTTGGAAATTAAAAGTCTTATCAACCTTTTGGAGCCCTGATGATCGTGCCGTCTTTTGTTGCTTCCTCATGTGACATCTCGGTCCATGTTGGTCTATATATATGTGCACATAAATTTTTAAATTAGTCCCACCTTACTAGCTTATCTTGAGAAGCACTTACATATAAACATAGGAGTTCCAATGGTAACACTTCTGGTTAACCGTTTTGCGTAAAGCGAGGACGAAAGTGCAAGCGGGTTACTACGTGTGTGTGGCTTATCCAGAATGTGGTTAGATTTGAGCCGGTTTGGACCCTAGAGCGTTACAAATGGTATCAGAGCCGACTCTCGCGGTTACATGGGTGAGTGCGGGTCAGGGGCACGGGCATATGGCGCATGGTGCGTGTGGGCCCGAACTGGACACACGGCATGACATATGTGCCGGCACTAAACGCACGGACATGTGCCAAGAAGGGAGATCCTTATCATTTGCCCCCATGTGGGTATGTTGGTCCGACGAGGACGTCGGGTCCTTTGAGGGGGGGTGTATGTGACACCCCGACCCATGTTGGCACATGTGTGTGTGCATATGAATTTCTGGGTTAGTCCCATCTTACTAGTTTATCTTGAGAAGCACTTACATATAAATTTAAGAGTTCCAATGGTAGTATCTCCGGTTAACCGTTTTGCGCAAAGCGAGAACGGAAGTGCAAGCAGGTAACTACGTGTGCATGACCTATCTAGAATGTGGTTACTTAGATCTGAACCAGTTTGGACCCTAGAGCGTTACACCTCATTATCAAGTCCAGGGTGCAAGAAGCCTACTTTCATGCTGTTATCTATGTTTGTGGTGTGTTTTGTTTAATGAGAATGCATACGCATGAACTAATTGGTCTCTCGTGATCAAACTTTTGGCTAAGCCTTTTCAATCGTCGATTCGCGTAGTTCTAAAACTAGTGTGCAGTGAAGTGCTAGCCGACTAGTAATCCACGATTAATAACGATTCAGTTTAGTGGCAATACACTAGAAAAAGGCGCGAGTTCTCACTAAATTTTCTCAATTTTTCTATGGCTGTTTCCTTCTCTTGGAAAGCAGAGGCCCTTTTGCTTATGGCTGTTTTATTCTTCTTCAATGCCGTAATGGCGGAATAGTTTTAAGTGATTTAAGGTAGCTTGCGTACTTGCGTACCCGGGACAGGAGAGGAGAGAGGCGTGTCCAACATGGTTACCTCATGGTACCAACGTCTGACGGTATCTTTCAGCGCCCCTCGGTTGCGTCGGCGTGCATGCTCTTCTTGCTGTGTGCCCACTATCATTCCTTTCTCCATTTTGTCTTCGTTTACCTACCTACATTCTAATTCTTCATGCCAAAATCAAGCAGATTGTTGAAAGTGTAATGCGGCCACCTCGGTGAGATGACCATCATTTTGATTCCCACTGTAACGACTCATTTTTAGGGATAGGGTGGTCATTCTTCCTGTAACAATTTAGAAGTTCAGTTGGAGATAAAAATAATATCATGCTTACTCACGATCATTCAAAAACGATTAGCTTGATTTAAAATATGACCTAACAGTCCATTTTAGCAACTTTATGGGTGTCTAAGTCTAAAATTTAACATATATTTAGAAGAATCGAAGAAATCCCCACAGGAATACATGGGTACGATCGTAACCCTGACACAAACGCTGAAGCATCATTTCTTCTTCTCGTATCTGTTCTGGTGAAAATTAAGCAAGATTAAATACACTAGATACTCAGCAAGCCACATAAAAAACTATTTAACTAATTGCTAGTATTTCAAGAGAAAGGATATGTTGGTTTTATTATTATATTTATGGATACGATTTTGTTTGTAAACAATTTTCTAAAGGGCAATAGGTTAACTTCTTAAAGGAAAAGAGGTTCAATCAACTCAATTACTAATTTGAAATTTCACCAAAACTACTTATGCCATATTGGAATCACCCATCAAATATAGTTTCATTTACCAGAGGCACAGTGTATCCAAATATTGATAATTTTGATTTTGTAGAGTTGCCTAGCTTTACCCATAAAATTTCTCAAACTCTCAATGTCATATAAGAGACACGCAACAGTTAGCATGTGACTGAGTTGAGACAACAAGATCTTTCACCGCTTTCCTCTTTGTATAGCCTCTACCCGGTAGGGACTAGACCCATACATTGTCAGCATTCCACTAGCCAACGTGGAAAAAAAGCAATCTGACTTGGTGTGATCCTACCGTTGTTAAGTATAGTTTTACAGTTTTCATACCACCCTCTTTTGCTCGTGGTCTATTCCACATCTAGAATCCCAACCCTTGTAGATATTCAATTGATTTGAGCAGTTACTAGACTAGATTTGATAAGTCAAAACTTGTGATTGAGCGATCACTATATCCTTTACTCAGCATAATATTCTAATCCTTATTTTTCACCATTGAGGCATCCGACTACAAACCAATAACCCAGTGCACCATGACATTGCTACCAATATAACCATAGCTTCCTCCTTAGGGTAAAGTCGTGGACTCCAACAATCTCATGGCTTTCCACAAATCAGCCTTGACCCTAGTATAATTTTGTAATTCTATCTGCAAAATGTCGAATCTCTTAGTAGTGTAAAACATTTGAATTCCTAAACTATCATGATATATTTTATAGTAATTTATTATTATTGAGGCTTGTCAAGATGAATATGACCATTAAATAAAACAGAGCTTTTCCAATGGTAGAACATAGCTAAATTTTCATGTCATTCTAAACAATTATTTTAAATAAACAACAATGCATAAATATAGAATAATGAAAGTATTGGTAATTAAATAATCAAAGGATGTAGATTTAACATGATAAAAAATATGTGACTTGCTTCCTTATCTAGAGTCTGATTATTCCTCTGTAGGCTTCAGGTTCACACTATCTACCTTAATTATTCTTGTAGCTTCTCCATTAGTGAACTAGTCCAATCCGGATACTAGCATGAAAGAACGAATACAAATAATCTTCTACGTTACATAATGCAAGCTACAAATAAAATATAATAAAATAACCAAAAAGACATAAAGAAAATAGGCTTGGGCGGATAGGGTTTAAGCGGTGCTTGTTTGACTAAACGGAGTTGAAAATATGTTAGATGGGTTCAAGATGGTCGAAACAGATATATTTGTGTTAAACAGGTTTTTATGAATAATAACAAGTTTGAACAGGGTTCATAATAGTATTTGAGCTGGCTAGAGTTTTATCGAAGTTTAGGCTAAACGGAGTTGAGAATGGGTTTTATGGGGGTCAAAATGGGTACAAATATGCATATTGGTTTTGTGAACAGTAGTAGGATCAAACAGTAACGTGTTCAATATGGTACAGTAACAGATCTGACATAGTATTGGGTTCGACTTTGGACTCAAGCAGTGTTGGGTTTGGGCTCTTGCATCTAATCAACCTCATTTGGCCTTCAGGCTGGTTGGTACAGCCTAGCCACACACGCATGTGCGTGCAAGTGGCCTAGCTAGCCCACGTTCCCCCTTGGCTCAACCTAGTTTTCACACGCGTGGTCCAAGCCCATTTAGTCCATCTTCTTCCTCAAGCACTCCTTGCATTGAAATAGAGCAAGGCAGCTAGGTGCGACGCGTGCTCCGACAAGGTTCTTTGATGGGGATTGGGCACTTGGATGGACTCATGGGGCTATGGGGATTCCATTTTTATGGTTCATGGTTACTGAGGTTTACCAGAAATGGTCGACAGTGAGAAGAGCTTTGCCGAGCTCCCCTACGGCACGACGACATTTCGACCAAGTTCCGACGAGGGTCAAGGTTGGCTAAGAACCTATGAGAGATGAGAAATCTAATGGTGGTTGTTGTTGGGATGGCCCCCACCTGCATCCATTCGGCCTATTGGGCCACGAAACCCAATAAGACATGTAAAAGATATGTATACCTTTGGAATAGTACCATGTTGTAGGGGTAATAAAGTCTTATGGCCATGTATATATTTCCTTAGATTAACAAGGGAGAGAGATATAGCTCATTTCTCATACTCACTCTACTAGTCTCCTCTTCTACTGTTTGACATATAGTCACAACAGTTGGCGCCGTCCGTGGGGACCGACGAACAAGCTACGAGCTTGAGAAAAGCAATGGCGCGATGAAGTGCATATATTCAGATCTATTATGAGGAATGTTGATTGTATGCATGGAAGTGATGTCCTCATCATTCATACTCACTGTACTAGTCCTCTCTTCTACTGTTTGGTCTGTAGCCACAACAGTGGTGTTGGCTTTGGCCATCTTGGCTTGTGGTGAGCTATCCATGGTGAGGTGCTTTGGTCCGATGGTGGCGCTCGTCGCCGGTGGCTTAGGGACTCGGATAGGCTAGGGCGAGGCCGAGGTTAGGTTCGAGGTGCTTGGGTTGCCAGAGACAAGGTTAATTGGAACTTAGTGGAGGCTCGCGTGAGATTGTGTGTTAGGGCTCACCAGCATTTTCATGGCAGCGTTAGTGTTGTGGTGGTCGGAGCGGAGGGAGAGAGGTGGAGGCGTGCAATTGGGTAGATGTGAGGTATATTGGCGAAACTGGCGGTGGAAGCATTGTCTCGGCAGGTATGGCGATGGTGCGTGGCTAAACGTGGCGGAGCTCACTAGAGACTTTGATAGAGGTCGGCAACTTCGGTGGTAAGGTTAACAAGTAGCAGTGGCACCTTGGTCTCAATGCTTCTGGAATGGCAAGTTGCGGCGATCAATTTGTGCGGCCAGGTATGTAGGCCATGAGAGCTCGCTCGATGGCGGTGACAAAGCGAGTACCGGTGATTGTGGCGTGTGTTCGTGGTGATGTGATGGCTTTGATGGCGGTGGCAAAGCATGGTATAGGCGTTGATGGGCTTGTCCATGGTGGGTGTGAACGGCGGCGGCGGTGAATAGGAACGGGCTGAGTGGCGCTCAGGAATAGGGGTTGAAGCGGTTTCTAGGAGGGCGCCAAGGGCTGGGGAAGGCAGATGACCAAAAGGGAAAGCAGCTTTTGGCTAAGAAATTCCAAATCAGGCAGGAGATTCAAATTCAATTGCAAATCAAGAAAGTTCAAAATTTGCAAAATTTTCGGTTTGCTTCACCCACCAACAAGAATTGTACGGCATAGGAGATGTTTCCAACAGCTGCTAATTTTCATGCCTGGCACTCCCGTTTTTTCTTTTGAAATAAATATGCACGGTCCATAATTATAAAATAACAGCAATCTATATACAACCAGGAATACACATGCATCTATGTACAATTGCAGGAGAAAATGCCAAAAAAATTATTATTGTGGTTCTAATGCTTCTAACTAGAAAGCAAGGTTTGAACAGCCCCCACATGCATGATCACTCATCATGCAACGCATATGCCCCCTGTCTCTCCCTCAAAACCAGTCACACTTTCTCTCTCTACTAGTTCTCTTTGCTTGAAATAAAAAGATGATGTGATAGTAGTACAATGTACTAGGGTAGGCAATACGTAACATCACAAATTTCTCAATTTTTTAAATTTTAGATCATCAGTATAACAATAACATACTCACATACATACACACAATACCATACACCTACACACACCCATGTGGACGCGTCTAATGCACACGCTTGAGATGAGTGAGACAAGATTATCATGAAGTGCGGCCACGCACTTTGACCATTGAAAACACCTACATGTGTGTATACTCAGAGGGCACTGCTCATATAAATAGTTCCCCCAAAAATGCACACCACGGGCTTGAAGCTGGGCGGGCAAGCTGCCCACTAGCAGCTTTGCCAACCGAGCAAGCGCTCGATCCCAATTACGAATAGTGGTGAAGCTAGAAAACTTATATTATATGTGTACCATTGATGTTTAAAGATAAAGTAAAAGGACAACTATTAAGTGATTATTGGCTAGTCCAATGTTAGCGTCGAGTAAACCATACATAATCAGTCAATATTGATGCAGACTATTTATGTCGCGTATTCCTTTAAATTTTGTTAGTAAAATATCTCATATGTGGTACTTAATATTAATTTTGAATTATTGTGCTTATCACACAACATCATAAGCAAATAGAGAATCTGACACTTGATTCTTGATTTAAAACTAAATCAGACACTTGATTTTTGACTTAAAACTAAAGAAGTTCCTAGAAACTAAATAGAATAAAGTACTTTCCTATATTCATACAGTGTCACATAGGTAGAGAAAAAAAGATGCCAAAGTCTACAAGATCTGAATGGAGTATATAGGATATAATTTGCATTTAATTTATTAAAGTATTATCAAATTGTTAGATCGAATTCCCACTTTCTTCCAGAGATTAAAGTCGTTCTGGATTGTTTCATATCGTTAGGAGCTATAATGTCGCCGTTCCTTTTTTCTAGTTCTGCAATCATACTTGCATAGATGCTTATTGTTACATCATGCTAATTTACATAGAAGTTCAAATTCAAATGAAACATATAGCTACTAAATAATAAGGTACATGCATAATTTCCAAAAAAGAAATAGAGGTGCCAAGGCATATTTGACACCCTAGCTAGCTCCGCCGTGATTACAAATGTACGTCCGTACGTACGACTTACTAGTTTCAACTCGCAAACTTGTTCACCTCATAAATACGAGATATACTATACACATGTACGATCGAGAGCACGTACGCCTACCTCATGCAACGCAAAGCACGTACGGTTTTAGCAAATGGTGCACGAGTTGGGGTTCTCCTCCATGCTCATGTTCCGCACGTAGTAGTACGGGGGCGGCATATACGGATAGGCCGCCGGTGGCGGCGGCCGGTACTGGTTCATGTAGTCCGTGTTGATCATGTACGGCGGTGGAAGATGAGGCAACGGCAGTGGCGCCACTACGGCGGGCTTCTTCTTATCGCCGCCGTCGTCGCCTTCGTTCTTCTTGGCCGCCGCCTCATCCTTCTTGCCGTCACCCTCCTCCTTCTTGATGTCTCCTTCCTTCTTACCGTCACCTTCCTTCTTACCGTCACCTTCCTTCTTGCCATCTCCCTCCTCCTTCTTGCCGTCGCTGCTTTCCTTCTTGTCACCTCCTCCTTCTTGCCGTCTCCCTCCTTCTTACCGTCGCCTTCCTTCTTGCCGTCTCCCTCCTTCTTTCCTCCTCCTTCTTCTCCTCTTTCTTCTCCGGCTCCTTTGCCGGGCCGACCGACTCTATGTACGCCGCCCACGACTTGCGCAGCTTGCTCACCACGCCCACCGGGTCCACCGTGCCGATCACCGTCATCTTGCGCGACGCCATGTCCATCGATATGGCATCGATGCCTAACAAAACAAAATAGCAAAGAACAGAGTGTCGTTAATCCGTGGCCTTGTTTCCTAGCAGAGGACGACTGACGGATTGGTCATCGAGCAGTGTGGATGGATGCGCGCGAGGGTGACATGATCGACACGTACCGACAAGCACGGAGACGGCCTTCATGGCCTTCTGCTTGTCCTTGTTGTCATGCAAGTCCAGCTTCACCACAATTTTCTGCAGCAGAGAAACATGCGAACAGCAGCGTGCCACAGTTAGTTAGTGCCCAAGAACAGGGGAAGGCAGGCAATGTGTGACTGACATAAGCTACGTGCAAAAACCAACACCTGAACAAAGGGCAAAGTGCGGAGAAAAGAAAACGTTCTTGGATTCTAAAGCAAGATCCTCCAAGAGAACCTCGAGCAATCAACATGTCTACGTACGTGCACGAAGGAACGAAATGAGGATCAGAATCCAAACTCACCTTCGACATGTCTCCGGCCGCGGCCGCCACAAACACTCACACAGAGGAGAAGAATGGGATGATCACAAAGAGCAAATGGACAGGGGAGAATAATAGCAAGGAGGAGCTGGTTAGTGTGTCAAAACGGCAAGCAGTGCGGTACAGCGACGGCGCCGGCGCCGGATCGGTACTCGGTAGGAAGGAGGAATGCCAGGAGGAGAAGCCCAAGTTAGGTGAGCGTGTCACGCGACGACGACGACGAGAAGAGGCAAAGGGCATCGATGAGCGGGAGGTGAAGGGCCCTAAATACTACTGGCGAGCGAGCAGCTAGCGTTGGTGCGAAGCGCAGTACGCAGTGGTCGTAGCTGGCTGCAGCGGATGGCGAGTCTCTACACCTCTCCTCTGCTCGGCCTCGTTCTTCTCTGCCTTTTGGTGCGTGGTGTGGCCGTGTGGGCGAGCAAAGGCGAGGCGAGAGGTCAGAGGAGGGATTGGTTAGATTCCTCGAATTTTTCAACTACCGTCAGTAGTGAAGTCAGGGATAAATTTGAGAATAGACTGAACTACTTATAGGCTAAATTAAATTGACACAAAATTAGTCTTTTATTCTTATAAAATTTTAAATTCATATAGAAATTATAAATTAAATGGAGACAAGCAATGAAAAATAGAGAAATAGAAAGTAGATATCTTGATAATGGAAAGCGCCATAAGTACAGAGTAGCGATAAGTTACCTATATATAAAACATATCAAAATTAGTGATATAATAGAAAATTATGAATGATAATGAAAATTTAGATCATATGAAATATACCAGAATTAAGCTAATTTAAATCACGAAACAATAGAAACAAAAGGTGGTATCTTTTTTCACACTCTATCCAATGTTCTTATCATTTTCACGGCGGGTGGCTCATCAGGGACGGTGCCTTTGGGGCACATGCAGGATCACATCATCGTAGAGCGGCGGCGGACGGAGAAGATCAACCAGAGGTTCATCGAACTCTCCACCGTCATCCCCGAACTCAAGAAGGTTCATATATATTTCACTTTCTTTCTTCTTTTTTTCTTTGATTAATTATCTCTTCTTTAATTTTATGATTTTCACTACTCCTCCTCTTTAATTTTATGATTTACATATATTATTTCATTTTCTTTCTTTGATTGATTGGTTAGCTCTTCTTTAATTTTATGATTTTCAGTTCTCCTCCTCCTCATCGTCTTCTTTGATTTCATGCTTATTGTTACCTTCCCATTAAGGAGAGCTAGCTTCTCTTTGGATTTGTTAATCTTTTTCTTTCTCTCTCTATTTTTTACTATGTATAAAGTTGCCACCGAAGGAGATGAGGCTCAAGCCTCATTAAGCTCCCCCGGTGGCTACGCCCCTGACTACTGCGTCGGGTCAGCTTGTGCCATATTTGTCGACGGTGCCATGGTGGCTGAAAGCTACTGTGGTCGGATGGTATGATAGGAGCGATGTATCAGCAAATGATTTTTTTTTGCGCTTAGCAAAATGTTGGATTTATAATTTTATATCATATAAATTTAATTTCAAAATCAAGATCACATGGTAAGATCAAATAAAAAAATTCGGATTCCTCCTGCCACTTTATGGCTTGCTCCGACCTGGCGCGGCGCCAAAAGGCCAAGCAGTCCACGTCCGTCCCACGCAGTCGTGCGCCCTAATCATGTCGCGCTCATCCCTTCTTCCACCGACCAGTCGTAGCCTGCCGCCCACTCATGACTCGGCTACTACCTCTGCTACTGTGGTTCTTCAGTCTCCTCCTGTGTTCTGCCCTTCAACTCTTTGGTGAATTTTTCAGAAACTGCTGGTCGATCTGTCAGGTGTGTGTAAGTCATGCCCCGTCCCGCTTTGAGCTCTTCTTCGGACAGATCCACATTGCCGTTTGCATCTAGTACAGTACCATCCATGTGGCTGTTGGATGCTAGTGAAACGGACGTTTCTCGGAACTTGTAAGAAGAATCTGAAGGAGCCAATGGCTACGGTATCTTCGTATTAGATGTGGCTGATAGTTTTTAATTAAAAATAAATAGAAATAATTGAAAGAAATAGTTTTTAGAAGAAGATGATGAATGATGAGGAAAGTGAGGGAGAGATATGCGTGCAAAAGGAGTGGAGTGTGTGATGATGCCCGTAACCCTCTGTCTTATTTTCGAAACGAGATATGAGCGATAAAAGTAGAGAAGTCGCTTTAAAAAGCCTAATATTTATATTAGTTTCTCTAGATAAAAATTAAAAAATAAAAATTAATATGAACAGACCAGTCAGCCAGCCGAGCAAGATTTGAGAAACCGCTGGTGATTCAAGCTGTCCTGGATAGGGGCCATTTCCCGGTTCCGGACGGTGCATGATCCTTGCCGGTAGGCTAGGAACCAGCCGTTATATGATGATTCAGCATAGATATTACGGTTGGGTTTTTTTTGTTAAAGTTAGCTTATATTTATAATATCTACAGTAACTCACTTTTAAACGATAAGTTTTTTCAAGACAGGATCAATAGAAAAATTATAGTAAAAAATATATTGAGTTCAGCTGTACCGGTCAAAATGGTATGCAACTATTTTCCTCTGCGTACTGTCTCTCGCAAACAACCAGAATTCAAATATTTAAACCGTAAGCTATTAGTCAAAAAAAAACCATCCTAAATCAACAATTCCACTGTTTCTGTCGTTGTCATTTGTTCAGTGATCATGAGGTGCATGCCACCTCTCTTAAGAGCGATCATTAAGCTTGCTACCTGAAGGTAATATTATACCCCTCTTAATTTCATTGAGAGAGATCATTGAGCTTGCCAATATTATACCAGTGCCAATCGTCATCTTTCAACTGGTAACAATTGGACGTAAAATTAAAATCAGGTGACACCACATTGCTAATAACACTAACCGTTTTTAAATGAGATTTCCCGCTAACAATCGGCTAAAGCCACCGGCCATCGGGAAGCCAAGTGTGGCCATGCAGATACCTGCACGAAAGGGTTTCGAACGTGCTTTTCTTTGCACGATTAACCAGTATTTTGTATCGACTTCATTTTCTTGTACCAGAGATTGCAAGACGTGGACTGGCCTAATCAGGGTCGGTCCTAGGATTTTAGGGGTCCGGAGCGAAACTAGAAATAAGGGCCTTAATATAAATATCTAAATATAAATCTACACACACACACACACACACACACACACACACACACACACACACATATATATATATATATATATATATATATATATATATATATATATATATATATATATATATATATATATATATATATATATATATATATATATATATAATTTTACCAACAAACACTTAATTAAAGAAAAATTCACATCAAAGAGTTCATAGATATTACCTTAAAATTTCTTCTAACATTTCTAGATGCGAAGTCATTGATGATGGTATTGATATCAATCTCATCCAATAATTTCTTCTCAATACATAAAGTTGCCAAACCGTTTAACCTCTCTTGAGACATTGCTGACCTTAAATGATTCTTCAACAATTTCAACTTTGAAAAGCTTCTTTCAGCTGATGCCACGGTCACAGGCATAGTAAATAAAATCCGATAAGCAATAGAAATATTAGGATAACAATCCGCTTCTCGACAAACTCAAAGATCTCCATAGCGACATTGGTTTATCGATAAAGTCAATTGCATAACACTTAACTCAGAAATTAGATCATTTAACTCAACATCGGAGGAACCATCTAGAGAGAAAGTTTCGCAAATTTTGTACAACATTCTTTTAATTGATTCGATCCAATGTCTTCAATGTTGTTGAACTCATTAAAAATCCAAATATACTTCGAATGTTTGGAGTTCTTGAAATCTACTTTTCAATGAATTGATTGCCATATCAACCATAACAAAAAAATAATTAACTTCAAATTCCTTCTCACTTGCAAAACCGCTTCATCACAATCAATTTCATCAAACTGCTTCTTCCGAGAACACGCCGCTTAACTGGAAATGATGGCTCTACATTCATTTGAGCTGCAATATCTTTGGCAATGATCATACTCAAAGCAAACCCTTCATTTCTATAAGTATTAAAATATTTAACCATGCCTTCTATTTGTTGCATGTATATATTCTACATAGTATATGGGGGGGCCCCTGAATTTTAAGGGCCCGGGGCGACCGCCCCTCTCGCCCCCCCCCTCTCAGGGCCGGCCCTGGGCCTAATTAAGATTGTGCATGCAACTTGCAAGTTAACACGATCAGGAGGCCATCGCAAGTTGCAACACGCATTCGATAAGAATATCGAATCAAAATCATCTATAGGTCCAACTATTCGTAGTCCCGTGAACGGTGAAAGTTTACGCCCGTAATCTGAAGCTCCTTTCTTGGCTAAAGTTTTTTTTCCTTTCTGGGTGCTAAAAAAAGATATTAGTGTGTGTGTGTCTATATATATATATATATATATATATATATATATATATATATATATATATATATATATATATATATATATATATATATATATATATATATATATTCTTACAAAACTTCTTATAATCCTCCTCAATATATAGGCTAATAATCTCCTACTAGTATATATATTCAGACTTCAAGTTGAACACAACTTCAGCTTGAATTACACACAGAGACAGACTCTACTCTGTCTTGGACTCAAAGTCAAGATTATTTCTAACAATCTCCCCCTTAATCTTGACTTGACATGCTCTAGTTTTAGTCTCGATGCATTATGAACTACCAGCCACACTTCCACATGAAGCGTTCTATATACAAGCTACATGCAGAAACTCAACTCAACTGGTACGGGTCCATCCAGATGCAAAGATTCTAAAATATTGAGGTGGTCGGTCTCAACTACGACTTACTAAACTCATACTTGACACAGAACGGTGACACATCTCCTCAACGTTCTGATTCATTTTCACCTTACTTGAGTTTGGACGGCGACACATCTTCTCGACGTCACTGACTCAACTCATCATCAAAGCACTGTTGATTCATTATCGTTGAGCGCTTTAGCAATAAACGCTTCCTTCATCCTTGACTTGGGGCATCCTGAAGCAAAGTGGCTATAATCGTTACAATTATAACATCTCACTTTTGCCTTATTAAACTTCCGATTCTGACGGCCTTGGCCACCACCCCTGGAATTGTTCTTGCCTTCACGCTTTGATGATCGAATCTCCCACTCGGCACGGGTCAACAAGACATGTCCATCGCCGTTGTTGCTATTGTCGCAGATGCATTCCTCATACGCCTTAAGACGACCGATGACCTCCTCTATAGTCATTGTCTTTAGATCTCCAAATTGCTCTATGACCGAAGCAATTGGGAGAAACAGTGAGAGAACAGCATGAAGGAATTTCTTCACTACGTACAACTCTTCCGCCTTCTCACCAAGGGCCCAAATCTTGTTGACGATGATCGTCAACCAGACGGTGAAGTCATTGATCGACTCTGTTTCCTTCATATGCAGCACCTCGAACTCGGTCTTGAGAGTTTGTACCTTTGCTTCCTTCACACGATCGGTGCCAAGATGCATTGTCTTCAATGCCTCCCACGCGGCTTTGGCCCTCTCCTTTTCGGCTAGTAGGAAGAGCGTCTCCTCTGGGATACTCTGATAGATGGCCGCTAGTGCCATCTAATCTTTGTGCACATCGACATTACCATTCTCGATCGCGTCCCACACTCCTTGTGCTTTCATGTACATCTTCATCTTGATTACCCAGGCTGCATCATTGCTCGTCATGAGCATCGGATAATGCAGCAAGACAGCAGAACTCTCCTTCGCCATCATACTAGATGACGCCTCATCACTAGTGACACCACTTTCCGAAAAACGCGACATGATCTTGAGTACGGATCAAGAACTCGGGCTACTTTGAAGTGGCTCTTGGACCGAAAGAACGAAAAAAATTGCGTTGTTTTTTTCTTTTTCCCCTTGGTGATTTTTCCTGCTGTCTTGGATCCGCTCTTTATTGCTTCTTCGTTTGGACTCGCTCTCTGTTGCCGTGATTGCTGCTTGGACCAAGCTCTCCGTGTGGCTTTCTTTTATTGCTGCGTCGGAACGTGACTCCACCTCGAAGAACAAAACCGAAAGACTTCGTCTCGAATTCGGTGGACAAAGTTAGACTTGGCTTCTTTCTCACGCTTCCCTTGTCGCTACTGCGATATGATGTCACTTGACCAAAGATACAAAGCCAGAAAAGCTCTTGAACCGAAGGACCAATCAATATCTCTAGCTTACTTCTTACTCTCCTGACGCAAGAAAGAAACTCTCTGTCTTGTCTCTTTCTCTCTCTCCTGTCTTGTTTCTATGTCGTATGCTTGGCGTTGAAAAAAGACGCTTGTCTTTTGTCCTTGATGCAAGAGATTCTTTTCCTCTCTCCTATCAGGCTGCCACAAGGAATTAACTCAGATGTGACTGCTTGCCTCCTTTTCTTGCTGCTCGAAGCTCACTGTCCTTGGCTTTTCCTCTCTCCTACACAAGGGATGTTGTGCTCCTCTCGCTCAGCGCTGGCTTTTGCTACTCCAGCCGCACTGCTCCTTGCATGAATTTCTTGATGGACCAGGCACGGGGGCGCCGTGCACGGGAGTGCCGCGCGAGACAAGCGCGAAACGGAATAGCCGAGACGATTTTTTTCAGCGACTCGGTCCTCGTCTAGGCTCTGATACCACTTGTTAACTTTATTCCAGGAGAAAATGCATACATCATAAATAAACTGAGAGAATACGGGAGAATTTATGAATTTCTCTATTCTCTTATTTGCTCCCTCTTTTCCCTTTTTTCCTTACAAAACTGGCTATAAACTTCCTCAATATATAAGCTAATAATCTCCTGCTAGTATATATATTTGGATTTCAAGTTGGACACAACTTCAACTTGAGTTACACACGGAGACGGACTCTACTACGTCTTGGACTCAAAGTCAAGATTATTTCTAACACTACTCATGAGACATTATAACAAAAAAATCATTTAGTTCCATTAGTTCATTCATTTAATTACATGGTGAATAATGATATTTCCAAACTGACTAGTTTGCTGTGCCCACACAGTTGCACATCATGGTTTATTACGCTAGATAGAGTTCTACTTGTTCACAATTTAAATTTATTTAGAATTTATCTTAATGAGACATCTGGGGTTCTCTTTTATATTGTAGACTCTATAAATGTCAAAGACTATATATGGATAACATCTTATGGCTATGGGTTAGTCTTAGTTACGACCCTATACCGAATTGAGCTAAATTTTTTTACTTTGAAAATTTTGTTTCTAGCATTATTTCTTAGAAGTTGTAGACGAACTGCACGATTATTTTATTATACGAAGATGGCGTCCTCCCTACTAGCGGAAATATCCACGCAAACTGTGCAACTAAGGTATTACCATACGATTGTCTTTGATACACAACTCTATTGTCTATAAATTAAAAATATAATTATATTTATTATACAACTCTAATACCATATAAGATTAATCTACACCGTTGTGATCTAACCCCACCAAAAGAAGTGGTATAGATACTTCTCTTTTTTTCTTAATTAATATGAGAATTTCTTTTTTTTCTTATGATTATTGTGAAATTTTCTTACTCTCAGAACGAATGAGACATCTTGAGTCTCACCGGTTGTTTGCGTTTATATAGATTTTCCTTTGTTTGTTGATCCGAGACATTTTTGTCTGATTTGTTCTTGTACGCCATCATCAAATATCCCGGGGCATGATCCATATGTTTACTCTAAGTGAAAGAGAAAATAATCTTATGTGTGCAAACTACAGCACTATCCAACTATATTTGATAAGTTTTTTATTAGTCGTCAATGAATATAACGTGTTCTTTTTGTCCTCTTGGCAGCTATCGAAAAGCTTTTCTTCAAAATTGTAACTCAGCATGGATCTGAAGTATACCTAACTTGTGGACCATGGATGGTTTCTTTTTTACTGCAGCTGATAGCGTTTCGTCATAGCGCGAACGTTTGTGCAAACAAACCAAATGCTGATAAACTGCTTTAAAAAAAACTATCTTGATAAGTCACTTCGAAAAGACGATAAAAACCTCATCCTATTTATTTATTTATTTGAGAAAGACATTAGTCATAAATTGAAATAAGGAGACCATAAGTCTATAAGCCATTCTTAGCTATTGGCCGTACCATTATTCGAAGAAAATGGGCGATCGGTTCATTTCAATGCTACATAATGCAGTAGGTCATATAGTTCCTTCTGGGGGAAATCCCCACCTGAATCCAAAGCTATAGTACTATTTTTTTTAGAGATGTAGCTATTTTCTTTTGCTTATCCACAACAGTTCCATACAGAAAAATCAACAAAATGTTTTGGCCATCATATAGTTTTATATGCTTGTTTCAGGTTCTTTTCAGAAAGATATGATTGTTGTAGTGTGCCGGCTAAACTATTAATTCTACTCACTCTGTCCTGCAATATAAGTACTTATTCTTATGTAAATCTATTGTAGAGACTAAAAGTATAGTTATCATAATATTTTCACCTTATATCCCTACTTTAATGTTAAAAAATGAGTAAGTAATTGTAGCATGTCGTTTAATAGGGGTTTATATGGATTGATGGTATTAACTTTTTCTTAAATTTAATACTTCTTTGATATATGTATATAGTGTGTTTTAAACTTATATTGTAGAAAGGAAGGTAGGGGTAGTATATAACATGAGTCTCTTTTGATGGTTTGAACATTTTTAGATCTTTTTCTGGACGTGTTTGATGAGTACGCTGCTGAACTCAAGCAGACAAAAGGTGGATTAAGGGTGGTCCAGAAGTACCGAGCAACTATATAGACAAACTATATATACCTTAACAAATACCGAGTACCAAACAGGATGAGTAAATGAAGGCTAACTCGAAGCAGCACTGGTAGTTGTGGAGTAGTACCAAACAGGATGAGTAAATGATCTCAATGTGTTTTGAAATTTGTGCTTTACATTTTTACCACCGTATGTACCATGGTTTGTCGCCAAGACATACTGCGATGAATGGCTCTGTTGTTGCACCCTTCTGTTAGGAGTCAATTACTCATGGGGCCTGTTCTTTTTGGCAGCGATTTATGATTTTTAATTACGATTTATGGTTTTTAGACTGTTTGTACGAGACATTACATAGTAACAGAAATTCACGTGCAATTTTCGTCGATATAAATGAAGTCAGTAAAGTATGTACTATAATTAATTAGTAGATCTTATCTTGAAAAAATATTTCGTTTAAAAACTATTTACAGTAGAAAAATCGAAAATAGTTTTTAAAAGCTGAAAAGAATCTGACCTACGTTTACGGATGACCCATGAGTTACATCACTGTCAGGTGTCAACAGGTAGCAATAGCATTCCACCAGGAATTCGATTCTTTTTGGCACCATGATTTAATCTCTTTTACTATCGCTGGACTTTTAGCTCACCACGATTTAATCTCTTTTACTATCGCTGGACTTTTAGCTCAGGATTTACGAGGGTGACGCAAATTAGTCAAAATGGTATTTAGATGTGTTCTTTTGGATTAATGCCTTATGTCTTATGACTTGAATATTTGAATTCTGACTATTCGCGAGAGACTGTATATATAGAAAAATAGGCGTATACAATTTTAATCGATATAACTAAACTCAGTATACTTTTAACTATAATTTTTCTATTAATCTTATCTTAAAAAAACACATATTTAAAACTTAATTACTATACACAGTATAAATATAAGCTAACTTTAAATCAAAAGAACTTAGCCAAAAGCGATTGTTGGAGGGAAGTGGGGGGCGGCCTGCTGCGCCTAGCCGCCACCGGCACCCGCCGGGTTTTCACGTCCACGTCGTCGCCATTTCCCGCCTGAATTGCGTGAGTTCCACGCACGAGCGCGCGGCGGTGGCCAACTGTTCGCTCGTGTACGTCGTCCCGGCTGATACATGCACCGGACTAGAAGAAGAGAACCGCATGCATCTATCCTCTGGATTTCTATTGGGTGGGCGCGCGCGCGTGCATGTTGGCGTCAGCCGTTGATCAGGAGGTGGGACCGTGGAAAGGGGCTCGATTGCGACGCGTGGTGTTTGATCCACGCCGGTGACTAGGCCCAGATATGGACACCCGATCGACAAAGAGTGTGTTTGGTTGCTTGAATCTCCTTCGTCCTGGCTGGATGGATCCGTATAATCTGAGAAAAAGTCTGTTTGGTTGCCTGTATAAGTGGATACAGCCTGCATGAGCAGATGCAAAAATACGTCCTCATCCTGGATGGGTGGATACGCTCAAAATGAGTTTCACTGCCCATCCTGGATGGGTGGATGCAGTGTATCTTATGCAGTCCCACGTGTCAGCCTCTCAGGTTTGGTAGACTGCATCCGCTCATACAGGCAACCAAACAACATCTCAGTTTTTTTGCATCCGCTCATGCAACCTCACCAAACATCTTCTTTTTCCGAAATACGATTCCACTCAGCCTGCATCCACTCAGTCAAGATATACGATACAACCTCCATCTACAAACCAAACACACCCAAAACTCCCAAGGCGTGGCGTCATTCACCACTGTTGCCGTCGTAGAGCTGGTCAGTGCGCACACCTTTCCCTTTTTCTTAGCCAGGGATTTCAAAATCAGCCGAAAATCAACCGGAAATCGGAAATATTGGACTCTTTTAAAATTTCGTATCGACAAAAAAAAAACCCGTTCTCGCATGATTTTTTTTGACAAATATAAAAGAAGTTCGTAACCATTTGAAATCTCTAGTTTTGAAGTAGCATGCATGTCTTGGGTTGAAACCCTCAAAATTGTATTTTTTTTCATCTTTTTCATATGAACTTAGTATGTGTTTGGTTCATGGGACCATGGGGGATGGGATGGGGTGGTCCTTGTCCAGTTTGTTTGTTTGGTTCAGTCGGTGGGATGGGGATATCCTCAGGAATATTCGTGGATATGCTCTCAAATTGGGATGATCCTATCCCCAAAAATGAGGATGGTGAGGATGAAGTGGGACGAGTGGTGACAGGTGGCCCGTCCCTAAAAATGGGTTGGATCCATCCCGTCCCACCATGACTCTGAACCAAACAGAAAACAGGGACCGTCCCGTCCCGTCCCTAAAAAATGGGTTGGATCCATCCCGTCCCACCATGACTCTGAACCAAACACACCCTTAAAAATTCAAATTTTGATTTTGAAAATTTTGGCTTGGACCCCGTAAAATTTCAAATCCGATTTTGAAAACCCTGTTGTTAGCTAAGATAAGAATAGGAAATAGCGGCCAAAATCTTGCCCTAGTTGTTTAGGACCAGTGGACCTAATTTCTCTCTCTTTTCAAGAAGGACGAGCTGTCCAGTGTCACGATATAATACAAGACAACAGCTTAGTGAGGCACTAAGAATACACGCACGCGTTACATCCAATAAACACATGATTACACTGATGATTTGATGTGTATACCCTCGAGAATTTCCCCACCAAAATGAAGTGGATGGAAGGAAGGAAAGGATCTCACAAGCATGACAAGATCTTGGGCCCATAGAAACAGAACCAGCTCCAGGGCTCCTGCAAGATATAGCTGTACCCTGCACTGGCATCTAGTACGATTGATTCTCCATTGGACCTAACCTTTAATTAGGCTTAAGCTAGCCTAGCTATGGCGAATTGGTGTCCTCACTCCTCACCTCACCAGCCGTTTCTTTTGTCCAGAACCACCAGCTCAGCTGTGTCACTCACCGGTCACTGGAGTCGAACACTTATCCTAGCCAATTAGCCATCGATCAAGCAAGCAGGCTACATCTCAATCTGAAAGAGATGACTGCAAAGCAATCCACGAGACCAGTTGCTTAAGAGGGACGCCTGTAGATGAGATGGATTGCACATCCAGACTCCCGATTGGTGGTGCACTTCTGCTCTGCCTGTTGGTCGCGTCGTTTTCCAACGGCAGGAACTGAATTACGCATAAGGCGAGTGCATGTGAGGAGGCAGGCGGATTTGCGAGATGGGAACCTGACCAGAGTGACCGGAAATGAATGGCTCACTTGCAGAGATGGCGACGTCGCTAGTGTTGGCCGGGGAAACGTCCTCTACAGCCTCAAAACACTTATGGGCCTTTTTTCTTTTTGACTGAAACTTATGACTTTTAACTGCGGCTTGTGGTGTTTAGGCTGTTCGTATGAGAGATTACTTAGTAACAGAAACTCATGTACGGTTTTTGTCAATATAAAAGTCGGTACATTATGTACTACAATTAACTAGTAGACTCTAACTTAAAAAGATACTCCGTTTAAAAGTTAACTACTATAAAAAAATTAAAAACAGTTTTTAGAAACTTAAAAGAACAGATCCTATTCCACATCGGACGGACTAGAAGATAGGATGGCCCATGAAATAGCCGTGCTTTTGGACTTTCACAAGACAATTACAAACGGGTCCTCGGTTTGATGTACGCCCGATGGACCGAGCAGTGGTAGGTAGTAGTGGGTGCTCTGTTCGGGCTAAATTAATAGTTGGGCTGCAGTAGAACCCACTGTTAGCTACAAACTGACATAAGCCATGAAGGCATCACTGAGACTTTCGACTCCACTCCATTGCACCGACCGCCACTACTCTTGTTTCCAATCACCACAGGATGCATCTGAAACAGCAGCTATCGGCTTTTACCAGGACAGAATGTCTGATCGAATTCCTGTGCTGGAGTCAAAAGGCAGACGACAGAAGAGGCCGGCCCAAGCACACTCGAATGAAGCATTTCTTCTTCTTCTTTGACAGAACGGCAGGAGAGCTGCCATTAATTCACTGCATTAAGATGGAAGAGTACAAACAAAGCACAAAGAGCAAGAGGAAAGCCGTGCACACTGCTACAAGCAGCAGTCAACTAGAGGACTAAGGCGGAATTAAAAGACGAAGATCCTTCGCGCACGCTAGCGCCCAGATTCTGAGGGCATCTTTGATCCCGTCTGTGATGTGGTCGATGGTGTGGAGTTGTAATTGCAACTGGTAAGCCGACTTGGTGGAGTAGCGTCCTTCCGATGTGAAGCGCCATGAGAAGGTATCGCCTTCTGCGGGGTTAAGCTGGATCTGGGAGACGAGCGACCAAAGGCGAATGTACTCCTCAAGCATGGAAAGAAAGATACCATCGCGTATATCCCTGATCCAATTATCGTCCTGGAACGCGTCAGCTACTGTTCTGTTCTTTCTTTTGGAGATTTGGAGAAGGTTGGGTGCGAGAAGCTTGGGCGCTGTTTTTCCAAGCCACCGGTTGTGCCAGAATAGTGTGGAGAGGCCGTTTTGTAACGAGATGTCAGTGGCCATGCTGAAAAGTTCTTTTGTCTGAACTGCTTCATCCAGACCTGTCCATTTTTTGGTGCCATGGCCATCTTAGCCGCAGCGCTCGGCTGAATTTGTGCGGGCCGAGTACACCCAAACCGCCGTTTTCAGTGGGCTGTAGGCATTTAGCCATCAGGCCCCCACTGGCGGGCTGAAGGAGCTGGTCCGTGTCCAGGTCGGGCCGGGCCGGCTCTGATGGGAGCCCAGCCTGGTCGCTCTCCATCTGGGCCAGTAGGCTCTCAGGCCCACAAGGATGGCCCGAGCGCAGCGGTCAACTCGCTCTGGAGGGTGGAGCCTCGACTTTTTTCCTCTTAAATTTGACTCTTAGACATCTTTTTTTTTATATATAAACTTAGCTCTCTTTTTGTTCTACTGAACTCAGCAGGACACAGCATATCGCATTTAATGCTATTTGTTGAATTAGCGTGTACTTAAATAGTGCTAATAGATTTTAATTACCGCTATTATTGTCATTTTATTAGCCGATACTATTCGTCAAACCTACCAGCCACAGCCATCAGCCATACCTTTCAGATAGCCATTTCTTTATATTTGCATAACTGAAAACTGTATCGTTTCATGACAGATAATTGAATTGTCAAGGGATTGTTTTGGTTTATCTGATTTAGAAAAGGCTACAGAATCAGGTGGTTCACTTTCAGTGCGCATTGGCGATGCACTTTCTCCATCAGCTGCAATTGAAGGAGGATTTGCTGGTGAACATTTTATCTGATGCAAAATGAATACATGTTTTACTGTCTTATTAGAACTGAATTATTTTTAAGTACATAAGTTGATTTATCTGCAGTAAATTGTAAACTCTGTGTTTTCAATGCCTTTTTTTATAACCAGCTTTTAAGGGTTTTAGCCCGACAATATCTAGCTCATGTCTGCAGGCATTTTTGTAGATTTGTTTTGTGATGAAAAGGTCATACCTCAGCTACAAGAAGTAAATATCCTTTGCTATCCCGTTTAGTTCATTTATTATTATTCTGTATTCTATGATGGTTAGCATTTAGAGTTTGTGCTTTTCAGTTTTTTTTTGGTCTCTTGCTCCTTGAACAATAATAGATCAGAGTCCTCCTTAGTTCTATGGTGATATGATCTAGCATGCATGGAATCACTATAACTCTACAGCAAATATCTTGCTGTTGATTATAAATTTGAACTGTTATCATGTTGTATTCAATATTGCACATACTTAGTTGTTTAGTTTGGTCTGGTATGTACATTTGTTGACATAAAAAAAACCCCAAAATAAATAGAGTGCATGGCAATGCATAAAATAAAGGATAGCTACTTCCTGTAACCTTAGTAAGTGTCTTTGGCACCCAAGGGTATTTTTGTCCTTTTTCCACCTTCTTTTCAGGCCTAATTGGTCCAAATGGATGGCATGATGCATACACCAAAACTGAAATTATATAACGGTTTTGCAGAACTTTTGAAAAGTGCATCTGAGATTTGTAGCTTATTCCTGGATGTTACTTTTATGGAGTATTTACTTCATTTCAACAAACTATCATGCTTTTGGCTTTAATTTCAACCTTGTTACAGGCTGAAACTTGGTTGGAAATAATAATAATAATAATAATAATAATAATAATAATAATAATAATAATAATAATAATAATAATAATAATAATAATAATAATAATAATAATAATAATAATAATGCCAGATGGCCGAATCATGGTCAATTGTGGTGGAGCAGATGCTGCTGTATCTCTTGCTGGTGATACGAGTCCTTCGTCCTGGCCTCCTGGGTTCAGAATCCTACATAATGCTCCATGTTCTGCATTTCCTGGGCAGGTAAGATGAGACTAATGCAGCTGTATATTTTCAACCGCTGGTACTCTTAATGCTGTCCTACTGACATGACCCTGAATTGCAGCTAAACTGGAAGAGACTTTCAGAGAAAGAGAGTGTAAATTATGTTGCATTGACGGGCCCTCTTCCAGACTTGGATGAGTGGTCTGCCTCAGTTCCTAGCGAGTTAAGCGCAACAGTGAAACAATGGCTACCTTGCGAGCTTGCGTGAGGACGAACATTTTCTTCTAGTTGCACCTTATTTGCTTCAACAACTTGTCTAGCACCTCTCTCAATGGTCCTTTTCCGGTGAGTAGGAGCGGCAGCAAGTAGGTACCATTAACCGCACTTAATTATTGAACTACTACTGTACTATGTGCTCATCTGACTCGTTGGAATTTATGCTAATCTGTCGACTTGTTTACCTTTTTCAAGGTGTGTTTTAGGCATCTGCATCTGAAGTAGTACCATATCAACACTCAGATGTTGAAGGAATAGCAGTGCAAAAGGTAATTCGTCTGTCCCCAAATTTTGTTCCTGAAGTTGAAAGAATTCGTAAAAAACCGAGGGCACATGTGTATTTTCGGAAAAGTCAAAAGTCTTTTTCGTTAAAAAGCGAGAACTAAGTAAACGAGGACCCGTACGTAATTTAGAAAACCGCGGGGGGCTATCCTGCAAAATGAAGGGGCTAAAAAAAATTAGTAGAGACCTTTTCGCGAGAACCGAGTGCCTTTACGTAATTTCCGAAAAACGCAGAGGCTTTTCGCAAAACGGCTCCCCCGACCGTACGGGAATTCGGCGGCCACGCGCCGGGCGCAGCGCGCGCAGGGGCGACATGGCCCCCTCGCCCGGCCGGGAATCCCCCGCTAATACGAAGGGTATGATAACATAGCCGAAGGGCAAAGCGTCCGTTAAATGGAGTGGATGCGTCGGATCTTGAAAGCATGCCAAGACAACTGTGCAGCAGGAAGTTCGGAACGTACTGCGCAACATTTTTGTCATCCCTCGCAGACTTGCTGTTAGTATTCATGTCTTTGTGGTGTCGCAAAGTGACACGTTCATTTGTCTGAACAAGTTGTCCAGTAGCTTTCACTGACAATTACTTTTCGTTTGTAGCATTCGCAGATGGCTACATGTAACTTCCCTGCTGTTTGCGATTGTGCGGTCGAGCTGAATCAAAGCACCGGATTACATGCCTGTTGTGCTTTGCACAGCATACCGTGCTTTATGTATCACTCATTACCAGCTTTGATTGTGGGAATGTGTGTGGCGCATGTTAAGGAGCTTCGGTAGTCGATTCCTCAGTTTAGATCCATGGGAACACATGCTATATATTAAAGCTTACGGTGCAATCATGATACATTTTAACTAAAAAAGTAGTAAAAAATTCTAAAAAGATTTATATATGTAATGTATATTTGTCAGATATTTCTTTTGTTTGTTACTTTTAATATAGATTAAATTTGAATTTCAAATTTTATATATAGGTGGAGTAAACCATAAAGCATATGTAAGATTTTTCAGAATGTTTTACGGTATTTTGTAGTTGAAGTATATAAGCATGAGTGCATATTGTATGTTGCAGTTGTTGCTAATATATGTAAAGTTCAGGCTTAAGGATCAAGTTGCAGTTGATGATCAGGTTTCAGGTTCTTCTCAGCTGTCAGTTTTGTTTGACACAAAAGTGACACAGACAACCTTCGACCCGTTACCACTAAATGATGATGTATTGTAAGCTTCTTCTCACTTGGAGAAGAAAAAAAGCAGATTGCTTTACTTGATTTCGAAAACGCCGGTTTAACGCAGAGAATAATCGCCGCGCAGCAATTGCTCGCTACAGTACTCAGAGCAAGGCTAATAATACAGCCTTCAGCTGGCTGTATGGACATTTACAGCCCACTTATCAGTTCATTCATATAGTAGTTTACAGCCAGCTGAAGGCTGTATGACTCCACCCATTTCTCTCACAAAGTTTTTTAATTCTTGTGCTTCAGCTGGCTGTAAATTTACAGTCCACATCTCTTCTCTCCTCCTTTCTCTCCTTCATCTTAGCATACAACCTACTAACAGCCTCTTATTATACTTGCTCTGATGCTACAGGGCAGGGCACTGGCTACTGGAGACTCGCTGGAGACAGCGATGGAACGGCGGCGAGCGAGAGCTGCAGGCACGAGCACAGCCGCGAGGCGATTCGAATCCGACGGTTGCAATGCGACGCTCACCTCGTGAACCGGTGGCCCCGCGCGGCCCACCGCTCTGACAAGCAAGCAGCGCAGTAGACTCTCCCCAAAGCAAAGCCCCAGGCTGGAGCCAGAGCCCTGAACCAAAACCCACGCCACAGCCAGCCTCGCCCCGCTCCCCATCCGAGCGCTCCACGGCTGGCCGGGACCGCAGGATGGCCCACTCGGCGGCGGCGGCGGCCGCCGGGCAGCCGCTGGTGGTGTCGCTCAATTGCCTCGACGACCCCTCGCTGGAGCAGGAGGGGCTGGCCAGCCTGGCGGAGGTGGAGCACGTGCCCCTCTCCGCCGTCGCCTCGGGCCGCGTCGAGGCCGCCGCCGCCGTGCTGCTCCCCTCCCTCGCCTTCCTCCCGCGTGCCGCGCAGCGCCGCCTCCGCCCCTGGCAGCTCCTGCTCTGCCTCGGCTCCCCCGACCGCGCCGCCGACGCCGCCGCGGCCGCTGACCTGGGGCTCCGCCTGGTCCACGTCGACGCCAACCGGGCCGAGGAGGTGGCCGACACCGTCATGGCGCTCTTCCTCGGACTGCTCCGCCGGACCCACCTGCTGTCGCGCCACGCCTCGTCCGCCCCAGCCGCCGTCGCCGCCGGCTGGCTCGGCTCCGTCCAGCCGCTGTGCCGCGGCATGCGGCGCTGCCGCGGGCTCGTGCTCGGCATCATTGGTCGATCCGCCGCCGCACGCTGCCTCGCCACTCGCAGCCTCGCCTTCCGGATGAGCGTCCTCTACTTCGATCCGCGCTATGTGGTACTGGATCTGCGACCTACTCTTCTATATCTTCATCTGCTTACTAGTTTTCTACTGTTACTTGCACAGTTCTAGAATTTCGGATCTTAGTGCGCGCATTGCTGGTATCGGTAATTTTAACGGGTTTTCCCCATGATTCAAACACCTTAATTTGTTGTGAGCATCTGACATGTATAGGGTTTAATGCTAAAATGAGTTGCTCTCTGATCCTTGGGTGTTAGGGTTCTAGACTTCTAGTCTCTACAAACCTTTTAAGGTGCGAAGTTGGGAAAGATGATGAGAGATCCAAACTTTGAAATGTTGCGAGTTGAATGATCTCATTCCTTTGCTTTAATCGAACTCTTCAATTTGTTTGTAGGGGACTACTGTTTAGGCTAAGTAAGCTGAGGCACTTAGGCTACTATCCAGTCTTTCTTTCTTTTAAGAAAGAGGTAAAAAACAGTAGTAACTCATGCTCCACCTAGGAATTATCTCGCTATTTTTTAATTTTATGGGGCACGGAAGAGGGGATGGGAAATGAAGAACTCATTGATGTGTATATTTTATTATGGTAATTGACCCCAGTGGTTCTAATCAAACACACTTTCTATCAGCATTCATGGGCTCTATACCTCATTGCCGATAATTGGTCCCAAAGTGTGGATCACAATGGGAAACTAGCTGAACCACAAAATTCTTCCTGTTTGGCACTGGACAGATCATAATGCTGATGATCAGGCTGCTAGCTTAGAAGAGCTATGAATCTGGATCATGAAGGAAATTGAACCAAACTAAATTAAAATGTTATTCTTCGCTTACGATATGATTGTGTTACACACTTCTCTAAGCTAAAATGTTATTCTTCACTTACAATATGATTGTGTTACACACTTACATTGAGATATTATACTAAATCCATAATAATATGCTCAGTTCCTATTCCTTTTGCTATAAACTTCTTGATATTTTTTGCTCACATTTGTATGACTTGTGTACTGATTTTGAAAAATACTTACACAAGTGGTGTAAGGTTCTAGTACTATTTTTGACCATTTTAACTCTATCATCACGTCTGTTGAAGGCCAATGGGAAATCAAAAAGGCCATCCATTGTATTTCCTTCTGCTGCCAGAAGAATGGATACTCTCAATGATTTATTAGCGGCAAGCGATCTTGTTTCCCTGCATTGTACGTTAACAAATGACACCATGCATATACTTAACACTGACTGCCTGCAGCACATAAAGCCTGGTAAGGTTTTTATTGTTTCCTTTGTTTCTTCTACTTATTGCATTACAATGCTTTCTGCAGTCCGAACTAGTGCATCTCTTTTCCGTAGTTTAGTCATACAACACATTATAATTGATTTTTTTAATCCCACAGGAGCATTCATTGTCAATACTGGTAGTTGCCAACTTATAGATGACTGTGCACTCAAACAGCTCTTGATTGATGGTACCATAGCTGGTTGTGCATTGGATGGTGCTGAAGGTCCACAATGGATGGAAGCATGGGTATGTGTTGATGTTCTAATATCAATCTTACGTATGATTTGTTTGGATTCGGGGAAACTCTAGAAGACTCAGTGTATGAACGTGCAGAGTAGAGACATAGGAATTTTTATACAGGTTCGGGTCTTTTCCAGAGAGAATAATAACCTTATGTCTTGTGTAGTTATTGCTCAGAAAGATGTTTACAACTGAGAGTAATGCGAAATATCTAGAACTATCTTCTGATCCAATGTCTTCCAATCTCTTTCCCTCATGGTGTTAACCTTTATATAGTTGGCAAAGCGACGACCGTTGTCCTACACCAAAAGACGTCTTAACGTTTCAGGAGATAACCGTCTGGCGGAAGTTATTATCAGAGAGACGTGGTGGCCCATTGGTCGTGTAGCGGTTGTTGTCAGAGAGAGATTATGTGCAGTTACTAGGAATAAGTGCACGTTCTAACCGTCTCGTCAGATAGACCTACCATGCAGTAAGTAATTGTAGACAGACCAGTTGAAGATTGAGTAGTCGCAGGAAAGCTCACGACCACGAGGTGGTCGTAGGAGAACTTACGACTACGTGATCGTAGAACAACTTACAACTACGTGGTCGTAGAAAGACTTATGACTAAGTGATATCCGTAGAAGGGCCTATGACTAAGTGGTTGTAGAAAGACTTACGTTTACTTTGTAAAATTTATCTCTTAATGATGAGGGATATACTCGGAGAACATAATGATGTAATAATTAGAGGAGTATTATATACTTGTTAATATGGAACTTATGATATGAATTCTGTTCATAAATGGTCATTTAGGATGGAATAAATTCATCTATGATCAAACTGCATCATCATTTGGAATGCTCCATTCTTCCTGATGTGGCTCCAGTGAAAAGGAATATCTGAAAGAAAAGGAAATAAAAAAGATTTAATTTGTTTTAGCATTCCATTATTTCAAGTCTCCTGCACTTCGTCTGTTGAGCTTGACTATTTCACACATTAACACTGTTAATATCTGCTGTCTAACATAGTTTAAAAGCTCAGTTGTGATAGGATGCAAAGTTATATCTTAATGGGGAACTTGCTTTATGTACTATAACTAGCTTAGTATTTCTCTTTGCCAGAAGATTGTTCGGATTTCTCTTTACCAGAAGATTGTTCGGCTTCATAAGAAGTTGAACTTTTTTAGATGACATTAAGATGTGAGGCGTTGAAACTAGACAACTAGCTATAGGACCTTTCTTGTCCAAAAAGTTAAAAGACAAACAATTATTGTCCTGGCAGATGAGGACAAACAATTGGTGCCCTCATTTGCATTGCTATAGTTGCATTACTTGTTTCTCAGCAAAAACGATGGCTAACTTTAATGCTTACAGGTAAGGGAGATGCCAAATGTTTTAATTCTTCCTCGAAGTGCAGACTATAGTGAAGAAGTGTGGATGGAAATAAGAGAGAAAGCAATCACGATATTACAGTCCTTTTTCTTTGATGGTGTTGTTCCAAGTAGTGCGATTTCCGATGAAGATGAAGATATTAGTGAGGCTGGAAACGAAGATGATCAACTAGAGAAAGGAGCAAAAGGTAGCCATTCACAGGTTTTTGATGGTGAACAGCAGACAGATGAAAGCCAGTTAACTCTGGAGTACGAAAAGAAAAGAGCCATATCCCAGCATAAAAAGCCTCAAGCTTCAGGTCAATATCAAAATTTTGGCTCCCGAATGGAAGGAAGGCACAGCCGTTCTGGAAAGAAAGGGAAAAAAAGACCTGCTCTCCGCAGATCTCAACAGAAAACGGATGACTTGTCTGCTGTAGAGAGTGACAGTAATTATTCCTCACGTAGAGATGATGACACTGCAATGAGTGGCAGAGACCAGGTATTAAGTTCCAGTTCACGATTTGCTTCTCCTGAGGACTCAAAATACAAGCAGAAATCTCCTGCTGAATCCCCAATGGAAATAACTTCTGAGAAGAAGTTGCCTGTAGTGCTCGGTAGAAAATATCCTGATAAACTGAAAGATGGTTTTGTTGTAGCCTTGAGAGCAAAAGATAATTCAGGGTTCCATGTTGCAAGACAGAGACTTGCTGGTGGTGGTGGTTGGATCCTTGATATTGTGTCAAATGCTACAAACAGGGACCCTGCTGCTCAGTTCCTAGTCACTTTCAAAAACAAGGTATTGTTTTAGTCTTTCCCCTTTCCTTTTGGTTTCGTGCTTGCTTCAGTGTTATTCAAAATTTATTTTAATATGATGCATATGAGGCACTAAAACCCATTTACTTTTCAGGATACCATGGGATTGCGATCCTTTGTTGCTGGTGGTAAACTATTGCAGGTATCATGTCATCTATGATCTCTCTCTCTCTGGGTGTGTGTGTGTGTGGCTATAATTGGCTAATAGATATTGATTAACCTTTGAAGAAATTGCATGGTCCTGGTATTGTGATCTGTGAACTCTTTCGAAACTAATGACAATCTTGTACACAATCTGTTCTGTTATCTGTTGACTTAAAGTAGATTTATTTATTGAAACTTACCAAACTTTATCATTCACGTGGTGTGTGAAACATTCAATGATCACACAGGCCTTAATGGCAATCATCTATTTAATGGCCATAATTTTGGATTTGATACTTCTGTCACTACTACTTGTTTCACCCTCAAGTTTGTACACTGGAGCCCTCTACTTGTATTTGTTGCATAGGTACAGGGACATCACGCCATATAAAGTAGAGGGGCTTAATAGTTGATTGCTATAATGAGCAATACAGGGGCTGCCAGTGCAATCATCCAAGTTTTTTTGTTGAAAAAAATTACTTGTTTCAATCTTAATTCCATTGGAGCTAGTCAAAAGGGTTGAGAAATAGAAGTGTTCTTTTGATTTGTTTTTGATACCCTCGGTTGCTGATTGTTCGACATGTAACTTTCTTTCATATGTTAACAGATTAATAGGAGGATGGAGTTTGTGTTTGCAAGTCATACTTTTGGTATTTGGGAGAGCTGGATGCTGGAAGGTTCCTTGCTGGAGGGTTGCAGACTTATCAACTGCAGAAATTCTTCGGTACACACCTTTCCAATTGCCATTCTAAACAAAGAAAAATGAGTTGTAGCAATGTCGATTCCCATCATTCCATGCATATCATCTTCCCCCTCTTCTCTTTAATAACACGCTTTAAGTAGATTAAAACTCTTTTTCCTGTTTCATTGCTGTGCTTTCTCTTGCAAACACTTCTTTTTGGGTCTTAATACTCAGCTTCCTACTGGTTGGAATGTCTGTAGGCTGTATTGGACGTCTGTATCGAGATCCTTGCAGCTGCGAGTGAAGAAGATGGAGTCACTCGGTGGCTAGATTAGCCCAGCTGAGGACAAAGAAATGAACTGACTCGTTTTTTCGTTCGGTTTGGTGCCAACTTTTTCGTACTGCCGAAGTTCAATTTTGGTTGTCTAATATACGGACCTAGTAGGCACAGAATGTATGGCTGTATTTGTTATGTAACTAGATCTGACCCTCTTCATTGTAAGTTTTGTTCCCAGCACGTTTGTTATTTCCCATGGAAAGCGTAAGATGGCATTGTTAATTGCTGCGTTATTGTGTTGGACACTACTGTTACAGATTTGCTGGTGTGAATCACATGTTGAAGTTTTTTTCCACCTATGGGCTTTTCAATCTACCAGTATGTGTGTATCATGCGACTTATACCCCCCACCAAGAACACCACGTGCGCACATGTGATCGATGCAACTTATGCATATAATAAGCAAAGTACCAAACTATGGAAGTTACATGTGTTGTTTTAGCTCATAGCTAATGATTTCTCTTAAATAAATAAATAAATAGAATGATTTTTTTGTCGATATTTCAAAACTTCATTTTTGGAATAGCATTTTACAAATAGCTTACCGATTTTCGATTTATTTATATGAGCGATATAAATTATAGTCATAAGCTACGACTTACAAAATAGATCATCATCAACTGCTGCTTTGTCTCGATAGGATATCTTGTCACGCGACCGATGATCTCCCTGACATTACATTGGTCGCCGGGCAATTTCCGGCAACCTGAAATTCTCCACCAACCGTACGAATTTTCTGCTACACACCCACCAACCTCTTCTCCGGAACCAGATGGAGAAGCATGTCACGTCTGCTACATGGAAGCGAGGTGTCGCCTTTCATGGTTTCATCTTCGCTGAAACGTACAGCGTCCAGGGAACGAAGTCCACAATTTGCAGTGCCGTGCAGCCGTGCTCTATCGCTCGCCCTGTCCGTGTCTCGTCGCGAGAGAAAGAGACATAGCTAGTTTAGTGATCCAATAGGCAAACGCTTCATTTTGACTTTGTACTGCTAGAAGCAAATCTCGCTGTTTGTCGCGAAAGTCTTGCAATGTTAATTTGCTGGTGCACACTACAGGAACAGGACTGCGCTTGGGTGCCCTCAAGGCGGTGATTATTTTACTTGATGGCAGGCTGGAGATAAGAACAATGGTAGCTGTCGAGTCTAAAACGAAATCTGCGGTGTCGAAACCACGTGAGATGCGAGGTAGAGAACCGAGCAAGATGCCCTTTCCATTTGTCAGCGTCACAAAAGAGATGAGCAAGTTGGATTTGTGGTCCTTGTACAACAACTCAATAATCGTACAGATAGGGCAGTAAAACTTTAGAGCCAGATCTTCGGAACAAGTGTCCGCGGGACAAATAGAGAGTAGGTATTATTCTGGACCAACATGCCCACTCCACCTCCCCTCACTCTTCGCTTAGGATCTGACCAACCAGGATCAAATCCACCACCTCTCCTGAGTGCGCGCGGCAGCAAGGCGCTTGGTGCCGTCACTCGGTCGGCACGACCTTTGGTCGTCACTCTCAGGGCTCGTGCCTGCACCACCGTCGTCACCATCGGCCCCACCCTAACTCGCCCCCTCCCTTGGGCTCACCAGCCATGGCATGCAGCTGACCGGGAGCCCGATGCCTCCTTCACCAACGGCCGCTCCACCTCCGTTGTGAGTTGTGACGTTACCACCTCAGCGCTGACCTCCGACCATTATGCCTCCATCCGCTGCCATCATGAACCCTAGGGGCGGCGCTGGTTCACTCTTTCCCCCTCTTTACTATTGCTTATGATCTATCTACTATTTTTGCCTTGCTCTGGTCGCACAGCTGGGAAGGCTCATGGTGGCCGCCGTGTCGGGACTTGGTGGAGTGCATGCGCTGGGGAGCATACACTGCCATCTAAGGGCGCATGACGGTACTACGGGCTCCCGCCAATGTGTTGGGGGAAGAGTGGAGGCTTACTTGGCGTTGGCTTACTGCCGAGTTGAGGAAGGCAAGGTTTGGACGACGACGAGGACAGCCGTGTAGCGGTTTAGTTGGGCCTCCTCTCCTCCTTGATCCCCTCTTCCTCTTGGCTGGCTTGCTGTTGTAGTCTTAGTTCCTCTCCTTCGTCTTCTCCTCCTTCCCCAGCTCTTCTTTGGCTTAGTCTTCCTCAGTGTTTTTCTCTATGGTGGCTCTGGTCATTGGGGCTTTGGGCTATGGTGGTGGTGCAGTCTTGTGCTCTCTTGGCTTTGCTCTTGCCGTGGGTGAGAGGGAAGGAAAGGAGAATGCTGGGAGCGTGGTTTCCGTGAAAAGGGTGGCTGTGTATGTTGGGTCAAATGGCCATGTCTCTCTCTCTCTCTGTGAGTGCATTGCCATTTATGCCCTTTCCATTTAACCTGGCTTAGTATGTGCCTCATGGACCTTTTGGTTCAAAGGCAGCTCTACACTGTTTGGGCCTTTTTCTATTGCGGTAGGTAAATCGGTAAAAGGGGGTGTTGGCTAAATTTTCTATCGAGTGATGAAGCCCACAATAGTGAGAGACGCCGACCGGCCCCGGACGGTCTGGAACCTCTGTGAGCGCTACTTTTATTCGGCATTCTAAAAGCCGATGGGTCTAACGATAAAACTCTACTTAATTTCCTTTATTCTCCCTTGGATTGGTTTATTTCACGTATTTCTTCTCTTTTGCACTTTAGTGGTATTACATTGTAGCATGTACTACTAGGCACAAGGGCATTTCAACGTAGAGATAGGTTTCAGCCATTGGATTCTAAATCGTACAACGGGCATGTGGGGCAACTGTAGCCTGGTGCAGAGGTTTCTGTTATTCTGTAACTACACTTGAACCTGTTTCGACGCTCCAAATATCTTCCGGCGTTAGCTTTTAGATTTTGGTTAAAATTATACTATAGCGATTATTAATTTTCTTAAAAAAAGAAAAGTAAGAAAACTTTTATATCACCATGGACAATGCAAAGAGAAATACGAGAGAAAACCAAAAAAAGCTAAAATAAACCAAAAATTAGAAACTAATGCATTTCAAGTGACTTCTGACTTAAATAAGCAGAAGTTAAAACCATTTGGAGTGGATATCCATAACTATTTTTTAGCTACAGGTTATATGTTGTAACTTTTAGCTATTGATTATAAGGCTATAAATAATAATCACGCGTATCCATACGCTACACGCGAAGCATGCGCATGCATCAAGATAAAGAAATAAAACGAGAGCGGAAAGCCAAAAGAACGGAGTAGGTGGGGGATAAAACCTGCGACAAAAAGTACAAAGTCGCCCACCCATCAGTCGCAGGATCCATTTCCCACCCCGCGTATAAAACTCCTCGCACCAGAGGGGTGCCATCGAACCCACGCCTAAATCCGAAAATCCCCTCAGCTTGCGCGCACGGACGCACCGCACCAATGGCGGCCGCGTCGTCGCTCAAGCTCTCCTCCCCCAAACCCCTCGCCTCTGCGCCGTCTCCCCTCCTCCTCCGCGCTCGCCGCCCGTACGCGCGGCCCCTCCCCGCGGGGCGCCTCCCGCCGGCCCGCGTCACCTTGCAGCCCCCCGCCGCGCCGGCCTCCGAGGCCGCCTCCTCGCACACCGCCTCCTTCGACAAGGTGCGCCGCCGCAATGCCTCCCACGCAGGCTCGTTTCCGCTCTCTGTGCTTCTGCGTGGCTGACCGTTCCTTGTGGTGGTGATGACGTCAGGTGCTGGAGGCGCTGATCGGCGGGGCCCACTTCTCCGAGGATGAGGCGGAGGCGACGCTGCGGCTGCTGCTGCGGGAGGAGAACGAGGCGCGCATCGCCGCCTTCCTCGTGCTCCTCAGGGCCAAGGGCGAAACCTACGAAGAGGTGTGTGGGATTTGTGATTCGTGAATTAACACGCTAATTTTGTTTGTTCCAGAAATGGAGTGAAAATTTTTGCGGCCACTAATTTAAATTTGTCGAGCTGTTCAGATCGTTGGGTTGGCGAAAGCGATGATGAGCTGCTGCGTGCGGGTCGAGGGGCTGGACGACGTCGTCGACATTGTTGGCACCGGCGGCGACGGCGCGGACACCGTCAACATCTCCACCGGCTCCACCATCCTGGCCGCCGCGGCCGGCGCCAAAGTTGCCAAGGTATTGGCTTTTCCCCCTTTCATTTTTTGGATTAAACATGCGCATAGTAGCAGGTCAAGTTCTGCACTTTGGGTTTAGGAGGTGGCGATGATGTACTGACGTGTTTTCCTTTGCGTTTCTGCAGCAAGGGAGCAGGGCGAGCTCGTCGGCCTGCGGTAGCGCCGATGTGCTGGAGGCGCTGGGTGTCAACATCGAGCTGGGACCCGAGGTATTAACTGATTTGTCCTATGCTTGCTTACTTTGTGTTGTCTTTGCTTTTCTTGTCCCTGTGTTCTGTAGCCTCTAGCATCTACAGTATTGATACAAGTACTAGCTAACACGTTTGTCTTGATCTTACCACGAGGGTACCTCGTGCGCCTGAAAGTTGGATGTGACTTTCCGGGAGCCTTCTGGTCTCAACCTTTTAGGTGATATATTTTCTTGAGCAGTAATTAGAGGGATTTTCTGGTGGCCTTGACTTTGCTTAGTACTACATATGAACCGCGAGCAGAGGTGGCATGGACCTTTTACCAACCACCGAGATGGAGAAAATAGAAGGCAAATCTAAATAGCCAAATGAAGGCACCCGGAGCTGCCCTTATCTAATTCTAAAGAACTAGCAAAGTCACCCGCGCACTTGTACGGGCATCATCCTTAAAGCATGTTAAATGACCTAGTAATACATTTGTGAAATTGCTTTTAGGAAAATAGATGGTTGCAAAACTTGATTTGTGATATTTTAATATTATATGATAAGATATTTCCTCCGTTTCCGAATACTTGGCAAATGTGACCAAAACTTTCTTCTCCAAATACGCGCTTTGTCATTATGAGGCATATTTTTCCTCCTATTAACTCTACCTATCATCCCCATTTTTCCACCTATTTGAGATATTATTGAAGGACATTATGATCATGTGGCAAAAATGTAATTACCTTGGTAATTGTGATATGGTCAAAAGTGACAAGCATTTAGAAATAGAAGGGGTAGATTATAACTTTGGGAGGAAATAGTTGTCTATCATTTATAGCTAAATGTTGTTTGCATTGACTTAAAAAAATGGTGTTTGTTAGCCATCCTTATTAGTATTAATTTGGCAAATATGTATAAATTAGTTCTTATAAATTTGTAATCCATTAATTCGTATTATTTTCATATATTTTCTTCAAATAATGTGCATTTTTTAAGATGGTTGCCCGAAAGCCTGAAATATTCACATATTCCCTCTAGTTTTAACATTTTGGTCACTGACATGGTCACACTAAAATACAACTTTGAGTACAAAATTATATTTTAATATATTTATGAAACATAATAAAATTATGATATTATGAAGGCACTTTTCGAGATAAATATATACATATAATTTTTATGTGTCAATTCTATATATCTAGAAAGATATCTATAGCCAAAGTTTCTTTACAGTGTTGTTCTATTTTGGTTAAACCTTCTAATTAGCCATCTAAAATAACTTCTAATTGGTGGTCATAGCTATCCAGTTCAGTATAGCCTGAACGACATGTCTAGGACATCCCAGCGTCTTGGTAATTACCATTTACTTGCCGAGCTATGGCTGGCATGGATCCGTATCCAGACGTTGCGGAGCAAAATCGAGCAAGGCGGAGTGAATCCGGCCCTGGTGGAGCATGCAGATGGTGCAGGCTGGTCGTGGCCTCACGAGCTTCATGGCCTTCAACGCTGTGTCTGCAGCGGATCCCATGAAAATTGCATGAATTTGTTCTTATCAAAATTTAACCCATTCAGGGACCATGCCTTGGTGGAGTGGTGGGTATACGACTCTAGGGTTTAAATCCTAATGCCCAACTTTACACACACGTGAGTGCGCCTCTGTAGGAACTTTGTGATGTCACGGATTTATCCTTGGCTTCCATATTTCTAAGCGTGCACATGTGGTGTGTGTGCATGGTAGTGTGTGTATTTCCTTGTAATTGTTGAAAAAACCGTACATGCATGCATGGTGGTTTGTGTATTTCCTTGTAATTGTTAAAAAAACCGTTCATTCCTATCCATATGCAACCGTCTTCCAGCGTAATTCCATCCAGAGCAAAAGGAAAAGAATATCCCTATGCAATGTCTTCCAGCGCAATTCTGTCCGAAGCAAAAAAGAAAGGAAAAGGTTTCCCAATTCAATTGAGTTCATGGACCATGCGTCATCCATCAAATTGTTCGATCATCCTACAGCACCTACGTTTCGCCAATGCATGTGTCCTTGTTGTGCACGTTAGCACATTAATTAGGAAGGTCTTGTTTTAATCTGTTCATATATCTATATCTCTAATGCAAACTCTAACTAAGGGAATAGTTTATTTAAAATTGCTCGTGGCGTCCAACATGAGTAATCATTGGTATGTTTTGAGAAAAATCATTGGTTATGCTTTGCTAATCACAATATGGGTCCACCAAATTAAGGGGCGGATGTTTCTATTTTTGTGAGAATTTCTAACAGATTTCTCATTTTTTAGCTAACATCCATCGGTTACGATTTGTTAAATATAATTAGGGTCCACCAAATTAAGGGTTGGATGTTTCTAATTTTTCTTAGATTTCCTTGAATTTTATCTTTTTTCTTAGAGTTGTTAACCACGCATCATGAACTTTTAATATATAATAGATATGTTGTGTAATGGTTGCGAGATGGATATGTAGATTGGGGCCTTTGATTTTTCATCTCTATTTTGGTGTACTTATTGGTGTAAAAGGGGCACATTTGAATGTTGGTTTCCACTTATTGAATCATGTAGATCAGCATTCAAAGTTACAGTGTGCAGGTACACATGACTGGTCCCACTAGTCACAAACTGAGGCTGCATGGTGCTGCATACTTTGGATTCTTCCCCCACATCTCAACCTTTTAAGATCGCCTTGGGATTTCCCCCTCCCCTCTAATAACAATTCTGTTTTTCGACCTTCTCAACTACATTAGTTTTAATGATTCTTGTGTGGTCAGCTACAACTTAAAGGGCAGCAATGATTATGGCACTTCTATAATTGAGAAATAGTTCAGATTCGAGATGTGGTAGCTCTATATAGTGGCATAGTCGACCTTGTGGTGCTTGTGAGTGCGCGGTGTTTAGTTGTTTATAATATGGTTGTTTCTTTCGTACACAGAAAATCCAGCTGTCATTTGAATTTTCAATCCTCACATATTATATTTCACTACTATGTGCATCTTATAGTATAAGAAACCAGGTGTGATTGATTTTTGTTACTCTTTCGTGTTGTAAGGGTATTATACGGTGTGTCAATGAGGTGGGTGTTGGATTCATGATGTCTGCAAATTACCATCCAGCAATGAAAATTGTCAGACCTGTGAGGAAGAAGCTGAAAATAAAGACAGTTTTCAATATCCTTGGTCCTCTATTGAATCCAGCAAGGGTGCCTTATGCTGTTATTGGTGTTTACCACGAGAACATAGTAAGTACCTTGTATTCATCTTGTCTTTTCCTCTAGTAACTACAATACCAAAGGATAAAAGCAAACATAGTATTATCTATAAGTAAATCATTTTTTAAATTGGTGACTACTGTTCCACATGATCCCATGGTGATGATCTAGTGTTGTCTTACATTTTGTACTTAAAGTATGTATGCAGGCATTTATTTAGCTAATAAATGCTGCAATTATATATAAAAAAGCTTAAGTACAGGCAGCAGGAATATACTGTTGAGGCGTTAAACCAAGTTGGCCTCCAGCTATACAATTGCTCATTCTTAGTTTTTAGTGAATTCCATTGTTAGCAAAGATTACTGATAATAAACAAGCAAACAGTAGGTATAAAAGTGTCTCTCTTGAGAAGGCATAGAAATGGTCCTATTACAAGCTCTATATGCAATTGTTGTTATTCCTTGTAATGCTCATCAGTCTAATGCATATCAATTTTTGGTTGATAGGTTACCAAGATGGCTAAGGCAGCTCAAAATTTTGGAATGAAGAGAGCATTGGTTGTCCATTCAAAGGGTTTGGACGAAATAAGCCCACTTGGTATGGATACCTACCGATGTGCCCATTTCACTCTATTATTGCCACTGTGTTGCTAAAAATTGCTGTGATTACACTGTGTTGCTAAAAATTCCTGTGATTACTCAAGAAATTACCTTGAGATCTTTTTGGTCAACTCATATATTCCGTATTTAACCGAAGATGCTTTTTTTTAATTGCTGTAGGGCCTGGATATATCCTTGATGTCACTCCAAGAAAGATTGAAAAAATGCTCTTCGATCCATGTAAGAGGTTTTCCTTACGTTTTTTCCCAGAATTTATAAAATGGAGAGAATTTGTTGTACATACTTTATGCAATTTGACATGGCTCACGTGAATTTAGTTGCATCAATTTGTGTGTATTGCTCATATCGTACCTTTTGCTATGTTATGCATGCTAACTTCTGAAATATATTGTGAATTTGTGATGATATGATCAAATTAAAGAAGTTTTCTTTAGTCTCACATTCTTTTCATTAAATCACAATCCAGTGGATTTTGGCATTCCTCGCTGCACACTAGAAGATCTTAAAGGAGGTGATTCAGCATTTAACGCAAAAGTTCTCCAGGATGTTCTTGCTGGCCAAAGAGGTTCAATTGCAGATGCTCTTGTAAGTCCGTCCTTACTATCCTATTTTTAGTTACTCTATACCTTGCATACTTCCCGAAGAAAATGACTGCATCTTACTTGATGAATTCACAGAATTGCAGTAGCTGACTTATCTTTCGTATATAAATGTCCTAAAGAGATTTATTTAATTAAGGAGTTTACTCAGCATCTTGTAAAAAAGCAGTTTACCGAACACTAATTTGGTGTCATGATGAGCATTTTCTTTTTCTGCAAACTTATTCATAAAGCATACATGGAAATTATAAAATAAGTAAAGTAAAATTGGACTGCACATGTCGAGCTCTCCTGGTGTGCCAAACCTGAATCAATTTCTGTTTTGCTCCATAGGTTCTGAATGCTGCAGCCTCTCTTCTTGTTAGTGGTAAAGTCAAAAATTTGCATGAGGGTGTTGCGCTAGCACAAGAGACACAGCGCTCCGGAAAGGCCATTGATACACTTGAATCTTGGATAAAGGTTTCTAATGTAAGTACCTTTCTTATTTTTTTACAATGGCACAATTGTGTTCGTCAGCAAAATATTGAGCATGACACCTTCCCACACCCTGTTGATACAGAGTTCCAGAGATTGAGGTTGATTGGCCAACGGCAGAATTCCGCAATGAGGAATGATGGCAAATAAGGATTGTTTTAATCCATCCATTGTCCATAATCATATGTATGTTTGTTCTTATTTTTCCTTGTTTATGGACTTTGTCACAAGCGTAGATGGCTTCTAGTCTGGTTTGTGCATTCAGAATGCCGTAGTGTAGAGAAAATCCCATCAGGATGAGGTTATAAGGTTATGATTGGAACAGGCGCATGCTTTTCTGGTTTACTTGAGGTAGAAGTGTCGTTTAGATCTGGGTAGTGTTACATTATGTTGTATTGCAAGGCCTGCAAGGAAAGCTGAGCTCCGCAGTCGATCTGTTCACTGTTGCACCTGAAATTTTTGCAAAAGGTTTCACAACGATATATGCGTGTCATGCCATTGTTATTCCAGTGAATAAATTGGGTGCAATCGGCTTTTGATTTTGGTTTCTATTGATCAATATTCATCAGATTTATCAACTATATCTAAAGCCTAAAGGCACTGTATGAAATAGTGATAACTTCTGGCTTTCAGAAGCCAAAAATCGTTTAGAACGTGTTAGTTTTTCATGCCTTTTTTCTTTACATTATCTTCAGAGATATAACTATGTTTTTTATTTTTAATTAAATATATCATAAAAAATTAATAACCGATACAGAATTATTTTAACTAAAAATAAAAAACCACGCTACTTTAATTTAAAGTAAGACCAAAAGCTATCGGTCCTAACTAAGAAACAAACCTTATCATTTGTGTCGACGAGTGTCGTCTTAATTGAACTCGACTGAAAAGTTGTGGATAAGATGACAAGAATCTACCGTATATTAAAGTTGGGGGTCTTCCCGGCCGGGAGCTGTGCCACGTCATTTATTTTGTGAGAAAGCCCCTGTGTTTGCAAAATCGCGTAGAGGTCCTCTGTTCTCGCAAACAGGTCCCTACTTCTCGCAAACAGGTCCCTGTCAGGTTTTTTTTTGGAAAGCACCCTCCACTTCACCGATAGCAACCCGCGGTTTCCAAAATTATGTATAAGCCCTTGTTTAGTTACGTACAGGTCCTTGCAGGTCCTTGATTTTTTGTGAAAAAGCTGTTTGGTTTTTTCGAAATTACGCATGTGTCCTTGAATTTTTTTTAAGAAACGTCTCACGAATTATCGTATCTTTTACTTTGGTCCATACGGTGGTTAGGCGTGGCGTAACGTCGCCCTTACGTAGCTAGTATTCATTATATGCGAAGCTTATCCAGCAAAACGTACCAACCATGGTACTTGAAAAGCCCCAAAAATTTCAAACAAAAATTTCCTTAATTTTTGCTGTATTTTTGAGTGATTTTTGAAAACTTTCCTTTTTGGGAAAGTTTTCCCCGCCGCCGCTTTCCCTTTTCGGCCTGGCGCCTCCTCCCTCGCGCTGGCGCCTTCTTCCTTTCCGCCTCCTCTCCTCCTGGCGCCTCCGCTCCCTCCCGCGTTGGCGCGCCCGGTCCGCCTCTTCCCGCTCCGCGCCTCGCTGCGCCTCGCTCATTGGCGCCTCCGTGCTCCGCGCCGCCTCGCGCGACGCAGCAGCAGCTGCGCGCTGCGCCTGCGCCGCCTCGCACCGCTCTCTGTGCGAGACAGCGCCACCGCCTCCGCGCTCCTCCGCGCCATTGTTTTGGACCGCCCGCCGTGCCGTCCCGACCGCTGCGAGTCTCGCGCCACGTGGCGCCACTTCTCGCGCCGTCCCCCACTGCAGCCCCGCCTCCCCTTCTCCATGCGCGACGCCTCCTTCCCATGCCGCGGCTCCACTGCTCCGTGCCATCCCGTCGCCATAATCGCTGTGCAGCGCCCGGTCACCACCCCGTCTGCGCGGAGGAGACGCCCCCAACTGCCCCCGTCACTCCTGTTGACCCCGGAGCCCACCCGTTGGCTTCCTCTCCACGCCCCGCTCCCCTCCGCTCGGGGTATAAAATTCCCCCTCCGGCTCCTCGCTCATCCTTTGCTTCCGAGTGCTCCCACCACCCTCAACCCCCTCCCAGCACTCCAGAGCACCTCCAGAGCGGCGATTGAAGCCCGTCGCCGTAGCTCCGCCATTGCCGTCTTGTGAGCGGCGGCACCCCGGAGCCATTCTTCTGTTTCTCTCCCTCATTCTTCAATTGCATTCGTCCGGAGCATCCCCTCGGTGCGCTGATCATCTTGGCAATCTCCTTTTGGCAGGTGATCGCTCGAGGAGTCCCAGCACCAAAGCTCTCCGGCGGCCGCATCACCTCTCCGTGGCCAAGACGCTCGAGCTCCCACTCACGCGCCACCGCCAACGTGAGTCTCTGGACCCCCTTCCCGTGTAACCGCAACCGTTCGAGCTCTCTTGCCGCCGATGACCTCCCTCACCTCCGAGCGCCCAAATCTTCCCTTCGTCCCCGCCTCTCCGTTGTTCCCTCGCCCTCCAAGGCCCTAAAATGGACTCCCCGAACCAAGCTCTAGCCGGTGGAGCCCTCCCCGGCCACTGGGGGCCTTCGCCGTCGCCAGAGCACCGCAGCCCAGCCATCCCCGTTTCGCTGTCGCCCCGCTCGGCTGGAGGTAGACGACGACCGACGTGGCCTCGCCTCCACCGCCCGATCCCACCGTTGCCGTCTAACCTAAGCCGCCAGATCAAGCCATCCCCTCCGTCGTCCGATCCTCATAAACACCGCCATCCACCTCCGTCGGATCTCCCCACCGTACCGCTTTGCCCGTCTCATCTCGGCCGCCCGCGCCGATCGTTGCTATCTCGCCTGGACCGTCCGATCGTCGCCCGCTCCCTCGCCATCCGCTCCGTCCGCCCGCACCACGCGTCAGCCATCCGGACCGCGTGGACGCGTGTAGGGACCGGATATTAACATCCGGATTCCTCGTGATTCTCGCACTATTCACTGGATCGATAGATAGTACTCACGATTCTGATAATGAATATCAAAATTCATATCATGCGGAGCGTAAAATTTAATAGTAGACTTACTCATGGGCGATTAGGCGAAATCATTAAATTGCGGCGGCGGAAGAACGAAGCACAGGTGGGATCTTGGGACATGCCCACAGCGACCAAGCGGAGGTTCGCGACCTAGCTCTTGACATCTTCATCTTCTCGCGGCTTGTCCAATCTTGTTGCTGCGGTGCGATGACTTGATTCTGATTCGAATTTTGTCGCAAAGCGGCGTGAGCACTCAGACCCGTGCTCATGAGCCAATACAGAATGCAAATAAATAGTATGCATAGCTTAACAAAGGAGAGGCTCGGGCTATTTTATTTTGCGTAGAGTGCTTTTGAATACAATTAATTAAAAGCCCTATGACTTAGCAATTTTGGAACAAATCATAATGTACAAGGAAATGCATTATTAATATCGATTGATTCCATCCACCGTTACATGGCATCTGCACCATATAGCAATTTCTTGACGTTATAGCAGCTTAACTTACCACTGGGGCGACACCGGGACAATTCCAAACCAGGCGGTCCTTCGCCTTCACTTTTCCATTCCACCCACAAAACATTTTTAAATAGAACTATATCGGTTAAGTTCCCATGTTCGCCCTTGACCATGGCACGGCTATTCGAATAGTTTTGACTCTGCGAGTTTGTACACTTTCACCACAAAAGTCAATCAACTCATTGCCCCACACGATTCCTTAGACATGTGGTTGAGCAGACCGTCACAGTGACTTTTCAAAGTATCTAGTCCCTTTTCTCATCTCACTTTATGGGCTTCTCCCACTTGCGGTGGGTCCCATCTGTGCAGGATGTTTCCCACGGCTACTAGCGTCACGGGCTCCCCTCCCTCTGCGCTAGTACGGTCGGGAAACTTCACCTCCACTCGGTGTCCCTTTAGGCCTCCCTTGCCCTTGCATATCCACTGCTATCCCTTCCAGGTGAGATGAGTCCGGGGTTTCGATAAATTTACTTAGCCAAGTTGTACTTTCTGGACTTGTGGTTGTACTGTTTTACGGGTTGACATGACAAGATTCAGTCCTTATTGGTATCTAGGCGGTCTACCACTAACCCACTTTGTGCTTCCACTGCACCACACATGCACACCCTCGAACCAATCCGCCCAGATATTTAAGCAAGTTAGGGTTCTTGGGAGCATAAAATATTCATATTCAGAATTATCAGTCATTCCCACCATGACTGCCCAAACCAGTTTCTCACGAATAAAAGTGTTGATGATGTTTGGGGCACTTTGGCGCCCGAGTATCTATGCAATTCTAAGCATGGCGTATAAATACAGACTTAATTCCAAAAGTTACTACTATAGTTTTACTAGGGTGACAAGGTTCACGTAATCAAGTTCTTCCAAGGGAGGTGTAACATTAGCAAAGGTAACAATGAGCATATAACTAGAATCTCAAATTAAACATGTATTTGCACATAAAATAACCGCATGCAATTTGATAATTTAAAACAAAATAATTTGCAAAATGTAGGTTCAACATGATCAAAGTATTGACTCGCCTTGCGCGGTTTACCGCGGTCTTGAGCTCACACGATGCTTTCTCTTGAGCTTCTATTCTTTATCTTCATTCTGCTCTTGCTCTCGATTGATCCATCGACTCTTCAGAATTCCAGTTTCTAACTACGCCACAAACGACTGAATACAAATAAAAGCAAATAACTCAAAAGATCCAAATAAATCCGAGCAATCTCAATTTAGATTTATTATAGGTTAATGGGTGATTCGGGTGATTTGAGGCGAAGTCGGTGGTAGGATACGTTACCTTGATCTTTTATTAATAATCTCTTTTTATTATTTTTATATTTATTTAGGAAGTTCCATGAGTTAGGTTAGATCTGTGAGTCAGTGTACAAATCTAGCTGGGTGTTATTTTGCCGAGAGTTGATATTCGGGGATTATACTATATATGCGATATATACAAATTTTATCTTGTCGGATTAACTCATATTACTAGTAATTTGATATGTAGCATTTTATGTGACCTTAATTAACCATGTTACGAGTTAAACATTTACTTCAAAGTGTCTACATATATTGGTTAGGTCGTTCTAATGTATGATGGCCTAGGGTTATTATATTTTAGTAACGGTATATTAATATAACCTTTTGATCTGGAGGTGCTATGGAATTTTTCTGGTATTGATGTTTTATCCCTTATCATTCGCCATATGTTACCCTTAACTTATTTATGACCGATGAAGCATGATACATAGGATTGCATTTCATCATCATTACTAATTTAAAGGTCATCGTTTAAGATTTCATGATCGGTGGTATGGCGATGATGATGTCTAAGTTTGAGTAGGGTTGAGGTGAATGCAAAAACATTTACTAATATGTTTACTAATGGATCGCCTACATATCCTCGGTAATCCTTGGATTATTTTTGGTTATATATTCACTATGGACCAACATTGTTGGAATTACTTCTAAGGTTTGAGTATTCGCAAAAGGGAGAATAGCTATTTCATACTTTGGAGTAACCCTAATTTATTTGGCAACACCTTTTTAGTTTACATTCTTAATTGCATTTTAGTCCCATAATTAATTTTGGGAATTCGAGCCTTTAGAGAATATGCCATTTATTTATTTCGGGTGAGATGTTAGTCGAAACCTAAGCTCCTATTTCACTCTCCTACTTAATTTGTTAACTAGCCAAATAATCACTTATATGCAAAATATTTATATGTTCTGATGGCGGCATTTTATGTACCTTCATTTATCGCTAGGTTAAGTTTAATTCAAATTAGGATCCATTGGTACGGGTCCTAATTTGCTATATTCAGTTATGTCCATCATTGTGACTAAATCTACGTAAAAATTTAATTAATAGTACCACTGGTATTTTGTCTATACTCTAGTTGTTATTAGGCTTAGCTTTATTTAATTCAGATTTATTTATCTAGGCAGAGGTTATTGTACAAGGTAATATGTCACTAGTGCTATTTAATAAGATATATCACTGGGATTTGTTTAATGGTGGATTGACAAATATTGGAGCATATACGTTTTCATTATGATTAGGTGTAATCTTTAGTAGGTTTGGATATTTAACCATAGTCCTATTTCCTTACCATTGCTAGGGCTTAAGGTTATCATTTTATGTTTAGCTATGCGGTGGCTAGCTCTATGTCTTTCTAGCTTATCTCTCACGAAAAGATTATTGATTTAAAATAAATACTTTGATTTAATTCCTGGCAATGCAGTGATCCATTTGCTTGCCTTCTCTGGTTATTACTTATTCTGAGTAGCCTTGCTTATCTTTAGTTTATACAACCCTGTGTCGACAAACAATTGTTTAATAACTAATCTCTAAGTACATATAATTCCAGTACTCGAAATCTAAAGCTTATTTGCATGTTTACTTTTACCTAGACTATTTTGTATTAATTCTTTATTTGTGCATTAAGGCCCAATGTCAATACATACTCTTATTAGTGCACAAACCGTGTACGATTTAAGCTGTTAAAAATATTTCAAAATAAATATTGATAATACATTTTAGCATCCTGAATTGTTTACTAAACCTTATGGTCATACAACTTATTCAAAATTGACTTTTCCAATATTCTTATTTTATTAAAACCTTATTTGATTTTCCCAAAGTTACTCCCATTACTTATCACATACAGATATACTCATAACTAGATTAGATGCCATTACATTTTATTTGAGTTTATGCCAATTATTTGTATTAGTTGCTATTTTGAGAGGACTTTCATAACTTTTAATTACCTAAGTTCATACAATGTATACATAAGGCATATTTTAATTTAGGGAATAAACTAATTTGTCACGCTTCTTTTACTTAAGTTCCAATGCCTAACAATAATAGTTATGATTTTAAACTTACATTAGTCATCTATAATCTTAGCTAAATATGGAAGGGCTTATGATTTCCTTCTTTTTGAAATATTCAATTTATCAATCCTCTTTTGTGGGATGCCAGCCCAACACAAAAACTTTCCATTTTTAGCTTGCAATAATTCCTTTAATCACTAGTTGATGTATCCATTCTCATTACCATCTAACAGGGACGGAAAAGGGGGCACTCGGCCAAGTCACAGGGGGGCACTGCGAAACAAAACAGGGGTGACGGCGCGGGCGCCTGGCGTTGGCGGCGATGGCGAGGCCGGGCCGGAGGCTCAACGGCAACGGGTAAAATGAGCTTCGGGAGAAGCATTGAACTTAGGGGTGGCGGCGCACCGGCCGGAGTGGCGTCAAGACGGGTGGGCTGCAACTCTAGGCGGCGGCGGTGAAGGAGAAAAGAAGCGCCGGCGGCGGAGGAGAGGGGAAAGAAGGGAGGTGCGTAGGCATGGTTGAGGCACGGGTAGCTCACCGGCGAGGTTGATGTCGTCGGAGGATGCCGGTCGGGCCGGCGGCGTGAGCATGCGTCGATGCGGCCGGTCGCCGTGGCGGGTCGCGGTAGTGGAGGAGAGCGCAGGTCGGCGGTGGGAGGCCCGGGCGCCGAGAGCTGCTCCCGCGCGCTGAATCGGCCGGGCTGTCCGAGGGAGGCGGCGGCAAGCGGCGGCGCGGTCGGCGGTTTTGGGAGAATGGGCGTCGCGCGAGCCGGCGCTGGGAGTCCAATTAGCTTGGAGGAGAGGTAGCTGGGGAGCAATGGCACACTGTGACACGGTCGGAATGGCGAGGCTTTGTCGGAGCAGCCGGGGCGGCAGCGGCGACTCACAGGCGTGGGAGCGCTCGACTTGGGATGGGGAGGAAGATAGAGCAAGGGGGGCAGCAATGGGTTGTGTTGGGACCGAGGAGAGCCAAGGCCACTTATGGCCGTAGAGGAGGCGCGGTGGGCCGGGCGGAGCGCGGGCCGGGCGCGGGGTGGAGAACCGGTGGGCAAGGACTTGGAGCGCGGGGCTCGGTGCGGCGGAGCAGGAGATAGGCGTGGGGCTTGACGTGCGGAGGCACGGGGCTCGGCGCTGTGGCTGCCGCACATGATGGCATGGCAGGGCGCCTGTGACCGAGCAGTGGCAGCAAATCTTGAGAAGGATTCGGTGCATGGGGAGAAAAGGGGAGAGGGCGACGCGGAGAGCTCGTGTCCACAGAAAGAAGGAAGGAGAATGGGAAAAGAAAGTAAGCGCAGGCGCTCGGGGGGAGAAAAAGGAAGAAGAAAAGAAAGAGCAGGCAGGGGGCCGGCGGCAGGGGAAAAAAAGGAGAGAGGAGGAGGAAAAAGAGAGGTGGTGGGGCCACTTGTAGGAAAATGAAGAGAGAGCAAAATGCTAAGGATAAATGTGAAATTTCAACCAGAGAGCAAAATCTTGTGGTAGATATGAAATTTCAAGGTTAAGCTTGTAATTTGCATTAGGGCTTGCTGGCTTAAATTTTTGGCATCTGCTGTGAAATCGTGAATTTTTACTTAAGCTTTGTATATACATAAGTTTTGAAAATTCAACCCTAGATTTTGTTGACCTGAATTTGAATTCAAGATGTTGGTACTTTGAATTCATAATCTGCAATGGTATTTTCTATTTTTATGATTTACAACATTATTATTTGCATTTGGGAGTACTCTTGATTATTAATTTGTATAGCACAAAACCCAAAAAGATTTCAATAGATACTCAAAAGAAACTTAAGTGCTAGCAAATGCAAGAAAAAATTTAAAACCTCCACATTTTTGAACACTTGAAATTTCAGGATGTTACAACGCGCGCTCCGGCATGGGCCGCCTCCCTGGCCCGATCCCTCCCGTGGCCTTGTGCAATGCAGTTGGGCATGGCTGGCCTTCGGCCGTCATGGGCCATCTCTCTACGGCCGCATCACTGTAGCCGTGGGCGGCCTTTCTGCATTCACCGAATTTTGGAGGATTTATCAATTTCTAAAATTCAGAAAATCCAAATAAATCCTAGAAAATCACGAAAATCCCAAAATTTCCAAATTTCACCACTTGCTCCAAATAATATTCCAGACCCATTGGTGACCTCCATTTCCACAGATCCATCCCAAATAAATTCCAAAAATTCTATTTGAAGGATTTATGCATTTACTCCTTTTAAATAGTTTATTTTCCTCGCTTGATTAGTCTCGAGCTGGATTTAATTTGTTTTATATGTTTGCGCTAGTGTCTGAGTCTCGGAAGTTCATTGCAGCCCTAGGAGCCGGGAGGTTCTTCGTTCGAGCTAGCGAAATCATTCGGATTTGGCAAGTCCCAAATCCTTTGATCATATTGCAACCCATGATGTTTATTTATGTTAATATGCTATTTGCATTATGCTAATTGTGAAATGTTAGTTTGAAATAAAATAAAATGTTTAGAATGACTTGTTGCGTAGTTAATCCTACCACCGTTAAATGCCCTGTTAAATTTGTTGCCATGCCTTTGTAACCCTAGAAATAATTATCTGTTAATCTAGATAAATTGTAGGGTAGTATTATCATGCAAAGTCTTACACTAATAAGGTTGTGGCTGCGGGCCAATAGAATTTGCAAACCCGACTCTAAGGTAGGGTGGTATGGGACACCGTGCCCTAGAGCGGAGAGTGCTTGCGGGCACAAGGTAGGGTAAGGGGGTTGTGGTGCGCCGCGAGACGGTTTTCGCCCATCTCTTACCCTAGGATTGGAGTAGGGTAAGTGGGGTTGTGGTGCGCCGCAAGACGGTTTTCGCCCACCGCTTACCCTAGGTTGGGTCGCGGGCCTGGTGAGGTTGCGGACCATGTGAAAATAAAAGGATTGAAACCCTTATCTTTGAGCAAATGTCATAGAACCCGCTCAAACCACGGAGTTGACTTGTCAACACTTGTCTAAGTAGTTGCTCAACTCGATTGAAACTCTACAGGTGTGGCGGTGGAGGAGGTTTAGCAGTGAGGTTAGGCAAGCCGTGATTGGGTGCCTAACAACGGTAGAGTTCACTCGAAGCGGCATCGTTTTCTCGTGTGTGTGTGTGTGTGCGAGCCAGACCCGAGTGAATTCTACCGGGTAGAGCCTATATAAAAGAGCTGAGCAGTGAAACGACCTGGCTTTCTTAACTCTTTAGCGGGAGTTAAGGGATCGTGTGGGTAAAGCTGAGCAAACTCTGCAGAGTCAAACAAATGGTATTCGAATACGCCGTGCTCCCGGTTATTGGAGCTGTGTCACTTGGGTGATTCCAGCAGCAAAGCTTAAGTAGTTTTGTAAATGTTTAACTTGATTAGGTTGGTCGATGAACTCTTGTTGAAAACCCCTGAGATCTTGAGGAGTAGTTTTGGGTCCCTTTTATAAAATGATTGCAAATAAAATTGCATCCACTCAGAATTAATAAACCAAGTATACTCCCTTCCTTTGATGTTCCGTGCATTTAATAAGTTAGGGTCCCTTTGGGACTTGCTGAGCCGGTTGATTGGCTCACGGCTTGCTTAATCTAATCTTTAGAGGATCAAGACGAAGGTGGAAGTCTCCCTGTCGAGGAGGTCCCGGAGGATCTCTTCTTCGACGAGGATCCTTGGCTCTAGGTCTTCGCCGCACTCGAAGCGGATTCTGGAAGTCTTTTGTAATGTAAATATATACTTGGGCTTGCACGCCCCGCTGTCAAAGCCTGGATGTTAATCCTTATGTCAAATATATGCTGGACTTTTGTTGTAAGCATGCAATGGTATACTCTTGCGCGACATTCTATAACTGTTCATGCGTGAATAGTTACGGTGTGCCGTGTCCGTACACGCCCCTGGAAACGGGGGTGTTACAGTACTGACTGATAAGGCTGCACACAGCAAAACGCACAATGACTGCAACTGCGTAGCTGTGTCTCCATGACTCCATTGCTTTTGTTGGGGGTACCTGGGCAAGGCTAACATTTTTGTTCTACACACACGATCAATTCACAAAGATCCAAGTGAATACCACTACACTAGTGCAACCTAAACAATCACATCGCACAATAAGTATAAGCACAGAACCGCGAATACACACACCGAGGCCTGTGGTTGCAGTCTTGCAGACGATCTCTGCCCAAAGCTCACTACGAGCAAACGATGGAACAGTAGAAAGTATCTATATCTTCGCAGGGGGATCAGAATGGTTCGCCGCTTTCAGGATTGCAGCCGACGCCGCGCGGATGGTCGACTCGTCGGCCGGCACGCTGGGGTCTCGCCGGCTCGACCTCCGCCACCGCCGATCGCACAGCAGCGACCAGCACTTGACGGTGTCGCCGTCCCTCTCCCTGCACGTACCAACCACCAACGCGAATGCAATTTACATCGCAGTATCAAGTCATGCTCACATGGCTGCTCGTAACCAGACACTATCTAAGGCCCCGTTTGGCACGGCTTCACTTCACAAGTGAAGCTGGGTGAAGCTACTTTTTTCAGCTCCACCTAAGGAGCTACTTTTGTCTCAGCAGGTTTTAAGGGACTCCTTGGGTGGAGCTATTTTGTTGTACCCCGTTTGGCACAAAACGACTCCAAACAGCTCCAGGAGCCGGTGGTGGAGCTGTGCCAAACGGGGCCTAAATACGCTGGTACTGTACATGCGGTTGCGTGGAACCATCTGTGCCTCCGCAGGAGTTTTTGTTCTTTTTCAGCTTTTGATTTTAACTTTTAGTTTTTCTACAGTAATTAGTTTTTAAACGAAGTATTTTTTTAAGATATAATCTACTAGTTAATTATAGTATATACTGTACCGATTTCATTTATATTGACAAAAAACACATGTAAATTTCTGTTACTCTGTAATCTTTCATATGAACAACTTAGAAACCACAACCCACAGCCAAAAACCACAAAGCTCCACTTTTGCATGTCTTCTCTTAAGCAGCTGTCGACTTTAGTTACTAACTAGGGTGCATAGGTACACCGAACAGCTGGAATGAACCATCGATATAGGAAAATTAATCTAAATGAGTGCTATTTTTAAGCCTATGCAGACAAATCATCATGCTGCGGCAGCTCAACCACGACCATTTCTGTTTAGACGTGCCTCCCATTTACCTTGGAATTGTCGTGCCGGCTTTGATTGCCCAGTTTTGAGTCAACTTGTCAACGCATGTGTTTGATTGGTCCTACGCTGCAGCGATCGAGTCCTAATAATTATGCCTAACAGAACAAACAAGTATATTGAGCACTAGTCCACTAAGAACTAAGAAGAATTGTTTTTTGGATGAATTTGTTCTTGATGCACTGCTAAATAATTTGTAATCAATCTGAGAGATCATATGAGAAGGTCCGAAATTATTTTTGATAAACCATTTTCAATATATATAGAGTTGAAATTCAAATTTGTAAAATATTTAGATTTTCAGTCTAGTTTCAATCCTTGACGGTCTGATCGGCTCCGCTGGCCGTGCTCAACGGTTAGATCGGTTGTGCACAACGGTCTGACCAGGTGTGGTCTGAATTTTGGCAGTGTGCTCTATAATTTTGGAATTTGGTTGTTGATTGAGTAATTTGGTTCTAGATCTAGGTTTTCATGTTGTATGAAACATGTTTGAGCTAACGTAGATAAAGTTGTGAAGAAGTTGTGCTTGGAAATGAATTCTTTGTCTTCATATATTCAGTGAAGTTTGGAGTCAACTATGATCAACGGTGATGATTAAGACTATGCTTATGGAGGAGTCAAGGTCCAGAACGGTTAAGAATGCTAAGTGAGACGGTTGAGCTCAAGCATGGCACAAAGAATGCAAGGAATATTTAAGGGAAGGTTCGAGCGATGAGTTGCACAAAGTGACTTGGTCAGTTCAAGTGATACTTGCTCAACTAAAACCGGAGCAGAAGAGACTTGCAGATGTATGTCAAACAATTAGTGCAACTGCACGTGGCAAATATGACGATTACTTGCAAAGAAAGGTGAAGATTGGATGAAGGTGAGGGTATTTTAGTAGTTGGCCAAATATTGAAAACTTTATTGGATCAAAATCGCGATGCTTGAGTGGCATTTGAGAAAGCGATTTAGGTCAAGAAGATGCTGAGAAGATCAAGTGGATTGAAAGCTAAAGATTTAGCAGGTGCGGACTCATGTGCTTTAAAAAGCGTGCATGAGTTAAGTGTGAGTATAGAATCGTGTTGTGTTGGATTAACAGATTCCCCAATTGTGCTAATGGATAGTATCTATTAGAATTAGATATGAACTGGTTGTTCTATCCATTTAGTGGGTTAGGGATGGAGACTTGTGGCTAACCATTATAGCCATTCTTGAGTTAGGATTAGGGTTTGAGAGAGAAAAGTAAGTGTTGTAGTATGCTCCGGTGTTGTAGTATGCTCCCTTTCCTTATGGAGTGGCTGTAAAACCTTTATCTATAAGTAGCAATATAATCAACTTTATTCATCTCCCATGAGGTCTTCTTGTTTTAGTTGATTTGCTCTTATTCTTATTGATTTTTTTTTGCCTCTTCTTTCCTCTTCTTGATCTTGCGTGTGTCAAGGATGTGTGAGTGATAGATATTGCTCATGTAGATAAGATCTCATCTATCTAGACACTGTGGTTTGCAAGATTTCGAAATTGCCCGGTTATTACATGATTTGAAGTCCTTCTTAAGGATTCTTGGTATGAGAGTTTTGACTTCGATTCATTGAGTGGTTCTGATTTTGCTTGCTGTGATATGTGGGAACACATCTAGAATTATTTTTGCTACTATTAACTCATGAGTAAGTTGTATCTTAAGTTTTTGATATTGGCTCAATTTTAGAAGAGATTGGGACTTTGGCGAAGACCCTCCCGATTCTTGGTTGAAATAGTTTCTTGAAATCCTCAGCAAAATATGTACGAAGTTTAATCTCATTTGATTATGGATTTTGAAATCTGCGCTGAAAGTGGTTTGGACTCGGGCTGACTTTCTAATATGAAAACAAGAGAATGATTATATTGCTTATGGGGCCGGTCAGACCAGCCTCCGATCAAACCGTTGGCTAGTAGCCGGTCAGACCATCGATTTGCCACGGGTCAGACCTCTGGTCTGCCGTTGATTAGACCAGTCAGGTTCAGAATTTGTGCATCATTGCTATTTTAGGTTATTGTTTGGTTGTCAACTGTGAAATATGATTTTTTTAGCTTATTTCTCTAGAAAAAAAGATTTATGATATTCGAAGGAAAATTTGAGAGGGCACTTTCGCCATCGCTGTGCTACACATACCGATCAAGAATTCGCATATTGATAGTGTTTGGAGAGTACTCCACTTACCGCTTGTTGCAGTCGGAGGAGACGCTAGCGGTCCGGCCGCCGGAGACCGACGGCGAGCGGCCAGGGCGCGGTGCGGTGAAGCTGCGGGTGAGGGAGCGGGGCATGTAGAAGTTGAGCAGGACGCCGTCGCTGCTGCTGCTGCGGAAGCTGCTCCCGCTGTCCCAGCGCCTCGCGGACCCCCTCCTCTCCGGCGGCCTCCCCGTCGCCGCCGCCGGCTGCTGCTCCGCCTGGCTGCCGGACGCCGACCGCCCCGTCCCCACCGTGTTCGGGCTCGCCTCCTTCCCCTCGGACGGAGGCGGCGCCACGCTGCCGTTGCCGTTGTCCCCGGCGCCGGCCTTCTCGACGAGGTCGGTGAGCGAGAGCTCGTACACGGACTCGGGGAGGTCCTGCAGCATCCCGAGCAGCTCCTCCCGCCTCCGCGCGATCTCCTGCGCCCTCGCCGACCCTCCATCAGCAGCCTGCGGGCTCATCCCGGGGACCCACAGGGTCGCCGGCGCGCCCGCGGCCGGCCGCTCCGAGCTGGCCTGGAGCATGGCTACTAGCCGCGCGAGAGCAGCAGAGGGAGGAGGAGAAGTACAGTTGTGTGGGCGCGCGAGTCGTTATTGCCGCGATCAAAGGCGGAGGAGGAGGACGTACGTGGCGGTGGTGAGCGCGACGACTCGGTGGCTTGGAGCGGAGGGGAGGCGATGGTGAGGGAGACGACGCGGACGCGCGTACGTACGTACACAACGCGCGCCCGTCCAGATTTGACCAAGTGATCGTGGGATAGCAACGCTGGAACCTAGAAGCGCGTGGCAAAAAAAAAACTTTGCTTGGCCGAGCGCATCGGTGCAATGCATGCCTTCGATCGCAAGCATGGAAGTCTTAACTCTAGAAGAGGGCCGAGGTTGTAACACAAGCGAAAATTTTGCAATATGCCACCGTAAAATTCTAATTTTTGAGAAATACCACTCTACAGTGGAGCCTTTGAAATGTGCCATTGCAAACACATGATATTCAGAAAAATAATATTGCCATTAGTATTTAGCACATATAGGACAAGACTATCCCTACCTTCTTCCTCGTTAGTCCTCGCTGTTCATCTCCTCATGTGTGCCCCCTTTTCTAAGATGCAAGAGAGGGGAAGAGAAACGGGAGGAAAGGAGAAATAGCTCGGGCATGGCCATTGTGGTGGGTGAGAGCAGCGCCTACTCATGCGTATGGGATAAAGGGGCTGCCACGGCTTGGGACCATCGCAAAGCTGGACCTCTGCGCGCGGCGGCAGCAGCAACATGGACGAGCTGTTGTTCCAATCTCTTCCTATTAGTTCTGTTGGATGCTCCCACGGTGGATTGGTACCAAATCAATGTGATTTTTGGGGATTTTAGGAGAAATCAATCTGATTTTGCGGGGTTTCATGAAGACTTTCTTGTGCAGGTTCTTGAAAGAAAAGAACAAGGCGAAATGGTGTGAGGAAGTGTGGAGAAGTGGCTAAGACACTAAGAAGGTGACGGATCAGCGGTAGGGCTACCACTGGGTGTCTTATTATCTTTGTTCAAACCTAAACCTATATTATTGGGTAAGGTATAGATAAGAAATAAAAACCTACACACATAATCATTTCCAACAATTTTCAATTGATTTCGTAAAATTTTTGTGGTGTGAACGCGGGGTTGAAATTTTAAATACCGAAGTTTTATGAAAACTTCCTATAAAAGTATATGGGGTTTATGTGTGCGCCTAATCCTGCCAATTTGTATAGAGTAGCTCCTCTATATGCAGAATTATCTCCAACAAATTTTAGTCAATTTAGGAAAACTTTTATGGTGTGAATGTGAGGCTGAAATTCTACGTACCGAAGTTTTACAAAAACTTCCTTCATAAGTCTCTTTGACTTAGGGCCTATTTGGCAGAGCTCCACCAACTCTAGATCCACCAAAAACAGCTCCACTCCATGAATTTTTACCCAAACGTTCCAGCTCTACGAAATCTGGATCCACCAAAATACTGAATCTAGCTCCAGATTCATGAAATCCATGGAGCACCTCAAGGGGTGCTCTTGAGGTGCTCCACGAAACCTTGTTTCGTACCTACTCGTGGAGTTGGGTGGTAATTACCCACCTTTTGCCACTAGTTACACACCCCATCCCATACCACCATAAAACGAGAAATTTCGATATTTGACACTGAATAAATGCGCCTCTCAACTTTTAACCCCATTCGCACGCCTTTGGAAATTTAACTGTCATCTGTGAATTCTTTTGATTCAAGGATTCTTCTCATTTTCTCTCCTTTTATATTTTGACACTTGTCACTGCGAAAATGAAGAGAATCCTTGAATCAAAAGAATTCGCGATCCAGGTTAAATTTCAAAGCGTCGAATGGGGTTAAAATTGAGAGCGCGCATGTCGATGTCAAATATTGAAATTTCTCCCATAAAACCCATGGGCAAATAGGTCATTCCCACCAAAAACTCGGTTTCGTGGATGCGGAGCTGTGCAAGCCAAGCAGCTTTGTCTAGCTCCATGGTGGGATCCTAGATTCACGGTGGAGCTGTTTTTGGTGGATCTGCTGCTTCAGATTCATTTTTTTAGTGGTGGAGCTCTGCCAAACAGGCCCTTATCCCATCATTTTTCTTCTCCTTTATCCACTGGGTTACCCAAACCCATTGGATATACCACTTTTCATGTGGGTATGGGTAATATCACTTCAAATAGGTATGGATAAAATTGGTTATAGGTTTGGTTACCCATACTCTACCCAGTGGCACCCCTATGCGGCAGTGGTGCGAGGGTGAGGCATGCGACAAGGGAGTGGCCAAGAGCACACCGGGGACAGAGGCATTGTGGTGGCTAGTGGTGGTGGACGGGATTGGCGTCTGTCAATGTTTTAATACCGATTTTATGTATAATTTGTTTAGATTTAGGGGAAACTCTTATCACTAAGATCTGGTAATGCAAAAGGAAAATACAGGAATTTTTATACAGGTTTGGGCCTTCTCCTGGGAGAATAATAACCCAACGTCCTATGTTGCTATTGCACAAAGAGGAAAATTATAAAGTGTGTAATGAGAAATGCCTTGCACTATCTCTTATTTGGATCTGCCCCTTACCTCTCTCCGACATCAACTTTAATATAGTCGATGAAGTAGTGGTTGTTGTCTTGTGCCAAAAGACGTCCCAACGATTCAGATAGCAACAGTCCATTGGAAGTTATTGTCAGAGAGATATGAGAGCGGTTCGCCATACAATAGTTGTTATCAGAGAGAAATCGTGTATGATTATTAAAGATAAGCGCACGTTCTAACCGTCTTGTCAGGCCACTCTACGATCAGGTCATAGGACATCTTACAGATACATAGTCGTAAAAAGACTTACAACAAAGGAGTAGTTGCAGTAGAACTTACGATTATGTGGTCGTAGAGAGACTTACGACTAAGGAGTAGTCACAGTAAAACTTACGACTATGTAGTTGTAGAGAGACTTACGACCAAGAAGTAGTCACAGTAAGACTTACGACTATGTGGTCGTAGAGAGATTTACGACCAAGAAGTAGTCGCAGTAAGACTTACGACTATGTGGTTGTAGAGATATTTACGACTAAGGATTAGTCGCAGTAAGACTTACGACTATAAGGTCGTAGAGACACATACGACCAAGGAGTAGTTGTAGTACGACTTATGACTATGTGGTTGTATAAAGACTTATGACTAACGACTGTGTGGTCGTAGAGAGACTTACAATCAAGGAGTAGTCACAGTAAAACTTATGACTATATGGTCGCAGAGAAACTTACGACTAAGGAGTAGTCGTAGTAAGACTTACGACTATATGGTCGTAGAGAGACATATGATCAAGAAGTAGTCGTAGTAAGACTTACGACTATATGGTCATAGAGAGACTTATGACCAAAGAGGTCATAGTAAGACTTTACAACTAATAATTAGAGAATTATTATATCCTCGTCAGCGGCCATTGATGGGCTTAGAGGTGGAGGTGGGAAGAAGGCAATACTTTATAATGCATGTGTACTATGTAGGGAGTGACATTTCTATAAATATGGTTAGTTTGCAATGGCATATTTTTAGTGAAATTTATCATAAATAATAACTTTGCAATGGCGTATATTTAAATAACTCATAACACAATGGTGATAATATGCTAGTGATATGTTTGAAAACGTTCGAATTACACGGGAATTTTACAAGAAATAACTTATTTCATGCAGGATTTTGTGAAAATTTCTTGTGTTACAGATTGGCCCTAAAGTTCAGTGCTGGATCCACGGAATGCACGAATCCATGGTCGTCGAATCAAGAATCTACATCTTGGTGGTCTTCTTTTTAATTGCGCCGAGGCCTTTTTTTCTCAGCCACTGGATCTCTCCAAGGCACCCAATGGACGGCCTAGATCTGCTACAATTACTTTACTACGAGTCATTTCAGCAAAATTGCTAATTAATGCATTATCATCATCTCATGTGCTGTCACTCGATGCCAGCAATGTCAAGTTAGTACTACTGGTGTCTGGTCTGCGTACGGCCGGCCGAGATATTTTTCCTCAGTTTTTGGAAAATTACGTATAAGTCCTCCGTTATCGCAAAAAGGTCCTTGCATTTTTTTGAATAAGCCCCTGCATATTTTTTTTTGCTGGGTTGCGACCCGAGGTTTTCCGTAATTACGAACAGGCCCTTACTTCTTCCGAAAAGGCCCTCAGTTTTTTACGAAAAAACCCCTCTGATCTCCTTTTATTGTGAAAAGGCCTACGATTTTTTGTGAAAAAACCCCTTCGCTTTCTTTTTTCTGCGAATTTTTTCCTCTTTTACTACGGTCCACACGGTGCCTGACGTGGCGTTGCGCCACGCCTATGTGGCTAGTACTCTTTTCAACGGCAGCGAATTTCTCTGCACCACATGTCCTTCAGTCCTTGTTCTTTGACGGATCGCTGCACTAGTGGTTGGCTTGACGGTCCAATCGGTTACAGCACTATGCACAATTTCACACCGTAAGCGTACTTGGCAACGAAAACCAATCTTTCGAGTTGATGTTGTGTGTGGCAATAATTTCTAAAACATGAACTTCGTTTCTTACCCAAAAAAAAAAGGTTACTGTGGCAAATACTTGTCTGCATTTTCAAGCACTGACGGCAAACAAATGACGCAACAATCAAACCACAAGCATATCTCTTTTGATTTAATGTCGATACAAGGCAGAACTGGATGCTTCCTGGCTTCCATGAGTCGTGAAAGCCGGATCACAGACAGAAAGATATGAAACAATAAAAATAAGGAAAGAATGGTGATCTCTTGTGACAAAGTGAAACAACCCGAATTTTATTATCAAAGTCAGAAGACTGATGTTCTACCTTTGCAGTTGAAAGAAGATAATACACCAACGTATCTGATCAATGCCAAGAAACCTGGAAAGCACATTGATGGTAATTTAAAATTTAGCATCCTTTCATATATAATTCAGTTTTTTTTTCTGGAATGAAGGACATTTAGCTTTGGAACATTGTCAAATACAGGCAAGGACTTCATGAATCTAATAGACCTGAAGGCATAAGAGGTAAATAGTTCATGACACTAACACATAGTCAACATCAACTAAATAGCGTAGTACTTTTTTTGACGGAAAAATACATGTCTTTTGATTGCAGTGGGGGAACTTAAGGGGAAGTACAAGAGCTTTTTATCCGGCAAGTTCGACAAATATTTACCTGAGGAATTCTCCTTCTAAGGGATATAGCCATATAGGCTAATATTGTAGTGCACATTTGTCTTGCACCGAGATAGGTTTACATTTTAACTTGACATGAGATATGCTTCCCCTTCTCTCCACCACAAAATACATTATTAGCTCTTGGTGTTGGGTTGGTAAGTTGGTAACTATATTGTACCTTCTTAAACGAATTCACATGTAGTGCACGAGCACATCAGTTACAAATTTTGTAAGCAGAAGAAGCTTTCAATATATTTCTGAGCTCCAAATTGTCTCTTTGTTCACCTTTCTGTGAAGCCGCTTCGCGTCCAACAATCCATGATCCCAGTAGGCAGAGATTTACTATACCACATGGCTACATGCTAACAAATTACGAGGACAAATTATGGCATTTATATGATGCAAAACATAGATTTCTGTTGCAATGCACAGGTATTCAATTAGTCACCAAACCAAGGATAAGTTCTTTTCATCTATGGCTGGTACCCTGCTTGTAATCGTTTTTAGTTTATAGCAAATTAGAGCTATATCTTTTAAATAAACAAAATAGCTTCTCGCAGTAGCCGGATCCGCCGGATCCGGCCAGATCCGGCCGCCACCACCGCCGCCGCCGGCCGAAGAGGCCGCCGCGTCTTTTCAAACGGTTTACCATAATAACTTTTACGCCTCGTGGGAGGCGTTGAAAGAGATGCATCTTGGCGCAGATCGAGTGAAGGAAGCGGATTACTTCGCCGTCCGGTTGACGGTCATCGTCAACAAGGCTCGTTCGCATAATATCCGTTGGGAGCCTTCAAACAAGATGGAAAGAAGTTAGAAAGTCAAGATTAAGGGGAGATTGGAGATCCCGTGGATGTTCTTTTCATCTATGGCTGGTACCCTCCCTTTTAGTTTATAGCTTATATCTTTTAAATAAAGAAAAAGGTCGTTGTGCGATTAAAAAAAAAGACCACCTAGATGTAGAATCTTGATTCGACGACCATGGATTCGTGCATTCCGTGGATCCAGCACAGTGTTGTTACTGGAGATGAACCTGTTTGATGCATAATGACAGTGAAATGCATTAGAAACATATGCTTGCAACTTTGCATGCACACTCATCACCAATACTCACCATTCTCACACGACCAAACACAAAGGACTTGCACAATGCTTAAATAATGGGGACAACCATCATCAATCGCACTAACAGATGCTTGTTGCTTAAATAATGGGGGCAGCCTCACGAGGTAAATGCACAATACATATGAAGTGCATTTCTTTTACATTTTCTCTTCAGGCTTTCTTCAGCAATGGTAACTACAAGTTGACAAAAATACACCTACAATACGTAGTGAGAGTTCGTCCATACCGAGGTTCAGATGCCAAGGCATACATGTACAAGCAACTAATCAATAAATAAGGACAAGCAATACAAGTGAGCTGCAGATCTTCGTAGTTTAAACCTACACTCGCAATGCCTTAATCCGTTTATGTGATCTTGAGTTGTGAGTCTTGTGACCGTATCTGGGAATTGTTGCCCTTTGAGCTCTTAGCTCTCACCACCCTTTTTATTTTTTTCATAGGAATTCCTTGAGACCTAAAAAGGAAGCAGCAGAAAAATGAGCATGGCAAGTAGGATGCAGTGAAACAATTGTTTCGCTTTCAAGGGAATAAATAAAATTCAAACCTTTAAAATCAATTCATATATAACCACCACCAGATTGCAAAATTACTACTCACCCCATTTGAATTTGGTGAACTGCGCACTGGTGTTTGAGAAGCAGGTGATCTTCCAGGAGAAATTATTGTCGGTAAAGTCCCAGGAGATTGAGCATGGTTTGAAACAGGGGAACGTAAGATGGAACCACCATGATGGTATGGTGACAATGGAGAAGCCATAGGGGTCCTCCGTAGTCCTTGAGATAGGGGTCCACCACCAGGAGATATAACAGGCGATAATGATTTGCCTGGAGGTAACATGTTTATTTTGATCCTGTTAAACAAAACAAAATGTTAGTCCTCTCATAAATTTAGAGAACCTGTTCAGAATACAAAGTACCGGCACTGAAGCCACTTACTTGTTATGTACATCAACATACTCATCGGTTTCATCCCAGATATCTTCCTGCGGAGAGAAATTTATGTCAGTTCGCAATATAAGAGAAAATGCCACACAAATTACCATGGTACAGCTACGAACAATTTTAGTTTTCCTACTAATTGAACATAACCTTAGTACAATTTTATTTATGTCAACTGGTATTGAGGATTGTTAGAGATATATGTATAGTGTGTTATTCCCCATTGTTATGAGGGGTTCTTTGCATATTTACCACCTGTACTTTGTGTATATATACCGGCCCATTGGCCTCATATGAATACAAGCACTATTCATAACATGGTATCAGAGCCAAAACTAGGGTTTTGGTTTACCTAGGGTTCCGCGCCTCCCTGCGCCGCCGCGCTGCCGCCGTCGCCTCGCCCGCCTCCCCACCCGATCGCCTCGCCGCCTCCTCGCCGACCTCGCCTCGGCCGGCCGTCCTCCGCTCCCACCGATCTCGTTACTTTGCTTGCCGCGCCGCCGTCATCCCGCCGACGACTCTGCGTCGCTGCCGTCGTCCCGACGCGACTCGCAGACGCTTCGCCGCTGCTCGTTCGCCGTCGGTGAAGGCCTGCCGCCGTCGGTGTCCTCACGGCGGCGCTCGCTGCATGGCCGTTTCCGCGCCGCCGGCCTCCTCGCTGCGCGTCGCCAACTCCGCTGCCGTCCGACTCGCACTTCCGTCGCCGCCGCTGCCGCCCCGCCGACCGCCTCCACCGGCCGCTCGAGCCTCGCGCCGTCGGCCCGCTAACTCCCAGATTGGACCGCCGCGCGCCGGGTTGCCTCGCGCCGCCGCCACGCCGCCGCCTCGCTCGCTCCTCCGCCTCGCGCGACCAAAGCCGCCGCGCCTCGTGCGTGCGTGCCTCACAGCCGCTCGCCGGTCGTCGCCGCGGCCTCGGCGCCTCCGCCGGTCGTTACCGACGCCTACAGACGCCCGCCGCGCTGTCGAGCCGGCCGGGCGGCCGGCGCGCGCCGCCTCACTCGTGCTCTCGCTGAGCCGCCGCTGCGCGTGCGTGCGGGTAACGGCCGAGGCCCGTTTTCTCGATCTTTAGGTTTTAACCTAAAAACGTCGTTTAACCGCGCCGCGTCCAGCGCCGCTGTTAGACTTCGTTGTTTTGTCGCCGCGCCGTCGGCGCCGCGCTACCAATGGGCACCGTTTCTCTCTCGCCGCCGGTGATCTTTGATCGTCCGAGTGGTCTTTGGTTCGATGCCACTCCTCTCGTGCTCGCCGCTCGTCCGCTTACTACACCGCCTCTCCAGCTGCTACTACAGTGGTGGTGGCGTTCTCCGTCTGGAGGTGGCCGCCTCATCTGTTCCTCTGCGACAAGGTCGCCACATTGAGTCGGTGCTATAAGAAGAAGCGCATTTTGCACGCCGTTCTTCATCGGCACTAGTGCTTCTACGACGACATCCGCATCGACTTCTTGGCAGCTTTCTCACCGAGCAGAGATAGCGGACCGACGCCGCTTGCCGCCAGTTCTCCCGACGGGTTCTGCGCAGCACTAGTGCTTCTACGACGACGTCGCATCGACGCCTTCAGCAGCTTTCTCACCGAGCAGAAATAGCCGACTTCGACGCCGCTTGTCGCCGGGTTCTCCCTTGACGAGTTCTGCGCAGTTCGCTCATCGACTCTTTGGGCACCGAAACCACCCACTACACATCGGTACCTCCCGTGGATTCTTGATTACGAGCATCATTTCACATGACTCGATCCTTCCACTCTGTCTTCTATTACACCTCTTGATTCTCCCGCGGTGTTCTTACTGCGATGGTACATCTCTTTCGTCTGCAGTCGAGGATCTCTTAGCAACTCATCTTTTCATGTTCCTTCATTGCTCATGTTCCTCGCCTTACCTTGCGACTTCTTTCTCTGGGCGACATCGACCTTGGTTATCGAGTTATTATTCGACTCGACTCTTGTTGTGTTCGGATCGCCACACGGAGCTCGTTGGTTCTCGCCCTCGCGCGTGACTCACGGCGTCTGGGAGCTTGACGGCTTCATCTTCCTTCCGCCGCCACCACCGCCGCGCCTCTCCGCCGCCACGCCGTCACTGGCTCTTTCTAGCAAAGTGGCATCACCGTCTTGGCCATCTGTGTGGATCTCGCTGCCGTCCTTAGTTCGTCGTGGTCTTCGGGTCCGTCTCGGGAGACGTGTCTTTAGATTGTCGAGTGTAAGTTAGGTAAACAGATTCACTTCCTTATCCTCATAGTGAGACCGTGTCTCGGCGTCCTTTGATCTTGTTCATTCGGATGTTTGGGTCCGGCTCTTCGTTTGAAAGGGGTCATCGTTATTATATTATTTTTATAGATGATTTCTCTCGCCACACTTGGATATATTTCATGTCTTCTCGTAGTGAGGCCTTGCCTATCTATAAACAATTTGCCACTATGATACACACACAGTTCTCTACTCCTATTCGTGTCTTTCGTGCTGATTCTGCTGGCGAGTACCTCTCTCGTCACTGCGCAGCCTTCCTTGGCCGAGGCACTCTCGCCGCGATTTTCTTGTCCCGGTGCTCATGCTCGAATGGTGTCGCCGAGCGCAAGCATCGTCACCTCCTTGAGACGGCTCGTGCTCGATGATCGCCGCCTATTCCACCTCACTTTTGGGCCGAGGTCGTTTCCATCGCCACCTATCTCGCCAACATTCACCTCTTCGCTCTTAAGGTGCGATCCCTGTTGAGCGTCTCGTGGTCTTCTTCCGACTACTCGCCTTCATATGTTTGGCTGCGTTTGCTATGTTCTCTCGCCCCTCGAGAACGTACCAAACCGACCGCCACCGTTGAGTGTGTTTTTCGGGTACGATCTTGAGCACAAGGGCTATCGGTCTTGGGATCCGTTGGTCGTCGGATCACGGTTTCTCGGGATGTGACTTTCGACGAGTCTCGCCCATTCTACCCACGCCCCGCCTCTCCCGGCTTCCTCTCGTGGAGTCTCTGTCTTTCTTGACCTTTCCGGATACTCCTATATCTGCTTTGCCTCGCCCACCGCCTCACCGAGTCTCCACATATTCCCCTGTGGCCTCTCCGCCGTTATCGCGCTGTGTCGTCTCCTCGACGACTCGAGCTCCTCCCACTATCGTCTACACTCGCCGATCTCGTATTGAGGATCTTCCGGATGAGTCATCTTCTTCGATGTTCCATCTTCTTCGATGCTCCATCTTCCCCGATGGGTCATCTTCTCCTCGCTACGCTCTCCGCGATCGCGATCGATTCGCCTCCGCCTGCTTTTGCCTTTGCCGCGCAGCTACTCGTGAGCCTGTCTTCTTCCGGATGTTTGTTACTCACCCCGAGTGGCAGCTTGCCATGGCCGAGAGATTGCGCCTCGAGCGCATCGGGTACTTGGGATCTTGTTCCTTTTCCATCCCATTCTCATCCCATCACATGTAAGTGGGTCTATAAGATTAAGACTCGCTCTAATGGCTCTCTTGAGCGCTATAAGGCGCGTCTTGTTGCTCGTGGTTTTCAGCAGAAGAAGATGGTGTTGACTACGACGAGACTTTTGCTCCTCGTGGCCCACATGACCACCGTTCGCACTCTTCTTTCGGTGGCGTCTGTTGCATCTGGTCTGCTTCTCGGCTGATGTCAAGAATGCCTTTCTTAATGGCGAGTTGCGTGAGGAGGTCTACATGCATCCTCCACCGGGTATTCTGTTCTCGAGGGCATGGTCCGTCGCCTTCGCCGCTCTCTCTATGGCCTTAAGCAAGCCCCCGTGCTTGGTTTGAGCGCTTCTCCTCGTGGTTACCGGTGCTGGATTTTCAGCTAGTGATCATGATCCTGCGCTCTTTGTCCACACTTCGCCTCGTGGTGGACTCTTCTTCTCCCGTATGTTGATGATATGATCATTACGGAGATGATTCGAGTACATTGCCTTTGTTAAGGCTCGTCTTAGTGAGCGATTCCTTATGTCGGATCTTGGTCCTCTTCGTTATTTCCTTGGGATTGAGGTTACTTCCACTCCGATGGTTTCTTTATGTCCCAAGAGAAATATATTCAGATCTTCTTGATCGCGCCTCTCTCATCGACAACAGATCGTTGAGACTCCCATGGAGCTCAATGTTCACCTCCGACTCTCGATGGCGAGCCTCTTTCGATCCGACTCGCTATCGTCATCTTGTTGGGAGTCTTGTCTACCTTGTCATTACTCGTCCGGATATCACTTATCCAGTTCATATTCGAGTCGGTTTGTTTCAGCTCCCACTCGAGTTCACTACTGACCACCTTCTTCGAGTTCTGCGATACTTCGTGGGACTATCTCTCGCCGTATCTTCTTTCCACGTTCCACTCGTTACAGACTTGAGCCTATTCGGATGCTACTTGGGCGATCCTCCGATCGCGGTCTATCTCTGCTGCATGTGTTTTTCTTGGTGGTTCTCTCATTGCACGGAAGACGAAGAAACGATCGCAGATGTCCCGCTCGAGTGCAGAGGGTGAGTTGCGAGCTATGGCTCTCTTGAATGCAGAGATTACTTGGCTACGGTGGTTACTTGAGGATTTTGGTGTTTCGTCACTACACCGACTCCTCTCTTGTCGACAAAGACAGTGCTATCAGATTGCTCGTGATCCCGTGAAGCATGAGCTCACCAAGCACATTGGAGTTGATGCTTCTTTCATGAGGACTTGTGTGCATGATCGGTGATTGCTCTTCAAGATATGTGCCTTGAGCTTGAGATAGCGGATTTCTTCACGAAGGCCCGGACTCGAGCACAAAGATGCTTCTTCCTCTCCAAACTCGATGTTGTTGATCCACCATGAGTTTGAGGGGGTGTTAGAGATATATGTATAGTGTGTTATTCCCCATTGTTATGAGGGTTCTTTGCATATTTACCACCTGTACTTTGTGTATATATACCGGCCCATTGGCCTCATATGAATACAAGCACTATTCATAACAAGGATGGCCAAAATGTTGCCAAGAAAAATGCAATTAAGTGCAAAATTAGACAGCATTAGGAAGCTGTTCCCACAGGATATGGAGAACAGTTACTACTTTATTGATGAAATAATTGCTTTAAAATATTATTGATGAAATAAGGCCATAAATCCAAAAGACACCACATAGTTTTAAAAAATCATGATGTGAACACTGTACTTTGTCAACTAAGGAGAAACTCTATTAAGACTGTGTCCAACCTGCAGCAATTGTTCCATGACATCTTCCATCGTAATTATTCCCACTGCTTCCTCATCCAATGAATAGCTTGGAAGTGGATCGGTGTTAAAATCAAGAATATTATCCCGCTTTCTTTCCGATTTCTTAATATATGTGCGCCCATCTCCATATTTTTCAATGTTATTTCGACGACTTCCAGTAATGTTAACGTGCGAGGGTGACAGACCTGGGAGTACATTCAACTGATCAACCAAAACCAAATAATATCCATTTCCAGGAAAGACAAGTGATCATTAAAGGTGATGGAATATTGGTGCATATACACAAAATGAGTGAGTGAAACTTAATACCAAATTACCAACAGATAAATCACAAGGAAAAACAATATAACAAAGCATGTACCATCAGCATAAGCATCTTTGTGGTTAGTTTTGTAGTCTAGTGTAGCATTGTTATTCTTTTCACTGGATGCGCGTACTTCTTTTGTGCATTTAACAACCACAGCCATATGACTGTGGCCTTTCTGAAACTCATTTAGAATGTCATAGAGAGGAAGATCATCAGCCACCCTGATACACAGAAACAGCAGTAACATTACATTAGAATTAGAAGGCAATGAATGCACATTATTCAGGAAAAATATATGCACAAATTAAACCTAAACAAATTGTATGGGAAAAAAACCAACCAAAGGAGTGATCTTATGCTCCTGGAAAAGAAGATCACATAATCTTAAAGAATGTATGGTTATCCCAACTCCACAAGAGGCTGGTGCAGATCAGCCCACTCAAACCCTTTGAAATCTGTGGTTCTCTCTTTTTTTTGTAGAGTACAGAAGCATCAACTATTCAACAGTTAAATAATATAATCAATTTTAAATCCGGTTTGGAACTTAATTTATGACAAGAAAACAATATTAACTTGTCTGCATGAAGATAACTATACATGCTAGTATTGAACCATGCTTCAGTGTATGTGCACGCCAATTTTCAAATACTGACTCAGAGAACCACACAGATTTCTATTGATGCTCTCAACACAACCAAGTCTAGAAGGTATACTTATGCCAAGAATCGTATTTCTAAACCAGCCAATTTTGATAAGGTGATTAAAGATGATACCTTGGGATTTTTCTGATAGTAACATTTCGAATGGGCACTTCGTCCTCGGGTCGGCAAGTAATCAAGTTTTTTACCTGAAATGAGAAAGTTTTTGGCTATTGGTCAAATAATAAATAAAGAAACACTGAACACAAAGTGACAAAATTGGTCACTTGATCACTCCATTGATGTTCAGGATGCCCAGGAAATCACAATGAAAAAAGCAAGGAAGCTATTGATATTATCCAAAAGTAAAGTAATTAATAAATAATCAAGTGAAAGGTTCGATCTTCTAACTTCATTATGTCATCTATTGATGCTCTCAACATAAGGTTTCGTGTGGAAGGGTTTAAATTTGTGCATAAGCCATAGTTTGGCAGACATGAAGCTCCTGGTAGCCTAAGCCCATGAGCCTAGGCCTTCCCAAATAGCTCACATCTATACTTCATTACAGTACTCCGTACCTTGATCATGAAGGTTCCGCAGTCCTTACAAAACAAATCTTTCTATGACAATGCGCTACCAATGCAACATGATCGACCAACGACTGCAAAGAAGTCAAGTCTTTAACCAGACAACTAGAATGGCATTTATGAATTCTAATAGTGAATTTTGTTATGAATGGACCCTTGCTGTTCCAAAGGACCGAAGGCCAACATATAGAGGATATAAGGTATGGAAAATAAGCAAATAACACCCTATACAAAGGACTAATACTTCACAGCCTATACATGTGTAACAAATTTCACCGGAACAAACAAAATCCTTTCTTTCATCCAAGGATCTATCGATTAAAACGAAAAAAGTCTAGCAGGTTCAGTATGGTTGGATATCTGCATGCACATTCTGCTTAACAGTAGAAGTGTGGTTAACACACCACTTGGAAACTGCAACTCAACTTTTTTTTAATTATTATTATTGGCAAGATGCTTCTAAGAATATATGACATGAAACCCATAAGAACATTTCTAGCAAGCAGAAGCTGATTAGCTCAATAGGATTTCGGGCAACCAAACAATGCAATTAATGCATGATAAACTTAGCTTACTCACCAATATAAGGCCGATAATATTGCTTGGACTCCCAGAGTATATAGGAACACGACTATGCCCTTTGGTCATTATCATACCCATTGTGTGCCTATCAATAGGAAATAGTAGCATCAGTAACATACATAATTTAAAAAACACACAAATAAATAACAAATCGAAAGATTCTTACAGGTCCAGCTTAGCATTTATCTCAAGTGAGAAGGTTTTAGATATGGGAGTCATGGCATCATTTGCAGTCTTTTGAGTCATCTCCAAAGCTCCTGTAATGATAGTAGTTTCATCATGAGTCAGCTCTCCACCTTTGCCAGCCTAAGAACAAAGTGAGAAAAACAGGAGTTCAATGCTAGTCCAATATCTTTGTATAAAGAAAGCATCAATGGTTATTGAAGGCATCGGTAGTTCAGAATGATCATTAAATATGACAGCCACAAGAAGATTGAGGGCATATAGGAATGCACAATCGAAATAGATTGGACATACGACGAAAAAGGCTATAACTTGACTCATATTAGGTGATACAATATGACATAAAAAGCTATGTAGAATCTTAAAAACCAAACTATGGCCTGCTTCAAGTAATAAAGGCACACACGCACAAAAAAAAAACTAATATTTGTAAGTCTAATAAAGAAATTGACCCACCATGAATGCAACATGTGAATATCTACAGCTTACAATGGTTAAATTGAAGATGGCATCTATTTATCAGAAATGCATAACAGCAGATAAAGACAACACCAACCTCATTGCCATGCATATCAACTAATGTCTTTAGCTCAGCTCTCCTCATAAGTGCAACATGGCCCTTTCCTAATAGCCAATCCAACAACTGAAAAAAAAAGCCATGAAGCAAACAAGACACTGCATTAGTGAAAAAAGGGGTACATTTATGCATCTTCCAACGCTGGCTAAATTTGTACTAGCAACTAGGAAATGCCTGGGCTATAAAGATCAGAGTACATGATTAGTGCAGAGATCATGACTCCATAGTCCTAAAACATGCATATTACTCAATAAACAGTTTGTTGTCCTTTAGCGAAAGTGGCTGCCTTTTCTTTCTGTCAAAAATCAAAATAGGATTTTGCAGAATTGCCGATTCAGATAACAATGACTTGTCACTTCAAGTTAATGGAGTTGCTTAGTCCTAAATGAGTCAGCAACACTAGCTACGCGTATGTAGGCATTTCCATTGTTTAGTTTGACAACACCAAAATATGGCTCTTGCTTCGCGGCTCTGATTACTTTGTCCTGGCTTATTGGGCAGAGATTGTGTCACTGGCTGCAAAGCAATTTATAAACAGCCTATCTTGACTCACATAATTTGGAATCTTGGATGACTAGATGAGCATGGGACAAGCCACCCTGTTTCGCAAATTAATTAATGAACCAGTTGGTGACTGATCTGTATCCTACTTGCGGACGCCCACACTTGTGATGTCCCATCCCAATTTTGAGCACACCTCTACTAACCACAAGGTTCCAATTCCTCTCACATTCTTGCAAAAAAGAGAAACAAATTAAGCCACGGCCGACGCAAGCACACCTTACTGATCGGGTAGGCCACAGGGAAGAAGACGATGAGGAGTATCCGGACTATGGGCGCCGCCTTGGCCCCCACGCTGAGCCCGTATCTCGTGCAGATGGCTTGCGGCATGATCTGCAACCACAGGAACAGCACAACCAAATCAGCTAGCTCAAGTCAGGAACACCCCTTTATTGAATTGAACCCGAATGGAAGCAAAGCGAAGGGGATCAATGGATCACCTCACCGAACGCAAGGATGAGCGTGACGGAGATGAGTATGGCGCCAAAGGACGGCACGAGCGAGTCCAGAAATATCGGCAGCGCCTGCCCACGGCAGCAATCCAACAGCTTTCATCAACTGGAATTAACAAGCAGCAGAAACGCTGCAACACAAGAGTGGCATACTAATTGTTTCGCGCACCTCCATGGCGAGCGAGTTGCCGATGAGGAGCGTGCAGAGTAGCAGGTGCTGGTTCTTCACTACCGGCAGGATCCTTTCTGCGCGCGGAGCAACGCCACACAAGATGGACTAATTTAGCAATTACTCGCTCCACTACTACCTGGGCTGCGAGCGAATGGGGGCAAGGAGAGGGAGATGAAGAATGGCGTACCGGCGTTGAGCTTGTCCTGCGGGGTTCCGGCCTTGGCGAGGACCTCAAGGTCGACGAGGCTGAGCGACATAAGGCCGAGGGTGAGGCCCGACATGAGACCGGCGAACATGACGAGCCCCACGCACGACATGAGGTACACCCAGAACATGGTGCCGCAGCACGTCTCATGGCGCGACATCTAGCTAGTTCCCCCCACCGGCACGGCACCACCCGCGAATCCGCTCGGAATCAGCCGCCGCGGCGCGGTGGCCTCAGCTCTGGTATTATCCTCCACCACCACCACCACCACCACCACCGGGAGGACTCGGAGGAGTCTAGGAGGCTGCTTCGGCTGCGCCCCGGGGCCTTTTCAATTGCGGTTTTGTATTGTTTTTCCCCTGCTGCTGGAAACGGCCTCACGCTCGGACGCGGCAGCGCCAACGCCAGCACGACATTGCCCGCCCGGACGGACGGACGGGGGTGCAACCGGGAAGCCACCGCCCGTCTGATCTGGGGCTGCGCCACTCCCCTCCCCACCGCCACTGGCGGTGCCCATTATCCCGTGGATTATTCTCCGCGTGGAGGGACCATAAAAGATCTCACAAATTTACGTTACTTACAACTTGCATTTCTTAGCGGCAGATGTACAGGCGTTCTGTGGTGCGTAATTTGCAGAGGACGCGTTGCACAGGTATGGATCCAAGCGTGCAGTAAATCATCGAAAGTTGGCAAGACATTGGGCAGGTCAAAATCCGCTAGCACATCGCAGAGCCCAACTGCTATAGCCTCTTTTTGTTTGAAGCTAATAGCTTATAAATACAACTGTTTAAGTCTGATAGATAAGTAATATGGACCGATAGAAATTAAAATCAAAATCCGACTAAAAAGTAAAAAAGACAAACCATTGTGTGGAGGCAATAAAGGATTTAAGGTGATGCTGCTGGCCATCTGCTGCTGATGTGGCGTGAGCAGCAGTTCGCCTACTTTTTTGTTTCTGTTTTCAACGCCTGCGTTTCCAGCCAGAAAAACAGAGGACAAAACGTGCATCGCTGCAAAATCATCTGAGGGATGAGAACTAAGCGTCGATCAGTTGGCTTGGGCTTTCGTCGTGCGCCTGCCCACCAGCGTTCCAATGACGGAATGAGGCGCTCGTAAAAAAATGGTAATCATGGTCATCCGTAAACATATGTAAGTAGATGTAGGGTCTATTCTTTTTTATTAGGGTTTATAGTTTTTGGACTATTTATGTAAGAGATTATAAAATAACTGAAACTCACGAATGGTTTCTGCCGATATAAATGAAATCGGTACAGTATGTATTATAATTAACTAGTAGATCCTATCTTAAAAAGATATTCTGTTTAAAAGTTAATTACTATAGAAAAATCAAAAGCTGAAAAGGAATAGGGCCGTACACGCGTTGAGTGTTCTGTGTTTTACCCTTAAAACAATCGGCTTACAGATGTGCTGACGTGGGGTCCACCACTGGCACGGGGCCACCTGGCTGTGACAGTAACGTATCACTCGCAAATCGTTATCCTGACGATGTCGACAGACACGGTAAAAATTAATCTGATAACCTTGATTATAGATGGTGAATTGGTGACTAGCTGGATGCGTTTGTCAATCACTTGAGCTTAAACTTTTCACCCGTGTTCGGCTCTCTTGTTGTCGTGAAAGCAATACTAGGCGATCATCACTGGGATTAATGAGCCATGCAGAAATCGACAGTCTTGTTTTGAACGGGGTTTACCGTTTACCACCAAGTTACAAGTCCAGTAAATCAGCAAGGAGAGATATAGGCACTAGTTAATTTTAGTTGCATTTCTGTTTCGAACAAAACTACCTTATCATTACTTACTTCGATCGAGTCGTCAAATCTATCTAGGAGTAATACTACTTTAATTACCATCAGTCCAGGTGCCCTAAAATCTCAGCAAGCGAAAATATCAGAAGAGCTTATCAAGAAAGATTTCAAAGATAAGAATGTCCCGGATAGTTTTCGAGGATCGATGACCATGCGTCTGCTTATTGTTTGTTTTTCACTCTGAAGATTCTGAAAGCTAGTAGCCTGAGTTGGACAGGGAACAAAGCACAGCTACGTACTATGCGGAGGCAGCCAATCTTAAGCGCATATATAGTGTATATAACCCAAAAGGTCTTAAGATGAGTCCTATCTAAATCTTAAGGTCGACTCCATAGTGTATATAACCCAAAGAACCTTAAGACGGTCCCACTCGGCAGATAAAGAAAAATTGTATTTTAATACTTGTGACCAGGTCTTTAGCTTGAGGACTAGCCTTAAGCCTTTTTTGTAAATAGCCTATTTAAGATCACCTCTGTAATGTATAAGGTTGACCTTAAGTGGCTTAAGACCCTCTATTTTTATACACTACAGATGCCCTAATGCCGTGTTTTAAAAGGAACGCACGTATGAACGTTTAGGCGCATCTTAATTACTGTTTTTTCGCATGCATGACTGAGCTGGGTCAGGCATGATCACCAGTACAGGCCTCACTTAGGAGTTAGGAGGAGGGTTAGCACACGTGAACATGCATAGAATACTAGCCTGTCGATCCGAGTGATTCTTTTGTTCTTTCTCGGCGTGAGTGATGGAGGAGGGTTAGCACACGTGAACATGCATAGAATACTAGCCTGTCGATCCGAGTGATTCTTTTGTTCTTTCTCGGCGTGAGTGATATCTGGCGTTAAGAATGGGTTTAGGACGATGCAACCGGAGGCGGCATATTCTCGAGGGTGCATGGATTTGGGGGCGGAGCATCCGGTGGTTGGTGATGCACGAGATGCATGGTTGGAAGGAATATTGGGCGGTAGGGGTGGACAAGAAAGTTAGTGGCTTGTGAGCTGGCTCGGCTCTATACAGGCTCGGCTTGGTGTTTATGAGTCGGGACGAGCCAGGGGTTAAGCTCGGTTTCTTAACGAGCTGAGTCCGAACTGGCTCGCGAGCTGCTCAGCTAACTCGGTCTATCACCTCTCTGGCTTAGTTGGACTCTCCAGCCCATTCCAAAGCAGCTTGGCAACGCCTATTTACCCTCCTGCCGACACTCTCTATCTCTGAGCTCATCTAATTCCAATTCTCCTTCTCGTCTTATGTCTCAACCTTAGAAAATCCGACACGACCGACAACACCGCTGCCCCGGTGCCGTACCGCATCGTTGCCGTCCACCTCCGCCGGCCCCTCCCCTCCTCCTCGCCGTCAGCCTCCACCCCTTTCTCATCACCTTCCCTTAAGTCTCAATCGTAGAAAAACTGGCATCGACCGCACAGCCGCCGCACCTCCCCTCACCGTTAGCCTCTTATCGGCGTCTAGCGCATGGAGCGCATGCACAGACTAGCATGGAGTTGAAGAACCATGGAGAGAGGAGGTCCTCCGCATCCACCCCAGTGGTGAACTGCTCCGTCAGCCCGTGTCCACGGCCACCTTGCAGTGGCAAAGCAGCTCTGACCCCAGCAGGCTCGGTAAAGTACTTCCCTTGCTAATTGTTTTATGGCATATGCTAGATGATGAGTGCTCACTTAATTGTTTTATGAGATATTAGTATTATCATTCAAATGGGACTATTCAGTTGCTAAAGCCCATTATATTTCTTTTGAAAGGGAACGCTCTTGCTCTACCGAATGGAGCTTTGAAAGATAATGCTCTTGCTCTTTGCATAGTGGACCCTGGAATCAAAAACCATCATTAACAAGTAGCAGAGCACCGGAGCATTGTCATCTTTTGTTATGAATAAACTACCTTTTTATGTAGATATGAATAATCTTGCTGCCTTATGAAACAAATGGATTCTTAGCTGACATGAGTACTAAACAATATAAACACCTGAAAAAACACTTGGTACATGAAGAAGCGCTGGAAAGATCAATAAACTGTTACTGATTTTGTACGCTCGGTTCAGTATGTCATGATATGTTTTCTGAATGGATTCTCTATTATTTTTTAAATGAAGTAAGAGCCTACAGATGGTGGATCCACTTTTGTTTGCTACCAGCCTCCAAATCAAAGAGACTCAAGAAATGGAGAATATGCTTCCTGTGAATCTGTGATGCCGCATGTAATGTCATTTCCATTTTCTGGGCGTCACCTTTTGCTTCTTGTGGATATGTGATGTATACACTCTCTCAAGGACAAGATACTTCCTGTGCTTTCTGTTTTCTGGGCATGAGTCGTGTAGGTGATTGGTTCAGGGCTTCTGGTACTGTGTTGCCGCATTACTCATTACCTTTTGCTTCCTGTGTGCAATGTGCTCCACCTCCACTCACTGCCTGTATACAGTAACTGCGTTGTGTCTTTACTGTGTGCAATGTGATGCTGAATTAGTCATTAGTCATTACCTTTTGCTTGTTAGTACTACCACATGGGAAAAAAGAGATAGTGTTCGAGGGTCAATAGAGCACAGCATCTTGGTTGTCATCTCGGTTGTATCATTTCGCATTCTTTTTTTTCTGTTGGTTAATTGGAAGGTACCAACACTTGCAAAATACTTCTGGTAATCAATATTTGTAACGAGTTGAGCTCGAGCTTTCTACCAAACCGAGCTGCCTTTCCAAGTCGTTAGCTTAACGAGCCAAGCCGAACTGAGCCTCTACGCTAACGAGCTCTACCGAGCCAAGCCGAGTTAGCTTGATATCCATTCCTATTGGCCGGTAGATGCTGCCCGGCCAGTGCCTGTTGTATTCTCAGGGCAGTTTGGGTATTTTCCAATTTTGCTTTCTCTTTAACATAAAAGAAAAAGACACTGCCTACATCAGGGAAAAGACACCCTTTGCTCATCTCAGTGAGTGCAAAAGTGTTGGTGTATATGCTCATGTGACCTCTGATTTCTTGTTCACACAACATATGTAGTAGTATATCTTTAATTCGGGAGTGTACAGAAAAAGGACTGTCTTTTTGTTGACCGCAGTCCGCATATATGTGCAGAAAGCCAAAAGGGACAAGTTTTGATGACATTGTTACGTTGCTAGCAGCAATGAACGGTAATATGTGGCTTAAACCATTGAAGAGAAGAACTATTTTTTGTTTGTTTATTACTTGATACGCTCGCTTTACCTAACTTGGTCAAGATCACAGATTCACAGTTAAGCTGGCTCACCGGCCGATCGAGTGCCCAGTAGCTAGCATACGAGGAAAGATTAGGTCAAGAAAACAACGTGCATGCCCAACTTCACGTTGAAACAAGAAAGAAAGAAAGAGGTCATCCTAGGCTATCACGCGATGTAATGGAGAATGTCATGATCCACTATATATGCACCTTTTTTGCGGATGTGTGATCAGCCAGTGGCGTAGCCAGGATTTATAGCTATGCTGGTCCATTGTCTAAAATTTATTTAACCGCTACAAATTTAACATGTCGGTACACAAGTATATGAATTACGAAATGCAATTAAGGTAAAAAGGACATACGAACTTTATAAAATAGACGAATATAGCTTTCTTAATATAGAATTGAAATATTACATACCCATAATAGTTGAAGAACAGTACGTCATTACTTCTTCTTCTTGTCAGGCCTGCGCCTTCTAATAGCCATGAAAGTGTTGATGATCTCTTCTTCACTCAATTGTAAGAAGATATCCCGCTCAATAAAAGTGACTAGACAATCATCCAGAAGGCTATCACCCATCTTATTTCTCAACTTATTCTTGATAAAGGTCATTGCTCTTCTGGAACAGCTGCAGCCACGGAAGGAGATGGAGAAGAAGCCTTCTTCTTTGATGCATATTTCTGAAAAAGAGAGGCAATATCACCACTCCTTTTCATGTTTTAACAAATCTGCAAGAGAATTATATAAAGTTTCAATTTATCAAACCAATAATCTAATACTGCAAAAAAACATATAATTGAAATTAAATCAGTTTTACATACCCTGTGGGCCTGTGCACTTTTCCTGTTCGTGGCTTATCACCGTTGATCCTGGCTTCTATTTTGCTTAGTCGCTAGCCGCTAGGGGAGAAATTAGAGAAGCTGAAAGGAAAAGGAGAAACGTGAGTACAGAGTACGTGACTAAAGGAGAATAGGGCTTTGGCTTAGGCTTAGCAATTGAGTCTTCATCTTAGGATTTTGATGTACGTACCTGCTGGCTGCTGGGCTACTGCTCACTGCTCAGCGTTTGCCCTTTGCCGTCGTGGTCCTCATGGAGTCGCCGCGCCGATGCTCAATGGCCGCGCCCGCACTCGCCGTCGCAGCATCGCGCGCCCCCACGGCTGCACCGCACGGCCGCACCGCACGGCCGCACGGAGAACTGGAGAAGAATACGAACGGGCGCAGTCTGACGCGAATACGCGGCCACGCGAACTCTCGGTCTCTCGCGATGGGCTATGGCTGAAGGCAAAACGCAGAAGGCCAAGCGTTAAGCGACATACATGCTGAATTCTCCAGTGCGGACTCTATCAATAGGCTTTGGTTGGACCGAGCGCAGGGTGGTCCGCGGCCCACAGAGACCACCCTGTAGCTCCGCCCCTGTGATCAGCTAGCTCACAACACATATATATCTAGCTAGATAGAATGTGTCTAGATTCTTGAGTTGGCCAAACGAACTTGGAAAAAAGATAGACACTTCAAAATGATATGGATATGGAGTCAAAAGTCGGTGAAGTTTTTCGTATGGGATGCATGATGCATCCGTGCAATATTATCCTTTCAACGCGGTGCACGTATGCATGTCGGAAAAAGGCGTCCCTTTTCAATGTCAATCCATTTCTCATTGCTATCTAACCTGATCTGCTTCCATACAAATAAAGTTCATCCACGTTAATCAGAAAGCAAAAGATTGTGAATTCACCCTCCCAAGTTTGAGTCTCATTTCTACCTTAAATACGAATTGTGGTGAATAATTAAGCCTTATAGTATTAATAAAAAAACAACAGAAAGAAAGAACGAAAGAAAATTCCAGGATATGTGGATTAAGACAGATATGGTGTACAACTACAGTGTACTATTTGCAAGTGAATGTTCCTGCGGAAATATATATATGCCTCCATCTCCATGTATGTTGGCAACCCCATGATATTATTTGACGAACTTTTGCACGCATAATTTAACTTGATCGATTCACATCTTATCTTAGCTGTAAGCTAGTTGCTCTGCCAACTACAATTATGCCATTTCGCCATGTTACAGGTTGAATAACTTGTGATAAAAGCCACCTAGGCCCTTGTTTATGCAGATGAGGCAATTTGTTCCAAGTTCTGGGCAGTGGTGGATGTCGCCACGATATCACAAATTCAGAACCGAGAGGTCACCATCTGCATCTGCATCTCTGCAAATGTTTGCCTGGCAGCGCGTGAGTGCACGATAGAACGGGCAAAGGAATTGAAAGAGACCCTCTCCTTCGTTTCTTTGCGCGATTCTGGGGTACCTAGAAATCAAAGGAAAGAAAGTGTCGAACGTTTCTGAGCATTTCTTGCTCGAGTCTCTCGTCAACTATGCATACATCTAGCATGATGCTCCATCTGGACAAATTGTGGAGAATACGAACTCCTAATCTCCCCCCAACGACTGGTTATAGATGGAGAGCTCAGCATGGAATAAGCTTTAGCTCACTATCAACTTAGCAACGTCTCCTCAATAATGGAGATTCTTAATCTGATTTAGTATCTGTCTAGGAATACAGGTCGTCCACGAATCTTATCTTCGTGTTAACACGCAACAACCCCTCGCTCACTGATCTATCACATCTTGTTTCTCAGGGACAACTGAGATTGGTAGCATCTGTTTCTGTTTGCAACAGGCATCCTCACACAACTCGTGCAACGTGCACCTCGCATACACGGACACAAACACAAGACCATCCACAATCACACGCACAAAATTTGTGCAAATCAGCGAGGGCGGACCACCTCCTGGCGAGCGCGGAAGACTGTCCGGACTCGCCGGCGACAAGCCGTGGAGGGTCGTCGCCGCCGGACGCGGAGGAATCCCTAACTTTGCTGCGTCCGTCACTGCAAGTCAGGAACCAGACTTGCAACGTACTTTTGCCATGGTGGGTGCTCTAACTGGCCTAGCTATCACGTCCCAAAGCAGAGCTGCAGAGGAAGGTAGGGTGGTCGGAGGCGGCCCACGACGTCCAGAGGCCAGAAGAAGAATGGGCCGAAGCGGTGAAACAAATCAAGATTACAGCCTTAGTAACATCATGTAGGTTCCTCAGGGCCTTTGCACTGATATATAGTCTCAGTCTCCAAGTGAATTATCTCTCAGCATGAGGAAGAGCAAGAAAAATTAAAAAGTGCCTCAAGGGCCAGGACATAGCAGGGATGTTGGCATTCAAAATTGAACTGAAAAGGCCAGCTGAACACAATCATTATACGTTGAAAGTAGAGCCGTCAAGGTTTTCTCAGGAACCCTTCAGGATGAACAATTGGAGCCTTCCAGATGAAAATGCCATCGACATAGGAGTGCTTGGACTGAGAGGTCCTGAGAGGAGATGCTTGGGTCAAGTGAGACGGCAGTAAGTTGCCTGATGATGAATTAACAGATTTGGCTGGGTTTTCGGCTGAAAGACTTAAATCGTGCTCATTGTATTACCTTCCGTAACTTGTTGTGGGCTGGTGGTCGGCGTCTTTTCTCTGGGCCCAATCATTTATCAGGCCAGGCCAAACCACCAAAAAGCCTGGTTGTTTTCACTTTTCAGGCCTGTTGGCCCAACCATATCTTCTACAGGTAGTCGGCGAAAACATGATTGTGTGCTGCTTACTTGATTCTACAAAAAAAAAAAAGTAATTTCAATGAAGAAAACTAGGGTATTTTTTAAGGAGCAAAAGGTACCGGCCAACCAAGCGCACTGTCATATTAGGCGCCTTTTTTCTGGTGGCACCGATATATTTTTGGAGAAGTTATTTGTTAACAATTTAGGAATACTAAAGAACTAAAATCATTTGAATGGATACTTAACCCTGAACTATAGTCCGGACTTCTGCCACAAACCTTGGGTGGTTAAAATTTATTGAATATCCTGATTGAATGTTCTATGTTGACATTGTACTTCATTAATGAGTTGCAGGCATGGAGCTGATTCCGTAGTTGCCAGTTTCTATCAGTATTTCATTGTCTATTTCCTCGTGAAATTCTTGTATGAAATTTTTTGCTTCTGGTAGATACATCGACTAAACAAATTGCTAATGAAACTAACTGCACCTTTTTTTTTTGCATATCTTGTTGGGTGCATTAGTTTATAGATATCCATGGTAGATCAGGCTCAATTAGACAGTCCATAGTAGATCAGGCTCAATTAGACAGTTACTGCTCCTTTTTTCCCCTGTTTAATTAATGTAATTCCTTTGGGGCACTTATCCAATCCCACTAGAATTGACGCAAACTTCCAAGTCTTCTTTATTATTAGAGCAAGGCTAATAATACAGCCTTCAGCTGGTTGTATGGACATTTATAGCTCACTTATCAGCCTATTCATATAATAGTTTACAGCCAGCTGAAGGCTGTATGATCCACCCCTTTCTCTCACAAAGTTTCTTGGTTCTTGTACTTCAGCTGGCTGTAAACTTACAGCCCACCTCTCTTCTCTCTCCTCCTCTCTCTCTCTCCTCCACCTAGCATACAGCCTACTAAGAGCCTTTTATTATACTTGCTCTTATTCTGTATGGAAATCACCTTTGTGCTATTTTGACCGTTCACTGACAGTCTGTGCCCTGGAATTGCTGTGATAACAACAGACTCCAGGAACATCCTGTTGAGGCATTTTTTTATAAAAAAAATGCGAGGAGAAGGTGAGCTACCAAGGTTTCCATCAAAAATAGATAAATTACTATTGATGGATAATATGAGAAAGTTCAGGATAATGTTGTGATGAACTATTGTAAGTTTTGTGAAGTGGTTATTCGATTTTGCAAAGATTATACTTTGTCTGAATTATTTTTTGAATTTTTCAGGGAAATCTGTATGACCACCGGGAGTGGTATGACCACGACGGTTATACCGCTGATCGGTAGTACCACGACAATTATACCACAGATCGGTAGTATCATAGTTTACTTGGCAATAACTATTTTTCAAAGAGCCCCGATTGCAAGGTGCGAGGATGTGATAATACCGGTTTGCGATTGCAAGGCCCTGTTGCCGATGGTGGAAGCCAGTCAAGTAGTAGGAGGTAAATCACATCCAGTGTTCTCCTCTCCTGCACCTTGTATGGTCGTTGCGGTTGCTGCTGATGCATGTCATGCTACCAGTGTGCTTGTTCAAGCATGCGTAATTGCGTAGCGCACTCATTTCTCATGTATGATCGAAATAGCCTGCTTGCATGTACATACCATCTCAGACTCTCAGTGCGGTACATTTCACATTGCACTATTGCAGTCTTTTCTGCATATAATGTGCCCATACTAGCCCAACCTGTACTTTTGATTGAAATAAAATCATGGCCCCATAATTGCGATGCTTCAGCTTTTTCAAAAGTTGACAGTGATCATTGCCTCTAATCTATCTCTTATTCGCAGATTACATTACGCATCAATCTTGCATGCTAATGCGCATCGCCTTTCGTTTCCTTCTTATCCATCCCTCCCGGTGGCCGAAGAGGAGGACGCGTCCTCGAACGACGTCGTTGTCTCGTGAGACGATCGAACTCCACTGGAAGGGATCGGCATCCTTTTCAACGTCACTGTTCTCCCCGACTTTAGAAGATTATCAACCGTCGGATGCAAAAAAGATGGATCAGACCAGATGTTACAGGACTCGAGCTACAGCGTCCGAATCGATCTCAACCTTTATTTTTTGATCCGATGACTGAGAAGCAAAGTTAGAGGGATCCGGTTCCCACTCGAAGGAACGGTGTGTTTTTCTGTTTGACAAGTCAGTGACTCGTGCGTTGCAATGGAGTCATAAAAATGGTAGATGGAATTTACTGCTCGGTCAACTTCATATAGAGATGGGGAAAGTGAAGGGGGTGGGCAGTTGGATCCTGAGAAAGAGAGGAGGAGAGAATCGAATGATCTAGATCAAATCAGATGGCTATAGAGAAGGAAAAAGAGAACGCATAAACGATTATCAACTTCTCTTTATATAACAGGAGAGATGAGCCCGGCCGGCGTGTTTTTGTTGTGGCGCGTGCCGTGCCGCGCGAGCGAGTCGCTGTCGGCACAGCCGAGCGCCTGGGCGTGCACGGCGTTTGCTCTCCAGCTAAGAAGCTGGGCGCGCGAGAGCGGCTCGCGTGGACGAATTCGCTCGTCGCTGGAGGTATCAAACCACCCAAAATCCAACCAACGCCAGATGCGTTCATGAAGTGAGTGTGCACTGGCGTCGCTTCCCAAATGCCGGTCCAGATGCTGAGATCTCCTAATTAACTATTTGATGAGTGAACTAACGAAGAGACGGATCTGGTTTGAGTTGTGACTCGATGACTGAGGGAAAGATCTCAGCTATTGATTTCTGGTCTGATGACCACGTGATAGTCACGGCAACATAGCACTGCCTGGCCCTTGTTCGTAATGCCAGGCAGGGGAGATTTAATCATTTAACTGAACTGGATCCCGGCAGATGGGCAGTGTTAGCCTACCATCCTATTTTTTCTGTGACTATTAGTCTACCATGTGTCCATCTCTTACCATCCTATTCTCACTGTGACTATTAGCCTATCATCTCGTTTCTACTGTGACGCCTCCGTTCAAGATGACGCGTGTATTCACATTAGCAGTTGTTGTATGTATTCACATTAGCGTCACCCTCATATATATATATATATATATATATATATATATATATATATATATATATATATATATATATATATATATATATATATATATATATATATATATATATATATATATATATATATATATATATATATATATGTATATATATCCTCTGTATTTAAATGAATCAAATAAGTGTTCCATTTCTATAAGCCTTCATGGTATCAAGGCCTAGATTCGTACCTAGATCTGCTCGTCTTCCGCTACGCTGCCCCCGGAAGGAGTGTCTCCACTTCTGGAGGCAGCCATCTCCTCGTCGATCTGATGTGGACAGCGCCACCGCACCAGATCTAGCTGCCTCCGGCCTCCCCGTTGTTGGATCCAGCGGCGTCGCCGCCAAGCCCCGAGGAGCCGCCTCAAATCCAGGCTCCCCCGCCATCTTCGTGTCATCTTTCAACCGCCTCCCTCTCGGATCCGACGACTCTACGCCTGATCCGGCTTCCTCAAGCCGCCGTGCGCACTAGGCCGCCGCTCCTCCGGCCGTCGCCGCCGCCACCGTGCGCCGCGCCGCGCCACCCGAGCCGCGCCTCGCGTCGTTGCTGCGCCGATCGCTGCCGCCGCCGGTGGATCTTGGGAAGCTAGATCCGCCGCCCGCGCGCGCCTTCTTCGCCGCGGATTGCCTTCAGATCTGTCGACGCTGGTGGCCATCCCGCCGCTGACACCCTCATCCACCTTCCTCAGCCATCGTCGCCTTCCCCATTCTTCTCACTCTCTCACACTCGTTCTCTCTCTTAGTCTCGACCTGCTATCACTCTAGATCCACTACCCCCGGTGGTTTCCTCGCCGCTGGTGTCCCTACTTCAAGTTGTCCCTCCTTTTTTTCTTCTGCCTCGAAGCCACTGCTCTTCTCCTCTATCATGCTCTCCCCCCTTTCCTTTTCTAGGCACCACCAGCTCTATCCTCCTCTTTTTCTTCCACCTCAAAGCCACCGCTCTTCTCCTCTATCACGCCCTCCCCCTTTCCTTCTCTAGGCACCACTAGCTCTATCCACTGCCTTCAACTGCTAGTCTCAGCGTTAGCCGCCACCTCACCTACTCTACTCACTCCTCCCCCTACCTCTCTACCCTTTACCTCTACTTGCATCGTTGGCGTGATCTATCGATATCAGGGACTACCGCCATCGACCTTTCTTCTTCACCTCCGTCTTCACCGACATCGGCAAGCACGGGCTTGCTGACCCCCTTTCCCGATGGTGACCTTCAAGGAATTCTACTCCAGTTTGAATATCCGACCCACTTTTGTTCCAACTGCGGGGGGCGTTAGCCTATCATCTCATTTTCACTGTGACTGTTAGCCTACCATCCTGTTCCCACTGTGACGCATCGGTTCAAGATGACGCATGTATTCACATTAGAAGTTGCTACATGTATTCATATTAGCGTCATTATTATGTATATATCACTATACACCAATGAATCAAATAAGTACTTCATTTCTGTAAGCCACGGTTGATATGAGCAGAATCTATCCGCGAACTGAACACAAATTAAGGCTGGACCAGGCGAGACCACCCACAGACTGGCTGCCACCCTTACCTTCTCTAGTCAGGTTCCATGTGGCGCTGCCGCCGCGGGTGGCCGGCCGGTAGGGCTGCGCGGCCCACCGGAAAATCCAATTGCGCCAATCCGACACCCTGGTCCGGTCGAGAGTACACGTACTACCTCTATGGACTATAGCCTATAGGTGTACCATTTGGATAGCGCAGACTGAGGCTGCAACACCATTCGCGTCCATTTCCAGACAGCTCAGATGCTCACGAGAACACCTCTCTGGTCGCTACTAGACGCAGATCGCATGAAGCCATGGACGTAGACTCGTGAACTCAGGTGTCTCCCTATGCTTCATAATTTGCAGTATACTAGCTCACAACGGCAGTGGCAGCCACGTAACCATAGCTGCAGTTTCAGAGACCTCGTTTGTTAAGCTTTAAGCATTCTCGAAGATAGGTGATTTTTTAGTCTCTCGATTAAAGGGGGAAAGGCAAACACGTCGGAACCCATGCTGTCTTGTCCAACGAGAATTATCTGAGGCAGCCGTGCGAATTCGCTGGGGCCAATCGAGCAATTCCACAGCCTTTTTTGCTATGTTTTGCCCTCTTGTTTTTTCTGTTCTCGATCCAGTCATCCTCCAAGCCGTTTTTTTTGGACACTTCCATCTCTCTCTGCTTCAAACTCATAACTATTCCAGCTTTTTTTAATGGAGCAAACAGTCTCTGAGCATTTCTCTTTCTAATGCACAGCAACTCCAAGCTAGCCGTTGAAAAACGAAAGAGACTTCCTCCTACCGGTTTATAGTAGCAATTTAATCGACAAGGTCAAACCAATTTATGCCAGCACGACATGTTACTTCACAAGTCGCTGTATACAAGGAAATTGTGCAGTAGCTGATCGGTCACGTGACCATAGGATCATCACATGCTAACTAATCACTTCTGTTAGTGATCAAGTTGAATATGCACAAGATCCAGAGCTGGTAAACTGTAGGAAAAAACTACTCAGAGTCGAAAATGTTATGAATATTGTGTGTATTGATATGAGACCCAATATGCCATATATATAGGAGAGTACAAGAGATATAAGGAAACAAATAAGAGTCATATTCTATCTCTAATACCTTATCTCTAATACCCTTAACACCCCCCCCACAAATGCAAGGCGTATGCAATAGCATTGCATTTGAAAAAGGGTTAATACTAAAACAAAAAATATCCAACATCCGAGTCGTGATAAAGTCGTCGTTGCGTGCGATCGTCGAATAAATCACAAATCAAGCGAAGAGGAATAGATAGAAGCATGACGCACGCATCGAAGCTCGAGACGCAGCGCAAGCGAAGGCACAAGAAGCGCAACGAGGCGCAGTCTGTGTAGAAGCGCGCGCGCAATGCACAAGAAGCGCAACGAGGCGCGGTGCGAAGAAGCGCGGTGGCCTCATAGAGACTTCTACAATCTGCGGCTCAAGGAAAAGAGCAATGATCGCACGCCATGCAAAAGAGAATTCCTACACTTCTATGATCGACAATAAATTTGTGGACTCGCACGGCTTAAACGAACGAACGATCAGAAACTACGGACTTGGATGGACGCTACGAAAGCTCACGAAAAATAACTAAAGATCGACTAACCGACAAGCTAAAAGGCCCTAAAACGATCGATCAAGAGTCACCACCCACTCGGGACCGAGCAAGCGGCCCATTCGGGCCACCGAGAAGCGAGCGCCGACGGTGGTGCGGCAACCGGCGGAGCGGGTCGGCGACGAAGCGGCCGGCCGGCGGGCGGCGGCCGGCGGATGGAGAGGCGGCAATGGCGCGGATCCGCGGCATCGGCCGGATCTGGCGGCGGCGCGTGGATGAGCGCGACGAAGAGGCGCGGCGTCGGTGGAGGCCGAGGCGGCCGCCAGATCGATGAGACGGCGACGACAGCGGCGCGGCGGCGACGCGGCGCCGGCAGCAGAGCGGCGCGTGGATGAGGTAGGCGATCGCGACGGAAGAGGCGCGACGGAGGCGACCCAGCGCAGCCTGGGAGCGCCAGATTCGCGCGCGGGCAGCGACGAGGCGGCGGCTCGATGCGACCCGGCCAGAAGCCCCGGTGCGGATCGACGAGGACTCTCCAGCGGCGGTCTTGGCGGTGGAGATCCGGACGGATCGGCTCAAGCGCGCGCGATCCGACGAGGCGAGGCGACGGAGAGCTCCCAGCAGGACGGCGCCACGTAATGGTCGACGAAGAAGCCGCGACAGCGGCGACGACGGCGAGGCGGCTCAAGCGGCGAACGAGGCGACCTCTCCAGCGAGGCGCCGCGAGAGTACGACGAGGAGCGCGGTGAGAGGATGGCCGCCCGGGGAAAAAGTGGCGGCCCTCGGGAGTGGAGATCATCCTCCCGAGGGCAGCAGCAGCGGAAGAGTAATTGAGGTTAGGTATGTAACCTAGGCTCTGATACCATGTTAGGAATATTGTGTGTATTGATATGAGACCCAATGGGCCATATATATAGGAGAGTACAAGAGATATAAGGAAACAAATAAGAGTCCTATTCTATCTCTAATATCTTATCTCTAATACCCTTAACACCCCCCACAAATGCAAGGCGTATGCAATAGCATTGCATTTGAAAAAGGGTTAATACTAAAACAAAGAATATCCAACATCCGAGTCGTGATAAAGTCGTCGTTGCGTGCAGTCGTCGAATAAACTGTCAAATCAAGCCGAAGAGGAATAGATAGAAGCATGACGACGCACGCATCGAAGCTCGAGACAGCAGCGCGAAGGCACAAGAAGCGCAACGGAGGCGCATCTGCGTCAAGAAAGCGCGGCGCAATGCACAAGAAGCGCAACGGAGGCGCGGTGCAAAAGAAACGCGGCAACGCAATGCACAATAAGCGCAACGGAGGCGCGGTGCAGAAGAAGCGCGGCGGCCTCATAGAGACTTCTACAATCTGCAGCGGCTCAAGGAAAAGAGCAGCGGCTGCTGCCATGCAAAAGAGAATTCCTACACTTCTATGACTGACAGTAAATTTGTGGACTCGCACGGCTTAAACGAACGAAAGATCAGAAACTACGGACTTGGAAATAAGAGTCCTATTCTATCTCTAATACCTTATCTCTAATACCCTTAACAGAAAAGTCTCAGCAACTGGACAAAGTAAAGATGAGCAGGGCAAGACAAGGCGAAGCGACAAAAACTGACGCAAATGCTGTGCAGCTGATCACCAGATGCGGTATAGCCGACAAAAGCATTTGCCAGCAGAGTATAGTAATTCCAAGCACTGCAGCCAACTAATGGTGATCATAAACAAAGGCTTAGATGCAGGGTGAAAGTGTGATGCAGTGGCATGTGATCTCATGTGCAGCTAGCAGCAGTAAGCTACAAGAACTTCTGCATCAGTTCTTCCAGTAGTACAGCAGGATGTGGTAGTGTAGGCAGAACAAAACCGTACTTGCATTAGGTGGAATCCCATTAAAATGGTAACTATTAGCTGGGGCATGTTAGTCACAACACCACCCTACACTTGTGTTTGTGTAGTTTAAGTATCAAGTGTCATAGAATGATGCTCGCATATAATACAATCAAAGAGCAAGGAGAGTTGGTTATGAGATCCAATGAGGGGAAAAAGAATGTAACGACAACACGGTTAATATCGGCAATCTCTAATGGCAATCCACACAAAATCATATTCCGGTGTAGTATCTCGTTGTTCATCATCTATACCGTTGGTTCTCGCGCTTGCTGAAGCTCCCATCCTCCTTTGAGCTGTATCTGTCTGATGTCTGAGGAGGTACATCCCTTCCGGCCTTCTTATCCTGTATGTATCATTGCAACTGACAATGTGATTACTACTGTTAAGTGAATGGAAGACGGCAAAATGGTTATGTGAGTAGGACATACATCCCGGAATAGTAGGTCATCCATTTCGAGCATGTGAATTACATGCCCCATTTTAGGCCTCTTATGGCCATCAGGATCTACGCAGCGAAGGGCGACGAGGAGCGCCCGTTTCAGTGCTTTGGGGGAAGGTTTCTCAGCCAGTTTGGGGTCTACTACCTGCTCTGCTTTCCTCTCAGCAACCATAGTCTTGAGCCATTCAACCAAGTTCACCTGAAAAAAAGAAAGAAAAGATGCATTGCCATGGAAGAATTTAGCTTCAACAGAGCTCCACAGTTCTGAAAAGGAAATTATTAAATATTACAAAAATGCTAACCTCTCCAGGTGCCCTAGTGTAATCTACAGGAGATCTACCAGTTATAATCTCCATTATAAGTACACCAAAGCTATAAACATCGCTCCCCTCGTTTAACATTCCAGTACTGGCGTATTCAGGTGCCACATAGCTGCAACATAACCAATGGTTCAGTCATGACTCATGAAAAGATCTAACTTTATGTACAGTAGATTGAGCAGCATTGTGTACGAAAGGACGGTCAACACTAACCCGAACGTTCCCATAACACGGGTAGTAACATAACTTCTCTCTGAGCACAATAGCTTTGCAAGCCCAAAATCTGATACTTTAGCATTCCATTGCTGGTCAAGAAGAATATTGCTAGATTTGATGTCACGGTGGACAACCTTCGGTTCCAGCCCCTCATGAAGATAGGCCAGACTGGGAAGCAGAGGTTAGGCGTCAGTGTTCAGATATTTCACTATCATATCCATCTTTTAAAAGAACAGTTGATCTTGTTTAAGCAAACCACTAACAATGTTGCTTCCAGGCAAAGAATATAATAGCTAGAGTGCTTGCTAATGCACATGATGCTTGAGTTTAGATTTTGACTGGTAAACAGAATTGCAATGTTCTAATCTAAAAGCATATTCAAGGTAAGTATTTACAAACAGTATCTTACATTGCTAGGAAGCAAACCAGATGCTTTAATTAAAATAAAGCAAGATGGCCACAGGAAAGCAAAGAGAAAGAAGTATGCAAGATAAGCACATGCAATGTCCGAATTGTTTTTCAGAAACTGGTTCAAACTTTTTTGTCCTATTTAAGGGGGTGCTCAAAATGGCTTTTCTTAAGTGGCTTATGGCTGAAAAGCACTGTAGCTGGCTGAAATTGCTCTGTAGTTGATGGTGACTTATTTGACATAATTAAATTTTCAAAAAATTTAAAAATAGAAAAAAACAAGTTAGCCTATCACGAACAGTAAAACGAATACGGAAAAAACCGATAAAAAAGCTTTAAAAAACAGAAAAAAAACGAAATTGTTGAATAGTAAAAATTAAGCCAGAAGCTTAAGCCGAATTGTTTTTCAGAAGCTGGTTCGAATGATGTCTCATGATGTACATAATGAAAAAAAATGTTTTTTTAACATATCTGCTAAACATAGGTTACAATCTACTGTCTCTTTCTCTAACTTCTTGGAAGGGAATAAGTGCATGCCAAGGAATAGGCCCTATCAAACTTGTGAATGAAGCACCTGAATTCCTTCGACAGCCAATCTCACCAGAATTAGGCCCCATTATCATAACCAAGACGCGTGTCTCGTAACAAAACAGCCCTAATCATGCCAGCTAGCGCCTATGTCTTCTAAAATCAGAATGGTTATGGCCTATATTTGCCCATGGTCTTCTTAACTTCATCAAACACAGTAACCAGTGTACAGATGCTAAACTATTGACTCATGATCAAAATCATATAGTCCAAATAAATAGCACTACGCAAACCACTCAGTATGTAACAGTGAAGAAGTATTACGCTTTAGCAGTTCCAAGAATTATGTTCGTCCTGATATCCCAGGTCAGTGGGCTCACTTCACCAACATCACCATGAAGCCACTGATCAAGATTACCGTTGTCTACATACTCATACACAAGCATCCTGTGCAACCATTAATTAGAACAAACTTGAGAAGAGAACTTTGGAAACTAATGGACCAACTGATGAAGAGATTGCATTTACCTATAAGCACCCTCCACGCAGTAGCCGAGCAACCTAACGAGATTCTTGTGCCGAACACGACCGATCGCTTCGACCTCCACCTTGAACTCCTTCTCAGCCTGGCCCCTGGTAAAGCAGGAAAGAAAGAACAGAATTTTACTATCAGCAAGCAGAAAAAAAATGGGATGAGAAAAGAGGCAGAGCAAGCCAGTCCTAGAAAGATGTGCATGATTTAAATTACGTCGCAGATTACGAGACTCGAGAAGAATCGAATGGCGATGAGCGCACAGAAAGAGAGTAATGATTACAGCAATTTGAAACTTCTTGAGCCCCACAAACCAACTGTTCATCAGAAAAACACTGTTTCATGAATAAACTGAAACAAATTGCACCTCTAAGCCCAAAATCTGAACAAAAAGTACCGTAAAGGAAGAATCTTTCTTCAATTGAAAATCCACAATCGAAGTCGATTCACTCCCTCATCCAACAAACTTGCACAATTTTTATCACTAGACCTTATCATACACTATCTCATCCAACCAAGCATTACGACCAAAGAAGAAGAAAAAGCTTTTTTTTCCCTTAAATCCAATCAAGCAACAGGAGAAACCAAATCTCAGAAAGTCGAACCCATCATAAATTTGGAAGAGAAGAACTAAAAAATGGATCTTTTTCTCGTGTTAAATTCACCTCAACCACTCACCTAAGGAAAGAATCGAACTTACAAGAATGAAAAGGTCGGAGATTTCCTAGGCAATCCTTCAATTCGAGCAGGCAACAGCTCAAACGAGAAAAAAAAGGCAGGAACTTTCCACAAATGGAGACACAAGATTACCTATTATTGAGCAGGTTCTTGACGGCAATCATGGTGGAATCCTGCAACGTGCCCCTGTAAACAATCCCGTAGCCGCCCTCCCCGATCACATTCTCCTCGGCGAGTCCGTCCGTCGCCTCCTCGAGCTCCCGGAGCGTGAACCAGTGGCCCCACGCGAGGTGCGACACCTCCGGCCCTGCCGCGGTGCTCCCGGTGCTCCTCGGCGTGGCCCCGTTCCGCTCGCTCCCGCCGCTCGTCGTGGCCGACATGCCGCTGGCCGCCGTCGAACGCGTGGATCCCGCGGCCGGCGGCTGCGCCAGAGGTGGCGGCTCTGTTTTGGCCAGCTGCACCTCGGGTTGAGCCGCCGGAGGCCGTGCCATCTGCTGCTGCTGCTGTTGCCGGCGAACGATTTCTTGGATGTCCTTGGGCGGCGTGGGCTGCTGCAGGTGCTGCTTGAGAAGCTTCCCGTCGGCGGGGTAGAGGTTGGCCGCTAGGTCGTCGCGCCGCCGGCGGCGGCGGCGGGAGAGGCAGAGGAAGAGAAGGGTTAGCACGAGCACGATGGCGGCGCCGACGGCGATGCCGATGAGCACCCAGAGGCGGAGCCCGAACACCGCCGTGCGCTGCGACAGCCATGCGTTGAGGTACCCCGCGCTCCACACCGACGGCGGCGAGCCCTGCTGGTGCCGCGACGAGCGCTGCTGCCGCGGCGGCGCCTCGGCCAGCAGCCTCCTCTGTGCCGCCATCGCCACGGAAGCTGATGAAACAGAGCGCTTTCTTTCGCTCGCTTTGGATTCTCTGGCCGCTTACATGTGCATGCGACTTCAAGTCTTGATGTCGAATAGAGAGAGACCGATGAAAGGGAGGTGGAGTCGGCGAAGCGTTTTGGGCGAGGTTTCCACGGATGCGCGTAGTGTTTTTGTAGGACATGGGATGAGTGTGGTTACTAATTAGCTTTGGTTGCGTTGGACTAGATACGACAATCAGAGAGTGTAAATAATACTTTCAAATACAATTTTTTAAAAATATTTTACAACTTTTACTCCAATAACTATTGCAAACAAGAAATATTAGTTTAGACCACTAACAAAGAACTCACACAAGCGAGAAAACAAAGAGTTCAACTCCTCAAGAGAGCGGTTGGACCAGGTCGAGCAGTCTGACAACGGGAGGAGGCCGATCTGACCGAAGTCTGGTTGAACTACTGGGTGGGTGCTATATATAACCCTAATGGATGCTATAGATGTAGATGCTAACCATTCATATAGATGTAGCAACCAACCAATATATAACCCTAATGGATGCTATCCATCAGTATAATTGAAAAAACTCATTAACCTTACACACATTAGATTTTACACTCAACACATGACTTATGCACACTTCTCAAAGCACATAAACCCAAACCAGCTAAGAAACAAGACTCCATCCACTTAGCCGCCTTAGCACCTTCTTGATCTAAACCACTATCCAAGCGCCGCAGTTTTGGTCTCATTGTCGTTTTTGGTATTTTAACTTCCCTACTAAAACAACTTCGCTTTAGCCGTGGATCTCACCTTTTTTCTGAGCCTAGTCCATGATAATCTTGCAACGTGTAGATTCACTAATGGCTCAAGCATCGACAAGTCTCTCCATGTTGGTTCCCTCAACCATGCCTCACTTGCACCGGCCATACCATTCGAAGAACCGTTACTTGAATCTGCCCTTCAACATCCCTTGTCTTCCATGTACCTTACTTGAGCCTAACCATCCCGCCTGAGCCTAACCGCGATTCACACCGTCAACCACAGATGCCTTCAAGCTTCCCTGCATATTAGATACAAAGAAATCATTTTTAGCTATAAATTCTTCATAACTTGATCCACATTAGTCCAAGCATACTCTATACACCATGAATGCAGTGACCTAGGACCCCAAAACTCAACCTATGGCTATTTTCCACAAAAATCTAAAATCCCTTGGATATTTTCAGATACAGCCGGTATGACCGCCTTTGATTGGCCGGTTGCACCATGCCAGTCAAACTGGTCAAACCCCAGTAACAAGAGAGCTGATCAGACCACGACACTCATACCGATTTGACCGCTCAACCAACTCTAGTCGGACCACCACCCGTTGGCCGGTCGGACCACTCCCAACCCTTTCACACACACAAATAAGTACCTCTTTGGAATAAAACTACTACCAACTAAAAATTGGTTGCACCGCATTTTTGGTCGAACCACTCCTAAAATCTGGTCACATTGGACACCGGTCAAACCGTCTCTCCACAATGGTCATAGCGTTGCCCATCTAACAACAAATCTGAAAACTTGCAAACTTTCGTAAATTTAAATCTCAACTCAATACAATTGCAAATTCTTCAATACAAATAAATTGTTGATATTCTTAATATGGTTTTTTAGGTTGCTTTATTGATATATAATGATAGGTAGGGGTCGGATGTCTTGTGGATGCAGTGACTGAGGGATAAGAGGCAAGTGGGGATGGAGGGTAACCGGATATGTGCGTGCTATGCGCCACTGAAGTTTAATTTTTTCAAAAGAATATGTGAAAGCTCTCCTTCCATTTTTTTTATGGATTTACTCGTTTATATGTTTCAACTTGTGTTAAGGGTATCTCTCGTACAATACTTTTGTAATATTTTCGTAGTTCTCAAAGTTTTTTCTTCTGCAAACCAAGTCTGCTTTTTAGTTGTTGATCTATGAAAATGTTCCAACTTGTGTTAAGGGTGTCTCTCGTACAATACTTTTGTAATATTTTCGTAGTTGTCAAAGTTTTTTCTTCTGCAAACCAAGTCTGCTTTTTAGTTGTTGATCTATGAAAATAGAGGGTGTGTTTGTTAGTGGTTTGATGCCCAAAATTGCTCTGCCAAAATGTGGCACATTGTTTGCGCAGAATACGCTTTAAAACTTGTTATGACTAATTTTTTTGTAGGCAGACATTAATTTCATTGATAAGATGCACAAGACGAGTGAGGAGCAATGCAACAACTACTGTAATAAGATCATGAGTAAATTATCCATGTTATAGCTAGCGTACATAATCATGATAATGATAGATGACAATAATTCCGAATCTTGAGCTAGAAATAAACTCCACCAAGTAGATTGTGCTATTTCCACACAAAAAAATTAAAACAATTTAAAGAGGCGACCCTGAAATATCTCAAAATGACAAAACATGTACAGAAACAATCATGCGTGAGAAGGTAATGACTCTGTCAATTACTATTTATTAAACTAATAAATCATAATCATAAATCATGAATCAGAGAAAAAGAATAGGCTATTATAGATCGCCCGGCTTGGTCTGCTCATTTCAACTTAAGCTTCTGGCTTTTAGCTTATTTTTTACTATTTATAAATTTAGTCTTTTTCTGACTTTTTGTTTTTTTTAGTTTTTTTGCCGGTTCTTTTTCCCGTATTCGTTTAGGCTAAATAAGTCACCATCAGTTACAGTGTAATTTCAGTCAGTTACAGTAAACTTTCAATCATAAACTATTTTTTTAACCCAATCAAACGGTAACTTAATTGTTCTTGTACCAGGGCTACCAGGACCACCGACACTTCTCCCTAGTTGCTTGCCGGGTCCCTTGCGATTTGGATTCTGGGGAGGGGTTAGGTGACGTGTGCTTCCAAGATTTGCATGGGCTGTCAGATAGCTCCATGACAGCTCGGCGGCACGGCGACCGCCCGCCGGGGTGGTGAAGCGACCGCGTACGCCGAGCAGCCAAACGCCCGCGTTCATCACCAACTGCACCAGAGCACTAACGGAATGTGGGGTGCACTGGACACTTGGACAGGACCAATTACTCCTTTTCCATTTGACAGCAAGAGGCTTCGAAATTTTGGTCTCGTACTGTTGCATTCTTGCTCCTGTGTTTGGATGAAGAAATTCTCTCTCATCTTTCTCACTTTGGGGTTTGGCAATTGGCGCCGTCTCGGAGAACGCTACCGCTCTGCCAGCTTCAGGATTACAGGCTTGTTATAGTTGTTATCTGGTTCATTGATAGCAATGGATAATGGATTGCTTAAGCCATACGCAAGTCAAGGCTCGATTTGCCCTTCACACGATAATCATGGCATTCAAGGTAAGAGCAAAAAAAGGTAGACGAAAATCTAAAACTCTGTACCAACAGTATATATGCAGATTCTAAAACTCTGTACCAACAGTGTATATGCAGATAGAGGTAGCACTAAATACTCCAGTCCTACTACGTTCTAATTACACGTCCGATCAGCCATAACGTCTGCTCGGGCTTTTTACTACGATTTATTAATCTAATAAATAATTATTATTAAAAAAAATCAAAAGTCACTGTAAAAATAAAAAAAGGGACCCAGTTAATCCGATACCTTTCTTACAACTCCAACCGTGCGCAGACTGGCTGTAGCAACAGAAGCCTTTTTGTCATCGCCATCCAGCGTTTCAAGGCATTCATTCACGAGCTAGCGTAATTGATCTTGAAGAACCATTTGAGGGTTTTGGATTATGTTGTGATAAATCATTGTAATTTGAAAAGGTTAAAATTTTGATTCGTAAATTTATTGAATTTCTGAAACTGTTTGCAGTCTCGACGGTCAAACCGGCTTTAAGGGGACGGTTTGATTAGATTTCATCACCGGTCTGGCTGTAGTGTATTTCCGATTCAAACCGGAGTTTGCCAGTAGTCTAACCACTACAGTGGTGCGGTCAAACCGGCTAGTCAATAGAGTTTTGGCCATTCTTTGTGATTTGGGGTTTTGGAGTCTCGCAATGATTTCTGTGACCTAGGTCAATGGTTTTATGTTGCATGAGACATGTTATTACTAACGTGGATCAAATTATGAAGAACTTGTACCCCGAAAATGATTTCTTTATTTTTGGATGTGCAAGGTCGCTTGGAGTCAACCACGGTCAATGACAAGGATTGGCGCTACGCTCATGGAGAAGCCGAGACCTAGAACGATCAATGATGCCAGATGAGGTGGTGAGCTCAAGCATGGCATGAGAAAGGTAAAAAAATATTGAAGTAAAGTTCAAACGGTGAGTTGCACCATGTGGTTTGGTTGGACCAAATGAGACATGGTTCGGTGGAATCAAAACAGGAGAAACTTGCCAACATGTGGCAAGACAGTAGTGCACATATACGTTGCAAGCATGACGATTACTTGGAATGAAAGGAGATAACCAGGTCAGGAAAAGGTATTTTTGTAGTTTGACAAAAAAAATACTAAAAACTACCTTGAAACAAAACCATGGCGCTTAGGAGAGCAATTTAGGTCAAGGCGAAACTAAGAAGATTAAGTTGGATCAAGACTAAGGACTTAACAGATTAGGATTTATGCGTTTCGAAAGCGTGTATAAGTATAGTGTGTAAGTTAAAAACCATGTAAGGGGGTTATCGGATTCTCTTATTGTACTAAGTGAATAGTATCCGCTAAGAGTTAGATATGGCTGACTAGCCCATCTATTTAACATGTTAGAATAAATACTTGTAGTTAATCATCTAACCATTCTCTCTTGAGATTAAGTATTCTAGGGTTAGGATTTGAGAGAAGTTGAGTATTGTAGTGTGCCCTCCTGTCCTTCAAGTGGAGTGGCTGTAAAACCTTCATCCTCAAATAGTAATATATCAATCTTTGTTAATGTCTATAAATATCTCTTGTGTTTATTGATTTGATTTTATCTTAATTGATTTTTCTTCTTCTTTTCCCTCTTCTTGATCTTGTCGTGCCAATGACGTATAAGAGATGGAAATATCCTCTAATAATCAATCTTTATCCATCTAGATACTTTGATGGCAAGCTTATGGAGAAACCCGGTTTTGCATGTTGTTAGCCTCATGAAGTGATTTCATGATATGAGGATTTTTGACTAAATTTATTTTATGTTCTTACTTTCTGTGATATGTGTAAATGCATTTAGAGCCATTTTGGTCATCCTCTGCTCACGAGCAAATCGTATTTGTTGTTTCCATATTTTATCTGATTTTGATGCAATTTTACTTCAATCTAAAAAAATCTGAAACTTGTTATGGTTTTCTTCAATTTATATATAGAAAAAGTTTCTAAGACCTTAAACAAGATATGTGCAAAGTTTCATAGTATTTGAACTTATAATTTTGAAGTTACACCAAAAGTGGTCATCGTCGGCCTGTTCTGGAACAGAGGCCGGTTCAACCGCCTCTGTCGGTCAAACCAGCTCCAGTGCTAGCGGTCTGATAGCTCACCCTGGGCACAAAAAACCGAATACCGAATACCGAACCGAATTTACCGAGAACCGAACCGAAAGTACCGAAACCGAAAATTTCGGTTCTGTGTTGGTTCGAGTTCTCGAGAACCGAATTTACCGAGAAATTCGGTTTGGTACCTTGCCATCAAATACCGAACTACAAGGAATAACATGTTGTATTTGAGTAGTGAGTACTAAGTAATATGTAATATTATTGATGGGTCTATTGTGGACAGCTATATTATGTATTTGTGGCTTTTTCTCTGTATGATTTGGCACTTATTTTATATGAAATCATGTTACATTTATGTCAAAATTGGCTATTGAACTTGATGTTACATGTCATTGCACTGTTCGTAATTTCGGTAAATACCGAACCGAACCGAACCGAACCGAATTTTTTCAGGAACCGAACGGTACCGAGATTCGTAGGAACCGAATTTGTATGGGTACCGAGGAACCGAACCGATCGGTTCGGTAGTACCAAACGCCCACCCTGACTGATAGCCAGTAGTGAGCCGGTTCATCCTCCAGGGTTCGGTGATTTTCCAAGTTTGCTTCCTTGAGCTATTTATTTCGGAATTTTGGCTGAGGATTTTATTTTTTTATAACTCTATAGTTATTTAAGAATAAAATAAAAAATATTTAGAAAAATTTTTGATCGTAACTATTCATCCTTCCTCTTTTGCTATTGTGCCCTACAGCTCTGCATCCCATGGCACGCAGCGACGGAACAGTCACCTCGCCGATAGCATCCAGCGAAACAAGGAAAACACCCACAGGTCGGCCGGACGCGGTCGCTCGGCTGGCGGCGGGCTACGCGTTACGCCCGCGCTCGGCACGGGGCGTTCGGTTGATTTGGCGGTGCGGCAGCCACGAAATGCATGCACCGCATCGATCGTCGAATAATGGCTTGGTTGCAGGTCCACGCTTCAATTTTCAACGGCCAAAACATGTTCCTCACGCTAGTGTCCTACGTTTTTCTGTTGGTACATTATTATCCGAGAACACGACCTCAACAAAGGTGTTCATTCCTCATATCCTCCATTGGAACATTGAGTCGGACCAAAGACTTGTTTGGACGGGAAAAGAGGAGAAATATACAAGAGGAGAAACCAAAGCAGATACGGAGAGAACAACTTTATTTGCTGCCAGTGGCAGTCACGATTTGATTATGTTCCAAATTTAGTGGTGGAATGATCTAGACTATCTGAGTTGGACCATGAAAATATATTAACCAGCTAGATTGAATATACCCGGACTATATACTAGATATTTTTCCACACCTCGAACTGAATTCTACCCTGTCCAAGGTGGGACTCCGCCCCTGCCTGCTGCCGCACCACATGAAGGACGAGAAAAAAATACAGTGCCTGTTACATTCTACTATTCTAGGCAAAGATAGGATTATGCTCATGAACAACTTTTCCCAGTTTCTACCATCGTTTCCCCTCGGCAGACAGCGGCAAGAACACACTATCTCTCTATTCAAAACCAAAGCTGCTGTACTTACTCCAAGTTACCAGAAGGCAAGACGTGCTTATGGTCAAGCGTTTGGAGAGCATATGAGACAATAAGAATAAAATCAAGTCATAGCCAACGTTAAAGGAGCTTAAAGTTTGCTGCCATGGCATCAGGGGACAGCGCACCTTTTGATCAATGGGTATTTCAATTTTCAAGCAACAGCCATTATTCCTTACGTATGAAAGGAACAAACAGCAAAGATTCTGCTTGAGAATCACTCCACAACAAACAAGAGTTCCAACCAGGTACAGAGACGAAGAAGATAAACCTTTAGGTTTTTTGAAACAGAAAATTAAACCTTTAGATAAGTGCTTTGGAATCAAAATCACAAGTTCAGCACTCATAATGGAGTAGGCTGCTTGGATAGTACATTAGTAAACAAAAGGCAGAAAGTCACAGGATATACCTGCAATACTGACTTACCAAGGAAGCAGAACAAAAGATATGTGATATATGTGACACTGCTCCGTGCAATGTGTTTAAGTTGGTAACACGATATTATGCTTTTGAAGTTGGAAATGCATTAACTTGATACTGATACTACAGGTAATCATGTCCTTCCTGTTGTTGAACAACAGGCAACAGTATTATTACACGTGGTACAAACCAAAAGGTCATTGTGGAATTTGTTGTAAACAGTACGGTTTTAGCATTAATTTATCCATAATTTCATAATGATAATTATACGAAATACATGCTTCCAAATAAAGAATAACGACAAGATCATAAATAAAATTATCTCATGATAATAAACTAAAGTCATATATAATTGAAATCATATCAACCAGAGCAAGTGAATGGCAATACTCAATTAATAGATTGCTCAAATTGAGATTTAAGTTTTATTGCTTTCAGATGGCGGCTGCACTTGTATTAAAACAAGGTCATCTTGACACAAGGCTTTAATTTACTAATAGCGTGACAGTAAAACCAGAAATGAACTAGATATGGAACTGTTATGATTACCAGACAATTAATTGATAAGATATCTAAAAGATACTTGATAAACAACCAACAAGAAATAACAAGTGCTGAAAATTAACAACGGAAATTAAGAGACAGCAAGATAATTATCAAAATTCAATTAATTGTTCTACAACAGTGGTAATGAATCAAAGACTGACAGTCGAGCCAAGAGAGATCACTAACAATAACAGTTCAATGCCTAGAACAACTCAATTATTGTCATACTATTCGAACATAGCCTAATCCTCATCGAGCAATCACAAGTTCACCATTAATTATGTCAATTCTCCCAATACTAGTGATTAATCAAGTGAAAAGAACATATATGAATCTACACTTGTATGTCACAACATGGCAGATTACTCAATATGCAACCAAAGGCACCAGATAACTCATAGCCAAGATAGCACTCAAAGCTATCTAGAAGAAACTCGGCTAGACATGTCGAGGATGATGCCGACCAAGAAAACCTATCGCCGTCGCTTGAACCACGATTCATTGGTGTGGTTCTCTGAGATACAAAGCTCTCTTCCCATAGTAAATGAGAAGTTGAGATACTGAAAAATGCCGCACAATATGAAGCACAAAAACAAGCATCTACAAGCACTTGGGAAAACACACTCATAACAAGGTCTCGCCAAGACAAGGTTAAACCCAACCACACACCACCGCCTCTACGGCCCTTCCACGGAGTCGAGCGCACAAGTCCGATGAGGACCAACGCCGACGTCGATCATGCCCGGCTCCTTCTCGCTCCGTCCTCGTTGAGGCCGGTAGGGGCCTCAGTTGCTTGGAGATGAGTTCAAGACTATCGCTGCAACTCCCCGAAAAGACATTGCAGACTAGTTTCGATCGGATCAAGCGAGCAAATCTAAAGGGTGATAGTAGATGGGAAAAAAGAAGGAAATGTTCAGATCGTAACTGAGAAACAAACCCAAGTATAAGAGGAGGGAGATGGCCGCGCCAGCAACGGCCGCTGCGGATTTCACAGGGGCAACGTAGGGTGGGGATCGAACCGATCCCCATCTCTCGCGCACGCCCATATGGGAGGAGCCGGCCACGCCTTAAGGATAAGGCTCCTCCCTCCTCTTATATCTCTCCTTCTCTATGACAAGTGGGCCCCACCTCTCCTTAGTTTTTTTTCTGAAAAATGAATTGGAAAATACCCAAATTGGCCTCAACTCCAACAAAATTTACATTGATGCCGGTTCGGTCCAGGAAGACGTCTGCACAAGGCAGTATAATTCCAACAGTTTGGTACACCCGTACACATGCCTCCACCAAATTTTACGGCTAGTCTATGAACAGCAATGACTTCACCACTGTATGCTGCATATTAAGTAGAGTAATTACATGTTCGGTGCTACAGCCCAGAGGAACCAGTCTCATTTACTGCCAGAAGATGAATGGAGCAACTTGGTTACCTTATCGTTTCAAAATAGAATAACCAATTTAAACCTTTATGAGCTATTCCAGGTACACAGAGTGCATTGACCACGAATCATGCATCTTCTGTCAGCACAACAAAGAAAGAGCATAGTCATCTAGCAGAAGAAATCAACTGCACCAGGAAGAACTGAAAATTTGGTTGGAAGAAAACCGAAATGCTCCCCATCAGATTGCACAAAGATGTCATCATTAGCCACCACCTCTACTACTTCGATTGATTGAACTCTGCAATAGCAACATGGTTGCTTAGATGAAGATAGCTACCAATGAATTACAAATTAAAAAACTCGACCTGCGGGGGGAAGAAACCCCCGGGCATTAGCTTTAAGAAGAAGATCCTCTCACGCAGATCGAGAAACCCCCGAACCCTTGCCCCACCCTGACACAGTGGCATCAGCCTATGTGAGAGCGACCAATGGGAGCCCAACGCTCAACCCGCGACCAACGACCTAGGCCAGCCTTAAGACCTGTGCTTTGGCTTATGGGGCAAGCGAGGGGGTTTTTTCCCCAGCCTGAATTCGCTCCCACTGGGAGTCGAACCCAGGACCTGGAGGTGCTACTAGAGCGCTCTACCGCTAGGCTAGAGGCTCGTTCGCATGAATTACAAATTAAACCGCCCAATTATACTGGTTGTTGTTTTGGAAAGGCTTCAGAACCATGAAGACAGTGTTTTGAAAACTAATCAAATGTAGTTCATAAGGAAAACAATGGAGCTTTCATAAACAATTTGGATCTCCATCAGATATCATAGCAAGTACCAGTAATCAAGAATGATAATTAATAGATAGTAGTTTCATCAACATAAACAAAGATATGTCGAGATATTTGACCTTACGTTACAGCATGTAGCAAATAAATTTAGGTGCAATAAGTTCAGTCCACTGAAAAGTGTATTAGTTGGATGATGCCAATCATCATTATAACCCTTGACTCGTTAGCATTTCTAGAACAAGTAGAAGTGTAGAACATTCCACCTTAAGGTTCACTAGTAAGAGGCCTGTTGTAGGGGTGGTCTAACCCCCGTGACTGAGCCTTGTAGCTAGCCTAATATGTAATAGGTCTAATAGTATAGAGGAATGTACTAATATACTCTCACCTTTTGTAATTATCAAAAGGTATGATAAAAATTTCCCATGCTACTCCATTCATATATATAAACACCTAAGAGGGGTATGAGAAAGTGGGATCCACTCATTTTACACATGGGCTCTCTCTCTCCTGTCTCTAGCCCTTTCTAGCTTACCTCCTCCCATAGAAGAAAGGGTCCGCTGTACTCCCTGCTGTAGCCTGGCCAGTTCAAGAATACGGTTCCACTACCTTCCTTGGGAGCCCAAAAAGCATTATGCTTTCTGCAGTATCTCTTTGTGTCTTCCACGCAGGCAAAACTTTTACAAAAGTCACGTCATTCAAGTCCACAGAATCAATTTATGCAACTTTCTATTTATGCTTCCATCCTCGAATGAAAGAGCCTTAACAATAAGACTGAAGGTTGTTTTTACCTTATTGATGACACGCCATTCACTGATAGAATTGTGCCTCCATACAGCTTATGTAGCTTAAGAAGAAAGTCGTACCATTTGAAATCTTGTAGAATAACAACCTGTAAAACGTCATACAAATTACCAAAAGCTACAGTGCCTTGAAATTTACTCAAAATTAAAAAAACAAATTTGACTGTCCTAGGCACCTCAAGATCACCACTGAAAGGATGAACTGTTGGAGTTATCTTCATACCACCGCCGAAGTACTTAGCATTTCCTATGCACAGGGCAGTGACTTTATGAATGGTTCTCCATTCTCCCCCATTTACCTATTATATGCATTATCAAATTGCAGAGGTGCATAAATAGAATGAACAAAACAACCTGAAAGGAACTAAGGATACAACTCCCTTCTAAACAAAACCTATGTTAAAGCTCACCTTTATTCGCAGGTCTCGATTATTATGTCCCCAAAAGGCTCTTAGAGCTCCAAAAACATAACATAAGTTGCTGAATCTCTTATACATAGAAGCAAAATAGCCTGCCTTAGCACTTCTGCAGATGTAGAAGAAAAATTTTGTCAAATCATCCATTGAAATTCACGTCTCAAATGGTTATATTCCACTTACAAATGGATATCAGCAACATTAACAAAGAAATGTGGATCTCCATTTGGACCTTCCATCATGCCTACGTCTAGTTTTGATTTAACTCCTGCAAAAGGGAATCACTGAGTCTCAGATGTTGATCTTACAAATCCATTGAGTACACAAGTATCAAAATATGGGGCCCTTGGTTTCATGAATGTCACAAATATCGGGAAAGTTGTCGTAGCAATACCGTTTTTAGAGTGGTTCTCTCTCTTAGACTACAGCTATCAACAATGACCGGCCATCATACATGTTAAACAGCATCACATTCCAATAGTTAAACCTTTTTTTGTTACAAAGCGAAGACAAAAGCAGTAAGCTGGTAATAAAAAAGAGCTAGTGTGAGTACATCATTCCAAACTACAATGGAAGGAACAATGGAATTGAGAAAATCTGGTTTGTCTTTCCTGATCTGAACCAGGTGGGCAACAACATAATGCAATGGTTCCTTCCAGGGGGCTCAAATAAAATAACCACAGTAGTGTTAATCCCTGCTATATCAGGGTAGCTCTCCGTGGTACTTCGTAGCAGACGAGCAGTTAATAAATCAAATCTTCCTACAGGATTCTCCATGCTTGAGATTTGATGGCCATCTTGATGATTATTAGACTAATACCAATGTAAGCAATGAATGGCTAAGGTTGTAACTCAGAATTCAAATCCCCATTGACAGCATCGCCTGCGACTCCCAGTATTCTTTGGCTTGCTTCACCATCTCAGTCCGCTCTTCGCGCAGTCTCTGCCTCCAGTAATATTTGCTTCTGATCAACCAACAGATGCAAATTAGAGCTAGAAAAGGCAGTTTTGTTTTTCAAAATTCTTGTTGCAAAAGAGAGGTAGGTGAAATTCCAGTACCTTGTTTTGATGAGCAAGTCAAGTTCAGTCATATGCACGGCATGAGCAAAGACACCAACCTGAAGGTCATCAAATCCAAACCATTACCATGGAAGTTGAAGCAATGTAGCGATACTTCATTCTTAGTTACAGTCTTCCAGGGTAGTTTCGTTACTTAGCAGCAAGTTCACGTATAAAACGAATTAGTCAGGTTGAAAGGTAAGAAATTTTATGGCTGCTGTTGGCAAAGGTGATATGGAAGAAAATGGATGCGCAGATGGAAAAAAAGAAAGAAAAAACAGATACCGCTCACAATGATGTATGAATTGCTCACGTACCGCTCGGCATACAGGACACCTGGCCTCTGGAGGTGCAGACCTAACACCCTGGAAGATGTACACAGATGCAGCACCACATGCACAGCCTTTGCAGAAAAGATGCCCACAGCTAAGAGCATATGGGTTGAACAAAGTGCCCTGTGCAAATGGTCAAATCATAAGTTGAAAAATAGTTAACATAAATACTTAGGTATAACCTGCTTTCAAAAATACTTAGGTATAACCAGGATCACCATTTTAATTACAAGATATTTAAAAGAAGAAAAACGAATTTGAGAAGAACAGCATCTCACCAAGCAAATTGGACAAGTTAGGCTGTACTCATACTTCATAGTTTCAGAAATGGCCATAGTCATCAGTGGCTGTGCTCCTGTCAATTCACAGGAAAAATTCTTGAGGAATCCATTTTTAAAGAACCCTACAGGTTCATCAATGTCCGAACTATCGCAGTTTAGATGGAAAGCACCCAGCTCTATCAGCCAAGGTGACTGCAACAGTTCAATATGCTCAGTTTGCATCTTGCTCTTGAAATCTCTACCACTCACAGAACCATGTATCTGCGAAATCAACAACATATTAGCACAAAGATCTCGAACATGTGTAATGACAATCAGGAGATGAACAATTACTTTGTCATATTTCTTGAGAATTTTGCGGATAGCAATAGCATTCATGGTCACATAATTGAGTAGCATTCTGCTTTCTTGAACCATGATTTGTTGATCATCTATGAAACATTGCCGTACACGCCATATATAGCGTAGTAATCCTGAAGGAACATGAAGGTGTAGGAGACGCTGTACTCTAGAGCTGAAACAGCCAGCTATTTCTGAAGCCTCCTTGGTGAGTTCTGTGAAGAACATTTGATCACACACTGAACAAGAAAATATTACAAGTCAGAATCTTAATAGCACAAGCTGTAAAATAGCGAGGTGCAATTTCGACAAAGTCAAAGAAAACAAATGATTTTAGTCAACATAAGTAGTTCTAGTTATAAAATTAAATCACCAGACATTCAGACCTATAAATACTTCACAACTATATCAAATAGACAACCAGAGCTACCTTTCCATCCAAAACCTGTAATCTTTGAAAAGCAGAGAACCAGATTGTACAAAGTGAAATTAGACTCTCCTAATCTTTCACAGAAGGGAAGAATAACTATTGGTATCTTTTTGGGTGCTTCTAATTTGCAGGCCATAACAATTAGTAAGCTAACATCTTCATAAATTGAGTACACAGTTTTCAAACCCCTTTTGTATCTAGTCTAAATACAATTTGTTGTTTCTTATCAGAAGATATGACAATTTCCTCGCAATTTTCTGAGTTCTATGTCAAAATTCACATGTTGGGCCGAATGTAACAGACAAATGCTAAAGGAAAAAAGGAATAAATGGTAACCATGGTGATACCATTGGCTCATTGCCATATCATAAACAAGAAGAATGACAGAACTGATAGTCTTAAACCAAGTCTAAGCATAAACATTAATCGTTAATCTAGACCAAATACTTGAACACCTAATACAAGATAAGCGGAAGCGTACCCGAATTGAATGAAGCCATGAAGAAGATGTCGGTTCAGTTGATGTAGATGGGTCGACGGCGTTAAGCAGTGGCGGCGAAGTCGTGGACGGAGACGGTAGAGGGCCTGGTCTTCGTTCACCGTAGCACCCGTCAATTGATCGGATCTATTAGGGCTGTATGGAGCCTAGAACAACTAGTACATGGCCCTGCTGAAAACCCTCCTATTTATTTGGCGCTAGGTGACCGGGACCAAAACCAAGTCACAGTTGGTTGCCGTCTCCGATCAAGACGTGCGAGTGGAGGCGTGCCTCCCTGAAATCTCGGAGTTAGTTAGCCGAGATCAACCCAACATTCTCCCCTTTGATCGTAAGGCTAACATCATAAGCCCATTCTCGATAAAACAGCATACCAAGGCAATGTGTTGCATGGCCAATTAAGTGCCGTACAACCCCAGTACCTATAGTGTACTATCCTATCTCGAAATGGATATACATTATACTTAATGGGAGTTGGTTTGCTTTAAGGTCCTTTTATCCAGAATCAGAGGCTTTCCAATAAACCCATGCCGGCAACATGATCACAAAAATATTGGGTGGTAAGTCTTTAGTAAGCGGATCCGCAAGCATTAACTTAGTACTAATATGCTTGATACTTATGGTTTGATCCTGGATTCTATCTTTCACAACATGATACTTAATGTCAATGTGTTTGGCAGCACCACTTGACTTGTTGTTATTTGCATAAAAGACTTCGGGTTCGTTATCGCAGTATAAGGTGAGTGGTTTAAAAATGCTGTCTACCACTCTAAGTCCCGGGATAAAGTTCTTAAGCCATACAGCCTGCCCGGTAGCCTCATAACATCCCACAAAATCAGCTTGCATCGTTGAAGATGCCGTAAGGGTTTGTTTAGAGCTTTTCCACGATATAGCTCCTCCAGCGAGTGTGAAGATATAACATGACGTGGATTCCTTAGTATCAACACATCCCGCAAAATCTGAATCTGAATAACCAATAACTTCAAGGTTATCAGAAAACTTAAATGTGAGCATGAAATGCTTAGTAGCTTGCATATAGCGCAAAGCTTTCTTAATGGCTTTCCAGTGGTCCGGTCCTGGATTTGACTGATATCTGCCAAGCATCCCGGTTACAAAAGCTAAATCAGGGCGCATACATACATGAGCATACATGATGCTTCCACAGCTGAAGCATAAGGAACCGACTTCATCTGATCAGTTTTATATTGGTTCCTTAGACATTGAAATGTCCCAAACTTATTGCCCTTAACAATAGGAGCAGGCGAGCCAGAGCACTTATGCATATTGTATCTCTTCAGTACTCTGTCAATGTATGCCTTCTGAGATAAACTTAATATTCTTTTGGACCTATCTCGGTGAATTTCAATGCCAAGAACATAAAAGGCATCACCGAGATCCTTAATATCAAAATTAGATGAAAGAAATCTCTTGGTCTCAAACAGCATATCCTTATCGCTGCTGGCCAATAAGATATCATCCACATAAAGTACTAAGATGGTGAATTTACTCCCCTTGAACTTAACATATATGCAGTTATCAACTTCATTTTCCATAAAACCAGAACTCCTTATGATATTATCGAAATTTGAGGTACCACTGCCTCGACGCTTGTTTTAAGCCATAAATGGATTTCTTAAGTCGACATCACATATGCTCCTTGCCTTCTAGACAAAACCTTCCAGTTGAGCCATGTAAACATTCTCTTGCAAGTCGCCATTAAGAAATTCCATCATAACATCCATCTGATGCAGTTCTAAATCATAATGAGCTACAAGTGTCATAACAATTCTGAAAGAATTCTTAGTTGAGTCAGGAGAAAAAGTGTCATAATAGTCAATCCTTTCTCTTTGGGAGAAACCTTTTGCTACAAGCCTTGCTTTGAACCTTTTGATATTTCCCTTAGAGTCATGCTTGGTTTTGTAGACCCATTTTACAGCCTACTGTTTTGACTCCGTCAGGAATTTCTACTAAGTCCCATACATCATTAATGCTCATAGACTTTAGTTCATCCTCCAAGGCTTTAAGCCATTTAGAAGAACGTTCACTCATCATGGCTTCCTTATAAGAGATGGGATCATCAACCTTCCCTATGTCATCAATATCCTCATTCATATAAACAACATAATCATTCGGGATGGTAGATCTTCTCTCCCACTGTGATCTTCTAATAGGTTCATTAGTTATTTCAGGAGACTGTTGGGGCTCTTCATTAGGTATAACATCAGGAATTTCAGAGACCTCAACAGTGGGTGCAATAACAGTATTCTCTACTGGAGGTGCAACCGCCTGAGGCACAGGAATAAAAGTCTCTAGGATGAGCGGTGATGGAACATAAACCCGCTTCTCCTCAAGATCTATTTTCCTGGGCTCCAGGTCCTCGTTATTTTCTGAGAACACAGCGTGCCTTGTTTCTACAAACTTAGTTATCCTATCAGGACAATAAAAAACGATACCCTTTCGATCTGTAAGGGTGCCCAATAAAATGACAACTTACTGTCTTAGGATCAAATTTCCCAATGTGTGGATTAAATAACTTAGCTTCAGCACGACAACCCCACACTCGTAAATATTTCATACTCGATTTCCTCCCAGTCCATAATTCATAAGGTGTTTTAGACACTGATCTACTGGGAACCCGATTAAGAATATGTGTGGCTATTTTTAGTGCTTCCATCCACAAGCCAATTGGTAAACTAGAATGGTTAAGCATGCTCCGTACCATATCCATAAGTGTACGGTTGCGTCTTTCAGATACACCATTCTGCTGAGGTTCGCCTGACATAGAATACTGGGCAACAATGCCATTTTCTTGAAGGAACTTAGCGAAAAGGTCAGAAATTTGCCCATAAGAGGCATGTCTTCCATAATATTCTCCCCCACGATCCGATCTTACCACTTTAATTCTTAGGTTGTGCTGATTTTCAACTTCAGCCTTAAATTTGTCAAGTGATTCAGATCGATCTTTAATTGGGAAAGAATAACCATAACGGGAGAAATCATCAGTGAATATGATGAATGTCACAGGAAAAGGACCACAAATATCAGTATGAATTAATTCTAAAAGTCCTGTGCTGCAAGTAGCTCCCTTCTTTATTTGTTTAACATATTTTTCTTTAATGCAATCAATGCAGTGGACTGAGTCAGAGAAAACTAATGAGTGGAGAATTTCTTCTTTAATGAGACGCTACATTCTCCCCCTCGAAATGTGGCTTAAACGACAGTGCCACAGTTTCGAAGAAGTCTCATCATTATTTTTTACGCTTAGCATCACACATAATCTTTCTGGAAATGCCCTAGCTACTTGCAGAAAAGACATTCCCCCCCTTTAGATGCTCCGGTGGGAGCAACATGAGGCTTAGGTGCATATTGCACTTTAGGCCCCGACTTGTCTGAATTAGGGAGGAATTGCAGCTTTTTTTTAGATTTGAAGTCCCCTTGGAACTTCCTTTTGTTAGAGCCACCAATATGAAGAGCAAAATCTTTCTTTTCTGTTCTCATTCTCTCTTCCTCCTGGACACACATGGCGATCAAATCGCTCATGCTCCATTTTTCTTTCTGAGTATTGTAATTAATCTTAAAAGCTGTGTACTCAGAAGAAAAGAGAGGTCATAATAAAATGGACAAGGAAACCATCAGATATTGTCATGTCCATGCCCTTAAGTTTTTCTGCCATATCAGTCATCATCATGATATGCTCTCTTATACTTCCGGACCCATCATATTTAGTAGTTAAGAGCCTATGAATCAAAGTACTGCATAAACTTTAGTGGAGTCTTTAAATTTCTCCTCGATTGAAGCCATGTACTCCTTAGCATTTTCGGAATCGGGGATTGCTCCCCTAATCCCGGCTGAAATAGAGGTCTTCATAATCATTATTGATAAGGGGTTAGACCGCTCTCATTTTTCAGCATTAGTCTCATAAATTTCCTTTTTCTCATCATAATTCTCCTCACATTCGGTGGGAGGAATGAGAACGGCTACCCTTAAGGCATAGTCAAGGTTCAAAACACAAGCACAACATAAATTCGTTCTTTCCACGTGGGAGAATTGCTCCCCATGAGCTGCTCAATGTTATCAATTGTGACGGCAACGTTTGAAGCATTAAGTGCCGAAATTTCATAATACAGGGCAAAAATTAGAAATATCATAAATGTATATTGCATGTAATTAACCCTACGTTGGTCTGATTAATAACATGCAAACTACAGTTCTAATTCATATCGCCGTTGGGCAGAAAATGAAAAAGAACTCAATTATTTTATATGGCGATACATGATTACAAACAACGTTGGTCAGAATGTAATCATATGCATACATAATGCCAAAAACATAAAAAAATCTCTAATTTTAATTAGAGACAAAACATAATAATATGGCGACATATGATTATAAACAACGTTGGTCAGAATATAACCATATGTATACATAATGCCAAAATTAATCATGAAAATCTCACAATTAAAATATCCCGTTGGTTCAATTTTAATCGAAGATTATACATAATAATATGGTAGGGATACATGAAATTTGGGCCAACGAAAGTAATTAATAAACAGTGCATAAAATAAAGACATAAAACATAACAAACGATATACTGGAAAAAGAAAAGAGCAAAATCACTGATGCCACCAGCCCAAAAGAAAGGGCCCAAAACATTTGCCGGCCCACAAAAACGGCCGAATAACTGTATATAACCCATATGGCCGGATACACAAAAGTGGCCCAAAACGCACGCGCACAACCCACTATGCGCGTGCGGCTGTCTAAAATCATGTGCGGAAGCGGCCCAACTAAATCCCGCATGCGCCCTCGGGCCGAAAAATGCCAGCGCGGCCTGGTTCACTCGAACGGCCCAGCGAAAGCGCACACGCGCGCGCGGCCGAAATAATCCCACGCACCGTCGGATTTCCATCAGACGGCCGTGAGTGCACCCACCAAAACGCAAAACGCGCAGTTGCCGTCGGATGAAAACGAACGGCTGAGACGAGCGCCGCTGCGGGTATAATACCCCGAAAACCCTAACCCTAAAGCATTTCTCCCCCTTTACTCCCGGAAAAAACGGATCAGGCGGCGGCGGCTCCCGCGGGGCGACGGCGGCGGCGCACTCGCGCCGAGCGGCGGCGGCGTGGTGGGCTGCGGCCGAGCGGCGGCGGCGCAAGGAGCATCGCCCGGAGGGGCAGCGCTCGGAGGCGAGCGGCGACGGCGTGGCGCCCGCGAGGCGTCGGCGGCGGCCCATAAGGAGGCGGAGCGGCAGCTCCCGAAGCGCCGCGGCGGCGTCAAAATCCGTAAGTTTTTTTTATTGTTCTTCCCGCCGCCGATCTAACGTTGGTTCAATTGATTTGGGGATTTAGGGTTCTGGAGGGTTGGATTTGGGCAACTTCTTAGGGTTTTCGAAAACTTATTAATCCCCTCCTTCTAATTGCTAAGCCGACCCATTAAACTTTAGATCCAATGTTCGGTTAGGGCTTAATTTAGGGTTCAAGTTTTGAGTCTAGTAGCTCTGATACCAAATGCTAGTCTTAAACCAAGTCTAAGCATAAACATTAATCGTTAATCTAGACCAAATACTTAACACCTAATACAAGATAAGCGGAAGCGTACCCGAATTGAATGAAGCCATGAAGAAGATGTCGGTTCAGTTGATGTAGATGGGTCGACGGCGTTAAGCAGTGGCGGCGAAGTCGTGGACGGAGACGGTAGAGGGCCTGGTCTGTCACATCCCAGGGAGGACAATCCGAATCAAGAGCGAAAATCAGAGATCGGGGGAATAGCAAAGGGGAAAATCGCCACGAGCAGCTAACGAGCAATCGCTACAAGCTAAGAATTAGGGCTACAGTGTAATAACTTTGTTCATGTATGTATTCATTCCCCCACAGAAGGGTATAAGTATCAGTACATAATCCCCGCATTAGTCTAAAAGGGATTACTTTAATTACAGCAGATTAACTAATATTAAGCATTAAACATGGGGATCATTCAACAACTAAACGCTTTTGTCATGAGTAATGAGAAGCGTTGATCTTCAGCCATTGGAGTTAGGATTCATCTCAGCCGTCCATTTCCGTTAGTCTGAACCCAGCGAAGAGTTTCTTCAGAGTTCTTCAGACTCCAGCGCCTCTTCTAGCTCCTTCAGAATGCCTGGTTCTGACATTGCCCTCCCCTTGGCAGCATACTTGCCCTCAAGTATGTTCTTTAGGAAACCAAAATCTGATTGTCTGGGCGTAGAACTCAGGTAATGTTCCTTTGATGAAGTTAGCATTATTCCATGAAGCATCATCAGATAGCAGATTTTTTTTCCATGGAATCAACCACTGAGTTATCACTGAGTTCTCCAGCACTAAAATGGGTTCAGCTTGCAGCTTGCAATCTTTACTCACCAGGGAAAGGTCTGAGCTGGAAATTGCTTTAGGATCGCAGTGCATCTTGAGCTGACTGTCAGGGACACTGGGTGAATTCCCACTCCTACAGGCAGCTGTAGCTTGTATAACTCCTTTAAAGACTTAAAGAGCTTCTTTGCAGCAGCTGTTCTCCCAGACTTGAATAACCCATCCATAATTGAAGTCTTGCTGACATGGTTCTTGAAAATCTTGAGCATTACAAGACCTTGCTCAAGCTTGACCCCTTGAGTGCCACGGCTGTTTGTCACAGGCTTATTGCCATTGTTGTCCAACGTCATGTACTTTAAGATGTTGTTGGGCACATCCTTGACAATATGCCACTTGACTGGAAAGCAGCCATTCCACTTGTCTTGTTGCCAATAATCCACCCTTTTTACAGCAGGAGCCCATCTCATTGAAGGATTTTCTTCAAACACATCAAAAGGCTGATCTACTTTAATTCCCTTCAAGATCCCACACTTGATGAGGACTCGAACAAGATCTCTAACATTACACTTCGCAGAAAAGTTAACCACCGCCCATTTCTCAATACTGTCGGCTTTAATGAGCCTCTTATTGTTAAAATTCCATCGCCCATTACATGTAAAAATATCTTCACCATCTCCAGCTTTTAGCTTAGGGGCATGCAGTACCCTACCACCAACCTGAGTAAAACTTTGAGCTATCGAAGTGCCACATACCTTCAGCATGAGTTCTGCCTTCAACATGAGTCCTGCATCATCGTTGCTGCGTAGCAGTACATCATACAAAACCGACATCCTTTCTTGAAGTTTCTGCCTGGACTTTTCAACAAGCAAAGACCTCTGTAGTGTACTTATATCTATGCAAAGGCACAAGGGAGCATAGCTCAATTGGGAAATATGTCGGACGCTTCAGTTTCACCACATTAATACAAGGAAGATCACCAGAGTATCTCAACTCCATGCCCCGGCTCTTCACAAAGTAATCATAGATAGATATTTCTGTTGCTTCGAAAAGTTGGATCAAAGGCAGGAATTGAACCAAACGAGCTACATTATGCCAACCAATGAGTAGAAGCAGAAAGAGTGCTTCCCCAGATCTTCGAAGCAACCTCCTAGGGCACTCAATTGCCCTAACCTCCATAGCAGCTAACATTAAGTACATTGCTGCATCATAGCACTTGTCACACATGTAAAAGGTTCTGCATTGATAGCTAACCCCACGCTTCCCAGACACCATAAGGACACAACAATGACTGCAAGAATACTGCAGATGGATCATAATGAAATCTTCCTTCATTGGATAAATGGTTTCCCCAAGCTTTTGTAGCACCATAGCATCCTTGGAAGCATTCCCATTAAGATCAGTGTGGCCAGCAGCCATAAGAGAATCTGTAAGTGTAGACTTGCCATGGTCCACATAAGCAATAACAGATATGTTACAAATGTTATTCTTCTTGTCCATTGCCTCAATTGCTGCTGGATCTGCTATCTGTACCAAACCTCCCTCCTCCATCATAGATTTTACAGTTCCTCTTTTGGCAATGAGCTCATCTAGAATCTCCTTGCTAATCTTTCCCTTGATAGTTCCATTCCTTATGGATGCAGCCAGTTCAAAAAGCTTCAAAGGTGTTAATATAATTTCATCTATTGAGAGTTTTTCATTTATCAGATAAGCAACAAGGTTACCCATGATCCAGTTAGCAGTCAGCTTTGCATCAGCTCCAGGCTCAGCAGTGTCTATGCCTGTTCTCATATCTGGCCTAGAGACAATTTTCAGCAAGGGAACGCCAGCACTATTTAGGTCAACCTGAGAGTAACTCCCGGATTCAGAGTGAACCAGCTTGCCAGCAGCAGAAACAACACCAAATGTGAGACCACCGCCAACTCTTAGAAGTGAGCTCTGCCATTTCATATTTTTCGACCCTGTCCCGGGATCCCAAACACGGACAACACTTTCAGTACCACCAGAGACAAGCAAGGGTCCTGTATCATTCATAGCCAGTGCATACACTGATTCTTTGTCCTTTACAATAGATACAAGCTTGACTTCATGAATCAAAATACTGTTAATTGGAACTACAGCAAGGTCCTGCTGGTAATGTTTGCACTTGTGCCCCATGAACCATTTATACCCGCAATACTTGCAATCTCCTGGAGTATCATTTGTTGCATTAGTAACCTGCTTTACAAGGTTTGCACCAACAATCTTGACTCTATCCTCGACTTCAAGGCTCTTGGCCACAGTCACTCCATCCTTTGTTTTGAACTTTTCCAGTAACAACAGATCACTCTCTGTAACATTATGCTTCCTCCATTTATCCAGATTAATCACATTCACCCCAGACATCCATGTACATGATTTGGGATCATATGTTATCTTGCCCAAAAGATTTCTCACTCGACTCCACAGTCACTCCATCCTTTGTTTTGAACTTTTCCAGTAACAACAGATCACTCTCTGTAACATTATGCTTCCTCCATTTATCCAGATTAATCACATTCACCCCAGACATCCATGTACATGATTTGGGATCATATGTTATCTTGCCCAAAAGATTTCTCACTCGACTCAGCCTTACATCACAAAATTCTACAGCACCCTTTACCTTGTTTTTCATTGGCTGGAATTGATTCTTACTCTGCCCAGCAACAACATTGTAAGCATTCCTCCTTGACACTGCTCCAGCTCCCTTTTCCCTGCCCATGGCCATCCAGTACACTTCACAAAAGCTTAAATCTGGCCAAGGTGGAAGATTCCAAATCAAACAAGACTGTGGAGGAAGTCCCCTTTTCTCTTGTTCAGGTAATTCTGGGATCATCACCTCAATAAAGCATGCTTGTCATCAATTGACCCATCAAGATCAGCAGGCATAATCTCTTTCGGGCAATTATGTGTGTAGGAATCTATACCATATACCTCTTGCTCATGAATTTCTTTCCCTGGGACCCTTCTAAGTTGATAATCCACAGAGCAAAGGTTGGCTTTCACTTTTGTTTGCTCCATCTGCCCTATCTTCATGTTGTTAGAGGACGATAAATCATCATCATCAGTAGATTCACTAAGATCCCTCTTGTTACTAGAGTTGGAATCCCATTGTTTAGCCTGGTACTGAGAGTGAGGTTGACTCAGATTTTCTTTAGGGTTCTGAAACCACTGCCTATCTAAGGCTGGCTCATGGCTAGGGTTTTGGTGAATCTCGGTGGAAGAAGCCAAAGAACACGGCAATGGATCTTGATCCCAACCATTTGCAACCACAGAAAACCCAGTGGAAAGGAAGTTGGAATTACCTTCACTTCTTCTGGTCTTCTCCTTCTCCCATACGGCCGGGGGAACCCGATCTGGAAATTCTCTTGGCTTCACTGATGGTCGCAAGTGAAGCACTCGCCAGACCGCCGTGGAATCGGATGCATCCTCTTCATACCTCACCATGGATTTCGTCATCTTCCCGCTGATCGATGCTGGCTTAGGGATTTTACCCGGAACAATGTCCGGAACCTTCACCACACACCGATCTGGTCCGCCGCCATAGCCGGATAAGGTATAAGGCCGGTCCGCCTTCACCATGCCCCGATACGGTCCGCCGCCATAGCTGGATAAAGAAGAAGGCCGGTCCGCCGCCAGAGATCGGAAGGGATTGGGGATTCTACTGGGAGTATACCATCCAACCGAATCGCTCCAAACCATTTGTTGCCGAGGATCGAAGTGCTCTGATACCATTTTGTCACATCCCAGGGAGGACAATCCGAATCAAGAGCGAAAATCAGAGATCGGGGGAATAGCAAAGGGGAAAATCGCCACGAGCAGCTAACGAGCAATCGCTACAAGCTAAGAACTAGGGCTACAGTGTAATAACTTTGTTCATGTATGTATTCATTCCCACGTAAGGGTATAAGTATCGATTACATAATCCCGCATTAGTCTAAAAGGGATTACTTTAATTACAGCAGATTAACTAATATTAAGCATTAAACATGGTGATCATTCAACAACTAAACACTTTTGTCATGAGTAATGAGAAGCGTTGATCTTGACCATTGGAGTTAGGATTCATCTCACCATCCATTTCGTTAGTCCGAACCCAACAAGAGTTTCTTGAGTTCTTGGACTCAGCGCCTCTTCTAGCTCCTTCAGAATGCCTGGTTCTGACATGGTCTTCGTTCACTGTAGCACCCGTCAATTGATCGGATCTATTAGGGTTGTATGGAGCCTAGAACAACTAGTACATGGCCCTGCTGAAAACCCTCCTATTTATTTGGCGCTTGGTGACCGGGATCAAAACCAAGTCACAGTTGGTTGCCGTCTCCGATCAAGACGTGCGAGTGGAGGCGTGCCACCCTGAAATCTCGGAGTTGGTTTAGCCGAGATCAACCCAACAAGAACAATACATAGTCTGACTATTTGCACTAGAGGTTGAGCATACATGTGCATGAATTGCATTCACAAATGTCTGAAGAGTCGTCGCTCCCCTCCTGCTGCTGGTCACCATTGGTGCCATCTGCTTGCAATGAGCGACCAACTCGACATCGCTTCAATACCTTCTTGAGGCATTTGTACTCTACATGGGAGCATTTTGCTAGGTATTTGTCCTGCTCTGCCCTGAGGTATTCCTCATATATGGAACCAAATTTCATCTTGCCTACAGAAAAACCTGAAAGATTAGCTAGAGCCATGTGTTCTTGAGGAGATTAAACACTTTGTTTGGAAATTTAAAATACAAAATAAACCAAAGAATAATAAATTGCACTGTACTACATGCATGTAATTAAATAGTTGCAATATCATATCTGGTATATCAAGAAAGAGTATTTCAGCTGTACTCTTTACCAATGCAGTAACCATTCAATTTAATATTCTTAACTCCCTAATCCAAAGTAGCACAGACTTGCGCAAAAGAAGAAACCATTTTAACAAGGAATCACGCTCTCTCCAGGAATAACATAGCGATGACCAAAACCAGACTTGCATGCATTAACAGAGACAGATAATTGTTGTATTGAAGAAAGCTTACTTGATATAGCAGCCATATTGCGGGTTAAAACAACTAACAAAATGGTTATGGGACATAAAAAAGTAAAAATTCTGATCCTAAAAAAACTTTTATCATATATAATGCAACAAACCAAACTTTTTTTCGAAGAGAAAAAAGAGTTCACATTGGTTAACTCCAGAAAAAAACCATCAAAAAGGAACTATTTCTTTCTTCTTTTGTATTTTGCTATGCGTGCTCGGTACGGGACCAAGATTTGAACATATATGACGTAGTTGTGTTTATGAACCCACCACCATCGAACTCGACAGATCGCCGCTAGTGTACGACCACACCTGTCGTTACATTCCTATATCACCAGACTCACCACCTTCGCTTAGTCATCTACCCATACTTGATACTCCCCCAACCCAGCCCCAAGCAACCTTGGAATATAACGTTCGTACAGCAATACCATGTTGCCCTCAACAGTGCAGTGGATACGGATCCTCTGATGTTAAAGAGCAGATTCAGAGGGCAACAACGAGGACGGACTGTAAATCACTGTAGCAATACCACTGTTTCGTGAGCACTGCAGCAAAACTCACTCCAGTTGGAGATGCTCTGGTCCGTCCATCTCAGATCGGACGGCTTGTAATCATCCGAAGTCACAGCACTGTTCACGACTTACCTTCTCAACGTCCGAAAATCTTCTTTCCAGTGCAGTGCCACTCCTGGTTGAACGACCTGCTAACCACGCCATTGTTTCTAGTCGTGCTGCTGCAACTGTTGAGCATTCAGTTGCAGCATCATTTTTCCTCTTTTTTTTTTGACATTATTGCAGTTTTGCTGCTAACATGGCCTTACTCCTCACTGGAATTGGGAAAGCCGACAAATGCTAAGAAACAAAGGCTTAACGGGCGATGGTTTGAACGAATTGAACTTGCATAAGGATTTGATAACAATACATTCGATTTTTCATATCGGTATGCGATCATATATGAAAAGTTTAGACTTTTCTAAAGGACAGTTTAATTATCCACCAATTGGATCAGGTTATAATCCTATACAAGAAGATAAGCGCTGGCTTTGAATCTAAAAAGAAAAAATCGAACGTATCAAACCAGCCAGATCAAAAGAACATCAGTATCTTATTCTGAAAGAACGTCACTACCCATCGCTCCAAGCAGGGGCGAAGCCTGGGGGAGGCTTAGTAAGGCTTGAGCCTCACCTCCCCCCGGCGACAGTCACAGAGGAAGCCTAACAATCAACACCAAGGATAGCCCAAGACTTCAAGTGGCAGCCCATTTCCCTTAAAAAGGCCCGACAAATTCATCTAGCCCACCAAAACACCCACTCAAACAAAACAATTGGTTTCATTCACTTCCCAGGTGGCGGCAGACCCAGAGCCAGAGAGACCCGTAGGCGCCGCCAGCCCACCACAACATAGAGGCCGAGGAGTGGGGCGGCCGGACAGGGCAAGTGCGCGCGTGCACAAGAGGGGGTGCCGCTGAGCGGAGCTAGATCTGCGGCAAGCAAGCCGGCGGGGAGGCTGTCGCTAGATCGCAACGACTCGGGAGGAGTCGAGCGGGCGACGGCGGGCCGAGCCGACAGTGGAGCGATTGGGCGGAGAGGCCGAGGCGCCGCCGGCGAGTCTAGGCGGCGTCGCAAAGGAGCACTGAGTCCCGGAGGCCGGAGACGGGAGAACTGGAGAGGCGGAGAAGGGAGGCCGGAGACGGGAGAACTGGAGAGGCGGAGAAGGGAGGCCGGAGAGCCGGAGAAACGGAGACGGCGGAGTCCGAGCGAGGCGAGCAATTGAATCAAGAGTGAGAGACAGAGTGAGGCGGAGTTGGGCGCGGGGCGGACAAATTGAGGATATAAAGCGTCGGCGCGATTACGAATGCGGGCGTCAGGCGGACGAATTGAGGAGAGAGAGTGTCGAGTATGAGACAGAGAATTGAGGAGATAGGAGCGGCCAACGGCTTCTGGGCAATTTTTCTCTAGTTTTTTCTTATCAATTTAGTATTTTAGAGTTTAGATTTTAGACTTTCATATTCGGTGTATATAGATAGTTTAGTCCTTATAATTGATCTATATATTTATAGCTTGTATTGACAGAAATTAATAATTTATTTATAGATTTTGCTATAATGGAGAAATGAACTTTGTACAACTATTTCGCAAGTAATTCAAGTAGTTCTCGTCCAACCGATGAGAGTAAAACTCAACCAAAGAAGCTTTGACTAGAATTTAACCCAAATGAAATAATTGCCGATCCGGCACTGCGCATACCAATTGAAGATTATGCTAATGAAATTAGAGATCAAGTGAGAATGACATTTATTGAATGGGCATATTCATTATAATTCACAATTTCCTATTATATCACTAATTTTCATATGTTTCATATACAGGTGATTTATTTCGACTTCATATTCATAGCAGAATAATTATATATTATTGGGTATGCGCTTTCTATTATCGAGGTATCTACTTTGTATTTATCTGTTTTTCGTTATTTGTCTCCAAGACTCGAACTGTATAATTTTTGTATGAATTTGAAATTCTATAAGAGTATAAGATTATATTTATGTCAACTTAGTTTAGTCTGACAAATAATTCAGTCTACTCTCAATTTTATTCCTAGCTTCGCCACTGTCTCCAAGAATCAAATATTTTAATTTTATTGGATAACTACATAAGGCATTTGATTTTTTTTTTGTTAAGAGGTTGAGTAGCTGAACCCATCAGAATCTTGATCGTTGACATTGCGATTGAATTAGTGAACCAAAACGGCTCAAACCGAACAAGAAGAAAAGAAACAAAAAAAAAAATAATGATAAAGAGGACATGGATATGGACTGGGAGAAACTATTCCTACAAGAACCGAACTAACGAGACATGGACTAAGAGCAGGTGGCTGCCACCTCTAGGACTAGCCAAATAAGCAAAAAGAGTACACCTGGTTCATGTGGAGGTAGCTAATACAATAAGTTGAGTAGAGGTTACCTCTACTAAAGCACTCAAACATTTAATACTTGCATATATATATCAGGGGTCACCTCTTGCATGAGGGGCAGCTTGTCTCTCTCTTCTCGTATGATGTGCTAGAGGTCACCTCTTGAGGGGCAGCTTGCCTCTCTCTCCTCTTGTCTCTCTCTTCCACATAGGATTGTGTTGACGTGGATTTCGTTAGAGGCGACCTAGTCAGCATTATTGCATTTGCTCTAAGAAAATCTATTCCTGCAAGATTTGCACTTTCCCATGCCCCGACCGGCCGGGCGCTCTTAACTCTGTACGGAGAGATTGGATTCGGCAGGGGAAAATTTGAAACCGTAAGAAACGGTTAAAAAAAAGATTCCTGACCACTCACGCCGCAACGGATACATCAGAAGATCCTAGATCAATTTATAGCGGCGACGACGACAACGACCAAATGGCCCATGCAAGAATCACCGAAATAGGACAAGAAGCCATAACCATAGAATAGTAGAGCGGCGGTGGGATTACCTGCATGTAACTGCGGAGGAGGGCAGGGTCGACGTGCCGATCGAGGCGGCGATCGCGCGGGAGAGCGCTGGCGCCGAGGCGAAGGATGAGGCGACGCGCGGCATTTAACGGAACAAGGAGGAGTTGATAGGATTGGAGAGGAGAGGAGTTACTCCACTCTTGATGGAGAACGGCGGCGGCGACCACGCGTCGACAGGGGCACCGCGCTTTCTTGGACTCGGAGCCTCTCTTTAAATTCGTTTCTTCCTCTCTCTCTCTCTCCCCCGATGCCGTTGCTTATAATAAGAACGAGCAAAAGTTTAGCTTTTGCGCTCCATAAGTTTTGTCTGTATTTTTTTTAATATAACAGTAGATGAAGAAGATATTGGTATGAATAAGAGTGAGTTTTTTTAGACTGTAGTTTTATGTTTTGGTTTATAGTTTTTTAATTTTATCTGTTTATGAGAGATAGTACGTAAAGAAAAATAGTCATATATGATTTTGACCGATATATTTGAATTCGGTAAGTGTCTACTACAATATTTTTATAGACTATGCCTTAAAAACGTATTGTTTAAAAGCTACTTACTGTAGAAACCAAAGCTAGAATCTAAACATAAGTAGAAAAGAACTCACTCTATACACATGAGTCTTGTTTTGGAATGCTCTAACCACGAGTCTTGTTCCATTGCACAATCCGTGGTTAGGATCTAGATTGCGGAGAAGGATCACAGGGCAGTGGATTTTCACTTTGAGCTCATGTGGAGGCAGACCATTTGGAGTGATGGAGTTTAGGAAGTCAATAGGGTAGTTATTTCTTGAATCGTCATCGACAGAGTCGAAGCTATGAAAAACCTTTTCCTCACATAGAAACTTGTCAATCATCTTTGCATTTAGCTGATCTACATGTGCATTTTTGGTAGAAAGAATGGCACGTGTGCTCATATAAGCTATTGATCTTGCATTTTCCTCAAGTGATGGAAAGATTTCCTGAATGAGTTTGTTTACTGAATCTTCGTCGTCTGTATATTCAATTACAATATCATCTGGTAGGCGTACATAATCATCTCCAATACTTGAGCAAGAAAAAGTGACTTATTTTTGTTTTTCAGCTCACTACGGTAGAAGCTGCAACAAACTAGTCTAATAATTGGTTATCCTCTAATACTAATCGCAGTCGCATCATATGGCTTGGGGATTTGAATTGTCGGATTGCCCTGTCCTATTGCTCAGCAAAAGCTCTTGTTGAAATGCATAGCTGGGAGATATTGTTAGAGACCAGGTAATTTGCAATGCACTATCAAGCGGAGCGGAGCAACTAGAGCATGTTCTTTTCAGCTTTTAAAAACTGCTTTTCGGCTTTTTTACAGTAACTAGCTTTTAAACAAAGTATCTTTTCAAGATAGGGTTTACTAGTTAACTATAGTACATATTGTACTGACTTTATTTACATTGGCGAAACCCGCACATGAGTTCCTGTGACTCTGTTATCTCTCACATGAACAGCCCAAAAGCCACAAACCGCAGCCAAAAGTCATAAGTTTCAGCCAAAAAGAACAGACCCTAATCTCCTTGGCCTCCGCATCGCACCGCAGCGCCCCCACATGCTCTCTGCTCGGCCGGGCAGCGCCAAGCTTCTCGGCAGCAGCTCAAGACTTTTTGGCATATATAGCATTGTTTATAACTGTAATTATAAAAATAATCATATATGTACTATATTAGCAAAAAAATGGTATTTTTGGGGCTGACACGTGTAACCTACCTTAATTGTAAAGCTCGGATATCTAAAATGGATAATTAAGAACATAACTACGAGTTCTTTTGCAGAATTTGAACAAGTAGGGCTTCCTGCTTCTTTATTTGCGCCCCTGAATGCACAAATAGATTGACATTCATGACATAAATGATGGCAACAATATTGGCAGGACACTCATCAGCTGGTAGACAACGGACTTCCACATAATATCCCTGTGGTGTACAATCTCCCTATCATCATTTCGTAGACGTGGGGATAAAAAACCCTCTCATTCAAGAAATTTAAAACAAATATTGAAAAGATCTACATGACTATATTTGATCCGAAAGCATAATGTACTAAAAACTTATCTCCTTATGTGGATATTCCATATTTTTCTCCAAACTCTTGAATCGTACCATTAAGTCGAAATGACACCAAACTGAACTGGACTTGCTGGTTTCTCGTTCAATCTTTTGCAGGCCCCATTGTTTCACCAAGCTGCGTTGTACGTACAATGGCATAGAATTTTAACAATCTCACAATTTTGATCTACAGACTACAATTCATTCTTTGTTTAGCACTCTTGGCAATGTATGGATCATCATAACTCGGAACAGCCTCTACTATTGCATCTCTGCATTGGTGAAAACAAAAAAGATACTCAACTTTTCACTGCAAGGCATGGCAATAGTTCACTGAAAGACATGGACAGTGAATGCTTTCTTACCTGTTAGCAAATGCTTAAGGCTTATCTTCTCTCAAAGAACTACCGGCCACAGTACCTACGGACAAGATAGTCAAAACATTAAAAAGGTTAACACACTGTGGTGGACATATAGAACAGAACTAAAGGGCAACATCATTGCGTAGGTACTTCATAACTTCATTATGGGCTGGCTTCTCATAGGCTAAAATCCCGGATATCCGTTTCCGTATTATCCGTATCCGTATCCGTATTCGACGGATACTAGGCTTACTGTATTCGTATCCATATCCGATAAAAAAATCCGTATCCGATCCGAGAACTATCCGAAAAAAATCCGATCCGACCCAATCCGTATCCGTCGAAAGTCAAAGAATTTAAATCGGTTTTCGATTTTTCTAAGCAGATGACGAAAGTCGAAACTAATTTAAACATCTATAGGAGATGATACTAACGTCAGCTTGTTACAAGTTAACAAGTATATGTAAGGAAAGAACGTAATCACTATAATTGAGTGCAGAGGATTCAAATCTGCATTATATATTAAGAATATATAATGACCATCAACCGATTCCTAATCAAGCAGCATCACGGCAGGTGGGCCCAGGACGCGGCTAATCTGTCCAAAGTGCTGCTTCCTAATCCTGCCCTAAAAGCCTCCTCTGCCTAGGCTACCCAGCCAGCCATCCATCCACGCTAGACATCCATCATGACACGAGCCATCAGAAATCAATTCTTCAACCCCGCTCCACACGAAGAGAAGGAAAAGTCCAAGTAAGCAACGGAACGGAACGGATTTCCACGCTGGAGGTGCGAAAGGATGGTCGCCATCTTTTGGATTTTCTATTTTCCTTATTTGATAGTCCAGACAAACAAAGAGTTTTTTTTAAAAGCGGTTTTTTCAATCGAAACAAAAGAAAAGTTTATTAAAATGATGTATATAGAGTGAGTTCTTTTCTACTTATGTTTAGATTTTAGCTTTGGTTTCTACAGTAAGTAGCTTTTAAATGATATATTTTTTAAGACAAGGTCTATAAGAATATTGTATTAGACATTATACCGAATTCAAATATACCAGTCAAAATCGTATGCTACTATTTTTCTCTACGTACTACCTCTCGTAAATAGATAGAATTAAAAAAACTATAACCTAAAAAACTCACTCTTATTCGTACCAGTATCTTCTTCATCCACTGTAGGATTAAAAAAATACAGACAACTTATGGAGCGCAAAGCTAAACTTTGGCCCGTTCTTATTATAAGCAGCAGCGGCATCGGGGAGAGAGAGGAAGAAACGAATTGAAAGAGAGGCTCCGAGTCCAAGAAAGCGCGGTGCCCCTGCCGACGTGTGGTCGCCGCCACCGTTCTCCATCAAGAGTGGAGTAACTCCTCTCCTCTCCAATCCTATCAGCTCCTCCCTGTTCCGGTCGTCTGCCGCGTGTAGTTACAGCCAGCTGAAGGCTGTATGATCTACCCCTTCCTCTCACAAAGTTTCTTGGTTCTTGTGCTTCAGCTGGCTGTAAGCTTACAGCCTACCTCTCTTCTCTCTCCTCCTCTCTCCACCTCAGCATACAGCCAGCTTACAGCCTCTTAGGGCATCTCCAATGGTTATAGCTAGCAACTAACTATAAGACTTCCACATCATCTATATAGTACACACTAAAGCTAGCATTCTAAAAAACTATCTATAAGGGCATCTCCAATGGTCTGAGTCAGCTAACTATATGCATGTACACATCAGCATATATCCTATGTGGAGGAAAGAGAGTATGCAAAAAAAATCGAGCCAGCTCTTCTTTAAGCACTAGTCTATAACGCCAGACGAGGCAACCTCTATAAATTCTGTGTGTGCATGTAAGCATCAAATAGCTATCCTTATAGATAGTTCTTTAGAATGCTAGCTTTAGTGTGTACTATATAAATGATGTGGAAGTCTTATAGTTAGTTGCTAGCTATAACCATTGAAGATGCCCTAAGGATAGCTATTTGATGCTTACATGCACACACAGAATTTATAGAGACTGCCTCGTTTGTCGTTATAGATTAGTGCTTAAGGAAGAGCTAGCTCGATTTTTTTGCATACTCTCTTTCCTCCACATAGTATAAATGCTGATGTGTACATGCATATAGCTAGCTGACTCGGATCATTGGAGATGCCCTTATAATACTTGCTCTCATCCCTTCGCCTCGGCGTTTCGCGTCTCCCCGTGCACAGTCGCCGCCTCGATCGGCACGTCGACCCTGCCCTCCTTCGCAGTTATATTACATGCAGGTAATCCCACCGCCGCTCTACTATTCTATGGTTATGGCTTCTTGTTCTATTTCGATGATTCTTGCATGGGCCATTTGGTCGTTGTCGTCGTCGTCGCTGTTAATTGATCTAGGATCTTCTGATGTATCCGTTGCGGCGTGAGTGATCAGGAATCTTTTTTTAACCGTTTCTTACGGTTTCAAATTTTCCCCTGCCGAATCCAATCTCTCTCCCTACAGAATTAAGAGCGCCCGGCCGGTCGGGGCATGGGAAACTGCAAATCTTGCAGGAATAGATTTTCTTAGTCCATGTCTCGTTAGTTCGGTTCACTAGTAGCAAGTATGGGTAGATGACTAAGCGAAGGTGGTGAGTCTGGTGATGTAGGAATGTAACGGCAGGGGTGGTCGTACACTAGTAGCAGTGCAATCAGGTTCAGTAGTGGCTGGGTTCATAAACACAACTACGTCATATATGTTCAAATCTTGGTCCGGTACCGAGCACGCATAGCAAAATACAAAAGAAGGAAGAAAGAAATAGTTCCTTTTTTATGGTTTTTTTTCGAGTTAACCAATGTGAACTCTTTTTTTTTCTTCGAAAAAAGTTTAGTTGGTTACATTATATATGATAAAAGTTTTTTTAGCATCAGAATTTTTACTTTTTTATGCCCCATAACCATTTTGTTAGTTGTTTTAACCCGCAATATGGCTGCTATATCAAGTAAGCTTTCTTCTATACTACAATTATCTGTCTCAGTTAATGCATGCAAGTCTTGTTTTGGTCATCGCTATGTTATTCCTGGAGAGAGTGTGATTCCCTGTTAAAATGGTTTCTTCTTTTGTGCAAGTCTGTGCTACTTTGGATTAGGGAGTTAAGAATATTAAATTGAATGGTTACTGCATTGGTAAAGAGTACAGCTGAAATACTCTTTCTTGATATACCAGATATGATATTGCAACTATTTAATTCTGTCTGTGTGGTACAGTGCAATTTATTGACTGCTGGTTTATTTTGTATTTTAAATTTCCAAATAGAGTGTTTAATCTCCTCAAGAACACATGGCTCTAGCTAATCTTTCAGGTTTTTCTGTAGGCAAGATGAAATTTGGTTCGATATATGAGGAATACCTCAGGGCGGAGCAGGACAAATACCTAGCAAAATGCTCCCATGTAGAGTACAAACGCCTCAAGAAGGTATTGAAGCGATGTCGAGTTGGTCGCTCATTGCAAGCAGATGGCACCAATGGTGACCAGCAGCAGGAGGGGAGCGATGACTCTTCAGACATTTGTGAATGCAATTCATGCACATGTATGCTCAACCTCTAGCGCAAATAGTCAGACTATGTATTGTGCTGTCATTCTTCTTGTTTATGATATGACAATGAACCAATGGTATCACCATGGTTACCATTTATTCCTTTTTTTCCTTTAGCATTTGTCTGTTACATTCGGCCCAACATGTGAATTTTGACATAGAACTCAGAAAATTGCGAGGAAATTGTCATATCTTCTGATAAGAAACAACAAATTGTATTTAGACTAGATACAAAAGGGGTTTGAAAACTGTGTACTCAATTTATGAAGATGTTAGCTTACTAATTGTTATGGCCTGCAAATTAGAAGCACCCAAAAAGATACCAATAGTTATTCTTCCCTTCTGTGAAAGATTAGGAGAGTCTAATTTCACTTTGTACAATCTGGTTCTCTGCTTTTCAAAGATTACAGGTTTTGGATGGAAAGGTAGCTCTGGTTGTCTATTTGATATAGTTGTGAAGTATTTATAGGTCTGAATGTCTGGTGATTTAATTTTATAACTAGAACTACTTATGTTGACTAAAATCATTTGTTTTCTTTGACTTTGTCGAAATTGCACCTCGCTATTTTACAGCTTGTGCTATTAAGATTCTGACTTGTAATATTTTCTTGTTCAGTGTGTGATCAAATGTTCTTCACAGAACTCACCAAGGAGGCTTCAGAAATAGCTGGCTGTTTCAGCTCTAGAGTACAGCGTCTCCTACACCTTCATGTTCCTTCAGGATTACTACGCTATATATGGCGTGTACGGCAATGTTTCATAGATGATCAACAAATCATGGTTCAAGAAAGCAGAATGCTACTCAATTATGTGACCATGAATGCTATTGCTATCCGCAAAATTCTCAAGAAATATGACAAAGTAATTGTTCATCTCCTGATTGTCATTACACATGTTCGAGATCTTTGTGCTAATATGTTGTTGATTTCGCAGATACATGGTTCTGTGAGTGGTAGAGATTTCAAGAGCAAGATGCAAACTGAGCATATTGAACTGTTGCAGTCACCTTGGCTGATAGAGCTGGGTGCTTTCCATCTAAACTGCGATAGTTCGGACATTGATGAACCTGTAGGGTTCTTTAAAAATGGATTCCTCAAGAATTTTTCCTGTGAATTGACAGGAGCACAGCCACTGATGACTATGGCCATTTCTGAAACTATGAAGTATGAGTACAGCCTAACTTGTCCAATTTGCTTGGTGAGATGCTGTTCTTCTCAAATTCGTTTTTCTTCTTTTAAATATCTTGTAATTAAAATGGTGATCCTGGTTATACCTAAGTATTTTTTGAAAGCAGGTTATACCTAAGTATTTATGTTAACTATTTTTCAACTTATGATTTGACCATTTGCACAGGGCACTTTGTTCAACCCATATGCTCTTAGCTGTGGGCATCTTTTCTGCAAAGGCTGTGCATGTGGTGCTGCATCTGTGTACATCTTCCAGGGTGTTAGGTCTGCACCTCCAGAGGCCAGGTGTCCTGTATGCCGAGCGGTACGTGAGCAATTCATACATCATTGTGAGCGGTATCTGTTTTTTCTTTCTTTTTTTCCATCTGCGCATCCATTTTCTTCCATATCACCTTTGCCAACAGCAGCCATAAAATTTCTTACCTTTCAACCTGACTAATTCGTTTTATACGTGAACTTGCTGCTAAGTAACGAAACTACCCTGGAAGACTGTAACTAAGAATGAAGTATCGCTACATTGCTTCAACTTCCATGGTAATGGTTTGGATTTGATGACCTTCAGGTTGGTGTCTTTGCTCATGCCGTGCATATGACTGAACTTGACTTGCTCATCAAAACAAGGTACTGGAATTTCACCTACCTCTCTTTTGCAACAAGAATTTTGAAAAACAAAACTGCCTTTTTCTAGCTCTAATTTGCATCTGTTGGTTGATCAGAAGCAAATATTACTGGAGGCAGAGACTGCGCGAAGAGCGGACTGAGATGGTGAAGCAAGCCAAAGAATACTGGGAGTCGCAGGCGATGCTGTCAATGGGGATTTGAATTCTGAGTTACAACCTTAGCCATTCATTGCTTACATTGGTATTAGTCTAATAATCATCAAGATGGCCATCAAATCTCAAGCATGGAGAATCCTGTAGGAAGATTTGATTTATTAACTGCTCGTCTGCTACGAAGTACCACGGAGAGCTACCCTGATATAGCAGGGATTAACACTACTGTGGTTATTTTATTTGAGCCCCCTGGAAGGAACCATTGCATTATGTTGTTGCCCACCTGGTTCAGATCAGGAAAGACAACCAGATTTTCTCAATTCCATTGTTCCTTCCATTGTAGTTTGGAATGATGTACTCACACTAGCTGTTTTTATAACCAGCTTACTGCTTTTGTCTTCGCTTTGTAACAAAAAAAGGTTTAACTATTGGAATGTGATGCTGTTTAACATGTATGATGGCCGGTCACCCAGTTAGCTGCGAATTTGTATTGACCTCGATCTTCAGGGCCCATTTTAAACACATGAATTTCATAGAAATGTGTGAGAGATTGCTATGACGTTTTCATGTTCTACATGAGGCTTAAGTAATTCTAGAAAAAAAATTCCCTGCTTTTCTAGTAAATTACTATCAAATTCTCATCTTACAAGTGGCTCTACAACTGCTGCCACAGCAAGTAGTCTGAATAGAGCCGAAAGATTTCTTAGGGAACAGAAATAATCTGCCAAAGCATGTCTTCCTAGGTTAGCCTCAAACCTGTATGGAAAACAATCGTGTAACCCACATTCGTCGAAACAAACAACTAATATTCTGTACGAACATAAAGGAGATATAAGTTACATTTTGGACAAATTGTGCAGCTAAATTCCTAAATTTTCACTCACCAATCTGGAAGCAAGCAAATCAATCAACCACCATCATGTATTACACGCACAGTATAGATGCTTTTATAGCTTTTGCTGGTGAGAAATAAGCAAAAGCGTTTCCTCAAAACCCACATGAACAATTGCTGGATCAAAAATTCAAAAGCATAACTACTCATCCCCCGAGCTGGGGCCAAAGCAGAATCAACAACTAAAGAATCAAAACAACACCCGCTCCACCCAACCTTCAAAGAAAGAATGCAATTCGACACAAACTTCCCAACCAACGTCTATGTTATTTACAATGAGCAGCAGCAGCTTCTTCAGGAAGGTTTTACTTTGTTCTCATGAGAGTTTTCTGCATCCGGGGGCGCTTGTCCAGGAGTATGAGCAAACCAACATTGTTACTTGATAAGCCAAATGTATACCTATCAACAAAGTAGAAAAAACAGTCAATATCACCATGCTTTATAGATAAAATAAATATGTATCATGAGCTAAATTCCCATGGAAGCCTCTGATACCTGCTTTGTGATGGTTTCTTTTTCTGAGAGCAAAATAAAGTGATGATCCACTGCAAAAGATGATGGTAACAAACAGTTAAGTTGGGGGAAGAAGATACTTTATTGTCCTCAAGAACAGTAGGAATAGAGCAAGCATACGGTAAGTTTACAAGGATCACATCACAAGCATATAGAGGTGCAAAATAGTAATGCAATTAAAATAGAACCACAGTAGGGGGGAACTACATAGGGAGCAACCACATGCTGCTGCCATGAGCTCCACTAATACACATATAGAGCAATCATAGTTGTCATGGCGCTCTCACCAGTTGTGGTGACTCAGGGGCGCCACCTAGGCAACGACTAGACGATGGCTTAGATTGGTGTAATCGGCAGATATATCACACATATAGCAAAGAAAAAATGGAAAATAGATGAGAGATAAGCCCACTACAAACTCAGCCCACAACCCCACTCAAGCCCAAAAGCCCATCTAACTCATCCACTCCCTCCTGCTGTGCCCTAATACCACCAGGCTGCCACCTCCTCGAGCAGCAGCATTCAGCACCGCCAGCAGCAGAGCAGAGACGCGAGCAGCAAAGCAGAGAGCATCAGAGCAGAGGACTGTGGTGGGTGATGAGCAGCAGATCAGATCAGGGGAGAGGGTGGAGCAGAGAAGAAAGGAGAGGGATGGAAGAGTACTTGCGAGGCTACGGTGGAAGGCAGGGAGGCGACCACGTACTGCATGCAGATGGCAGCAGTGACGGCGGATGCGAGCTAGAGAGAGTCGATGACCGGCGGTGGCAGCTAGGATTCCCTCCCAGGCTTGAGCCCTCTCTCCTCTCCCTTGAGTCCCCCAAAGATCAGATCTGAGCCACTCATTCTCCTCGACCACTGCCGGTGGAGACGAGCAGCCATGTCATCCACTGCTGGACGATATGTCATCGACTAGGCGACACCGTGGGCCCATGACAACTATGAGAGCAATATATAGGAAGAACACAAAAAAATCCTAGTTCCATAGACAATCCTTCACTTCTCCAAATGTTCTATAGGTCTATCCTATTTTGACTTCGTACTAATTTGAAACTTTGAAAACAGTAGCACACAAATATTCAAAAGTGAGCAGAATTAATCATTTACCAAAACTCTGAATCTTCTACCTTTGGGCTCATTTAACAAGATCAGCTAGAAGACTTGGACAGGAAATTAACAAAATTAGCTAGAAGTAGGACTTGAACGGGACATTAATAGAAACAAATCATGTGGCAACATTCTACAACAATCATTTTGATCAAATATGCCTGAACCTCTGCAAGATAAAAGTAGCTAGATAGTATTCCATATTTGCATCTTGTGTGATCTAATTAATGGATCTGCGCTGCACATGATCTACATTAACTAGAGAAAAAAAAACCGCCATTGCTTCAATTTCGTAAGTTTTCTACTGCTCAAACCTATCAGACGAAAGCAAAGTCCAGCAAACAATGTCGATGACTAGATAATGCTGCAACATTTTGTTACGGTAACAATTGACGCATGAAATTAAACACCCATGTACCAGCATCCTATCAGCGCAAAAGAGCATCGTACCTTAAATAATGAAACCATGGAGAATGTCCTGACAAGTGCCGTCTTCTTGTCCTCCCCAACCCTCCTATCTGCGACCCCCACAGCTTGCTTTCCAGGCGAACGGTGCACAATTGGCTCCACCCCGACACCTGTGCCAGCTGGAGTTGCATCTTTGGCTAGCTGCTGAGCAATCTCCCGAAGAAGAACTAGCAGAGCCTTCTCTGTGCGCATTGCCACCAGCGCTTGCCGCATCGACTCCCGGTCTGCCTCCAGCGCCTCCAGTCTCATGTGTAGCTTCTTAATGTCTGGCTCCACTGCCTCGTCCTCGTACTTCTCCAGGACCCTGGCCGCAGGAGCAGCCACACCTTGATGCGCCTCCAGTCCCATTGACGACGACATGCCAGAGTCCCCCCCTCCTCAACACGACATCCAGCACCCGGAGACTCTGGCATGTCGTCGTCATCATTATAGAGGTGGCTCCTTTCTTGCCCAGTATCCTCAGGTAACACCTCGTCGGCATAAAGATCGCTCGTTTCCTGCCCGGACGACTCCGGCAACGCCTCATCCGCATACTGGTGGGCTCCTTCCTCTTCCGCCAGGGACAGTCCAAGCGCTTGCCTTTCTTGGTCGTGCTCGAGGCCGCAGATCCGGCGCTCCAGATCCACTACCACCGAATCCTCCTCGCTCTCCTCCTCCTGCCCGTCCACGTAGTAGTACTCCCCGTCGTAGCAGCGCAGCTCGGGGTAGTAGCCGCCGTCGTCGCCCTCGAGGAAGAGCTCGTCCTCCTGGTCCTGCTCCTGGCCTTCGTCGCCGTCGGGGAGCGGGATGCCGAGGCGGAGGCACGTTTGGCGGTAGTCGCGGAGCCTGGAGCAGAGGCGCGCGATGTGGCGCGCGCGGCGGGCGAGGAGGGCGCGGAGGTGGTCGATCTCAGCGGCGTCGAGCGCCATCTTCTCGTCGGCGAAGCGGCGGAACTGGCGGAGCTCCATCTGGACCTCGGCCTTCTCCCGCTGCAGGCGCAGCATCATGGCCATGGCCTCGCTGGCGGCGCTGGCGGCCGCCAGCCGCTCCTCCTCCACCTCGGCCCGCAGCCCCGCCGCGGCCTCCTGCGCCGGCGCCACCGCCTCCCGCAGCGCCGCCGCCTCCTCGTCCGCCTCCACCCTTGCCAGCCCCAGCGCCCCCTCCTCCCCGTCTCCCTTCTCCCCGTCCAGCTTCCGCTTCACGGAGCGCCGCCACGTGACCACCGCAGACGGCGAGGAGCAGCACGGGCACGGACCAGCGTCCGCCGCGGAGGGCGGGTCCGGGTCGTGCTCGTGGTCCTCGTCCATGACGGCGGCGGCGATTGGAAGCGAGGGTTTGGGGAGCAATCAAATCGCAGCTAGCGCGGCACAGTCTCTTGCCTTGTTTTCGTGTGGGGTTTCGATTTGGGGAATGAATAATCGACGGTGATGCGTTCGCCGTCTCTTTCGTCGTCTTTTTTGCCAGACAACGAAGAAGGTTGCCTGCTGCTTCAGAGGAGGATTATTTGGACTTTTCCTATAAACTGATTATTTGGGCTTTCACTTTTTCTTTGCCAAATCACTCTCTATCTGCTCCTCCTCCTTTTTTCTATGTAGTTTCTCTCTAATTGTATGATGTGGTAAATCGAATAGATGGGATACGGACTTTAGTATGTGATGCCTAATGTATCCTTTTCAGATAGCGATGTCCTTGAGATATTTATGTCTGCAGGGATCTAGTTGTAATTTTTAGAAAATTCCTTCTTCATCTCGCCGGTTAGTACCTAGGATGATTTCTTTTCGTCTGCGGCTTATGACTATTATTTATAGATTTTGTCCTTAGCGTAAGTGTGTTTATATAAACAAACCGAATACCGATAAGCCGTTTTAAAAAAGTTGTCACGATAAACCGTTTCGAATCAACTACAGAGAAACCATCCAGTTTATTTATTTGAGAGAAACCGTAAGCCGAAAATAACTCACCCTTAGGAGTAGCATGGATTTAGAATGAGTCAATGGAACAATTACTTTTCAGCTTATGATTATGTGCCAAAAACGCAGGTAAATTGAACAAGATGCCGTACGATTTGGTTCCTCCAAAGAAGGATTTAACCAGAACGGTTGATCAACTAGGATCGAACTATACAACAGGACAAGAATTTTCCTTCCCCGCCGCTATAGTTTCCGGTACACTTGTCAAGCCCAATTTCGAACCAATGTGTTTTTTCCCTTACAATTTCCGAAGGGATTACCTATATTCTGTACCAAGTCGTTGCTCAGAAATACCATTTCAACGTAGATCCTGAAGGTATTTTAACTTCCCTACTAAAGCACCCTCGCTTTAGCCGTGAATCTCACCTTTTCTCTAAGCCTAATCCATGGTAATCATCTCATTTGCAAGCAATTCCCATGCTTGCAACGTATAGATTCACTAATAGCTCAAGCATCGATAAGTCTCTCCATATCGGCTCCCTCGACCATGCCTCACTTGCACCAACAATACCATTCGAAGAACTGTTATTTGAATCTGCCCTTCAACATCTCTTGTCTTCCATGTACCTTACTTGAGCTTAACCATCCCGCCCGAGCCTAACCACGATCCACACCGTCAACCATAGTTGCCTTCAAGCTTCCCTACATATTAGATACAAAGAAATCATTTTTAGCTACAAATTCTTTATAACTTGATTCACATTAGTCCAACACGCTCCATGCACCATGAATGCAATGACCTAAGACCCTAAAACTCAACCTATGCCTATTTTCCACAAAAATCTAAAATCCCTCGGATATTTTCAGATACAGCCGGTACGACCGCTTTTATCGACCGGTTGGACCATGCCAGTCAAACTAGTCAAACCCTGGTAACAAGAGAGCTGATAAGACCACGGCACACATGCCGATTTGACCGCTCGACCAACTCTAGTCGGACCACTCCCAATTCTTTCACGCACACAAATAAGTACCTCTTTGGAATAAAACTACTACCAACTAAAAATCGGTTGCACCACATTTTTAGTCGAACCACTCCCAAAATCTGGTCACATTGGACACCGGTCAAACCATCTCTCCACAATGGTCATAGCGTTGCCCATCTGACAGCAAATCTGAAAAGTTGTAAACTTTCATAAATTTAAATCTCAACTCAATACGATTGCTAATTCTTTAATACAAATAAATTGTTGATATTCTCAATATGGTTTTTTAGGTTGCTTTATTGATATATAATGATAGGTAGGAGTGGGGATGGAGGTAACCGGATATGTGCGTGCACCACTGAAGTTTAATCTTTTCAAAAGAATATGTGAAAGCTCTCCTTCCATTTTTTTTATGGATTTACTCGTTTATATGTTTCAACTTGTGTTAAGGGTATCTCTCGTACAATACTTTTGTAATATTTTCGTAGTTGTCAAAGTTTTTTCTTCTGCAAACCAAGTCTGCTTTTTAGTTGTTGATCTATGAAAATGTTCCAACTTGTGTTAAGGGTATCTCTCGTACAATACTTTTGTAATATTTTCGTAGTTGTCAAAGTTTTTTCTTCTGCAAACCAAGTCTGCTTTTTAGTTGTTGATCTATGAAAATAGAGGGTGTGTTTGTTAGTGGTTTGATGCCCAAAATTGCTCTGCCAAAATGTGGCAAATTTTTTTGCGCAGAATACGCTTTAAAACTTGTTATGACTAATTTTTTTGTAGGCAGACATTAATTTCATTGATAAGATGAACAAGACGAGTAAGGAGCAATGCAACAACTACTGTAATAAGATCATGAGTAAATTATCCATGTTATATCTAGCGTACATAATCATGATAATGATAGATGACAATAATTCCGAATCTTGAGCTAGAAATAAACTCCACCAAGTAGATTGTGCTATTTCCACACACAAAAACGATTTAAAGAGGCGACTCTGAAATATCTCAAAATGACAAAACATATACAGAAACAATCATGCGTGAGAAGGTAATGGCCTTTTTTAAAAAGGATTTTGGTTTCTCTCATCAATTACTATTTATTAAACTAATAAATCATAATCATAAATCAGAGAAAAAATAGGCTATTATCGATCGCCCGGCTTAAGCTCTGCTCATTTCAGCTTAAGCTTCTGGTTCCTGCTTTATTTTTTTACTATTTATAAATTTAGTCTTTTTCTGACTTTTTCTTGGTTTTTTTAGCTTTTTTGCCAGTTCTTTTTCCCGTATTCGTTTGCATTGTCCGTAATGGGCTAACATATTTTTTTTCTATTTTTAAATTTTTTAAAATTTAGTTAGGTCAAATAAGCCACCATTAATTATAGGGTAATTTTAGCCAGCTACAGTAAACTTTCAGTTATAAACTACTTTTTTAGCCCCCAACCAAACGGTAGCTTAATTGTTCTTGTACCAGGGCTACCAGGACCACCGACACTTCTCCCTAGTTGCTTGCCGGGTGCCTTGTGATTTGGATTCTGGGGAGGGGTTAGGTGACGTGTGCTTCCAAGATTTGCATGGGCTGTCAGATAGCTCCATGACAGCTCGGCGGCACGGCGACCGCCCGCCGGGGTGGTGAAGCGACCGCGTCCGCCGAGCAGCCAAGCGCCCGCGTCCATCACCAGCTGCACCAGAGCACCAACGGAGTGTGGGGTGCACTGGACACTTGGACAGGACCAATTACTCCTTTTCCATTTGACAGCAAGAGGCTTCGAAATTTTGGACCCGTACCGTGCTTCTATTCTTATTCTCTGAAACTGATAGTTTTTTGCTTTTATTATAGTATCTAATTTTTAAACACAGTATTTTCTTAAGATGAGATCTACAACTTAATCGATCTACACGTTAAAAGTCTAACATCTGTACCAGCTAAAATCACAAGTAAGTATCTGTCTCTCTGTAATCTGTATCGTAAACAGTCAAAATTTAAAAATTTTAATAAAAAACTATAAGCCTCAGCCGTTGTCAAACAGATCCAGTTGTATCCTTGCTCCTGTGTTTGGATGAAGAAATTCTCTCTCATCTTTCTCACTTTGGGGTTTGGCAATTGGCGCCATCTCGGAGAACGCTACCGCTTTGCCAGCTTCAGGATTACAGGCTTGTTATAGTGTTATCTGATTCATTGATAGCAATGGATAATGGATTGCCTAAGCCATACGCAAGTTAAGGTTTGATTTGCCATTCACACAATAATCATGGCATTCAAGGTAAGAACAAAAAAAAGGTACACGAAAATCTAAAACTCTGTACCAACAGTATATATGCAGATTCTAAAACTCTGTACCAACAGTGTATATGCAGATAGAGGTAGCATAAATACTCCAGTACTACTACGTTCTAATTACACGTCCGATCAGCCATAGCGTCTGCTCGGGTTTTTTTTAATATGATTTATTAGTCTAATAAATAATAATTATTAAGAGAGTCAAAAGTTACTGTAAAAATAAAAAAAAGGACCCAGTTAATCCAATACCGTTCTTACAACTCCAACCGTGCGCAGACTAGCTGTAGCAACAGAAGCCTTTTTGTCATCGCCATCGAGCGTTTCAAGCCATTCATTCACGAGCTAGCATAATTGCCCTTGAAGAACCATATAAGAGAGTTTTAGAGTATATTGTGATAAATCATTATAATTTAAAAATGTTAAAATTTTGATTCGCAAATTTGTTGAATTTCTGAAACTGTTTGCAGTCTCAACGGTCAAACCAGCTTTGAAGGGACGATCTGACTAGATTTCATCACCGGTCTAGCCGTAGTGCATTTCGATTCAAACTGGAGTTTGCCAGTGGTCTAACCACTACAGTGGTGCGGTCAGACCGGCTGGTCAATAGAGTTTTGGCCATTGTATGTGATTTGGGGTTTTGGAGTCTCGCGATGATTTCTGTGACCTTCTGTGACCTATGTCAATGGTTTTATGTTGCATGAGACATGTTATTGCTAACGTAGATTAAATTATGAAGAACTTGTACCCAAAAATGATTTCTTTATTTTCAGATGTGCAAGGTCGCTTGGAGTTAACCACGGTCAACGACAAGGATTGGGGCTACGCTCATGGAGGAGCCAAGACCTAGAACGATCAATGATACCAAATGAGGTAGTGAACTCAAGCATGGTATGAGAAAGGTGAAAAATATCAATTTAGGTCGAGGCGAAACTAAGAGGATTAAGTTGTATCAAGACTAAGGACTTAACGGATTAGGATTTATGCGTTTCAAAAGCGTGTATAAGTATAGCGTGCAAGCTAAAACCCATGTGTGAGGTTATCGGATTCTCTTATTGTACTAAATGAATAGTATCCGCTAAGAGTTAGATGTGGTTGACTAGCCCATCTATTTAATAGGTTAGGATGAAGACTTAGTTAACCATCTAACCATTCTCTCTTGAGACTAAGTATTCTAGGGTTAGGATTTGATATAAGTTGAGTGTTGTAGTGTGCTCTCTTGTCCTTCAAGTGGAATGGATGTAATACCTTCATCCTCATGTAGTAATATATCAAACTTTGTTAATCTCTATAAATATCTCTTGTGTTTATTGATTTGATTTTATCTTAATTGATTTTTCTCCTTATTTTCCTCTTCTTGATCTTGTCGTGCCAATAATGTATAAGAGATGAAAATTTCCTCTGATAATTAATCTTTATCCATGTAGATATTTTGATGGCAAGTTCATGGAGAAACCCGGTTTTGCATGTTGTTAGCCTCATGAAGTGATATCATGATATGAGGATTTTTGACTTAAGTTATTTGATGTTCTTATTTTCTGTGATATGTGGGGGAATACATTTAGAGCCATTTTAGTCATTCTCTGCCCACAAGCAAGTCATATTCGTTGTTTCCATATTTTATCCGATTTTGATGCAATTTTGCTTCAATCTAAAAAAGTCTGAAATTTGTTATGGATTTCTTCAATTCTAGGGGTGCAAACGGAGCGGATACAATGGATATTGCTCATCCCGTATCATTTTCCATATTTTTTGTCGGAGTCGGAGTCGGACACGGATAGTGCCGGATACGAATACGAATACGGATATTCTCGGTCATGAATACGGAGCGAATATATGCTGCTCCGAATATGGTTAGTTTCGGTCACGAATATTTAATCGGATAATGCGCGAAAGCAAATTTCACATGGTGACAGACAAATTAAGCAAACTGAGATCTAATATGTGTGTACTGACGTTGCAACAGCCACCGAAACAAGCAATCTTATATAAATAAATGATGCTACATTTCAAGAAGAGTCAGAGATCACACCTGACTAGCGGAGAGGCCAGGTATCCGACTCTGTTTCCGTACCTGATAACTATCCGAGTAACTAGTAACTATCCGGAAAAATATCCGGATAGTTCTGTATCCGTCGGATAATGCTTGTTCCGAATCCGTTTCCGTATCCGACAAAAAATATCCGAATCTGTTTCCGTATCCGACACAACCTTCGGATATCCGAAAATTTGCTCCAAATTGTATCCGAATTAAAACGGACGGACGGTCGGTCGGGAAATATCCGCTCCATTTGCACCCCTATTCAATTCATAGAAAGAATAAGTTTCTAAGATCTTAAACAAGATATGTGCAAAGTTTCATAGTATTTGGACTTATAATTTTGGAGTTACACCAAAAGTGGTCATCGTCAGCCTGCTCTGGAACAGAGGCCGGTTCAACCGCCTCTGTCGGTCAGACCAGCTCCAGTGCTAGCTAGCTGACAGCCAGTAGTGAGCTGGTTCATCCTCCAAGGTTTGGTAATTTTCCAAGTTTGCTTCCTTGAGCTATTTATTTCGGAATTTTGCCTAAGGATTTTATTTTCTATAACTCTATAGTTATTTAAGTATAAGATAAAACATATTTAGAAAAAAAAAATTGAACGTAACCATTCATCCTTCCTCTTTTACGGTTCTGCCCTACAGCTCTGCATCCCATGGCACGCAGCGACGGAACAGTCACCTCGCCGTTAGCACGCAGCGAAACAAGGACGCGGTCGCTCGGCTGGCGGCGGGCTACGCGTTTCGCCCGCGCTCGGCACGGCGCGTTCGGTTGATTTGGCGGTGCGGCAGCCACGAAATGCATGCATGCACCGCATCGATCGTCGAATAATGGCTTGGTTGCAGGTCCACGCTTCCTCACTTCGATACAGACTATTTCAATTTTCAACGGCCAAAACATGTTCCTCACGCTAGTGTTCTACGTTTTTCTGTTGGCACATTAACAAAGGTGTTCATTCCTCAATATCCTCCTTTGGATCATTGAGTCGGACCAAAGACTTGTTTGGACGGGAAAAGAGGAGAAACCAAAGCAGATATGGAGAGAACAACTTTACTTGCTGCCGCACCACATGAAGGACGAGAAAAAAAATACAGTGCCTGTTACATTCTGCTATTCTAGGCAAAGACAGGATTATGCTCATGAACAAATTTTCCCAGTTTCTACCATCGTTTCCCCTCGGCAGGCAGCAAGTAAGAACACACTATCTCTCTATTCAAAACCAAAGCTGCTGTACTTTCTCCGAGTTACCAGAAGGCCAGACGTGCTTATGGTCAAGCGTTTGGAGAGCATATGAGATAATAAGAATAAAATCAAGTCATAGCCAAGGTTAAAGGAGCTTAAAGTTTGCTGCCATGGCATCAGGGGACAGGGCACTTTTGATCAATGGGTATTTCAATTTTCAAGCAACAGCCATTATTCCTTACGTATGAAAGGAACAAACAGCAAAAATTCTGCTTGAGAATCACTCCACAACAAACAAGAGTTCCACCCAGGTACAGAGACGAAGAAGATAAACCTTTAGGTTTTTTGAAACAGAAAATTAAACCTTTAGATAAGTGCTTTGGAATCAAAATCACAAGTTCAGCACTCATAATGGAGTAGACTGCTTGGATAGTACATTAGTAAACAAAAGGCAGAAAGTCACAGGATATACCTGATATACCTGCTATACCGACTTACCAAGGAAGCAGAACAAAAGATATGTGATATATGTGACACTGCTCCGTGCAATGTGTTTAAGTTGGTAACACGATATTATGCCTTTGAAGTTGGCAATGCATTAACTTGATACTGATTGATACAACAGGTAATCATGTCCTTCCTGTTGTTGAACAACAGGCAACAGTATTATTACACGTGGTACAAGCCAAAAAGTCATTGTGGAATCTGTTGTAAACAGTACGGTTTTAGCATTAATTTATCCATAATTTCATAATGATAATTATACGAAATATACGCTTCCGAATAAAGAAAAATGACAAGATCATAAATAAATTTATCTCATGATAATAAACTAAAGTCATATATAATTGAAATTATATCAACCAGAGCAAGTGAATGGCAATACTCAATTAATAGATTGCTCAAATTGAGATTTAAGTTTTATTGCTTTCAGATGGCGGCTGCACTTGTGTATTAAAACAAGGTCATCTTGACACAAAGCTTTAATTTACTAATAGCGTGACAGTAAAACCACAAATGAACTAGATGTGGAACTGTTATGATTACCAGACAATTAATTGATAAGATATCTAAAAGATACTTGATAAACAACCAACAGGAAATAACAAGTGCTGAAAATTAACAACGGAAATTAAGAGACAGCAGGATAATTATCAAAATTCAATTAATTGTTCTACAACAATGGTAATGAATCAAAGACTGTCAGTCGAGCCAAGAGAGATCACTAACAATAACAGTTCAATGACTAGAACAACTCAATTATTGTCATACTATTCGAACATAGCCTAATCCTCATCGAGCAATCACAAGTTCACCATTAATTATGTCAATTCTCCCAATACTAGTGATTAATCAACTGAAAAGAACATATATGAATCTACACTAGTATGTCACAACATGGCAGATTACTCAATATGCAACCAAAGGCACCAGATAACTCATAGCCAAGATAGCACTCAAAGCTATCTAGAAGAAACTCGGCTAGACATGTCGAGGATGACGCCGACCAAGAAAACCTATCTCCGTCGTTTGAACCACAGTTACTGGTGTGGTTCTCGGAGATACAAAGCTCTCTTCCCATAGTAAATGAGAAGTTGAAATACTGAAAAATGCTGCACAATATGAAGCACAAAAACAAGCATCTACAAGCACTTGGGATAACACACTCATAACAAGGTCTCGGCCAAGACAAGGTTAAACCCAACCACACACCACCTGCCCTACAGCCCTTCCACGGGAGTCAGAGCGCGCAAGTCCGATGAGGACCAACGCCGACGCCGATCATGCCCCGGCTCCTTCTCAGCTCCGTCCTCGTTGAGGCTGGTAGGGGCCTCAGGTTGCTGGAGATGAGTTCAAGACTATCGCTGCAACTCCCCGAAAAGACATTGCAGACTAGTTCCGATCGGATCAAGCGAGCAAATCTAAAGGGTGATAGTAGATGGGAAAAAAGAAGAAAATGTTCAGAGCGTAACTGAGAAACAAACCCAAGTATAAGAGGAGGGAGATGGCCGCGCCAGCAACGGCCGCTGCTGATTTCACAGGGGCAACGTAGGGTGGGGATCGAACCGATCCCCATCTCTCGCGCACGCCCATATGGGAGGAGCCGGCCACGCCTTAAGGATAAGGCTCCTCCCTCCTCTTATATCTCTCCTCTATGACAAGTGGGCCCCACCTCTCCTTAGTTTTTTTTTCTGAAAAATGAATTGGAAAATACCCAAATTGGCCTCAACTCCAACAAAATTTACATTGATGCCGGTTCGGTCCAGGAAGACGTCTGCACAAGGCATTATAATTCCAACAGTTTGGTACACCCGTACACATGCCTCCACCAAATTTTACAGCTAGTCTATGAACAGCAATGACTTCACCACTGTATGCTGCATATTAAGTAGAGTAATTACATGTTCGGTGCTACAGCCCAGAGGAACCAGTCTCATGTACTGCCAGAAGATGAATGGAGCAACTTGGTTACCTTATCGTTTCAAAATAGAATAACCAATTTAAACCTTTATGAGCTATTCCAGGTACACAGAGTGCATTGACCACGAATCATGCATCTTCTGTCAGCACAACACGAAGAAAGAGCATAGTGATCTAGCAGAAGAAATCAACTGCACCAGGAAGAACTGAAAATTTGGTTGGAAGAAAACCGAAATGCTCCCCATCAGATTGCACAAAGATGTCATCATTAGCCACCACCTCTACTACTTCGATTGATTGAACTCTGCAATAGCAACATGGTTGCTTAGATGAAGATAGCTACCAATGAATTACAAATTAAACAGCCCAATTATACTGGTTGTTTTGGAAAGGCTTCAGAACCATGAAGACAGTGTTTTGAAAACTAATAAAATGTAGTTCATAAGGAAAGCAATGGAGCTTTCATAAACAATTTGGACCTCCATCAGATATCCTAGCAAGTACTACTAATCAAGAATGATAATTAATAATAGTAGTTTCATCAACATAAACAAAGATATGTTGAGATATTTGACCTTACGTTACAGCATGTAGCAAATAAATTTAGGTGCAACAAGTTCAGTCCACTGAAAAGTGTATTAGTTGGATGATGCCAATCAGCATTATAACCCTTGACTCGTTAGCATTTCTAGAACAAGGAGAAGTGTAGAACTTTCCACCTTAAGGTTCACTAGTAAGAGGCCTGTTGTAAGGGTGGCCTAACCCCCGTGATTGAGCTTTGTAACTGGGTTAATATGTAATAGGCCCAATAGTATAGAGAAATGTACTAATATACTCTCATATTTTGTAATTATCAAAGGGTATGATGAAAATTTCTCATCCTACCTCATTCATATATATAAACCCCCAAGAGGAGTATGAGAAAAGGAGATCCACTCATTTTACACACGGGTTCTCTCTCCTGTCTCTAGCCCTCTCTAGCTTACCTCCTCCCATAGAGGAAAGGGTACATTGTACTCCCTGTTGTAGTCTGACCAGTTCAAGAATAAGGTTCCACTACCTTCCTTGGGAGCCCAAAAAGCATTATGCTTTCTGCAGTATTCTCTTTGTGTCTTCCATGCAAGCAAAACTTTTACAAAAGTCACATCATTCAAGTCCACAGAATCAATTTATGCAGCTTTCTACTTATGCTTCCATCCTCGAATGAAAGAGGGCCTGTTTGGCAACGGCTGCGGTTTATGGCTTTTGGCTGAAAATTTTGAATTTTGGCTGTTTACGGTACAGATTACGGAGAGACGGATACTCACTTGCGATTTTGGCTGGTACAGATGTTGGGCTTTTAACGTGTAGATCGTTTAACTTGTAGACCCCGTCTTGAGAAAATACTCCGTTTGAAAGTTAGGTACTGTAGCAAAAGCCAAAAGCCGCCAGCTTCGGAGGAAAAGAACAGGCTCAGAGCCTTAACAATAAGACTGAAGGTTGTTTTTACCTTATTGATGACACGCCATTCACGGATAGAATTGTGCCTCCATACAGCCTATGTAGCTTAAGAAGAAAGTCGTACCATTTGAAATCTTGTAGAATAACAACCTGTAAAACATCATACAAATTACCGAAAGCTACAGTGCCTTCAAATTTACTCAAAATTAAAAAAACAAATTTGACTGTCCTAGGCACCTCAAGGTCACCACTGAAAGGATGAACTGTTGGAGTTATCTTCATACCACCGCCGAAGTACTTAGCATTTCCTATGCATAGGGCAGTGACTTTATGAATGGTTCTCCATTCTCCCCCATTTATCTATTATATGCATTATCAAATTGCAGAGGTGCATAAGTAGAATGAACAAAACAACCTGAAAGGAACTAAGGATACAACTCCCTTCCAAACAAAACCTATGTTAAAGCCCACCTTTATTCGCAGGTCTCGATCATTATGTCCCCAAAAGGCTCTTAGAGCTCCAAAAACATAACATAAGTTGCTGAATCTCTTATACATAGAAGCAAAATAGCCTGCCTTAGCACTTCTGCAGATGTAGAAGAACAACTTTGTCAAATCATCCATTGAAATTCACGTCTCAAATGGTCATTTTCCACTTACAAATGGATATCAGCAACATTAACAAAGAAATGTGGATCTCCATTTGGACCTTCCATCATGCCTATGTCTAGTTTTGATTTAACTCCTGCAAAAGGGATTCACTTGTGAGTCTCAGATGTTGATCTTACAAATCCATTGAGTACACAAGTATCAAAATATGGGGCCCTTGGTTTCATGAATGTCACAAATATCGGGAAAGTTGTCGTAGCAATACCGTTTTTAGAGTGGTTCTCTCTCTTAGACTACAGCTATCAACAATGATGAGTCACAAGATAATGAATTAGTTTAATCAGGTGTTTTATATTCATGTACAATTGATCATAGGGGAAGAACCACAATTATGAGACCATTAACATAAAAAAAAACGCTATGAAAGAAGACAGTAAAGGAAGAAACCTCTCACAATTCGATCAATCGCCTCACAAGGATCATTCGTCCTGTTTTAATAAAACAATAGAATCAATCCAATGAGTACAGTGGTCAACAAATCAGCATGCCATATTGCCGCCCATATGTAGATCATGATGGAAAGAACATAAAAATACCAGCCAAATGTCCTGGCAAAGTCTGAGCCAGTTCCAAGTGGAATGAGCTGTCAGAGAGAAACAATGTGCTTCACTACTGAACAAATTCCAGTGCATAAAACAAACATTTCAAAATTAGGCCACAAAAGGATAACGATGCAATCTAATAGGGTAGCATGGCTACAAGCTATGTGTACACACCGAGCGCCGTTGAATGGTCAGGCCCTCGATCAAGTGCTCGGACTGGACTTCCTTTCCAAAAGAAGCCATTCACCACCTGCACATGCATAGTTCCACCGGTTTATCACTGCATGCACTTCCAATGTCAGTTGCTAAAAATGCTAACAATTTGTACCAAGGGCGTATCAATACCCCACGCAAGAATACCTCATGAAGCGTTCCGTCTCCACCAACAGCGATCACGGCATCAGCCCCATCCTTTATAGCCTAAAGCACGCACACGAGAACCAGTGTTCACAAAACAATGGGCAATCCCAAAAGGGTAATTTAACAATTGGAGATAGCAGCAGTAAGAAGCCACGCGCACACCTCCCTTGTGACATCTATGGCGTGGGACGGGCCCGAAGTGATGCACTCACAAATCTGATCACCCAACACCCACAAATCAAATCATTCTGTGAGACCACCGAATTACCTCCGGATCTAAGCCCAAACGCGGTCTCAGACGGCGATTGCAACTTCCGGTTCCAGAGTAGTACGATCTAGGGAGCTAAGGGCTCTCGAAGGCTTACGTTGCATTGGTCGGCGAGGCGGGTGCGGAGGTGGGGGAGCACCTGCTTCCACTGCTTGCCCGTGCGGCCATTGGCGCCTGCACCGTGGGATCAGCGTGACGTGAGAGGCGTTTAGAGAGCGAATAGGTAAGGGAGCGCCTTAGCGGGGTGGAGGGGGAGGGTACGTGAGCATACCGGAGGGGTTGACGACGAAGACGAAGTCGCGGCGGCGGCGGGAGGAGACGGTGGCGGCGGCGCTGTCGGACGAGAGACCGACGGCGTCCGGTTGGGAGTGGGAGTGCAAGGCCCGGGGCAGGATCAGCGACGACCTCGGCGTCGCCGGCGCGGCCATGACGTCGCCGCTGCTTATCCCGACTTGACTATAGAAACCTCTAGCGGAGTACATGGCCTTGAAGGCGCTGCCCACTGTAGTACGCCATCTCTTGGGCAAAGCAGATTTGCCGTGACACGTGGCTGTGAGACATGAATGCGCCTCAATGTTTGGTCTCCACCTGCTTTGGTAATTACAGCAACTTTTTTTTTCTGCGGCCGATAGGTTTTAGCTGTGATTTGATAAATAGTATTGATGATAGAAGCTAAAGTTAAAAATTGACTGTAAAGCCGAAAAAAGCAGGACCATAGTAGCACTAGCAGTGGTGAAATTAGGATGAAAATTGAGTATAGGCTCAAATGACTAAATTAAATTGACATAATCATAGTTTTTACTCACATGCAATCCAAATTCATATATGAATAGAAGAGAAGCAAAGTAAAAAATATATAGAAATACAATAACGGTACCTTCACTATTGGAAAGTGCATTCCAAAAATATATAAATATGCTTCCAATGAGTAGTGAACTAGTGATCTGTCATCTGTGTATCAAAATTAGTAAAATTAGTAATACAATAATAAATTATAAATAATTGTGCACATTCAAAATAAACGAAATATACCACTAAAACGTTAGCTTAGATCACGAGGCAAATTCATTCTGCGAGAATTCATGCATTGGATTTGTCTTATGATTCTATCATCATCAATGATTTTAAATATCTCCCGTACGGTATAGCACACCATCAAGTCATTGAGCCACTTATCGGCTATCTTGTTGCGCAAATATATTTTAACGATATTCATTGCCAAAAATATTCTCTCAACGGATATTGTTACCACTGGAATGATCAATGTCAACTCAATAAGGCGATATACTAATAAGAAAATTTTATCTTTTTTGTTTCGACCATCATTTGAGCAAGTTTCGTAATATCACGACATCCATGGAATTTATCACTTTTTCTAAATATTGAGAATAAAGGTTTGAAGTTGACTTCTTAACAAGAATTGGTCAAGTACTGTGATATCATCAACATAAATCTCAATGAGTCGAACAAGTTTATTAACATCAGACTTAGAGAAGAAGTCACTTATATCAAGGTAAGACATACATACCAATAACTCCGAGGAAACTCCATTGAAGTGAGGATTCATCTCATTCATAGTTGCATCAAAGAGCGGCATTAAAAAATGCCATCTTTGTAATAATAATGTTGAGTCACTGTATGATTCCAATGTACGAATTTACCTATAACTCCAATGATGTCATCCATATTTGGCACATCAATCACATATGCCTCACAAAAGCTTTTGACTTAGTCAAACAATGGTTTCCACCCATTGGCCCTCATATCTTGCAAGCATTCTTTCAATTCTTGTGTCAAGCATATATGCTTCATTTGCAAAGTAACTGATAGCTCATTCATAATGCTTAACAAGGTTATTAAGAAATGTATGTTTAATACAAATTCAAATCATTTTATCTTTTTTTTCGCAAAACATGCTGCTCCACCATAACTTAAGTTTTGACAAGCGTCTTCACTTATAAGTTTTAGCACATTCACCACTACCTCCCATATTTGGCATATATGAAGCAAAGTTTTGATATATGAGCCCCACTGAGTATCTCCATGTCTAGCCAGGTCAACGTCCTGATGCAGTCCAGTCCCAGATGAAATCAAATCATTTCCAATCTGTCCAACACGATATCATGATGCTTTGAAATCAATGTATCTTTTCTCTTATAAGATGCACTTACAGCAGTCATTATTAAGATGACATAGTTGAAGAAATCAACAATAACTATACTACAATTTGCAATAGTGACAACGACCAACTGTAATTGATGAACAAAACAATGGACATAGAAAACATATAGATTCTCATCCTGAATAAGATTATGTAACCTATTAATTCAGCCCACATATTGGAAAACTCCACCGTAGCCCTGGTAAACGTGTCAAGCAAGCAAAGCAACCAAAGCTTCTTTCAATGCCACAGATGTATAATTTATGACCTCTCCTTGATTGTTCACAAATCTGCATGCCACAACTTTCACAAAGTTAGATTAATACAACAATGTATAAATGGTATTACTAAAAAAAACAAGATGTACAACTAACCTCACAATCACTGATATTTGCTCATTTGTTGATACACCTCGAGACTCGTTAATAAGCACTGTGAAATTTCTATCTCCAATCTCACCCTTAGTCACTTCTGTAACCTCTTATGCACAATATTTGGAAAGCAAATGTGCAAATATTGCAATATAACATCAGTTAGAATAAACAAGAAAGGATAACAAATTCACAATAAATAACACTGGTCCTCTCCTCACTCAGACTCAATCCTCCCCTCACTCAATCCCCCCTTACTCACCTCCTTTGCTTGGCGCCTCGGCGGCCTCGGCCGGCAAGTGGTGACGCTTCCTCTCCTTGGCCTCTTGGCTCCTGCCTCCCCTCCCCAACTCCCCTCCTCTTCCGTCTGTCCCCCTCTTTCGTCCTTTCCTCCCCTAGTCCACCTCCCCAGCTCTAGGCTTTGGCTCCTCCTTTGTCAGCACTGGCGCCACCGCCCTTACGCAGACAGTAGATTCCCTCCCTTCCTCCATCCTCCCATCCGCCGGGCCGTGCCCCCTCATGTCACCGTCTCGGCTTCTCTGCGTGGTCACCGAGCCCCGCTCAGGTGCTCCACACTCCCCTCTCCTTGAAATTGAATTTAGTTCAGTTGCATATTTGCATCTAGATGACTGGATCTATTATTTTAGTGGGGTGAGGTGGATTTGGATTTGAGAATTAGTTACTAGCTTGATCTTATTTGTGGACTAATGGTTGGGTTGTGGCCAACCCATCTTCATCTCTTCATCCCTCACTCAAACAGTCGAGCTTTGGGTCTTCAGCTGCATCCATCCATCATCCATGGCATCACCGTGGAGGGAGGGGGGTTACAGCGCCAGCAAAGGGTATTCGCCCTTGGTTACGGTGCCAACGGAAGATCGGCTAAGCCTAATAAAACCCCATTGATTCGCGGAGTACTAGTGTACTACGCCTCCATTCTGGTTTGCCGACTGCCTGATTTATCCGTATTCTGCAGGCATGTAGGCGTATTTTTTAAGTTTCGCTTATCGCACAGATGGGAGTAATGAACTTGTTCTCGCATTGTTTTCAGATGGCAATTTGAGGCGCGAGACACCGAGATTGTGTTCTCGACGCAGAGACAGCCAATGCATATTTGGCACAACCAAGCTCCAGTTTTAGCGCTACTCTCCAGACAAAATCACACCACCAGATGCATCAGCTACAGAGTACAATACAGACGTTTCAGCACACTTGTCAGATTTTTTATGTAGAACGAAGGAAATGTACTCAAAAGTCTACACATAAATTAACACCTCTGCCGCTCGCAAAAATTCTTACATAAATTAACCCCCATCCGAGAGGGTATGACTTCTTACATTTATACTGTGGAGCTTAATGTGCTCCATAAGCTCCGGACATCAGTGTATTCATCAGAAGCAACAATTAAATACGACCGCAAGAGCTGCATGCCACACCCAATAGTGCACCGCAACCCGTAGGCTTCGTGTTTGATTCACGATACAAGCTGCACCCTCTTGCCCTCCACATTAAATTTCCTGCTTCCTTGAAGCTGCAAAACACAACGAGAAAGGTGACTCAGATATGACTGGAGACAAAACTACAAACACCACGGCATTCCATGCATAGAATACAACCTGAGATTAGCTTAGAATAGAATATCAACAATGCTTCCAAAGGGATTCACATGATCACACCAAGTCTAATCTACGTATCTCAAAACTAGGGACCTTTTCCTTAAATTTATATGTAAAGTGCTGCGTAGCAACTCTTTAACAGTACTGTAGAAAAATAGATGCCAACACAAAAAGCTCACAGCTTCCAAAGGTGCTGCCCAGCTACTCTAACATTACTGTAGAAAAATAGATACCAACACAAAAAGCTCGTAGCTGCCAAATGACAAGGTGTAAGGATGTCTACCTTCCTCTTCAAGAATGATAGAGCTTCCCGTCTACAAGAGAAGTTGGAGAATACGGTCGAATGTGCTTCAACAGCGACCTTAAGTTCCTTCAATTCCATGGACTGAGACGGGGCCTGGAAAGAATACCAACATGATGATCACAGCATGACACATGAAGCCTAAGTGCATCACACAGAGAAGATTTGAGATTATACCTGACGAAGGATTCTTTTGCAAAGTTTCTTCACCTTAGTTCTAGGTTCATCCACGCACACTTCTTTCACTGCACTCTGATTTATTTCTATTAATTCAGCATCGTTAGGAGATTCTTCCTCATCATCATCCTCTTCCATTTCTGATAGTTTATTTGACTGAGCTGAATTTTCCTCATCACTATCACCAAAAGAGGTTTTGTTCCCCTTCCAACGCTGGCCGGCAACTTTCATTGGCAGGCTCTTGATGCCAAGACCCTGCTTTCCAGAAGTAGCTTTGTCCTGCAGCAAATTACATAGATCATTGCAAAGAGTGGAATATTGAGAATTAAGGTATATCTATTTATTTGCAAATAAATCAGATGAGTTCTGTAATTATACACAATTTCATCAATAGAACTCAGCACAGATTTTAGTTCTTCAGGTGAAAATGTAAGAACATAATCTCAGTGAAATCAAATTAATTGACAGACAGGGAGCTTAGAGGCAGTTGAAAAGCCTCTAACATCACATTTGGAGTACCGTCAGCATTGTCAGCATTCCACCAAAGGTCAACATCTAACTTTGCAAAGGCAAATTTTAAAATGGGCAAAGCTTGCTGTAAAACATCATGGGGACCTTATGGGTTATGCAAACCAACCTGAACAAGGTTGTATAGATTTTCTTGATCTTCTTCCGCAAATGTCTGGCGGACATTAGAAGAACTTTTCGGTGCAGAAGATTTGTTCTTACAAGATTTTGCTCCTAGAAAGCCTCCTGATACAAATCCATATTTGTGCCCCCACCAGTTCACATCATCAGCTTGGGATACTGAACCAACACAGAGTTGACACAGCAAGTTAAAACCTCAATAAAGTTAGTATTGTACAATCTCGAAACACACGATTACATAATAAAAACCGAACAAGTTTATCACAACCATTTAAATTCAAATAGAGGATATACAGCAAATATTATGTAACCAATCAGGCAACCACAATGAAGATCATTCGAGAAGAAAGGAACATTAGAGCACAACGGAAATGTGCTTTCTTTTCATTCAGCAGCAGTATGGAAGCTCAGATGACGACATGGTAGATTTCCTTTCTAATCGAGAATAACCAAAATTCATCGACAGTATAATCAGCAAAGCTTAGACCAAATAACAGTTAATTGACTTGTATGCAGTGTGCACACATTCTAGAATTTTCAGAGAGATTTTTTTTTGTTCTGAGGAAGTATAACAATTCAAACCTGATGACAACACTTATATTTCCACTTGAAAGAACCCAAAAATTATGACATAATCAACCCGATTTCAATCCAATCAGCTCCCAGTAGCTAGTGCACGCATTCTGGCAACTTAGGAGTGTTATTTTATAACTCCTAGGAAATGCTCCAGCTACAAACTATTCTAGTTCTAATAGTCAGGCACCACGGATCAAGAATTGAATTATGGGCCAAAAGATAATGTAATATAATCTTGACCAGAAAAAAACTAGTTAAAGCACACATGCAAATTATCAACCTGTATCCTGACAGATGGAGGCATCAGGTTCATCCAAGCATGTTGGTTCAACTTCCTGATCCACGTGGCAATCATCTTCATTTTTGCGAACCTGTGCCAACACAATATTGCAGTCCCTCCAGGCAAGTTATAAAATATCTTGTTCATAAGAAATGAGGTTTAAGCTATTCAAAAAATGCATGCTATCCAGTAGACTGGAACCAGTTCTCAGCTTATACACTGTGCAGAAGAGGAAAAAGGCTCATCGACGGTAAATATATTAGCTTAGGAAAAAACCCACACACAAGAAAACAACAACTCACAAGTATGCCTTGAAGATCAATTGCTGAATAACAACTCACACTTTTCCCCCTCTCTCTTTTCTTGTATCTGAAAGAAATTATTGTGTAAAGGGAAGAAAAAAATTGAGAATTAGATAAAATGCGATTAGGGGTCAAACCAACCTTCCTTGAGGCCGGGTAACTTTAGTAAATTCATCATTTGCGGGTTTATCGTTCTTGGGTGTACTATCAGGCGAATTGCTTACATCCTCAATTTCTGCAAAAATATAATAACACAACACTTAACAAAATGAGAATAAAAAACCATATATGCACACTTTGTCACTTCCCAAGGTACCTTTTTGAACAGGATTAGCAGATTGCTGGCGTTGCAGAGAAGACAGACGACCAAATGACAAGAAAAAGATGATAGGAAATTATCAGACACTGAAATCTGAATTCATTCATACATAGAGCAAACCAAATAATTGTTACACATCATACCACTTTCAGTTTCTTTAGTATATTGTCAAATTGGGTGGTGTCATATACCCATTTGTTATGAGGACTGTCCACACCAACACCTGTGTACAAGATCGGACTCATGTTTCAGAAAGCTCGCCTGTGTCTAATTAGGAAAAGATACTTCTTTCTTCAATAAATTTTTGAAGATGGAGTAGTTCAATAAGGAGAAAGCATACCCAGTGTGTCCTGCTTGTTTTTCACTCTAACATGCCCCTTTATGCCTTGCTTATCTTTGCCAAGGCCTTCACCTTCTTCCCATCCCTACAGCACAGTGAAGATGTTAGTCACAGTAAGATCAGTAAAAGATACCGATTCTAAATTAACACAAAGTCAGCGCAACTTGGCAAAAGCAACTGATTTATAGAGAAAGTGCATCGAATGCCAAACACCATTTCATTCGCATATGTGTGGCTGGCTGAGAAGTGAGAAATCTAGAAAAAGACCACTCTTTGTGCAGTTGCAGCTCATGAGAGAGTATAAATTTCACCTTCTCTCCAAATTCCAACCAATTTCACCTTATTTGCACATAGCTGTCCTAAAACGACATCATAAGTTTCCATCTCCGTAGCATTAACAAACTTTGCGAGTTACACGTGAACAAGCTGAACAGCAGCAACTCCTCGAGACTTCATATCTAGAATAAGCTACAGAGGCAACCCAAATGGATTGTTCGTTGCACAGCTGCTATATCTAGTTCCCCCCACGTATCAAATATGCCATATTATTATGTGACCAAACAAAAGTTCGCTTTTTTAATCGAAAACTTGCACGAGGGGCGGATCGGATCACGAACCATTTGCTTCATGAGGCGGAAGGCGGCGGACTGCCGCGCGATCCCGACGTAGCAGGAGGGTGCCTCCGGGGCGGCCATGGCGCCTGCGCTGCGCGGGGTCGTCGCGGCCTTCGCCGCCGCCGGGACGGTGGGGTGGCCGGGTGGGAGGAAGCGCCGCGCCCTCGTGAGTTGCCGGACGGAGGGGTTGGAGAGGGGAAACCCTAGGATGCGCGGCGCGGGGGGTTTTGAGACGGTGTCGTTTGCCTGGAGATTCGCGCTCTGGTTGGTGAGCTTTGACCGACGGCCGCCCGCGGCTTCTGGGCCTGGAGATGCCGTTTGGTGGGCTTTGCGAACGTGGCTGAGTCGGTGGCCTTTTTTAATGGGCTTGCAACCCGTCCAGCACGGTGATGGATTGACTTGGGCCAGGTTTTATCCCCGAGTCCTGATACCTGAAGTGAAGTTGTGCTGAATTTCCGGGTATGTTCTTTTTTGCTGAAACTTATGGTTTTTTGCTGTGGCTTGTTGCTTTTGAGTTGTTTGTACAAGAAATTACAGTGTAACAAAAATTCACGTGCGGTTTTTGCCGATATAAATGAAGTTAGTACAGTATATACTACAATTAACTAGTAGATCTTATCTTAAAAAGATACTCCGTTTAAAAGTTAGTTACTGTAGAAAATCCGAAAAGCAGTTTTTAGAAGCTGAAAAAAACAGGCATCTGTCTTTGCCGACTAATGCGACGACCAGTGCTCCGGAGTTCAGAATTCAGGTTAGAAGAACACAGCACAAGAGGGACGCTGGGACGGTACAAGGAGCAGTGGAACACAAAGTTGATGTATAGTAACAGCATAATGGCCTTACAGGCAGTGAGCGTTTTCGGCACAACTACTAATGAAACGAGTGTCTTTTGGCAACAATCGTGCCCCTTCAGCCCAGGCTGATAGCGGAATGTATCATGTGTGCTGGGTGCTGCCTTCTCAACGGGTGATGTTTTCCATGACTAGCACCTAGCTGTCGATATGCTCAGGAGTTTTGCTTCTGCTTGACTTTCTCTAGACGTTTAGCTATATATTCTAGTATGGAAGCCGTATCAACAAGGTGTCTGTAGTTTAGTGGTTAGAATTCCATGTTGTGGCCGTGTAGATCTGAGCAGGAATCCCAGCAGCCACACGTTTACTTGTTTCTCTTTCTTTCTTTTTTTTTCCTGTGCTCTGTACAAGCTAGTTTCACGGTTTCAAGGATTCGCTCTCTTTTTCAGACAACAAGAGATGTATGAATCTCAAACTCCGTCGGTTGTTGACAAATGACTAGTGCACATGGACTGATATTTTTGGACGTGGCCCTGTCAATCAGGTAGGCTATTATCCACTCAGAACTCAGAAGTCAAAAGTTGCTGTCAGTGATCCTGCACTGTGTCATCGATAACATCGACTATGAACATGCGTATATCGCATGCTGGAGACTGCATTCTGCAGGCGTGGCCATCCACTCGCGCTGTCGACTGTCGAGTTCGACCGTGAACAGTAGAGACCGCAGGTGCTTAATTCACAGGAATTGAAAGAGCTTCAGGAACTCAAGATCGATCATGAGGTAGAAGGCAGAAGCTACTCCTGAAGTCGTATCTTTTTCCACGGGTTTTGTGCTGCTTGAAGTTCAGGCAAATCGCAGTTTTCATGCCTACATGCAGCAACCATGACTCTGGGCAGCTAGCGAGGCCCAATGTCTGCCCAGCTGCTGCAGCAGCGAGACATTCTTCGCTCACAGAATTTCCCACTCGATCGGTGGCTTTCCTCGATCAGTGCTCGCTCCCTGAGTACTAGTCCTAAGCAAACGCATGAGAAACGTGGGGAGTCTTCACCAATGACCTCCACACGCGGGCTTAAGAGTTACGACATTCCATGCATCCATCCATTGCACGGCTCACACTAGCAGCAGCCTATTGTTTCCCGTTCTTTTAAATTACGATAGATAGTTTTTAGCAATAATTGATGATTTTTATCTGTATTTTTAATACAGCAGCAGACGATGAAAATATCAACGTAAACAACGCATATGATTTTTTAATTCGGAAAGTCATTTGAAGAACCCACTTCAAAAAATCATCCTATTTATTTCTATTTCTTGGAGAAACAAAAGGGCAAAAGCCAAAAGCTCAAAAAAGCATGTTATATCACCAAAGAAGAGGTCATCTTCCTTTCAATTTTTAAAATATGTTTTTAGTTTTTCTACAATACCTAGCTTTCAAATAGAGTGTTTTTCAAGACGGTGTCTACAAGTTGACTTCATTCAGCACTGCAGCAACTTTATTTATATCGACTAAAATCACACATAAATTTTTGTTACTCATTACTCTCTTACGAACAATCTAAAAATCATAATCCATAATCGAAAAGTATAAATCCAAGTAAAAAAAAAAGAACAGATTCACGATGTGCTGTGGTAGCTCGCAAATCCAAAGTAACCAATTAACTACTCTCTCGGAGCATGACCACGATCCGTGTTACGTGTACCCCTAGAATTGTTATCCTAACGCAGCGACCTTCGTACGTGTCACCGAGTCCGAGTAAATGCGGTGCGGCAGGCAGCAGCCCCACTACGCCGACCTCCTATCCTCGTCAAGGCCTGACATCCCCGTCGGCACCATGAAAGCACTCACACTTCGCTTCACACACCATTATCTATCGTGCATGCGTACCGATCAGCAGCGGCAAAAAGGATGGAACTTGGCGGTGCCTGACCTACCCCTCCTCCGCGTCCCCCTTCTTATCACCATCCTCTAGTAAAGATGGCAATGGTTCTATACCCATTAAGTTTCACCACCCCAAACCCACCTCCATTAAGCAAAAATATCCCCGCTGGAGGACCCAATAACACAGGCGGGTACAACATTTCCCCCAAACCCATACCCGCGCGGGTGAAATAAACCCGGCGGGTGACCCATACCCGAGACATGATATACAAAATTAAGGATCAAATCACCTAAACAACAAGATCACCATTTAAATTAAAGTGCATAAGCTTCCTGCAATGGAAACAAGGGTTAAAGGAGGCGAGAAGCTTCACCGACTATCGTCGCTCGTCGAGCGAGAGTGCCGCCATGGGCGCCACGGCTTGGCGAGATGGGCGACGGCGGCAGCGTGATGGGTGACGGCGGCAGCGTGCGGCGGCGGCGAGGCAGAGGTGGCGAGATGGCTTGAGGCGGCGGTGTCGAACGGCGAGGCGCAGCGCGGCCGAGCAGCGAGGGCGGGGCGCGCCGAACGGCTTGGGGCGGCGCTGGCGGCTGAGGCGCCAAGCCCGAACGGCTTGGAAGCGTGAAATGGGAATTGGGGTCCGCGCCGTCTGGGAATAGGGTTAGGGTTTTAGTTTACATCTATTGGGTGGGTCAAATATAATTATTTGTTTGTTATGGTGGGCTACAAATAAATGGCCCATAAATACTCGGGTATCCATTGGGTAATGGGTATGGGTAGTGTCAAACCATACCCACACCCGCGTACCTATTGGGTCCTATTTTTCTCCAATAGTAGACCCATAGGTAGACATTTTAACCCATATATGTACCCTAATGGGGTAATTACCCATCGGGTTTCGGGTTATAGGTATCCATTGCCATCTTTATCCTCTAGCACAAGCAACGTCTCTAACGCGGTAGTGACTAACACGAGCTACATATGTGTTCCTACGTGACATTATTATCGGTTATGATTAGTGGGGATCAACTGGTTTTGTGCATCAGTGGGTAGTACTGCGTGAGCGGCTAAGTCCAAAGGATGAATTCCCCGTTCTAAACGATTTTAACTTTTATCTTCTAATTTATTTAAACTAGAAGTTATATAAAACACGTTGACTTTTAATTTTAGTTTTTTTTTGGGGTTTTTGGATTTGTTTGGTTTTTTCCTTTATTCTTTTACATTTTTCATGATGATATAATGTTTTTTAATTTTTAAATTTTTGTTACAAAAGGCTAACTACTGCTACTTTTCGGCTTTTCTACAGTAACTAGTTTTTAAATAGAGTATTTTTTCAAGATATAGTCTACTAGTTAATTATAGTACATACTTTACTGACCTCATTTATATCTGCAAAAATCGTACGTGAGTTTCTGTTACTCTGTAATCTCTCGTACAAATAGCCCAAAAGTCACAAACCAAAAGCCGTAGCCAAAAGCCACAAACTGCATCAAAAAGAACAGCCCATAATACTATTTCAATCAAAAGTTAGAGTTACTGTCAGAAACTTAAGTTAAAAAAATAATATTATTTCAGTTAAAAAGTTAAAGTTACTGTCAGAAACTTAAGCTAAAAATTAGTTAGAGCAGCCCCTCGAGCGCTTTGCTCCGCTTCATCCTTCGTGGAGCAGCTAAGGTAGGTAGGTCGTTGTGCTGGGAGCCTGAGGTAGGGAGTGATTGGACGCTAGGAGAAAAGTGGTCGACCGTCGGCAAGACCGTCGGCAAGTGCGACGCCTAGTGGGGCGGCAGTCAGCACCAAGCGCCGGGCAAACGCGTAGGACTCTGGTCTTAGACACGTACCAACCCCTCCATCGTCTAGGACTCTGTAGATGCAACCGCACGCCTATTGTGCTATCGCTAGCCAGTAGCCATTCCGGATAAGCGAATAGGATCAAGTATTTTATAGAGTATTCTAACGGGAGATTGCTAAGTTAATTTTAGACCTGCTCGTTTCGATTTCAGCTTCTGATTTCTATCTTATTTTTTTATTATTTGTAAAATTCATCTTTTTTAAACTTTTGTCTTTTTTGAGCTTTTTTGCTGATTCTTTTTTTTTTCCTGTATTCGTTTACGTTGTCTGTGATGAGCTGATATATTTTTTCTATTTTAAATTTTTTAAATTTAATTACGTCAAATAAGCTACCTTCAGCTACAGTGAAATTCCAGCTGCTACAGTGCAGTTTCAGCTATAAGCCACAGCTTTTCAGTCCAACCGAGCAGGGCCTTCAGGTTGTCTGTTTTGGCTACTATAAATCATTTTTTACAGCAAATGAGTTTAAGACGATATCTAATAGTCGATTGTAATACATACTGTAGCGAATCTATTTAATCGGATAAAACCACACGCGAGTATTTCTTTGTAAGTTTCTCTATAAACTATTACTATTCATAAATTAAATTCAAAATTCATCAGAAAAAATCAATATGAACGCTACCTAGTGACTTAAACCAGGATACATGGAAAACATTCACACGTCACAGAAATTACGTTATGTCAATCTTCACCTGGGAAGGACCGGTAGTTTGTGACTTGGTGATACGGAGGAACAACGCACGTAAAGAGAAGGAATGACCGGCGGATACAGGCCATGTGTTTTTTTCATCTTTTATAATGGTTTTTAGTTTCGATTTTTTAAAGTTAAAATAAAATAGAGTGATTTCTTTAAGTAGTCTTTCGTATATATATTTTTTTAAATAGCTTCTCGAGTCTATCAATACATACCATGTCTATACCATCAGTCCACCAATGTCCCCTTTATCTATAAATATTTTCAAAAACACAACAAAAATGCTAGCCTCAGCCCAAAAACAAACATAGGCTGCAGCCTAAGAATAGAGGCCATATCAGCACATCGGCGCAGAACGCTGCGTGTGGGATCCGCGGCGGGGGCCCAGCACAGCATAGCGGCCTCCGCGGGTACGTGCTGCGTGCCGTCGTGCGCGCGGGGACAACCTCCCCGTTGCCGCCACGTGGTGAGACGCGCCCCTCCATGTGACCCCTGTCCTTTTCCACTGCCCCTGCCGCTGTGGTAGGTAGCTAGGCTAGGCTGCCTGCACATGCTACCAGATGGCCCTCGCCTCAGGACAAGCAGCTCTCCAATGGCCCTCGCCGGGCGGCTGAGCCTGACACCGAAATGGAACCACCGCATGGAGATCATAACAGTGACACGTCTAGTACCGGTACATTCGTTTGATCAATAACAAATCTACCCTCCTCGGAATAATGCAGTGACGTTACGGTATATTAGAGCAGGTGCAATAATACTTAGCCAGCAGACTATAGAAATATAATATCAACTAAATCTTACGTGGCAGAGAGAGAAATGAAGTTGGCTACTAAATTACAGCTAGCTATAGCACATAAAAATATGTATTTCACTCTTTTACACGTGGGGCCAAATAGTTATTGTAATAGCTACATTATTGTATGAACTATTTTTTTGAAGGCTATACATGAAATGGATAAGTGTTATAGCCACTAGTTGGTTATACTATTGTACTTGCTCTTACACCAAGAAAGGGTGGGATGCTTGACGTTGTTCCCTTCCTAAATTACGCACACATTTGTGGAGGTGGCGTCGTAAAAAAGGCAGGAGAGATGAACCAGCTCGCATAGCATGGCGGGGATTCGTCCTCCCATTGTATAATACTAGCCTCATAGGCGCGGCGGCACGCCGCGCCAGCCACCGTGTGTACCGAAGTGAAAGAGGCGAAAATTCGTAGCTAAAGGAAAAAAGCGTAGTTTTTTTAAAAAAACGAGGGGCTTTTCGCAATAAAAGGAGACCAGAGGGGTTTTTTCGTAAAAAACAGGGGTTGTTTTGAAAGAACAAAAGGAAAAAGTGTAGTTTTTTTTTAAAAAAAAGCTAGGGGCTTTTCGCAATAAAAGGAGGTCAGAGGGGTTTTTTCGTAAAAATCAGGAGTTGTTTTGAAAGAACCGAGGGCCTGTACGTAATTTCAAAAACTGCGGATCGTTATCAACGAAAAATAAATATGTGCAGGGGTTTTTTGAAAAATTCAGGGACCTTTTTGCGATAACAGAGGACCTTTACGTAATTTCGGGAAAACACAGGGACTTTTTTGCAAAACAGGGCCTCCGACCGTACCGAGATTCCCCCGCCACGTGCCGGCCGGAGCGCGCGCGGGGGTGACGTGGGGGCTCTCAGCGGCCGGGAACCCCCCGGGTTTGTATAGGGTATGATACAACAAAAATCTCAACCCTACAAACATACTGAAGTTAAGACAAAAAAGCACAAATTCACCTGAGACAAATTATCTTACCGGTATAATCGCCAGCTAAAAGATGGTTGGATTGCTCAACCAATCGAACCACATGTGTATCGTTGGTCGGACCACTCGGGTCACAGCGGTCTGGCTGCTTGCCAAACACAAGTTAAAATTAGCACGATACATGACTAAGAAAATACCTAACTCCTAAACCAAAGATCCACATAGGATAAAACATGGTACAAATCCTCCCTACGATGTTACCAACCTATTTCAACAATGGATAATGAAAATCAACGTCAAAGATCTAACATTTATCCAAAACAAGAAAGGTTGGCCCAAAATTGGGCAAAAAGGATAAATCTCGATCTGATCTTTCTTGTGAGTCCTTCATAATCTAGATAACCTTCATGTTTTCTCACATGTCATAGCAAGATAGATCACAGTACGAACTCAAACCAAAACACCATCAAAATCAAAAACCCCAAGATCACCCCTCTTTTAAGTAAAAACCGGGCAACCACAAAAATTTTCTATAGAAAGTGTTTGATGGATTATATCTGATCTCCAAGAGATGTCCCTACTTATTCACGTCCTTGGTACCAAGAGAGATCAAGAGGAGATAAAATTCGAACAAGAAAACTAAACAAATCAAAAGCACACGGATGAATCCAAGGCAAAACTTACTTGAATAAAGTTTGGATACTCATTTCACTTTGAGAGAAATATTTTACAGCAACTCCTCATAGGGAACGGAGCTCTAACCCTAGAGCATGCGCGCACAAAGCTTCTAACAAAAGAAAACCCTAACCTATCTCTCAAAGACTTTTATTGAGACACACACAAGGGTTTATGTAGTGGATGCACCTCACATCACACCAAATCTTAACAACCAGTAACCCTTAGTGAACACAGCAACCCACAAATACAGAAATCCAGTAATCCATACACACACGGGTTTTACACTCACACACTTGCAGCTTCTTAAAGTGTGACTTTCACATAGTTTCAATGGCCCGATAAGATGCTTGATCCTTCAAGACATGACTTACCGTCGTAGTTTCGCAAATCATCTCTCACCCGATTTTGGATAATTTTCTTGATTGACACCCAATGGCCTTCACAGTAGTTTTTCTTGTAACAACCACCACAACAAAGTCTGTGATGCCTAATGACTTGCCGTCAAAATTGTATGCCAGCTCTAAGGACCGTCACCACTTGAAACACCCAAGTCTAATGGCACACCACATGTATACACTAGCCTCATCATGATTTTTGTCATTCTCCGTACTTCTCCACTATAGATGATATTCCACTCGAACTCACGTGACCCTCCATGGCCTTAGGGCATCTCCCCTAGCCTTAGTCTTATCGTTGATTACAACAAGCACCAAGCGCCTTCCACATCAAAGAACAAGCAATTATCCCAAGCACAAGTGATATGCACTTGACTCTCGTCAACATAATTGATGCAAACATACACCACTTGACACCCACATCAAGATTCCTACAATATAGACTCCCATAATGACTAACACCTTCCATGGACTCACATCATGACTAACACTCTACATGGACTCCTTCATGTCTAACACAACCGAAACAAACTCAACTCACTCGATTTAGCTTTGGCTAATCTGACCGCCAACCAACGGCCAATCAGACCACCCCAGTCAACCTTGGTCAAACCCTAGTTATAGAGTAGCAGTGTAAGATCAAGGATGACTGACTAGAGAGTGGGTGAATATGAGGTTTCTTAAATTTAAGCCTTAATTGACAATTCTAACAAGAATAAACTAAAAAAAGATTCTAGCACAAGTAAAAAGCTAAATTATTAGTTTTCACTAAAGCACCTCAAGGCTATGTCTATACCAAAATACAATTCTAGCTAGCCAATTCTACATAAATAAATAGCTAGAAATGTAAATGAGGAAATAGTAAAGACAAGAGAGAAAAAACCAAAACGAAAACACTGATGTTTTTCCCGTGGTATTGAAGACTTGCCGGTCTTCACTAATACATGTTGAGGTAAGTCTAAACGGATTGGACCGGCTCCACGAATTGAGCCCAATGAACCTCAACTTCACAAGGTTGCTCTTCATCCACTCCGACGACGATGAGCACCGAACCACTCACAAATGGTGTCGGGCCTCTCCACAATGTTCTTTGAATAGATCATCGCACTACCTTCCTCCAAATCATGTAGGTGTTAGTACATACCAAGGGTAATAATCCGCAACCCTTTCTTAAAGGACATCAGGTGTCACAAGGATCAAGTAATGATGTAAATGCATTTGAATGCTCTCAACTATCTCAAAATATGAAATATATGGAAATAAGTAGTAGAGAGTGCACCAATAGTTTTAATATATTTAATGAGGTCAAGAGTTATGAGTTTGGTGCCGGTGAAGGGGCATTTATAACCCCCAACCACAAATTCGACTATTTGGGCAAAATTCTCAAAAAATTAAGTGAGTGCGGTACTACCATCAAGTAGCAGTCGGTACTACAACACCTAAGGTTTAACGGTTATATATGGTTCAATTAAAGCTTCTAAACTAGCCGTTACGGTCTGATGCGGTACTACTACACTCATATGGGCCGATACTACTCTACAACGGTAATACCGCTCAGCTCATGCGGCACTACCGTTTTCCAGAGCAGGAGATATTTCCAAAAACATGCTCTTTGGAAAAAAGTATCGCCATATAAAACATCGGTCCTACTGGAATGCGTTACTACCGCACCTCAGATATAGTCATATCGCAGGGCAGTAGCATACTGTTTTTACATAAATTTTTCTTGGAAGCAATTTCAAATGCATGCATAACTCTTAATTGATCAAGGTGGCACAAGATAAATCTTCAAGCTATTAGCCGTGATCCCTCTCTATAGTATGGTATCTAGCTTATGAGTTCGGTCTCTTCACTAATCACCGAGATCGGTAAAAACTATAGAATGGTCTTTAAGCTACATAATACCTTTGTCTTGAACCATGTCGATCATTTATCTTTTTTGCATGGCATTTACATGTTGTCATCCATAATTCGGGACTAGACTTGAAACATTATTGTAATTAATTACCAAAATAATTTTTAGAGATCTAGATGCTTTCAACCGTCTGACCACGGAATCCATACCGATCAGTCCCCGATGACCTTCGATCGGACCGTCACCCACGGCCGGTCACATCACTCTTAAAAACTCATCTCAATACAACGAACACATTTCTAGAATAACACACCGCCAAATAAAAATGATCATACCGTATTTCCAGTTAGACCGCTTCCCATAGCCGATCGACGGATCGCCGAAAGCGCACTGCATACATGCACAACGGTTAGATCGGGCTGTTTGGTTGCTCGCATGAGCCGATGCACCGCATGAGCGTGGCAGGTGAGTAGAGAAGGTCCTCAGCTGCGTTTCTCCTCAGCCTGGCTCCAGTTGATTTTTTTTCATCCGCTCGTGCAGGCTCTCACCCGATGCAGGCAACCAAACACCATCTCCCTGCATGCACTGGTACGAGCCACCCCAATGCAGGCAACCAAACAGCCCATAAGACCAGTTAGATCATTCCCACCTGATAAGGCCAGTCTCAATGCAAGATTTCACCTCCCAATTTCCAAGATATAAAACAAAACATGAAACAAGTCTTTTCTCTCAGTGTATAGTTTCATTGCGCGGTTTCATAGGTTATTTTAGCCTTTCGTGGTCCTCTCTTCTTTCTCTTCTCCAATCGAAGCACGCCGCACGGATGAAACCCAACAAGGCTCTCAGTGGGGATTTCACACGATTACCAACGTTTTGGAAACAACGCTCAAAGGTTTCATAGGGATGAAACATTTTCCTTCTCTCTCCTCCTAGTTTCATGCAAAAAAGTTTCTTTTGGCTGATGTGGCACCGTATTTAATGTGCATGAAATTCTCCATGAAACTCCATTGAGACTGGCCTAACATAAATAAAAGAACAAATGACACAATTAAATTCAAACTACAATAACACAGCAAAGCAATGTTAAATACTCTTAAAAAGATGGACGGACCTTTCAGGGCTTTGTGCCGTGCGACTTTTCTCTCCTTGCTACGGTATAAAAAACCGCCCCGTCCGGCCGGCCCTCCTCACGCATTTCAAGTTGACTCGTCTCCAGACGACGACGACGACCCCGAGTCGCCAACCCACTTGTCTTCCACGCCGCTCGTTCCTCGAGGCGGACCACACACAAACACTGGTAAGTTGCAGCCCCAGCCAACACCCAAAACCTCCTCTCTCTCTCTGTCCACTAGTAATTTACAAGCCATCATGGCCGTCGCGAGGCTGGTGGCCGCTCCATTCCCTCTCGCCGCCTCCCGCGGCCGCAGCGCGCCAGCCACCCGGCTGGTGTTCGCGCCGCTCTCGGTGCGCCGCGCTGTGTCCGTGCGCGTGTCGTCGGACGGCGGGGCTGGCGCCGCGGCGAGCGGCGGCCAGGAGCCGGACGAGGCGGCGGCGGAGCGCGCGGCTCGGAAGCAGTCGGAGCGGCGGACGTACCTGGTGGCCGCGGTGCTGTCCAGCCTCGGGATCACGTCCATGGCCGCCGCCGCCGTGTACTACCGCTTCGCCTGGCAAATGGAGGTACCACCATCGCACTGGCCTGGCTCACGCCGCAATTGGGCATCCATGGCGATTCCATTCTCCTCCTGCTAAATTAGTAAAATTCTTCCGCTCCTACTGCTTTATCAGGGAGGCGAGATTCCGGTGACAGAAATGTTCGGCACCTTCGCGCTTTCGGTGGGCGCGGCGGTAAGTAGGATCCCCCCGAGGTGGATGCGCATTGCGTTCGTTCCGTCAGCCGTGCCGCGTGCGCGTGTGACTCCTCGCGCGTTTCGTTTGCAGGTCGGGATGGAGTTCTGGGCGCGGTGGGCGCACCGGGTGCTGTGGCACGCGTCGCTGTGGCACATGCACGAGTCGCACCACCGCCCGCGCGACGGGCCGTTCGAGCTCAACGACGTCTTCGCCATCATCAACGCCGTCCCCGCCATGTCCCTCCTCGCCTACGGCTTCTTCAACCGCGGCCTCGTCCCCGGCCTCTGCTTCGGCGCCGTGAGTAGCCTCCCCTACTTTTCTAGGAGTAGTTGGTTCAGCCACTCCCTTTCGCACCTCGCCTACCCTGCCGACCTTCACATTCTAGAATTTGACCAGGCGTGTGTAACGTGGTAGCATCAAAATGAAAACATGTAGATGTAGTGCGCATGATGATCACGTCCACTGGCCCCCCGCCGAAAAATCTCACGGTCAGATAAAGCTTTTCGAGACAAGAAAATAGGTTGGCTTCCATGTCTTGGCACATAACTTATGGCGTAGATTGTACTGGAACAGAACAGTTCCTGTTGTCGCATTGCGATCATGTCATGGTCTCACTCTCATGGACACCCATGCCTGGTAGGTATCCCATCAACGGTCACACCTAACAGTAACATTTTTACATTCTAGCAGTAGCGTTTCTTTCTGCTCGATCTATACGGATTTTGGACTGCATTTTTATGCGTGGGGAGAAGTAGGAGAAGGATCTGGTGGTGACGTGTCGCGCCTTGACCTCGACGTGTCCGTGTGCCACAGGGGCTGGGGATTACGCTGTTCGGGATGGCGTACATGTTCGTCCACGACGGCCTGGTCCACCGGCGCTTCCCGGTGGGGCCCATCGAGAACGTGCCCTACTTCCGGCGAGTGGCTGCCGCCCATCAGGTCCGGTCGCCCTGCACCCAACTCATCTCATCTCCGGATTTTTTTGCTTGCCGAGGTTTGGTTCTGAACTCTGAATTTTCTGATCCGTGCTTGCATTCATGTCTGCAGATACATCACATGGACAAGTTCGAGGGCGTGCCATATGGGCTGTTCCTTGGTCCCAAGGTGAGCCAGCCAAGTGCGTTTCATAGTTCATGCTAGTACTAGCTTGCTTCCTCGTGTGCCATGCGTGCTGGGTTGCTCCTGCTCCAACAGCAGCCAGAAAGAACCTATGAACATGTCCAACCGTCGAGTAGATGAAGTACTGGTTGTAGTACAAGCACGATCTAACACTGGGAAATGCAAGATCAAAACTGTATTGATATTTGATAGGATTATGAAATTGGGATTGTTCTGGAATGTCCTTATACAGATGTCTATTGTACCTAACTGTTCGATATTTTGTTTCTTTTTCGTGGTCTGTGGTTGGCAGGAGCTGCAGGAGGTGGGTGGGACTGAGGAGCTGGAGAAGGAGATCAAGAGGAGGATTAAGAGGAAAGAGACCTTAGATGCGATCCAATGAGAGCTACTGGCGTATATTTTTATTTTTGTTTCTATTTTATGCTCTCAGATTATATATTTTTTTGGGTACTTGTTGTAGCTTTATAGTATCTGTGTCTTCTGTTAATAGAAGAGGAAAGTTTAGCTAGGGTCGTGGGAGCTCGTGATTCTTGCGAGGTGCATGATTTGGACGGTGGAGCACACTGGTTTTAGAAAATGCTGTGCTGGGGTTGATGCTAACTAGTACTAGCACTGATATGACAGTAGTATTCTGTATTTGTTATTGAGTAGCTGATTGTATCGTGCTGTTGAGAGTGAGATGTTGTATGGAAAACCTTATGTTTTGTAGGATTTACATAGATGCACTGTAGTATGAGTATTAGTATGACTCTGAGTAGGAAACTAAACAAGCTTTACTCGAGTGGTATGTTGTATAGATATTCACCATACCGGTAGTATAAAAGCGCATTAAAAATGTTCTAATAGATCCCAGGATACCCTGACAAGGTCACAACGGCTTCTAGGGTTCATGGCAGGTAAAATGGTTATCGGTCATGTTGGTAACCGACAGCGGAGATATTTTGTCAGTTGTGTCGACTCTGAATCGGCAAAAGTAGAGCCCTCCACGGACCAATGATCAATCCTACTACTCATAAGAGAATAGAATCATCCTTTTTTGGAGTTAAAGAAAGCAAAGCTTATAAATGAACTCTGTGCTCTGAGGAACCTATTCCCCGAACCATTTGCATCATTTACAGATTCCCTCTCGATGATCGTGATATTGTTTGGTCCTTGGTAGAACAAAGTAGGGCGAGCACATAGTTGGGAGTTTGGGACCTTTCGAATCAGGTCTTGGTGATTGTCCCTTTAAGAAACCGCATGTTACAGGTACATTATATGCTTCATATCCATGTGACGAGGATCCTCCTCGTGATACTCTTCCCATTTTCAATGCTGGGCGTAGCAGGAACTGTGGGATACGATCTCCTTCTGATCTGCCTGATGGCGTGTTCTTTTTTATTTCGGACTTCAGTACGAACTAACATAAATTTATGTATAATTTTAGCCAATATAAATAAAATCGTTACAGTGTATATTACAATTAACTTATAACCCTAGCTTGAAAAGACACTCTGTTTAAAATCTATTTATTATATAAAAGTTAAAAAAATAGCTTTTAGAAGCTGAAAAGAAGTGGCCCTGAATATGCTGCAGGATGTCAAGTTCGTTCGCGCTTGTTACATATGCACTATTAAATAGGGCTGTGTTTTTTTTTCTGAAATATCATTATAGCGGCTGTTAGATTTTTTAAAGATATTTAATTAAATAAAAATAAATAAAAAAATTATATATCCATAAATAATAAAATTTTAAAAATATATCATATTAAAAAGCTAATACGTTTGAAATAGGTCACCGAAGCTGTTTGAAACGGACCATAAGCTGCTCCTCGCGCTCGGTATCTTGAGTTTGCAGACAAACTCATCACTTGTCACCGACACTTGTTATGTAAGTTTGCCTCGGTATCTTGAGTTCGCACTTGTTGTGTAAGTTTAGCAATACAGTAGCACATAAGAAATGCCACGTGTGCCACAAACTCATCACTTTGTCACCGAGTGACTCAAATATGACAGAACGAACCTTGCACGCTGCAGTTGTTGACCCATCTAAGCTCGCGTGTCTCATGCAATTTTTTTATACTGGGAGTCGCAAGGATATACATACAGCATGTGGACGGGGGTCCACTAGACACGGGCCAGCAAAGACTGTGTCGACGGGACTCGAATTCGATGCCTTGATGGGCCTTCACCTTCTTTGAGACTTTAGTAGGCCTCAACTGGACCAAGCAGCCCAATCAGGCCCAGTTGCGGTGGCACTGGACAGCGGCACGGCAGCCAATTCGCCTTATCTCCTCATCCATCCATGGCATGAAGCCCCCTTTCCTGCCACTCTCCCCGCTCGCACCAATGGCGGCCACGGCTGTGACCCTGCCCTCCTCGCCCACCCCCTTCCCCGTCGCCACCACCACCTCCTCCCCCGCCTGCTGCCTCCACCTCCGCTCCCCGCCTCCCCGCCGAGCCCTCCGCGTCGCCGCCTCCGCCGCGGCCGAGGCGCCGCCCAAGCCGCCGCCGACCTCGCCCTCCGGCATCGTCCTCGTCGACCCCTCCGAGGCACAGAAGGTCCACCGGCTCAAGGCCGTCTACGACCAGAAGGTCGTCCCCCTCATCACCGAGGAGTTCGGCTACACCAATGTCCACCAGGTGCTCCACCCTCCTTGCTCTGCTCACAACAGAACGGACAGCCACAACCATTTCTTGTGTTACTAGGCCGATTCGATTGTGGGTTCTTGATTGATTTGCGAGGTGTGTGCTTGTGGTTGGTCGATTTGTTTAGGTGCCCAGGCTCGAGAAGATTGTGGTGAATTGCGGGCTGGGGACGGATGCGGGGAACTCCAAGGGCCTGGAGGCCGCCATGAAGGACCTCGCCATGATCACCGGCCAGTGGCCCGTCAAGACCAAGGCGAAGAAGTCCGTCGCCAGCTTCAAGATCCGCGAGGGCAACGCCATCGGAATCGCCGTCACGCTCCGCCGCAGGGTGAGCCCCCCTGTGCCCGCTCACCTCCTTGAAAATTGAAATGCATCCACTGACTGATAAATTGGCATATCACATATGGAATGCATAGCAATTGGGAATCTTTCATCTGAGAGTAACTATAAGCTGTAGTGATGAGTGAGAATTGTCAGCCTGTTCGATTGATGAGCTTAATTCTTCCTTGGCTTGCTGTAGATAATGTACAACTTCCTGGATAGGCTCATCAACCTTGGGCTCCCTAGGACCATGGACTTTTTAGGTGTCAACCCCAACAGCTTCGACGGGCACGGCAACTACAGCATTGGCCTCCGCGACCAGGGCGTGTTCCCGGAGATCCCATACGAGGTGGGCGGGAAGAAGAACGGCATGGACGTTTGCATCGTCACCACCGCAAAGACGGACATCGAGGCCCTCAGGTTGCTCACCCTCCTCGGCATGCCGTTCGCCGAGAACATCAAATCTGGCGTGGCGATCCGGAAGAAGAGGTTGAAGCGCCACCACTTCATGAGCAAGGGCAGGGGAAGACGTTGAAAAGACCAAACGTTGTTTTCGCACGAATGAGCTTTGCTTCTCACTTTGTTCACTGCGATCTCTCCATCTCTCTCTCTCTCTCTCTCTCTCTCTCTCTCTCTCTCGCAAAGTTTCGCCTAGAGGTTTGATGATTCTGTTGTCTATAATCACTTGCTGTCACCGAATGGAAAAAGATTTGCGTGCGTTCATTTTGGGAGTTTCTGGAACACGAATGTTTATCTAGGCCTAACAAAAACCTCAACTAATTAAATGTGTAAATTAATAGGATGAGCACCGGGTAAAAGGCGAGATGTAAAGAAGAGCATATTATTTCGCAGCATGTTCCAACTGCTTTACTATACCAGCACTTGTCTTGATACGTACATAATCTCTTTGGTCCTAGCATCTCGTAAGCCCTGGAGAGGGAAAGGCATGTACTCCCCAGTCCCCAGTGGCTATTACCTAGTACTGTGTATCAATAGCTACACTTGGGCAATTCTGGCGGGCCGATGACGAGCTCTTCCTCCGGGAAGGCGCACGGCTTGCCCTCCGCCCCAAGCTCCGGGCACGGCTTCGGCGAGACGTCGGAGGTCACGCCCTTGACGTCGGTGCAGTTCCACTGCAGCTTCTTGGCGTCCGGCGCGAGCTGCGCGGTCACGTTGGATATGCAGATCCCGGTGTAGGGGTCGTTCGGGATGCCCTCCATCCTGCCGGCCATGGTCACGTTCTCGGCGTACACGTCGCGGTAGTTGATGCCGGTGACCTCGGGCAGCGCCTTGGGGTCCGACGAGTTGTCGGGGTGCTGGCCGTAGTTGCCTGTCATCCAGAAGACCCAGTTCATGGTGTGGAGGCTGAGCCCGCGCACGAAGATGTCCTTGACGAAGCCGCCCCGCCCCACGCCGGACTTGATCCTGACTGCCGACTCCGTGTTGATAGCGACGTTGTCCTCGGCGCGCACGTCCTGAATGCCGCCGGACATCTCGCTGCCTAGCGCGATCATGGCGCTCGTCGGGGAGATGCAGGTGAGCCTCCTGATGACGATGTGCTGGCTCGGCATGTTGAACTTGATGCCGTACTGGTCCCAGCCGCTCTTCACGGCGATGCAGTCGTCGCCGGACACGATGTAGCAGTCCTCGATCTTGACATGAGAGGAAGAATCTGCACAGGCAAGAAGAGTTCACCGCATTCAGAAGACATGCGTGCTTCTCCAAGAGGAACACTACTGAATACTAAATGTGGCTGCTCTACGCCTCTACCTGGGTCGATTCCGTCCGTGTTAGGCGAATGGACCGGCGCAAGAATCGTGACGCCATTGATGGTCACGTTGCTGTACAAAAGAACAAATGTGAGTGATCATCATAGATTCGTGCTCGAACTAACAGGTTAGAGCTTGATTTTGGGTGTGAGCTCTGAGCCTTACGTGCAGTAGGTAGGGTGGAGATTCCACGACGGCGAGTCGACGAAGGTGACATTGGAGATGATGATGTTGTCAGAGTAGAGGAGCTCGAGCAGGTAGCCACGAGTGTATGTGAGTTCCTTGGCGTGGTACTTGTCCCACCAGACTTGGCCCTGGCCGTTGATAGTCCCATTTTTACCTGAAATGTTGCTCCGTATCAGATGATTTCTGCAGCTACTACATGATACAGTTTCAGAAAAGCTTGCGAAATAACAATCTTGAGATGGCAAGCATGTACCAGTGATGATGACATCTGTGAGATTTGATCCAGCAATGAAATTGCTGTATCTTGGGCCAGGCTCGTCCCTTCCTCTTCCGTAAGACGGCAGGGGTGCTATCAGAGGCCAATCTTTCAAGTCCTGAAGAACAAGATGTCAGTCATCATAACCGCTTACACTGAAAATTGAAAGGGCTGAACAAATACAGATACCAATAGCATGTCCAGAACTTATGTACTGACCATTCAAAGCATGGAAGCCCCCAAACACACACACAAAAAAGTAAATAGTATAGCAGAGTTTTCCTACCATTTCTCTTGCTACCACCAGTATGACTCGGTAAGCCATTGAAACAGATCACATCAAGTTTGCTTGACCTTCTAATCCAATGGTCCATACCAAGCAATTGTTTGATCAAAAGCTGTACAAGTATTCCATAGTCACCAACTCATCCTTACAAATTACTACATCCGTTCTTTTTTACTTGTCATTTTAAATATCAACACGGTCTTCAATACATGTTTTTGATCATTAATTTTTCAAACTAGCAAGGTGACCCGTGTACTTGCGCAGGCATCATCTTTAAAACACGTTTAAATGACTTGGGTAATACATATGTAATTTTACTTTTTGAAAAATAGATTGTTGCAGAACTTTATTTATGATATTTTAATATTATACATTATAAGAGAGAAAATACTTACTTTGTTATCCAATACATGTCACATGTGATCAAAACTTTTTTCCTTAGATACTTTTTGACAGAAATACTTGTATAGCAAGCAGTAAATACATCATTACATAATATTTTTTATTTATATCAATCATCGTTTTTTCATTATTGTAATACTTATCTATATCACATTTTCATAACGCATATCATATAGCTTACATCGGTATAACCGAGTGAATACCCGTTAATGATCTCACTTTTAATCCCTCCATCCTGTGGAGGTATACCAAACAAATGGTCATAATATTTTTTGTTTTGTGAGAATTTTTAGCAATTATATTTGTTCTTAGTGATTGTAGTACACATCGCAGTGACTTTATTTATATCGATTAAAATTGCACGTGAATGTCTCTGTCTATAAATTTCTCTACAACCTGTCATTATTCATAAGGTAAACTAAAAGTCACAATTAAAAGCCCATAAGAACGGACCTCCCTGCTGCTCCTGCAAGATGAGTTTGGTGAGGCGCGTGTCCAGGCGGAGCGTGCAGCGTTCTACATCCTCTGGGTATCAAAGGCAAGCAACCGCTTTAGAAACCCAAATTGAATTGTAATATATGCTGGCTCTCTGCACGAATTGAAGGATCCCGTTTAGTCAGCTAAAGAAGGAAAAAAAAACTGATGTGTGTGTGCGCGTGCGCGCGTGTTTGTTGCATGCAGCAAGTTCCTATTGTGAAGTGAAGGCTAGAAGAGAGGGGACATTCAGTGGGAAGCCTGAAGGGCATGTTAGCAAGGGCCAGGCTGTGGAGGCATTTGCTACCTTGACTACTTAATGTTGAACCGAATGCAGTAGATGATCTATGTCTATTCTCTCTACTCTAGGCGAAGTCAATCTTGGGGAGGTGTTTGGTTCGGTTCTTGGCGTCCATGGCTATCTCATGAAGTTGACTTTGTGAATGGTTATTGCTGGATGCTAATGTTTCCTAACGTATGTTTTAAGAGGACCATTAAACTCCATCCGTGTGTTTTTTAACCAAATGCATTTTACTGCCCGACGAATGCGTGGTTGTCTGAGCCGGACTTGGAGAGCACCGGGATCTCGTGCACGACACGGTTGGCCGCGTCAGGGGAGAAGGAGACAGAGAGCTTCTTCACGAGAAACGACGCCATCACGCGCGCAACCTCGAGCGCGGCCTTGTTCATGGTCACCGCCTGGGCCAGCTCGCTCTTGCTGGCCTCGTAGCCTTCCATGGCTACACCGTTCTCCCGGCACCACTTGGAGATGAGGTTCTTGCGAGCCTTGTTCGGCAAGAGCTCCAAATTGGCCAAGACCTGCCCTGTCTTGGGACATGTTGACTTGCCGGAGCTAAATCACCGGTCGATGGACTCGTGGTCGTAGTCTGGCCGCTAGTGACGACAATGGGGTCGTGTGGTGTTATAACTCTAGGATCTGTTTCTTAATAAAGGTTATGTAATTTTCTAAATTAAAAAGAAATATATCTTTAAATAATAATATCATAGTAATGATTATCATCTCTTCTAAATTAAGAAGAAACATATCTTTAAATAATAACTTTTGACAGTTTCTATAATTTTGCTTAATTAGGACTCACTTGATTAAATGTCAAATGCTTTGTTTTTCTATGAGAATTTATAGCTTTTTTCTTAGCGACTCTAGAACGTCTCTCATCGATTTTTATTAATAAATAGATTATATATTACTAACAATTATGCAAAACATAATGACATGAAAGTATTTTTGACGATAAATATAGTGATAACATCCCCACGTAACAAATAGAAATACTTTTGTATACATTAACTTGTCAAAGTTTCAAAAACATTAACTACGGCTATTCTAAAACGACATCATCAAAGAGAAACGAGCGAGTACAGTAAAGGAAACCGAGGACATAGCCGCAACTCCCGACCGGTGTCCTCGGCATACATTTAAGCGCCAACTTTATACTATTTCGTGGTGAGGTTGATCAACAAACGGACAGGGGGACCCTCTTAACCAAAAGCCTTTGTCCCTAGCAAAGCCACGACCTACGCAACCACCGCTCGGTGCCGTCCCGTCTCGTCGTGAAGGCATGTGGTTGCCTGTCCCACGTGTCATACCAATTAGTTTGAGTTCTATACGTTGCAACAAAATCATACCAATTAGTTTGAGTTCTATACGTTGCAACAAAATCATAAAAATAGTGAGATAAAATTTACTATCTGCCAATTTCACACATCAAATATGGAAAACAAACAACAGAGATAAAAAGGTGATCAGAATATGTGAGGAGATAGAAAAAATAGAGGGATAGACGGTTGTACCCTGAGAGAGAAGGAGAGAGACGAATGGTTTAGAACAAGTCGAATGGCTGAGAAAAGACGAAGAAGAATAGACCGACCACCAACTCATAATTTTTATAATATAAAGATTACGCACGATTACGTGGCTAATCCCGGTGATTTCCCGACTAAACGCATGACAAAACACCGGACTTCAGAGGGGAGTAAAAAAATTGCTAATGGCTCACCTGGGACGCGAGGATCTCGGCGCCGTGGTCGAGGAAGAGGGTGAAGTGGCTGGTGAGGTTGAAGGGGCCCGTCAGCCACTTGCCCTCCGGCACCACCAGTGCCACGCCGCCGTCGCCCGCGCGCTTGGACAGGTCCGCCACCGCCTTGGCGAACGCCGCCGTGTTGGACGTCTTCCCGTCCCCCACCGCCCCGTACTCCGTGATCTTCGCCACGTGCTTCCGGCACCCCGCCGGCGACGCGCCAATGCCGCCGGCGCACAGCGCCACCGCCACCGCCCACACCGTCACGGCCGCCTGCAAATCAAAATTTTCCTTCTTGCTTCGCACCAAGCGAAATCCCAGAGCACCAAGATGTGAAGAGACACAGAGAGATACGAGATCGTTGCTTACGTGCAGTAATCTTCTTGCGGCCATTGCGAATTCGCGAGAGCAGGGAGGCGTTTCCCCTGCGCAAATTAGGATGGGAAATAAAAGCGAGGAAACGGCGCGTTTATGTAGGAGCAGGACCCAGACCGGTGGAAAAAACTGCGGATTTGCCCAATTTTCCAATTTCCAGCCTCAATTTGTCCTGCGTTAATGTGCGCTATTTTTTGCTGTCTCTCTGCTGCGACAAATTTGCTGAGCCACTAGACGTGGCGGTGCATGCGTGCGCCTGGTCTATAGAGTAACGCCGAGTCCTTTTGTGTTTTTATGGTCTTTATCCAAAAAAAAAAGATAGAATTTTTCTCGCAGTTTTAAATTAGTTTATCATCAAGTTCTTTTTAATTTATGATATTTTTAAATAAAAAATAGATTTTTAATCATAATTTCAAAATAGTTTATCAAGATATCTTTATAAAACATGTATCAGCATTCGATTATTTCGTATTAGAGATAAACATCATAAGCAGTAAGCTGTCGTGAGCCGGTGCTAGGCGTTCACGTCCGTGGTGTGGATTCGTTCTATCCAAGCTACGATTTGGTGGACATGCTGTGGATTTGCCTTGCAAGGAGAACAGAAGACATACGCAATGCAGGGCGTGCTGAAGGTGAAGAGTGTATTTGGTTGCTTTTTCTATGAGATGACATCTTGCCTTTCTTGTTTGGATAACAAACGAAGGAAATCAAACAATTCTCAAAATAAAATGAAGGAAATCGAGCAAGATTTGGTCCAGTGGATATACGAGTGAACACGAGTTACACAATTGAATTCGGGAAAAAAAAGTCATTTAGTTGGATCTGCAAGTTTTTGCCCGGCCACTCTTAATTTGCATCCTGATGACAAGTAACCTATAACGGTTTATCGAAGGCTTACCTTGTATGAGCTCACAGGTTTGGCACGGGTGACGCATGACGCCATCATGGATTCGAGCATGGGGTGTCTTTACTGAATATAGACACCATGATATCTCGACATCATGTTATCTAGACATCATAATTTCAAATGCATTAATTTTATCTAAATTTAGGTATGTTTTTTTTGAAAATATCAGTTTTAGAGTATACAGTAGAGTACAGTTGTGAGGAAGATCAACAGTGATGGCCACGTTTGATGAAACAAATATCTGAGTATAGCATCCGATCATACTGACTCAATACATCTATCACGAACAACTTCTGACTACATATACAAAAGAATTTGGGAAGCAGATGTTAGAATTTTTTATGTAGTTTTTAATATTTTATTGTGGTTATTGTTAGTTTAACTAAATATGAAATTATTTATATTACTGATATAAGTGATATGAATAATTTGATGCGGAATTTAACTCAAGAAATTAATACTCGAAGTGCCGAGGACAGCTGTATTGGAATATGGTATACATATTTATTGAGATCGAATCTGCTGAAATTTAATATGCATGTATATGTTTAACCCGGGTATAGCACAGGGCAGAATAGCTGGGTTCGTTTTGCAGGATCAGCTCTGCAGGCTATTGACCGTATGAACAAATTGGAATTAATCTCATAAACAATCTAATCATAGTGTATGACTCATAGTGTGCTAGAGACCAATATATTTTAGATTCATAGAGCTGGTACGTTTGATCGTAATTGGTAATATTGTTCAGGAGCCTCACGGTGTACCGGAAAACAGTTGGATTACTTTGTAATGTCTAAAAGTGGAGCCTATAAATAAATTCCTACCCTTTAGTTCTATAATAGAATTGTAAGTGGTATCATAAAAAATAAAGAAATAGGGAGTAAATCAAAAGGCCTATGTAAAATTAAACTAAGGTTAAAGAAAATCCACACATGATAAAAGAGCACACGGTAAGCCGCACGGAATTCTTCTCGATTCGGTCTGCTCTCCTCCGTCCACGCGCCGTGAATCAAAGCCATGGCGCGAGACGTCCTCAACGGTTCATCGATCGCCGTGCGGAAAGGGCTTCCACGGAGAACAGCCGAGTCAAGACGCGCGCGGCCAATCGGCGTGGAAGCCCGTCCATTCGTCACGCACGGGTTGAAAAGATTCTCGGTCGCGCGATGGAACATCGGGTAAGTTCTTTTTATTTAGTCTTAATTATATTTATGATTTTTAGATTATTTATATAAAAGATTATAAAGTAATAGAAACTTTTATACAGTTTTTATCGATATAAATAAAGTCGGTATAGTATATATTACAATTAGCTAGTAGATTTTATTTTTTTAAAAATATTTTATTTAAAAATTAGTTACCATTAAAAATAAAAATAAAAAACTAAAAAGAACTTGGCCATCGATCAATCACCAGCGACGTTCACTTTTCTTCACGCGTGGGCGTCCCATCCCGATGCACACCGGACGTGGGTTAACATGATCAAATTCCGGATGGATTCACTTCACGGGGTGCTTCGTGAAGGACAGTGGTATCATCAGTCCGTCCTCCGATCAACCATCAGATCACGTCCCAAGCACAGTGGTATCATCAAGACAAGTCCAAGGCGCACGTCAATCAGCACAACTGTAATCAAGTCAGGGCCGGCACGGAAGAAAATATCGGCGTCATCCCTCAGTCACGCGGCGTCAACTCTTCCTCAGCCAGTCCGATTTGGTAACACCTTTTTTTCGCATAACAACCAGCAGCGTATTTTTAAAACTACTTAGATATTATAAACTAGATGATTTAAATTTCACATTTTAGAAAAAAAATGTGTTTACTTCCTACTAGAAACATAAATTATGTCATAAAAAATAAACCGAAAGAGCAAAAAAAGCAACTGTTGAATAAACAAAAAATTGTACATAAAAACTATGAAAATTAAATTAAACTAGGGATAATGAAAGGACTGTATTTTTATGTTGGGATCAATGACGATTCTTTAACTGATAAGTATGAGGGTGAACAGAATATACGAAAAGTAATGCGCAGTCTGGAATAATATTTTGGTGAAGTATCTCTTATTAAAATACTTAATCTTGTTAATCACTTTCTCTCTACTAAAATATACGATAACACTTTAATTAATGAGTATCACAATAAAGTCTGTGTTTTTAGCAAGGATCATGATTTTTGGTGGTTTTGCTCATCGATAGCTTAGCTAGTTCTTTTCCACTTTTGGCTTGTGGCGCTAGTTCTTTTCACTTTTAGCTTGTGGTATGACTTGTGTTACAGTAACTAACTTTCAAACGGTGCATTTTTTAAGGCGAGGTTAACAAGAAGATTGTAGTAAAAAGTGTACTGAGTTCAGATGTACCGGTCAAAATCGCATGTAACTATTTTCCTCTGTGTACTGACTCTCGCGAACAGTCAGAATTCAAAACTTTAAACCATAAGCTATAACCCAAAAAAACTCATCCTAAAGTACTGTTCTGTTTGATTTGGTTACAACAGTAAAACTCAGTATCTTGTTTTGTAAGGCGTGTATTGCTCTATGTAAAACAATATCATATTTCTATAATGGCACATTCTGTTACAACGGGGAGAACAGAAGCTGTTCATCATGGTATTACTCAGATCCAACCTAGTAATGAATGTTTTGTTTCTGATGCACAAAATGACTGTTACTCTTGAACACCATGTTGCGTGGTTATGAATGTGGCAGAACGCATCATGAAATCATCTTCTAGAACCACGTAACTGTTCATTTTACTCTACTTTCTTGTATTTAGTGGACAATCCACTATGGTATTCAAAATTTCAGAATGAGTTGATCATTTTCTCCCTGTTGTAAAATCCCTTTCCAAGTACGTTTATTTCCATGTATTGTATTAGCCCAACATTTTACTAGTCTCAAGGTTAATTGACCTGACAGAACTATTCTTTACATTTATAAAATCAGAAGGCTGTTCATATTACTATGGTTACGTTGTGTTTAGTTTTGTGCAGTCCTCTGTGGCATTCAGATTTTACTGATTACTAGGTGATTCTTCGTGTTGCAGAAGTGTATTGTCACAGTTATTCCTAGACTTTACTAGTCTTAAATTTTGCCTGACAGTACACATGCCGAATTCAAACTGATGTGGTGATTAGTGATGCGCCGGGTGCTTATAAGCTTTAGCATTTGGCATCCAATGGCTCTAGGTATTTGTGTTATCATAAGATATGATGCAGTTTCGGTATATAATGTTTTGAATGAGTCCTTGCTGGGACATCTGGGGGGTACTTGTTCATAAGATTTGCATGTTGCTGCTCACAAGAGTTTCAGATAGAAAATTAGATTGTTTCACATTCTTACATGGTTCTTCATCTAAAAATTTCGTTATGTTTTTGCAGTTCCGGGTGGTGACAATGAAACAGGTGCTCATGCTCCGAGAAGACCTGGTGAAATTGTCTAATACTACCAGTCTGCTTTCTTGTTAAACTGCAGATCCAACTTTCCAGGTTTTGGTTAATGCCGTTGTGCTGCTGGCGTTAGATGGGGTTACCAAAGGAGTTTATTATCATCGACTTGTTTGCCAATCGTTGGTGTAAATGTGTGCGAATCCATTAGGCTTTGCAGGGATGTAAATACGATGCGGCTGGACTTGGAGAGGTCCTTACCAGGCCATTGCAAGGTCATCAGCTGGGCCACTGATGCACCTGCGTCACCTCACCGAACGTAGATGAACCAGCCGTTAGTCGTACGCCCATTTTCAGTTTTATTGACAGGCTGCGAATCTTATCTCCACTATTATGTAAAGACGAGTTGGTGGTTGATGCGTTCTCCTCTCCTTTCTTTACAGCTATCTGATTTAATCTGAACCATTTATCTCTTTCCTCCTCCTCCTCTCTCTCTCAGCATATAACCACCCACCCCCTCCACTTTCCCATGTCCTCGCGCATTTTGGCCACCCTTCTATCTCTGTCGTTTACTCTCCAATATTTGATGTGTGAAATTGACCAGGCAGTAAGTTCCATCTTAAGTCTTACTATTTTTATAACTTTGTTGTAACGCACGGATCTCTAACTAGTCGTAGATGAACCGTTAGTAGTATGTCCGGTATTACTTATTAGTTTCAGGCAACCGGGTTTCGTATCTAGGCTGTAAATGGGTAGATGGGCAGCTAACGGGCTGTCTTCTGCGCCTCTTTATTGGGCAGTAAATGGACCAATTTCTGCGTCTTGTAGGACCGTTGCAGTGAATGGACAGCCTTCTAAGTTCTTTTTCCCTTATAGCTTGTGGTTTATGTTATAGTAATTAACTTTTAAATAATATATATTTTTTAAGACGGAGTCAATAAAAAGATTACAGTAAAAAGTGTATTTAGTTCAACTATATCAGCCAAAATTATATACGACTATTTTTCTCTGCGTACTGCCTCTCACGAATAGACAGAATTCAAAACTTTAACCTATAAATTATAAAACATAGCCTAAAAAAACTCATCCTTGTTCTGTCACACGGTCGGTTTAATGGGCCAAGTTTTGCCTCTCGGGGTCGATCCGTGTTGGCCCCCCCTGAGCTAATATTTTCGTCTTAATCGGCCTAAATGGGCTTTGTGCTTATTATCGGACGGAAGGTTATATTGGTCCGAGATTTGCGTCCCATGGTCGTTTCTTGATGGGCAGTAAATAGGCTAACTTTGCCTCTTAATGGGCCGTAAATGGGACGTTTATGCGATTGATTGGACGGTACGGTTAGATTGGGCCGATTTTGCGCCCATAATCGTTCCTTGTTGGGCTGTAATTGGCCGCCTTGTGCGATTTGTCCGAAGGATTTATGGGCCGACTTTTGCGCCCATGAGAGTTCCGAGTTGGTCCGTAAATGGGCCTAATAACTGCTTACCCGCGTGCCTTTTCTATTGGGCCGTAAATGGGCTGGTTTCCTTATTACGGGTATGTGTTATTGGGCGAGAAATGAGCCAGTCGTCCTGCTGTTAGAGCAACTCCAGCAGAGCCCAGCCCTAATCCTACTTTTGAGGGTCGAAGGGCAAAAAACTTACTCCAGCAGGACCCATACTTGAGCCCTCAAAAGTAGGGGCCTCAAATCTCCCTCGAGCCCTCATTCTGGGGTGCGGAGGAGCCCTACTTTGAGGGCTCAAGTAGGGCCCCGCTGAAGTGAGTTTTTGCCTCGGCCCTCAAAAGTAGGATGAGGATGAGGGTGGGTCCTATATGTCATCCCCTCTAAGAATGAATTTGAGGGTCCTGTTTTGAGGGCTCCTGCTGGAGTGTAGCAGAGCCCTCAAAAATAGGGAGAGCCTTCAAATAAAAAGTAAGGGCCCTGTTTTGAGGGCTACTGCTAGAGTTGCTCTTAGACCGTAAAAATTTCTACTAATTCGAAATCCTAGGGGATTACATACTCCCCCCCTAAAAATAACAGAACAGAACTATATTTGGTCGTTGATGATGACGCGTCAATCTCGTTGAAACAGAAATGAGTCGAGACCTTGTTGAAGCCATCTGCAAACATTGTCAAACATTATAAATAAGTTCAAAATGCAATCTTAACATGCGACATGAATGGCCAACCTAACAAAACTAGATGTAACAAGACAACCAGTAAAGTTAACTTGCTCTCGCAAGTTTCGCCAGTTCTTTGAAATTTTTTGCAAGTAACAAGCATAAGCAGCATACATGTCATGAACAGGAGAAACAAGCAATCTAACTTGAGCTAATCAACACACATGGTGGCAATGGTGCATGATGTATACCGCAATAAGCAGTCAAAAGATGATACTGATATTAACGTAAACTCTAGGAAGTCAACTCTTTAGCTTGTTCCATGTCATTTCATTAGATTATTCATGGAAACTGACAAAGGCATTTTTCATAGAGCCCGGGCTCCCATGCTGTTTCTGAGAGTCCATGTGGAGGTGACCATATGTTTGTGATGAGTAATTGACTCTTGTTTTAGAAAGTTTGAGTTTGGGTTGGGCACTTCGCCAAGTCATAGCCTTAGAAGTGATCGGAATCGCTACGTGCAAAGTCGTAGCTTCGATCGTGGTCGTAGGCTCTTACGACCACATTGGTTGTGGTCGGAAGCTTTGTCGGGCAGGTTATGAACTTATTGTCGTCAATCGGGAGCCACCGGGTTGTTTACGACCACTCTATCGGCGATGAAAGCCGGAAAACAATGTTTTACTCTTTCGGCGTGGTCGGAAAGTATGCGACCACATGGCGTTACAACCACTCGACCTTGGTCGTAGGTCACGTGGAAGTCTCACGATTGGTTTTGCCGTGGTCGAAAATCTATTCGACCACGTTGGCGTGGTCGAAGCCTAATACGACCACGTTTGGTCGTGGTCGGCGCGATACGACCACACCGACGCAGTAACGCAAATCGTAAGGCGTAGTCGGTGGTCGGCGATCATACGACCACGTTGTCGCGAACTTCACTTCCTAAGAACGAAGCGGGTTTCACCACGTTATGGGCGAACATGGTCGTAGCTCGGTCGGATGCGGTCGACGAGCTTGGAGCGTGGTCGCAAGTGGCGATCGCGGTCGAAAGTGTTCAAGCGTTGTTGGAAGGGCTTCACCACGATGAACCAAGTCGTGCGTGATCGAGAAGGGTTTCGACCACGGTGAAAGCGATGAGCGTGGTCGGAAAGTGGTTCGACCACGATGAAATCACCGGTTTTGGTCGTAGTCTCGGGAACCGATCGTATGGACTTTCGAGATAATCGTATCATCTTGAGATGTGGTCGTAGGACTTAAGAAAGTCTTGATCTATGGTTTCGACCGGTCATAAGTTGGTACATCTTGGTGGGTAAGTTGGAACTGAAACTTGTGATGGTCGTAGCAATCTTTAAGGCGGTCGTAAGGACCACTAGGGTGGTCGTATGGTCTATGGTAACGATCGTAGGTCTTGAGAATTAATGTTTAAGTATTTTTGACCGATCGTAGTGAATGTACGACCTTGTGAAGCATGTTTTGAGTTCCTTTTATGCAGATGTCTGTACACATTGTGTTGTGCGGTGCTATGTAATGGTTTGCTTATCTGTGATGTTTGCAGGACCTTGAGACTAGTCGTGGCGAGGCATGGAGGGCCGAGACTAGGCACCCGCGGTCTTGAGGTCAAGAGCGGCCAGGAAGTCTTGAAGACGACGAGTCCGTGAGGTGGTTACAAGCCGAGGAGATGAGGAACCGGAGCCGAGCTGCCAGAGGACCTTGGAGACAAGTCTTGATGAGGCTTGGAGTGGTCGGGACTAGACATGGGGATGTCGAGGTCCGAACGACCGAGGAAGCCGAAGGAGACCTAGTCTTGCGAGGTGGTTGCAAACTTGGACGACAAGGCGGGAGGAAGCTTAGGGAAGGCGGTGGAGTGGCATTTTGGAGAAATGCGGAAAGTCGCAAAGGAAGCTGTGTCTCTGCCAATGCACAGAGTTGTTGGCGCTAACGGCAAAGCGGTGGAGCCGTTGGGTGTAACGGGTAAAGCACTGGAGCTCGTTCTTGCTAGTGGGTAAAGTGAGTTGAAAACCCGGTGTTAAATGGGGTTTGCGGGTTCCCCTCTTTGGTGTGTGAGTGTGTGGCTATAAATAGAGAGGTAGAGCTCGGGTACTTGTGAGATTCGATCCCGAGTTGCTCTGTTCTTCCTTTGTTATTTGTGAGTGTGTGGGTTCTCGGGATGGAGCAAGTGTGCTCATGTATCTCCCAGTTGGAGTGGTGTAGAAACCTCCATTATCAATCATTCATCTCTCTTCCTCTATTTATTTTACATGCGTCTTGAGATGTTGTGATTGACTTGTTTGCGATCTGTTTTGAGAGCTTGGACTTCTTGCTATCCTTTTCTCTCCTCTCTTCTTCGTGAGTGCGCTTTCGGTCTTTGTGTGCTTTGATTAGCTCGAGGCGGGAATCTGTCTCAAGGCCACTTGGCAGTTCATTCCGAGAGCAGAGTCGAATTAGAGAAGTTCTCTTTCTGGATGATTGTGCGCCTCGAGTCCTTCGTTCTTGGTTCATCCTCTCGATTATCTTTGTTTGATTTCTTTTGTCGGCTCAGCAAGTGTTCGACCACGTGGTGTTCGACCATCGGTTGGCTTATGACCACGTGTGTTCGATCGAAGAAGCTAGTTCTTTCACCCATTTTGTCGTGTGAGTACTTGGGAGTTTTTAGAAGGCACCATTCACCCCCTCTGTTGCCATTTCGGTCCTACAATTGGTATCGAGCGGTTAGCTCTAATTCATAGATCTTAACGGTCTCAAGAGCCATGGCGACGGACAAGTACTCGACCAAACCTCCCGTCTTTGATGGCCTGGATTATCCTTACGGAAGAGCCGAATGGAAACATACATCCGTGCTCGGGGTATGCCATTTGGCGGAAGGTGAAGGTCGGATTCGTTGTTCTGCCGATGAGAACATCAATGTGGCAAACATGCCCGATGTTGAGGCAAATGCGAAGGCAAGGAACATCATTATCCGGGGCTTGAGTAGAAGCGAGTTCGATCGCATCTCTCACTGTCGTCCGCTACGACATCCAGGTGACCCTCGATGCATACCATGAGGGCACCACCCGATTAAGACGATCCGACAGACGGTTCAAGCGCGAATACAACAAATTCGAGATGCTTGCTGGAGAGTCCCCGGATGAGTGCTTTTCGCGATTTCACAAAATCTTGAGCAACCTCCGGCGGTCGGTCTTACATACCCGACTCGGATAACGCCGCCAAATGCTCGCGCACTCGATCTTCGTGTGCGGAAATGAAAGTGACCACCATCAAAGACACGACAGATCTCTCGACCACGACTCTTGACGCTTGCTGTACTCGCGCCTCAAGACTCACGAGATTGACGTTGTCTCGGCGGTCGAAGTCACGATCGATGGCTTTGGTCACCAATCCGTTTCTTCTTCCGGGCCTCTTGGATTCTTCTTGCGGTTTCTCCTTGCTGCTCTCGTGACATAAGCGATGATCGGTTAGAGCGACTGCGGATGATCGGTGGCCCTCCTAGCCGAAGGTTTTCCCATGCCTACAAGGGTAGGAGAGCGAGAAAGAGAGGAGGACCCGTGATTTGCTTCGAGTGTGGTGGCCCCAACCACATTCGGCAACCGCCCAAGGCGGAGAAGGGCAAGAATGACTACGGCGGTTCGGACAAGAACGACTACACCGACAAGAACCGCAACAAGAAGCCTCCAAGTACATCCACAAGGCAAGAAGAAGTTCCGCGACTTCGGGAAGGCCAAGAAGCTCTTCCACCGCGTCCTCACGGTGTTCGGCGACCTCGACCTCGGCGAGGTGGAGGGATGGAGCAACGACGACGGGCGGGTGACCAAGTGCCCAAGGATGGCGGCGACTTCTCCGGCATGTGCTTCATGGCCTCGAGGCGAACTCGCGACAATGAAGTTGTACTCGACTTCGGACGAGGTAGGCCCCACCTACGACCAGCTCAATCAAGCATTTCTTAAGCTAGGTGGTTTTCATGCTAGAGCTAGGGCTAGGTGTACCGAGTTAGAGAAGGAAGTAGATAGAGCATCACGGAGCTTACTTCACTTACATCCGCTCCCTCCCGTGACGATTGTGATACATCTTTGTGCTTTCTTTGGGTGATTTGGAGAAACTAAGGACCTCGCATGATAGTGTGTCCTCCGAGCTTGATGTTGTGAAGGTGGAGAATGCTAGTCCGCTTTTTGAGTTAGAGTTGAGTAGGATGGTCATACCCTACTTACTACCGATGAGACTACTTCTCCCACCTCATGTGAGGTTAAGGACATTCTTTGCTAGAGGACCTTATGCCATGCTCCTTGATCTGCCCAATTCTTGTGAAAATTGCAATAACCTGAAGATGAGCTTAAAACGGGCAGATCATAAAATTGCTGAACTACAAGCTTCTTTACTCGAGCCGATTGATTCATACTTGAACTGTCCTAAGTTAACTGCTGAACTTGAAGCTGTCTCCAAACAGTTTCAAGAAATGATTGATCATGATAGGAAGTTGGCTCAGTATGCTTCTAAGGACCCTGTTAGCTCACCATGCATTAATTGTAACAAACTAAAATCTGACTTGGTTGCATTGGATGAGAAATGTGTGAAGCTAAGTAAGGACCTACTAGAGAAGCCACTATCTGCTTGTATTGTCTGTGCTAAGAAGGGGGAGAAGCCCCAGGGTAAGGTTGAGACGCTTAGCGACGTGAACCAATCTGCTAGCAGTAGGACTGTCCATTCTGAGTCGGCTGTGCGTGCACAAGCCATTCGTTCCTCTGCTATTGGTTCTTCATCTGCTTCCTTACCTCCTGCTTTTCCCCTTTCTCCCTGCTCTTCTTGTACCTCTCTCTTTCGGGAGTGTCAGTATCTTATGAACACTCTCGAGAGATTTGTAGGAGGCAAGAAGAAGCTCAATCTTATTCTAGACCAATCTAAGATCTGCAGATTTAATCAGGGTCTAGGATATGATTTCTATGAGGACATGAGGAAGCATCCACCTGCTATTCTCAGATCCATAGTAGGAGGTGTAATCGAGGTCAAGCCCAGGTCTGATGAAGTCAAATTCAAATCGCAGGCTTTGCCCAAGGGATCTCGGCGGCAAGGTGAGTTCACTGCTACCTCGGCTTCTCAGAAGCTGAAGCCCTCGTGTGCTACTTCCACCTCTTCGAAGGTGAGGTACCACTGCACCTTCTGGCAGAAGGATGGACATTTGATCGATCGATGCTTCACGCGCGCCAGGATCGCGCAGAGAGACCGTGCTGTAGCTCTTAGACGTATTCAGGGTCAGCCCCAGACCTTGAGTGCATCTAAGACCAACACGAGGTCTAGGTTTGCTTGGATGCTTCGATGGGTTTGGGCGACATCGAGGACTTGGTTTTTCCGAGTTTTCGTTTTCGTCCTCATGCTGCTCCGGTCGTGACTTTCGCGAATCGAGGTACATTTCGTCTCCCGTCGAGACGATTACCCATGGCGTGATCGGCATGTTGCGGTGTTCGACTCGCTCTTACGTAGCGATCGGACCCGCGCGACCTCGAGTCGCTCACGGACCTTCTTCTTTGAGTCACGAGGAGCGTAGGGTAGATAGAGGTCGATCGTGCTTGACTACTTCATCCGCTCGGCGTGTTGTTGATATTAGGTGCCAAAATCACTTTTGATTTACCCGAAGATCGAGACTTTACTCTGTTTGACTCGAGTTCACGGTAGGAAGGACAAGGTTTGGCTTGTAGACTCCGGTTGTTCTCGTCATATGACCGGAGACTCTCGTTGGTTTTCTTCCCTTGCCCGTGCTCCAGGTGATGAGATGATCACCTTCGGAGATGCTTCATCTAGGCGCGTCATCGCAAAAGGTACTGTGCGCATTAATGCATCTTTTATTCTTAAGGATGTTGCCTTGGTTAGTAAGCTGCAGTACAATTTGCTTTCCGTTTCTCAGCTTACCGATGACGGTTTCGAGGTAAGCTTCAAGAAAAACAATTGCAAAATTCTTGATTCTTCGGGTAGTCTTGTTTGCGGGATTTCTCGTTTTGGGAGGATCTTCCGTGCTGATTTTTCTGAGTCTTCTGGTGATCCTCTCCGGTGTTTAGTTCCTTCTGAGTCCCGCGACTTGACTTTCTGGCATAGGAGACTTGGTCATATAGGATTTGACCATTTGACCCGAGTTAGCGGTCACGGTCTCATTCGTGGTCTGCCTAAGCTCAAGATGGTCAAAGATCTTGTTTGCTCTCCTTGCCTTGCGCGGCAAGATGGTTGCCGCTTCTCATCCTCGGTCCACGATGACCATGGCCGATGCATGCGGGACATTGCTCCACATGGACACAGTTGGACGGCTCGAGTGCGATCGGCGGGAGGAAGTGGTATGTTCTTGTCGTGGTCGATGACTTCTCGAGGTATTCTTGGGTGTTTTTCTTAGCCTCGAAGGATGAGGCATTTTCACATTTCGAGGTCTTTTCAAGAGGCTTTCGTTGAGCTCCGGGTGCCTTACGAGCGATCCGCAGTGACAATGGCACGAGTTCAAGAATTCCTACCGAGTTTCGTGGTGAGACAGTGTAGAGCATCAGTTCTCCTCTCCGCACGTCCACAACAAAATGGCGTTGTGGAGAGAAAGAACCGTTCCTTGGTCGAGATGGCTAGGGCGATGCTTGATGAGTACTCTACACCGCGAAGTTTTGGGTGAGGCTTTAGCCACCGCGTGCCATGTATCAAATCGAGTTTTCTTGGGCACACTTGCACCGCACTTCTTATGAGTGAGATACGGGAAAGCCAGCGTCTCTCATTTTCGTGTGTTTGGTTGCAAGTGCTTTATTCTGAAGTCCGGGAACCTAGATAAGTTCGAGTCACGTTCTTGTGATGTGATCTTTCTGGGTTACTCGCTTTCTTCGCGGGCTTATAGGGTCTGGAACTGCGAGTCTAGCAAAATGGTAGAGACCTGTGAGGTAACCTTTGACGAGGCTAGTCCGGGGACTAGGTCTGATATCTCAGGTTCTTTAGAGCAGTCCGAGACCATCTTCGTAGATGACGAGGACGATGGAAATGAGGGTTGTCTATCCGATCCAGTCCCTTATCCACCCCTTGAGGTGCCGTCTTCCACCGCACCTCTAGGTGATCAGCCCATGCCTACTGCTTCCTCCGGAGCTAGTGGCTCTGTTCCTACCTCGTCAGCTCACGAGGTAGAGGCCACTTCTTCATCTCATCTAGGACCTCCCAGACATATCCAGAAAAGGCATCCTTCTGAGCGGTGATTGGAGACTGTTCGGCGTGTTACCCGCTCAAAATCGGCTTATCTCAGTCTGTCTCCATTTCGCTTTCATTGCCTCCTTTGAGCCCAAGGATGTTTCTCATGCTCTTTCCGAGCGAGTCTTGGGTCAATGCCATGCATGAGGAACTAGAAAATTTCGAGAGGAACAAGGTCGATCGCTTGTCGAGCCCCCGCGAGTCACAATATTATTGGGACTAAGTGGGTGTTCAAGAACAAGCGAGCGATGATGGAGTGGTTATTGAACAAGGCTAGACGGTAGCTCGGGGTTCTCCCGGGTTGAGGGTCTAGATTTGAGAAACCTTTGCCCTCAGAGCTCGACTTGAGGCCATTAGAATCACGCTTGCCTTTGCGACTTCTAAGGGTTTCAAGCTCTACCAGATGGACGTCAAGAGTGCCTTCCTTAATGGAGTCATTGAGGAAGAAGTTTACGTCAGACTGACCTCCGAGTTTCGAGAACCCCAAATACCCACACCATGTCTTCAAGCTTTGAAGCGTTGTATGGACTTAGCAGCCCCAGAGCATGGTATGAGAGGCTTAAGTCCTACTTGTTGAGTCATGGGTTTGAGATGGGTAAAGTAGACAAGACCTTGTTCATCCGCCGTCATGGCAATGACCTTCGCTCGTCGGATCTATGTCGATGACATCATCTTTGGCGGCTCTTCCCATACTGCAGTTTCACGGTTCTCGGATGTCATGAGCACCGAGTTTGAGATGAGTATGATGGGAGTTGACCTTCTTCCTTGGCTTCCAAATCAAGCGATCTCGGGAGGTACATTTCTTCATCAAGGAAAGTACACTCGTGACCTCTGAGACAACCGATATGAGCGATGGTAAGCTGTGTCGACTTCCATGGCTTCTCTGACCTATCTTGACCTGAATGAGGATGGCGAGCGATTGATCGAAAAGAGTTGAAGTATGATCGGCTCCCTTCTTTACCTCTTGCCTCGAGACCGAGACATACACTTCTCCGTGTGTCTATGTGCTCGTTTTGAGCTTCTCTCGCGTATCTCACCGCCAGCGGTGAAGCGCATCTTCGGTACCTCGAGCTACCATTGACTATGGTATCCGGTACTCTTCCTCATCTGTCTTTCCTTGAGAGCCTTTTGGATGCGAACTTTGCTTGGTGAGGATAGATAGGAAGAGCACTTCCGCACTGCAGATTCATTGGCACTTCTCGTTTCTGGTCTTCGAGGAAGCGATCGGTGTTACAGATCCACGCAGAGGCGAGTGCGTGGCTGCGGCCCACCGCTGCGATCAGTACTTTGGATGGTTTCGACCTGCGGGACTTTGGGTTAGCTATCGGCGGCGTTCCACTCTTTGTGATAACACTTGGCGATTAACATTGCTAAGAACCCGATGCAACACTCCGGACCAAGCACATTGATATTCGCTTCCACTTCCTTAGAGACCATGTAGAGAAGGGTGACATAGTGCTCGGTTGTGGAGAGTGACCACCGATTGGTGATATTTTCACCAAGCCTTTGGGCGATTCGAGGTTTTCACTCTGCGGGGAGAGCTTGGGGTGGTTTGTCCTTACGGATGTAGTAGTGAGGAGCTTGGGCTTCTTGCTTTATTATATTAATTATGCTTCTGTCTCTTTTCTGTTGCATTGCATTTGGGTGCATTGGGTTTAGTCCTTCTAGCATAGGTTAGAGTGCTTCTCTTGCCTAGTTGCCTAGACTTCCTACTCTTATCTTGCGCTTCCAGGATGCTTCTTATTAGCTGCTTCTTATCTCACTAGATTGAGCTCACTCACTTCTTATAGGTTCTAGCGAGGGTTGGGCCACTCTCGGGTAGACAGGGTACGTGATTGCTCTCTAGTGTGTGTTTTTCCGGTCATTTGTTAGTCCCGAGTCATATAGGGTAGATGAGAGTTAGTCTGAACCACAGTTGTCTCTATATCTTATCTATGCTTTAAGGATTTGCTGTTTTGGTTTTATTTGCCGACTTCTCGTCTTAATGATTTGGTTCAAGGAGTTCATTTGGGAGCTTACGGAGCTTAATTTTGACTTAACTCAACTTGAACTAAAAGTTGCATCTAATGTTGAGGGAAGCTGGTCTTTCGCGCATTCTCGGCATTCTAGTATTATAATCAATCTGCATTGAGCCTTGATTATTATCCTATTATGACATGCTTGATGCTTTACACCTTGCCATGACTTGTGCTTAGCTTGCTAAATTTATCATGACTTCATATGTAGACTAGCGTTTGCCATGATAAGTTAAGTAAAATTGATCAACTTAAATTAAACTTATCATGCTCACATTTGAGTTTAGTCTTTCTTGAGCTATCCTTTTATGATTCATGCCATGTCAAATAGGCTGCGTAGAGCGTTGAATCTATATTGAGCCTTAGTTTGAGATGTTTTAGTCTCCTGATGATACATGAGTTAGTACAATGTGTTGAAAAGCAAAAAAAATCTCTTTTGTGCGAAAAAACTGATCTCACCAATTCTTTCCTATGAGACAGCTTGTCATTGCACTAGGCATGAACTCAGGGGGAGTTTTGGATGACCCAGACTATCTTCTTAAGCTTATTGCTTGGAGTAGTCGCATAAGGCTTGAGATCTAGCACATAAACAAAAAATTGGGTTGAAAACAACCATATGCCTTCAAAAGACAATGTTAAATGTGCTCAATTTGCTTAATCTACAATCAGAACCACGTACTTTAACCAATGTTTCAATCTTGAGCTTATAGCACTCTATTTGGACTCAATGTTAGCTTCTTTGTTCCGCTTAACTTATTGACATGGCATGCATCATCCTTGGATGTCTCTAGCCAGACTTTACTCATTGATGACGTGACTTGCTCACAAAATGCATTACATTTCAGATTATCATCTATGTGCTCTAGCTGGCTTATACATATGCTGTCATGATCTAGATAGTGTTTTATTGAGTTATGGCTTGGTGTATTACATTATGGTCAATATGGATAATTCTCATGGCTCTAAATGGTTAAATAAACAAGCTTCAGCCATTTTCTTTCTCTGACATGTCATATTCTCTCTATTGCATCTTGATGTGTTTATTGTCAAAAGGGGGAGAATAGTGGTAGAAAAAGCTAGTCGGGATCTTTTTAGAGCTTTGGAGAACAATTTGCTCTTTGGTTGTTGCTCTAGTGTTCCTTACATGCGACATGGTCATTAGCTCCATTCTCTTTCTTTGGACCATGTTGGATTCTTAAAACTCAAACTCATCTTCATGTTTTTTTAGGTTTGTCAATATACTCATCAAGGGAGATTGAGAGTCCATGTGGAGGTGACCATATGTTTGTGATGAGTAATTGACTCTTGTTTTAGAAAGTTTGAGTTTGGGTTGGGCACTTCTGCCAAGTCATAGCCTTAGAAGTGATCGAATCGCCTTACATGCAAAGTCGTAGCTTTCGATCGTGGTCGTGAGGCTCTACGACCACATTGGTTGTGGTCGGAGCTTTGTCGGGCAGGTTATGAACTTATTGTCGTCAATCGGAGCCAGTAGGGTTGTTTACGACCACTCTATCGCAATGAAGCCGGAAAACAATGTTTTACTCTTTACGCCGTGGTCGGAAGGTCAGACGACCACATGGCGTTACAACCACTCGACCTTGGTCGTAGGTCACGTGGAAGTCACGACCGGTTTTGCCGTGGTCGAAAATCTATTCGACCACGTTGGCGTGGTCGAAGCCTAAATGCGACCACGTTTGGTCGTGGTCGGCGATTCGACCACACCGCGCGTAACGATCGTAAGGCGTAGTCGGTGGTGGCGATCATACGACCACGTTGTCGCAGACTTCACTTCCTAAGAACGGCGGGTTTCGACCACGTTATGGGCGAACATGGTCGAGCTTCGGTCGGATGCGGTCGAGCGAGCTTGGGCGTGGTCGCAAGTGGCGCATCGCGGTCGGAAGTGTTCAAACGTTGTTGGAAGGGCCGACCACGATGAACCAAGTCGTGCGTGATCGAGAAGGGTTTCGACCACGGTGGAAAGCGATGAGCGTGGTCGGAAAGTGGTTCGACCACGATGAAATCTCTGGTTTTGGTCGTAGTCTCTGGGAACCGGTCGTATGGACTTCTGAGATAATCGTATCATCTTGAGATGTGGTCGTAGGACTTAAGAAAGTCTTGATCTATGGTTTCGACCAGTCATAAGTTGGTACATCTTGGTGGGTAAGTTGGAACTGAAACTTGTGATGGTCGTAGCAATCTTTAAAGCGATCGTAAGGACCACGGGGTGGTCGTATGGTCTATGGTAACGATCGTAGGTCTTGAGAATTAATGTTTAAGTATTTTTGACCGATCGTAGTGAATGTACGACCTTGTGAAGCATGTTTTGAGTTCCTTTTATGCAGATGTCTGTACACATTGTGTTGTGCGGTGCTATGTAATGGTTTGCTTATCTGTGATGTTTGCGGGACCTTGAGACTAGTCGTGGCGAGGCATGGAGGGCCGAGACTAGGCTGGCGGTCTTGAGGTCAAGAGCGGCCAGAAGTCTTTGAAGACGCGAGGTGCGTGAGGTGGTTACAAGCCGAGGAGATGAGGAACCGGAGCTGGAGCTGCAGAGGACCTTGGAGACAAGTCTTGATGAGGCTTGGAGTGGTCGGGACTAGACATGGGGATGTCGAGGTCCGAGCGACCGAGGAAGCCGAAGGAGACCTAGTCTTGCGAGGTGGTTGCAAGCTTGGACGACAAGGCGGAGGAAGCTTCGGGAAGGCGGTGGAGTGGCATTTTGGAGAAATGCGGAAAGTCGCAAAGGAAGGCGTGTTCTGCCAATGCACAGGAGTTGTTGGCGCTAACGGGCAAAGCAGTGGAGCCGTTGGGTGTAACGGGTAAAGCACTCGAGCTCGTTCTTGCTAGTGGGTAAAGTGAGTTGAAAACCCGGTGTTAAATGGGGGTTTGCGGGTTCCCCCTCTTTGGTGTGTGAGTGTGTGGCTATAAATAGAGAGGGTAGAGCTCGGGTACTTGTGAGATTCTGATCCCCGAGTTGCTCTGTTCTTCCTTTGTTATTTGTGAGTGTGTGGGTTCTCGGGATGGAGCAAGTGTGCTCATGTATCTCCCGGTTGGAGTGGTCAGAAACCTCCATTATCAATCATTCATCTCTCTTCCTCTATTTGTTTTCTGTCGTCTTGAGATGTTGTGATTGACTTGTTTGCGATCTGTTTTGAGAGCTTGGACTTCTTGCTATCCTTTTCTCTCCTCTCTTCTTCGTGAGTCCTTTCGGTCTTTGTGTGCTTTGATTAGCTCAGAATCGGGAATCTGTCTAAGGCCACTTGGCGATTCATTCCCGAGAGCAGAGTCGAATTAGAGAAGTTCTCTTTCTGGATGATTGTGCGCCTCGAGTCCTACATTCTTGGTTCATCCTCTCAGTTATCACTGTTTGATTTCTTTTGTCGGCTCAGGCAAGTGTTCGACCACGTGGTGTTCGACCATCAGTTGGCTTACGACCACGTGTGTTCGATCGAAGAAGCTAGTTCTTTCGCCCATTTTGTCGTGTGAGTACTTGGGGAGTTTTTAGAAGGCACCATTCATCCCCCTCTGTTGCCATTTCGGTCCTACAGTTTCAAACCCCCCTAAAAAGAAGTCCATCAATCAGGCAGCCAATTATTTCTCTACAGCTGCCAAATAAGATTTCCCCCTCGCCATTCTATCAAAATTTCTTGCTAAGGCCTCGTTTGGTGGATAGACAAGGATCGGATATAATCTAGGGATTTTAGTTCAATTTTCTTATCAATCCAAAGGGATTAGACCTAATCCCACCCATCCATCCAAACACGCCTTAAAAGGGGTGTTTAGACGAGGAAGAGTGTTACCCATGAGTTTGTTTCTCCAATCCTTGATGGGTTGTCTTTCGTTTTGCACAACTCTTTCAGTTCTCAGAAGATAGCACTCTTAGATTTTGCCTCAGCTTCAAGTTTCTCCAAGGCAAAATAAAAAGAGAATGAAGTAAAAGTTGAAATGGTCCTTCTTAGTATGAGGCCTTTTTGCCCGACATCTCGAAGGAGCTTTTCGTTCTCGGTCGCTAAAGACCCGAACATCTTCTTTTCTTTCTTGAGTGTTTTTTCAAGCACTTTAACTATGCTCCCAACCTGCTCCCTATTTATCCTTCTATGAGACTTGAATTTCCCTACTATTTGTAAGATTCATGACTCGACCGTCGACAAGATTGTTAAAGTGTGATTTGAATTTGTCATTATGTCTGTGCCAGACACTGCATCAAACATGGCGCCGAGCAGTGCATGCATCTAGCCGTGTCAGATGTGGAATGACAGATGTGTCCTATTCTAATTCGGTTTTTCCCGTTAGAGACTCTTGTTTCCTAGCTTATATATGTACCTCTGTAATCGTACGGTTTAAATACGCCAAAGTTTTTAGTGATTGTAATATCTCCGCATATAGTGATTTTCACCTTCGTGGATACGTGATTTTTTCTGTAAGGGTTTTCACGTCAAATCCATGTCTTCTATTTTTTTATCATCTATTTTTGCTATATATTTTATAGCACACATATCATGTCTCAATTGTCTTACATCGAGAAACAAGAAAAAAATGCATTCGTACTGACTACTTGTTGAACCATGCTCACACTTCAAAAAGAGTTGATGGGCATGTTTTTTTTGTTTTGACTTATGACTTTTGGACTATTTATGAGAGAGAGAATGTAGTAACAGAAAGCCACGTATAATTTTGACCGATATAAATGAAGTCGTTAAAATATGTATTATAATAAATTTACAGACTTCATCTTAAAACAAGCACCCCATTTAAAAATTAGTTACTGTAGAAAAGCCGAAAAATAGCTTTTGAAAGCTAAAAAAAAAGAGGCCCGATGCCAGAATCTGATGACTTGTCCTTCCATAGCTCCGTTAGAACGGATTTCTAACCAGGACGTGGCTGTTGTGGAGGGCTTTCAAAAGCACCGAGGCGATGGAATGCATGGCAGCCGACGCTATCCTTGCCTTGATCTGGTCATGCTTTGGCGTGTGCCTTCGGGTTCCTCCTGATCCTTCGTCAAAGCCAATCTCCCCTTTAATCTTGGCTTGACACATTCTAGTTTTAATCTCAATGCATTATGAACTACCAGCCACACCTCTACATGAAGTGTTCTACATGCAAGCTACACGTAGAACTCAACTTAGCTGGTACAAGTTCATTCGGATGCAAAGATTCTAAAACATTGAAGTCATCGGTCTTAACTACGACTTACTAAACTCATACTTGACACAAAACGATGACACATTTCCTCAACATCCTGATTCTTTTTCACCTTACTTGAGTTTGGACGGCGACACATCTTCTCAACATCCCTGACTCTAACCTTCATAGAGCAATGTTGGTTCATCATCGCTGAAACTTCGATCTGCTCTGGATTTTTTCCTCCACGCGCTTGCTCGTGACTTTCCGTCGGACCGACCGCCCTGTGCCAGGAGAGTCGCGCGAGATGAGCATGAAACAGAATCGTCAAGATGATTTTTTAGCCACTCGGTTCTCGCCTAGGCTCTGATACCACTTGTTAAAATTTTGATCCAGGAGAAAACGCACATATCACAAATAAACAAAGTGAGCACAGGGGAATTTATGAATTTATCTATTCTCTTATTTGCTCCCCTTTTTCTTACTTTTCTTACTTGCTTTTTACAAAATTGGCTATAAACCTTCTCAATATGTAGGCTAATAATATTCTACTAGTATACGTATTTGGACTTCAAGTTAGACTCAACTTCAACTTAAGCTATACATGGAGACGGACTCTACTACGTCTTGAACTCTAAATCAAGATTATTTCTAACAGAATAGTTTGAGGTGTCTCCTGGTGTGAGGCTGTGAGCAGGGCTTGGTTTCTTCTTGGGGGAGTTGGCCGTTTGAGCTGGAGGCAGTGCCTTGTAGAGTCAGCGGATGCACTCATCCAAGCTCCGGATAGCTGTACATTGTACAATTCCGGCCTGTCTCAGCCCATTATTCTACCTGCAAAGATGCGATTACTTGGGCCAGCCACTTTCACATTTTCTTGTCTTTCCACATGCAGTGGAATCGCACGATAGCAGGCCTCCGAGATCGTCCACGGTCCCTCCTACTTTGCACCCAAAAACCACAAGATTTGAGATTGAGACCTATGGCGTGCTCGTTTGAAGCTAAAGGTTGCCATATCTTGGCCACACGCTCACCTTGGCCGGATTTACGTTTAGCTTGGTGCGAAATTTTAGCAAGATCCTATCTCATTGGTACACTACTGCGCCAGTTCATTTCCTTGGCAGTTCGTGATCGCGCGCGTGACACTTTGCTTTGCTTTGCTTTGGTACATAGCTAAGTTTCAGTCAAACCTTATTTTAGCACTGCATGGATAGGTCAGGGGTTTTACATGAAACAAATAGCACATACACTATCAAGCTCAAGGAAAAGCTGGCACCCCATCGTTGTTGCAGGGTTGCAGGACCGGGCGGAGGAGCCTTGGCCCCGGTCGAGCGAGACCGAGGCTGAGGCGGACGTCGGCGGGCGACGCCAAGGCGCGCATTAAAACCCGCTTGTCCCCGTGCAGCTACAGCCCCAGCAGGCGGATCGGCGGTTGGCGCGCGGCAACAAAAACCCGCGGATCGCTTTTGTTCGCTTCCGCCGCGCGCGCGGCCGCAGCCGCGCACGGCGCAGGCAACGTCGCCCTTGGTAAAGAGACGTGCCGTCCCCCCGCGGCTCACGGCAACGTGGCCTTCACGTGGGATTGACGTCGACCAGCGCGGCGCGGCCTTGGCAGACCAGCCGGACGTCGTCGGCGGACGTAGCAGCTTGTTTCGGGCCCGATCGACAGTCGTGCCTGCGAATGTGCGTGTGATCCATCAAGACTCTTGGACAACGTTCCACTCCCCAATCCCCAGAGCACGCTGTACGCTTGGTTTCGACACGATCGAAGAGCAGCAAGCAGGATTAGGTTGAACTCCAGTACGTAACAGCACCAAATCGACGGGTCAACACACACTGTTTCTTCCTAAAAAACACAGGCCCCGATCACCTATCCATCCGTGTCCGTGCATGCGAACGACGCCGCCTGGTCCCGCGCGACACAATGCCGCCCCAACGCCTGCGCACGTAGGCCCGGCTCGCGCCCGCGTCTCCATCGTCCGTCACCTCTCCCGCTCTTCTGCATGCCCTCGGCAAATTTGGGTGGCCCATGGCTGTTGCTGTTCGAACGCAGAACCGAGCTTACCTCCAAAAGTACTTGTCATTTGTTGCGACAACACGACAACTCGACTCGAGCTTGAGCACATTATTGCCATCTGGTCCCGGCCGATCGATCCACGCAGAGATCGATCGATCGATCGAATCCATGCAAAGTTCTGATCGCACGGCGCCAGCACGTTCAAATTTTAAAAACACTACCCCGGACTGTTTTGGCATGCAATTAACGATCGACCACTTGTTTGTTTTCTCATTTATCATGTACGAATCATGCGTCGCAGTCCGATTTGCTTGCTGTGTTCATATATATATAATTCGCAGTTCCTCTCGTTTACGCATGAATTCGATCGATCGGTTTCTTTAATAAACGGTCTCCCTGTTCATTAAGATTTTCATGCATGCGTGAATGAGGTAGCACTAATTTAATTATGTTACTGTAACTATCACTTGACAAGGCTAGAGGATAGAGGCAGTCTGGATTGTATTCGCGCGTAGAGTTGCTTTCGTGGACAGATCATGCTGCCGACGCTAGCTCGTATAGTCTCTCTCCTTTGAGACATTCTTGTATAATTCGACAAGGACAACATGTAAATATATAATTCTATTGAACATTTCCATTTCTCTTGGGTTGGTGGGAAAATGAACAACCACGGACGATACTAATCATATTTCTTCGACGCAAATTACCCATCCGAATGGCGCAGTTAGGAAGCTTATCTTTGCCTAATGTCGCGTGAAAGGAACCTTAATTAATTTTGACAATATTTTCTGTATGTAGATGATATATGTATATGTGTGTATGTATATAGTATAATTACCTAGGCTATTTTGGTATTCAGATGGAGACATGCATTAAGTTCAATATTTTTAGTGTCTAAATTGGTACTCTATTTTTGTATGTCTCTGTATCATGTCCCAACGCGTTCAAATGGTCAGGTTCATTGGTTCAACTCGAATTTTTTTAACTGACCAATTGCCTTCAACTGAACAGAAATGTGTAACCATTTCCAGCTTAATCTATTTCTATTATTATATTATTAAAGTAGTAGAAAAAGAAGTCACCATATTCACTCTTAAGGGTCAGAAATTCAAATTCCTATGTTAATCGATGAAAAAAAGAAAGATCTACTGTATCGATTTTATTGGATCCAGATTATAAGATCAAGATTAAAACAAAGAGTCCATGTTTAAGTAAAATCCAAAATAACTCAAATTCAAAATAAAAAATAAAATAAATTTACCAATATGATTTTCATACGAGTTGCTAAGCAAAATCCATAAATAAATAAAATTTAGAACAAAAAAATTAGTTCGATTTATACATGAATTCCAACAAAAAATAACTAAAATCAGAATAAAAATAAAATAAGCAATACAATTTTTGTATGCATTCAAAGTAAAAAATATCTAAATAGCTATATTTTGGAATAAAAATTCAACAAAAATTAGCAATTGCATTTATATATGAATTTCAATAAAAAATAACTGAACTTCAGAATAAAAAATAAAATAAAATTTATAATTTGATTTTCATACTAATTCCTAAGTAAAATCCCAAAATAAATATAATATAGAATAAAATTTAAACAAAAATAGCAATTGGATGTGTATATGAGTTCCAACAAAAAATAGCCAAAATTTAGAATAAAAAATAAATTAGAATTAGAAGTTTGATTTTGGTACAAAATTTAAAGTAAAATTCCTAAATAACTATAATTTGAAATAAAAAATAAAGAAAAAAAATTAGCAATTGGATTTGTATATGAATTCCAAGCAAACATAATTGAAATTTAGAATAAAAATAAAATACTTTCATATAAATTCCAAAGTAAAATCCCTAAATAACTAAAATTCGGTTGCATAAAAATAAAATTATAACGAGGATTGCATAAAAGGTGTTGGAGGAGACCACGAAAGAGCGTAATTGGCATCGATCTGTCCTACAAGAAGACATTCACCCATGGGGAAGCGAACAGTCGAGACGGTGACAGAGATGACGATAGTGTTGTGCTACTTGCTAGAGCTATTGAAGAGAAATGCTAGAGTCGAAGGAGCCAACAACCTCGTTGACGAGTGGTAAGCTCCAACATTGTTGAAGTCAGTGGCATAAGAATCACAATGATAGGAAAACTCTAGCATAGAGGAGATGAAATTTTGCATTAAAGACGAGCTATGGATGACATAGGACCATCAGGTAACTAGGAGCATGCTATCACTGGTGAGGGCATGACATAATCGACAATAGGGAGAAGATTCTCCATATTGTTAGACAATTACTAAAATAGACATGCTGGCATCACTGAAGATGAGAGATCATCGCGGTTAGTGTGGAAGCCACAGCATTAAGTTGGCCAATGTTAAAGAAGTGAGCATTGAGTTGGCTAATGTCTCAAAAGAGGAGCGTTTAACATGGGAGAAGAGGACATCGAGCACATATAACATCATGCATGCGTCCGTACAAATAAAAACACGGGCATACAAAATCAAAGGAGCAAAGAGCTTAGAGTAGAGATGGGGCAGCCGTAGAGAATAGACTTAGGGCCACTAAAGAGAGCGTGACAGATGTTCCCGGTAGGGATCGATGATGGTTGCATGTGTATGCATGTTGATGTCGCAACGATCAATATTTAGTAATAATTCAATAGAAGTATAATATACTTTCTTCGTTCTTTTTTACTTGACATTTTTGACTTTTCATAGTCTTTAAGATGCAACTTTAATCGCTAGTTTCTATAACTTTACACTAAGATATACTAATAAAATTATGATATTATAAAGGTATTTTTAACGATAAATCTGATGATATAATTTTTGTATAACCAATCTAGATAGTTTTAAACTTATTGATAATCAAACTTTAGAAAGTTTGATGGTACGTATTCTAAAAAGTCAAGTAAAAAAAAGAATGGATGGAGTAACTATGTGGTAGAGTATTGCATTAGAAGGAGTGGTAGCTTAGAAGGATCGATCAAAAGATATGGTGGCGAGAAGAGATAGAAAGCAACCGGTGTATGAGGGAAGACAAGTTCATAGTAGGTCTCTCATGCTATATTGGTGTATGCATGGGTAAGTTACTCTAATACTATGTAAACTAATAAGATAATTTTGCCACACACATAATCAACATATTGCTTGAGATTAAATATAGGTACATGTGCATGCATTTATTTTGGAAAAGAATAACTAATGGAGGAATAACAAAGGCATGCAGCTACATAATCCATGCATGATGGAGAGTAATTGAGTTTCTAAGAACCCCAATAACTTATTATGCTCAATGGTTTTCTTCCATCAAAGCTCTTAACTTCAATTACATTTCTCAAATTGTATTTTTCTTCAAACTTCTATTGTTATTTTTAATGTTTATGATATCTTAAAAATCTACATAGCCTATAAGATACATACTTATATTTTCAAGCATTTAAACATATCATTTAATACTATAAGCTTTAAAATAAATTTAGTCGCACGAGTTAGTTATGAAGCGCCAAACGGAAAGTGCTAAACGAGTACTATTGTCAATAGTATAGAATGATTTCTTTGCTGGGAGCTAGTACACAATAATACTCCCGCGGATTAGGCTAATTAGAACACGATGCGATTATATACGTTTGGAAAAGCACGTAATTTGAGCCAAAAAAAATGAGATGCTTTCAGTCGCCACAGTTTCTTAATTTTTCGTCCACCTATATAATAATTTTTTTAATGGTCTCAATAATCAGTATGCACATAGGCAAAGACAAATGAGAGAGAGACAAGAAAGGGAGCCCATCTATTACACTGTAACGAGTCATCCATACATGCATATACAACGTGTAATCTGTGCGGATATACACACCAAGGCATTGGAGAACGCTAAAGAAACCAACTTGAGTTGACACAACACAAGATATATCAGCTCACGTATATGTTCTTGCAATCGATCTCCTTCCTGTCTATATATCTTGTCCCTGAAACAAATTAAGTTGAAGAAATGGTTTAGGAAAACATGCATATATATACTAGGAGTAGTAATCAACATCTATCTTTGTGCATGCATGCTTGCACTCATGTGTTTGATTGTTTCAGTGCACTTACACTGGACTTCTTGCAGTAGAGGATGGCGTCGTGGACGGCCGTGTCGGCATTGCCGTGGCACCACTCGATGCTCGACGTGGACCCGCGCGCCGGGCTCGCCGGCGAGACCCTGGGCCTCGGCGCGATCAGCCGCAGCGCTCTGACTTTCCCGTACAGCGGCATGAGGAACCGCAGGTACCTGAGCAGAACCTTCCACGGGGACGACCTGCCGCGCCTCCCGGCCAACAGAGGCCGCGGCCTCGCGTTCTTGCCCGCGCCGCTCCTCGCGCTGGAGCACGAGCTCAGCGAGGCCGGCGTGCTCTGCGCCGAGTGGAACAGCGGGGACGAGGGCGACGACCGCGGCGCGCTCGGCACGTCCACGGCGCGATGGACCGAGTCGTCGACGTCGACGTCTTCTTGGAGATCGGAGCAGCCGTTGGGTTCGCAGGGGAGGAGGCGACCGTTGCGGAAGATCTTGCTCGCGCTGACCAGCACCGGGGACGGGGGGGCGCCGCCGCCGGGCAGGCCAAAGTCAAAGTCGCTAGCTGGAGTCGCCGCCGTCGTGGTCCACCGCATGGAGAAGAGCTCGGCAGGGTCCATGTCGATGAAGGACCTGGAGCTTCCAAAGGAATGGCCGAGGTCGGCGTCGACGAGGCGTTCGAAGGACGGCTGCGCGCCGCACTTGAGCCATCCGTAGGAGAAGCTGTCGTTAAGATGCTGCAGCGAGGCAACCTCCATGAGCAGGGCAGCGAGTCGTGCGTGCGGTGTGCGTGCGAGCTTGACGAGGAGGAAGAGGCCAAGTTGAGGAGGAGCTTAGCATTGGATGGGTGGGGTGGTGGCGTGTGCCGTGCGGTGCGGTGCGGAGGGCAGGCACGGCATGGCACAGATATAGGCGCCTCCTCGCCATGGCCCGTCTCGTTTGGTGCAATGTCCATGTTGCCCCCCGCCTTGTCCTCTCTCTCTCTCTCTCTCTCTCCCTATCCCTATCTCTCTGTCTGCAATTCTCTCCTCCTTTTCTTCTTCTTCTGCTGCTTTTCGCTGTCATAACGTGGAATGGAATTGAGCCTTGTCCCATGATAAACATAAATGTAGCGGGCTTTAATGCTCGGGTCGCTATACTCTGATGAATTGCCGACAAATACACACTGTTCGCACAAGATGCACTTGCGAGTCTTGGTGACTTGTCAGCTGCATGCTGCAAGCATGGAAGCAAAATGCTCATATGGTTCCGGTTTTTTTCTTCGGTTTCTTTACAGGTTGAAATAAACGGAACAGTTTCTTCATTCTCAAACGGCTTTCTAAGCTCACCGACACATATGCTGTCCATATTAATATCTCTACCGTTTGCCACTATCTCAAAAAACACTGGTAAAAATATGGTCTCAGTTATCTTCAGTTCTGGAGCAGTAACAAGCAGTGCTGGAGCTAGCGGGCCTGCAATAAGCAGGCACCTATGCTACGCCAGAAATGTACGGTAAACGGTAGTTAGTCATTTCGTAACAGGTTCAGGAAAATGACAAACATCCGAACATCCCAAACTAACGCCCGGATTCGTCAGAGACAAACTTATGTTGTCAAGAGAAAACTGGAAACTACACGGAGGGGGTTAGTTGGGTGGTTGAGATAATCCTGACAAAAACCGGCGACAACGTTGCCGCACGGCATCATTCCCTCCAAAGGGCTCGTCATGTCACGCTGCGAATTCCAGTTGGATCAATGCGTAATATATCCTTCCAGTTCTCACAGTTCACGACTCCAGAAAATAGAAGTAGCATGCATGTTGCTGCTGTGTCAAAGTGGATACAAGGGAAATCAATAATGATCTTGGATTCTGGGAGCACAAGCTAAGCTAAATCCGAGCCCATGACAAAGTAATGTGGTCCTCACGTTGTGAAATCTCCAGTCTCCAGTGCACAGGCTGCTACGAACAAAGCATCCATGAGCTAATATGGTCTCATCATGTCACATTGTCCAATCTTAGATTGCAGTATTAAAATCATGGAGTAGGAAATGTGTCATGCAATTGGGGAAGCAGGCTTGGATTATCAAGGATAATAAAATACAGTTCAAGAATCAAGAACCTTGTCCTAGCAAAAAAGTTTCGAGACCCTTAAACAAGGGACAATTGTCTACGTGAACACCTAACAGAAAAGCAGTAACGACACCCAGACAAGCTAGTTCTCTGTTCTTGGTTCAGGTTCCATCCGTAGTAACCTATGGGTGACCGAGGTTAAGTGTAATTATTTAAATGCATATGGGTGATCCTTTTTTTTTTTGAAGTGGTAGTAGCCTAGTAGGAGAGCTGCTGCCATCCAATTCATGGAGAAAAGGCGATACATATTGAAAATTACAGTGTTCAGAAATCTTCCTTGGAAAACATTGTTCAGAAAGACATCAGCAGATGGAAGAGAAAGGAAAACAAAGCACATGAGAGGTATTCAAAATTTTTTTCTAAAAAAGAATATAAAAGTATGTGTGATATGGGTTGACCATGTACCGATGCACATTACGTCTTGAAGCTGTAGATGTAGGACCAATGGTGGAGACCAGAGAGGGTGAATAATCTTTGACTCTTTTCGATTTCAATAAAATCAACCCTTTTGGTTTCTTTACTCAATTAGACATGAGAAGCCAATAAGATCAGATACACACCGAAAACATAGATAAAATAGAAACCAACAAGTCAGGGAACAGAAGAAGCAACAAGTGGGCCAAGACCTCACTCGGCTGGTCTGACCGCCGGCTTAAGACTAGTCTCATCGGGATGGATGATCTGGCCGCTAGTCTAAAGGTGGTCTAATCGATCACCGGTCGGACTGATCCTTTGTTTCCAGACTGAAAAGACCTCTCGGGCCAAAACTCAAATACCAAGAACTTTGTCAAATCTCATCCAAACATCCCTAAATTTTGTATGAGATTTGCTCAAGGTATTAAGAACCTAAACCAATTAAGAATAACAAGATTCTTTGGCTCAGGTTCACTAATTAAAAGCAAATCAAATCTAGGTCGGAGAACACCCAAAACTGTAAAATCTAAATTAGTTCTTATTTGAGGAATTTTAATCAAGAGGATGATTCAGATCTATTCCTACATGTCATAGCAAGCTAATCTCGGTATGGATTCGGAATAAAACTATGGTTGACTACACAAACCTAAACTTGAGTCAAGAACAAGTTAAACCGAGCTTGATCTTGAATCTTACTATGGAGGTGATCTAGATGGGCAATAATTGATCAACCAGTGCTTCTTACTCATTATGGATCATAACAAAAATAAAGAGGGGAGAAGGAAATACAAAAAAGTAAGCCAAATTAAGATTTTAACACTTGAGTAAAAAGAAGAAAGACTTATGAATTTTGATATATATTGATAATTAAAGATGAATGTTTACAGGCTTACAACCATTCTCTAGCCAACCACAAAACCTAAGGATGACAAAAAGTTCAAGACATAGAAGCATAACTCATCTCCTAAATGTTCTAACAAAAACCTTAACTCTGCTCCACTTGGCTTCCTAGAGAGCTAACCCTAACTCTCTCCATAGACCTTATTTAATGTAGGCTTGTAAGAAATCATAACCAACACCTCTAGTTGGGTTTCGTCTACTTACATGGGCTAACCTGTTAATCTAGTACTATACCGAATTTTACACTCACACATACACGCTTCTCAAAGCGCATATGACCAATAACCATTAGTTAATCAACGCTTGATCCACTTAACACTTTCAGCACATTCATAACCTAAACCACGTCTCTTGTGCCTCCTCGCGTCGTGGTTTGATCAAGTCTTCAATTATTTTGGTTAAAGACCGTTTTGCCCCTAAACCACATTCCACAAAGTTTTGCGCTTTCTTTGACTTGAAGCAGCCCCGTGTTTCATCTTCAGCTCTATGTGACCCCAATGACTTACAACCAAGCCTCTCACGTATCTAGATTCCACCGAGCCATCTTCGCTTGCAAACAGCCCCAAGGCACTTGGTGCACCACATGCTACTCCACACACCATAATGGCACCCGACTTTCTTAACGGTTCTAGGTCCCATCGCCTTCCTAAGCTTAACCCTGGTCCACCTTGCCTTGCCCGTCATGTCCACCACCGCTTTATCTTCTTAGCTTGTAACCACTCTGCCTGCCTCAGTCATCTTTCGATGGCACCTTGATTGTTCTGGACCTCAGCTTCCCCAGCTTAGTCCTGATCCCTTTAGCCTCACCATGAACTAACTCTGGAGTCCTGCAACCAGTAACAACAAGCAAAAAATCACATAGTATTGCATAATACAAATCAATTTACACAATTGATAAACCAAAAACCCTTCCTTTTACCTCAAAGCATCTCCGCATGCTTTGACATGTATCCTGTAGTGTCCAATGACTAGCTGTCACGTCTTCACGCATTCGGACACTCCTGAACTGTCTTTATGCGCATCTGTCTCATCACTTGGAGCACTACATGCACCAACTCATATCTTATGACCCTTATCTTCTCTATACTTCCTGCTTGAGCTACGTATTCTTACCCGAACTTACATGAATGCCTGGAACTCAGCTCCCTCATTTAGTCCCGGTCTATTGCTATTGACTGCTAATGTTAGACTCACGTTAGTCAAAGCAATACATAATGCAACGTAACATAACCAAACACCAGCACCCATGTCATGCATACACTCAAACCACTCTTCTTAACCCTGACTGGCTAGTCGGACTGCCAACCATTGGCTGGTCTGACCTCACTAGTCAACTCCAGTCAAACCCTGATAATAGGGGAACCAGTTTGATCATGGCAACCATGCCGGTTAGATCGCTCAACATACCTCATGTTGGACCGCCATTATACGGCCGATCGCACCGCTTTCAAATCTTTCACGCAACAAAATAAGGACATTTGGAACAAACGTACTGCCAACTATAGGCTGGTACGATCGTTTGCCTATCAGACTGCTGCCCATGGCTGTAGGGGTGAAAACGGATCGGATATTTCCCGACCGACCGACCGCCGAATCCGAGTCGGATCGAATTCGGATAGTCATATCGGATAATTATCGGATTCGGAGTCGGATTCGGATAGTTGCCTTCGGATACGGATTCGGATTCGGGAGCGGACTATCCGACGGATACGGATACTATCCGGAATTTTATCGGATAATACCCGGATATATTTTTTGGATATCCGCCCATCACCAAATCATCATTTTCAGCCCATCACCCATTAGCAAATCCAAATAAATTCCCACAAATCCAATAAATGCAAATAACTCCAAAAAATTCCAGAAAATGCACAAAAAATATTATAAATCTAGGAGAACTTAGGGAAATAACATAAACTATTTTTAGCTTTTAGAAAATAGTTAAAATAAGTTTTTTTGCTCTTGGCTTTCAAATAAAATCTAGAAAAATCCAAATAAATTTCAACAAATCCAATAAAATACGGATATTCCATCAAGAAAAAAGAAGATAAGCTAAAAAGGTTCAGCCATATGAAACTCCGAGCCTATGTTATCCGCCTATATTATCTTTTCGAGCCGAATCAGTTATATATCCGTCCGATGGTACCGTATTCGAAACTCGAATATTCGAATTCGTATTCAGTATCCGGTCTTACCGTATTCGACTCCGAATCCGAAAAAAAATATGGGTTAGGATACGGTTTAAGCAATATCCGACCGAATTCGATCCGTTTACACCCCTACATGGCTGGTCCGATGGCCTCGTCACCTAACAGCAAAAACCAAAGATTGCAATAGACATAAAAGCAAACTTAAACTTCAACGAGGAAGTACAACAAAATCAAATACTTATCACACAACATAGAGACTCTTTATGGTCTCACAATGTACATTACTTGAGGTTCCATGTTGGGGGATGCAAATTGCCATGTTGGTTTTATTTTGTCTGACGTAAGGAATTAGTCGCACGGCATCTCAGCTGTCAAAAAAGAAAGTTGAGGCACTCCATGGGCCACGGCCACTAGATAAAGAACCTCAGCTGTGGCGCGCAGGTGAAAGAGAATTTCTCTTTTTACCAACGGTCGGGGATTGTGATTACAAACAGAGAAAGAGATATGGAAATCGTATTCTCCTCCCCCTATTTACAAAACAAAGAAATTTTCATCGAAATCTTAAAAGGCACTTTCTGTACAAGAGCATCTAAAAAAGACGAAAGTGTAGAATGATTCAACAATAATGCCGTTTTGTGCTCCGGCACAGTAGAGGCTTTTGTGTAAGGGACGTCCCCGTGTAAGATCGCGAGCCTAAGAAATGTGAGGCTCACAACATACAATTGACACATGAGCAGCAAATGATTCAGGGATTAAGAAAAGGACGAACAACTTTGCAAATCTTGGAGACGCGAGTGGTAAAAAGAACAAGAGTGGAGAACCAACAGTTGTGCCCTACACTGGATTTTACCACAGATCTTGTTTCCAACCACTAAACATCACATTAGACGGAGCAACTACACATCAGTAAGCGCCGACCATACCCTTTAACATGACACATTCTGGTAATCCTTTTGTGGAACATTGGAGTACACTTTGCCCCCACCAGGTATAGCTTTCTAGGAGTTGCGATATGCCGTCTCTTTACTCAAAGCACTTTGCATTATAATTTTGGGAATATATAAATATATATGGCCTTGAAGAATGCACAGACATCGAATCGATGCCGACATTCCTTTCTAGACTGAACCATTACCAACATATTATCTCCAAATTAAGAAATTAAACACTCATTATAGAGCTAGACAGAATAAGGGGTATGCGGTTTAGTTGTTGAGTTGCGAATTGTATTTTTTTTACAAGATTAATTACATAGTTGAGGTATTGGAGGGAGACAGGTAAACCAAAGTTTGAGATTAGAGATTAGAAATTGAATTCAAATCAAATTACTTTTCACCAAATAAATTTCTCTGTAGAAACCAGATAGGTGAAATTGAAACCACAACACACACATAATGGTCACATATTTCTAGGAGTATGTACTATCACTTTTTATATACTGTTTAAATGATGTTATTATACCTCTTTATCTTTTTGATCATACTCTAATAATGATTATTAGATACTCTAAAGTGAGTTTCATAAAAAAAATCCATCAAAGCCTACTTTTTTATAACATAATTTGTGTATCTATTTGTTTTATATATAAAAAAGGGTATATAGTAAAAATAAAGGAATCTGATAAAAAAATTTCAATTAAATTGTATTGAAGTATTTTAGAATTAATATTTAAGTATTCCAAAAGTAATAAAGAGGCATAATCTGTTTGTTTAAATGATATATTAAAAATAGAAGTATATACTCTGGGTGTACGGAAAAGGCGCTCTATCAGGGCCAGGGTACCAGCAGGTAACGGAAAGGCCTTCATGGTATGATGAATTTGATAGTTGAACATGGTAAATAGTAATGGCATATTGGCATTTTTGCTCTTCAGTTTCCAGGTAGTTTCCAAAAAGAAAAAGTTTGTAGTTGACCTTTGGTGGTAATCAGCACGCTTTGTCAACTAATGGTTGTTAACTGGTACAACTACGCATTCCTATGGGTCATGCAAGCGTAAAGCATGCTTTGCGTGTTCCTTCTGAAATAAGCGATGCCGGTCATATGCTGGCCTAGGAGCTTGCAAAATCCAGTGAAAATAGTACTATTTAAGATCTACATGGCTAACTACAATACTAAGATTACTGCAGCCAAATAATAATCAAAATCATCTAATGAAAAAAAATTCTTCCTAAACGCTTTTCCTTTCTGAAAGGTATGAAAATTCATTTCCAAAATTCAAATTTGAACCCACTGCAAAACTGGCTAGTTTATTATCAGACAGCCAGGATTTCCTGTTTCTGCAACAAACCGAATATCCCAAGTAGGTTACAGCCAGTGTCCGTAACCCTCTTTAACATGCATGTTATACGAGCTTGGTTCAGTTGTAACTCGTGACAAAAACAATTGTCAAGAAGCAAGCTTGCAAATAGCAGCCATATGATGGTGATATGGCGTTATATTGTCAAAATTAGGGCCCTGCGCTAGAGGCCATGTTCTTTTCAGCTTCTAAAAGTTGTTTTTTAGCTTTTCTTTAGTAACTGGCTTTTAAACGGAGTATTTTTTAAGATAGAGTCTACTAGTTAATTGTAGTACATATTTTACTGACTTCATTTATATCGCCAAAACCGCACGTGAGTTTTTGTTACTCTGTAATCTCTCGTACAAACAGTCCAAAAGCCACAAACCGTAGCAAAAAAGAACAGGCCCAGAATTTCATGCATATATCGCGACTAGCGTTTTTCTTTTTTGTGATTTATCATGTTTGTACAAACGATATATCACCAATATCCATCACTTCTCTTAAATTCAGCTTTTTTTTGGTGGGGGTTGCCCTGTTCAAAACAGCTTTTGCTAATGATTTTTGGATGTAGCTGTCAATTTTTGGCTGAAATAGTCATTGTAGCGGCTATTAGCTTTTGGTTAAGTTATTCAATTAAAGAAAAATAAAAAGCATATCTTCACAGACGATGCAAAGAAAAAAGATAAAAAGAAAGAAAAAAGCCACATTAAGAAACCAACACATTCAAAATGGCTTTTGCCTTCTAGAAACTAGAAGCTAAAAGCCGTTTTGAACGGGGGCCTTAGCCTAGACTACTTAGCCTAGTAAGGCCCAATACATACGCACGCACGCATACGTGCATACATCATGGTGACTAGGCACCCAAATCAATATCCGTTGATGTGCTTTAAGACTCGCGATATTTGATGTGGATATCTTCACATACACATAAAAAAGTCTATTTGAGATATCAAATTCCAAAAAAAATTCAAACTCCAAAAAAAAATAAATTCAACTTTAGTTTAACTAATTTTATGATATATACTCACTATAGTCACGTTAAATATGAAAATAGTTCAAACTAGTTTGAAATAAGCTCAAAACTCACTTACCATAAATATATCAAAGGTATAAAATATTTTCCTACTCAAACTCCAAAAATTCTATCACTCATATACGTGTATCGGACGGTTTTTGATAGGCACCCAAGTACCTTATGTAGTTTACCTCTATATACACACACACACACAATATAGGTATTTTTCGTATATATCGTGTGTGAAATTTTTTGGGGTTTTTTATATCGAGTTTAACTCGTTACTAACTAGTTCAAATAAGTTTGAACTGAATTTTGAACTACAGTTGCTTTTTTATGATAGTTTGACTGTAGGTATGTACTGAAGGTCTAAAGTCATATAAAAATCAACAAAGCATGTAATCCAAATTCGTTCAAATTTTTTGGATTCGAGCATATTTTTTCGAAGGTATGTGTTTCATTTAAATTGTTCTAAATGGGTATATACTTTAAAACTAATTTTTTTTAAAAAAATACCTGAATTTGGGTTGAATTTGCGCAATTAAAATAATTGTGTCCTGACACCGTAGTGTCACATTGAGTTTGCTAGTTAAAGGCCATATGCTCATGTCAGCCTTAAGGTGTGTTCATTTAGGCTATAGTTTATGACTTTTAATTTAAAATTTTGAATTTTAGCTGTTCACAAGAGAAACTACGGAGAGATACTCGTGTGCAATTTTGACCGATATAGATGAAATCGGGACAATATCTATTTTAATCGACTTGTAAATCCTACCTTAAAAAGATACTCTGTTTAAAAATTAATTATTGTAGAAAGTCAAACCATAAACTTAAAAAACCAACCCTTACACCCTACTATTGTTAAAAAATACAGTCTTGTATATCGTAGATGTATAGCGGTTCCTTTCTGCATAACATTAAAATTGTGGTGTATACAACATCATCATAATCTACTACTACAAGAACCATGTCTAATGGGGAATGATGGGTTGGGCCAGTTGGTCGCGATGGGCCATTCATGCTTAGATGGGCGGATCCAATTTATATTCGGGGACCCTAAAATAAATAGATCAATCTACATACCTTGTTATCTGGATTCAGAGAAGAGGGAAACCCATCAAAGCAGGCAATAGAGGGTGCTCAGCATAAATTTCAAAGATGCAGTTACCAACTCAGCAGTTACTGGAAATGTCAACAAGGGAATGCACTACAATTTGGAGTATGCAAAATCATTCATAAGAGGTTCCTATTTGAAAAAAAAGAATCATTCAAATATGGCGTGACCAAAAAATGTTAACAATGCAAGAGAATCAGAAACATGAGGGAACTGCATTTAGAACTACTCTATCACTATGGATTATTACAATTTCCAGGAGTTAGAAAGGGCACATATCATGCTGAACAAACGAAGCAGAAGATGGCAATTGACAGTGAACCATATACACTGTGCAGTTCACGAAAGCAATCTCACAACAAGAGCCACCCACAGCAGTATAGCAATACTGAGTTGCTGAAGATTCCAATGAGACTTTAAAGAAGTGCGCAACCAAGTGATGGTAACAGAAAGTTCCACTAATACAGTTTTGTCACATCAATGACCAAGTATTGTTCAAATTGGGAAGTTAAGATCTACTAGTGTTAATACGTTCAAGGTTAAGATCTACTAGTGTTAATACGTTCAAGGTTCTTATTTGATTAACATGATAAACAAATTAGTCATCAAACACAATTAAAATTACACCACTCTTTAAGAAAAGTTTTGAATGGAAAATATCCTAAAACTCTTAACAGAAAAGGCATGCGAGCTTTGCAAACGCAAAAAATCATCAGCTGGACTAACATTACTGGCTAGGATAGATAGATTTTCCTCTGCTGTTACCAGTGGTCAGATAGATCAAGATACTACAAAGTAACTCTGTACTACAGAAACACACTGCGATCAAAACATCAATAGGCAGAGTAGGATGGCGAAATTCTCGGGGAGATAGCTTTGTTGTAGAATTTTTTTAAAAACATTGAAGGAATATGCGTAAAAATAAATCATCATGAATAATTGAACATAGAAAGCATGTTTGAATGGGCAGAAAAAGATTCTGTAGAAGTTCGACTTCAAAAGGAACAATGCAACACCATCCCTTGGTACATATGGTAAAGCTGGTGGGATTGAATCCGCCAAGCAGTCAAACAAACAATTCATCTCATGAATTTTGTGGCAGATGGGTAAAACTAGTCCGGACTACGGATTGCGCTTAGTGATGAGGGCCAAAGTAGGGTGGCAGAACAAAACAGAGAATGAGGTCTTCTTTTGAAATTTGGGTAAAACTACAGGAAACAGTGCAACTATTTCTTAATTGGTTTGAACAAAAGCTTCCCCCTTCACCCCTTGCAATAACTAAATTATGCTGCAATCATAAGATAGCCTTTTGTTTCTGCAATTCTATAAATGTCTTTGTGTCAAGTAATAGTTTCCATGAGAAGGGGTACTCCTAATGGCATAGTGAAATTACAGTACTATGACACATTGACACCATAAGTAAAACTAGAAATATTGCAGGCATTCGTTCAAGCATATTTCACGAATTGGATAGAAGTGTCATGTGTGTAAAAGTAATAGTAATACAAACACACATCTAAAGTAAAATACAACACAATGACCGTGTTCTCCATTAGCCAAGCTCAAACAATCGAAATATCAACTGTGACAGGAGTAAAAGTATAAAACTACAATACTTACAACTGAAGCACAGCATTCTGTCATCAGATACATACAACAGCCACAGTTTGAAGCTCCTCAAAGATGCTCATCTCATGTAGCTCAATAGTCCGTCTTAGTGGGCACAAGCTGATATGCTCTAGCCAATTTCCCGTCACCAGAATCCTTTGTCTGACAAGACCAAGCTGTACCATTATTCCTCAGCTCGGTCCTCAACCTCAGCACCAGCATGACCAAAACCAACAACAACCCCGCGAAGATTAAACCACAAAACAGTGAGCGGGCAAATTCCCCGATCCCCTTACTCACCAGATACTCCATGTCCAGAGCAACTGGGAAATCCCCATCCATACCGCCACCCGTTTTGTTCATCCTCATTATCTCCAGTGCATTAAGGATACCGCTCACTTCCTCAGGTCGGCTCTTCTTTGAGCCACCAATGGCCAGTTTCAGCATTCCTTCATCCTCAACATCCACGACAAAGTCAATGTAATATGGGTAGGCTAAGAACCCAGTGGCACTGGAAATATCAAAGTCCTTCGCTGCAAGATGCCCATTGACATAGATACTGAAGTAGAGCTCATACAGCACCTTGCTCACAATGTCACAGAAGTGCATGCGAACTAGGTACCTGCTGCCAGCAGGCACGGGAAAACCCCATGTCACCTTGCCCTCTGACCTCACCGACCTCGCCGAGTTGTACACGTTGTCGGGAGCCACCTCTCGGCTCATCAACCTGCTATCCTTGGGATAAGCAATCCGGCCACCGAATGACCACACCATACTGTTGGACGATTCTGTGTTGACGAGGAAGCGCCCGTCGTTGGCCCATGTCCGCCACAGCGTGTCGTTGAACGGCGTGACCTTGCGCCCGGCGACGTTGATCCGGTAGAGCGTCTCCAAGACCTGAGACGACAACCCGTCGATCCGGTCGGCGACGCCACGTGCGACGAGGGTGCCGATGTCGCCGACGAGCTCCTCGGGCGCCGAGACGAGCTCGATGGCGTTGACGAAGGCAGTGGAGCCGGACTCGGGGACGAAGGTGAGGACGAGGACGTCCGAGTCCACGGGGAGGATAAACTCCTTTACGATGGGGGATGAGACGGTGAAATTGTGGAGGAGGAGGAATCCCGCGGCACCGACATGGAATCGTGCGGAGGTAAGGGCGGGGTCGAAGGGGTAGAAGTGGAGGCGGAGGATGTGGTGCCCGCGGCGGCGGACGGCGAAGTCGTAGGACGCGCGGCAGGGGAAGACGCGCGCGGCGGCGTGTAGAGGGGACGGTGGCGGGGGCGCGTTGGGCGCAGCGGAGGGGAGGCTGGGAGCCGGGGAACGGAGGCGCGTGGAGGCGCAGCCGGAGTCTGGGACGAAGCGGCGGCCGTCGGGGAGAACGGCCGGGGCGGCCGCGCCGCAGGCGAGGAGGTGGTTGTCCACCGGAGCGAAGCGGGCGTCAGCGGACGGGGAGACGAGGAGGCAGAGCAGGAGGACGGCGAGAGGGTTAGGGTTCGGCGAGGAAGCCATGGCGGTGGAGGCGGATTTGGTGGGGATTTGGAGGTTTTGGGGGAATCAAATGGAAATGGCGATGGGGAACAGCTGGAGATCGGCGGGAATACATCATCAATTCAGCGAGCGCGTGGAAGAGGAGGACAGGAGGGAAGCGGTGGCGGGACCCACGCGTCGTGGCCGTGCCGGTGGCTTGGTCACCACAGGCTTTCGGGCCGTGGGTTTTGGTCGTCGACGTGCGGGTTTGTTTGGGCTTCGTGGGTGGAAGATATCTGTGCACGGTTTGGCCCAAAGAGCGCCGCCAGCTACCCGTTTTTCGTTTGGTTCTACACGTACACCGGTCTGCTGGAAATTAATCTGGACTTTGACCTGGAGTTGTAATCTGCCCGTGAAAGAACTCCAGGACGCTGAAGAGTTGTGGCCGTTGTCCTAGCTGTGTGCGTCCAGGACTGCATGTTGTGTGCGTACAGTGCAAGTCGGAGTGCCGCACAAGGTTACGACCAAAAAATGTCTCACATTATTTTTTTAGCAAATTTGTTCGGCGCCACCGCAAAAAACCGTGATTTAAAAAATATCATCATAAAAGAGAGATGCTACAAAATACTATCATAAACCCGAAATATATGAAAAATACTGCCATCATGATATTTCCATCCAAAATAGCCGTTAGAGCAAAAATTCCAAACAGAAAATTGAATAAGTACCAACATTACTCCTACCTTTCTCGAGTCCCACAGGTAATGAGAGAGAGATGTGAGAGAGAGAGAAAGAGATCAAGAGAGAGAATATTACATTGCCTTTCTTGGGTCTCACATGCAGTGAGACAGAGAGAGAAAAAGATCGAGATAGAGGGAGGGAGAAACAGGGGAGGGCGGTGCAGCGGCATCGGCTCCAGCGATCAGCGGTACGGCGGGCATGGGAGATGCTCAAAATGGATTGGAGGGGCCTCGGGACAGCATCAAGAGGCAACATCGCAACCGACTGCGAACAGCAGAGGTGCGGGTGGCGAGCAGGCAGTCGGCGGTGGCGGGGCGACGGTGACAGCACCAGAGAAGAAGAACTAGCGTGTGCAAGAGCAAGGAAGATGTCAGGGGGAGCCGTCTGGTGGGGTTGGCGCATCTTGAGGAGCCAGAGGTGGCGGGGCGACAACAATGACGACGGCGCTCCACGGTGAAGAATCGGCCAAATTGGAGTGGAGGTTAGATAGAGGGGATGGTGGATATGGTGTAGGTGTGAGGAATTGCAGAGAGGCTCACGAAGAACGAAGAAATCAAAGATGGTTTGAACGGAGTCGGGGAAGATGGCGAAATCCCAGTGAAGAGCTACAAGAAATGCAAAATTAGTTAAGGTAAAAGTTAATGTTGTTTGGTAACACAACGTGACGCGAAAATTTAAAGGAAAGGGCATGGCTTGTTGAAGTTCTCTGGGCTAAGGTGCTCGACGTCGTTGCTGCTAAGGTGGATGACACCTACAATGACTTCATGTCCACAGTTTCCTTTAGGACATATGTATGGTGCATGGGGGAGTATGTATGATGATATGGTGGTGTTGTTCGTGCCATGTGTGCAGGTTAGCACTAGAGGCGGTGCGAGGCGGGTGTTGACGGAGGCGAAGCTAAAGGTGGCGATCAATGGGTTCGGCTGCATTGGGGTGCAACTTCCTATGGTGCTAGCACGGGCACGGCAACAACTCGTCGCTTGATGTCAAATCTGAAGGCAAAAAATATTATCTCCGGTGACGACAAGAATATAAAGAAAAAATATACGTTAAAAAGCAACACGTTTCAAACAGTTTTTAGCTTTCTTAGTATGACTTTGGGGTGATGTGATACTGTTCAGGTTGGAACATTGGATTACCACCTGAGTCTAAAAGTGAGTAGTTTATTATCCCATTAACGAGTGTTCAACCAATAAGCTAATCATTATCTAACTGAAGAATTAGGTGGCAGATCTGTGGAACATGCTTAGGATAATTTAACCGCATCAGACTGACACTGAACACACATACGGCCCGTTCTAAACCGTTTCTAACTTTTGATTTATAGCTTATGATTTTTATCTTTTCTAGCTTTTTTTTTATTTTTTCTATTCTTTTGTATTATCCATGATGATATAATATTTTTTACGCAGAATAAACCAACAGCCGCTGCAATACAAACTAAGCCAGAAACTGCAGCGGCCCCACTCGTTTGAGCTTCAACTTTTGTCTTCTAGTTCCTTATTTTTGTCGTTTTCTGTTTTTTTGGATTTTATTTTTTTCGTATTCTTTTGTATTGTTTGTGATGGACTAACCTTTTTATTTTTTAAATTTAATTATGCTAAAAACTAACAGTTATTATACAAAATAAATCAACTACAATACTAAATAATAAAAAATCCAAATAAACTATAAACCACAAAGCCGCTTAGAACGACCCCTGACACGTCTCTCATAGAAGATTTCTCTGTCAGGTCCCCGTAGTACTATCAGTTCGTACTATAGCTTGGCCGCGTGTGGCCACTTGGAAAGAAGAAAAGGCAAGTGTTTTGTTCCCATGCGAACAATTGTAGAGCACCAAGAAAACAAGTTCAGTCAATCGTATGTCCAGATTGCAGGGACAGAAAAATGCGCCGCATTTTGCTTCAGATTACGGTGTGTGCCATGCGCGTTTCAACAACAATTCTGAAGTTTCGGCTGCCGTGACATGCTTGGGAATCAGAGGGTGCAGAGAACGGTAAAGGAACAACGTACTCCTGGTTACAGATTGCTCTATCTAACAAGACACTATAGATAGTACGTGACGACGGCCTGCTGCACAATTGGTGCACCGGCTAGCTCATCGTCCCTCGCCACTGCTCATCTGGGAGAACACCTTGCTGTTGGCGACGCCCACCTCGGTCATGCCGGTCTCGTCCGCATCATCCATCAAGAAGCTGTTCGACGACGGCATCCACCGCGGCACAACCACGTCCGCGGGGAACTGCGTGGCCGCGGCGCCGCTGTCCTCGAACGCGTCCCTATTGACGTGCGTCTCCTGCAGCTGCAGGCAGTACTCCAGGTTCCACAGCACGTCGCTCATGGACGGCCGGTCCTGGCCGTAGTCCGCCAGGCACTTCGCCGCGGTCTCGGCGAACTTGCGCAGCGAGTTCTCGTTCACCTGCCCGATGATCCTTGGGTCGGTGATCTTGTTGAGTTGCCCTTTCTGCTGCCACTTGGCCGCCCACTCGGCGAGGTTGATCTGGTCGCGGTCCAGGCTCTGGTCGATCACCGGCCGCGAGCACAGCACCTCGAACAGCACCACGCCGAAGGAGTACACGTCCGACCGGTCCGTCAGCTGCTGCGTCTTGAAGTACTCCGGATCCAGGTACCCGAAGCTGCCCTTCACCGCCGTGCTCACGTGCGTCTCCCCGAACGACGGGCCGATGCGCGACAGCCCGAAGTCAGCCACCTTGGCGATGAAGCCGTCACCGAGGAGGATGTTGGTTGACTTGACGTCGCGGTGGATGATGTTCTCCGAGTAGCCGGTGTGCAGGTAGTGCAGGCCCCTCGCCGCGCCGATGCAAATCTCGAGCCGCTGCTTCCACGACAGCGGCGGCTCCTCGGAGCCGTACAGGTGGCTCCGAAGCGTGCCCTTCTCCATGTACTCGTACACGAGTATCATCTCCGCCTGCTCGTTGCAGTAGCCGACGAGCGACACCAGGTGGCGGTGCCGGATGCGGGACAGCACGACGATCTCCGTCTGGAACTCCGGCAACCCCTGCTTCGAGGCGCGCATGGCGCGCTTCACTGCCACGCGCGTGCCGTCGCCGAGCACGCCCTGGTACACGTTGCCGAACCCCCCGACGCCGATGAGGTTGCGCTCGTGGAAGTTGTCCGTGGCCGCCTTGATCTCCGCCAGCGAGATGTGCAGCTGCGTGCTCACCCTCTGCCCGCCGGTCGTGCCCTCGCCTAAACGGCTCGACTGGTCAACCCAGCCGGAGCCGTCCTGCGGGTACGGATACCACGGCGTCGGCAGTTGCGTGCTCTCCTTCTCCTCCGGCGCGGGCCGCGGCATCTGCCTTCGCCTCCGCAGCATGGAGAACAAGCAGAGCACCGCGCAAGCCAGAACAGCCGCGCCGAGCACCGCCGAGAGCGTGACGATGAGGATTTTCTTCGTCCTACCGCGCGAGCCGGCCGAGCTCAAATCGGCGTGTCGTAGCTTCATGATCTCCAGCCCGTTCAGTATGCCGCCTTCGCTCGGGCTGCCTTTCGCCGACCTGCCGATGCTGACCGTGAGGTTCCCGGCGCTCGGCGCCCTGGCCGCGTAGTCTAAGTAGAAAGCCTGGTTCGGCCTATTCTCACTTGCATAGTCTTTTGGCGCGAGGTCTTGGCTAGCAATGGCTTGCACAACGTAGACGTTGAACACGAGGCCAACTCCCACGACGGAGCTGAGCACCTCGTAGTCGCAGAAGTGGAGGCGGACGAGGTAGTCGAACCCCGGTTCCGCCGGGAAGGTCCACGTGACGTTGAAATTTAGACCCGTGGTGGACGCCTGTAGAAGTTGCGTCACGTTCATCGCGCGCTGCGTCTTATACACGATGTCCGGCGCCACCTCCACGGTGTATCCGGCCGACGGGTCGTGGACGATCGTGCCGGAGGTACTGTTCAACTCCGAGACCTCGACGGCGTAGAGGTAGGGGTCGTCGGGGAGCCATGTCCGCCACAGCGTGCCGTTCTCCTTGGTCACCTTGGGGCCTCCCACGTTGAGGCGGTACACCGTCTCCAGCGCCTTCTGCTGCCACAGGACGATGTTGTCGCCCGCCGCGGCGCCCACCTGCGTCACCGAGTGGTTCCACAGCAGCTCCGGCGGAGCCGGGAACAGCTCGACGGCGTTGACGAATGCGGCGGAGCCAGCGTCCGGGGTGAACGTGATGCGGAAATCGCCGGAGCTGCCAGGCGGGACGAAAAACTCCTTGACGACACCGGCGCTCGGTGGCGAGAAGGAGGGCAGTAAGGTGTACGCGTCAAGAACCGAGACGGTGAAGCGTGCGGAGGAGAGGTTCACGGTGGGGCGGGAGGCGGGGAAGGGGAAGAAGTGGAGGCGGAGGACGAGAAACGCGTTTTGCGCGGCGGAGGCGGGGTAGGCGAGGCTGTAGGAGAAGGTTGAGTCGGCGGCGCGCGCGGCGGCGTACAGAGGGTAGGCGTGATTGGAGTTCGAGCTGGTCACTGCCGGGACGCGCGCGGGCGAGAGGAAGGCGGTGTCCGGGATGAAGGTGCGAGCAGGGGCATCGGACGGGAAGGAGATGTTGGAGGCGGCGCCGCAGGCGATGAAGAAGGAGAAGGGCGGGGAAAAGACGGCGAGGGCGGTGTACGGGAGGAAGGAGGCGATGAGGAGGATGACGAGGACGGCCATTACGTCGGGTAGTGGAGGCGTGCCCGTCTGCGCCGCATACGGGGGTGGTAGGAGACGAAGGGGATAAGTGCGCGTGGTGGTGGCGGCGGTGAGGGCGGAGTGGTGTGTGGACTCGGGCACGGGGAAGGTGGACTTGGAAGGTGCGTGACAGCGTGAGCGATATGATGTTGGTCATGGTGGGCAGCGCGTGGTGGACTGGAGTGATTGGGTCATCACATTGTCCGGTTGGTGCAGCCGTGCACTGACCACTGAGCACCGATGTGCTCTGCCGAAAGAGCGCGTGCCGTAGATTCTTTGCTCCTGCCGGTTATTTTGTTGCGATCCAGTACGACTTTTCTTAGCTAAATTTTTTTTCTATTGCGCGCTTATTCCACAGGACTGAAAGCCCTCGCTTTTGGCTTTTTTTTGGTTTTTTTACTTTAACGGTTATTAGCTTTTTATAAATAAAAAAACATGGTAAAAAAGTTTAGAAAAATTGAAAACACTATAAATCTTTTAGGACAATGTGAAAGAATACGTGAGAAAAAGGATAAAAAGAGAGAAGAAAGCATGAATTTTAGAAGAAAAAGCTAAAGTTATTTGGGACGGACCCTAACAATTGATTGTGCTTGAACTCTTCTAAGGGCCTCTTCTTTTCACTTATAAAAGCTGCTTTTCAATTTTTTTTACAATAACTAGTTTTTAAACGAAGTGTCTTTTGAAGACAAGGTGTATAAGTTGATTGTAGTACACACTATATCGACTTTATTTATATTGACCAAAATAGCATATAAGTTTTTGTTACTTTATACTCTCTCATGAATAACTCAAAAATCATAAACCATACCTATAAGATATAATCCGTACAAAAAAGAAGAAGATGCCCTTAATTCCAAATGTTTCTCCGTACAAAAAGAAGAAGATGCCCTGAATTCCAAATGTTTCTTCCTGCAGTAAAGGTTGCACGATTTGATGCCCCTTACAAAATAGGCGCTATTCACTGTTCGACTCACATGGGCCGATATTTGACTTCCACAAACTCACATGTTTTAGCGGTGTTTAAAATGGTTTTTTAGTGGCTTATGGTTAAAAAGTACCGTAACTAGTTGAAATTGTAATATAGCTGATGGTGGTTTATTTGATATAATTAAATTTTTAAAAAATAGAAAATAAAAATAAAAAACAGATTAGCCCATCACAGACTGTACGGGGAAAAAGAACCGACAAAAATCTCAAAAGAGCCAACAAACCAGAAGAAGACAAAATTGTTGAATAGTGAAAAATAAGCCAGAAGCCTAAGTTGTTTTGAGCGGGGCCTAGCTAGCTGACATGCTCATTTACACAGGTAAATTTATTACGAAGTATTTCCAACTTAGGTATTAGAAATTTAGAATACCTTTTAATATAAGAGAAAATTTGTCTAGTAACACCACAAATATGTATGAATTGAAAAATGGCATGTGTTTTAAGAAAACCGATGTATTCCAAATCGTGTACCAATTGTAGATCTTTCTTGTTTTACTCCGAGTATCGTGATATTTTATAGCTTTTGAGAGAGAACATGATGGCTTTATTTTCTAATTTTTCTAACATATTGTGCATGATATCCGATACAGGATTAAGATCGATATTGTATCCTCTCAGATATCCAACTGTTTCCATACCAGTAAATTGGTATGTCGAATCCACATGACTACATTTTTATTAACGAAACATGCTAAAGAAGTTAACGCAGTGGTGGCTGAGTGTCTTTGCCATCGTATTTTACCCATATAACCATTCGTTTTTTTATGGAACACATCTATTTTAAAAGGTAGGGTGGTGAAGTCATATGTGTATGACTTCGTACCATGGTACAAACTATGATACTCATCTTTATACACAACACACATGAATGTATCTTAGTAGAAGTTTTGTAACGTTGTGGATTTATCCTTGACCCTGTCATTCTAGGCATATGCTATGGGGCACTCGTGTGGTATATATACGTGTGTCTTACCTGTAATCGCAAAAAACAATTATTTTGCATTTTACGTTGGAATGTTAAATTTGGTCAATAAACTTAAATGTTTAGGGAAAATTGGAACAATTTGAAAAGATAAATTAATACCGACCATCTCTATGTGGTGTAGGGCCCACATTACAACTGATACATAAATATTTATGGTACATATGTCATCCAATACGGAGCTGTGTTCGGTTGAGTACGAAACCCTGAGATACCGGCCGTTGGGTTTGAAGATCCAACGGTGTGTGTATTGCCACGTGGTTACGGAAGTTAATCCTTTTGTACGAGCCGTCCGATCGGAAAGATCCAACGGTTCATTTATCCTCATATTTGTACACTATATAGTAGTACAGGCCGTGTGAATAGTACATAAATAGGACTTCTATATTTTCTGGCGTTCCTTTTTTTCCTGGTTCACACGCACCACCTAGGCTTCTCTTCTCTATTTCTTTTGTTTTTTTGGTTCACAAGCACCACCACATGATGTAGGTTTTGGCCTTACACGAGTAAGGGATATCTTCTCTTTTTATTTTTAAATTATGAAGTAATATATACTTTAAGTAATAATATTCAATGTCCCTTACAGTTCGGCTTTAATTAGGAACCATTAGATTGAGAATATGCTTTGGTTTTCTATGAGAATTTCTAGCATTTTTTAATAACATCGATTGGCTACTATGGTTCAACTTTAATTATGACCCTTCTTCTCAAAAACTTTAATTATGACACACCTAATTAAGGGACATATGCTTTTTATTTTTGTGAGAATTTCTAAAATATTTATATTTTTTCTTAGCGGTTGTAAAACACATGTCATGAGTTTTTAGTATACAACAAGACACATGATGTAGGTTTTGGCCTTACAGGAGTAAGGGATATCTTCTTTTTTTTGTTTTAAAATTTTGAATAATAAATATAAGTAATAATAACATCCAATGGTTGTTATAGATCTATTTTAATTAGGGATTACCATATTAATGTCCAGATGTTTAGCTTTTGTGAGAATTTCTAGTTTTTTCTTTATACCTCTGTAATCGTTTATTAGAGCAAGTTGTAATCGTAATGAAACAATAAAGATTATCACAATTTTCTCTTTATTCTTCTATAAAACTTGGAGTATCTTATTATTCGTAAGATCTATGATTTGATGACAAAGTGTGAGCTCGGAAGCCGGTGGGAAAGTTGATCCTGGAGGTGGTTTCACATGCAATGACCAAGGAGAAAGATGGGGAGAAGTTTGTGACGGCGGTAGGAGGAAGGGGACAAGAAGCAGGTGCACGAGGAGAGCAATTAGTTGTCGTCGTGATTGTTTGTGCGTGAGAGGTATGAGTTGTCGTGGAGCAAGTAGACTTGTAAATTTAAACAGAGTGGCCTGAAAAAATGATGTGTCATATGGGAAGGGAAAAACACAGACGTATGAGCCCTAATATCTATTTTCTTTTCATTAGATGGAAGACTATGGTTCACACAATCTACTTGACTTTAAACTATCTTCTATCTCCTTGAACGTGTCTTGATTTTGGTTTCTAGAGTTTATCTCTCTGTCTTATCTTGTCCCTCCTTAAATACCACTGAAGGGTCATCAATTATCCATCGGGGAAGATGTCTTATGGAACCAGCGTGTCCGATCGGGGAGATAGTTGTTCTCAGAGAGAGGACGCCTGATCGTTCATTGTTGTCAGAAAGAGACAAACATGGGGAGCAACTATATGTCAGTTGTTGTCAGAGACTTAGGGCTGAAGCATTGTGCTATTTCGATTGGATAAAACACATGTTTTATCCACCGCACAAGAGGAATTATCTGGGAACGGGCCTAGATGCCAGTTCATAGGTTTTCCGAGTGGTCATCCGGTCGAGCAAAATGTACAGTGTTTCAAACTCTAAGGTTTATGACCACAGGGGTCCTTTGGCCTTAATTAAATATTAAAGACTTCTTTACATTTTATGACTAATGTCGAGTAATTTCCCATCTGGAATATACATTGCGACTACTGTTCCAGTCAAAGAATCCTAAGGCCTAATTTCACATGAAAATCGAGGGTTAGCTGACGAGGATTAAATAATCCATAAGAGTCACTTTAATATGTAGCCAAAGCCCTTAAACCAATATTGTAATAGCTAGTGCTAAACCAATAATGTAATAGCTTATGCTATTACTAATCCCGAGTGCCCTTTGGTCGAAGGATAATTGTTCATTTGTCCATCTAATTACTACTTAGAATTTTTATGACCCGACATTTGGGTCTCCATGAGGTGATGTCTTATGCGGTTAAGGAGCGGATCACGTGTGTTCCCTTTCCACGACAACTCCATGTTCAGTCCAGTGTCTCTGACAACAACCACTCTATGGTTGTTTTATGGGGCTCTCCCTCAGTGACCATCAACTGATCGTCAGTTATTGTCAAACCTCTCTTACTACCATCAACCACTTACACGTGCAAATGGAAGAAATCGACAAGGTGCTTATCATACTAACAACTGATGTCTCTTCCGTGCTATTTAAACCTTACGTGGGAGAGAAGACGGGACAGAGAACAACGACAAGACCATTCCGTATTAGGGTATGTAGTATTTTGCCCTGTAATCGCTCATTTAGAGCAGGTTGTAATTTCTATATGGCAATAAAGAATAATTTCTCATTTTCATCCTCTCGTAAGGCTTGAATTTCTCTATTATTCGTGAGATTGACGATTTGACCGTCGACAACAGACAACTTCGAAACTTTATTTAATAAGGAGTTTTCATGTTTAATGGCCTAACTTGTATAGAATCTTTCATGTATGATTTGGTTGTGGCTAACTTGGCCGGGTAGATTTTTTTTATTAAAAAACTGACTACTGTTTCCCGAATAGCAAAGAATCTTGCATATTAATTTGAGCTGACAGCGTCCGTGATGGACGCCTTTTGCTCTTCGCCCTGTAGTGACTACAGCATCCGTGATGATATGAAAGTGACCTCCCACCTGACCAAATCTTGGGAAGTTTACACAAATCTCTAATTATGATCTCAACAAACATTTCAAGATTTAGTACGCTTAATGATTGCCCTTTTGCCATACGTGTTATGGCAAGCAACGGACTATTGACCTCCACGGTTACAGCCCGACCGACGCTAGTTAGGCTATATGCCTATATATACAATTCAGGATTTACCACTTCATATAATGGCGTTTTACGATTTATCACTATGTAAATTGTAACTTAGAATTTATCGTTCTATATAATTTTCAATTCAGACTTTATTATTTTCAGATTTTTTTTTCAGCATTTCCCCTATTTTAGCCCACATAAAATGTCGTCCCTTCTGCTGCTGTGTTTCCACCGGCGACCAGCATGTTCCACATCACCTGCACGTCTGGTGAAGGCTTAGGATCCGGCACTCTGAATTGCCATTGATCCCATTTGCAAAGAGAGAAGAAATGAGGCACTGTTTAATAGTACAATTGAGTAGGAACTTTGTTTGCATTATGCGAAAAAAAAAAGATTAGATGATGAACCACCATCATATGGTTTGTAGATTGGGTAGTCCAAAGTAGAATTGTCCACATATACTCTGAATGGGCGGTTGGAAGCAGAAGATAGCGTGTCACTGATTCTTCATAGGGGCGAATTGAAAGGGACATTTCACATGGACTAAAATAGAGAAAATGCTGGAAAAATCCAAAATTGGAAAAGTTTGAATTGAAAATTGTATGGTGGTAAATACTGACTTGCAATCTACGTAATGACAAATCATAAAATGCTATTTTATGAAGTGACAAATCTCGAATTGTCCTATATATATACACACTCTAATAGAGCTTCAGGTATTAAATTATCTTGTGATACTCCCTTATTCTTCACGACGTTGACTTGTTAACTTCTACGGTTCTTTATTGAAACTTTTACGTGCACTACTACTATGCATGAGCACGATTGTACTGCCCGTGCATGCATCATGCTCCTGCATGGCACGAGGTTTCAGCTTGGCTCCAATGCTGATGCATATGTTACAACTGAAGGTTATATTGCAACTGAAGGTGAGGTAAAAGATCTGAAATCATTATACTCTCTCCGTTGCTCTTTACTTAATGTTCTTGTTATTTTACGGTCTACGAGATACAACTTTGACCATTATTTTTTTACTTTACATTAAGATATGCTGCTATAATTATAATATTACGAAAGTATTTTTAATGATAAGTCTAACGATATAATATTACAAAAAGTATTTCTAATTATAATATTACGAAAGCATTTTGCCTTGAGCGAGCCTTCTCCGCCGATGTTACCATTGCCGCCCATAGCGCCGTCGTAGAAATCACCATTGGTGCTATTTTGATGACCTAGGTCCCCACGCCAACTACCGTAACATCGCCCATACTACTTCTAACTCGTGTTATGACCCAGGTAGCTCACTCTGCGCTCCCATGCCAACACCGCTGCTTGACCAAGCTTCCCCGCCACTGCCTCCATCCACTTTTTCCTTTAGTGTTATCACCCATAGGTTCGCTTGAATCTCATCGTTCCATTTTGCTAGTTCCCGAGGCCGCTCCACTGCTACATCGCCACCGATGAGCTTGGCATCAAGTCCGCTGGAGCTCCTCTGCCCTCCTTTCTCCTTCTGACATGTGGGTCTACATAATTAGAGTTAAGGTTATCCTTAATCACAGTAATTAACATTAATAAGTAGCTAACATGTGGGCCCCGTAGGTTAATTAATTAAAATATGATTTAAACCTTTTCAAGAACTGTGTCACCCACATGTGGACCTTGTCTGACAGTTTATTTTGCAAAATAATAAAATTCTGACTGGTAGGCCTCACTTGTTAGCCTAATGATGCAATAAATCTAGTTATTCCTTTAGAAAGAAAACTAGAAATAAAAATAAAAATACTTGCATAGTATTTTTTTCTTTTCTTTTTTAGTATTTTCTAAATTGAACCAAATTCAAACGCTCATAACTTTTGTATCTGAACTCTAAATTAAATGAAACTTATTTCTAATTTTTAAAATCATACTCTTTTATAATATTAAAAAATATTTAGATTTTATCTCTGTTTGAATTTATTTAGCTCTTATTTGTGTTAATTGGATTTTACCGATTAGATAACGACGTTATGGAAATCTCCGATGCCGCTTCAGAGCAAGGCGAAGAGTTCAATGAGCAAGGAAAATACCTACTTTCACCATGTTATACCTTTATTTTACTATTATATATGTTGTTTCAAAATCTATTATGCATTTGCATAATTCTAATATAAATTGCTATGTTGGAATGGTCGGTAGTTGTATCCTAATTGTTGCATTGATCCCACCTTGATATGTTGATGCTCTTTTTGTTGTCACCTTAGCATTATTATCTCATGTTGGTAAAATGTGTAACTTGTAGACTAAATGAAGTAGTTGATGTTTAACTATGCTCATCGATACTAGTTGTACTAGGTTGGTAAAATTATAAAAGATGCCTAATTATGGTAAATACTTGAAAATGGTCCAGATGTAGTATCTCTGTTATTTTGGTTAGCAAATAAAAATAAAAAACTTATTTTAGACTTAGGCAAGTATACGTAGGGACCGGTCTAGATGCACGAGATGTCGGTTATGAGTAGTCTCGCTCGGGTCGATAAAGATCGAGTCTTTGGTGTAGTAAGATTCAAGATATCCATACAAACACAAGTGCCTTTTATAGGTAGGCCCAAGCATAATAAGTTATTTAGGTCTAATCTCATTTTGCAGACACCTAGGTGGTTGCTCGAAGGGGCTCCCTTCACTACAGCGTTGGAGACAAATATTACCGATGCAACGATGGTTCCTCGGGGTTAATGAGTACCAACTCTCAGGGCCAAAAAAATCATCAGATATGGCTAGGTTAGGGTTAACCAATGTAAAGGCCTTGTCATGATCACTCTCATCGGGTACCTTTTGGTATCGTAAGACATGATCGACATGGAAAGATGACTGTGTCTTAGGGGTAAAGTGTACAATCTCTGTAGAGTGTAAATCTATTTGAACAGATGTATCCCCGATCATGCACAACATAGTGAATCCTCCACCTTAGTAGATTTATGTTTTGCAAAATGGTAATGTTTGTATGGATGGGGTAATCCATGTATAACTTGATCGACAAAAGTGTTTGCCGCTATTTTATTATTTTGGGACATAAGGCCTCTCATTTAATTTTTGTTAATTATATTTTACTATTATTTGTTTGTCAATGTCAAATATTCTTACAAATTCCAATTGCAATCTATTATTTGTTATTGCAAATAAAAGCTCACCTTGTGCAAAAATGGACGACTTGGTAGGATAGCCATCTCGCTTGACATAGCCTTGCGTATAATATTTGTTTTAAAGTCTTGTAGAGTACTATGTCATACTCATGATTGCTTGTTAAATATATTTAGAGGATTTGGAAGAAGACTCGTTATATAGTTACTTTACACCGCATGTTTTGAAAACGATGACATCGATCTTTAAGGTTCAATCCTAGTCAGTTTCCTGTGGATGGGCTGAGGCAAACTCATTGGTGTTTGATGCCCTTTTTATCTTCATTTCTGTTGACCCATTTATGTTATGAGAACTATTTGGCCAGTCAACCTTTTTGTTTTAAAACTAGTCACTTACGACTTAATTTCAGTTGATAATTATATCATGCTACTTTGTTCAGTTAATCATGTATGTATGTGATATGAATATTATTGTACTATGTGCTAGCCACTAATCATGGGACTAGCATGATAAATACATAGGATTTGGAATTAATTTCTAGGTCCAACATTAACAAAACACGGCCTATTTACTATTTAGAGGTGACCCAAGTGTAGTTGTAGTCATGCATAATCGTTCAATTTTTTTAATCAGACAATCAAATAGCTAGGGTTCGCCATTTGCACGCAGAGCATTATGAAATAACGAGTGCCAAAACTGCATGCATATATGGTAGTAGATAGAATACGGAAACTTTGGAACTTGCTTAGACCAAGCTATGGCGCGAGCTGCACCTTAAGATCGCTGATAATTTTGTAGTACAAATGTTGTCAATCAGATGAGAGTGAATGATTCTCAAAATATTTTATCTCTAAGGTATTCAAAATCTTCACTTAAGTAATTACGATAGTTACCAAGTTTGGATCACACCAACTAGGCTAAACAAAACAAACCTAGAGACAAGAGCTAATGGAAACAGTAGCCACTGCACAAGACCGGTCAAACTGCCATTGAGGTGTCGGTCTGACCAATGGCTTGTGACCAGTCTGATGACAGGACGGTCTAGATGCAGGTTTGGGATTGGCCTAACCGGTCCCTTGTTCTTATACTTGAAAATCTTTCAGGACAAAACTCAAATCTCAAGAGCTTATTCAATTCTCATCCAAACACTTCTAAATTTTGTAAATCAACCAAGAATCACAAGGTTCTTAGGCTCAGATTCACTGAATTTGAGATATTCAAATCTACGGCACAAGAACACCAAAAACCCTAAAACTCAAGTTACTTATTGCTCATGAGGATCTAAAGCATGATGTTATTCAGATTTATTCTCATATATCCTAGCAAGGTAATTTAAGAAAAAGATCGCGCTATAACTCCCACGAACCCGAAATCACAAATCTAGTTCAAGAACAAGCAAAACCAAGTAAGAACACAAACAAGAACATGATTGAGACAAAGCTTTGATCTATTTCAGTGGGGGATGAGGTTTACATACTCATAGGATGATTATAAGGTGTAGCCAAAGTAACACTCTTTCCTCTTTTAAGTTCTCTCTCTCACAACTATAGAAGAAGACAAGGTGGTAGAACAAACACCTAAAACATAAGCTCCTCTCATTCCCTCTTAATAACTAGCAATAACCCTAATGGGTCCAATCCTTTAAGCCTACCAAGGAAACCCGTCAACCCAACAAACACGGATTCTACATACTTACGCACGCTTTTCAAAGCATTTATAAGACTCAACCTGCTAACACTTTAGTGTTATCAATTTTAGCTCTTTGTGACCTAAACCACTTCTATTTTGCGTCTCTCCGCGCCGCAGTTTTGATCAAAATACCAACTTGGTATTTGGACAACTACCAAAATACCCTCAATGAAGCTTCTGGGTATCTTCCCTTAACTCCGTTTTTACCTTCACCTCAAAGCAGCTCCACATGCTTTAACATGTAGCCCACAATGTCTAATGACTGGTCGTTATATCTTCACATATTCGGACTCTCCTGAACTGTCTCTACGTTCATCAGCCTTGTCACTTGGTGCACTACATATACCAACTCGCCTCTTCATGATTGTTGTCTTATCTATGCTTTCTGCTTGAGTCACGTAGCTATCTATGCTTTCTGCTTGAGTCACGTAGCCTCGCCCAAACTTAAATGACTGCTCGGACCTCAGCTCCCTCGCCTAGTCCTGATCCACTGTCATTGACCACTAACGTTCTCTAGGACACCTTGCACATCCAAAGACCAAACAATCATCTTGAACACAAGTTCTATACACTTGACTCACGTAAGTCAAAACCATACATCATGGGACACAACACAACCAACCCATGGCTTCCATGCCATACACACACTCAATCACCATTGATCCTAACTTGACCAAAATAATTCACCAACAGCCGGTCTTACTGCCATAACTAGGCCAGTCAGACCACTTGGGCCGATTTGACCATCGACACCATGTCGGCCAGACCGCCAGCCGTTGGCCGGTCTGACTGTTTAATTGCAGTAGAAAACACTCACTCTGGATTTCGATTAAACTCTATCTAGTTTCTGATTCTAGTGGCACCAACTGCAAAATTATCCCCAAATAAATTTATACAAGTGTTTAGCGTTCAATTTCCCAAAGGTCTATGGTAGGTCTAACTGTTTGCCCCATGACGGTCAGACTGCTGACCCATGGCGTTCAGATCGATTGAACCATGACAACACAAGTTGGAATCTGATTTTTCTGAAACTTTTATAAAATCCAAATTCAATTCCACCAAAGTACCAATTGTTCATCACAAACATATATCAAACCTTATACATAGCCTCTCAAATTTTATCCAAGATCCTGTAGAACAAAGCTATTGTACAGTTCTGTCTCTAGCATGCAAGTATCTTTAGGTACGTACGTATACAGCACTCTCACCAGATCGACTATATGTATATATATGCCGCAGCGCTGTACACAAACAATCACATATCGCGTGATAAGTACCCGTACATCATGCGTGGTCGACACCCACAAGACATTGAGAAGCAAGTAATTAGCGTCACCCTGGCATAATCAACTCGAATCACCCACCAATTAATTGGAACTACAAATAAGCTAGCTGTGTCGGCCGTTCCACATGAAAGCACCGTCTGCTCGTCCGCTGGTGTACGCAAATATATGCAACAATAATCCATGGTCAGCTAGCCCGGCTCGCCGTACGTCGCCCATGGAGAGAGATACGTACGTACGAGGCAAAACAACCAACAGCTAGCCGAAGCAATGTACACAAGACAGGAGAGCGTGCACGTACGAACGCGCGCGTGCAATCGATCCCCAGCGAGCGCCGTCGCGACATCCCCATCACCTCCAAGCATGCGTGCAACCCAGCTGCTTCCACCCGCGGCCGGCGATGGATCACCCGGCCAAGTCGCGGAGCAGGTGAAACCCGGCGTTCAGGCCTCTGTAATGCTCCTGGCCATGGCTCGCATCGCCGTCCATGGCCGCCCCGAACTGGACGTGGTGACCGTGGCCCGGATGCACGCCATCCATCTGCTCGCTGGCCGGGAACAGGAACCCGGCGCCGCCGCCGTGCGCGGACGGCGCGCCGAACGCGATGTTCACGCCGCCTCCATCGTGCGAATCGTGCTGCTGCAGCCCCAGCGTCAGCGACACGCCGCCGCCGCCAGTGCCGAATCCCCCCTGGCCGTCGTACGCGTCGAAGTCGAGGTGGTCCATGATGCCGAAGTTCTCCATCCGTGCTCCCGCGCGCGCGACGCCGCCGATGTTCACGACGGAGGCTAGCGAGCCCGCGTCGTGGAGGAGCTGCGCACGCGTCGGCTTCTGCTCACCGCCGTCCCCATCACCTCCATCAACCAGCTGGCCGTCGGAAGCGTGGCTGCTAGGGTTAGGGTTTAGGCTTCCCTGTCCGCCGCTGCCGCCGCCGCCGCCGCCGCCGTCCTGGTCCTTCATCTCCTCCACGTACATCTCCTCCACCATTGGCTTCCACAGCCGCACCCTCGCATTGATGAACCAGTTGGACACCTGCGGTACGTGCGAACCCCCGTAAAAATCGCGCAGCATATGTCGCTGTGAAGAGAGGTGGATGTCCAAACAAGATTCTTTTTCCGAAACATTTGCGAGCACAAGAGGACATGGTATGACCTTGACATGGCAACCAATGAATTGATGTATCATCTACACGACGGGGATCGAATCGGTGGTGGGCGCAATGTTTAGCATTACTATACCCTCAAAACGATCGACGCAAATTAACTACACGGCGGTGTGCGTATTTTTTGTCATGTATACAGGGGGATTGATCAATTGATTGATGTATGTATGTACTGGTCGCGGCGTACGTATGTACGTGTACGAAACGTACCTGGCTCCGTGAGAGGCCCGTCTGGCGAGCCAGAATGTGCTTATCCACGTCGCTTGGATACCTGAATTGAAACAGACAATATATATGAGCAGAGATATATAGTTTGTATATACGCATGCATCCGCTATTATAAAACAGCTAGCCCAGTACTAGTCCAATTTGTTATGGATGGATGCTTGTAACCACAAAATTATATACACTGCGAGGAAACAAATTTTAAAATATTTATTTAAAAACAACAATTAGACCCAAACAAACCACCCTAATTAATTAACAAATCAAACTAAAGAAAGATGCGTGAGATATATATCTGTACCCAACACTAATAAGGTAGCTATATCCTTTTCTTTATTGTGCATACATACACCACATTCACGAGCTTATTTAGCTATATTACATGATGATAATCAGCCAGTTAATGGTCAAAATAGGATCAAACAGACTTCTTAAAGAGTAAAGACACATGACATTACGTATATGCTTAAGTAGAAACGGTGGCAATATGTCAGAATGGCCATTCGAGCATTTGATGCCGAGACAAATGTGGTCCGGGAAGAACAATGCTGTGGAATAAACCATATGAAGAAAAAGTTCATTAAGAACGACCATCGCAATTAAGTGTCACGCGCAAACTTATACTACTCACACTGACATGCTTGCTTACGCGATTACTATAGCTAATCTGGCTTAATATTCTACTAGCTAGCTAGCACTTGAACTTATCGTTGCACAATGTACTACTGCATCGTTTTACATCAAGCTTGTTCGCTTAAATAAATCCCAAGATGGATCAGTAGCTCAGCATATGGAAAAGCTTAATTAATCAGGTGAGTCGTTGGATGCATGGCAGGTATGTACTAATACTAGTACTTACGGGTGCAGGAAGTGCTCGAACAGCCAGGCCCGTAGGACGGTGACGGCGCGCTCCGGCAGCCCGCGCTGCGGCCGCCACGGGTGGCTGTCCATCATGCCGGCCTGGTGCAGCGCCTTCTGCTGCCGGATGGACTGGTCGAGCACCCTCAGCCGCGGCGTCTCCCCTCGCGTCATCCGCGGCACCGTCACGTCCTTCTCCCCGAGCGCCTTCCGCACTGCCTGCAGCTGCCCCACGATCCCGTCCCTCAGGTTCCGGAAGTGCCTTGATATCGTCCGCGACGCCAGCGCCGTGTACGCCGCCGCCGCACGCTCCCCCGCCACAGCCTCGAACCCGCCCGCCAGCCCCCTCATCTGCTCGCAGTACCTCCTGTATCTCCTGTCCACCTGCCCGTGCACGCGCCATGCATATTTTCAGACACAGTAACCAAGCTCAAAGACACGCATACTTTTCGCCTCCTACTCTATCCAGCTAATGTGCAAGTACAGAGTACAGACACTAGAAACGTACGTACATAGACTTTTATCTTTTATCTGAAATTTTCAAGTTGACAGCAGATAACGAAAATATTGATACAGATGACATATACAGTTTTAAACTTAAAAAGTTATCTGAAAAATTCGCTAAAAACCCAAACCTAAAAGCCCAAACGAACGAGCGGCCGTATACTTGGTAAAGATCGAGATGCACGGGCAATGTAACAGTGAAACGGTAACAACTGTCGGTGCTGCAACTTGTAGTGGCTAGTACTTGTGCGCGCCTATTTTTGCGCACCATAGCTAGCTAGAGCTCCGCAACCACTGAGGCTCCATCAGCTGCAGTGCAGCAGTAAGAATTGTTTGTATGAGCTGAGGCAGGCATTGAATAGCATGGCCAAGGGGATGGGCGAAGAGGCAGTGGAGGAGCAGTGTGCAGAAAGCTAGCAGCTTGCGCTCGCAGAGTCATGGCAGGCCTGTGCCCGCGTCTGTGTGTCAGAGTCCCTGCATGTATGACCGGCCGGCTAGGCAGGGGACCCTCGTGTAGATACCTAAGATAGGCAAGGGAATAGAGGTTTCCAAAAGCAAATGGTGAGGCCCCAGAATAGCATCGCTTCCCTGCCCTAGTCCCAGGTGCACTCTTCGGGCAACCATAGTTGAACTCCTATTACTTGCTGTAACTTTGCTCTCTTGCAGATTCGCTTTGTGCAGTGCCTAATTAAGCGCGTCTGGATTAGCTCGCTCACCTCTTCGAGCATGATGTAGAGCTTGTCCTTGAGCCTCTGCAGCTCCAGCGCATCCATGGACAGGATCTGCAGCGACGGGGTCCAAGAGGCCGACGACGACGACCCGCCGGTGACGTCGCCGCCGTCTTCTGCTTGCTGCGGTGGCTTTGGCGCCTTCATGCGCTTGGTGCTGTCCACGGGGAGGCTGCAGAATTCTTGCAGGAGCTGCTGCGCCGGGACGAGGAACCTGGAGCTGCGCAGGTGCCACGCGTCGTGCGCGTGCGGCTCCGACGAGCCGTGCATCCACGCCGCGGGCGCCGGTTGCTGCCGAGACGACCCGCCGAGGTGCTGGTGCAACACGCCCTCCGGCCGGCACAGCGACAGAGATAGCGGCGCCTGGCTCGGCTGGTGATGCTGCTGCTGCTCGCTGAGGAAGCTCATGGTGGAGCCGTCTCCTCCCGCGTCCATGAGCACAGCCTTGCTGTGAGCAGCAGAAGCAGCGGCCGACGCCGTGCCGGGCATCGCGGACAGGCCACGCATGCAGCCGAGCAGATCCACCCCGGCCTGCAAGCCGAACAGCTCCGGCGTCCCCTCGTCGATCGCCGGCATGAGCGTCGCGACCGACGCAGCCGTGGCATCTGCCGCCGAGAAGTAGTCCGCGAACCCCAGGCTCGGATCATGCGCCATCTACCTTAGAACACCAAAAGGCCAGCTTAAAGCAAACACCACAACAATTAGCAATGCAAAGCAACGCAAACAACGAAAAAGGCTAGGAACAACGAAAGAGTTGGCTCACTTTTGTGCGAAGTAGCTAGCTAGAGAGAGCTTGGAGCCTTGGCCGACCAAATCTGTCCGAAGAACTAGAAGAGAAGATATGCGAGGTTGTAATTAGTAGCAGTATCACACTGATCCATCGATCTAATCACCACGGATGAGAAAGTGAGAAGTACTGCTACTACTACTACACACACACGAGAACAAGGTCAAATAATAAGATGCGTTGCGAGTAGCAATCCAAGATCAGCTAGCTAGCTAGCACGGCCGGCCCCTTTACCTCGCACAAGAATCTTGCTTTGGCCTTGGGAGGGCAAGGGAAAGGAGGAAAACAAGATCAAAAGCCATGGTGATTTGGACGCACGGGTCTTAAAGAAACCAACCAAACCAAACCAAAGATCTCATCAGGGAAAGCAAGCAAGCAGGAAACAGAAAAAAGGTGGCTATGGCACAAAAAGCATACATGGGAGCTTGCGAGGTCCGGGCCGGGGTGGTGGGTGGTGGTTGCCGCGTCAAGCTCTCGCCTCGCCCTGCCCGCAGCTGCTTCCTGTGCGTGCTTCTCTGCCTCTTATCCCGTCCAAATATCTGGAGTACTGCCGGTCTTCGTCTTTCTAGGGCTGGGGGGTTTATTGTGTGGGCGTAATCGCGTCTGCACACTCTAATTAATACATTATTGCCTTCTTTTTTGCTTGGCTTTTCTCTCTAGCTAGCAGCTAGCTAGCTTTGTGTCACTGCAACTTGTTTTTCCTGATGGACTAATGCGAGCTCTGTGGTCAGTTACGTGTATAGCCCTAGGATTTGATATATATCACTTCGCTGTAGTTAATCTGTAGATCATTTTCTTCGCTAGGATGCATTTGTTCTATGTGCTATTTGTTCAATAGGAAATAATTCCGGATGGTTAAGATGAACTTTGGATGAAAGCGATTTCTTTGCACGCGTAAAATCCAAACACAATCGGTTCAGTGTTCAATCCAAACTCCATGTCTTGAAAAAAAATAAGCTCGATATTAGTTCGCTGATCGTTTGATTGGATGGCTACCCTGAATAGACAATCACCATAAAATTGAATAAATACAATAGAGCACTGTTTGGAACGCAATAAATATTCCAGTTGAAACCCTTATTCCGAATAGAACCTAGATTTCTGCTGTTTCTACTAAGAGACTAGAAATGTTCTTCTTTACCTAGAAGTGTTACTAAGGTTTCAAATAGCCCGTTTTCCTTGACTTGTACTTGTTTTCGGATATCTTCTTTTTAGCTTTTAAAAGCTATTTTTTTGTTTTTTCTACATTAACTAACTTTTAAACGGAGTATCTTTTTAAGACAGGATCTACAAGTAGATTATAGTACACACTATAGTGCCTTCATTTATATCGACCAAAATCACACACGGATTTCTATTACTCTATACTTTTTCTTACAAACAGCCAAAAAATCATAAACCATAGCTATAATTCATAAATCGAAGTAAAAAAAAGGTCATCTCTGCCTTCCTCTGTTGGAGGAAGAGCAACTAGTAGAAGGCAGAAATGCCTATAAACTGTACACCAAAATGACTGTTTGTACATTGTAGTACAATCATTCTGTTAAACAAAAAAATATAGAAAGAATTTGGCAAAAACACTTAAAAAGGCACATGTGTGCTCCAAGCCTCCAATGGTTTCCCTCCCCACGAAATAGCCCGGAAGTAGGGCCTGACGCCAAGTGGGGAAAGAGTGGTCCACAGTTTCCAACTAATTGCAATTAAAACAGCCTACAAAAAAGAATGGTGGGACCATGCCTATTTGTGGGACCATCAACATCCCACTTTCCTTGCTTTTCCCTTCTTTTTGTTTTACACTCGTACATTGATTCCTACATTACTACTCCCGAATTTTTGGCACTTTTAGCATATTTAATATGTATTTGTAAAAATAACTGTAGTCACGTGAAAATGACCAAAATAGCACTTTTATCATCTGGTCACCAGGCGACGGCAGCGTGGAGCTGACACGTAGGCCTGCCGCCTAGTCACCGTGCGGCTCCCTACCTGGCACCCTACCACCAGACGGCAGGTAATTAAACCGGTTTAATTACCTGCCTTAGTTAGTAGTTCTGGTCGCAGCCGCTTTTCCAACCTTTGATCACCGACTACGTTATCCCGACCGACCACTGCCGTATTCGACCACGGTCATTCACGACCACAGCCACTCCAACCGCTCCCGATCACTCTCGAGTCCTAACCACTCTTTCACTCTGTAGTTTTTGACCACCTAAAGCCTATTGACCAGCTACTGTTTCTCTGACTACTGTAGATTCGACCACCTCATCCATTTCACCACTTCAGCCGTCTGACCACGGCTATTCGACCACCTCAGCCATTCGACCACTTCAGTCGTCAGACCACGGCTATTCGACCACTCCAACCGTTCGACCATGGCTATTTGACCACTTCAGCCATCGACCACGTTCGACCATGGCTACTCACTTCAGCCATCGACTAACTAAGGCAGATAATTAAGGTAGGTATTTAGCCATATTATTACCTGCCGTCTAGTGGCAGGGCAGCAGGCAGGGAATCGCACGGTGGCTAGGCAGCAGGCCCACGTGTCAGCTCCACGCAGCTGTCGTCCGGTGATCGGACGGTAGAAGTGCTATTTTTGCTATTTCATATGACTACGGCTATTTTTTGTAAATACAAATTTAAAATATGCCAAAAGTGCCTAAAATTCCCCACTCACCAATCATTTGTAGTCTCAGTACAACAATAAACATGTATTGGGATATTGATTACATATAATTTAATATTGATGAGTTTAGTCGCATATTTGAAACAATATTGGGAACTGTGCAATGCACACGCACACACCAAATGTCAATTAGCTGTAGTACCTAAATAGTATTATTTTGGCAGAAGTTCGTTTTTGCAAAATTAACTAACATATTGCAATACCAGGTAATTAACTTTTTCTCTTATTTATTAATATAATTAATCAGTCGGACCAGCTTGGACCTACTGTTCCTGTCAAAAAAAAAGAACGACCAAACATGAAGCTAACTAAAACACAAGCATTACATTTTTTTAAAAATAATCTCCAACCCAACACCTCTATCTTGCTCCTTTTGTTTTGCGAGGATTATCTTGCTCTTTTTAGGGAAACCTCTATCTTACGTTGGTTTCTCCGTATGTTTAATTCATTCGCAGTAATCAAGCTACATCTTGTAGCCAGGGGTGGAGTCACACTTCAAGCAAGATAGAATTCAGTCTGGAGTGTGAAAAATATATAGTGTACAGCCTAGATAAATTTAGTCTAGTCAGGGTAATATTTTCATGGTCCAGCTCAGATAGCCTTGATTATTTCACCACTGAGTGCAGAATGTAACCAAATCCTGACTCCGCCACTGCTTGTAGCACCTTCCATCAATCCTACAGTAAGATTATTCCCCTGCATCTAGCTTCACTGATCGATCGTAAAACTCATCAAGAAGAACTATAATGAAGTTTATGGCAGCTATTGGCCATAAAATTTGTTCTGTACGCTCTTACATATAAATTAATTGATTAAGGGCCACACCTCCAATCTACTCAATCATTAACTTAGTCGATCAACCCGTCACTTTCTCCAAAACTTTTCACCCGCTTTCTGTCATCAAATCATGCCATATTCCTCTCATATCATACAAAAACTCTGCACTCCCGTGAGCTAGCTCGATCCCTTGCTCTTCCATCGGATTCACGTCATGGTTGCGTTGCCCATTCCCCTTTTTTTTTTGTCTCGCTGCCACAGACATAGTATAAAGTACATGCAGTGCAAGAAGAAAGAACAATAGCCCGAGGAAGGCCCTGTTCTTTACGGCTTCTAAAAACGGTTATTGATTTTGCTACAGTACCTAATTTTTAAATAGAGTATTTTTTTAAGATAGAGTTTACAAGTTAATTATAGTACACGTTAAAAACCCAACATCTGTATTAACCAATATTACAAGCGAATATCTCTTTCTCCATAATCTCTGTCACAAATAACTAAAATTTAAAATTTTCAGCCAAAAACTATAAGCCGCAGTCGTATCAAACAGACCCGAATTCTTATTGGCAAAATTAAACAAGCCAAGTTAATCGTTACATTCCGTTAGGCCATCTTGGCTTTGATTGGTGGTGTCTGCTTTACAAGGAGTATTTTGCTTGTTCAAGAAGGCGCTGCATTTGTCTCGTATTGCTTGTATCCATTGCACGCACACCGATGCGCTGGGAGATGCAGTGCGTACACGGCGCGTACTTCCTTGATGACACTGGCTTGTGGGCCCCATACGGCTCGTACGACAACTACACATGCCAGGAGACGGCCTCAAGTACTGTACATGCACTTCGACATCATGAAAGGCGCTGGGTACGGGCACGCTGCCCCGAACACGAGCGAGTTGTCTCCGAACTCAGCTCTCCTGTTGGCACGTGACTTACCATTTATAGTATAATTATTAGTTTTTAAATATGTGATTTATAATTTATACTATAATAATTAGTTTTTAAATAGTATTTTTTTTAAATAAAATAGGATTAATAAAAAATGTAGTAAAAAGTATATTGAGTTCAGCTGTACTGGTCAAAATCGCATACGACTATTTTTCTGCATACTAGCTCTTGCGAACAGGCAGAATTCAAAAATATAAACCATAAGTCATAAGCTACAACCTAAAAGAATCCACTCAATTGGAAAGACAAAAGACAACTACTTCCATTATTCTTGCATGGTGTTAGCTTTCATCCGGGCACTACAGTGAGACGTGAAAACACCCGATCCCATTCCGACCTCGATATATATGTGGAATCGTCTTGCGCCATATGTATTGAAATTGTTTGGGAGACATGGTCAAAGCCCGGGTTGAAGCCTCTAAAGGGGATAAGGAAGGAAGGTTTCTTTCCGCCTTCAAAATGAAAACGAATCTTTCTTTTTTGAAAGATAAGGTCATGGTTTATTATTCAACTATGGATCGCGGGGTGGAGAAGAGGAATCACTTTTATAACCCTTTTTCATGTTCTTTCATTCATCAAATAGGTGAATCGTTAGATCCTTAGTAGTGTTGACAAAGAAGAAAGAGCCAGTGAAAAAAAAAGAAAGCTAGAATTTCCAACAGTGAGACTAGCTTGACAAGCTACCTTTCCTCTTGATCTGAGGTGCAAAGAGAAACACCACTTTTTTATGACTTCCACTTCTTGATCTCGGCTCAGGAAATCGGGGTCCAAAGACTATCTCTTCGACAACGTGGACATGGGGAGGCGATCTGATAAGAGAGATGTAGAAGAATATGCCCTCCTCAACAGGTCAAGCCCTCGCTCCGGAATAAAGAAGAATACCATCTTGTCTAATCAAATATGAATACCATCTTATTGATTTAGTCAGCTTGCATCAACACATAAGATGTGATATAAGTAGTGGGAAATAAACTCTTCATTGATCACTTGAAACATAGTAGAAAGCATCCAAAACAGAATCAAATGTTGTTCAAAAGAAGAAGCTACCAGGCCCAACCACTACATTTTTCCTAATATGCGACTACCCATATCAGTTACAACATCTTCAACACAGCAACTGCAGTACTTGACAGTTCATCAAGCGCACGTACAACAAGTGGTCATAGCGTTTTATTCGGTACTCCTACTAACTAAATACAATTGACTTCCACAGTAAGTATGACAGTTTAATCTAGCTTGAGCTTCTGGCTCCTGACTTCTAGAAGCCAGAAACTGGAATGAACGCGTTGGCTTCTTAATTTCATTTTTTATATTTTTTTTGCCTTTTCTCCCCTTTTTATTGCCTTCTCTGTGGAAATATAGCAGTTTTTTTCTATTTTTCTTTGATTGAATAACTCATAAAAAGCTAACAATCGTTACAATGCAATTTTAGCCAACAACTAGGAGCCAGATTGAATGCCTCCCCCAATCATAGTAGCTGGTAGGTAGGTAAGTAAATAGGTGCTTTTCCCCCTAAAAATCATTTACATCGCTAAATTATCAACCGACATTACTGTCATTGCCAGTAGCTCCGGTATACACACTCAACAACATGACTACGTACATACTCACTGTAAAATTGTATGAAAGGAAGATGTGTTTAGGTTTTTTGTACTCTCATCAGTAGTCTAACTTCTGTATTTATATGCATGTGCCAGATGTACAACAGTAAATAGCAGCAACATATGATTACATAGATCGGTTAAAATGACTCAGTGCTTATCTCAGGCATCGAACATTATCTAGCTAATAAAAATATCTACGATATCTTTATCTGCTCGTTTAACAACTCAGTGCCGAGAATTGTTGACTAGCCAACGATTTGGTCAATTTATCAACAACCTGACCCTAGGATGATATAAACTTGATCTCGAGCATTTTTTGAGCTTCTCTCTCTCTTGCACAAAATGAAAATCTACCTTAATATGCTTTGTTTTGGCATGAAATATGGTATTTGCATAAAGATATGTAGCTCCCAAATTATCACACCAAGGACAAGGAAGGTGACTCTGAAATATCCCAAGTTCTCGAAGCAATGATTATATCTAGATCACTTCTACTATTGCATTCGTTAAAGATTTGTACTCTTAGTACTAGACCGAGAGACGGTTGCTTGCTTGCGAGAGCTCCATGAGATCATATTTGTCCTGAAATATATTACATACCCTTCAGTGGACTACTGATCATCCAAACATCCAGTCCAATCCGCATTAGAGAATGCACTGATTTCAATCGATGTTGATTTGTGTATATGCAGTCTAGCTTTGACTATATGCTTTACTGGAGTATTCTTTTGACGGCAACCTAGTGACTTTATGTTGGGGAATAAAAATACTGACATACCTTGTTAACCGAAAAAGAAATATCTGGTCTGGTTATAGTCAAATACTGCAGTCCTCCAACTAAGCTCTTATATCTTGATGCATCTGCTAGATTTATCAACTATCCTTCTAGCTTGCAAAGTTTTTTGGTTGCAGCCATGGGTGTAGTAGCAGGCTTACAATTCAACATGTTAGAACTTTGTAGCAGCTTGAGCACATACTTGCATTGTGACAACACCAACCCAAAGAAAGTTCATTGATTTATATGGTAACAAACCATACCATCCTTATACTCCTTGGGGAGACATGTTGTCCTTCAACCTGGTCGTCATTTGATGCACCAGCCAATAAGGGACGACAACTTGAATTTCTTTTGTTGCGGAGGTGGAAGTAGCACCACTTGCCTCCGCAGTAGAGTTGCCTGCCGTAGTAGCATCAGAATATGTTGTTGCAGTAGCATTGGCAACATCCAGCACGATAGCATTTGGTGTGAAAGCACTGACAACATCGAAAATACCTGCCACGCTTGCCGCGTCAAAATCAGAGGTTGATGATGATGGCTCACAAGTGGACAACACTGGAGGCCTCACAGGAGCTGCCTCCCCTTGTTGTGATGGGTTTGCATGCATGTTAGACAATTGAGAACAAGCAATATTATCATATTATCTATAAGTGTTCTGTAGTAGAAGAGGGAGAAGAACATGCGAAATCATACTTGGGTTTGGTTGATTTTGTGGACTTGTTGAGGAGAAGGGATAGACATTCTCATCAAAGATTACCACACGAGATATATAGACTCTACCAGTAGGTATATGTAAGCACTTATAGCACTTACGTAAGCTTCTATAACCTAGGAAAACACAGAGTTTGGATTTGAATTGCAGTTTATGGAGGTTGTAGGGTCAAAGATGTGGCCAGTATGAACACTCAAATATTTTTAGCATGGTATAATCTAGTTTATAGCCAGTCAGGCATTCAAGAGGCGTAGAAATGTTTATGGTGCAACTAGCAAGATGATTGACTAAGAAACATGCTACGAAAAATGCTTCATCCCAAAAGCAAAGTGGAACACTAATATGTGCAAAAAGTGCCAGACTGGTCTCTACCACGTGCCTTTGCTTTCTTTCCACATCACCATTTTGTTGATGTGTATATGGACATGGCACTCTGTGAGCAATGCTAACTTTATGAAAGAAGGCATGGAGTTTTTTATATTCACCACCCCAAATGGTTTGCATAGTTAGGATTTTTGTCCTAAGCATTCGTTCAATATGAATTTGGAATTGTAGGAATATTTTCATCACATCTGCTTTACTTTCAAGAAGATACAAACAAGTGAAACGACTATAGGAAGCAACAAAGCTAACGTAATATTTATTGCCATTAACCAATGAATTGGTAGGACCCCATACATCTGAAAATATGAGCTCAAGAGGAGCTAAAACTACACTATTTGAAAGGGAATATGGTAGTTGGTGACCCTTGGTCTGTTGGCAAGCATAACATGTAGCTTTATTCTATTCTAGGGAATGAGAAAGACCATTGTGTTGAAGTATATGTTGAATGACTTGTGAGGAGGTGTGGCCAAGGTGACAATGCCACCATTCTTGAGGAACTTTGGCACTATGGAGAACTTTTGATGAGGAATTGATCGAAGCTCCTTCGTAGACCGATCCTTAACAAGGCAATGACTAGGGTGAAACTCAACAAAAACATTGTTATCTCGAGCAAACTTTCTAATATACAACAAGTTCCTATTGACTTGTGGGACATGAATAATATGGTTTAGATGCTAGGACTGTGTCGGAACCCGGAGCTACGACTCCAGGATCCTCTGTGTAAATCGCACTAGTCCAGGATCAGCTAGTGCACACAGCGGGCAACAAAGATGAATACCAACATTTATTTAATTTAAAGAGTGTGGCCTTATGGCCAACGTTTACATCATCGCACATTGGCAAATATAACTGCGGAAGCGAAGCTGAAAAGGCGAAGCCCAAGCCTGCCCACAGGGAAACAACTGTAAGACGCGGCCTACTCGTCTAGGTCTTTACCGTAGTTGAAGTCATCTTCCTCTGTGTGGAGATAGCAAGGTGAGTACAAACTTGTACTCCGCAAGTTACACGGAGAAAATGCATCATAATGATAAATGCTTCAATGGAAGGCTTATAGGGTTAGTTTGCATAAAACAGCATTTAACGAAATACAGTAGATAGATTGAAATTGCTGAATTTAATACAATAAGTAAAACATTACTTGTAATTGAAAATATTACCGTCAGTGCAGGCTCCGACCAAACACCAACCTATCCACGGGCATCCCACCCGGACCATCTTTTCCAAAAGTTCACGTATGGATTCCATCCATCCACACGCTTTCACTGCGCAACTCTGATGGATTCCATCCATCCACCAAGTTTCAATCTCTCACGGATTCCATCCATCCGCAAGGTTTTCATCTCTCGTGGATTCCATCCATCCACAAGGTTTTCAAAAATATTTTTGGAAAACAAAGTCTAATCCATGAAAAACTTTTACTCAGCATGCCCATGACCGTGGGCACAGCTATCCAGGATAGATTATACACTCTGCAGAGGTTGTACAGCTTTACCCACAAGACACGATCATCCCTTTTTGCCACCGGATTACACACTTCCTTAGGTGTGCGGCGAGGAGATCGTGACAAGGCCTTTACAATGCAAAGCCTTCAACCTGGCCAAGCCAACACTAAGGTTTCACCCCGAAGGAATCCACGGGCCAGGACCCCTCTTGAGCCGAGTGAGACTTCTCATGGCCTCACGCCACGCCACTTTCATCCTACGACATGACCCAGGTTGGGGCGGCAAATTATTCAGCCAGGGCTGTCCCATACCAGTCTTGTGGTAGTACGTTAGGGCTTTGCAACAGTAGCTCACAGACCGGTCCTTAACTGACTTAGGCCCAACCACATACCTCCTGTGCCCGACAATCAACACTGTGTCTCCGAACAACAGTGCTTGCTTGCACCCACCACCTAACCATTAGCCTAAATCTAAACCAGATTTTATATTTTATTTCAAAAATATTTCATAAACCCCCTTGACTCACCAAAGTCAAGAGTACAGTTCAAAAGCTTATCATTTTACGTGAAAAGGTATCCCAAATCCAAGATTATATGTAAGCAGGTCTAAGCATTTGTTATGAAATTCTCTAGCTAATACTAGTGTACTAACCAGAGTTTAATTCTAGGGTGACAAGGTAAAAGGGTTTGCAATGTCAAAGGAGGAATTAACAAGTGGGTATTAACTAAATTTAAAACTGAATTGAAATACATTGAATAAAAGTACGCATGCAATATAATTTAAAACAACATAATTTTATTTGAAATTTTGGGATCAACATGATCAAGGAGTGTGACTTGCCTTGTTCTTCAACTTGGCTTGAATCTTCGTCGAAGAAATTTCCTGAATCGTCGAAGTCTACACGCGAAAATAACCAACCAAATTCAAATAAATTAAAAATAAATTACAATTGACTTCAAATATTTGAATTGGGTCCATAAATGTATAGAGGGGAATTTTTGATGAATTTAGAAATTTGAATGGGCTAAATCGGACTTAGGACGAAGGAGAACGGGCTCCGGGAAGTTTGAAAAGAGAGAAAAATGGAAAATCAGGATTTTTGGAATTATTTTCCTAAAGGAAAATCTGAATTATTGCATCAGCAGGGAATTTCTTTTTTCGGCCGAATTATTTTTCTACGAGAAATTCAGGTTAATGACGCCAGCATGACGTCAGCCAGGGGAACCTACTGACTGGTGGGGCCTGGGTCCATGGACCAAGCCCACGGGGCAAAGGAGGGTGCTGAGGTGGCACGGTCGACCGTGTGGCGCTGACGGGGATGGGGTGGCCCGAGGTGGCGCTGGCGTGGCGCCACGTACCTGCCACGTGTGCACCAGCGGCGCCGGCCGGAGGCGCACGGCGGCGGCGTCGGCGGCGCACCGGTGGCCGACAGCGGACTACGACACACGGAGGAGGGAGAGGAGAATGGGTGCTCGGGGAGGGTGCGGCTTACGGAGGCGGCCGCGGCGAGCAGAGGCGCGCGGCTCGGAAGCCGGACGGTGGACGGTGGGAGCGGTGGGAGGAAGGAGGCGGAGGAGGTGGGGCGAGGCGAGGGAGGTCAAGGCGGTATTTATAGGGTCGGGGAGGCGGAGGCGGGCGGGTGCTCGCCGTTGATGGCGTGGGCGGCGGGAATTGGGGAACGCGTGCGGGATGGGGATCGGCGCGGGGATGGCGGGGTTGGTCGGGGAAAGAAGAGGGAGGGAGAAGGGCCAGATCCGAGCGAGCGGGGAGGCGGCGGTGGCATTGCGCGCGGCGGCGAGAGGAGAGGAAGAAGGGCGCGCAGCGCGCGACGCGCTAACATGCGGGCCCCGAGCGCAGAGAGAGAAGGGGAGGAGGGGGAACGGGCGGCGCGGATGAAGTCACGCGGCAGGGGCGCGCATCGGGTGGCCGAGGCCGGTTAAGCGGGAGGGGACGGGCGGATGGGCCGATGGGGCGAGCGGGGTGGATCGGGCGACCGAGGGAGGTGCGGGGGTGGACGGCTCGGATGGGGCGGGGAGCGACGTGGCGGGCAGGGGAGTGGGGAAGGTGGGATGGAGCGGGTGGCCAGAATGGCGGCGACGTGGAGGAGATCTGGCCGTCCACGTGGCTGGAGGAGGGAGGGAGGGTTTCATTTTTTTTATTTTTGATTTAGGATTTTTAGAAAAGCCCAGAAAATTCATTTGGCCTCAGAAAATACCAAATAACTTCCAAAATTTCCAGGAAAATTCACAGAAGCTCCTGGTGATATTTTTGACTTAATAAAAATACTTCCAACTAATGTTGGTATTTAATTTTCATACTTAAAATACTCTTTAATTTCAAAAATACATTTTTAAACTCCAGAAAATCCAGGAAACCAAATAAAAGCCAAATAACTCCAAATAATTATTTTGAACTAGGATTTTTATATAAAATCAAAATATCATTTTATTTAATAATAATTTTTAGGTTTTCATTTAAAATACTTTTTAAATCCAGCTTTCTAAAAACAGAAATTTAGGGCAAATCCAAATTTAAAAATTTAGGCAACAAAAACACTTATTTTAGATTAAATTTTAATTTTAATTGATTTTTATTTATTTATTTATTTATTTATTTATTAATAAAAACCTGGGCTGTTACAGACTGAGAGGAATTAAAAAGGTGTGAATGGCCAGTATGACAAATACGCATACCTGATCATTTTGGCTGCCTAGATATGGTTCTTGTCATGGTACTTTTCTTTGATGACAAACTTGTAGAGATCATTGGTGAGATGGTCAGTTGCACCAGTATCGACATACCAATTTGTGTCGATGTTGTACATCGATGCCATTGCTGCTATTGCTAGACGTTCTTCATGGTATGTGTGGTCAAACCTATGGTAGCATTTACTCGATGTATCTCCTAGCTTGGCACATACTTGCCAGACTGGGCACCCTTTCTGGTTTCCACCATTGGCACCTTGCTTCCCTAGATTGAAGCCTCCTTTGTTATGGACACAGTCATAGCCACGTCCACGATCTCCACCTTTGTTGAAGTTATTGTGATAGACACTGTTTGTAGAAGAGACAAATTCAAAATCAGCAATGTTCTGTAGCTCTTGACGCATCTCAAAGTTGAGCAAATGTGCGTAGAAGTCACTGAGGAACATCCTATCAACTCGAGTCATCATAGAAGTGACAAGAGAGTCATAGGTGTTGTCAAGACCGACCAGCATGTAGGTCACAATCTCTTCTTCAGAGAGAGGATAACCGATTACTGCCATCGTATCGGCAAAGACTTCATCTTGCTGAAGTATGTCATAGCCAATTCATCATTCTTCTTCATGTTGGCTAGCTAGATGCGAATTTGAACAAGACGCACATTTGAGCGGGAGGCGAACATACGCTCCAGTGTCTCCAATGTAGTCCACACTTCATGGGCATATGGCAGGAATAGGACCTGTGCAAGCACCTCCTTAGACAGAGAATAGAGGAGAATGCTTAGTACAGATTGATCCTTCTCGAGCCACTCATGATAGGCAGGATTCTCCTCTTGCTTTGCACCCGACGCTATTGATGTCGTGATTAGAGGTTCTGGGCACTTGGAAGTCCCATCTACAAGGCCAAGGAGACGGTAGCCTCTGAGATAAGGAAGAAGTTGGGCTTTCCACAGGAGATAAATCTCACTGGAGAGCTTCACACTAATTAGGTGGCTAAATGAAGGTGTTGGGAGAAGGCCTACAGAAACAGAACTGGTGATCTTGGAGGAAAGATAGCTCGTCGTCATGAGATTTTATGGCTATGATACTATGTAAAATTGTATGAAAGGAAGAAGTGTTTAGGTTTTCCCGTACTCTCAACAGGAGCCAAACTTCTGTATTTATATGCATGTGCCAGATGTACAATAGTAGATAGCAGCAACATAGGATTACACAGATCGGTTACAATGACTCGGTGCTTATCTAAGCATGGAACATCATCTAGCTAACAATAATATTTACGATATCTTTATCTACTTGTTTAACACGCACACCCCCAACAAGATGGTAGTAGCCGCGCGAGCAAAGACATTTCCAACAAGACCACGATCGATCGACGCTATGAACTCATCATTGTCTAAGTTTGCCAGTCATGACATTTATTTCTTTCGACGGATACATAAATCGGGGTAGGACCCACGACGCGAATGGGGGGTGGAGTCACACGTTGGACGTCTTTTCTAGCCCAACTGGAACTGGGTGAGGAATCCGTGACTTTTAAATTTATGCATGAATGCTATTCAAAAGTAGAATCAAGAGCCTGTTGTCGGAGTGGAAGGATCGTCGCTTGGCTGCTACCTGCTCCCTATAGCAATCTTGTTTGTGTGGCAAAAAAATCCCAAGTTTTATACTGGCATGTGTTTTCGTCTTTTGGACTGTTTGATTATATTAGGCAACTAATGTCATTTAACTGCTACAACATCAGATATATCTTTGTCCATCAGAATGTGTGCTCCTCCGATTCATCAATGACATTCGTGACCTATCAACCTCATGATGAGGACCAGGACGATGCATCCCTTTATAAAAAGCTCAAGGTGTACATATCCACATCAGCAAAGATGGGTGATCGCAAAGCGTTCACGACAAGATTGCAACTCTATTAGCTCCACCCTCCACACCCCTATTATAGGGGGCATTCAAAATGACTTTTAGTTACGTCTTTTAGCTAATAACTTTTGGTGATGGTTTCTAGTTGAGAAAATACTCTATTTAAAATGGCTTCCGGCTTTGAAAGCCACTATGGTTGCTTTCTTTTGGGCTTATGGCTTTTAGCTTATATATATTAACTAGTTTTCAAATAGAGTGTCTTTTCAAGACGGAGTCTACAAGTCGATTAAAGTAGACATTGTATCGACTTTATCTATATCGGTCAAAATCACACGTGAGTATCTTTCTCCATACTCTCTCCCGTGAACAACCAGAATTCAAAATTTTAAACCAAAAATCATAAGCCACAGTTAAAAAGAACCAGATTCGCGAGAACATGAAGAGCTAACTAGGCACACGCATGCTATGGCCAACTTTTGTCTCGATCTGCCAGTGCTAGGATGTTAGCTCCAACAGTTAAGTCACAATACGACGAAACAGACTGTTCATGGTGAACAAAACACGCATACAAGCTAGGGACGTACAACGTGCCAGTGTGTTAATTGGCCTATTCGTATTGGTTTCTAAATACTGCTTTTCTACCGTAAATAGATTTTCTACATTACCTAGTTTTCAAATAGACCATCTTCTCAAGATGGGGTCTACTAGTCGATTGCAGTATATACTATAGTAATTTCATTTATATCGGCTAAAATTGCATACAAGTGTCCCTCTCTAAAGCTTCTCCACAAGTTGGTACTATTCACAATCCAAAATCAAAAGTCAAAGTTAAAAACCAATATAAACAGGCTCATAAAGCCCTTTTTTTTTGTGCGTGTCGACGATGGATGTTTCGATCGATAAGGCGTCGCCGTCGGCGGGGCGGGGCCACAGTGGCGGCAACGCTCCATTCGCGCGCCGCGGGAGCACGAAAGCGGCCTCACATGCCCCGATTCACGTCGCCATGATGTATGCGCCGTGCTCGGGGAACACTCGCCGGGACGCACCTTTCGTGCTACAATACACGTACATGCACGCGCTCAGCTTTGCCTTGGAGAGTTGCCGCTCTAGCTTGTTGATCGCCTGCTTCTTCAACCACAAGCCTCGCTACTAGCTAGTTGCGAGCGGTCGTTGGTGCGGCTGCATTTGGTCACGTTTCTCGCCGCTTGCCGACGGATGCATATATACATGTACATGCACCTCCTCTCTTTTGCTGCATGTTTTCAAATCTATTCTGGGTTTCAATTAGACTTTTGTGCCTGGCTTGTAAATTCAAACCAGGATTCGAAGGAAAGCCACTTTATGATTCGACTTGCTTGGAAAGCTAAGCCTTTGCTTTGCTAGCCCCACTGAAAATTGCTGCAGTACTGTTACTCTCTCTCTCTTCTTTTTTACTTATTGTTTTGAATATTAACACAGTCTCTAATAAAGGGGTATAATATAGTTTGTTTTGTTGTGAGGGTTAATTTATAACGTTACGTTGTATTCGTTGCGGATCACGTGGCCAGCGCTCCCTACCTGCCGTTTTACTACAGCGTCCGATCGATAGCACTCACTTTCCTATCAGATTTTGTAGTCCTAGATATGACAACCAGTAAGTCCTCTCTAACATAGAACTGTTTCTATAAATAGTACTGAAGCCGATTTTTTTTTAAAATTTAGTTCCCGAACGTCCGTTTTAGTGAATTGAGTTCTCTTCTTGAGCTCAGTAAGTACTTGCCGAACTTCTCTAACTCGACAGGACGTGTGGCCAGATTAATTAGTGTTAATTTTTCTTAATTAGTGTTAATCACACAATATGATGCTTAATTAGTATTAATCATGATAAGCATAATCACCTACCGATCTCCTGCTACTCGGCAGCGTTCTACCGAGCTATTGTTGCTAGATAGATGCTGTCGAGCTCTGGTGGCTTGACAAAGCTATTGTAGCGTGGCAGATGACATATGTCGCCTGTCATGGTTGCTACGTTTGGGAGACCTGTTGAGCTACTGTAGCATGGTAAGTGCTATGTGTCGCCTGCTATAGCTGCTACGTTAAGAGAGAGAGAGAGAGAGCTAGTGTAAAAATAAATGTTTAAAAGTTAAATTTTAGAAAAATAGTTATAGTGTCATTTGTGTGAGTAGCCTTGATGGGTGATATCACGTAAGAGGAGAAGGCGAAAGCAATTGAGCGGTACATTGGTGGTTCCTTTCAGTGTTAAAAAAAGGGAGTGTCTATACAACATTTGATTGTTTTTGAGGATAAAATTAATCAAATTTTGAGCTGTTAGATAGAGATCTAACACCCTAAATCATTTTTTTGGAGGGGGTCATTTTTTTGGAGGGGGGTTGTATGGGTGGATCCGTTGGATAGAGATCTAACGTCTCAGATCAATCTGATTATTTTTGTTCTCAAAAATAGTCGAATGTTATATAGACATTCCTTAAAAAAAACTCCCATGGTCGCACTCCGCTTAATTGGATTCCATATGGCAAAGCATTCCATAAGTAGGCCCAGCCTAAGTAGGCCAACTGGGCTATCTTGTTGGATATCCTTTTTCAACGCATCACACCACAACCGCGTTAGGCCCCTCCTGAGTCCTGATGCACAACAGCACAAGGTTTTCCAGATCCCATAGAAGATGATACATTGCTTTTCGACAAGGTGAAGTGGCTACTAGAAGCCACAAATCAAAGTCTGTGTTCTTTTAAGCTATAGTTTATTAGTTTAATAAATAATAATTACTAAAAAATTGAAGTAAAAAGCCAAAAGGAACAAGTCAAAGTCTTCTTTTCGCCATGGTCAAGGCTCTAGATCGTCAAGTTTATTGGGCAACTGGAAAACTTGCTCCGTTCTGTTAACCCTACTCTTTGTAAAGGTTACTTTTCAATTGTCAGGTGCGTCATTGACTCGTTGGTCTGAAATTTCTGCGGAAGGGACAATGTTTTCAAATGTTAGGTGAAACACGGAACTTAATCTTGTCGGGGGCTACACCATATTCGTTTGATTAATTTAACCAGTGCTATCCATTTGATGGTTGTTTTTATGGTTGGAGCCAGGAGCGATTTCCGAAAATTTTGGTGAAATTTGTGATTTTGAAATATCGTGAGATTTGCTGTTAAGCGAGCGTGAATTCGGATTTTATATGCATGATAAGATATTGATTTGATCACTGAGGCAGGAGAAACTGATAGTACTAGAATATCTGTGTTCTTTGAAATGAACTCAGATTGAGTTTGACATCTTTTTTAAAAAAATAAAAAATAAAAATATTTAAAGATCTCGCCCAGAACCCGTGTTCTATCGGAGTCGATAGTCCGATCAATCCGATGAATCCAATCATCAATCGAACTGAAGCATGTTCGCTGTCACCTCTGTCCGCCTGTGACAATTCACAATTCCAGGCCTGTATGTACACGGAATTCACCTCTTCCGTAAGAATTTAACATACCGGGAACCCAAAACACACCAACAACAAGCATCTGCCGCACGGCTCATCTATTTTGCATTGACTGCAGGAGGCCGAAGCACAAATGTTTCATATTTACAGCTTTACACTATGTCCAGTTGGGAGACAGTGTAAGTACATGGACGTGTCGATCGGAGTGTACACAACAACTCGAACCAAAATTTGTGACCGGAAGGGCGAGCCCTTGCTGTCTGAACTGAAGCCTGCCGTGTCTTCAGATTCCATCCAAGTGTGAGGAACAGATGATTGTCATACAGTGCATTGCTTCAGTGCCTTGGGTGTTTGGCCTCCCTTTAGCCTTACCTGCATGAACCAATCAGAGTTTAGTAAGAAAATCCAATGGAAAATTCTTTTCCGACAATCGTGCAAAATTAGTGCAGTTTCCCACAACCATGTGTTAGGAATTGTCAAAGACAGAACAGTTGGATTTTTTTGGTTCACTTTCATGGCAGCTAACATTTGACAGAGTCTCGGAGATTCTCTCTTGCTCTGAACATCACGCCGAAAGAACCATCTAGGCACCGAGCGATAGTAACAGGCCACAATTTGCAGTTGTGATGTCAGTTGAGGTCATTGTTCACGGACGGCTGCAATTTTCCAGATATTTCTAGAGGGGGCGTCATCTTGTTCTGTCCTGATCAAGAGCCCCTATGCTGCCCAACGCGTGGAAAATATGTGCCGAGTAATTGGACTATTTCTTCATGCGGTTGTCCTGAAAATTTTAAGAGGGTTGGAGTTGTTTGGATTTGACTCTGTTCTTGGAGGACTAGGAGCGACCAAACCAATCAGAATCAGCTAGTAATAAGGCTTAAGTACAACAGTGACCAGTTAATCCATGCCTAAGATACAACTAGATGAATTAACGTCGATGTAGAAGCTTTGTTCGGCTACTTTGTGTGTAACGAATCAGGAATCTCCAAGCAGAATTGCGCGGTATTCCTATTCCTCCTTCCTTTGCACAAGCTACTGTTGATACGGTTGGGCCTTCAGGCGAAAGCAGATTCCATGGCGCACCTAGGAAGGATTATACCATGTCGACGCGCTGACTACAGAACAGTTTGTTTCCCTGGTCTTTCTGGCCGAAAGCATGGGGGCGATACACCCAACAAGTGCCTGACCTGGATGGTTCTCCAGAATCTTGCCTTCTTGTGCACGAATTGCAAAGCTCGATTCTTTATGGTGTTCAACCTCTAGCTACGACGACTACGCAAAATTGTTTCTTCTTTGTTGTGTACGCACATACCATGAAGTTGAATTGCAATGAAATATAGACAAAGTAAGGAGGACTCACAGCTTCGACGTCGATCCTGTAGACGAGCAGCCGGCGCCGCTCGCGGCAGCTCGCGCGGTACGCCATGGCGAGGTGAGCGGCGGCGAGCGCGAGCGACATGAGGAACATGGCCTCGACGGCCACGAGCTGGCCCTTTCCCTGCAGCTCCAGCCCGCTGCCTTCGGCCGCCACGCCGAACACCGCGACGGCCTTGGCGAGGACGTAGCAGAGGGAGCCCACGCTGCACGCGACAGCTACCCACAAGTAGGCCGCGCCTCCGCCGCACGACGCGTACGCGCCTGCACCCCCCAAACAGCAGCACTCATCAGCCAAATCAATCATGGAAGTGAATCACCGCACGCGCACGGTGTGGGGGGTACGGTACTCACAGAGGATGAGGAGGGATCGTGCGGCGGAGACGGCGGGCAGGTCGACGAGCGAGGAGCGGAAGTGGAAGGCCCTGGCCTGGTCGAGGAGGGATGGGGAGTTGAGCTGCGCGTGGTGGGCGGCGCGGAGGAAGTTGGAGAGGAGCGCGGGCGGGAGGAGGAGGTCGAGGAGGACGACGAGGAGCGGCGGCGCGCAGACGAGGAGCAGCGAGGCGAGCATGGAGACGAGGAAGAAGGCCGTCTTGGCCCACCGCCACGGCCGCGCCCACAGCCGCTCGTTGTGCACCAGAGGCAGCGGCAGCTTCTTCTCCATCATGGGCAGCGGCAGCTGATCGATCGATCACAGCGCGTCACGTTGCGTCGCCGAGCCACTACTAGATCGAATCCGCCTAGTGAACAACTAATTCTATATATGTATAGTGGTTTTGATAAATTCGGCAGCCGGTTTGGGGAGGAGTGGGTTTGGTCGGAGCTGAGCTTTTAAGCCGCGGAGGTGGAGGAGTTGGGACGGCAGGGGAGGGGGTTTTGGTGGTGCGCCGCGGGGTCAGGGACGATGGTCGAGGAGGAAGGTTTGACCGGATGCCCCCCACGGCAACGGCAGCAGCCTCCTCAAGCCCCGGCGGGCCCGGGTGGCGCCGCCGCGTCAGCTGCTGCGTGGGCGCGCGTTGAGAAGCTTCCGCCCGCCGCCTGCCCTTGCTTGGAGCCAGTTACCCTTCGCAGCCACGATTCGTTTGGAGTTTAATTGCGATTTTGTCAGCAGTTCGGGGAAGTTGTTGTATTTTTGTATGCTTTCAGCTGCTGTACGAATCTTATCTCAAACGTCGACAACAGATTGCTATTTTATTGAAAAAAAATTGAATTTTTCAATGGAATGAGCATCTTTATCTACAAAGAAGAGAAGTTGCTACTATTCCGTAAGGATCGGTACAACAAGCACTGTGGGAGGCGAATGTTATTTTTTTAATAATTCATTTTTTATTTCTAAAATACAAAATTATACATACGGTTTCTTTTTTTTTTACAAAAGTAGCTTCTTATCGCTGAATCGTTGGGCAACTGGCTCATATCGCCCAATGATCGAGCGACATGAAAACAATAGCTGATGCAGTCGCTCAACAGTCGAACGATAGGTTTTGTTGCCCAACTGCTAGGCGACAACTCATCCAGTTGTCCAACCATCCGACGACTAGAGCCTGCTTTTAGTAATCCTTTTTTTAAAAAAAATATTAATGTTAATCCTTCGTGAACTATCTATAACTTAAAAATAGAGAATGTATATATAAACCATATATAATATCATCCTTTTAACTGAGCGTAAATACATATATAGATTAATAATCTTTTCGTGGATTGATAACCTTTGACACTTTAGCGTATGTATCCATCATAAACACCCGTATTTCGAGGGCTTGTCAGTTGTCACAGAAGTAATACGTACTGCATCCTGGAAAGATGACTAATATGTGGACTATGTGGTACAACATAAGGCACAGGGATAGACATATGCTACACAGTACCACTGATGAAAGATACGTAGACATTTCGTGCCTACTTCCAGAACTCGTATTTTCATGTTGTTGGATGCCTTAGTATGCGATCTAATGTGTGCCACACTTTTGGGTTTGGCTTTCGTTTATGTTTAGTTCGCATTCATTGCAGCTTGTATTTTTTGCGTGTGTCAACTAGACCACTCGGTCAAGATACTTATTCGGAATCCCCACTTTATCAGTACTTTTATCCATATTTGTAATACATCATATTGCATTTCACCTTATTCTTGCATGCTTCCTCGGTGTATGCAGGGATTGATCTTCATAGTCAGGTCATCTGGGTATTCGGTTGATAACGACTTGTCGAGCAGTTCGGCGATTACGTGATTTCGAACCTTGCGAGTTCGTAGCCATGATCATGAGAGTTGAGTGATTACCACCAAATTTACCTTCTCATCGGAAGATCGGATCAGAACAGGACCTTCGTGGTTCATCACTAGTAGCAAAGTTATGTTACCATTTTGAGCTGAATTTCGAATCTTCCACGGGGCATTTGTTCTATAGAAGCTTATTTGTCAGCACAATCCCACTTATCCACCTGTCTCTCGCGGTGTCCAACTAAGAAATAATGCAGATAAACTCGACCACAAATAGACATTAAAAAAAAGACAGGCAAGATGTATCATGTACGAGAAAACCCGCGCTTTTCGAGCGGAACACACGGCCGCCACGCCATGTGGTACCACATCAAAGATTGAAATCACATGAGCGAGGCTGACCGAAACCAACGAATGACAGGCAAAGGCGCCGGCCACTCGCTCGCTCGCTCACATGCCGCGATTAGCCGCCATGTGGAAGAGTCGCGGCACGCGCGCATGCATGCAGTAACCGTTAACGGCCGCCTTTTGGCTGCTAATCGCGCGTCCATTTCCTAAAAAGGCCGGTCATCGCTGGCGCGCGCTGCGCCGCCCGGATCGTGGATTATTAAGCGGCCAGCCGCCGTTCTTCTTTTCTTTTCAGTCATCGACGAGGATTTTGAAAGGTTTTGAGTGCGAGGACCTGACGATTTGGACGGCTTGTCTGGTGAGTTGACCGGATCAGTTCGGCAGATAATAGTAGCACTAGCACTGCATCGATCGCCTAGCTTGGAAGCATCACCACCGATACCCGTAGGTACACACGAGGCTTATATGGGTGGTTTGGTTTATGAGTTAAATTTTTGAATTTTAGTTGTTCGTAAGAGATAATATGTAAAAAAATAGTTAAATGTGATTTTGATCATACAGCTGAATTCAGTATACTTTTTACTATAATCTTTTTATTGACCTAACTTAAAAATATATCGTTTAAAAGCTAATTATTATAAAACTTATAAGTTATAAGCCATAGCAGCTGCACTTGTTCACACGTCAGTTAATCAAGGTGTGTATTCTACACAAATTAGGTAACCTAGGGGAAGCATGTGCAATTGTGGGTATTGTTGCTTGTGCCTGCGTTCTCTCTTATAAATAATGGACTGATTTCGTTGAGTTGACAACTGATTAACAGATTCCGGCTGACGATATCACTGATCCGTTTCTTGTTTGAAAATTCATCAAGAAGCTTCCGCTGATGCCTCAAAAGAAAAAAGGAAGAAGCTTCCGTTGATGATCACATGAGTTTCTTTCGTTCAGTCCTTGATTATTGGTTTGACGCGAGAGCTGTACAGGGTTTTTAGTACTCACTGTTGGTATTTTCTTGACGCCTTGCTTTTCCTTTTCTCGGGTCAAAATATTGGACCAAATGAATTCACAAGCAATGAGGATCGAGGGTGCTTCTGAATTGAAGTTGATTAAGATCCTACTCATTTCGGTTTAAGCTTTTAGTTTTTTTGTTATTTCTAAATTTTGTCTTTTTCATATTTTTTTTTTGATTTTTTAGGCTTTTTGTCGGTCCTTTTTTCCTGTATTCATTTACACTGTCCGTGATGGGCTAATCTGTTTTTTATATTTTTATTTTTTTTAAATTTAGTTACGCCAAATAAATCACCATCAACTACAATGTAATTTTAGCCAGTTACAGTGTAATTTCAGTTATAAAATAGTTTATTTTAGCTCAACCGAGTAGCACCTAACAAACATGCTTAAACGGTAAAACAAATATAAGTGGCAGAAATCTCCCACCACTGCTGCTGCACAATCGAAAATAAATGCTCTAGATGGATGGATCGCCATGCTGTCAAATAAATGCTCCAAATCTCAGATCCAGCGTGAGCCGCTGATGCTGCAAGGTTGGGACACTTGGAAGAGGTAGCTCGTGCTTCATATTTCGACAGACAAACTGGACATTCCATGTGCCGACGATGCGCTTTAAATTTGTTACAGCTTAGCCGGTCAAGTTACAACCAAGCTGATATTCTCAACGAAAAAAAAGGGAATATTACAGGCTAGGCTAGATATTTCGTCTTCGTCAGGCCAAATGGAGGATGATAAGAGGATAAGACAAGCCCACGTCACCCCCACCTTAAATTCTAAACTAAGTGCGCCTTGTGTCACGTCGTTTTATCTGCTTCTCCTTTTGACATCTCCTGATCTCATCGATCTATTCACGGGCTGCTCCACCAGACTTGACCAGACTCCGATTTGGATTGCATTACTTTGCATCCACTCCGGCAAATTAGAGTTAAGAAGCTTCTTTTCTGTGTAAACTGTACTTCTAGTCCTTCTAGATTGTGATTAGGATTAGGTCGAATGTGGTTTCCTACCCAACGATTGTTTTTTTATTCTTGAAACCTAAAAATGGATGAGGATCCTTTTCTACATGCCCCAACCACTTCCCACGTGGGCGCTTACACGACACCAACCGATTCGGTTTGAGCTCCTGGCTTATTTTTTACTATTTATAAATTTCGTTTTTTTTGAATTTTTGGTTTTTTTTAGTTTTTTTTCCGGTTCTTTTTTCCCGTATTCGTTTGTATTATACATAATGTGCTAACATATTTTTTATATTTTTTAATTTTTTTAAATTTAATTATGCTAAATAAGCATTTGTCAGCTACAGTATTTTTTTTATCCAGCTACAGTGATTTCAGCCAAAAGTTAAAAAAAGCCCAACTGATCACCACCTTAACGGCCTGGATTTGTTCGTTCACCGCCACTCCTGTTGAACGCATGCTCCCTGTCTAGAAAAGATGCCACCCCGCTGAACTTATGCTCCAGCCTAGCAAATGTGGCACCTACAAAGAAGATGCATGAGTAGGATCGATGGCGAAGATTAGATAGATGAATGATCTTTATCTCTTTTTAACTTCAATAAAATCAATCACCTTTGGCTTCTTAACACAATTAGCTACAAGAAATTAATAAGATCATATAAACAGCAAAAACAAGGACAAAATAGAAGCCAACAAGCCAAAGGAACAGAAGAAGCAACGAGCAGGCCAAAACCTTACTAGCCGGTTTGACCGCTGGCTTAAGACCGGTTTGATCGGGTTGGACAGTCTCACCTGGACTTACATGACTGTACGAACCTCAACTCATTCGCCTGGTTTTGGTCCATTGCCATTGACTACTAATGTTCTCCAAGCCACCTACATATTCAAAGGCCAAACAACCATCTCGAGCACAATTTACATGCACTTGACGTCTAGACAATGTATCATACAACACACCACAATAAAACACCGGTATTCATGCCATGCATACACTCAACTATGCTCATACACTGGTCCTAATCCTATGACCAAACCTCTCACGAAAATGCATAATTCCAACACCAATTTGCCAAAAGCTGGTCTAGCCGCCATTACCAGGTTAGTCACTGCTGGCACCATGCCGGTCAAACCGCTAGATCTGACCACTTAAGCGCATCAGAAAATACTCTCTCTAAAATTTTGATTAAACTCTATCTAGTTTCAACTCAGAACTCTATTTTAAGTGACACATAGCACAAACACATCGTTAAACACGCTTGCACAAGTGTTTGCTGTGCAATTTCTAAAAGCCATTTGACCGGTCTAACCGTCATCCCCATGGTGGTCAGACTGCTTAAAAGCTTACAGCAACTGTGAATATTGCAAAACTTCCAAAAACTAAACTCAAATTCAATGATATTTATATAACAAAATCAAATACTCATTATATAATATAGGATGACTTCCATGCGATCTCACAGCATAGTAATTAGATATCAAACCAATTGGACTGCCAAACTGATTGTCACTAGAACACACCTTCATGTGAACACACCTTTGTGATGTGAACAAGAAGAACTGATGCAAATAACATATTTAAACTCTATTTAGGACATGGGAATTTTCCTAATTTATGTAGTCATTGAACTGATTTTTATGAAACTCCTTTTGAAACGCACAGGGGAAACTAACGCTCCGCTCGTTTGGGTTTGAGCTTCTGGCTTATTTTTCACTATTCCTAAATTTTGTCTTTTTCTGACTTTTTGGATTTTTTTAGTTTTTTGCCGGTTCTTTTTTTCCTGTATTTGCATTATATGTACTAGGCTAACCAGTTTTTTCTATTTTAATTTTTAAAAAATTTAATTATGCCAAATAAGTCACCATCAGTTACAGTAAAAATTCAGTCCAACCGAGCACCACCTAAGCCCCACACAGGGGAAGAGGTACGACAAGAATAAGGAACAAACGGTATAACGACACATGTGATGTAAGTAACATCACTACTTCACCTTAGGGTTAAGCAAGAGGTCGGTAAGCCGCTACAGATTAGGTCACAGGCCGCCATGGCTGCCCACACGAGCTGGCCACACGATTTCCACGTATGACCTCATACACGGTGGTGACCTAGGAGGAAGTTGCACTGGCCCCACTCAGTTCGGCTAAAATAAGCTGATTTAGGCTTATTTTGTACTGTATTTGCTGAGAGTTTTTTTAACGTAATTAGATTTAAAAAATTTTAAAATAGGAAAACATATTAGTCTATTACGGACAATGCAAACGAATATAAGAAAAAAAGAAAAGGCAAAAACCTAAAAAAAATTAAAAAAAATCAGGAAAAAATAAAAGTAAGAAGTAATGAACTAGAATTCAGAAGCTACGCCAATCAGATCTTCTTCCGAGTTCTGACCGAGAGAGAAAAAAAGTGAGGACTTATCGAGTACGGCACCGTTCGTTCGTCTTGGAGAGTAGGCATTCTTGTCCGCTCCTGCCCTCGTTTTCTTTGTTCCCACGGTCTGTTCGTGCGCTGCTTGAGTTCCATGCAAAATGGAACAGCTAGCGTGCCGTCTGACGTAGGGTTGGATTACATGCCTCAAGAATCCGTCCCTAGCGGTGCCGGTTGTCGAATGCAAACAAGAAGCTTTACCTGCAACAGTGAAATTAGAAGCATGATAGTGATACTCCCTGATCAATTCGGCTTCGGCTTCTGGCTTATTTTTCACTATTTATAAGTTTCGTCTTTTTCTGAACTTTTGGCTTTTTGTTGAGCTTTTTTGTCGGTTCTTTTTTTCCCGCATTTGTTTGTATTATATGTAATGGGCTAACATATTTTTTATATTTTTAAAATTTTTTTAAATTTAATTATGCTAAATAAGTCTCATCATTCTGATGCTTTTTTCAACCACTACTGATGTTTTCAGCCATAAGCCATGAGCTTTTCAGCCGAACCGATCACCACCTTTAGCTCTTGCGATCTAATCACGAAGGTCTTCACCGAATTTGGCAAAAAGTTGGTGCCGTGGAGCTCCGGTTTCGTGGCTACAAATAACGGAGGAATCCGGGCCGTGCGTAGCTCGCAACTTGTTAGGCAGACTTAAGCTTTTGAACATGACTACTAATATTTGATTAAAATTACATTATAATAACCGTTAGTTTTTTAAGTCATTTAATTTAAAAAAATAAAAATACCGTTACATCTTCACAGGCAACACAAATGAACAGAGAAAAAAAAAAGCCAAAAGAGCTAAAAAAAAAAAAAGTTGAAATAAGAAACCAACATACCCCAAGTGGCTTCTAACATCTAGATGTTGGAAAACAGAAACCGAAGGCATTTAGAGCGCCCCTTAGAGTATGTACAATGGTATAGACAGCGGTAGTCTATAATACACCTCTATGTCATCTATAGACGGGACTAAAGAATGCAAACAATATGTTGTCTATATAGTTGTATGTAATAGTTACATGCAATTAGGGCATGTATAATAGGGTGACATAAATTGTTTATAAGAGCATGTACAATGGTATAGATAGCAATAGTTGTAAGGTCGAAGAGGTCGACTAGAAGGGGTGAATAGTCATTTCTAAAACATCAGCTATAGTTTAATTCTATTTAAACTATTTGGTTAAAACCAAGTATATAATGCGGAAACTTAAATCAAATAGGTTTTAGCACAAACAAAGCCTAAATCAATTAGATTCACCTAAGTACACCAACAAACTAAGTCTATATCAAAGGTTTGCAATTCTAGAATGACAAGCAATCAATTTAATTCTATGAATGTAAATTACTTGAAAGTAAATTGAATACAAGAAAATAATCCACAAAGACATGGTATCTTTTTACCGTGGTGTTCGGAGACTTGCCGGTCTCCTCTAGTCCACATTGAAGTTAGCCCAAATGAATTGGACCGGCTCCACGAATTAAGCCGAACCACCTTAATCTACTAGTGGTAGCTCTTTCCCGCTTCAGGTAAGTGAGCTCCAACCTTCACAACTTTATCAAGTCTTCTCATAAACTTCTTTGAGAAGATCACCGCGCACGACATCTCTAACGCCATCTAGGAGTCGGCAAACTCCAAGAGTAATAAGTCAAGCCCCTCGCTTGATTCTCACCACGTGCATCGAATGCACAAGCTAAAATTGACACTAAATCCAACTCTAAATGCAACATATGCACTCTAGATTCCTTTTCCTTACTCACAAAGTACAACATATGCGCAATTAAGAAGAGGACCTCACACTAGCTCAAGGGAATAGAAATGAGTCAAGCAACAATATCTTTAACCGGCCACTAGGGGGTATTTATACCCCACATAAGAAAACTAGCCATTGGAGACAAATCCCTAAAAAATCAAGATTATCGGAAGTATCGGCGGTAAAACTATGGTACTTTCGCTCCCCTTACAACAGTAAAAAAACTAGCAATTAGAAGCAAAAGACCAGTTAAATCTAGTAGTTCCGCTGAATAATTTTCGGTAGTTCCTATCATCGGAAGTACCGCTCCCACATGCAAAACTGCCGCTCTCGCGGGGAGAAGAAGACCACCACACATGCACATCTCTGGAAAAAAAAACGCACCGCTACACAAACCGGACATTTCGTAAAATGGAAGTACCGCTCACAGAGAGCCGGTCATTCCGCAAATCGGAGGTACCACTTGTACAGAGCTGGTAGTACCGCTCGCTGATCAGACTACTCACACATAGCTAATCGGACCACTCAACAGAGTCGGTCGGAAACTCCGATCGTCGACTACTCTGGTCCACAACCACATTGGTCTTAAACCACGTTGTCCAAATCGACTACACAGGTCTCTGACCTTGCTAGTCTATGACCACGTTGTCCAGATCGACTACACAGGTATCCGACCACGCTGGTCTATGACCACACAGGTCTCTGACCATATTGTCCGAATCGACCACACAGGTCTTCGATCATGCTAGTCTACGACCACATTGGTTTCGACCATTTAGTTCTTAACCACGTCGACCATGTCGATATTTGATCACGTTGGTCTCTAATCACATAGATCTCTAACCACTATGTCGATTTTGATCACATTATCTTAATCTCGTTAGTTCGACCATGTCAATTTGGGCCACATAGGTCTCGACAACGTCGGTTTCGACTATGCTGCTTTCGATCACACAGATCTTGACCACACAGGTTTCGATCACACAGATCTCGACCACATTGATTCCGACCACGTTGGTTCGACCACGCTGGTTTCAATCACACAGATTTTCGACCACATAGGTCTTCAACCAAATTGGTTCGACCAAGTCGGCTCTCAACCACGAAGGTCTTCGACCACCAACACACGCAGCAGTTTCATGATTACAACACTGGTAGTTCCAGTCAGCGGTAGTACCACATACTACACTGCGGTAGTTCCAATTTTCCTGAGAAGTGCATATACTTTAGCAGATTTTGCAAAACATATTTGCAAACTACAATATCATGCACATAAGGATTATCCATGATACCCAATAAGTTGCAAAACACATTTGCATATTTTTAAAATCATGACACAAGGATTATATATAAGTTTCAATCATTTGCAAATGTAAGCCTCATACTACAAAGAATGAAAACAAGGATTTCAAACACTTGCAAAACACATTCGCAATATATAGTCCCATGTTACAAGGAATTAACATATGAGCTTCAACTATTTTGCAAAACACATTTGCAAATACAAGCCTCATGCTAAAGAGAGTTAGAGGAAGTGAGATTGAGCTATCAACACATGATGAGACTCAAGCTACTAGATATGACCATTCTTAATAGTACGATAACCTATACAAGCAATACAGTCTTTCAACCAAACACCAAGACCGGTAAAAGATTAGGAACACATCTTTAGCCCTAGCTAGCCATACTTTTACCTTTAGTCATGGTCTTGACATGCATCAACTCATAATGCATCCATTACTTCAGCTCCATCAATATATGATATGTCTTCAGTTGACTTGATGATCAACACATGATCATCCACTCTTGGATATGCATCAACTCATGATGCACCCACCACTTGACTTGATGATCTTCAATACATAAAGTCATCCTAAGTCTTTCTCATTTATGGAACCTAACATATTCATCAAACTCATGAAAAATGTTAGTCCATAACCCAATTGCTATCAATCACCAAACTTCACCATTAACACATAATAGAAAAGTTAAATGATAATCCGATTACAAATGAGTATATATGAACTACACAAACTATATATACTCAAAAAAATGTGTTTCAAAGTAAAGATCCTAAATATGTGTATTAAAGAAAACATAAATCAATACTTATGAAACTTCAAAATATAGAGTGAACTCTCCCTAAATATGTACATACAAGTATGCGTAATGCAAACATATGTATATATTCATTTTAGACTTTTTGTGAAGTCTAATCTATATTTTGGATCTAAGGAATGCACCAGTATATAAGAATGTGATTAATGCATACCTCTTTGATTTCACCTTTTTATCCAAATGAGACTAAGTAATATCATAATCAATGAATATGGTTAGTCTCACAAATACATTTGTCATTATCACAAAAACCTTATAATTGTATTTGTCATTATCACCAAAACCAACTTAATAGAGTTTGATATTTTAATAGTCTATAATACACCTTCATGTCATCTATAGACAGGATTAAAGATAACACATACAATGTGATGTCTATATAGTTGTCTGTAATAGGCTCATACAATTAATGTGTTGTCTATATAGTTCTCTATACAATGGTATAGACAGTAAAAACCGCCTATAAGGCCGTCTGTTAAATAGTAGTCATCGTCTTTCTCTCTCCTCCACATTACCCAAAATCCTATGTGGCATACGTTTACAGATAGCTGACTTGGACCATTGTACATACCCTAAGAGGTGCCACATAGAAATTTTGCTAGGTGGATGAAAGAGAAAGAGGAGAGAGAATGAGGTCAGCTGTAATTCTATAGATGGTCGAAACACAAGGAAATAGCCTGCTATAGACAGTTTACGTGCCATTGTATCAATATTGTCTATATTTTACAGATAACCCATTATATACTACTTACAGATAACCCATTATAGAAGGTGTCTTTAGTGTTGTCTACAGATGACATGAGATGATACTACAGACAACAGCTATCTGTATCACTGTACATGCCCTTAATTTGTTGTTTATACAATGGTATAGACAGGAAAAAGCCATTTATAAGAACGTCTATTAAATAGTAGATATAATCTTTCTCTCTCCTCTCTCTTTCCTCCACATCACCTAAAATTCTATGTGACATACATTTACAGATAGCTAACATGTATCATTGTATATGCCCTTAGTCGATTTTCTGAAGTGGGGGTGAAACCGTGAAAGGCAAGGCGCCAATTCCTATTGCTGCATATATCAAGCAAGGAAAACATGGAACCTAACGAGTGAAGGCCATCTAACAGGCAACAGGGGACAGTGTGACCGTGCGAGGCCCACTGAAGCCTGAGAGTGGGAGTCCCGTTGAAACTAACCAATACCATGAAGCCCAACCTTTAGCTTGCGAGGCCCACTGGACCAACGAAAGATAATCCGATTCGTGTGTGATTTTGGATGGAGGACTAGACGGCCGTGAGGCACTCCTTTCGCTGCCGTCCTCGTGTCGTTATGGATTCTTATCGTCTGCCACTGCCACAGGGTGGTTTATGGCTACAATTAATATTTTTTTTATCAAATACTAATAAACAGATAAGTTGTTTAAAAATTATCCTGATAGACCGCTTTAAAAGATAACAAAGTAGCTGTGAGGAAACCATAAAAAAAATCTCAGCTAGTGGGAAAAGCGGAAAACCTTAGACGACTCCGCCCCGTTGACCTGTGGGGCATCCCGAGGTGGAGATTGGAATCAAACGGACGCCCCACGGTCGTTTTCCTCCCCTATCCCCTCGTTCCTTCCCCGATTCATTTGCCGCTGCGCTTCCCCACCCGCCTAGTCCACCGCCGTCGGTTCGAAGAGAGCCCCGATCTCACCACCGGAACCCTCGCGCGCGTGCAGGCGGCAGCGATGGCCTCGTCGCAGGCGAACCTCGACAAGATGCAGCTCCGCCAGAGCTACCGCAACCTCTGGCACACCGACCTCATGAGCACCATCCAGGCCGACTTCCCATGTAACTAACTACCACCCACCATCTCTAATTCGTCCAGCGGTGGTTTCCTTTGGGGGATTTGATTTTTTGATTAATTTTATCTGCCGTTGTTGTTCCTGCAGACTGCTGCTTGGCGCTGTGGTGGTAAGCGATCCTTGTCGATCTCCGTGCCTACATTCTCTGAATTCTGAACACCCAATCTGGGAGGATTTATCCGTGTTATTTGAGAATACATTTAGGGTTTAAGGGGATTTCGAGTATGACAACTCTGTGTTGATTCTGCATCGTGCTATTGGAGTTACTAGCGACAGTAGAAATGCCCAGGAGGCCAGGACTGAATGCTTTAAGAACTAGGCAGGTCTGGTTATTATGTGGCTGTTTTGATCTCCTAAATCAGGCCAGATTATGTTTGTTAAGAATAGATTGTGACATAGAAGACATGTCGGAGCATACATTCACGGATGAACCTTTGCCAAACATACGTCTGATAATTAGTGGCCGTCTAGCATTTTAGTCTGAAGAACAGCGAGAGCTCCGAGTTACCTTTATTCAAAAGAAACTGAAAGTCTAAAAGGAGTGCATAGTTCAGATTGGCTTAAGCAGTAAGAAATAGAATATTACATGAGGCATTTCTTGAAACATATGTGGTTCGAATAGCCCATGATACATGAGATTTACAAAACAACACAAAAAAGTAAATCAATTCTTGGACAGGAACTAAACTGAAGCATGGCAAGCAATTACCTCCTCAACTGGCATAAGTTTCCTCCACAGCTGCAAGGAATAAACCATTTTCAAGGCCGAATTCCACTGGTTCGGCAGGTTTATGTTCAAATAAGACCTTATCGTTGCAACTTGCAACTAGTTCACACAGCCCATGCAGCAGCTGCAAAGCCAAAAAAGAAAGTTTTCAGCATCTTCTTATCTTATCCACCTGAAACTAGTTGTTGTAGTGTTCATTTTCAGTCCAATTTCTGCTTTTAAGTTCATTCCAGACTATGTAATTATTCATAACAAATCATATGAAGAACTTAATCTTGTGGGACACCCAGCATTTCTAAAGGCATTTCATTTTAAAAGGAAGGGCTCTGGCCTCTAGTATGTTTCATCAATTTGTACAGTGATCTTCTAGCTTGTGGAACAATATAATGTGGTGGCATTCGGTAGACAGAATTAGCATTTTGAAATGTGAAGATTTTTACCCACTTGTTAATATGCTGCATTCTCCTTTTCTGTTCAGTGGACCATGTGTGTCATACATGCTTCGCAAAAGGGCTCTCTACAATGACATGTCGAGGTAGCGTGCATTCTATTTTGTACTTGTTACGGTTAGAAGCGAAAACTTTTAGTTCGATCCCCTGATTCCCTTTGTGCTCCTGTGTGCTGTAGATATGTGTGTTGTGCTGGCTATATGCCATGCAGTGGGAGGTGTGGTGAAAGCAGATGCCCAGAGTTCTGTCTTGCAACTGAGGTACAAGGCCCATTTTGTGCTTTTGCACTGCAGTTTCCTCTCACTATACCTCTTAGCTGATGACTTCGATGCGGTTGGATTCCATATGCGACATATCTAATAGTTTTCATGTGGATATGATAATTGATGGCTCCTTCTATTGATTATTTGATTACCAGTATTTTTGTACTGATATTATTGAGTTTTCATATTTTCTAGGCTCAAACTATTGATTATTTGATTACCAGTATTTTGTACAGATTTTATTGAGTTTTCATATTTTCTAGGCTCAAATTACTTGCTTATTTCATGGCATATCTGAAAGTTTCAAACACAGTGCCGTATGACAATATCTTCATCTCATTGCTTTTTTGGTATGAAATAGCACTGCAGCTCAATCATGCTTGAGATAGATTATTTAGTCAGCCTTGATTTTTAGACTATTTGATCAACAGAATGATCATTGTAGAATAGAACGATGCACGTCTTGAATGATGTAAAGCTCAATTTCTCAAGAGTCAAACCTCTGATGTTGTCACTATACTTTTAACGTAGGTTAGATTTGTGTCCAAGTTGAACTAATATTTTCTTTTCAGGTGTTTCTGTGCTTTGGTAATTCAGTTGGTTCTACCCGCTTCTTGCTGCAAGATGAATTCAACATACAGACAACTCAGTGTGACAACTGCATCATTGTACGGTCACTGCCCTCCTACCCTTGCTTTTTCTTACCCGACTTTTATTTATAGTTCCTATTGTCTTTTTTTACAACTCTCTACTGAATACCACCTTTTACTGCAGGGTTTCATGCTCTGCCTTCAACAAGTTGCTTGCATCTTCTCTCTAGTTGCAGCTATTGTTGGTAGCGAGGAACTTTCAGAGGCTTCCCAGATCCTTTCCTGCATGTCTGATTTGGTCTATTGGACGTAAGGCTCTCATAACACCTCTGGTCTTTTCTCTTCTCCGTATGCAAGTCCCCAATGTTGATATTCTTTTTGCCATGCAGGGTTTGCGCCTGTATGCAGGTAAATATACATCCATATCTGTCAGTAACCTAATGAATCACTCTTCTTGACCCTTACATATCCAATCTTATGTCACTGAAATGCAAGTGCAGACACAACACAAAATTGAAATGGACAAGAGGGATGGGAAGTTTGGCCCACAGCCCATGGCAGTGCCTCCAGTGCAGCAAATGTCACGCATCGATCAGCCTATCCCGCCTCCAGTTGGATATGCACCACAACCAGCATACGGGCAGCCTTATGGTGGTTATCCACCTCCTCCGCCTGCTCAAGGTTACCCACCGGCTGCTTACCCACCAGCAGGATACCCCCAGGGCCAGGGTGGTGCATACCCTCCACCTGGTTCTTACCCCCCACCTGGTTCCTACCCTCCACAGGGCTACTATGGCAAGTAAAGAACGTGCAGCAATTGGAGAGATGCCTTAGTGTGGCAGCCGAAATACTGTGAACATGTAAACAATAGGATTGTGGTAGTGTTATAGGTGATGTTAAGGTATTCTCGATCTGTGACTGGTCTGGGTGGTAAACTGTGAACTCCATTTGGATTTCCTCAAGTAAAATTACCATATTCTTGTGTTGATCTTTCTGTTTCGAGTACATTGTTCTCCGAATAAAGGAACGGCAGTAAAGTTTGCAACTCGGATGTTGAAAAGTTTTGTCTGAATTTGGTGATAACATTGTTTGTGGAGATTGTTGCTTGTTTTTAGCAAAGGATCAACAACTGGAGCGTGAATGCGAGTGATGTTAGGCTTGGACCTGAATATTGCGGCTGTGAGCGACCCCGTCGCATCAGTTGTTTGTCTTTTTCGCAAGAACCTTAAAACTCGAAAGGGCGAGAAAATTAACATTTTATTAAATAACAGCAAATGTTTGATGGGCAAAACGACAGTCTTAAACGGGTAACAGTGCTGTTGTAAACGGCCATAAGCACGTTGACTTCATTTTTCATAAGAGTTACAATCTTACGACAGTAGAGAATGTAGCAGATGAATGAAATTGCCTATGTACATTTGCACAAATTGCTAATATGCACTTAAAAAAGAACAGAATGTTAGTCGCTGGACTCTTGCTCTTGGTGATAGCAAGATCCTTACTCTCATGGAGAGGATGACACTAGGAGATGGGGCAAGTTTTCTTGTTTATTGCTCACACAATGCCATACCAACCTGAGGGGTTGGGGATACAAATTTATAGGCTGAGAACCAGCCAAGCATATGCTAAGATGCTATCCTAGATGCTGTCCTAAAGCGGTCAATATGCTGTCCTAAAAGCAGATGCTGTCCTAAAGCAAAAGCAGATGCTGTCCTAAAAGCAGATGCTGTCCTAAAGCAAAAGCAGATGCTGTCCTAAAGCAGTCAAAAAACAAAAACTACCACAGCCCCACAAAGACCCACAAAGATCACAGTACAGGGACTTATTCATCACAGAAAAACTCAACCAACTAGTAGCTTTCAAGTACATCACCACAGGGTGATATCAACAGATAGACAGAAACCTCAAGTTGTGCTTATCGGTGTTTTTTTTTTTTTTTTGCTGTTGCACAATTTTCAGGGAACCAACGAGCATCATTCCAAGACAGTGAGGTCTCAACGGAGTTGTCCTTGCTGGTTGAGACGTAGCTAGCTGTGCGCTAGCTCCAGCATTAATTGGTTGGAATATTTGACAATTTGCATAACAACAATTATCTGCAAGACTTAAATAATCACATAGTATAGATGACGAATTGACGATGACGCAATACTAACCAGAAAATAATCAGAAGCATGCATATATGGTTGGTGCCCTTGCTGCGAGAAGGCTTTGTTATACGCTGGAAAACTTTGGGATTGTCATGAGACGCTATTGCCAGCCTTAGTTAATTTGTCTTGTGGTGTTGGTTAGGCCTAATTGTCTAATTAATCTCCCAATGGTCCAATTCCAGTTTGGTATACCTAATTAATACAAGGCCCACACGTTGCTAGAGATTCCGTTCCTTCCATGCATCATCCCCGGTCGTTGAATGCTAGCTTTGACAAGTATTTTCTGAAACGAATTGTAGACGACATACAAATATGCATATGCAAAGGTGTGCATTTTTTTTGTTCATTTGGCTCGTAGAAGGTCATAGAGTGATCAATATATATATGCACAGGAAATGAATCTTCGGTTATGTACGTACACCCACAACAAAACTATACCAATAACAGGAATTTGCTTTGAGTATATCAGCTCAAAAATTACAACGCATATGCCAGTGGTCAGACTAGTATACATGTCATCAACTTGTCACCTCTGACTAATAACTAGATATACAGTTGAGTCGATCTTCTTATTTGTGTCACCATGATCTTCGTTTGATTAGCGAGTTGGTACGTCAGGTATATACTTTGCAGCTCGATCTCACCTGCATATATCCAGTCAAAAAAAAAAGAACATCGTGTTAGACGTTGTACTTATAGCCTAACCGAAACCGGGTGAATATATGAATATTATTGAGTAAGCTACAGAGAAACGAACTAATCACTGGATATTAGTTAGCTCACCTTTTACGCTTTGATTTAAGGGTTGATGTCTGAGAGTTGTTGTGCCAGTTGCGCTTCCTCTGATTGATGAACCAGTTGTTGATTTGTTTCAGCTGCAGGCCAGTCTCTTCAACAAGCTTTGCTTTATCATCTTCCTGTGACAAGAAAATACCACTCAACAATTATTATTGAATTCCCCATGCATATATATAACTAAAAAAATAAATTTAAAAAATCATCTTGCTACTAATGAAGTATCTATTTCGGATATCATTATTAATTTGTATCATACAAGTAATATTGTGAGGCACCAAGGTGTCCCATGGAAGCATTTTATTTCGTGCAAGCAAGCTTAACCAACAAGTTGAGAACAGCTAAGAAGGGCGACTAGTAGTAGATAGCTAGTTGCATTCTTGTATGCATGCATGATAGGTACAATGTACTCACCGTGGGGTATGGCCACTTGGAGTGTTGCTGCCACCATTGCTTCAGTATGGTGGTGGTGTCCCCAGGCAACTTCCCGGCCCTCCTCTTCCTCAATATTTCGTCTCTCACATCCTCAATTCTTGACTTGAAACCCTGTAACGAATTTGACATTACGTACGTCAGATTTTGAGAAGTAGCATTTTAATTAGTTTCGCGGTGAAGCTAAATTTAGAGCATGGAACTTGGTGGCAAGAATCAAGAACTAGCATTAGTATATATAGGCGTGCATGCATGCTAAGAACGAAGAAGATCTAATCAATTAGCAGTGTAGTGCAAGATGAATTTGTATGTAATCTAATGCATTGATTTATGCTCCATTAGCTAAGCAGTCTTATCAATATATATTTGGTTGTTTCATAAATTACCTTGTATTCGTCTTGATCAAATAAATTATATCACCAGTTAGTGTGTGTGCGCGCGCGCGCAGCAGGGCTCAATTTCTCAAAATACACCATGACAACAACAAGCAGTGGCTAGTCTTCTCAATTTTTATACAAAGCATTGCAGTGATTTTACCGGTGATTGCAGTGTACTAGCTAGCTAGACAGATCATGCATTATATTGCACGCAAAACACATATACATATGTGCATGGGAATGGGATCTGAAAGAATGCATGCATGCATTACGTATGTACATACCTGCTTGAGTTCAATCTTAAGCTCCTGCCTGACCCTCTCCATGAGGGAGCGCTCCGAGTCCGTCGGCAGGAGAGGGCCGAAGCCCATCATGTCGTGCGCATCCGAGCCCATATCCATCGCCCCCTCCATTATCTGCGGCTCCTCCTCGTCCTCCGACATCGTCGCCCCCGTCCCTTCCTCCAACGTCGCACCTGATCCATCCATGCATCCATCCAGTCAAAAACCAACAACGTTATTAATGCCTTGTTAACTTATCTTTCTTGGTTAATTGATATGTATCTCGAGCTAATCATGGACCTATTGCCGTATATAGGAGAAGCTAGGTTAAAGCAGAAGAGATCAGCTCGTAGTTCGATGGTATTCAGATTTACTGCAAGCTAGCTAGGGCAGTACGGAGGCATGCATGAAGGCTTTGTCGACGTCGGCGAGACGCGCGAGGATTGAAACGTGAGATCGAGATAGACAATTGTACCAGCTATGCGTATGGCCACTTGAAAGGTACCCAATTAAAAGACATGATGATTTGACACTATATCTAGATGCACTTGGAATTTTGCAGCTAGTCGCTTTATGTAAACAGATACAAGAGAGCTAGCGCTGGGGAACTAGTAGGGTTTTAATCTGCATAGGTAGATATATAACATAGCATCGGCTCCAAATCATCAAGCTGAAAACACACACACACATACATACATAAATTTTGGTAGAACATATGCATGCATGGCGACGCTCTGCTTCCTATGCAAGTTTGGGTTGATTTTTTAGGATGTGGTTTTAGCTTTTAGCTTATGATTTGTAAATTCTGTCTGTTCGTAAGAGACATTACGTAGAGGAAAATAGTCACATATAATTTTAGCCAGTATAGCTGAACTCGGTACAGTGACTACTACAATCTACCTGTAGACCGTAGTAACTACAATCTAATTGTATTTTTCGAAGCTTGCTTAATTATATATATCGCACTTGTCAAGGGAGCTAGTGCAATGAATATAATTGAAGTTCGACATATCACAATTCCGATTTCTCATAATAAGAGGACGGCCACGAAGAGTATCGTCATGTCATGTCACACCTTTTTCTTTCCTGCAGGGTCATGTGATACTGAAGCGAGAACCCTAGCCTGAATCAGTTAGTTAGGAGAGCCACTTACCAGTTCCATATCGAGCGGCTGTTTTTTGAGCAAAAGGATCATTTCACTTTTGTGCCTACTCGTACCATGGTATCAAATTTTACTTGTTGATTTTGACACGGTATCAAAATTTTATTTATTTCAATTAGTATGTACCATGAACTCTCAATTAATATTTCATGAAAAAAATTCAAAATAGACAGCCTCAGGATCAATGTCTGAAATGGTAATTTCTAGCGTGGCAAAACAGAGGGCATCTAAAAACCTAGACTCTGTTGATGAAAAGAAGATAAAAATGGGATTGTGCTTCTTTTTAACTGAGAGAAATTTATGCTAAAAAAAAGAGGAATCTAAAGAAGATAAAAAAGAGATTGTGCTTCTTTTTAACAAAGAGAAATTTATTCTAAAAAAAAGAGGAATCTGGTAGGGCTTTACCATGTCCTTGCCATCTCTACGGTTGGTCCGTTGGGCTTTTACAATGTGGGCCTCCACCATATCAACCCAGTCCTAGTTAATAACCAGCCCAAATGTATTCTTCTTAATTTTGCATTCTTGTTCCATTGATTTGATTCGAGTATAATAAAGTTGCTGTTTGGTACGTGGCTGTGTATTTCTTTAAGCTCGCCGGACGCACCTGTAGGGAGGAAGCCTTAGAAGGCAAGGCACAGCATACACACCTTGGGAATTGGGACTTGAGAGGCCATGGAAGAAGACACTACAACTAATTTCACCTTTGTACGCTTGCAATTGCAAGCGGCAACACACTAGATAAACCAGTACGTGTACCATTCAAACTAGCTAGCAACTGACAAGAGGAATAACATTGCAGATGTATTTACCAGTTAGGTCCTGCAAGGACTGCTCGATCTCGCGGCACGCCATGACGGCCTCCACGGCGTGCACCCGGACGTGCTGCTGCAGCTGCTCGCGGAACGAGCACAGCAGCATCAGGTACTGTGCCTGCACATCGTCATGCAAAGAAAGAATTAGCTAGATAGGGTGCGATGCAATCTAGCTACAACACATGAGCAAACCCAAGCCTCTCCACATGATCGGACACATCCATGCATGCAAAATTTAGCTTAGCTAGCTAGTGCGCCAAATGGTTTCTGCTTACCATCCTATATTGGCATAGTCATGTTGTACTAGGAGTACATGAGAATTGAACAAAGGGGGTAGGATACTAGGAATGCAGACTTAATAAGCCTAGCTAGTACGTACGAGGAAGGAGTCGAGCTCTTGCTTGTCGTGTGGGGAGAGGAAGGGGCGGTGGTGCGCGGCGTAGGAATGGAGGAGGCCGCTGGACTGCGCGAGCTGCGCATCGATGAGGGGGAGGTGGTCGATGGGCGTCGCCACGCGCAGGCACCCCACGTGCGCCGCCACCAGCTGCTCGCACAGCGGGTGCACCGCGATCTCCCCCTTGAGCAGCTGCCGCTCCTCCGCCACCGCCGCCGCCGCAGCGGCGGCTGCTGCCGCGGCGGCGGCGGCCGCCGACGAGGACGAGCACTCGCCGCCGCCGACGCTGCCGGTGAAGCCGACGCCCATGTCCATGCCTACGCTCCCTCCTCCTTGATCACCACCTTGCATGTATCGATCGACCTTGATTACTCGATCTCCTCCTCCTCCTCTCTTTCTTGGCCGCACCCGCACGCACCTAGAGCTTTCTTGGCTCTCGGTTGGTGTAGTGTATGTGCGTTTGCGTGCGCTTGTGCGGTGTTGGGTATGTATAGCTAACAAGAAGCGAGCTAATTAAGCTAGTAGGCAGCTAGCTAGGTGGCCAGCGAGATGCCGGAGAGGAAGGGGGATTTAATGGGGAGTTGGTTAGCAAGGACACAAAGCAGATGGTGAGGGGTCTTTTCGAGGGTTCCTATGGTGGGGGGTAACCTGAAAAGAAAGGCGACCGAGCTGAGGATCAGCTCAGAAGAGCTAGCTGCTAGGGGAAACTGGCTTGCTATGCTAGCTAAAGGATGGAGAGGACTATAACACGATGAGAGAGAGAGAGAGAGAGGAGTTTGGGGTTTAAGGTATGAGAGGATAGGGGAAAAGGGGTTGCAGTAAGGGCGGCCGGTAAGAGAGATGAGAGAGAAGGTACGGTGGGGGAGGAGGGTGAGGTCTGGGAATCTAAGCATGTCCAAGCTAAAGAAAGGTGCCTACCGAATTGCACCATAGGAGTCCCAAAGGGGTAGAGTCGTGCGTAGGAACTTTTCGCATACATCATGTTTTTCTTTGTTTTTTTAAAATAGTTTTGCTATTGCACAGGCGACTGAAATTTTTTTATATTTCAGTCACCTAAAATTGCACTTTCAATGAACTAAACTTGCAGCCTCCTTAAAAAAACAGCTGCAACTTTAGGTGATTCAGAGTGCAACTTCAGGTGACCTGAAATTGCACTCTCAATCAACTAAAATTATAGCCCAAACAACATTTGACTGTTTTTGAAGATAAAAACAGTCAGATTTTGAGCCGTTAGATGGAGATTCAACGTCCTAGATCATTTTTTTAGGGGGGCTTGTATGAGTGGATCCGTTAGATGGAGATCTAACGCCCCAGATCAATCTGACTGTTTTTGTCCTAAAAAACAGTCGAATGTTATATATCAATACTCTTTTAAAAAATAGCTCAAACCATAGCTCGAACTGCATGGAGAATTCTATCATCGTTTACAATTCTTTCATGGTTAGGTCAGCCATGGTTCATAGCACTCTAATGTACAGTATACTAGTGCAAAATGGGGTAGCTAGCTAGAATTAGGTTTGTTCCAAAGTGTTGTGGCTTATATTTTTTTAGTTGAAATGGTATTATAACGATTGTTAGCTTTTTGAGATATTCAATTAAAGAAAAATAAGAAAAATGAAAAATATTGGTATATCTCCACGAATAATGCAAAAAAAAGAAAAAAATACATTAAGAAACCAATATGATTTAAATAACTTTTGACTTTTAAAAACTAGAAGCCAGAATCTTAGAACGTTGCCTTACTTTTATCTAACGAAGGCATATACTTTCTAGTCGCAGTATCGTTCGTGTATATATGGGCTTTGTTGAATACAACTGAAGTTTCAATCACGCATAGCATCCATCCATCTAAAATAATCTAACCAATCCTGACTTGTTCTTAGAATTTGGTACGTGAATAATTAGGAGTTGGTTTCAAGAAAGGAAATACTATTGGTAGTGTTTGGGAGTTTCGGTTGCCTCTACCAACCTTGCTGTTGGCGTCGGGAATGGGCTTCTGCTGCTGCTGCTGCTGCTGCTGTTGGTCGTCTTCTCCATTATTGGCTTTACACAGCCTGCAGGTGAACGCTTGTTAGTACTGAAGCAGCGTATTAGTAGAGAGATCAACAGCGTTAATCATGTCGGATTATATTAGTAGTATAATAATGGTATTGGTTGGGCGTGCTTTTGACAGCTGTTTGTGTAATCGTCCATGGTAGGGCCCGGCTTCTGTACCTTTGTCTTTATCATATCTTAACAAACGGATAATGACATACATGCTGCCTTCTGTTTAGGGTTACTGTAACTTTAGGCCTTCAATCCGGCTTCATGTTATTTTGGACTGTCGCTAATGTTTTCTTTGTGCTTTTTAAGACAACAGCGGATGACAGAGACACTAACACAAGATGATGCATACGGTTTTGAACTTGAAAAGTCATTTGGAGAATCCGTTTTAAGAAGCGGTCCCGTTCGTTTCGATTTTTGGAGAAGCCAAAAGCCAAAAGAATATGGCCTTTTCTAATAACTTTTGGCTAAAATGGTACTACAACGGCTGTTAACTTTTTCTGATGCATTCAATTAAAGGAAAATAAAGAAAAAATGAGGAAAAAAATAAAGAACACCAATATATCTCCATAAACAATGCAAAGTAAAGGGGGAAAAGAAGAAGAAAAATGAAACGACTTTTAATTAGCTTTTAAAAGCTAAAATCAGAAGCTAAAAGTTGTTTAGAATGAACCTTAATATAGTATGCTGGGTATAGCTTATTTTCCCTTACGCGTACTACTCATGTATGTTTGAGCAGTGTTGCAATACTTTTTGTGATATTATTTGTACGATAACTGTTCATTGTGACAATAACGTTAATAAATATTTATGTGTGAAAATAGCTCATGTTTATGGTAACTAGCCGAATTAACTATTGAATTTGCACCGGTAGATTTGAAAACATAGTTGTATTTGCTATATAACTACAGTTCCCATAATTAATAATATAGTTCTATATGTTTTACAATTGTAATTGCTATAATATCAGCTAAAAAAGTTGTAATATCTATATATGAATGGCTCCACACAAAAATGAGAGTTTCTAGGTTTTTTATGTAGATTAGTAGGGAATTTCTAGTCCAAAAAATGCCTTAATCTCACCAGTTGTTTATATTTATATAAAAATAATTAAATCACGCACACATATACACAACCATTAAGACAGGCAGAAAGCTACTAAAATACACTCCATAGTACTATTTGACTTCTATACCGAATAGAGCAGCAGTAGTAGAGATGGCAACGGGTAAATACTCATCGGGTATTGCCATTCCATATCCGTACCCGCTAGGTGTAAATTTACCCATCGGGTTACCCGTATCCGCATGCGAGTAGGAAAATTTACCCATACCAGCGTCTGCTGTGGTATTACTACCCGACGGGTAACCTGCACTAAGCATACCGGTTCAACACATAAGAATATCATCAATTTAGACATTCATTAATCACACATGCCAAGCACAAAAGCGTCTAATGATCAAAATTAGTACATCACATAAACATACTTGACATGACCATATCAACATATGACAAACAAATAAACAATCAACAACAAGTAGATAATAAAATTAACATTTGAGTGAGATGTCTAGTTGTCTAATGCGGGTATTCATTACAGCGGGTAGCGGTATGGGTAGTATATACCCACCCGCACCCGCCTACCCGGCGGGTAGAGGATTTCGCCCAATAACGTACCCATGGGTACATAAAATTTTTCATACCCGTCTCTTTATCGGGTAAAACCCGTCGAGTATTCGGGTATCGGGTACCCATTGCCATCTCTAAGCAGTAGTGCTTATAATTTCTCTTGAAAACTGAGTTATGCAATTTAAGGCATTAAAGTAATTAGTAGTACGCGTAATAGTCTACGGTTGCATTCAAGCACTTAAGCTATGACAACTTACTTTTTCTATTCTCCCCCCCCCTTATTCCTTGTGGAGCTTTGGAAAGGAGAGAATTTGAATAAAGTAACTCTTGGTCACTCTTAAGAGCTAGAAATTTACGTGTTAATTGAAGAAAAAGAGTATGATAGTTCAGAATGTAATAGTGAAAATTAATTAGATATAGATATGAGAATTGTTGCAGTTGTACATCTCTAGCATAGGCGTAAAAGTTATATAACAACTCTAAAAAAGAGTTTGTAACAAATATAACTTTGTGTTTCAATCGATATATATGTGTGTGCGTGTGACGCTGAAATAGCGCACTATAGTGCTCGGGCACCATAATTTTAAATGCATCAATTTCATCTAAATTCAGGTTTTTTTTTTGAAAATATCAGTTTTAGGGTATATACTCATCTATAACAATTCAAATGAAACGTATAAGTTTAAAAAAATACTCAAATTCAAAGTTTTGAACAAATTTAGATCACATATTTTGTTGATATATATAATCATCATATACATACATACATATATATATACATACCTAGATGGTCTTAAATACTCGTATACTACATATACATACCCTCCGTTACACGAGATACTTCCTACATTGTGAGATACGACATAGAGTGTAATTATACCCGGGAGTAGAAAAGATGCTTCCTCTATATATAGGGTGGAATGAACAATTTTTCAGTGGTGGTATGTACATTTTTTTCAACATACTCCTTTTTATGTACGTATATAAAGGTATTTACAAAATACGCTAAAAACTATAAACTCCCTTGCAATTTTTTCGTGTGGTTTACATTAGAATATCTTATAATTAGTATACGAGTATACCTAAAGTGATAAAGGAGTATTTCAAATTTGTTTAGGTGGTATATTAGAGGTGGGTGTAATTACACCGGAGTAAAAGATATTTTCCTATATATATATATATATATATATATATATATATATATATATATATATATATATATATATATATATATATAGACGAGTGTTTCATGCACCATGGTGCCTAGGCACCAATATCAATACCGTTGATTTGCTTGAGATTCATAACGTTTGATGTGGGTATCTTCATATACCCATAAAAAGTATATTTGAGATGTCAAACTCGAAAAATTTAAATTCAACTTCAGTTTAATTAGCTTGAACTATTTTTATGGTATATACTCATTGTAGTTGCATTGAACTCAAAAATAGTTCAAACTAATTTGAACTGAGTTCAAAACTTACTTACCATAAATATATCAAGGGTATAAAACATTTTCATACCCAAACTCAAAAAATTATCAATCATACACGTGTATCGGATGTTGGTGCCTAGGCACCATGGTGCCTTATGTAATTTTCTATATATATATATATATATATATATATATATATATATATATATATATATATATATATATATATATATATCGTAGTAGCCTCACAATTATTTTAAAATGCAGATGTATAAGATTCAATTGCAGCTAGTCTCAACTTTAACGAATGACACTAGTCGTCGTAAGAAAGGAGTAACTACAACGCGTTGCAGTAGCTCCACCAAACACCACAAACAGAATCCTTGAAAAGAAAAGCATGCACTGGCGCACATACAGAAAGAAAACGGCACCGGTCTATTCTAACGAAGGCACATGCGCTGCTGCACATACTTCACAATGCCCTACGGACCCACGCACGTTGCTTGTTAGTTGTGACCCGCGTGCCGCGATGAAGCCACCGATTGCCCAGGCCAACCGACGCTAGCCCACGGTGCAGCGTCCGGACTATGGCCATCTGTATATGCCTAATGCCTTCTCTCGTCTCTACCCACTCGTGCCTCTTAATTTGCCAACGGCCAGACATAAATTACTGTTGATTTGTTCCAAAATGTTGCTATGAATCAACTAGACATGCAATTTACCTTGTCAGTAAGCTTTGACCGAAACGACGCATGTACTATGTATTTTATGATCCGAATCTGATCAAGTACAATTACTTAAGAGTCTAATAAAGTTTTGCTTAAAAATATATTCTGACTAGTATAATTGGTTTATAAAGTGAACTGGTCAAAGGTTATAATTAGGATCATCATCATGTTCGTGGTGCACTCTACACAGACTTGCACCATCGATGTGTTCAAAGGTGTTTACGCCGACTAAAGTCAAACTACAACTCTTCATTATTATCTTTTGAGACTTTGTTTCGTCTCTGAGTAGGTTTAGGTCTTATCCTTCTCTGTTCGCTGCCTATTTCATTTTCTATGTTTAGAGACACAATTATCTACAGTTAAGATACGACAAAGGAAAGATGAAAAGTATGATTTCGAGCGAGAGCTCGAGTTCGCGTGCAAAAGGTTTGTCCATTCAAGGCAGATTAGTCGAGAGGTCTCCGTTCAGCAATTCCAAAGGCAGAACCTCGAGTAGATACAAAGATCGTTCGAAGTCGAATACCAAGAAATCGTTCCACTACTACAAGAAGGGTGGACATAATATCTCCGAGGGCCAAAAACCCCATAATAATAAGAAAATGAATAATAATTCCAAGAAAATCAACAAGATAATGAGGCTAAGGTCACCATTATCACAAAAGAAGGTTCTGAAGGAGAAATTCTTGTTGCTTCGCTGGTGATTCCAAAGCAAACAATGAACATATTCTTTGTTTAGCACTTTTCACATGAGCACTTACTTATGAGGCTATTTTGAATGGATCAGTGTTAATGGGAGATAATACTCCATGTAATATTGTAGGTATTAGTTCCGTCCAGATTAAGGTGTTTGATGGCACCATTAGAACCATATCAGAGGTCTGACATATTCCGAATTTGAAAAGGAATCTTATCTCATTGAGTACTCTTGATGCCAAAGGGTAATAGTCTTCTAGTGGAGGTACAGTTCTGAACATCGTCAGAGGCCCTCTTATTGTGATGAAAGGTGATATGAAGGCAGCATACCTCTATCAACTTCGAGGCACCACCCTGGTCAAAAAGGTTGATGTTGCCTCAACTAGATTGTCTAATGCTGATCAAACAAGTCATTGGCATATGAGTGAAGTTAGCTTTAAAAGAGTTATGCAAAACAAGCCTACTCGATACTCAAGGTGTTGACCCGTTAAAATTTTGTGAACACTATATCTTTGTTAAACATAAGAGGGTGAGTTTTAGCTCTACAAATCACTCTTTAAAAGGTGTATTGAATTATGTTCACTTTGATTTATAGGGTAAGTCATGCATTTCATCCCTTGGATGCGCCAATTATATGTTGATTATCATCGATTACTACTTTCGAAGAATTTGGGTATACTTCATCAAGCACAAGTCTGATGTGTTCAAGATATTCAAAGAGTGAGAGATTATAATCAAGAATACACCAACAAGCATATTAAAAAAAACTTAGAATAGACGATGGTCTGGAATTATGTTCGAGAGAATTTGAAGTCTTATGCCATTTGAAAGGCATTGTAATGTATTACATAGTATCGGGCACATCTTAGAAGAACAGTGTGGCCGAGCGCATGAACAAAATTATCATGAAAAAGATGCACTATATACTATCTCAGTTTGGTCTATCAAAAGGTTTTAGGCTGAAGCAGCTTCCATTGCTTGTTATCTGATTAATCGATCACCAACACTTCCATTAAAAGAAAACTCCAATTGATATGTGGTTCGGTTCTCCTACAGACTACTTGAGTATAAGAATTGTTGTTGTCCTACTTGTGCTCATTCTGATAAAGGTAAACTTGGTCCAAGAGCCATTAAGCGTATCTTCCCCAGCCATAAGTCCGAGTTAAAGACTAAGTTTTGGAATCCTAAGACTTGAAAGGTGGTCTGAGCAAAAGTGTTATATTCGATGAGTACGCTCTATAGAAATGATTTTCGACCAGTGATGCTCCCATTGAGAAGCCACAATATACCAGCGTGTAGGTGTAGCACATTATTAATTCAAAATTCTCACCAAATGCCGATAAGAAGAATACACATGATATATCTGTTCAAGCCCGATCAGTAATCTTTCAATAAGAACTAGTCAAAATCAATAATCCATTGCCGGTGGTCGGGAAAGCAAGAAAATCTAGCCCCAAAGAGGTTAATTGAATAAACCAACATTGTGGCTTATTGTTTGAATATGACAAGAAGACATTGAAGGCACTGTTAAATCTTCAATTTATTCAGAGGTTGTTTGCTCTAATGAGTCAGAAAATTTTTCTTGTTATATTTTTGTTTTGTGATCTTGATTATTATTTATTGTGTTTTCCATATTCGCCGTGTATTCTATGATAAATGTTTCAGAGGGCTTGTTTTGTAACGATCACACTGATGTGCGTCCTGCATCATCGCTCAATAATACATAGACCGAACCGAGAGGCGGCTAAATAAAACAAGTCTGTTCTGGGACGTACGTACTTGACTGTCTTCAACATATATCGCGGCTGAGAAATCTCATAATGGCCGGGCTACGGTTTCTACGGCGGCGGCGGCGGCGGCGGCGGCAGGGCACGCTAGCTACCAGCTGATCAGTGGAGTCAGTGGTCAGTCAAGTCGAACGGATCGGATTGTACGTGTACTTTTGGTCACCTCGACGATGCCCATTCGGCCTGGTCGGCTGAGAGGGTCGATGGGCCACCGAGCTGAGCATGCGAGGCGATCGAGGACCACAGAAATCGTCGACCGATGGCTGTGATCGAATTAAAAGTCCCCCACGTTTAGCACGGGATTATTCGCCGGTTGTTGGGCATGTTGATTAGTGGGTAGGCCTAAGGCTGATGGCATCCGCGCGCCGGCCGTCTATTTAGGGCTCTGTTCATTCTTTTTTTTTTTTACTTCTAGCCTATGTTTAGATAAATCAAAAATCAATATAAACATCTAACTTCTTAAAACGGTTTTCTTATTTCTCTCGCTTACATCTCACTCCGGAGATAAAGTAGAGAGTCACGGGGCATCGTGTGTCCTACTCTGTCTCGCACACACATCTCTCCCTCACTTTCTCATCGCTCATACCTTTATTCTAAATGTTTTTTAGTTATTACTATTTATTTTTAGCTAAAATTTATTAATTATAGCAAAAACCAATTAACCGTAATCAATATAAACGCTTTGGTGAGGCTATAACTAAGCTCTAGCCTGACCCGATTACTACTCTACACTAGCATAACACCACCACCTTCTCTTCTTTGCTCTTTCTTAATTTTCTGTAGAAAAGTGACAACTGAACATAACGTACTTATCCTTTGTATGCAGCTTTTGTAGAGGAAATGTTTGTGAAGAACTTTAGGTAACACGAGCATGAATCCACTACATATCCGGATATCCCATATGCAGAGTTCAGCTGGCTGCACTACATACAAGAGCCCAAATGCAGCGTACATCTATTCATATTGATTGTGGCTGGAAGTTTTTAACTGAAAATAAATAGTAGTGATTGAAAGAATAATTTTTAGAAGGAATAGACAAATGTTGAGGAAAGTGAGGGAGAGATACGTGTACAAGATGGAAGCAAGAGGAGTGAAATGCGTGATATGCCCATAACCTCCTGTCTCATCTCGAGAGCGAGAGGAGTGGGAAAGCCGCTTCAGAAAGCTAGGTGTTTACATCAACTTCTGGTTTCTTCAAGCAGAAGACAATATGAACAGGTCCTTAAACTAAGGGTGTGTTCTTTTCAGCTGCGGCTAATGATTTTTGACTCTAACGTGAGTACTTGTGCGAACAAACCGAATGCTGATAAACTGCTTTGAAAAGATTGTCTCGATAAGCTATTTCGAAATATCAATGGAGAAACTATCGTGCTTTTTTGTTTGGAAAAACTATAAGCTATAAGAAAAAAAACTAAAACTGGAGCTATCAACAATGATGAGTCACAGTAATGAAGACTGAGGAACAGAATGGCTAAAATGTAGGCCTTAATTATTCTCACGGATGTGTTGAGCAGAACCGCGCGTCTAATTGGGAAGGAGTAGGAGGTTCCATAGAAATCTTTCATCCATAAATTCGTTGTTATGTGTTTGCATTTCAGAAGTTGATCAGAGTTTTTGCTTAGTTTTGAAATGGGAAATTAAGCATGTTTTCTACCCCAATAATAAACTACAAGAGATTAATTAGCGCGTTCGTTCCAGAAGCAGAACTCTTACAAGGTGTGAGAGGGAAGCTTAATAATTCGAGAGATTTTAATGTCCTAGAGAGGTACCTTGAGATTAGAGCTGGCAAAAAAGCTCGGGCTCGGCTCGGGTTCGTGGAGATTTGGCTCGGCTCGTGGATAAAACGAGCCAAGCCGAGCCAGCAAAAAAACTCGGGGTCTAAACAAGCCGAGCCTGAGCCAGCTCGGTTGGCTCGGCCCAACTGCCGATGCCTCCTCATCTTCTACGGTTCTACCCCCTCCCGGCCTCCCCCACTCACTCGACTCTTTCTCTCCCTCTCGGTTTCCCTGTCTGGCTGTCTCTCCACTCACGCCGCGCGCCCCCTCCCTATTTCCTTGCCCCGGCGCCTCTCTTCGGTTCCTCCGCGCCGGCCTCTACTCCGGCCTCCGCGCTCCCCTACGCTCGGCCCTCTCTCTCTCCTTCCCGAACTCCTTTCAACCCGTCGCCGCGCCTCGGCTCCTCCTCTCCTGCGCCTCCTTGCCCGTCGGCGCTGCTTGGTGAGTCACGGCCCGGCCGCTCCCTCCTTGCCGCTCGGCGCGCCGGTGAGCTATGGCCAGATCCGGCTGATCTAGTGCTTTTTCCCCATATCCTACCCCGATCTATCGGTTTTAGTTTGCTATTTTTGGGTTGCTCTAATGGTTTGCTCGAGGTGCTAGGCTGGGAGGTGAGTTGCCCCGGCTAGCCATCGCCCGTACGCCGGGGAGTACACGGTGGTCGTTGGAGGTGTGGCTATGCCGGTGGTAGCACGTAGCCGCCTCCCTCTTCGGTGAGCCCCTGCCCCTTCTCTTCCTCTACTCCCTCTCTTCTACTTCCAGTGGCATTCTTTATGTTGGTTCATGGTTGCTAGTGATATTACTCGGTTTCTACTAGTGGTTTACTGTCTCTAGTTCGCAAGATTTGCTATTGAGAAATGAATACTATGGCTATGAGCAATTTGTGGTTTACCTTCTCGCCGGTTGTTGATTGGTTTGCTGCAAGAAGGCTTAGGGTTTGCTTGTGGCTGTCGCCTTCTTGGCTTGTGGTGGTGGTCGCCTGGTGATGACTCCCTCCTGGGGTTGATTGTCGGCTTGCGGTTCGACTTCTACCACCCCCGTCGCCTTGCTCCCGTCAGCTTGTCGTGCCTTCGTCTTCTTGGCCGTCGGTTCCCCTCGGTGGCTGTCTTCTCGGTTGGTTTCACATTGTTGGCTCGAGCCGCACCACGAGCCGAACCGAGCCTACAAAAAATCTTGATATCCTAACCAAGCCGAGCCGAACTGAGCCTCCATTCCCCCAAGCTTTCACGAGCCGAGCCGAGCCTGGCTCGGCTCGGCTCGTTGCCACCCCTACTTGAGATACCGCTTGGTTGGGGCGAAAAATAGTGGCTTATGACTAAAATTGTACTGTAGCTGGCTGAAATTACACTGTAGCTGAAGATAACTTATTTGGCATAATTAAATTTAAAAAAATTAAAAATAGAAAAATATGTTAGCTCATCACGGACAACACAAACGAATACGAACAAAGAACCGGTAAAAAAGCTCAAAAAGGCAAAAATTTAGAGAAAAAAAAGACAAAATTTATGAATAGTGAAAAATAAGTCAGAAGTTCAAGCCGAAATGAGCAGGACGTAAGTGTACCGGTACCTTAAGCACCGAGTGTGCCGAGTGTTTGAAGGAGAATCCATGACTTATTCTTGGTGTTCACGGGTGCTCTTGGCCGGAGCTTTCGTCGGTCTTGTGCGGCGTCCACCTGACCATCGGCTTCTACTTCGGCTACTTGAGGTGGAAGTATGGCATTGTACCTCCGATTGCCATCATCTCCTTGCTCAGCGCATTGGGGTACTTGGTTTTCTGGGATAGCGCTACGTGCGTGCCTTGCCTCGTCCGGTTTTTGCACGGTGATTTCGAGTATCACCACCATTGTGAGTACATTGGTTGTTGGTTCTTTGCAATTTTGTGATCTGCTTCATATATCTGTGAGTCATTACTAGTTGGAAAATTGCAAAGAAGATTTTGTGGGCTGATTGCTCGGTGATGAAATTACATAAACTAAAATTATATATGATCTTGTACATAGATTTGGTCTTGAGCTGTAGGCTGAATTGCTATCTTCCATACCCTGATCATTGATATTTTTGTGTATTACTTGCTGCTCATTGATCCTGTGCTATGTGATCCTTTGTTCAGTCACTGTAGTTGATCAACAAGTTATGCTATGCTGACGTAATCAATATTGTTCCTGTCCAGTGAATGTTAGATTGATCATTGCGATCTTATTTAATGTTCAGCAAGTTATAATCATGATCTAGTAGTTTCTTTAATAGAAAAGTATGATTTAAGCTCAAGATCGAATGTATAAGCGGACATATATAATTAAGATTGCATTTTGTCTTGGCGGAGACGGCCAAGAATGGATTTTGTGCAACTAGCCTTCTGAGAGCAATTAATAACATTCAAATTGTTGATAACATGCTGAATTTGGTTATACATATTATACTTCTATTGAGATCAGCATTTCTGTGCAATGTCTTAAATTGTTTACATTTGTATATGCTAATTTTAGGCTCTTACATGGTTTATTTGTTGGGCGTATGTTTCAATGACTTAAAGAGTTCACATGATTTTATATTGATTAAGTCATTTATATGCTTGTTATATCATACGCGTGTCTTTATTAAATATGCTAAAATTAAATCTAAATATATATTTGTACCGCGTCATTTACAACAGAAATGACCTACATAACCTTCCAGCCTCGGTAACTCCACAAGCCGATAGTTGACACCGGAAACAGCACAACCAGATACTATGGTGGAGAGACCGTTGGATCCTCATGAATTGGACGGCTCATGAAGTTTCCAAGGACAGTAAAAAAAAACTGTAATAATTCGGAATTAGCAACTAGCAGTTCCGGTGAGTACCGAATCATGTAAAGCCGTAGAGGATTCTTGCTGCCAATTAATTCACCGAGAACAGCTTAGGCGTTGTTAAACTGTTCGAGCCTTGATCAAACCAACTGGAAGCATCATCTGGCAAGGAGGAAAAGGAGAATCCAGTCCAGTCCGACAAACAAAAGCAGCCCCTTCCCTTTGCAATGCGAAGCTGTACCAGTAGCGTACAGGAAAAGTCAACGTCCTTGCAAACGTACAGCCTCTGGAGGCCTACAAAAACGAGAGAGATACGTGATTGTATTCTGTACAATACAGCAGAGCAGAATGGAGAAACAATGTCGGAGTAGTATTTGGTGGAGCCCACGGGACAGGAGAGCTTATTCGGTTTGGGATTACTTAAGAGGTCAAATTCCACCGAACCGAACCGGGCCGGGCGGACGGACCGAATCGAATCGGCAAGTACAATATATTCCCTTGGCTTTGGCTGGCGCGGGGCGCGCGACACGCGGCTCGGCAGGCAGGGCGACCCCACCCCACCCCACGGGAGAAGGGCCGTGCAGCCGCCGAGCCGGTGGTTGGGTTGGCCGGGCGGGTAGCGTACGTATCTAGGTGGCAGCGCGGAGCTACAAATTTTGTGCGGGGTACATCATCGACGTTGAGATTTATGGCTATCAAGTGATTATCAACTACCATTTGTTTTTTAAGTGACAAATATATACCGTTAAACTTTCTAAAATTTCATAGCTAATATATTTAAAATTACCTAAATTGGCCACGTGAAAACTATATTATTAGATTTATCGTTAAAAATACTTTCATAATATTATATTTTTATTAGTATATAATAAGATAAAGTTACAAATAGTAACAGTTAAAATCACATCTCGTAGACCATAAAAAATAAAAAATGACACTTAAAAAAGAACTGAGGAAGTACCAAAATGTCAGTGTTGGTAAACTATGCATTGTGAATATTATGTTCACATTGTACTTTAATATTACTATATAATTAGTTAGATTTGTCCCAATTAATTGGCTACTTTACATATTTAGTTGTGAAAATAACTTAATTTTATAATGTAATAACGACAACAAATACTAACATGACAGATAAATTCTATATATTTTTATTAGTACACTACATAATCCTTATAACATTTCATGTGCTAAAAGGGCACACTCACATGTGTGTAGTGGTGTGTGCACGTGTGAGACTTCCTTGTAATTGAAAAAATAAATAAAACACTTTCATACCATTTACATGGTGCTACATAGGTAGAGAAAAAATATGTCAACCTGTGTACAAAATCTAAATAGAGGGCATGTGATACAATTTGTATCTAACTCTCTTAACCATTATCAAATTACAACGTCTAAATTCGTTTGAGCAAAAAGGGGGCACATACTAGGTGGTGATCGGTTGGGCTGTGGCTTATGGCTTATTTTCATGTAGCAGTCTGAAATTGCACTGTAGATGAAGGTGGCTTATTTGGTATAATTAAATTTAAAAAAATTTAAAAATAGAAAAAAATGGGTTAGCCCATCACGTGTAATGCAAACAAATACAGGAAAAAGAACTGGTAAAAAAAACTCAAAAAATCCAAAAAATCAGAAAAAAACGAAATTTAGGAATAGTGAAAAATAAACCAGAAACCAGAAGCCGAAGCCGAAACGATCGGGAGGCGCCCGAGCATTACGGACACCTCGGTTGGCCCGCCCAAGTCGGTAGACGGTAGGGGTTGGCCTGACTGGTCCACGCGCGGGTGGGGGGCGCGCGCGCGCGGCTAGCGCGATATCGCATGGCATGGGTTCCGGGCGCGGCACGGTAGTTGGACGAGACTAATCAAATCCATCCATGTGTGGGGAACGGCCGGGTTTGGAGTTCGGCGACAGCGACGCCGCGCGCGCCACAGCCACCCCGCGCGCCCGGCTGTCGGTGCCGCCGCACGCGCGCGCGTCCATGAGCCGGTGGCGAATGGGCGCCTGCTGCTCCACCTCCTGTCAAAGCCCACTCTTCTCCAGATTAACTACACTAGCTAGCTTTCTTACCATGCCGCTGCCAAGGACAGCTTCTTCGAGAGTAAAGAATTGCTCGCTGTCGCGGGCGTGACAGAGAGATCGACCGTGCGCGAGGCGAGTCTGCTGCACTGTTTCAGTTGTTTAATTTCGACGGGCCGGGGTGGCGAGTTGGGTAGTATTGCCACAGCGCCGCCGCCGCCTCCACTGTTTGTCGGCGCGCGTACGAGAGGGGAGGGACCTCGCTACGCGCGCGAGTGGACCTGCTGCAGCTGCAGTGCAGGCTGCAGCCTCGGCTCGGAGCATGATGGACACCGAAGCTCCCTTGGCATCTCCTCTGTCAAAACGAAGCCATTCCCCACTCCTTTTTCCTCGGGGAGATGTCGTGCATCCGTGCTACGGTCCGGTTTTCAGCAGCACATCACTCGCATCTGTCTGTACGCAGCAAACGCGTGCGGTGCAGGACGTCCTTGACCTCTACGCGCATTTGGTGCAGGGTAACGTCTCCCTAGAAACTAATCATGCGTACAGATCGAATGAACGCAACTGATCAAGTGAACGTTGGGTCGGGTCAATCGAGCCGGCTCGCCGTTGTCCGATCGATCATCACAAAGATACAAGTACACAACGTCCTAGCTACTCGATGTATCGATTGCTTCAGTGTTAGTGATGCTCCTGACCTTCGCTTAGTAGCTCAGAAAATGCAGAAAACGCACTGCCCTCCGCTGCATGTGGTGATCATTGAGCAACGTGCAAGGTGCAGCTTCCAGGCCGGGCATGTGTCAAGCAAGCGCTCCACATATTTTGCCTGGAAAGAGAGCAGAACAAACAAAAATTCTAATCAAACGGGCTAAAATTTTCCATGTCCAGCTGCTTGTTCTAAGAACTGTTGCTACAGGACCGTTCGCGCTGATAGGTACCCGAAAACTTTCCCCTATATTTCCAGGCCAAGTCCCTGTCGAGCAATCGAATCCGGTGAGACACGTACGCGTCCGCGTCACACGATCGTACGAAGAGGCAGTCAATCAATCCCCGAACGATGCTTGTTGATAAGAGCTTTGTTTATCGTCTGTCGACGGATTATTGCTCCAATTTTTTTCGAAGGGAAGCCACGAGCTTTCATTAATCAAGAACAGAGTGAGGATTATAATCAAGTCGGAGAGACGATGAGAGGAACGTCGGGCTCATAAAAAGCCAACTCATCTGCTCACCAAGCGAACAAGCATGCTTAGCGCAAAAGTGAGCCGCAAAATTTGCCTCTTTCCTAACAAAAACAAAGGAAAAAATCCTCAAAACTACGAGAAAAAGCTCCATCTGTCGACGGAATCTTGCTCCAAATTTGTGCTTCTTGTGTAGTATTGACCAGACTGTTAGAGATATATGTATAGTTTGTTATTCCCCATTGTTATGAGGGGTTCTTTGCATATTTACCACCTGTACTTTGTGTATATATACCGGCCCATTGGCCTCATATTGAATACAAGCGCTATTCATAACATGGTATCAGAGCCTAGGGTTTGTCATACCTAGAGTCATGCTGTTTCCGCCGGATCCTCTCTCCACCGGATCCTCAGATCGCCGGATCTACCCAGGCGCCGCCGCCGCCTCCCCGCCTTCCCCGAGCCACAGCCGGATCCGGCGCCGCCACCGCCTCCGGTCGTCTTCCCGAGCCGCCGGCTGATTCGGCGCTGCCGCCTCCTCACGGACGCCGCGCGCCTCCTCTCACGGACGCGCCGCCTCCTCCTTCCGGACGCCGCCACGACCGCCGTCCTCCGTCGCCTCGCCGCCGACTCCGCCGCCGAGACCGCCTACGCCGAGCTGCCGCTCCTCCGCCCGAGGCCGCCGTGGTAGGCCGCCGCGGCCGGTTGCTCGGCCGGCCGTGCCGCCCATCGCCGCCGCCGCCGCCCGCCGCCGCCGCCGCCGTCGCGCCGCCGCCCCTCGTGAAACCCTAAGGGCTGCGCGCGTGTGTGGGCCGGAGGCCCACTGCCGGCTTTAAGTTTTTAGCCGAGCCGTAAAAAAAACGTCGTTCTAACCGCCGCACCGTCCAGCGCCACCTGTTAGACTTCGTTGCCTTGGTCGCCGCGCCGTCCAGCGCCGCCTACCAATGGGCACCGTTTCCCTCCCTCGGTGCTCGGTGATCTTTGATGGTGTTAATTACACCGACTTCGTGTCTCACATGCGCATCCACATGCGTGATCTTCGTCTCTGGGGCGTCCTCTCTGGCGATGTCACCTGCCCGCCTTGCCCTATTCCTCCGACGAAGCCTACGCCTGTTGCATTGCCCCCGACAGCCGATAAGACTGCTGCTGAGGCCGCTCGCCTTGCTGATGATGAAGTTGCCTCTGCCTACCAGGAGGCTCTGGATTCCTACAAGGATCGTCTGACCGCCTACACTCAGTGGTACGATGACGACGCTCGGGCTGCTGCTGTCTTCATCGCCAGTGTCCAGCCTCAGTTCTCTTCTAAGGTTTGGGACTCCCTTCGGCTTTCCAGATGTGGACTCATCTTCGTCAGCGCTACGAGCCCTCTGGTGATGCCCTGTACCTGTCCGTGGTCCGCCAGGAGCACTCTCTTCAGCAGGGTGATGCTACTGTTGACGCTTTTTACGCTCAGAGTTCTGCTGTCTGGCGTCAGTTGGACTCACTTCGCGCCGCCGGGTTCGCCGCACTGTCCGTGCTGCCTGGATGTACGTGCTGACCTGGAGTTTCAGCGGGTTTACGAGTTCCTTACTCGCCTTCGTCTTGAGTTCGAGCAAAGGCAAACAAGCATAAAAAGCCAACTCATCTGCTCACCAAGCGAACAAGCATGCTTAGCGCAAAAGCGAGCCGCAAAATTTGCCTCTTTCCTAACAAAAACAAAGGAAAAAATCCTCAAAACTACGAGAAAAAGCTCCATCTGTCGACGGAATCTTGCTCCAAATTTGTGCTTCTTGTGTAGTATTGACCAGACAAGGGAGCTACTCCTACATTTATGCAATGAAAAACACGCATTTGTGTTGTTGGAGAATATAATGTTGCTATAATTTTCTGTCAAAAAATAATGCTGCTATAATTTCATTATTACCACTGAGTCAACCCTACATGTTTTCAATAGTTCAACCTGCTTGTTACATGGTATTTCTGTATTCTACAACGACTTTCAAACGTTATAAACATAGTTCTAGTTAAAAAATGTTCTACATAATAGGATAAATGAGTAAAGCAGATCATATACTCGTGAATTTTGTTCTAATAATAACAGGCTAAGTTTTATGCGTTAGTATGTTACATTGAAGAACAGTTAAAAGATGCAGCACTTCACCCAAACCCCCACTCTGCTTAAGCTATCCTGAATAGAGATTACTACAAGCCTAGTAGTGCTACCACAGCGGGCATATAAACGACACAAATGGTGGTCACATCAAATTAGTTAGTGTGTACGCTTCTACACACGCCAGAAAGAATCAGAAAAGGTTTGAACAAGAAAGAAGGCAAGACAGGAGGGGGCAAAAATTAGAATAAAGCGTTAGACTTTGGATTGCATGGCAGTATGTGGAAGGATGCTTCTTTAAAGGCATCTCCAATGGGTTTATAGCAGCTATCTACAAGAGAGTTCATGTCATCAACCGTCCTACGTGGAAGATATTAAATGAAGAAAGAGAACGCAGCTCTCTATAGCTCTAGAGATAGTCTATAGCGCCAAATGAGGCAGCCTCCATAAATTCTGTGTGTGCATGTAAGCATAAAATAGCTATCCTTATAGATAGTTCTTTAGAATGCTAACTTTAGTGTGTACTATATAGATGATGTGGAAGTCTTATAGTTAGTTGCTAGCTATAACCATTGGAGATGCCCTAAATTCCATGTTCTGGAATATTTGGATAGTAGGACCTGAAACTTTACGGAAAGCAAAGTTTTTAAAGTGAAAGGTGAAGAGAGAAAGAGCAGGAGAGAGAGGGGTGTGACACGAATATTTTCGAGGTGGCTTGCATTTGCACCTCCATTTGGTTGAGCAACTGTTTGATGTAGCACCCGGTTGCTTCCAAGTTCCTTCATCAAATCGTGGTTCAATATAAAAAGTGATCTACAACATCCGGAGACGTCTTCGCTTGCTTTGACAACTACACCATATCGTAGACTTCACAAACTCATTAACTTCGTCTCAAAGATTGTATGAACTGCAGCATGTGCTAGACAATAAGCATTCCCTGTATACTTTTGGCAACAATACGCATGACGCATGCGTTTAGTTTAGTAACATGTAGCACTTTAACACCTACCGTCTACAGCAAACCTTTCGTCTATGATATGAAATTAGCATCTTGTGTATGGACGTATCCGCGTGTTGAAAGCATGTGGATGAGAAGGAGAGGAGCACCAAAAATGGTGGAGGAGAAATAATTCGGTTGGCGAGAGGCGTTGGTTGGGGGCGTAGAAGTGTCCTAATCGGTAGGTTGGTCCATCTACAGGCATTATCTGCCTACTTCCTCTACTCTTAACCATTCTTCTTCTCTCTTCTTGCCGGGCCTTTACTCCACTCTACTCCTTTGGGCCTCTACGCCTCGTCCCATCGCGGCCCAGAGAAAAACTGCATGCATTCTCTCTCCTCGTCTTTCCTCCCTGCAGTTGTGATGTCTGGTCGCTCATGGCGCTAGCATCGCATGCATCCATGCCATTGGCACTTGCTTTGTTAGTTCGGTGACAAGACGATTCGTGCTCGTACATATGTCGCTTGTGTCTTCGTTAGGAAAAAAAAAGCATCCTGACATCAAATAGTATGTTACTGTAGAAGCCGATAAGACACTGAATCCGTCGCGTTCAATGAATGCTGCACATTACTGTACCAAAATAATAGACAAAAGAAAAGCACGGAAGCAACCCGGTGTCTTGTTGGAAACTCAAGGACTTTTGCTCTGTTTTGTCTTCGCCTCTGTTGAAGCGCTCCTCCACGTGATGATCAATGTCACCAAAACACCTCGTGATGCACACGCTGGAGAGAAACCACGCCTCCATGTCTTGATGTGATGCGTCCAGTCGATGCGACGCCCCGCCGTGTTTCTTCTCTTCTTAGTCCTCACACGTGATGGGCAAGACACCAAGACACCAAGCGTTCTGTTGTTTCTGAAGGGTCCTACGAAAAAGTCAATGATATTATTATAATGAATTATTATAATATTTATAAAGTGATCAATTGGTTTTACAAAGATTATATTTGCTTTGAACTGTCTTATAAAAATATCAGAAAAATCGAAAGTATCGCAGGCATAAGTATGGTAGTACCGTTTGGCGAAAGTACCGAGTTAAGTTGCGGTACGTTTTTTCCAGAGAGCTTCAAGTGAGGTTTTCATCGTGCCAAAGCACCGTTTTGGAAGGCGATAGTACCACAATGCAGAAGTACTGACGTGTTAGGCACGATACTTTTGATCTTCCCAGAAAAACAGGGGTTTGACGAATTGGGTTATCGATCGAGTTTGGATGACCTAGGTCATTAGATTAAGGTTGTATAATGCATATCTTGGCTAATGTAGGTCAAGTTGTGAAGAACTTGTACCTGAAAATGATTCTTTGTCTTTGGATGTGCAGGGTCGCTTAGAGTCAACTATGGTCAACAGCGATAATCGGAGCTAGACTTATAGAGGAGTTGAGATCCAGAACGATCAAAAATGCCGGTGAGACGGTGAGCTCAAGCTTGGCATGAGAAAGACGAGAAATGTTGAAGGCCAGCTCGAACAGTGGGCTGGCGCCATGTGACTTGCACGGGCCAAGTGAGTCGTGATTCGGTGGAACCGGGACGGGAGTGACTTGGCGGTGCGTGGTAAACTAGTGGTGCACCTAAACGTGGCAATTATGGCGATTGCTTACAGTGGTTGGTGATGACCGGGTCAAGGAAGAGTATTTTAGTAGTTTGACCAAAATACCGGAAACCATCTTAGATCAAAACTGCGACACATGGACTCGCTTTGATTAATTTAAAGAGGTATATCATAAAATCGCTGAAATGCAAGCTACTTTGATATAGCTCATTGCTTTTTGTACAAACTGTCTTAAATTGACTGTTGAACTTGAATCTGTTTCTAAGCAATTTCAAGACATGTGTAATCATAATAAGAAAATGGTTCAATATACTTCTAAGGCCTCTGTTAGTTCACCATGCAATAATTGTGAAGAACTAAAATCTAAATTGATTACTAAGGTGAATAGGTAACTGGTTGCCACCTATAAAAGGGGTTAGGATGGAGACATGTAAGGTTAATCATCCAACCCATCTCTTGTGCTCTCTTCTCTAGTGTTAGGGTTTGAGAGTGAGTACATTGAGTGCTCTTTGTTCTCCCAGGTGGAGTAGCTGTAAACCTACCTTCTCAAGTAAACAATACATCAATCTTTATGCAACTCTTGAGACCCTCTTATTTTTTTATTGATGTTCTTGACTTTTGATTGGTTTTGATCTCTCTGTTTCCTTCTTGTGATCTTGCTGTGCCAAGGACGTGTAAGAGATGGAGATAATCCTTGGGCATACATCTCCACCCATCTAGGCATTTTGATAGCAATATTCATAAGAAAACATGTTTTTGCTTAATTTGATTTCTAGGTGTGATTTCTTGATCCGAATGTTTTTGACGTGATTTGTTTCATGTTTTTGCTTGCTGGGACATGTGGGAACATATCTAAAGCCATCTTCTACCCACAAGCAAGTTGTATTCACCGTTTGAGGCTTTGGCTCTTCTTTGATGCACCTTTCCAACAAATTGAAAAATGTCTCAACTTTGGCCATGATTTTCATAATCATTCATTGGAATAGATTCGTAACATCCTAGAGTAGATCCCTTCAAATTTTTATGTCATTTGGATCTACGGATAAAAAGGTCTCTCAATTTTGGTTCTTGAAATTGCGCTAAAAACACTATTCACTTGATTTTACTGTAGCAACGAAAGTATCACGATTACTGTAGTGGCAGTAACACGATTACTGTAGTAAGTGGTAGTACCACAATTTCAATGACCGTAGTTCTGTTTTTGATGATTTTTCGTGGGTTTTTAGTGTCTCGATTTGCTAGTTTTTGTGATGGCTTTTCATCCTTATCTTCATAGCTCTGTAGCTATTGAAATAAAGAGTTGATGAACATTTGGAGAAAATTTTGAGGTAACATTCACTCACCCTCTATTGTCATATTCGGTCTTTCAGTTTCTTTGACCAATCGCATGCATGCAGATGCTGATGCCGAGAGACCGAGCGACACCGAGCACTAGTCGTCGTGCAAGATGCAGAGAGACACGTAATCGAGGACACAGCGACTCGCATGAGATGAAGCGCTGCACTAGCACGCCGGCCGAGAACAAGACGAATTTTCCTTCGGTGTTGATCTAATTTTTATTTCTAGATCATCATATTTGTGATTACATAACACAGGGATTTTCAACTTTTGTCACACTATCCAATTTTAGACACTCTAAAATTAAATTATCATGTGTCGTAGCATCTGGACCGCATCTCTGTAGGACCAATACGCATCATCCAGTTTTGATATCTACGTGCCTCAACTCGAGCACAACCGTCTCTTCAGTATTCTTGACCCTCTTGACCATAACTTTGCACCAAGCCATTTCTCAGTCCTCGCGTAGACTATGATCGCCTTCGAATTACCCTGCACATGCAAAGAGCAAAACAACATATTTTTCTGGTATAAGTTTTTTTCCAACTAGATCGACATGAGTCCACACACACACCACACACATTAAATAAAATCAATAAATAACATTATCAATTATTTGTTATCATAAATATTCTAGATCTAGCCATATGGTCTAACTGTTTTTAAGCAGAAATTAGAACCAGAAGCTAATAAGAATATGGCCTAATTGGTCACTCCATATTTGACGAAGGACCACTTTGACAAGACAGGAGGAGATCGATAGTTAAAAGGAAAGGAAAGGAAAGGAGTAAAGTTTCTATCGTAAGACAAGTACAGTTAAATTCTTATCAAACATACATTTGGAACATGATTGGTAAGACCAACAAGTTCGATTCTCTTTCTGAGAGACCATCTGAAAATTTGATAGCATGTAACTACAAAAAGAGTTCTAGGACAGTTCACGAAGAGAGAAGTGTCCCAATTTGACCCCGTAAGGAGAAAGGGAAGAGAAAGAGTAGCAGGTGATTACAAACTTGTTCCAGTAGTTCTCGGATGGCCCGGTCCGCGCATCTTTCAAAGGTGAGATGGAATATTGTTCGTTGTGCACTGTGCTTCAACTCGCCAGTACAATTGTTAACCTCAGATATGAGTGTACATGAGGACCTAGCAGCTAACCAGATAACCTCATCTTTGTATTGCCTTTTCAAGAGGCTGTACTATGCGATTTTGACGTTCAACCAGAACCGATTAGACTTGAACGAATCACATCATCGAGAGAACAATGGTTGCTTTGATACCTGAAAACAGTTGATTGCGAGTAACTGCTCGAGTGTTTCCATGCAAGTCTCCTTTTCGCAGTTCTTCTTGCACCGAGTAGCTAACTCAAGCAAAAGGTTGAGATTTGTGGATTCACCAAGACTGGGTAGTGTAGTATTTCACCTGCCCATCAGGCATCAGGGGAGAGCCAAATAAAATACTGTATGCATAGCCAAATAAAATACTCTGTATGCATGGCCAGAGGAGGAAAACTATGAAATACATGTGAGAAAAGGTATGGTATGACTTAAGGTCTGAACTTCAGGATATGTTCGCAGCATACCTTTGACATTATTGAGTATCCCAAAACAATTGTTTTGTTTTATTTAGTAGGTAGAGTTCAACCTGGATAGCCTAGACCTTTTCTCATTTTTGCAGGGATGATGATGTCCTGAAAGGCTTGAAGGAATATGGATTCATAAAGAGATACGTGATAACTGAAAAGAGATAAGATATCAATCATGCCTCATTGGTTTGTTGAGCAGACCAAAGTTTCCACGTTTAATTGTGTATGTCTTGATCTCTGAAGTTTGCATTATAAATCAACAATTACTGATTCAGGTTCAAAAAAATATGATTGCTGGTGAAACTACCTCTCTGTGTCCTTGCAGCTTGAGTTCATAGTAGTTTTCCAATATCGCACACTTCTATCTGAAGTTTCATCCACCAGAATGCTGAGGCAAGGAGTCTATGCAGATGAGGTGACCAGGCTGCTGTGTGTTCTATATACTTCAGTATCGGCTGTACGGTGTTACGTTACGTTATGTGTTCAAGTGACACGGCTGGAGAGGAATAGGAACGCGCCCAGAGTAGCAAGCACCTCAACGTTATGGGGTGGAGGAAGCGGCATTTGTTGGAGTTCATGGCGCGCGAGGGTTTGGTCAGTAACCAGCGTTCGAGCAAGGGATGACGGTTAGCCCCCAGGTACGAGTCAATGGCACCGTCAAGGCGCGCGCGGCGGAACGGGGCTAAACCGCAACTTCGTCACAGCATTAGCGTGGCGATCAGTTAGTAAGCAAGGCTCAGTTCTGAATCTCTGACGGATCTGAATGTGTAGAGCATCTATTAGTGAAAGTGCAAGAAACGACGACAGATGGAATGGGACTTTGCACCAGAAATTTCTCACTTCCTAACACAACAAGACGAATGAAACGGGCGTCATGAGTTAGTTAATGTTTTTGATGGGTTAATCGCCAGAACACTACACAACTCTAGCTCGAACATGACTTCCAACAGGAACAAAAACAAGAGGGCGTAATCTTATAAATGCAACAGTGCGGATAGTCAGTGTTTCCGCGACATGAACATTTGCCATCTTCACTCCTACAACGCCGTCGAATAAATATGTACAATTTTCAGCAAACGAGCCACACAAGGATCCGCAAGCCAGTCCACCATTTTGCATCGTGCTATCTCTAAAATTCGGCTAGCTTTGATGGTTGATGAACTGAACTGGTGGGACGGGGCGAGTGGTACAAGTGGAATGGAATGATGTCGATGATCATCAAGATTGTGCTGCAATAATCTTACGGGCTTGGTAAAATTACATTTCACTGAGTCACCGGATGTAGCTCCTAACGAATGATGTTGCTCCAATGCTACTTAAGCTGTCAGAACTCTGCAATAGAAGTATGGGCCAAGAAAATTAGGAAATTGTGTGTGAGTGGAATTATATACACAAGGAAACCATCTTTCAAGATTAAGTACCTGGGACTTGGGAGACGGAAACACGTTCCAAAGCCGGAGTGTTTCGTCACCGGCGCCAGTAACTATAGTCTGTTGATATCGATAGTGAAAAACAGTGAGGCCAAAAATTATACTAGGTACCTCAAACAGGACTCATAAGTCACCAAGACACGAGATAGAAGTTCACCTGTCCATCAGGGGAGATGGCTAAATATAATACCCTATATGTATGGCCTGTCAATGTGGCAAGCTACAAATAGAGAGAATGAACACATTAATACAAGTGGGAAACGATATGGCATAACTGAGCTACAGAATAAGCTTGCAGCATACCTTTGACATCGTTGGATATCGCCAAACAATTATCTGATTCTGAGAGTATCCGTGGGTGCTAACAAGCTCATTAACATTCTGTGACCACACAAGATTACAGACCTGTAAAGTCATTTAGCATCGTCAGTACATACCAACAAACAGCATGTTTAACTCTTATCCCTTCCGCAATTCTATATACAGCATGTTTAACTCTGATCCCTTCCACAATTCTATATAGGCAAATCCCTGCCTTCATGACAAGAGATGTCTGTGAAGGTCTCAGACATGAACAATTACAAGTAGAAATTTCTGTGGCCAGAGAAACATTGCAATTAAAATGCCAGAAAGCTTCGCTGAAATGTCCTGACAAGAGCAGGGTGTTAGAAACCTTATGATGTGAACCGGCCATCCCAATAGGAGTCCACACACCTTAATTTTTCTTCTTTCTTCTATTTTGTTTTTTTTATGACGATGAAAATGAGTACTTGTGAGTTGTGTAGGCATGGGTGAAAACCTTAGTTTTTGTAGGTAGAACTCAGTTGTGTAGGCATGGGTGAAAACCTTAGTTTTTGTAGGTAGAGCTCAGCCTACAGGGTCTAGATCTTTTCTGATAACTAATGTATTGATACGACTAAACTGTTCAATCAGTAACAGTGCTCAAAGGTTCAGAGAGTTATCATGCTTAATTATAGACATCATGATATTTGAATATGGTAGTATAAATCAACATAAACAAGGAAAGTTCAGAAACATAAACAAGGGCTCCAGGTAAATGTTGAGAAATTAGATAGGTAGCAAACTACCTGACTTCCTGTGTCCATGCAACTCAAGTGCGTATTCGTGGTCGTATTCCAAAATCGTATGCATCTATCTGCAGTTCCTCCACCAGACGCAAGAAGCCCATGTAGATGAGGTGACCAGGCAATAGCTTTGACAGCTGCTGTGTGCTCGGTATACTTCAGTACTGGTTGCACTGAATGTTGATTCCAAACAAAAAGCTGGAAAGGAAAAACATTAGTATGAGCAGAAGAAAATAAGATTGTGAATTCCACGTGGCATGCACTCCATTATGATGGAAATGTATGGACAGGCATCTTACTCTGTTGTCATTACCGCCAGATGCAAGCTGACGGTTATCATAAGACCACTTGAGCCCACAGACCTGAAAGATGTTTAGAAATATGTAGACTTACATTGTTGGAATTGAAAAATGGAGCACCAATAGGATAACTCATACATTGGACAAACCGCAAAAGATCATCCTAATGATGCACGCAACATGGCATATTATATGGACAGTTAAGAAAAGATTACCTCAGATTTATGCCCAGTAAGTTTGCTAACATAGTCGTCCTGAGCACGGATATCATGGTGAAGGATGCTCTTATCGCGACTGCCAGAAGAAAGCAATGAAGAACTCCATGCAAGAGCACCTACTCGCATGCGATGGCTTTCCATGGTTCTTATTCTCTTACATCGAGTTGCATCCCATATCTACAAGATAAAATATAAGATGACAATCAGAATTACTGACACCTTGGAATGTCAGCTTTGCCTACGAATGCCAAACGCCAACAGGATTAGTCATTTTTACCACTAGAAAAATATATAAACTGAGAAATGAGCTATACTGGAACGAATTTATTTATTGAACACATAAACGAAGATGGTGTTTACATTAATTCAAGTTATCCACAAATTTCCGTTGTATACATCATAAATTGGTCATGTGTACAGCCATGAAGTTTTCTTAAAAAGATGGGTGCATACTACATCATAAAAGTTCCACAATACAAGGCCTGCTGGTGAGCTGGTAATAGTGTTGCAAAATTTTCGAAATATTCATAACTCACTGTACAACTGTACTATTTTGTGTTTGTGTTGGACGTTTTCAGTAAAAAAAAAGTGCTTTAAGTATCATTCTAAATTTTGATGGATCGTGAACATGCCATTTAATCATTCCAGATGGGAGCATGATTTAACCTGAACTTTGCCTTGGTTAGTCCCTATAGCTAGGTGAGTACCACGCTGCGCCCAACCCACGGAGCATACAGTGTCGTCCACCCCCAAATCGCAGAGCTTGGTGACCTGCGCAGTGATAAACTTGCTTACAATCTCTCTACAACTACAAGCCTCATAAAAGAAATCGTGCAAGGATGGCCGTGGTTGCTCACCTTGCTGCTGCATGCATTCCACAAGTAGACGCAATTCCCCAATCCGACTGCGAGGACATTATGCGAGGACCAATCCACAAGGTTCAGGTAGAAGTCATCCTGCAATGCGGGCGCATCCAGCACCTAAAAGCAACAGCAAGAAATCCCCGTAAGATCAAACATTTTCAGCACAAAGCCTTCAAAAACCGACTCTTTATGCATGACAAATAATCCAGACTCTTGGAACGGAGTGGCCGAAGAAGAAAGATCGAATCTTTGTCATCACAAGAAGCACCAGAGGCTCAATCAAGAAACAGAGGACACCCAGCAAAGAAAATCAAGAAACAATGAACTCGGAAGGCGCCCTTCTCACCTTATAAGGAGACCTCAGGATCTTCCTGGGCCCGGTGCCCCTCGCCGTGATCACACCGGGGAACAGCACGTCCTCGTCGTCCCCGCCGGCGAAGAGGGCCGGCTTGGCGTTCCGCGGCACCTCCGCCTTGAACCTGAATATGTTCCTGCTCGCCGGGGACCCCACCGGCGATGCACCCGCCGACGAGGAGGGCGAGCACGCGGTGGCCGACGACGCCACCCGGTCCGGCGTGGTGGGCCCGAAGAGCGCGGCGCGGAGGAGCGCGCAGTAAGGAGACGACGCGGGCGCAGATACGGAGGACGTGCCGGGGGCATTGGCGCCGGCGGAGGCGGCGGAGTCGTGGGAGGGCGAGGGGGCGAGGTCGAAGAGCGCGAGGTTGGATCCGGAGCGGCTGGGGATGAAGCGGTCGCTGTAGACGGTGCGGGAGGCGGGCGTGGGCGCGGAGGAGGTTGGGGAGGGGTGCGGCGGCGTGGAGGAGAGGCGGGAGGACGGCGCCGAGGCGAAGCGCGAGGAGGGCGTGGAGGCCGTGGTGGGTGGCTTGGAGGACGCGGAGTTCTCCATCGGCGACGGCGGCGGCGGGTGGTGATGATCCATGAGCGAGAGGAGGGATTTGGGGATCGAGAGGAGAGGGGGTGGGGCGGGCGATGGCGGTTGCGCTGCGCGCCCCCGCGCTTTCTCTGTCTCTCTCACCCTCTCTTCCCAGCCAATTTTAGTTTAGTTTCCTGGCCTCTGGGCTGTTTTTTCGGCTTTTAAAATTTATTTTTTGGTAACTAATTTTTAAATAAAATATTTTTTAATATAGAATCTATAATTTAATTGTAGTATATATCATATTAACTTCATTTATATCAGCTAAAACCACTGTTACTCAGTATTCCCTCTTACGAACATCCCAAAGCCGTAAACTACATCCACAAGCCATAAGGGCATGTTCTTTTCCTCCGAAGCTGGCAGCTTTTAGCTTTTGCTACAGTACTTAACTTTTAAATGGAGTATTTTCTCAAGACGGGGTCTACAAGTTAAACGATCTATACGTTAAAAACCCAACATCTGTACGAGCCAAAATCGCAAGTGAGTATCTGTCTCTCCGTAATCCGTACCGTAAACAACCAAAATTCAAAAATTTCAGCCAAAAGCCATAAGTCGCAGCCGTTGCCAAATAGGCCCGCTAGCCTTCATATTTACTCTACTTTGTTACTAATTGAGCGCTGGTACGTTGCTAGGAACTTAAACTTCACCATAAATAATATACATGCATATTATATGCATTCATTTTATGAAGTAGATAAAAATGTTGCATTATTAGTTCTTTAGTATAGTTCAAAGCCCACATATTATTACAGTACTTACCAACTACTCTTATACTAGCTGAATGTCTGTGCATTACTATGAATTTTTAAAATTTATCATACTATATACACCAAGAGCGTTATGTAACTTCTCCTCGTATAGTGATTCCGTCGATTGTGTGTCTGTGGTTTTTCATCTGAAAAGATTTTCACATTAAATCTTTATCCCATGTTCTTGATTGTTCTTCATTAGTTCCGTGCTCTATCTTATCAATTTTATATCAAGTGACATATCCCATCCTAATAGTGACCTAGCAAGCACTTGATGACTAAGGTTTTAGATGGCGGGTAAGGCGGTAAGTGACATGCATCAGTGGCTACACCGGAGTCATCGAGTATCATTATTCAGGGGTAGTTGGTAAGGAAACAGAGAGAACCACAGGGGAGAAGGCGATCAGGCGATCGGTAGTGGATAGATGTTGAATAGCATTCCCTATACTAATTCATTATCTAAGGATTGATCATTGTAGTTCCCGCGCACACAAACATAAGTATAAAGACCTCAATAGAGACAAAGGTTGTTTTCATAATCTAGATAATTGAGTCATCTGTGTGTAAACTCCATGCCTTTATGTTTCTTAATCTGATTTGGAGAGGAGTGGCGAGAACTCAAAACATGACAGACGATTGCCCCGTACCAGTCCATCTTCGCTCTTTTTTGAAAAAATGCTCCTCCTTTCACTCAAATACACCATCGCGGTACCTGAGCGCGGTAGGTGGCCTACTGCTCATCTCTCATGTACCACACATTTAATATAGTATCAGACCATATTAGATGTCTGCTTCTTTCGCTGTGAAATAGGTGACTACTTTTTAAAATTTAAGTTAAGGCTATTTTCGAAAGAAAAAACGAGTGAAGAGAGAGCAAGAAACTGGAAAGCTTCGGCGGAAGCGGACGCGAGCTGATTGATGGAACCCGAGAGGGGACATGTCGCGTAGCTTAGCACCGCCACGGAAAGATAGACACACGAGGACGAACAGGAACCGGGTCCAAACTCCAAACCAACACTTATCTCCTTGGCTTCGAGCTGGCCGATTCCTTTTCCTGGACGAGACCGAAATGATCGAGACAAGGACGTTCCCAATCCGTGTCCCTTTGTCGAATTCATCAGTCAGTATCTGTCTATCCGGATGAGAAATTTATTATCTGCATCATCTACTCAAGTAGCAACCAGCCGGGCAGCTGTGAGAAATGCAGCATAATCATGTTCTTCCTTCCACCCAGCCTCTGATGCATCATATACCTAACAGACAGGCTATCAACGAAAAATAACGTGCTTAGCCTACGCTGATCAATATCTAGGAACAGATCGTATGCCCCTTTGTTTTCTTTTCATGGAATTTCTAGATTTTCGGCTCCAGTTTTAATCTAAGTAGGCATGTTTGGATGTGGGGGTTGGGCGGAGGCATAGTCACAGGCTTCTTTGTTTCTCGATTCCAAAATTAGTTCGAAAAAAAAACTGTGCGAATCATTGGATGCACAAGCACCAGCACAAGCAGGGTCTGAACATGGCAATGCGCATGTCTAATTTCTCGCAGAAAAAGGGCTCCTAGGCTGGGGAAGGCATCTCATAATCCGCACGCACCGGTTCGAAAGCACCGTGGTTTTTGCCCCCACTCATTTCGACTTTATTTTTTTATTTATTTTTCACTATTCCTAAATTTTTTTTCTTTTGTTTTTTAGCTTTTTTACCGGTTCTTTTTTCCCGTATTCGTTTGCATTATACGTAATGGGTTAACATGTTTTTTCTATTTTAAATTTAATTATACCAAATAAGTCACCATCGGCTACAGTGTAATTTCAGTCAGCTACAGTGCAATTTTAACCATAACCCACATTTTCTCAGCTCAAATGAGTAAGCTCTTTAGCTGTAACTTTGGCTTTTAGTTGAAGTGTTACTGTAGCGGTTGTTAACTTGTTTGAGATATTCAATTAAAAATAAATAAAAATAGGAAAAATAAAAAACACCATCATATTTCTACGGATAATGTAAAGAAAAAAGAGATGTTAAAAAGCCAACGTGTTTCAAACGATTTTTAGTTTCTAAAAACCAGAATCGATCGCTGTTTAAAATGAGGCCTCAGGGGAAAGAAATTCTATGGAACGGGGTCCTAGCTTCCACTTGTTGAGGCCCCGTTAGATTTGTAACACGTGGCAAACACCAATATTAAAGCACAATAGCAATTTAAAATAAAAGGTTTGGCTTCTTCTTCACTCTCTTCTGCCACATAACTCATGTGTCTTAGGTATAATAGCACTTTAAAATTCATGCCTTTCAAATAAAAAAACTAATTAAACTACTTTAAATTTCAGTATCTGTTGTGTGTCAAATCTAAGAATGAGCTCAAGAAGCAGGAGCTAGGTCCCGTCCCAGAATTCTTTGCGACTTAGGGAGGCATAAATAAACATCACGTGCATCTCGCTCACTGCCCACATGCATGCTCTTGTCAGGAGGGAAGTGAATGCATCGCCAAGCAAAACCTGCGATAATCATGCAGTAAGCCGAGCTCCAGTTTACTTCTATCAATCCTGCGACAGCAGGCATGGACAGCAGAGGAAGACCGTTGAAATGAAACTAAACATACATTCCTTACGCTAACAAGTGCATGTGAAAAATATTTATTCAGAGAGAACTAAACGAAGGGTTCTAAACCAAGACTAGTTTACTGAACTCTACTATCACTACCTTAAATCCACAACATCAACTTAAAATTAAGCCCCGCTCGGTTGGGCTGTAAAGCTGTGGCTTATGGCTGAAATTGCACTGTAGCGGCTGAAATTTCACTGTAGCTGAAGGTGGCTTATTTGACATGATTAAATTTAAAAAAAATTAAAAATAGAAAAATATGCTAGCTCATCACGGATAAGGCAAACAAATACGGGAAAAATTGCTCGCAAAAAAACTAAAAAAACCAAAAGTTAAGAAAAAGATGAAATTTATGAATAGTGAAAAATAAGTCGGAAGTTAGAAGCTGAAGCTGAAACGAGCGGAGCCAGGCCAGCATTTCAGCAATCTCACAGATTCGTCACAGCTGTAATGAGCAGACCGTAGGTTGTATCACCAACTTTTGACAAAATGAAGGGTAGTGAGAAGACAAGGTTGATATGGTTTAGCCACCAAGTATTTGTTACACAAGAAAGAATTACATTTGGCAAATATTAGGTGCAAGAAACAGCACTATGGGATTTGTCTCTAAAATCTTCATTCAAACAGCGAAAGGCACAGCAAAAATGAGGGAGCAAAACCACAATACTGAAGATCACTAATCTTCAGCCCCTGTTACTGATAGCATACACTATCTTGATAGGTCTGCCATGCAGTTCAAATTGATTCATCCCTATAGCTTTCTCAAGTGACTCCTCGTCCTCAAAATCAACATGACAGAAACCACGAGAATCTCTGGTTCTCTTATTGGTGGCAAATCTTATTGATGCAATCTTCGATGATTTGAATAAATCTCTCAAATCCTTTTCTGTAACATTCCACGAGAGTCAACATAGGCTGAGAGGCAGCCATCAGCCTTCTCGGGATCAGTTTGGAACTCCGTCTTCCTTTTCCTCATAATCCTGCATCTTTCGACCACCTCATAAACCTGTTACCGCTGTACATGCAGTGTGTACATTACTAAGAAGGGAACATTCACCAGCGTGCTGCCACGAGTTCAAGAGAAATGAATAGACACGGTCAAGCTTACATTTTGAATCTATCAAGAGACTTCATGGCAACTTCGTCTGACTGAAATGACATAATAGAACAAATCAGCCTTGTTAAATCGAACAAGAAAAGACATCTCGTTGCAAGTTTCAACTTCTAAAGTTTCTTCAGTTTTCTCAGTAGTTAATTAAGTTCAGAGAGAGCAGCAGTAACAAATTTGCACCATAACCCAAGGAAATATCAGAGATAGGATGGAAAGAATTCCAAAATTTTAAAATCTTTATCAGTCTGCCAATTGGTCATGATATACAGTGATTTAGCATGCACAGCCACTCAAGGACTGAACTGAGGATAAAAAATGCAACAAAACATAACATCATACATGATGTGGACATGGGAAGGCAAAGAGACCCTAAGCGCAACAATACATCAGGGTACTCTTCACGTAAATAGTACATGTGTGGTGCAACTAACGTTGCGCGGATACTTCCCAAAAGTCGCATATCAGTATCAAATACCGTATCAGATACGGATACGGATACTTCTCCGATACGCTCCGATACGTACCATGCGTGTATCCGTTAATTTATAAATATTCAAAAAAGAAAATAATTCGGATACTTCTCCGATATCTCATGGATACTTCCCCGATATGTCTTGACCTAACTACATACCTCCTTCAGGATCCATTGGAAAATTCGAGTCGGCCACCCCACCCTCACGCCTGCATCTCACGAGTCTCTCCCGGCCATGGAGGCGGCATTCTTGGCACCGCTGCTCGCTCGGTCCCTCCTTCCAGTCACCAACTCCCTCCCTCTGGTATCCTGCTTCGTCTGGTCACCGGCTCCCTCCGTCCGTTCACCTACTCCCTCCATCCGGTCGCCAGCTCCCCTTCCCGCCCCAGCCCTGGCCCGTCGCCTCCACACCATGAAGCACGAAGACCCGCCACCTCCACGCCCGATCTGACGCCTCCACGCTCTAGCCTCCCTTGGTGAGCCTAATCCTCAAATTTTGTATGATGTTTGAATGTATCATAGTTTAGAACTTGGAAGTTTAGGGTCAGCTGTGCTAATTTACCAACCATAGATAGAGAAATCGTTGAGATATCTAGGTGTTAGAGGTTTCTGCTTGATTTCGACAATTTGTGATGGGAAGCTTGGCCTTGAGCATCTTGTGGTGTGCAATCTTGGTGTAGCCTTGAGGTAGATTCATTAATTGTTTTTTGGTTCTATGAGAACCTGTGGATGTACATAAAAGAGTGGAGGTTTTCTTGATTTTAGCCTGAGTGGATTTGGACCAACATTTTTGGAAGTAGTTTTTTGTCAAGTGGTGGAGCAAATTGTTCATGTGTTCTGAAATATGAACAAAACTTCTACGTTGTTAGTTAGAATGGAAGCAAAACTTGCATAGGATGTTACAATAGGCATTTTGTGGTGATAGATGAAGATATCATAAATTCATAATATCATATAGATGTTATTATTAAAAATACACATATGAGCAAGACAAACCCATGTAAGTGATTTTGATCCAGCCAAGGTTGTCATGGCGCTCCGGTAAGTCGAGGCGAGACCGAGGCGCCTGGACACCTAGTTGGCTATGCGTCCACCATAGCGATAGTTAAACGATAGTAATAAATACAAATAATACCTTATATGACCAAAAAGTAAATAATCATGCAACATAATAGCCATTTCTGTTACTTGTATGTGTTGTAGGGGGATATTTGCAAATATAAATATACATATATGGGCTTTGCTCTTGGCCCATGGAATGCAAAACACGTTATTGCACTAGACCCTTTAGGGTAAGGGTTGGGAGCCACCACCGCTTGTTTGCTCTTCCAACTCGACCCCTCTTCCTGCCTGACACCGCCACCTTGGGCTCGACCTAACGCCGCCGCCTCGACCTATCGCTCCTGTTGGCGGCTCCCGTGGCCTCTGGCGCGCGCCCGTGTTGGCCCTCCTCTGGCTCCGATCAACTACCTCGACTGGAAAAGTTGGGCGAGAGAACCAGGCATTGAGCTCGGGCGACTGGACAGTGTTAACACATTAACATGATGGCATCAGTCCATCACAGTGTCTTCAGGTCCATAGCCACAGCAACCGTCTAGCACGCAAGCTGGCCAGCCGCGGTCTCCTCCCGAGCGACGCTATTGCGGAGGACCACGTGCAATGGGATATGTGCACATCTATCATTGCGTACTCTAAGGGTAGTCTGATCTTCATGACGTGAGAACCAAGATAACTGATTGCAAGTCGACGAAGAGGAAGCCAACCGTAGCCTGCTATCTGAGAAATTCACCAATCCACAACCTTTAAGGACTAACCCACACAACTATGCTAGATGCGTAGAGACACAGATTAGGTGCTCAACTCATTCCAATCTAGCAACACCCATGAATGGAGGTAGATCAGGATCTCTCCATACTACATTAAGGTAGTGGCAGCACCATCTCGGCCGAAACCATGAATTTTCATTATCAATATTCTGATTATAATGGGTGGCTTCCATGTGCTTTTATATGCAAAAGAAATAAAAATAAAGAAACTAAAACAAGTAGGATGGTGCACAGCAATCTTGGATTTATGATCATCACTTTCTAAAATCTAAATCTAAAATAAGGAAACTAATCTTGCATTATAAATAGATTTTATTGATGGAAATCTACCGAACCTTCCTTCTGCATAGATATAAAGTGTATGGATATGGCACTATTGCACCACACATGTACTGTTCACGCGAACAATACCCTCATGTATTGTTGAGCTTAGGGTCTCTTTGTCTTCTCATGTCCACATCAATACACCACTATAGTCTACATAGCCCATTCAAAGAACTGAAATAATTAGGTGAGGCATATAAAATGTTGTGCAATGCAGTCCCAATAAGAGCATCTTCCTATATGTCATCACAACACGCTGATTCAGGTCAAAAGACAAAATGTACACGGTTGCAATGAGCCATTCTTACCTCCAGGTCTAGAACAACTTAAAACAAATCCTTACAGACGACTATATGAATGCTGAAATTATTACTATAGCGTCAAGAATCAAATTAATATGAAACATAATAGCAGTAGTAGTTTGATAGTGACCTCGAAGGAGACAAAGGTGCAGCCACAGAAGTTGCTGGAGTTTGGGAAGCGAGAGAGCTGGAGCGAGCGGAGGGGGCCGAACCGCTTGAACAGCTCCTGGATCTCTGCATCGGTGGTCGTGTACGACAAGCCGCTCGCCACCACCTTGCCACACTCATAGCTCTCCGCTTCCTCCCCCCTCCGCCACCGCTACCACGATAGGCTCCTGCTTCGGCTCCATCGCTGGCTCGTTGGCGGCGGCAAAGAGAGGCTGGCCCCCACCTGTCCTTCTTGGGCTTCTTCCACTTCTTGCTCTTCTCGGTGTTGCGTTGGGTTCGTGGAGTCTGGTCGTCGGCCGCTATGGCCTAAACCCTAATTCTTTCGGGCTTTGCCTTCGTAGTACTGTCGAAACAAAACAACTCAACAAGTGCCTTTGGTTATGCTACACTTCTACTTGGCGTGTTGGAGTCTGCGGTGGAGCTTTTTTATTAGATTCTATTATGTCACTTTAATTTTAAAATTAAACGCATATGACATAAAATTATAAATCTATCTCTCTTACCAAGTGCAAAGAATTAACGGGTTTCTATCGTGGCACCTAATCATAACAGCATCCCCACCACGGGACCATCGGACAACGAGACCATCAGACAACAAAGGTTCAATGTCATCCGACCATCATTTGGGCTTTTTTTTTGTGGCTTATAGTGAAAAGCATTGTAGCTAAAAAAAACACTAGCTGACAGATGCTTATTTAGCATAATTAAATGCATAATTAAATTTAAAAAATTAAAAAAATATGTTAGCCCATTACGTATAATACAAACAAATACGAAAAAAAGAACCGGCAAAAAAACTCAACAAAAAGCCAAAAGTTCAGAAAAAGACAAAATTTATGAATAATGAAAAATAAACCAGAAGCTAAAAGTTGAAGCCAAAACGATCAGAACATAAAAACATCGTAAGGTCCCGCGCCACCTACCTGCGGCTTAAAAATGTATCGATAACTAAATTTCAAAAGGCACGGTCAGATTTCCTCGTAACACCCACCCACCGTACATGTGCAAAACAAAACCAAGACATGGCATCTCAATTATTCTCAATAGTGACTGACTATGATTTAATGATACGCCGAGAATCATTATTCTAACCGAGTCACAATTTAAACATCTGTATAGGCATTGGGTGGAGCGGAACCTCACTGGCTCCCTGATCGGGTGGCGCTTAGGGTCTGTTTGGAAGAGCTCCACCACTGAAAATGTGGATCTAGAGTAGCAGCTCCACCGTGGATCTGGGATCTCACTATGGAGTGTTTGGCTTGTACAGTAGCTCCAGATCCACGAAATTGAGGTTTTGGTGGGAATGGGCACTTTTGGTGGGATGGGGTGTGTAACCAGTGGCATTGGTGGGTAATTACCACCTAACTCCACAGTGGAGCACCACTTGAGGAGCTCCATGAAATCCATGGATCTAGCCTCGATCCGTGGATTTTGGTGGATCCAGATTTCGCGGAGCTGGAGCGTTTGGGTAAAATTTCGTGGAGTGGAGCTGTTTTTCGTGGATCTGGAGCTGGTGGAGCTCTCCCAAACAGGTAATCTCCATGAATTCAGTCGTCTGCCGCACTAGACTATGCCGTGCTCATCGGGTGTACTACGGTTGGTTGCGGTAAGAGCCGATGCTTAGTTTTTTTGTACTCGGCAAAAAGTGATATACTATATAGAGCTAATTACAAAATTAAGTGATAGGACTAGATTAAAAATGGTCCGTGGCAATACAACGGTAAGAGCCATGTGTTCGTCTTTAGTTTTTTTTGTACTCGGCAAAAAAGTTAGATTTATAATTTTATGCTATATAGAGCTAATTACAAAATTAAGATATCATGATACGACTAGATTAAAAAATGGTCCGTGGCAATACAACATGGGATGAGATCACCACCGTCTATTGAGGTTGAACGTCAACGCTAGCTCTTTAGTACGTAAAAACTAGCCTCTTGTATTGCCACAAAAAATACCAAATAAATAGTACTATCAACCATTTCTGGACCATGGCAAAACTATTGATATAGCTTATGATACCTTTGCCTATTTCATAGACATCTTCACATCAATTCTTCACATTAACATTGCTGTACTTCAAACACATCAGCATTGCTATACTGCAAGTCTGCAACGTACTGCAATACCAAACTGAAAAGATACCATCGCTGTAAAAGATCTGCATAATCATGTTGAGACTGTCCCGGGGACAATCAAAATAAAATTGACCGGCAACAGGAGACAAACTTCTCAACATTCAAGTTGTGCATTGTACAACTCTGTCCAGGCATGATTTCGTGTTTTTTTGGGGGGGGGGGGCATACTCGAAGCATTGCAGCATAGCACGTTGAGCGGCTACCAGATATTAATCCCTGAGATGAGCAAGCAACAACATACCCAGGTTTCAGAAAATCAGAGCACAGTAGGTGCAGTCTGCTGACACTTACGCCTACCAAGGATACAGATCAGAGAAGAAAAATAACACAAATTTCGTGGATGGCAAATGTTGGGGCAAACAAATATGTTCCTTCATTTAGACTTGTAGAATAACACACAGCAACATCTCTTGATATGACTGGACAAACCAAAGTTTGACATTATCCCATAAAACAAGCACACGAACGGTTAAGAAAACCGTTTACATCCAAGACGGATCTTACATCACAATTAGTCCGCAATGACGATAAATACTTCTCAAGGCACCCTTTTCCACGTTATATTTGGTCTAATTCCATATTTGCAGAGGCATTCATTTAAGATCTAGCAAGAACTATGCGGATGTGCAGCATTGATAACTAAGCAGGCAATGTTCTCAGACCAATGGCGGATACTGCTTGGCCTGCAGCCGAACACGCCTCTTATATTCCGTTGGATCCTGCAAACCAAAAAAGAAGTGTTACTAATACAGGACTGAATATCTGAACTGTAAGCAGTAATGTTTAAGGTAAATAGTTTAAACTGCAGTAAACATTAGCTGGAACCTGGTTGGTCACTTTTGTCTAACCTGGATAAAAAGGTGATAACCATCTGTCTGAGCAGGGTCAGCAGGATTTGGCTGATCAAGCAAGTCCTGAATTCCAACAAGTATCTGCTTGACAGTAATGGCTGGTCTCCAACCCTGAAAGGATACAATTGGAACAGTAATACCATGCTATCAAGTTTGGCATTACATAAAACCTAACAAACGGTTGGAAAACTTACGCTGTCTTCATTAAGAATTGACAGGCAGACTGTTCCGGAAGGATAGACATTTGGGTGGAAGAAACCCTGTTGGAACTTGCACTTGGGAGGCTTGCTAGGGTAATCCTCACTGAAATGAAGGGTGAGAGGGAAGTATCCACCTTCCCAATCGGTCTACCATAAAAAAAGATGGGGACTAGTGAAAGCTAGATCGTCTTATTGCAAACAGTCTATACAAACAGAAAAGCAAAATAAGCAAATAGTTGTAAGGTCATGACAAGCGTGAGATATGATAACATAAGATTGGTCAAATTGCAGACCATGTGCAAAAATTCAATAACATAACCTCAACCAAAGCACTAAAGGCATCCAATACAGAGATCATGTAAAGCAGTCGACTTAGTTCACTAACAGAGAAGAGACACATTTTTGCACAGTTTTGTTGCAGTTGCACCAACTCATGGGCATGTTTTATAGTATTCTAGCCCAGTTCATCTTCATTGTTGACAGTTGACACCTCAAATTGAACTAAATTGGACTGGTTGATACCGGAGAATGACAGGATTCACTACAAGTTGGCTGGCAAGAACTCACTGGGTTCTAGATTTTGAAACCCTGAATAGGGTACCGTTACTGGAGATACTTATACACATAAGAACACACAGGATGTTTGCTTAATGAAAAGGTATGTGTTCTTAGAGAGCATGCTAACGTGCATAGGATATAATGTTACTTCAATACTTTATCAATCCCTCCTTAGTAACTTAGCCAAGTAGATAACAGAACTTGCACAAGTCCCCCCGTGTATAATTCAATTGAACTTCTGCATAAGCTGGATTTAACTCCCAGTCCACCTTTTCGCTGATCATTTTAAGCATTTTCCCTTCAACCCATGGTATGCCATAGTTAGTGAAATAAACACAGAACACTCCTTTCGAAGCATCTAAGCAAATCGTCTAGAAACTATTCATGCAAAACCAGCCCTCTCTCAACTTGATTTATGGTGGCAGTTAGGTGACTGATAGTTTGACTCGCCCTAAAAAGAAACATTTTCCCCCATGGTGAAGGCATAAATAAACCACAACTAAATTCAGGCCACTGCAACAATGTACTAAAGGATCCAACGAACTGTATCCTGATCTGCAACAAGAAACGCCACCACAAAACCTATTCAATTCAACAGACTAAGAACAATGCACGTCTCCAACTTTAGAAGGCATCGCGGTTACAGAATGCAAACCACGGCACAATCCCTAATCCCAATCCCCCAACAAACTAGGAAACGTATTAGCATGTCCTCCAGACCTCCACAAGAGGGCCACGATACTAACAATCTCGCCGCAGGAGAACCGATCAAACAGTGGACAGCTAGCAAAAGAAGCATCAAACCATTCCGATCTAGAATCGGACGAGAAGACCTGGGCGAGCTAGGGTTTTCGGGTCTTACTGCTAATACTATTCACTAAATATTCAATCAGGTGGTGCTTACCCCTTGCTTGCCTGGGATGGTGCAGTGCCAGACCATGAGGTTCACCGTCCCGTCGGCCATCGTCTCCGGCTTGGCGACGAAACCCTACAGAACCGAACCGAATCAGATCAGGCACCCGAATCGGCGAGGCAACATGTTCGCACAGATCAAGAGGCGGATGAAATCGAGAGGCACGGACGTGCGGGTGGTTCTTCCGCCACGCCTTGCGCTCCTCGGCGAGGCGGCCGCGCGCGATTCCCCCTGACATGACGGCTGCGGCGGCGGCTCCCCTCGCGACCTGCCTCCGGCTTGGGGTTTGGAGATTGGACTTCAGGATTTGGGCGAGTGGAGTCAATCAGTGCGGTCGCTCGTTCGTATTTAACTCCGCCCTCTTTTCTGTCTCCTCTCCTCTCCTCCCTTTTTCTTTTCTTTTTTTTTTCTCGGTTCCTTCCCGCAAGGGGGGCTACTTTTGCGGGGCCGGCGTGTCAGTGGCGCGGGTGACCTGGGATTGGTGGGCGCGCGGCATGGGCATTTATCACGCTGCGCGGTGGGGACCACAGGCCGTTTGGATTTCTTGCTTCCTTCCTTGGGTTGTAAGTTTGGAATTTTTTTCCTTAATTGGAAGTGTCTAGACATTGTTCGTATATTTTTTTTAAATTATCATCTAAATTTGTGATTTTTGGATTAGAGATCAAAAAACCTATTATTTTTAAAGGAGAAGATTTTTTAAAAAGGAAAGAGGTAGAATTCAAGTAGGAGAGGGAGAATTTATGGCTATTGGATCTCTAATCCAACAATTTTAAATTTGAATGATAGTTAAAAAGAAAATATCTAGATAACGTTTAACGAAATCTTAATAAAAAAAGTGTTTCATTTTTAATTTTATTTTGTCGTTGTAGCATCTGATTCCTCCCAGGCTCGCACCATGAATGGGCGATGGGTGGTTGCTTTCGGAGGGTCAACGTTGGATAGAGTGCAGTGTGCTCCAGCTGGATGAGAAAAAGATCGGATCGAGGCTACTTTTTTCGGTTTATATATTATGATCTATGGTACCTTTGGACAAACAAATATAAAGATTTTGGTCGTGCTCTAAGCGGTTTTAAAGTCTTATTTTCTAACTTTATCTGTTGAATTTTGATTGTAAATATATTATAGCGGCTGTTAATTTTTCAAAGTTAACAAATAAAAAGACTGTTACATCGTCACGAAAACACAAAAGACTAAAGCAAAAAACCAAAACACAAAAAAAAACTGAAATTAAGAACCCGACGTGTTTCAAGTGGCTAAATCAGAAACCAAAACCGTTTGGAGCGAAGCATTTTTCATTATCTTTTCGAAGCGATTTATCAATATGTCTTTTTCAAGAGGCTTATCAACTTTCGATTTATTTATATAATCGCTCGTGCTATAACCAAAATCATCAGCTACAGCTATAAATCATCAATCATAATCGAGAGACCCTACCCAGATTAGGTTTGGGTTCGCATTCCATGTCATTTTCCTGCTAGCAAATGGGCCCAGAATGGAATGGAATACTCCAGTTCCTAGCTCGTGCAAAAATGAATGGGTGAGATCTTGCTGGGACATGAGAATTAAGAGCCCAAATAATATCTTCCGGTAGTAGTAGTACTTCCTGCTTCATGTCGCAGCTAGTATTTATGGTAGTACAAATCTTTTTCTTTCTGTTTTTTAGATGGAAAAAATTTATTCTTTCTAGTACATAGCAGTGTACTAGTGCTGTATTCCATAAACTGTACACACAGTTGACACTGTGGCACAATTTTTTCAAATATGAGCTTGAACGTCCTTTTTTACAAATTCAGTCTCATCCCTAAATTTGACAGGTGACACGTGTCTCCTACCGTACCACCAGAACTCAGTAGGAGACGATGGTAGCTATAGGCAGGCCAAGCACGGCAAGCGGCGACGGGGCGCAGGAACTGGTGGGCCCACATGGCTACCGAGCTACCCTGGCTCGGCAGGTGCTAGGCCCCTGAAGGCCACTTGCCCCGTTTAGCCTTTTTTTTTTGTAATAACCCATTGAATAGTTGTGTTTTGCTACGGATAAAAAAATATCTATTTTTGTTAAAAAAATTTTTAGGGGTGTGCAAGTGGGAGTTGGGACGGGCAGATGAACAATGACAATCAACTCCCTCTTTTAACTATAATAGATACATTACTGCAAAAAATATAGTATTAGATCATGTCTAGCCTGGTATAGCACTTCGCAATGAAGGTGCGAATTATATGGTGTAGGGTTTGGTTATGTGCGTATATTTACCTCACAATACAAATAGCAACATACATAGACCATCAATCTCAACTACATTGTAAGACACTTGTGGACCTAGCCTAACAGAAGTGACATTGACCGAAACTGTTGTAGTCAGGCTCGAGGGAATGGTCCTAGGGCGAAAATGTGAAACCGTAGGGCACCCACATAGCGTAGCAATCATCCGGATGGTGAGGACGTGACTGATTATCGTGGTAGTGGTAGGCGAAATAGCAGATCGAGTTGGCATAATAGTAATACGGGCGGTAGTCATTGCCGAGGTAGACCACCTCCTCATTGTTCTTCTCCTTGATCCCTGTTTGTGGAGCTCGTCATTGTTGGTCCTCTCGGTCTGGAGCTTCTCCCGCAACTCTTAGGCGGATTTGGATAGTGGGGATGTAAACCTTGGCAGGACTATGGATATGGTGGATCTACTCACTCGGTAAACTTGCAATCCGTGGTTTGTAAGAAAGACGAGGTGACTACAAGCGATCCATATGTGCAAGTATAAATAGGTAACAAGCCACTTACCATGAACAGAGGGTAGTGAAAGAATTGACGTACTAGGTACGTGTTGTCGTCACAAACCTGCACTACCACGTCAAGGATTTTTAGGGGTGTACGACTTCCTGGTTTTGAGTAGTAGATCGGGGCTCGGAGGTCGAGATCTAGGGGACCATAGATGCTCTTGTTTTCAAGGTAAGGGTCACGACTTTGAAACCCAACATGTGCTTATCGTCCCTTCCCACGCCTTGAGTTTCCAGCCATGCCCGCCATGCTTTAGTTGCCAGAGTGTGATTCCCTGTAATACAAAAAATGATGTGTCAGTGTCTATATGAGATTTACATTAAAATAATATGTCAATGTTGGTACAAAATTTGCATTAAAAGTTACGGAAAAGAACATGTCAACATTACGACAAAACCTAATTTAAAACATACAAAAAATGTATTGCAGAACATTACTTCGTTGAGAGTTACATTGCACAACATGCCGACCTTACAAAGTATGTGTAGGTGCTACAAATCGTCACGTCTATGAGGCAATCGATGAAGTAAGCATATTCGGCTAGTTTCTCATGGAGTGCCCCATTGTTTTGCATGGCCTACACTTTTGTGGTCTCACCTGTTGGTCATGTTGACTGTCATCCATGTCGTTGCGAATATGGTGGGACTACGTCTTTTGTGCGGGGCTGCTTCAGTGTGTCATTTGGCGCCTACTTCACTTTCAAAGGTTAAAGGTTGTAATGCATGTTCACCCTGTAGGAGTTGAACTGAGCACTCCAAGTCCCACATAAGTGATGGATGTTGTAGTACTTCAAAACATATTGTAGGGAGTACTGTTGCCATGCAGCGCACGCAGAGTAGACATGTGAGCACGGCTTATGAAGAAGCTTCGATTTGTTGCACGTGCAGGTCGCTACTTCATTGATGATGCATGCATGCTTGCAATCGCCTCTAGCGTAGCCCATAACGTACTTCTACCTCACCCCGTACATAGTTTGAGTGATGTGTAAACGAGCCTTTCCCATTTTCTGCTCCACATAAGCTTGCATCATTTATGAGAATTGCTTCCCTTCATCCAGGTGCTTCTTCGCAATCATGGCCCTATGAACGAAATAATCAATGGTGTGGTTCCAATTCTCATCTATAATTGCAGTGATCGGGAGGGAGCACACATCCTTCAACACACCATTGTACACCTCAAACATATTGGTCATCATAATCTTATACCTCGCACCATTAATGTCGTGAAGTAAGAACCATTTCTCTAGGTCGAGGGCATGCAAGTTGATCCATTGGGTGAACTCGTCCATTGTTGTGAGAGCAGCCTGAGCTGTGACCGGTTCCACTCCCTATGACTCCCTCACTTGCCTCGAGATCTTCTCGTCAAGTTCTCGCCATATTATGTTGAACTTGCACCTCTGGTTTTGCATGTAGATCTTCTTAAACTTCTTCATCAACTTCTTGTTGCGAAAACGGGTATGGACATTCACCGTCAAATGCTTCATGCACCAATGGGTGCTCACGTCATTCCACTACAAGGGTGGTTGAGTCCCTTGCTGCATGGAGCTTAGCGTCGACAACAGCCCAGCGTTATGGTCCATAAAAACCACACCTAACTATTAGTATTCTCATTCTCCATAATTGCAAAGGCCACTAAGAGTAGCTAATCATTTGTGTCGATGGCCATTGTCGTCAATACCGTGCCCTTATACCTGCTAGAGAGGAACGTGCTGTCCATCATGAGCTTTGGACGATAATACTTAAACCCCTCGATCGTCTGTCGAAACGCTCGAAACACTCGATCAAGGATGAAACAATTGGGCTCCTTCGAAGGGCACACTCTTTCCATCTTGTTATATATGTCCCAGGATTGGCTACCGCAATCTTATATAGTATTCTTGGCACGAAGTTGTAGACCTCCTCATACATGTCATACATTCTATGTATGACCTTCCTCCTCGGCTACTACACCTTACCGTAGCTCATCAGGAAACCAGCCAGGTTCACGACATCACCCATCAATAGCCTCAGTGTGTGACATCCGCAACTACGAGGTGACTAATTAGGCTGGCAATGATTGATGAGGTCACATTCCAATGCTCGTGTAGCAGCTCCACAAGCTCACATGTGTTATCCTTCACCACCGTTATTTGAAAGTCTATTTCACCGCCTCTAAATCTCTATACATGGACTTTCTCAGGACAAGAACCATCCATACACTTCATCACATATGTGTCAGGGTTCGACCTCTACACCCGATACGTGCGACTTGTGCGGATAGCATATCTTATAATGGCTTGCTGTGCAGCATCCTTGTAGGAGAAACATTGCCCTTCTACCAGAGTGTTTTCTTCAAAAGACCATTCTAACCTATTTTTGAATGGCAGAACTAGGGATGTCAATGCAATAATATCCAATCTTGAGGTGCACTCAACATGCGCACAGAAAAATGCCTCTGAATGCACCATCCCACTAGCGCCAATTCCAGTCTCGTCTCCACTGCTGGCTGTGCCGACATCCCCATCCTCATCAGAATGGCTTTCATCTGACGGGCCATCTAAATATTCATGGCAGTCAATACGCACTGTCCACCATCTTCCTGCACTTTTGATTGGCTCAAAGATATGAGCCAACCTTAATAGCTCTCCATAATCCTGACCAGCACCATCTTTCACCGCACCACCACCATAGGCAGCACCAGCAGGTTCCACTTTGTCGTCACCATCCCCACTAGCATTACGCTCCACACCGCCACCACCAACCAACTACGACACTTCCACGTCACCACTGCCGTTGGCCTTGCCCCTACTCGACGCTTCTGCACTCTCTACATACTGCACATATATCATTGGCTTCTCATATATCATCACATCGGGATTGCTTGCAATCTCTATGTACTGCCGCCAAGTGATGTTGACAACCACCTTCTTCAGTTCCCAGGAACACTCCCTTGAAGGTTCAACCATTATGGCTGTCATCGCCTCGATGACAAGCTTCTTCCTGCCATTCTCCCTACCAAATACACACCATACACACCTTCTGAGTTTAGAGAGACCCATCTCCTTCAGCTTTGAAGCTCTGGATTACTATCTGTTCACAATTTTGAAGGTCCGCCCTATACAATCCATCCCATATGACATGCTTCCCGTAGAACATGAACAAATATTCTAAATCTGACACTAGGTACCTACCACCAATGCAGACGAAATACATTTATTCAAACTATGTTAAACACAACTAAACATAATACAAAATAATCATGCACATGCATATAGCTGAGCTACTAATTATGCATAAGGCCATGTGCTAATAATATAGATACACACATATATACATACATGTAGTGCATAATTCTACAATCTTAAAATCATTTTCTACATTATTTACAATGGCACTAGAGCAATTCATATATGTGTGCATACGTACATACATACTTCCTAATTTGCAAAGGCAATGATAACAGTGCATATTTCTTCAGCTGTTTACAAATATCATCATTATCGCCACTAATACATCACTAGCATGGCTAATTACAAAAAATTGTTCATACGAACTAAATACATATGTCAGCTAAACATGGTTACCAGACGTATTCTGCACTACCAAACCACCGATATGCTAATGAAATGTTAATGATATATTAAACATATTGCTTGTAGGTGAATGAAATATATCTCTTCTTGAAGGTCTTCATCGGATCTACATTAATTTCAAATGTGAAATCTCCTAAATCGCAGCAAAACCACTTCAAACAAATAATTTAACTCACTCGTTCTTTCTTCTTGCTCAGCTCTCTCTCGCTCGATAGGGAAGAAACTCAACTGCATAGCTTCGGATAAGAGAACAAAGAGGGACGTGAGCAATTTTATGCGCGTGGGGAGGTGTTGGCGATCGACATGGCCACACGGGTGCGGGGCCAGCGCCAAGCCCTGTTGAAGGTCACAAGAATCACAACCGAGCGTGTTGCGTCGCGTCACGTTTGGCTGGTCGGCCACCTAGCCACCTGCCGAGGCAGGTCAGCTCGGCAGCACCTACCGAGCTAGGGCAGCTCAGTAGGAGCTACCGAGCCAAGGGAATTGGCAGCCTTGTGGGCACCACTGGCTCACATGCCCTATCATCACCTGCCACACTCGACCCACCTACCGTTGTCACCGTCTCCTACCAAGCTCTGGTGATATGGTGGGAGACGCATGTCGCCTACCGCGCCTCTCGAGCTTAGGAACAAAGCTAGATTTGCAAAATTAGCATTGAAAATCAAATTTGAAAGGAAAAAATTGTGCTACAGTGACAAATGTATAAACAGTTCCAATTCCACCTGTTCACGGGGAGCTCAAAGATAAGGCTACCCATGTGAAGAAGTACTGGGCCCAAGCTAGAGTGGTATCTGGCACAGAACAGCTACCATGGAGCCCAAGCCAACTCGAACAATTCAGCACGTGCATAAGAAGTGCACAATACTGTAAAGGGCCAAACCTGACATGGTGACGTCCTACGAACTTCGAAGTATTAAAAGGGCCGCCTTGGGCTTTAGAGCGGTGTGGGCCGTGCGTGCAAAGAAACATACAGTATGGAGTACTATTGTACTACTGTTCCTCGGGGAAACTACTGCACTACTGTAGTAGTGTTTGGTCAGTTGCTTTCGTTTGTCTCCTCTCTCTCAAAAAAAACATTTTTTTTTCGATTCTCTCTTCTCCCATTGGTTGATTGCTGAAAACTCTTCTGCGGGTTGTGAATGCGATAGTAATTAATTGATCCTAGCTTTGTCAAATCAGTTTGGACTTCGGTGTGTCAAGGTTGCAACTACTCCGTAAATGCATTGTACGCGATTCCTTGTGACCCATACATACTGTATGGGCTTGTTTGGGAAAATCTCACCTGTGGAAAAATTTCCCAGGTCGACTTGCTAGTGTATTTGGGTGACAAAGATTTTCCCCAAACAACTCACAGCGCCGCTCACCTCACCCCTCTCGACGCAACTCCTCGTGACCTCTCTGGCAGCCGTGTTCGCCGCCTCTGTCTTTGCTTAACACTTCCGCTACAACATGCTCACCGCTGCGCCCATCGATACCAGCGAGAACCGGGGAGCACCAGGGCGGTGAGGCGTACCAGTCCACACCCTGTGCGTATTGGCCCACAGAGGGGAGACCAGGCAATGGTGACGGCTCTCCAGCTCGAGGGTTACAGCAGCGCTACTCCAGAGGGAGAAGGACGACGCGGCACTGCCAAATCAGAGAAGGGAAGATTACAACGGTGGCCATCCTCGAGGAGGAGCATGGCGGCGCTGCTTCACACGGAGTGACGGCAGCGGCTCGGCTCAGCGGTGTTGACTGAACGATGATGAGGAAGACAACTGGCGAGGTCGCAGGGCATGAGCCCAGCAGCGGAGGTGAAAAATTTTCATTGAATATACACACTGCGTGTATCATACCTTCCTAGAAACGCTCTCAGTTGCCGTGCCACGTTATCTTGGATGTATGTCCTTACTTTGGCTAGGGATACAAATGGATCGAATACGGACGGATAATATCTCTACCATATTTGTTTTCATATTTTTTTCTCAGATGCAGATACGAATATGGATACGTTAAATACAAATACAAATACAAATAATATCGAATAAAGATACGGAGTGAATACGAATCGAAACGAATACGGTCACGAATATTTATCGGAACATAAAAACCCCTTAAATTATACATCCAAAATCAATGAAAATAAATAAATAGTTTATCTTATCAAAACATTAATGAAATCTAAACAAGATAAGTATTTTTATCCACAATAGTCATACCATTGTACATATTTTAAATCTTCAAATGGCAGTTAATTTTTTTCTAAAGTCCTAAATAATTCTTAATGGATTTCTATCATTTACAAGTGACTAATAAATTAATTAAGAATTTAAATTTGCATCAGAATGATTTAAACGGTAGTATATCAATTTAATCGGTATAAATTTTAATCTACCAACAATACTAAATTTATTTTTAATAAACATAAATATTTGCTAGTGGGCTGGTTGCAGGGGAGATGAGAGAGGCTAGTTTGGGCTAGACAATGTTGAAAGATCAAGCTCCGATTAAATTTGTTAATGGGGAGATTGAAAGATCAAGACCCGATTAAATTGGTTTTGGTGTTAATGACAAATACCATTATGAGATGTTGATATTAATGACAAATACTTTTATAATGTTTTGGTGATAATGACAAATGCATATATGAGACTAATATGTTTGTTTGAGTTTATTTATGCGTAGTCTCAATTGGATGAAAAGGTGAAATCAAATAGGTATGCATTCGAAATCGCTTTTCTCATATACAAATGTATTCCTTAGATCCAAAATATAGATTGAACTCCTCAAATATTCTAAAATGAATATGTGCATATGTCTTTATTTATATACACTTGTATGCACACATTTAGGGGGGCTCTCTATATATTTTGGAGTTTCATAAGTATTGATCCATTCTTCTTTCAATATGCATATTTGGGATCTTTACTTGGAAATACATTCTTGAGTATATATATAGCTTGTGTAGTATATATATATTCATGTGCAATCGGGTTGTCATTTAACCTCTCCATTGTATGTTAATAGTTGAATGATTAATGACAACCGGATAAGTAAGCTTTGTCTAAAGCTTATCTTAGAGTATACATTTGTTGTGTACATATTGTATACTCGCAAATCTATTTTATATCTCATTATTTGTTGAGATTGTCATGAATTACCAAAAAGGTGAAGTTTGGTAATTGATGACAATTGTGTGGACTAATGGTTTCCATGAGTTGGATGTAGAGGTTAGGTTCCACAAATGAGAACTACTTGGGATGACTTCATGTGTTGAAGATCATCAAGTCAAGATTTGAGAAGAAGAAGGCTTCATGTGTTGAAGGCCATCGAGAAGAAGATGTGTCATGAGTTGATGCATGTTCAAATGGAGATGATCACGTGTTGATGGAGTTGATGAAAAGGGTGCATCATGAGTTATCAAGACGATGACCCAAGGCAAAGGTATGACTAGCTAAGGCTAAGGATGTGTTCCTAGTTTTTTACCGGTCTTGGTGTTTGGTTGGAAGACCGGATTGCTAGTTTAGGTTGCCGTACTATTAAGAGAGGTCATGTCTAGTAATTTGAGTCTCATCATGTGTTGATAGCTCAAACCTCACCTCGTCTAGCTCATGTGTTGAAATCTTTGCAAATGGGATTATGCATTGCGAATGTGTTTTGCAAGTGCTTGAAGTCCATGTTTTCATTCTTTGTGATATGAGGCTTATATTTGTAAATGTGTTTTGCAAATGGTTGAAGCTCATATATAATCCTTGTGGCATGTGACTTAGGTTGCGAATGTGTTTTGCAAATGTGAGAAGTCCATGTACCTAATCCTTGTAGCATGCTCTAAGTTTGCAAATGTGTTTTGCAAAAGTTGAAGATCATGCATTATTCCTTGACATGGTCTAAGAGTGTGTATTGCTATTTCCTTGGAATTAGACCATGGTAGTGACTCTTGGATGTCTTATGATTTCTGCATTGATCTAATGTGTTTGAGGTCATGCAAATAGATGGGTTGTGTAGCCCTCTGAATAAGCTTTCTATAGAGTCCAAATCACTCAATTCCGACATCGGAGTCAAAAGTTATGACTGTTTTACCGAGTGTCGCCTGTGCTGAAAAACTGGAAACGGAAGTACCGCAATTTGTACCGCGGTAGTTTCGAAAAAATCAGAAGTACCGGGAAAAAATCGGAACTTCCGATTTTCCGGTAGTTCCAATTTCCGAGCGGAACGTTTTTTCCAGAGAGCAACTTTTTTAATGACTTGGCATCGAGAAAATCGAAAGTACCGCAATTTGAACCGCGGTAGTTCCGATTTCGCTAAGAAACGGCTAGTTTCTGACCGTTGGCGAGGAAATCAGAAGTTCCACAATTTGAACTGTGGTAGTTCCGATTTCCTTGATTTTTCAGGAGTTTGGCTCCAACGGCTAGTTTTCTTGTGTGGGGTATAAATACCCCCTTGTAGCCGATTGGAGAGTTGTTGCTTGACTCATTTCTATTGTCTTGAGCTAGAGTGAGACTCTCCACTCAATTGTGCATGTGTTGCACTTTGTGAGAGAGGAGAGGTGATCTAGAGTGCATGTGTTGCACCTAGAGAAGGACTTTGTGTCCGGATTGAGCTTGTGCATTCGTTGCACGTGGTGAGAGTCAAGTGAGGGACTTGACTTATTACTCTTGGAGTTTGCCGACTCCTAGACGGCGTTGGAGGCGTCGTGCGTGGTGATCTTCTCAACAAGGTTGTGAGAAGACCCGGCAAGGTTGTGAAGGTCGGAGCTCACCTACCCATAGCGGGAAAGAGCTACCACTAGTGGATTTGAGGTGGAAGGCTTAATTCGTGGAGCCAGTCCGATTTGTTCGGGCTAACCTCAACGTGGATTAGGGGAGACCGGCAAGTCTCCGAACACCACGGCAAAACATCGTTGTGTCAATTGTGGTTTGTTTCCTTGTACTTAATTTATATTGAAGCAATTTACATTCATAGAATTAAATTGATTGCTTGTATACCTAGGATTGCAAACCTTGACCTAGGATAGAATTGTTGGTGCACTTAGACGAATTTATTTGTTGTATGCGCTATTTGAGCTAAACCAAATTGAGTTTCGCTTCCGCATTATATACTTGATTTAGGCAAATAGGAAAGCTCTTGAATTGATTAGTATTAATTTGTAGAGATTTTTTAAACCGCCTATTCACCCCCCTCTAGTCGGCCTCCTCAATCTTACAAATGTTGCGTTGAAATCTTGGATATCCGAATCTGTATTACCCGGATAATCCGTATTCGTATCCATATTCGCTGAATATCATGCCAGTATTTGTGTTCATTTTCGACAAAAAAAAATCTATATTTGTTTCCGATTCAAGAATTATCTGAAGAAAATCCGATCCGACACAATCCGTATTCATTTTCATCCGGATCAGTCAAAAACTATCCGATCCGTTTTCACCCCTAACTGCAATGCTAGGCACCTTTTGGCATGCATCTTTGCAGTCGTCAACTCGCCATGCCACCTACATAAAAATTTTAACTGACCTCCTAAAATTCATGCTGTCAAACTTTTTAAAGTTTGACTGATAATATGTTTAAAACTATCTATATTTATCGCTAAAATACTTTTGTAATGTTATAATTTTATTAGTATATAATAAGATAAGTTACAAATAGTAATAGTCAAAGTAACGTTCGTAGACCATAAAAAAATAAAAAGATTTTCATTTAAAAAAGAATGGATGGAGTAATAAAATGTTGCGACTGGGGTAAACCATGTATTGTGAATATTGTATTCACATGGTACTTTAACATTACTATATAACCCAGTTAATTGGATACTTTACATATTTAATTGTGAAAATAATTTAGTTTTATGGCATCATAATGATAACAAATACTGACATTGACAGATAAATTCTATAGATTTTATTAATACACTACATAACTGAAAGACATGAATGAGCTCCCGAGATGTCGTTGCATCTGGCTTGCTAGAGGTTGCCTTCACTTTTGCCACAGTGATGGCTGAGCTTTGCGCCATCTGCACCTATGCTATGCTGAGGCTACAAGCACCGCTCACCCGATGTTGCCTCTCTAGTCACCCCTTGGTTGCGCTGCCACCGTTTTCATCGCCGCACGTATGCACTTGCTTGATAGGAATGGGGATTGAGGTGGAAAAGGAGGCTCAAATGGAAGCTCCACTAGACAACGAGGGGAAAGCGACCATCGTCACCGTGCTCCTCAATGCTTGTAACGCCATCACCATGCGTCTTGACCAACTCCACCGCCACGATGCCCACTTTCTCTTCGCGCTCCACCTCTCGTCGTCCTCTTCGCCTTCCCCCTTGTCAACCAGATGAGGATTGCGCCGTGGCCCATGGTTAGGACATGGGAGGGGAGGACAAAACGAGAGAGGGGATGTTGGGTTGGAGAAGAAAGAAGAGATCGTGGGTGGGTTGGGAGATGGGGATACTATAAACTACAGTGGCGCCCTACAGATGCAGACGTGAGAAGCCATGACGAAGGCGCGAGATGCCTCGAGAGGGGACGGTAGTGTCGTGAGAGATGGGGGATGGGGAGGGAGGTTGACGGTGGTGGCACGAGATACCAAGGGAGGTGGTAGCGCGGTGGAGGGGTGTGGCAGCAATGCAAGAGGCTAGGGGAGGGAGCGCCTACGACGTGGGATTTGGGAAGGGAGTAGGCGGTGGTTTCGGGGGGAGATGAGGTGAGAGTTAGGGAGGACATTGTCGACAGCTGCAGAGTGTAGACGGATATCACGTAGAGGGCCCACCTGGCGGCACAACTGGTTTCTCAGATGAAGAAGGGGCGAAGGAACAATGTACCAACTTCACTACGAACTATCACTTTTCAATAGTAGAGATGATGTGTAGTCGTACAATATAGAGAGGTGACAAGCTACTCTTGTCCTTGACCTTGAGATAGTGAGATCGAGTATCAGCGACTTGGTCGATCTGGATATATACATGAGATATGATCAGTCGTGCATGGCACTTCCGTTGCATGTAGCCTTGACACTGAAAATGGGTGATAAAGTGTGCCAATCCAAATTAATTAGGAGAAAATTGATTATTTGCCAAGTCAAAGGTTGTTGTATCGTAAAACACCACATCAAATGTTGTCCTTCATGAGTTGCCACACAATTCATTGAAATAATTAGCTTTTGCCACAAAATCAGTATTATACCATTATTCCTTTCATTTAAACCAAAACCACCCAGTGTGAAATGGCAGAAATGCCCTTGACCCTAACCAGACTCGAACTCGCTCACTCGGTCGAGCCACACCTCACCACCTGACAATGAATCACATCAAAGTGCAACCAAACCGACATGCACGCATGCCACACTACATATGTACAATAGGCTTTCTACATAATCTTGTTATGGCTTCAGCCCCTCTACAGGGATAAATATGACTATAGACCTTGTTCGTATTGGTTTCTGCTTAGAAAAGCCAATATAAATACTTAACTTCTTGAAGCGGCTTCTTCATTTCTCTCGCTACCGTCTCGCTCTCAGGATAAGGCAGGGGGTCACGGATGCATCACCCACTCCACTCTCGCTTCCATCACATGCACGCATATCTCCCTCACTTTTTAATTTGCACCGCTCGTCTCCTCTTTCTAAAAACTATTTCTTTCAACCATTACTATTTATTTTTAGCCAAAAACCATAAATCGCAGTCAAAAGTTATTAGAAAAAGCCAATACAAACGTACCCATAATCTTATCCAGTTGCTTCAGATAAATAAAGTGAAGAAATCATTTCTGAATACCTAAACAGGTAATGTAGATGCCACAAAGATGACAACCCAGCAGCTTCTGAAAAGTTAGCATAAATTTGGTATCCTCTTGGCACCTAGATGTCACCTACACTCCCACAAAATGTGGAAACAACAATTAATTATACAATTAAAGTTTCATGTCAAGCCATCAAAACAGTTGGTGCGACTAAGGAGGTTCACAGCACGAATTATTCGTTTGTCCATAGGGTAAGGGGCATTTTAGCCATTGCACATTCGGCGGTACAGTTAAAAAAAGGAATAATGGTAAAATACTGATTTGTGGCAAAGATTGACTATTTTAGTGAATAATATGTCAATTCATAAAGGCAATCTTTGGTATGGCATTTCATGAAATGACAATATTTGGTGTGGCAAATAATCTATTTTCCCATTAATTAGGTTCTGCTCCAACTGGCTAAAAGCCTCAGCTGTTGGCTACAATGTACTGTAGCGGCTGTTAGTTTTTTGAGTCAAAAATGAGAAAAAAAAAATTAAAAATGAGTTTTTTTTGAAAAAACTGTTATATCCCTACGGACAACGCAAAGGAATAAAGGGGAAGAAAAAGAAAAGCAAACATGTCAAAAAAAGCCAAAAGACCAAAATTAAGAAGCCGACGCATTCTAAGTGGCTTCTGACAAACTAGAACCTAGGGCTTTAAGCCAGTTGGAGTGGGGAGATAAGCACTCTTTTGCTTGAGTCAGTTGCTCAGCGCTTCTCCAACCAGAAGATGGTCAAGGTCCAGTTGGTGAAAACTTCAGGCCCTGCTTCAAATGGCTTCAGCTTCTGATTTTTTTGGTTTTCGATTTATTTAAGTCAGAAGCCACTTGAAACGTATCGGCTTCTAATTTAGGTTTTGTTTTGGCTTTTTTTGATTTTTTGGGGGCATTTTTGCCTTTGTTTTTTTTTTTCTTTCCATTGTTCACAGTGTTTTTATTGATTTATGCTTATTATTCTTTATTTTTTAATTTAATGACTTAGAAAAAGTTAACAGCTACTATAGGTTAATGTCAATCTTAAATCAAAAGTTGTAGCTATAAGCTGAAGTTTTCAGCCGGTTCGAGTGACCCTAAAAGTGTGCCTGCTCAATACTGGCTTGCCGCTAATCATCGTCATCGGCGCAGAGAAGAAAGAAAAAAGCTACTAGTAGCCGGGGGTGGGGAGGGGGTCGCTTGATTGGGAATGAAAAAAAAAATCTCGGCTCAGCAACACTGCCCGGATGCCCGTGCGCCACAAACGCACGCGATGCGATCTGAGGCGAGCCTTGCGGAAACGGTGAAAATCCGTCGTCGTGGGTCGCGACCACACTGGCAGCGACTGCTGCACGCTGCTCGCTAAGGTTCGTCAGAGTCTCACAGATGCTGCAGCGTATAGCGTCGGAGGACTACCGTTGGCATTGCAGCCTAGGCATTCAAGAGGTCCCGCGGCGTTCTTTTTCCTCGCGCCCCTTTCGTCTGCCTTAAGGAAGCCCTTCACGCTCCTTTCTTCGAGTGAATTAACAGCGCGCGAGACCTCGGCCATCCGTAATAGAAGCATAAATAACACCAGCAGAAATTTTATTTTTCATCTTTTGTAAATTATTATAAAAAAACAAATGTCGATATACTTAGAATAAATCACACCTCTGCCGTTCGGCACTGTAGCACAGATTTGTTCTTCTCCGTCCATGGCTACATCGGAAGCCGACTGATGACAAGAGATATCCGGGCAAGAAACAGAACATAGCACTAATTAAGCTTCATTTTCCTGATCATTAGTGAGATGTATTAACATGGCACAGCACAAGAGCACACCGAATTTTTTTAGTCACTGTGAATACTTCTCCCACATTTGCATTCAAAAGATACGATCATCTTGTCTTGGAGTACAACAGCAAAACAAAAAACTTCAAAACGACTATTTCATAATTAGGAAAAAGGAGTTTACCCTAGTCGGGTGGACAGCGTTCCACCATGCATTACAATCTATATTTTATTACCTGAGTCGTACAATCAAAGTTAAATCCTATCCCCGCATGAGACTCAACTCTCAAGCAAGCATCCGCTCCAAGAGCCCACGTATCGCAGCAAGCTCGTGCCTTAGTACATCTTGTAGCAACTGAACAATGCAAGTTCCAATATTTCGGACGCGATGCCTATTTTGCGTAATTGGAAAACTTTCTACAATGTTTTTATTTCTCGAATGATTTCAGAAGAGGGTCAAACCTGTGACCAACGTACTACGGCATGTTTTAATTAGTTTTTACCGCTTTTGAACAGCCGATCCGTGCAAAGTTTGGACAGGAAGGACGAAAAAAGAGACGTGGGCAAAGTAAATGACAGACATGGGCGAAAGGAGAGTACTCACGGGCAAAAAAACTGTAAGGAATTTGCACTCCAGCGTTTGTGCATATATAGGGATACAAACGGAACAAATATGGATGAATAATGTCTCTATCAAATTTGTTTTTTATTTTTTTTCTCAGATACGGATATGAATATGAATACCTTGGATACGAATACAAATACAAATAATATCGAATATAGATACAGAGCGAATACGAATCGAAACGGATAGGTCACGAATATTTATCGGAACATGAAAACCCCTTAATTATACATTTAAAATCAATGAAAACACATAAATAGTTTATCTTGTCAAAACATTAATGAAATATGAACAAGTATAAATATTTTTATCCACAATAGTCATATCATTGTACATATTTGAAATCTTCAAATGACAGTTAATTTTTTCTAAAGTCCTAAATAACTCTTAATGGATTTCTACTATTTACATGTGACAAATAAATTAATTAATAATTTAAATTTGCATCAGAATGATTTAAACGGAGTATATCAATTTAATCAGTACAAATTTTAATCTACCGACAATACTAGATTTATGTTTAATAAATATATATATTTGCTAGTGGGCTGGTGGCAGGCCATGGGGGAGATGAGAGAGGCTGGCTTGGGTTGGACAATGTTGGGCTAAAATCTTGGATATCCGGATCCATATTATCCAGATAATCCGTATTCGTATTCATATTCGCCGGATATTAGACCTATTGTATTCGTATTCGTTTTCGACAAAAAATCCGTATTTGTTTCCGATCCGAGAATTATGTGAAGAAAATCCAATCCAATTCAATCGTATTCATTTTCATCCGGATCGGTCGGAAACTATTCGATCCATTTTCATCCCTATTTGTGCATGTAATTATAAATAAGATGGCCCAAAGAATTGGTGAGAAAGTAATTTGTTCTAGTAGGCAATAAGGCAAGTGATCAAATAGCGCAGCGTACCTTCCACGCTTAGATGGACCTTGTTGCAGCGTCGAAGAGAAAACCAATGCTTCTTTGGAGAAATTAAGGTTTCTCAATGGGTTGATTTTTTTAGAACGTTCAATGGGTTGATTATGATAGCAATCTATCACGCACTGAGGTGATCCTTTTCAATTTTATTCAGCTTAAGACATTAACATAACAGCTAGAATGCAGATTGCATGGTTCCGCAACAAATTATAATATTTTTATATTTTTTAGAACCAGAGAGCAAATATATTACTACTGTAATTTATTAACATATTATTTTATTGTAGAGTTTGTGAAGCATGCGGCTAGTATAGGTGACATTATACATGAAATGACATGTTTTATAAAAAGAAATCGGCATAGTCATGATGTAGATGGATTATTAGACATAGGCCGTCGAAGAATTAACCTCATGGCCTTTTAACCTTTGAAGTCTTGATCATAGCTTATCCACTCGCAAGTATAGAACACATAGTGTGCTCACCACTCAAACCACAAACCTTGACTTCACTTTCCATCGACTGTTCCAATAATACATCTTTATGATAAGGATATGGTCAACATCATGTTCCCTACTAACCACTGATATTAACAATATCGTCGAGTGATTGACAGCTATACGCCCATTCGAAAACAGACACGTACAGAAAATCTACAGTAATTCTATATCTAAGTGGTTGTAGCACTGCTCCCACTCTCACAAAAATTTTTTATCACCGGGGCCGTCCCTCCGCCGTCCTTCGCAGGAGGATGGGCACGTGAAAAGTTTCGTTCACAGAGGATCCACCCAAATACGAGGTGGACAGTGTGCACGCACCGCGAGAGGCGTGTCGGGGCTCGTCCACGTGGTGCTTTCCAAGTGGATCTTCCGTACGGACTCTGGTCCGACCGATTCCCCACCTCGTACACGCTCGTGGGCCCCACGCGCTCGGGATTGGCCAATGGCCGCTGCTCCCATCAAGGTGTGTCCCGAGGAACGACCGTTTGACCCGGCTTGCGCTGCTGTTCCCTCGGCAATGACATGTGGGTTCACGTATGTGTGGGACCCATACGTCATTGAAACAATTTGATGGGTTAGCGTAGGTGAGGGTGGGATGGGAAAGTAGTGGTGGGGACAGTTTGACGGTGAACACAGATCGGGTTTTGCCGTTTATCTGCCGTTATCCCGTTGCAGTTACGACCTGTTTAGCTTCCCGCATGGCACAGCCCGAAGGAAGCATGGAGCTGGAGACTGTGTACTGAAGTGTTTTTGGGATGAAGCAGATACAACATGATAACAGTAAACCTGTTGGTAAAGTACAAATAATATTCCCTAACAGAAGAGGTTCTATCTTAAGGGTGGCAATTCTTCGTGGGGCGGCCGTGCAGGAATATCCTTATGGGGCGTGAGGCGAAAGGTGATCTCCCCCCATAAGGATAGAGACGAGGCCCCGCTACGCTAGTGGGGAGGGAGTCATCCTCCCCCGTGGGCCATATAAAGATCTGATAAATATAAATAAATATTTTAATTATATATTATATCTTTTTAATATGAGAAATCATATTCTTTTTATTGTATATTTGACTAAAACTTGAATCTATATATTAGAATTAAGTTATATTTTTAAAAAAATATTTTTAAGTTATATTTTAATAAATAAAACCATGTTATTGTTTTTTAAAAAATATTCAATCTATTTTTAATCCCCACGGAGATGCCCGTGGGGGTACGGTCACCGTGGGGACCGACGACAGGGTACCACTCTCCCCGGTAGGCTTAGCAGGGGTCGGGATGGGACCACGGGGGATTCCCCTAGGACCCCGTCCTATTATCACCCCTATTCTATCTTGCCAAAAAGGAATAAATAGGGAAGTGCTTCTATAGTGGTATAAAAAACAAATATATATAATATTTTAGCATAGTCAATGTATGTAATGCTTATGTGGTACACCCAGATACAATTCTCCAACGACATAAGTAGGTGTTGAGCAAATGGCTATATTTGGGCCTGTTCTTTTGGGCTGTGGCTGATAGCTTTTGGCCGTGGCTAATGGCTTTTGGGCTATTTGTGATATAGAATACGGAGTAACAGAAACTCGTGTGTGATTTTGGCTGATATAAATAAAGTCACTACAGTGTGTACTGTAATTAACTTGTAGACCCCACTTTGAAAGCTAGTTATTATAGCAAAAGCCAAAATCCGCCTTTAGAAGCCACTTAGAACATGCTCTTTATATGATTCTTTTTTTACTTGAAATGACATTTTGCAATTCTTGATGAGAAGATTAAGCTAGTTTGGTGATGGACTGTATTGTAATTTGTGTGGCCTTGTTATTTTGGGCTTTTTGTCTTTTGGCTTATGTGAATATCAAAATGAACGGAACATCTTCTTGAAGCGGGTTCTTCAAACAATTTTTCGAGTCAAAAAACTATGTGCGCTGTCTGCGTTAGCGCCTTCGCCATTCACTATAGTCTTGAAAAACGTAGACAAAAACTATCAATCATAGCTAAAAGTCATCAACCACGGTCTAAAAAATAGGGCTGGTATGTCTTCCAATTCTCCTAACTCCAACCAGCATATACCATAATAGTATTACATCCTGTTCTTACATAGTGTTTATCTTGTTCTAATGTGTAATCAAAACAAAACAAAAGAACACCACTTAAACGGTACCTTTCATTGTTCTAGAGCTAATCAACACACAACACCTTATTAGACCGTTATCGTTGAACTGATAGCTTATCGATGTGATCAATAGTTTTTGGTTCTAACAAGAGCGTTTGTACGAATGAACCGAATATTGATAAATGGATAAGCTGCTTTGAAAAGACTGTCCTGATAAACCGCTTTGAAACAACGACGAATAAATCATCTCATTTATTTACTCAGGGAAAGCTATAAGCCATAAATTACAAAAAACCACCATACTTTTTCACTAACCTACCTGGTCATGGGCTTAGTGCGTGGTAATGATCATTGCCAGGGCTTTAGAAAAAGCTGTCCTTCCGTCCCCACAGTTCCAGCATATATAGCTTTTTCCTTTTTTGGGTCTGGCATATATTCCTTGTTTGAGTGAAAGTCTTTGATGTGTGTATATATATATCCCACTTTATTTGTTCAAGAAACAAAGGGCATGAAGGAAATGACTCTAATGTCAAATTGCATGGCCCTTTTTAGTCTTAAAAGGATGGCCTCTGCTACATGATAGTAATCTATCCAGAAACCGCTAAAGCTAACGTTAGTATATACTCGATCGAGTCTTAACCAAATTAACATTACAAATTGGGTGAATTCAGGTGACTGGTTAGTATAAGTAGCAAGTTTGTACTCTGGACAAACGGAACAAAGTTATTTTTCAGTTTTTTAATTTGCCATCTAATTCTCCATTAGTGAAAAATGGGATTATAGTAACTGTTGGAATAATGCTTGCAGGGGTAAAATTCTAGTCGTTCCAATATCAAAAGATACAAATGAGGAAATAACTTTTAAGATAGTTTCAAACTTCAAACAATGTAAGGTGGAATGGTAGAATAGATGCAAGTCATTGGAATTCACAATTCAACATCAGAGACAATATGTGACTCAGTATGCTGTTCATTTGACTTAATTTGGACAGCTACATGTTGTTGAGGCACATCATTATTATTATTATTATAATAAAAAAGCGAGTTGGTGGTTGTACGTTCATTTTTCTTCAACCGTTCTATTTCCTTAACTTCTCACCATTCTCCACTTTCCAACTGATTAGGACAATTCTCTTCTATAGCACGATTCTCTATATATTCAGTAAGTTTCGTTGCAACGCACGGGTACGTAACTAGTAATTACTAATGTTTTCTTTATGCCCCCTACTCCCAAAAGAAAAGAAAAGAAGAGAGATTGTTCTGGGAGGCAAGTCATAGAATCTAAGATACTATTTGCTCATTTTTAAAAGATATACAACTAATAACTGATCATGCCTTACACACACACATAAAGACCAATGAAATATGTTTTTGAAAAAAAAAAGAAACCAATATCAAGCAGCAAAATTTCTGAAGCTAGAACCACACTTTCTAGTACAGCTCTCTCCATGTGACAAGAACAAACCACTAATTAATCAAGTATTTCAACTCATTTTTGAAAGCACAATACATACTAAGACAGGTGAGAAATAAGGCTGCAAGACCAAATGGTACGGCCCCGATTAGTAAACTAGTGGACATAAGTACCATGGATCTTTCACATAGTATTTTTCACATGAACAGTAGCATTCGCAGCTCTATCTCTCCGCTCAAGAAGTCAGCCACATATCCACTTGTTCTTCCTCTCCACCAAGAACAATAGCAGCAGATAATGTAAATAGAAAAGTTTGGCAAAAGTTTGGCAGCCAACTAGATCAAGTCGCACCAAACCCTAGGTAGCTCTCCACCCGCGAACACCTCAGCATACGAACGAAGTAGTAGATCGACGACGATCAACACGTGAACTTGATCAACAAACATAAAAGTCCCCGATGCAATGATGAGCTCACGGTAAAATTCACAAGAGTACGATCGATAACCATCCTGTCTGCCAAGAACAAAGCGATTTCTATGTTTGTAAAACTCATGCAAAAACTAATATCCCGATTACATCATGCATCCTAATATGACTCGTATGCAATCTGGTTTGCTATATATACTCCCGCTTGTCCTCTTTAGCCTTCCTTCCTCTTTCACTCTATAGATGTGATAGTGCTAGACGCCTTATCACCAAATTAAGTACGGTGGAAAGTGATATGCCCTCGCTAATGGAAGGAAAGGGATCCACGCCCTTTTCATACCTCTTTTACTTGCCTTGGGGTGTTCATCCTGGAAAACACATTAATAATTTGAGCCCCTAGAGTTTTTTTAATCCTAGGTAGAGTAGGTGATGAACTTTAGATAACCTTCGCCGCTTGTTCTTTGTCCTGAAATTACTACTCTGGATTTAGTAGAGGTAGAAAAAAATTATAATAATTAACACGCAAAAGCGCTTTGTGTATTTCCTTTGTCCACAAATATAAATCGCCGTGTGTTCCATGCTTAAGATTTGCTTTGTAAATTCTTTCATAATATATAATTTTTATTATTTTTGTTAGTATGTTATGATAATAAATCATAGTCAAAATTTTATATTGAAGATCATAAAAAAAATCAAAAATAATTTATATATATAGAGAGATTATATGTTTTAATTTTCCTTCCCGAGAAGAGACGGTGCCTACCGAACCCACCACCCAATGGAGGCGAACCCACAGATAATATTTTCCTCGGATGGGAAATTTTGGGCTCGCTACCCTTTTCCTTCTTTATTTGGCTTGGCCCTGTCCCCCTTTTACCCTTTCTCGGCCGTCGCCCCGCACCCCGATAAAACGGCGACGCCACCCCACCCACCAAATTCCCTTCCTCTCCTTGTGCCCCTTTTCGTCGATCGCTGCCCCTACGTCCGGTTTCCTCCCCACCCCAGCTCGTAAACGACGAGACGAGACGAGGCCCGCGTCGTCACGGCAACGCCGGCAGGGACCGAAAAGGAAAGCCGAGGAGGAGAGAGGTGCTACGGCCAAACCCTACACCACCACCGCCCCCCTGGACATTTTTGGTCAGTCTCCCCCTCCCCTTGCCTTCCCCAGATCCCCTTCCTCGTGTTTCCACTTTTGCCTCGCCCGCCGCCCCAGTTGGGATAACTTCTTCTTCCTTTTATCTTCTCTTCAGGCCGGCCGGCCGGCTGCCGATTGGAGTGGATTTTTTTGGGGGGATTCCGTCGATCCAAGATGGTGCGGGGGAAGACGCAGATAAAGCGGATAGAGAACCCCACGAGCCGGCAGGTCACCTTCTCCAAGCGCCGCAACGGCCTGCTCAAGAAGGCCTTCGAGCTCTCCGTCCTCTGCGACGCCGAGGTCGCCCTCGTCGTCTTCTCCCCACGCGGCAAGCTCTACGAATTCGCCAGCGCCAGGTAAACCCTACCCCCGGTTTGATTTGTTTGGTCTTTCTTTACCCTCCTTCTTGGTGATGTTGCTGGGTGGGGTGGGGAATGGGGGTGTGGGGGACCAAAGCCTGCAAATCTGATGGATCTTCGCGCTCTCCCTGCGCCAACTCCTGTAGCATCCAGCTGGCCTCTCGTGCTGCGGCCTGTGCCTGTGGGGGAGAAACGTCTGCACTTTGCAGTGCAGACGCCATCATCCATGGCCTCTCTCTCTCCTCCTCTCTTCGTGCTCATCCCTGATTTCAAGTTTTGCCCCCTCCTGCACATCTCCTGGCCGGAAAATCTTGCCTTGGTTCTCCCGGGGAGTGCGTTTTAATTTCCTTATTACTCCTTTACGATTTGGATTTAACTTTATAGCGGTCTCAGGCCGAAAGGACAGTTAGTACATGTAGGCAACTTATTGCCTGATAAAACTTATGGACACAGCCAATAGGAAAATTCGGGCTCAAAAAAGGGCAAAAGTTATACTACACGACGGCGATAGAGTCCAGGCTAGAATTGTGTCTAGAACGCACTCCACGATTTTCTGAAGAAAGATTTCAGTGTGTTTTTTTGGTTTGGACTAGTTAATTAACACCATTTCACAAGTGCCATCGAGCGATTTGGAGATTGTTTTGCAAGGTCTTCGGCCTTGTTTGTAGTGTGGCTGTTAATTCTTCGGGTTTCTCTGCTGTTCAGAAACGAAATCGATGCATGCGATATTGTGTACTACGCGTGTACTATGGAGTGTGTACTTTTCATCACATAGTTACACAGAAGGAATTGCTTAATTTGGTGGTGCTATACTGTTTCTCAGTGGTATCCACATGCTGGCATCAATTTTCTTAAGAAATGCTCCATCGTTCAAGTTTATAAGACGTATTTTCTCCTATCATATAGATCAAGGAAATATTAAAAATGACTAAAGTACCAACAATTATTATCTCTAAGCATTATATTCAATGTATGTATATAGATGATATAAAGTAAAGCTAGATATTTATTAAGAGTATAGAGGAAATATGTCATTAATTTTATATTGAAATATGAATTATATTTTGTATTTATGGATAAAGTCATTCAAAAAATACGCTCTATAAACTTGAACGGAGGGAAGTACAATTTATTAAGTTTTGGTTTTATCAATTTCCCGGTCCACCTCATGATGACTTAATGGATGCTAGTTAATTGTTAAACGTACTGCACCGGCATGTTTGCATTGTCCATTTGCTTCTCGACCTTGAAACAAAAAATAAACTGAACTCATGGCAGGGATCGAAGTACTCAACATATAGGCAATTGAAAGCGTTATTAGGATTGTGGGGGCAATAGAAGCAATGGTTAAGGATGCGGTAGTGATCTTGTGCATATGTGCATGTATAAGATGATCGTAGACTGATCGGAGAAGGCCTATGTCCCGATGGACTCCAAATTTGAGTACCATCGTAGTGTTGTGTACGGCCAAAAGAATAATTTTTTTGGGAGACATAAGAATAACTTCCCTGTCACAATAGCTTATATTAGCCAAACTAACGCCATACTTACCAGATTTCTCCAATCTGGTCTCAATCAAATTATGCAGCTTTTTGGGAGATAATGAAAATTCATATTGGCAATCTTTCAGATTAGATTTTGAGGTAATTTGTCTGTAGATTAGCATCTTATCGAAAGTATATATTGCATCCATATGATTCGGACAAGGCAATCCATGTTCATAGGGTGCCTGCTAAAGAACCAAATTATCATTCAGATAAGGCAGACCATGGTCATAGGTTTCATACATGAATGTCCAGATTATGTTTCATATATGAATGCCCACTATCATAGGGTGGCCACAAAAGAACAATTTATGATTCAATTGTATGTGGGCGAATTTGGATACCAGCTATTTGGCTGATTTCCTTTATTTTAAGCAAAACATCTCCCTAACTGGTACACAATTTTATGTGTGTTCTGATTTTTATGAAAAAGTAAAAGATAACTAATTTGCAGGGATCTATGCTGAAATGTTCATAGTAAATTGTGATTGTTACGTGGCTAGTGCTCCATTGATATGTAGCTGCACACATATACCTGAAATAAATTCTTCTAGTTCAATAATGTTCTTTAGTTATTGCAATGAGTGCCTCAAAATAACTATGAAGTCACCTTAGCCTAGATAGAAAGACCGTTTACATTTCAATTATCATGCCATCTATTGTTCTTTTGAGTTGATATTACCCAAATGTTAAGGGTAACTACATGATTATTTTCTGTTTTTCTTTCTCAATTTTTTTCAAAGTGAAGAACCTCTATGCTATCTCTTAAAAATATGACATACAAATCAATAAACATATCTGTTTTCAGATTAACACTGAAAGCATATACTAGAGGAACTACCTGTGTTGATTTCAAGCATGTGATAATAACAGAATTTTTATTTTTTTACTTATGGAATATCAAGGGTTTCCCTTTCCCTAAATGGATATGTTATATTATGTAGTTATGAGGAAATATACTACTACATGGAGAAGAAAGATGCACTTTTTTTAAAAAAATCTAACATTTTGGGCAGGCTAATATTTTGCTATCTTGTGATTTCTTTAGCATGTTACCCAGGCTATTAGAAAATATTTCTTGCTGCCTTTCTTACAAGGCGTTCCATTTTGCTATGGTCCCCTTGCTTAGTTCTACGATGGCCTCACTACTACGTGTGAAGAGCTTATGCAAAAATTGTATCTATATTGCTTCATTTTTTATGAGATGCTGATCTAGGTCTTGACCATATATGTATCCCTTTTCATATCCCCTTGCTAATTATCCTAGAATATAGGACTGTTCGTTCGGTTTTTTGGTTTGTACGGTTCGGTAAATACGGTTTTAGTAATTCGGGAAATACGGTACTTTATAGAATACGGTGTGGTATCGGTAAATACCATCTTATTTCGGTACGGTTTCAGTAAATACCAATTTTACCAAAGTTTGCGTGAATTGCTAAACGTTAATCTCCATAAGTAACTCCATTCCGAATCGGTATTGATCGATCGGGTGACATGGCCGGCCGGCCGGGCCGCTACAACCGCACAACATCAAAATTCAAAAGCTCATTCACAGATCACATTCACTCACAGATCATCACATACACAGATCACTCATTCTGTCACAGAACTACACAGAACTACAGAAGAATTCAGAAATTCAGAAATTATTCATCAATCATCACTTCATCAAAATTCTGATTTCAGAAATTATACATTCTGCCTGATTGCCTCATTCACAGATCACAGATCACTCATTCTGTCACAGAATTATAGAAGTCAAGTCACAGAAAGCTCATATGCCTGACTGCCTCATCATCAGAAATTCAGAATTACAATAAGCTACATCCGACAACAGAGTCCATAGACCACAGCTAGTCAGCTCATCACTCATCAGAATTCAGAAGATTACATTGCCAGTCAGCTCATAATTCAGAACATTACTAGGCAACTAGCAATCTAGCATTTTTACCAATTATAATTTGCCAAAAAAACATAGAGAAAGGAATTACTTTGCAAGATTCTATTGATTCCATCTGGACCTGGGAGGACTGAGGAGGCTGGCGTCTGGGCCTGGGAGGTTGGGACTCGGACTGGAGTCTGGGAGCATCAATGGAGGCGGAGCACCGGAGCCGAGCGGTCGCTGGCCGAGCCTGGGACTGGGGGAGCACCAAAGGTCGGATTACTCTACTAGAGCATTTAGAAATTCTAAATCTAGTGGTGAATGGAGAAGACCTGGTACTGGTAGTCGGCGCTGCTGTCGGTGGTTCCACGCGGTGAGGGCTTGGCGTCGGCATCTTGGGAGAGGGAGCCAGGTCGGAAGCTCGGAGCGCCGAGCGCCCGCCTAGGGCTAGGGTCGAAGACGATAGTGTCGAGAGGAACGGATCTGGCGATGGCGAGTGGCGACTGCGGTGTGACGGTGTCGGTGGACGCCTGGACGGTGTGCGTTAGGGTTAGCCGGTTAGGCGTGCCGCGATGCGTGCGTCAGTTGGTGGGTTGAGTCGGAGTTGCCGTCAAGTCGTGCTAATGGGCTGAACCGCCAGGTAGAGGCAGCGATCTGGCGAACTTGGTTTATTCGGTTTTTTTTTCAGTTTTAGGTCGGTTTATACCGGAAATACCGAATAGATGAAATGCCAATTTTTCAGATACCGAACCGAATACTGGTCAAACCGAGTTGACCAGTACGGTTCGGTTATTTCGGTTCGGTTTTTTTGGTTTGGTGCGAAAATGCAGAGCCCTACTAGAATACTTCTTTGTGTGACACCAGACGAAGTTGCCTATACATGTGTCTGCGTTACTTATGCATCACATCCATGTGAACATTTTACATTTCAATGGAGCTATGATCATTCACATTAGATCATCTCACAACCTTCATCATAATAAATAGTTCTAGGCGTAGACATTTTTACTATGTGCAATCAATCATTCAAAATCTGCTCTCATGAATTGTTTATGAAATAGATCACATCATATATAGATCCACCATCAACAATGGCCGTTCCTAATTGAACTACACTATGATCAATTTTGGGTATTGTTAAGGTTAAATAGTGTAGGATGGGGGGGGGGGGTATGACGAGTCAGAGGGGGGTATGACGAGTCAGAGGGGGCTGGGGTCAATGACTTCTTAAAATCTTTCTCCTGGTATTAGCAACACAGTGCAATGAAACATATAAGCCCATAAGTTTTACCAAAGTCAATATCCAAAGATCACAAAGTCACCCGAGACAATCAGTTTCAGTGGTCTGACCGCCGACCAGAAGGTGGTCAAACTGCTCGGCTGGTCGTACTAGATGTCGGCGGCAGTCTGACTGCATGGCAAGTCGCACCAGATCTCAGGAGCGGTCTGACTGCTCCATGAACATAGGCTAAAATAGCACTGTCTACGACTAAGAAAAATACCAACTCTTCAACCACTGATCCAAATAAGATAAAACTTGGTACCAACCGTCTCTAGAATGTCTGGAACCTATTCCAATCATTGATCATAAAGATCATAGCTGAAGTTCTGACTGTACCTAAAATGAGAAAGATTGCACCTAAATTGGGCAAAAGAGATAAACTTCGATCTGCACTTGCTTGTAAATCCTTAATGATCTAGATGACTTTAGATGGGTTCACACAGGTCATAGGAAGCTAGATCACAGCACAAAAGGAGGAAGCGAGAGAAGCCAAGAACTCCATAAAGCACATCAAGAAGGCAAGGAAATCAAACAAGAACATGAGGGGAATAAGATAAACAAGTTTGATCTTCTATTAACACGAAGGGATAAGGAATAATAGCCACTCCACACCATGGAGGACAGAGCTCTCACAAGAGCACACACACAAAGGTTCCAACACAAGGAAACCTAACCCCTACTCACTGTCATCTAACACAAGAGATATTTTCTCTCAACACACAAGGACTTATATAGTGGAGTCTTCTTATCTCACGCCTAACCCTAACAACCAACTTACACTTACTGTATACAACCACTTACAATTAGGGAACCTAGTAACACATATACAAACATGTTTTACACTCAACACACGGCTTCATCATGGCTTCAATAGCCCGATAAGACGCTTTATCCTCCATGATGTGACCTAATTCACCTTAAGCCACCAACATGGTTTTGCAAACTGTTTCTCCACCTTGTTTATCACATTTGTTTTGCAAGGTTTTAGTGAAAGCTTCAATTTCAATGGTTAGCTTAGAACAATTTTTTACAAGCATGTTTAGGACCAAATTGAAGTAGTTTTTTAGTTTAAATTACTAGATTGTTTTCAAGCATCTCACACCTAGAATAAGGTAAAGAAGCTCTAGCACTAGCTCCTAAGCAAGTAGAACATTAACTAGACTTGATGCCAACAATTTCAGCCCTAGCACTTTCTAGTTGTTCTAGCAAGGATGATCCAGATTATCTCAATTTCTCAATTTCAGCACACAAGATAAGGAAAAAGCTACAACCATCATCATAGTACTAAGAGATGTAACCCTAGCAATTTCCATGTTCAAGATTTCATTTTTAGATTTTAGCTTGCCATTTCTTATCATGACATGTTTCATGCCCTCAACTTGCTTCAAGTGATCAGCCACTACTCTATCATATCGAATCATGACAACATCATAAGAGTCTACCTCATCATGGTTAATGTAGAGATCATCCTTATCATGCTTGCTGTCGTGATCATCCTTGGACACGGCCATGAAACACATGCCGGTGAAGTTGATGGCCTTCTTCTTTTTCTTCTGCTTCATCTTCTCCTCATCACTCCAAGAATCAACATCGCTAAGGTATCAATTAGCGAGAGATGAGAGCACTACCATAGAGGCCCTCTTGAGCTCAGCATCATGCTTGGTGGGTCGATGAGGCCTCTTATTATAGTCCTTGCCGCAAACATCTCTTCCCCTGTTCATAAGTTTAGGACAACTAGCCTAAACATGACCCATCTCACCACACTTAAAGCAAATGATTGGACCATCTCTTCTACGCTCTTGCTTTCTTGTGGGCTCGGGTAAATCTACTAGTGATGAGGGTTAAATCATCTATGGCAAGGCTCTCAAGTTACTTATTGCTTGAAAAGTGTACAAGGAAAAGCCAGAAGAATCATTTTCACAAGAAGAACCACACTTGGCAGGATCGGGCACAATAGCCATCGTTTGCAGAGCCTTGGACATTTTGGCTATGACGCCAATCTCATAAATCTTAAGCCGTGAATACAACTTATCAAGGGTCATAGCTGTCAAGTCCATGTAGTCATTGATGGATGTGACTTTCATCTCCCAAACACTCATGTTAAGAGCACTAAGAGCATGAGCTGCACTGTCGCCATCTGAATAAGTGACTCCCACAGACCTATATCACTTAAGATCTTTTAGAACCTACCAAAAAAGGAATCGATAGACTCTCCAGGTTCCATCTCTAGCTCATGGTAATCTGAGAGAGTTGTCCAGATCTCATTTGCAGATACAAGATGAATCACCATATTGAACTCGTTTATCTCTAGGCCTTGGATCAAGAAGTTGCGTGCCTTAGCATTTGCCTCAACCTTAGTTGCCATGGTAGCATTGAGGAACTCCTTATTGGCAGACACGACACAACGACTTCTCACTTTATTTCAAACGGCTTGGCCTTGAGCTTGGAGGTACATCGCCATCCTTGTCTTCCAATAGAAATAGTCAACCCCATCAAAGACATGAGACTTGTTATAATACCTCTCCGACGCCATTACTCAAAATACCGATTAGGATATATGAAGAAGAGCTAACCGTGCTCTGATACCAATTGCAGGATCGAGTATAGCGAGTTAGAGGGGGTGAATGACTTCTTAAATCTTGGAATAAGTCTATTTGACCCCCTTGAACACTTGTGAAAGTCTAGAAATCAACCATAAACTAGAAAACCGAATATTGGATGCTTCTTAACTATCAATATCATTCACTTTACCCCTTTGAGACCAAAATCACCCGTTTTGATGACGTGGCCAAGGTTGGAAAAACCGGTTCCGGAGAGAATCCCGGTCGCCAGGCGATGCACGATGAATCGGCGGTTATCGCTTCAGAACCGCCAGAATCGAAATCCGTGTAAACCGGAAGAAATTTGTCAAACACTTTTTTGTCGGGGAGGCGCAGAATCGGGCCGGCACGGTTTTACCGGCGAAAACCGAAACCGGTGCTTGCTGCTGCTGCTGCGTTGCTTGCTGCTGCTGCTTGCTGCTGCCGCTGCTGCTCCCTCCGCCGCTCTCAAGCCTCAATAATGCGAGTTACTCTGCGCCGCTTCGCCGCTGTCCTGTAGCCTCACTTTTGTCTCCCACATGCACAAAACATCAAGAGTTCACCGCAAAAGCAAAAGCAAAGCCCCATTGACCCTACATGTCTCCAATCGATTAGTAAGCATCCACCGCAGCTACGATGCATCTACAAATTCAAATTTTCGCATTTCATATTTCAGCGGTAATTTTTGTACCGGTCTCCGTGGTAATTCGATTCTGCACGATTCTGGCACGGCCATAACCGCCGGTAACCCTAACCCTGGACGTGGCATCTACGTAGACAAGTTTTGTTATCATGGCATCTACGAACAGAGGCAAAAACAACACTACCCATGACAAAGAGAAAGGCTAACTTTTTAACCACTGATCCAAACAAGATGAAACTTGGTATCAACTCTCCATAGAATTTCAGGAACCTATTCCTATCATTAATCGTGAAGATCATAGCCAAAATTCTGACCTTCACCGAAAACAAGAAAGATTACACCAAAACTAGGCAAAAGAGACTTCAATTTGTACTTGCTCGTGAGTCGTTGGTGATCTAGACGACCTTGTATGGGTTCTTACATGTTATAGCAAGCTAGATTACAACACAAAAGAGGGAAGTAATGAGAAACCAAGAACTCCTTAAAGCACCTCAAGAAGGTAAGGAAATCAAATAAGAAGATACAGGGACCAAGATAAACAAGTTTGATCTTCCATTAACACGATGGGATGAAGGATTATAGCCACTGCACACCTTGAAGGACAGCTCTCACAAGAGCGCACACACAAAGGTCCAACACAAGGAAACCTAACCCCCTCTCCCTCTCATCTAGCACAAGAGATATTTTCTCTCAACATATACAAGGGCTTATATAGTGGAGGTTTCTCACCTCATACCTATCCCTAACAATCAACCTACACCTACTGGATACAACCACTTATAATTAGGGAACCTAGTAACATACATACAAATAGGTTTTACAATCAAACACACTTGCACGCTTTTCAAAGTGTGGCCTTATAGCTCCAATAGCCCGATAAGACGCTTTGTCCTCTATGACATGACCTAATCTACCTTAGGCTACTGTGTTTGTAAACCGGCTCTCCACTTGGTATTGAACAATTTATGCAATTGCCACCCACTAGCTTTCACAATGCTTCTCCTTGAAGCAAACTCCAATACGAAGTCCGCAATACCCAATGACTTGCCCCCAAGCCTATATGCCTCTAGCCTCCTCCTGGATCGTCTTCACTTGAAACCGCCCAAACTAATGGCACATGACATGCACGCACTTATCTCATCACGATCTTTGTCTTTGTTCTGTGCTTCTCCGCTTGAGATGTAGCATCAATACTTACGTGACCCTCCAAGGCCTCGGACTCCTCTAGTCTCGGTCTTGCCATTGACTGCCAATAATCACCAAGTGCCCTCACATCAAAGAATAAGCAATCATCCCGTGCACAAATGACATGCACTTGACTATCGTTAGCAAACACCACATGGCACTCTCGGCCACTATTAACACAATGCATGGACTCTCGTCATGACTAACACTTGCATTGACTTCCACCATGACTAACACCCTTCAAGGACTCCTAAAAATCTCCTAGAGCAACAATACAACTGAGACACAACTTAGCTCATTCAACTCTGTACTGGCCGATCTGACCACTAACCAACAGCTGGTTAGATTGCTCGAGTTAACCCTGGTCAAATCTCGGTAATAGAGGTTCGGTTGGATCGTGGAAACCATGTCTGTCATACGATCGGTCGCACCACTCTCAAAATCTTTGCACAATAAAACAAAGACCTCTCTAGAATAAAGACACCACCAACTACAAATCGGTCACATAGGACACCGCCCACGGCTGGTCTGACCGCTCCAATCAGACTGCCACCCATAGCCGGTCAGACTGCGGAGTACCTGACAGCAAAACCAAAATAGTGCAAATAAAACAAAATTAAACTCAAACTTTGTGTAACACCTTGGCTTAACCAAAGCCTAGAATGTCACCTACAATTACCATCGTTGCCAATTTAAATTATTAACCAAGTATCGTCAACAACTAGGCTTCAGGTATAATCATTCAACATAAGAATAAATGAAAATTTCAACAACACGGTAATCAATAAATTGAACTTAAGATTAACCAATTAATCAGTAAGATGAAACAATTATGAAGTTAAACCAAGGAATGCATCATGTAGCAATATTATGAACCATAAAGAGCTAAGGGAATCCATTAATCATCTAATTATTGTATGGATAGCACTAAGTTGATTATGACAATAAGTCATTGATTGCTAGGTGGAGTGAAGAGCTACAAAAGTGCAAGACCACATGTTCTACTTCCACCTATGCATGTCACCTTTAACGTTCACTTAAAAACAACAAATAAGAATAAGTTCACGACTCAGCAAATACATAATAAAACAATAGGAACAACAACATAATCATATTACTTATCACTTTCCACCATTCTCTTTTCTCATCTTTCTTTCGGTTAATACAATGCTCGTGCGCATATCTTTTTCTCTTTCTGTAGCTCATATTGGTATAGCAGAGGGAACATCCATCGGTGTTCACTCTTTATCTCCATCTCGTGGAGGTGCCTATCGAGATAGGTCCTTTTCTCCATCCCGTGGTGGTGCCTACCTCTGTAGGTCTTACTTAAGAACTCTCCAGAATAGTCAAATAGCTTTGCTCATAGTTATTTGACTTACTCACCACCCCGCCTCATATGCTTATGTCATGCCATGAGTGCAACATTCTATCGTTTTATCACATCATATTTATCATCGAATTATATCATATTGAACAAAAGGGTAATCAATTCTTGCATGACATGTATAATTCAATAAAAATGAGCAAATATCAATAATCAACTATCATTTTACTATGCACTTGTCTTTTTTAGTTGCGATGAGTGGGTTGATTAGAGGATGACTCTAACTCTGAAGCTACCCCTCCTACAGTAAATATCCAAACTCAATACAAGCCACAATAATACAAGTCAACAATTAATAAACAACACACATACACGCTTTCGAAATCCACAGTATTCCCTTTTTACCGGATAATTACCCTTTGCTGCCCCGGTACTAAAAATGATGTAATTTTCAACCCCAAGTCCTATCATAGCAAACCATACCAGTTCTGAATTGTACACAAAATTCCCTATAACTTGTTAGTTGGTCACATGTCCAAATTAAATCATCTAACCCTTTGTTTTTAACCCAGAAGATAGATATGTCATATTTTGGACAGTAGACCTAAAACTTTCATATCTATTAATCTGTTCATGCAAATATAGTAGACCATGACATTTTTAGAAACTACAGAAAGTTATCTACCACTTTCTAGTTATGCCAAAAGTTCAAATATGCCATCTAATTAGTCAACTTAATAATTTCCCACGACTGCATCTTGTATCTTTGTTACTTTCCTCTCTAATCCCGATTCTAATCTCTAATAAGATTAGCAAAACAAAGATGAAAACATCCATATCGTTACCCAAGTGAAGAATACCTAGATCACGGTCCCTCCCTCGCTTTTGCTCTCCTTCTCCCTCCTGATCTTTTTACCTGCCGCAACCCTTCTTTTCTCCCTTGATTTCTCTCCTGGATGGCGCTTTACCATTCATCTGACAGCCAGCCAAAATGAGGTAGGGGTGAGGTAGGGGGATCCAAAGCCATACTAAGACTCACAAGTTTTGTTAATTATCTCTTGTGTTAGTCACTTTGGTTTATTAACACCCATATGAATAATTTTATTGTCTATCCTCCATACATTTTTCTAAATTTATTGTCAATTTCTCATCTAACCATCATGCATCAGCGGTCACACAAGTATTTTGATGGTAATTGACACATTTTTCATATTTACTTATAGATAATGTCTCATTAAATAGTTATATGATTTTTTTGTCTTAAATCATCTCAAAGAATATTTCAGTGATATTTCTTATGTTTTTCATTGCTTGGTTGGTTGCTTTCATTGAAATTGACATGTCCATATATTGGTGGATATCTTTAAAATAATAAGTAAACAATGTCTAAGAACATAAGATAAACAACGAGACTATCAAATAGCGAAAATCGGTGCATTATTACTAAGAGTAGAATTTTATAGTTTGGTATTACTATAAGAGATATTCACCATTGATCTTTGGCACCATGAATTAGCACACGAGTTGGTAGATAACATTTATTAAATACCATCATCTTTTCTATGAAAGAATAATAACGAAATTCAAATATTAGGAAGGAGGACTAAACCAGCTCCTAACTATTTAATTCAAAACAATTAGATACCCCTTAACTTCTCCATCGATCGTTGTCTCTTAAGGCTATTTGGATTTCTCCCCCTTATGGCTAATTGTTGGTGTTATCAATAATGCCATCCTCATAGTTATAGGGGCAATGCCTATATACCACTTTGTTTTGGTTTTCACGACATTCCTCTCAAACTTGCCTAACCATTGGACAAATTTTCTTCTTGAGCATATTGTAGTTAAAGGTGCATACCTAGGCAAAAAAGTGAGGTGGCACAAGGTGCATGTCTTTTGAGGTGCATGCTTTTAGCATCATGGTGCTAAAGTGCCAATGTGCATACCTATCATCATAAGAGGTTTTAGTCATGGTTCTCACATCGACCTTGGTGACCACGGTGCCTAAGGGGTGCCAGGACGCCTAGTTGTTTAGGCGGACACCTAGTCGTCCTCTAGGCGATGCTAGGCGAGCTAAGGCGGTTCACTTGATGAGTACCTCTGTACCTGACTACTTAACTAAAACAGCAAATTAGAGAGGTCAATAACAATTGCATGCCTAATACTTTGATGAGCTTGCCATTCTTTTGCTCTTTTTGTAGGTAGCCAAGAAACCCCTATCCAAGATAAAATTGTAGAGAGAAACAATAGAGTGTGGCTTCAGAAGAATAAGATGAAAGCCATTGAAGCCATATGTTCCTTCCATTGAGAAAGATAGCAAACATTAGAATGTAAAGTTGTAAAATGGTTACCGAATATTGAGCAATTGGGCACTGACTATTGTAATTTCATATTTGTAAACTTGAAATGATGAAATGAATTAAGCTTTTGAGTTGACATGATGAAATTAAGAGCAAAAACTAGCATAACATTGCCACTTTGCCAAGATAGACCCATCACATAGTACTACTACTACATAGTGCATAACAGAGTTCAAGACAATGAGTCAAAGGCAAACAAAGTTACAAAACAATTACAACTCTCCATCAAGGCATTAACAATCATAATCTGAAGTTGCATCATCTTCCCCATGGCCTGCACCACCACTTTGTGCATTGTCATGAGTAGTAGTAGGAGATTCGCCGTAGTCATCCTTAATCTCTTCATCATCCATATCAAATCTTCATCAAGCTTGTCCCCTCTCTTGCCTCCTTTCGCTTCAACCAGCCTTGAGCTTGAACCTGCAGCACCACCACCACCACCATGGCATCGCCGATGATAAGACAATATAGCGCTCCCAGTCCCAGCAGCTGTTGCATGGGCTTGTCTAGGTAGATTCTGACCACAAAGTGCACTTGATGCACCCACAACCTCATCAACAAGTGCCCAATCCAGATTTTCTGGCTGTCTCATGGACATCTTCAACACCCGCATCAATCCAGTCAGTGTTCCACTCATACTCATCAAAGATCAATGGGTTAAAGTTGCTCCCCTCTACACATATGTTTTGAAATCTTTTAGCAATCTTTTGGTTATATTTGATATAAACCAAATCATTCAACCTTTGGTGCTCCAGTCAGTTCCTTTTCTTTGTATGTATCTAAAAAGGAATAATAACAAAAAAGACTCAAGAGTTAAGATTCAAGAAAACATTAAATAAATTCAATTAGAGTATTAGTTAGTACTGCACTACTAGTTAGTAACTACTTACAAATTCAAACGTGCTCTAATTGTGCTCACACCCGGAAGACGAAGCACAAAGACCATGAAGACGCTTTGCAAATTGTTGAAGATCTGATGCGTCGCAACTATATGTATCCCACCAATCAACTACAAAATGGAAATTGGAAAAGGCATGATTCATGAAGGAATAAAATTGAATATGCTAAATTGAAATGAAATTGACTAATTGAGTACTTACGTGGGCTCATTTTTTCTTGACTTGATATTGCTAGTGCCTTTCCAAAGCAAGCTTGTTTTTTCTCATAATGATTAGCTTGGGTGGATATCTTTGTGGCAAGTTCCTCATCGCCGTAACCAATCATCTTGGAAAGAACATCATTGAAATTGTCTCTTAGCTTTCAGGCATGTGTACTATCTTTCTCCTTGAATGCATAAAATTTATTTGGATTCAAGTACAATGCAGCCCCATATAGCTTCACTTCTATTTGGTCTGTCCATCGTCTCTCAATAATGTCAATCACACATTCAAGGAGAGCCTTGCCCTGCAAGGCTTCCTTTATTTTCTCCTTGGCAACATCCATAGCTACCAAAAACCTCTGGCATCGCTGGGTTCTCATCTCCATCAACGATCCTCAACACAGTAACTAGTGGTTGTGTTGCTCTTTTCGAGCATTGCACAATATTTCAAAAATTAGTAGAGAGCACAATTTCAGCTACATTCTTCCCCACTTGTGACTTAGCTAATTTGCATCTATTCCAATCCTCATCCACAAAGAGATTTCTCAATGCAGCCCTATGCTTGAACAAACTCTGCAAGGTTAGGAACGATGTGGCAAATCGAGTGGCTGCTGGCCTCACAAGATCATAGCCTCTTGTCTTATCTCTCATTGCATCAAGAAGTTTCCCATACCTATAGATAAAAGTGGTGACACGCTTGGCTTTGGTAATGCAACTATTGAACTCAGGTATATTACCAATTTCCTCCAACATGAGGTCTATGCAATGGGCAGCACATGGGGTCCAAAATAGAGTAGGCATTCTGGCCATTAGAAGTCTACCTGTTGCCTTGAAGTTAGCACCATTGTCAGTGATCACTTGAACAACATTTTGAATGCCAACATCCTCAATTCTCTTTTGTAGTAAGTCATCTAGCATATTTGCATCGGTCACCTGACTTGATGCATCGACAGACTCTAGGAAGAAAGTCCCATTTGGGTTGTTAGCAAGGAAATTAATCAAATGCCGTCCTCTTTTATCAGTCCACCCATCTGACATGATAGTGCAACCATACTCCTTACAAGTTAACTCATGTGTCTTTCTCAGAAGGTCTATCTTCCGCTTTGCCTTTTGCAACCCTGGTTTCCTCAAGTCATGGTAACTTGGTCCAATATGACTGGGTCCAATTTGCCCAATGGCTTCAACCATTACCTCAAAGAACCTTGACTTGGCGACATTGAAGGGTATACTATTCGAGTAGAAAAAATTTCTTATGTATTCATTGCATCTCTCTCTATCTTCCTTGGTGATCTTAGAGTTGAACTGCTCCATGCATGTTTGCTTCTTTCCCCTTGCATGTCTTTCCTCAACCACCTCATGGGGAAGCTTCCGAAGCATACTAATAACAGATTTCGTTCCCTTTGAAGGCGTCGGAGAAGACTTCTTGGCATTTGTGGATTAAAGAGCTGCAGCTGCTAGTTTCCTTTTCATAGCTGTCCCAGAACTTGGAGTTGGCTTTGGTCCTGTGGTGGATGCCCGAAGAGATGGCCAAGAGCCTTTTGATGAATGTGTTGCTTCTCTTTGTGGTTGGTTGACTTCGTCGGTCTCTTGTGCCTCTTGTACATCATCATTATCATAATTGATTGGCTTGTTCCTTATCCCCTTCCTAAGGTAGTCTTGCATCTCTCTCATGATGGCTGTGGTAGTCTTGGAGCATTTCTCTACGTCTCCAAAGCCTCGGCAAGATGTTGCTTAAGCCTCTTGATTCCCGAAGAAACAACCATTCCACAAAGCTTGCATTGGACCTTATCTTTGTTGCCCAAATCTGGCCAAAAACCATACTACCACCTAGGATCTTTGGAGTTTGCCCTTCGTTTAGAATCTTGGATCATATGATTCATGTCGCCCACTTTGCTGCTTGACTTCCTCAACATTGTCACCGTGCCTTGCTCTCTTTGATTTTCCATCAAATCGCTGCACATCAGTAGCAACTACTATGTTAGCAAGTAGCAACTAACAACAAGACTGCAAGAGTACAAGTAATAACTAGCAACTCCAAGCCTACATCTACAACTAGCATTCTAGCAAGTAGCAACACTATTATACATGTAAATCTGCAGTACAAATTAGCAACACTATCATACATGTAAATCTGCAGTAGTGAAATACACTATCAGTAGCAGGCTAGCAGCACATCAATACATTAATAACATTATACAGTATACGCATAACTTATAAGCAGCACTGCAGCGCAGCAGATAGCAGAGGAACTGAGGGAGGCGCATAGCAGCAGAGAGCAGAGGGGGAAGCAGAGGGTGGGAAGCGGCACGGCGAGGCGAGAGGGAGGCGGCTGGAGCGCGGGAGGCGGTGCGGCGGGAGGGAGAGGGGTCGGAGCGTGGGAGGGAGGCGGTGTGGCGGGCGGGAGGCGGCGCGGGTGGAGGGAGGCGGCCGGATCGCCAGAGGGAGGGAGGTGGCGCGACCGGAGCGCGGTCGGAGAGGAGAGGGGCGAAGGGCGTACCTGGCAGTGAGGCTAGAGTTCGGGCCCTTCCCAGTCACGACCCAGCACCAGGTATGCTTTCGGTTTCGGGGCTTCACGGCTTCAGGCCTTAAGCCTTATCCTTCGCCTCTTCGGATTGGACATGGCGCCCGCCCAGACCGACGCCGTGGATGCCTCATCGATGCCGCGGACGCCTCCACTACCTGGGCGCCTGCGTAGCTGGCCAAGGCGAGGCACTCCTCCCCGGCGCCTAATTGCTATGACAAGCATGGTTTTAGTACAAGAATATGGTGAAGAAACTAAATGTAAGTAGGGCTGTAAATGAGCCGAGCTCAAGCGAGCCTAGGTTGGTGCTCAAGCTTGGAGCTTGGCTCGATCTTGGCTCAGTCGAAGCTCGAGTAAGCTCAGTAACAATGTATTGTCTTCAACAATCCATAGTTCCACATTGCAACCAACACAAGTACACAAGTGAGGTGCTCAAAATTCAGCAATGAGATCTGATCCAATTACAATTCACAAGAGTCGGCCCATACATCAAGAACCAGTCACATTCACCAAAGAATAGAAAGGGATGAGACCCGTCCTACTTACTCAGACTGGAGACATGGAAATAGTCGCCATGCTACCATGAGGGAGGAGAGGGGGCCGCTGTGCAACCGAGGGAAGGGAGATCACGGTGTAGCCATAGAGGGAGGAGACGGGGTCGCTTGTTGGGGTCCTTGGTGACAACGATGTCGATGGTTGTGAAGGAGAGGAGGGCTTGGATTGGAGCATGAGCCAGTCGAGAGGTGTTGCTGTCAGCCTGTTGTTGTCGTGGTCAACATCGTGAGGAGAGGTGGTGGCATCCATGGCGAAATCTTGGGGGTGGTCGGAGGCGACAAGGCCTGATGGCATAAGAAAAATGAGAAGTTGAGGTCCTGAGGATGTGTAACAGCTAGGGTTTGAGATTGTGTTGTGTTGGTGCTTAGCCTTGGAGAGTTCAGGATGGGGTTTGCTAGCTTGGGCCTTACAAATTGGATTTTGGTGAAATGAATGGCTACGGGGCAGGGTGGGTTGCAAAAAACATGTGGGATTTGCGTATGCATGAGCCTAACCGAGCTATTCGAGCTTGGTTCAATAAAAGCACATGACCTTTGCTTCAGGCTTGAGCTCGGCCTGAGCTTTGTTTAGGGGTTTACAGCAATATTAGCCCTAGTAGGTGAGGTGCCGCACACCGGTCCCCTTCCAACATCTTGCCTCCTCTTTGATTGTTGATACGACGACATCCTATCCTTTCCACTCCATGAAATATTCTTCGATCTTCCACACAATGAGGATTGCAAAGCTTTGCATAGCTTTACGCTGGTTAGCCGATGTGGCTTGCGAGTGATCTTAACTCTTAAAATATAGTTAATCAACTTTTTTTGTTAACTACCTTGCATATGATATTTGTGATATAAATATTGCATATATTTTTAGTGGATTATACATTCATATCTATGAGTATCATACAAACAACCCTCTTTCAAATTTCATTAAGAACTTTATGGAACAATCCATTTACAGGGATCCTAATATTTCTCAGGCGCACATTTTGTGCACCTTGAACCTTATGTTGTAAGGACCTAGCACCTCAAGTGCAGCTTTTGCCATTGATTGTCATGTCATACTCATTTGAGCTTCGCTCCCTCTATCATGGTGCCATGATAGGCCCATGCCATACACAACAACGATAGATTTAGTTGTTAGCATCATATCTCTTAGTTGCATCCCTACCTTATTAGTTATCTGTTTCTAGGGACCCTAATGTATGAGGGGTCTATATGTTGAAGGCATACAAAAAAAACATTTCCACTCTACCTCTATCTCTACCCTCCCTGAACGTCTATCCCTCTTTCTATCGAACTCGCTCTCCTCTTCCCTCTTCCTCTTTCAATCTACACCATGGCTCCTGATCGCAAGCCTTTAAGCGAGCATCTACATACCTCCCATAGTATCATTTGCATTCCCTCCACATGGAACACGACAACTTTGTTTTAGAGCTACTCGCCATGTCTTCCACCAACAATCAATTTGATATCTAAGCCGTTTGTCGTAGATGTTAACCATGATGGACAAGAAGCTCAGCGCCCCACTTGATGCAAAGTTCAATGTGCACCTCGAGTCACTAGAGGCACAAAATGAGCACATCATGGTCTTAGAATAGACTGAGATATGTGTTCAATTGGAGGCATGGTCGGCGTGTCTTGCTGCTGTCATGGGCATGGGCCTTGGGCCCAGTCGGTTCATTATTAGAAAGTAGAGATTAGTTTCTATTTGAGTTAGAGATTAGTTTCTTTTTGTTAGAGATATAATTAGAGATATGAGATTAGTTTCTATATTGTTAGAGATATGATTGTAATTAGATTCTATCTGTTAGGGGGAGGCCATCTATATAAAGAGGGCTACCGTATGCTATTGAAAGAAACCAGAGAAATAACAAAATCTTCCTCATCTATAGTCTATAGTCTCCTCCTACACCGACGCCATCCGGCCATCTTCTTGGTGGTGTTTACCCTCTATGAACTAAGGTTCATGACAACTGCACTGGAGGTTCCCATCACAGGTGGACCTACTACCACCAGCACATGCTTGATTACGTAGGAGCAGAAGGCATTCAAGCATCACATGCTCAACATCATATGGTAACACCTTTGGCCCAAATTTTTCTTAAAGCCTAACTCTCACATCGATGGGCCTATGGACTTGTAGCAACTCATTTCGGCTTTTGTCCTTGCTTTGCCCAAAAGGGTTGACCTAGAGTTGCCACATGCCTATGTTTGGAATGAACATGCATTATACACTAGTTCAACTCATTTCAAACATTCAATGTGGGACTAATCCACCTTCACCACAAACTTGGGCACCTTAGGCCCCTCCTAATGGGTGGGGGGTGTGAAACCTCCTACCCCCGTCGGTAGGGGCAAAGCCACCACTCTTGACACCAACTACGTTGATGTCCACCAAAGCCAACGCCATCAACATGGTTAGTGCCCATGGGGGTTCCTTGTAAGCACAAGTTTGAATTCCCAATGTATGACCAGGAGGATCACCTAGTTTGGTTGAACCATTGTGAACAGTTGTTTAAAGGCCAACACACATAATGGATGTGATCAGGTTTGGATGGCATCTTTACCACTTAAAGGTTGTTGCCCAACAACAATGGGCAACAACAATAAAAGAGAAGTATTACTAGCTAGAAAGATGAGTGGATGCCCCCTCTTTGTTTAAGGGAGTGTTGTCACATGTATTTCAGGCTTCCTACCCCTAGACACCCATAGGGGGACTTTTTTTGTTGAAGGGAATGCATCAAGGGAGAGCTCTGCTATTAGTACATCATATTAAAGCTTAGTAATGTACACCAATATTTATAGGGAGAAAAGTGGTAGCTAGCCCAACCACCAGGCAATGTCCTTCCCTGACTTTTTGGTGAAGAAAATTTCCAATTTACACCCTAGCTATTGCTTCAGTTTAGTTTACACTCCAAACTTCAACACCATTTACTTTACACCCCAAAACTATCAAAATCGGAGCATTAACCCCTCAATACTGGTTTTCTCGTTGGCTATTGACATTGTTGAAATTTGCCATATTAGCAATTAGCTAAGCAACAAATAATTTATGACTTTTGGTGCTTAGAAAAATGGGATAACAAAAATTCTCATTCTCGTCTCTTCCTTTCTCTATATCTCTCTATCTCTACCTCCTAAACATACTAACTCCGGCCGTGCCCACTCCCACTTTGGATTGTCGTTGCCATGAATCTCGCATTGATGTCGTCACACTAGTGGCTTTGCTAGTAACCTCTCTATTGACAGAGTGGAAAGGAACAGAAGAGACCGAGAGAGGAAGAGATGACTTCATATGTTTCCTTGAGCAGTAATGTGAGGATGTCGGCAAAATCCGAGAATGAAGCTTCCATGTTTGTTATTTTCGATAGACATAGCCCTATCTCTCTCCCTCCATCCCTACATGCACATCTCTCTATCTCTCTCTCCCTCTTAACCACCTCTTCCTCTCTGTTGCACGTCTTTTGTTCCTCTTCCTATCTGCCCACAATTGTTGGTCACAAGCATTCAAGCGAGCATCCATCTACCTCCCAAAGTTATCCATTGCTAATATATTCTTTTTTCGGTGGTATTTGACTACTAGGGACTTTAAATGGGATGTTTGAAAACTTTCCTAAGAAAAGTAATACTATTCAATTTTCCCTTACATATATCCTTTTGTACCCAAGCTAAATTGTTGAAAGACTCGGCCATAGCATGTCATTGAATGTAGGCTACAAAGACTTATGATCAAGCCTGTGATTTATACCAATAGATAATGTCTACAACAACATGAATTGGTCCAGCTTTGGGCACGTGCATTCTTAAAATTCTATACTAAGTGCATAAAAAGTTGAATAATCAATTGGTTAGAAAAGTTGGAACATCCACGTTATTTAACCTAGTCTCATTTACTAATAATTGTATTGGTTGCATATATAAAAGTTAACCTAGCCCATATTAACTTTCAACGAGCCAATCAAAGTTAGTATTCTTGTAGTGTGCATATCGCATGACCCCTACCTTTAAAACATAGTTACTTTTATCTTAGATTGGTAGTCTCATCAACACCCTCAAAATATAAATTATAGGTTTTCCATGAGCACATTATTAACTCTATCCTTCATAACTTACAATAGAAACTAGGAATATTCTAATGAAAACTAACTTATTGGTTATTAGATTAAGGTTATCTTTTAAGTTTCTAGCAAAATGACTCAAATTGGTATAGCCTAATATGAATATGGCCATAACTCTAGTGAAGTCTAAAGCGTTCAAGTTACGTGTTTCAATGTAGTCTCAATTTTACCAAACAAGGTAATGGAGGATAAATCAAGTCAATTGCAACATTTTCTTTTTGTTTAATATTTTTCTTTGTGATTTCAGCACTGTAACTGGTGATTGTTTTCAAGTCATCAAATTATTTTCAAGTCATCAAATCTTGTATTCCAATTAACAAACTATATTATTTTTTAAAAAAAATACTTAAGAGTCAAGAATTATTTGGAGACTAGACAAAATCAATTGTATTGAATATTTTTAGAATTTTCTACCTTACATTAGTTTGGCTTCGATATATATTGTTGCATTGTTCATGTTTTGGTTACTAGAATGCTATATGTATGTAAATTGTGGTAAGGGTATTAACTATTTATTGGACCCAGGAATTTAGTTCCGAATCCTATGTGTTTACTATGCTAGTCCCATGATCAGTGGCTAACACACACATACAACAATATTCATATTATATCCATACATGATTAAATAAGGTGTAGCATGATATAATTAACAAGCAAAATTAAGTCAGAAGCGACTAGTTTTACAACAAAAGGGCTGACCGGTCAAATAGTTCACATGACAAAGTTGCGGTGGAAACAAGGATAAAGAGGCAACAAAAGTCCACCAGTATGCGTCAGCCCAACCACAGGCAACTGACTGGGATTAAACCTTAAAAATCAGCAGCATCCAAGGTTATTAAGGCGAGGCGAGGCCACCCACCCCCTCACACCTTTTAAGCGGTAAGGCATGAGGCGAGGCGACGCCTTACACATCCTAAGGCGCTAAAGGGCAGCAAATAAAATGAGCATTTTAGCAACATATGTGTACCTTATTGTTGTCAATTCTTGAGCCCATGTTGCACCTATCCCCCATTCCAATTGTTCTTCTCCCATGTAGCATCCATTCTCCTTGTCCCCTTGCAAGTTTCAACATATAGATTGTTACAAATGTAATAGATACAAATTGTATTCTAATTAATTGAGTAAATACGGATTGAGTGACATACCTTGTTGACAGTCTCTCCTTTCTTCTCTTCTATTCTCCCATACAACAAGCCACATGAATAATGAGTAACATAAGTTCACAATAACAATTAAGTGAATCCGAGATTAAATATGAGCGACATAACAAATTAGCAAGCACGACATAACCAACATGAGTCCACACAAATAATATAGGTGACAAGTCCACAAGCTTAGAGTAGTCTAATGGTATAATAGTAGTCCACAACACAAAAGTAGCATAGTTCATAATCCAACTCTCTTATCTCTCAATATCCATCGTCGAACTCATTGGGATTGCTAGTAGAATCCATGTTTTGTCCACCATCTTCGGTAGCATTGGGAGCTTCGTCACAATCGATCACATCCGCATCATCATATGGATCTTCTTCCTCATCTTCTTCATTGCCTGAATCCGAGTGTTGCTCTTGCTCATCTAAGCTATCTTCTTCAACCACTATTGATGTAGATTTTGCACGCCTTTGGTAGGTCATAGTCTCACCATGACCATGCCTATTAGCTTGCCTTGGAAGATTGCGGCCTTGAAGCGAGCGTGATGCGCCAATGGCTTCATCATCATCCCATGTAAGGTCACACCCACGAGCACCTTGAGGTGGTTTCGCCAATGAGTCAGTCCATTCATTGTCCCAATCAAATTCCTCAATGACCAAAGGGTCATAGTTTTTGCCCTTCTCCCGCCTCATTTGAAACCTAGCTTTCATCTTCCGGTTGTAGGCAACAAATACCAAATCATTTAATCTCTTGTGTAGTAACCGGTTCCTTTTCTTTGTATGGAGCTACAAAAGCACAAATGACAAGCAAAGCAAATGAAATGAATAAATAACTTGCTGAAATTAATATTTAATAAGCACATGTAAGCTACAAATTAACTCACAAATTCAAAGGTACTCCAATTTCGCTCACAACCGGATGATGAAGCACAAAGACTAACAACTCGTTTGGCAAACCTTTGTAGTTCAATGGCTCGGCCACCATAGAACGCCACCAATCAACTAGAATGGCAAATACATGCATATATCAGGAATTAGGAATGAAATAAATATGCTGAAAATGAACTTAGCTTGCATAATTTAACAACACTTACTAGGGCTCCTTGTCTCTAAGTTTTGTATTGCCAATTTGTTTGAAAAGATATCTCCTCGTTGGTCTTCATAATGCATGGCTTGTTCATCAATCTTGTTCCGAATATTCTCATCTTGGATCATTTTTGCAAGCACATCATTGAAGCAACCCCTTAGCTCCCCAACATATTTATCATCTCCACTCTTTTGGATGGTAAAGAATTTCCCTGGGTTCAAAAAGAGTGCAGCCCCATACAATGGATGATCCATTTGTTTCACCCAACGTCCCTCAATAATGTTCATGATCTTCTTGAGCAAATGTTGCTTGTTTTGGGTAGCGAAGCTAAGCTTGATCTTCTCCTTTGCATGAGCCATTAATGCTGCAACCTCTGGCATTGCGGGCCTCTCATCACCATCAACCACCCTAAGCACGATCAGAAGTGGGGCTGAAGCTCTAAGACAGTCTTCAATTGAATTCTAGAACTCCTTAGAGAGCACAATGTCTGTCACATGCATGCCGGCCTCCGTCTTTGACAATTTGATGCTAGTCCATGCCTCACACACAAATAGACACTTCAAAGCATCCTTGTGCTTGTGCATGCTCTTCAAAGTAAGGAAGGCTATGGCAAACCGAGTGGCTGCGGGTCTTACAAGATCCATCCCACCTGTCTTTTCCCTCATTGCACTAAGAAGCCTCCCATGTCTATAAATAAATATGGTGACACGTTTAGCACGTGCAATAGGCTTCTTAAATTCCTTTAACTTCCCAATGTCTTCCAACATAAGATCTAAACAATGTGCCACACAAGGACTCCAAAATAGTGTAGGAATCCTGTCCATTAGAAGCTTGCCCGCTGCCTTGTAGTTAGCACCATTATCGGTGACAACTTGAACAACCTTGTCTTTTCCAATGGCCTCAATTCTCTCCTCTAGCAAATTAGCTAGCATAGTTGCATCATGTTGTTCACTTGATGCATCAACAGACTCCAAGAAGAAAGTCTCCTCTGGGCTGTTGACAAGAAAGTTGATCAAGTGGCGCCCCCTCCTATCGGATCATCCATCCAACATAAGTGTGCAACCATATTGCTTCCACGCCCGTTTGTGCTCCTCCCTCAAGGCACTTATGTCCTTGACGCAATCTTGAAGCAATGGCTCCCTCAACTCATGGAAACTAGGTGGCTTATACCCAGAACCATACTGCACACTGGCCTCACAAGCAATCTCAAACTGCCTTGAGTTTGCGGCATTAAAAGGTATGCCACACTCATACAACCATAAGGCCCATTGCTTATTCACATAATGTATGTCATCCTTGGTCCTTGTGTTGGTCTCCATAGTCCCTTGAAAAGACCCAGAACGTCTTTGATCTACAATTTCTTCAGGTGTTCTTCGAAGCATAGAAGCAACTGACTTGGTCTCCTTTGCCTTGGCCTTGCTTGATGTTGCAACCTTGAATGAAAAGGCAGCATGCCTTCTTTTGGTAGCTATCCCTGAACTTGGCTTCACAGTGGAGTCTTAGGACTCCATGCCATGTGTTGCCACCGCTACTTCATCATCATCATCATCATCTAGAAAGATTGGTCTACTCTTGTTTTTTTTTCAAATACTCTCCCATCTCTTTCTGATTTCTGTGGTAGTATTGGGACACATTACAACATCTGAATAACCACCCGCAAGATGCTCCTTCAACCCTTTAATCCCTCCTGTACTTGGGGTATTACAAAGGATACACATCACCTTATCTCGATTGCCAATTTCCGGCCAATATCCATATTTCCATCCCGGATCATTAGACTTTGCCTTCCGTTTTGGATCGGTCTTTGGATCATACACAGCCTCAGAGGATGCATTACTTGCACTTGCATTTGCACGTGCCATTTTTTCTGCTTCTGCATTACAAAGAAGTAATCATCATCAGAGAAGAACCAACACAGCAGCAAACAATCACAGCACACAGCAGCAAACAGCAGTACGCCAGTACAACACACTACACTACTACAATTCATCGCACTCGGCCACTCGCACCGGCGCACACAACAGTAGCACAATCCGTCGCCGCTCGCTCAGATGCACACAGCCAAATACCGCCGCGAGCAAACAATCCAACGCACTCGCTCATCTCCCTCATTCGCTCTCTCTCGCACTCAAGTACTCAACCGCCTCGGCGCCTCCGCAGCTCCGCTCGCTCTCATCTCTCTCGCTCGGCGCTCGCTCGCTCCTCTCCTCGGCGAATCCGCCTCCCTCGGTCCCTCCTTTCTCCCCGCGCGCCTCCGCCTCGCCCCCTCCCTACCCTGCTCCCCCTTCCTCTCATCCTCCCCTTCTCTGCGGCCTCACGCCGGCAGAGGGGGAGGATGAGAGGGAGGGGGAGCAGGGGAGGGAGGGGGGCGAGGCGGAGGCGGAGCCAGTGAGCCACCATGGGGAGCGCGGGGAGAAGGGAGGGACCGAGGGAGGTGAAGGTCGGCAGGGAGGGGGAGCCGGGGAGGTAGGGGGAGGAGGAGGAGGCCGGGGAGATAGGGGAGGAGGTAGGGCGTACCTGGAGATGGAGGCCGCAGCAGATGGCCGCCGGCGCGCCGCTTCGAGGATGGTGGCGCCACGGGGTGACGGGGATGGAGGCGACGCTAGGGTTCGACTTCGACCGAGGCTTATGTGACAGGTTCCCACTGGCCCCCCTCATCCTATCTCTTTATACTTGCCTTTTCGGGTTCTTGGGGCGTCCGCCTTCGCCGCCGCCTCGCTTTTATTTGCCTAGCCGACGCCATAGCGACGCCTCAAGCCCTAAGGCGGACGCCATATTCCCTCCTGGCAAGGCGAAGCCGATGCCTTACAGTGCCTGACCGCCTTATCGCCTAAGCATTAAGCGACGCTTAGGCGACGCCTTAATAAGCATGGCAGCATCATCGCCAAAACCCACAGTGTAAAAGTAATCGTATGACAAGTCTTCTTCCTCATCCCTTGAATATGTTCAACAATCAACTGTGAGTACGAAATCGTACTCTGCAAGACTTTTAAGCAAAGGTTATATAGTATGCAAGGCTATCTCAAGAAAGATGACTATCCTACCTAGTTTTTCCATTTTTGCACCAAGCAAGCTTTCATTTGCAATAATAAGTAGTAGATTATAACCACAAGTTGTAAGAGCATTTGAATTTGATAAGAAAACGATATTAGAGCATAAATAACATATCTATACAAATGGCTTGCTACCATATAATTTAAAACAATGGCGGAACCCTCCGCCGTACAAGCTATGCAAGGAATCCATGTCCACGCATCCCTAAACCACTTTTCAAAACATAAAAGGGAAATTTTTGTTTGTGCCACTGAAAAGTGTGCAATTTTGCTTATGCCATCCAAAATCTTAGTCGTGGTGTTCACAATTGCACAGCAGCGATTGTTTAGTGGAGCATGATATTGAAGTGTATCCTATACAATCTGAAATTCTTGATGTTGTAAAGTTAAGTAATAATTCAAGCAGAATATTTCATCTAAGTATTAATCCAAAAGTTTAAGTGAAGTGTATGAATGCACACGGAAAGATCAATGTGACTTAATGCAAACAATGGAATGAGCTAAATAGAGGCAATCTGAAATTGTGGTTAAAATTTCTCGTTTTGCACTAAATACTAGGAGAGATGCTAGCTAATTGCAAAAGTATGAATATAAGGGCACAAGATTGCTAAAAAAATTAAATTACACATTTTGAAAATTATATACTAGGATTAGCTAACCCTAATTCGGCCAAAGCTCACTTTTCTTTTCTTTTTTTATATTCTTTTCTTGTTCAAGTCGTGGCTTTTCTTTCATGCGACTGCCTTTTCTCTCTTTTTCTTACTTGGCCAGTTGAACATTAGGGTTGGTTGTCTTCCTAATTTTCCACAAGTCAAATATTCAGCCATGGTGTCGCACTGCTCGGGATAGAGGTGGTCGTCGACAACTACGGTGTGGCCCCGAGGGTCCACTGGACAACGACGTGACTGAGGAAGGCAAGGATGAGCTCATCTTTGTGCGGGCACACGCGCGACCATACGGGCGAAAGGAGTTGGTGTGCTATGGAAGACGATCACTGATAAGTGGGGCCTGAGCCCATCGGTTAGTGAGAGCAAAGACGAGGCAAGAAAGAGGGCGTAAATATAGAAATATGCTTTTGCTTGTGGAAAACAGAAAGAAGAGAAAGAAAGCGGCTCAGGCTGGAGGTTGAAACATTGGTCGGAAATGGGCCCGAACAAGAATAGGCCAGGTCAAGGCGAGGAGAATTGGCCTAAGAAGGATTTTGGAATTTAAATTATTTTCAGATTTAGTCAATTTTAGAAAGTAGGTTTGAATTTATAAAATTAGCAAACAACTCCAAAAATTATGAAAATATTTGGGGAGGTACTTTATATTATTTGGAACTCAGATAAATTAATTTTAGGTCCATGTAAGGTTTTATTTATTTTTATAAATTCATTTTTAGCTGCTGAAAATTAAGAAATACCATTTTCTTTACCGCATAAATTTTTTGAAAGAGCAAGGAAATGAAGAAATGATGATTTTGAAATTAGTTATATAGCTTTTAGGAATTTTGGGACGTTGCATTATTTTTATTATTATTTATGTTCATTTCATCTTCCTTTTATGTATATTCTTATGGAGTGCATCGATTTTGACAGAATCAGTAGTTGGTTGGACATGCCTTAATGCAAAACCGGTGATGATGGGTCAAATGAGAGAACATGCAAAATTATATTACCAAACTACAAATGTAAAACTTCATGTATTTATTAATGTATATATGGTTAATTTTTTGCTTGAGATGGGATGTTCAATGTGGCACTCTTGTCAAATGTAATGTTCAAGCTGCAATATTGATATTAACAGAATGAAGGTCCAATGTATGCTATGAGATATGCATGCTGATTTGTGTAATATTGCAAACTACCTATCTTTAAAAATGATATTGCAAATAATATTAAATCTTCATTACTTTTCCTTGCCAACATATATGATAATACACCATTTTCAAATTTGAAAAAAGGGGCACAAAATTTACCTTCATCCAATCAAATATTACATCAGCCCTTCATGGATTTTACCTCTCCATAGCTCTTTTAGTCAACTTCATCTTTTTAAAGCTAAACCCTCTCAGGTCTATGTGTAAAAAGATAATTCTACACTTAGATTCCATGGACCTCCAGCCACATTGAATTAATTATTTATCTTCCACAAATGCATGTCGAATATCATTAGTTTCAAAATCAAACCTACTTTGTGATTTTACACACAGTCATACAAATGCCTAACAAAGGTACATGTATGATAACATTGTGCTTATTTTAGAAGTGAAAAAGCACAATATAATTGGCTTTTCTGAAATTCAATATCAACATCAACCACTAGAAGATAAATTGAAACATAAATTGGTTTGAATACACAATGAACTTGTTAACTATTTTGGCAAACTTTATCCACGCCTATGAAGTAATGTGTAAAAGGAAGAGTTGGAAGTTCTAAGGTAGCCAAGATGCACATTCTCTCATGTAGATCAACATTAGTTGGAATTATCCAATTTCAATCAAACTATGTTAATTGATGTAGTGTTTAAACTTGCTAATCTAATTGATGTTGGAGTAGTTATTATTTTTGGTATGTATTTATTTATTTTGGGGAGTTATCTAAGATCGCACTACATTTTACCTAGGAATATACAATATGCCCTTGCAATAGAAATGTAGTGGAGTAGTGGGTACTGCGAAATAGAGCTAGGGAGAGTTGAGTATAAGTGCCATTAGAAAAGGAGACTGAATAGGAAGAGGAAAGGAAGATCAGTTGTATTCATTTCCTTCTGGCCTTGAATCCTTGTTCCTCCTTCCACTTGGTCTAAAGCTTTTCCTTGGTCTCTTCTTAGATCAAATGACTTAGAGAATCTTACCTTTCCCCTACTTGGAGAATCTTACCTATCCCCTACCCTTGTTTTGGTTTACTTGAATAAGAATGACCGTTAGTAGGATTCAAGATTCATTTTTAATGTAGTATTTTGTGTCAACACGTGATCACTGTTAGATACGTATTGTATAGTTGTGTATTTATTCTGTTGTCTGAGGGGTTTCTTACATATATGTCATACCTATACGTGTATATATTGGCCCATTGGCTTCATAATGAATACAAGCACTATTCATAACATGGTATCAGAGCCAAACCTATATTTTCGAGCCGCTGCTGGTTTTTTCTCCCACTATCGCCACCGCCTGGGGATTATTCGCGCTCGCTGTCAGCTGCCTCTGTTTCCCCACCATCTGGCGCCAGCACTCGCCCGTAAGGCCGCCACTTTTTTGCCGAGAAATTTGCTTTTTCTCCACCGCCTCCTGTTCTACAGTTGCTGATGACTTTGCCTCCCGATCTGCTCCAGATCTACTTGTCTAAAGCCGGTCGCCGTCAAGGCTCTGCCTATTGTTTTCGTTGTGGCCCCTTTGTCAACTGGAGCTAGGTCGTTGTCTCTGCTTCGCGCTACATCTGCCGCCGCCGCTGCTTCCACCTCCGCTCTGGCTGCTGCCAGCTCCACCGCTGCCAGCCTTGACGCCCTTTCGTCGCCGCGGCGGTCTGCTGCGCGCTGCCGCGCTGGCTGCTCTGCGCGGCGAGCTCGGCCGTCGCGACGCCTCGTGCTCGAGGCGGCCGAAGGGCGAGAGCGCCCTACGGACATGGCGCGCTATCGGGGTCATTGCGTGGAGAGAGGGCTCGCCGACAGCTGCCGTCTCCGAGAGAGTGAGCGGGGACGGCGGGCTGCTTCTTTGCCGCTACCGCACAGAAATCTTTGTGAGGCGGAGAAGGAGATGAGCAGGAGATGCTCAGGCTACAGGATACTAAGGCTCTGATACCACTTGTTAGTCGCTGGACTCTTGCTCTTGGTGATAGCAAGATCCTTACTCTCATGGAAAGGATGACACTAGGAGATGGGGCAAGTTTACTTGTTAGTCGCTGGACTCTTGCTCTTGGTGATAGCAAGATCCTTACTCTCATGGAGAGGATGACACTAGGAGATGGGGCAAGTTTTCTTGTTTATTGCTCACACAATGCCATGCCAACTGAGGGTTGGGGATACAAATTATAAGTGAGAACCAGCCAAGCATATGCTAAGATGCTATCCTAGATGCTGTCCTAAAGCGGTCAATATGCTGTCCTAAAGCGATGTGTCCTAAAAGCGATCTTGTCCTAAAGCGAATCTGTCCTAAGCAGATGCTGTCCTAAAGCAAAAGCAGATGCTGTCCTAAAAGCGAATCTTTGTCCTAAAGCGATCAAAAAAACAAAAACTACCACAGCCCCACAAAGACCACGAGACAGGACTTATTCATCATTCTCCCCTAAGTCTTGTGCGTCGTCTTGTGGGAGGGTTGAACCATCCCGATCTTGGAGCAGAGCTCAAGGAACTTGATCCTTCCAAGAGGCTTGGTGAGCGATCCGCAAGGCGATCCGTGGTGTTGATGTAGCTTGCCTTGATGCTTCCTTCATCCAAGCGACCTCGGATGAAATGGTACTTCACCCGGATGTGCTTGCTCCATTCATGAAAAACGGGTTCTTTGCGGGGCTAGAGCGGACTTCTGTCCACCACGAGCTCCACCGCTTGATGTCCCGCCGAGATCACCAAGCGATCGAGCGAGCGAGTGCTCGAGTCGGCGGTGGAAGCCGCTATGTACTCGGCCTCCACGGTGGACAGGCCACCACCGCCGCTTGATCGATCGCCGATGAACGAGACACTTGCCGAGGAAGAAGAGAATCCGCTTGTGCTCTTCTTTGGTGTCGATGTCGCCGCGTGGTCGCTGTCGCATGCGAACGAAGTGTGCGCGCCGGGACACCTCGGGTAATGGAGGCCGTGGTCAAGAGTCCCCGCAGCGTAGCGGATGATCCTCTTCACGGACTGCCGATGCTCGTCGTCGGTCGTTGCATGAACCGACTAACGAGCCGACGGAGAATGCCAAGTCCGGTCGTGTGTGGGCGAGGTAGCAAAGGCTCCCCACAAGACGCCATGATCGCGTGAGCGCCCACCTCCTCCGTCGTCTTTGTCGCGGCTCGGCCAGCCTCTCCTCCATTGGAGTGAGAGCGTGTTGCGATCGGTGAGCCCAGCTAGCTCAACGGCGCGCTTGGCGTGGCGATGCCGTCGGCGTGATCCCGGAATCATCTGGTGCACCTCGATCCTAAGTAGAAGGAGAGACCCGTGTCACTCATCCGGAAGGTGGCCTTCATCTCTTCCTTGAATGCCGCCACCTCGCATCCTTGGTGCGGTGATCACCAAGTCGTCGGCGTAGACACCCACCGCCAGGCGTTGCGCTTTGCCCGCCGGTGAGATGCGACCTCGTGTGCGCTCTGCTGGAACCCCATTTGCTTGAGGGTGGAGTCGGCTTAGCGTTCGGGCTCGTGGTGCTGCCGCAGCCGTAGAGGGCCTTGCGCAGCGGAGAACCTGCCCTCCTTGCCGGGGATGACGAATCCCGGTGGGCGACGGACGTGACCTCCTCCTTCAAGTCGCCGTTGAGGAAGGCGGACTTGGCGTCCATGTGATGGACGCGCCAATCCTCCGGGCCGCAAGTGCGAGGAGAAGACGAACGGACTCCATGCGCGCGCGGGTGCGGCGTCATCGAAGTCGACCTCTCCGCCGCCACGAAGCCTCGTGCCACCAAGCGAGCCTTGTGCTTGACGATGGCGCGGCTTCATCCGCCGGCGAACACCCACTTAAGGGTGATCGCGCGGTGGCCGGCGGAAGATCCGCCGGCTCCCACGTCGGTTCCGCTCGGCGGCGTCCATCTCTCGCTTCATCGCGACACGCCACGCCGCGTCTCCCTCCGCCTCGGCGAAGGAGCGGGGCTCGCCGTCGTCGCGACGCTAAGTGCGCGCTCCGCCTCGCGATCGTCTTTGCGCCGACCGAGACAGGCGGCTCGCCGAGGATGTTGTCCATGGTGCGATAAGCGCGAGGCTCGTCGTCGTGGTAGGCGCCGACGCGATCCTCGTCGTGAGACAGCGAGTAGCGAACTCCACCGCGGCGCCGCTCATCGTGGACCGGCTGTTGGGGCGATTCGGTGGTGTGGCTGCCGGTGCGGGAGAGTGGTGAGCCGGTGGTGAAGGGTGGGGCGTGGCGCCGGCAGGTGGTGGAGCACTCGCCGAGGTGGTGGCGAGCAAGGTGTCGAGGTGGACGAGCTCGGTGAAGACGGCCGCTAGCTCCCGCTCTCGAAGTGGGCGAGTCGACAACAAAGTCCACGAGTCGAGGCCGAACCGTCGCCCACCGCCTTGTCCCACGCCCGGCCCGCCGCCGTCGAACACGTCACGCGAGATGCGACGCTACTGTGTGACAGGTCGAGGATGCGGTAGGCCTTCGAGCCCTCCGCGTAGCCGATGAACACTCCCGAGTGCTCGCTGTCGAGCTTGCCGATGTGGCCAAGCTCCTTGGCAAGCGCGGGAGCCGAAAACCCGCAAGTGGGAGACCGCCGGCTTGCGCCATGCCAAGCCTCGTGACGGCCCCGCCGTCGAGTGCCTTGGTAGGCGAGCGGTTCAGATGTAGACGGCCGTCACCACCGCCTCTCCCGTAAGACGGCCGGCATCCTCTGCTGAGGAGGGCCCGAGCCATCCCCACAACCGCCCGTTGCGCCGCTCGACGACGCCGCTCTGCTGCGGGCTGACGGGCGCGGAGTAGTGGCGCTGAATGCCCTCATTAGCGCGACGACGCGAATTCGGTGCCGTGAATTCGCTGCGTTGTGTCGGCGCAAAGACGCGCAGCTTGCGGCCGCTCTCCGCCCCATGCGACTGCGGCGCTGATGGCGTCGCATGCCTCTCCTTGCCGCCGAGGACCATCACCCACATGTAGCGGAGAGGTCGCCGACGGCGGCAGGAAGTAGCGTCGTCCTCCCGGTGGCGGTGGTGGGCCACACAAGTCCCGCACGAGCTCGAGCCTCTCATTGGCTCGGAAACTCGCTCTTTGGGAAAGGAGTCGCCTGCGCCGTCAACACGCAAAGCGTCGCGAGCTGCTCCACATGGTCAAGGCACGGCAGCCTCGCACCATTTCGTGGCACCGAGCCGCCGTGGCCTCGGTGAAGGTGCCCAAAGCGCTCGTGCCAGCGCCACGCCTCGTCGTCCCGACGAGCTGCGAGACGAGGGGTTGTGCCACTGCGTGAAGAGTGTAGAGTCGATTTGCGCCTCGTTACCTTGGCAAGGAGGCGGCGTCGAAGATCCCAAATCAGTAGTACCCGTGCTCGATCTCGACACGCGAGCCGTTCTCATCCACCGTCCCAAGGCGATGATGGAGTTCCGCGGTCGGGGATGTAGTAGACGCCGTTGAGCGGCCGGTGCTCGCCGATCTTGGCGGCGAAGACAGCAGAGCCGACGCCCTTGATCTCCACGGCGGGCGTCGCCGAACTTGCGGTGCCTCGAGCGCTGAAGTCGAGCTCGAGAAGAACTCCCGCCGCCCGGTCATGTGGTGGGTGGCGCGGTGTCGAGCACCACCGTCGGTCTTGTCATTGCCGAATCATCGCCGAGGAGGCGTGTGCTTTGGCTCGTCAAGGTGGAGGAGAGCCACTGCGGCGGTGCGGCGGAGGTAGTTCGATGCTCGCATGAGCAATGAGCAGGACCGGCTGCTCCTCGCTTGCGCGGCGTGGGCTTGGCGCGTCGTGGTCGTCGACACTCCTTGGCCCAATGACCAAGCTTGCCACGCTTGTGGCAAGAGTCGCGTCTCGCGCGCTTTGCTTGCCAAAGATCGCCGCCTGGCGCTTTGCGCGCTTGCGCGCTGCCACTCTTCGCGCGCGCTGTCGTGGAAGAAGGCTCCCCTTCTTCTTGTCACCTTGGCGGCATCCCACCGCTCCCGAGCGAGGAGCTTCCGCCAATGGTGACGGGTCCCGAGGGGCGCGTGGCTCATCGATGTCGGCGACCTTGAGGCGACCGCGCCTCCTCGATGGTCATCGTGGAGAGGTCAGCAGAGACCCGATCGAGCGAGCCATCCGCTTGTACTTCTCGGGACGCAGCGGAAGAGCTTCTCCACGCTCTCTCTTCGCCGTAGGTGTCGTCGCGGCGCACCAACTTGTGCAACGAGTGTTGAGACGAGAGCAAAGTCATCAACGTCCTCACCGGCTTGAAGGCGGGCGCGCCCACTCCGTGCGTAGTGCTGCGGTGTAGACTTGCGCGCGCGGTCGCCGCCGAGCGCGTCTTTGCGGCGATGGCGTCCCGAGCCTCTTTGGCGATCCGCTTGTTGGTAGCGAGAAATGCATCTTGGGCGGATCTGCGGCGATGAGCATCCGGCGCCGTCGATCCTGGTCGTAGTCGGCGTCATTGCATCGGATCGCATCCCACATATGCCGCACCGAGCTTCACCTCATCACCGCAGCCCACTCGGCGTAGTTGGTCTTGGTGAGGGTAGGCCACCCGCCGGGCCGACGTCCCCGGCGACGACACTGGTACTCGTGGTGACCACGATCAACCGGGAGAGAGAGCGCGTTACTGTGAGGGCGCGCTCTCCGTCGACCGTCGCCGCGCGCCGTCGCGTGCCTCCTCGAGGCGCCACCGCTGTGTCGCCTCCTTCAGAGCGCCGCCGCGCGTCCGCGCTGTCTGGCTGCCGCCGCGCTCGTGGCGTCGCGCGCTGCCCATTGCGCCGTTCGCCCTTGCGCGCCTCCTCTCCAGCGGTGAGGTCGCGTCGCCGCTGTCATCATGAGCCGGAGCTGCTTTATTGCTTTGCCGTATGAGCTTTGACCTCTCTGCTGCCGCCGCGACGCTGCATCGCCGCCGCCTTTGCTTCCACCTCGCTCGCTCGCTTTGCCCGGCTCGCGCTGCCGGCCTTTGCGCCCTTTCCACCGCCGCGGCGGTCTCTGCCGCCCTTCGCTTCGCTGCTGCTCTGCCGCGGCGAGCTCGGCCGTCACGACGCCTCGTGCTCGAGGCGGCCGAAGGCCGAGATCGCCTGCGGACATGGCGCGCTATCGGGGCTGTTGCGTGGAGAGAGGTCGCTTCGACGAGCCGCCGTCTCCGAGAGAGTGGCGGGGACATGCGGGGCTGCCGCACGCACTGGTGGGGCTCTTTGTGAGGCGGAGGAGATGAGCAGGAGATGCTCAGCTACGAGGATACTAAGGCTCGATACCACTTGTTAGTCATTGGACTCTTGCTCTTGGTGATAGCAAGATCCTTACTCTCATGGAGAGGATGACACTAGGAGATGGGGCAAGTTTACTTGTTAGTCGCTGGACTCTTGCTCTTGGTGATAGCAAGATCCTTACTCTCATGGAGAGGATGACACTAGGAGATGGGGCAAGTTTTCTTGTTTATTGCTCACACAATGCCATGCCAACTTTGGGGTTGGGGATACAAATTTATAGGTGAGAACCGCCAAGCATATGCTAAGATGCTATCCTAGATGCTGTCCTAAAGCGGTCAATATGCTGTCCTAAAGCGGATCTTTGTCCTAAGCGAGATCTTTGTCCTAAAGGAATCTTTGTCCTAAAAGCGAATCTGTCCTAAAGCAAGCAGATCTTGTCCTAAAAGCGAATCTGTCCTAAAGCGATCAAAAAATAAAAACTACCACAGCCCCACAAAGACCACAGTACAGGGACTTATTCATCATTGTCCGCCTCGCCTTGCTCCACCTATTGAGTCTGTACTCCTGAAGGATGCTTTCGAAGATGCTCGTACAAAGGTATATGAGGCTTTGAGGATGTTATGGAGACTTTTCAGACTCGGTATGCTGCCTACAAGAATAGACCGATGAGGATGCTTGTGCTTCTGCTATTGTGGTTGCTAGTATGGAGGTGCATCTCACTGGTAATATGGTTGGCTTGGCTTCCGCACAGGCCATGTGGTCGCATCTGTGCAATCGCTATGAGCTATCTGGTGATTCCTTATACCTTGCTGTTGTACGTCAGGAGCAGTCGTTGCAGTAGGGAGATACCATTGTGGATGAGTTCTATGCTTAGTTGTCCGTGGTATGGCATCAGATTGATTCTTTGAGGCCAGATGTTTGCCACACCTGTCAGTGCTGTCAGCGTCAGCAGTCTCACTTGGAGTTTTGCCACATCTACGACTTCTTGACATGTCTCCGAGCTGAGTTTGAGCAGACTCGTGCTCAGTTGCTGGCCCGCCACCCTCGTGTGACTCTATTGGAGGCCCTTGCAACTGTTCGTATTGAGGAGATTCATCTACGTGGTGTGGGTCTGCCATCGCCACCGTTGCTTCCTTCGGTTTTGGCAGCTCCTCCCGCTTCTACACATGCGCTCCTGTTACTCATTCACTAGTTGCGCCTCCACCAGTGATAGCTGCTGTTGGTAGGAGATTCCACTGCACCTATTGCAACAAGGATGGACATGAGCGGTTTGCTACAGGAAGAAAGATTTTCATCGTGGTAGCCATCCTCCGTGGGGAATTGGAGGTTCCTCTTCTCAACAGAGTCCTGGTGCCTCTGACACTCAATAATTTCTTACACTGCTAGGTCGCGTGGTTGCTTCTACATCATTCGGTTCTGCTTCTCAGTTTTCTGGTGAGAGACCAACTTCTAATTCTCCTTCCTCAGGTATATCACCTTGGATTCTTGATTCTCGTGCTTCCTTTCATATGACATCTGATTCCACCAGTCTCACTTCCATTAGTCCTTTAGCTGCTCCTATCACTGTTCAAACAGCAGATGGTACATCTCTTTCTGTCGCAGAACGAGGCACTCTTTCAAAGTCATCCTTTCATGTTCCTGTTGTTTCTCATGTTCCAGAACTAACCGTACAGCTCATATCTGTCAGCCAGCTCACTGATCATGGTTGTTGTGTTATTCTCGATTCTGATTCTTGTGTTCAGGATCGCCGCACGGGGACTCTGGTTGGTACTGCCCCTCGCCGTCGTGACTCACGATGGCTCTGGGAGCTTGATTGGCTTCATCTTCCTTCCGCTGCCCTTGTCAGTCTTGTTGCCTCCACCGCCTTCACATCTGCTGCAGCCTCCACCACATCTTTTGCTTAGTAGTATCATCGTTTAGGACATCTTTGTGGGTCACATATGTCTTCATTACTTCATCGTGGTCTTTTAGGGTCTATGTCTGGTAATGCTTCTCTCAATTGTCAGGGTTGTATGCTTGGCAAATAGCTTTAACTCTTCTATCCTTCCAGTGAGTCAGTGTCTCAGCATCCTTTTGGTCTTGTTCATTCTGATGTATGGGAACCAGCTCCTTCCATTGATGATTTTTCTTGGCATACGTTGATATACTTTATGTCTATCTCGTAGTGAGGTTCTATCCATCTATGAGATTTTTGTGACCATGGTCCGTACTCAGTTTGACTCCTATTCATGTTTTCCATGCTGATTTTGCTGGGAGTACTTGTCGGGAGTTCGTGGTTTCCTTGCTGAGCAAGATGCTCTCCTAGTTTTCTTGTCTCAGTGCTCATGCTCAGAATGGTGCGGCTGAACGCAAGCATCGTCATCTTCTTGAGACAGCTCGTTCTGGGCTGAGGTTGTTTCTACTGCCACTTTTTTATCAACATTCAGTCCTCCTTTACTCTTCAGGGTGGGATCCCAGTTGAGCGTCTCTATGGCAAGATTCCTAATTATTCCAGTCTTTCCCTCTTTTGGGTGTGTGCTATATTCTTTTTACACCCCATGAGTGCACCAAGTTGACCACTCAGTCTGTTGAGTGTGTTTTTCTGGGCTATAGTGCTGAGCATAAGAGATATCGTTATTGGGATCCTGTTGGCCGACGGATGCGGATTTCTCGGGATGTTACTTTTGATGAGTCTCGTCCTTTCTATCCTCGCCCTTCTCTTTCCACTTCAGTATCTCTTGTTGAGCCACTTTCTTTCCTGACTTCCACCCCATAGCCACCACTCCTCCACCACAGCCTTTGGTCTCTCTGATGCCTCCTTCCCAGTCGGCACCTCCTTCACCACCGGCACCCTCTCCTGGGTTACTCGTGAGCTTGTTTCTTCTTATCCTTTCTACAATACTCGTCTTCTACGAGTTGAGAATTCTTCTTATGTGCCCTTTCTTGATGGGTCATCCTCTTCGGCCTCTCCTGGCTATGCTTCTCGTGATCGCCAATCTATTCAGCCTTGTCGAACCGACTTCTTACTGTGATGCTGTCGTTCATTAGGAGTGGTCGCATGTGATGATAGAGGAGATTGCCGCCCTTGAGCATACTGGCACGTCGGATCTTGTTCCTCTTTCTGTGCGTTACTCCTATCACATGCAATTGGGTCTATAAGGTTAAGACCCGCTTTGATGATATGGTTTTTAGCAGGAGCATAGTCATGACTACAATGAGACCTTAGCTCCTATCGCTCATATGACCACCGTTCACACTCTTATTGCTGTGGCCTCTATTTGACAGTGGTCTATCTATCAATTGGTCATCAAGAATGACTTTCTCAATGGCGAGTTGCGTGAGGTCTATATGCAGCCACCCGTAGGTATTCTGTTCTTGAGGGTATGGTTTGTCGCCTTCGCCGATCTCTTTATGGCCTTAAGCAAGCTTCGCGTGCCTGGTTTGATCTCGTTTCTTTTTTGTCATTGCAATTGGTTTCTCTACTAGTGCTCATGATCTGCTCTTTTTATTCACACTTCGCCTCATGGTCGGACGCTTCTCCTTTTGTATGTTGATGATATGATCATTACTGAAGATGATTCTCAGTACATTACTTTTGTCAAGTAGTGTCTTCATGAGTAGTTTCTCATGTCTGATCTGGGTCTTCTTCGCTACTTTCTTAGGATTGAGGTTGTTTTTACTCCTGAGGGTTTTTATCTATCCCAAGAAAAGTATATGCAGGATTTTCTTGATCGTGCCTCTCACTAATCAGCGCACAGCTGAGACTTTCATGGAGCTTAATGTTCATCTTTGTCCTACTGATGTTGAGTCTTTTACTGATCCTAGTATCCTACTCACTATCGTCATCTTATTGGGAGCTTTGTTTATCTTGGTGTCATTCGTCCTGACATTTCGTACCCTGTGCATATATTGAGTCAGTTTGTTTATGCTCCCACTCAGCTCCACTATAGTCATCTTTGAGTTTTGTGATACCTTCATGGAATTATCTCTCGTCGTCTCTTTTTCCCTTGTTCCAGCTCTTTATAACTCTAGGCATATTCTGATGCCGCTTGGGCTAGTGATCTCTCTGATCGCCGATCTCTCTCTGTTTATTGTATTTTTCTTGGTGGTTCTCATTGTTTGGAAGACTAAGAAGCAGACAGTAGTTTCTCGTTCAAGTGCTGAAGTTGAGTTGCGAGCTATGGCTTTATTGACTGCAAAGGTTACTTGGTTATGGTGGTTGCTTGAGGAATTTGGTGTTTACTTCTGCACCAACTTCTCTTTTGTTTGACAATACAAGTGCTATTAGCATTGCTAAAGATATGGTGAGGCATGAGCTTACAAAGCATATTGGTGTTGATGCTCCCTGCATGTAGACAGGTGCAGGACTAGGTTGTTGCTCTTCAGTCAGTATGTACCTTCAGAGCTTCAATTGGTAGACTTCTCCACAAAGGCGCAGATCAAAGCCCAGCACAGCTTCTACCTTTCCAAACTTCATGTTGTTGATCCATAAGTTTGAGGGGGTGTTAAATATGTATTATATAGCTATGTATTTACCCTGTTGTGTGAGAGGTTTTCTGCATATATGTCATATCTGTACGTGTATATGTATTGGCCCATTGGCCTCAATGAATACAAGCGCTATTCATAACAATCACAAGATGTCAAAGACAATATATTAATTTATAGTGGAGAAATTATATGGGTTTAAACATTAAGGCATAAATCATTAATGAAAGGACCTTACAATATTCACACAAGGAGCATTGTTGATTTGATGCAAAGGCAAAAGTGACTTTTGTAGTTCTTGCATTCTCTTTGGTGTAGATCATATTCATCATTATGGATTATTCATTCTAGCAACCTTTACATGTTTATGCCACTAATCATGTCTTTTATTATTGCTAGTTTATACATCTGACACTTGTTTTCCAAAACCATGGGTTTTGTAGCAATTTACGGTCAAGTGTATTGCCCAATTTTCAAGCATTCCATCATTCATATTATTTGCATTAGCATAAGCAAAATTATTGAATTGACACAAAAAAATAGAAAAATAAAGATGCACCACATCAAATGATAAGTGTCCCGCCAAATCATTATTCATTATAGCTGATTGGAAAAACTCAATATGGTTGGTTGTTAGCACCTTTTTCGTCATGTCTTTTTAGGCTCCATCAGCAGGTTCTTTCCTATTAATTGGCTCATGTTGTCGACAACCATTTTTCTTAAGCTTAGTTCCAATTTGTTTTGCCTCTTAAACCATTATTCAATCAATAGCAATATGGTCTAGGCAACTTTGTCAACCATAACCAAGACTTTTCCAATGTTGTCGTCGAAGTTCAGTTGTTCACTGTAAATGGAATGAAGCATGTGACGTTTGATACGAAACTGTCTATGCCACCATCTTTGGGAATATTTAGTTTTACTCACCTTTCTTGTGGATATTTCTCAAAAAGATAACGACATAACCCTATTAGTACTTCACTTTGGATGACCCTAGCAGTTCGACTACCTCCCAACCTTGGATCTTAGATATGCCACTTGACTCTCTTAAGAAGTGTACCAACTTTATTATTAGCCTACCGGGATTAGTCACTTCCTCCCTTGAAATCCAATATACCATTGCATTCTATTTGGTCCTCTATTTGTTTAGAGGATATGCTCCTCTTCGTTTACTTCCCTTACATGTGTCCATGTAACTTTCTGTCTCTTTGATTTTATATCCCTTGTGCCCTGTTGAGCATGACCTTGTTGAGGCGACTCCTTGTGCTTGTTGGAGTATGGCTGTTGTGTAACACCCAAGGTTGAAAATTCACGTAAGTATAAGCCGCCTTGTAGAACAAGTCTACGCTCGTGTAGTAACTCATTTGGATTTGTATTCTCACATCTCCCAAAAGGATTAACCCAAAGTTAAAACATTTTGGTGAGTACATTTCACAAAACCACATTATCTTTAGCAAAACTATCATAAAACCACACATTTAAGAAACATTTTCAAGGAATCACACTTCACTTTGCATGATCTTAGCAAATTGGCCTAATAGGTCGGGCCCACTGGCCAATCTCACAAGACTATTATGCTTTTGTTTGCTAAAATGGAGGTAGTTGACACGTTGGATAAGAGCTGACACATCCATTTTCAATTACTTACCACATAATTTCTAGTTTTAGCTAGGAATAAGTCCAATCTACCCCCTCCCCCCTCAACTCATCAAGTATGGAAATCAACCCCTCACTCCAATATTGGGCATTTGACACCCTTCAACTCTCAAAACCAGGCAAGTAACCCCCCCCCCACGCCCAAAATCACTGTGTTTTTTTTTCTTGTTTTTAGTGACATGGCATACTAGTAAGCTTGGATACACTGACATAACTTACAAATCAACCCAATGTGACTAAATAAAAAAAGTATCACATGTGCTTTTTCCCAAAAACATCATGAACCATAGGATTAGTTTTCATTAAAGAAAAAATCCACTTTTGGTCCCTCAACTCTTGCCGTAGTCTCATTGTCACTCCTAACTCCAAAACCATTTAGTTTACGTCCACCAACTATTAATACCAGTGCAAATAACCCTCATATGGTGCTTTTTGTTGGTGGTTTGGCCTAGTTGGCTGGTGACATCACTTAACATTGCCACAATGGCAGAAAAACACACACACACCATATCAGCATGTTTTGCCATGTCACCCCAATCTCTTGCCCATCTCCCTCATATCTAGCTCTGCCTCACCAAATTCAGAGAGCGGATACCAAGGAAGCACATAATGGTGGCAAGGGATAGGTGGTCAAAATCCTAACAGGCCAAGGCACGTCACCGGTGGATTTGGGTGAAGAGCCATGGGGTTCTGGTGCCAGCTGTTGTGGCAACGTGGCAAAGGAGGCACCAGTATGCGCTGGGTGCCAGGCTGCATGCTGGCTGGTGGCATGCTGGCAGGAGCTTGCTGAGCGAACGTGTACAAAGCAAAAAGGTTGTGGACTCCTTCCCAAATCCAAACACCAGAGGACTAGGGGTGGATATCGAGCTGGGCCGGCTCAGAAAATCTTGTTAGGCAAGCAGCTCGACTCGACTTGTTAGGCTAACGAACTAACATGGTGGCTCGGCTCTGTTACGGCTCGTTAGGCTTCATTTTAAGATGGTGAATTGGGAACAGATGCTTGTACAGAATAGATGTTTTACTGGTTGGTCAGACAAAGTGATACCATTCCATCTTACCAAGTCATACTCAAACTAGTAAAAGTAGGCATCATAAATCGGTATATCATGGCTAATGCTACTGTGTCAATGACAAGAAGGGTAGTGTGCATAAACTAGATGTTTTAATGCTGAATAGTGAAATCTCTCATACTCACCTTCAAGTCTACAAATGTATGTTGGAGTGTGAATTCCAAAAGTCCCGACAAACCGCACAATGACGGCATTTCTCATTCTTAAATTAACCATGACATCCATAGAAACCAATATGGCAGAAACTGCAGGGAAACAAGCTTCTAAGCTAGCCCAGAAATTAGGAATCAGTGCCATGCATACATCACAAGAAACTAAAGATCTTGCCCATAAATCAGGAATCTGAGCTTGCCCAGAAATCAGGATCTAAGCTTGCCTAGAAATTTGGAATCAGTGTCCAGAAATCAGGAAACTAGTAGAACACACAAGATCGACTAAAAGGTATCGATTTCGTCATTGCTACCAAACAAAAGGTCTTGAATTCAACATTGTCTCAATGGGCATCTAGCTCACCTAAATCTGTGGGAAAAATGATCAATTTAGTGTACACCTAGGTTTTAATAGCAAAGCACAGCTCCACCCATGCTAGCAGCTCAATTTTTCTATTGAAAGCTGTGTAAAATGAATAATCTTGTGTTTGTTGATGATCTAAATAGGCAAACAAGCGCTGAATGCATACCTTCTTAAAAATCTCCTTCCCCGTGAAACCAGATGAACCTCTTCATGCTACACACCACTAAGAATATTAAGGAAATATGACAATAAAAGGATGAACACAGAACATCAAGTATAGTGTGTGTAAATTAGGTACAATTAAGTACCAAGGAACTGCAACATTAATCTATTGAGGTCATGCATAAAGCAACAGGAATATAGTGGATTAATGACATAGTTTGTCACAAAAGAACTATATTACTAACATAGTGGATTACTAGACACCCTGATAAACATTTAATCATTGTTTGTCACAAAAGACATGCATACAAAGACTGTACCTTGAGCCCTAGTTGCAAGCCACCACACCCTCAGGAAATGGTACGGATTCAACATCATCCTCATCATCTTTTTCCTGCAAAAGAAAATTGAGTTAAGACTAACAAAGAGGATATGAAAAGGACAACTAAGTTAGTGTGGGAAAACATACAACAAACATTGGAAGTGTCATGTCATTTTTAGAACCTCGTATCCAGATAGAACCACATACTAGTGCCTCAACCATAGCTAGGTGAAGAGCACTACAATAATCATTAAGGGCTCTACCGCCAGCACTAGCAGGTACTGTCAAGAATTTCTTTGCTATCTTTGACACAATTGGGAACCTATGAGTATTCGACCTCCAATCTAGCAATTTAAAACTCGTGTCTACTAGGTTCATCTAGATAGATGAGTAATTTTGATTTAGATGATTCTGTAGAACTAGATCACAGAAATATTTGAAACTCACTTGAAACTAAGTCTAATGAGCTACTAGTATCCATGGTTGAAGAGGACTCGGCCTTGCTGTTGGTAGCTTTGTTGTGTCGATGCTGCATCTCACGTGTGGCATACAAATCAAGCAACTTGACACGGATTTTGGTCTCAGTAATGGCTTTGGAGGAGTCAAACATTTGTGTAAAGCACCAACTAACTAACCTCATCTTACACCTAGGATCAAGAATGTGGCAACAACCATAACATTGTGTTTTTAGCCCAGTAGTTGTTGAATTTCTCTAACATTGTTGTACCCATATGCTTCATGTGTTGATCACCATAAGTACTTGCAGCCCTCAATGCAATCTTAACATTCACTATGTAAGGATAGAAAATATATCTTGTGGGGTATAGAGAACCTGAAAATGCATTAGTTTCTTCAGCCAATGCCTTCAATACTGGCTGAATTTTGCTATATAATGCACATTCTTCATTCGAAGGCTGCCGCTTGTAATTATTAGCATCAGAATCAGCATAGCACGTTAATGTATCTTTATAGGCAATGCAAACGGACAACATTCTATATGTTAAACTCTACCTTGTCGACACATTAAGACTTAACCCTTTTCCAACTTCCAATGAAGAACGGGTCTATAAATTTCTAAGAATTTGTATAGAGATGGCAATCGGTACCCGAAACCCGATACCCGGTGGGTTTTTACTCTATTAGGGTATGGGTTTGAGTCAATTTCCTAACCCATGGGTCTCTTAATGGGCAAAAAGCCCAACCCATCGGGTTTGCCGGGTTCGGGTATGTTCCTATAGTACCCAAACCCGTAAACCCATGGGTAATATAAACCCGATCCATAGGAGTTATAAATCCAGGCTCCCAACCTCCCAGGCAAACTAGCCCAGCCCATTAGCCATTTAGTCCCAAGCCCCCAAATCCAATGCGGCAATGCCCCATTACCCATACGGCTAACCCTAGCTAGCACTCACCACGGTCACTACTCACTCCTCCCCAGTCCCCACCCCGATTCAACAGCCGCCGCAGCGATGGCGCATCTGGCGCTCCACGCTCGGTCTCCAACAGTCTCCACGCTCGCCCTCCTGTCCCGCAGCTCCCGCTCCTGCTCCCACCACTCTCGCCGCACGCTCGTCCTCCCGCACACCCTCGCCGTCGCCTCGCCTTCCAGTTCAGCCCGCTGCCCCCACGGCTACAGCCCGCCGCCCCCACGCCGCAGCCAACGCGCATCACAGCAGTAGGCCCTTGGCCATGGCGCTGCCCTCTGGCTCCAACGAAGATGGCCGGTGAACTTCTTCCTCCTCTCCATTAACCATTATTGCAGCTCGCATTACTGACCCGACGGGCAACCCATGGGTACCCGTTAACCCAGTGGGCATGGGTCTGGGCAAAAATTTGCACCCGTCACGGGCATGGGTTTTTTAGCGGGCACGTCCAACTTTCATGGGCACGGGTTTGGGATAGCAAAACCCAGCAGGTTTATGCCCGTTGCCATCTCTAAATTTGTACATGCGAGATGGAGACTTCTTCATATACTTGACAGATTCCCGAAGTTTGCTTATCAAAGATTCCAATGGTGCCATGCCATCATTCATTACCAAATTCACTATATGAGAACAACAACCAACACATGAAAATATGTAGGAACGAAGTTTTCTGATTCCCTAGCAATGAACTTGGCCATCAAATTCCTAGCAGCAACATCATTTGAGGTAGCATTGTCAGGGCTGTTATAGTCTTATCTTCTATTTTTCATGCAGTTATACATTCAAACACTATCTGAGCTATCACATTCCTTGTGTGTGGAGAATTCAACTCAACAAAGTTCAACACACGGCGTTGCATAGCCCAATTAGCATCTATGTAATGCGCGACCAAACTCATATAGCAAATGTTTTGATTCGAAGTCTACAAATTACAAGTTAAACTTATGTTGTCCACCTTTAAGGCTCTTCCTAATGTTTTCTTCCTCTGTTTGGTAAACCTTCATGCATTCAGCTCTTATAGCCTTCCTACCAATAAACTGGTATGATGCATTCAAATACTTCAACACATTAAACCAAATGTGCTCTATCATCTTAAATGGATACTTATGGACAATTATCATCTTAGCAAGTAATCTACGAGTTTTCTCATGATTATATTCAGTAGGAGTAATAATAAGAGGTAAACCTGATCCCTCGGGACCATGGTTGAGTGTGTTAAGGAGATAGAGTTGTATTAATACTCTATCTCCTTAACACACACCACCATGATACCAAAATTGCAACTAACAATTCTACCCCAAGAGTGGTACACTGGTACTACAATGACCAACTAAAAGTAAACAGTACCATGTTACTAAAAAGTATGTTGCATTGGGCAAAATACACCTCATTTTGAAATTGTACCTTGATCTTCAAACTAGCTTATGTCTCCTATTTATTCTAACCTACCACTTTAAGTCTTCTTTTTTTAAAAAAACTTAGCTTGTTCTATTAGAGATCACTTATTCTTAGGTCATAAACCTTATCACCAGACACAGCCCAATAGACTTATACCACCTGGAGCAGCAAACTGAACTCTTGAATAACATAAACATGTACATTGTGATAATTGAAATATTCAAAAACTTCATAGATTTACCGAGGCCACCGGGGTCGGAGCAGTTTTGGCGCTGCAAGGTGGTCATGGACAGGGGTTGACGAGGCAGTTCACCACTGGGTTCAACACGGAGCCAAAGCCAAAGGTGGAGACAGAGGCGGAGGACCTCCTCCCTCGGCGGTTCTTCGACTCCATGCTTGCCTGTGGATGCACCGAACACCAAGGAGAGGTCAAGGGGTGGCGGATACGAAGGCGGACGGTAAGGAGGCCAAGGCGGATGGGGAAGGGGATGGAAAGTGGAGGCGGAGGCGGATGGCAAGGAGGGGAGGCAGCGGCGGAGACGAATGGCAACGAGGAGGTGCGGCTCTTGTGCAGCTGTGCCGCTTGCTTGGCTCTGTGCGACATGGCACCTCTCTGCGACTCTACACCCTCCAACTCCACCCGCGCCAAGGAAGAGAATATTCAAGGGATGGAGTCATGCCTTCGTGCTCGTCAGTCGCCACCATCGTCAGATGTGATTTGAGCTCGCCTTTGGACTTTGGTGTTGCCCAGTCGCCGTCTCTCTCTAGGGTTCTTTGGGTTTCGTTGGAGGAGAAAGGGATGGGGAATGGAATGGATGGGGACGCTTGGGCAAATGGGTTGGGTGACAGTCGCCTCTAGGGTTCCTCTGGGTAGGAGCGCCTATAGGGTTCCTATGGGCTAGAGCGCTATTGGGCCACTCAAGCCAATGAGCGGCTCATGAGCCAGCTCGAGCTCAGCTCGTTAGGCGGCCGAGATGAAACCTTGGCTTGGTTCGGCTTATTTATGCCATGAGCCGAGCCTTAAACGAGCAGATCCAGCTTGTTTGCCTCAAGCTTTTTTGCCACCCCTACAGAGGACATCATAAGGCCATGAGATTTAGGCATGATTCTTGACGTGATCAAAATCCACGCCAAACAACTATAAGGCAAAAAAAACTTTTTGCAGCCCACACCTCACACATCATTATTTAGTATGCAAAAAGACAAGTTGAAGCTACTTTACCTCACCTATGTAATGAGCTTATGGAATACAGAGCGAGGAGGGTGGATCGGTGGTGGGGGACGAGTAGCCATTGTACTTGCCAGAGCAAACAGCAAGCCTGATGGCTTCCTCTTCCTCATGTTTGGAGCTAAAGGAGGGGGAGTAGTTACTCAGCAGGATCATGGGCCACGCACATCCATGAAGACGTCCAACTCGAGGAAATAAGATTGATGCTCTGCTCGCTGGCTACCGCCATGGCCAAGCTCGACGACTCGAAGTGCCATACTTCCTCTCATGACCCTCTGTCACCAGTGGCAGACCCAGGATTTTTAGAATGGGTGTTCGGATTTCGGAGCTAAGTTGGTCAAATACGTCGATACCACAGCGCACCGTCCCTCCCCCCCCCCAAAAAAACACCGATACAACGATATGTGTATGTAAATATAATAAAAATACATAAATTACAGAAATTAATGATTTCGTATAAGGAAATGGGCGACATAAGGCGAGCATAATTATATAAATTATACAATAAATTATAGAGATAAATGAGAGTTGTATATCTTGTTGATCTTGCCTTTTTTTGCTATTTCCCCATCAGTAAGAACTGTCCATCTAAGAGAAAATTGTATATTCCTTCCATGGAGCAAAACAGACCAAGAAAGAAAATAAGTGGAGTGGGGTGGAGCACACTTAGATCTGAAGAGAGGACGATGACAATAAGTTAGAGGTGCTACTCACTTCCCAATGCCACGCTCCCTCCCGGCTACTACGCTGCTCCCTTCTTGTCGCCTGCTCCCTACCTCCGTGTTCGTTGTGCCACTGCCCACTTGCCCGCGACACCTCTCTGCTTGCCCGCGCTGCCACACGCTCACCTTGTACCACGTGCCGCCTCACGCATGATTGTCGTCACATCATGGCACCACGTCCGCGTCCGCCGGTCGTCACTCGCCTCTAGCCTGCACCTCCGCCCGCTCGCCACTCGAAGACCGAAGCCACCTCCCACACAGACAGCCACAAGATGAGAAATAGAACAAATGTTAGGATTTTGTTTATATCTTTACCTCTTTGGACGTGAGGAGGGCTGAGGTGGAAAGAAAAATGGGTCTAATGTATCACATGGGCTGCATGCGAGATACGAGGAGTGCGGACTGATTTTATTTGCAAGGATAAAATATAGTTTCAACACTACTAATAGTATATACATCTAATATACCTATTATATACTTGGTATTTTATAAAAAAATTTGGGTGTTCGGCTGAACACCCTTGATCTATGCTAGATCCGCCCATGTCTGTCACCAAGGGCAAAACTTGAATGAAAATGATCGTGGTTCACCACTTCATCATACATATAGTAACATAGATAATTTTCAACTAATATTGTGCTAAATAGAAATGTCTCCGGCAATTTTTAGCATCGATACCTCAACATAACCAATGATAGTGTATGATGATAAAGTAGTGATCGAAATACTTACCAAACTAAAGAAGCTCGATAATAATATTAGTTTGTTGCGGCAAACAGAAGGAACTAAGATCAAAATCATATACAAAAGTTCGTTGTCATTGGTAAAATACATCATTTGACCTCAATAGCATTTAAAATAGAACAAAATTACTTAAAGTTTTTAAGTACAAATAGAACAGAATGATCAAATATAAGTAAAAACATTACCTTTTAGTATTTACGTTCATTCAAGTTTATAAAGCGATGAACCACAACATTATTGATAATTTTCTTCAATTCTTGTTTGTCCACATAGCAAATAAGTCTATTATTCATGAAATTATCACCAATTAATTGAAAAAGTCAATTAGATATTTGTATATTCAACAATTCAAGAATAATATAATAGAAAATTACGTCTAGTGGCTTACTTACTTGACATTGTAGTCAAATATTACAATTTTGCCTCTGATTTGCAATGAGCTAGGCCAGTATTCCAAAAGCCAAAATTGAAATTTTAGGTCTTAACCCTACAACTAGACCAAAATCAATCAACAATCATCACATTGAAACCCCAACTAGCAAATTTAGCCCCTGTTCTTGAAACAAATTGGAAGAATTGAGAGATTTAGAGCAAGGTACACTGATCAGGCGGGCCTAAGCTACCTTTGGCCAGTGAGGGCACGAGGCAAGAGGGACCAAGCAACACCATGGCGAGATGGCAAGCGAGGATGGCCGGTGGCACTGATTTCTCTCATTCTCCAGCGAACGGTTACTACCTAGCTGGGTGCGGGTGTCATGGTACAAATCTCCTGGCCGACCGTGCGAGACGAATAGACGTTGAGGGCTGCTGCGAGGTGACTACTTCAGAATCGGTCAAATAGACGAGGTGGCGGTCCTTCCTCTTTGGCTGGCTCAAGGACTGGCTCTTTTTGGACTGCTGCTAGCTATTGAGAATTTGGGTTGGTAGTGTTCCCTTCGTCTGCCTTCAAGAAAGGGACTGGGTGCATCGAGTTTGGGAGGGGATTCACACATGAGCTGTAGGTGCTAATCCCTGCTAAAAAGATGTTTGAGCCCAGTGTCTTGTGACACCGAGTGAGCCATCTTGCACCCACCCTGTTCATCACCGGAGTAGTTGCTGATTGCGGAGTTGGTGGTTGTGGGGATTTTAGTGGAGGTTGGGTTTGAGGAAAATGGAGAGAGGGGGATGGTGTGGCAAAATATGATGATATGGCGTGTGTTTTTTGCCCCCATGGCAATGTCAAGTGATGTCATCAACCAACTTGGCAAAACCACCCACAAAACCACCATCAGGGGGTTATTCACAGGTATTGATAGTTGGGAGATGTAAACTAAACGGTTTTTGAGTTAATGGTGAAAATTAGACTCTAGAAGGAGTTAGAGGGACCAAAAGTGGACGTTTTTCTTTCATTTAAGATGTATAGCTGACTAGGAGGTGATTGAGCACTGGCATGGCTATCTACACTCTACACAACAAATACTAACGATTTGGCCACCAACATGGTGAAAACCACTGTTGAAACTGGCCTAGAGGTCAAAAATGGACGATTTTAATAGTTAGAGGGTGTCAAATGCTCGTTTTGAAGTTAGGGGTTGCTTTTGGACTCCAACAATAGTTAAGGGAGTCAATTGAACTTATTCCTTTTAGCTATCATTTCATGATTTTTTTTTTCTTACTTCTGTCTAATTTGAACGTAAATGGCGATCTCAGTTTGGTTCAGCAACAATGCAATTATTTAACTTACCTTTTCTTGTCATGCTTAACTTTATTAGTGTTTTCTTTGCCACTTCTATTTACCACATTTGAAATTTAGGTTTCATTTCCTTAAAAAAAAAGTTTCACTGATGAGGACGATGGTTTACTTTTTAGATTGGGCAAAATATCCAACACACTAGTTGATGGAAGTGATGACTGTACAATATCAATATCTGAACTTTGGATTAATTGTACTATCTATAAAGGGCTAAATAAGTAAATAGCAGATTTTTCTTGATGTGTCAACCGAGAAGCCCTACAATCAACTCTTGTATTGAAGTCAGGACTCTGTGCGTTGTAGAATGGCCCATTGAATTGTATAGCTTATCTGGCAATTGGATAGGTTACGCAGTGACTGCTAAAATTATGCAACAGATCGAGTAGCCTAACTTCATTATGAATATTCTATTAAAGAAAATGTCGACGAATCAGAAGTTGATTTAATTCCATATATAACACACGGCAGTGTGTTTGTGAAGACAGACACTTTATGCTCCACAAGTTCTAGTTTTGATATAACATATATATTGAGCCCTAGCATATCCCGAAAGACAAACAGATAACAAGATGCATGGTTGAAGCTTAACCTCTGTTTTTCATAATTAGCAGTTTTTTTATCCAGTTAATCAGAGCAAGATGGAAAAAAATTAAAAAAACATCATGAGTTGCAGAAAGGTCAATCCATGTTTGCACGCTTTCTATTTGATCCATATTTTATGAATCCTTACCAGGGAAACGCCAAATATTTTTTATGAAATATCTAATAGTTTGTGCTTCTCTAAATGAACCCATACTATTCTGACATACGTTTACCTTTCTATTTTCAATTCAGCATGCAGAAAACAATTGAACGCTATAGGACACACGCGAAGGACAAAATCAGCAGCAAGACAGTACAGCAAGATATAGAGGTATATAATTCTGCTTGATAGGCCTATTATCCTTTGTCGTCATACGTGGGTATATATTTTCAATTTGCCGATGTTAATGTTGCTTCATTAAGAGATTTTGTCTATTCAGTCGATGTTTAAGTTAGTTAGCACTGAGAAGCCTGTTTTCAATGGCTCAGTTCGGTTTGCAAACCCATTTCCCAGCATTTCCCAGCGGATGATGCTTCTACTGAAAAGGCCTAAACCATCCTGGACTGAAGCATCGGGGTTCAATTAATATTGCTGATATTTAAAAGAAATCGTAATTTTGATATGATAAGACCTTGTATGAAAGCCATGTAGTAGAAGTTTCCACATGTTTGAGGAATATTCAATATTTTCTTAAAATTATGCCAAATGTATTCTGCAAACATTTTTCAATTCAATTGTCACCTAAAAGGATGTGCAGAGGCTTGGGAAATTCTGCTGTGTCTAGTCTCTGTAGTGAGCAATGTATAATAGACTTGAGCATTATACATAACCTCCTTGATGGTATAGCATGTGATTATTATAATGGGACAATTTCAAAGGCTACGTTATCTGAATTGCAGCATGTAAAAGCTGATGCTGAGGGCTTGGCAAAGAAACTTGAAGCTCTTGAAGGTTACAAAAGGTAATCATTTCAGTTTACAAGACTGCTTGTCCTTGTACCGGCCAAAAACTCAGTTGTTACCATCGAATTTTGTTGTGCTGCAGGAAACTTTTGGGTGAAAAATTGGAAGAATGTTCTATTGAAGAACTGCACAGTTTGGAAGTCAAACTTGAAAAAAGCCTCCATAGCATCAGGGGAAGGAAGGTTAGCTATTTCCCAACTCTACAGTCTATGTTATCAACAACGAATCTATCCATGCACAGAAGCTTACAGCCTGCTATGCTACTTATCTTACGTCCAGACTCTGCTGTTGGAAGAGCAGGTCACTAAGCTGAGACAGAAGGTATCTCACCAACTTGTCATTCCACAAAAAACCTGAAACAACAGATATACTAGTTCCTTACTTTGTGTTATTAATTTCTTACATCAACATCGAGCAGGAGATGACGTTGCTCAAGGAAAATGAAGATTTACGGGATAAGGTAAAGACAGTGAAGTTGCCAGCTTGAATGAAACGAACAACGTACCATTAGACTTAAGGCATACCTCATGTGATATCTTATGTGCATGCCAACAATTCAGATTTGCCAAAGTACTAGCACATCTGTAGCATAAGGACGTATCTGATTTGCTGCTGTTGATCATTCAAAACTGCAGTGCAAGAATCAGCTTACGTTGGTGACTTCTGCTCCCATGACCGTCGCGGCGCAAGATGAAAACCCGGAACAGAACAACGACCGCATGGATGTGGAGACTGAGCTAATTATTGGATTACCTGGCAAGCATCGCTCTGACAAGGCGATAACAGATAGTCGGGCTATCCATGCCTGAGAAACAGGCCCAGAATAAGCTGGATCTCTGTGTGGAGAATGGAGATGCAAGCCAAGCAATGACACCCTAAAATCAACTGCGTTGTATTTACGAACCTATATTTGTCCATGGATGCGAACGCAAGATTGCACCAAGCAGCAGACAGAAACCCTGTAGTTGCCGCCGACGTCTTAATCGAAATCTGAAAAGTATATATTGTTGCTTCCTGTCTGCAGCGCTGATGTTCTTCTTAGACGAAGAAAGCATCTTCTGAAGAAGAAGAACCGGAAGAAGACGAAGGAATTTAAGAAGGCATGCAGGAGACAACGCTTTGGCAAGTGTCCTGTGCGTGGCTTCCCTCGACGCAGGTATTGGAGCAACGTTTCGGTATCCAGTTCCTGGGCATGCACTTGCGTTATATTTGCTTTATGGTGGCCAACGTGTCGACCGGGCAGAAGGAGGAGAGGCGACTTCTCCGAGTTACCTCGTTTCTGGTCTCGTCGGAGCGTGAGAACGGCCGCTTTCACAAAGCGACTGGCTTGGGATCCTTCGCATGCGACCACGGCAGGATCCGATGACGTTTCTGTCTTGCGCCTGGAATTCTTTCTACTGGTGCTCGATCGTTCCATGTGCGGTTGGATCATGCTGCTCAAGTGCGTACGTGAGAGTTGGATCAGGCGATGAGCGTCGGAACGGTGACGCTTACGCAGATGTGTGGATTAGCTGTTGTTGCCACCAACCTGCGTAGCATACAGCTGAGAGCGTGTTGCCTCGCGTATTGGGAAAAGGCTACGACGTGGGTGTCTACGGAGCATCGGAACAGACGCTTTCACGTTGAGCTCGTGAGATCCATGAATTTGGCGTGAGGGGTCTACTGGACTGGTTCGGGGATAAAGAGATAGCCCAAATTTTGCAGATGAGCCTAGTTGTGCTGTGTGACGTGACGCTCACCGGCATTCTCCAAGCCCAACCGAGCAGGCGAATTTAGTGAACCCGTAGCGAATCCCAAATGCGAGGCAGGCCGCAGGCAGGTTATTATGGGGTGTTATTTTGGGCTGCAACGGATAGTTTGTTGTAGCCGGTAGTTTTTGTTTGTACTTTTTGAGACAGCAACGGACGGTGAAAATTTCGATGTGGACGGCATATACAATTGTAGACTCTGATATTTAACTTCTGGACTTTCGAAAAAAAATAATAGACAAAAATAGCGGAGCCTATATTTGCGCAAGGGAAGCCGGGGCCTGAGGCGCAGGGGGGACGCCGCAGCACGAGGCAGCCCACACCACGGTCGTCCACCCCTTGGTGGGTGAACAGGTGATCGATCGCGCAACCCACGGGTCCGGGTTGCCTACGATTTTTACGTGTCCAGGTATTTGATTGGGGCTCTCGAGGAGGACTTCCGCAACAATCAGATCGATCTGGCATCTGAAGTTACTAATATTATCTGCATAACAGTACCCTTTTTCTTCAAGGAAAAAATAGGTTTTTTTCTGTATCCTGGTTTTTGTTAGAGGCCTCCTTGCCTACGATTTTACGTGTCAGGTATTTGATTGGGGCTCTCTAAGAGCAACAATCAGATCGATCTGGCATCCTATTTGAGTACCTTTTTCTCAAGGAAAAAATATTTTCTGTATCCTACTTTTTAAGCAACCGAGGGCAAAAGCTCACTACCAGGGCGAGGCAAAGACTCACTCAACGGGACTACTTGAGCCCTCAAAAGTAAGAGCCCTCAAATCTCCGCCTTGAGCCCTCATTCCTGGGGGTCTGGAGGGAGCCCCTACTTTTGAGGGCCAAGGGGCAAAAAACTCACTCCAGCAGTGCCCCTACTTGAGCCCTTAAAAGTAGGGGCTCCCTCCAGACCCCAGGAGTGGGTCCTATGTGTCATCCCCTCTAAGAATGAATATGAGGGTCCTGTTTTGAGGGCTCCTGCTGAAGTGCAGCTCAAAAAACAGAGCTCTCAAAAGTAGAGGGAGCTCTCAAATAAAAAGTAGGGGCCCTGTTTTGAGGGCTACTGCTGGAGTTGCTCTAACCGCTCCAAACGCTAGCTTGATTTACATCCTACAACCTTAACGCGTGGATGAAGTAAGTTCCGATACTTCTTTACTTTCCGCTCCAAACGCTTCTGATTTTTTTAGTTTTTAGCTTATTTAAACTAAAAAGTCACTTAGAACATATTAGCTTTAACTTCAACTTATTTTGGATTTTAAGATTTTTTTCTTTTTTAATTTTTTTCGTATTTGTTTGTATTGTTCATGCTGATATAATTTTTTTTATTTTTTAGAAAAAAATTAACAACTGCTATAATATAATTTTAATTGGAAGCTGAAGCCCTCTGGCCCTCAGCCAAAGCCTCTTTGAGCGCTGAAGCTTTTGCTTTCTCCCCTGAAGGGAATAGCTGGACTACCCTGATTTGATTTGTCAGAAAACAAGAAGTTTGCGCGGTCATCTCTTAAGAAAGTCGGCTCTGCTAAAGTCCGCAAATATCGTCATGAACTGTCTCTACCTGACAGAGAAAATGAACAACTAATTGAACAAGAACTGCACCTAGAATCTTGAGGGTTAAGCTTCTCCCTGCAACGCCTTTCACAGGGAAAGAACGCGTCACCCTGGCTACGCGTTCTAGGGAAGGAAACCGTCACCCTGTCTACCTCTATGGCCCTGTTCTTTTCAGCTTCTAAAAGCTGCTTTTCGGCTTTTCTACAGTAACTAGCTTTTAAACGAAGTATTTTTTAAAGATAGAGTCTATTAGTTAATTGTAGTACATACTTTACTAACTTCATTTATACTGGCAAAAACCGTACGTGAGTTTCTATTACTCTGTAATCTCTTGTACAAACAGTCCAAAAGTCACAAGCCGCAGCCAAAAGCCATAAGCCGCAGCCAAAAAAAACAGGCCCTATATCCTCAAAATTAGGGAGCATATTCCACAAGCCCTCGCGTACACATCTCGAGGTCAATTAGTAGTAAAAATTACGGAACTTTTTCAGCCATAAGATAGACATCTGAGCTTTTTTTCGTACTTTCAGAGTACATACCCTCACTTTTAATATACCACTTAAATAAATATATTATACTTCTGTAATATTTTTGGTATACTTAAATATTAATTTTAAGATACTCCACCGTGACATAGTTAAAAAATTCATTATAACCCTTTTTTTGCTACATACATTTTTTTCATATATAAAGACGTATATAGATAAATTATGCTACAAAAACTGAATTTTGACGAAATTTTTTATGGAACTTACTTTAGAGTATCTTTTAATCATTATTGGAGTATGTTCAAAAAGATAAAGAGGCACAACTTATTCATTTGAGCGGTATATGAGAAGTGAAAATACGTACTCATAGGACTAGGGAATTATTTTCCTATACACACACAAGCCGAAATGAGACATGATGGGGTCAAGACCATACTGGAGGCCATACCGGTTTGGTTCTTGGAATGGTACATTCTGATACCGGTCTATACCGATGTATTGTTTCAGATTTAATATAATAATATGAATATATATTTATAAGTATATATTTGTTTAATTATATGCACACCAAATATCACTTGTAATATTATCCCAAATATATAGTTGTACTATCAAATATAACATATAGTTCAATAGACGGTATTATCAATTTCGTCGGTACCAACCGATATTGACCGGTATCAAAGTCGGTATGCTCGGTACTGATTCGTATTTAGGCCGGTACGGTACGTAGCGCTACTTTATACTGGTTTATGTGACAGTACGGTACATATCGGTCGATATGACCAGTATCGAAAAAGTATTAACAAGTTTGGTCAGGGCACCATGATTTTAAATGGGCGAATTCAGCCCAAATTCGGGTATATATTTTGAAATTTTTAGTTTTAGGGTATATACCCATCTATAATAATTCAAATAAAAATGCATACATTTAAAAAAATATACTCGAATTCAAATATTTTCAATGATTGTTTATCGCAGGCTTTGCTGATTTTTATGTAAGTCAGCACATACCTACAAACAATGTATCATAAAAAATCAACTCTAATTTGAATTTTAGTTTTTAAGCTAGTTAGTAAACTAGTTAAATTTAATATAAAAGATCATTTTTTTGCAAGTGATACAAAAAGAAAATAACTATTTTAAATCATGGTGTTAGAGCACCATACTGTTGCGCCTGACACCATGATAACTAGATGCTAACTTGTCGTATGCATTGCTTAAGATGATTAAAACACTTGTTTTGGTCCATAGGATGTTACCTAGAAACTTCTCAGATAGTGACATAAATATTTACTAGCACTGTCCTGAATTTATGGTTGCTTGTAAACAACTTTAATTTGGATTGCATCATTCACGACCAATGGGAGCACCACAATACATATATAAGTGGTGTTCCAAATAGTTGTGAGCTTATCTCTTTTTGGCTTTTTTTTTGTATTGTAGCGGCTAAAAAAGCATTTGAGCGGCTAAAATTGCACTATAGCGATTGTTAATTTTTTCTAAGTAATTAAATTTAGAAAAATAAAAAAAGATATATCATCATGGACAATGCAAAGAAATAAGGGAAAACAAAATGCAAAAAAAAAACACAAGCCAAAAAATGATGAAATTAAAACCCGATGTGTTCCAGAAGCCAGAAGCCAGAAGCAGAAATCGTTTAGAGTGGGGCCATATATGCCATGTTAGACTTTCAGTTTTTGAGAGCTTAGTTTTCGCGTAGTGAACTTTGGGGGGTTATGTCTCACTCATGTGAACACATGGTATGTTGGTGAATTCATCCATATAACATTAGTCCATTGTTCATTCACTGTTACCGCTGAAGCTGGGGTCGAGCTTATTTTTCAGTCTCAAAGAGATGTTTTTATGGTCAAAGGAAATTATATAGGCCAACAGCTGTAGGATCGACTACTATAATCAGGGAGGGGTGAATAATTGTCATCGCTTTTTGGACTCCCTTAACAATCGATAATGCTTACGATCGCTTGCTTGATCGACCAATCTGTTCGACGCTTCACTCGATCGCATTACTCATTATCGTATGATCCAAACCACTAGCAATCACCAGCATACTTCAAGCAAATCAAGAACCAGATTGATTTAAGATTATCTTTATTGCTGGAATTTCGTGGACAAAGTGTCGTCACAAGCACCTCTAAAAACATTCTTGATGAAAGCCCTCTCAAAACCACACTAAAAACTTTCTCAAAAGTCACACATTAGCACTTAGCCCCTCCATATTTTCATAGGCTAATGTCCCAACCATGTCCGACTCAAACACGAACACAAAATATCTTTTCCTCAAATCAAGGGACCAAAGCCCTTCCGAATACGGGTTTTATTCAAACTCTCAATCTTATCAATTATGGACTCCATCCACAACTCCTAACTCAACACGTGATGAAACCTCTAGAACAGCACCTGCATCTCCATCATGCACCATCAACTCCCGTGTCAAAACCTTCAGGACCGCACCTCCTATAGCTTCTCCATGCATCATCACCGCTCGTGTCGAAGCCTCCTGGACTGCACCACCCGTAGCTTCTCCACGAATCACCACCTCTGATCTCTACGTACTCTAGCGTGAGTCTAACCACCTCGTATGACATCCTCATACCGCTGGCCTAACATGAGTACTCGAAGTACTCGAAAATCACAAGAGTTGAAGTACTCGTACAGACCATGAAGTCTACGAGCACCGACTGTGAAGCCTACAGCACCCGATCGCAAAAGCTTTCGACTACCAATCGCGAGGTCTACGACAACCAATCGAAAAGTCTAAGACAACAATAACAGACTGCAAAGTCTGTGGCTACCAATCACAAAATCGTCGACTATCGAGTACCGACCGGTAAAGTTGACGACTATCGAGTTCCGACCAGTAAAGTCCACGACTATCGAGTACCGACCAGTAAAGCCCACGACTATCAACGGACTACTATAGCTACGACCATAGACACGTACTATAACTTACCATCTTCGACTAAGTATGGTTGTTCTGCCGTAGTTGATGTTCCGTGGTCGAATTGTCGTGATCGAAGAATAGCGAGGTCGAAATACCATGGTCAGATTCCCATGGTCGAAAACTGACGTGGTTGAAGTTAGACATGGTCTAAGCTGGACATGGTCGAAGTCAATGTAGTCGAAGTCGGACATGATCGAAGTCTGCCATGTTCAGAGTCTATCGTGGTCGAAGCCTACCATGGTCGTTCGGACCATCCATCACAAGGCCGATTAAACTAGCCATCACAAGGTCGATCAGACTAGCCATCCGTGGTTGAAGCCATATGTGGTCATTTTGCTATTCTGAAAACTCAAGCATAGAAGCACATCGACCAGAATTTTCATAAATACAAATTTCAATAAAATGAAATGTCAATTATTCATCATCAATAATATGCACGACCATCGCATAGTCTTACCGCAACAATCAAAGGTTGGCAAAAAAAAACAACGTGAATCATCAACCTGAATTTTAGGCGTTCTCCAAGGTAATCATAATCGTGGCCATTAGGATTGCTATCTTTTGACGTGTACTTGTCGATAACGCCATGGAGGAGCATACGATTCTCGGCATAGGCGAGGGCACATGATAAAATTCCACACGGATTGCCGACGTCGTTGGCCTTTAGTGGTGATCTGAAATCTATCCACGAAGGTCGGCGCCGACTCATGCAGACGTGGATTGCAGAGGATCATGCCTATCTCATCTCATATGTGTGTACATCCAAATACTCCAGCGCATTCTATGATTTTAGCGAATAATTCCCTTGCATGGGTCCGATCGCAAGTAATACTTATCAGTAATACTTATCAATATTCGGTGTTCAAACAGTAGTTCAGATATCCGTAGTCCGTGAACAGCCTTCATCACCTGACAAAGCTGTTCATGATAGTTCTTAAGGTCTATTGGCCCCGTTATTTTTTGTTTTTTGCCAACTTTTAGTTTGTATTTTTTTCACTAATCACTCTTTATTAAACTAATGAGTTGTAACAAAAATTATAAGCCCCAATTGCATTATTGGCTAGTGACCATTGACCAGCTTCCCTAATATTTGTATAGTTCAGTCTTTAGGATAAGGCACAAGCACTCCTCCCCTTGAGCTCGAGCACGTCGATCGATTGAACGATACTTCCTGGAAATGGGTTCAGGAAACATCGCATTTAAACATCCCATGGTGTCCCTGAGCAGAGCTTAGTGGAAGGCTGGAGGCATTGTAGCACTGTGCGATGTGCATTGCACCTTGACTTGGGAATCGTACAATTTCTCGTCGGTTCCCTATCGCAGATTCGAGAATTCGATGCACGAAGCACGTTTCCTTCCAGTTCACTCCACAGGCTCCGCAATTCCGAGGAATCTTTGTCAGTGTCGTGGAACATGATCTGCCGGGCACCAAAGTTTTCCCATGGCGGTGCCGGCTTAATCTTTCGTTCGAAAAGGAAAAGAAAAAGTAGCAATAGATTGTAATCGCACGTTCTGCCCTGTGCCTTTCTTTTATCTGGCATTACTTAGCCGTTGTATGTACAGTAACTAAGCTGTGATTTTAGTTTTTAACTTATGATTTTTGAATTCTAATTGTTTATACGTAGAGAGAAACAGTCGTATACGATTTCAACAGGTATAACTGAATTCGATATAATGTCTATTATAATCTACTATAGATCTGTCTTAAAAAGATGTATTATTTAAAAGCTAGTTACTATAATAATTAATGATAAATCAAAGCTAAAGGGAAAAAAAAACAGCCATCGCGAGGCCGTAGGCTAGGTTCATCCGGCCAAAAGTGAAGAAGAAAAAGTGACAAGATAATGTCATCTCCTGCCGACCAGTGTATGCGTTTGCAGCGATTGAGACAACGTGCGCAGCCATTCTAGCTGCGTTCACTCTGTGCGGTAAACATGCCATGCGCAGCCATTCTAAGCTGCGTTCACTCGGTGCGGTAAAAATGCCAAATCCAAGATGATCCCGTACGTCTGCATCGCGGTTCTTCCTCTGTTTGCTGGTAGCGCCATCTATTCTTCAGAAGAGAACAAGTTATAACCTCCAATCAGTTTTGAGGTTGCCCTGATCAATTCGGTTTTGGCTTCTGGTTTCTGGTTTATTTTTTACTATTCAATCTTTTTCTGAACTTTTGACTTTTTGTTAAGCTTTTTTGCCGGTTCTTTTTTTCCCGTATTTATTTGTATTATACGTAATGGGCTAACATATTTTTTATATTTTTAAATTTTTTTTTAAATTTAATTATGCTAAATAAGTCTCTCATCATTCTGATGCTTTTTCACCATTCTACAGTGTTTTCAGCCATAAGCCATGAGCTTTTCAGCCGAACCGATCACCACTTAAGAGATGGTAAAGTTGACCAGGTTGTTACACATTGTTTTCAAAATTTTCAAACGAGTAGATGCGATCGTTTCTTTTCGAATCCATTATCGTTGCCAACCCTGCACGAAAATGATACCAAGACCAAACTATTAGAATTTGGTCCATATAAGTTAGATCTATTTTCTTAATTTTAAAGCATGTATAATTTAGTATTATATTACTAAGACAAGGTAAGAGAGATCAATTTATAATGTGAAATCCTTGTCACTCCTTAAATATGGAGAGAGAGATAGCATGAGAAGGGCTTTGCCTAATCATGCATTTCGCGTGACTTGTGACTTGCTTATTTTTGCTGAACTGTGCACCATTCTTTCTTTCTATATTTGAATGAGATTCAAATAATTGAATTAGGTTTGATGACAGGCAATTACCAATGGGTAAATGGCTAATTAAATATGTCAATTACCAATGGGTAAATGACTATTTCTTTCTCTCTCTGTTTGAATGAGATTCAAACAATTGAATGCAGCTTTATTGGGTTTGATAACAGACAGTTACTAGTTGGTAAATAGCTGATTAAATATATTAGTTACCAATGGGTAAATTACTATTTAATCATGTCATTTATTAGTCTGTCTATATATATGCCTGTAGACATCCAAAGTATGTGTGAAGAATCTGACTGCCTCCTGCACCACTTGTCAGACCAAGCCCATCTTTATTTTTGCTGAACCATGCATCACACTCTCTCTGTTTGAAGGAGATTCAAACGTTTGAATTTGATATTTTATTGAGTTTTGATGACAGGCAGTTGTCAGTGGGTAAATGACTGGTTAAATGTGTTAGTTACTAGTGGATAAATGGCTATTTAATTTTGTCAGTTCACAGTTTGTCTATATATATACGGAGATATCCAAAGTATATAGGAGAGAATCTCACTGCCTCCATTTTTCACTTCTGTGAACTTATGCTGTTGTATTGCACCATCTAAACCTCGTCGACTCTTCTTCCCGGTGTGCACTGTGAAGAAGAAGAGTGGTATCTCCGAACCGTTGCTGTCGTGAAGACTTGCATGGGGACGGCAATAAGGTTTCTGGGCAGCGCACATTTGCACGACCGTTCACTGCTCTGCTTCATCTACGTCCTACACCGCATCAACCCTGCGTTGCATCATGTGCTTTATCAAGCCCAACAGTAAGTGGTTCGCGCGTTCGATCGACTTTGACATTATATTTTTCTTTGCGTATTTTCTGAAGTACAAAGAGTAGTCTGCTATTAGTTTTGTGTTTGGCATCACTAATTTTTTACTATATTTATCTTCTAGTAAAATTTAGAATTAAAATATTACCTATATTTCTAACACAAACTTCTATACGCAACACATTGATGGTGGAAGGAAATATATTGTCCTGTGCATATTCTAATCGACCTTGCTCTATATTGTTGCTCCTCGAATCATTTGCTACGTTGTAGTAGTGCCAGGGGCGGATCCACAGGGTATATCGGGTGAGCCACGGTATACCTTGGGGCCAGCCGGCAGTTGAACTCATAGCAAGTCTTCAGCACAGGAATCTAGTCAGGCTTCTTGGATGCTGCGTCAAAAGCAAAGAGAGGATGCTCGTATACGAATATATGCCGACAAGAACTTGTTCTACTGCTGCTTTTCTAGTTTGACTACAAAGTACTTTGCATGGTCTCAATTTGTTTTCATTAACATAATTTACACTTGGAATCAATAAGGATCAGGAGCAAAACAGACATGGCATGTTCGTCGTCGCAATAATTGAAGGGATAGCTGAAGGCCTTCTCTACATAAACGATTATGCACATGCGTGTATAGTCCACAGAGACCTGAAACCTAGCAACATCCTGCTAGATCATGATGTGAATCCCAAAATTTCTGACTTTGGGATTGCTAGGATATGCCTCTCCAACGTAACGGAATCAAATACGACAACGGCAATGGGAACATTGTAAGGGTTTACCCTTTTAAACTTCACATTTTAGTTCATCGGGAACACTTCAAATAATCTTAATATTATAGTTGGTCTGCAATGTTTTTGAGAATATAGAATTAATAAACTAACTCGTTAGTCGAGGCTAAGCAGAGTTTCATCAATGTTATATGATATATGCTAGTCATGGTCAGGGTTCACAATTCCGATGAAATTTTGTTGAATGTTCAAAATTTTCATTTCTTTCGCTATCCAGCAAAAAAATTCAATTTAGTTAAATTGTTTTGTTTTAGTTTAAATTATGAAGGGTTAAAACACCTAGAAATCCCCTACTTAGGCAAATGGAACCTTCTATCCCAATGGCCAGTCTCTTCACATGTGCTCAGGAGGTCTAGGCATCGAATCCTACCTCTTCTACTAATTTTTCGGTATTTTCTTCTTTATCACTTAAGGATGCAATTGAAGCTTTATTTGTTAGTCATGGCTTGACTATGGCTCAAATCCGTGGTCAAAGGTATGATGGGGCTAGCAACATAAAAGGAGATATTAAAGGGCTGAAAACATTGATCATGCAAGCGTCACCTTCTGCTTATTATATCCATTGTTTTGCACATCAACTCCAACTAGTTCTTGTTGCTGTTGCTAAGGGCAATACTGATTGTGTGAGTTTTTTTATCAAGTATCTCTCCTGTTAAATATTGTTGGAGTTTCTCGAGCAATTATTTGCTAAAACTTGAATTGCAACTTGGTAATTATATTGATGACATGAGACAAGCTGATAGTTTCAAAGATCTAGACAATCTTGTTGATCTCTCAGTTAAGCTTGTTGAAACAACAAGTGTATGATATAGTTTACATGCTTCTCAAATTGGTTTTGCTTCTACCAGTGGCAACAACAAGTGTTGAAAGGGTATTTTCTGCAATGGTTTTAGTGAAAACAAAGTTAAGAAATAAGATGGGTGATAGTCTTTTGGATGATTGTCTAGTCACATTCATTGAGCGGGATATTTTCTTTGAAGTGGATGAAGATAATATAATCGAGACTTTCATGTCCTTTAGAAAGCGTAGGCTAAAAAAGTCAGACAAGTAGTATTGTAAGTCTATTTTATGTATATTTGAGACTATTAGTATGGTGTTTGAACTATTTATATTGTAATTTGTGCAAGTTTCCAACTTAATCCTTGAATTTAAGATTTATCATATTATTTAGTGCCTGTATACCGAATTACGGTGCAAATTTTACAATTATTTACCGAATTGGCAAATGGTTTTACCGAATTGCATATGAAAATTTTGATGCAGCATACTCTTTAGTAAAATCCTAGGTCCACCACTGAGTAGTGCAACAATTTTCTCAAGAAACAATTGCCAGTACTCCACTCGAAAGTTTGCCTGTAGAATTCACTCAGTTAAATCCCCTCCTCTTCCCCTAGACTAATACAATGCCGTCGGTGATGGCTAACCACAGGTGATAAACTCATAAATGATCACAAAGTGCTGACTGTGAGATTTGAGTCCCGGCCAAGCCATCAAACCTCCCTAAGTTGCTAATTAAGATTATTCTGACCATGTTACAATTGAAGGCTTGAAGTGCTACACAAATTTGACTGTGGGATGGTCTAAGCAGCCGCTTGTTTCCTTTAGACGAAGGTTCTATCATTAAAGGGCATACAGGTTGAGTGATTCAATTCAAACTTTGCAAGCAGCCGCTTTGACACTCTTTGCCGACGGCGTCTAGAATAGTGGAAAACTCTACGACAATAATAAATACTGGTGAATGGTGATGACATCTGGTGGGTAGGAGGCAGGTGGTGCTCAACTGGTGCCCTTCGATCCCCATCATCGTTTACTTATATTATGGGCTCTCCTTTTCATTGCCACGAGTTTTTTTGCAAGGATGCATCCTCGTTGCTCGTCTTGTTCTTTTCATCTTATAATTTATGATTCTCTCTGAATAATCAAACAAGACAGCTTCTTCATTGCTTTTCCAAAATAGCTTATCGGGACAATCTTTTTAAAATAGTTTATTGGCATTCGGTTCGTTCGCATAAACACTCACTTTAGAGACAAAAATCATCTACCGCAATCAAAAGGAACAATCCGTAGTGACGGACCCAAGATTTTTCGGATGGGTGTTCAGAGTTAATATATCGTTTAATAGAAAAAGTAAAGGTCTACAGTAGCAAAAAATCAAAATACAAATTCTTTATATTGGAGACAACACCTCAAATAATTTAGAGAAATTACAAGATAGTTAAGAAAAATTATTGAATTGGGAATTTGGGATGTGAAACTGAGGATTAAGGAATGGGGATGCACCTTTGTTGCTATTGACATATGCAGCCTACCACACCGGCCCAAGTGGCCCAGCAAGGCCCCACTCGTCCCCCACTTTCTTGGCACTTGCTACCTTGCTCATACCTCCTTACCAATAGGGGTGGAACTAGAATGAAAATGATCAGCGTTCACCACTTCCCTATATATAATAACATATATAATTTTTAAGTACTATTATGCTAAATAATAATATATTTGATAATTTTTAACATCAATACTTTAATACAACCGATGACAGTGTATGATAATGAAAAAGTAGTGATCAAAATGCTTACCAATATGAAGAAGCATGATAATAATATTAGTTAGTTACAGCAAACTGAATGAACTGAGGCTGAAATCATAAACAAAAATTGGTATGTATTGGTAAAATACATCATCCGACCTCAATAGTCTATTAAAAGAGAATAAAATTACTTAAAATTTTCAAGTAAAAAACATTAGAACGATTAAATATAAGTTAATGCAATACATTTTAGTATTTACATTCTTTCAAGTTTATAAAGTGACGAACCACAACATCATTGGTAATTTTCATCAATTGTTGTTTCTCCATATAGCAAATAAGTATATTGTTGTGGTTACAGACCAAACAGAGAGAGATGGTAGTGGAGAGTGAGGGAGATGAGTAATGGCCTGGGTCCTCCCCATGGCCTGTATTCTATATATATACATGGGGAGTGTTTTCACAATTATGCCCTTACATTTGAGTATCCTTTCCGGGGCACTTATGTCGTTACACATGGTCCATTCGGACCATATAACCTCCTACCAGCTCTTTGCTGGTTTAGGTGGGGCCACCCCTACAACAGAGCCTCTCATGGAGAAGGGCTTCACAGGCCGAAGCCATGTTGCCGAGTCCTTGGCCCTCTCGTCCTCGCGCACTGTGAACCTTTAGGACTTGTCGGGCCCGAGGTCGAGCGAAGTAGATGCGCGCGCTCCGCCCCTACCCTTCGAACGGGTGGCGCGAGGTGGCGCCTAGCCGGCAGACGCGCGCGCGCCCGCCCCTACCTTGAGCGGGTGGCGCGGAGCCGGCGCCTAGCCGGTAGACGCGCGCTCGTCCCCTACCCTCGAACGGGTGGCGGCGGAGTGGCGCCTAGCCGGTAGACGCAGCGCGCGCCCGCCCCTACCTTCGAACGGGTGGCGCGAGCCGCGCCAGCCGGCGAGACACGCGCGCTCCGCCCCGCGCGCGTTTAGCCGAGCCGTCGGGCGGTGCTTAAACTTCTTGGCTCCGGTCCGTGTTGGGGCGGGCCGAATCGTGGTGATGCGATGGTGAAGGCGGGTGCCGCACCGCCAGCTTTTCCCACGCCGCGGTGCACGGCCTCGCGGCTTGATAGTGCGCTTTAAATGACGGTGGAATCATGCCGACGCCGCTGCTGTCGAGGCGCCGTCGCGTTATGCGATCGCTTTCGCGTGGGTGGGGCACGCGGCGGCTTGCAACTGGCGCGTCGTGGGATGTGAGCGGTTGCGTGCTCACGGCTGTTCGCTGCTTCCCCAGGGAAGCGGGACGCGTGTCAACCGCTCGGCTGGGGTTGCGCCGCTCGCCACCTACCAGCGCGCCTCGTGTACCGACGGTTCTTTTTCCAGTCGTGCGTGAGTCGAACGTGGGGTTACGACCTAAGCGCGCTTTACGCCGTGGGGAGGCAAGCGGGCTTTATAAGGTGCCCTCACCGCGATGGGAGCACTTTGTCCCGCTTGCCGCTTAGTTCTGGTTGATTCCATGCCGGTAGTAGCGCGACTTCCTGCCTTGGTTTCTTTTGCCCTACCTTGTAAGACAATGACCGCCATGGCGATGCGTCTCGCCCTCCCGGGCGGCTCCTCGTCTAGTTGGGACAATCTGTCCTTCCCTTCTGGGGATTACAAGCTGGTGCTGCGGGGACGCTCGTGCGCCGATGGGCGATGGGACGCCATGGAATACTCAGGGGGCCGCTGTTCCCGCGTGTTGGGAAAGAGCCGCGTGACCGAGGAGACGCTGCAGCGGCTTGTTCGTGACGGAAGATCGAGGATCGGGATGGGGCTCGCCTACCCGCCAGAACGAAACGAGCCGAAGCCCCGGAGACAGACGATCGTTTTGTCGCGTTCTTTGACGCCGGCCGCATGCCCTCAAAGATGTTTGTGGCGAAGTCTTGCGGACCTATGGGTTGGAGTTAGCGCACCGACGCCGAGCGTAATAGTCCGCTGGTTGTCTTCACATGGGCGACGCGAAGGTCGGCGCCCGGTGCGAGCCTATTCGCCACCCCGCACGACGCTGCTGCCGCCCCAAGAAGGCCGGAGATGGAGCTATTTCCAATTTTGGCGGCGTGGACTTCATCGTTGCGATCGCCCCGCACGACGCCGTTCCTCGCGCCGCCGACTGGGAAGTGGGAGTCGGCCGACGCGGTGGTGGTTTTATTACCACGTGACCGGCCCGAGTGGCCTGCTATGCCGAGGCGGGCCCATCTCGTTCAATACTTCGCCAAGCGTGAAGCCGGAATCTGACGACGCGTAGAGGCTCTGGAGGCTTGCCGGCGTCGCCCGCCGGCTAAGTATGCGCGACCTGGCCGAAGAGTTCACGATGTACGGGGTGGCGCCACTGTCCTCCCGGTGGAAATACACGGGCCGGGGTAATGACCGAGCGGACGGATCGCCGCCCGATGTCGTGCTCGCCGCCCTCGCCCCTTGTAAGTTGTTTAGAGTGCAGCAGGCATCTCTTGACGTATCCGCACTTGTTCTCATGTGCTCGCCCTGCTGCCTTTTGTGCAGTGGCTCGGCTAGAAGACGTGGAGCGCGCGACTGAGGTGTTCCTCGGCCCATACACACTCGAGGAGCACAAGCTATGCGAGGCCGCGACCCAAACGGCGAAGCAAGGGCGTGTGAACCGCACATGTGAGGTTTTGGGTATCGCTGTGCCGGAACGCCCGATACCAGCGGAGACTCCAGCGGGGATTTTGGGTCATCATGGCGGTGGCGGCCGTGCAGACGCCTCGTCTTCGCGGGCGGGCTCGCCCGAGGCTGCCATACCCGGCCGCCCACCACCGGCGATCGGCGCCATCGGGAGGGCGCTCGGCCGGTGACGCGCTGGCCGGACCGATTCGGCGGCGCCGCCTCGATTCCCGGCCGCACTATCCGGAGGCGCTGCTGGCGTGCGGGCACGGCCTTCACTAGGCGGAGCCCGTTACCCGGAAAGGAATGTTACGCTCGGCGAGGCCGTGGCGATGGTGCTGCTACTCACGGGGACACGCCCGTGGCGGAGACCCGAAGGTGGAGAGCCGCGCCGCTAACGCCGCGTCCGCGGAGGAATCGCCACAGGTTCCTCCGCAAAACGTCCCGGATGCGATCTTCTCCGCCTCAGAAGGGTTGCTACAACGTTGCGAGCCCCATGCTTGGAATTGTGGCACCGATGTCGCCGAGGGGCGCGCACCGACCACCGAGGCGCCACGCCCCAATCGGTGGCGAACGGACACCACCTTCTACCGCGGTGAGGGTGTAGGAGGTAGCGTGGCTCCTCTCTCCGCTTCGACCCGCGAAACTCTCCGACCGCCGCTCATTCCGTCAAGATCGCGAGACGAGGTCTCCGGTCGAGGTGAAGGATCGAGCAACCGGGAGTCGCGTGAAGCCAAAACTTGTGCAGGTGTCGCGCCGAGCATCCGCCATAGTCGGCGGCCGAAGCCTCCTGACCCTCGACTACCTCCGACCCGTCTTGTCCGACTACCTCCGTGGTCGGAGATACTCCGTGCTCTCACCGTGGCGCAGAACGCGCGCCAGGCCTTGACCGGCGGATCTTGTCATCATGCGAGGTGACCACCTAGCGCCGCACCGGGCCTCGGAAATAAGGGTGAGTACGCGCGTCGCGTGTTTTGTATGGTGCTACTCGGCGGCCGGTAACTTTCATTGCCGCTTTGGACGCTTGTCATCGCGACGCTAGACGAGGCCCGTATCCGGAGTGGAGGCCTAGAAGCCGACCGTGAAGCGGATGACGCCACGCGACAAAGGACGAAGAGCTCCGCTACCGGAGGGTGCCTTGTCATCCATCCAAGCCGAGGCCGAGGAAGCCAAACGCACCGCTGCAGGAGCGCGCCTTCTGCGCGCGGATTGCGCCTCGGAGGAGAAGACCCGGTGGCGAGACTCTTGCGGGGAAGACCCGCGCCTTGGACGATCGTCCACGTCCACCGGGGGCAATGGAGTTCGAACCGAGCCCTCCGCGATGCGTGCGACGCGTGCGACGCCACCCACGGGCGGAGGACTGATGGAGACGCTTGGGCCGATCGAGAGGAGCGGGCGTCGCGCCGCAGCACCAAGACCTTTGGGAGCTGCGGCTATCTTGGCGCATGCCTTGCCTCGGCATGCTTCACACCGTGGGTGTAGGCACATCTGGCCGCGAACCTCACTGGATCTTCTGGCCGGCGGGCGGAGCGCCGACGCTATTCGCTCCATCGAGCCTAGCCTCCGGAACTTCCACCGGCGGATCCGAGTCGTGTCGGGAGGATGCGGCGAGGGTTGCGAAGCAAACGCCACGCGGGAGGGGACTTCCTCCGTTGGCTCAAGAAGTTTCCGAGGCCATGGCGTGGCACGGCTAGAAAACGCCGGCGCGCGCAAGACCGAGGTGTTGATCCTATCGTGCAGGGGTTCGCGCGCGCGCCCATACCGTAATCATTTGACCTCATATTTTTGCAATGGGGCGGTGCACTATTGATTCTTCGTTGTAATGGTCGTGTGTTGGGCCGACGACGCCTTATTTATAGTCCGTCGGGCTCGCCGCGCGGAGGCAAACATCGACGCCACGCCTTATTTAGAGTCCGTGGACCGTGCGCGTGCGGAGGTGAGCTCGGCGCCACGTCTTATTTATAGTCCGTAGACTCGCGTGTGGAGGCGGACCTCGGCGCTACGTCTTATTTAGAGTCCATAGGCGGTGCGTGCGGAGGTGGACCTCGGCGCCACGTCTTATTTAGAGTCCGTAGATCGGTGCGTGCGAGGCGGACCTCGGCGCTACGTCTTATTTATAGTCCGTGGACTCGTGCGTGCGAGGCGGACCTCGGCGCCACGTCTTATTTAGAGTCCGTGGATCGGTGCATGCGAGGCGGACTCGGCGCCACGTCTTATTTATAATCCGTGGACTCTCGCGCGAGGCGGACCTCGGCGCCACGTCTTATTTAGAGTCCGTGAGATCGGTGTGTGCGGGCGGACCTCGGCGCCACGTCTTATTTATAGTCCGTGGACTCGCGTGCGGAGGTGGATCTCGGCGCACGTCTTATTTAGAGTCAGTAGGGACTCGCGTGCGAGGCGGACCTCGGCGCCACGTCTTATTTATGGTCCGTGGACTCGCGTGCGAGGCGGACCTCGGCGCCACGTCTTATTTATAGTCCGTGGACTCGCGTGCGAGGCGGACCTCGGCGCCACGTCTTATTTAGAGTCCGTGATCGGTGCGTGCGGAGGCGGACCTTGGCGCTACGTCTTATTTATAGTCCGTGGACTCGCGTGCGAGGCGGACCTCGGCGCCACGTCTTATTTAGAGTCCGAGGCGAGTGCGTGCGAGGCGGACCTCGGCGCCACGTCTTATTTATAGTCCGTAGACTATTGCGGCCAGACAATGGTACTTTGTGCGAACAGCGAGTTTTATTGAACTCCCGTTTGCGCGGGCGAGCATCATACAATAGAGGGCCGATGCCGCTATAACTTTTGTCCTGCCTCTAGGCGTAATATCGCCGTAACTTGTCCGCGTTCCATGTGTGGCGGAGAGTCTGTCTCTCAAGCGTGGCGAGGCGGTATGCCCCTTCTACAATGCCTCCTTCACAATGAATGGACCTTCCCACTTGGACTCCAGCTTGCCGACGGTCTCGCATGGAGCGCCATTCGAGGACGAGATCGCCAGCTTGAAGCCCGCGGTATATGGACCGGTCCGGAGTGCGCGCTTTATCGGCGCGTACTTTTCAACGTGTTGAGCTGCACTTGCCGCGCTCCGTCGAGAGATCCAGGACACGCGGCGGTCCTCGTCAGCGCTGGGCGAGGACCCTCCGCGAACCGCCTTGATTTCCTCGGCGCCACCGCTTCATCGCCGGAAAAGAAGCTTGAAAGGCGTGAACCCGTTGGGCGTGTTATCGTTGTGCGAAGGACCAGAGGACGCTGTGAAGCTCGCTTGGCCACTTGCCCTTCGGCCACCCGACCAAGCGCTTTTTGATGGCGGCGAAAATGGCGTCGTTCGCCCTCTCAACCGCTCCGTTGGTGGGGTACCGACCGAGGCGAAGCGGCGTGATGCCCATGCCTTCGCAGAATTCTATGAAGAGGGTGGCGTCGAACTACAGGTCGTTGTCCACGGTGAGCTCCCTGGGCACGCCGAAACGACATATGATGTTTTGCCGAGGAAGCGCTGCATGGCGCGAGGTTATTTTAGCCGTGGCCACCGCCTCCGCCATCTGGAAAAATATTCGGGCGACTACCACAAAGCACGAGTCTCCGGGGCTCGTGGAAGTGGTCCTACTATGTCAACACCCCAGCGCGCGCGCCACACCGGGAATGGGGTTGAGGGTCGTCGGGAAGTGCGGATGATCCGTGCCATCCATCGCACCCGACACCGACGCCACGAGATCTGGCGTCGATGATGGCGATCGGCCGAGAGAAACCCCGCTGAATGCCTTGCCGACCAACGACCTCGACACCGGATGGGACCCACACATGCCGCGTGGACCTCCACAAGGGGTTCTTCCCTTCTTGGCCGAGAGGCGGCAGCGGTGCGCGCACCCTTCTTGTAAAGTATCCCGAACACTGGAAGGACTCGACGCGGTGTTGCGCGCGCGCGAGCTCGTGGGTCCTCGGCTCGGCGATGCCTGCGAGAAAGTTGAAGATGGGCTCGCCGATCGCCTCATTGGACGATGTGGTGAGCGAGGCGGCGTCGGTTGTCTGCGCGATGGCGCTGCGATAGTACTTCATAAAATGCCCCATCGGGGTGGCGATTGTTGGTCGCGCGCTTCACGGCGTCGGCTTGCTCATTTTCCACGCGAGGATGGCCTTGGCGTGATGCCCAAGAAGTGTCTTTCCCTTGCCTAACCGCGGCGAGGTACTTGGCGGCTTCGGGGTCCTTGGCTTGATAGGACTTGTCGATGTGGCTCGCCACCAAGCGCGAGTCATGACGGCAAGCACCGCCGTCGCGCCGCGCCTTGAGCTTTGCGGCGAAGCGGCGCCTCATATTCAGTTGTGTTATTGGTAGTTGGAAAGGCAAGCGCGCCGAGTATAGCGACGCGCGCCTCGGGCGTGGCGATTACCGCGCCTACGCCGCGCCTACGCCGCGCCGCGACGTCAGAGGCTCGTCGATGGTGAGTGTCAAACCGGTCGTTATCTTTCTTTGGCGGTGGGCCGACGGAGTCCACTCCGCAAGGAAGTCGGCAAGAACTTGAGATTTGATTGCCGTCCTTGAGGCGTATGTCAAAGAGAACGGGGCGAGCTCGGCCGCCCACTTGCCGATGCACCCTGTGGATTCCTTGTTGTGCAGCATCTCCGCCAGCGGGAACGAGGAAGGCACTGTGATTGGATGGGCCAAAAAATAATGTCGGAGCTTCCTGGAGGCCATGACCAACGCGTAAGCAAGCTTTTCAAGCTCTGTATATCTCGTCTTGGTGCCTTGAAGGACTTCGGAGACGAAGTATACAGGCCGTTGCACGGCGCCCTCCTCTAGGACGAGGACGACACTGACCGTGTGGTCGCGGCGGATAGAGCGAGAGGAGCCTCAGTCTTTGAGGCGACGAGCGGGAGACTCACCAGGTGTTTCTTGAGCGCGTTGAAGGCTTCCGCATAGTCACCATCCCAACGAAATCCGTCGCACCCGCGGAGTGTCTTAAAAAATGGCAAACCTCTCTCCGCCGCCCTGGAAAGGAAGTGGCTCAAGGCTGCCATGTGGCCCGCCAGCCTCTGGACTTCCCTCGCCGTCTTGGGTGGCTCCATACCCCAAGATAGCGTTGACCTTATCAAGGTTCGCCTGGATGCCCCGCCCAGACACGAGGAAGCCCAGAAGTTTGCCCGCCTGCACGCCGAAGACGCACTTGTCGGGGTTGAGCTTGATGCCAGCTTTCCTGAGGTTGTCGAAGGTCTCCTGGAGGTCCCGGCCATGCAAAGCGAGCTGCTGGGTTTTGACTACCACGTCATCGACGTAGGCCTCGACATTCCTCCCGAGTTGGGCGGCCAGGGCAATGGTGACAAGGCGGGTAAAGGTAGCGCCCGCGTTCTTCAAGCCAAAAGGCATCCTGATGAAGCAGAAGGTGCCGACTGGTGTGATGAAGCTAGTCTTGCTCTCGTCGTCTTCCGCCATGTACACCTGATGATAGCCGGAGTAGGCATCTAAGAAACTCATTAGCTCGCACCCCGCGGTAGCGTCGACCAATTGATCGATGCGCGGTAAAGGGTAATTGTCCTTTGGGCACGCCTTGTTGAGTGCCGTAAAGTCGATGCACATGCGCCAGGCCCCACTAGCCTTCTTGACCAATACTGGGTTGGCGAGCCACTCTGGGTGGTGGACCTCGCGGATGACCCCGGCTCGAAGAAGCTTCGCCACCTCCTCCTTGGCCGCCTGCTGCCGATCCATGGACATGCAGTGAAGCTTCTGCTTGACCGGCTTGGCGTCGGGGCGGACCGCCAAGCGGTGCTCGATTACTGCGTGGTCCACGCCCTTGATATCTTCTGGCGACCATGCAAAGATGTCGATGTTGTTTCGAAGCACTTGGAGTAAATCTTGCTCGACCTCCGGGGGGAGCCCCTCACCAATAGAGACAAAGCGCCCCTCCGCTGAGCGGCACCTTTGACTCGCCCTCGGGCGAGGCTTAGCGTCCACCGGGGCGGGTGCGTCTACCAAACACGTCGGTAGGGCGTGCACCGCGTCGCGGATCCGGCCGCCGACCCGATCGCTGGCAAGGTCTTGGTCGCCAAGACGGTGATGACACCCTCTCGAGCCCGGGAGCTTCATACATAAGAAGGCGTGGTGCGGGACCGCCTCGAAGGAGTTGATGGCGGGCCGTCCCAATATGGCGTTGTAGGTGTGCGATGTCCACAACGTCGAAGATGACATGGTGGGTCGGATGTTACTCTCTGGCGAGCGTAGCGGGGAGGACACCGCCTATGGCTGTAGCGGTTGACCTCCGATGCCTTGAAGCGGAGCTCTGCCGCTCCATGCGACCCGGTGGGTTCCCATACGATCGAGGCCCTCGTGAGCAGGATGTTCGCGAGCTCCCCGTCGACAAGGATCGCTCGGCGTCGCAACCCGCGATGTGGGCCGGATGACCAGAGGATCTTGATGAGGGAACTCAGGCCCTGGCGTCATTCATGGTGAAGGTGATGTTGCGGGCGTCGCCACCACGATTGGCCGCTCCACGGGGCCCCCGATAAAGAGCCTCCGGTGATGACATTGACAGCGCGGCTCGCGGCGTCTTTCCGGCTGAAGCTTGCAGGGCTGCCTCGGATGCCGCTCCCGGACCTCGGCGAGGAGCCGAAGCGGCGAGTCGAGATCGGCCATCGCCCGTCGCAACTCCACGATCGCGGTGCACGTCTTCGTATAGTGATGACCCATAACCGTGCACCTCGCACCATTTGCCGTAATAGAGTTGCTCTTGCTCGCTCGGTCGCTCATCGCGGCCGAAGCCGCCAGCGTCCTCGAAGGGCATTTCGATGACGAAGGTATGGCGGGCCATTTGTGGTTCTGTGTTGGTGACGCCGGGCTTGCGTCGATCTTTGGAGAGCCTTCGGCTCCCGGTCTTTGTTGCTCTGTGGGGTCCTCCGGGTGTCGGCCGCGAGCTCTGTTTCGAGGGTCGTCGCCCCCCTCGTCGTATGTCAAGCGCGCCGCTTGAGCAAGATCGAGGGTGGAAGCATCGCGTCTCCGCGCATCTTCCTCAGCCCGCGCATACCCCTCCATCTTGTCGAAGAGCTCGGCGACCGTCTTGATAGGCTTACGTGCATTGTATTTGGCCAAGGAGCTCGGACGAAGGCCTGTATGGCGCGTTAATGGCGGTTGTCTCATTAACACCCTTGATCCGCGGCGTATCTTCGCGGCGCAGAAGTAGTCCGGAGCTTTTCGAGGGCTTCGCCTCACGCGAAGAGCGGCTGCATCGACTCGCTCAACATAGCTTCCACGGAAGTTGTTGTGAAGGCGATGGCGGTCGCTCCCACGCATAGATGGAGTTTGGCTCTATGGTAAAAACCAAAAAGTGCCACTCCTTGCGGCGCGGGGAGCCCTTCGCCTTTGTGGTATCATCTCCGCCCGCGGCCTTGATCGCGGTTTCATACACGCACACAAACTCGCGGGGATCCGTATCACTAGGGTTGGATATCAAGCTGGCTCGGCTCGGCTCGGTAGGATAACGAGCTGGCTCGAGCTAGCTCGTTATAACTAACGAGCTAAAAAGCTAGCTCGGCTCGGCTCGACAAAAAGCTCGAGTTAGCTCGTTTGGCTCGTGAGCCAGGGCCAAAAAATATCTCTATCATATATTCATCCATGGAAGCATGGCTCGTTTGGCTCATTTGGGTGGCTCGTTTGGGTACAATAGAGTACAAATTAACACATGCATGGCTCGTTTGGGTACAATAGAGTACAAATTTACACATTAACACATGCAATAGAGTATAAATTAGGTCCATGGAAGCAGCATATGCATATCTAAATTCCTGGAAGCATGGCTCGTTTGGCTCGTGAGCGGCTCGCGAGCTGGCTCGAGTTGGCTCGTTATAGCTAACGAGCTAAAATCTTGGCTTGGCTCGGCTCGGCTCGTTATCCTAACGAGCCGAGCCACGAGCCGAGCGAGCTAACGAGCTTCGAGTTTTTCGTCCAGGCCTACGTATCACCTTTGTATGGCTCGATGGCCCTGGGGAACTTGAAGTCCTCGGGCCACGCCGCGCTCGCGCGATCCGCCAAAGCGGGGACTCGGATCGGCGCGTCGCGCACACACGGTGGACATGGGGCGTCGCGGCTATCCGCTCTTTCCGCGCGGGCTCTGGCGTGGCCAGCGCGCGACCTGCGACTTCGAGCCTCTTGCATGTCACGGACAGCCCGCGAAGGTCCCCTAGCTCCCGCCGAACGCGCGAGGGCCGCCCCGAGCACGCTTTCTCCTGCCGCCGGCGGGACCGCCGGTGCACCCGCGAGTGGGTCGGCGCGGTACGGTCACCTCTCGATTGGCCGCCGCAGCGGCGGGGTGGGTCGGTCGTCGCGGTCTTGTGGCGGGGTTGGTCGTCGCGGTGCCGATGGCGGGTCGATCGTCGCGGTGCCGGCGGCGGGGTAGGTCGTCGCGGTGCCGATGGCGGGGTCGATCGTCGTGGTGTCGACGGCGGGGTTGGTCGTCGCGGTGCCGATGGCGATGGCGGGTCGATGCCGTCGCGGTGCCGATGGCGGGTTGGTCGTCGCAACGCTGAACGTCGGCGTCCTCGGCCACCGCACTGCGTCGCCACCGCGCTCGCCGCCGCCGATGCCGGCCCCGTACCCATGCGGCGCCCGACCCGCCGCCTTCTTTCCCGCCGCCGTTGACGAAGCTTTTGGTGCCATCCTTTTTCGTGTTTGGGCTTACTCTGTCCTCCCCACGGGCGGCGCCAGCTGTTGTGGTTCTGAGACAAACAGAGAAAGATGGTAGTGGAGAGTGAGGGAGATAAGTAATGGCCTGAGTCCTCCCCATGGCCTGTATTCTATATATATATACATGGGGAGTGTTTTCACAATTATGCCCTTACATTTGAGTATCCTTTCCAGGGGCACTTATGTCGTTACACATGGCCCATTCTGGACCTTATAACCTCCTACCAGGCCTACTGGGTTTAGGTGGGGGCCACCCCTACAACATATATCATTCATGAAATTGTCATCAATTAATTGAAAATTTCAATTAGATATTTGTATGTTCAACAATTTAAAAATAATATAATAGAAAAATACATACAGTGGCTTACTTAACATTATGATCAAATACTATAATTTTGCCTTCGATTTGCAACAAGCCATGTCGGTATTCCAAAAATCAAAATTGAAATCCTAAGTCTTAACTCTACAATTCGATAAAAACAATCAACAATCATCATATTGAAACCTTAACCCATAAATTTAGCCCTTATTCTTGAAACAAATTGAAAGAATTGAGAAAAATTTAAAACAGAGTACATACCGATCGAGTGGACCTAAACTTCCTTTGGCCGGTGAGAGCGCGAGGCAACAGGGACTAGGTGGTGCCTTGTCAAGATGGTAGACGAAGGCGACCGGTGGTGCCGATTTCTCCTGTTCTCTAGTGACTAGTCGCTACTTGGCTGGGTGCGGGTGTGTGGCGGACGTGGTGCACATCTTTTGGCCGATCATGTGAGATGAATAGGCGTCGAGGGCTGCTGCGAGATGACACGCTTTGGAATCAATCAAATAGATGTCGTGGACTGTTGCGATTCTCTCTCTTGGGCTAGCTCAGGCTGTTGTAGTTGTCTCATGGGCTGAGGGAAGTGAAGGCTCCTCGTGGATTGCTGCTAACTACTGGGAATTTGGGCTACTAATGTTCCCTTCGTTGGGCTTTAAAGAAGAAACCGGGTGCACTGAGTTTGGGCTAAGAGATTCACACATAGGCTAGAGGTGCTGATACCTGCTAAAAATATTTTTGGACCTGGTGTCCTGTGATACCGAACCCCTTAACTTGGTTTCACCAGTGCTTGCCAATGCACTGTCGCTGTTCATGCATCGCCGTCGAGGTCAAGCCAAAGCTTGAGAGCCTCCTTGAGTGCTCTCCCACTGCCAAGTCGCCATTCTTGATGCTTTGTTGCCTCATGGACTCTTGCGCTAGCGCCACCTAACAGCCAGAGAGAGAGCAGGAGGAGAAGAGAGGAGAGAGAGAAAGAGCAGATAGGTCAGAATTTGGTTTGCGTGGAGGATGTCTCTTAATGTGCTAGCAGTTATTGGGGTTGGCCAACTACACCACACTACTTGAGATGAATTAGGAAGGGGGTATAGGGGTGGGTTGAAATCTATTAAGGTATAAATGTAAAGTATTTAGCCTAATTATCAATATATGCATGTATGTATATATGTGTAATATACGTACTAAATACAAAGTATTTGTAAAAATATTTGGGTGTTCAGTGGAACAGCCATAACCTTAGCTAGATCCGCCCCTTGTCAGACCGTCATCTCTACTAGCAAAGCAGCAATAGGTGAACAAGTTTGGTCATGATCAGTTAAACATGTTGACTACTTGTATATCTAAGCGACGAAAATATTGAGCTCCCGATTTTATTTTCTCCACAGATGAAGACCTGGTACATGTGGGCCAATCTCTACACCCTTAAGGCTTGAACTGCTACGTTGGGGGAAGATGCTCAAAACAAGCATCAATGCATGCCTGAGAGTCTCGACACGTCACTGTTGTTTTGACCGTAGTAACCTGAAATGTTCGGAAAAGAAAAGGGGGAGGAAAACAGTGTGCCGTTCAATATCCGGCGTAGACAAAAACAGAAAGATCTTCTCGTTTACGCTCAAAACCTATGTACGTTTCAGTCCTGACAAAAATTGTTGAGCGTCGCCGCACGCAAGTCCACAGAATGGATTGCCCGTGAATGTGGGTGTTGAATCCGTGCAATCACACGTAAGAGCTCAGCACAAAAGCTACACGCCGACGGTGCTCATCAAGAAGCGTGATGTAGCAACGCAACCTGACGCATGCTCTCCACACGCCGAAAACTCTAGGCGAGGACGCAAAGCATCGCTCACAAAGGAAGACGGGTTTATTCTTTTTAGTTAACGCATATGACTTATGATTGTGATTTATAGTTTTTAAACTATTTGTGAGAGAAAAAATAGAGTAATAGAAACTCATATGCGATTTATAGTGTATACTATAATTAACTTATAAATCTCATCTTAAAAAGATGTTTTATTTAAAACTTAGTTACTATGGAAAACAAAAAAAGCAGTTTATAAAAGTAAAAAAGAACAGACGAATACTAACGCACATGCGCTCACACACATACATGTGGGCGAAGGCACTGTGCCGCTGCCGTCACGGCCATGACATTAACACCCTTCCCTACCACTGACGTCTGACGCCTATCCAGTCGTCTGAGCGCGTAGTCTCCATAAATGTCGTTCCGACCGCACCGCTGCATGCCACGGCTAGCTGACATGCGGGGTCCCCCTCGATCTCCTCCCGTTCAAGGCGCAGCAGCTGCGCGGCGCCCATCAGTCCATCACCAGTTCGCTCGTCACGATGGCTTCCTCTGCTCGTGCCTGGTGACACATCTATTTATACACGCACATACTGCTCGGCGTTGGTGCATCGGTTCGGCAGTAGCGAGGCATGGCGAACCAGCTCATCTCCACGGCGGTGCACGACAAGCTGCCCGAGAGCTACGTCCGCCCGGAGACGCAGCGCCCGCGCCTGGACGAGGTCGTCCCCGACGCGCACATCCCCGTCGTCGACCTCGCCAACCCCGACCGCGCCACGGTCGTCTCCCAGATCGGCGCCGCCTGCGGCTCCCACGGCTTCTTCCAGGTTCCAGCAACACCTCATTCCATTTCTCTCTATTTTCATTCCGTGCTGCAACAAGATTCCTCGTGATGTTGACAGAGAAGGGGTGGAGCTGAGCTGACTCCGTGTTCTGTTTTGCTCCCTGTCGTGTGTGATTCATCAGGTGCTCAACCATGGGATACCTGTAGAGCTCATGCTGGCAGTGATGGCGGTGGCGCACGAGTTCTTCCGGCTACCGCCGGAGGAGAAGGCCAAGCTCTACTCCGACGAACCGGCCAAGAAGATACGGCTGTCCACCAGCTTCAACGTGCGCAAGGAGACCGTGCACAACTGGCGAGACTACCTCCGCCTGCACTGCCACCCGCTTGAGCAGTTCGTCCCGGACTGGCCAGCCAATCCACCACCCTTCAGGTATCATCTGTCATTACGTACTCCTAGCTCGCTCGTAAAGACTGCAAGTAGGTATCACTGGATCTGGCTTGCGAAAATTGATAAGTTCTGAAAGAAACAGAATAGACTGACTACTAGTTTTTGGGCTTATGATGTAGCTTCCCACATTTACTACCTTTTTCAAACGAACTATCTTTTTAAAATAGATCAACAAGTCGATTCGAATTATCTTTAAAGTGGACTGTAATATATTACTATTCTGGTTTTATTTATATTGGTCAAAATCGCACGGTAGGATCTCTATACTCTCTAACGAACATGCAAAATTCAAAATTTTAAACCAAAAGTTATAACTTACTACTTTTCCAATTCATGATGTTAATTTGGATGTCCTCGTGTTTCATCTTCTTCTTTTTTTTGAAAGATGCACATTTCTTAAATCGCTACTCACGGATACAAAAGCAAAATTGTGACGTTTTGAAGTTTCAACTGTACGTATATACAGAGAAACGGAAGCAGTTTTCGCAAACGTTACATTCACCACTATTCCTATCGTCCAATAAGCTTCCAGATTCTCTTTCCTCTGTCCCTCGCACGAATGTCGACGCCACACGATAGTGCACACGTACGGTGCATATACAAGCTGTTTTGATTTTTTTTTTCACAGAGAAACCAATCTTTTTTTTCTTTCCTCGTGAGACTGAACGATGTTCCAAGCAAAGTCTGACAATACCAGATTAACCACTCTGTACCATGAAGTCATGAACGACTCTACATGTGCTAGAGAGGCACTGGCAGGCCCTCCATTTTAAACCATTTCTAGGACAGACAGAGCTCCTGCTTTCAGAAAAGATAAGTCAGAACAGAGAAATAAGATGCCAGTGGTCCACCACGAGGCCACGTCCCTCAGGGATTTTACGAGCCCGTTTTTTCAGTCAACTTTTTACTTTGGACTTCTTTCATTAATTATTATTTATCAAACTAATACATTTGTAGGATTAGATAAGCAACAGAGAGATGAATAATACTTTGAAAAATTCTAAAATATTCATTTATCCTTTACTCTAATAGCTATAAAATTATAAAGATTAGGATAGAAATTCTACTTGAAAATCAGAAGATCACATAGCTGAGAATGACCAGATTAGAGCACGACGTGGTCAAATTATGACCACTCATCGGAAAAACAACGTGATCGGTTACACTATCAGATGGAAGCCAACGTGATTGTAACCAACATGGTTGAAACCAATGTAATCAAAACTGATGTTGTCGAAGACCGACGTGGTCGATGACCAGTGTGCGGTCGAAAACAAGTGCAGTCGTAAACGACTAGAAGTAGCAAAGAAGGCGCACGACCATTAGATCTAAAATCATTGAGCGGTCAAAATCAGATACGATGTGATTTGAAGCTTGAGCATGGTCGAAATCAGATGTGGTCGAAAATGATTCAAAAAACAAAGCAACACACGACCGCAAGATCTAAAATCTACATATCTTTTAAAATAAAAGATCAAATGGTCATAAAACTTTGTACGTAAATTGCTTAAGGTCTCAAGAGGCTTCTCCAATCTTGAATTGAAAACTTATTAACCAAGTTGAGACCTTTTTGCGATTTGATCAAAAGCGCACATGAAGTGAGTTTTAAAACCGAAGTCGTTGGTCAGAACCGCTCGTGGGTCAAAGATAGCTAAGATAGCTTTGATTATATTCCCACTTGTCACTGCGAGTCAGAGCATCAACGAGATTAAGCCAATAACACCTCCAAATCAAGAAATCACCTAACGGGACCAAAATCAAGTAAACATAGGATTTCTTGATAGACTTACTATTGAAGTGCCTAACTGATTGGAGATCAATCTTAAAAGATATTCTCCATCTCGTCCAAGTCCTTGCATAACAAGATCAAGAGAAGAGTGAAAGAGAGATCAACCCAATCGCAACAAGAACAACATCTCAAAAAAGAAGAGACAGGACAGAGCCGAGAAATAGAAGAAAACAGAGGAAGAATTGAATCAAAGCCGAGCAAATTCAATCAGACAAAAAATACACAAAAGGTAGATCAAAGATTGATGTATTGCTCACTTGAGATGATTGATATTATACTCACTCCTCTCGGGAGGACAAACCTCTAAATCTAGAGCATACACCCGCCCTCTAACCTAACTCCCATGGGAGGGAGGAGGAGCTAGCCACCAAAAGGCCTAGCCAACTTTCTCAAACCCTAACTCTTGCCTCCCCTCCCCTTTTACAGGCTCACCATTGAACCCAAGACCTCATGAATCCTCCCATTAGGCTAAACCGGGGATAACCCGTTAACCACACCTAACACCGGGTTTTACCCACACATGCTTCTCAAAGCAGCTTACAACCATTAACCCATTCGTGAACCAACATTTGATCCACTTCACATTTCAGCATATAAAAGACCTAAACCAGTTAGGCTAACACCACGGTTTCACACACCGCCACTTTTCCCGATATTGGGCAATTTACCAAAATACCCCTCTACACCTTCCTCGAAGCTTCTCGCTTCCTTTGCCATGAAGCATCGTCCATGCTTCGCCATTTTCTATGTGGCCCTAATAACTTGTCGTCAAGTCTCTCATGCATCTGGATCCCACCGAACCGTCCTCGCTTGCAAATGACCCAAGTCACTTGGCGCACTACAAGCTTCTTCTCGCACATGACGGCACCCGCTTCCTCAATCGTCTGGATCTTGACTCCTCCCTAAGCCTAGTCCTAGTCCACCTTGCCGCTGCTTATCATGTCCAGCACCAGTAGCTCCTGTTTCGGTTTCTCATCGTCCCGGCTTGCAGCCACCCCATAAGCCTCAGTCATCTTCGGTGTCTCCCTGACCGTTCTGGACCTCAACACCTCCTGTGCCTAGTTCCGGTCCTTTCATGCCTCATTATGACCTGGCTCTTTTGGCTGTATATATCCCACGTGGATATAGAGGCCGGATTTTATATCCTTTATCTAAAAATTATGACCTGGCTCCGAAGTCCTGCAACCAACACCAACAAGCAAACCATCACATAACACCGCACGATACATAAAGATCATCAATTTGCACAATCAAAATGTATGCACCCAAAAACTGATCTTAAGCCTAGAACCAAACAATAAATACGCGTGCACACTAGTAGGAACATCTCGGTCAAACCCTGACCAAAACTCCACTAATTATAGTGAACAACCTCAACCCACCGAGATAAACCAGTCAGTCACCAACTGGTCTGATACGACTTACGAGAACTCGGATGCTCAAAAATGAGGTACTCATAGCCCACTAGTTCCTACCATAAGTCTACGACCATTGAACAAATCGCTATGATCATCGAGGACACATGCTACGACTACCACACAGATCGCTACGATCACCGCTCACAGAGGCTACCACTACCTCATAGATCGCTATGACTATTGATTACATAGGTCACAACCGATCGCTATGACCACCGATCACACAAGACTACGACTTACCATAACAGATCGCTACGGCTTACGATTACCCAATACCACAGCTTACGACCATCGATCACGACCAGGCAGAAGCTACGATCATCGATCACCAAGCTATGACTATCGATCACACATGGTCATTCAAGCACTGAACTTTTCGACTGCCCCATGGTCATTCTACCGATCAGACTTCCTGACCACCAAGCCATAAATAGCAAAAGCTCCGGTACTTGCAGATAGACAAACTCGTAGACCACGAAGTCGTCGGCTAGAAAGCGATCTTTTGCAAAATCCTCAAAAAACTTTACATTATTCTAATTCAAATGTTAATTACTCATCACAATCATAGAATGACCTCCACATGGTTTCACAAGGTTATAACTAAAAACTATAAGCCGTAATCTTTGAGTCTAAAAAAACATATGATCTAATAAACAGCAATCATAAGTAAGCAAAGAATGATCACTCGTGGGAGAGCAAAAGCTAGAAGAATGAGTATGACAAGTCTATGCCTTTTTAATGCTACTATACTGCGCTCATAAGAGGCAATTTGTAGCATAGACATCAAAGAAACATAAAAGGATGCAACAAGACAATGCGATGAGAACCACATTTTTTCTAGTACAAAAGCACATGTCGTCATGTGCTCAAATCACGTGAAATCACATCAACAAAAACGATGAGATGGTCACATGATAAGTGTTGGGAACATTTCGCCTTCTAAAAATCCACTAGTGCCGATTGCGTAGGTCCCCTCTTGCAACGTTTGGATGGGGATGGGGATTTCACTGGGAGCTCATTGGAGCTTGGAGAAAACCAGGAGATAGATAACACAGAGGAGCTTAGGACTGTAGGACCTAGATCAAGGACAGTAATCACAACACGGCCCGACAAATGTTTTCACAGAACCAATCAGCTAAATCATTGCCGAAAATATCTAGCAACTTGCAAGTTTTGTGATCAAGTTGTTAACCAGCCGCATTTTATTGACCATGCATGCATCAGGGAGACCGTAAGTACATACTGCAAAGAAGTTCGGGAACTCGGCTTCAGACTATATGGAGCGATATCCGAGAGCCTGGGCTTGGAAGAAGACTACATCAAGAAGGTTCTTGGTGAGCAGGAGCAGCACATGGCGGTGAACTTCTACCCAAAGTGCCCGGAACCGGAGCTGACATACGGCCTTCCGGCACACACGGACCCGAATGCCCTCACCATCCTTCTCATGGACCAGCAGGTGGCTGGACTGCAGGTTCTCAAGGAAGGCAAATGGATCGCGGTGAATCCACGGCCGAACGCGCTGGTGATCAATATTGGTGACCAACTGCAGGTGAGATGCACAAAGTATCTTCCAGTAAATTACACCGAAGCTAACAAACGCAGTTATTATATGAATCTTACGGAAGTGCAGTAAAATATAGATGGATCTGCTTCAACTTTATGAGCTATGGTGTGTTCATATTGGTTACGACTAATGGTTTTTGTTAAAAATAAGAGTATTGCTATACGACATTCGATTATTTTTTAGGACAAAAACAGTCAGATTGTTCTGGGACGTTAGATCTCTATCCAACGGATTTACCCATACAAGCCTCCCTCCAAAAAAAATGACCTCCTCCAAAAAAAATAATCTAGGACGTTGGATCTCCATCTAACGGCTCAAAATCTGACTGTTTTTGTCCTCAAAAACAGTCGAATGTTGTATAGACACTCCCTAAAAATAAATAAGTAATAACTAAAAAATGGTTTTTAGAAAGAAGAGGTGAGCAGTGGGGGAAAGTAAGAGAGGTAAGTGTGCGAGACGAAAATGAGAGGAATGTGGGGTGTGATGCGTCCGTGACCCCGCTCTTATCTCCGGAGCAAAACGGAGCAAAAGGAGTGGGTAAACCATTTCGGAAAGTTTGATGTTCATATTAACTTTTAATTTCTTTAAATAGAAGAAAAAACAGAAATTAATATGAATAAGCCCATGACCAACAACAAAAGAACTGTAAAAAAAGGACTGGTGAACAGCTCAATAATTAAATTGCGATACTTTATGTGGAAGCATATCTCCATGTAGCACGCGCGATTAAAACAGATACGCTGTCCAGCTCCTATGTCAGCAATTTCAAAATGGACCAGTGGCATTGTATATGGTTTACACAGGGTAGTTAGATACTTTCAGAATGGACTAGTGGAGTATATCGTTGTGCAGCAATTGTGACTAAAATTTCATTGCAGGCACTAAGTAATGGCAGATACAAGAGCGTGTGGCACCGTGCCGTTGTCAACTCTGACACAGCAAGGATGTCCATCGCGTCCTTCCTGTGCCCGTGCAACAACGTGCTCATCGGCCCCGCCGAGAAGCTCATCAGCGAGGACTCTCCGGCCGTCTACAAGAACTACACTTACGACGAGTACTACAAGAAATTTTGGAGCGGAAACCTGGACCAAGAACACTGTTTGGAGCTCTTCAGAACCTAGCAGCAGCACCTAGATACATGTCAAAAAATAGCAGAGCTTTTAGTGTCTCAGGATTCAGATGCTTTTTTGCCTTCCTGTTTCGTCCCTTTTGGTGCATTGTCCCTTTTTCGATTGAAGTTACTAGTTGTTCGAGTGTAGTACTGTTAACCCCCTCCGTTCATGAATGATGTATGTCGTTTCAGATATGGACACCTGGTTCTTCAGTGCGAAGAGACACCCGGATGGACTCTGTACTTCACTTTATTTCAGTGCGAAGAAACCCCGGGTAAAAACTGTGCTCAGCGATGTGTTGAAGCCCCTGTACCCCCAATGGGATTGCAAAATCTGTAAGTTCGGTGCAGCAGATGAACGAACTGAAATGCAATTTCGTCGTTACTAGCTTTTGGAAACGATAGGAAAAGGGGCGTAAGCTCAAAAGACGCGGAATAGACCATCTAAGCTAAGCCATGGATGTTTCAGTGGAGCAGTTCCGATGCTAACGAGGATTTAATCAGGTCGGTTCAAGGTGGGAAGCGAGCAAGCGGTAGCAATCACCTGGAATCCTATCAAGACTTGTGTCTATAGTTCCTCAAAATGGTTTTTCTATTCCTATCGTTTTCATCTCACTTCGAGAATAAGGTAGAGACATAAGTGCATCACGCACCACACTTCTCTCTTCCGTCTCACTTACGTGTTTCTTCTTTACTTTTTCTATAGCTCATATCCTCATTCTAAAATCCACTTCTTTCAATCACTATTATTTATTTTCAATTAAAAAATTATTGCCGCAACTAACAGACCACCCATTCACTCCCGCATCCAAACGGCACGGCACGGGGCGGCGACAAAGGGAAGGAAAAGGGCCGTGCGGCCGAAGGAGACATAGGCCGGTTTGAGAAAGCCCGATACAAAAACATCCGGTTCCGACGTAAGTATGGGCCGACGGCGCGTGCCCAGCCCAACCAGGCCCGTGCGGATTGCTCGGCTCGGCGGGCTTCGTGTGGACCAGAAACGAAGCAAAATCCTACTTGGCGCAATTGCCATTGCAAATGGTATCAACTACTGCCTGACATCTTTCTCTCTCTCTCATTAAGATGTTCTGTTTGTAGTATCACATGCCCTTGACAAGCTTCCATCAATTTCTTTTGTCAAACTCAAATGTCTGCTCTCTATTCTACTTATCTGTTTTCTTTTGAAATGTGTGATTTGAGAGATTTTGTATTTGCATGGATATCTTTTCACCGTCGGTACTGCGATCCTTGGAGTAAGGAGATCCAGACCTGTGTGAATGTGTCACCAAATAAGCAATGCTAAATAGAAGCCTACCTGTGGAAAGATCTATATATCCGGTATTCATTCTTCACATTCAGAGCCAAATATCCGGCTTGTGCCAAACCTGAACTATCGAATGGGTCCATGCATTACATAACTGAGATGCGGATTAATTCGTCGCTACCGTACGTAATAAGAGATTGCGCAGTCTGTAGCTCAGTATCCATGTTCTGTACTGTCTCTCGAGAAAATGGAAAGGTTTATGCGGTACATGTTGCAACCTCACCAGGAAGAGAACAGAGTTTCTTATCTGCTGCTCTCTCTCTCTCTCGTACCGTTTCCTATCTTGCGCACATGCAAAGAAGCTGCAGGATTTTCTTCATGGATCTCATGCTCTGAAACACGTCTTCCAAGAAAGCATGATTTCTTGCATCTCCCTCGTGAGCCGCTATCAGGGAAGCTGTTTTTCGAACAGGAAGACGGTATTTGTAAAACACGCTATCCTTCGGGAAAGACGGATTCACCGAGAAAAGGCCTTCGCTAACGAACTCTCCCCAGCCCCCCGGCGCGGGGGCGTTGTGTGTGTGTGGAGTGGATTAGATAGGAAAGAGCACATCTCCTCTCGCGGCGTTTGGAGTGGATTAGATAGGAAAGAGCACATCTCCTCTCGCGGCCTCGCCTGCTTCTTGATGCGCGCCGCCATGGCCACGAAATCCTTATCCCTCCATGGACTCCCTTCCCCCACCGCCAAGAAGCTCTCATCCTCCTTCCTCGGCGCCCCCGCCTCCTTCCTCCGGCCGCCGGCGCTCGCGGCCACCGCCACCCCCTCGCGGAGGACGCTAGCCCTCAGGGCCATGGCGCCCCCCAAGCCCGGAGGCAAGCCCAAGAAAGGTCCGTGCTCGTCTCTAGCTTCACGGCACCCGACATGGTTTTGCACGTACTCCTTTGTGCTTTGACTAAATTGCGCTTGCGCGCGCGTTGTTCTGCAGTGGTGGGCATCATCAAGCTGGCCCTGGAGGCCGGGAAGGCGACGGGGGCGCTTGGTGCCAAGGGTGTGAACAGCATGGCCGCCACAGCCGTGTCCACCGCCTCCCTCCCCCTCCCTCGCCGCGTTTCCCCCACGGCCGCCGCCCACCGCCCCAAGGCCCCGTCCCTCCGTAAGCGGCATTGCGCCGTCAGGCCCGTCGCCGCCGCCTCGAACCCTACGAGGCAACCCACAGCCAACGGTTGGTATCTGCCGCTTCGTTCTCCGACCGAGCGCTTTCAGTTTCCTTCCTAATAGTATTCGTGACGTTGCTATGTTATGCGAGGTGACGCAGTGGAGGGCTCCGGGCGGCGACATGTGCTTGTGGCGGGGCCGCTGCACTTCTGTCTCGGCCTAATCCGGCGGCATGTGAGTTGCTCTTCGAGTTTAGCATCAGTGAAAAATGATCAAGTGTGATACTAGCACTCTGCATCCATGCGCACTTGACAGTGCAGTAGTAAATAGGCTTGTGAATGTGGTTCGTTTGGTCAATACCATGTGTCTGAGACCGATTCTGATCTGGTATAGTCGCAGCAGAGGCTAAGAAAGGGTTCCTTCCTGTCACCGACAAGAAAGATGGATACTCGTTCCTCTACCCGTTTGGATGGCAGGTAAAAGAAACAGCTTCTGCGTTCTGCTTGAAGAGAAACACAGTTTAGATTACGTTAATCTGAACTGCCCTGTTGTGCAAGGTAAATCATTTATGGTAATGTGAGGTTAATGATGATTATCCAGGAAGTGGTTGTGGAAGGGCAAGACAAGGTGTACAAAGATGTAATAGAGCCTTTGGAGAGTGTGAGCGTCAACACCATTCCGACCAGCAAGCAAGACATCCGTGAGCTTGGCCCTCCAGATCAGGTCTACTCTTCTTCTTCTTTTTAATAGATTGGATCGAACCCGGCCATTTATACAGGGGAAAATGTTCAGTTATGATTTCTGATCCGTTATGCTGTGCTCTCCAGGTTGCTGAGGCTTTGATACGAAAAGTTTTAGCTCCACCTACGCAAAAGACAAAGTTAATTGAGGCGAAAGAGGTGTGCCTTGTTCTTCTAATTCTTCATGCATGGCAAAAAAAGTACTGTGAATGCATGGCAAAAAAAGTACTACCTATTTTTATCACCTTCATATTTTTCATGTGCACCGATGCATGTCAAATGTTGGAAGAAACCCCTGTCTTGCTGAACTGTCCTATTTCTGAATTTCTGATAATGTTGAGCCAACAGGCTGTACAGCCTTTCTCTGAAAATACCATATGGAGTAGTAAACTTGGAGTAAAATTGATCCGTTCTACGTCTATCATATAATGCAGAGGCACATAAATAAGCAGAACTCCAAGAAATGTATTTGATGGGAACCCGTCTGTACACTTACATCTGTTGCTATTTGAAACTTGAGAGATGGAAGCAGAATGTGTAATTTAAGTGGAGTTTCCCAATAGTACTTCCAGCTCCAAAGGAATCTGCATTGACCTACTTCTTTAGGGAACAATCTGTATGGCAGTTCAGGTTAATATTTATATCAATAACAATTTTTTAAGAACAAAGAGGTTATGGCTTACTCCTAAGCATTATGCATTTGCTGCTGTGTGTTGTCGTTGTTATTGTTTCTGAGGAGTCCTGTTCGTTATTCTTGCATGTGGTAACATTTTTCAACAAGTCTTGTGGACATATCACCTGGACAAAGATAAGCGCAGCTATAATATCAAATCTTTAAGCAAACTAATAATTTTTCTTTCACTGTGTTAGAATCAAATAGTAAACTTCCCATGCTATTCCCTTTTGCAAAGGAAATATCTTCCTACTCTTTTGTTGTTAAACTCACAAGATGCATTTCATTGCCCAGAATGATGTTGACGGAAGAGCTTACTACACTTTTGAGTTCACAGCTCAGGCTCCAAATTACACCAGACATGCACTTGGCGCAATTGCCATTGCAAATGGTATCAACTACTACCTGACATCTTTCTCTCTCTCATTAAGATGTTCTGTTTGTAGTATCACATGCCCTTGACAAGCTTCCATCGATTTCTTTTGTCAAACTCAAATTTCTGCTCTCTAACTTGTATTTGAAAAGTTTGAGTAATGCTGTCACTAGTATTATGTTATCATTGTTGACGGGGTGTGGCAGGCAAATTCTACACGTTGACGACTGGAGCAAACGAGAGGAGATGGGAGAAAATGAAGGATAGGCTACACACGGTCATCGACTCCTTCAAAATTGAAAATAGAGTATGAGTGGTATCTGAGGTCTTGTGCTGATTTTCTTTGTTGATTTGTTCGTTCTGGGAGCTGCAACCGGGGAGGTTCAATAGTAAATGTCGGGAATATGTATTCTACTGATCTGTTTTCTTTTGAAATGTGTGATTTGAGAGATTTTGTATTTGTATGTATATCTTTTCACCGTCGGTAGTGCGATCCTTGGAGTAAGGAGATCCAGACCTGTGTAAATGTGTCACCAAATAAGCAATGCTAAATAGAAGCCTACCTGTGGAAAGATCTATATATCCGGTATTCATTCTTCACATTCAGAGCCAAATATCCGGCTTGTGCCAAACCTGAACTATCGAATGGGTCCATGCATTACATAACTGAGATGCGGATTAATTCGTCGCTACCGTACGTAAGAAGAGATTGCGCAGTCCGTAGCTCAGTATCCATGTTCTGTTCTGTCTCTCGAGAAAATGCAAAGGTTTATGCGGTACATGTTGCAACCTCACCAGGAAGAGAACAGAGTTTCTTATCTGCTGCTATCTTGCGCACGTGCAAAGAAACTGCAGGATTTTCTTCATGGATCTCATGCTCATGCTCTGAAATACGTCTTCCAAGAAAGCATGATTTCTTGCATCTCCTTCGTGAGCCGCTATCAGGAAAGCTGTTTTTCGAACAAGAAGACGGCTTTCCTAGAGCACGCTATCCTTCGGGAAAGACGGATTCAGCGAGAAAAGGCCTTCGCTACCGAACTGGGGGTGTTGTGGAGCGGATTAGATAGGAAACAGCAAATCTCCTCTCGCGGCCTCGCCTGCTTCTTGATGCACGCAGCCATGGCCACGAAATCCTTATCCCTCCATGGACTCCCTTCCCCCACCGCCAAGAAGCTGTCATCCTCCTTCCTCGGCGCCCCCGCCTCCTTTCTCCGGCCGCCGGCGCTCGCGGCCACCGCCACCCCCTCGCGGAGGACGCTAGCCGTCAGGGCCATGGCGCCCCCCAAGCCCGGAGGCAAGCCCAAGAAAGGTCCGTGCTCGTCTCTAGCTTCACGGCACCCGACATGGCTTTGCGCGTACTCCTTTGTGCTTTGATTAAATTGCGCTTGCGCGCGCGTTGTTCTGCAGTGGTGGGCATCATCAAGCTGGCCCTGGAGGCCGGGAAGGCGACGCCGGCGCCGCCGGTCGGCCCGGCGCTTGGTGCCAAGGGTGTGAACATCATGGCCTTTTGCAAGGAGTACAATGCCAAGACGGCCGAGAAGGCCGGCTACATCATCCCCGTCGAGATCACCGTGTTCGATGTGAGCTTACATTGTTATTCTATGAGTTCGTGCGAACATGTATTGCTAATGTGGGTTAGTTTTCGTGATTCCTGTGGCTTTAATTTGCATTTTGCAGGATAAGAGCTTCACCTTTATCTTGAAGACCCCTCCTGCCTCGGTACTGCTCCTTAAGGCTGCAGGTGTGCACCCTGTTAATTAGCATGAATTTATTCATAGTTTGTGGTTCATGCACTGAGTTGTCAATATGTCAAAACAATTGAACAAAAAGGAAAAGGATTTTGCTAGGTAGTTGTTTTGGTGTTTGTGTGGTGAAATTCTATGAGGGTACTATGGGTGAATTTTAAATTGCATAGGAATGGATTAGTGTTCCATTTGAGCTAGTATTTATAGACAAGTTAAAAACATTTATGTGAAAATTTTAACTAATTTTAGATAAACTCGCCTGTGTGTTCCTAGTCTGTCATAGGTATTTCCACTGAATGACTAATTAGTACCAAGCCTACAGTTGCGCTGCATGGGAATTACTGATTTTTAACTGAATCCAGCAAAGCGCATATGGACCTGTATAGAGCTCTCTGAAAAGACTAACCACTCAAGTTGGCAACTTAGCATCTACTCAGATTATTTTGGTCAGAAGCACATGTTCAAATTCTTTGATTGCATTCATTTTCCTATTCAGCCATCTTGGAGTTTCTAGTGGGCTCAAAAGAACATGCAACCTGTAGGCTTCGCTAAATTTGATGTTCACTTGTTCTTTGTTCCGACTGTAGTTCCAGGCTTCCATAAGACAGTAAGGAACAGGCCAAAGGAAAATATTGAACCATTCTTTCTTTTCTTAAAACTTTTTAGATTTTAGAGTCTGCATGGTCTGCACTGTTTAATACTGTCTATGGGTAACAAGCTATAAGTTAGCCTGTAAAAGTTGACACAGTTGACAGTCCTCATGCATCTTTGTTCGCGCACTTGAAACTCAATCTAGTTTGTAGTTGGGCGGTGGTAACCAACTGACTTAATTTATAGCTGGGCGTTGGTAAGCAAATGGTTCCTTACCTTCATTTTCTCAATCCTGATTTTTAGGTATCGAAAAAGGTTCAAAAGAGCCACAGCGAGAGAAGGTTGGAAAAGTAACGGCAGATCAAGTACGTGCAATAGCTCAAGAGAAGTTGCCGGACTTGAACTGCAAGAGCATTGACTCAGCTATGAGAATCATAGCAGGCACTGCGGCTAATATGGGCATCGATGTTGACCCTCCAATCCTTGAGAAGAAAGAAAAGGTGATCTTGTAGTCTGTTTTGGTGGCACCCACAAATCTCCTTACCAATGTCCATCTGTAGATTTTGCTTCCTTTTTTGTTCACCAATCTGATGTGCCTAATTGTGCTTGAAATTTTCCACTGGTCAGTTTGAGAGCAAACAATTATCGTCTTCTGGGCAAGCTGTAATCATTTACTTCGAAATTGTAGAGTGCGCGCATACTGCAGCTATATATTTGGTCCTACAATTTTTCAACATTTTCTTGTGAACCCCATATGATTTATTAAATCTGAAAAGGGGGTATTCCAAGCTTGTATGTGTCCTAGCTCAGTTTGTCAGATCAGAGTAAGATTTTACTGTTTCTGTTATCAAATCATCCATTGTTGTTTGCTTAAATACGTAAGTTTTTCAGCATTGTAGCACTATTCACTATCCAGCCTTTTAGATCATTAAAAACAATTCTAACTCTGAACTGTGAAGCATTTCTTGTTTCAAAAAAGAAGTCTGAAGCATTTGGGTGGTAGACTGGTAGCGATTGATATTCCAAAGAAATCAGCGCGCTCCCGCCCGTCCGTACGTAGAGGCAAAACGTGTGAGGAGACAGAGAAAAGCTCGTCTGGGTAGGACCGTACCACGGCTTACCAGTGAGTTACGAGCACTGCCGTTGCCGCACAAGCTACTCACATGGTGTGCGAGGCCATGGCCCTTCTTTTTATCCGTTGCTCTGTGGCTAAACAGATGTGGCACCATGTTTTTGCTTGGCTGTCGCTCTGCCCTACTCTGCATGTGCAGTGGGCAACCATTCGGGGAATGGTGCCCAGCTCCAAGCGAAGAGTAGACCCCTTAATAATTCTGATTATCTAGATGATTTAAGAGGAGAGGAACACCAGAGGCTGGTGCCCGCAGACGCCGGCTCCGTTCTCTCCTCGTCGCCGCCGCCAGCGACGTCTATACGGATTTCTTTGGTGCCAATGCCATTAACCAACTGGCATGGATTGTCCTGCCATGGTTTATGTTCTCCATTCGTGAGTTGCGTTTGTTCGTGGTCGCTGGTTGAGAGATGGGCCATTGGCCCAGCCCACTTGTTTGTTCTAGCTAACTCTCAACCCTGAAGCATTTGGACAATAGTTTAATTATCAGTGGACGATTTCTTTCTCGACTTCTCGTTCAATGCCCTATTTCAATGGCCTCGAAGATTGCAAATGAATTTGTTTCGATTAGTTTTTCTTATACTATAGAAATAAATATTTGAATTCAGCATTATTCTATGACTCCTATTTCAAAGCCTATCCTTTAAGGGGAAAATAAAAATAAAAGTAACTCCTCTTTTCCCACTCGCTCTCTATTGCATGGGTGGAAGAACAAAAATAGGATTCTGAAAAAAAAGAGAAAGATGTTGACAAAAAAATTGACTAACTGAACTCAATCACGCTCGTCCGTACGTCGAGGCAAAACACACGTCGTCACCGGCAACAGCGTCTGGATAGGGATTAAGGACCGTACCACGGCCTATCAGTAAGCGGCGAACGCTGATTCGAGCGGCGAGCACTGCCATTACTGCACAAATCACTCACATGATGCTAAGCTGCTGGCTACTGCCCGCCTGCCCCCATCACCTTTTCACTTTTCAGCCGGCTGCCTGCTGCCGGCACGAATCGCCGTGCCGATGCAGCTAGCCAGAACCACCAGTGAGTCGCGTGCATAAATGCGATGGAGCCCAGCAACAGCAGCGAACAAGGAGAACTCACAGAAGAGGACTTGGCAATTAATGGCGCGGCACATGAGGAAGCAATGGAGGCCAGCGTGGGTGACCGAACGACCGGCCTCACGCGCGGCGCCGATCGAATCGCGCGCGATCCGGCCGACGATGGCTTGTGTCCCCGCGCCGCCGCGCGTGCGTGCGCGGCATTAATAGCCGACGATTTCATCGATCGGGTCCGTCCTGTGTTTGACTTTGCTCGCCTCGCTCGCGCGCGCGCGTGCACCAAGCAGTGCAGGAGCACCTTGGTAGAAGAAATCGAGTTACGAAAACACTTAAACACGGTAAATAATAAGTTTTATGCTGTAAGGTGACAGTATTTTTTAACTTATATTGCTGAATTTAAATGACTCTATATACAGAACGTGGCTTTTATGGTCTCCTAGACTTACGCCACCACGAACGAACTGCTCGTGTATGGCGCCAATACGACCCGCTCTTGTGCGAACATCGCACGTGTCGAGCTGACACCCCTATGACCACGCACATGACTATGTCCACGACCACACCTATGACCACGCCTACGACTACGCACACGACCACGACCATGAACACGACTACACACAAGACTTATCTAACAAACACCTCCTAAGTCTTGCTGCGCTTACTCGATGTCAATGAGGCCAATCTTGGAATTAAGTTCTTGAAACTTAATGTGGCCGAGTGGCTTGGTGAAGATGTCATCGAACTGCTCTGCTGTTCTAATGAACTCGACGACGATCTGTCCTTTCTCTGCACACTCCTGGATGTAATGAAACTTTGTGTCGATGTGCTTGCTCCGGTCGTGATGGACTAGGTTCTTGATCAACGAGATTGTGGACCTGTTGTCCACTTTCAGAACCGGCGCGCTTGACTCTAAATAGAGCATGTTTGCCAAAGCCGCGTTAGCCAGACACCCTAGCAAGCGGCGGATGCCATCCTCGATTGCTTCTGAGATTGCCAAGTGATGGATCCATCCTCGAGGAAGAAGATTGCACCCGAGGTGCTCTTTCTGTCATTGACATGCCCAGCCATGTCACTATTACTATAGCCCAGCAGACACGTCCACACACTCTTCTTCTTCCCAACCGCATAGAAAATACTCCATGTTCTTGTTCCTGCAACATAGCAGTATGCACTTGATAGCGACGAGGTGCTCTTTGCGTGGCGTCTCCATGAAACGGCTGACATAGCCTACCGAGTAGGCTAGGTCCAACCAGGTGTGGATGAGGTGCCGGAGGCTCCCTACCAAACTCCGATAGAGAGTAGCATCGACCAGCGGGGATGAGCTCGATTTGCTGAGTTTGAGGTGTTCCTCCATTGGAGTTTGGTAGGGGTTGCAGTCCACCAGCCCGGCCTTCTCCAGAATCTTCAGTGTGTAGGCGGATTGCCTGAGCGTGATGCCGTTTGGGCTCTAGTGCACCTCGATGCCAAGGTAGTACCTGAGCGTCCCCAAATTGCTCATCCAGAATAGACTCTTCATCTCCCCCTTAAACTCGTGGATGTTGTTGGTGTTACCACCGGTGATGATTAAGTCGTCAATGTAGACACCCACAATCAGCTGCCTCCCACCTTCACCTCGCGTGTACACTCCGTACTCAGAGTTGCTGTGATGAAACTCGAGCGAGAGCGGAGTGACGTCCAGCTTCGTATTCTAGGCACGCGGTGCTTGGCGGAGACTGTAGAGCATCCTGTGGAGATGCAGCACCTTGTCCTTATGCTTGCTATCAATGAAGCCGGACAGCTATGCGATGCACACCTCCTCCTTGAGGTCACCATTCAAGAATACTGACTTGACATCTATACAGTGAACCTTCCAAGATTGGTGCGTAGCGATGGTGAGTAGGAGTAGCACCAACTCCAGACGGGCAACAGGGGCGAAGACCTCATCGAATGATCAGCTCTGAGCTACGTGATGAGTAGTTAGAGGCAATACCAGAGATGATGTCATCAGCAAGTAACATCATGCAATATGACAACTATGGCAATGGAGGCCATGGTTAGAAGTGAGGGGCGAGGTGGTCGCAACTGCAGCGATGGTGGACATGGCTTTGGTTCACCAGGAGGCAATGGAGCCCGCCCCTTGAACTTGTTCATTCTGATGTTTGGGGACCAGCCCATATCTCAGTTGGAGGATATAAATGGTATGTTAGCTTTGTTGATGACTATAGTAAATTTACATGCGTGTTTCTTTTGAAATACAAATCTGATGTCTATTATGCCTTTATACAATTCTAACAATGTGTTGAGTGTCTTCTTGATTCTAAGATCCAATGTGTTCAATCTGATTGGGGAGGGGAATATCAATCACTTCACAAAATTTTCAACAAAGTCGGCATAGGACATCGAGTATCCCGTCCTCATACACACCAACAAAATAGTGTAGCTGAAAGAAAACACAATCACGTCATTGAAACTGGCCTAGCTCTTTTAGCACAGTCATCCATGCCTCTTCATTTTTGGGGATAAAGTTTTTGTTATTGTATGTTATCTCATAAACTGATTGCCAGTCAGGTCATCAACAACTTCACTCCCTAGAACGCTTGTTCAAAATCGATCCCAATTATTCTTTCCTCAGAATATTTGGGTGTGCATGTTGGACAAACCTTCGGTCATACAATACCAAGAAACTTGATTTTTGATCTCGCTAATGTGTCTTTGTTAGCTATAGTCCACTACACAAAGGATACAAGTGCATAGATGGAAGTGTTGGTTGCATCTATGTCTCTCATGATTGGATATTTGATGAAAACATCTCCCCCTTTGCTGACACAATATATACTATCCCAGTCCATACACCCACCTATAGTCCAGCAATAATCCTCACCCCCAATTGCTCTTCCTAGCACTAAGCTGAAATCTTCTTCTCCTAGTGAACCAACAATAGAATGTGATCAATCTGGGCCTAATACACCTACCATGCAAAGTGTGGTATGATCGTATTTGCTAAAAATTGCTGATTTTGTTTCCAACGGTTAGTTTTTGTAGTAGGGGTATAAATAGCCCTTTGACCGGTTGGAAGAGAGCTGCTTGGCACCCCTATTTCACTCATTTGGGCTACTGTGAGTTTTGTTCTCTCAATTTTATATGTATTGCACCTGGGAGCAAGAATAAAGGTCTTTAGTTGTACATGTTGTATCTAGAGGTGGAATTAGTATCCACTTGTATATGTGTTACACTTGTTGAGAGTCAAGTGAACATCGCGGCTTGTTACTCTTCTTGTTTGTCAACACCTAGATGGCATAGAGGCATGTGGTCTGATGAACTTCTCAAGAAATTTGTGAGAAGGCCTGATATTGTTGTGAATACTGGAACTCATCTACCTAGAGGGGGAAAGAGCAAACGCTAGTGAATTGAGGTGCTTTGTTTAATTTGAAGAGTAGGCTCAATTCATTTTAGCTTACCTTAACGAGGATTAGGGGAGACCGGCAAGTCTCCAAACACTACAGTAAAAAGATCGTGTGTCATTATGGTTTGCACTCTTGTGTTTTGCATTCTTGCAATTCACATTCCTATAATCGAATTGCTAGCTTATCACACAAGGATTGCAAATCTTAGCATAGACTTATGTTGTCGGTGCACTTAGTTGAGATTAGTTGATTTAGGTTTTAATTGTGTAAAACCACTTTGATTTACGTATTCGCAAATAAAACTCTATTTTAGCAAAAGATTCTTAAAACCGCTTATTTACCCCTTCTAGTTAGCCCCCTTTAACCTTACAACACCTCACCATTGACATCTATGAGTACAACGGACCTGAACTCCGCTGTGCCTCCCTATGCCACCCCTGCTCCTCCTTCACCCCCATTCCTCGGCTCCTTCCGTGGTAACCCCGTGCCTTCCTCCACATCTCCGGCATTCTCCTTACGCTACGGCAGTCGCTTATGATGATAGGACACAACGTCTCTAGCGCATGACCTTAATATAAGGAAAAAGAGGGGCCTGCATGCGATGGAGCGTGTGTTCGTTACAGGGGCATGCTCAGCGGATTTTTCTAAAATTAGCATATTTTGATTTAATATCATTTTACGGATAATTTAAAAGTATTTTTAGAAACGAGCTAACGAGCCGAGCCGAGCTTTAGCAAAATTCAAATTCATTTGAAATCAACTCATTTTAATGTTTAACCAATTAACAAATATAATTGAAGTAATTTTGAACCGAGCCAACGAGCCCACTAACGAGTTTTTTTTCCGGCCCTAACCAGCAGCAAGCACATGATTCACTCGAGTTGAACTCACATCGGCACTCAAACAAGAGACGCTTAGGTCATATCACTTCGATCCAGATGCCGTCCGGCGCGGCAGATTTAGCTAGAGGTGTTGGTTAGCTTCATGGGACGCCGCCGCACGGCAGCAGGGCAGCACGCCGAGAATGATTTTGCGAGGCGGAAGGCGCGGCGGTCCTAGCAGCTGAAGCATGCATGGCGCGTAAACAGCAGAGACAGAATCGGGGCAAAAGCTTTCGCATTGCCCGCAATGATGGCATGGGCATTGACCAGCCAGAGCCCTTGCCACTGCCTTAGCTGCGCTCCCCGGCCGAACGTAGTAGTACAGTACATGGCAACAACACCCGATGAGGCAAAGCCGGCCCCTCCTCCTAAACAGAAACAGAAACAGCAGCAGCAGCAGCAGCTCAGGACGCAGGCGCAGAGGAGAGAGATGCATGCAGGCAGAAAGTTGCATGTGTGGAATCCAGCAAGATTACAATATGTGTATTTATACAGCGTACAAGGATCGATCACTCACTGCAAGCTCCAAGAGAAGAAGAAGAAGAAAAAAGATTGAAGAAAAGGTTAATCGTGTGGTAGCCCGGCCCCTCCAGCACTGTTACTCTTCCCCTTGTCGCAGAAACAGCGAGTTACAGTAGAGGTCTCCTCGATCGTCAGTAGTGAGCCTGACCTGCCAGGACCACTGCAGCCGTAGTCACGGGCCCACCTGTCATGTCTGGTCCCTCCCTCTGTATCTCTCCTCTGATCGCATCGCCGTCCTCCTCCAATCGTGGCCACCTCCGCGAATTTGACTTATCGTCGCCAGTACATGTAGCCGCTCCATTGCTTAGCTTAAACTACGTACAAATTAAGCCTCGTTGCCGTCGGCGTCAGCAGCATGTGCCGGCGTAGGCGAATATCTGGTGCACCACCGTCGCCACCTCGTCCGCCGTCGCCAGCTCGCACCCTTCCTCCATCTGCACGAACGTCTGAGAGTTTTAGAATCACCATAATATTACACAGCACAGATACTGCTTATGCATAGTATTACAGACACTGCTGTTCTCTACTACTGACTACTGGTTTGCTTTTCTTCTCTGAAGTGTATAGCTCGGGAGAACGTAGAACATGGTTAATTAGGTTAGGCAGTTGGTGTATTTGTTTGTTGGATGGTTGTGTTTTTTCGAGGACAAGAAGGAAAATGACATGGAAGAAAGCTGGTGCTTGTAATTAATAATTGTCTGGAAATTTAGCCCGGTTTGTCTGTACCCTGTACTCGGCGCTCATCGTATTCGAACACTCCATCTACATGCTCCAAAAAGTCTGGTGTGCTACGTGACAAGGCCCTGACGTTACGCCACTCTATTCGATACTAAAAGGATGTTACTCCATTATGCATTTATGCATGAATACTTGCCTAGTATTTGCCGTTGTTATGTTTAGATTCATGAAATGTAGCATCTTGTTATGGGTACAAGAAAGTTCATATTTTTAGAAAACTAGATTGTCCCTTAATTTGGACTACTCACTAAAAAAACTAGATAAAATGGGAATTGTTATTATGTGTTGAGCTCCTTAAAATTAGCAGCTACATATAACTTAAAATTAGCAACTACATATCTTTGTATTTCTTTTGGTTAATGGCGAATCCAGAAGCTACAAACTGAAAAACAGTGACCTGATTCTATAGTACTAAGTTACTTAGTAAGCAAATGGTGAAGTGTAACAAAAACAAACAAAAAAAAGATACAGTTTGCGGCAATCAAATGCAGGTCAAGAAAAAGTAAGCAATGGATTAAAAAAGACAAAGACGTAAAGTGAGTAGCTTTGGCCTTTGCGACGACCTTAAGGTTGAAGCAGTAGACGACGGCGTCGTGGCCAACGGATGTGACGGCGAGGTGCAACACCGCGAGGCGGAGGTCCTCCATGGCGGCGACGGCGCGCACGAGCCGCCCTGGCCACCGCCTCCCCGCGACGCGCACCCGCACGTGGCCCCCCACCGCGGCCATCGCCTCCACGTCCACGCCGCTGCCGCCGCGCGCCTCAGAGTAGCTCGTGTACTGCGGCGACACAAACACGCCGTCCGACGCGGCCGAGGCTGCCGTCGCCACCACGCCGCCCCCGCGCCTCGCCGCCGCGGCCGCCTGCAGCGCCACTAGCTGCTGTTCCAGCCTCTTCACGTAGTCGATCGCTCCCCCAACCACCGTCGCCTGGTCACCCTATGGAGATGTGCATGCATTGCATTGCATGGTAAGAACGGAGACGATTATAATCATTGTGTGATACGGTTATTTGCATGGCTGTGGCGTGGCTTACTCGGGGGATGTAGTGGGAGGGGATGAGCGTGCGGATGGAGGCGAGGTGGTCGTTCATGAGGCGGCGGCGGTTGCGCTCGACGGCAATGTGAGTCATCCGCTGGCTCTCGGCCTCCTCCGGCTTCTTGCGCTTCTCCGGCGGCGGCGCGGCGCGCGGGCGCGGTCTAGGCCTCTTCCTCCGCCGCTCCGCCCTGGTCGTTGGCGCCGCAACCGGGGGCGCCGCCGCCTGCGTGACGCAGCTCTCGAGCAGGTCGAGGTCGGCTGCCGGGGGGCAGGGGCACGCGAATGCGCGGTGACTCTTGCGGGCGTCGTCCTCCTCCATGGCGCCCTGGAGCAGCGCCAAGAAGGGCATCTGCGCGGCGCCGGCGCCGGCCGCGTGGTCCGCCCACTGTTCCATTAGCACCAGCATCGCCGCGCCATCGGCAAGAAGCGGCACAGGAAGGCACATTAGTAAGAAACGGCGGCAACAATGGCAACGCCATAAAAGAGACGGCAGCACAAGACAGAGCAATGCAAGTAATGGTAGGCGTTGAACGGTTCCCACAGGGCTAGCTAGATAGGCGATGCATGCGACCTAGCTACCATTGGCTAACATTAGGGAAGGAGCAAATGAGGAACTAATGCAAGGCCGGCAAGGAAGCTGCAGCAGCATGCAGTTAATAAACGCCATTGCAGCATTTACAGGCACACATGTACTCCTCCAGAGGCTAGGAACGGAAGCTGATTGCTCAATTACTAGCTTACCAGCGAGCTGATGGGCCCTTGCAGTTGCGTCCTCTCCATTAGAGAGAAGAAGTAGGCAGAGTATACAGTGGCAGCAATAACTGCACTAATGAGTAATGAGCCCCGGAGCCGGAGGCAGCAGGTGCAACAGCAACTTCTCCGCCTCCTCCCCCTCCAATCTAAGTGGAGTAGCAGCAATTAATATGGTACTCGGTACACTCCTCCTCACCACCACTACTACTAGTGTGGTATAGTGGTATGAGTAGCAGAGGCAGGAAGGCAAGGCAACCTTAAGAGAGGGGGGCAGAGAGAGAGGAGGGAGGAATTGTCCCTTGTTGCATGTGTAGGGTATGGAGGAAGGACTAGGTGGGAGATTTGAAGGGGTGGATTTGTGTAACAAGTGAGTGAATTATTGAATCACATTGATGGTGTAGGGGAGGGGGGTGTGGTTGCGGCAGATTTGTCTGGCCCGGGGACAGCGGCAGGCGGGGTGGGGCCGGGAGCTCCGCCAGCTTTGCGCCCCAGCCGCCATGCCCCGGCCTCCCTCCCTCCCGCTGCGTGCTACTCTATCCTCAGCTTTCTTCCCGTTTATTAGGCGGACAGCGAGACCAGAGGAGAGACGGGGGCTCAGGCTCGCCGTCGGATAAAAAAAACTAAGGTATCGTTTTGACTTCTAATTTATTTTTATTATTTTTAAATTTTATTTTTTCTAGTTTTTTAGGTTTTTTTGAGTTTTTTCCAGCTTTTTTCCGTATTCGTTTACGTTATCCGTGATAGGCTAACTTGTTTTTCCTATTTTTAATTTTTTAAATTTAGTTACGCCAAATAAGTCTCCATCAGCTACAGTACAATTTCAGCCATAAGCCATCTTAGAGCACGTATAATGCAGGTGCTTAGAGAGATGCTTAGCAATGAAAAACTGATTTTTCTTGCCACATAGGATAGATAAGGTGCTTATTTTGAAGCATCGATGCTTACATAAGCATCGGTGCTTAGCAGGTGCTTATGTGTATAACTATATCTAAAAATAGATAATATAGCATCTAAGCACCCACAGAAGAGATGCTTATATTCTCTCTCTTTGATGATGTGGCTATGTGTTTGATGATGTGGCTATATTCTCTCTCTTTAAGCGTAGATTTGGTTTCTTGCTTTCTCATCATCAATAGATCTACGTTACCAATTTCACAGCTAAATGTTTTGAATATGATACATCCAAACTCCATGGCTCCGGTAAAGAGTTACCAAGTGACCATCGAGAGAGAATTTTATACTGCTCTTAGGTAGAAGTACTAACCTCGACTAGAAAGATAAGTATTACAATTCAAACATTGACACAGCTATCAATATGTGACTTTGGCCATCACTTTTATATGAATAAGTTACTATAAGTTATAAAATTTACATGTTATAACAGAATATTGTGGACAAATCTAATGATATCACTTCACACAACCAATCTAAATAGCCTTATATGACACCCCAGTCCATGTTGGCCCATATGTGTGTGCACATGAGGGCGTGGGTTAGTCCCACCTTGGTAGCTTAACGAGAAGCAACTATATATATATATATATATATATATATATATATATATATATATATATATATATATATATATATATATATATATATATATATATATATATATATATATATATATATATATATATATATATATATATATATATATATATATATAGGAAAATTATGTAATGCACCATGGTGCCTAGGCACCAATACATCCGATACACGTGTATTATTGATATTTTTTTGAGTTTGGGTATGAAAATATTTTATACCCTTGGTATATTTATGGTAAGTAAGTTTTGAACTCGGTTCAAACTAGTTTAAACTACTTTTGAGTTCAATGCGACTACGGTGAGTATATACCATAAAAATAGTTCAAACTAATTAAACAGTTGAAGTTGAATTTAATTTTTTGAGTTTGACATCTCAAATATACTTTTTTATAGGTATATGAAGATACCCACATAAAACGTTGCGAATCTCAAAGCAAATCAACGGGTATTGATATTGGTACCTAGGCACCATGGTGCATGAAACACTCGTTATATATATATGTGTGTATGCGCACGCTACAATTGAGTTTTAGCTAGTAAAATGGACTAGAGGTCTCTAAGTCGTACCAATTCTCAACTTCGATACACGCACGCATGAACTAAAAAAATCATCCGATTTCGTGTTGATCTGCTGTGGGAACCGAAGGCGTCGGTGAGATATCCCTACTCCTGTAGAGACGGATATGATATATATCAGAGGGAATGTGTTGGGATGCCGTCCAAGTGCCACGCATTGTCTCTCACTGCACGGTCCACGTGGAATGGCACTGCGTGTGGGCGCATGCAACGGACGCATGATCGATGGACATCATCGGACCACTTGCGTAGATGCCAGGTTTCGTTTTTTTTTTTCATTTCGGGGGATCCGATGGCTACTGGCTACCCTGCTGCTACACGTACGTTCTCTTCGCTTCTACGTTGGTAAACTTCGTAGTTGAAATATACATATAGAATGTACGTACGTATCAGGTGCTCGCTCACTTCTCGACGCGCGCTGCATGCACCTGCAATACGTGCCATGAGCCATCTATCTAACCGATGTGGGGGGGAAGGGAAACATGTTCATCGGTCTCGTCCTCGCGAGAAATTTCGATATTTGACACTGAATATGTGCGCCTCTCAATTTTTAACCTCCAATTCGCACGCCTTTAAAATTTTAATCCTGTCACTGCGAATTCTTTTGATTCAAGGGATTCTCCTCATTTTCTCTCCTTTTATATTTTAACACTTGTCACTGCGAAAATGAAGAGAATCCCTTGGATCAAAAGAATTCGCAGTGACAGGGTTAAATTTTCAAAGACGTGCGAATTGGGGGTTAAAAGTTGAGAGGCGCACGTATTCAATATCAAATATCGAAATTTCTCCGTCCTCGCTAGAGAAGCTTACGGCAATAGCGCCCCAAGTAGAATTAACAAGTACAATCAATTCTCACGTTGATTGCACAAGTTCGCGACGGAGTTAGCTAGTAAAGGAGTTAGCACCTGATATGTCCCTTACATATAGAACGCACATCAAAACCAATCTGATTTGTGTTAATGAGCTTATCATCGGTAAGAGTCCAGATAGTAAACTTAGAAGTACCTCTGATCAGATACGAAGATTGTCGCAAGTACGAAGGGACTCAAGAGAAGCACACAACTACAAGTATGTTCAATAGGAGCCTTTTTTTGGATTACAAGAGTGGCATCCCCCTTTTATTACACAGGATCTTATTTATAGAGGAAGAGAGGAGACAAGTGTAGTTACAACTTTGCCCTTAGATTTTAACCTACTTATAAGGGCATTCCTGTCATTTGCTTTGCGTGGCCCCACCACGTCCAGAACCCAGTGTTGGTCCGGGGTCAGCCCCGCACCCTCCCAGGGTCAAGTTCGTGTACTCCACCTGGGGTTGGCTTCAGACCCTCCTAGGGTCGGGATCGCGTACTCCGCCAGGGTTAGCCTTAGATCCTTCTGGGATCGGTCTCACGCACTCCACCTGGGGTTGGCCTTAGACTCTCCTAGGATCGGGCTCGCGCACTCTGTCCGGGGTTGGCCATAAACCCTCTTGAGTAAAGTTGTAAAAAAAGCTCGAAGCTCGCGAGCTACTCGAGTTCGGCTCGTTCTAGGCTCGATTCAAGCTCGGCTCGAACTTTAAATGAGCCGAACTCGAGCTTGATCTCAAACACATGAGCTTCACCGAGCCGAACTCAAATAGTTTGCGAACCTCGATTCGAGCTTAAATAATAATACATATTAATGTTTGCCGAGCTTACTCGAGCCGAACTCAAATTCAAGCTTTTCTTATTATTGAAAATTAGTGTATATTTGAATTATTTTAATTGTTATTGAGCTTACTAGAGCCGAGCTCGAGCTCAAAATATTCTTATTATTGAAAAATAGTGCATAATAAATTATTTTAACTGTTATCGAGCCGAGCTCGAGCTCAAAATATTCTTATTATTGAAAAATAGTGCATAATAAATTATTTTAACTGTTATCGAGCTTCAACGAGTCAAGCTCGAGCCTACTCGAGCTTAGGCCGAGGCGAGCTCAAGCCCAAGCCCAGGCTCGGACCCCAACTAGAGCTCAAGCTCGGCTCGAGTTTCTACCGAGCTCGAGTCTGGAAGGCCAAGCTTGCTCGAGCTCAGCTCGTTTATAGCCTTACTCTTGGGATCAGTCTCGCGTACTCTATCCGGGGTTGGTCCCAGGCCTGCTGGGGTCAATCTCGCGTACCTGATCTGGGGTTGGTTTGGGAACTTGGCTCGGGGTAAACCTTCCAATGGGCACCGCCGCTCCGAGGTGGTTGTGAGTCCGAGGTAGAGCAAGGACCCTCTCCCAACAGAGCTAAAGTAAACAGTTTCATTAGTTTAAGTTCTCGAACTAGACATGTTCAGAGTATAGGGCTGAAAACGAACCGAATCCAAAGTTCAAGATGGAAAAGTGGATTTTTTTTCTTCCTTATGTTATTGTATTTTATAGCTAGCTATAGCTATCGTGTGTTCAAGTATGAAGAACACGACCAACAATGGACTGATTATATATGGAGTATACGAGCACGATAGTTCTGGACCAAGACATAGCTTTCTGCTCTAGCCGCCCATAGATACGTGGTACACAAACTTATTAAAATTAATGGACAATATAATGATGCATGGGTGAAGTGGACAGTACTCGTGTTTCAGCAGTGCGCAAAAAGGATGTAAGCACAAAACGGCCACAAGACGAAATGTATGTGCCACACCCGAAGTTGGCTCCGTTCATTTTGGTTTCAGCTTCAGGTTTCTGATTTATTTTTTATTATTCATAAATTTCATCTTTTTCTGATCTTTTGACTTTTTGAGCTTTTTTACCGGTTCTTTTTTCCCATATTCGTTTGCATTATCCGTGATAAGCTAGCATATTTTTTCTATTTTTAATTTTTAATTTAATTACGTTAAATAAGCCACCTTTAGTTACAGTGAAATTTCAACCGTTACAGTACAATTTCAACCATAAGCCACAGCTTTTAAGCCCAACCGAGTGGGGCGAACCTCTTGTCTCGGTGCCCCGTTACGGCACTCTCATGACAGCCGGCACTGCCGGGAATGAGCTTGAGATCTAACATAAGCATCGATCGACATGACGATCGTGAGCGTACGTCGCCCGTTGCATTCGCGCGAGGCAGGCTAGCCACACCAACCGGGCGATCGATAGCTAAGCTAGCCCTGGAAAGATGAGCTCCAAGGATGTATAAGCACGCACAGGTTCTGCTGCATGCGACGGTGAGCTTGGACACGATCCGGTGAGCCCCTGAGCTCATACCGCAACATGATCATGTAGAAAACCAAACAAAATGTCACTACCTTCTTTGGAGATTCATGTGTTCTAAACTGACCCCGAAGCTTTGAAACCATGCGGAGCACAAGGCACAGCAATGCCCATGATGCCCTGGCCGGCCTCCTCCAAAAGATCACACACATGACACGTACCACGGTTTGCATGGTAGGAGACACAGCAGTAACAAAAACGCAAGGATGGGGCCGGAGCCACGTAGGCGGCGGTACGGCGAGCGCAGCGATGTGATGCACTCTTTCACCTCGGCATCTGGACAGGACAAGATGCCCCGGCAGTGGGGGCTCAGCGAAGCGTTTGCCTCATTGGTGATTACGAGATGAGCCTAGTGTGGCCCGTTTCCGGATCTTCTTCGGGACAACCGAACCCTTTCCTCTCTCTCAACCTTTTCCCTTGTTCTCTCTCTCTCTGCGAAGTCAATTGTCGTAACTACTTTTCACAGATGCCCTATGGCCTGCGTCTCAGTGGGTTGCAGGAGTCAATTAATCACGGTGGCTTTTTTTAGCTATAACTTTAGATTTTAACTTATGATTTTAAATTTTAACTATACGTAAGAGATAGTACGTAGAGAAAATAGTTGTACATGATCTTGATCGGTATACCTAAATTCGACATAATATTTATTATAATATATCTATAGACACTGTTTTAAAAAATACATCGTTTAAAAATTAGTTACTATAATAAAAAGTGCTAAGTCAAAACTAATGCAAAAAAGAATCCAGTTTTGCCTCGCATGGCTGGCTTTTTTTTTTACCATTAGGCACGTACACTTTATCGGGTAGCTTCCCTGCTCTCTTTCTACAAAGTAAACCAGTAGTTCACTGTTCTCTACACTTCCACTAATTACTACATCACTAGTCCGTTTTGGCTTAAAGGCTATGTTCTTTTTGTTTTTAAGTGTCTTTTATTTTTAGTTTTTCAGTAACTACTATTTATTAGATTAATATATCACAGTCAAAATAATGGATCCAAAAGCTTGCATCTTTTCACTGGTCAATTCTATAACTCTAGCTGTGTAGCACCATGCACCGTTTCTCGATGAATTGGCTAACCATCCAAAAGGATGTACTCCATCAATTAGATATGGACCAGATAAGACCTTTCCATCTCAGGGAGTGTTGTGGTTACAGATCAAACAGTGGGTGATGGGAACTACAGTTAGGCCACAGATAGGTTATCTAGAGCCTACAACTCACAGTGGGGAGAGGTGAAAATGTATGTTGCGCTAGTACCACAGCTTAGTCTTTTTCCTCAAAAAGTGGATCTCCCCCATGGCGCCCTAAGAAATATATTTATAACCATGGCGACTTGTTTACATAAATGCCTCTATCGAGGCTTACAATAGTAGGGGCAAACAAGTTTTTCCCCTGTCACAGCCCTGTTGGGGTTGCCATACACTTTACATGATTAATGGGTTTCCTAGCATGGTGGGCCAATTGGGCCATGTGGGGGCCACTCTCCTAACAGTAGCCACTCATGGTAAAGTGCTTCATTACCAATAGGCCAAAATCATAGAGTTTTGCTTATTGGCACCCTCCGTCCCTTCAGCTCCTCGGTTTATTGGCCATGAAATCCTAGGGCGTCCTCCCAATCGACACTATTGCCGCGTGTACAGTGCGAGTCACATCGTACACATGGTGGTTGTCTCCTCGTGGGTCATGTGGCATGGGCTGCTACGCCGGTTACAGGGATGCGCATGTCCCAGAAAAGGCACGTTGGAGCCACAGCTCCTTCCTCGGAGCCTATCTGTAAGATCGAGGAGGCCGACTAGAGGAGGCGAACAGGCGAATTAGAAATTCTCTTCAAATTATTTGGCTAAGACCAGTATTATAATGTGAAAGCTTAATTCAAATTGGTTTATCACAAATAAAACATAAATCAATTATGTTCACCCAAGTGCCACATTCCTCTCAAGGCATTCCTAATGGTGACACCATATAGTAATGCCCATAGATTGCCACCTCATATAGACACTAGATTAGATATCATCCTCCCAATGCACTATGTCTGTCATCTCACCCATCTGATCAATACTATAATTTAATATTTATTTCCAATTCCCTCCCCAACACACTGTTTAATACAATGTCACACTCTTGTAATGTGGTAGACATTCCTTCTCTCCCCAATAGATGTCTTAGCTAATTTCTTCGTGTTGAATTATGTGCTCAAGCAATGTTTTGCATGAGATACTGTTTCTCTCTCATTCTTCATTAATTTTCCATCCAGCTCAGCACTAATTCTATATAGTATACTAATTAATACTATAAATATGCTTACATAGGACCATTAGGAATGCCTCATATGGGGGCCGTTTGACCTTGATAAATGCAGCGTTTTCCTTGCTGCCAACATTTTTATATGTGTTCTTTGGAACTACCGGCCACAACGGTCAAGCAAATTGACAGTTACAGAAGGCATTGCCTTCGGCGTGGATCTGACCTAAATGCAAAAAGCCCAGCACCTGCAGCTTGGAAAACAGTATGCCGGCCAAAATCACAAGTGGGACTGGGAGTGATCGACTTATCTGCTCATAATGATGCTTTACTCGTGAAAATTGTACATAAGTTCTACAATCATGTTGACCTACCTTTGGTTAAACTGGTTTGGTCCTATTATACGACAACAGCTCCTCGTGTTTCGCAAAATAAAGACTTATTCTGGTGGAAGGATTGTCTAAAACTTACTGGTTTATACAGAGGGGTGTCTACATGTAGCGTGGGTAAAGGAACGACAGCACCTTTTTAGCAAGATATTTGGAACAACAGCCATCTGGAGCGACAATTCCCAGAACTCTTCTCCTTTACCAAAAACCAAACCAATTTAGTTCAGCAAGTACTAGTAACTGAAGAGCCACATACTCTTTTTAACCTGCCATTATCAGTCCAAGCGTTTGATCAATATAATCAACTCCTATCACTGGTTGGGAATATTAGTGATTCTAAAGAGGAGGATGTTTGGTCCTACATTTCGAACAAAGATTATTTTTCATCTATGAAGGCCTACAAGTTTCTAATGGGTGATATGGAAATACCAGCAGCTTTTAAGTGGATTTGGCAAAGCTCCTGTAGGTCAAGACATAAGGTTTTCTTTTGGCTGCTTATTCGTGATAAACTGAATACAAGAAATCTTCTGAAAAGGAATAACTTTCACATTGAAGGGAATGATTACAGTTGTGTGCTATGTCATCAACATGAGAAAGAGACTATTCCACTATTCTTTGGCGCCTGTGAATTCAGCTTGGCTTGCTGGAGTCCATAGAGAAAAAAAGAAGTATACTCCTTCAATTAGTTCCTGGGTAGACGATTTTGGTTAATTTGTGGCGTTTTGCAGTGAACTATGTACATAAGTTTACTTTTATATCATTATTAAATATATTCACAGTAGGATCCTTTCCTCCTGTTTCTGCTAAAAAACCGAATGCCTTACAGACTTAGCGCACTACAAGAAATTTGAGCATCTGTGATGATACGTATTTGTCACAAAATCATGGATTTTGTCATAAAAGCATAATAGTGACGATTTTCTTGCGTCACTCGGATAAATCCGCATTCTGCGTCATAGAATGTTCTTAGTGGCGATCATTGGGAAATCGTCATAAAATAGTACACATTTATGACGAATAACGGATCGTCATACAATAATATTTATGACGATTTACTTAGTGTCATAAAATATTTTCTATGGCGATACCGTTATGTGGTCGGGGCGTGTAATTTATGACGAAATTATTCATCATGAATATATTTGCAACGTCACAAAATTTAATCGAGATATACATGAATGACAAAAAGTCATGAACAGTAGCATAATTCTCGGATAATCACCATAGAATTGTTCCATCAAAGCATATAGAATTAATTGACATTTATCCAATACATGCCATTACAATCATTGGTTCAACACAATTGCTTCTGTGCAATATCACTACAACAATCAAACAATAAAATTGCATTCCTCAACTGCATAGCACTAGTAGTGTGCCGTGCTAACGCTACAATAAAATACAAAACAAGATAAAATTTGTAAAAAATAAACCAAACAACCATTACGCCTAAGACCTTCAAGATTCGGACCACGAGCTCGGCTCTATCACTGCAACCATCATGTACCTTGGCACATTTTGGGCAACTTTGATTCAAATAGAAATGAATGAATTTCATACTCTGCAAACTTAACACTGCGAACAATTGCAATGCAGTGAGGTGCAAATTACAATGCAATCACCTTAAACAAGCACATTGTAGGAACGAAAACCTATGCAAAATAACTGTCACACTAAATAACATTTGGCATGAGTGCCTCCATGCAGAGCTAATTCTACATCATTCTGTATGATCATATGCACCTATTCCTAGAAAAGCAACATCACATAAAGCGTATGCTGATTCTCTAACTTAAGCTTAGACTCCAGGTTTCTTAGTTCTTATTTGCATTCTCTAAGGGCACAAATTTCTCATAGTTTATAGCTAGGGTTGACCAAACTACATGAGATGCAATATCAATTTTGCCATAAGAATTGTTCCAAACTTCCAATTGTAAGGAATACCGAATACGAGATAAATGTTTATACTTTATAGGACCAACATACCACAGAGGCCACCTAGAAATGAGAATGAACCAATATGACAAAATTGATGGACAACAACAACCCTGCGATATGAGTGCGATCTGAAACAATAAAGTCTATCAATATACAAAGGGCTCTCATACGGATGGTATGCCTAGCAAAAGATAGCGAGGATAACAACATCAGTTGCAGTTCCTAGCTCCATTTTAATAAATAAAATATCGAGCTTAACCTAAAGCGACCCCAAGAGATAAAAGCAGTAGTTATACATTTTACCAGTTGATAAGCGAAGGCAAAGGAATGACGCCATGGCTAGAAAATAGGGCTCATTACCTCATCGTCCATTTGAGCTTCATCCTCCATGAGCACGATTGAATCGATGGTTGCCTCAGCGGCCATGTGAATCGTTAGATAATCATTTACTCACAACATCAAAAAGCGCCCTTTGCCTCAATCGCGATTCGGCATGACCGTTGTGCACCAGCACCACCCCACTGGCTGCCATTTCCAAGCCTGCAAGCCCTGAGAAGCAAAAAGTCCAAGATATAAAATATTTTTCTCTAGCTGACCATCAAACTATTCACTAACCAAATTAATATAACAGATCTTCCAATACACGTTCAAGAAAGCATTACAAACAAAGAGATCCATGAGATGGAAACCTCCTAGAATAAACAAGTGCATCTGCATTGTTTCTAGAACAGTGGATTGGTCAGCCAATAATTTAGGACAGTCGCAAAACTAAACAAGGCAGTTTGATCAGGCTAAATTGTGATCATCAAACAATTCACTAACCAAATTAATATAACGAGGATCTTCCATACGTTCAGCAAAGAATTACAAACAAAGAGATCCATGATATGCCAACATTCTATAATAAACAAGTGCATCGCATTGTTTCTAGAAGCGATGGATTGGTCAACCAATAATTTGGGACGATCGCAAAAACTAAACAAAGGCGATCGATCAGGCTAAATTGTGGTACCTATCACCCTAACGAACTCCTGATAGCATGAGTCTTCTTCCTCGGGCTTGAAGCAATAACCAAACAAAACATCCGTCAGCATTACATCTCTCTGCGGCATAAAATCAAACACCTTCAGGCGATGTCCAGAAATTCAAGCCCAACTCACACAAGTAGGAGAAGAGGCGCGAAGAAGTGAGAATCGGGCACTCACTGCAGGAGGTCAACCGGGCCGTCCATTCTTTGCCCGGAGGAGGCGAATGGAAGAGGAGGAGGCGGATCTGGGGCGGGCGGGCGGAGGAGGAGGCCGCGGCGGGCCGGGGCGGAGGAGGAGGCCCGCGCGGGTGGAGGCGAGGTCGGCGGCCGGGTGGAGGCGGAGGTGGAGGCGAGGCCGGCGGCGGGTGAGCGGATGGAGGAGGAGGCGGGCCGTCGGCGAGCGGAGTGCGAGGCGGAAGTCGCGGAGAGTTGCTCCATGGGCGGAGGAGGAGGCCGCCGGGTGGAGGCGAGGCGAGGCCGCGGCCGGGAGACGGAGGCGAGGCCGCGGCGGGGTGAGGCGGATGGAGGAGGAGGAGGCGGGCTGTGCGAGCGTGAGTGCCGAGAGGCGGAGTCGCGGAGGGGCCGGGTGATATACTCGGTTTATTATTTCTAGATGGCCCACATGTCGGTTTGTTTCACAATGGCCCTATTCGCCTAACTTTTTTGACAATACTTTTTCGTCATCAATAAATAAATCACGAATAATAATTTTTTGATGGCGAATATAAACAATCATCATGGTTTTTCGTATATACGTGACAAATATTTGTTTCGTCACAAAACTAGGCGTCGAAGGTACCGTCCCTCATATTAATGACGAAATCACTTGAATAAATCACGGAATGATAGCTAATCTATGACATTTTCGTTTCTCATCATAACTATATTAAATCATCGATACTCAAATTTCTTGTAGTGGCGAGAGTAGTCCAGCAGTTGTTCGTGTGTGGCTACTGGCTAGCGTCCATGCACAAGACTCAGGTCCATCTATTGAACTTACGAAAATAATAAAGGGGACAATAATACACCTAGAGGTTGAATTATCATGGACAATAAATTTACAAGAAGTCCAAAAAGAATGCTATATCCTTGAAGGCATGCACGTGTACACGCTCACACACGCATATATATAAATAATTCTATACTACTATAAGTACGTACTCCCATTATATCGTTTAAATAATATTGTTATACTTTTTTTATCCTTATGAGCATAGTCTAATAATAATGATTATTAGATACTTCAAAATGAGTTCTATGAAAATGTTCATTGAAGTTCGTTTTTTATAGTATAATTTGTGTATGTACTCCTTTTATACATAAAAAAATGTATACAACAAAAATAAATGACTCCAATAAAAAATTTCAACCCAGTTATATTGGAGTATCTTAGTATTAGTATTTAAGGCAAGGTAATTAAGCCTGCCATCTGCCCATAGGGTGGCAGACTGCTGTCATCTGGTGGTGGGACGACAGGCTGCCTGCCGCTATCGGCAGGCCTATGCGTCAGCTTTGCGGCGTGGCCGTTCGGCCATTGGATGGCGAAAAGACCATTTTTATAAATACAGTATATATACTATTATTTTTGTAATTACGAATACAAATAATGCTATATATATATCAAAAATTCATCAAAGTAGAAGACCATATAAAGACATACGCAGGTAGAGACACCGCTCGTGCGTACATACAGACTAGATAGCTAGAGGGTAGCAAATTCCCAGTGCCGGCCCTAGGGAGGTGCACCGGGTGCGACCGCCTAGGGCCCAGGCGAGGGAGGGGCCCAAACCCATGTATACAAACCCCAGCCCCAGGCCCTATAGTCCATTAGCAAAATAATGATTGATGCTGCAATTACTTCATTGACTAGTAGATTTGAGCAGATGCAAGCATTTGATAAAGTTTTTGGGTTCTTGTTCAACTCAGAAAATTTGAAATCCTTGGATGAAGCTGATCTTTGGATGTGCTGCAAGAATTTTGTGGAAACATTTTCTCATGATAACTCATCTGATGTTGAGATCAATGTTTTTTTTTCAGAATTAAAGGTGTTGCAAGTGACTTTGCCAGATGCTTTGATGTCAGCGTCTGAGATTCTGGAGTTTGTTATGGCTGCAGATTGCTATCCAAATGTTTCAGTTGCCTATCGAATCATCTTAACTGTACCTGTGACTGTAGCTTCGGCTAAAAGAAGTTTATCAAAATTGAAGTTGTTGAAGAACTATTTGAGATCAACTATGTCACAAGAAAGGTTAAATGGCTTGGCTATGTGCACCATCGAGAAGAATGTCTTGGACACTATTGATCTCAATACCGTCCTTGATAATTTTGCATCAAGAAATGCCCGAAGAAGTATCATTTTATGAGAAGCAATGGATATGATGGAGTTCTATTCTTCCTTAAGGTAATCATATTAGTTCTAGAAGTACAAATATATTGTTATTTTAGTCTACATTGTTCGTTGATAATTATCAGACATGCTAAATTAAAAATATATTATTGGATTCGTTTTCGCTTTGCAAGTAAAATTAGTACCTATATATTATAAAATTCTATACATGGTTTAATGGTTCCGTCACAACAAGTTTGCCTTAGGGCCCTCAAAACCCTAGGACCGGCACTGCAAATTCCAACGAAGTAGCAGAAGCAACATGGCCGTGTTCCGAGATCTGAACAGCCACAGACAGTGGCGGATCCAGGAAAATTTTTTGGAGGGGCTGAAGTACCTTTAGCTCGACTTCAGCCCCTTCTACATTATACATCCATGGCTAAAAATTTAGGGAGGCTCCAGGGGAGCTCGAAGGGTCCGGTAGTGGTAGGGGGCTCGAGCCCCGCCCCACCGCTAGATCCGCCACTGGCCACAGAGGAAGCGAATGGTGGCAAGGAAAGATTGGCAGCCGTTGCGTGCCGCTGCTCCTGCACTGTCGCAGCTCGCCATACTTTGACACACACGGGCAGAGCCAGAGAGATGGGACTTGTATATGGGAGCTTTACGTGTACGTAAAAAAAAAGATTGGGTCAGCTCCTCCTTTGCTTGCTTTTGCCCCGTATTTTATCGTGCAAAATTCTTTGACTTGGGATCCTGTCCGGGCAGGTACAGTCCATGTTCTTTTGTCACGATGCCCTCGGCCAGACGCAGGCACGGAGTCAAAAATGGCTGGGGGCGGCAGGAGGCAAGCAGGAGCTTTGGATGCATAGTGCAGCATGCAACGGCCGGGAAATAATTGGGGGGAGATTTGTTTTGGTTCCCGGGATTTGATGACCGCTCAGGTCTGTTTGTATTGATTTTTAATGATTGTTTTTTCACACTAAATAATTTTTGTTTACAGTATATAACTTTAACTTTTAATAGCTATTTTTATAATAAATAACTTTTTACAGTCCCTAGCTTTGACTTTTAATAGTCCTTTTCTATAATAAATAGCTTTTTACAGTACCTAAATTTTAAATAGTACCTTTTAAGATGGGGTCTACTAGTCGTCGATTGTAGTAGTGACTTCATTTACATCACCTAAAATCACACACAAGTACTTCTTCCTATAAGATATTACTATTCATCAACTAAAAACCATTAGTAAAGGTGAATATGAACGCCTACATGCATCCAAAGGGTACTGGCCGGTTTTCAATCGGGGCTGGGGTATGCTTGGCCCGGTGAAATCTCCTGGCACATGCAAAGCAGTACTACTCGTAAGGAAGGACTGGTCTCCTTTGTTTTCGTTCTAGCATTGTGCAACTCAGCTTAATGCTTGTTACTAAAACACAAAACAAAAACTTTTTTCTCTGCACAACCATGGGAAAAAAACGCAAGAGCTAAAAACAATTGCGGATGAAACCTCCAACTGGATACCTACACAAAAGCCGTCTTTTTCACCCGACAGCAGGTGGTAGTGTGGTACCATTACCAGGCTCGCCCATGCCCACTCTTGTATTTTCGCGCCAAAACACAACCGTCATCAGAGCGCGCCGTCAATAGCTCAAATGTCCACTGGCACTGACGGATCCATGAACGTTCCACTGCAGCCACAAGAACTCTGATATGGTTTCCTTTTCTCCATGAAAATTTCAATCAAATTTAGCACAAATTGGACCTCTAGTAGTACGATTTTCATGTCCAGGGGAAGATGGCTGAGAACAAGCAGAATGACTATGCTTTTCTCCCGCGAGATTGAATGCTGGTTGAGTGGTTTCAGCACCGAGAGATTTTTGCACTCGAAGAAAGTTTCAGAACCTACTGTACATGGAAAAGGCCAGAGGTGCAATACAATCTGTTGTTACCTGGCACACCGTAGAAAGGGTTCCCAAATTCCATGGTCACAGGTTGAACTGGCTTTACTGCGGATAGGTCTCATCTGGATTTACAAATACCAGTGGTCACAAATTAGATATAAGTCATATAACAGCATTTTGGGATATATATATATATATATATATATATATATATATATATATATATATATATATATATATATATATATATATATATATATATATATATATATATATATATATATATATATATATATATAGTATAATATATATGGAACAGAACTGGCATATCATTGTAAATCCTTGATCCAACACCATGATTTTGAGCTTAGCTAGGCTAGCAAGTTGAATATTTGAAACCAATGGTTTGCTTGTTTGTTGACATTCGAAATTAGATATAGCTATTGTCAAAAGTCCAAAGTAAAATCTTTTGACTTGATAAAATATTGTGTTGTGGGCGTTAGTTGGGTACGGGTCCGAGGACCGAAGACCGGGCGCTCACCCTTGATAGGCATGCCATACCACCGTCAAGGTTGTAGGGCCTGGTTGGAGATGAGGGAGAGACTAAGGAACATTTCTTATTCCTTTACTTGATTAAAGAAGATACAATACTATTCTTTTTATAGAGATGACTTACCGCTAAGAAATAATCTCTAACCCAAAGAAGCAAACTAACTAAAGATAAGCTTCCAACCTAACCAAATCAATCTACTTCCTAGCAAAGGAAACTAATCGTGGGTGATCAGTACCTGTGCCTCTAACATGTTGCTGGATCCACGTCCATAAATGCTAATGGATCACAGGGAAGTTTTCGTTGCAAAGGTACAGCAGATCTATGAGCACCTACATTCAGTGGCCAACTGATGTGGTAATGCATACTCGTCGAGAAAGGAGCTCAATGCAAGAACACACATGCATATTTCTGTATTGCAACTCAATGCAACACTTAAAGTTAATCCTTGCACTGTTGCACACATGTGAGTAGTGTGTCTGATATCATCCACAGTTATAGCCCTTTAATCTGTATTCACATCTTGCTTTCAAGATGCTCTAATCCCAGAAGCTACTGCTGGACACTTTTAAGTTTCTTTTCAGCTTTTACCATCAATTCTATCCAGTACTAGAATGGACCTCCATGAAGGGAAGTAATTGTAGGTTTAGTGTGAGTATATCTTAGTATCTTACCATGTATCTCCATGACAATGCAAGTGATTTGGCATCCGCAGAAACTGCAATCGTCCATTAATTCCAACATGGCTTATGTCACCTTGTTCTTGATGACCTGTTGGAACATAACGGCCATTAATCAGGGTCAAACACTTCTATTGCCTCATAGTTGTTAAAGAAAGAATAGGATTGTGTTATTTGTTTCCTTATATGTCTCGGTTTCCTTATTTGTATATAGCGTGTTTCTTTATATATCTCTTGTACACCCTATACATATTGCCCTTTCGGCCTCACGAATAGATATACAATATTCATAACATGGTATCAGAGTAGGGTTTCTGACTTTGTTCCATCCACTGCCATCGCCGCCGCCAAGGCCGTTGCCGTCTCCGCCACAGCCGCCGGCCGTCGCTGCGCCCATCCATCAGCTGCTCGACCCGCGTCTAGCCGCCACCGCCGATCGTCATCTGTGTCGCCGTTGTCACTCTTGACTATGGGCGCGACTCATTCACCTCCACTGGCTGCCACCGCATCTCCGATCGACGCGGCTGCGCACGCCGGCGACCGAATGCCCGAATCTCGTTGCGCGGCCGCCTGGTCGTCCACCACTCGCCAGCCGGCCACCTGCTGTCCAGTCACCTGGTGCGTGGCCACCCGCCCACTCAACCCAAACAGATCTGATCTATTCGGAATGATTCGGTTATTTTTTGTTTTGTTATAGTTTCCAAAAAAGAAAGAAAGAGAAAAAACGTTGATCTAACAGTCGCGTCGTCCAGCGTCGCCTGTTAGACTTCGTTGCCTTGGTCGCCATGCCATCTAGCGCCGCCTACCGATGCCTTCCATTCCATCAGCTGCGATTCCATTCTCAGGAACAAAGCTCCATGGAACGAACTATAGATTGTGGTCTTCACTCATGGAGATCACACTCGATGGTCTTCGCCTATGGGGACATGTCACCGGTGCACGACCTTCTCCGCCACCACCGGTTTAGCCTCTTTCCAAGCAGTCTACTTTTGCACCTCTTGTAGCAGATGAGGCTGCCAAGAAGGTAGAGGCTGCTGCTGATGATGAGGCTTTTCAGTATGCCATTTACGTTTTCGAGCGCTGGTGTGTTGATGAAGCCTGTATTCACACCATCCTGGTGGTCAGCGTCATCGACTCCATCTAGCCAAACATTATTGGTTTGCAGTCTACTCGACAGATCTGGGAATACTTACATGAGTGATACCAGCAGAGCAGTGATGCTTAGTTCTTTTCGCTTCAACATGAGTTGGAGACGCTTCGCCAAGAAGATTCTTCCATTGACTTCTTCCGGGCCCTGGCCAGTCTTTGGCACCAGCTGGATGAGCTGGCCTCTCCACTTTGTCAGGAGTGTCATAAAGTGCAGAAGATGGATCATGATCACCTTCGCCTTTATGATTTTGTCTGTCACCTTCGCCCAGAGTTTGAGCCTGTTAGGGCTCAATTGCTGAGCCGCTCTCCGCAGTCGACTATTGCAGAGGCCCTTTCGATGCTTCGAGCTAAGGAGTTTTGCCTTGGGTTAGCAGCATAGTCCGTTCCAACTGTGCTTGCTGCTCCTTTGACTACACCGTTGGTTTCTGCTTCGACTACAGTCCCTCTCCAGGTGCCTGTTATCACTCCTGTTTTTGCACCAACTGGAGTTTAGTGCAACTACTGCAAGAACTTTGGACACGACTACTAGAGTTGTGCAGTACACAAAAAACGGAACAAGGCACGTGGGGTGGATGATCCAAGGGGGCAGGGAGGCCCTTCCTTCACTGGAGGACAGACCAGCTCGTCAGGTTCTCAGCGAAGTGACTCTATTCAGCAGCTCTACAAGGCTCTACTTCAACTCTCTTACAACTCAGCTGGTTTTGCCAGTTCTAGCTCAGACGTCTCCTCTAGGTACTTCTTGGGTTCTAAATTCAGGTGCCTCTTTCCACATGACACCAGACTCCATATCTCTCACTTCAGTAGGACCTCCTGTTTTTCCTATATGTGTTCAGACAGCTAATGGTACTTCCTTGTCTATCAGCTGTCAGGGCACTCTTTTGTCCACTAACTTTTATGTTCCAGTTGTTTCCCATGTTCCCTAACTTACCATGCAACTTCTTTCGGTGGAACAACTCATTGATCTTGGTTGTAGGGTTGGTTTTGACTCTCACACCTATTTTATCCAAAATTGATAGACAGAGGCGATACTTGGGATTGGTCGGCGCCATAAGGATCGTCAGGGTCTTTACATTCTCAACCCCCATTCATCTTCCGTCCACTTTAGTTGCTCCTACCATGTCTATCTCCACTGCCACTGCTGCCACCACCTCTGCAGTTTTTACGCAGTGGCATCATAATTTAGGTCACCTGTATGGGTTTTGTCTTTCTTCATTAGTTCGTCAGAGTGTTCTACTGTTGACACGTCCATGTTTTTAGGGTTGTAAGCTAGGTAAGCATCTATAGCTTCCTTATTATTCTAGTGAGTCATTGTCATCTCATCCTTTTGATTTAGTTCATTCAGATGTATGGGGGCCTGCGTCTATTGTCTCCAAATGTAGGCATAAATTCTATGTAATTTTCATTGATTATTCCTGTTTTATTTGGCTTTTCCCAATGTCTAATCGTGGTAAGTTTCTTGCGATATATTATAGCTTTGCCATGATGGTTCATACTTAGTTTGAGTCCTCCATTCGTACTTTTCACTGTGATTCTACTGACGAGTACTGTTCTGGCACTTTCAGATAATTTCTTTCCAAGCAGGGCACTCTTTAGTCTTTACCAGTCTTCTTGTCCTGATGTCCATGCTTAGAATGGGGTTGCTGAGCGCAAACATCGTCATTTGATTGAGACTGCCCGTACTTTTCCCCTTGCCTCTCACGTTTCACCACAATTCTGGGCTGAGGTTGTTTCTATGGCTACATAACTCATCGATATGCAGCCTTCTACTACTCTTAAGAATATCAGTCCTATAGAGCATCTCTACTCTAGAGCCCACAGTACACTCACCTTTGTGTTTTTGGTTGTACCTGTTTTGTTTTGCTACCATCTCGTGAGCGCACCAAACTGTCAGCCCAGTCAGTTGAGCGTGTTTTTTTGTTACATTTTTTAGCATAAGAGTTATCACTACTATGATCCTTCTACTCGACAGATCAGGATCTCACGAGACATCTTTGACGAATCTCGACCTTTCTTCTATCGAGATTCGCCTTCTTGTCCTGTTTCCACCATCGAGACGATCTCCTAGTTGTCGCTTCTAGACTTTCACCCATTTCTCCCCTTTCACAGCCTTCCTCTAGTCTGTCTCCAGTGGTTCCTTCTGTACCTCCACCTCCTGTGCTACCTCATGGAGCACCGCCTCTTGTTCCTGCAGCTCCACCATCTCGTTTCTCTAGGATGCATTACTCTGGGCGTCCACGTCCTTCACTAGACTCATTTTATGGTATCTTGCTGACACCAACGTCTGATTCCTCTAATGATGCTATCCTTCGTGACCGGACATCCCTTCGGCCTCCTGATATTCTTAGGTTTACTTCGACAGCTCATGCTCTCTCTGTCAATGAGCTTAATTCTTATCATAAGGTTGTTTCTTATTCTTGGTGGTAGCTTGCTTGGTAGAGGAGCTTGATGCTCTTCAACGTACAGAGACTGGGATATTATACCGACACCTGTGCATGCTCGTCCTATCACGTGCAAGTGGGTGTACAAGATTAAGACTAGATCTAATGGTACTATTGCGCGCTACAAGGCTCGTCTTATGGCTCGCGGCTTCCAGCAAGAGTACGGCCGTGATTACAATGAGGCATTTGCCTTTGTTGCCCATATGACCACTATTCGCACTATTTTTGCGGTTGCTTCTGTTCACCGGTGGTCTATCTCTCAGCTGGGTGTTAAGAATACCTTTCTTAATGGTGTCTTGCATGAGGAGGTTTACATGCAGCCACCACCTGGGTATTCTCTTCCAGATGGCCATGTCTATCATCTTCGTCGTGCTCTTTATGGCCTCAAGCAAGCCCCTAGTGCTTGGTTTGCGTGTTTTACCTCTGATTACCGCTGTCGGTTTCACTGTCAGTGCCCATGATCCTGCTCTATTTGTCCATGTCTCACCTCGAGGTAGAACGCTGTTTCTTGTATATGTAGATGATATGCTCATCATTGGTGACAATTCCTCATTCATCACATATGTGAGAAACATCTCAGTAAGCAGTTTCTGATGACTGGTCTTGATTTACTAACGTACTTCCTGAGGATTGAGGTTTCTTCCACGCCTGAGAGCTACTACCTCTCTCAGCAGAAGTATATTTATGATCTACTTAATCAGTCTGGTCTGACTGATACCCACAATGTTGTGACTCCCATGGAGCTTTCTCTTCAGCCTCACGCTACTAATGGAGATCTTCTTAAGGACCCTGCCCGATATCATCATCTTGTTGGGAGTTTGGTGTACCTTGTGATCACTTGTTATGACATTGCTCATGATGTACATATCTTGAGTCAGTTTATGGCTCGTCCTACTCATCTTCACTACAACCACCTTCTTCGTGTTATTCGCTACTTGCGTGGAACCATCTCTCGTCGTTTGATTTCCCTAGCTCCACCTTTCTACAGCTTCAGGCGTACTCTGATACGACCTGGGCTAATGATCCTAATGATCGTCATTCTTTCTGCTTACTGTGTTTTTCTTGGCTCCTCCTTAATTACCTAGAAGACAAATAAGCAGACTGCAGTTTCTTGTTTGAGTGCAGAGACTGAGTTGAGAGCTATGACAGTAGTGACAATAGAGATTACTTGGTTAAGATAGCTACTTGCGGACTTTGGAGTATCTGTGAGGGGACCTACGAAACTTATATCTGCTTGTGATCCAGTGAAGCATGAGCTCACTAAACACATTGGTGTGGATACTTCATACACTCGCTCACATGTGCAAAAGGGAGTACTTGCTCTATAATTTGTGCCTTCAGATTTACAGCTTGCTGACTTCTTCACGAAGCCGCAAACAAGGGCATAACATTTGTATTTTCTCTCCAAACTGAGTGTGTGTGATCTACCATGAGTTTGAGGAGGGTGTTAAGGATAGAATAGGATTGTGTTATTTATTTCCTTATATGTATATAGAATATTCTTTTGTATATCCACTTGTACTCCCTATATATTTTGCCTTTTGGGCCTTATGAATAGATACACAATATTCATAACAATAGTCTCCCAGAATATACGATAATATGACAAAGCTTGCTTGGAGTATAAGGCCAATCAACACTTAGGTGCCACTCATTTGGACTGAAAAATGATGGCTTATGATTGAAATTGTACTGTACCTGACTGAAATTGCACTATAACTGATGGTGGTTTATTTGGTATAATTAAATTTAAAAAAATTAAAAATAGAAAAAAAACAAGATAACCCATCATAGACAGTGCAAACGAAAATAAAAAAGAATTGGCAAAAAAGCTCAAAAACAGCCAGGAAGCCAGAAAAGACTAAATTTATAAATAGTGAAAAATAAGCCAGAAGCTCAAACCAAAATGAGCAGAGCCTAACCTCTTGTTCAGCAAGTTGGCAATTTTCAAACTGACATACATGCAGTCAAATTTTGAAATAGAAAACAAATAAATGTACCTTTTCTTTATATTTTATTCCGAAGAAAATGCTCCTTCCATTATGGAAGAAGCATTCAAGACCATGAGAAAAAAAATATTTATGTAGTGAAATCGAGCATTTCAATTCTTTCATTTCCCTTTTCTTTCTTTCTTTTTAAAAACTTTTTCTTTATTTGGAGACAATAACTGAGAACAATGAAGTCAGTCCTCAAACTGGATTTGCCCCGTCAGCATAAGCAGAACAACTTTGGTAGAATGCCAAATACGTAGGGAAGTAATATTCTTCTAAGAGCATAACTATCTGGTAGATTTCATGTTTCACTAAAGAACAATAACGTTAATGATATATATATTTGTTCACCAGTTTCTGAGTTCAGGCAACCGTTTCCCTGGTTAACTGAAAGGATTGTGCTAACTTCAAACTAAATTTAGAACCTGTCCAAAGTCTTCATGAGAAAAAGAAAATAAGCACATATCAGCTCCTGCCACACAAAATGTGCACAGAACAAAAGCTTTATAGAGGAAGCATCGATCGGAGATGTCTCCTCTTTAGTAAATGCAAGTTTCCTGACTACATACCTTCAGATTTGGAACTGAAAACGTGATCTTTCTGCTCTCCATTATGACGTGGCTGGCATCACAAGCTGGTAGGAAGCTAGAAAGGTGAAACTGGAAACCATGTACGAGCAATACATTGTATTGTGATGAAGAAATATTGTCTGCTATTCTTTTGAAAATGGTTTTCATACATCATAGCTCAAAATAAAACTCGCTTCAAAGTTTGAACACCTGCCGGCAACTATACAATATAGTTTAAGAAAGGTTTGAAAAAAATATATATTTACAAGTTTCACATATTATATTTATATACAAATCCAAGAGGTCATTTCAACTTGATGGGAAATTACTGTACAACTTAGAAATGTTACATAAAAAAGAGAGGGCACATGGACCATGATGTTCCGCAAATATAACATTACAAAAGTTCATGCTAGCTAATTTGTCCAATGCATTTGACACCTCCTAGACGAAAAGGTTGGAGGGAAGGATTAATGCTGCACGACAACAAAACAAAGCTTCGTTGAAAACTTCCACGCAAATTATTTATCTTTCAGTTCTTGTGAATGTAAAAGTTAGCTCTGGATGGATCTCTGTTGTTGTATGTTCAACTGAGCGCTGCAGAGATGACTCCTCAAATTAGCTATGTACCTATGGATACGTTGTTGATTGAATGGTGAAAGGGAAAAGGGTGGATTTAGAGGCAAAGTAGTTGCTTCCTGCAATATAAATGAGAGTAAGATGATTGCTTTGGAATATAGCACCATTGATCTATTCTGGTATCCCAAAAGTTCCTTTGCCTGAAATAGCTGAAGTAGATAAGTCAATTAAAATATCAACTTAAACCAATAAGGGAATAAACTGTTCAGCACAAATTTAAAAGTAGGGTTCACAAAAGATGAGAAATAATGCAACCCCGCCTCCGGCTCCACAGGTCCATCTAGATCTGATAAGAATCTAATGAAAAAGTTAAAGAATGGGAAAACTGTGCTCAGGTAGCAGGGAGTGGCAGCCTGGCAGGGGTTATGACTGGTGTAGTTTCATAAAAAGTAGAAAGCAGGGGCTGGCTGGTAATGAGCATCTTCGCTCGTTTGTAAAAGAAAGCTTTGTTTTCTTTCTTCATGAAATGTAAAACAAGAATACTCATTTCTGGATCTTGTTCTTGATGGTAATTGCAAACTAACAGCCATTACTAGAAATATGCCTGGCACCAGTGGTGGTAACCAATGGCCTGGAGCCCTGGACAGCATAACCAGTGGTGAATCTGGAGCATTGATAAATCTTACTTCATTTGAACTATTTTCCTGCTACACCATAACAATAAATTATTTGGTCGAGGTTGCATCATTGCACGACCATAAATTATTTGGTTTGAGACTACATCGTTACAGAATGGAAATCTCATGACTTACCCATTCATGGCTATTATTAGTGATTCTCCCATACTGTACTCCACTCCTCCCTCAAAAAAAATTTATTAAGGGATGCATATCATATTTTCATATTGTACATGTAAATGAAAATGGGAAAACAGGGGTAACATCCATGATGGTGCTTAAGAGAAATGAAAGCTTGTAAAGAAACCATCTAAGAAACTCAGATAGTGATACTTACAGCGCCAGTTTTCCCATATACTAAAGCAGTTTGGAATATGATCTCCATTGCATCTGGCATCTTAGTATTATCTGGAAACAAATTATGGTTACAACTAAGAATCAATACTATACTAGGATAAGAAGGTATCAGCATTCTAACCATTGTTCTCCCGCAACCTATGAGATATCTTCTCTGCGCGGTCATATGCCTTGATGAACCCACTTTCAGCCCAGGAACAAACAGAACGCAGCCTAGTGAAATCCAATCCTTGTGCTACATTCAGAGATGGACGGCGATCACTCTTAGGCAGGAAATTCTCGTAAGCAAATGCCGAGAAATTTCCATCATCTGAAGCATCCATGAATAAGCTACATGCATTAAGCGCCTCTTTCCAGATAGCTAATATTACAAGTTCAAGTGATAGTGCCTCCAGGTCCAGCCCTTTAAAAAGCTGCATAACACAGAAAAGCAAAGATACATAGAAGAAAATGTGATATTCAGATTAAAGTGGGGATTATCATATCCAAGTTCTGAAATAAAATATCATAGCTAGGACCGTCAAAAAGAGATTTTTGTGTGGCATCGATGTATGGAACCTGAACAGACTAACAGTGCAACAGACAACAGAAACTCATCAGTTTGATGAAATAAAAAAAAACTCCATGTAACAGATAGATATTTGAGAAAAAGATAACTGTCAGGAACAACATGACTTGGACTAATAGCATTGCGCAACGTGTTTCTGCCAAAGAATATCAACTAAAAACAACAACATGATCTGTTGGAAGGTTGTGACATGAAAACTAAGTGAAGTCTAAACATAACCTGCATGAGCTAAATTACTCAGACTGAACTCTAAAAGCATACAAACAAGAAACATACTGAGAATGGAATATGATCATATGAAGCTTGGCAATCCAATTGGATGCAACAAATTTTACACACACTAAAATGCATCCTTATTGTGCATGCAGTAACAAAAATTGCCTGAATAAATTAAGTAAATAATGTAGCGTATAAAAACAGATGTTGAAAGATGCATTGGAATCTGCACTACTAACTCAACATTGTTTTCAAAAGTAAAAAGCTCTGACTGATCATGATGACAATATGAAGCAAAGAGTTCCACGCTATGACAGTGAAGATGAATATTCTGTTCAATGGACATAGTACTATTTGCAGTGCAGCAGTAGTAGTAGTACATTCTCCTGAGCGAGTTCCATAAGAACAACAATATACTGATTCAGAAGGTGAAGCCTCGTATAACAATCAGGTAGACTCCCTCGCACATCTTCTGCAATGGTTAACTCATGGGAAATGGACAGTGGAGTGCATCCATGGCTTTTTATAGCAACCACTCTACAGAGTGAGTCTCTGTTTTGATTCTGAACAGACCCTTTGCCAGAGGACCTATCATAATCGGCAGGTCTTGCACCTGTACCATCCTTCGTCGACTTCTCAAGTGAAGACATCACCTCCATGGAAGTAGGGTTCGCATGAACTAGTACATATTCTCGTTCGATCCACTCCCATGAATCAAATACTGCAAAAAATATACAAAATCAGTGCCTAAGCAGAAGACATGCAATATGATTTCTAGACGGAGCATAATGTACCTTTCAAAGTTTTTGAATCAACGCTTTCAGACTTTACTTCGAGGACATCAGAAGAGATGGTCTGGCATGCATCCCTTAAATCAACAGCATGATGGGGCTCCCTGATAATTTCACTTTTCCTGAAAAAGCACAAACAGCAAGCTACAAAACAGGAGACAAATGTGACACAATCAAACCAAGTGCATAGCGGTCAGTTTTTGTAACTATTCCACAGATGTACGGAAAATTTAGAAAAGGCTGCCGGATTGTTGCGCATTGAGTAGCGATCCCCATTTATGAAAGGCCAAATTGGCTACAAGACTATGTAAAATGGTGGCATTTGCCCTGGGGCACTCTAAAATCATGGTTTGGCTATAGGACACTCCAAAATGGTAGACATTTGCCACAACACACAAGAGCGATTACAATAATATTATCTTGGCCAGCATGCAGCAAGAGAGAGAAGATGTGCAAAATGTCTAATTTGCCTTTATAAAAGTACATAATGCACCATTCCTTGGATCATGAAAAATCAGGGATGAATTGCACGTGATCTAGTGCACACCTGTAAAGTTCTTAGTCAAATTCATCTGTTGGTGCTAGAACGAAAAAAAACCAAGTTAGTGCATATATGTATGTATTATATGCACTATGAGCACTGCTTGTCTTTTGTTTAGTTCACTACTACTAAATTTGCCTTTTAAAATTTTGTAGGCACACACTAAAACGGACTACATCTGTAGCAATGCACTCATGATTTGCTACATTAAAATTGCAGGACTTAGTATGGACACAGATTATGGAAACAAGGTAGATGATGCAGCACTGCCATACGGACTTGTGAACACTACCACCAGAGGAAAGGGAAGACCTTGTTGTTGCCAAAAACTTGTGATTGAAGAATTCCTCAAAAGATATTCTCTTCTCTGCAAAATTGAAAACACATTTTAATCTGATTCTCTAATTGGTATAAACAGATCAAAACAAATAGATGACTTATGAATTTAAAGAAGATCACAAAAACTATTAAACAATCCAAAAGTTGAGCAAATTAAGATCACTGCAGTGAATAAATTAGTTACACATGCCTACTTTGAAACAAAATAAATTGAAACAGCAGACCCACTTGGATCAAGGTGTAGGAGTCTTGTGCACAGGTCAATGAAATCAGGATATATATCAGCCTCAATATCTGGAGGGAACTTAAGGCCATCAGATGTCAGGATGTTCTGGCGCAGCTGTATTCACAAACAATGAGCAAGCAACAGTGTTAGGGGACATATGTATTGTGATTGTATTAATACATCTAATAATACAATAAGAGGAGCAAACCTCGATTCTGTTGGCCCCATTATACGGAAACTCCCCCGTGACTAGCTGGAAAAGAATGACCCCAACACTCCACAAGCCTGCCTGCAAAGATTTTTTTGGGTAGAGATTATTGCCTGGTTGTTTTAAGGCAAAATTGGCTGCAGGACACTATAATTTTTTGGCGTTTGCTCTAGGACATTGAAAATTTGTGTCTTTGGTGAAACACACTACTAAAATGCGGCTCTTTGCCGTAGGACACTGAGGCTATTAAAATACAATTTCCGGCCAAATGATGAGAGAGAGGGTTGGCGAAATGTCCATGCTGCTCTTCGGGTTGGACTGTTGCTGGTTGGTTGGGAGCGGGGAATTTGGGATGGAGGCTAGAGTTTTCGGGGTATAAACCCATGTGTCCAGACCCCGGTAAAGCTACTCGGTTCAACCAAACCCAAAATGGTCAGAGGCACCGGAAGTCACTTTCAAAATTCTCTCTTCAATTCAACCAAAAGTGATATTTTAATGGACTCAATGTCCTATGGTAATGAGCCATGTTTTAGTAGTGTGTTTTAGCAAAGACACGAATTTTCAATGTTCTGGAGCAAACGCCACAAAATTACAGTGCTATGTAGCCAATTTTGCCTTATTTTAAAATCCATGAATTTAATGCAGGTTGATGAACAAACCTTTGCGTCATATTTCTCCCAACGCCAAATTTCTGGGGCCATATAATATGGAGATCCGCATGTTGTGGCAGCTAAATTTTCATGCATCAGAGACCTGAAACCACACCAAAATTTTCAATTATACATTGTTCACTTACAACAAAATCATAGTAATCATTGAAAAAAAAAAGGCTCACAGTAAATACAGTATTCAGAAGCAATATGTACAGGGTAAATGTCAGTATGAATATGACAAATAACATCATGCCATTATGAAAAATACTATAGAACTTGAAAAAGGAACAATATCTATAAATATTAGGGAACTGGTCCCTGGTTTTTTTTTTGTGGGTCGATAACTTCAATTAGAGGAGGAAAAAAATAGTCCTATGAATTTATAGGCAACAAAGAGGAAATATGCTCTCACCTAGCAAGCCCAAAATCACCAATTTTCAATGTAATGACATCACCATTAGTTGATAGCAGAAGGTTCTGCATGTTTCACAGCTTGATCAGTATGGATTAAATAATGTATCTCTAAAGGACAAGAGGAGAATCGAGCAAATTAGCCAAAATAAATAAATACATACAAAATTTTACGGTGTGCAATTCATTTCTTTCACTACTCATCATATATTAACTGAACTTCAAATACTAGCATCAGTGAACAGAACAATCCTTTATGTAGGTTGGCATTTGATAGTAAATTGATATTGATTGGATTTGGGCTAACCCTATTATGTCAAAGTTTAGTTGCTAATTATAGAGCCCTTTTGCACAAGCAGCTATAAATGTCTTTAACTCCCTACACAACCTTACTCTTAGTTTGGCACTTGGTACCCAAACATAAAACATCCCAAATCACCAATCGGCGCAATCAGCAACAAATTCCAGCCATGAACATGACAAACTCCCAGAATTTTCACGTCCAGACCGACCACTAAACCCTAATAAATCTGATAAAAAAAACCTGTATGCTAACCTGTGGCTTGAGGTCCCGGTGCACGATGTTCCTCCCCCTCAGCACCTTTAGCCCTTCCGCTATGCATCCAAAACAACAGAGTAATGCAGAATAGGCACATCAAAAACATCGTGCTAATAATAATAATAATAATAATAATAATAATAATAATAATAATAATAATAATAATAATAATAATAAAGGAAACTCCCCTCAAATGTAAGTTATTTTAGGCTGTGGTTTACAGTTTATAGTTTAAATTTTTGAATTTTAGTTGTTCGCAAGACACAGTATGCAAAAAAAATAGTCACATACAATTTTAGCCTCTACAGCTGAATTCAATATATTTTTTACTAGGTTAACCCCGCATAAAAAACATACCGTGTAAAACTAATTAATGTAAGTCATAAATCACAAGCCATAAGTGGAAAAGAACTGAGTCCATACCGAGCTGCCGCACGAAGTCTCTCGCGGTGGCCTCCGGCAGCCGGCCGCGCACCCCGTGCGCCGTCCTGTAGGCCTCGAGGTCACCTCTATCGCAGTAATCCAGTACAAGGTAAAGCTTGTCCTCCGTCTGCGGCGAAAACAACAAGGCAGTTTAGATTTACCAATGCGGAATCGTTAACTACACTAGTTCAAACTCAATTTCGATCGCGATCGCAATGATTGCGGATGAGCGGGAGGTTTCGGGGGCTACCTGGATGGTGTCGAGTAGGCGGAGGATGTTGGGATGGGAGAGGCCGCCGAGGATTTTCATCTCCTGGAGGATGTCGCCGCGGACGCGCTCGTCGACGCGTTTGGGGTCGATCTCCTTCACCGCCACGCGCGCGCCGGTGGGGAGGTGCGCCGCAAGGAACACCACCGCGAACACGCCCTCCCCCACCTTCTCCTGCAGCTCGTACTCCCCCAGCACCAGAGGCAGCCTCTTCTCCGTCTTCACCTCCTTCTTCATCGCCTGCACCGAGCCCGCCGCCGCAGTCATCGTCGTAGTCGCCGATGCGCCTCCGGTAAGGCGAGTTGTTTTGAGCGAGGCGAGAGTGTACAGTACAGGTAGTTTGGATTAGGGGGCCCGCGTGGTGGTGGCCTGGTTGGATGGGGCTGGGCGGTATTTGTGGAGGTAAATTTGTCTCCCGAGTTATCTACGTAGGCCCACGTATCAGTCACCTGGGATAGCATACGGTTTTGAATATCTCCGCTCAAAACCACTTTCGTTTCTACCAACTATCACACTGACGGGACGGGTGCATATATTGTGGGGCCCTATGGTCAGTGGGCTGTGAAGGAATATATCCGGCTTCTATACTCAGCCGATGCTGGGCCCGGCCAGCAAAGAGGGGTAGCGGTATGGGTGTACCTTTTTCGAGCTTTTCAATATGGATTCTTCTGCGAATGGGTTTCGTGTGGTTCAAGGTGTTGTTTTTCGAGTAGGGCACTACTGCGCTGCCGCGATAGGTGTCGTGTGGGATGCGACTACGCTGCCGCTGTAGAGCAGGTATAATAAGGTTTAGTCAGTATGCTATAGCAAATATAATATCAACCAAATCTTACGTGGCAGAGAGAGAAGGAAGCTGGCTACTAAATTACAGCTAGCTATAGCACGTAAAAATATACATTTCACTCTCTTACACGTGGGGTCAAATAGTTATTGTAATAGCTACCTTATTGTATGAACTATTTTTTTGAAGGCTATAGATGAAATGAACAAGTGTTATAGCCACTAGTTGGTTATACGATTGTACTTGCTCTTAGCTTTTTGGTGGGTGCGGTCGGTGGTGTGACCGTGTTGGCGAGCTCGAGAGTCGAGTCCGGCGTGGGGAGTCGGGCTCGCGCACGGGCTGTTAGCTTTTTGTAATTCTCCGGGCTGGATGCTTATCTACATTTGTCAATCTGTATTTTGCAAGATGTCATTATGGATGCCTTTCGAAGAACACAACTCGCGGGATTATTGAACACGTCTATTTCTTGGACGCATAATCGGATCTAGACTTGCGGTAGTGACTTCAAGATGTCTTAGAACCATTCATGGATATGTTCATGGTCATTGATCTAACTTAAGAAAAGTGAAAGATTTCCAACAATTAAGGTTCCCCTCATTTAAACTAAAAAAAGTGAATTATGGCTGAAATTTTACTGTAGCAGGTTAAAATTATATTAGAGTTGCTGGTTGCTTATTTAGCGTAATTAAATTTAAAAAATTAAAAATAGAAAAAACATGTTAGTCCATCACGAACAATGCAAACGAATACACAAAAAAGAACCGGCAAAAAAGCCAAAAAGCCAGAAAAATACGAAAGTTAGGAATAGTGAAAATAAACCAGAAGCTTAAACTAAAATAAGCGGGGCTAGGTAAGCTGAATAAGTTTAAACGCCCACAAGCATATATCATTTACCTCTAATAATATTTGGACCATTTTTTTTTACTAAGTTTCGTTTTCATCTTATGGTCATAGTCTCATAGGGGCTTACTAGTTGAGGCTTGTCAACCAAATATGAATCTTCTGTTGTTTGCCAAGGGTTTTCTTCATAATTTTCCAATTTTGATTTCTACTAGCTCTGTACTCGTGCGTTGCTACGAAATCATAAAATTAACACTAAAATAGCATATTTTATAGTCAATCTTTTCGGCACATCTGGAAAGCTAACTGCTTGTTCAATAATCACTCATCAAGACAGTTTGAGAAGGAAGAAATAATACCATTGGCGCAATAATCTCACAAAGTGGAACTACAATAGAACACTAAAATTTACACAAATAACTTTACACGATGGAATACTAAACCATACGGTAAATAACACTTTTCTTCGACGCTATATATATCCATTGGCATATACTTTTTAGTATGACCCCATTCAACATAAGTGAATTTTACTATGTTTTTTACATTACAAGAGTTGTACCCGAACATGAAAAACTGACATTAAGTAACAAACTAATCGATACTACATACACTAAACAAAAGGTGGTTAGCTCTCACGCAGTACAACCTGTTTTGCTTTATGTGAATGCTAGCACCACTCCTTTAGCAACTACAGTATAAAAATGCATAAAATAATGCAAACAACCCATTTCAATTAATATTAAAAGGATTTTAAGGAGTTTGCTGAACCAAGTCTTGCTACACCATGCTATTCCACCACCAGCATTGTTGTACTATTGTAAGAAAAGTTCACTAAATAAAACATGAGACTTCAGTATCTCTTACACGATACTAGTTGTATAAAGAAAGAACAATACAGATATAAATGGTTTGAAGAACAAAGCTATCCCAACAGTGTGTGTCTTCGTATTTTTCCAAAATGCTCTATACTTTTACTACAATATTACAAGCTCATCGCATGAAATATGGATGTATTGGGAGTTAATTGGTTCATTGCATTGGTTTAGCCAGGTTCTTTTCGGAAGTTATTTGGTTGTTGCATGAGAGGGAGATGTGTAGATCTTGCACAAATATTACCATAGTTACTATTGCTACAGATGTACAATTGTTATAGAAGATTTGATGGACCACCTGTCATTCGCTAAAGAGAAGGATAAGGATGTGCATCGGCTTGCTACTGGCTTTGGCGGGGAATAGTGGGGATTAATCCGATCCCCATGCTCCTCTCCGGCGATCTTGCTATGGCCGTGGAGCACCACCTAGATCTATCTTCTTATATGCCTTCCCTCTTCTTCCACCTAGGGACAACACAGAAGAGTTCTATTCTAATTTCTCCCTAGTCCACTTTGATTGCCTCTTGTAGATTCAGCTCCACTACTTACTGACCTAGGGTTGGTAGTGGCGACGCTGAGCTCTCTGCTTCTGGCAACTTGAAGGTCGTCTCTTCTTCTCCTTGTGAGGAGGCAAGAGGCAACTAGATTCTGGGTGGTTGCTTGTGGTGGTTTGGTGCTGGATTGAGTCATCATTGCTTCGTGGTGATTCTTGTGTTTGGTTGCTTTGGTTGAGTACTTGGCCAGTGCTCAATTTTTGTGTACCTTTATGCGGCATCTTATGATCTTCAACTCTTCAATTTGGAGGGCTTCCTTTACTGTGGAGAAGAACATTGTATCTCCAAGAACCACGCTAATCACACCACAGCATAGTGGCAACGATAGTTTTTTGAGACAATGTCATCTACGATGTGCCTTGTCTTGACTTTGCCACTTTGAGTGCCATTGGTTCAGTGAGTTCCTTCGGTTCTTATTTTGTCTATCTTGCATAGTGTGCCATACTTGTAAATTTTGTTGTTACCTTTATCTGTGATTTGGTTAGTACTAGTATCGGGTGACTTGCGTGAAAGATTATGAGCTGACTGACTGCTCTATGAGGATTTTGGCCTTTGTGAGATATTTTGACAATTTAGAGTTATAAGGTAGGCTTTGAGCTGTTAGTATTTTTGACTCTGTTATACTGTTACTTGAAGTAGTATAAATTAGTTACTACTCTTTCTTTTAAATCAATTCCTTTTGGTTTTACTATGACTGCTAGTTGATTACTTAGTAAGTGGTAGAGCTCAGAACCTAGCATATTGCTTAGAAATTGTCACTTTAATCGTTTATCAAACTAGGCTATTCTTGGTGAGGAGTAGGGATGGCAATCGGGCGCGGCGGGTACGGGTAGTGCTCGCCTATACCCGTACCCGCGATCCCGATTACGCCCGCGAGCATACCCGCGAAGGACGACAGGTAAAAAACCTCGCCCATACCCGTCGCCCACGAGTACCCATCGCCCGCAGGCATACCCGTGAACTGAGTGCATCATAGAATTGTGCAAGAAACCATAGTATTGCAGAATAAGGTGCAGTAATCATGAAGAATCATCAGCACACGAAAATTACTAGAACAAAATGTGGTTGGTTTCATATTGATTCATCCAAATTCATTGATAATAGAAAGCAATAACCAATCTAACAGCTTTCCAAAAAATTATTGCTCTACAGTTTGATCATTGGCAGCATAATGCAAGGCCAGCCACAATGGTAAGGCCATAACATTCTCACACTTGATCCGGCACTCTAGCAATATGTGGTTCACTAATAAGGAAGAGTTCAAGACTAATCTCTAGGTTTCAGAATACAAGTCTAATAAATAGTATTTACTTTATTAGTCTAATAAATAATAATTGCTAAAAAGATCGAAGCTAAAAATGGACTGAAAAACAGAAAAGAACAGACCAATCTTTGCATCCACTGTTCATGCAGAGATTTGCTAAAGCTTAGGCGGCTGATTTGGGCATATTAGTGTGGGTTCGACATGGGAAAAAATGTGCTATACTCCAACAAAAATCAGTGGTATTATCTCTAGAATACATAAAAACATGAGGTAGTCTGAGACTCGAATCAGCAATTGTAGTACCTTACAGCAAACTGGATAGTGAGCAAGGGAAAGAACTCTCCATGTTCAATCAACAGAAATGAAAGTACAGGCATTGCCCCATGTCAGTTTTTCAGACAAGAAAATATCCGAAATTAACTGACTTAAATAAATGTGGCTAAAAAAAGATTCATAGAATTATTTAGTAAGAGAACAAAAACAACATCATTACCTTTCAAAAAATAAGAAAGCAAGCAAGAACATTTGCTCTAATTTGACATGCATGACTATATATAATAGCATTGTTGTTGAGGCCAAAACAAACATCATCGAGGATACCTTACCGATAACAGGATTTCCTCCTCCATAGTATATTGTCTGTTTTCCTCAGTAACCCTTTTAGTTGACATGTAATGATCAACAGTTTGATGCCCATCATATCTCCTTGACGTTGCTGTATTGCTCTGAGCATGCTTCTTCTTAACTCACAGGTTTTCTAGTGTCATCTCCACTTCTTTCATGTACATGGTATAGGAGGAGGCGAATTTGGGGGCGGAGGAGGAGGCTGGCGGCTGAGGGGCGGAGGAGGAGGAGGCAGATCTGGGGGCGGAGGAGGCGGCCGGCGGCCGGGTGCGACGGCGGATCTGGGCGAGGTAGAGGCGCTAAGGGCTGAGGTGAGTGGGGCGTAGGGCGACGGGCGAGTGGATCAGAAGGAGGATGAGGCGGATTTGGGGGCGGAGGAGAAGGCCGTCGGCCGGGGGCGGAGGAGGAGGAGGTCGCGGCCGGGTGGGGGGCTGGAGGCGGAGGAGGTAGATCTGGCTGGGTGGGGGGCTAGGGGCGGACGCGGAGGAGGCGGATGAAGCGAGAGTGCAGGAGGGGGGCGGTCGGGCGGAGAGCCGGAGATGCGAGTAGGGTTTATTATTTTAGGATGGCCCACCTGTCAGTTTATTTCACGGGTAAACATGCGAGACGGGTACGGGTAGAGCTAACCCGTACCCGTTTACCCGATGGGCAGAGATTTTCCTCCATTTTCATACCCGTGGGCAAAGAATACATCCCATACCCGGCTCCATTAGGGTATTTACCCACGGGCACACGGATAAACGGGCACAATTGCCATCCCTAGTGAGGAGGCCTTGCTTTGTGCTTAAATAGTTTGACATCTGAGAGCAAATGTTTAACATCAACTTGAGCTTGTTGCTAGTTGTAGTAGCTCATGTCACTATTCTTTATAGCATGATTTCCTATTTAAATGACGTGCGAAGTATATCTTTGTTCTTAGATATTTATTTGATGCTCATATCATTATATTATTGTTGGGACTATGCTATATTGTTCATAATTAAATCTAAAATTAACCCGAAATATTTGCTAAAACTTGCAACACTCCTCTAGACCTATTTTATGTTGTCCATGCTCCAAACGGCTTAAAAGTCTTTGACTTCTAGGTTCCAGCTTTCAGCTTTCAGAAGCCAGAAGTTACGTGGAACATATTGACTTCTTAATTTTGACCTTTTTTTTTTGCCTTTTTTCTCTTTTTTTTCTTTATATTATTCGTAAGGATATAATGATATATTTTATTTTTTAAATTGAATAACTAAAAAACTAATAGGGACAATTTTAACTGACACAGTAAAATCAACTTCTGACAATTGGAAACATGAATGAAGTTGTCAGACAATATGTCAAAATAAAGCTGCGAAAAGTTCATTGATTTGAGTGCTCGATCGGTTGGAAATGCCGCGAACAAACAATGTCCGGTGTTGGGCGCAAGAGACGGGATCGGAGTTGGTACCGCCTTAAAGGCAGAGCACCTACCATACAGGATTCCCGGGCAGAGGATCCCTTGTCGGGGAGCCCATAAATAATACTATCCACCCTGCTCACTTGAGCTGAGCCACCACCGACCCTTGTCAGACGGGAAGTGAAGGGAGGGCAAAGCTAGCCATCAATCCGTCTGTCCTGCGTCTGACTGTAGATGAGTCGGTTTTTTATTTATATCTTGACTTTTACATTATCTAGTTTATAAGTAAAGTATTTTTTATATGAGATCTATAAGTAATGGTAGTAGATACTATTTTAATTTTATCTATATTTGTTAAAATTAAATATGAGTATCTCTTTATATTTTCTTACAAAAAGTCAGCATTCAAAGTTTTAAATTAAAAATAAAAAACCACGAGGTAAAAGAGTTCATAAATTGGGGATGGAAAGGCAGATTCTTCTCTAGAAGTACAGCTTTTCTCACTGTCATGTAGACTCACTGTCCTTGTTCTGTACCGGGTGTACCACTGTATTAATTTTCCTGAAAGCAAGTCACTGTTTTTGTTTTAGGAGCAATATTTTGTTCGATGTTGAAAGTAGCGAATGCTCTTCTCTCTCACAAGGCAAATACTGAAGTGGCTAGGTTCTACCGTGGTGCATCCAAAATTCCAAACCTGTAGCTAACAGATGCTTATATTTGCTTTTTTAAAAAAATAAGGCGTATATTTGCTTTTGGTTTTGGAGCCAGGCCTGTAGTAAAAACGGGTGAACATGGATATATTCTATTATGTTGTATTTATTAATTTAATAAATAGTAATTATTAAAATAAATCAAAAATCGTTTAAAATAAAAAGAATGGGGCATGATTTGCTGCCGAAAAGCTTAGTGAAGCACTGCAGCACCTTTGGAACTTGACGCACATAGAGCTCCCATGCATCCATGTTACTCCTTGGCATCACTTGCCTTTTGCCTTATATTTCTCACTTCTATTTTAAAAAATTATAAACCAATATAAACAACTGGTTTTTTGAAACGGCTTTCCCACACCTTTTGCTCTGTCTCACTCCAGAGATAAGATAGAGGTCACGAGCGCATTACGTACTTTACTTCTCTCGCTCTTGTCTCACGTGTGTATCTCTTCCTCACTTCTCCACCACTCGCGTCCTCCTTATAAAAGTCACTTCTTCCAGTCATTACTATTTATTTTCAGTCAAAATCCATCAGTCACAGTCAAAAGTCATTAGTTATAGCCAATATGAACATAACCGTATTTGAACTTGCACAGGATGAAAGCACATATAGCTAATTGTTGCCATCAGTATGTAGTCACTACTACAAAACAAGCTATACGAGATGGCTCATCACATACAGACTGTATGTGTTGCTGTCAGCGGTAAAAGTTGTATGTGAAGAGAAAATATCACGGACGGTTCATGATGGAAACCGTATGTGAAGTATTACAGATGATTATTAACAAGAATTGTTTGTGATATTACCAAATATCACAAACAGTTTTTATTTAAATCGTCTGTGATACTTCACGGACGGTTTGTATTAAAAACCGTCTGTGATAATTTAGTTATTACAAATTATTTGTATTAAAAATCGTCTGTGATAATTTCACTTATTAATTGCAGACCCGTCAATCCTCACAGATTTGTGGTTTGAGCCCATTTGGTGAAAGAGACCGCAGATTTAGCAAGAGTAATTATATATCCATTAAATTCTTGACTATTTATGGTTAGTAATTTATTCCTAATTACATTATATTTTAAATCTTGCTTTTAGTGAAAGAAGAACTGAAGATGGTTTAGATCTAGCTAGCTTGATGTGGAGAGAAGATTATTTATATCTAGTATAGTTTAAGGTTTAGAGTTTAGCCAATTCATACTCTATTTCTACTTAATTTAATTTAATTAATTATTCTTGGTATATATAGCTACTTTAGATCATATATATCTAGTATAATAATTAATTGATTCAATATTTAATAGTGTCCAAAAATGACTTTTTTATATCTCCGAAGTCCGAAGGGAGTAATCCTTTAAGAGAAAGTTTACAAGAGGAACTATTTCAGTTCGTTGCAAATTTGCAGCAGTTATGCATGGCACCACTCCCCAAGCTAACGGTGTTTGATGTCGGGAAAATCAGACGGACGATAACGACCGTCGTGGCTAAACATGGGCCGCCGGATGAGGCTGACACAGGGCCCGCCGTACGAAGCCTCTCACTCCGCTCTCCTGTGGAGGGCGAACCGCTCTGACACACACACAGAGGAGTCAAAGTCACTCGTGCAGTACGACCCAGTCCTCACGGTTCACGCCATCCACGGCCGCTCCAGCCCACTGACGCCCGGGCCCGCGGGTCATTCCCACACGACAAGTAACAAACACCCCAGTCCAGGAGCAGCTGGCCCCGTACCGGAAAGAAGCACGACCGCCGCGCTGCCGGCGTAGGCCCCGCTCATAGACCGCGCCGATCCCCGCCATACATCGCGTCTCGCGATCGGCACGTAGGCCTGGTCCACCACGCTACGGCGGGGTCTGCGTCGCCCAAGGCCCACACGTCAGTGGGAGATCGCAACTGCCCTCAGGCTGGGGGAGGGGCGCCCATTAATTGGGATTCCGTGTGCTGCATCCGCCTCGTCCTCCTCCCGTCGTCTCTCCCATCTCTTCCGAGTCCCTCACTCTACTTGTCTCAATCACGGAGAGCACGACCACACGAGGGAAAGAGAGGAGAGCGAGATCGGAGAGGGGAGAGAGAGAAGAGAAAGAGTAGCGTTGATACACCGTCGAATCGAATCGAGACGGACCCCATCCTCTCCGCCCCCCATATCGGAATCGGAACCGAGCATCGCATCCTTCCCCTTGCCTTTACCTTCCCCCCTCTCGCCTCGCTTTTGCGTGATTCGTACGGTTTATCACCGCCTCTTTCTCTTCCACTCTCTCCACGCTTCGCCACCGCCCCGCACTGACCGCGCCGCAGCGACAGCGGGCAAAAGTAGTAGCAACATTCGTTTTCTCTTCGACTTCCACTTCTGCTGCTTCTGCTGCTGATTAATGGAGTGAGTAGTTGTAACAATCGGTGTGCTGTTCGTGCTGTGGTTGCAGCTGTACTGCGGGGAGATGGCGGGAGGAGGAGGTGGTGCTGGTCCTGGTGAGCACGCGGCGGCGGCGTACTGGTACGACGCGTGCGAGGACGGCGCGTCGCTGCTGTGCGGCATCGACTTCGCCGCGTCCGCCGACTTCGATCCGGGCCTGATTCCCGCAATGGACTGCGGCGTGGACGACGGGTTCGTCGCCGAGATCGACCGGATACTCGAGAGCATCAATGCCGAGAGCGCCCCCGCGCCGCCGCCGCCGCCGCCTGCTCCTGTGGCTCCGCCGCAGCCGCCGACGGGGCAGTTAAAGGAGGCTGCTGCGGCTGCGGCCAACAATGCCGTGGCGGTGGGGGACGCGGGGCAGAGAAGCCAGGGCGTCGACGCGAGGAAGGAGCCGAGGAGGGAGTCGCATACCGGTTATGCGAATGGCGGTGGCGGCGGCGGGGATTGGAGGGACGGGAATCGCCCGCGTCTCGCCTCTGGTGGTGCCGGGGGGCCGCGACACGATTGGCGTCGGCGGCCGATGCCGCCCCCGCGCTCGCGTGGGTGGGAGGACCGGCGTGGGAGGCGCGACTTTGACAGGGCTCGCAAGCGCGACCGCGACCGCGACAGTCACTCCGGCTACGAGCACCACCGGCGCGAGGCCCGGGGGTTCTGGGAGCGCGACCGCGGCGGCAAAATGGTGTTCCGCCCTGGCACATGGGAGCAGGAGGCTGACCGCGAGACAAAGCGTGCCAGGATGCAGGATGGAAGCTCCGTGGAGAAGAAGGCGGAGGTGGATTGGACGGGGGCTGCGCAGAGGGAGAAGCCTGTCGCTGAGGAGCAGGCGAGGCAATACCAGCTGGAGGTGCTTGAGCAAGCAAAGAGCAGGAACACAATAGCCTTCCTCGAGACTGGCGCGGGGAAGACTCTTATTGCTGTGCTGCTCATCAAAAGTGTGTGTGACAAAATGCTCAAGGAGAACAAGAAGATGCTTGCTGTTTTTTTGGTGCCCAAGGTTCCTCTTGTGTATCAGGTACATATAAACGAGACGAGTGAGCTTTCAGTGTTTAAGGTTGCGAGTTTTGTGTGTATGGATTTGTTGGTGAAATTGCAGCAAGCTGAAGTGATACGCGAGAGGACTGGCTATCGGGTTGGGCATTACTGCGGGGAGATGGGTCAAGATTTCTGGGATGCTAGAAAGTGGCAGCGCGAGTTTGAATCGAAACAGGCAATACTTCTTTCTCATTGCTTTTATATACGATATCTCATGGCCTAGTTCTTTTGCTAAACATGTGTTTAAATCACTCTGATTCAACTGAAAAAAACTACAATGTTCATTGATTTGTTCGTGTAACTAGTTGAGTAGCTGCACAGTTGGTCACGCCCATTGTTTGTTTGTAGTAAGAACTTGTTCTCTATGTAATTTCCTTTCCTGCTATTTCCTTACCATATTAGAGTTTGCTTTCTCAATCAGTTTGTTTTCTAACTTTGAGTAAACCATTGGAAATAGGTTCATCTAATGGTTATAGTACAATTGCACAAATGATATTGATACAGTTTTGCTACATAGATAATGTTCAATACCTTCTATAGAAAAATTCTGGAAAATATCTTTATATATACATCATCTTTGGGTGGGTTTTTTGGGCCTGCGGCTTATAGCTTTTAGCTTAAAATTTTGAATTCTAGCTGTTTGCAAGAGGGAGTACAGATAGAGAAACACTCATGAGTGATTTTGGCCGATATAAATGAATTCGGTACAATATATATTACAATCGACTTGCAAACCTCACCTTGAAAAGACATTTCGTTTGAAAGCTAGTTACTGTAGCATAAGATAAAAGCCATAAGCATGAAACTCAAAAGAATCCCGCCTTTGTCAACTTGTTCCTTCTTCATCTGTGATTATGGCCTTCAAAACATTTGCTTTTTTTTTCTGTGACCTCAGAGGTAACAATCAAAGTGCATAAGTGTAGCCATTCATGAATGAATAATAATTGGTCATTGCTTAAGAACTTAAAAAACAAAAAACTAAAGCTATTGAGACGTTGAAAAGAATAATTTTAGACCATGTAATCGCCACTCGTATGGGGAGAGACACATGATGGTCATCTGTCTTGCCTGACATGAATTCTCTATGGTTTTGGAATAGACTATGTAACCAATTCTGCATCCCTATTAACAATGCTTCCTTTTTTAATTGCACCTGACATGCTTTGACATGGTGCATTTGCACATGTCAAAATCTCTCAAATTATCACACCTGTGTGTGGATGCACATCCATCTGTGGAAATGATTTTGCACTTTACAATTGCAAACTGAATAATTGCATTGAACTAAACACCATGTATGATTTACTTACATTAGACAGAGCCCTTTCATGCAGGTACTAGTTATGACAGCTCAAATTTTGTTAAACATCCTCAGGCACAGTATTATTAAAATGGATGCGATACATCTTTTAATTTTAGACGAGTGCCATCATGCAGTGAAAAAACATCCATATTCTCTAGTGATGTCAGAATTTTATCACACAACTCCAAAGGATAAGAGACCAGCTGTTTTTGGTATGACAGCTTCTCCTGTCAACCTAAAGGGTATTGCTCTGCTCTATTTCTCCTGCTACCATTTCCATTTGTCTTTTTTGTCGATCACTGTTTCATATTTAGATTCACTGCTTATTTGTTTTCTCTTATGTTTTTTTTGCTGATGCTCTTAATACTGTTATCTGGATAGGAGTGACTAGCCAAGAGGACTGTGCCATCAAGATAAGAAATCTTGAGAGTAAGCTGGATTCCGTAGTTTGTACCATCAAAGATCGGAAGGAGCTTGAGAAACATGTCCCCATGCCTTTGGAAGTCGTTGTCCAATATGACAAAGCAGCCACTCTTTGGTCCTTGCATGAGCAAATCAAACAAATGGAAGCTGCAGTTGAAGAAGCCGCACTCTCTAGCTCTAAGAGAACCAAGTGGCAGTTTATGGGAGCCAGAGATGCTGGGTCTAGAGATGAGCTGCACCTTGTCTATGGTGTTTCTGAGCGTACAGAAAGTGATGGTGCGGCTAATTTAATCCAGAAGCTGAGAGCTATAAATTATGCTTTAGGTGAACTAGGACAATGGTGTGCTTACAAGGTATTGTCTTCATGTTGAACGATGGTGTCTCGCTAATTGTCATGTATTTCTAACAGATCTTTTGTACCTGATCACAGGTTGCACAGTCCTTCTTGACAGCATTACAGAATGATGAAAGGGCTAACTATCAGGTTGATGTCAAGTTCCAAGAATCGTATTTAAAGAAGGTTGTTGATTTGTTACACTGCCACTTGACTGAAGGGGCTGCAATGAAAAGCGAGAGCAATGATGTTGAAATGCATAATGCTGAAAACCACAACCCAAATGAACTTGAGGAGGGGGAGCTGCCTGATAGTCATGGTATTTATGCTCTTTTATTTTTTTAGCCTTTTCCTATGCATTTTAGTTCTATCATTTTGGCACCGTTTTTTTATTACCTTCATCCATCATTTGACTTGAGAGGATATCTCACTCTCTCCTCTAACTCTAACACCGTCTTTTTCCATCAGCTGTTTCTGTAGGTGAACATGTAGATGAAGTAATTGGAGCTGCTGTGGCAGATGGGAAAGTTACTCCCAGGGTGCAGGCTTTGATCAAAATTCTTCTCAAGTATCAGCATACCGAGGATTTTCGTGCTATCATCTTTGTGGAGCGAGTTGTCACAGCATTAGTTCTTCCTAAGGTGATGTTTTTTTTACAGATGTGTAGGCCTATTGCCTGTGGATCCTTTATAAAATCTTCTGATTCCTTTTCTCTTTTTCTTTTCACCTAATAGGTATTTGCAGAGCTTCCATCTTTAGGCTTTATCCGATGTGCAAGCTTGATAGGTCATAACAACAATCAAGAGATGCGCACATGCCAAATGCAGGATACAATTGCAAAATTTCGTGATGGCCGTGTATGTTTCTCTTCATAACATAATTATATGTAATCATCAATGGTTACTACCTATCAGTTGTAGGTCTAATGCTGACTAGTTTTAACTTCGTGTGATTGATTCCTTTGCAATAGGTTTCACAGGCATATGTTGGAGCTAATTGTTATGCCTTATATACTTCATACTAGATGAGTTCTCAAAATGATTCTGTCATTGGCTTGCAGGTAACGCTGATAGTTGCGACTAGCGTTGCAGAGGAAGGGCTTGATATTCGACAGTGCAATGTTGTCATTCGCTTTGACCTTGCAAAAACTGTCTTAGCATACATACAGTCTCGGGGTCGTGCAAGAAAGCCTGGATCTGACTACATATTGATGCTTGAAAGGTACTTGTTGCCCGCCAAATGATTAAGATTATTGACATATGCTCATTTTAACTCCATTGGCTTATAAATTGATTACACCAGGGGCAATTTGCCACATGAAACTTTCTTGAGGAATGCTCGAAATAGTGAGGAGACGTTGAGAAAAGAAGCTATAGAAAGAACTGATCTCAGTCATCTTGATGGTACTCCTATGTTAAGTCCCATTGACACATCACCTGGTTCAATGTATCAAGTCGAATCAACAGGTGCTGTTGTCAGCTTGAACTCTGCAGTTGGACTCATACATTTTTACTGTTCACAGTTGCCAAGTGACAGGTACATATTCTTGTAATTTTTTAGTGCTCTAGCTTCGCTGAGTATCAAGGTCACAGATTCATCCTGAGTTTCCAACTCCCAGGTACTCAATTCTTCGTCCGGAATTTATTATGCTAACGCATGAGAAGCCAGGGGGTTCAGTGGAATATTCTTGCAAGCTTCAACTCCCCTGTAATGCTCCATTCGAGAAACTTGAGGGTCCTATATGCAGTTCAATACGTCTGGCACAACAAGTAATGATGGTTTCATTGGGGGGGCAAATACTATATCGATGTCAGGGGAACACATGAAATGAGAACTAGCCTGAAAATATGATAATGGGAACTAGCAACCTTAGCCATTGGGTTGAATTTAGATGGTTCATATCAAACACGAAAAGCCACCAATATTTTTCAAAAATCCCCTTGAATAATTCCACTTTACTTTTATACCCTCCCATCTTATAGTGATATGGACCATCCACCCTGATCAACACCATTCACAGTTGATCTAGTGGCCGAGATTTGAGTTCTCATTATCTTATTTTAAGGCTAGTTCCTGCCTGGCATGCTCCCTTGATTTCATATATGACCTTTTTGCTCATCGCTAACATGGAATCACGCTTGTTCTTTTTGTGCAGGCTGTTTGTTTGGCTGCTTGTAAGAAGCTACATGAGATGGGTGCCTTCACAGATATGCTTTTACCTGATAGAGGAAGTGGGGAAGGAGAAAAGGCTGAGCAGACTGGCGAAGGTGATCCACTCCCTGGAGCAGCACGCCATAGAGAGTTCTATCCTGAAGGTGTTGCTGAAATTCTGCAGGTGAGTTACTTGCTTCCTCACTCATGTATCTGTGATCCTCAACAGAAAAAAAAAACTGGTCTTAATGTTGCATTTACACTTTCCAGCACAACTTGAGGTTTCTAAATTATTGTCTTCCAATCTCACTCCGATGGGCTTTGGTTATGACAGGGGGAATGGATTTTATCTGGAAGAGATGGCGGCTGCCAAAGCTCTCAATTTATTAAGCTGTATATGTATTCTGTGAACTGTGTAAACATTGGGACTTCTAAGGACCCTTTCCTTACCCAACTTTCAAATTTTGCTCTTATTTTTGGCAATGAGCTGGATGCAGAGGTATGTTCCATCATCTGGGATATCCTGAAACTTGAATAAAATGTTGTAGACTCTACAAACATTTTGATTTTTCAGGTTTTATCGACGACGATGGATCTCTTTGTTGCCAGGACTATGATAACAAAGGCATCTCTCGTATTCCGTGGGCCAATTGAAATTACAGAAAGTCAGGTTGATCTGCTTGGCAAATGCATAGTAAAAGCACTCATTTCCATAGTTTACATTAATGTAGCTAATACCTACTTTTGTGATTCCAGCTGGTTTTGCTGAAGAGCTTTCATGTTAGGCTCATGAGCATAATACTTGATGTTGATGTTGATCCCTCGACTACACCTTGGGATCCAGCAAAAGCATACCTCTTTGTCCCTGTGGGTGCTGAGAAGTGTACAGATGCTTTAAGAGAGATTGATTGGACTTTAGTTAACAGCATTGTGAACACTGATGCATGGAATATTCCACTTCAGAGGGCACGCCCAGATGTCTATCTAGGCACCAATGAACGAACACTTGGTGGAGATAGGAGGGAGTATGGGTTTGGGAAATTGCGTCATGGAACCACTTTTGGACAGAAGGCCCATCCTACTTATGGTATTAGAGGAGCAATTGCTGAATTTGATATTGTCAAAGCATCTGGATTAGTTCCTGCTCGTGATAGAGGGCATTTTAACGATTATCAGAACCAAGGCAAGTTGTTCATGGCAGATTCATGTTGGGATGCTAAAGATCTTGCTGGAATGGTTGTCACTGCTGCCCACTCAGGAAAGAGGTTCTATGTGGATTGTATTTGCTATAACATGAATGCAGAAAATTCATTTCCTAGGAAGGAAGGCTACCTGGGACCGTTGGAGTATAGCTCTTATGCTGATTACTACAAGCAGAAGTAAGATAACATTCTGTTTAATGCTGAAAACAAGAAGAATACCCTTTTAGTTTCAGATAGTCCTGCCCAAGGTTCCAAAAACCGGAACCGAAAGAAATCCCGATCGGCGGCTGGTAACGGTAACCGGGCGGTTACCGGAAAAACTGGTCACAATTTGAATTTTGAGATGTTTTGAAACCGGTAACCTGAAAAACCGGCCGGTAACCGGAAAAAAAACCAGCCAAAATTCGAAAATAAAAAATTCGTACCGGCCGGTTTTTTGGTTACCGGTCTCCACCGATAAAAACGGTAACTGGCGGTTACCGCTGAGATTTTGAACCCTGGTCCTGCCCTTTTTTTTTCTGGCTAAAAAGTTTTATAGCAACACAGCATGATTCATTGTGCTCTTTTTTCTCAGATATGGTGTGGAGTTAGTGTATAAGAAACAACCTCTTATACGGGCACGTGGTGTTTCATATTGCAAGAATCTTCTATCTCCCAGATTTGAGCATTCTGAAGGTATAGCTATGTGTTTCTTTCTTTATTGAATCTTGATATGAACCCAACTTAGTAAAGAAACTTTAAAGTACAACCATAAATTGGAAATGTTTGTATGATGCAATTTATGCTGATATTTGTGTAGACTGTAGACCCATCTGCAAGTCTTATGGTCATGTGATTATGAGTAATTGACATTTGTTTTACAGCTAGAGAAGGTGATTTTCCAGAGAGCCTTGACAAAACATACTATGTGTATTTACCACCCGAACTGTGTCTTGTTCACCCACTTCCTGGGTCACTTGTTCGTGGAGCTCAGAGGTTGCCCTCAATAATGAGAAGGGTGGAGAGCATGCTTCTTGCAATTCAATTGAAGGATATAATTGATTATCCTGTTCCTGCAACTAAGGTACTCTCAGCATCCTTGATTGCCCCAAACCTGCATTTTTGTAGGAAAGGTATAGAATGTTTTGGTAAATTAGATCCTTGCATTCTCTCCTTTCTATAATACACCCCTACCATCTAGTTAGATGTCAAAATTGATGTGAGTACCAAGTGGGATGCACCACATACCTATGTGAATTTATTGTGGCATCTGGTTTTGGTGGTCCTGCAACACGAATTGGTAAAACATGATTTAGAGATACTAAAGGTTAGATGGGTTAGATGGGATACATCGAGTTGGGTACCACAGGAGGGCTACAATGGTCTTGATTAAGTGTTTGGGAAAGTAATAAACAAGGATATAGTCAATTCACAGAGGGACACATGTACATGCCTATCTTTCCAAAAAATACCTTCTAGGAGGCTACTGTAGGTCATGTATAATGTTGGGGGTATTCGGTATTTTATATTTTTACTTAACCTTTTTTCCTGATTCATGTGCCTCCTTGTAAAGTTTTCCCAAGAGACCAAAGACCTTTCCTTTATTCCATTTGACTCATCACACGAGAGCCAAATGATTTGTTAAATAAACGAAAAGTTTTGCTCGCTGATTCATAATAACAGTTTGTTGGGGTTCATGGCAGATATTAGAAGCCTTGACTGCTGCATCATGCCAGGAGATGTTCTGCTATGAAAGAGCAGAGCTGTTGGGAGATGCATACCTCAAATGGGTTGTGAGTAGATTCCTTTTCCTAAAATATCCTCAGAAGCACGAGGGACAGCTTACAAGGATGCGGCAGCAGATGGTTAGTAACATGGTCCTGTACCAATATGCCCTGAATAAAACCCTCCAATCTTATATTCAAGCAGATCGGTTTGCCCCATCTAGATGGGCAGCTCCGGGTGTGCTACCTGTATTCGATGAAGAGACTAGAGAATCTGAACCATCCATCTTTGATGAGGAATCAATTCCTGGCAATGAATTACAGAAGGGTTCTTATGATGACTATGCAGACAGCATCCAAGAAGACGGTGAAATTGAGGGAGATTCTAGCTGCTATCGTGTTCTCTCAAGCAAAACTTTAGCAGATGTTGTGGAAGCACTTATTGGGGTCTATTATGTAGCAGGAGGGAGAATTGCTGCAAACCACCTGATGAAGTGGATTGGGATTCATGCAGAGTTGGATCCTCAAGAGATCCCTCCAAAGCCATATAACATACCTGAGAGCATAATGAGAAGCATCAACTTCGACACATTAGAAGTTGTCTTGGGTATCAAATTCCAGAATAAAGGTTTACTTGTTGAGGCTATTACACATGCATCGAGGCCATCTTCTGGTGTTTCCTGTTACCAGCGTTTGGAATTTGTTGGCGATGCTGTGTTGGATCATCTCATTACAAGGCACTTATTTTTTACATATACTGATCTACCTCCTGGTCGCTTGACCGACTTGAGAGCTGCAGCCGTTAATAATGAGAACTTTGCAAGGGTTGCAGTCAAGCATAAGCTGCATGTACATCTTCGCCATGGATCATCTGCATTGGAAACACAGGTAGGACATCTATTTTTTATGCAGTAGGAAATTAGACATTGTTGGTAGACTGAAGTTCGATTAGGTTGAACTTTTTTTAATTCTCCAGAAGCAATGCTGACTATTTCTTTCAATTTTCTGAAGATTCGGGAGTTTGTGAAGGATGTCCAAGAGGAGCTTTCAAAACCAGGTTTCAATTCTTTCGGGCTTGGGGACTGCAAGGCTCCTAAAGTTCTTGGAGACATTGTTGAGTCTATTGCTGGTGCAATATTCCTGGATAGTGGGTGTGACACCTCGGTAGTCTGGAAGGTAGTCATTTCTATACCATTTGGATGGAAGCTCTGTTCGTAGAAAAGCGTTTTCATTTGAAAGAACGTTTTTTTTTAATTAAAACTGCACTATTTTGCACCAGGTTTTTCAACCGCTCCTTCAGCCCATGGTAACGCCAGAGACTCTTCCAATGCATCCAGTTAGGGAGCTCCAAGAACGCTGCCAGCAGCAAGCTGAAGGCTTAGAATACAAAGCATCCCGAACAGGCAATATAGCTACTGTTGAAGTCTTTGTAGATGGTGTTCAGATTGGTGTAGCTCAGAATCCACAAAAGAAGATGGCACAGAAGTTGGCAGCGAGGAATGCACTTGTGGTCCTGAAGGAGAAGGAAACCGCAGCAAAGAAAGAGACCGAAAAGGACGGTGAGAAGAACAATGGTTCTCAGATGTTCACCAGGCAGACCCTGAACGACATCTGCTTGAGAAGGCAGTGGCCAATGCCGCAATACAAGTGTGTAAACGAGGGCGGCCCTGCCCATGCTAAAAGATTTGTCTATGCGGTAAGGGTGAATACATCTGATCGTGGATGGACTGACGAATGCATTGGAGAGCCAATGCCGAGTGTGAAGAAGGCTAAGGACTCTGCTGCCGTTCTTCTCCTTGAGCTTCTGAAGCGAAATTACCCTGACAGTAAGCAATCGTAGTTAATGTTGTTGTTATTGGTGATCGTTGTGGTGGTGTCGAGGCATTCAGCATTCTTATACAAACATAGATTTACTACCCATTCAGTGCTTTTCACCTCTGGCAAATAAGAACATAAACAGAGCTGATGAGTGAGAGTAGAGGATTATTTTTACGAACTTTTGTTGAGGCCGCCAGTTGTCATTGGGCATTGCTACTGGAGAGGCACGATAAATAGGAGTTGCTATAGAAAGGATAATATAGGGGGCATAGGTTGGGGGTCTCCTTTTCGGTTGTATAATGTGAAAACAAAGCAATGCATTGATCCAATAAATCTACATTACCTTTACTTTCACTTTGTTATGCAATGAATTTAGTTATTAGAGCATCTCATTTTCCATGCCCAGAAGAACCTTATTACCCAAAATATGCCATGTACCATTGGTGCTGGCATTTGAACTAAATGGCCATTTGCCACCTGGTAAGCAAATTAAATCGGTAGCTCCATTCCAAGACACGCTGCCATGCAGATACTGAAATGAAATTCCGTTGACCACTTAAAGATGGCGCTGATATGGAAACTGACATGACGCAACGTCCACGATGTGAATAAACAGAGCAACTTATGCAAAATCCATGACACACCACCACCAAAAAAAAAAACAGTACTCGACGTCGACGGGGAGGATGACTAATTCCGCCAGGTCTTCCGATAACGAAGCAGCTTGCAGCAAATAGGCGCTAGGCCGTGAGCTCCATGATGGCGCTGACAATGTCGCCGTCGTGCGCTTTGAGAGCCTTGACGGCCTTGGCCCGCGACACGCTGGCCTGCGTCATGACGAGGTCGATATCGCGGGGCTCTATCCCGGTCTCGTCGACCTCTTCCTCGTCGGCCGGCGCGGCGGCGGCAGCGTCCGGCTTTGCCATCACCTTGCTCAGGTCCTGCATCCTGAACTGCTGTGCGGCCTGGGCCTGCAGCTGAGAGCTCAGGTCCTCGATCTTGGCCTCGCCGAATATGACGTACGTCTCCGACGTTGGGCTCTTGAAGACGTCAGGCTTTGATACCACAAACAATATCTGAAGCAAATGGACATGATAAGACAAATGATCTCTTCTTTTCAGCTTTTAAAAACCTGTTTTTTGATTTTTCTACGTAACTAACTTTCAAAGAAGCGTCTTTTTAAATAGAAGTCTACAAATTGATTATTTATATCGGTCAAAATAGCACACGGGTTTCTATTACTTTATACTCTCTCATAAATAGCTCAAAAACTATAAACCGCACATAAAAGACATAAGCTAAAGCTAACGCTAAAACGAACATACTAACATTCTTGCTATGGAAAATGAGAACTGCAAACGGAAACGTAAGTTTTTCGGAGGGTGGTTCTCGCTTACATTTTTGGCTCTTTTGATGGTTATCCTGCTGACTCCAGTGACGGGTTTCATTCCGAGCTTCATCATGGCCTTGCGGCTCTTCTTCTCGCTCCGGCTCTGCTTGGAGCTCTCGTTTCCGCCTGCATCTTGCTCTCCTACATGGTCATATAAACTGCAAGTCAAGACTCAACAAATACAATTCTGTAGTCCTTTTTGTGTGCGTGAAAAGAACTAGTTGATCTACAAAAGCATTCATTTCAGGAGCTTTAATCCTTAACCCAGATGGTGAGAAAATCAAACCATGAAAAGGGGAAATTGGTTCATTTGAGATGCACTCCATACTCGCATGAACTGTAATAAGCAATCACCACTTGTCTATTCGAACACCGAGTATTCAAACAAACCTCATATTGTTACAAGCTACCACTGAGAAGATTACAAAAGGAAACTTTTAAGGAAGATGAAAACTATAAGGACCAGGAAGAAACGTGATGTATACCTTCGTCAGCATCGTCATCCTCCTCGTCTTCGTCTTCGTCCTCGTCTTCGTCATCATCCTCCTTGACGTCCTCGACGACGGGCGCATCGTCCTCCTGCGCGTTGGGCGCGTCGGCCTCCTCGGTCTTCACGGGTGCCGCGTCGCTGTTCTCCAGCTCGGCCTCCGTGGCCGCCGGCACTTGCTCGCTAACCATGTTGAGCTGCGCTGCGGCTATGGTGGAGGAGGGGTTACCGGTGCAACGACCTGCGGAGTAGCTGCACGGGAGTGGCGGTGCCAGTGCCTAAGGATAAGGGGAGGGGGACAGAGCCGAGAGCGTGGCCGAGGCCTTATCTATACGCGCCCGTATTGGGCTGGGCTAATTTAATCGTACTGTTAGACTGGGTGCGCCACTAGTGCGTAGTACTGGGTGCATTGCGCCGGGTGGTGACGTGGGCCGAACTCGAACGCAGCACGCGGGCCCGCGGGCTCGATCGATCGGCACGGTGGGCCGCTCGGCCCGCTCCCACCCCGTGCTCGAGGAAAATGTTTGCTTCCTGATCACGTTTCACGTACGTACTCGCGCGATTACACGCATCTAAATTAATTCCAACAAGGCTGCATGCACGCAGTTTAATGGCCAGCTGGTCATCTCCAAACTCCGTTACGTGCTTGTCCTATCTCACCCAATGGGTACATAGCGGGGCACTACAGAGATATAAGCTGGGTTCTTTTAATTTTAAAATTAATTTAAGTTTATACTGTATATAATAACAAGCTTTTAAACGGTATTTTTAGATAAGGTTAATAAAAAATTATAGTAAAAAATATATTGAGTTTAGCTATACCGGAGTGAGAGAGAGAGGTTTGGTGGTGGTGGTAGTGGCAGTATGCGAGGAGCAGCGAGGGAAGGTGGCAACAATGGTAGGTGAGGCGAGGCAAGGTAAGGGAGGGCGATGAGGGGGTCGACTGTGCCAGAGCCAGAGCTGGAGAGGAGGGAGGCTTGACGGCGATGGCGGCGGTTGGTGAGGTGAGGCGAGGAGGGAGGAAGGCAGAGGTGAGGGAGAGCGGTGGCGAGTGAGGGAGATGGAGAGGGAGAAAAGGCTGCGACGCTCTCAAGTCCATGGGGCGCATCATAGCTAACGTAGTGACGCCTGATGGCACAAGTGGATATGTCACGCAAGCAACCAAGCAGGACAGGAGACACGAAGCTTAGCCACGCTCCGCAGTTGGGCAGCGCACAACAATCATAGCTTTTGTTAGATCGACGGCAGCTCTAGCATGAGAGAATAATCACAGTGATTACAAAAGCACATAAGAAACATAAGATTTGTTAACGAGGTCCGCAATGTTTACGTATCCAAGAGCCAAATCACGACGGCTTCATCCTTATAAGGAATTTTTTTCACGACTAAGGTTACAAAGAGGTCAACTGTATATATTTATACCCTATATGTTCACTCGGACACCTAATGCATACCGCGAGAGATTTATGCTTTGTTTTTTTTACACTACCTCTTCCTCCGTATATACTACACAACAAATCTCCTTTTTTTAAAAAAAAAAAAAAGCAGCCACGGCTTCGCCGGCCGGGCAACCGCTAACAAGGCGCCCGTTCGCCACCCGCCGGCTAGATCGGCAGATCCAGATTCCAGAGGCTGTTCATCCTAGAAATATCACTGCGTCCCTTCTCCACTGGGAATGTTTCTTCGATCCGCGCAGCAAAAATTTTGGGGCTCACCCTCTTGTGTGTCGCGCTGCAAGTTGTGTGAACAAAGTACGTGGCAGTATTCTAGTCTGATACCGACCAAACATATCTTGTGAGTGAGTGGAATAGGGGTTAAAATAGAGCCGGATTTGATCCGATAATGAGGCTACCGAATCCAGCTTTTCGAGTTTGGATATTAAATATCTGAATCAGAACAGAAAATCAGATTTGAATACGGATGTTTACCTTGTACTGATGTAGATGTTATATGCAAATCTGATATGGCATGAAACGGATTCAAAATCGGATATCTAAATTTAGCAGATATAATAGCAGCAACTAGCTAATACGTATCTTTTACATTTGACCCCTAAATTTTGCATATTATATATGCATTTCTATCATCTCGACGAGCCCGTTATTATGATGGACTCTAATTTGGCGTTTCATATTTTTCATTTTGGCACATACCCAATAAAGATTTTTACATGCTCTTTTTTTTGGTCAAATTTGCTATGTTTATAACCAATTTATTTGTAATATATCAATTTAAAATATTAAAATAATTCGATGCCATGTTTTAAATAGGAGAAGCCACAAATAATTATTGAAATCCAAAAAATAGTTGAATCCGATTTAAATTTGTATCCAATATTTATTCAGTCCATGTTTATATCTAAAGTTTATCCGATTTATATTCGATTCGAGAAAAAATAAATAAATATAGTTTAACCACTGTGCGCTCCGTTTTCACCTTAGAATGGACTATGGTCGCACACTCACATGGCCTATCTAGCCATGTTTGAAACTAGGTCCAACTCAATATTTTCACACCGTGTAAACACGCTTGCACATATGTTACCCCAAGGGGACTTACACATGTATTGTAGCAGTACCATGCATCTCATAACTGCGACAACTCTTCAGCAATTTCAATGGGAGACGCCGGCCATTACAAGTTACATTTTTTTTTTGAAGATATTACAAGTTGCATTTTGTACCTATTTCTCCCATTTTGCAAAACCTAGCGATTGCACGCCCTGCAAAGCTCTGCAATACTACCTCGATCACGACCACTAGCTTGTACGCTTCACCACATGCGCGCTGTCATTTTTATAACCTTTCCGAGGTTAGTCTCTACAACTGCTCCATGTTAGGTTCCGACACCAACACAGCAGTTTTTAATCGTCGCAAGCACGGTACAAGTTGAAAACCCGAACATCCCCTGGTTAATTAACAAGCACATTTAGAGCATGTACAATGAGCAATATAGATAACTGTTGTCTATAATATCTTCTATATCATCTATATATGGTATTAAAAATAGTTTCTACAATGAGTTGTTTTTTTAAAGTGTTAAACAACACTTGAGTGTTTTTTTTTTGACTTGGAGCATTTAGATTTTTCTCCTATGTATGCATCTCCTCAAAATAAATATGAGTACTCTAAACCATAAAAAACGCTCGAATCCCACTTCTCTCATGTATGCACATCTAAAAAAAATGAGTGTTTGAACCATAAAAAATACTTGAATCCCTATTCTACCATATATACATCCCCTCCTAAAAATCTGAGTGCTCTGAACCACAAAAAAAACACTCGAATACTCCCTAAACACCACCCATTGTTTTTTTATATATTTCTATAGACAGCTCCTTTATATACAATATGTTTTATTTCTCGTATTACAGTTGACTACTGTATGAGAGACGGCTCAATTACCTATACTATTTCTCTCTCCTTCATATCATTTTATATCCTATATGACAAAGTTCACATATAATTGATATCACACTATTGTACGGACTTCCACGCAGCCACCCAAACAAACTTACTATCTTGGTAGCCTCACTGATGCCAAAGAACAAACACTTGCACGTCCTGATTTGCCGGCTAGTTGTACGTACGCACTGCGCCAACTATGGCTAATCCCGACGCCATGCCTCAAAATCTTGGCCATGTTTCTAGCTACAGGCCTTCACATGGCCGCCTGCAACCTTGTCTACGCTCGCCTGTCAGTGATGACTAGTAATTGAATATGTTAGACTAGTTAGTACACTACAGACTACAGAGCACTGCTCGTTTACCAATTAGCCCTCTTTAGATCATTTGCTTCCTATAAATTTGACCGCATTGTGCAGTTCTTTGACGCACTAGTCCTCGTCGTCTTCGTCTACCTAGGCAGGGGTCATGGCATTGGTAATAGTAGGTGCAATAGCTGTGGCACTGTGCAGTCTGTGCCTATGCGCTGGGGACGCACAAGCGCAGCTCCAGGTAGGGTTTTACGACCAGTCTTGCCCCCAGGCCGAAGTGATTGTGAGGGACGAGGTTGGCAAGTCCGTGAGCGCCAATCCTGGCCTCGCCGCGGGGCTTGTCCGGCTGCACTTCCACGACTGCTTCGTCAAGGTTTATGATTCTTCTCAAGTTTAATTAGCTACTATCCTGCACGTTTGATTAGCTTGCAATGCCGACTTGTTAACATGAAATGGGAGCGAAGGGGTGATGATTAGTTAATGCTTAATTAATCCGTCAGGGTTGCGATGCGTCGGTCCTGCTGGACTCGACGGCGAACAGCACGGCGGAGAAGGACTCCATGCCGAACAAGAGCCTGAGGGGGTTCGAGGTGATCGACGGCGCGAAGCAGCGGCTGGAGAGCGCGTGCAAAGGGGTGGTCTCGTGCGCGGACATACTTGCGTTCGCCGCAAGAGACGGCGTCGTGTTTGTACGTAACTTGGCACCCACACGCGTGTCATCTTGCTGTTTTGGGGTTCTTGATTCACACTTATTTACATATCGTCAATGGCAGACCGGCGGCAGCCCGTACAGAGTTCCTGCCGGGAGGAGGGACGGCAACGTCTCGGCGGCGTCCGACGCACAGGCCAACCTGCCTCCTCCGACGGCAAACGCGGCCCAACTGACGCAGATTTTCGCCAAGAATGGGCTTTCCCAGGACGAGATGGTCACGCTTTCAGGTACTTCCACATGAATACGAACAGCCCATTTTAAAATCCACAGCCCTCCACGGCCCAACGTTCATCATCAAATTCGGCCTCTGAACATCTTCGTCGTTTTTCTTCTCTCGTTTGATCAGGAGCGCACACGATCGGCGTATCGCACTGCAGCTCGTTCAGCTCGAGGCTCTACTACTACAACTCCAGCACGAGCCAGGACCCCGCCCTCAACGCGGCCCTGGCGTCCCAGCTGGCCCGGCAGTGCCCGCCGGGGAGCGCGAACACGGTGCCCATGGACGCCGGCAGCCCGAACACGTTCGACACCAGCTACTTCCAGAACCTCCTGGCCAGCCGCGGCCTCCTCACCTCCGACCAGACCCTGACGACCGACAACGCCACCGCCGCGCTCGTGGCGCAGAACGCCTACAACCTGTACCTGTTCGTCACCAAGTTCGGCGACGCCATGGTCAGGATGGGCAACATCCAGGTCCTCACCGGCATGGACGGCCAGGTACGCACCAACTGCAGGATTGTAAACTAAGCGGCATTTTGGCAGCCTCTCTGTTTTTTTAATCTTTTACATTGTTCCTTTTGTTTCCATGTCTTTGTCAAATGGTGAAATGGAATGGAATTATACATTGATTTTGGACTTTCATTACGCGTGAGATCTAGTTGTTTGGATACAGCGAGGCGAGACGAGAATTATGCAGGCTCACAGGCTCTCGAAGCTGTCTTAAAAAAATACATGCCGCGCCCGCGGGCGGCGCCTGGAGGCATGGGAAAACTACGGTCTTTTACGTGGCCTTTTTGGCAGATGGATGGACAGGCCAGGCTGCCTACGCACGTACGTACTTTTGTCATGTGCCGAGCAATCTTGGGCGCCTACCTAACAATCCATCACATTGTTTACTGAACCGGACAACGAATATTGATAAGCCTTAGCACAAGCCTTTCTACGAGCAATTTTAGTTAGGTTTTGTCCATAAAGTTGACGCCGAAAAGAAGCAAAAGCCTGCGATGCAACAAAAGCAAAGCCAACTTTGCAGCGAAGCCAACGAAATGAGGGGTTAGTGGTTGGCCATGGTACAAGACCAGGCTAAGAAAGAACTACTAGATGGAACTAATCGCTGCTTTCTTCATAGGAAGGGATGTATTAGTTCTGCACCGATGAAACATACCAAAGTGCCGCTGCCGCGAATGTAGCTATACAGTGACGAAGCATACACTTTCAAATTGCAGCGAAATATTCAGGATTACCTAAGCAATTAGACTTCTGGTACAAACACAATTAACCGAATCTCAATAATATGGTTCCTTCAATTGCGGTCAAATCAAACCGACAACAGTCCATGTTAGATTGATTGATAGGCTGTAAATAGCCAGGTTGCTTAGCGCGCTTTCTGCAGCTTCTACCAAACACGATCTGCATGTGCAGGCAGTACCACTCACCAGGGCAGCTCTTGTCTGCACTCCGGTAGGTAGCAGCTAGCGAAGGGAATTTTATTTCCATTTCTCAGTGGAAAACACATTTCTGCACTGAACTTGCAGTACTCTGACGGTGAAGTGTTTAGCATGAAACAGCCATGAATGTTCCTAGTCCCTGCAGTTAGGGCTGGAAAAAAAGCTTGAAGCTCGTGAGCTGCTCGGGCTCGAAGTTAGCTCGGCTCGAGCTCGGCTCATAAGTCAGCGAGCCAAGCCATGTTTTCAGCTCGTTACATTAACAAGCCGAGCCCGAGCTGCTCGCGAGCGGCTCGATGGCTTGATCGAGCCAACAACATGGCAGCGCAAGAAAAGCCCACCTGATTCCCTGGCCCGAATCCTCTTTCTCAATTCTCATTTCCTCAATCCACCGATCCGCCGCCCCCAAATCCTCAGTCATTCGCACATCTCAGTCGTGACCAGCCGCCCCCAAATCCACCGTTTCCTCAGTCATTCTCACATCTCAGTCGTGACCAGCCGCCCCCAAATCCACCGATCCGCCGCCCCCAATCCACCGCGCGTTTCTCCCGCCACGGCCGCCCCATCTCCCTTTTCTCCGATCCTACACCAACTCGCTTGATCTCGCTAACGGCAACCTCTCCGCTCGACTACGGCGGCGCGGCGCTCCAGACGGCGGCGGCGGGTCCGGCCGCAGCGCGCGCGGATGCGCGGACGATGACGATGCGGGACGCCGCGAGCTCGACGAGGCGCGACGGCAGCGTGGCGGAAGCTCGACCCTCCTCCACACCTTCCCAGCAGCACGCCACCGCTCCAAGCCGCTCGACGGCGTGGCGCCCACCTGTGTTTTGCAAATTGTTGGTGAAGGATCACTCAGGCCGCAGGGAAAGAGATATGAACATACACTATTTCTGCTTGTTCAAGCCAAAATGGCTTGTTTTGGCTTGTTCAAGCCAAAATGGCTTGTTTTGGCTTGTTCAAGCCATTTTGGCTTGTTCAAGCCGTTTTGGCTCGGTGGCATCTGTGACCCGTTTTGGCTTGGTTCGGGCAGCGGCGAGTCGTTTTGGCTCGTTCGGGCTCGCGAGCTCGCTCGAGCTGCCATCAAGCCGAGCCGAGCCTCTCGCGAGCTCGCTTCGAAACGAGCCGAGCCGAGCCGCAGCTTTGAGCGAGCTCGGCCGAGCCTGGCTCGAGCTGGCTCGGCTCGGCTCGTTTCCAGCCCTACCTGCAGTGATTGGTTCTTATTCTCAACCTTTTACCATTCAGGGGTTAATTATCTGTAACTTCACCCAAACCTTTATGAAGCAGATGTGCTTCCTTTCGATAAAGTTCTTGCACGGATCAACGTAGTGGCACTCCATTAAAGAATGGTGCTAGTCAAGAAAAGGTTCTCCTTAACGTAGAAGCCACTTGAATCTGGCTTAAGCTGTTCGCCCCTAACCACACTGTACTATGCACTAACCTTCCCCTTTTAATCTATATAAATAAAAACAACTAGTATGATTGGAGACACCTGATGGTAAGAAAATCTCACAATAATTCTAGAAATTATCATATTAATTGAGAAAAAGAGAAGAATTTTCACCACTTATTTTGATAGAGCTAGATTATAACAATGCAGATTAATCATATATGTATATTAGAGTTGTATAACAAATATAATTGTATTTCAATCATAGACGGTAGAGTTCTTTATCAAAGATAATTATATCATAATATCTAGCCACATAATTACACGAACAAATATGCTAGTTCTGACAGACGCTAGCAGAAATCTGCTTTTTTTAGATTGTAGTTTTTAATCATGCCTGTTAAGAAAGGTCCGTTTCTAAGCAGCAGGTGTGAAAGGAAGCAATCAATCCAGCAAGCAAGCATGCATGCTCGGTGCCCGTGGATTCTGTGTCACTTAGCTGGCAATATTGGGCATTCCGCGTTGCTGACGCTCTTCACGTACGGGATGCAACTAGTGAAGAGATGATAACACGTTAGCACAAGGATATACACCTTTGTACCGTGGCTAGTGACTTTTGGTTATGCTTTTTAAGAAGATGACAGACGACAGAGGTGCTGACATGAATGATATACATGCTGACGGGTTTAGGAAATCATTTGGAGGAGCGGTTTCAAGAAACTGCTTAGAAATTATCTCATTTATTTCAGCTTCCGGATAAACCGAAGCCAAGAGCGACCCTAAAAGCCTAAAAGAGTAGGGAGCTCAGCCCACCGAAGCATACGCTGTTTATGTCAACATCTCTGTCATTAACCACCGTCTCAAAAAAAATGTACAAAAAACATTAGCCCTACCCAAACGCAATCATCCGCACGCTAAAAGAGCATGCCTAAGCTATGAGCCGAAGCAACCCAACATTTTTAGACAAAAAAGCCTAAAAAAGTTGGAAAAAAACTGAAATTAAAAATTTAGAAGTTTAGAAGCTAAAAAGCTAGAAACTTAATGCTCTTTAGAGCACAGCCGACTACCGACCGCACTACAGCACATCAGAGGACACCGGGTGGCTCATGAACTGCAATAATGAAGTGCTAGAGCACTAGAGTTCAGTATTAGTTCCTCAGGTTTAGTTCCAGTCCTGAACAAGCTGTCGCCTGAGGACATTAACCGCTTGGGGTCCAATCCCTCTGTATTACATCCTGATCACCCCAGTGTAACTTAAATCCCAAACGTTAAATGGGAAATTAACAGATAAGATCACATAAATCTCACAAACTCCAAACAAATACATCACTCCAAGGGATCTCTGTCCTGATATCAATCATCCCATTTTAGCATCAGATACTGACGTACTACAGGGCCCAGTTTTGCTTGGGTGAGAACAGAGAAGAAAGTTCCAAGCCACACAAGAAGGAAAAAAACCAAATGCCAGCTCAGCGCAACACGCACCCTCCCGTAGTTTTCGTGCACACACACACACTGTACGACTCCAATCCAACTGTCCATCCCTAGTAAATTTACAGTAGATCAAAACCAAAAGCCTGAAGCATTTTACAGATCTTTTCCTCGCGCATCATATTCTTTCTTGCTTCCCTTTACCGGCTTAATCATAGCCCAAATGGCCCCCCAAATGGCACCATCTTTCCTCCACTAGTGTGCCCCTCCCACATGGCTCATTGCATCCCACCCCACCAGCCTATAAAATCTTCTCGAGTCCCACATCTCTCGCCATCCTTAGCCAAGAAGCATAGCGCCACCGGAAAGTTGACCCCTTGCTGCTGCAGCCTGCAGGATTAGCGCTTAAGCAAGAACTGAGCTGTCCGGGGAGCTAGCCAGGCAGGTAGGCTAGTGGGAGATGCAGGCGCGAGGCGGCAGAGGAGGAGCGCGAATGCGGCTGCCGGCTGTGCTCGTGTCCGTGGTGCTGATGGCGATGGCGGCGTGGTCGCAGGCGCAGCTGCAGGTGGGGTTCTACGACACGCTGTGCCCGGCGGCGGAAATCATCGTGCAGGAGGAGGTCAGCAAGGCGGTGTCGAATAGCCCGGGCACAGCTGCCGCCCTCGTCCGGCTGCACTTCCACGACTGCTTCGTCAGGGTCAGTACTGGAATTCTCCAGTCCCTTCCTTCCATTAATAAGAGCTTATCGAGATATAGATGTTGGGGTAGAGTATATACCTTGCATTGCATATTTGCGTTTGCTGCAGCGGTGCAGCCAGCGTCGCGTGATCCAATGCAACGTGATGTCACTGTGGGGATGTGCTTCGCTTGCATGTGGAGCCTGCCTCTTTTGTCGTGCACCGTGCTCTGCTTCGTCTGTTTCTCGCGTTCGTACTTTTACAGCGAGGAGGTCGATGTGGGGATTGAAAGGTAGATAGATGCCTGGGGTGCTCGGATTGTTCCAGCCAGCCTGTTGGCATATGCATGCTTAGTAGGGTAAAAGCTAGAACAATCCATCTTTCTCACCGTTTTCCTCCCGTGTTTACCGTCATCCGGGTATTCCTCCAGTACCAGAATGTGTTAAAAACAAGCTGGTTTTTTTTGGTCGTTTGGTGCGGATAATAAGATGCAAAAACATGGATAGCTCCTCCAACTTTCAACAATGGGATGGATTCTGTTTATACATGTGGTGTGTTGGGACAGTTGGGTATAGGGTTTATGGGTGATGGGTCACATCATTGGGAGTGTCAGTGATGAAATCGATGCCATAATCAGCGTTTTCACATGTTTTGCTGCTTTCACGTGACGTCTGGTTTAACTGAACTCGATCTCCCCGCTCCGGCCGGCAACTGCAGGGCTGCGAGGCGTCCGTCCTGCTGGACTCGACGCCGAACAACCAGGCGGAGAAGGACGCGTCCCCGAACACGAGCCTTCGCGGCTTCGGGGTCATCGACGGCGCCAAGACGCGGCTGGAGCAGGCCTGCTTCGGCGTAGTCTCCTGCGCGGACGTACTGGCGTTCGCGGCCAGAGACGCCCTCGCACTGGTACGTACGCACGCACGCACTCCCTTCCCCTGCATGCTATTGACCAGCTGCTTCGGTTCAGTATATGGGTATGTTCTCTTTGGCTGCGACTTATGATTTTTAGGCTGTTTGTATAAGAGATTATAGAGTAATAGAAACTCACATGTGGTTTTTACCGATATAAATAAAGTCAGTAAAATATGTACTACAATTAACTAGTAGACGCTATCTTAAAAAAATACTCTGTTTAAAAATTAATTACTATAGAAAAATCAAAAATCAATTTTTAAAAACTGAAAAGAACAGCTATACTACTACTCACCAAGTTCACGAGCAAGTTGAGCCCTAGGATCACGCGAATGGCCCACGCAACTGAAGAGGCATGGCCGATTCGTCGGTGGATTAGGATGCGAGCTTGGAATACAGAAACGGGCGGCGCCAGAGCTCTCTAAGCCTTTCCTGTATTGATTGCGTGCCACCCAGCTTTCTATCTTGCTCAAAAAGCGACTGCTCCTACCACTGCCAGTAGGAACTTTCTATTCTTTCCGAAGGGTCACACCAGTAGCAGTACTTTGCCTGCACTGAATGATGCTGCGCAGCACCACTATGACCGGCTGGCCCCTTTCATTTTATCTCGTTTATAAATTATGATTTTTAAATAAATAAATAAATAAGATGAATTTTTATTATATTTTTAAAATATTTTATCGGTATTTAATTTATTTACAGTTTATGCTAGAGTCAAAAGTATGGGCCACAGTCGAAAAATACCCACTTAATTATGGTATTGTGGGCAATTGGCATTCCGGGTGAGGAATCCGGCGTTGTTTCTGAAGCGACGCGCGCACGGCATCATGCACGGGGCCAATGCTATTATGCTATGCAACGGACCCACCGGCCTTTTCGTTAGATACACGTAAGTCCGTTATTGCACGGCCCCACCGGCGGGTGTCCGTATCAGCGCCACATGATCGTGTCGCGCCCGCGGATTAAGAGAAAGAACACAAAATGCACTTGCTTTCCCTAATCTTCCTTTTGGGATGTGGCATCAAAAGATGGTACAAGAAGTAATCCAATCTGTTCATGTTCATATGAATTCAGGTCATGTTCAAAACAGACATGTTCGTCCAGTCGTATTAGATATGGCGATGGGCAACACAATTAACTCTAATTCAATTTTCTTCTTCATTAGGCATTTTTATGTTCTAACCTATATATGTACTTTGTAGTCGTGCTGTTTAGATAGCTCCTCGTGTTTGTAATATCTATTTATATAGCGATTTACATCTTCATACGCCTGTAGTTTTTTTCGTAAATGTTTTTCACGTTAAATCTGCATATGCTATTCTTTCGATCATCTATTTTTATCGTGTGTTTTATAACAAATGGCATAAGAAGGGCTTTGTTTTTTTGTATGGATACGTTTGTCCAGTTATTGTAGCTCAATATAGCGGGTCTATTATAGTTTATACTCTGTTGACAGTACAAGAGTTTCTTTCATCCGAATAATTTTACAAGAGTTGTTTTATCCATGTCATGGAATTCACTTACCTTTGAAGCTAGTAGTTTGATGTACGCGATGGCCGCATACTTGTAAGTTACTCTTTCAATGAGCATGCATGGTTTGCCGAGCTTTATATTTCCGGTGGAACATGTTAGATTCTAATAGATAAGTTCTTCGCTATCTATCTAACACTATAGGTGATGTTTTGGTTTATATCATTCGACGATTGAGTATTTATTTTAGGAGGTTAGTTGCACAAATTCAGACTTTGCTGGGTTTATGAGTTGTTGAAGACGCAGGTTTATTTGTCTGCTTTGTTAATTGCTGTGTGTTTGAACCTATTGGTGATTTGCTCAATTTTGCTCACGAGAAGTATTTGGATAGATTTTCGAGTCTATACTATTCCAGTCTTTATTGTTGAAGATTAGTTTGATAGATTTTCGAGGCATAAGATCTGTTGAAGAAGACTTTGAGGCGATTTTCATATTTCGGCTGCAGGAGCGAATTTGTCTTAAGATGGAGATGGTTAAAGTGTGATCTGAATTTGAATCTGTGTCCAAGCCGGGCACTTTTGCCGAGCGATGTGAGGCGTGGCAATGGCTAACACAATTGACTTTGATTCGGTTTCTTTCTCCGCTAGGAACACTTGTTTTTTAGACTATATATGTACCCATGTAGTCGCATAGTTTAGACACGTCGAAGTTTTTGTGCTTGTAGTCTCTCCTCGTATAGTAATTTTTGACTTTATACGACCATATTTTTTACAAGGGTTTTCAATATTAAATCATTGTCTTCTGTGCTTTCCACGGCACCTCTATTTTTGACCTGAGTTTTATAACAGAGAAAAATGTCGTAGAAAGTTCACTTTCAGCCTGACGTTTTTTTAGTAGAAACTAGACGGCTGGTGTGTTGGGCCAAGTCAAATCATTTCCAAGCTTTGCTCCGATCTCCATGCAAGAAAAATCGTAAACTGCAGATCTCCATGTCATTGAGTTTGAGCGCAGAGGAAGTTCAAATACCGAAGCAAATCGCAAGACTTCGATTAGGTTTTAAGTATTATTCTTTCCGATCGAGGCTTCTATGTATTTTTCTACTTCGACGCAACAACGGTACTACAATCCGTTGGTAGGTTAGGGTACTGCTAGTAGTAGCAGTACAGTACTAACATAAACAGTGCCAGGAGTGTTCGTAGATGCCTAGATGGTCAGCTGATTGGAACAAGTGATGTGTTGTCATCAGATGCCGTTAGGGAGATTTGGATGGAGTACACTACATTATTTGTCATACGACCGTTGCAGTTTTATCTTATTCTTAGACTCATATAAATGGTGTCGTCGGCTCTGGTTGGGTCCTCTCTGGTCAAACTGATTCTGAACTAGTAGTAGTACTAGTATTATTAAGAACTGTCAACAAGCAACAGATTGATCCATGTTGGTCACTGAGCACTTAGCAATGGTTCTTGCAATCCCATTCCGAATAAAGCAGTTTCTAGCGTGCAAGCAGTAAGTATTAGTACAATTCAACTGGTCAGATGTCATATTTATCTTCATTGCAGGAGAGCGTAAGGGGAAAAAAATATTCCTGATGAACGTCACCAGAGTATGTACGAAAGTGAAACTTCAGTTAGAGCTGGAAACAGCACATAAGGCCAACCATCACATGAAAAAGACACATACCAGCAGATGAGAACACTAGTTATGGTCGGTGGTTGGAGTCCATTTCTTTCAATCGATCAATCAATCAGCATTACCTGGGGGTAATTAAAGAGGAAAGATCGAAAGCTACGAGGAGGTTTCGGTCATCAAGTGGGCAAGTCAGGATATGTTCACGGACGCATAGCTCACGTGGATCCGTCGCACGCCCATGTGGCCGGCACTCCGGTCCACATGCCATCAGTTCCGTGTCTCCATTCCCCAAGTTGGAGCCCATGTCCCCTGACGCCGGCTCACCAGCCATGTGTCGCGCGCATCCCTGTCCTTGCCGTTCTAGCACCGGCCAATCTGGTACCTCTGTGCATTGCCACCCCAAGCTTTCTGTTTCCGTCGATCGTTGTGTATTAGGTGGTGATCGATTGATAGCTACTACTGATGCGCGGATGATACTGGTCGCAATAAAGCGGATTGCCAATTTTGGATCTGTTTGGCAACGGTTACGATTTATGATTTTTTTTGTTAAAAATTTTGAATTTTGACAGTTTATGGTATAGATAACGTGTAGATTATTTAACTTGTAGACCTCATCTTGAGAAAATACTCCGTTTGAAAGTTAGTTACTTTAGTAAAAGTCAAAAGCCGTCAGCTTCGGAGGAAAAGAACATACCTTTTAACACGGATGCTGCCACGAACGGTTATGATTGAACTAATGGAAGTAACGCAAACTTTTTTACTCTGTGCTGTGCAATGTGTATGTAGGTCGGCGGCAACGCGTACCAGGTGCCGGCCGGGCGAAGAGACGGCAACGTCTCGGTCGCGCAGGAGACCAACGGGAACCTGCCACCCCCGACCGCGAACGTGAACCAGCTCACGCAAATATTCGGTTCCAAGGGCCTCACCCAGGCCGAAATGGTCGCCCTCTCAGGTAACTCAGCTTGGACCACGCGCGGCACGCGAAAAAGGTTGCATTTTTGCTTACTTTTGCCCTGGAATCTGGGTAATCCTGCAGGGGCGCACACGATCGGGATGTCGCACTGCGACTCGTTCAGCAACCGGCTCTACTCGTACGGGCCGAACGGGGGGCAGGACCCGAGCATGGACCCGAGCTACCTGGCGACGCTGACGCAGCAGTGCCCGCAGCAGCAGGGGAGCGGCGGCGGCGGCGGCAGCCAGCTGGTGGCCTTGGACCCCGTGACCCCCACCGCCTTCGACACTAACTACTTCGCTGGCATCGTCGCCAACCGCGGCCTGCTCGCCTCCGACCAGGCGCTCCTTAGCGACCAGGCCACCGCTGCGCAGGTCGTCGGCTACACCAACAGCCCCGACACGTTCCAGACCGACTTCGCCGCCGCCATGGTCAAGATGGGCGCCATCGGCGTCCTCACCGGCACCAGCGGCACCATCAGGACCAACTGCAGGGTGGCCAGCTGAGCTGATACATCCGTCGGTGGCGAATGCTCGATGCACGCAAGCTTGATGAGCTGGGCTGTGTGATTAAAATGTACGTACTACATAGCTAGAGTGTTTGTTTGATCGTTCATTTGATTATCCTTTCTAAAAAAATCTCTCTCTAAAAAAAGTTCGTTGCGGTCCCAAATTTAGATAATTATTAAAAAAATATCAACTAGATAATACTAGACACCCTTTGATCAATCTGTACGTGCTAGGTAGCTTAGCTCGTGAGTCCTTTTCTTTGCCCTCCTCTCGTTTCTTTTTTCATTTTTATATACTGTTTTCTGCTCTGTATGGCCCTATATAGCTTTACATATTTTTTTAGTCTCCGTACGCATCTAGCAAGCTACAGGGATCGAGAACTGTATCTAACGATTGGGTATTATAATGTTCCAATAGTTCCTCAATAAAAAGCTACCACAGACAGCTGTTACTAGTACTCCTACCTCTCTGTGTGCTTCTGCTTGACCCTGGATTGTTCGCTGCTTGTCGATCGAGCACTGTTCGAACTAAGCTTTCTTGTTCTCTTTTCTGTGTTTCTTTATACATGACAGCAGTTTAAAAGAGATAGTTATTGTTACAGACTCTAAAAAAGTAAAATAGAACAAATAAGCTGTTAACATATATAAGAGAACAGAGATTAGAACAGAAAAGAAGTACAGGGAAGCTGCATTCCACGCACTGGCTTCTACTAAGCGCAAGCGATGGACGGACGGCACCGAGAGCCGAGTTGGCCGTGCAAGCGGGCGGGATTCCGAGGTATGCGGCGCCCGAAGCCGTGATTTCAGCCCAATAATGCTCCGGAGGGGCGCCGACGCGCGAGTGGATGTCTTGGTTGGCCTGCACGGAGAGAAACGGAGATGGCAGAAAAATAACCTGGCCCAGGTTGGTCTGCAATAGTGTGAGAGCTTATGGTTTTATTTCAGCCCAAAGATACGTACATAGTGGACCGCTCAACGACGTCGTGGGGCTGTGATGTATCCTCAAACGGATGGGCATGTGGGCCATACTACGGCTGCAAATCTCTGTCCACTAGCACGATGGAAACAACTGTTCCCTCCTGTAATCGTATGCCTGCATCCTGCAGAAATAACGTTCGCCTAATTGTTGTCCTTTTTGAGTAAACATGGAGAATAATCACACAGGCAGGCAAACATGCGCCAGGAAAAGAATTTTGAGTTCCTACCCACCCACTTATGCATGTTGCACGCTGAGTGCATATTATGGATAAAAAGGCTGGACTGCTGGTCCAGGCAGCTCTACCGCTACTGTGCAGCGTGTAGTAGCACAGTAGCCTCCCCACACAATTTCTAACAAGCATCGCCATAACATGTTGCCCAATTAATCGATCGCAGCCGCCGTCGCCGCAGCCAGTGAAGGGTTGTAACGCCCCCGTTTCCAGGGGCGCGTACGGACACGGCACCCCGCAACTATTCACGCGTGAACAGTTATGGAGTGTCGCGCAAGAGTATACCATTGCATGCCTACAACAAAAGTTCAGCATATATTTCACATACGGATTAACACCCATTTTTCAACAGCGGGGCGTGCAAGCCCAAAGTATAATTACATTACAGAAACTCCAAGATCCGCTTGAGCGCGGCCAAGACCTAAAGCCACGGATCCTCGTCGAAGAAGCGACCTTCCGGGACTTCCTCAACGGGGAGGCAAACACCTTCGTCTTGATCCTCTAAAGAAGGGCAAAAGCAAGCCGTGAGCCAATCAACCGGCTCAGCAAGTCCCAAAGGGACCCTAACTTATTACATGCACGGAACATCAAAGGAAGGGAGTATACTTGGTTTATTAATTTGGGTGGATGCAGTTTTATTTGCAAATATTTTATAAAAGGGACCCAAAACCACTCCTCAAGAACTCAGGGGTTTTTCAACAAGAGTTCGTTAATCAACCTAAACAAGTTAAACATTCACAAAACTACTTAAGTTTTGTCTGAATCACCAAGTGACACACTCCATTAACCGAGAGCACGGCGTGATTCGAATACCATTTATTAGACTCTGCAGAGTTTGCTCACTTTACCCACACGATCCCTTAACTCCCGCGATGAGTTAAGAAAGCCGTGTCGTTTCAACGCTCAACTCTTTATATAGGCTCTACCCGGTAGAATTCACTCGGGCCTGGCTCGCTCACACACACACACAAAGAAAAAGAAAACGGTGCCGCTTCGAGTGAACTCTACCGTTGTTAGGCACCCAATCACGGCTTGCCTAACCTCACTGCTAAATCTCCTATAGAGTTTCAATTGAGTTGAGCAGCTACTAGACAAGTGTTGACAAGTCAACTCCTGTGGTTGAGCGGTCACCATGTCAATTGCTCAGCGTAAGGGTCTAGTCCTTATTTTTTTTTCCCCCGGAGTCCGCAACCCCGGCCAGGTCCACAACCTGCAACCCAGGGTAAGAGGCGGGCGAAAACCGTCTCGCGGCGCACCACAGCCCCCCTTATCCTATCTTACATGTCGACATACTCCGCCTTAGGGCACGGCATCCCATACTACCCTGCCCTAGAGTCGGGTTTTCCAAAGTCTATTGGCCCGCAGCCACAGCCTTATTAGTGTAAGACTTTGCATGATATTAATACCCTACAATTTATCTAGACTAACATATAATTATTTCTAGGGTTACAGAGGCATGACAACAAATTTAACAGGGCATTTAACGGTGGTAGGATTAACTACATAACAAGTCATTCTAAACATTTTATTTTATTTCAAACTAACATTTCACAATTAGCATAATGCAAATAGCATATTAACATAAATAAACATCATGGGTTGCAATATGATCAAAGGATTTGGGACTTGCCGTCAATCCGAAGGATTTCCGCTAGCTCGAACGAAGAACCTCCTAGCTCTTGGGGCTGCAACTGATCTTCCGGAGACTCCGACACTAGCGCAAACATATAAAACAAATTAAATCCAGCTTGAGACTAATCAAGCGAGGAAAAATAAACTATTTAAAAAGGAGTAAAAAGCATAAATCCTTCAAATGGAATTTTAGGAATTTATCTGGAATGAAACTGGAGGAATGGAGGCCAAAAATGGGTTCAGAACATTATTTGGAGCAAAGTGGTGAAATTTGGGAATTTTTGGGATTTTCTGTGATTTTCTAGGATTTATTTGGATTTTCTGGGATTTTGGAAAAGAATAAAACACTGGAAAATCGGGATGAACAGTGACTTGTCGGCCCGGTGCTATAGAGCGGCCCGCCGATTTCAACGCACGCGCGGCGGCGCGCGTAGCGCGCGCGCGCGAGGCAGCCGAGGCTCGCCCGAGCATGCGCGCGCCACGAGGCTCGGATGAGCGACGCGTGGCTCAAAGCGAACGCCGATGAGGCGGCGCGGCAAAGACGCCGCGATCCGACGGCGAGAGGCGGGGATTTAAGAAGATCCGACGGACGCGATACAACGAGGATGAGCGAACCGTTACGGGAGATCCAACGGACAAGGAGGCGGTGTTTAAGAAGATCGGACGGCGGAGAGGAGCGGCCATCCGACGCTCTGAGTTAGACGGCACGGGAGAGATGGACGGTGGAGAAGGGGCCACGTCGCGGGGGAGGGAGTCGTCTTCCTCCTCCCGCTGCTACAGTGTCCCTGGGGTGGTGCTACGGTGGCGACGGCGGGTTGAGTGCACGGAGGGTCATCGGCGGCGAACGAGGGCACCGGCGGGTAGCCCTCCGAGCGGGGAGCTCATTTTAGGGCTTAGGGAGGTGAGGGGATCAATGGAGATGGCGGGAGGGAGAAGGGGGCGTCTCGGCTATTTGGTGGCGGAGGGGGTCACCGGCGGCGAGAGGGTCCAAACGGGGGCGGCTACACGGACAGGGGACCCAGGGGCTCACAATGGCGGTGGTAGGGTCGGCCGAGGAGCTCCGAGGAAGGCTGGCCATGGTGAGGCGGCTTGGGCGGCGGAGCTCGTCGACGCTAGGGCTTCACAGCAGCTCTCCTGGCCAAATGAGATCACCAAAGTGCTTAGCAAGTTGCAGAGGTGCTCAGGGACAGAGGAATTGGAGAATGGTGGAGGGTAGAGGGGGATTGCCGTTTTGGGGCTTGCCGGCGCAGGGGAGATGGCGGCGGAGCTCTGGGCGATGCGGTTTCGATTTGTAGCTCGGGGAGACTCCTTGGAGGGGTAGGAGGAGGATGGAGGGGTTGGGGAAGCTTGGAGGGCAAAGGAGAGTGAGGGAGCGAGGCGCCAACGGGCGGGGAAGAGCGGGAGGGCGCCGGGGCGCCAGCGGGGAGGGGGAGCGAAGGGAGGCGCTGGGCGCGGGAGAAAGCGGGGGCGGGTGCGGCGCCAGCAGAAGGAGGGGGAGGCGGGAGAAAGCGGGGCGCCAGCGGAGGGAGGAGGAGGCGTCCGCGCGAGAGGAGCCGAGCGGCGGGAAAAGCGGGAAAGGAGGAGGCGCCAAAGGAGAAAGGAAGGCGCCTGGCCAGAAAGGGAAAGCGGAATTTCGGACGACTTTCAAAAAGGGAAAGTTTTCAGAAAACACTCAAAAATGCAGCAAAAATTTGGAAATTTTCGGTTTGAAATTTTAGGGCTTTTCAAGGGTCACCTCGATCGATCGTTGGAGAGGTTCCAACTCCATTCGATCCATGCCGGTGGGTAGGTAGGCAGAGCACACCTACAGTCTCCCCTTTCTTGCCACAGCAGCACAGTTCGCTTTTGGTAGCTGTTCAGAGATACCACCCGGCTACTAGCTAGCGTCGCTAACCAGCAGATCAGGCTGCATCGATCGACCGATCCATCGTAATTTAGTTCCAGAACGCAACCTGAAAATTAAGCGTGATCGAAGCTTCTGTATGCATGCCATTCTTTTCATTCGATCTTTACCTGTAGAAGAAGCCAACAAAGCCATCGAAGCTGTGGACGTACAGTGCTCGAGTCAAGAAGCATCGAAGCTGTACATGGCGAACTGTCCACACGCTATTTTTTAAAAAATTTAATTTGAGACGTCTGTATTTGTAAATATAGCTCTATCTCTAAGTTTAACAGCTAAAACAATAACACATGTCACCTATTGCACTGTAGAGCTCTGACAGGACCGCTGAGTTACTGTAGCAGCTCGGCAGGTTGAAGACGTGCCAAGCTACCGAGCAGCAGCAGATCCTCATATCTTGGTTAGTCATTAATCTAAGTATGATTAGCACTAATTAAGCATTATATTGCATGATTAGCATCAATTAAGCATAATTAACACTAATTAACATATTGTGCATCAGACGGCCTCCTATCGAGTTTAAGGAGGGGTCTAGATTTGTAAAAACGAATATCTATAGACTATATTTGAAAAAACTGGCTACATCGTCAGTGTGAATATATAGTTCATATATGGCTAACTTAGCCTACAGCTAGCTAGACCAGAAACATGCATGCGTGCTTTTGAACTTGGGGGTGTTCTTTTGGGCTTTTAAAAGCAGCTTTTGGCTTCTGCTACAGTACCTAACTTTTAAACGGAGTATTTTCTCAAGACGGGGTCTACAAGTTAAACGATCTACACGTTAAAAGCCTAACATCTGTACCAACCAAAATCGCAAGTGAGTATCTGTCTCTCTGTAATCTATACCGTAAACAGCCAAAATTCAAAAATTTCAGCCAAAAGCCATAAGCCACAGCCAAAAAGAACAGGCCCCAATCGAGTAAAAAAAAAACACATGTCCAAATCGATCCATCAGATTGATTTCTATCTTTTTGGCTATGGCTGATAGTTTTTTATCGTGACTGATACCTTTTGCCTACACCTTTCAAGACGACGGCGTACGACAGCGATGCTCATGCAAAAAATGCACATAGTTTTATACAAAGGAAGTCATTTGAAAAAATGGCTACGAGAAGACGTTTAGAGAAATTATTCTATTTATTTTAATTTCTAAAGAAGTCAAAGGTAAAAGCTAAACAAAGTCAAAAGAAGAGAAGAGTATGTATGTATTGGTTTCTACGACAAGTCGTGATCCAGACAGGAGCAGAAATTGCGTTTCCCTCTTCTCCACCATACGAACACCAATCATGCATTCATCAGAGTGTGGCCACATATATACACACCTCCTATATAGAACACATATTGCTGGGATGATGATGATGACACGGAGACATCTCCCTGAGGATATCCTCCTTCCTCTCTCTGGCCTGTGGGTGGCCTGAACATTAACCTGAAAGCTCCGTGTGTGCACGCTGGAATTCCAAGACCTGGTTGTATACATGTACATGCTTAATTTCTTCCACACTCCAGTGCCCCATCTCTTCTTTTTTTACCAGACCTAACTACATACTGTATTTCTATCGGAATCATCTGGACTGGACTGCCTAATATATTCAGGGTTAGTGATGATCTTCAGTTTGGACACTTATTAATTTCAACTTCTGCACACAGGCACTATCAAACAATAAACTAATAAAGCGATAAGATTCTGCGTGTTGCATGCCCTTTGTGCGCGCCTTCCGAAGTGATGGCTCATGCATGGCAGCAGCAACACTCGTTTTGCTGTGTCCCGGCTAGCTCATCCCGTTGAAATAAACACGGTTTTAGCATAAATTTACGAATAATTCTCTAATTAGTAATTAGAGTAAATGTATGATTCCAAATACAACTTAATGACAATAGCATAAATAAATCATCACATGATAATAATCTAATCTCAAGTCATGTACCATTGGAATCATATCAACAAGAGCTTGAGTAAACAAGTAATCAACTAGCATATTGCTTAAATTGTTATTTAGAAGGAAATTGCCCTCAGATGTCGGTTGCTATTGTATTTATATACAAGGCCCCCTCAACACAATAAGTCTAAATGTTAATTATAACTATTTGTAGATATTCTGCAAAGATTTGGGGTATAAAACTTACCTATAATTATTTAAGAAACAATAACAATGTAAAGAACTACGGTAATAAATACATATGAGAGAATTATATCAAAGACAACATTAAACTGACAAGATTAGGCCTTTGGTAAGTATAGAACAGTAGCAATAGTATCAACTAAAAGCCCCAAACACTAGTAGAACATCCTAAGTAGTCACAATAATTTCATATAGACCTAAAATCCTCATCGGGCAATAAACTTTCCAACAAGTTTGTCATGCAATGTCTCCCAAAATTAGCGTATATCAGCAATCAATTGAATATGATGGCACACTAATATGGCATACAATTGCATGATTAACAATTGAAAAGAGTCGTTAAAACTCAAGGTGTAGTGGCACTCGAAGCCACTAAGAAGTAAATCAGTTAGGTACGTCGTAATCGATGCTAACTCAAAAAACATATCGCTGCCGACTAGGTCACAATTTCATGGCGTGGTTAACAGAGATACAAAGCTACGTCCTTGCATGGACAACACCACCTCCTTGCATTGGACAGCACCAGGGCACGAAGTCAAGGTATTAAAGAATGCTGCATAGGCCAAAACTCGAGCAACAATATTGCGCATAGGAGAGCACCACCAAAAGGTCATAGCCAAACAAGGACCAAAACCAGCAATACACCACCACTGAGGATCTCTTACCCTCAGACGAACAATGCGTACTCGGCATGCCGCTGGAGTTGACGTTGCTCGTGCGCAACCTCGACTGACTCCGCCCTCTGTGGACCAATCGACGCTGACAGCAAGATCGTGGGTCAATAGGCCTCATGTTGCTTAGATGGAATCATGAAGAAGTTGCACACTATTGCCACTCGTTAGAGGAGCGCGATCGACTGAATGTCTGAGGAACAAGAACACAAGTCGAAAGTGATGAAGGAAAATATGAAGGAGAAAATATTTGGCACACTCAAAAATAAGAACTCGAGTATAAGAGGAGAAGAGAGTGTGCAGCCAGCAATAGTCGTCGCCAAATCTGCCAGAATAAAGAGGTGAGAATAGAGACGATCCCCATTTCCCTTGTGCACCCAAGAGAAATAGTCGAATTCATCACAGATGGTTCAAAACTGTCATCATAGACAATTTCTGAAATGTGGCTATCACAAACATCTCTCAAACCGTCTGTGATAATTTACAACACAGATGGTTTTCAATAAAATCGTCTATGATATATCAGATATCACAGACGGTTCTTATAAGAATAGCTATATGTGATATCTCAGGTTGGCCATTAATGCCGGCAATAAGGAAGAGTAGGGAGTCATTTATTTGTGTTTGAGAGACAAGGAAAGAAAAGAAAAGATAGTTGATCGGCGTGGTGTTCGTACAGGACATATCAACGATGTGGGGGTTAATCTCTGGTGACGGACGATCATTTTTCTACAACAAGGAATATATCCGACGCGTGAGATGAAGAGACACATCGGGGAGCCGAAACGATCAAAAGGCCAACATCGGGGAGATGAAGTGCACGCCATTCATGCGTGACATATCATAGAAGGTTCAACCACAAGCCGTCTATGACCGTCTGTGAACTATCACATATGGTTCTAATTAAAAATTATTTGTGATGTTTACAATTATCACAGACGATTCGTATTAATAACATCCGTGAACTATCACAGAAGTTATTAACAAGAACTGTCTGTGATAGTAAAGTATCACATACGGTACACGGTCATATTTGTAAAATCGTCTTTGATAATTACAGTACAAACGATTCTCTATGAACCATTTGTGATAAGACATTTAATGTAATCTTGTCTCCTTTTTTCATTTTTTCGGAAAAGCAAATTGATAAATCCCAAAAAGCTCTCACTTCCGACACATCGACGTCTCAAAGTCGTCGTTCCTTCTCTCCGTTTCCTCACTTTTATTTCTGGTTATTTGTTCCTGTCTTTTCGATGGGACGCTGCTGTAAAAGACAGGATTCGGATTCCATCGTTTGCACGGAGGCAAGTTATGAGCTAGATATCCCATCCAGGTGACGTGTCTGAACTTGCTTGTAGGCCTGACCTTCTCAGGCCGTGCATGCCATTTCGTGCTATAGTTTATGACTGCAATGTCGCAAACAGCTACTGGCTATCTAGTGCTACATATGTAAAGTTACTAGCTATATAGCTAGCTAGGCAAATTTCGGTTGCACTCGCGAATATATACTTGGTTTTAGGTGCGGGCACCGGGCTAAATGTGACCTATTCATAACTTGTCAAGTACTTCTCGCCACAAATATAGATCACTGTAGATTTTATATGGTCAAGTTTTTTAAGTTTTAACCATTAGGATCATCTCTAGGTCCTGATCAACTCGACTTCGGCTTCTGGCTTATTTTTCACTATTCATAAGTTTTGTCTTTTTCTGAACTTTTGACTTTTTGTTGAGCTTTTTTGCTGATTCTTTTTTCCCCGTATTTGTTTGTATTATACGTAATGGGCTAACATATTTTTTTATTTTTAAATTTTTTAAATTTAATTATGCTAAATAAGCCTCTCAACATAAAGTGCTTTTTCACCCACTACAAGATGTTTCAAACCATAAGCCACGAGCTTTTCAGCCGAACCGATCACCACCCTAATATTGTATTTTACCGATTTAAATAAGAAGAGATAAGACATTGAATCGATTTAATATATTGAAGAGGTCGATTTAAAAAAAATACATGGAACTGGACTCTACTTAGGAGCCGACTCAAGCATTAAACAATTCATATGAGCATTAAACAACTACACAGAAAAGAGTGCGGTTGAGAGAGGATATTATTATTTTATGATTTTTTAATGTAAAGTGGGTCCCAGTTATTAGCATGAATCGGTTCCATACATTAGAGAAAAATAAGCTTCGTTCTTAGAATGTTTACGTAGTATGACTTTGACTCGACATCGGTTTAATACACTAAAGATGCTCTAATATTTATTAAAGTATATAGACTGACTATATAAAAATAATACTGTTAGATTTGTCTTGCAAAATGCTTTTATAATATATATTTTTATTATTTTTGTTCATATGTTATAATAATAAATTATAGTTAAAGACTTACATTAAAGATTGTAAAAAGTTAAAAACACCTATATACTTGTGGACGGAGGAGTACATTGTTTGAATTTGGCATTTGCCAACGAAGAAGTCGAGCAAGATGTTGATTGTTCCTTCTAATGGGTACTAATCGTGATTAACTTGGTTGCTCCAGAGGAATATTGGTAATTGGCCTCCCTTGTGGAATAGCCACAACAAAGAAAAAAAATCAAGAATATGACCGCTTAATGGTGTCACCTCTGTACTTCCAAAGAATAAATGAGGAAGAGGCGAAGAGCAGGAGGGGGTAGTCAGTAGTATAGATCTCTTTTAGGATGCCCAAAAGGACATTTTCGGAGTAAGTGTAGGTGTACCACTAGTACTACATATTAGTAGTGAGTGGTTCTGTACATTGATAAATCTAGTACCATCTAGTCACAAATTCCTTATCATCTATTATATATTAAGAATGGATGACATGAATTTTATGACTGCCAAAAAAGAGAAATATATTAAAAATTCTCACAAGAAAGAAAAATATTTGACACTTAAATTGGTGGGCTCTACTTTTAAAGGCTTTGATTCCATAGTTAGCTTAGAGATATATTAATTTGAAAAAGATGTAAAAAAAAACAACAATTTATGATGCCCAATTACTTGTTACTAAGATCGTATGCCTGCTCTGAGAACCGTCATCACTTAAGACACAAGAGTCCAATTGGCACACCATATGCACTTACTACCTCTTCACTACCCTTGTTTTTCCCCATGCTTCTCAGCTTGAGATGATGCTTCACCCAGACTTGCATGACACGCAACAGCTATCAAGGCTCGGTCTTACCGCTATTTGTAACAATCATCAAAACACTTTCACATCAAAGAATAAGAGGTCGATCCGAGCACAAATGACATGCATTTGACTCTCATCAGTATAACGTATGCATGGACACACCATGGCTCACATTTGCGTGGAAACCCTAAGACTAACAACTACATGGACACCACTATGATTCGAACTCAAAACAAACTCAAGTCAGCAATAGGATAGATGGTCGGTCTAGTCGCGGCTACCAAGCCGGTCAGACCGCAACACCACTCCGGTTAGACCATCATTCAATGGCCGACCAGACCGCTCCACTCCAATCATACCACATTTGCATTGTCGTACTATCGCACCAGGTGTCAAACCAAAACTCCAAAAGACATTATTTGAAAAATAGATACCGCAAACCGGTCGGACCACCGCACTGAAGCCGTTCAAATTGCTAGCTAATAAAAGCAATAAGTCAAAATACAATTTCTAAAAATCAAACTCAACCAATAGATTAGAGGTAAGATAAACATCTTACAGTATATACCTACGTTGGTCAACAATATCCGGCTATCATTCATGAGTGTGCATACAAGGCACGGACATGAGGTGCGACTATTCACATTTCGATTTTTCCTTTGAGGGACACAGTGGCTGGGTAAGCCTGCACAGTGGCGAAGCAACAGTGTAAGCGTAGCTAGCATTAGTACAGGCCGGCCAGTCAACCACCATAACGAGCCAAAATATATAAAAAAATAAAAAAACAAGGAAGCATGCAGAATCTTGGATGGAGCATAGCTTCTTGGGAGCTGAGCCCAGTATTCACTCACTGACATATGGCCCTGAGACAAACCGGGCCAACATTGCAGTGGCCGTCCTGCCCATGGGCCGTACTAACCCTAACCAATTTTTAGAGATATTACAAATAAATTGATACATACATATTGAATTTGGCTAAAAGTGCATGCAAAAAGGTTCATTGAAGATGTCGAATGCCAACTCAAAGTTCACCACAGCTACGGCTTCATTAAGATGATTGAAATACATATATAATATGTCCAATTTAAAAATCAAATGTAAAAGATATATAATAGCTAGTTGTTGTTATTACGCATGTCAAATTCGGATATTATACGTATTCGTATTCGATTCGACATATATTTTATGTATCATATCTGTATTCAACGAAAAAATCTAGATTCATATTTATTTTATAATTCAAATATAATTTTACTTATCATATTCGCAATCATTTAAATATAGATACATGATGGAACTGACAATCGAGGGGATGAGAACCGGGCTCTGCGCTGACACTGCCACGTCTGCCGCTGCCAATGCACGCAGCACGCCTTCTACTGCGCCTGCTCTGCCTGCCCAGTGGGACCCACTCCGAGGACTTCAGAATATCGTCGTTGGGCCTACGCAATTACTTTTCTGTTCTCTTGTTTGATAACCGTTGCCTCGTACTCTCCATTAATTTACGGAAAGCGTAATGATCTACTAACTCGACAGATTAGACTAGTAAACGAAAGGATTAATATATAGTACATGTTGTGGAGGGCAAAGCTCTTTTCAGAAACCGTCATCGACTGGTCGTGGTCCCGCTGGAAAAGTTTCACTCTACGTGTATCGTTAGTTACCACTCTCTCCTGCAGAGATCTGAGCAACTGATGACAGGACGCCTTACACTTCATAAAATGACAGCAGCTAGCTAGCAATCACATGACGGTGGATAACCTCAGGAGCATTACAATTTGGGACGGTGGCAGCTGGAATAATAAAAACGAGATTGAAATGTGTCCCTTGTTACTCCCTCTCCCCGTTTCCCCTAGTTTCACTCTTAAGAACTAACACTAATGGGAATATTTCCTGCTACTCCTGGTTCATCCATTCCTTATTAATTCTTGCTTCCTCCCCCCAAACTGAAGCGCCCCATCCCCTTCTCCTCCGGTTGTGGCACCACGGTTCACTGCATAAGACACTCTTGTCGTAAGTATCGTAAGAGTGTCTTGTGCAGTATCATCATCCTAACATAACGGTGACGTTGCCGCCGCCTCTGAAGAGTGGTTGGAATCCTAAGCAAGCAATTCTCCATCCAATCCATTAAATAGATGGAGCAACTAACCTACATCTAATCATAATGAATACTATCCACTAGAACAATTAGAGGAAACTCGTTAACCCCACACAATATAGGTTTTACACTCACATTTAACTCATGCATGCTTTTTAAAGCACACGAGCCCGAACCCACTAAGTCTTTAACTTTTGATCCATTTGATCTCCCATCGCTCGAATCTTTTCTTCAACATTCTTTGCCTTCCCTGTGCCATGCTTGAGTTCAACCATCTCACCTAGTATCTTTGACTATTCTGAACCTCGACTCCTCTATAAGCGTAGTCCCGGTTTTTGCCATTGACCATAGTTGACTCGAAGTTTTCCTGTACATCCAAAAATAAAAAATCTTTTTTTGAGCATACGTTCTTCATAACTTGACCCACGTTAGCTTAAACATGTTTCATGCAGACATTGAATAGCAGGTAGAAAAATCAAATCATTCGAAAATTTGAATTTCAACTTCACAAACATTGATGATGAAATAGGCTCCTGATATCCTAGAGAAGGTTTATGCCAAATTTCAAGTGACTTGGAGCCTTGGTTTGAGAGTTGGTTTAATTTAAGGTTTTAGCCTGATTTTGGTGCTGCAGAGCTTCAAGAGCCAAAAGATCCTAATTTTCTTAAGTTCTTTCAAGATCTTTGGCTGAGATAGGTTTTTAAGATTATGAACTAGTCTTGACTCAAGTTCAAGTCTTTTGGAGTTATGGATAAAAAATTTCATCGATTTTTAGATTTTAAATAGTGCTGAAAATTTACTCTGCTCTTGGCTAGAGGTCACACTACCAATTGGCTAGTAGTCAGACCGTCCCTGTTCAGAGGTCAGACCACCAGGAGTTGTTAAGGTACGTTTTGCTTGGTTTTTCTTGGATCTTTTCTTGCGGATAATTGGTCTTTGATCTTCATAACTTCTCATAACTATTGGAGTGAAGAGATTTGCCTTTCTATTTGAATTTTTTTTGAAAAACCTTTACATGAGTTGGCTCCTATTCACGCTCTCTGTAGTCGCCATTGTCCACCCTACACAATGTGATGGAGACCTGCCGAAAATACGTCTATATCAATGCCATACCAAGTGCTGTTTTTGTACTGCAACCTATGGTCCACCTTTCAGCAAAGCCACAATGTGGTTACCCCCGATTTATGCTACTTTTACCAACAGTACAAATATGTATGATGATTTAAAGACATCGTACGGTGAGCAACAAATACCACATGTCTTGTGCCGAAGGTGCTTAAAGCCTGTTTGGTCTAGTTTCATTGTGAGATCATCTTCCACACCATAAGCCAACGAGTGCGGGCCATGTCTTCCGGTCTACCGCAAGTAGAAGCTCATGATCCATCTTATTCACATACATCATGCATGTATAAAGATATTGATCTTTATATTTTTTTTTCATAGCTATTGGAACGAAGAGCTTTGCCTTTTCTTTTTAGAAAAGATTTTGAAAAGCTTTTATATAAGTTGACTTCTACTCATCTCCCTTTAGTCACCGTTATCCGTCCTGCAAAAGTAGATCTATATCGATGTCACACCAAGTGCTGTTTGGTATTATTATTAACGGGAAATTATAAAAGAGCCCTAGAAAAGTTCATTTTTTTTTGTCATTTCGCTCGTGCAACTCATTTGCAGTTTTAACTTCCCATGAAAGCAGTGGCAGAAGGGGATGGGGGCGGCTTTGCCGCCTTAATGCTAGGGTACATATCATCGGTACATAAATTTGTACCCCAAAGAGAAAATTGTCACCTGAACCCAACCAGATGATTTCTCTCTTCCTTGGCCTCCTTAAGAAAAACCCAGTGATTAAGTTTGCACTGAGTCACCAGTCCAACCGGCATGATACCCGTGTCATGCGGCTAGTGGTTATTGTTCGAGCTTCATAACTATATATTAGGTGGGTGTATTGTGGATTTTCGGTGGCTAATCCTTAAGCATGATGATAACCAACTGCACCCTTCAACAAAAAGAAAGTTTGCATATATTGGGCAGTCATAAGAGGATTCGGTGCTAGATCTACTGTCAGCATATTAGCGAAGTCTCAGAATGTATTTCGCTCAACAAAATTAAAATGACTTAATGCCATAGGCAAACAAAACATGCATGTCTATAGCAGGCCGTCGAGCAAGAGAGGGGGGAGAACTCACATACATATGTAGTCAACACACACGAACAAAAACTTTTAGGATGTTTCGTTGGATCGAAAGCTTCATTCGAACATATAGCAGATGGACTTGCGCCCTCACTAATGGTCCCTCTTATCTTTGCACGAAAATTGAGTTTTGGTGGATGATTAATTCAAGAGGGGACCAAACAGGGGCTACAAATCTGTTGACAGATCAGCATCAGTCGTTCTCCAAATAAGAGAAGACCCCCTTTAATTCTGTCCACCGGTCGGTCCCTAGCTTGCAAAACAACTATTGGATCAGTGAAAAAACCCAGTGATTAAGTACATGGTCTCTCCACTGTCGAAATAATGTGGCTAAAGATCACTGTTCGAGTCTAACTAGTGACATAATATATATGAATGTTCTAGCTTCTAGGAAAGATAGAAGACCTTTTTTTTTCTTTCTTTTATGCCCTTTACTTTTTTCCCCGTCTATTTGGCAGCTTGCAAGATATATCCATATTGTCCAAGCTTATCTTTTTGGTAAAGTTGCAAATTCTCGGAAACGATTATCTTTGACTGTTGGTACACAAAAGCGCTTTTGCACTGCTGGATGTACTACTGCAACCCTATGGTCCAGCCTTCAGCAAAGCCACGATGTGGTTATCCCCGATCTAAGCCACCTTTACCAGCAGTACAAATATATATGATGATTTAAAGACATGGTACGGTGAGCGACAGATACCACAAGACATGCCTTGCGGCCAGAGGTGCTCAAAAGCCAGTTTGGAGGGTCTGTTCTTTTTTGTTGCGGTTTAGCTTTTCGGTCAGAGAATGTAAATTATGTGCGATTTTGTCAATATAAATGAAGTCAGAAAGTATGATGTATTAACTAGAGACCTTATCTTAAAAAATATCTTATTTAAAAGTTAATTCATGAAAAGAACCGGCTTTCATTGCGAGATCATCGTCCGCACCGCGAGCCAACGGGCGCGGGCCATGTCTTCCGGTCTACCGCGAGGAGTAGCAGTAGCTAGCTCATGATCGATCTCGTTCACATGACACCATGCATGCATAATAAAGATGCCCTAGCTATAGCTATAGTACGGTACGATGCATATGTTGCCTCGGTGACATGTAGCTGCTTTTCGCGGCTAGGACGGAGACGGCCGCGGGAAAGGGGCGCATGAGAGCAGATGATTAGTCACATGGAGCGCATGAGCTAGCTAGCAAGCACCGGATACGATCCGCGAGCTACGAGTTGCTAGCCAGGTGCATGCACTGCGAGCGCGTGAACGGCCGGTGCGCGCGTATGCGTATGTACATGCGTGCGCGCGTGGTCGATGCATCGCGCACGGTGGAGTGAATTAATGTGGCTAAAGATCTCTGTTTCTGTCGACGTGATATTTATCTAGAGTTATTTATCTTTTTACTAGTGAATTTAGAGTGATCTGAATTTTTACCATGTGAATGAGAACACGAGAGAAATAAAGAAACAGAAACAAAGAAGCCGCGTTCGGAGTGCATACGCACGTACCACGGTATGGGCGCGCGGCACCATCGCGACGGCAGACGAAAAATCGGGCCGGCGTGGTGTGGCTAGGGCAGTGGATGCATCTTTGCTAGCTAGCTAGAGTGAGCCCCGCCATTATTTGCAGCACTCGCACCTACACCAATATATATTGTGTAGCCTATGCGTAGGCTGGTCCAGGCAGGCAGGGCACCATAGAGATAGCCTAGGCTCTGTGGTATGGGACGTTGGAATTTTTAACGGTGTAAAGTCTTGATAAATTTAAGGTATAATTTTTTTTCTAAGCTAAATAGTACAAGTCTTCATCCGTTTATAATTAAAAGCGTGACAGAATCCTACATCTATCACTAACATCGGCAATCGAGCATGGCACCTAATTTCCCGTCCCCTCCCCTCCCCTCCCGTCCTCATGGTCTCCCCTCGCCTGCAATTAAGCAGGATCCGTTGCAACAAGACAACCTAAGCGCATGATCCATCACAAAATCTCCTCTCTGGCACGTCATGCTCCAAACATAGTTGCGGATAGTGAAATCCATTTCTTTAGACCCTGTTCTAAATAATGATAGTTTCTGACTTTCAGAAGTTAAAATCTGTTTGAAACGCATTGACTTCTTAATGTGATTTTTATTTTTTCCTTTTTCTTTTGCATTATCTGTGGAGATATAACAATATTTTGTATTTTCTCTATTTTTCTTTAATTTAGTGTTACAGTACCATTTTAATTAAAATCTATCGTACATTGAAATATGGTTTTAAATGGTCAAAACAATAGTTGCAGGTCGACAACGAAATCGATCCACAATTGCATACGTCTGATATCTATCCTCGAACATCAATCAATCTTTGAACATCGATCATGCATGTGTGTGTGTGTGAGGCATATCCCATGCCATCGTCTACGTACTTAGTACGTTCTAAGATATTCTTGAATTTTCTAAGTACGTACCCTGTGCTGTGCGTACCATCTAGAATAGGTGTGCCTTGAACATTCTCTGAAAAAGCTTGAAAATTTCTTTTGATCGCGTTGCTTAAGAGAGGACTGCTCTAGCTAGTTGCCTAATGGCAAGATTTCAAAGTCAAACCTAATTAGCAATAGAACAAGACATCTAAATTAAGCCACTCACATTTTAATGTTTTTTTCTTGTTATTTCTATATAGGTTTATTGATTTGATCCTGCATGTGGGCATGTGGCCATCTAATGTTTATGTATTTCAAGTATGTGATATAACCGGTCGACTCGCCTCATATTCTTAAAACGGAATAAAAAAACATAAAAGATAAATGCATGCGTACAATAAAATGCGTACAATAAAATGATTAGTGAGACTCATCCATTTTCCTAACTTTTCTAGTCTTTAAAGTAGAATGGATTTGAGCCTAGAATTGAAGTTAATTCCTGAAGGCTGTGGTTGCAAGGAATGCACCAATTACTTGGCAAAATAAATTGAGTTGGGTCCTCAAAAATTGATCCACGTGTTTAGAAAGAAAAAAATCTCACAGTACATAAAAAATGAACACTTGTGATGACAATGTATATATCTATTTATTCACATTTTAAAAAGGCAACAGAAAACGTGCAGATGATTAACAAGTCGTTGTCTCGTCATGTGTACAAGTGCTAGCTAGTTAGATCTGTTCACAGTTCACTTTCTAAACATCATGGAAATCAAATAGAAGATAAGAATTGGCGCTTGTGTTTTTGGTGTCAAGTTATTTCACAACAATTCATGACAAATGAACATATATAGACACGGTAGATCACAAATTAAAAACCATCCATGTATGCATATATGAATCTGTGTGTACCTACTACTCCAGCTTAGGCCAGGCATGCATAGCGACCAAGTCCCAATGAATGCTATCTTAATTTGCTTCCCCTATTCCCTTCACATATTACCTTTGCTAATCCTCAACCTTCATAGCAAGCTAGCTGGGTCGATCCGTGTAGTACTACTATACGCAGATAACTAAAATTAATACATGCACATTATACACATACTTATATATGCAGCAGCTAGCAATGCTTCTATTTTTCTTAAGGCATGCGTATTTATGCTTGAATATTATTAGATCAGATCATAGCTAGATATACTGTGTTCATGCATATCTAAGACAATCGAGTTCATATCAGAAAAAGGCAGCAAATATTAATCAACAAAAAACTATGTGACCACAGCGAGATAGGCCGGCAACTAGCTAGCTACATGCACGAAATGTTCTTCTTCTCAAAACCAAAATGCACTATAGCTGTTGGAGTTGCAATAACTTAAGGAGCAAATGTGGAACTCAAGTTCTCTAATTCATATCCTATAGCAAAAAAAATACAAATATTACATATAGCTTGAAATAGGAGAAGATATGCCATTCTACATTGTTACATATAATTAATAGCACTGATAAAACAATTAACGCATGTTTCTAGTAAACCAGAACTATGCTACTTTGTATGTCGATATACTATGCACAATTGCACAGTTCTATCAAACTACTAACATTCTACCAGGCAAATTGACGTGACTTTGTGTCAAGCTAGTTTCTACTTCTCTAAGTTTGACCTAGCAAGGAACTTCTCTAATAAACTACATAACTTCTCTAATAAACTAGCAAGTAGCTTATTGGCATATATTAAGCGTGAAAAGCCACATAAAACCGGCTTGTACTTGTAGGGCTTATAGTAACGAGAGTTTATAATCCAAAAGAATGAGGACTTCTTTGGTCCAAGATCATCTTGTAATGTAAGGCCCTAATCTAAAAATATCCTTAGACTCATCTTGCAAGATGGATTGTTGCACTTGTAACTAATAGAGTAACTAATAGATCATGAACGCTTATAGTTTAGCTAGCCCCAATATATATATGTACGCCAAACTCTTATAAGATCTTGTAAGATCAATTCCGATAAGATGTTCTTCTCCAGCTGCAGCTCTTGTAGTTAATTTTATATAAGGCATGCTTGATTAAAAATAAGGTGATTCTTTCGAATACTAAAAAAAAGCAATAGTTTTATTTTATTAGTCAATTTTATAGTTTAGTTCAATTTAACCAAAACACGCGCTCTATCACAATGCATCAGCATTACATTCAAAGGGATCATTTACTAACAAAAAACTAGATAAAAGAAAGGTTCTTGGTTAATACTCCCTCCACCCCGCAATGTAAGCCCGACACATATACCTAGGAGATAAATTATTTAAGAAAATATTTAATAAAATTAGATCATATTTGTCTCTAATAAAAAGTAGTACTATATCTATCTACTATAAGCAACTATATATAGTCTAATTCTATTAAATATTATTTAACTAATATACTTTCAGGTATACGTGCCAGACATATATTGTGGGACAGAGGGGAAGAAATTGAACGTGCAAATCAATATTGAAGAAACAATGGAATAGAGACGAACTAGATAAACAACGTCATGATTTGCCATGTATAATGCATATTCACACTGAAAGTTCCTTCTTCCCCAAATTATAAAATAAATTAAGGGATGGGACGATGGGTTTCTACACTGCCCTTAGCAAAATGGGTCTGAATACTAAAGCAGCTCTGGTTTCTCATAAAGTGATCTGCCCATGCATTATTCGCAATAGGAGTAGAATTGAAGATGACCAATGGAGTACCTTAGGGCTTGCTCCGTTGTTCATATTGGTTGCGGCTGTTGACTTTTGGTTGAAATACATAGTAGTAACTGAAAGAAGTGATTTTAGAAGAAGGGGTCGAGCGTTGGGGAAAGTGAGAGAGATACGTGCGCGAGATGAGTGGGTGTGTGATGCGTACGTGGCCCTCTGGTTTATCCCTAGAATGAGAAAAGTGGAAAAATTATTTTAAGAAACTGAATGTTTATATTGATTTCTAGCTTCTATAAACATTGATCAAAAACAAAATCCAATATCAGCGTACTCTTGAAAAGTCAAACACAGAAAAGCTGCTTCCTGCATTAACTCAGACTGAATTCCTGACAAACCATATGCATGGGAGCCTGGACTAATCAAGGAAAGCATCAATTAACGACACATTTCTACAGGACCTCGGGAACAAATACCGGAGTGTGGGCGTGGTACTGGTATATACCTAGCATTAAGGCCTAATAATGAGTGACACTCAGAAATGCCAGAGCCTACTCATGGCTGAAGGTGGCAAAAAAGCTCTCATCTCTTATCAATAATTACTTGTGTTATCACTGCCTAAGAGCAAGGCTAATAATACAGCCAGCAAGCGGGCTGTAAGGTTTCTTGCAGTCTTCTCCTAGCCCACCCATATAGTAGTTAGCTCTTTATTATTAATACATGGCCCACCTCTCTCTCTCACAAAGTTTCTTGGTTCTTGTGTCCAAGCCACTGTAAGCTTATCCTCTCTCTCCTCCCTTCTCTCCTACACGTCAGCATTTAGCCAGCTTACAGCCGATTATTATACTTGCTCTAAAGGAGTACGAGCCCAGTACATGAATTGAGTCAGAAAATCGAAGCGGAATCAATTCTACTAGATCGGTGCAAGTGTATTTGATGTCCTGCAAGTTAAAATTTTCACAGACTCATGCATGCAACGCGCAACAATGTTTTGTACTGTATGCAACGTGATCTGCAATTTTGCAGACTAACCACATGGATGTAGAGATTCTTCTTCTCTCTAGCTTCCTGTTTCTGACACCAAAAGAAGGGGGAAACCCGAACCCAATAGGAGGGAAGGATCTACTTCTACTTTCTTTTTCCTTTTCACTCCTTGGTTGCAGAAAGGTTGGATACCATACACAAATCTTGGCATTTAGCTCCGGTGATGCATGGTAGTGTATATATATGTCTGATGAACACTTCACACATTACACAGTAGTGCTGCCGCAGAAGAAACAGCAGCAACAGAAGCAGCAGGGAAGGAATTGCACAAGAGACAAATGCGCAAACCAAATCAACAAGTGGAACAGTACTGGGTTATATGCACGAGAGAGAGAGAGAGAGAGAGAGAGAGAGAGAGAGATGCGTATGAATGTATGAAGCATGTGTAGGAGAAGGATTTAGGATCTGACCTCCAGTAGTCCTCCCGTAACTGGCTGTCCTAGCAAGCTAGATGGCTGGCCTGGCCTGGCCTGGCCTGCCCTGCTTGCTAGCACCCACATTTTAAAGCCCCTCCCTTACAGCTTAGCTGCTTTGGAAGGAGAGCCCAATCGACCTGCCCAAACACAGCAGCAAGACACGAACAATCCATGTGCACAAATACATATATGCTTATGGTACTAGAACAATACAAACATGGCATCCATCGCCATTAGCTCACCAAGATATTCATACTTGCATCATGCGTTTATATAGTGCATATTAATTGTTATCATATGTGGGGAGCACACTATCTGTGCTTCCTAGGCTCGGTCATGGTATATACAATTGGCTTGGAGTTTAGAAGTGTAGTAGCTAGGAAACCATTTCTTCTTCTCTCTAATATATATTTTTCCTTCCAGAGATAAAGAAGAGAAGCTTAGACAACTTAATTATAATTAAGCACAAGAGAAGGAAATAAGCAAAGCGAACCAAATTGAAGCAAGAAACCATCAAGAAAGATTTTCTTTTGTTGCGGCTTTGTTCTTTTCTTGTTCCCCCTCACACTGCACTGGCTAAAGAGAGATGAGCTATATACGAATTACGAAGCTAGATGCTCCACGCACCGGCCGCCGCCACCGCCGCCTCCTCCTTTGTTTACTTCACCGGCCTCTCCTCCACGACGACCATTCCATTTGTGTCAGTAGCAGAATTGAGGTAGCTGTAGTAGATCGTACGGTACGACCACCCTCTTAGCTTCACAAGTCAAGATTCAAAGAGCACCTCGCTTTCCCGGACGACGACGACGACGATGACGGCGGCGACAGCAGCTGCAGCGGCGGAGGAGGCGCCGTCCTCCCGCCGCCGACGTCCTCCTTAGAATTCGCGCCCTCGAGGTTCACCCCGAACAGCCGCACCCGCTTCGACGCCGACGCCCCCGACGGCTCCGCGTGGCCCGCCGCTATGCGCACCGGCACCGACTCCAGCACCACCGCCGGCGGCTGCTGCTGAGGCCGGTAGATCAGCACCTGCCTGCCGCCCCCCACGGCCGTCGCGTACCCGTCGTACCCGAAGGAGTGCACGTGTCGGCGGTGGTGGACGTCATAGATGGACGGCGAAGGAGGCAGGAGCATCCTGCCGCCACCGACGGGGTGTGCCCACGGCGCGAAGGGGACGGAGTGGAGCGGGAGGCGGTGCGTGGGCGGCGCGAAAGCGGCGACGACGTCGGGGCGGCGTCGTCGCCAGTCGATGAAGAGCCTCCCCCGCGCGGCCTCCCCGACGCCGCGGCCGAAGGAGACGGTGTCCCCGGCGTCGAGGCGCTTCTCCTTGACGAAACGGCTCCAGCCCTTGGTCATGACGTAGCTCTGGCTGCTGTTCCAGTAGGAGTAGCGGAAGCGCCAGGGCTTGCCGGTGCGGTCCTCGAAGCTGAGCAGGAGGCCCTTCTCGTTGGAGGACGCGTCGAGCGGGAAGTACTTCTCCGCGTGCTGCTTCGGGATCACCAGCCGGTTGAGCTTCCCCACGTCGCTGGGCGTCACCACCTTGTCGAACATGTGTTCCTTCTCCACCACCTCCGCCGCCGATGGGCAGCTCCTGTCGTGCTCACCGCCGCCTGCCGCCGCCGACGTCGTCGCCCTGCTGATCGGGGTGAACTCCATGTGCACCGTACCGCTCGATCGAGGTAGATGCCTCCTCCCTTCCCCTCCCCTCGCCTTGAACTTTGACCAGCTGAGTGTCTATGCTTATGGTATGCTTCCAGTGGTGTATTGCTACTATTGTTAGTATAGGACTTTGGTGCTTATTATAAATATTGGGAGCTAGCTAACTCTTCTTTAGTGGATGGCTTGGTGCTAGAATTTAGAATTCTGATGGCTCTTGGGCTAGCTTGTTTTGGCTACTGGCTAGGGAGGAAGAGTTTGGTGTGTGTGGTAGCTTGAATTTGGTGTGTGGTTCAGGCTTCAAAGCAGGGATTGGGAGCAAGAAGAAGAAGAAGAAGAAGAAGAAGAGGGAGAGGACAAGAAATAGCTAGGAGATGTGATGAGTAGTAGTACTACTATGAAGGTTCTTGGTGGGAGGAGGAAAAGGGAGGGATTAATGAGGATGGATACTTACTTTTGGCTTGCAACCGAAGGCTAATTGGCATATGTATATGTATGTATATATATGTATGTGTGTGTATATATATGTGTGTGTGTGTGTTGTGTGTAGGTATGTGCTTGTGTGTGAGGGTCTGCTTGTATTAGTTTTTGCTGATGGTTTTTAGCTGTGGGTGATGAATAATAATGACTGATAGAAGCGGTTGATGAATAGTAGTGTATTATGTAAAAAAGGCGGTGCGACGAAAGATATTACAACATTTGGATCGTCATATGACTTACATAATTATGATATAATAAAATACAAAATGCGTTACAACATGTGAAAGCGTAAAATAGTGACTAATAAATAGTAGTGGCTGATATAAACTACTTTTATAAATTAGGACGTTTGTATTGGCTCTGGCTTCTGAAAACAGAAACTTAAAGCTAAAGTCGGTGTAGGGAGGAAAGGGTGGGCACAAGCACAATACAAGTAACTTGCTTTTTAAAGGGAAGGGATGATAGAGGAGGAGGGTAAAGAGAGGGGATGAGAGGGTGGGCCCACGAATTATCTGGTTGAGCTCATGTGAGCTTGTCCTTCTCATGCTATGGGGAGCCTTTATGTGAGGCAGGTGATGAGCCCAAAATGCCAGTTGTTGGCTGCAAATTTTCAACATGCATGCTATTGGTAGGTATCAAATAACCGTATTTTATGCTTGATATTACAAGTGTATGTGTGTGACTGTATGAAGTATTTGAGTCTGATTTGTATTTGAGTCTTGTATGCATGCATGCTTGTTCAAGTTGAAGAAGAAATCTATATATGTATGTCGTACAACTAGCTAGATTTTGCACTGCATGAATTTTGAGTTGAGTTGCGGTGCTAGCTCCTTCCAGGTTAGGTCGTCGTGCATATATAGCAGCAATCACATTCAAGTACACACTTGCAGTTTTGTTTATGTTTACATTGAACATGTTTCAGTAGCAAAGCTAGAAAAATTTCAGTAAGGTACACACGTATAAAGTCTTGCACAATGATCCTCATAAAGGTCCAAGAAGACAAACAATTCAGATTCAGTGTATATATCAGCATTCAAGTACACGCTTGCGGTTTTATTAACGTTTACATTAAACATGTTTGACTCAGGTCAACAAGTATTATCATTTCGAATTTCACTGCACTTTCAGGTCAAGCAGGAATGTATATCTCATGTTTTAGGTGACGTTGCCATTTTAATCAATTAAATAGGCCCATTTCTGGCAACTGCTGGACATCTAGTCATGTTTAATCTTAGTTGCCTGGTTCTTATCACACATGGTCAGTCTGAACTACTCTTGTCGCAACCTGCGCACATTTCCGCCTCTGAAAACTGCACATCGTTCTGTTATTTTTCTTCATATATTAATTCGGTGTGATCGTACTACGAATATGCAGCACCCCCTCCTGTACGCTGATTGCAAGATAGTACATACACTGCTGATAGTGCCTTAAACTTCTCAACAATTAAGATTCACCTAACAAAACCATACATGCATACATGCAAGATAGAATATTGTAGCGTGAACCTTCAATGGCAGTTTTTAATTAGGCCAAACTGGCTCTGAACTTATTTCAGGTTATCTGCTTGGCATTAGAAATTGCCGGTCGCTGCAGGACAGAGAAGATGAGGGGAGAGACAGCTCTGAGCTCAGCATGGCTGCTCATCTCTGATTCGGCCCCAGGAGTGAGAAGGCGTCTATTTTATGCGCACACGCGTAGACATGTGGTGCATACAATAAGGTACAATCTGCAGCTACTTACCAGTAGAAGGCATATTCTATAAGGTGCACACACATGTTGTTGGGTGTTAACTTGGCACAGGAGGCAGGCAGATGGTAATATATATGTCCAGTGGCTAGATTTTTTTTTTTGGTTTGTTTTGTGGGTGAATTGCAGGAGGCCAGGAGCGGTAGGTGGCCTGTCAGGCCCAGGAAAGGACCTTTGTGGTCTAGTTTGTACTGCTAGCAGTTTAAGAAATAGTTGTCTTTTTTACATCGGATTAGCAACTACTTTTGCTATTAGTATGAAAGTCTATCACTGAAAAAGTTAAATTACAATAAAGATCTTTACCAAAGACTAACATTCATCCATGGTTTTAATATATATGACTAAGTAAAGAGTCGATATATTTTTGAGATCTAGCCTATGGTCGGAATACCGCTGGATAGTAGGGAGGTTCTTTAACCTCTCCACACAACCAAGTTCAAATCCTAGGATTGGACCGGGTGCTCACCTCTTTGTTCAATGTATTGGTAGAATGCTTATCCTTGTTTAAAAAAAATGTTTGCATATTTTTTGAAAGAGAAATGTTACCCAATTACTCTAAAATTTACAAAATTTTATTTTTAAGAAACATGCAAGTACTCCTAGGTAAAAACACAGCATGGATGAGTTCAGTTAGTTAATTAGCATGTGAGAGTACGACCCAATCGCCCAAGGTTCAATTCTAAGAGGCGCACCCCTGGTAGAAAAACCACATACGAAAAGAAAAAACAAGTACTTCCCATTCATTCAATCAGATATGAAGAAATTTGAAAGGGCATTCAAAACTTTGGATGCGTTCTTTCCAGCTGCAGCTAATGGCTGCGGTTGATGGTTTTACCCTAACACAAGCGTTTGTGTAAACGAACCGAATGTCGATAAGCCGTTTCAAAACGATAGCGAAGAATCTATCCTATTTATTTATTTAGAAGAAGCTGTAAGCCGTAAACTAAAAAGACCTAAGCCTTTGTAGCTAGAGGAAGTAGTAATTCAACAGCTACCAATTTGTTTGGTCAAACACGGGTGAATAATCCATCCCTTTGCCTCTTGCCACTTCCCAACCGGGCGGGCTCCTTGTAGATTGGTTGAGCATTTTGTTGACTCGTGGACAGCACGGGGTGTGCATTGCATACTCCACCATATCTCAAGTGGACATGTAGCGTGCAGGGTTAGCAAAGGAGAAGAGCATTTTTTTTCTCTTTTACAAAGTGGCTGTCAAGAGTAGTAAGGGCATCTTTAATATTTTCATCTCCTATCTCTTACCTATATCAAATGAGTAAAATTCTATGTGAAGGAGAAATAAAATGAGGAGAAATAATGTGTTGTCTTTTATGTAAGAGATGACTTGTCCGCAAACCAACGCAAATAGTGGGAATGTGTAAAGCAGGAAGTTATAGTGAAAATAATATAAAATAGTTAAAGGGATAATTTACTAGTAGAGATATTGTCTTTAGTGTCGTCTTTTAATAAGATAAAAATCTTAAAAATAATTTTAAGAGACATATTATTATACGTGCTCCAAAATAACCTTTTGCCATTTCTCTGGCCCACTGGTCACTGCGTACCCCAATCCCAGCGCTGCCCTACTTAATTAACGTGTGTACCTCGCCGTCCAAGACAAAAGGAAAGGGAGATTCCGCAAGGGACGGGCACGCGCGCATATGTTGACCTCACCGCCGTGATGCAAAGCGTCTGCGCGCGCCTGCTTCCGAGCCCCTGCGCGTTGCGTTCTCTTTTCTTTTTCCTATCTAGCTGTTTACGTATGGCCGTATTTGCCGTTGCTAGCTAATGCTACGTACGTACTAGACGTGATGTGCTTTTGAAATACATATGTCAAGCGAATTCATCAGACCCTCAGATCACAAGTACTACGTACGCATTCCTCGTGTCAATTTTCAAGTGAGTTCTCATCTGAGTTTTACATTGGCGCATATTTGTGTGTGTGTGTATATAGTAGATAAATTATGGTTAGTTAGTGACTCTAGCTAGTAGCTAGAATGTGCTTTATCTGTTTGAGTTAATCATAGAAAGTAGGTACGCTGTGTAGGATCGGGTGTAGTGAGTTAGAGAGGTGAATGGCTTCTTAAAATCTTTCCCTAATATTAATAACATGATTTAGCAGAAAACAAAACTCACAAGCTTCACAAAAGCCAAGAACCAAAAGGCACAAGATCACCTGAGACTTTCAGTCTCACCGTCTGACAGCCTGTTAGGGGGCGGTTGGACCGCTCGGTTGGTCTGACCAGAAGTGCCACCAGTTTGACCGGGCTTGGGCGGTCTAACCGCAAGTGCGACAGTGGTCTGACAGCTCGCCGAATAGAGGAAAAAATTAGCATGGCTGACGACTTGGTACAAATTCTCCTTAGGATGTTGGAACCTATTCCAATCATGAATCATGAAGGTCAATACCAAAAATCCACACCTTTATCTAAAACAAGGAAGGTTGCACTAAAATCAGGCAAAAGAGAGAAACTTCGATATGAATTTGCTCATGGGTCCTTGATGTTCTAGATAGCTTTATATGGATTCTCATATATTATAGCAAACTAGATCATAGTATGAAATTAAGTCAAAATGTCCTCAAGATCAAAACTCCAAAATTACTCATCTCTTGAGCAAAATCGGGCAATCACAATAGCTTTCCCTAGAAAGTGCCTAAATGGATGGAATCTGATCTTCAAAAGATATCTCCACCTCTTACATGTCCTTGACACAAAAAAGATTAAGAGGAGATGAGATCCATACAAGAAAATCAAGCAAATCAAAAGCACAATAAGAAATACATAGCACAACTTATTTGAATGAAATTTAGATGTTTATTTCACTTTGAGTGGAATATTTTATAGCCAGCCCCTCAAGGAGGCTAGAACTTTAAGCATAGAACACACATACAAAGCTTTTCACATAGAAAGCCCTAACCAATCTGTCTAAGCACACCAAGAGTGCTCTTTCCTCTCTCAACACATATAAGGGGTTATATAGCAGAGGCTCCTCACCTTCTACCAAACCCTAACAACCAACCTAGATTTAGTGAATACAACCACTTCTAAATGGAAAAACCGGTAACCCACACACGAATGAGTTTTACACTCTCACACACTTGCATACTTTTTAAATAATGATTTACATATGGCTCCTATAGTCCGATAAGACGCTTCATCCTTTAAGACATGACTTAAACCAATTAGGCTATCATAGCGGTTATGCAAACCGCCTCTCCACCCTGTATCGAAAATTTTTCTCAATTGCCACCCACCAACCTTCACGGTGCTTCTCCTGGAAGCAACCACCACAATGAAGTCCATGATGTCCAATGATTTGCCACCAAGATCGTACGCATACTCCCAAGGACCGTCACTACTTGAAATGTCCAAGTCCAATGGCACACCGCATGCATCCACTTGACTCATTATGATTCTTGTCTTTCTTCCGTGCTTATCCACTTGAGATGATGCTCCATCCGAACGTATGCAACCTTCCATGGTTTTAGGGGACCTCCCTACCATCAGTGTTGCTGTTGATCGCAACAATCACCAAACGTCTTGCTCACAAAAGAACAAGTAATAGTCCCGAGCACAAATGACATGCACTTGACTCTAATCAACAAAATCAATGCAACCAGATTCCCATAATGTATGAACTTCCGCCATGACTAACGCTTGCATAGACCCACGCCATGACTAACACAACTGAAACCCGATCAATTTCTCAAAGGCCGGTTGAACCGCCAACTATCGGCTAGTTTGATCGCCACAAATCGACTTAACTCCTCTCGGTAATAGAGAACCAGTTTGATCGCAACAAACCATGTCGGTTAGAACATCCGACGACCTCCGATCGGACCATCATTACATGGTTGGTCATACCGCTCTCAAAAACTTCGTGTAACTCAATGAGCACCTTTCTAAAAAAGCTATTGCCAACTACAAGTCAGTACTACCACGCTGATAGTTGGACTGCTCTCACGGCTAGTCACACCAGACACCAGTCAGACCGCTTCAGCACAATGGTCAGACCACCCACTACTACAAAAAGGGTCATCACAGACGGTTCAAAACTGTCATCACAGACATTTTTATGAACCGTCTGAATTTATAGATCAATGATAATCGAAGTAAATCAGATGGTTTGTGAGCCGTCTGTGATAAATACAATATAGACGGTTTGTAATTAGAATCGTCTGTGATACTCTAACATCACAAATGGTTCGAAGTAAAAATCATCTATAATACTCTAACATCACAGATAGTTCTACCTACCAACCATTTATAATGGGCGAGTATCACAGACAGTTATAATATAGAACCATTTGTGATAGTCCTTCATAGATAGTTTATACCACAAAACCGTTTGTCACAAGATAATGTCAAACGGTTTATATTAACAACCGTCTGTGATATTTTCACGGAATAACCGTCCATGAAAATATCACAGACGGTTGTTAGTATAAACTGTCTATGATAGTTGCACCGTCCTATGAACCCTCTGTGATGTAGCTATCCAGTATAGCCGCTTTTGTAGTAGTGGCCTTTGTAGTTTGATCAGACCGTTGCCCACCTAACAACGAAAACTAGAAAGCAAATAATACAAAATTAAACTCAAACTTTGACAATAAAATACAAATAAAGCTAAATACTCATCATTCAACATGGGGTTGTCAGTTGCAACCACATGATCTTACAAGCTGAGTTTTGATCTGCCTCCTGTGAACACAGTTATTTATATATAATGTTGCCCTACAGTACTACATTTATGAAGTGCTCGTGGTGAATTAATGTAATCTAGGATGATATTGGAGTATATTAGTGATCCTTTCTGCTGAAAAGTGATACTCCAAGGCCAGTGTTCTGCAAATTAATGTGAAATAATGATTTAGACATGATGACTGGCAAGGACAACTTTTTTTTAGTTACTACAGAAGATGGGTTGACTAGCTAGCCAGAAATACTCAGATCAAGCGTTAATTTTGGGTGAAGTAGTCTTGCCATGTCTCTGAAGTTTTAGAAAATGAAGAGTCCGTCAGAGTACTAGCTAGCCTTAAAAACCTCATACTTTCCTAATAGAACTACACCAAAAGCGGAGCATGTTGTTGTGATAACGATTGTAAGTTGTAACTCGCTAGCTAGTTGTGCATGCGTGCTTCTGATAATGATGTATTAGATCTGTAAAGATCGATTGAGATGACTTATTGTCCCTGGTACAGCTACAGTTAACGCACTAATCGATCTTCCTGGATTCTGAAAACGTTGGATCGACCAGGGGTGTTCACCATGAAGACCAGGGAATAGCAGCTAGCTGCACGCATGCGCATTGCCCCCTGTCACATCGACCTCTAAATATCGATTTGTAACTGCCAAAATAAATACTGACGTATTTAGATTGTACAAAATCGATCAATTCACCAACTTGGGACAAGCATGATATACATACTTTAGTTTGACCAATTGATCTTCAGAGCACAAGTCTTCGATGCGCATGGACAAAGTCAACCAGTGCAATTCCTTTCACAAATCCGCGTCAATTTGACTCCATGTTTCCATTCCTTCTACGGACAAAGTCTTCTCTTATATGTGCTAGTTCAATTCGCTGTACATGTTAAGGCTCTCCAATCTGCCTTTTCTGACTACCTGTATTTAATTTATCGCTTTATGTTTCACTCCACAATATTGTAGAAACAGTTCAACAAAATTTTCTCACTAGCTGTATGTAAGACCATATGATGGTAGCTCTATGAAAGTGATGAGTGTTTGATATTGCTTGTGCTTTGTTTTTGTTGTTTGTGTTTGGTTTTGAAAAATTGTATTTTGAGTTGCTGTTGTCTGATGCTGGCGGTCATACTGGCAACGGTGCCGCAGTATGATCGGCAAATATGGTAGTACCGGCCTGTGTAGCGGTATGACTAGCCAAACCGATAGTACCGGCTTGTGATTGCTGGTAGCTATTTTTCACATGAGGGCTTTTTAGAGTTTTAGGGTTGAGATCTAGTGCGGTAGTACCGGCGTTGTAATCGTGGTATGATCAGTGTAGAGTTGGCGATATGACTGGCTTTGTGGCCACGGTCAAACCGACCCTTGTGCTGAGTTGATTTTGAGTGTTGGTTTTGGTGGTGTTAGTCACAGCGAGAATCTATATTAGTCATGGGGAGTCCATATATGTGTTCATCACATGTGACCATGCATTTAGTTTGCTAATTGAGAGTCAGTGCATGCCATTTGTGCTCGGATCGATTGCTTTGTTGTTGGTGTGCAAGTGCTTTGATGAAGAATCGTGGCTAGCGGTAAGACCAAGGCTTGGTAGCCACAGAGTGTCATATAAGTTCGGGTGAAACATTATCTCTAGAAGAGAGCATAGGAGAAAGACAAGGATTGTGAAGAGAAAATGTGTGCATGTGGTATGTTAATTGTACTTGTGCGTTTCAAGTGGTGACGTTCTTCGGAGCAGGTGTACAATCTTGACGGAAAGGCATTGTGCATCACAGACTATAGAGTGATGTTGGTATGCCATGGGACTTAGGTGCTTCAAGTGGTGACGGCCTCGACATAGGCGTATGATCTTGGCAATAAGTCATATGGCATCACATCATTCATGAACATCAGTGGGTGGTAGTTTGGGAAATTATCTAATACTGGATGGAGTGACCGTTTGCAAAACCTCGGTACTGGCATAAGTGGTTTAGGGCATTTTTCCTGTTACGAAGGATGTGTAAGAGGTGAATATGGGCCTGTTCGGCAAGTCACAAGCCAGGCGGCTTTTGGCTTTTGCTACAGTACCTAACTTTCAAACGGAGTATTTTCTCAAGACGGGTCTACAAGTTAAACGATCTACATGTTAAAAGCCCAACATCTGTACCAGCCAAATCACAAGTGAGTATCTGTCTCTCCGTAATCTGTACTGTAAACAACCAAAATTCAAAATTTCAGCCAAAAGTCACAAGCCGCAGCCAAAAAGAACAGGCCCTATGTCTCTTTGGGAAGCTCCACAAATTTTGTAATTTTTTGAACGTATTTGTTATATTTAAAAATTCATACAAATATAACATAAACTTACGAATTTAGATAGGTACCTGCCGTTTTGTGGGCAGATGGCAGGCCACCTGTCGTCTGCTGGCCGGACGGCAGGAGCCACGTGTCGACTGTCGCGCGCTACCGTCTAGTGACCGAATATCAGAAACGCTATTTTTGTCAATACCATTCGTATACGGCTATTTGTATTGTTGAAAAGACGTTATATATAACAAAAATTCTCGACCAATCGGTCTACTGTACGCCGTATTCGATGCACATATGTGTGTATATAGACACACATACACTAGCTATGGACAAATAGGAAAAAGAAGTACATTTAGGCACCTTGAGCAAGCTAGAGTCCTATGCTATCAGCTCTAGGTCCCCAACACCCTGCAATCATAATGCATAGACACAAACATGCGTATGATTAAATGAGGGAGGGGAGAGAAGGGGAGGCGAGCAGCTAAAGATGGACAGAGATGTTGATAGGTAGGTCTGTTGCATAGAATTGTTTGCGTGTAGCAACAAGAAGCTAGCAATGCAAGTAGTAGAGAAAGTTGCAGGTCAATATTAATGAAAGGAGGCAACCGTATTCTAGCTAGTCATGAGATAAGAAGCTGCATGCCATGCAGTCCATTGCAGGGAGCTTTCCTTCGCTTTAGGCCTCCAGAAAGAGAAGAGAGAGAGGAGAAGAGAACAGGCTATAGCCTGAATAACCCTTCCTCTCTTTCCATTCCACTGCAGGCCAAAAGAAGCACTTGGATAGGCATATGCTTGCCCTCTGCTCTCCTTTGCCATTCATGTTGTCTCATCTTATATGCAAATGTCAATGTGTCTGTATGCCTAAGTTGAAGCGTTTATGTCTAGCTTGCCTTAAACGCTTCAGCTTAATAGCTAGCCTTACTCTGGTACAAGCACTGACCATATATATTGTTCAAGCAATATGTATGGACTAAACAAGTAATTCATGGCATGTGCATGCATGATAGGCAAGATAGGTCTCAATGGATGGATCATATATCGATCAGCTAAGTGATTTATTAATTACATGGGCAGAAAACAAACAAGCAGATCTAATTAGCCATTGGAACTTTACACACAACTTCAGTGTAGGAGCAACGAAATTGATGCTATATGTGGCGGAATAAGCATATATTGCCTCTGAATCGATTGTTGCAAGCATCACATCAGTTCCACGTCAAGGACACATCATGGAAACCATAGATGGGTTTGGCTGGTTTTGCGTAAGTCCTTTTTTTTCCATTTATCCTACACGTCTTTTCCATAGGGCAAGAGGCCCCATGGCTTGCAAGAGCATACTACATATATATTTAGAGGCCCATACCCCTAGCTAGTGCCCTATACACACACACACATAGCTCCTTCTACTAGGGCAAAATTTTGAAGAGAAGAAGCTAAGGTGAATCATCATTAATAAGTGAGCATGGCATCTAATACCCTTGATTGGCTAGCTAGATATATATAGATAGAGAGTACCTATCTCTCTTTAGTCTTTGCATATGTAGGGGTACTTGCCTATCTATGATGTTTCGCCATCGATCGATCTCTCTCCTCCCCTGATCGAGGTGCGTGCAAGGGCGATCGATGGAGGGGTCCCCGTGCTGCATGCCGTCGCGATAGGGCTCGCCGTGGCACGAGGTGGTGGGGGGAGAGCTATGTGGCGTTTAGTAATGGAGGTGAGGGGACCGGCCCCTTTTGAGAATGCGACCGGAGAAGGCTGGGCCGGAGTGAGTGAAGAGAGGGGATCGATCGAGCAAGGGGATACACAGGCACATGTGTTACGGTGCCATGCATCGACAAGATATTATTGATTAGTATTGCCCCGCCATGCTTAAATCCTCTCTCTCTCATGCATAGGGATCTTTGGCTCGATGGCAGTGTGTGAGGGTTGGCGCAAGAGGGGCATATTTCTGTTGTTTTCTAGGCATATGCATATGCCAATATGCCATGCATGGACCACCAATTATGTGCATCGAGGGTGTGGCGCTTTCAATATCACCAAGGCCTTTGGATTGGGGCCTAGTACTGGCTACTAAGTCCTAACCTAGTTAGCTAATGTATCATATATGTGTATGGGCATGTTTAATGAAGATCCTTATGAGAGGTAACTAGCTAGATGCATGGTCTGTTATGCAGGAGGGAGGCTGCAATATTGATGAATGATGATCAGTGTGTGTTCAGATTAATGCACCAAATCCTAGCTCGAGACAAGACTCAACCACTAACCAACTGAAGCCAAATTTGCACAGTTTTTTTAGGAAAAATAATCAATGTTACTTGACTTATATATGCCTCGTTGTTTTCCTATCCCGATCCATGTACATATGTGGATATGCAACTTTTGGATCAAACATGCATCTAATATGATGCAGGGCAACCCAAATCTCGTCCATTAAACCCTGCATATCCCAAATCTCGTCCATTAAACTAAATTGTCGTAGAGCTTTTGCAACAAAAACTTGAATTGTCTATGAAGAGAGAATTATACTTGGATGGTCCTTGCAATGAGGATACCTATTAAGGATAGCCAGGGTGGGAGTGTGATGACCCCTTGGAGGTCAAAGGTATAGCTAATAGCACTACAACAAAAAAGGCTATACTAGACGCCTCATCTTAGAAAGTTCAGTGGAACCATCTGTGTTGTGATTACCATAGACGGTTTTATAAGCGTGACCATCTATGTTACTAACAATGGCTAGAACCGTTTGTGATACATAATTATCACAGGTGGTTCTTTAAGAACCGTCTATAAATTATCACAGATGATTCAGATTAAAAAATCATCTGTGATATTAGCAATTATCATAGACAGTTATTAACAAGAACCGTATGTGGTAATTCACATATGGTTATTAACAAGAACTGTCTATGATGCATGTATATCACAGACGGTTTTTAATTCGAATCGTCTGTGATAATGCCCTGCCATGTCATTAATCCACAGCATCTCCCCTAGGATCCCGATCCCACCCATCCATTCTCTCCGTATCGAATGGCAGACACCGGGTCTCCTCCCACCTCTCGCTCCTTATTAATCCCCTACTCTTTCCCCTATTTTCACTCCGAGAACCAACACAACATGTACGTACCTGATCCTCCACCATGGCCACAGAGTCTCCAACGAGTACAACCTCATCGTCTCCTCCCTAGTGCGAATTCGTCCATCCCAAGTAGCTATCTTTCTTTAATTTTTCTGTCCCAAGAATTGCAAATCTAATTCAGAGTTTTGATTGAGGTGACATTTCTGATGATGGTAGGAGAACGGCATGAAGCCGGAGTTCAGGCTGGCACCACAGGGCATCGAGCAAGCGCGCTTCGCCGGCAAATCGCTTTGGAAGGTATCAAAATCGAATTGTTGTGTGTGTTTTCGCTGTTGTATCAGTGTTGTGGCTTTTTGGTTGGGGCGTGCAGTAGTGACTTGGGGAAGTGATTTTGTGTGTGCAAGAGCTAAAGAAAAAACCCTGTGGCAGAGAAATTCTCTCACGGAACTTTGATTATGGCTTCAACCACGACGCTTTGACCATGGTTTCACCACGACTTCGACCACGACTCTTTGACCACGGTGCTTCGACCACGGCACTCCGACTGCAAAACTAATCACATAACAAATCACTCCTCTTTATGGATAACAAATCACTCATCTTTATGGATTCCTCTAGTTTCCTACTAATGAGATAATAAATTAGATATCAACCACATACCGAACTTGGCAAAACAAAATAAATAAATAATTTTACAGCATCCAAAATTATAACCAAAAATAGAATCGTCTGTGATAGCCACATATCACATACGGTTTTGGTAGAAGCCCTTTATGATAGTAGGCTTTTACAGACGATTCTTTATACAAACTGTCTATGATAGTAGGCTTTCACATATGGTTTTTATACAAACCGTCTATACTGTGACTTATCATAGACGACTTACATACCGTTTGTGATAACCATTTATTATCACAGATATATAAATCTAGGCGATTCAAAAAAATATCTGCGATGATGGTTTAGAACCGTTTGTGATGACCCTTTTTGTAGTAGTGTAGCCAGGGTACCTCCCCTGGATGTTTTAATTAATTAATTTTATTCTTTTTTTTTTACCAAAGTGCACTCTATCAATCTCTTCTGCAACAGTCGTTTATATCATTCATTTTAGATGAGATGGCATTTTCTTATGCATTAATGTCTATAACACTTATTTGTGTGAGCCTGGTTCGATTGTTGTTGTTTGATCTTTTTCTTTAACTCAAGAAATTTGGAATATCAAATGTGAGCCCTTGGTAAGCTAGCGCCTATCTTGATCGCAAACATCAACTAGACTACTATGGCTAAGAGTAGCTATATATCGATCAGCTTGTTCATCCAATCAGCTGCTTCGATATGTCGATATGTTTTTATGAGTATTCAAGTATTATTTATATATGTTCAGGCAATTAATAGCCTTGCCAATCTTAATTTTATTTATTTCCATCTTTGTTTATTCCAATTCAATGTGTACAAATATGAACACCTAAACCACATTGTAGTAGATGTATCTAGACACTGTTTGTTTTTTAGATAAGGTTTAATTTCATACCTTTGCATTGCGCATGTTTTTTCATGAATGGATAGGCCAACACAATTTGCATCAAGGAAAACCACTCTACTACAACAAATGGTCCGAGAAGTAAGAAAGCTATCTCGATCAAGAGGAAGAAGTAGCAGCTAGCTAAAATAAGGAAACTAAAAAAGTGAAAAAAAAAAACCCATCTCGGAGCTATATGTTTAGGGCTTTAAAAAACTTGGGCTCATTTGCGTCAAGTTTGAGCTTATTTGGGCCTATAATAAACTCATATATATATATATATATATATATATATATATATATATATATATATATATATATATATATATATATATATATATATATATATATATATATATATATATATATATATATATAGAGAGAGAGAGAGAGAGAGAGAGAGAGAGAGAGAGAGAGTTATCAGGCTTTATCGAGTAAAGTTTAAGTTTATTCAAGCATACTATATACTTACACACACATTTATATTGTTAGCGAGCTTTAATGAATGGAGTTCGAGTCTATTTGAGCTTCAATCAAGCCGAGATCAAGTCTAGTTCCAAGTTCAAACCCTATCCAAGGCTTAAGCTCAAGCTAGCTCGATCCAGTCCGTTCTTTACCATGCATGATTTATGGAAATGTATCTACAGTGCAACGAGGTAAAGCAAACACTAATCAATCGGCGGCTAGTCTAACTGGTATGGTATACATATCTTGTGGCTAACAACCATAACAACATGTTAGGTAGATTTATTGTGAATTTTCTTGTATTTGATCCCATGACCTCTCTGCTGTTAAGTATGACTACAGTAACAGTGGTGGACTCAGAAATTGATCATGGGGGTGGTATCAAAGGTACTAGATAATGACCACTACCAATGACATGTACTGTTTAGTATACCAGTATTAGCACCCAGACACCAAGACGGAGTCACAGTTTGAAATAACGTTGCGGACTGTATCGCACACTTCCCGATATATGTTCAAGGTAGAAAAAAGTCTTGATTTAACAATCTTAATTTGTAGTAAATTAGCAATGCGCTTCCTCGTGTATGCCCTAGCCAGAGGAGCCAAGACTGGGCTCATTTCTGTCCACAGCAGGAGCAAGGAGCTTCCTCGTGTTTGAAGTGGTTGCTCTGCTTGTGCGAGGCAGAGACAGGAGGCCCTAAATGCAGCCATGAGACAACATGTAAGAAAGAACAAAAGAAGATACTGCCATGAGACAGGAGGCCCTAAAAAATCAACATCTTAATTGATTTTTTTGACTCTTTATAATTTTTTGGTGCTTTAGATCTTCGTCACGTCGATAAAAATAGGAGGAGCAAAAAAAGAACAAAAAAGCTGTGTTCGCCTTGTGGGCATACCGATGCCAACGCTGCTCCTCCCGTACTTGTTACATTATTGTTGAGTTGCTTGACGAGGCCGGCCAATATGCAGTGGGGGTCTTCTTCGGGTTTGAGATGGGCTGTCCGGTGCTACAGCCCCGGCAAACACCGGTGCTGACAGTAGCCAACTACACCCTTCGAAAAAAAGAAAGGTAAGCAGCCACCATCGTGGACGTTCGCTGCCACCACATCACAGGCTGCATTTATTTTTCCTGTTCCTTCCTTGATTTTATTTTCGAGAAGACCCTTGCAATGAGCGACGATCCATGATACCTGCGCCCGCGGCCGGAGAGCTTAGGCAGGCGGCTGGACCGTGCGCCCAGAGCATCTCCAATAATTGGCCAACTAACTAGTTTATAGTTTTTTTGAAAATATAAGAGATAGACATTAAAAGTTTTGGACCGGGGTGGCGCCGTACACTATCTCTTAAGTTAGCTTATCGTGATAAAGGTGGTTCATCCGTTCTCGATTTTTGAGCGAGACTAGCTCAAGATCCGCGCTAGTTGGTTTGGTTTTCACGAAAAATTTCTCTTTCTTCCACGTAGGATTATTCTCGATGTAACAACTAGCTATGAGCTAGCCGACTTGTTTGTAAAAAATTAAAAATCGAGGCACATGTATATTTTGGAGATGCTCGAGGCTGCACGTAATAAATGGACCGTGCGCCCGAGGGTAGGTAGACATGGCCCATGCGCTAAACGCGTTGGTTGAAAAAATTACGCACACCTGCCTTCCTAATTTATGCCTATCGCATCCGACGCCACGTCTCTCTCAATCTTTCTCGGTATATATATACAATGTACACACAGATCAAGGTGGCGAATCCTGGGTTCATGGCTGCCAGGTGGGGGCCACGTAACCATCTTAAGCCCTATCAAAGCAGCTCATGGCTGTTGATTGCTCGATGGAGAAGCCTGAAACAAGGTAAAACGATGTCATAAACAATGGTACACAACTCACCGAAGGCGGAAATAAATCATGCACTTTATTCGTTCATTGACCTTGGTGAGGACTTCACTTCCATACATATAATCAATGGATCTGAATCTATACACTTGTAAGATCCAATCACAAGAGCTCGCGCACAACAATTGAACTATCAGGTAACTACGTTTCTAGGAGTGAATTTTGTTTCTCATGAGAATATGCTACTACCTAATGCATATGATGTTCTTTTACTTAGGAACTTAGGAGCTGATCATGAAGACAAACATGTTTGGTTCAATTCAGTCTTCAAAGACAACATTAACTTCAAATGTGCATAACTTTCACATACGGAGTCCGATTGAGGTCTATGAGTACTCGATGGAAAACTTTTCTCGTCATCTTTCCAATGGATCTGGCCTCATCTCCAAATTTCTCCTGTGCATGCCGCAATCATTAAAAGAAGATATTTCATCACCTGTTTGGGCCAAATTAGGCCTTGTAATACTTGGACCCAAGGGGAAAGCGCCCCATCTCTAGGCTCGTACTATTCACGGTCATATTATTCATGTGAACAATACCATGAATAGTATCACCTTTCATTTCTTAGTTTTACGCGGCTTTCCCTCTCCTATTTAAGGAGGTCGCACACTTCTAGTTTCCTTGAATTTCGTTTGTTTAGTTTTTCCATTGTGAAAACTCTTGTTCTTCGCTTGTGTCGACTAGACCAACCGTAAAGAATCTCTGCGGAATCCCACCATTTGAACTCAATTTATATATTTACAATTTCAGATTACTTGTGATCTTGTTCTTGCGTGTTCTTCGGTTGCATACAAGAATAGACCTTCATGGTCAGGTCAACCACGTTTTTGGCACGGTTGATAACGAATTGGCGATTAGTTCAACGATTGCTTGGTTCGTACATGGTGCGTTCGTAGCCTGTGTCGTGAGAGTTGATCATCATCCAATCGAAATTATCCTTCTCAACGAAAGATCGGGACAACACTAGCACATCAGACCTGAAGGGTTTATATAATAGTACAATTGGATACAGCCTGAGAAAAAATGAATAACAATACATGGTAAGAGATAAGATCTCTTAATAAATATGAAAACAAACTTTATGGTGTGATCTTCCTGATTTCATGTGGACATGAGGTTGGATCCTCTTGATCCTGTGGCGGAGGCACCAAGGCAGGATATGTGCATGTCCCATGCACGTATAGCCTAACACCTCCTCGTAGTCAGAACAAGAACAACATGAACAGTTAGATTGGACCAAAAATCATTGAAAACTGCTATAAGTAAGCCCTTAGTGAAGATGTTGACATATCGGGACATCGTCAAGACATACAAAACATGCACATCATCGAAGGCCACGCACTCACAGACGAAGTATATGTCAATCTCCATATGTTTGGTATGCTGGTGTTGGACTGGATTAGTGGAGAGATAAATGACGCTAACATTGTCGCAGTAGACGATTGTAGCTTTAGAGAGAGGCTGGTGTAGCTCAAACAACAACTATCGTAACTCATAACCATCAAGCCTCGTACACGGCATTCGTAATGGCATTGTACTTTGGTTTTGCTCTAGAATGGGAAACAATGTGCTGGCGCTTAGAGGACCAAGACACTAAGTTATCTCCAAGAAATACATCGTAGTCGAAGGTAGATTTCTGTGTATCGGGGCATGTCATCCTATGTGGTAAAACCATCCACTCATTGTGGCACGAGGGCAATACTACCATCCAAAACTGTGTCAGGGTGTTATTTGAACTGGATTACAAAGTTTAGGTGATTAAATATCCGGTTTCATAGTTTGTGGTGCTGGACAGATTTTCGAGCAAAGTTTAAAGTGTTATATGGACTTCTCCAAAAAAATTTATGAAAATAGAGTGGCCTCACAAGTAAGCCAAATGTGCTTCTTCTTCCTCCCTCCCCTCCCATGGTGCTCCCATGAGTGCTATGGTCACCTAGCCTCCTCACACCACTGCTACCCAATCCCATGCCGCTAACTTTCGCCTCCATTAGTCCTGACGCTTGCCAATGCCTTGCATTCACATGTTGGCAGGCAATTCTTCTTCTCTCTTCTCCTCTCACGCCGTCGACAAACAACCTTCTCCAAGCCACTACTCTTCCCCACCTTAAAGCTTCTCCTCTCTCTCTTCACTCCCATCCACTGCCTTTCTCTCTCCTCTCTCTCCCCGCACACAGAAGAAGGACGACATCAGTGCGGTAACCAAGGGTGGTAGACGACGGCGACACAACGACCGCGGTGGTGGTGCTTCTTCCTCACCTTTGGCGGCAGCGCTTCTTCCTGTTCCCCTCCGACAACGGCCACCGCCTCCACCAATGGCATTTCTTTCACTCCTCTAACGATGTTCGCGCCCACCACCTCCATCGGACTCCTGATCTAGGCACATCGGCTCTAGATTTGGGCATGATCGACCAAGATTCGGCCATGGCGCTTGCCAGATTGCCCCAAGGTGTGTTCAGATCTTGCCATGGTGCTCGACAGAGGATGGAGGTGCACCTCAACCACCTCACCGCCGATGTCCTCAAAGCTGGCTAGAGGTACACCTCCTCTCCATCCCCGCCGTCGTGTACTGCTTCTTGTCGGGATCTAGGCGGTGCGCACGCAATATGGGTAGTGGTGGGAGGAGGGCTCGTGGTGGTGGCGCGGAAGAGGGACGTCAGCGATGGCAGGGTGGACGCCGATATCAGCGAGGCTAACACTGGGGCGGTGGCGGTGCTTAGAGTACGTTTGCGTAGGGGCCTAGGCACTAGTGGCCTCGACGGTGGGGTCCGACCCTTTAGGCGGTAGTGCGGTGATGGCACCATTGGTGTGGGGCTCCGGCGGGTGGAGATCGACCATAGAGGATTGAGAACGGGGAGAGAGCAAAAGACGGAGGAAGAGGAAGGAGGATGTTGATTGTGACGTGAAAGTTGATGTGGATGTCATATTATTCAAACTTATTCACGTAGATGCCACCTCAGCAAAGCCGGAGTGGTTGACATTGAATACCCGGTTTTACAGATAAATATTAAAAATTAAACAAACTGATAGTTCAAAGGAATAAAATAGATTTATTCCTTCCAGGTACTAATCATAGCGGGCGCGTGTAGCGGAGCGAACTACCGAGTTTCGTAGAGCTTTTTGAAACAACCATCAATATCGGATCCACATGTCCGTGCCACACACTTTGTTACTGTAGGGGCGTCCTTTCTCCCTCCGAGGTCAACAATCCCTCTTGCACGCACTGTCTCTCTCTCTCTCTCTTCTTTTCTCTCTCCTCTCTTTCTTCTTTTCTTTCATGAATTGCTTCCTGCAAATTGGACTAGTAAAAAGAAGCAAATTGTGTTCTGAGTGTTGCGATGCATATAAGTCGGCACAGAGACGGCGAGACGCACTTGCTTACATGCCGGCCAGCCGGTCTGGTTCCACTGTCCTAGTCCACCCGATGAGGTTGCGCATCATCTTCTCAGTGTCCAGATCAATCGAAAGTTCACATCCTTGGACTCTGAAAACGACGGTGGAGGATCATTCTCGAGTTGACAAGCTCACTCCAACCAGATAGCTGACAGGCTCGCTCCAACCAGATATCTTAACTGAATCTAGCTCGATGCACGCTTTCGTCGGGATATCTCACGCCGTACACGTGTCCGGACGTCCTCGAACGATGGAAGGGGAGATGGAGGACTAAATGAAGTGCCCTAATACGTCAATCTCCACTAGATTGCAACCGGACTGTACTGTACCTCCAGGTTGTAAACTGATGAAGCCTTTGGTCCTGCATGAATCCTGATGTGCAGTCAAGAGAGATCGCTCTGTATCTTCCTCAATTAATAGCACATGCATTGCATCTGAACGTACTTTGTGGTACGTACCAACTCAGCTCTGCAACGAGCATGCAGCTGCACAGGTAATGACCGTCCCAGTTTCTGGTTTCTGAACATCATGGAGCGTGCAATGCATGTGCGGCTTGCATTCGACCTCCTCCGGGCATGCATTATGTTGTACCTGCTGTAAACGTAATGCTTAGGTGCACAAAGAAAGAAAAGGTGTTCATAGCTCTAAAACACTATATAAGCCAAGATCTCATATGTAGCAGCCGATTGCATAATTATTCATCACTCCATATAATCTGCATGTTACAATCCAGGAACGGGGCTCAAAATCTGCACAATCAGTTTGAAAATGGACATCTGGAGCAACGAAAAATAAATCACGACTAAAAGATCTACTGACATACATTGCAAACATTAAGATCACAGGTTAACGATCGATATTATGTAACTGTTAAATACCGTGCATGATCCTTTTAAGCATACGACCAGATAGGACAGGCATCATATTTACACAAAAGTTCAGTATCAGCCATGAATTAACATTATATTTCTTTTACATAAGTTCAGTTTTAGCCACCATCCACGATCATTGATTTTGCAACTTCTGTGACAAGCTCCTGCCTGCATAGTGCATACTATTTAAGAACAAATATACAATCATATACATATGAACTTTTTCAAGTTAACCCAAGGGGGAATAGGGACTGCAATTGCATTTCACTTCGAAGGGTTTCCTGGATGGAAAAAGTCCTCCTTCAGCACATGCTCCCATTCTGATGGTGAGTAGCTTAACTGCTCGTCATGCAAGTGTAGACTTGCAGGCTCCACTGGCGCTGAGAAAACACGAGACACTTTAAGCAATGTGCTAAGGTGCTGGACTGAAGTTTTGTCATTCACTTCATCAGATGTTGTACATTTAACATCATCAGGCAAATAAGTCTTTTCAATTAACCAATCATGTGCTCCGCTAGGATCTGCGCTACCAAATTGTTTTCTTTCAAAGTGCCCATCTGAATGGAAAACGTCCTGTCCCCCATCCACAATGCTGCTAGTGTCGTCTATGCGTCTTTTCAGGACTTGCAATCTGGCCATAACACCATCTTCGAGCTGACCAAATTCATTGTTACTTGCTGTTTGGCATCGATTAGCATTGTCCTCGCCCGATAAGCTTATATCATTACAGCATGTCAAATCTTTGAGCCTAGCCATAACAGCACCATCAGCTATGTTTTCATTAGTCAAATCTTGTGTGGCAGTAATAGCAACATCAGCCTCATCACCTTTAATTTTACATGCTTCCAGTCGCTCTTTGATGATGTCCTCCACTAGAGAGTTTATGCTATCATCACCGCACTTTGAAACACACACATTATATGTAACAGCATCATTAACACCATCTGTTTTTTTATTATTACTTGTTTCCTGCTGCTGCTCACTATTGTCCTCATGGAAGGAATTTATATTATCACAGGACTTCAAAGCTTTCAGTCGAGCAAAGACAGCAGCATCAATCTGATCTGCGACACTTCTATTAACTACAGGAAATTGCCCACCACAACTATAACCTCCCTGAGGTAGCAAGGTTGTGCTATAGATATAGCTTTCCTTCACATGGTTTTGTTGTTTGCTAGAATCATCATGCACTCCAATACATAATGAGTTCTCGGATTTGGGCAAGTTTGAGGCTTTGTCTTCTCCTGATGAATCAGTAAGAGCTGCACCTACAAGATTATTTAACATCCAAAAGTAAGGGAATGTCGGGAAGTATCAAGACAAATCAAGTCACACTTTCTTGCTACACACACAAAAAAAATACTGACCTGTTTGCTGATTGTGACATTTCATTGCAAGCTTCATGCGGGCAAGTTGAAGTTCATATTTGAGTTCACACATGGAAGCCTCCGCTTCAATCCACAGATTCTTATATACCATCATTTGTGCATCTTTAGTATCACCAACTGTATTCCCTGGAAGCTTAGTAAGATCCTGCATGCAAGAAGATAACATAACGTACATGCTTGAGAGGAAAAGCATGTTGTTCTCACATAGCAGGTACCCAACATTATTCCAAAGTCAGTCCAAGATATAAATCACTACCTGTAAAATAAATGTTTTAAAATCCACGCCTATGTTCCCCGAATCGAGTTCAGCAAACTGTTCAGGCTGGCAAGTATTCCCATTGCACCGCATCTTTTCTAATTTTGATCGACACTTTTAGGCCCCGTTCCAAACAGCTATTGGCTTCGACTTCTAGTTTCCAGAAGCCAAAAGCCGTTTGGAACGCGTTGGATTCTTAACACGGCTTTTTTCCCTTAGCATTGCCCATAGAGATATAATAGTGTTTTCATTTTTCTTTAATTAAATGCCTCATAAAAAGATAACAGCCGCTACAGTGTCATTTCAGCTAAAAGCTATCAGAAAAAGCCGAATTGAACAATTTGCAGCCTTGCATGAGAAAGAAAACAAACTGAAATGAGGAAGCCATAGAATTTGATAGCTCTTTTCGATGTTGACTAGAAATACAACCAAAATTACTATTTCATTTACTGAATGAGAATTTTTAATGAGTAAATCGAAAAGTGGGCCATTGCTAGATTTATTTTAAAAAATGGAAAAAAAATCAAGATTAATACCCAAGGCATTAGGTTTGTTCAGCTAACACAGGGATCATGGTATTAACTATCTGGCCCAAGCCGTGTTCAGCCTGACATGGAATATTTTACATCAACATCACAGCTGTTAACATTGCTAAAAGGAAGGCAAGAGAGATACCACATTTCAGGTGATGGAGGATAAAATCTCTGTCACCATGAACCAAAAATCATATCACTCCCAAAATATAATCTTAGCCATTTTTAGTACCACAGAAGGAAATTAGAAGTGAGGGTAAAAATATCACACGTAGAAAAACCATGTACCAGGTCGAAGTAAACACAGATTAACTACAAGAAGAAAATGTTAAACACTAATATGATGTATAGCAGTTAAATACGAGTGCCAAAGCTCACTATCATTTCCAGGTAGTGTAAAGTACATCTTTATTCTTGAATCACAAGATCTAAGAATGTATGCAATGAGTCACCCAAACTTAGATGTATGCAATGAGTCACCCAAACTTAGAAGTACTCATGAAAACAGAATTTAATCAACATGAAGATGAGGTAATGTTCACAAATTAAATAATTTGCTTTTATTCTGTTAGGAATTGTGGGTTGTGACAATAGTGATTTAGCATCATACCTTCCTTCTCTTGGGACTCAGAGAATTGAGATTTTGTATCGTAGATTGAATAAGTGCATGATCAGATTCCTCCAACTCACAACCACCATTGCACGTAGATAGAAGCATTACTGACAAATTGTACATTGACTTGATAAATTCTGCTTGAGTCTTGGACCTGCAGGTGACTTTGTCTGAAGATATCTTCACTATGTCCTCCTCAACGCCTGGGTTACAATGAGATAAATGCTCCTGACTTCTATTCATAGGCTTTTCAGAGCACAGGTTTTCCTGTGTCACAGCATCTTTATGGACATAATAAGAAGTATTTCCATGTAGACTTTCTTTTGTCAAACTCCTAGCCTGTGCAGTAGGATTGGAACCAACATGACTGCCAATGTTTCCGCCTAACACTGTGGATTCATTGGTTTTGTTGACAGGAAAACAACTTCCTTGTTGACCTGGTGTTACCACATTCTCAGAATCATCTCCCAGCTTACAGGTCATAAGTTTCTCTCTTCTGGTGCCTTGTTCTACAGACACATAACCAGGGTGGTTAGCCATACCATTGCAAGCCCCAACAATGGCTGGTTGTGCATCATTATGACCTTCAGATTTTTTGCATTCAAAAGGCAGACTAAATGCTGAAAGATAATTCACACAATAAGGTAGAGAAGGACCATTCTCAGGATTTGATGTGTCATAGTGCTTGGAAAATAACCCAGAATTCTTAGGACTAAACTCAGAAAGCTTCTTGCCTTGATGTGAACCATGGAGGTCAACTGAGCCATTGGCAGAATAAGGAGCTTCATCATTTTTCGCAATACCAAATGATGGCTGATGTACAGTTGGCGTCCCTTTCCAACAACGAGAATCAACAGCAGAGTTATTTACCTCAACTGACTCGGTGAAAAGATTACCAGGCTGAGCAAATGCAAGTTCTGATGGAGAAACTTTGGAACATGATGCTTGTAAGCTCTTTAAATCAGATTTTCCTTCTGAAGAAAGCAGCACAGGTCTCCCAGTTTCAGAACTCTCACCAGCATGATAGTTCTCTCCAACTCCAAGGCTACTAAGCGGATAGTTTCCCATTATTCTCATACCGTTAGTGGAGCTACTCCAGTCACCATAATGTTTATAAGCAGTCTGATATCCAACAAGATCTTTCTGATCATTCTGCATGGTATCAAAATAATCAAGATTGATTTTGCAAGGGTTCATATATGGTGAGGAGAATGCATTCTCCAAAACATGGCAATCTGTTGTTGATGGCACTGTTTTTGTTACAGCAGATACTTCAGGTGAGGCAGCAACAGATGGTATGGACAGATCGTAATTCAATGGATATGTTGAGCATGATGGAAGTTGTGACATGTAGTTATCATAAGCAGAATACGCAGAATAGTGATTCACAGGTTGAGGTATGGCACAAGGCTTTTTGTCTAAGCAATCAAGCATACTAGGAGGCAAGGAAGGCTGACAGGCAACTGATGATCCAAAATCAATTGAAAGGGCCTTTGAAGTTCTTTGGTAAATTCCTGGATACTTCTCTTCCATCCACTCTGAGCTGCCTGTTGTGAAGGGATGTAGCTGCATCTTCATGGAGGTACCAAAATGATTCCCAGAGTATATGTCACGTGGTGCAGTCTCAGAAACCAGAAGCCCGTCAGAATTAGCCAAACCTGCATAATTTGGTTGACGTCGTCAGGTGACTGTAATTTTGCTCAAAGCCTCAATGACTATATGTTACTATTTCCATTTTAAAAAAAAAAATTAACTAGACAATAATTCACCGATAGTACCCTTGACGAAATCACCTATGACACTAAAATTACCAGACAATGCTAGTAACACGAACAATGAGATGCATATAGATAAATTACCAATCCGATATAAATGAAGTCACTACAGTGTCTACTACAATTGACTAATAGATTCTGTTTTGAAAAAACACTTTATTTGAAAGCTAGATACTATAGAAAAACCATTTACTATATGAAAGCAGCTTTTAAAAACCAATAGGAACATAGCCGTAATCTCAGATAGTATGCCCGCATACTCACACCTCGACACCCTGAATACACCTCAGATGAATCTCCTCGCCAACTATCACCACTACGACGATATCGAATCTAATAAATCACGCAGCACAATTCCACGGCCCTGATCACGGGAGAAGGCGTCGCCTCACCTGCGTACCCCGTTGCCGCGGCGGCAGCCGCCGCGGCCGGAGCCATGTAGCTCGACGGAGGGTCCACCCAGGACTCGTAGAGCGACGGCGCGGTGGGAAGATCGGCATAAGGGCTAGGGTTGGGGGCGTTGGGGAACGGATCGGGGGTAGCGCGGGGACGGTCGACGGTGAAGGGCGCGGCGGAGGGGGAGAGGTAGGAGAAGGTCGCGTGCGGCTGCGGCGGCGGTGATCGCCGAAGATCGCCGGAGTACGGCATCATCACGCCGCCGGGTTGTGGCGATTGGTTGGTGTGGCAAAGCACACTGCGTGCCGTGTCGGCGAAGCTTCCGCCTGGTTTGGTTTCCTTCGATTGGGTTGGATCGTTGTGACGACGCCCGGTTAACTGCACCAAGTTGGTACTTCCGGACTGCGAATATAGTGGGCCTCGGCCCACTTTCTGCCCAAGAAGATAGATTGTAATGGGTCAATTAATCAGGCTAATTCCGGCCCAATTACACACACAGATGTGTGAGCTCCGAACTCTTGATCCGATGCAAACAAAGAAGCACCCGACGTCAAGGGATCTTCTTCTCGGCATCATCGCTCACCTGTCCGGCTGTCCCTCTCCGATCTCTATCCCACGGCCGCCTCCTGAACAGGTTCCTCGACGAGCAATCCGCTGCTGCCTTAGCAGCCAAGGAATCGAACCCGATCGAGATGGCGTAAAGCCGGCACACACACGTGTTTGTTCTGTTCATGTCAACATAATATTCCCTCCCGCCGCGGCTAGTGCGCCGGGAATCTCACGGCCGGGCGGCCGGCGTGTAAATTCGTTGCTATCCGTATCGCCCGCCCGCCTCCTCTCCACGTCGCTGTTACTGTCATTTCCTCCTCTCTTTTTTTATCCAGGCTCGGCCGATCAATCAGCGGCAGCGGCTGTGCCCGGCAGCATCGGCGCACGCTCCTGCCTCTCTCCGCGCACCTAGCCAGCTAGCTGCTTCTCGTCTTCTGGATAAGGAATGTCGGGCCTATTGTTTTCAGCTTTGTGTTTTCAGCTTTTAAAAGCTGCTTCTAGCTTTTTAACTGAGTGTCTTTTTAATATAAGATCTATAAGACCCTATTTGGATCCCATAGTCTAAAGTTTAGTTGTCTAAAGTTTTGGACTAAACTTTAGTTGGCTAAACTTTAGCCACTAAACTTTAGTCGAAGGTCCAGTTTGGATCCTGTACTAATGGATAGGACTAAAGTTTTAAAAAGACCATACTACCTCTCCTCGTTTCGTGCGTCAGCAATTAAATGGGAGGTGAGAGACCAACATGCATAGGTAAACACCTCTTTGTGCCTAAGAACCCAAAACTTTAGACCACTTTAGTTCACTTTGGTGGACTAATGGTCTAAAGTGTTTTTTAGGGGTTAGCTAAAGTTTAGATCTAACTTTAGACCACCTGTTTGGAGACTTTAGACCTAAACTTTAGATGGAGGGATCCAAACAGGGCCTAAGTTGATTGATACACTGTAGCGACTTCATTTATATCAACCAAAACCGTATACGAGTTTCTGTTACTCCGTAGTTTCTCTTACAAACAGCCTAAAAACTATAAGCTGTAGACATAAACTATAAGCCATAGCCAAAGTGAACAAGCACGAATCCCATTCTCCTAGTCCTAGCTAGCTAGCTAGCTAAAATGTGCTGAATTATAGTGTGTTGTCACTTGACTTTTGTCAAGTTTTGTTCCGCTGCCATATATTCAAGCAAGTTGAAAATGGGTGCGGTGATCTGGTCGATCCTATGCGTCTTTTATCTGGTATCATTGAATCGTGCAAGCGGAGGATAGCTAATACTCCTCCGTCCCATAATATAAATTCATATTGTTATGAAATATTATCCTATAATATAAGTTCGTTGCGGAGATAAAATGTATAGTTATTATAGTATTTTCACTATATACCTTTACTTTAATACTAAAAATAAGTAAATAGTTACAGTATTCTATTTAATAAGGGTATATATATAGTCTAATAATATTAATTTTTTAAATTTAATATCTTATTAGTCTGTATATATAATATGCTTTAGACTTATATTACAAAACAGAGGTAGCGCTAGTTCGCAGGACTCGAGGGTTTTCGCGAGGTTTTCCAGATAAGCAGTGGTAAGTGGTAACATGCATCGGGCTAATAATATTGAAAGCATCGTTGTACTATATAGATTGCTATGGAAACTAGTGTATCTCCTATTCTCCTGAAACTGGCCTACAGTAATAAGCAGAATACTTCGTTAGTAATCCTGAGACAAGAACAGCACGCACGATGGAGAAACTTCTTGAACACTCAAAGCACCTGACTGTTTCACAAGAAAGGACTGAAGTTCACCATGAATTCTCAATCGGCCGGAGTATCGACTGCTACGAAAAACGATTGAAGCAAAAAAAAAAACAACGATCAGAAAAGGGTCACTAGCCTATGTCATATTGGAGTACGCTTAAAGTCGTAGTGAGTTAGAGTTAGGAAAAAACAAACAACGAGAGATAGTCTCTCAAGTAGCCTACGCCTCGATCCAATCCACGGCGACCGGGTAGAGGCGAGGCAATCGTGAACGACGACCTGGGGGGCAGCCTTGGATGGCGGCGGCTCAGTGGCAACTCGATCTGGCAACAAGCGAGACGGTCAGCCTAACGACTCGAGCGATGGGACGCAATGGACTCGAGGGGCGGTGCGATCCGAACGACAGCGGCCCACACGAAGCGATGGCAACCTCAACAGCGGTAGCCTTGGTGGGATGGCAATGGAAGGAGTTAGATTAGTGCCCTAATTCTGATACTATGTTATGAATATTATGTGTATATTCATAAGGTCTAATGGACAGTATATATAAAGAGTACAAGGAGATATTGCAAAGAAAAAATATATCTTATACATATAAGAAAATGCAAAGGAATATACCTATTCTAACGACACGTACTCTTGTTAACATGTTTTACCCCATACTTTTGCAGATTGCAGTGGTCTTGTGAGAGCAACTTCAGCAGTAAGCAAGTATTTCTTGCTTTTCGTTATTCTCAGTCATTCTCAGCTTTTAGGATATATTACTTCGCTGCTTGAGATGCAGTTCTTCCAGTGTTCTCTTCTGACACACAGTACTTGATTTTCTTCAAAAACACTTTTTCCTCTAAATCTGACTTTGTGTTCAGATCTGAGTCCATCAGGCACTGCATTGTATTCGATTTTAAGTGATTGGTTTGCTTTCCTTCAGATACCTTGGTAGAATTACCTACTGAAAAAGAAAAGTATAATGAATGCAGAAATGAAATTTTCTGAAAATATTTTCATTCTTTCAGGAAACACACCTGTCATGGAGAGGATAAAGAAGAAAATATTAAGAAAAGGAAAGGGAAGCTTTAACGAGAAAGTAACTTTGTCCCTATCTTCAGTGCGAAAAATAGCAAGATTGTTCTTCATCTCCTAAGGAGTACTTACTTCCATGGGAAAGCGAAAGGGCCTCTAGCCTAGCGGTTAGAGCGCCTCAGTAGCACCTCTCAGGTCCTGGGTTCGACTCCCAGTGGGAGCGAATTGGGGAGAAAAAATCCCCTCGCCTGCTACCACACCAAAGCACAGGTCTAAAGACCCGCCAGGGCGTTTATCCAAAGGATTCGCCGGTCGTCTCACAAAGGTCGGGCGTTGGTGCCGCTGTGTAAAGGTGGAGCAGGGGTTCGGGGGTTTTCTCGGTCTGCGTGAGAAGACCTTCTTTTTAAGCATAATGCCTGGGGTTTTTTTCCCCGCAGGTCGAGTTTTTTTTTTTACTTCCATGGGAAAAAAAGCAAGATCATTTTGGATTCTACCATAGTTTATCAGAATCTGCTCTCTTTGTCCTCAGCATCCTTAGCATAGACCAATCTTCTCCATTACCTAACAATGCGTTTCCTAGTAATTCCAGTTCGATAATTGCAGTATTCTTTAGGTTTTCATGTGACTAACACCAAACTAAAATTTGTTCTCTCTTTTTTTACATAAAGCTAAAGCTTAAAGTAAGGTACCTACAAGCATAAGATCACCGGACCAGCTGCAAAGGCTGTATATTATCAAGTCTTTTCCACAACTTTCCTTGTGAGAGAACCATTCGTACATCCAAAAATAATCCAAAACTCATCATTTCAAGTTCACCCACATGGACAATCCATCGCAACCAATACCCCATTACCGATCAAACTGAATACACTACGGGCCTGTTTGGCAGGGCTCTAGAGCTAGATTTTCAGCTCTGCTCTACAGCTCCACAGCTCTACAACTCTATCTGTAGAGCCACTCTGTCTGTATGGGTGTTTGGCTAGCAAGGTGGCTCTAGATCCTGGAAGGAGGCTAGTATGGGTGAATTGACGTTGGTACCCTTGTCAGGATGGATGTTTGATTGTTATGCTATTTTTCTTTGTCCTGTATACGTTGAATAAGAAGAGCTATATTCTGATTTTTTTCTTTTAGTCTTGTACACGTTGAATGAGAACAGATAGTGGCCAAGTTACTTTCCTTCATACATTTCCCTTCGAAAGGCATGATAATAAGGTTCAAATTTAAATTGTTTATAGTTGTAAAAATAGTCAATACATCATATTCCAATGTTACTCCCAAGCTAGAGCAATAGCAACTTGTTTATAATTGCAAAATAGTCAATACATCATATCCCAACATTACTCCCAAGCTAGAGCAATAGCGGTGGCCATCTCATCACGGAATGTATCCATAGACAATACACTTGATTGTGCAGTCGATCCATCAGAAGCAACCTGTGAAATTGCGTACTTGTTATATCTCTCGGGGATAGTAGGAGCATAGTTTGGATCTCGATCGGCATTTGCAAAGTCCAAGTCTTCACTCCCATGTTCTCGTATAAAATTGTGAAGCACCATAGTCATTGCAACAATCATTTTTGCTTGCACATTGGATAACTTGGCATCTTATATAAAATTTGCCACTTCATCTTCAATACACCAAAAGATCGTTCAATAACATTCGAATAGATGAATGTACTCGATTAAACTTCTCTTTTGGGGTATTTGGCTCCATGCCTCTGTGAAACTACGGTATATGATACCTTTCACCCTTGTATGGGCGAGGTATCTGGACGATTTGGGTAGCCCGCATCAACAACATAATACTTCCTAAAATAGAGAACAATAGATAATAAAAAAGGAAATTATATGTATTTATCAAAACAATAGATAATATAAAGGAAGACCAAAGTTACTTGTATGCTACCTTGTGGAGGATGAGGAACACTTCTCGGTCAACCCTTATTGCATGATATAACACACTTGTGTCATGCATAGATCCCGCTGCCCTGCTGCCACATATGTAAACGCATGTCAAAATCACAAACTGCGAGGACATTTTGGGTTGCACTTCCAGATCGTCCAATGTATCTCACTTGTTCATCCGTGGAAGAGACACACGTATGTGAGTTCCATCTAGAGCACCAATACAATCCTTGAAGTGGGGATATGCCCTCCGATCATCTCTAATTCTTTTGTGGACAGAGGGAAATTAGGATCCTTAGGTCTCAAATAATCTCTAGCCATTGCAATCACACGATTCAGAACCTCGTCAAACTTTCGACTAATTGTTTCACTTGAATGCTTGAAACGATTTTGCACACTTCGATTGGTGACATGCACCCAAAGTAAAAGGAACATTGCAAGACTTTCGGATGAACTCATGTGTATAGATGATGTCAAGCCATAATTGTGTACCAACAAAGAATGAAGGTCTGTGAACATATGCTCATTCATTGAAGCATTTTGTGACACTCCCGTGTGTATTCATTGTCTCAATCAGCCATCCCATTCCACTCACTGCGATGTCCTTGGTGGTGCTTTAATCAAGTACATATCACGATATTTTTGTGCAAGTTGAGCACCACTTTGACAAAGAGTAAAAATTGTTCAATCTCATCCGAGTCATCACAATCAGAAATCAGTATAGGTAACACAATTAAAAGGCCACATTAGACATGAAAACAAGCATCAAAATACGAACTGACATAACAGGTAGCAATAATACATAAAAATGTGTGAAACATGTTGCAATAGTACATAAAAGCATGGATAAAATAGCAGGAAGCAATACATAAAAGTTGACAGTACAATCGGCCATTTTAATTCAAACCCAAATGATTAGTTCCCATACTTGTCCTTGTACTTCCTAGTAAGCCACTGAAACCTAATCTCAGGAGTAGGCAAAGTCAAAAACATCTCCCTTTCTTCAGCACGTACAAACAAAGAGGTTGCTATGTAGTGCTCATCACTACCGTAGACTGCACCACAATCTAGCACAAGATCCATCACTTGTTTAATAGATGTACTTCCAACTTTATTAGCAGCAATAGATGAGGCTGAATCAGCTATCTTTTTTATTTCTTGGTGAATCATTGTTGCAGTCCCTGTCTTTGTTTTCTTGTTTTTTTCATTGGCTACACCAGTTGTGAGGCTCTCTTATCATTTGTATTGATAGGACTAGGTGTAACCTCCTCAACCGTCGTCCTCGTCCTCATTCTCATCTCCATCCAAATCATTTGTGCCAACACCTTCACTAATGCACGGGTGCCACAGAGGAATGCCAAGTCTTTGGGACCAATGATCTTCTCCATCAATGGTGGGACCGAATGCTTCCTTAAGCTTATCTTCATATTCCAATCCTTTAAGCTGAATGGCCAAGAACCGGTATCTCTGTAATTTAACAAAAACAATGATATGGTATATACAATTGGCGAAAGCAAGTAATCATGCGAATTGTATCATGAGCTAGTCTTTGTTGTCTCATACGGTTAGAATTGTATCATGAGCTAGTCTTTGTTGTCTCATACGGTTAGAGCTAAGAAAAACATGCTATCATGCCTATGGAAGTATAGCAAGAGCATAAAGTAAACAAAGCATAAAGTACGAACACTTACATTCCTCATTTTCTTCCACCATTCAGCATCCATATTTATGGTACCCTTTTGATAGTCCCAACCCTTGCCTGTCTGCCTTGACAGCAACTTGTTCCATATCTTATATTTATCTCTCAACTTATCCCACTTGTTTTTAATTTGACCTCTTTTTAACTCAACGCCAGCCAACTCTTTGAACTTCTTCGAACTTGGCATAGCCCACACTATTCATGTGGGTGTTAGGCCGATTTCCTTTGTTCGCTTGCTCAGCGAACAACTCACAAATAATCCTTAGATTCTCATCAAGCTTCCAATCAATTGAGTTCTAACACAGGCATGACAGGAAACAATTTAATTATTGCACAAACATATGAAAAATTGCATAACAAAAAACTATCGAACTTCTTGTGTCCATTCATGTGCTCATTTCAGGTTTTCTTTTACATTCATGTGCTCATTTCAGGTTTTCTTGTGTCCATTCAGATTGCATAATAAGAAACAACACTTTGGCTGCTCATTTTAGAAACTAATATGTCTGCTGAAAGTCTTTGGTTTCCAAACCGACTTAAACTAGGAATTCTGTCTCTTCTTGAATCATCCAGTCTTAATGAATACACTGCACATCGCTTCTCATTGTCGGCAACAAGATTATAACCAACATGGCATATACTCACGCGATTGCCAATTTGCACCCAATATGTTTGATGACGGAGGTGAGCCTCCAAAGCGTATCCTCTAAGTGCTTTGAGAAACCATCTTCTTTAGCAAACAACTGGTTTAAACTATTCGCAAATTGCTATGAACTTCAACCGAGGTGAATCACTAACCACCGCCACTAGATGAACCACTAACCTCGCCGAGGTGAATCATCGATCCAAAAGTAAAATACTAAAAACACCAAATTACTACGGTTCTAATTCAAATGTCGGCGTGGATCGAGATTCTCATCATGAATCAAGTCAAATACACAAGCTACAGCGTGGATCTGAAATCTCACCTCCCGGTGGCATGGTCGATCTAGCGGTGGCGCGGTCTCGGCTAGCAGCGCCCTCCCCTCGCCCGGCGCCTCGGCTCCGGCGGCCACGGCGTCCGGCTCCTCGACAAGGATGAGCGCGCGCGTTTCGAGAGGCGCGCGTTTCGAGAGAGCAAGAGGAACGGGAGGGAGCGGACGAGAGAACAGATGGGGAACGGAGGGGTGCGGGCGCTGGGGGGCTGCGGGCGCTGGGGGGCGCTGCGGGCCTGCGGGCGCTGGGGGGTATACCCCAGTGGCAATTCGGTGTAATTTCTTTGTGCGGCAAGGGTACTTCAGATTCTAAGCCACAACTCTACGTGGGGAGCTGCGTTTTCTTGGCTCTACACATTTGCACTGAGGACGGGACCGATCCAAGGATCTGCAGCTCTATACAAGGTTTAGAGTTGCCCTGTTTGGTAGAGCTCTACCCAACTCTACTGTAGATCCTGGCTCTAGAGCCCTGCCAAACAGGCCCTACCTCAAAGGGAAATTTTAAGAGAGTGATGTACAATGATTACGGTGAGCAATAAGCAATTAGGAATGAGTGGCTGGTGCTTAAAGTTGACAAAGCATAAATCTTTAATCAAGAAAGGTTTTCGGAAATTGTGGCTCTGCTGTGAGTAACATGAATAAATATCTAACTGAAGAAACATGAAATGGGAGCCATGGAACAGGTTTCCTGATTAAATCAAACCGAGACATGAGAACAGTGCTGGTCAAAAGAGCAGCTTTAGATTTAGGTTGCTTAATTAGTGGGCATAATGAGGACAAGGCCCTAGCCGAAAGAATTGCAGCTGGGTCTAGTATAATCAGTATCAGATAATTAAGTGTTGTGGCAGGCATTGTTCTTTAACAGTTTGACCATTGATTACTTGATTTGAGGCTTCAAATGTATCTTCATCTAAGAGCAAAATGTTATGGACTATAGCTTGATCACATAGCACATTTTCGCCGCATTAATTCTCGGAGCCGCTTGCAGACTAGTCACTATGCTAAATTCGATTACGTGTAGAACATGTCCTGAATCCTGATAGCATGCAGCACTAAGTCGCTAGCTAACCTTATGTACTATGTAGGCAATTGATTCAACATTAATTTTTGCACCAAGGTCTGCATTGTGATCCATCCTATGCAAATCTGGCCACTAAGAACTAATCTAGCACCGTCTTATTGTTGGACTCCGGATTTGTAATCCGGAACCCTCTGTGTTTCTACTACACTATTCTTTAGATCAGTAGATAGTGTACACAGACATATTGCTGGATCACACATACATCGCATTGAACTATACTAGACATTTATATTACATAATAGAATTTAAATAACCCATACTAGATAGAGTTTTTTACATAGCAGACCGATTAGGCCAAATATTACATTGCAGAGAACCAAAAGCGAAAGCAAAAGCAGAAAGCAAGGGTGAGGTCAGCACAATGCTACAGGCAAGCGACTACAGGTAAAACATGTACAACAAGCTTCTATCCAAGGCTTGGATAATATATGTGCACACAATTGCCATCTAAAGTCTATCGAGTATAGGTAGGGATGAGAGACTACTTAAGAATGGCATAGACTCCACTATCTTCTTCTCCGTTTGGTCCAGACGTGGCGTAGTAGGCATAGGGTTCTTGATTCAAAGGCTCTGAGTTATTTTAGTGAGCGAGAGTGAGCACAAACAACTGTACTCTGTGAGCCAACAAACAGAATACATTAACATAGATGTAAGCCTTAACAAAGAAAGGCTTGGGTTATTTTATTTGCAAAGTTGAATTATAGTAAGTACAAATCTTGAGATTTAGCATTTTAGGTAAACCATGTTTGTAAAAAGTGTGAAAGTATGCAGTAGTAATAGTAGTGCATGTTCCATCTGCCATATGATATTTTATTACTAGGGTTCTATCTACTCATTATACTCATTAAGTTCTATCCAACTACGGGAAATCAAATTCAGGGTTTTATCTACTCGTTATTTTTCATCCCAATCACAAAGATTCATTTGTAAATAGACACTAACTCGAGCAAATTTCCACGTGCTGCCCTTGACTATGAGCACAACTGTTCGAACAATTTTCACTCTGCAGAGGTCGCACACTTTACTCACAAGAGATACCCAACTTATTCCACCGCCACACTACCTTTGGCATGATGCTCATATGGTCACCACAAGGTCTTTACAATATACGTGCCCAACGTGGCTATACCCACTAATCGGTACACTACAATTTATGACTACGAGAAATTAATAATTGTACAAGAATTCATCCTACACAAATTACTCTCAATAACTACATATATACAACCATACTATTTACACATCTACTCACTACCCAATATAACTACATATGTAATCATTATATTTACTAACCTACAATGGTTTCAAAATGAAATCTACAAAAAAAACAAAAAACTCATATATATACGATATAGAAATCACTCCTCCCGCTCTCCTCTCCTCTCCTCTCCTCTCCTCCCCCTTTTTCTTTTTTTTACTGAATTCTTATGAATTTTGGTCTATCTTTTGCCCCTTAAATAGACTGCCATCTGTCGCCAATTGAAATTGCGACAGAGGGAGCGGGGGCCTCTATCGTCATTTCAATTAACAGTTGATTCTTCTATCGCCAATTGAAATGACGATAGAGGCAGAGATTGTGGCGCTGACGTAGCACTCTGTCATCCATTTGTTTGACGACAAGGTAACCGTCACTATTTCAAACAACGACAGAAGTTCTATCCCAAATTCAAATTTATGTAAATTTTAAGCCATGATGTATTAATATAATATTAATAAAATCATGTTATTTTTTTAAAAAAATCTACCACTCTCCTCCTCCTCCTCCCAGATACCGTTCGTCCGTTCCCTTCCCCCAAATGCCTATAAACTATTGCACCAGGTAAGGCAAAGGCAAAAGCAGCGGCCGAGAGAATAGAAACAGAAGCAAGAAACGCTCGAGCCGTATTAATCCTGAGTGAGCTGAGCAAGCCAAGCATTTCCTTGTAGTGGCAGTAAAAGCAGGAGCAAGGCAGGAGTAGTTCATGCCTTGGCCGGGACATCTTGGGTAGAGGTGGATATCGAGCCAACTCCACGTCTTATCGAGCTTTTTCTAAAAATGATATAGTTTGATTTAATATCATTTTACATATAATTTAAAAGTATTTTTAGAAACGAGCTAACGAGCCGAGCCGAGCCGAGCTTTAGCAAGATTCAAATTCATTTGAAATCAACTCATTTTAATGTTTAACCAATTAACAAGTATAATTGAAGCAATTTTGAACCGAGCCAACGAGCCCACTAACGAGCTTTTTTTCCAGCCCTAATCTTGGGCAACCAGCTTAGCTTAACCTCCCTTGCTAAGATTCTGATAAACCTTCTTCCGAGGGTAGCTAGCCAAGCTTGTCGTGCACTCTTCTTTCTTGGTGAGAGAGTGGTATAAGTTGCTTGCGGTGGTGACTGGTGAGAAGGCCATGTCGAACACGGTCTCCTCCGCCCTGTCGTCCTTCCTGTACTGCTGCTTCTACCCTACCAGCGGCCACCGGCACGGCCACCGCGCCGGCGCGTACTACTACAGCAGCCACCCGACGAGCACCAACACCTTCTACTACCACGAGGGTGGGCTCACCAGCCGCAGGATGGGACGGAGCAAGCCGCTGTCTTTGCAGGTATGTGCGTATCCATTAATTATCTCTGTTTCTTCGGCTTGTTCTTGCTTGCTCTGTTCTTGTGCTTCGTTATGCTACGTACGCAAAAGAAGAAGAAAATATTTGTTCAGATGAGCATATGCAAGTACAGGAACTTGGTTGTGCGACTGCGACTGGAAATATTCAGATTATTCTCTGCCCACTAATGTCCGACACTGTAATCTTCGCAGTTATAACGTTTTCTCAGAGTACTCTGCATGCGTAGTCATTAGTCACAGTCGCAAATGTAATCAACCGTTCATTCGTCTTGATCAACGGCTATTGAAGAGGGCCGGTGTTGGAACCGATAAAATAATACTACTACGGGACCAAATTATCCTTAAGCGTGCAGCGTGCTGTTAATTAAGTACTCGAGTATAAACTACTTTTTTTTGTCGTCGTAGGGTAATTAAGAATGAACTGTTGTTGTCTCTGCATGTTTTGGTTTCCCAGACAGTGGAGCTCAAGGTGCGGATGTGCTGCTCAGGCTGCGAGAGGGTGGTGAAGCACGCTCTGATGAAGCTGAGAGGAGTCGATTCCGTGGAGGTGGACGTGGAGATGGAGAAGGTGACGGTGACGGGGTACGTGGAGCGGCACAAGGTGCTCAAGGAGGTGCGGCGCGCGGGGAAGAAGGCGGAGTTCTGGCCCAACCCCGACCAGCCGCTCTACTTCACGTCGGCCAAGGATTACTTCCGCGACGAGGAGTCCTTCCGCGAGAGCTACAACTATTACCGCCACGGCTACAACGGCGACAAGCACGGCCACCTCCCCGAGCCCCACCGTGGCGCCGACCCCGTCAGCAACATGTTCAACGACGACGACGTAAACGCGTGCGCCGTCATGTAGAACTCCTCAGGGATGCATGCCACATGCCATGGTGGTCATCTTCGTGTGTGTGGTGTGGAGACCACACATCTGGGGCTGGGAGAGAGAGGAGTGTGTGTGATCATTATGCGTTCTCTCTAGTGCTCGGCGCCTGCCTCTGCATGCCCGGCCGGGCTGTAATAACGACGAGTCAAGCGTGCTAGCTCATGTAACGATGCTGCTGAAGTAGTGTTGCAATATCAAGGCCCTGTTTGGATCAGTTTCAGATTCTTAAAAACCAGGTATTACTTCTAGTTTTTAAAAGCTGGTTTCTAAGCAAAAAACTGATGGGGTGTTTGGATCCCCTAGTTTTTAAAAGCTGATTTCATTTATGATTGGTGCTAATAGACTATTATACCCTTACATTTATGATTGGAAGCGTCTGCGCGTGGTCTTTAATGAGGGCAAATGGGTATTTGTGCAAAAAAAAACTGGCAAAAGCTGGGTATCAACAGTTTCTTGGTTTTTAAGAATCTGGGTAGGTAGATTTTAAAAACTACCCCAAAAACTGGTCTGTTTGGATCCCATCAGTTTCCAAAAGCCAAATTCTTAAAATCTGGATGGATCCAAACAGGCCCCAAATGAGAAGTGGTGCCCTCCACGGGTTACACAAAGGTTCCGTGTGTACTCCAATGTCTATGGCCCAAAGGCGGCCATGCGTGCCCCAGTCTTCTGGTTTCGGTCGATTCAAAACCAGCGAGCGACGAATGGGATGCGAAGGTATCTATCTAGCTAGCTGCAGAAGAAAGCGTGCGACTTTTTTCGCGCGTGCGAGGTAGCTAGCGGCCAGGTTGGTCGTTGGTGATTGTGGCTACGCCAGTTAAATATTGTCCACTGTGTCTGATGATGGTTGATGGATAGCGTTTAGTGCAGACTAGCTGCTAAAAAGCCTGGGAACTGGGAAGGAAAGTGTTCGCAAAAATTGCACAAACTGCCAAAACGCAGCCGCCAGCAATAGTACACTGGAATTGTCTATGTCGTACGCTGAAAGCGAACTTTAGATTGGTGCTCCCTCCTATTCTTTTTTTTTGTTGACATATTATAACCCGTGCTATTTGATTACTAATATGTTTAAATCTGTATAGATTGATTATATAAAAATTATATTATTAGATTTGTTATTAAAAATACTTTCAAACTGTTATAATTTTATCAGTATATCTTAATATATATTCATAAAAAATAACGATTAAAGTTGTATCTTAAATATCGTGGGAAATCAAAACGTCAAACAGAAATGTGCTAGTTACAGTCATATGCAGAACATAGTCCTCCAAAAAATTAACCACTGAACCACACTAAGCCAAAAAAAAACATGAAGGGGCTGTTTGGTTGCTAGCCACACTTTGTCACCATTTACCAACAAAAATTGCCACACTTGCCTAAGTTGAGGTGCTCAAATTCTTTGCCACACCTTAGCAAGCCTAAGGGAATCTTGCCACACTTTTTTGAGTCACTGACACGTGGGTCCTAGTTTCTTTGGAAGGAATCTTGCTACAAGCGTGGTCGCAACCAAACAGCTGCCAAGTTGGTCAAACTTGCCTAACCTTAGGCGTGGCAACCTGTGGCAAAGTGTGGCTGGCAACCAAACACCCCCGAAATTGTGCTGGCTTTTTAAGCTAAAGGTGCTGGTGTTGGATAGGTTGATGACCACCTTGGGTTTTATTCGTATTTCTGATTATTTGTTAGATCTTTGGCTTGGTACGTTAAAAGAGGTCATTTTGCATGGTCGTGTGTTCCCTACTTGAAGGACATCGTAACCACACAAGACATAGGTTGCACGTTCACTACCCCACTTCTAAAATTTTTTGTACTACAAAGATGCCTGTGCATTATAACATAATTTTAAAAAAGATAAATATCATCAAACATGATTTAAATCATATAATGAATATTAAAACTCTCTTACACACATATCAAGCCAAATATATGTGTGCATATTTAGTAGTTGATCTTGTTTTTATCCAACATAAATACAAAGATAACATCTTAGTTAGTGCATAAGATACCTAAGAGACAAGAATATCTTTTTAGCCAATTCCAATTAGTTGTGCGTTGTGGTGGGATAAAAAGAATTTCTAATAATATATATAATAGTATTATATGTTTCCTTTGCATACAAAATTTATAACTAGTAACCTACTTGCACCACATTTAATATGAGTAATCTTCACCAAAAAAATTTTCTGCAACGTAAAGTCGAAAACAACCATATTCATATAAGTAGCTTGTTGCAGTACACATATGTAGAAATAAAAAAAATCAGGAACTTTCAGAAAGTGCACATGCAACCTTGTTAAGCATCCAATTTGAACATGAAGTGAACAAAATACAGATGATTTCTGATAGTTAATGTAGGCTAGCATGAGACTCACACGGCTGCAATATGCAATTCAACAGTATGTAGCTCGGCAATCACATGAAGATCAATGTGCCAGGCGCCTCCTGTGCCCTACCCCTAAGCTTCTGCTTCTGGACCGCCTCCTCCTCCATGGCGGGCCGCCACGCCGCCAAGCTCTCTAGCTGAGGTGGAGCTGCTGGCGCTAGTGCATAATCGCTGGCACGGTCGCGTGAGAGGAGCTCCTCGGCGAGCAGCGTGGTGAGGTAGTCGGCGGCTCGGTGCCGACAACAACGTCAAGGCATGCCTCGGTGTCAGAGACCATGACACAGTTAAGAAAACATAACATAAAGACTTGCTCAGTACAATAGGAAACCATTCCCCATGGCATCCCATGTAGAGAATCAGTGGCCATTATTTGATATAGATCACGATTAATGCATAACAAGATTTTTACCAATCATCATAGAAGAACAGAATGCTAAAAAAATCAAGTTCAAAAACCTGTAATGGTTCAGATCTATGGGGATTCTTTTAGTAATAAAGTTAATTCTGACCATTAGGGCTTTCCATAGTAGTATGTAGAACTATAACAAGCACAGTAAAAAATTGAGCCTAAATCAATGGTTGGGTTTCCGTACCTCCTATGCTTACTTGCAAAACTGATCGAGTCCTCTTATTCATCGCCCAGATCAACACGCCTCTGCACCAATCTCTGTGAGCAAATGTCACACCTCTCTTACTAAACTACAATGAGATTTAGTTTCAAAAAAACCTACAACGAGATATATTGAACCTTCATTGTTGGAGGTGATTGTGATATAACCATTAGTAGCTAAGATGCATGTTATCCTTTACATTGTCACTATTTTTCCACGGACTTGGACTGTGATATGTGTGCTCTGAAGCACATGTTTAACAAATAATACCAAATTGTTTAAGATCCATGGTAGCTACCAATGGGAAATCAAAACCGCAAAAGTTAACCCCATGGCAGTCAATATGAAAACCACAAAGAAAATATGATGTTTATTAGTTCTAGCTCCCTAAGAAAAGCTGCATGACCAGTGTGACACAAACTTGAGCTAAAACATCCTAACACTAACATAAGTATGAGAATTGTTCTAAGACTAATTATAAGTGCACATTCATATTTCTTTCGAACACAACATCAAGTGTATATCCATCTCCTGAACATGTAAACAAAATTTATAGAATATCAAATGTGTTCCTTAGAGAGGAATCTATGGAATTACCTTCGTGTTGTTAGATCAAGGAGGCCCGCTAGAGGGTGGTGAATAAGCGGTCTAAAAAACTCTTCTCTAATTAATTATCAATTTCTATTTGGCTAAACCAAGCATAAGACGCGAACTCAAAATGGTTTAGCATAAATAACACTTAAAACAACCGGCCAACAAGATAAGCCTATTTCAAGGTTTACAATTCTAGAAAGATAAGCAATTGAGCACAAGAAAATAAACCATAATTGACACGGTTGCTTTTTACCGTGGTGTTCGGAGACTTGCCGGTCTCCCTAGTGCACGTTGAGGTTAGCCCAAATGAATTGGACCGGCTCCACGAATTAAACTAAAACACCTCAATCCACTAGTGGTAGCTCTTTCTCGTTCGGGTAGGTGAGCTCCAACCTTCGTAATTTTGACAGGTCCTCTCACAACCTTCTTTAAGAAGATCATCACGCATGATGCCTCCAACGCTGTTTAGAAGTTGGCAAACTCCAAGAGTAATAAGTTAAACTCCTCACTTGACTTTCACTACGTGCAATGAATGCACAAGCTCGAGTGGATACACAATCCACCTCTAGATGCAACACATGTAATATAGAGCCTTTCTCCTTACTCACAAGGTGTAACACATGCACAATTGAGAGTAGGACCTCACACTAGCTCAAAAGAGTGAAATGGGGTGTCAAAAGTTCCGCTGCACAAGCCGGATATTCTGCAAATTGGAATTACCGCTTACACAGAGCCGGTAGTACCGCTCGCTAATCAAACCGCACACATAGAGCCGATCGGACCACTCACACAGACCTGGTCGAAAGTACCGATCGTCAACTACAATGATCCCTGACCACATCGGATGGTTCAACAACTCAGGTCTCCACCACGTTGTCCGGTTTGACCACACAAGTCTCCAACTACGATGGTCTCCGACCACGCTGAGCTTCGACCACGTTGTCCGATTCGACTACACAGGTCTCTGACCACATTGGTTTAGGTCTCGACCATGTTGATTTTCGACTATGTCAGTCTTCGATCACATAGATCTCTAACTACTCCGTTGATCTTCGACCACATTGTTTCAATCACGTCAGTTTGACCACATCGATTTCGACCAAACAGGTCTCAACCACATCAGTTAGACCACGCTGGCTTTGGTCACACAGATCTCGACCACGTCAGTTTCACCACGTCGGTTCGACCACATTGGTTTCGATCACATAGATCTCGACTACGTCAGCTTCAACCACATTGGTTTCGATCACACAGATCTCGACCATGTTGGTTTCGACCACTTCGATCTTCGACCATGCAGGTCATCGACCACTTCGATCTTCGACCATGCAGGTCATCGACCACGTTGATCTTCGACCTCGTTGCTTCGACTACGTCGGCTTCGACCATGCTGGTTCCCAACCACATTGATCTTCGACCACACAGGTCTTCAACCATATTGGTTTCGACCGCAATGGTTCTCAACCACACAGGTCTTCCGACCACCAACAGAAGCAATAGTTCCATGATTACAACGCCGGTAATTCCGACTAGTGGTAGTATCATAGAATACACTGCAATAGTTTCAATTTCCCTGAGAAGTGCATATACTTCAACAGTTTCTGCAAAGCACATTTGCAAACTATAGTATCATGCACACAAGAATTATCCATGATTCCCAACAAGTTACAAAAGGTATTTGCACACTTTTAGAATCATGACACAATGGTTATATGTGTGAGCTTCAATTATTTACAAAATACATTTGCAAATAAAAGCCTTATACTACAAGAAATGGAAACATGGACTTCAAACACTTGCAAAACACATTTGCAATGTGTAGTCCCATGTTACAAGAATTCAACACATGAGCTTAAACTATTTTCAAAATACATTCGCAAATACAAGCCTCATATAAAGGAGAGCTAAAGCAAGTGAGATTAAACTATCAATATATGATATAACTCAAACTACTAGATATGACCCATCTTAATAATATGGCAACCTATACTAGCAATCCGGTCTTCCAACCAAACACCAGGACTGGTAAAACACTAGGAACACATCCTTAACCTTAGCTAGTCATACAATTGCCTTACGCATCCCCTTGAAGCTTGATGACTCACATCTACACTTCAAGTATGAGTCATCGTCTTTACATGCATCAACACATAAATATTGAAAGCTGTCAAGCAAGGTATCTTTAAGATTTCATAAAAATACCAAAAGCAAAGATTGGTGAGCAAACAAAAAAATTAAGACATAATTGCCATCGATGCTGAAATTACAAGGAAAGAATGTATTTTCAAGGAACACCAAAGTTTGTGGGGGCCGGGGGATATGAGTTCATGTGTATATATCCCTAGAAAACTAAGGATATACAAATACTTTAACTGAGAATTCAGAAACGAAGTTCTAAATGACGAATTCATGAAGAATGTAGCATCCTACCTTCATAGTAGTGTTTGAATTTGGTTTAGACGAGTAAGGAAACCAGGGATCAAGCAAGACCCATTTTTCAACACAACATCTTCTGGGGCACCTGTCGTAGGACCGCCTCCACCCCTCCACCACACCCTCTCTTGCTGCTGGGGAAGTGGAGGACGATACGCTGGATGGGGGCAGTGTGGCACAAAACGGTGGCGGCGATGGAGATTAGGGGAGGAGCAACGATGGAAGGGAGGTGGCGACGGAGTAGATTAGGGGGGAAGAGCGGTGGTGATGGTGCTACGTTAGGGGAGAAGTAGCAGCGGCGATACATGACGGGACAAGCGATGATGGAAGGGAGGTGGCCAAGTGAGTCCGCCGTCGTCAGTGTCGACGAACATAGTAGGGTGGTGTCCAGGTGGAGGATGAGATGGTCAGGTGTGGCGGGGGAGCATGCAGAATCAGTGGCCACCCTTCGCTAGTCGACCCACCGTGTTGCCGCTGGATCTGACCTCTTGTGGTTATTCCCACACCTCCGCTATCGGATCCAGCTCCACGGGACGGTGAGTACGGTGTGAGGAGCTCCATGGGGGCAATGCTCCATCGGGTGTAGGGGGAGATGAGCCAAACAGCATGGGGGCGGTGAGTTGGGGAGGGCTGGGGCGGCAATGGCGAGGGAGAGGCGGAGGTCAACGGGGTTGCTGGTGGTGAAGGGGGCAACGGTGGGACGGACAAGAGTGCAACAGGGAGCTTCACGCTAAGCAGTAGTGCCGCATCATCACGAAGCTTGAGAGAGGCCTTCATGGCTCCAGGGCTGCGCAACGATGCTCCACTGGGGGGAGGATGGAAGAGGAGCGGGAGGGTGATGAAGGGAGGAGGGGAGGTGGGAGATGGACGGCTTGGAGGAAGAGGAAGCAGAGCCAGGACGGTTGTTTTTTGCGACGAGGAGTGGGTAGTGATGACCTACATGTTGGCACAAATAATTTTGTGAAGAGGATGGAGGGAAAAGAACATACCACTCATTAACTTTCTCTTTTAAGTAGTAGAGATGTGCCACGTGGAGGGTCTTATGTTGAGAATGTTTGTTGTCAATACAAAATTACAAACAACTCTAGCATATGATATCCACTTAAAGCGAGTTATCTCTCAAAAAGAGCTTCAAAACAAAGTAAAATAACCATTTGATTTCACTTTAAACTTGTTTTGATTCAAATGTAAAGTCCAAGTTACACCAAAGACATCCTAAAAATTGCCAAGTCAAGCCGAAAGCGGGTGCCGTCTTCGCGCGATGGACTGTCCAGTCATCACCGTCGTAACGAACTACGGGTTTTGTTCTTTTCGACTTATGGATTCCCTCAAACATACAAACGTAATGGCTTCTCCACCATCATTTCGATGTGGCTTATCGAGATAGCCTTTTAAAAGCAGTTTATCGATTTTAAGCTTGTTCACATGAGCACCTGTATCTATAAGGGCATCTGTAGTATATGAAAAGAGGAGGTCTTAAGCCACCTTAAGGTCAATCTTATACATTACAGGGGTGACCTTAAGCAGACCCTAAGCAAAAAAAAAATTTAAGGCTGGTCCTCAAACTAAAGACCTGGCCATAAGCATTAAAATACAATTTTTCTTTATCTGCCAAGTGGGACCATCTTAAGGCCCCTTGGGTTATATACACTATGAAGTTGATCTTAAGGTTTAGATGAGACCCACCTTAAGACCCTTTGGGTTATATATACTACAGATGCCCTAAAACTGTAAACTGCAGCCGAAAATAACTCATGCCACCAAGCAGCCTCCTCCGTGCTGCAGCATTCCACTGATCCGCTGTTCGTAAACCAGGCAACCTATCCACGGATCCTTGAACGGACGGTCCTCCCCAATTGAGGTCCATAGACCTGGACCACGGCTAAAAGAAACTGTGGCCGTAACCGTGCCTTGGCACCGCACGGCAAGGCTCCTTTCGCCTTCTCCACCAAGGCTTACACGCCGACGAAACCCACGCCAATTCCCCAATCCCAAATCCCAAATCCATTCGCTTCGGTTTAGCATTTTGGTTGATTTCCTCCGGCCTTTCTGCCGCTTGGCCCGGCCCCGGCGCGCCTCTGCTTAGGCTCGGAGGAGGAGGAGGAGGAGGTGAGGGAGGTGGTGGTTGCGCGGCCATGGTGACCTCGGCGGCGGCGGCTGCCTCGGACTGGTGGGAAGACGTGAACAACTCGCCGATGTGGCAGGACCGCACCTTCCACGCCCTCGCCGCGCTCTACGGCGTCGTTGCGCTCGTAGCCCTCGTAAGCCCTAGCCCTACGCAAATCGATCATCCTACTTCGCTTGCTTGTTGATTTCGTCAGGATCCAGTTTGGTTAGGAGGCGTAGGATTTTGCGTTCTGAAGCGTAGGAAACAATTGTTTGAATTGTGATAGAAATCGAGACATGGCTTATCGGTTTCATTTGCCCCTTTTGGTTATTTTTTTTTTCAGGTTCAGTTGATTAGAATCGAATGTAGGGTGCCCGCGTACGGGTGGACTACACAGAAGGTGTTCCATTTCCTGAACTTCATTGTGAACAGCGGTGAGCTCATCGTACTAACGCTCTCACTGCTTACTTGACATATGCTAGTTTTTCGGTTCTGTGATCTGCATTGGACTTGGGTTTGTGTTTGCAGTGCGGTCGATCGTGTTTGTGCTGCGTCGAAATGTGCAACTTGTACACCCTGAGGTTTGTGGGAGACAGTGATTTTTCACCACTGTTTTGTATTGGTAATTGGTTGGAAATTGCAGACTGCAGAGCAGGTTTAATGTCTACCAATATGTCACTGTAGATATTTCAACATGTGCTTAGCGATTTGCCCGGCCTCGCATTCTTCACAACCTACGCTATGTTGGTGCTCTTCTGGGCAGAGATTTACTATCAGGTTAGTTCTGCCTGGAGATATTTTATTATCGTTCTTGTGGGTATTGGTATGCTCATTGGTCATGATGATATTTGCAAGGCACGTGCAATGTCAACTGATGGGCTCAGACCAACTTTTTATACAATAAATGGTGTTGTCTACGCAATTCAGGTAAGTTGAGAATCCAGATTTCCCACTGATGGGCTTAGAACAGTATTTATTTATATTTATATGAAGTCACATGTGAAACTCCTTAATGTGACTGTTGGAAAACTTAAAGCTGTAGTAATCAATCCATTGATAATGTCAAGTGATTGAATGAGCTATTTGGACATTATTATAGAATAGAGAACATTACCATGGTAAATTGATGTATGTTTACCAACAGTTAAGGCGCTTCTGGTTCATGTATTATATTCAGTGCCGTGTGTTACTTGGAAATCAAAGAAAGTTTGCCACCCATCTTTTTGTGAAACAGTTTTGGAATGATCTGATTTGTATAAATTTCAGATAGTACTTTGGTTGTTGCTTTGGTGGAAACCGGTTCGAGCTATGGTCATCTTGTCGAAGATGTTCTTTGCAGGTAATGTCCTTGTTTCCTTTGCCTTCCCCTGCAGTTACCTGTTAGCATGTTTTGCACTCTAGGAGCATCTTTCAACATGAAATGGTACACACCATTATGAATTCTGGACCTAACAGAATATTATTTGGATTGAGAAGTTATGGAGAGTTGGAGACCATTATTAGAGCTACGTAAAAACACTGTCTGATCACAAGTTCCAAAAACTACATGCATAATCGTAGTTCCTCACACCCACTAATGGACAGGAAGGATAATTAGATACAACATTAAGTTGTCATAAAGCAAGACATATTTCAATTTTAGAATTTCTTGTTAAACATGTTAACTTTTGCTACTAATACATAGTTATTTTTCAGCGACATGCTTATTTGCCGCATTTGGGTTTCTACTCTATGGAGGGAGGTAATGGTTTATTCCACACTATATCATTGTTCGAACATGTTATATTGCTGATTGCTATTTGCTGAAGTTAACGTGAATCAATTCACCGTTGTTAAATCTTGCAATGCTTGTACGAAAAACATTACAGCACTAGTATAAAAGTAAAGAAACTTATTGTACACCATTTGCATCCTTGCATTTTGTAATATGAGTGTTAAGGATAGAATAGGATGTTTTATTTATTTTCTTATATGCCTTTGTTTCCTTATCTATATATGACATATTTCTCTATATATCCCCTTGTATTCCCTATATATATTGCCCCTTAGGTCATATGAATACATACACAATATTCATAACATGGTAGCAGAACAAGGTTTCTAACCTTGTCCCTTTCGCTGCCATCACCGTTGCCAAGGCCGCCGCTGCTGCTGCCAAGGCCGCCGCCGTCTCCGCCGCGACTATCGCTCGTCGCTGCGCCGTTCGATGCCTGTCCATCGGCTACCTGATGCGCATCTTTTTCCGCATCGATGCTGCGCATCCGCCGCCGCTGCTAGATCACAGGTCGAGCCGCCGCCCTTTGGTTTGCCTCCACACCCGCAGCCGTCGCCTACAATCACCCACCGTCGCCTGCAGTTGCCCTCGACCGCCAGCCGCCGCACGTCGTTGTCCACCACCCGATTGCTGCCTACCCGGGCACTCCTGACGCTCGGCCGTTCCCAATGATCGGCCACCTGGCGCACGGTGTCCGTTGCCCAGCTGCCCAGTGCCCGTCGCTCGACGCCCTGACACTAGGCTTCTCGCCACCTCGCTGTCCGACGCCGCCGATTGGTAACTTATTTGTTTTCAAAAAGAAAAAGGAAAAAAGAAAAGAGAGAGAGAGAGAGAGAGAGAGAGAGGAAAAAGAGAGAAAAAGAAAAAAGAAAAAACGTTGATCTAACCGTCGTGCCATCCAACACCGCCCACCAATGGCTTCTGTTCCATCAGCTGTGATCCCATTCTAGGGAACAAAGCTTCATAGGACGAACTACTAGTTATGGTCTTCTCTCATGTAAATCACACTCGATGGTCCCTCTGGGGACATGTCACCGGTAGGGATGGCAACGGGTACATACCCGCTGGGTATTGCCAACCCATACCCGCACCCGACAGAGATAACTCTACCCGCCACGATACCCGTACCCGCACACGGGTATAGAAACTTACCCGTACCCGCACCCGCGCGGGTATTTATACCCGACGGGTAACCCATACCCGATGGACTAAATCATTTGTAGACCTCATTTCCACAAAAGCACGGACATTGCAGTAGTAATACCCGATCGGTGTAACCAGCTTAACCAACACAAAAGCACAGACAAAGCAGTAGTAATACCCGATCAGTTTGTCACCATGCTCGGCAATGTCTCCACAGTCCACAATAGCAAATTATATGCATCACAGCATCAGTGTTAGAGGACTAAAAACCAAGTTCATAAGTTATCACAGCATCACCCGATCAGTGTTTTTGGCAAAAAAAAACCAAGTTCATAAGTTCATAGCAGTAGTAGCAGACTTCTAGGACCACCAAGTAGTAAAACCAAGTAGTTCATAAGTTCATAGTAGCATAGCAGTAGTAATACCAAGACATAAGTTCATAGCAGTAGTAGCAGACTTCTAGGACCACCAGTCCACCACAAAAGGAATAGCAGACTTCATAAGTTCAAAAGGAGATACATATTGCACTTGCATTACAATCAAAACTCAAAAGGAATAGCAGCAGACAGTAGGCTGATGAGGCGGCACAGTGTGGATTGAGATGAGGCAGCAGGAGGCGGGCTGATGGGGCAGCAGGCAGCAGACTTGGAAAGTTGGAATAGCTGCAAGCGGATTGATTCAAAGGGCAAGCTCCTGCATGATAACATGAACAGATTTGCATGAGTAATTCTAACTTTACAAATCTAAATGGTTTGGACTTTGGATACTTTACAAATCTATGTACCAGCACATTGATCAATTAGGCAGCCCACTGTCTAAAGGGGCATTGACCTAGAGTTAATACTTAATACAGCTACTGTCATCAAATGTATATCTCATTACTACAAAGTTTTCCTTAAGACACATTTCTTCTAGCAGCAAATGTATACAATAGGAGAGTTTCTGCCAATTCAAAAGTAGTTTCCCCCCTCTCTTGTACATTCTAATTATTAGCAATGTATATAATAGGAAATTGCAAGAGAGATTGAACAAGAACTTGATTAGTTGATTTACAATACATGAGCTACTGTCTACTAGAGAATACCCGAGGGAGCGGCGAAGGTTACAGTTGCGGACTTGGCGAGTAGCAGCAATGTAGTCGTTGAGACAAAGGCGGCCGGCGGGCTATCTCACCGATCCTTGTCCTTGGCTTGACGAGGCGTCGACTCACGGCACGGGCTTGCTTCTTCTCGGCCACACCAACACGGCTTGCCCGGACGGTCTCAAGCGATGGAAGCAACGGAGGAGCGGCCAGGCGGCCGGTGGTCGTTCTTGCTCGTGTCCTCCGGATCCGGCGGTGCAGTCGGCGTCCCTGCGGACGGCGTCGGAGTTAGAAAAGGCAAAAGGACAAACAAGGTTAAGGACTTAAGGTCTTAAGGATGAGGAAGAGTATCACCATTTGTCCTCGTGCGTGGTGCGGAGTTCGCCGCCATGGATGGAGACCGTGCGCGCGGCGGCTAGCAGTGGAGGAGGCAGAGAGAGTGTGCGGCGGCGGCTAGAAGGAGAGAGGGAGGCAGAGGGACACCGGAGGCGGGAGGAGACCGTGTGCGCGTAGATCTAGCGCGGCGGCGGCGGCTAGCAGCGGGGGAGGAGAGGCCGGATGCGGGAGGAGAGACCGGGAGAGGTGCGCGCGGCGGCTAGCAGAGAGAGGAAGGCCGGATCGCCGGAGGCGGGAGGGAGACCGGAGGCGGGAGGGGAGACCGTGTGCGCGTAGATCTAGGCGGCGGCTAGCAGCGGGAGGAGGGAGAGGCGGATGCGGGAGGGAGGCCGGGAGAGGTGTGCGGCGGCCGGTGGCGGCTAGCGGGGGTGGAGACCGGATCGCCGGAGGCGGGAGGAGACGGAGAGGCCGTGTGTGCGCGGCTAGCAGGGGAGGGACGGCCGGACGAGGCCACGAGGAAATGGGGACAAGGCCAAAGGGAAATGCGATATGCGCGCAGAATGGGAAACGCTAGGTTTTGAGAGCACTCGGCGATCCAGTATATGGGCCATGGCCCATGAGCCCATCAGTATACGGGTATATTTTACCCACGGGTATGCGGGTACGGGTATTATACAGCCGTACCCGCACCCACTCTACCCGATGGGTAGAGGTTTTTGCCCATCAATATACCCGCGGGTGAAGATATCTATCCATACCCGCCTCCTTATCGGGTAAAACCCATCGGGTACTCGGGTTTCGGGTACCCATTGCCATCTCTAGTCACCGGTGCATGACCTTCTCCGCCACCACCAGTTCAGCCTCCTCCCAGGCAGGCTACTTCCGCACCTCCTGCAGAAGATGAGGCCGCCAAGGAGGCAGAGGCGGCTACTGCTGACGAGGCTTTTCAGTATGCCATCGGTCTTGTGAACACTCGCCCTGATATTGCTCATGCTATTCATATTTTGAGTCAGTTCATAGCTTGTCCTACTTATCTTCACTACAGTCACTTTTTTCGTATTCTTCGCTACTTGCGTGAGACAATCTCTCGTCGCTTGTTTTTCCTTAGCTCCAACTCACTACAGCTTCAGGCGTACTCTGATGTGACATAGCCTAGTGGTCCTTTTGATCGTCGTTCTCTTTCTGGTCATTGTGTTTTTCTTGGTTCATCCCTGATTGCCTGAAAGACAAAGAAGCAGACTGTAGTTTCCTGTTCGAGTGCAGAGGCCGAGTTGAAAGCTATGACAGCTGTGACAACCGAGATTACTTGGTTGAGATGGCTACTTGCAGATTTTGGAGTACCTATGAGGAGACTTGCGACCCTTATGATTGACGGTACAGGCGCTATCAGCATTACCTATAATCCAGTGAAGCATGAGCTCACCAAGCACATTGGTGTAAATGCTTCATACACTCGCTCACAGGTGCAGGAGAGAGTACTCACTTTACAGTTTGTGCCCTCAGTGTTACAGCTTGCTGATTTCTTCACGAAGTCATAGACTAGGGCACAATATTTATATTTTCTCTTCAAACTTAGTGTGTGATCCACTATGAGTTTGAAGGGGGTGTAAAGAATAGAATAGGATGTTTTATTTGTTTCCTTATATGTCTGGTCTTCTTATCTGTATATGGCATATTCCTTGGTTTCCTTATCTGTATATGATATATCTTCTGTATATCCCTGTTGTACTCCATATATATATTGTCCCTTGAGCCTTATGAATACACACACAATATTGATAACAATGAAGATGCTTGCAAAGTTATTTCCCACACACTATTGTCCATGTGCTTATGTAACTTGTGATCATTTGGAAGTAGGCATGGCCGGATGGTTATGCAGTTATCTGGTACAACTTATGTTGATATTTTTTTTATATAATACATTAACTACTGTAATTTTGTGATTATTCCTTGTAGGCTATTTCTGATGTTACAGCATTTCCCTGTTGAATCAAAAGGAAGGCGGAAAAAGTTGAATGAAGTACTATTTCTATTGGCTTCAGTTCTGGAAGTAATCTTTTGGATGACTTGTATTTCTAATATACCTCCTTTTACACAGGTTGGCTATGTGACCACGATATGCTTTTCTTGCTTCTTGATCAGATGCGTAATGGTAAGTCCCATGCCAATAAAAACTTGAGAGGCCTCCAAGCTAAAATTCTTAAAATAGTCCACTTAAGAGTATGTATCTTACAGATGTGCTTCAATGCGTTCGATAAAGAAGCCGATCTTGATGTTCTGAATCATCCCATCCTGAACTTCTTTTACTACTTGGTATGTTTTTTATTCACATAAGCTGTCTGGTTTCAGCAATGTGTAGTACTTTAATCATTCATTTTTTATGTGATATTACTCAACTTTGCAACCTTAGACACTGTTTTCATTTATCTGATGACATTTAGATCTTGAAATTTACTAGGGCATGGTTGTTTGATGCATATATGAATGTCCAGGGCATTTCCTTGTTATGGAACTGACAGTATAGATGATTTGAGACTGTTGAGTACTAGAGGTCCTACATTGGTATTTTTATATTCTCATGGTTGCTCTTTATTTGCCAGGTTGAATGCTCACATCTAGAGAACCATTTGTAGGTATTTTAACTGGTGAGGCAGCACACAAATCATAAGGCTAGAATGGAATCTAAAGTTGTGACAAAATGTGTTAATATTGCGTTGTTAGTAGCCTGACAGAATCATGGGCACATGGTAGATATGCTAGTAACTCCTGATCATGCTTGCAAAAAGAGCAGACCTGAAGAATGCTCTTGAGTTGCTTATGTAGATCAATTGTTTTGGACATGCAATGGAATGGGGAACAGAATGTGACTGACAAAAAATATGCGTTGCAAAATATAGCATATTACTCTATCCAAAATGATATTAAATGAAGAAATTGAGGTTCTGACAGCATTATGGCATCATCGAGCTTTTGACAAGAATAAGCCGTAAAACATGTATACTTTTGTCGTGCCATGTTATATATATTCTGATGAATTATTGTGCTTGTTAGATGTTTTGTTGATTGTGTTTACTCTCTTTTGCAGCTGGTTGAGATTGTGCCATCAACTTTGGTGCTGTTCATCTTAAGGAAACTACCGCCAAAACGAGGGATCACACAGTACCATCCAATCCATTAGATCAGTTCCAGGAATCCCCATGTTTCCTCGCTAATTGCTCCTTCAATTTGGTAAATATGGAAAGGTAAATGTTGTACCATGGATTCTTTGTAGGTTGCGCAGCTTTCATGTGAAGAAATGTTAACAAAAGTCAGGCAAATATAGTTTGTAAAAATGCTAACATACCGCTGTTACAAATTTCCGCAAATGTTGTAATGCAACCTTTTCCGCAAGTATAGGTTTTCCTATGTAAACTTCAGAACAAAGGTGCTTTGATAATTTGTTTGATTGTTCTGACAATATCAGCTTTCACACTTCCTGCACAGTGTTACTACATTGTTTATTATCTGTTTCATTTTAGCTTGGGCCTTGAGTTGTTCCTTGAAACTGTATTTTACACCTTTCGTATGTGAAAGTCTAATGGATTGCTTAAACAAACTCTTGTGGACCTGGTAGTAGTAGTGCTGTGTTAAAATCTGTAGAATTGAGTGACTCGTATTCCCAGTTCCAACACTGTGGGAAGTAAAGTGGAGCAATAATTATGTAGCGAACTAAGGAGAAAAAGAATGGTCGTCAGAAACTTATTTGAGCTTACAAGACTATGGAGGTTTTTTTTTGTTGGGGGGATCTTCAACTAAAAGCTTGCAGTGTTATGTGAAAGGAATAGATGAATTTATCACACGAAATAAAGCACGCACCTATCAGGTGGTGATCGGTTCGGCTGAAAAGCTCATGGCTTATGGCTGAAAATATTGTAGCTGGCTGAAAAGGCACTGTAGCTGACAGATGCTTATTTAACATAATTAAATTTAAAAAAAATTTAAAAATAAAAAAATATGTTAGCCCATTACGTATAATACAAACAAATACGGGAAAAAAAAGAACCGGTAAAAAAGCTCAACAAAAAGCCAAAAGTTCAGAAAAATACGAAACTTATGAATAGTGAAAAATAAGTCAGAAGCCAAAACCGAGTTGATCAGGGCATCAATCAGTTCGACAGCATGTGCCAAATTACAGCAGGCATCGAATTCAGAGAACCGTGCGAACAGGTTGGCCAGTCGACTGCAGAGGGGAATGGAGTCTGGGGATGGTATAAACAAGCTCATCTTAGGCCCCGTTTGGCACAACTCCACTTCACAAGTGGAACTGTTTTTTTTTACTTCACAAGTGGAGCCGGGTGAAGCTACTTTTTTCAGCTCCTTGAGTGGAGCTATTTTTGTCTCAGCAGGTTTTAAGGAACTTCTTGGGTGGAGCTATTTTGTTTTACCCCGTTTGGCACAAAACAGCTCCAAGCAGCTCTAAGGAATTGGTGGTGGAGCTGTGCCAAACGAGGCCTTAGCCACTCCCCCAGAATCAGACGCTTCTACCCTGACTGGTTGGTGTATCATTTCTATTTCCTATTCCAATCCAACTGCCATTCCCGTGTCGGTGTCTACCGTGAATTGTGTTTGCACCAGTGTTGCTGATTCTCTCTTTTTTTGGGGACAAGTGCGCTGAATTTCGTTTGGACTTAGAAACCATTACAAAGGAATGCAGAAATTTCGCAACAAATCCACAAGATGCGTTATAATTTGCACAGGAATACAACATTTAGAGCAAGTTTAATAAGGCTGATTGTGCTAACTACAAGGGAATCCATGTCAGCATAGTCCTATGTAGAGGGGAGAGAAAAGGAGAGAGAGAGCGCCAAGCCGACTCCTATACAAGAGTCAGGCTATAGCACAGGAAAAGATGTATTATTCATGCATATACCTATAGAACTAATTGCTATACCTATATATGTATTAAATGATTGAGAGCTCTTGTGGAGACAACTTATAGCCAGCTTATTGTATGAGTTGACTGCATCATTATCTTTTAATGACATGAAAATATATTGGAGGTAGTAGCTATCTGTACTATTAAACTTACTCTTATGCGTTCCAAATTGGCTTAGTATTCAGCGCACACGAAAAGCTCTGCAGATATCGGCAGCTACGGCTTTCAACGAGACCAAGATTGGAATGGCAAACATATTGGTCCAGTATAGAAAATTCATGGTTGCTCTCTCGGATGCCGGCAGAAATTATGAAGGCGAAATGATTGTTAGGGCGGGCCCAACGGGAAGGGAGAGGAGGTGCCCACAACACGTGTGCAGACAGATGTTGTACTTTTGTGCAGCAGCTGCGTCAGTGTAGTGCACCATTGCTCCATTCCTTGGTCACCTTTTGACAGCAACAAATGGGGTCTGCAAGGAAACCGCATGGCCCGCGTGGAGGGGGCCAGCGAATTAGCCAGCCAGAAATCCAATACCGTAGTGTCAGCGATGCTTGCCTGGATCGGCTGCGTTCGTTGGAGCTTATCATTCATGCCTTATGATTTATATTATAGTAATTAATTTTTAAATAATATATATTTTAAAATAGAATTAATAAAAAACTATAGTAAAAAATATATTGAGTTTAGTTATATCGGTTAAAATTATATACAATCATTTTTCTCTACGTACTGTCTGTTATGAACCGTTAGAATTTAAAATTTTAAATCATAAGCCACAAGTTTGATGTTTTGATGTATATCATACTCGATCTCCTTCCTTCGTGCCATCACACTGAAGCCGAACACGGACCTCATTAGCATACCAGTGCTCGAAAGCATCTATGGTAAACTGAAAGGTCTCATCAGTAGCATCAGTAGCAGTAGCCTCTGCCTCCTTCCTGGTGGCCTCATGTTCTACAGGAGGTGCAGAAGTAGGCTGCATGGGAGGAGGCTAAACCAACGATGGTGGACAAGGTTAAGCTCCGATGACATGTTCCTAGAGGTGGAGACCATAGAGCGTGATCTCCATGAGTGAAGACCACAACGTATAGTTCATCCCATAGAGTTTTGTTCCCGAGAATGGGATCGCAGCTGATGAACAAAAGCCATTGGTAAGTAGTGCTGCACGATGCGGTGATCAAAACAACGAAGTCTAACATGCGGCACTAGACAGCGCAACGATTAGATTGATGTTTATTATTATTATTTTGATTACTTTTTTTGTGAAAGGAAACTCTACTAGAAGGAAACCGATGTTTCCTCTTCACCAGTTACCAAAATGGGCTCGCCCCGAGCAGAGCACGCTGGATGCTGTCACCGAGCGCGGCCACGATTGCGAAGGTGGTGCCTCCTCTCCAACACTAGCAATGATGATGGAGGCGGCGCACTCCCTCGTGGGAGAAGATGGCGGTGAGGAGAGCGTCCAGTGTTGGGTGACGGCAACCGTCGTCGAGTAGCAGTGACCGACGCCAGGCGATCGAGCTGCTGGAGGTGGCCAGTGTCGGGCGACGATTAGAGCGATGGCTGGTGTAGGTAGAAGCGGACGGCGATGGCTCCCAGGCACATGCGCAGGGCTTGGGTGGCGACCGACGTTAACAGTGGTGGATCTAGGCAGCCAAAGGTCGGTGATGGCCCGATCTGGGCGGAGCGGCGGTGGATCCAAGCGGTTGAGTGATGGCCTAGGCAAGGCGACGACAGCCTGGATAGCAACGACGGCAGTGACAGATGACAGGATGGCAGCGAAAGGAGCTAGGTTAGGGTCTGTTCTTTTTGGTTGAGGCTTATCGCTTTTAGCTGCGGCTTGTGGCTTTTAGGCTGTTCGTGTGAGAGATTACAGAGTAACAGAAACTCACGTGCGGTTTTTGTCAATATAAATGAAGTCGGTGCAGTATATATTATAATTAACTAGTAGACCCCATCTTGAAAAAACACTCCGTTTAAAAGCTGATTATTGTAGAAAAGTCAAAAGAAAAAGCCAAAACTGAAAAAAAAAACAGGGTCTTAGTGCCCTAGCTCTGATAGCTCTGATACCATGTTATGAATATTATGTGTATATTCATAAACCCAATGAGTAGTATATATAATGAGTACAAAAGGGATATTATAAAAGAATATATCATACACATATATAAAAATATAAAGGAATTTTTATTCTAACAATTATGATGGATTGTTGTTTTAAAGTGCACTTTTATCTAGCTCTTATGGTTTTCAGGTGGAGCTAGTCAGCGAGCGTGGATGATTCTCTCTCAAGCAAGCAATGGTACAGTGGAGTTGTTAAGCAGTACACTAACACGGGGCGCATGTACAGTAATGCCGCATAATGTACCATAGCTAACCAGGATCGACAGGGACTTGCAACAAAGGGTATATCCGTATGCATCAGCTAACACAGCATGTACTGTGCACGTACTGTTCATGCATTGATCATTACGGCTTTGCTTTCAGGAACATTACTGTAACCATCATGCCAGATTTGGTAGCAGTAAGAGCTGTACATACTGGCAATACAATGGTTGATTCTGCTAATGCTCAGGGTTTCATTTTGATCATCACAGCAAGCTGTGCATTGATATTAATTAAAAAGTGCTCTTACTAACAAACTATTCCCGTGCAGTAGCACAGATGGGAGACGAGGGTACTCCGGTACTGTACTGCCACTGAGTAAGAAAAACCATGCAAATTAAACCGTACTGAATGCGAAACATATGCACCTTTTCTTTTTTCCATCTCTGTTTTTTTAATATAATCTGATGTTTTTTAAAAAACAAAATATGATGCAGGTGTTTACAAAACGGTCTAGCAAACATCTACACAGAAGATGAACACCTACAAAGGTAAAAAACACAACATCAGGTGTATATAATTTGAAGGTAGTAGTTGGGAAATCACTATCAAGAAAAGCTTTGAGCTCACAACATTGGACCTATGTATCTGCAACAATGGAAGGTATTGGCCGGCCTTTCATTACGCAAAGCTACTCACTCTTTCCTAAGTTTACTATATCATTCTAATTTTTGAACTCGATCGGCATGGATGAAGATTAAATTAGCTCAACCAGTGGTGTATGGTCTCATCGATCGTCCATGTCTTAGCTAGCTTCCTTGATTGATGGATGGTACTCCTGTTTATCCGGTGACAGGCTGACTGTTATCTCCTTGTCGGATCCATCTCAAATATGGCTCGAGTAGTTTGTTACGTTGCCTAATTGTTCATTCAAACAAAAACTCGACTACATTATCCATTGTTCCATACATGACATTTGCTGGTGAAATGAACCACCACGTCACAAGACGACTTACAACAAGGTACATAACCTCGTAGGCACCTTTGCTGTACTAATGTACTGCTAGCCAGTGTTGATTAATCAGATTGCACCTAATTAATTTGTTCTTTCTTTTCCCTGTTTGGTTGATATGCCAACGAAGTGTATTGCACTCTACGGGATCCATATACAATCCACTGCGGTTTGTAAACAAATTAGGTGGATTCTTTTGGATTATAGCTTATAGTTTAAAATTTTGAATTATGTCTGTTCACAAGAGACAGTACGCAAAGGAACATAGTTATATGCGATTTTAACTGGTACAATTGAACTCAATACACTTTTTTATTATAATTTTTCTGTTGATCTATCTTAAAAATATATTATTTAAAAGCTTGTTACTATAGCACATATAAACTAAAGCCAAATCTAAACCCAACCGAAGGCAGCCAATACCATAATTACACTTTTCTAATCGAGACAAACAATCAAAGCCTATGCTCTATATACCGATAGATAGATTAAAATAGGCACGCAAAGCCACCGTTTTGGTCAGCCATACATGGCACGTCATCACGTGATTGGCTGATTGCATAATTACATGAACCTAACCCACTGATCATCCTATGATCTTTAGCCAGAGAAGGAGAAGAGGAATGAAAAGATAGATTAGAAAGTTGGGCATTGAACGTTCATCTTATCTTACGCCTCCCACCAACAAAATAATTAGGCATCTTTGTCGGAGCAACTTGTCTAGTTGTCTTAGTGTTTAGGTGCACATACTTGTTGTCAAGTGGTAGTTGTTCTAGCGTACTATGTTTCGGAAGGAAGAAAAGAAGAGATTGGTCTTGGTAATTCGTGCCTTTTACAACCAGAAAGCCGGAAACCAAGAATACTGTTCCCTGAACTCATGTTTGCAAACAAAAAGTAATCATACACTGATACATACTTGTGAATGTTTGGAGATGCCTTTTTAGAGCGGGGCTGTTTGGAATACATTTTTCGGGGTGTGTGTTTTTCGGCCGTGCCTTACGGTTGTAGTGGATGGCTTTTGGCTCTGGCACGAGTGTTTGTACAAACGAACCGAATATTGATAAGCTAATAAGTTACTTTAAAAAGACTGTCTTGATAAACCGCTTCGAAACGATGACAAAGAAATTGTCATGTTTATTTATTCAAAGGAAAACATAAATCATAAGCTCTAAACCATAAACTAGAAAGAACGGTCCTAATACAAAAACATAAGGAAACTCCAATTTTACTAGGATTATTTGAAATGATATCTATAGCCTCATTTGGAATGCGTGGATTTTCTTAGATTTTTACAGAAATTACACTATTTTATATGATTTTTTATGAAATTGCTGGTAAAAATTTTGCTTTCTAAGCAGGCCCAATAATTTCCATGAGGACACTCGGTCACAGGTACAAAACTCCATGCTCTGCTGTGTCCCTACCACAAGCATGATACTGGCCCAAGAAAGAACCTGTGAACTCTGAAATCTGAATTCCTGATACATGTGCCTGCATACTGGCTACTACTGCACGTTGATGTGTGCCTCTGGTTCTCCTGTCACGTCTCATCAGTTTACCACTGAGCTGATACAGATATTTTGTCCTACTACCCAAGTTTTCTCACCCATTAAACGAAGGGAGATTTGATGAATTGCTCTATCTTACATTACGTTTGATAAAATGCTCTGTGATGTGTCACTTACATGCGGGCCTTAGATCCACATGTAAGTGAGACATCACAGAGCATTTTATCAAACTCACATGAAAGGTAGGGCAAATCATCAAATATTTCTTAAACGAATCCTACAATGAGGGAAGGCCCCATAGCGCCATTAGGTGTGCTCGGTTGAGTTGAAAGACAGTGGTTTATAATTAAAATTGTGCTATATTTAAAGATAATTTATTTGATATAATTAAATTTAAAAATAGAGAAAATATGTTAGCTTATCACGGATAACGCAAACGAATCAAAAAAAAGAACCGACAAAAAAGCTAAAAAAAGTAAAAAGTTCAGAAAAATAAAATTTATGAATAGTAAAAAATAAAATAAAAGCTAAAAACTCAAACCGAAATAAGTAGCACTATCATCTCGATCAATGACTCATGGGGCCTCGCATTTTCTTCCTATTAAACGAACTAGGAATTGATTAGCCCATCACTCATATTCAGATTGTATTCTGTCGATTGAAAAGAGAGATACGAGTATAGTGTTTCTTGTTTGCCCAAGTCATCTTCTTTTCTTGATTATGTTGGTATATTGACGACATGCATATTCTTGTTGCGTGGAATTACATAGTTAATAGTTAACTACGTCTTGGCTATAAAATGTTTGAGCAAGATTTTGTTTTCTTGTTTGATTGTTCATGAGAAAATAACGAGTGTGTATGCATGAGAGTGCATCACGTGCACTTCCTGTCACTGTGTCACTGCGATCTTACTGCATCAGTTGTGAGTTATTATCTTGTAAACGTACAGTTGTGAGTTATTATTTTGTAAACGTAGGAGTTATTAGTTAATTTTGGCCAAAAAAATAAAATTAAATACCTTCGTTGGCGAGCCTAAAATGCAGCAACAGAGAAGCTAGTCTGACTTGTTGCACTAACTTGAACAGAAGTAAATAATATCTGTTGCGTCTGGAGACCGCGACGCACGTAATCTGTCGCTTTTGCTTGCTGCAGTGGCAAAGGTGAACAGCTCGAGATGGAGTAAATTTAGAGGCCGCTTATGTAGGCTGAAAAAACAGGCTTTATAGTTAAAATTATATTTTATTTAGTTAGAATTGTACTATAGTTAATAGTAATTTATTTAATATAGTTAAATTAAAAAAATAAAAATATAAATATAAATTGGTGTATCATAGACAATGTAAACGAATATAGCAAAAAAATCAGAAAAAAGCTAAAAAAGCTAGAAAAAAAATAAAATATAGAAATAATAAAAAATAAATCAGAAACCAAAATCTTAAGCTAAAATGAGCGGCACCTTAACTTGTTTTTTTGGCTTGCAACATCGAGACATGCATGACGAAATTTGATAGCATGCATCTGCATCCCGTCTGAAATAAGGATTTCTTCTGTTTTTTTTAGATATTTTTGTGAATTTCTTTGTTCAACTAATAGGTCCTAATGTTGCTTAACCAAATAGAACAATGTTTTGAGAACAGAAATGAATTGAGGATTTGGTGAGCATATGCTGACTAGTACTCACAAATACTTACTGAAATTTTTGCTCCAAATTCCAAACACATTAGAACAAACAAACTACTCCATTTTGTCACAAAACAGGGGAGAAAAGATCCAACTAAATCTCCACTTGCAATTCTTTCACAACCTCCTGCCACTAAGTCTACAAATTAGCCTTAATTAATCACCTTAATTAACCCCACCACCACTCACAAAGCGCACTACAATACTCAGACAAGATCACGAGTCCCACTCCCCGCTCCTTAAGCTTCCTGTCTCCTCCCTCGGTCTTCTCCTCTTCCTCCAACCACCCCAACTCCCACGCCACCTCGCCACCGATTCGGAGCCCGCCATTACTGGAGTACGAGCGCATCCACGAGCCGCTCCCCCGTCAGGTCGCCATCTCGCCGCGATTCCCGTGTGAATTTGCTCTTTCTTAGGTTTTCCTTCCCTTTTGGATCTTTTCTGGGCGCTCTTCTTGGTTTGCTTTGCCTTGGACGGTCGGTCCTTTCCCGTACTGCTCCGTGCGTTCTTCTTATGGCCTCCCACCTTCGATGGTTGGGGTTTTGGTTATCGCGTTCGGGTGTTTGCACGGTTTAATGGGAATCGGCATTAGCACGGGTGATCTTGATTGGATTTGGTATATTTTGCCCCCTTTTTCGTACTCTTGGATTGGGGCTGTTCGTGGCAAAAAAAGTTGAAGTTTTCGTACTGTTTTGTGCTTCTTGAGGCGTGACCTTTTTAATGATTAGTTCTTGGAAAGCAGGCATGCCTGTCGTTGCTGAACTCTATGCACTTTTGGCGCCGTTCCAAACAAGCCGAAGCCGAATCGAACGGGTTGGTTTCTAGAATCAGCTTCTACCATCGCTTCTTGAGGATACTGTAGCGGCTTCTCGAATCTGGCCTCCCGCCGCCTCACCCGCCTTCCGCCTCACCCGTCGCCGCCCCCGCCTCACTGATAGGTCGAGATTTTGGCGGTTTTGACAGATTCCTCGCAGTGCCCCCTCTTTTCTTGCATTATTCTCCCAAATTCGCCTTACATTTTGGCTGGTACTTGTGTGGTGGTAGCCTAGGATGTTCAGGTCTGGAACGATCATGCTTGTTGCTAAATTCCATGCGCATTTTGCTGAAAAGTTGCGCCTTTTATCCTGTTTGTTGCTACTCGGGCACTGTTTCTGCTCAATTTTGTCTCAAATTTGGTGATGCTTTCTGTGCCGTAGCTTTCAATGGCTGGCTGTGTTAGCATGGGATTGGGATGGGTCGGATATTTGGGGTGCACATTTTACTAAAAAGCTGGGACTGTTTCTGCTCAATTTTGTCTCAAATTTGGTGATGCTTTCTGTGCCGTAGCTTTCAATGGCTGGCTGTGTTAGCATGGGATTGGGATGGGTCGGATATTTGGGGTGCACATTTTACTAAAAAGCTGGGATCTTTTTGTCCTTTCTGGTGTGGTTCCATCAAATTTGGCAATTTCTTCGTTAAATTTACCTCCTTTGCTCCATTCACCATTTTGATTCTCATTCCACCACGGCTTTACAAACGTTCCAATCCCCTTTTTTCAGCCTCATAAATCTTCCCTTGTTTCTCTCTGCTCCAGTCGGGTGGGTCCTCCCCAGCTAAGCAACAAGCGATGCTTCTCGGACTAGAGAAGCACCAGCACAACGGCGAGGACACTTCACCTGAGGCCAACGATTCCGGCCAGCTTGATGACCGGAGTAAGTCCACAGCCCCCAACAATTCTGTAACTGTTGTACAGTTCAATGGTTATTGCTTACCAAGCACTAACTCTTTGGTACCAATTGTGTTAATAGGGAGCATGGAATGCTCTACCTCCACCGAAATGTCTAGCAACAGTGGCCACAGATCAAGAAACCGAGCTCAGGATGACGACAGCTTCGACTCTGAGAGCAGCTCTTCTGGGCAAACGGCGGTGAAGAGGTCGGCGGCGGTGGCTGCTTTGCTGCTACCGTTCTCTAGACCAACGCCATCAAAGTGGGACGATGCTGAGAAGTGGATTTCTAGCCCGACGGCTAACCTTACTGGCCGTGTGGGGAGCACCACTGGGATTGTGCCAAAGAAGTCGGCATTGGCCTTCCCTGAGCATGGAGGCCACCCACCAGCGGTTGCTAAGGTTGTTGCCGAAGTGCCCAGCAACACTGGAACCTTGGTTAAGAATTCAGTTGGTAAGCAAGAACTTCGCCATGCTTTTGATTTTTTGATGTTCTCACACATCATTGTCATTGATAAGGATTGAAATGTGATCATGAGGTGACAAATGTTGTTGTAATAACTTGTGAGGACCATATTTCTGGTTGGTGGTGATTGGAATTTCAAACCATGTGTGTCTGAAGTTTGGAGGTTGAACAAGCATGGTTCATAATTGTTCATGATGTAGCATGTAGGATTGAGCCAAGGATTATTTAGACTGTTAAGTTGGCACATTTGAAGTTGTTGGTGCCAGGTGAATTGGGAGCAAGTAAAGCATAACATCATGGGACATGAGTTGCTGGTGCAAAAAGTTCTGACATTGATGTTTTTCATCATAGCAGACATGTTATTCATTCACCCCTAATTTCTGTAAAATTTTGAAGCAGACAGCTTCATATGTTTTTTTCACCTAAATTTGTATGCAAATATACGTGCATTATGTATACTGTTCTTTTAAATGAGGAATCTGTAGCGAGCAAAATGCTGTGCCAGTCCAATATATATTTTAGGGATACTGGATTCTTCACTTACTAGTTGTTACAATTAAAATCTTCAGGTTTATACCCTAGCTGAAAGCCTGAAAATATATAAAAATAACTTACTGTTTATATATATCTTACAAAGCAGAAATGAAGTTTCTTCTATGTGCTTCTATTTGATTGCTTAAATTTCAGTACACTTATGACGAAAATTATTGTTATACTATGTCTGCAGGTGTCACTCAGCCTGATTCATTTAAACCTGCACAAAATGCTTCAATAATTGACGAACCAGCACCTATAGTTAGGTCTGTCTCAATGAGAGATATGGGCACAGAAATGACTCCAATTGCCAGTCAGGAGCCCTCTCGGACTGGGACTCCTGTAATAGCATCTAGTCCCACTTCTTCTCGGACACCAACTCCGCAACGCAGCGTAGAATTCAGTATCGGTGAAATTGATTCCAGCAAGATCGAAGTGTCTGAGGAGCTACAACTGAATACCAGAAAGGAAATTATGGATCTCGGTCAACGGCTAGGCAAGACTACTATAGCTGCATGGGCAAGCAAGGAAGAGAAAGCTACTACAAATTTAAAAAATGCTACAGCGGATAAGGCTGTAGAAATCGACAGAGAGGCCCGTGCTGCAGATTGGCAGGAGGCAGAGAAAGCAAAGTATCTCGCAAGGTATACTTGCTCATTCTTGACTATCCACTAATGGATACTAGTGTAATTGTAATGTCATAATCCTCAAATCAGTACTAAGTTACTAGAGAAATTTAGAAGATTGCATTGATAAATGTTTAGAACAATCTGGGCAAGCCATTTGGTAGAAATATACACATATGGCAAGGGAAGCAAACATTATTTTGCTAGGATTATTTGAATAATTTGCGCAGTTGCAAAATATCATTTTGATTGCACATGTTCACCCTAAATCAGGTTTATCATTCATCACTCTCCAATCGTGCAATTTTTGTAGGTTTCAGAGGGAAGAGGTAAAGATCCAAGCTTGGGAAAATCACCAGAAAGCAAAAATTGAAGCTGAAATGAAGTGGATAGAGGTAAACCTTTCGATGTTATGCTACTTATTTCATGATGACCATTGATATTTTTCATGTGGAACCCACCAATGCAATTTCCTAGTTCTAGTCAGTGCAGCACAAGAAGCGCAATCACTCCCAAGCAATATCTGACCTGAATATAGAACTTCCAAAAAACTGTTTAATTTCTCTAGCTCCAGTTACTCACCGGTGTATACCATACCTATATTTATATATGAAACCATGTGTAAATAAAACTATTTAGCTCATGGCATATAGCCAAATAGGTTCAAGAGAGTTGAAGAGAAACTCAAGCATCCAGTATCTAACGATTACCTTCCTCTGAATTGCAGGCGAAGATAGAAAGCAAGCGAGCTCGCGAGCACGACAGGCTTTCTAGCAAGTTGGCAGCAGCAAGACACAAAGCAGAGGCGAAGAGGGAGGCCGCGGAGGTGAGGAGGAACCAAGAAGCAGCAAGAACAGAAGAGCAGGCGGCGCAGATACGAAAAACGGGGCATATACCTTCCTCAATCCGCTGCTGGTGCTGGTGCCTGTGATTATCTCTGTCTTATGACATTTGAACAACGTAGAGAAGTTGTTCCTAAACGACAATGTAATCTAATGATGCTGGCTCGTCTTTTAGTAAGGAATGCAAGTGTGCCGCCATTTTGCCCTCTCGATTTCGCAGATTGGAGTTTCTCCACGCACACACTGATATGTGATCTTCACGCCCACCACGAATGAGACCCTTCCGTGATTCCCAGTACAAAGAAATCTAACCCTGACTTGATGCACATCATTTACCTGCAACTCATGTCAACAGGCGGCGCCCGCCCATCTTGCGCAGGCTGCCGCTCCATGCCGAGTCGCGCCTCGCTGCTGCCGCGAGGCAAGCGATTTGGGGTCGTGATGCTCGCGCGGCCGTGCCACCGCGCATCGTCCCAACGGCCGGGACGGCGGCCGCACAGATCCGTCGTGACCGGCTCACCGGGGGCCAACTGCCCGAAGCTATCGACAGGCCAGAGCCCTCGGATTTTGCATCTGACGGCTCATGATCAGTCCACGCAGGCACGCACGTTCCGTGAGATGCCAGATCCGACGGCTACAGATCAGCTTCGCCAGCTCCGCGCCATAAAAGGATACGAAAACCTTTCCTCAATCGCCATTCTCCCCTGTGGGCTGGGCTGGAGCTACCTGTCACCTCCGCGCGCTATAAAAGGCTACAAAAGCACCAAACCCTAACGACTCGCTCCCGATCTCATCTCCTATCCCGTCTCCACTGTTAGAGATCGAGCAGTACGTATCCGATTCTAGCCGGGAGCGACCGATCTAATCTGTTTTGATCGATGGAGGCGTCGTTGGATCACCGGGCGCCGTCGCTATCGGCGGAGGAGAAGCACCGGATCGAGCGGGTGGCGCGGTTCGTGGCGCGGGACCGGGACGGGGACATGGCGGAGGCGCTGCTGCTGCGGCTGCTCAAGATCACGCGCAACGGCCGCCGGTGGGGGTTCCTCGAGCCCGACCACCCGCTCCACCCCTACTACCTCCAGCAGAAGGTCTCCGAGCAGTGCCGCATCCTCCGCCCGCGCACCGCCGCCGCCACCGATCGGTGATCGATCTCCCTATGTATGTTTCTATGCATCCCTCCGTGCGTGCATGCAAATTAAACTCGCGGATCATTAGCCACGTTGACGCGGCGATGCAACAGACGCTACACCCACTCGCGCGTGTGCACCACCTCCTCTCGTTTTTGTTGTCGTTTGTCTTTGTTTAATCATATATTTACGTCAACATTAATGTGCCATTGTTGAGATTAATTCCTTGCGATTATGCGGGGATCGAAAAAACTAATTCAGATGACAAATAAGATTATCGGAAGTGCTATACCAGATTCGAAATATTATTAGGCTAATTGTTGTGCTTAACTACATCAATGTGTTGTTCTCAGATTTGAAAGATGCATATGTTAATGTAGTTTAGTACGCGGTATGTGACGAGATTTGTTTGGATTTCTGAATTTGTTCTCAGATTTGAAAGATGCCCATGTTAATTTAGTTTTCCTCTGATATCTTGCCTCCTTTCATGGTTGTGAGTGAGAGATAGAGAAGAAATGGTGGTGTATTGGCTGCATCATGTAAACATCCATAAGTATGTAAACATCATCCTCCACTAAAATAGATCAAACTTTATCTCAATCATGTTCTTGCTTCATTTCTTTTGTTCTTGAGTTAGATTTGTGATTTCAGGTTCATGGGAATTTTAGCCCAATCTCTTGCTTGAATTATTTTGTTAGAACATGTGAGAATATATATGGAAGACAACATGTCTTAATCCTCATGAGCAAGAGGAATTTGAGAATTAGGGTTTTGATGTTCTTGTGAGCTTGATTCAATTCTCCTCCATTTGGTGAACTAAAGTCCAAGAACATTATGATTCTTGATTGGTTTAAGTTTTTATTGCCTTGAACAAGTCTCATGCAAAGTTTGAAAGTGTTTGAATGAGATTTGAATAAGTTTTTGAGATTTGAGTTTTTATCCCAATAAATTTTCAAGTCCGAGAGTGATAAGATTCGCCCCAGACCTGCGGTCAGACTGACTAGCTGGTGTGATCGAACTCAGGCTAGCGGTTAGATAGGCACATTAACAAAGGTTTGACCAACCTGTGTAGAAGGATGTTGATTTGTTCGCTCATGTTGCTAGTTTTGTTTCACCTCGTTGTGTTGGTGTGATATGAACTTAGTGACTTAAGTGAAGGTTTTGAATACCTTAGGAGAAAGTTTCAGGAATTGTTTACCCCCTCTGATTACCAACATCGATCCTACACAAATAAATCGATTGAGTCTGTTTCAAACTAGTTCAATTTGACATTGTTTTCTTGACAGGTGCCTTTTCTAGATGAAATGAAAATTTTGATTCGAGTTACGAGAGAGATTTTTCATTGTTCAATCATAACGACATGTGCCAATGAAAAAGGGAGGGGTTGATTAAGTAGAACAAGATTGGCCCTAAATAAGTAAGCTGAATATTGTGTATTATTGTATTTTGTAGTCCAAATTTGGTCGAGTTTGACCACTTGAAGAATTTGAATGGTTTTGCTTAAAGATATATTCTAACCAGTATGACTGGTCTATAATACAAATTGGTCGGAGGTTATGATTGGGATCATTTTCATATTCGTGATAGACTCTGCATCGACTTGCATCATCGTGGCGTCCAAAGGTGTTTTCGCTACTTGAAGAGATTTGACTCCTTTATGATCTCTCAAGGCTTCAAAAGATTTAACTATACTAGCTATATTTATTTGAAGAGCATCGATGGCTCAGCTATCTACTTACTCCTGTATGTTGATCGTGGCAAAAGACAAAACTAAAATATCAAAGTTGAAGGTAAAATTAAGCAGGGAATATTGAAAAGTTAAAGGTACAATTAAGCAAGCTCAGCTATCACAATGCAGCAAGAAGATTGTTGGTATAGAAATCTTCAGAAATCATCGGTTTAAAAAGTTATACATGAGTTAGAGATGGTATATTGAAAAAGTGTTTCGTCGTTTCGACATGCATAATGCCAAACCAACGAGCACTCCATTAGCTGCACACTTCAACTCTTTTTAGCATCAAATCTGCAAATAGTTGAAGAAGTTGAATACATGTCAAGAGTTCTATATGCAAGTATAGTCAGATCACTTATGTACACTATGGTCTGCTCTCGTCCTGACCTATCTCATGGTTTGAGTATTGTCAGCAAATATATAGCTAATCCAGGGAAAGACCATTGAAGGGCAGTTTAGTGGATCTTTAGATATTTAGGGGCACTTCTAATGCTTGTTTGCAGTTTAGAAAGACCACTGGACTGGTCCAATATGTGGATTCTGATTTTGTTGGAGATTTAGATAAGAGTAGATCTCTTATTGGTTATACATCTTACACCAATATTCATTGTGATAGTCAGAGTGCTATTTGTCTTACAAAAGTCCAAATGTTCCATGAGAGAACAAATCACATTAATATACAATATCGCTTCATCCGAGGAGTTATTTCTCAAGGTGTGTTAAAGTTTGCAAGACCAGTAGTCATGACAATCAAGCTAATGTGATGACAAAGCCAATTCCTATAACTAAATTTGAGCTCTGCTCAGATTTGGTCGGTATTACTCATTAGTCTTTTTGGTTGTTTGGTGTACAAGAAGTGTTTTGCAAGCTATTCAAAAAGTTCTTTGGTTCTTTTTCGCTACAGGAGGAATTTGGCTCAATGTGAATATTGTTGTATTTTGTGATCCAAATCTGGTCGAGTCCAACCACTTGAAGAATCTAATCAGATTTCACTCAAAGATAAATTTCAACCAGTATGACTGGTCAGTAATGCAAACTAATCGGAGGTTATGATTAGGATCATCTTCATGTTCGTGATAGACACTGCATCGACTTGCAGCATCGTGATGTCCAAAGGTGTTTGCGTCAACTGAAGTCAGACTTGGCTACTCGAGGCACTTCTAACTATAACTCTTCACAGTTATCTTCTGAGACTCTGTTTCATCTCCGAGTGAGGTGTTGTTCCATCTTCAATATGTTAGTGTTCTAGTTTCTAAGTAGGTCTCTGTTTTCATTATCAACTAGGACTCTTCTTTCTCGTCTGAGACTCTTATTCCCAAGTCTATATCCCATATAAGCCTCATAATAGATAGCGTGTATAACACAAGTTATTTACACATGTAATACATCAAAAACATAATGTAACTTCTCCCTCATACAGTGATTATGCCGATTATGCGTCTGTGATTTTTTCTGCAAGGATTTTCACGTTAAATCTTTGTCTCATGATGCTGATTATTCTTTATTATTTTTATGTCTCGTCGTGTGTTTTCTGGCAAGTATGTATATATGTGTATCTGCACTTACAATTCATAAAAATATTTTGATACAAGGTTAGACTTCAGACACGTTAATAAATGGACTTACAAATAATGATGTCATTCTCCAATTATACACCAGTCAATAGATATACACGAAGACATTGTTAACCGTCTCCTCTTCATGACTTCATGCACCACGCACGCGCTACTGAGGTTATAGCAGAATAAATAGTGTTACACGTCATTGAGAAAGACCTTTCAGTGATTGCACCCTGGAGTGCGGATGGCCAATGCAGAGGTTAGAAATGACCATTTCCCACTCAAAAACATGCTGGAAATGCCCTTCCCTTTGCAGAGCGGAAGCCACACGCATTGTTGCCTCCATCACAACCCCATCCCGGCTTCATCACTTCCTTTGCCTTCTTCTTGGCCAGCTCTTGCTGAATAGGGCCTGTGACTTCCTTCGGTGCTAAAAGGAGTGACACAATTTGCAGCAGCTCACTCACTGTTGTTTCTTTGCTGCCTAAGGACCTTTTGTATGATGGCCTCACCAAGAATCTGTCCCTGATGAGTGCCTTGAACTTGCTAAAAATGGAAACCCTACTACTAACTTTGGTCGTAATGGGGAAATGGAACTTCTCGATCGCTTTACTGACGTCGCTTGCTCCTGGATTCAAGTGGAAGCTGACCTTCTTCGATGGCTCAATGTGGTGGAAGAATGTCTTCGCCGCACCAACCCTTGAGACGAATAGCCCATGCTTGACGTCAACCTTCTCGTACAGATGGAAGGATGCATTAGGGTTGACGTCATCGAAACCAATAGCGAAGTCGTCAGGTTGAGATTGCGAGAAGATGGGGTTAGTGTCCATGCCGCCTGAGTCAGTGGGATCGGTCAGGTGACCGGCTTCTCCTGCAATCTAGCTCTTAGTTAGTGTATGCATGAAAGCCCTGTGTGATGGCGTAATTAAGAGCTAAGCTACTTCAAGTGGAGCGCATGTTACATAACGAAATTTACATACCTGAATTGTCTGCGGTATCTTTTACAGGATAATGTGTGATGCCTTCTGTTGGAATGCTGTCATCTCCTTCTAAAACAATCTGGTTGAGAAAAATTCAAGTAAGTTAGTAACAATCCCATAATAATCTATATTAGAGAGGATATATATGTATAGGGTGTCAATACCCATATGTATAATATTCACGAAGGCAATTACCTCTCCTAGGTCATTGTTCACCAGCTTGACTCCTGTAAGGTTCTCGACCAGCTTCCTCTCTTTCTTGAACTCCTCCATGTCAGTGATTTCAACCAGCCTAGCTGGTTCATCATGGCCGGACGTGCCAATGCCGCCCATCTGGTAGAAATTGTCGACCTCCTCCTTTGTCTTCACTCCGAGCTCAACAAGAGAGGACAACTCGTCCATGTAGTGTGTGCTAGCACTGCTCGTGCCGGCACCTAACCACATTTCAGGGTAGCTACTACTAGAGCCATTGATCAGCTCCTGCGAGGCTGACGCAACAGAGAGGAACTCTTGAAGGATGTCAACCTCGTTTGGGTTGCTGCGGAGTATGCCCGTCTTCGTGTCGAGGCTGACGGCCTGAGGAAAGTCGTCCACCTCCAAGGGAGGCAAGGAGAGCCTGTGCTGCAGCCTTGCACACTCCAGTGCAACATCCACCTGCATGGTATAAATATGTGCACCAATAAGCTAGCACTCAAGTTTATTATTGTTCACCTGTGCATTGCTACTGAAACTCTAGAAATTGCTGCCTTTATTTACCTTGGATGGAAGGCATGAGAAGTTAGAGGCAGCTGGATTCATGAAGAACGGACTGATGGCGTTAAAGGCGTCTTCGCTCAGAAACTGCATCCATTTGCCATCCTCGTGAGGAGCACCGCCCATCTGCATTCCGAATCCACCGTGCATGGCCATGGAGTCCATTGGCGCCTCCGTCGGGAACGAGAAGCTGCTGCCCTCAAGGTCATCACCTCTTCCATCACACGACACGTCAAGCGTCGGGGAGCGGTCGACGCTTCTTGCCATCGACTGAGGTTGCTCGACGTGGTGGTGCACTGCGCCATAATGCTCGATGATCTTTGGCCCGGGCGCTGTCTTCTTGAACACCCGGCACAATGCGTATGCGTCCTATATACAGAAATGCAAAGAGGTTGCATTGTCAGAGGCCCAATCTATATCAGCTAGCTACTAGCTAGCTAGCTAGTATGGAACGTGTTCAATACTCTAGGTCTCTAGCTCCGTTTAGGGTTTCGGTAAAAAAGGTTCACACATGAGTAGTTTATGGTATGGTACTCTTCCCACTCTATAGCATGCATAGAGATTTAAATATGCACTAAAGTAATTAGCACCTGTAAGCCAGTGTCGGTCTCACACTCCCTCTCGTCGAGGCGGTACTCGTGCATGACCCAGTCGGTGCGAGAACCATGTGGGGCTCGGCCACGGTAGTACACCAGGGTCTTCTTCATACCAACGGGACGCTTCTGCGCGTTCACTTTTCGGTCTTTTCCGGTTGCCTTCCAGTATCCGGCTTTTGTCGCGCGGTTTGTCCTAGATCCATTCGGGTACTTGCGGTCTCGAGGGCTGAAGAAATACCATTCGAGGTCTCTGCTCGGAAGGAAGGATTTTTCTGTACATTTAGTTAGGAGAGATGTCATACATACATACAGCATATATACAACATATATAGATAACCTTTTTTATGCGTAGGTGTGTGTTAACCATGATTAGAGCTAATTGTAGAGCTCAAACGTTTCAATTAAACACGACAACCTACTATAGTTGAAAATAAAAACTAGACCAAGATAACTTTATATCTCTTGGAGGCTGTTTAACTTTTGTCCGTCTTCTTGACTTGTGCCCATCTCTGAAGTCCCTTTCTTAATTTCTTGCTTTATATTGTCACCCAAAGAAGAAAAAAGAATCCTCTTTGTTTTATCTTTCCATTCAATTTTTTACAGCACTCGTTTCATACAATGCTACAGAGTAATTTTTTAGTATGGTTTTGCTATTGCATAACCGGCTAAAATTTTTTATCTCTCAGTCACCTGAAATTGCATTCTCAATCACCTAAAGTTGCAGTGTACTAATTATCTACCTCCTAAAGTTGCAGTATAAAAAAGTGACTGAAGATGAAAGAAAAAATAGTCTCCTGTGCAAGAGTCACTCCCTTTTTAGTAAACTGTCAATCTCGAAAGCAAACAGCAAGTGGATAAAGAGAACAAATATTTTCTTCAAATCTCTGAATGATTGTGACATGGTCCAAAATATACAATCTTTAGCTTTGTTGTCACTGAGATAAAGGATTTCTTTTCACTTTCAACTAGCTCAATGCATGGACATAGATATGTATCTACGTGATCACCTTTACACTTAACAGAATTTTGACCTTTCTTTTGGAAGATTAATTTCTTTCAACAAAAAGGAGCAAGATCTATCAATATCCCACCTTTCGGTGTGCATGAAATGTTTGAAACTAGAAGCGAATTTCACAGTATAGTTAATCTTGCTTTTACACAAAGCTAGGATAGCAAAACATGGCTTTTAACAAATATGCTTGAATTTTTTGAAGAAGCAAACTTATATTATGTTGTTGGTTGCATTTTGAACGTCTAGTGATTATTAGATACATGCATGTAAAGTATAATAGGTCGATGAAGTGCTCATCAAGAAGATAACATGTGATTATTCTTTCCTCAAGAGTAGGCATTGGTGTTTCTTGGGAGGACATAATGGTATAAGAATTGAATAAGATTGCTTAGTGTCCACAATACGGCATCTACATATGTGCTTTCCTTGGAGAACAATAAAAGTGTATGCAGTGTTAAAATCCTACAGATCAATCCCACTTATAGTTAATTCACAATAGAATTAAACCTGTGCAATTCAAACAACTATTTATCCAAAAGTACAACAAAACTAAATGTGTTCCATCGTTAATTAGTAATTACTAGTTAACATTGCTTATGTCTCCTTATTCAGACTTTTTGGGGCTACAGACCAAATAGTAGAGAGGGGTTCTAGAAGAGAAGAGCCAACAGAGAGAGAGACGATATGTGGGAAATGAGTGATCCCCCTCCCTCATGCCCCTTTTAGGGGTTTATATACATAAGTGAGGTAAGATGAAAAATTACCATCCTACCCTTTAATAATTACATACAATAGCGGTACATTGATATGTTCATTTATATTATTGAGTCTATTACATATTGGATCAGTTGTAAGGCTCAGTCTTAGAGGATTGGACCGCCTCTACGACAAGACCTAATCATAAATTTATTATTCAAAGCTAATCATAATCGTAGTTACTCCTATATAGCAAGCCAGTGATGAGAACTAATTGCTGAAACTTTCATGGGCATAGGGTTGGATTGCAATATTCTAGCAGGAACTACATAAAACTTCCCTCGTTTTGGCTCTGATCAACTCGGCTTCGACTTCTGGCTTCTGACTTATTTTTCACTATTCATAAGTTTCGTCTTTTTCTGAACTTTTGGCTTTTTGTTGAGCTTTTTTGCCGATTCTTTTTTTCCCGTATTTGTTTGTATTATACGTAATGGGCTAACATATTTTTTATTTTTAATTTTTTTTAAATTTAATTATGCTAAATAAGCATACTCTGATGCTTTTTAAAACAGTGTTTTCAGCCATAAGCCACAAGCTTTTCAGCCGAACCGATCACCACCAAAGAGTCAATACAAACATAGAGATCAACAGAACAAGCAAAGGAACGTACCTGGCAGATCCCACGGCTCACACTTGTACAGATCAACCTCCTGGATGATTTCGAGCTCTATGTGTCTCCCGTTGATCTTCCTCTTAAGGTAGTAGATGATGAGTTCCTCATCGGTGGGGTGGAACCTGAAACCTGGAGGCAAACTCACGGGCGCCATTTGCTTCTCTTTCCTCTCAAAACTCTCACAGCAAAAGGGTGCTTAGAGCTAGGCAGGCAGGCAAGGCTATCCAAAGCTAAAATGAGGACAGCCACACCAACCTTGCTTCAATAGCTATATGAATGAATGATCAGCTACAACGTACAAAACCTGCAACATACAATAACACACACACATAAGCTATAAAAATTAAACAAGATTGTCATGTAGGTAAGAGGAGCAGTTGAGTAGGAGGAGGAGACCTGGTGCTATTGGCTAATGGCCAATGAGAGGAAGAAGAGAGGGAAGGAAAGGGGAAGGGGAGTATTGCTTTATAGCAAAGTTTCAGAGACTAATTTATGTATGTTTGGATTATTCTCATCTTTCACAAGAAGCTATATAGCTCGCTCTCGATCTCTGTCTGTCTCTCTCCCCTTTGCTTTTGCTTTTCTGTTGTGTGTTGTGTTAGTTAGCTTTGGAGTTGTTCCTATTGACTTTTGCCGGTAGATTTTAGCTACGGCTGATAACTATGATTGAAAAATAAATAGTAGCTGAATGAAATACCTTTTAGAAGAAAGGCATGAGTGATGCAGAAAGTGATATATAGAGATATATGCGCGAGACGGAAGCATGAGAAATGGCGTACGTGATGCACATGTGACCCTTGACTTACTTTCGGAGTGGGAGAAGCGAAGAATCCGCTTCAAAAAACTATATATTTATATTATCTTATATCTTCTTCAAATCGATAACATAAATAAAAACCAATATAAACAAGTCTTTACGTACCGGTGATTAGAAATATCCCAAACTTCTCTTCTTGTCTTTGGCTGGCAAAGCGAGGGGGTGTAGCTATAGATGTGGAGGGATGCTATTGGCTGCTTTGTGGGCCACCAGCCCCGTGCCTAGTCAGCTCCCGGTGGAAAGAGTTGGTACTCCATTGCCGCGCTTTTTTTCGTGGGAGCTAGCCTCCCCCTACCCTTTGACGGTTTAGTACGTCACGTTCACACGCGCGGCCCCATGTAGATTTTGCCCGGGGCCCTGCCCCAATGCATCTGCCTGCACGATTAGCAGCTAAGACATGTACTATTGTACTAATACTTTGTCAGGACTGATTTTAACTGTCTCAACTGAGTGGCAATGCTGGGCTCATGTTTACCTGTTCTTCTGTTCTGGGTGTTCGAGTGGATGACACTGCTCACTGATCGCTGTGATGGCTGCATGCCGACAGTCAGCAGCTGGGTCACCTGTGGGAACGCTGTCAAGAAACAAGTCAGGATTGCATCCTGTCAAAAGAGTGTTCTGAATAAATGTAACTGAATGTAAGAATGATATGTGGAAGCCAAATCCATAATTAATTAGTGAATCTTTCGTAAAAGTTTCCGACTAGAAATAGCTAGTTCACCAGTGAAATCTACTTCCAGAAAACTAGTTCAGGGAGCTGGTTCACCACTGAATTTAAAACATAAATTTCATCAGTGACCATAACAGAGATATGCTGACCGTAGGTGCTCAGCTCCAGCAAAAATGCAACAGCCTTCATCAGTGAAACAAAACCGAATTTCAAAAGTAATTTAAATTATTGTTTGATTTTGATTTCTCTTGAATCCTTGGCTTAAACCCGCACTTATCCCAGCCATCCATGCCTTGATCTCCCTGCCACTTCGCACCTTCAGCAGTTTTTCGCGCGAGCACTGTTCACCATCTGAAAATATCGCCGCCGCCCCGATTCTTCTGCTCCCGCGCCTTCCCGTTTCTTCCTGGCACTGCCACACTACTGCAATCGGTCAGAGACCGTACCACCTTGCCCTTCCCGCTCTGACACCCTCTTAAATGCCCTTGCCGTGCGTCAGAGTTGCCGATAGAGCTCACCGCCGCCTCTGCCTTCCCGCTCTCCTTGCCCTGTTTCTCGGTCGACAACACCGCACCGCAAATTTGCGCACCTTAGAGCTCTTTGCCATCATCACAAGCCATTGTACACCCTCCCATTAATGCCATGACCTTCACCTGGCCAAGTGTCGTACCCATCTCACCCCCACCGCCTCGCCGCCCTCTTTGCCTTCTCTCTACTCCCAGCTGACCTAACACACCATGTCACCTTTTAACCACTGCAATGTTGCACCCGAGGCAGCCTGTACCTTCCCCCTGCTAGCCGCTTCGCGCCCTCCTGCACCTTCCCAACCCCTGCCATGTGCCGCCGCCTTAGCCTAGCCCCTGTGCCAAACCACCATACTCGTACGTCATCCGATGCTCTTAAGTCACTCGGACGCCATTCGATGCTCCTAAGCCACTCGTACGTCATTCGATGCTCCTAAGCCACTCGTATGCCGTCCGATGATATCTGTGGCCACTCAGACGTCGTTCAATCTCCGAAGCAACTCATACACCGTCCGATCTCTATCGACTTCACACTTGAAGTCGAACCTTGACCGTCCACCCGACTTCGTAGTTGTACCCAAAACCACCTGAGTACTCGAGACTCCTCTGTTCTCCGAGTACGATTGCAATAACCCGATAAGGACTAAACCCATGGTGAATAGTACCTAAACTCGTTACTGTTCACAAAACTCTAAAACACATATATATGTCCATTTTGATTGTCATGAGCCCATCTACGCCATTCCCAACCCCATTTTGCCAATTTAGACTCTGATAAAACTCCAAGCCACCCAAATGATATTCCGACTCCAAACCAATATCGTTCATACCCACAGCCATCATAGAAATCCATATAACACCGATATAGCCGTTTCGATCGTTTTGGACCCATTAACCCAATACCAATAATGATAAACCAAAGCAGTCAAGCCACGCGCACCACCTAAACCCTAACCACCCAAACCTATTTTATTTCTATCTTTTTAGTTATTTATTTTTATTTTATTTCCATCATGCATTTCGCAAAGCAGGAACTCATTTGCATTCGTTTTCTGTGCTAGTAATCGGACCACACAAGTTGGTCAACAGAAGAACTACAAGAGCAGTTTAACAAGAAGACTGCAATGAAATAATTATGAACAAAGAGGTAAGTCACATGTTTTTGATCATATTGAACCTACATTCTGTTAATTATTTATTTAATTGTACTTTCATTATCTTTATTTATGCATTGTATTTATGTACAATAAATGTCTAGAATGACATGATATCTGGTTATATCCCACCACCGAAAAAGCCCTATTTAATTTGATAGCCATATTCACATTGATAAGACTTAGTATTATTATAAATACCACCTAAATGATCATCGTAGATCAGGAGCTCAATTGTTTTATACTACTGAACAACATAGCACTTTACTGGAATTCCTGCAAAAGTGATTCTAGGAAAAAGATTAGCATGGGAAATCATGATATGGTTGGGTAGTACTGCCGCTGAGCATCGAGTTATGGTTTTGGAGATGAAAAATATTTCAGAGTAGAGTAAAGACAAAGCTTGGAGAATGTAAGGACAATCTTATGCTGAGCAAAGAATATAGTGATCCCTCAACCACAAGTTTTGAGTCGTCAAATCTGGTCTAATAGCTGCTCAAATCGATTGAACCTCTACAGGAGTAAAGGAGGGAGAGTTTGGTATGGGACGGGGTATAAACATTACTGAACAACGGTAGGTTCCTCTCAGGACGGGGGTTACTCGGGTCTGTTTGGTAATCTACCGGGTAGAGCTTATATAAAGATATAAGCAGAGAAACAACCTTCTAAGGCCGTCGTGCTTTTTCTGCACTGCGTTTTTGTTGTGCTTCTTATACACTACGCCACCACCGTAGTTTTACTGAAGTCGGCAGGAAGCATTTTATTTTCCTCAAAAAGAAGGATGAAGAAAACAGGGTGAAATGAGAATATATGAGCTGAATAAGATGGGTTTGTTTGTTCTGCAGTTAACCACAACACTACTGATTGGTCTATGATTACCCTCCAGTCCATTCGTGGCATGCAACAATTGGTGAAATGATGATGACGATCTCTCAGCAGCTAACAAAAAGAAAAGAAAGAAAAGGTGATTATCCAACAATTGTACTATGATAGCCAGGCTTTCGACACGTTCCCCCTGCTAAGCCCACATGGCAAGTGCAAGCGTTGGGTCCCGGCTGCTGACGCATAGCTTGTGGCCACTTTTCCTTTTTATCAATCCAACCGCCCCAACTTTAGGTTCCTTTGCCCTTTCCGAATTTATGCTTCTCCCCGGCCCCACACTGGGCATCTCCAAAACCATCCATCTTAGGCTATTCAACATAGCTCCCTCCTACCGTACCAAAAATTTTGGAATTTTTTAATGTATTTTCCTATGTATCGCGTGCCGAAAATTTTGAATTTTTTATATGTTGAGTTTAACTAGTTCAAATAATTTTAACTAAAATTTGAACTGCAGTTTCCTTTTTACGGATAGTTTTGATTGTAGATATCTGCTAATCGATTTTATATAAAAATCAGCAAATCATGTGATATAAATTCAATCTAAATCAATCAGCAAAGCATGTGATATAAATTCATTCAAAATCTTTAAATCCAAGTATATTTTTCAATGTTTGTGTTTCATTTAAATTGTTATAGATGGGTATATATCCTTAAATTGAAATTTTTGAAAAAAAATATATCCAAATTTATGTTGAATTCAAGCATTTAAAATCATGGTGTCCCATTTAATATATATATATGTGTGTGTGTGTGTGCGCGCGCGCGCGTGTGTGTGAATCACAAATACTTATAATGTTGTGCCAATGTGGCATATAGTTCTAACTGAAGCAAATTAATTACACAAGACTGACTAAGTTTACCCTAACAACAGAATATTATAAGTTATTACTTTACTATGACAATGGGACTACATTATATTTTTATTGTGACATTTATGGAACAAGCAACACCAGTAGGCCCTGTTCAAAAGCGCTTTGGCTTTTAGCTGATTGCGAGAGAGATTGAGAGGGTAAGAGACACTCGCGTTGAAAAGTCACTTCGTTTAAAGTGGCTTATGCAGTGACTTCTATAAATGACTTATAAAAACCACCTTGAGAAGCCACTCCATTCAAAAGATAGCTTCTAAAAGCCAGAAGCTATTTGAAACAATGCCTATATGTTACCTATAACATAAGATATTTGTGGCACTAATGTAAAAGTTAGATAAAGGTATCTAATGTGACATGGATGGTAAAATAAGGAGAAAATTCCATCTGTAGCACAGAACTGAGGTCGATACCAATTAGTACCATAGTTTCTTCCCAACTCCACGTAGTACCATAAGGAGGGCACAAATCTTCCATCCGTAGCATTTTTGTCTACTTTTTTATGTTGACGTTTGAAATGTTCAGGAATGGCGCCCTTTGTGTACACTTTCGATGCTTCCATCCATTGCTTCTATAACTAAAGCAAGTCTTTTATAGCTCCTAATTTGGGTGGTATTTGATTTGTAGAAGCTCCCATATTGACAAGCGTGGCGGCACCACTCCTCTAGCCCTTGAGCGCCTCTCTGCCTCCCCTTGCGGTCCGTGCGCCTCTGCCTCGCTCCCACCAGGGCTTTCCTCCCCCAAATTGAGTCTAGGGTTAGGGCCTCTACTCCCTATGTGTTGCCGCACCATGGAGAAGAAGGATCGCACAAAAGCGCACTCCGAGTGGTCGTCGGCAGCGACAGTGCCTAGCGGTGGGCTGCCTCTCGTGCCATGCCTAAAGTGCCATGCAAATTAAGTCTTCAAATCACATACCAGGCCTCCTAATTCCAATAGCTGCTAGCCAGCCGTCGCAATGGGGAGGCGTTGGGAGGGAAATGGATCTTCAGTTTTGTGCTACAAATGGAATTTTCTCTAAAATAAGTCGGTCGATCCGACAACTTAGAGTGAACAGGAAGGACACACATGACGCAATCATTTAAAATTTTAAAAGCGCAGTGACTTAACTAGAAATACTTAATCTAATGAAATGATAAAGTACAGTCGGCCAGCTCGATTAGTAAAAGAGGTCCAAATCTCCACAACTTCACTTAGCTTTTAAGGAATAAGAGCAGAAAAAGGGAGAATTTAGCCCAACTGGACCCAGCAAATTAAATCCGCTCATGTATATTCGCAATGATGCCAGAGACAAAATTTACGTACGGAACAAACTAATGATTAAGGTACTAATCAACGTGTGTTTCATGATATCTCCATCAAAACTGTTCGTCTTATTTTCTTTATTTTTGAAGAATAATCTTCCTTTGCTTTTATGCCTTAAACATCGAACTATAATTCGAGAAATGGACCTAACTGAGACTGACTATAAATTTTGTTTATATTTTCCTGGAGGCCTTCAGAGTTCAGACCGACAGCTATGTGACAGTACTGAAAGATGAATGATCCGCAATAAATTATTTGTGATAAGGAATAATTCTTAGATCTTTGAAGGTGGTGTTGGGATCAGACCTTGAGTGCCCACATTGTCTTCCATGGAAAAGATGGGTGGCCTCTGCAAGCGGCAAGCAAAGTACTTCAACCTGAATACAAAAATAATTACAATTAAGATATGCTGAGATATATTCCATTCAAAAGCATTTCACAAATGTTATTTAATCACAAAGGTTGCGGAGCTGAATACAATGTCGGTTCTCATTATAGGAGAAGAGGAATCGAAAGAAAAGAAAACACAACAGTGTAGCCGAAAGGATAGGCCACCCCAAATTTTGAAAGCCCAAAAGTAGGCAATTGTTCAAGTATCTTCGCTTCCACATGAATCTGTTAGTACCTAAACAAGGAAAGAAATCTGAATACCTTGCACCAAAGGATGAAGCAATACAATGCGGATAATATAACTGGGAATCAAAACTTTATACGTTTCTAATGTAGACATGTCTTGCTGTTCAATTTGCAAGATATAAAGTTTCTGTTTTTCCTGTAGCAGTCGAAAACTCCAAATTCAGTTTCCACTAGTGTAATTTTCTTGACTGTGATGATTAACACAGCTAGGACCGTAAGTACCTGTAAAGTAAGTAGTTTAGACAACTTGCAAACAATCTGTTTATGTCAGGTTCAGTCACTATGTCAAGTTCACTACTCTTTGATTCGCCATCCATAATGATTGTCATGACAAGTCCAGAGGCTGAATTTTTTCAGCATGGCAGTGATATTTTCGAGCAGCAGGAAACAGTTACTCATTTAGAGCACTTGAACAAAAAACTGAACATTTAATAGTAGGAATCAACACGTGAAAGGTGAGGCTCACTTGCTAGCCAACATTGCAGGTTTACTCTATAAACTGACATTTCACTATTTCAGACACCAATCCTTGGACGTAAACTTAGTATATTTTCTACAAGAAATTTAACAAAAATGAGCACAAAGGAAAATCGTATATAGAACAAAGGAAGGTAAGCAAGCCCAAGTAATTATAAGCGATTCCTACCTCTCTGCTTATAGGGTTATCGCACAATCTCTGCTACTAATGCCTCAACACAACTCAAGCAAATAAGGCTTATGTTTAACTACATCAGCAGCTCCCATTTCCTGACTGAAATAAGAACAAAAGCTGCTCCTTAACCCAAGAAGGAAGAAGACAATTGGGGCCGCCCTGCAGTTGCGAGTTGCGTCTACAATGCAATTCCACAGTAAGTCCATAACCACCTTGTCGTCGTTGTCGACATGCAGATGTCCTCAAGATGCACTAAGAGCATACACCAAAAACCCAGGGTTTTACGAACAGGATATGTACGATTTCAAAAATAGAGTGACTTCACTCAAGTTATGTGTAGGATCGTATAGCGCAATTAAAGGGGATGAATGATTACATCTGCTTTTCGAAATCTTCAAATAGTCGGCGAAGGTAGCAAGAGTTAAAAACACTCGTACCAACCATGAAGTCTACGAGTACGGACCGTAAAGTCTACGATAACTGATCACAAAGTCTTCAACTTCCGACGGCAAAATTTACGACTATCAAGTACGACCAATAAAGTTTACGACTATCTAGTACCGACTAGGTACTGTAGCCACAACCATAAAAAAGTACTATAGCTATGACCATCAATCGGATACTGTAGTATATGACCTTATGATTTACGACCAGTTCATTGTTGTTTACGACCGATTTACTATTCGAGGTCGAAATCTACAATTACCTACTACGGTCGAAGCCAGTAGAGATTTTAGTCTAACGTGGTCGAAACCTGCAGTGGTTACCTTACCATGGTCGAAATTTATCGTTTGGACCACCCAGCACAAAGTTGTTCGGGCCAATGATACAAGATCGTTCGGACCACCTATACAAGGTCATTCGAACTGCCCAGCACAAAACTATTCAGACCAATGATACAAGGCCGTTCAGACCACCGACTAACAAACGTGGTCGAAACCAATTATGGTCAAAAAACCAACCTGAAAACTCAAGCACATAAGCGTATCGACCCGAGCATTCACGAATGCAATATTCTAATAAAATAAAATGTCAATTATTCCTCATCAACGAATCCACGACCACCACATGATCTAACATTATGTCTAGAGGTTTTATGTTTCAAAAGACAGATTATACACCAAAAAGTACCTTTTTTCTTTTACACGGTCAAGGAATGATTACCTAACTAAAATTTCCCATTCAATACCCTTGCACACTCATACAAGTCTTCACCTTGAAAGCTCAGTTATAGCAAGCAGAAGGTCTTTCATTACAAGTTCACAGCTAGCTTATATGAAAACAACTTCTCACTCTCAAAGAATTTAACTGTATTTTCATTTGTGATCAGGGTTAGTAAGGCGTCCACTAGGCGTCGCCTAGTCGTCCGAGCACTGTTGGAATGGTGGCGTCGTGCTCGCCGCGTCCTCCTCGCATGTGGCGTCGCCTCGCGGCAAAAGTCGTCGCCAAGGCGTCGGTTTGGCTGAGGCGGACGCCGCGGGACCGAAAAGGCGCGGGGAAAGAGCGGCACGATGCGATGCGCGCATACACCCCGCCACAGGCTCGCGCCAGTTGAGAGAGGGAGAGGGAGAGGGAGAGGGAAAGGAAGGAGAGAGGGAGAGAGAAGAGGGCGGCGGCGCACCTGAAATCCAGCGGTGGCGGCGGCGGCGCCTGACCTGCGACTTCCGCCCCGTCCGCGCGACTCCTGCCCGTCTGCGACTCCCGCCCGTCGCGACCGACTCCGCCCATCCGTGAGAGAGAGAAGAGGCGGCGCGCACTGAAATCGGCGGCGGCGGCGGCGCGCCTGCGACTCCGCCCATCCGTGAGGGGAGAGAGAAGAGGCGGCGGCGCACTGAAATCGGCGGCGGCGGGCTGCGCCGCCTGCGACTCCCGCCTCGTTCGCGCGACCCCTGCAGTCCGCGACCGACTCCCGCCCCGTCCGCCACCGACTCCCGCCCCATCCGTGACCGCGACTCTGCAGGTATGTCCTCCCCTCTGCGGCTCCTCCTCCCCTCCTCTTTCCTCTGCGTCTTTGTTCTTCCTCCCCTCCTCTTTCCTCTGCGGCTCTGCTCTTCCTCCCCCTCCTTCCTCTGCTCTGCTCTGTATTACATGTACTGGTTGTCTGCTAGTATATGCAGCTTGCTGTTTGGGAGAAGAAAAGAGAGTTCAGATCATCAAAAGGCATTTCACTTGAATGCTTTATCCATATTTCATCTCATTACAAAGTATTTCTGTTACATAATTATATTAATGAGTCACACATGTTGAAACTTGTCAGGGGCTGTATGGTACATGGAACAAGGCAACTGAAAACAGGAGGATCACTACTACATGGCCTCCAAAATTGGCAGCAAAAAGGTATGTATCAGTGTATGTTTGTGCTGTTACATGGTAGGTTAGGGTATGTGTATGGCGTCGCCTCGCCACACGCCTTATTCGCCTAGGCGTCTGGAAGGGGGTGGGTCGCCGCACCTCGCCTTACCGCCTTAATAACCTTGTTTGTGATAAGTGATATATTCATCCCGTAGCAAAAGAGTTGAGATACAGCAAGCAGACCAAGTTGGATATGTAGTTATCAAATGGTGCATATTGTTATGCATATTTGAGATATATTTCAAATGGTACCTTCAAGCACAGATAAATTATGTTCACGAGTTATGAGATTGATAACATGTAGTAGAGGAGTTAAGAACAATGAAATAAGGACAACACTGCGTAGTTTGTCCTTTAAAACAGGCATTTGTAACTAGAAAGCACCGCACTAGTCGCTATAGACATATGGATTGTATTTATATGCTAAAACTACAATCAGAAAAGCCCAGATTCCTTGTAAACATAATGCAAATGGTTTTTGCAGCTAAAGATTGAGCAGAAGGTCCCATGCACCAGAAACACAAGGTAGCAGTTTGAATTTGGACACATCAACAGAGAACAGATGTGTCAGTGACTTAGCGGTTTCTATGAGAACATAAATTTTAATCGGTTTGTTGTTCCTAAGCTCAACTGCAACTAAATGCTCCAGATAGGAAGCATGGCGCATAGTGGCCAACGTGGCAATAATAATGAGATTTCAGTACCTACACGGCTACACTAACAAGAAAATTGCTATAATGGGACTCCAAACAGCGTTCAATTAGAACTATTCTGTGTGTGTACACTCAGAATCTTGCTTGTTGCACAATGGTATAACCATTTGATTGTGGCTACCTAAAGTTCATATGTTATTTGACAATAGTTAAGATAGAAGATTTGTGTCAAAGATTCGTATCGGGGTTACAGGTTATGCTTGCTTCAAACTGACATTTCAGAGTTACATGTCAATAGGATTAAAACCAAGCATCATCAAAACACACCTAAATTCAGGTAACATTTCTACGTAACCAAATAGAAAGGCAATTTATCATTTGTCTTCTTCAATCCAAGATAGAAGACACTACACTTCACGCCCTTCTCTGACCTAAGCATACGCGCAGATTTGCACCGAGAAGGAGCATTGCAACTTCTGGGCCGAAACTTGTAATGGCACATACGAAACAGCAACACAGATGACCAAGAAAATATGGGAAGCAGAACCAAATCCATCCACCCACCCGTTCATTCATATGCATCAAATCCCATTTCAGAGTGCAGGCCCGATAACTTTGCAGATACGGGAACAGACCATCGATCCCAAACGACACACGCAACGAAACCCTAACAACTTGCTAACACCAGCACCCGACCCACCTAGAAGCCAACAGGCTCAGCCGCCGAACCCGTAGAGGGTGCGACCCTGGCGCTTGAGCGCGTAGACGACGTCCATGGCGGTGACGGTCTTGCGGCGGGCGTGCTCCGTGTAGGTGACGGCGTCGCGGATGACGTTCTCGAGGAAGATCTTGAGCACGCCGCGGGTCTCCTCGTAGATCAGCCCGGAGATGCGCTTCACGCCGCCCCTCCTCGCTAGCCTCCGGATCGCCGGCTTCGTGATCCCCTGGATGTTGTCACGGAGCACCTTGCGGTGGCGCTTCGCGCCGCCCTTGCCCAGGCCCTTGCCTCCCTTGCCGCGGCCCGACATCGCTGAAGAGAGCTCGAAACGAAGAGACTAGCTGGGGGAGGAGGAAGGATGAGTTGGGGATTTCTTCCGGCGAGGCGTGCGGGGGCTATTTATAGCGGCGGTGATCCGTGGGCGGTGGGTTTTGGCGCGTTGGATTGGAGATGGGCGGGAAGAAGCGGATCGCTGACGTGGCGGGGTCAATCCGCGGGATTGGAAATGGAGGGACGTGGTTGGTTCGTAGTGGGGAAGGACGGATCGGTGACGTGGCACTGTGGGAGGGGGCGCGCTCTATCGGGCCGAGAAATTTTGATATTGACATCGAATATATGCGCATCTCAACTTTTAACCGATTAAATGACGCTTAGAAATTTAATTCATCATGCGAATTCTTTTGATTGAGGATTTCTTCATTTTCGCAGTGACAAGTGTCAAAATAGAAAAGGAGAGAAAATGAGAGAATCCTCGAATCAAAAGAATTCGCATGATGAGTTAAATTTCCAGCGTGCGAATTAGGGGTTAAAAGTTAAGAGGCGCACATATTCAGTGTCAAATATCAAAATTTCTCCTATCGGGCCGGGCCGGGCCGGACGCCGTTGAGTTGTTTGGGACTTACTTTTCTTGGTGGGCCTTTTAGGATTAGTGGTCTCTCTCTTCATCCGGTGAGCCCGTGATTTTGTTTGCGATTTCCTGCCATGTTGAAGCCGTCCTGGTGGACTAGGGCCCGGTTCTCTTTATCACAGCGCTATTTGCTGATGGGAAATGCAAGGTGACGGTTTGGTTGGCAGATGATCGAAACAATTGCTGAAACGCAGACCGAAAAATGTACAACATATACGCAACGTTTCTCCTGAGTAACATTGAAAAGGTAACAATGCTTGTATCGCAGACAAGTAATTTCCCTACCAAAGAATTTGCATGTCCTGGTACCAGATTCTACTCATCGACAGAGTGTAAATCTAATATTTCTCATGATAGCATGATCATGCGTGCTTAGCCTGTGATTTACAGAAAGTCCTCAGACTCGCGTCATCGAGAGAGCCAGAGAGGACACCAATGCCACATGACACGACCACACGAGTCTTCATGGACAGGCAAGCCGTGCTTAACCCAGTGGCTCTGTCGAAGCAAATCAACACCCCAAATCTGGATGTACACCAAACCTCTGAAACAAGGACTTCAACTCGGTAGCCAGATCTCCCCTGCCCATCTTGTGCAAATCTTTGGCCACTCTAACATAGGCAGAACGGTCAGGCCTAAGGCCCTTCTCCATCAATTCATACAGAACCCGTCCGGCCTCGACGACCCTCCCCGACTTGCGCAACAGCTTGGCGAGAAGGCTGTAGTTCCTGTTCACGGAGTGCCTGTCCCTGGTGCTCATGTCACTGACATAGCTGAAAGCATCTTCTGTTCTGCCGGTGTACAAGTACCCCTTGATGAAGGCTGTGTGAACTGTGATCCTCGGCGTCAGCTTTTCCAAGAACATCTGATCGAGAATCCGCCTCGCCGAATCCATTCTTCCCGCTTTGCAGGCGTGGTACGCGAGGATCTCGTAAGTCAGCGAGTTCGGGACGTCGTCGGGTTTAGACCTCTCCATGGCCTCGACGAGCTCGCACGCTTCGGCGACCCTGCCACTCTTGAGCAGGCAGCCGAGGAGGTAGTTCCAGGAGTTGGCGTTCGGGTCGCAGCCCGACCTCCTCATTTCGTCGAACACCTCGCGGGCGCCCTGGAAGTCGCCGGTTTTGCACTTGGCCGCCATGAGGATGTTGTAGTGACTTGACCTCCTCGCCGTCTCCTCGATCACCGACACCGCCGCGTCGAACTCGCCGATTGAAGCTAGCGCCTTGACCAGCGCGAACACGCCGGACGCGCGGCACGGGCCCCCGACGTCATCCAAAGTCCTCAGAATCGCTCTCACGGTATCCTTCACGCAGCTGCTCCGTAACGGCCCTGACGGCTCCAGGAAGGCGAACGCCTGCTCGGTGAGGGAAAGCCGCCGAGCCGACATGTCCGCGATGGCGCGGGACATGGCGGGGTAGTCGGCCAGCCTGCCGGCATTCTCGACGAGCAGGTTGTGGGCGTGGGCGCTCGGGGAGAAGCCCCTGCGGAGGGAGAGCCAGGCGAAGAAGCGGGCCGCGGGCACGCCGCGGTCGGTGAGCGCGCGCAGGGTGGCCCGCGCGACGGGGTGGGAGAGGGCGGGGTCGAGGCGGTCGAGGTCGGCCTCGAGGCTGCTCGTGCCTGCCGCGACGAGGCTAACGATCGCATCTGAAGCGGCGGCGATACTCTTGCTGCCGCGGAGATTGGGGGATTTCGAGGAGAAGGTTGCGCGGGGAGAGGCGGGGCGGAGGGAGGCCGGGGTGCGGTGGATGGGACGGTGGGGGAGGCGGAAGAACATGAGCGCGGCTTGAGTGGAAACTGGGGGTATGCTAATCATGCACAGTGTTGTACTCGTAAATATGATTCAGGTGTTTGACAGAAAACACAGCAGACACATGCCATCACAGATCAATTGAGACTTGAGAAGCTAATCAGATACACGTAAAATTCAATTACCAGCCCTTCGTCCCACCAGGCTTCCCAGCTTTCTTCGGCTTGTTCTTTTTTACTATAACTTATAAATTTTAGTTGCGATTTATGACTTTTGAGTTATTTATACGAGAGATTACAGAGTAATAAAAATTTATTTGTGATTTTTGTCTATATAAATAAAGTCAATACAATATATATTATAATTAACTAGTAGATCCTATCATAAAAAGACACTCTATTTAAAAGTTAACTACTATAGAAAAATCAAAAGTAAAAAAACCAAAAGCTGAAAAATATCAGGACCTTGGTCTTTAACCCACAATACCACCTCGGTAAAACAGCAGGTTTGTCCAGTCTCTCAAATCCTCAACGATCCAGTTTAAAGTAACTGGCCAGAGTAAACATATATAGAATGCTTAGCGTCTTACTTCTGCCGTTCAAATCCAGATGGGTTGAACATGTGGGGAGCGAAAAGCCAAGACAGTGCCATAAACCAGCTAGTTATGGAAAGTAAAATGTAGCCAACTGCTCCACCATTGTTAAAACCATACGCTACAAAGATCACCAACAAAAGCGCACCCTCCAACCTGCAAAAAACAAGAACAACTATCTTGGATAACACTGTAATTGCAAATATGACCTTGAGAGTAACTAATGGATTGAAACTTAACAAAACTCACAACAATATTAGATGCAAAAACTAGAATTTGGATTTTTTTGTTGTTGCAATTTTTAGTTTAATGAACTATATGACAGAAATAAATCAATTTGAAAATAAGGGTAAATAATCCTACCGAGTAAACCACGCTCTGCTAGCAAGATAATATATGGTCGTCCGATCTTTTCACGTAGGATCAAGATATTTACGTGTAGCCTCTCGACTTGTAGCGATCATCTCTTGCCAATTCAACAACAAACACTATTCAATTCGCAAGATCACACACGCCGGACTTTACGAACACCAAAGAAAGCTCTATCGTGCTTCTAATTTTCAGTGGAAAGGTTGAACGATGTTAATTTACAAGAACTCTTAAATTTTCTATTGAGATTGATTGGTTAATAAAAAAACAAAAATAAGCAAAATTTGTGTCTTCCATCATCCAGTCGTGCCCACCTCATCTAGTCGCGTCCCCTCATCTGGTCGCGCCTGTCCGTATATTTATACGACGGCCGACTGATATGCACCTACTTTGCCCAAGGGAAATCCGTGAATGTCCCCAGCCCCTACCTCACACTTGACTCGGACTCGAAATCCCAAATTAATTTAGAATCCAACTAAGACTCAATACTAACAACTAATTACATGGCCCACTTGACCTAAATACTTGAACGAAATTACATGGACGGAATTATGGCACGCAGGCCATGGACATTTCCTTATGACTGCCTTCATTTTTTGTCTGACTTTGGGCTTGAATTAGGTGACTTGGTCTCCACGTGATGCCAGAGAGAATGCAAAGGCTCTGTTCGTGCATGGATAGCGCAATGTTGACAGCCACGTTGATATGGATCATGTTCAGGGCCGGTCCTGGAGGGGGGCGAGAGGGGCGGTCGCCCCGGGCCCCCAAAATTCAGAGGCCCTTCCATATACTATGTAGAATATATACGTATTTTGAATATTTATCTTAGTCCTTTTAGCCACCGCAGTTGGCTCACATACGAAATATTTTTTTTATTATGGTTGATATGACAATCAATTCATTGAAAAGTAGATTTCAAGAACTCCAAACATTCGGAAGTATATTTGGATTTTTAATGAGTTCAACAACATTGAAGTCATTGGATCGAACTGAATTAAAAGAATGTTGTACAAAATTTGCAGAAACTTTCTCTCTAGATGGTTCATCTGATGTTGAGTTAAATGATCTAATTTCTGAGTTAAGTGTTATGCAATTGACTTTATCAGATAAACCAATGTCTGCTATGGAGATCTTTGAATTTGTCAGAGAAGCGGATTGTTATCCTAATATTTCTATTGCTTATCGGATTTTATTTACTATGCTCGTGATCGTGGCAACAAATTTGAAAGAAGCTTTTCAAAGTTGAAATTGTTGAAGAATCATTTAAGGTCAACAATGTCTCAAGAGAGGTTTAAACGGTTTGACAACTTTATGTATTGAGAAGAAATTATTGGATGAGATTGACATCAATACCATCATCAATGATTTCGTATCTAGAAATGTTAGTAGAAAATTTTAAGGTAATATCTATAAACTCTTTGATATGAATTTTCTTTAATACATAATGCATTTTAAGTGTTTGTTGGTAAAATATATATATATATATATATATATATATATATATATATATATATATGTGTGTGTTACTAGAGCCTCTATTTCTAGTTTACTTGGACCCCTAAAATCCCGGACTGCCCCGATCATGTTGTAACATCATATGAGTTGGTTAACTTACTACATATATTTAAATAAAATAGTAGCTTTATCTCTTCAAGTATAACAATTAAAGCAGTTGAATAATATTTTTAACTTAAAAAAATATATATACGGATCTGCATCACTGATGCTGAATGACTTAACATGACTTCGGCGAAGCATTCGACGAGCCTCGTAGTTTGCACGTCCTCATAGCCTACTGATCCCCGCTTGGGTGACCAAATGTTCAACTCTGAACTAGGGGTGGATATCGAGCCAACTCCTCGTCTTATTGAGCTTTTCCTAAAATTGACATAGTTTGATTTAATATCATTTTACGAGTAATTTAAAAGTATTTTTAGAAACGAGCTAATGAGCCGAGCCGAGCCGAGCTAGAGCAAAATTCAAATTCATTTGAAATCAACTCATTTTAATGTTTAACCAATTAACAAATATAATTAAAGCAATTTTGAACCGAGCCAACGAGCCCCACTAACGAGCTTTTTTTCCACCCCTACTCTGAACGAACCAATCACACGTTCTTTTCTGCGTGCAAAAAACCGACTAACGACACTTGCTCCAATCACGGAAAAAAAGAGGACAAACACGAAAACCCTGCAAAATTATATAGTCTCCTTTTCCATCTTATAACTCTCCTAAACAAATAAACGGAACAACTTCACCACTCTTTCGAAACGGCTTATCTAGACCGTCTTTATCGGTATTCAATACATTCGCACAAATACTCACGCTAGAATAAAAACAATCAATCACAATTATAAGTCATAAGGACCCACCATAAATGTCCGATATATAAACCATCCAGACCTCAGGAAGTAGGAAAACCATCACTTTCCACCAAACAAGACTCTTTAGTATGCCCGACCGATGTCCTAACCATACAGAGAGTACCGCATCAATCCACCTAAGTGGCTTAAATTGAACTACGACGGGAAAATATCAAGATATACCACGTATCAACCCATGGAAGCGTTTAAATTTCCAATAGTCTAGAATCTAGACTCCTGAGCATTGACTTCAAAGGACAAGCCCTTTGGTGCTTTCTGAATGGCAATGAGAACTCAAATCTACAACGCTCAACTTCACAATATGATTGTTCTTGTCCATACCAAACTCTCCTCAGAACTCACAATCTCCACTTTCCCAAAATCTACATTAGTTGAATTAAGAAAAAGGCGCCAATGGTAATACTAATTTGTTAAAACAATGATTCTCTGACAACAATTACAACTAGTAGCCAGTCCTAAAGATAACAACAATGACAACCAGTACTTGGATCAATGCAAAAATATAACCCGTGAGACAACCATGGCAGATAATTGCTGGTCAACATGGAGATATATACATCCTACTGCTAACAGAGGACCGAGGATTAATTAAACTATAAAGCTGCACGATCTGATTGAATATCCATATGATGGAAAATGCTACCATCATACCCCTGCATTTGGATTGTTGCCAGCAAGGATGAGAGAAATCTCCAAACCTCTGCTGAAAGCTTGGTTAAACAGCAGTCGCGTCTGGAAGGTGGATATAAAGGAAACCAGGAACAGATGGCTATGGGGACAAAATGATCATTCCCATGCCAGCATCATACAGACGAGCTAGAGAACGCACTGTTTTCCATAAACCTAATTTTTTCATAATAGGTTTCCATGCCACAGCAATCTGTATAAGCAGAATAACAATTATTAGTCAACCTCTACAGAAGCACAAACGAGTTAGTCGGCAACTGTAGTACTTGAAAACTTGGAGTTGTTTTCTTTGAGACGAAAAACATGAAGATGTTCAAAACAGTTGATTGGTAGTAAATATAATTCCGACACTCCACTCAAAGGAAAGCTAATTGAGTGGTCAGACAAAACGAATACCGTGTAACATCCTACACAGAATACATAACTTCAAATTATTGCATTTATATCCTACAAAACATTTTATTTGCTATGCAGGACTGTTTAATCTGATCTCAATGTAGGGGTCAATTTTGACAATCACCCTCTAGCCTGTATTATGCAATAATTGTTAGATTCACCAATGTCAACTGTTTGAAGAGTGAACCTATAAACAGAACAGATCAACAGACTAGATACATAGGCAGCATTTCATGGACACCAAAGTTGCAAGAAGAAACTCACCGAAAGAATTCCCCACCCAGTTGGCACAAATGCCAGAATGGAAGCGAATACATCTGGGACACTGAGGGGTGTAAACACAACTGCCACAACTAAACCCGCCAAAACCATCAATAGTACAATGCTTTTGATAAGACGCAGGAATAATTGAAATGTACCATGGCCTTGGGGTTTAAACCAAACACCTGCAGATTAATAAAATAAAGCAACACAAGTCAAGAACGTGACCTGTAAAAGCCAAGTATGACCTAGTTACCAATACATAAGGAATCCACATACCAGGAGGAGGACAAAAAGCCCACCAAACACAGCCCATGATATCCAATATACCTGCAGTGCCAAGAAATGATATTATTCTTGTCCCTTGATAATCTAAAACAAGAAATACTTGCAATTGAAGGCATTCATCCATTACATAACATTATACAAACTAGATCATTTCGAAAGTCAAATACTCTAATCAACTAAGGGCCAAAACTTGTTCTTCGGAACTATACTTTGATCTGATCATCTTTTCCTTTTGGAACTCTCCATCAGCTACTTTTTACAAACATTTTAATACCTTTTTATATGATTGCGCTATTGCGTGTCAATATCAATTTTTTCCCACTTGTATTATCGCATTTATTCAACGACTAAACTTGCAAATAACACCACAAAAAAATTACAAAATCATAAAGTGGCAAGTTTTGTGTTCACATTTTCAGGCCCATGCCACAAGCCCACAAGACTCGAGGATGACATAATATAACTACTTTTCATTATCCCTCGCACTCTAGCCAATTCAGAAGCTGGTCTCTGTGTGAGATATCCTCTATTAATGTTTGCATGAGGCAAAAGACCAGACAACCTTTCGCTGCTGACCTTTTGCAGCAGCAGCAGCAACTATAAAAGACAAGCATGATTGCAATTCTGTGCTGCCTTATATGGTTATATGATTATATCTGGTACTGCGCACACGCAGCTTAGGTCAAACACAGCACCGTGCCAGAGTTAGCCCAGATAACACCACTTGTGGTATGGATGCTTGCACGTACAAGTCCATTCGGTCTGTCATGCTTTTCCCTGCAGTTTTCTTTAATTTGGTCTTGAAAATCAAACAACCAAAAAGAAGGAACTAAAACGATGCAATTTGACTAGCTTTGGTGCTTATGCCATCCAAAAGAAAATGTATCAATGCACATGTAAAATAAAAGCACGTATTGCACTACTACTATAACATGTACGTATTCTAATACAATCCAACTTTAACCCAAGTAACCAACTCATGTAGTGATATTTTACCACATGAACCACGGTACCAAGGTGCCCCTACCAACAACAACATTATCGTTTAGGACATACTTATGGGTTGTATGTCTTCATTACTTCATCATGGTCTCTAAAGGTCTGTATCTGGTGCTGCTTCTCTCAATTGTCATTGTTGTAAGCTTGGCAAACAGCTTCAACTCCCCTATCGTTCCAGTGAGTCAAGTGTCTCAGCGTCCTTTTGATCTTGTTCATTCTGATGTATGGGGACGAGTTCCTTTCGTTTCGAAAGGAGGTCATCGATATTATATAATTTTTATTGATGATTTTTCTCGGCGTATGTGGATATACTTTATGTCATCCCATAGTGAGGTTCTATCCATCTACAAGATTTTTACCACCGTGGTCCATACTCAGTTTGACTCCTATTCATGTTTTTCACGCTGATTCCGCTAGGGAGTACTTGTCGGGAGTTCTTCGTGGTTTCCTTGCTAAGCAGGGCACTCTCTCAGTTTTCTTGTCCCGGTGCTCATGCTCAGAATGGTGTAACTAAACGCAAGCATCGTCATCTTCTTGAGACAACTCGTACTCTCATGCTTGCTTCTGCTGTTCCACCACACTTCTGTGCTGAGACTGTTTCTACTGTCACTTTTCTGATCAACATTCAACCCTCCTCTGCTCTTCAAGGAGAGATCCCAGTTGAGCGTCTATGTGGCAAGACTCCTAATTATTCCAGTCTTCGCCTCTATGGATCCACTGGAGCAACACCATCGGCAGGAGCAAAGAGGCCGTCAGATCTGCCATCGCCGTCGTCGGATCTGCCGGATCCACGGAGATGGGGGAAGGAGAGAGGGAGAGCGGCAGGGAGCGAAGCCAAGAGGCCGTTGGATCCGCCGTCGTCGTCACAACCGCCGGATCCACTGGAGATGGTGGAAGGAGAGAGGGAGAGCGGCAGGGGGCGGAGCCGCAAATGAATGCGGAGTGGGCAGCGGTGGACGCTAGATAGGAGGTCTGATATTTTGCAATTTAGTCCTCTTATTTTCTGAAATTGCAATAAAGTCTTTTTTTAATATTTCTTCTGTTTAGGCCCTCCGGAAGTCCGATGTTGTTGTGACTACTTGTGTGTATGGCGTCACCACACCACGTGCAATAAGCGATATTGTTGTGTGAAGATGGTGAATCGCCGCGCCTCGCCGTGCCGCTGTAATAACCATGGCAAAGGGTATGAAATGTTAGAATGAGTGGCACCAAGATAAACAAGGTTCCCAACAAGATGACGATAGCGAGTAGTATCAGTAAGAGGCTCACCATCAATGGAACGAAGATGAACATTAAGCTCCATTGGAGTCTCAGTTGTGCATTGATCAGTAAGAGGCACGATCAACAAGATCCGGACAGCGTCGGTGACGAAGACGCAGTCGGGAGGCAGAGAATCTGGCGGTAGAACCAGATCCGATCGATCCGAACAAGCGAGGAAAATCAAAGACGGCAACGGTGAAGAAGCCCGAGCGGCGGCGAACGGCAAAAGCTTGATGACAGCACGTGAAGGCGGAGGACGGCGGGCAAGGACAACGAAGATCCAGGCAACAAAGAAAGACGCCAAGGATCCGGCGGTATCAGGTGAAAAGCCAAGCGGCAACAGCTAGAAAGGTGAACCAGCGACGCGCACCAGGACGAAAACCTAGGTATAGCTCTGATACTATGTTATGATGTTAGGAATAGCACTTGTATACATCATGATGCTAATGGGCCAACATATATACACGTACAGGTGTGGCATATATGCAGGAAACCCTTCATACAACAGGGTAAATAAACAACTATATAATACATATCTAACAAGTAACTCATAAACAAACAAAAGAGCTGGTTGAAGAAAATAACTAAACCAGTTGTTTGTGATCAATGTCTTCTATTTTAATTTGGAATGTGAGAGGGCTCAACAGCAAAGCAAGGCGTGATAGTGTCAGGAATTTGGTCAGCTCCATTCGGCCAGCCATGGTCTGCTTGCAGGAAACAAAGAAAGAATCCATCTTGGGTTTTTTGGTTGCCTCGGTGCTGGGTGTGGAGTTTGATCATTTTGTGGTGCTCCCGGCAGATAGAACGAGAGGAGTGCTGTTGGCTTGGAAGGGCAATACTTGGCATGCTCTTTCTTCTCGGGTGGATTCGTATTCGGTCTCGGTTCAGTTTGAATCTCCAAATGGGCCTGCTTGGTGGTTTACGGGAGTTTATGGTCCCCAATCGATGACCGGAAAGTCCAATTTTGCAAAGTTGCGGGTCATTCGGCAGTCCATCACGGGTAGTGGGCTATTGGACGGGATTTCAACCTCATATACTGTGGTGAAGACAAGAACAACACCAATACTAATAGAGCATCGATGGGTCGTTTCGCCATTTTTGGATGATATGGAGTGGAAGAAATCTCCTTGCTTGGCGTAAATTTACTCGGTCCAATGAGCGGGATGTGCCTACTTTGGTTCGACTTGATCGGGTTTTCATATCCACCGATTGGGAGCAATTGTTCGGATTGTATTCTTCAGAGCTCGGCATCGCTGATTTCTGATCACTGCCCACTAATTCTCGGTTTGACGAACAATATACAAGGAAAGCGTCGTTTTCACTTGAAAGTTTTGGACCAAACTTGATGGCTTCTTGCGAGTTGTTGAGAGCTCCTGGCTTAGGCCAGTTGTAGCCCCTTGCCCTCTGCAGCTTTTCTCCATGAAGTTGGGCCGTCTTGCTCGCGACCTGCAGTCTTGGAGCCATAGGAGAGTGGGTAATGTCAAGGCTCAATTGCAATATGCGAAGGAAATCATGCATCGTCTGGAGATTGCACAAGATACTCGCTCTTTGTCTAGTGAAGAGACTTGGCTTCGTCGGCAGTTGAAGTGGCATGCGCTTGGGTTTGCTTCGCTTGAGCGCACAATTGCTCGTCTACGCTCTAGATTAAGCTGGTTAAAAGAAGGTGACGCAAACACAACTTTTTTCCATCAATGAGCTCGATGCAAAGAGAAAAATTTCATGGCCAAGATTAAAGTGGGAGGCAGCATTGTCACTAGTCAACAAGAGAAGCAGGAAGCGGTTTGGGATTTCTACTCTAACCTTCTTGCACAAAGACCCAAAGAGAATGCACACTCAACCTGAATCCTTTTATAAAGAGCCGGTGATTTGTCATCTCTTGAGCAAAGTTTTTCGAGGGGAAGTTTGGGCAACAATTAAATCCTCCCATCGATAAGGCTCCGTGTCCCGATGGGTATCTTTGGGCGTTCTATAAATCATGTTGGAATATAATTAAGAAGGACCTTTTGGCTGCCTAAGCCGATTCGCAGGAGATGTCAGCAGATTGTTTCTCCTCAATTCAGCCTATATCACCTTGTTGCCCAAGTCTTCTGAGGCTGCGGAAATCAAAGATTACCGACCTATAAGCCTAGTGCACAATTTTGCTAAGCTTGTCACTAAATTATTAGCAAACAGATTGGCCCCCAAGCTTAAGGATTTGGTGTCCCCCAATCAAAGTGCTTTTGTCAAAGGAAGATGCATACATGATAATTTCATTTGGGTGCAACAAACAGCCAAGCTGCTGCACAGACAAAAGGAACCAAGAATTATTCTCAAATTGGACATATCGAAGGCCTTTGATTCGGTGTCTTGGCCTTTCTTGCTGCAAGTTTTGAGTTTTTTGGGTTTTGGGCCGGTGTGGTGCAACATTTTATCTAGTTTGTTGAGATCTTCCACAACTCGAGTTTTGGTAAATGGGGTGCCAAGAGATCTGATTCAGCATCAGCGGGGGCTAAGGCAAGGAGACCCTCTTTCTCCAATGCTTTTCATTATAGTCATGGATGTGCTCAATGCTCTCATCAATAAAGCAAGTGACAGTGGACTATTGCAGCCCCTTCTTTCTCGAGAATCTAGTCAGCGAGTTTCTCTTTTTGCTGATGATGTAATTCTCTTTTTAAGGCCTTATTTGGATGAATTGGCTTTAATCAAGGAGATTCTAAGGGTCTTTGGTGAGGCGTCTGGATTGGTCACCAACATCTCTAAATGCTCGGTGAGCCCGATACAATGCCACGACCATGTTATTGAAGCTGTGCAAACCTCCTTTCCTTGCAAGGTGCAAGAGTTCCCTTGCAAGTATCTGGGGCTTCCTTTGTCGATCAAGGCACTTTCTAGGGCTGACTTCTTTGCAATAATTGACAAGATTGCCGCTAAGTTACCAGTGGAAGGCAACCATGTTGAATCAGTGGGAGGTCACCTCATTCGTGCAAGTGCTTACGGCTATGCCCATCTATCACTTATAGCACTAGACTTTCCTAAGTGGGTTTTAAAGCTATTGACAAGATAAGGAGAGCTTTCCTTTGGAAAGGTCGGAAAGATGTAATTGGAGGCCATTGCCTTGTTGCTTGGGATCGGGTCAAGAGGCCAATTCAGCTAGGAGGCTTGGGAATTCTTGATTTAGAGGTGCTTGGATGGTCTCTCCGAATGAGGTGGCTGTGGCTTAAAAAGACTCAACCCGACCGACCTTGGGCTGGTCTTGATATTCAAGTGCATCCTCATTCACTGGCTTTGTTCTCCGTCTCAGTCTCTTCTATTGTGGGGGATGGCAGCAGAACATTCTTTTGGAAGGACAAATGGCTGCATGGAAAATCCTTGCTTACTCTTGCACCTGCTCTTTGTTTATTTGTGCCACAAAGAATTGCTAATCGCAGAACAATTCAGGAGGCTCTAATTGATGACACTTGAATTTGAGATATTAGAGGTAGCCTTCCTAGTGAGGCACTTTTAGAGTATCTCCGCATTTGGGACCTCTTATCCGGGTTTGTGCTCACTCCAGGCACGGAGGATCAGCATGTTTGGACGCCATCTCCCTCTGGTGAATTCTCAACAAGATCAGCCTACCGTCGTTTTCTGGAGGGATCTGTGGAATTTGAGCCGTGGAAGGCAATTTGGAAAACCTGGGCCCCTCCTCGTTGCAATTTCTTTGTTTGGTTGGCTGCTTTAAACTGTTGTTGGACAGCGGATCGCTTGGCCCGTCGCGGACTGGACCACCCGGAGCATTGCCCTTTCTGTGATCAAGAGGAAGAGACTGTGCAACATTTGCTCACTTCTTGTGTGTTTACAAGGAGCGTATGGTCTTCGGTGTTATCTCGGATTGGTCTGCAGCATCTAGCTCCGGGGGTGAATGACTGCATTTCTACAGATTGGTGGCGTCACGCTTCACACGGGGTTCCCAAGTTATTCATAAGGGTTTCAATTCCTTGGTCGTGTTGGTGGCTTGGTTGATTTGGAAGCATAGGAATAGTTGTGTGTTTGAGGGCGCTTCTCCTACCCATAATGTTATCATGCGGGACATTAGTGAGGAGGCCAGTGTGTGGTGTATGGCGGGAGCTAAGGGGCTCCGTAGAATTTGGCATTGATGCATCCTTGTTTTTGTTTTTTCCCCTAGGGGGGTCGAGTCGTCTAGACTCTTTTGTAATTATTACTTCTTCTTCTTCTTAATTCAATGATGCGCAGTTCTCCTGCGGGTTCGAGAAAAAAAGTTGTGGACGCAGTGCTGAGATCTTTTCAAGCAGTTAATAACTTAACATATCCAAAAGTAGCAAAATATAAGTGGGAATTATATGCCATAGCAATGCCGAACTATGCCTTAATAAATGATACTTTTTTTGTACCCTTTTGTCCCCAACTTTCATTGTTAGCCTTAGTAAATTGTGGAATGCGGATTAAACTTGGGTAGCAAAACTTAAACTTACATACAAACATCAGTTTAGTTGTGTTAGTATTTCAGAAATAAAAGAACAGACGATAATGGTAGAAAAATTTTCTAGCTAAAAACAAAAGAAAATAGCTGAATGTCTCAGTTACTTCGGTTTGATGGGGCTGTTATAATCAACCCTTTTTGGCATGCTCCACCCTTTATAAATGTAACAAGTTTAATATCTCATTCACGTCTATATGCTGTTGAAGTGCAAGTGGAAGATAAGAAATAGCAACAGTATACACAAATATATGCTGTTGAAGTACAAGTGGAAGATAAGAATAGCAACAGTACACACAAACAAATCTATCTTCAGTAAGTGAATTCAAACTGCATTGTCAGAGGAACATATAACTCCACATTCAATTGTCATCGAATTTCATGTCAACAAGCAAGTGCTGAAACATTTGCGTACCAATAGTGCTGTACTTGGTTTGCTTGCATCCATGTGGTAAACAACACCATACTGGAATATGAAAAACCTTAAACTAAGTATAGTTTCCAGTATCCTCCCACGAAAGGTGTGAATATGTGCCTGAAAAGGAAATGTTTCGAAATGAATTAGTTTCAACGCTTCGGACCTTGGTGAAACCATCCAGTATATTACAGTCGGCAGTGTTTAGAACTTCCAAGTACAATATGTATTTAATACCAAATGAAGAAAAAAAAACTCAAACCAAAGTCTTAGGCAGAATCAATTATGTGAAAAGCACAAAAGAATTTTAACAATTTATCATTATTTGCTCAACTGTGTCATATGATCATATCTAACGAAAATAAAAGCCAGAGCATTGGTATTGACATAGTCAATGTAGAGGAGGCATCAACGAAAAGCAGAATAAAGCATCAAAGAGGCAGGAGATGGCAGAGAGTAAACAAGGACAAAGATAAAGTGAACTTTTTGAAGACTAGGAGGGTGGTCTAGTCAAACGTCCTTCAGTCCTTGTAAGAATTCCCAGAAACAGGCTGCAATAGGATATTGGTTAAAAAAAGGAGTTTTGTGTCCCACTGGGCGTGGCCATTTGTTAACTCCGCCTATGTAGTTTTCTACGTAGCATGTCCCAAACCAGGAAAAAGGAGGAGGGTTGTGTTATGCTTGGCATGCCAACATAAAATTCATGCCATCTTTTCATGGAATAAAACCCAAATTAAAAGTTTCATTGGGGCGTAACCCTCTTAGCGACGCGCCATATCGGAACCCGGGTGTGGTGGTAAATGAGTAAGGGCCGGGACATCACTCCCTTAGTGACGCGCTACGTCAGCGGCCGAATGTAGTGGAAATTGGGCAAGGGTCTTCGCACTTTACTCGACGAGTGTGAGGGGCAAAGAAGCTAGTCGAGGAGAGTAGGATTCGCATGGATAGTTGGAATGTAGGGTCCTTAACAGGTAAGTTAAGAGAGTAGTTGATACAGTGATTAGAAGATGTATAGATATTTTGTGCGTTCAAGAGACTAAATGGATGGGTCAGAAGGCAAAGGAGGTAGAGCATACTGGATTCAAACAGTGGTATACTGGAACAGAACGAAACAAGAATGGAGTGGGCATCTTAATCAATAAGCGCCTCAAGAGTGTTGTCGATGTGAGAAGGCAGGAGGATAGGATTATCCTAGTCAAGCTAATCTTTGGTGACTTGTTTTGAATGTTGTTAGTGCATATGCTCTACAAGTAAAGTTGGATGAGACCGCTAAGAGGCAATGTTACGAAGACCTAGATAACATGGTTAGAAGTGTGCCTATCAATGAAAAGATTTTCTTAGAAGGCGATTTCAATGGTCATGTCGGTACAAACAGTGGAGGGCTTCAAAGGGTGCATGGGGGTTTTGGTTATGGTGATAGAAATCAAGAGGGAGAAGATATCTTAAACTTTGTTGTAGCCTTTGATCTCATGATAACTACCACCTTTAGAAAGAGACATTCTCATTTAGTTACCTTTAGTAGTGGTCAGCACTCTAGCCAAATCGATTTTGCTCTTGTTAGGAGGGAGGACAAACGAGCCTGCAGAGATTGTAAGATTATACCTGGAGAGTGTGTTGTCCAGCAACATAGGCCCTGTTCTTTTCAGCTTCTAAAAGTTGTTTTTTGGCTTTTCTACAGTAACTAACTTTTAAATGGAATATTTTTTAAGATAATCTACTAGTTAATTGTAGTACATACTTTACTGACTTTATTTATATCAACAAAAACCGCATGTGAGTTTCTGTTACTCTGTAATCTCTTGTACAAACAGCCCTAAAATCACAAGCCGCAGCCAAAAGCCATAAGCCACAGCCAAAAAGAACAGGCCCATAAGTTGGTAGTCTCCAAATTTCGTTTTAGGTTACGGGTCCGACAAGCTAAGGTCGCCAGAGTCACGAGGACAAAGTGGTGGAAACTCAAAGGAAATACAGCACAGGCGTTTAAGGAGAGGATGGTCACGGAAGGGACGTGAGACGTGAAAGAAGCGAATAGCGAAGCAAATAGTATGTGGACAGAGATGGCAACTCGCATTAGGAAGGTGGCTACAGAGGTGCTTGGAGTGACCCAAGGGACAAGAGGAGAACCAAAAGACACATGGTAATGGAATGAGGAAGTACAAAAGGCTATTAAGGAGAAGAAGATATGCTACAAACACATGTATCATGATAGAAGCGATGACAACGTACAGAAATACAAAGCGTCAAAAAAGAATGCGAAGAAAGCGGTGAGGCACGAGGCAAGGCATATGAGGAAATTTATCAGAAACTAAGTACAAAGGAGGGAGAGATGTCTACAAGATGGCTAAAATTCGAGAAAAGAAGACGAGAGATTTCAACCAAGTTAAATGCATCAAAGACGACACTAATAGACTTTTGGTGAAAGACGAGATCAAGGATAGGTGGAGAGATTACTTCGACAAGTTGTTCAATCACGATAATGATTATAGTATGATTGAACTGGATAATGTTTTTGACGACACCGATAAGTGGTTTGTTCAAAGAATTCAGGAGTCAGAAGTAAGAGGCTTTAAAAAGGATGAAAGTGGGTATGGCGTTGGGCTTGATAACATCCCTATTGAGGTGTGGAAATGCCTTGGAGAAGTGGCGATTGTTTGGCTAACTAAGTTGTTCAATAGCATTTTTAGGTTGAACAAAATGCCAAACGAGTGGCGGAGGAGCACATTAGTACCAATTTTCAAAAATAAAAGAGATTCAAAGTTGCACTAATTATAGAGGAATTAAGTTCATGAGCCACACAATGAAGCTCTGGGAACGAGTGATTGAGCATCGTTTAAAAAAAGTGACTAGCATGATGACAAACTAATTTGGTTTTATGCCTGGGAGGTCGACCACGGAGGTGATTTTCTCGCTACGACAGATGATGGAGAGATATCGGGAGCAAATGAAAGGCCTTCACATGATATTTATTGACTTGAAGAAAGCCTATGACAAAGTGCCAAGAAATGTCATGTGGTGGGCACTTCAAAAGAAAAGTCCCAACAAAATGTATTACCCTAATTAAGGACATGTACGAAAATGTTTTGACTAATGTTAGAACGTGTAGTATTGTTACTAATGACTTTCCCATTAAGATAGGACTACGCCAAGGGTCAGCGTTGAGTCCATACATTTTTGCCCTAGTGATGGACGAGGTCACACGGGACATACAACGAGATATCCCTTGGTGTATAATTTTCGCTGATGATGTGGTGCTGGTTGATGAGAGTAGAATAGGTGTTGATAGGAATTTTGAGTTATGGAGGAAGACCATAGAATTGAAGGGCTTTAGACTTAGTAGGACTAAAACTGAGTATATGAAGTGTGATTTCAGTGATGCTAGAGTAGATGATAGAGATGTTATATTGGATGGACAAGTAGTGCCTAAGAAGGACACGTTTCGTTATTTGGGATCGATAGTACAGTGGGACGGTGAGATTGATGAAGACGTGAGCGACAGGATAAGAGCGGGGTGGGTGAAATGGCGCCAAGAATCTAGTGTCCTGTGTGATAAAAGTCCCTCAAAAGTTAAAGAGTAAGTTCTATAGGATAGCGATCAGACCCGCGATGCTATATGGAGCAGAATGTTGGGCAACTAAAAGACAACATATACAAAAAATGAGTATAACGGAGATGAGGATGCTACAGTGGATCTGTGGTTACATAAGGCGGGATCGCATCCGCAATGATGATATACATAATAGGGTGGGAGTAGCACCAACTGAAGAGAAACTTGTCCAACATCGCTTGAGAAGGTTCGGACATCTTCAACGACGGCTTCCTGAGGCACCAGTACGTAGTGGAATTTTAAGACGTACTGAAAATGTAAAAAGAAGCGAGGTCGACCAAAATTGACGTGGGAGAAGCGGTTAAAGAGACTTGAGGATTGGATTGTATCAGTGCACGGAAGTTAGCGATCCACATACCGGAACCAAGGTTCCAAAAGCGAAGCGGAAGAAATCCTCGTGGCCGTGCAGTAACTGGTGGTTCTGGAAAAACGATAAAAACCGATCACAATTTGAAAATCAAAATTTGAATTTTGAGATGTTTTGAAACTAGTAACCGGAAAAACCAGCCGGTAAAAAAACCGGCCAAAATTCGAAAATCAAAAATTCATCTGGCCGCTTTTTGATTCGGTCTCCACCAGAAAAAGCAGTAACGGTGGTTACCGCCGTGTCGCAGGATTTTGAACCCTGACCGGAACCGTAAGAAAGTTAGGGGCAGTGTTTTAGACTCTTGGCTCAGATAGTAGGTTGTACAGCTTAGAATTTTAGCATTGTAAATTTTATTTCAAGACTCTTCGATCTTAAGAAGATTTCATTCCTAGCCTACCCCAACTTGTTTGGGACAAAAGGCTTTGTTGTTGTTGTTGTTATTGTTGTTGTGACTGCCACTATATGCTAACCATGCACACAATGTTGTACTCGTAAATATGATTAAGGTGTTTGACAGAAAACACAGCAGACACGTCATAACAGATCAATTGAGACTTGAGAGGCTAATCTAATACAGGTAAAATTCAATTACCAGTTCTTCATCCCACCAGGCTTCCCAGCTTTCTTCTCCTTTAACCCCAATACCACCTCGGTAAAACAGCCAGTTTGTCCAGTCTCTGAAATCCTCAACGATCCTGAGAGAGAGAGAGAGAGAGAGAGAGTGAGTTTATCTTCATTCTGATATTTTAAAGTAACTGGCCAGGGTAAACATATATAGAATGCTTAGCGTCTTACTTCTGCCATTCAAATCCAGATGGGTTGAACATGTAGGGAGCAAAAAGCCAAGACATTGCCATAAACCAGCTACTTATGGAAAGTAAAATATAGCCAACTGCTCCACCATTGTTAAAACCATACGCTAGAAAGATCACCAACAAAGCGCAACCTCCAACCTGCAAAAACAAGAACAATTATCTTGGATAATACTGTAATTGCAAATATGACCTTGAGAGTAACATAATGTGACAACAAACCCTTTCACAAAGTGGCTTGGGAATAAATACGGTAATTCTCAGCAAACTTGATATGCCGTACCACAAATCCCCCCAGTTGCTCTATACTGGTAATAAATAAGAAAAGTATCAGATCAGTATATAGTGTGAAATTCAGAAACTGACAAGCATTACTTCTTTAAAAAAAGGCCTTACCTTTGCACCTCCATGTAGTATTGTGCGACCAAAGTAGTGAGTCCTTGTTCCAAGGGAGAAAGTGAAAAATACAGAGCATAGTTGGAACTGCATCGTAATGAAGTTGACAAAAGCCTGCATCCACACATCCATATGTAAGGGTGCATTCCTTGTTGCTCTAGGGAAAAGTTTAGAAAATTGAATTGTTATTTGCGGGTCAAGCTAACAAATAGTGCCAAGGTTCCACAAGAGACTAGAAAGATAGGGCCTGTTTGGTAGAGCTTCACCAACTCCAGATCCACCAAAAATAGCTCTACTCCACGAATTTTTACTCAAACACTCCAGCTCCACGAAATCTGGATCCACCAAAATACTGAATCTAGCTCCAAATTCATGAAATCCATGGAGCACCTCAAGGGTGCTCCACGAAACCTTGTTTCGTATCTACTCGTGAGTTGGGTGGTAATTACCCACCTTTGCCACTGGTTACACACCCATCCCATACCACCATAAAACCCATGGGCAAAGCAGGCCATTCCACCAAAAACTCGGTTTCGTGGATCTGGAGCTGTGTGCAAGCCAAACAGTTTTGTCCAGCTCCATTGTGGGATCCCAGATTCACGGTGGAGCTGTTTTTGGTGGATCTGCTGCTCCAGATTCATTTTTTTAGTGGTGGAGCTCTGTCAAACAGGCACATAAGCTCAGCTCAACAAAAACAAGTAGTTGATGTAACTCGACAGGCAATCGTGAATAATTTAGAATCCAAGAATTAAGAAAAACTAAATGAAACCTAGAATCAAATTGGAAGGAACATAAGTTACTCTTGTTATGGCTTGGGATTGGTGGAAGGGAAAATAGCAATGAGGTAGACGGCCAGGGAGGCGAGGGATCGCCCTCCAAGTTCCGCGGAACTCTTCCCGACGAACAAGGAGGCTCTGATATTTAGCCAACCAGTTAGAGACCAAACTTTGTTTATTGATTGCCTCCTTCTCAAAGTACAACACGACAACCTTTATAGATTAGGCACCAACAAATTGGAAAGCAACTATCACAGATATCTCTAGATAAGGAAACTAATGATTTGACTTATCTCCTAATCCTTGACATGATCTCCTTCCATAGAATCAGCACTGTTGCCGAACGGCGATGCCGTGGTGCTAGTGTGGCGGCGCCGCTGGTACATCTTGCCAATAAACGCGTCCACAACACAGTACTATTTTATATATACTTAATTTACACTCGATACTATTCTATATTTCAGAACAGTTCATAATTTTTTTTTATAAAAAACTACATTTCATAGTAGATACAATAATCAACCACCCATGAATACATGTACAGAATTCAAAGGTCAAGCCAGTAGTCTGCAAGGGAAAGGGAATACCGTCAAGACACCTGATTCCAGGATGAAACCTAGAATCATGGGAACAGAAGTAAATACACCAATCTGAAAAAGAAACTGAGTGTTCAGAGCCGCGTTCAAGGCTGTGTTCTGCAATATAACCGCCCTATTCTGAATTGATTCTCCAACACCAGATAAAGCCTAAACAAACAAATAACAAAAGAAATGTGTCAGACAACAATCTAATATCTTGGTAAAAATTGCCAGAAAAAATTGTCACAAACTGAGTCCAAGAAAATGACAAAGAGAAAGTAGAGAATATATAGATGGCACTATAATAGGTATGTGCAACAGTGCAAGAGTTTTTCCTGAAAATAAGGTTTCAATTGAACGCAATGCTTAAGAAAGTTTACATACGCTATAACATGTGTAAGCTTTACAACCCCAAAAGTGGCACATAGATGGAACACAAGATGAGAAATTTGCATGAGCCAATAAAATAGTGCTTATGCTATCAACCAATGCTTCCATCACATTTTAAAAACACTACTATTTTTCATGCCTGACTGTAGAGAGATGAAGTTGGGGCAATTGGCCACACTCAATGGGAGAGGGGCGCCTATATTTATAGGGCAGCTGCTGCTGCTATATATGGCAGTTTACAAATACAAGGACATGAATAAATCTCTGATCCTAATTGATCGTACTGCCTAATATACAATATACATTCCTATTGCCTAATACCCGCTTGGCCAGGCGGGAGGCTCATGGACACACAGTGGTTCGAAATCAGTAGCGATGGCGTTGGGAGCCCTTTCGTCATAATGTCGTGATCGATGAGACGAAGGAACATGAAGGACCGAATCGCGCCAAGGGCCACCTTCGCGCACAAAGTGAATGTCAATCTCAATATGCTTCGTGCGCTGTGGTGGGCCGGATTGGCGTCATGTAGACGGCGGCCGGCGTTGTCGCGAAGACCACCATAGCACTGGGCGGCTGAATATGGAGCTCTGAAGGAGTTGCTGCAACGACACTCGGCCACAACGTGAGCCACGGCCGCGAGATACGCGCCTCGGCACTAGGCGGAGACCGTTGCTTGGCGTTTGGAGGACCGGAGACCGAGGTTGTCGCGAGATAGACGCGAAGCCAAAAGTGGACCGCTGGAGTCGTGGCGGCCGGCCCGATCGACATCAGTATGCGGTCGGTGTCTTGATGGGCCGGCGCCAATGTGAAGACCGGAGGATAGCGTGCCCTTCACATAGCGCGAGAACGCGCTGATCGGCGCACGATGGGGCTCTCGGGCGTGCATGAAGAGACACACTGTTGAAGCGCATAAGCGGATCGGGGCCGCGTCAGTCAGTCTTGAAGAGCCCTGCTATGCTCACGTACTCGAGTTTGTCCTTGTCGACGATTTGTCGCCTTCATGGGCGGAGAGCTTGGCCACGAGTGTCAACGAGGGTTCTTGTAGGATGACACTCGCCATGCCCGCCCGTTGGAGAGATCAGCGGCGTCTTGTCGTTGTGTGAGAGCAGGCCGTCGGAGGCGGGTGTGGCGATCTGAGGAAGTGGTGAAGAGCACCCAAGTCGGTCATGGCGAACTCGGTGAGTCGGGCCATGAGTCGCTGCGAAGAAGCGAGTCGAGCGGTGAGGATGATGTCGTCGGCGTGAAGTAGCAAGTAGGCGAGACTCGTCCTCGGTGAGAACAAAGAGGGCGTGTCGGAGGTGGAGGCGGCAAACCGAGCATCAAAGGAAGGCGCGAACCGCGGTACCAAGCTCGCGGGGCTGCTTCGATCCGTCTGAGGACTTCTGCGGGAGGCGAGCGTGATCTGCGGCGGTCGGCGAAACACGGTGGCTGGCGGCAATAGGCCGTCTCGTCGAGTGGCGTGAAGAAAGGCATTCTTCACGTCCGGTTGGTGGATCGGCCAGCGCGGAGGCGGCAATGCCGAAACGGTCCGAATGGTGGCTGTTTGACCACCGGTGAAGGTTCGTCGTAGTCAATGCCTTCGTTGAGAAAACCGCGGACCACCAGCGCGCCTTGTGACGGCGAGGACCCATCGGCATGGAATTTGTGGAAAATCCACTTGCGTCACGGCGTTCGCGCCGGAGGGCGCGGAACAAGACGCCGGTGTTGTTGTCGGCGAGGGCACAGTACTCATCCATCATCGCACGCCCGATTGGCATCGGCGGTAGCTGCGAGTTCGCCGAGGCGATGGTGAGAAGCGAGTGGCGGCAAGCCCTCGTAGCTCACACGCTGCGGGCGCCGGTCTGGTGCGCGTGGCGCGGAGATGAGGTTGCGCCACGGACTCGGCTGGGCGGCCCAGTGCTGCGAGGCGGTGATGGCGCGAGCACCGGTGAGGTCGTCGGCCTGGCAGGTCCGTGGGAGCGGAGCCACGAGAGGCGGCGAGGCACGTGACCACACCCGCCCGGGGTTGGAGAAGCCGAACCGGGGCTAGGGGACACAGGGCCGCGCCCCGAGCAGAGAAGAGCCGGGTCCAGCTCATCATCAGGAGGCGGCTGCACAGCGTCCAAGGTGGACGGAGCAACTGCGGTCGTCGAGGAGGGACCTCCACCTGCAGGAATAGTAGAGCAAGGCACCGAAACCGAATCGTTGTCTAGAAGGAAATCCAGGGAGCGAGGGAATGGGATGACGCTGGTGGTGGAAAAGGGAAAAACAAGCTCATCGAACACAACATGACGAGAAATAATGATGCGTTGAGTTGTCAGGTTAAGACACCGATAACCCTTATGAGAGGATGGATACCCAAGGAAAACGCATGCCGCGGCGGAGTGCGAGCTTATGTGGGAGGTGGCACATGAGGTTTGGGTAGCATAGGCACCCAAAACGCGAAGGTGGTCAGAGGTGGGCGGTGTCCATGGAGGCGAGTGAAGGGAACCTCATGGGCTATGGAGGAGGAAGGCGCTGTTGAGTAAGTAGCGGCGGCGGAAGAGCCTCACCAAGTATGCGGCGGCATGGGCGTGGAGCGGCATGGTGCGAATTGAGCATGGTGCGAATTTTGAGAGGAAGTGTATGGGCAGGAGAGACGGAGAAGTGTTCCCTGAGCGTGAAGAAAGTGGTGGTGGTGTGTTGGCGAATTCGGTGCCATTGTCGGTTTGGAAGCATTTCTGAGGAGGTTAAATTGGGTTTGTGCAAGAGTGTGAGTTCAACTAAGTGTTGGCGTACCTCGGTTTGCGTCGGAGAGGAAAAACCCAACAATAGTGATTTGTAATCATCAAGGCGGACTAAATAGTATGAAAAACCGGATATACTAGGGATGGGAGAGGTCCAAACATCACAATGAAGTAGTTCAAGCGGTGCATGAGTACAAGGCGAGAGGCTTTGAAGGGTAGACGCGTATGCTTGCCTAGTTAGCGAGGAATGGCGAGAGGAGCGGTCTACTTTATTACGAGAAACGACATGTGTTTTATTTAAGCGGTCTAATGCGGCGAGATTGGATGGCGAGACAGCCAGTGCCACGGGGTTGACGAAACGGCCGGAGAGCATGTGAGGAGGTGCCGGTGGTTGGAGGATAGCGGTATGGTGTAGAGGTCTCGGGACTATTGCGGCGATGAATCACGTGTCCCGTCGTGTATCATGAAAAACCAAGAGCATCAAATTCAAGAGAGCGGCGATTGTCACGGGTGAATTGTGAGCGGATAAAAGATTACGAGCGAGGGCGGGCGGCGAGAATGTTGTTGAGGAGAAGTTTCTTTGTGGCGGTGGGTAGGATGGAGTGACCTCTAGGCGTGGCCAGGAATGCTAGTGCCATTGCCTCTTGTTATAGAGGAGGTGGAGGGGAAGGCGCGGAGGAGCATACCATCGGAAGACGTCATGTGGGACGGCCGAGTCAACAACCCACGAGGCTGCCACTCGACAGCCAGTGCCGCGAGGCGGCAATGAGGCCGGCCGAGTCCCATGTCGGTGCACCGATGTTGGTGGAGAGACACGGGCGGGGCGAAGCAGCCGTGTGCGCTGAGGAGGGCACCGAGCACCCTGTTGGCGTGGGGCTGCCATGAGTGGTCGCGAGGCGCTGAACGGCTCGTCGCGCTCGAGGAGGTATAGCGCTTCGCCGGGGTTGACACGTGCGCGATCCAGGATCAAAACCCGTGGCGGGCGCTTGTTGTCGCGCCGAGTGTTGTCGCGGCGGCCGCCGTTGCCGCAGCTGGCTATTTCTTCTTCTTGCGCGCGGTGCTCTGTATCCGGCCGGTGGGGCGCGCGTGGCGCCGCGTTGAAAGCGAAAAGAAGTGGCGGCGCGGACCTTGTCCTCGTTCGAGACGCGGCTCCTTGAGGAGGAGTTGGTTCTGGCGGCGGCAAATGTGAGAGGTTCTGGCGGCGATGTTGTCGGCGGCGGATTGGTACTTCGTTGAGGCGCGAGCGAGTTGAGGGCGAGTTGGGCTCGTGATGGTCCGCGCGGCGTCGCGAAGTGCCGGCGGCCTCCTTCATGCGCGCGATGCTCGTCGATGGAGGCGCCACGGGTCATCGAGTGGAACTCGTGACTCGGGAAGGCGGCGCGGCGCCTTGTTAGCTTGGTACAGTCGGCGATGGCCATCCGAGTGGCGGCGGTTTCTTGGCGCCGGTCATAGCGAGGTTGAGATGGAGTCGGAGGCGGTGCGAAGATCGGTGCGGATGCAAAGTCAGCTGCACCCATGCATCATCGGTGGCGCGGGAGATGGCGGCAAGGTGCGAGAGCCCAAATTTGCCACACATGGCGTGGAAGGCTGTGGACCACTTGGTGTAGTTGGAGGTCGCAGCTCGAGGTCATGGGGATGTGGGTCTTCACGTTTACGAGCATAGGGGCAAGCGGTGAGTTGATGGCGTTAGCCATGGTGGAGAGGTGGCGGCGGTGGTGGAGGATTCTGTAGACATGTTGGCTTGGGCGATGGCGCGCGGCAAGGTTGAGGCGGCGCTCGGGAGAGGCGGCGCAGGTTTGGGAAGGAGAGGAGGGCCAAGATCAGATTGCTCGATACCATGTAGAGAGATGAAGTTGGGGCAATTGGCACACTCTCAATGGGAGAGGCGCCTATATTTATAGGGCATTGCTGCTGCTATATATGGCAGTTTACAAATACAAGAACAGAATAAATCTCTGATCCTAATTGATCGTACTGCCTAATATACAATATACATTCCTATTGCCTAATACTGACCATCCGTTTCCAACTAACTCGATGATCTGTGGCATGAAAAGTAGAACAGACAAAATAAAGAAAATAGTTGAGACATCAACATGCAAGCAAGATGTGTCTAGAACAGAAATTAACGGCATAATGATGATGCACTTGATGCTATAGAGAGCAATCTGTGATGAAGGCATCAGCAAACAAGCAGGTGGACAATTACATGTAAGTAAACTAACGTCAGAAAATAAGTGAATTGTCTGATATTCTTACACGGAGATCTTACTGTCGAAAAAGAACAAAGTAGAATGGATATTCCATCTTACCAGATAGGTTTTCCCATAGAGAAATATGTACACTGTCAGTACAGTTAGCTGCAAAAGAAGAAACAATTTAAGGTCAGAAACTTTGAGGATGAAAGAAAAAAAAAACTTGATAGCAGCCTCCTCAAGGTCCATAAGCAGCATCATTAATCTACACTTTGTACATATTTAGCTTTATTCATGTGCCTTTAGATAATAATATAACACCAATCCCATTGATGCAGGTATAGCTCGTAATGTACACGACCTGAGGTTGCACAAGCAAACTAAAGCATGAGCGAATGACGAATATAGTAAAAGTTTTGCAAATGATGAGTCACAAAATATGAATTTGCTATGTATTAGTAGAAATTTGAAATCAAGAATAATACTTTTCACTTTTGGAAGAAAGTGATTAACAGAAAATATTCTTTTATCAGCAAATATTACACAGGCGTGATTATACAGAAAGATATGCGAAAAATAACTCCAATCTGGCGTGATTATACAGAGCATTTGCAAACAGTGAACAGGAATGATTAACAGAAAAGATTCTTTCATCAGGCTTAATGGAGAGATGGAATACCACTAGCTAGTACAGGCCACAACAGTGGCTGAACATCCATGAAAAACGATGTTGGAAATAGCGCTGACTGAATAAAACCTAATATGCAAGGGAAATAGTACTACCATAGTACAGAAGTAGAACCCAATAGTTGTCACATAGAAGGATAACATCCTGAAAAAGTCAAAAAGCTGTCCAAGTCTGTATATATCTCGGCTAAGCACTTGTTCGCCATTTCCTCCAGCAACTTTTCCTTCAAATAGTGCAATCTGATTAAGCCCAACATCTCTTCCTTTACCAACCTACAGAATTATGTTTCAAACATCAACACAATGTTCCCAAGACTGCTGTTGCTTTTGTTCTATTACTACACTGGATAACAATGGTGGACAGCATGTGGCAAAAGAGCAAAACAGTTTACCATCAGTAACTTTGGTTTAACATTTGATTCATTCAACTAAAGAATTACTGCTCAAGATAGTTCAGTGGGAGAGCCTGTGATGAAATTGAACTGCACTACTGGTGTACATGCAGAATGGAAGTTTGCATGTAACAAATCATACTTTCAGCTGGACTAGTGTTTTCACCAGCTCACTCCTTATTAACAGCAGGTCACTAGCAGTGTGATACCATCACAGAACCAAAAAAAGTAGCAAATCAATGATCCAATGATTGAACAACTATAAAGCTCTGCAAGTCACACACAACAAACAAGGCTTAAGCTTATTGGAATGTCGAATGTGGAATGAATGAAGGCCAATCATTTTTGGATTAGATAAATATCAATACATAAGCATGCAAATATGTGTATTGAGAGTAGTAAGTCATAATCCTAAGTTCCTAACTGCACAATTGGTGCAATAATTAACAGCATTCATCCAACTACATGAAACACTGAAGTTGCTAACTTCCCTTAGGACATTGGCAATTTCAGCTAACCATGACCGAATGGAAGATAATCTTCCTCGTCCGACTAGATGACTTTGGTCAAGAGTTTATATTCTCTTATTTTAGGAGAACCTGCGGTGTTGTATCACATCACATACTCCCTCCAAAGATTTGTACAGGGAGGTGAGGGGGTTCAGTTTTGTTATTAAATCCATCCTCTCTGTAGCTCAGTTTTGTGCAATATACCAGAACAGATACGAGGACTAAACAAATAGCAGATCAGCTTGTTGTCATGGGCTTTGGGTCCTGTGAGCAGCGGTCCGTGCAGCAAGATAGCAGTGGCGGTGTGAATACACAAGGACCAGCAGCCATGACTTGCACGGCAAGAAGTAAAGGCACGTAATGATTATAAAGTTGAGTTAGGATCTGAATTAGGAAATATATCTGTATTTGTTTAGGATTGCTTGAAGTTACCTAGTATATCTCTTAATCGATAGTTTGTCAGCAGACGCCTAAAAAAGTGATAGGTGATCATGTAATTGTGGCAAGAATGAATAAACAAACAAGTTCCTAGTCTGCTTCCCACTTCCCCTCTTCTACAACCAGCCTCTGAGCCTTGGCGGCTACATGGCCGGCCAATCAAGGGCGAGCGTCTTACCCTTGGTCCTCGGACCTGTACCCAAGCAAAATCATGACACTATAGAAGGCTTCCTGGTCTACCAACTAACTGAACTTGAGTTTTTCTTGGACTGATACAGCTAGTGGTCTGCATGCAGCTACACTAAGGACATAAAACCAATGAAGAAAAATCAAACACTAAGGACATAAAACCAATGAAGAAAAATCAAACCTGAATATACTCATGATGAGTTATGTTCCCCAGGCGCAGAGTTGAGTTGAACCCTGCAGTTCACAGATGCATCAGCAAAAAGATACAATTCAATGAGTGTAATAGAATTTTTTTGCTAACTAGTGTAATGAAATGCCATACAATCGTGCAATCATAATGTAAATCAAAACTTGCAAACAGTAGCAGAAACAAGAAAACTATTGAGCATACAAGGAAAGGTGAGATGGATATCACCAGACACTTAAATATATCGACAGTAGATGAATGAGACACCCCACAACTAAAACATGAGAAGACACAGAACGCTAACAACCCAACGAATCATGAACAACATATGATGTTTACAGATGTGTGAGAGGCTTCTCATTTCATTAGCCATTATTAGATTACAAAATGGCCATGCAATATATCATTAATTTACCCTCTCTTAAGAAAGCAAAACAGAGTTAGTATGTTTCTAAGCAAGAGATAAAATACGAGGAGGTGCTTCAAGTGATTTCCAGACCAAATAAGGGCATATCATGATTAAATGGCTATAATACATAAAAGCAATTAAATAAAACCTGGGGTTAAGTGGCACTAGCCAAAATACCCGGGGTTTTCTGCAACAATGACCACCAAACCTGTGGTTTTCTGAAATTTACTCTAATAATGATGATGATACACACTCAACAGGACTGAGCGCATAACTATCAGAATGAGTCAAAGCAGAAAAAGGGCACTAGTCTTACCGGCATATATATCCTCACTGATATTGACGATACGGGAGGCTTTACTAATTCCACCCCTCGTTATATGAAAAAGTCTATCAAAAACATCTGGATGGCCATAATGCATTCTCACTCTGTAAAAAAGATCAAGGTATTGACAATATGTGGTACTCATGTGAAACAGATAACATATTATGTAAAAGTACTTACTTCAGTGGATTAGCAAGAACACGCTGTCCTAATGTCACAAAACTGGTTTCCTGATTTGACATAAATGAGGCCAGGGAGGAAACACTACAGAAGGGAAACTGTTATTCAGAACTAAGCTTTCTACTGAAGTAAACCAAAAGAACTACTCAAACAACATGTAGTGAAATAACACCTTCCCGTGAAGACATGTTCTCTAACACCAAGAATTGAAGGCTTATGCTTGCCATGATCCTGAGAGAATTCCTCAAGCAGGTTTCTCATTTTGAGTGCCTCCTCGAAGTAGTTATCCTTCAATACAAAAAAAACTCAACACTGATGGAAAAAAAATGTGATACATTTTTCCATTGAATCATCAGTCAAATACCCAAGCAGTGACGAACTGACGATATCAGTAATGGAATGATCTATTTGTCTACATTTTCATCCTCTCTCATATTGAAAAAAAAAGGCAGGGTAGAGAAAAACCATGCACAAAACACAAAATTGTGTAAACAACTGTATCATCATGAGGGTAATATTCAAGACTCCAGACAATAGGAATCAGGAAGGAACAGGAGTATGTGGGAAAGAGAAGGAAGACTCAGCAAACAAATACAATGGGAACAGGAAGTACAAAATATTTGCTACATGCAAAATGGATGTTGGTAACTTGGTATATTGCACATGCTTTGTGCGATCACATCAAATTTGATTGCAATCCCTGTTCTGAGTATTATGAATATTGTGTGTATATTCATAAGGCCTAATGGACAATATATCGAGAGAATACAAAGGAATATTATAAGGAAATATGCCCTACACATAGAAGAAAAGAAATAAGAATATGCCTATTCTAACACTGAGTATCAATAAAAAAAAATTCACTCTTCCCTCACAAAAGACACACAAAACAAGAACTGTACATTCTAGACTATTTAAATGTAGGAACTTTACAACAAAACATGGTTGTTACAACATCGCTTAGGTGTCACAGCGGAGCTGGGTGGACACCAAAGACCTTCATCGCGGTGTCACAGCCCTTGGACCTCAATGCGTAGCCGTGACTGGCCGGCGGAAGCCCTTGACCTTGGCGGCGGCCAGATTCCCGACTTGCGCGCCAAACGGAGCGACAAAGCGAGGCAGGGGAGGAGAAGGTACTAATACTCTAACTTCTTTATTTCTTCTTGCTTCCCCAAATACTGGGATTACAATGCTTTATATAAGATACTATAGCAATCCAAATCGCTCCTACTAACAATCCGAGACTGACTCTATTTAGAGTCCTATCCGGATTTGTATTGAACTTGGAAAGAAAAGCGCAATACTACTTTAATTGAATCATCACTAAGGCTGCTTTGTGCGACGTCTATAGACTATAACATTTCTCCCCTCCTCGCGAAGCAGCTCGTCCTCGAGCTGAAATTCGGGGTAAGACTCCTGAAATTGAGGCAGTGGCACCCATGATGCATGCGCTCGCTGCGATGCGCCCACTTTGCACAAGGAGGTGTTGCAGACCTTGCCGCCGTGCTGATTTCAATACACGCAGTGGAGTAGGCAATACCCGGCCATGGTGAAGAAGCGGCAGTGGCGGGGGAGACGGTGGAGGAGTCCCTTGGAACTTTTTAAGCACCCCAACATGGAAGGCGTCATGGAGTTTGGCGCGGGAGGAAGTTCGAGCGATGAGCAGCGGAACCAATCCGTTCGGCGATCTGTAGGGCCCAAAATACTTCGGTCCGAGCTTACTAGCTGAAGTGATGCCAAGAGAAGCAGCCGGCCGATGAAGAAGGCGCAACCAAACCAAATCACCCACGGAAAAGGAAATATCACGGTGATGTTGATCATAGTATTTCTTAGCATATGCCTGGGCTTGAAGAAGACGATCACGGATATCACGAAGGAGTTGATCCCGAGCTAATAGAGAAACTTCCACAGCTTGAACAACTGCTTCTCCCTTTTCATATGTGCGCAAGGAAGGTGGATCCCGGCCATATACCACCTTGAAGGGAGTTGTACGAAGAGCTGAATGGAATGAAGTGTTATAGCAATATTCGGCCCAAGGTAACCAATCCACCCATTGTCGAGGTCGGTCGCCAGTTAGGCAGCGCAAATACATAGCGATCACCTTGTTGACTGCTTCAGTCTGGCCACCGGATTGGGGATGGTACGCGGAACTAAGGTGGAGGCGAATTCCTGCTAGACGAAACAAGTCTTGCCAAAAATTGCTTGTGAAGACCCGATCACGGTCACTGACGATTGAAGTAGGGATCCCATGAAGGCGGACGACCTCATCAAAGAAGACGCGAGCGACCGTTGTAGCGGAATATGGATGGGCCAATGGAATAAAATGAGCGTACTTGGAGAAGCGGTCAATGACTGAAAGGATGACCGATTTATCGTGTACGCGAGGAAGCCCTTCAATGAAATCCATCGCAATGTCGGACCATGGTTGAGTGGGAACTTCGAGTGGTTGAAGGAGGCCCGCGGGATGCAATTGCTCAACATTATTGCGTTGGCAAATGATGCAGTTTCTCACAAAATCTTGAACAAGTTGTTTGGCACCTGGAATGAAGAAATCCCGCTTGTGATGCACAAAGTTTTTTGGATGCCTTCATGTGCTGCATGGGCTGAAGTGAGGATGTGCTGCAACGAAGACGAGGAGGCTGGCACATAAACTCTGCCGGAGTATAAAATCAGGCCATCCCGTATGGACCATGGAGCCGCCAATTTACAGTGATATCGCACGGAGTTCTTTGCAGAGCCGAGTCTGTAACACTTCATTGCGCAATTCCGGGAAAAGTGAGAGAGCAGGCGATGATATGGCCATCAAGGCTGGCGGAGAATACTCACGCCGCGATAAAGCATCGCGCGATGTTGTTGAGGCGCCTACCAAACTCGATGGAAAAATCGTAGCCAAATAGTTTGCTCACCCAGTGATGTTGAGGGATGGTGGAGAGCCGCTGATCAAGTAAAAATTTCAAACTATAGTGGTCTGTGCGGATAAGAAAAGCGCGGCCCCAGAGGTATGGTCTCCAATGACGCACGGCTTGGACCAATCCAATTAATTCGCGCTCATACGCGGGGAGCTTGGAATGACGTGGCACCACTGGACGACTGAAAAATGCGATGGGTCCCCGTCCTTGGTGAAGAACTGCCCCAATGCCTGACCCGGAAGCATCATATTCCACAATGAACTTTTGGGTGAAATCGGGCATGTGTAAAACCGGTGCTGCTGACAACGCGAGTTTAAGGGCTTCAAAAGCTTTCTGGGTTGTGGGGACCAGCCGAATGCCTCTTTTTTTAGCAAGTTTGTAAGAGGAGCTGCGATCTTGCCAAAGTCCTGAATAAATTTGCGATAGTAGCCCGCAAGGCCTAAAAACCCACGTAATGTTTTAATTGTTTTGGGTTGTGGCCAGTCAGAAATTGCTTGCACCTTAGCAGGATCCATGGCTACTTGTCCGTCGGAAATGATGTGGCCCAAATACGAGACGGAAGGCAAGCCGAAGGAGCATTTAGACATCTTAAGAAACAAGGCATGTTGACGAAGCAGCAAGAAAACCATGCGGATGTGTTGGAGGTGCTCGGCCCATGATGAACTGTAAATTAATGTCATCGAAGAAAACCAGGACGAAGAGGCGCAAATAAGGACGAAGAATTGCTTGCATCAAGGCTTGAAATGTGGCCGGTGCGTTCGTCAATCCAAAGGGCATGACCAAAAACTCAAAAAGGCCTTCGTGAGTCCGGAATGTTGTTTTGAAGATATCATCGGGGTGCATGCGTACTTGGTGATATCCCGAGCGGAGGTCGAGTTTAGTAAAAAACCGAGCTCCTCGTAATTCATCCAATAATTCATCCACCACAGGAATCGGAAATTTGTCTTTGACTGTCAACTCATTGAGGGCACGATAATCCACACAGAATCGCCAAGTGCCATCATGCTTTTTTACCAGAAGGACTGGAGATGAAAAACATGACTGGCTGGGCCTAATCATACCTCGGCGGAGCATCTCCTTGCATTGCCGCTCCAATTCATCCTTTTGATGATGCGGGTAGCGGTATGGTCGCACAGAAACTGGAGCTGCGCCTGGACGGAGGGTGATGCGATGATCCTGCGGTCGTGGTGGAGGAAGTCCCGAAGGTTCAGCAAAGAGGTCATCAAATTCAGCCAGTAGGGGTTGCAGTGCATCCTGGTCGGATTGGACTAGCGCATGCACAGATGGATGAGATGAAAGTCCTTGCCATTGGACCCGGTGTCCCTTCAACCAAAGCATCATGGTGAGGTCGTCGAAATCCCAAAGGATGGGACCAAGCGTCTTCAGCCATTGAACCCCTAAGACAATGTCAAAGCCATCCAAAGGTATTGCATAGGCCTGGATGGAAAAGGGGGTCTGGTTGACCAAAAGCTGGAGATCATTGCAGAATCTTGTGCAAGCGAGTTGCTCCCCATTTGCTATTTTGACGCGCAGCCACGGCGAGGAAATGGTGAGCGGCGCCGCCTATGCGACCACGAGCACTTAAGAAGTTGTGCGTAGAGCCTGAGTCAACAAGGGCGACGAAGGAGTGAGTTCCAATGGTAACCGCAAGCTGCATGGTACCCTCGTTTGATGCTCCTGTGACTGCGTGGAGGGATATCTCAGGTGAGGGTTCTTCGGCTTCAATGGCGTGTAGTCCCAGGTGATCTGCTTCCGGATCGCCATCTTCATTCATATCAATATAGGTCAGAAAGGGTTGCTTGCAACGGTGCCCCGGCAGAAATTTGTCGTCGCAGTTGTAGCATAAACCCTTGGAACGGCGTTCGGCCAATTCCGTTGGAGTGAGGCGGCGAAACGGCTTTGCCGGACGCCCGCTGGAAACTGCAGCCAGTGGTGGCGTCTCGTGCGAATGACCTGCAGCTGGAGTCGGTGTCGATGGAGATCGCTGCTGTGGACGCCAGGGCCGTGGTGCTGATGATGGGGTGGTAGTACCGACCGTGAGGTGCGCACGCCACTCATATGCGCGGGCGAGGCTCATTGCCGTCTGGAGACTAGCTGGTTGCTGTAATTCAACATCGGTCCGAATAGGCTCGACCAATCCGGCGGTGAAAATTTGCACCTGCTGCAGCGGTAGTAGGCGATCCGCCCGACAAAGCAAGGCCAAGAAGTTGGTTTGGTACTCATTGACGGATCCAGTCTGCCGAAGGCGAGTCAATTCCCCCAAAGGATTGCTGCGAGTAGGCGGTCCAAACCTCATGTGGCAAAGCTCTTTAAACTGGTCCCAATTGGGCCGTCGCCGTCGCGCTCAATTGGAAGTACCATTCTTAGCAATCCGGTGAGGTGGTATGCGTGAGCCATACCTTGTCCGCTCCTCAGACGTGGCGGAAGAATTGGTCGCACCTGTTTAACCAGGAAAGGGGATCGTCGGTGCCGTCATAAGTGGGAAAATCCAGCCGATGGTATCTTGGTGCATGGGAATATGAATTGGATGGCAAAGGTTGGCGCTGGCCCATGGGGATGTGCGCAAACGCCGGCGGTTGGTGAGGAAATTGCGGTATGGGCGGTGGCAGTCGGAACATGGCATCGGTGGTGGTCGGCGGAATTGCGGAACGGGTGGCGGCAACTGGAGCTGGATATGGTTGGTGAAAGATGGGGTGGTTGGCGGAATCCTCCATGCTCGGAGCGGATGTGGCGGTGGTGCAGTAAGTGGTGAAAGAATCCGGCGGTGGAGCCGATGAAGCGGTGAAGACCGATGGAAGGGCTCCTGGCGGAGCCGGCAGAATCCCTGGCGCAGAGGTTGTCCCAAAGCCCGGATTCAGTAGCTGCGAACTTGATCTTTGGTGGCGATACTCTGCCTCGTCAAATCTGCCATCGCCGAGTGCATCTCGGCGTTCTGCTTCGCGAGTCCGGCCATCTGCTCCTGGATCGCCTTGAGTGCGCTGATCGAGTTGGTCTCCTCGCTGGAATCGGAAGGGCATGGTCGATACCAAGTTGTCACGACCCTTGGACCTCAATGCGTGGCCGTGGTGGCCGTGAAGCCCTTGACCTTAGCGGCGCCAGATTCCCGACAGCTGCGCCGCTTGATAGGAGCGAGGGAGAGAAGGTAACTAATACTCAACTTCTTTATTTCTTCTTGCTTCCCCAAATAGTGGGATTACAATGCTTTATATAAGATACTATAGCAATCCGAAACAGACTCCTACTAACAATCCGAGACTGACTCCGATTTAGAGTCCTATCCGGATTTGTATTGGACTTGGAAAGAAAACTGCAATACTACTTTAATTGAATCATCACTAAGGCTGCTTTGTGCGACGTCTAGAGACTATAACACGCGGCTTGGCGGGGAGAGGAAGCGGCTGGGGAAGGAGGCACCAGGAAGGGGAGGAGGCGCCGGGGAGAGGAGTTCAGGAGAGAGATAGAGGAGTCGGCAGATTAATAAGAGAGTGAGAAGGCAGATGTGGAGCGTATGTGTGCATGTTGGGAGAGGCAGTGACCAACGTATGTACACATGTAGAGCGTGGCGACTCGCCGTGGCATCGCCATGGCGTCCTGGCGCCCCTTACACGCCGTGGTCGCCAATCACACCGTGACACCCATGCAACAAAATGACAGTATCTAATGTTAAGCGTATTAGTGGTATTTTCTATTATACCAGAAGTATAAGAATCACACATAGTATCCATTCGGCCACTATGTCCCTCCCGCACGCATACAGCTTTAACCAAGGTGGCAGGGGATGGTGACATGCAGGTGCTGCGCCACGGCAGGGAATAGTTGGCGCCCGGGAGCGGAGATTGATCCTCTCAGGGGTAGCAGATGCGGAAGACGAGTGGAGGCTAGGCGACGATGGCTACAGTAAACCCTAACCCCTAACCTTGGCTCTGATACCATATTATGAATGTTGTGTGTGTATTCAAGAGGCCCAATGTGATATATACACCATCCCCTGCCACCTTGGTTAAAGTCGTATGTGTGCGGGAGGGACATAGTGGCCAAATGGATACTATGTGTGATTCTTATACTTCTGCTAGTATCTAGTCTTTGAGTCTTTTTTTGTTGAGTCTTCCGTTGCGTCCATCCAAGTTCATAGCATCTCTTTCAGTTCGTCGAAGCCGTGCGAGTCCACAAATTTATTGTCAGTCATAGAAATATAGGAATTTTCTGTTTGCATGGTAACAGTCGCCGCTCTTCTCTCTGAGCCATGTGCATATCGTAGAAGTCATTATTATGCCGCTGCTCTCTGAGTCGTCGCCCCAAGCTTCTATGGCCACCGCGCTTTTGTTACGCTTCTTGTGTACTGCGCCGCCACGGCGCCACCATCTTGGGGTTCGATCTGCGCCGTCATGCTTCTATCTATTTCTCTTCGGCTTGATTTGATAGTTTTTTCAAGAGCTGTAGTCTACGACGACATTATCAAGACTCGGACTTCGAATTTTTCCTATTTTAGTGTCAACCCTTTTCAAATGCAATGCCATTACATACACCTTGTATTTGAGTAGGGTGTTAAGGGTATTAGTGGTATTTCTTATTGTACTAGAGTTTAATCTTGTGCCCTCGTTATACCCTATATATATATATATTGACCATTGGGCCTCACACAATATTCATAACAACTAACTCAAGAATAAAAAAACATGAAGACAGCTGCATACCTGATTCATATCAATAGTTTGCACTGCATTTCCACGAGTAAATATTATGGCATGATTTTGGTTTTCTGGTTTACCCTCCCCAAGCTTGGGATTGCCAGGCAATTTAATGGAATAAATTTCCTGCAACAGCAAGCTTAATTACAAGAATGAACGCATTGCTTAAATAATAAACATAATATTGAAGGTGCTTCCATAGTTCCATGCTTTCCTCAAAGTGATTTGCAAAACTTTTAAAGCAAAACTGAATAGTAGATAGTGATTACTTATCCTTTCGTGTGCTTTGATATTAGTATTATTCTTGTTAGAATGGAAAGCATGAAACCACTACTCACATAATATTTAAGTTTCCACTTGAAAAGTTTTGACTTCCTTGAGAATGGAAAGGTAGGCAGGGGCAGAGCTAGTTAAGCAAGGGGGGTTCACTTGAATCCCCGACAATTTTGAAGAACTGTGAATTAGTGCTAGTGTTTCAGGCCATATTCTAGCCCCCTGTGCTGCATTTGAACCCTAGCCCAATAGCTGATAAGTAAGCAAGTCCACCAACCCATTTGCCCAATGTAGCAAGCCAACAATGCCCTGATGGCCCAATCGGCCAATCAGCTCTGGCATTGGTTCATGCAGCCGGTAGCCCAATAGTGATTAGTCAAGAGATTTTGGTGTGTGTGTGTGTGTTGGGGGGGGGGGGGGGGCACCACCAGAAATGTCACTACGGGCTATTGTGGGTGACATTTTGTAATTTGAGATATTTGTCTACTCCCAAAATTCCCAGCTCTGCCACTTAAGGTAGGTATACATTAGCAGTGCTATACAAACAAGTTTATGGTCATCATGTGTAAGATTGGAGCCCTATGAAAACAGAACAACCAAAGCACCCAAGGGATCAAAACAATCTTAAGGGAAAAAAACATTGTTAGCACTATAGGCGTACAAAGGGAAAACTGCTGAAACTCAAGAATACTCCTATTGAAGATAATTCTTCAGAAATTAGATAAGAGTAATCAACCATTAGACAGGAGGAAAGAAATTTAAAATTAATTGCCACTGACCTTGTCCTTTCCATGAATGTCAGCTTTAACAAGCTTTGAGTAATACTCAGGCTTTCCATTCTTAACGCTCTCGACAACATCAATGTAAGCAACTCTGAGAGCTTCATTTCTGAGAAAGAAAATAAAAAAAAATCTTAAAGGTGGTGTAGAGCAAGAAAAATAAAAAAAAAATCTTAAAGGTGGTGTAGCACTAACACAAACAAAAGAGAGAGCTAACCAGCTCCTCCACTGATGTTACAAAAAGGAGCAGAACTCATTTAACATAAAAACAACTGGAGACATTTCTAACATATGAAGTGAACACAACCTTTGCATTAGTAGGGCTATATCTGCAGCTTCTGGTTTCCCTTCTTCCTTCTGTAATCCATAAATTTGGCAGGTAACCACATATGTAAACTTCAAACCAGCCTGTGCGCGCGCTTCAGGGGACAACTCAAAATGTGTATCAGCCAAACCAGCCATAGCAAATGCAGATTCGAGATCTAGCAACAAAAAAAAACAGAAAAGGGTAATATGTTTATTTGGATAAATAGCATTTATGAGACTCGCAACGCATCTAGTAAAAATACCTTCAGATTGCATCCTCTCTAAATAACTTTGCAGCATAAGGGCTTTCCTGTAGTACATCATCCCACGAACTGTAGAGCAACATAGTTACAGAATGTTTAAAAAACTATTACTCGTAAAGCCAATAGGTTAACCATTTTCTCATCAGATAAAATCAACAGCAAGTGCACATATATTCAAAATAATAGACTTAGTAAGATTAAACAATGGAAAGTACTGATTACTATTTACACTTCAAATTTGATCTGACCCATTCTTAACACAATATAAGGGAATGGAATGGATTTAAGGGCAATTCCAATAACAAAGAGGCTGGCCTGATATGGATTTTTTCTGCTGCCTCCATTCTTTTATAAGAAGATGTTTTATGAAGAGAGACTTGTTGTTTTATAAATGATATTCTACGTTTTGAGGCAAAATATAGCTATATCTTAATAAATCGCCCTTCACTTGTTTAACACATACTTAATTATGCGAGTCCATTAATTTAAGAATAAAGGTGGGTGGTTTTATGGATGAAGTGATGAACAAATTTAATGGCATAGTAACAAGAACAAATTTATAGGGGCATGGCTGTAATGTTGTGCATTTTATTAATTTGTGTGCGTGAGGCTAAAACATCCGGAGGGTAGTAAATAATCGCTTAAAATTTCAAATTGGATCTTGCTTTTAAAACATCAAAATGAAGTGAAGCCTAACTAAAATACAAGCATGATCCTAACCAACCAATAGACTAGCTTAAGTTAATGCCAACCGTTTGGACTGTAAGTCGGAATGCTTGCTTGTGTATTGCACAGCCCAAAGGGGCTTATATAGTACAGACTCAACACACAACCCTAAACCCTAGACAATGGGAAAAGACACTAATACCCTTAACACCTCCCTCAAATGCAAGACATGCAATAGCATTGCATTTGGAATGGTTGATACTAAAATAAGAAAAATCCGAAGTCTGAGTCTCAAACATATTAGGTCATGTGGCTCTTGGAAAATTGTGTCGAAAAGATCGCCTCCCATCTGAAATCGTGCAGTAGCCCATAAAGCACAAAGTGCAAGAGCCGAGAAGGTAAAGGTAAGCGGGAACAAAGTCAACCGCGGTAACACGATGAAGAGGATGTGGAAGGTGACACAAGTAGAAAGCTATCAAATCAAGCCGAAGAGGGAGATAAAAGCACAGCAGCACAGATTGAAGCCCGAGACGGCGGCGGAGCAGTGCACAAGCGCAACGGAAGCGCGGTGCAGAAGAAGCGCTGCGGCCTTAGAAGCTCAGGGCGGCTGCTCAAAGAGATGCGGCGGCATCATAAAGATTTCTACGATCTGCAGCGGCTTAAGGAGAAGAGCGGCGGCTGCGGCTATACAAAAGAAAGGAGATGACCATGTTAGTCGTTGGACTCTTGCTCTTGGTGATAGCAAGATCCTTACTCTCATGGAGAGGATGACACTAGGAGATGGGGCAATTTTCTTGTTTATTTCTCACACAATGCCATGCCAACTTTGAGGGTTGGGGATACAAATTATAAGTGAGAACCGACCAAGCATATGCTACGATGCTATCTAGATGTTGTCCTAAAGCGGTCAATATGTTGTCTAAAGCGAATCTTGTCCTAAGCGAATCTTTGTCCTAAAGCGAATCTTTGTCCTAAGCGAATCTTGTCCTAAGCGAATCTTTGTCCTAAAGCAAGCAGATCTTGTCCTAAGCGCACGCTATCCTAAAGCGATCAAAAAAAAAAACTACCACACCCCACAAAGACCACGATCAGAGAGACTTATTCATCATTCTCCTAAGTCTTGTGCGTCGTCTTGTGGGAGCGAGCTCAAGGAACTTGATCCTTCCAAGAGGCTTGGTGAGCGATCCAAGTCGATCCGTGGTGTTGATGTAGCTTGCCTTGATGCTTCCTTCATCCAGCGACCTCGGATGAAATGATACTTCACCGGATGTGCTTGCTCCGTTCATGAAAAGCGGGGTTCTTTGCGAGGCTAGGCGGACTTGCTTTGTCGCTGAGCTCCAGCGCTTGATGTCCTGAGAGATCATCAGCGATCGGCGAGCAGTGCTGAGTCGAGCGGTGGAAGCGTATGTACTCGGCCTCACACGGTGAGCAGGCCACCACCGCCTTGGATCGATCGCCGATGAGCGAGACACTTGCCAGGAAGAAGAGAATCCGCTTGTGCTCTTCTTTGGTGTCGATGTCGCGCGTGGTATTGTCGGCTGCACCCGAAGTGTCTTGGCGCGGGACACCTCGGGTAATGGAGGCCGTGGTCAAGAGTCCCGCAGCGTAGCGGATGATCCTCTTCACACTGGTGATGCTCGTCGTCGGTCGTTGCATGAAGCAGACTAACGTGGCCGACGGAGAATGCCAAGTCCGGTCGTGTGTGGGCGAGGTAGCGAAGGCTCCCACAAGACGCCAGCTGCGTGGCGCCCACGTCCTCGTCGTCTTTGTCGCGGCTCGGCTTCGCCTCTCCTCCATTGGAGTGAGTGGGTTGCGATCGGTGAGCCCGGCTAGCTCAACGGCAGCGCTTGGCGTGGCGATGCAGTCGGCGTGATCCGGAATCATCTGGTGCACCTCGATCCCTAAGTAGAAGGAGAGACCCCGGGTCACTCATCCGGAAGGTGGCCTTCATCTCTTCCTTGAATGCCGCCACCTCCGCATCCTTGGTGCCGATGATCACCAAGTCGTCGGCGTAGACACCCACCGCCAGGCGTTGCCGCCTTTGCCCGCCGGCAGGCTGCGACTGCGTGTGCGCTCTGCTGGAACCCCATTTGCTTGAGGTGGAGTCGGACAGCGTTCCACGCCCTCGGTGCTGTCGCAAGCCATAGAGGGCCTTGCGCGGCGGAGCACCTTGCTCTCAGCTAGGGATCGCAAATCCCGGCGGTGATGCACGAGACCTCCTCCTTCAAGTCGCGGTTAAGAAATGCCGACTTGACATCCATGTGATGAACACGCCCGACCTTCTGGGCAGCTAGCGCAGGAGGAGTCGCGCGGACTCCATCCGTGCGGCGGGTGCGGCGTCATCGGTCGACCCTCTCTCTGCCTGACGAAGCCTCGTGCCACCAAGCGAGCCTTGTGCAGCGATGGCGCGGCTTCATCCGCCGGCGAACACCCGCAAGGGTGATCGCGCGGTGGCCGGCGGGAAGATCCCCGACTCCACGTCGGTTACGCTCGGCGGCGTCCATCTCTCGCTTCATCGCGACACGCCACGCCGCGTCTCCTCCGCCTCGGCGAAGGCGGGGCTCGCCGTCGTCGCATGCCAAGTCGCGACTCCGCCTCGCGATCGCGCTGCGCCAATCCGAGGACGGGTAGCTCGCCGAGGATGTTGTCCATGGTGCGATAGCGCAGAGGCTCGTCGTCGTGGTAGGCGTCGACGCGGTCCTCGTCGTGGGGCGGCCGAATGCGAACTCCACCATGCGCTCCTCATCGTGGGCCCGAAGGCTGTTGGGGCGGTCCGGTGGTGTGGCGCGCAGTGCGGGAGAGTTGTGGCCGGTGGTGAAGGGTGGGCGTGGCGGTCTGAAGGTGGTGGAGCACTCGCCGGGCTGGTGGCGAGCAAGGTGTCGAGGTGGGCGAGCTCGGTGAAGACAAGCCGCTAGCTCCCGCGCTCTCGAAGTGGGCGTGGTCGACAACAAAGTCCACGAGTCGAGGCGAGCCGTCGCCCACGCCTTGTCCCGTCGGCCTCGCCCTTCGCCGAACACGGCGTCCACGCGAGATGCGGGCCTTGTGTGTGACGGTCGAGGATGCGGTAGGCTCGAGCCCTCCGCGTGGCCGATGAACACTCGGTGCTCTCGTCGTCGAGCTTGCCGTGTGGCCAAGCTCCTTGGCGCGAGGGAGGCGAAGACCCGCAAGTGGAGACCGCCGGCTTGCGCCCATGCCAAGCCTCGTGCGGTGTCTGCCGTCGGCGCCGGTAAGCGGCGGTTGAGGATGTAGGCGGCCGTCACCACCGCCTCTCCCGAGACGCCCGGCATCCCTGCGCGAGAGGGCGAGCCATCCCACAACCGTCCGTTGCGCGCTCGGCGACGCCGCTTACTGCTGCGCAGCATGCGGCGCGAGTAGTGGCGCGAATGCCTCATCGCCGCTGTCGACGCGAGTCACCGCCGTGAATTCGCGCCGTTGTCTGCGCAACACGCGCTTGCGACCGCGCTCGCCTCGCGGCGGCTGCAGGCGCGATGGCGTCGCGACCTCTCTGCTCGCCGAGGACCATCACCACATGTAGCGGAGAGGTCGTCGACGGCGGCGGGAAATGGCGTCGTCTCGGTGTGGCGGTGTCGGCGAGCCACACAAGTCCGTGCACGAGCTCGAGCCTCTCCTTGGCTCTAAACTACTTCTTTGGGGAAAGGGGAGTCGCCTGCGCCGTCAACACGCAGACGTCGCAGAGCCGCTCCACATGGTCAAGGCAGCGGGCCTCGCACCATTTCCGTGGCAGAGCCGCCCGGGGCCTCGAAGTGAAAGGTGCCCAAAGCGCTCGTGCCATCGCCGCCGCCTCGTCGTCGCAGTGCGCGAGAGTAGGGTTGTGCCACCTGCGTGAAGAGTGTAGGAGTCGATTTGCGCCTCTGGTTACCTTGGCAGGAGGCGGCGTCGAAGATCCCAAATCGCGGCACCGTGCTCGATCTCGACACGCGAGCCGTTCTCATCGGTATCCCAAGGCGATGATGGAGTTCCGCGGTCGGGGATGTAGTAGACGCCGGTGGCGGCCGGTGCTCGCGATCTTGGCGGCGAAGACAGCAGAGCCAAGCGCCTTGATCTCCACGGCGGGCGTCGCCGAACAGCGGTGCCTCGAGCGCTGGTCGAGCTCGAGAAGAACTCCGCCGCCCGGTCATGTGGTGGGTGGCGGCGGTGTCGAGCACCACCCGTCGGTCTTGTCATTGCGGAATCGCCAGGAGGCGTGTGCTTTTGGCTCGTCAAGGTGGAGAGAGCCGCTGCGGCCGGGCTGCGTGGAAGTGGTCGATGCTCGCATGAGCAATGAGCAGACCGCCGCTCCTCCTCCTCCGCTTGCGCGACGTGGGCACGCCGCGTCGTGGTATCGACACTCCTTAGCCCAATGACCAAGCTTGCGCGATTGTGGCAGAGTCATCTCGTCGCCGCTTTGCTTGCCGATCGCTCGCCTACTGGCGCTTTGCGCGCTTGCGCTTGCACCTCTGCGGCGCTTGCATCGTGGAAGAAGGCTTCTTCTTCTTGTCGCCTGGCGGCATCCCATCGCTCCCGAGTGAGGAGCTTCCCGCCAATGGTGGCGGTCCCGAGGGCGTGGCTCATCGATGTCGGCGACCTTGAGGCGACCGCGCCTCCTCGATGGTCGCCGTGGAGAGGTCAGCAGAGACCCGTCGGCGAGCCATGCGCTTGTACTTCTCGGGGCCGCGGCGGAAGAGCTTCTCCACGCTCTCTCCTCATTTGTAGTGTCGCCACCGAATCGCACCAACTACGCTGCGAGTGTTGAGGCGAGAGCAAAGTCATCAACGTCTTCACACGGCGAAGGCGGAGTTCTCCCGCTCGTCGCGCATTGCTGCGGTGTAGACTTGCGGGCGTGGTCGCTGCCGTCGTCTTTGCGGCGATGGCGTCCCAAGCCTCTTTGGCGATCCGCTTGTTGGGTAGCGAAGCGCATCTCGGGCGGGGCTGCGGCGATGAGAGCATCGGCGCCGTCGATCTGGTCGTGGTCGGCGTCGCCGTCTGATCGCATCCACATATGCCGCGCTGGGCTTCACCTCATCACCGCGACCCGCTCGGCGTAGTTGGTCTTGGTGAGTAGGCCACCCGCCGCCGGCCGGCGCCCTCGGCAGCGACTGGTACTCGTGGTGACCACGATGCCGAGCAGGAGAAGAGCGCGTTACTGTGAGGCCGCGCTCTCCGTCGACCCGTCTGCCACGCCCGCCGTGCATGCCTCCTCCAGAGGCGCCCGCGCCGTGTCGCCTCAGCCAGAGCGCCGGCGGCGCGTCCGCGCCGTCGCCGCCGCGCGCTTCGTGGGCGTCGGTGGTGCCCATTGCGCTGCCCCTTGCGCTGCCTCCTCTCCGGCGGTGAGGTCCTCGTCGGCCATCATCATCACCGGGAGCCTTTATTCCGCCGCATGCGCCTTGACCTCTGACCTCGCTGCCGCGCACGCTGCCGCATCCGCCGCCGCCTTGCTTCCCGCCTCTGCCGCTGCTTTGCCCGCTCCGCCGCGGCCGGCCTTTGAGCGCCTGTCCGCTGCCGCGGCGGTCTCTGCCGCGCTTCGCTTCGCTTGGCTGCTGCGCGACGAGCTTCGGCCGTCTCACGACGCCGCATGCTCGAGGCGGCCGAGCGCCGAGGCGCGCCACGTGGACATGGCGCGCTCTTCGGGTCATTGCGTGGAGAGAGGGCGCTTCGGCAGCCGCTTGCCGTCTCGAGAGAGTGGAGCGGGGCGAGCCGGGGCTGCTTCTTGCTCTTGGCTGGGCTGCTGCGGCGGAGAAGGAGATGAGCGAGGAGATGCTCGGGCTCTACGAGGATACTAAGGCTCGATACCACTTGTTAGTCGTTGGACTCTTGCTCTTGGTGATAGCAAGATCCTTACTATCATGGAGAGGATGACACTAGGAGATGGGGCAATTTTCTTGTTTATTTCTCACACAATGCCATGCCAACTGAGGGTTGGGGATACAAATTATAGGTGAGAACCCGGCCAAGCATATGCTACGATGCTATCCTAGATCTGTGTCTAAAGCGGTCAATATGCTGTCCTAAAGCGAATCTTTGTCCTAAGCGAATCTTGTCCTAAAGGAATCTTTGTCCTAAGCGAATCTTTGTCCTAAGCAGATCTGTCCTAAAGCAAGCAGATGCTGTCCTAAGCGAATGCTATCCTAAAGCGGTCAAAAAAACAAAAAACTACCTGGCCCCACAAAGACCACGATCTGAGACTTATTCATGGACCACACTCATCCGAGAGGATGGACCATAGCTAGCAAAGCGATACGGTGTCGACAACGAACTTGTGCACTGCACGCGGCATTGACGAACTAATAGAGAGATGGCAATGAGCTTGGATCGCGCAGCGGAATCGCGAAAGCGAAAAAGACTCAAGCACGAGATACTAGCGGTAGCAAAAGTACTATCCTTCAAATTTCCTCCCTCTCTTCACCTCACTCCTGTCCCTCTCTCCTCGGTAGTCACGGGCGCTGCAAGCGAGGCCTCGCCTCGAATCGGTGACGAGCGGCGGTGGCATCCTCTCGTCGGTTAGTCACGCGAAGCAAAGGGCGGCGGGGAGCACAGATCCGACGGTGGCGAAGTGGCCGAAGAGCCCGGATCTAGCGCGGCCGAGGTGGAGCGGGATCTAAGCGGCGGCCGTATCAAATGGCGGCGTCGCGGATCGAGGCGGTGACGATCGGATCGGCGGCGGTTGCACGATCGGCGGCAGCGGCCGAATATGGCGGAGTGCGCGGTGCGGCGAAGAGGCTCAAGCAGCGGAGGATCGGTACGAGCGGTATCCGGCGGCTAGGGCGGCGCTGGAGGCGAGAGGAGCTAGCGGCGGCGGAGACGGCGAGCGGCAGATCGCGCGGATCGCGCGCAGCGACCAAAGCGGGAGGTCTGTTGCGCCGGCGAAAAGCGAGCCAACAAGGCCTAGCGGCGACCCCTTGTCGAGGGAGCCTCCAGGCTGCGGCGGCCCAAAGAGCGCGAGGTGGAGCCGCATGGCCGACGGGATTCGACGACCAGCCAAGATCCACCAGAAGAGTTGACGAAGTGGCGCTCGTGCTGGAAGCGGCAACACTGGCGAGGTGGATGTGTTCGGATCTGGCGCGGGCTGGCGGCGAGCACGTTGGCACGCGTGGCGTCCGACGATGGCGCGGATAGCGGCGCAGTGGAGAGCGGCGGCGCCCGGATCCGTGTGGTGGTTGGCAACGGCGCGGGCTTGGGGGAAGGAGGTGGCCGCCCCTAGGAGTGGAGCACACTCCTCCCAAGGGCAATGGCGGTGTCCGTGGTGGACCAAGCAAGCGGTGGAGCGGAGGCTAGTGTTGAGACGGCCGATCATTTGCCCGTTTAGGCGCATGAACGTTGGCCCGTTATGGCTATTATAGATTGATTAATCTTATAATAGGCAAGAGATCCGGCAGTGGTCATACTTCTATAAACCAACCACAGGTCTTCCTTGCCTATATATGTATCCACCTCTTGGCATAATAATCAATCTACTATTCGTGCAATTCCATTGCTTTCATGGTATCACGAGTCTAGGGTTTTCTTCGCGCCCTTAGCGCGCCCGTGCCATGCGCCTCCTCCTGGCGCCGTCTCGGTGCGCACCATCCCAGCCCCTCCCATGCGCGGCCTCTTCCTCTGCTTTCCGTGCTGGATCTCCTCCCGCCGCCGTCTTTGCTAGCCTCATTCCAGCAGGCGGGAAGGCGCTCGCTGCTGCGCGGCGCGTCAAGCAGGAAGGAAGCGACAGCGAGGGAGCGTGGCGGCTTCAGCGCAGCTGCGGCCAGGCGCGAGGCGCCTCGTCGCGAGCCGAGGCGCGCGCGCCGCTGCCCTCAGCCACCGCGCGCCAAAGCGGCCGGCGAGAGCAGCCGCCGCTGCCGCCCGAGCCGCAACGGCGCGGCTCGCGCCGCGAGGCCCTCGCCGCGCGGCTTCGCGAACGCGAAGCTGCCGAGGCCGCCGCCGTTATTGGCGGCAGCGACTCGTTCTGCTGCCGATGACATCGATGGTGGTCCTCGGCGGCCCCTCCACGCGCCCTCCTAGCTCGCGAGGCGCGCCATTATTGTCTGCGCGCGCAAGGCGTTGCCGTCTGAGAACATTGAGTCTCGCCCCGGCCGTCCTCGACATTGACTCGCCAACTACACACGTGGCGCCACGAGATCTTTGCTCGTCCTTGGAAGTTCTCGCTGCGCCATGTCCTCGCCGACGCCGACCACCTTCGGGCCCGGCGCGCATGGATCGTGTCGTCTTGACAAGGCTCTACGGCACCATCTCCGGCGACCTCGAGGACATCGTCCGGGGCGTTGCGACATCGCTCGCGCCATCGGCTCGCCTGGAAAATCATTTCCTTGGCAGCAGGAGGCGGCGTGCCCTCTATCGACGCCGCCCGAACCGTCGGGCGACCTCTCCATCCATCACCGACCTCGCCGCAAGTTCAAGTCCATGGCGATGACACAGGTGACTTGGGCGAGTAAATCTCAATCGCGCTCGTCCTCAACATCATCGCGGTCTTAACGAGCGCCGCCTCCATCGGCATGCATCTGGCGTGGGCGCCCGTTCCCGCCTTCACGGAGGCTCGGGCGACCGCCGCTTGAAGAGCTCAACATGGCACATCGCTCGACGCCACCACCCCGCGCCGCTTCTTGCCTCGGCGCGCGGCGGCGTCGCGGTTCTCCCGCGGCCAAAGAAGGCCGGGAACCCAAAGCGATCCTCGGCGCTACTCCGGAACCAACAGCAACTCCAGGAACTCGGGCAAGGGCGACAAGCGCGGCTCGTGCGGTGGCAAAGGCAAGGGCAGCGATCTGGCAGGGTGCGCCTAGCCAATCAGCGCCTCGGGCCTACAGACCATGCGCGGCAGAAGCAGCGCGAGCTCCCGGCGGCTCTGGCCCGGCCTTCGAGCCACGGTCCGGCTCCATCGGCATGTGGCCCGAATCGGCCTCCAGCCCTCTGCGTTGCCGTCCTCGGCTGCATCCCACAATGCCTCGCCCGCAGCCTTCGTGGCTGGCGCCCGAGCGATGCTGCGCGCCTCCCGCTACTACCATCCCATGGCGGCATGCGATCTGGGACTCGCGCGTGGCATCTTCTTTCAACACCATGTCGACTCATGCCCAAAGAACATGGATGGATTTTCGACTCGGTGCCACCTCGCACATGACTTCCGATGCCGTATCTCTCTCACACTTCCTCCCGCGATATCCTATTCCACCTTCCATTGTTGTCGTAGCGGTTCTTTACTTCCGTCACCTCTCGCACGATTCACCTTCCGATTCGTTGTGTCTTAATAACGTCCTTGTTTCCCGGTCTTATTAAGAACCTTATTTACGTTCGCGATTCACTCACGACAACACTTGTTCTCGTTGAATTTGACCCGTGGTTGTTCTGTGAAGGATCTGCGCCTCTCAGAGTGATCACCGAGTGCAATAGCTCGGCGTTGTACCTCTTCGTTGTCCCGACACGCCGTCACTTCCGCATTGCCTCTCGCCAACACCACCGCGTCCGCTATGGCATCGTCGTCTCGGTCATCCGGTTGAGACTTTATCCAAACTCATGGCTTGTCATAAAGGCGTTAGAACCTCCATATGTCATGCTTGTCGGCTGGGCGTCATGTTCGTCTTCCTTTTCTGTGTCGCATCTCGTGCCTCACATATTTTGAACTCATACATTGTGATTTGTGGACCTCACCGATTCCTAGTGTATCGGGTTTCAAATATTACTTGGTCATTCTCGATGATTGCTCACATTACATGTGGATGTTTCCTTTGCGCCTCAAGTCGACACATTTGCAACTCTGTCTAATTTCTTTGCCCTTGTTTCCACACGTTTGGTCTCCCAGTTAAGTCATCGATTGCAACAATGGGCGTGAGTTTGACAACTCCAGCACCGCACCTTTTTCTCACCCACGCACTCACCTCCGCATGTCATGCCCTACACATCCGCTCAGAATGGGAAGGCCGAGCGCGCCATTCGCTCCCTCAACAACGTTGTTCGGTCCCTCTGCTCCAAGCTTGTCTTCCACTCGCTCATCGGGTCGAGGCACTCAACACCGCCACCCTGCCGCTAACATCCTACCAACCAAGACGCCGCGCATCCACACGCCACATGAAGCCTTGTTTGGCTCGCCCACGATATGATCATCTCGCGCGCCTTCTTACCGGTGCCGATGTTACCCCAACTCGCTCGCCACAATCGCCCACAAACCGCTTCCCCGCTCCACTTCGTGTGTCTTCCTTGGCTTCTCTCGCTCATCATAAAGGATACATTGCCTTGACACCTCTCCAATAAGATCATCATCTCCCGCCATGTGATCTTTGACGAGTCCTCCTTTCCATTTGCCGAGCGGCCCACCACCACTTCCTCGCAGATTTCGACTTTCTCGACGCTTTCACTAACCCCGCCCCGGCGCCATAGGCCCGCCTCGGCCTTTGTTACTGCAGTTCATCATCGGGCGCTTTTTGCCATTGCGGACGCCTGACACGCGGCCGCCGCCAAAGACGCCACGCGCGGCGGTCAAGATCATCGGCCGCTGACGGCCACGCGGCCGCTCCTCGCCGCCCGATTTCGCCGATACCACGCGGCGGCATTTCTGCGTTGCCGCGATACCACGTCGCGCCCTCACCGCCGCCGACCGCACCATTACAAAGGTGTACACTCGGCGCCGCCGCCGCCTCGGGAGCGTGATCCTCGCCGCTTATAGCCCCGCGCGCTCCCCAAGGCGCGCGTGGCCATTCCTCCTATGGTCAATCAACACACCATGACCACTGTGGCGAAACATGGCTTCCGTGATGCCGGCCATTGGCTCCATATCGCGCTTTATCTCTCGCCCCAAGACATATCGCGCATTCTTGCAGCATCCAAACGGCGATCCGCAATGTTAGATGAACATGCGACTTTTACGTAACCACACTTGGGATCTTGTTCCGCGCCCGCCTCGCGAATGTGGTATCCGCAAATGGATCTTCAAGCACAAGTTCAAGGTCGATGGTTCTCTCGAGCGCTACAAAGCTCATTTGGGTCCTCCGCGCTTCACTCAGCGCCAGTGTTGATTTTGCGAAACCTTCACCCCGCCGCAGCCGCCACCGCGCGCGATCGTGCTCTCCCCGCCTCTCCCGCAACTGGCCTCCGTCGCCTAGATGTGAAGAACGCCTTCTCGCACAGCACTCTCACCGAGATGCGCCATCGCGTTCAGCCATCCGATTTGAGGACTCCACTCATCCGGATTTCGTCTCGCCGCTCAACTGCTCCCTATACGGTCTCAGCAGCGCCGAGCATGGTACACCGGCTTTGCGACCTACTTGCTCTCCTCGGGTTCGTGGAAGCCAAGTCGACACATCGCTCTTCGTGTTCCACGCGGTGGCGACACCATCTACCGCTACTTTATGTGGATGATATTGTTCTCACCGCTTCGCCGACCTTCGCTGCTCGCCGCACCATCATCGCCTCGCAGCAGAATTCTCGATGAAGGACCAGGTGACCTCCATCACTTCCTCGGGATGCGTTCAGCGCTACCGATGGCCTCTTTCTCTCGCAACGACAAGTACATGCAAGAGATCCTTGACCGCCGCGCAAGGCTCTATGTAAGCCCCGCCCGCTCCGGTGGATTCTCGTCCCAAGGTTTCGCTGATTGATGGTGACCGGCCCACGACGCCACCGATTTCCGAGTTTGGCTTGGTGCTCTACAAGACTCACCTTCACCCGTCCGACATCTCCTACGCTGTCGGCCAGTTCGCCTCCACATGCACGATCCTCGGAGCCTCATCTTGCGCTCTCGAAGCGCATATCGCGCAGACATCCGCGCACTCTTCATCTTGGGCTTCTTCGACCTTCAAGACACCGATCCGTTGTCTACTCGATGTCGATCGGGCCGGCCGCCGATACTCCGCAAGTCCACCTCGGGCTATGCCGTCTTCCTCGGGACACTCGCCTCTGGTCCTCCAAGCGCCGAACACCGTGTCAGGTCCAGCAAGGCGAGTACCGTGGTGTGGCTAATGCCGTGGCCGAGGCTTCCCGCTCCGGCGGCTGTGTGAGCTTCACTCACCCCGCCAGCCACCTTGGTATATGCGACAACATCAGCGCCATCTACATGTCCTCCAACCCGGTTCAAAGACCAACGCACCAAACATATTGAGATCGACCTTCACTTCGCTCGAGCGTGTTGCCATTAGTACTCGTCCGTGTTCTTCATGTGCCAACGCCGTCCCAAAGATGCCGACATTTTTACCAAGGGTTTGCCTTCGACGGTCTTCCAGAATTCAGACCGATCTCAATGTTCATGCCGACGCCCGATCGCGGGGTGTTAGACAGCCGCCGCCGCCCATTTAGGCGCATGGGCTGTTGGCCCATTATGGCTATTATAGATTGATTAATCTTATAATAGGCAAGGAGATCCGACAGTGGTCATACTTCTATAAACCAACCCTGGGTCTTCCTTGCCTATATATATGTATGCCTGCCTCTTGGCATAATAATCAATCTACTATTCCCGTGCAATTCCATTGCTTTCAGCTAGGTTCAAAACCTATGCTCTGATACCATGTAAGTTAGAATGTTTGCTTGTGTATTGCACAGCCCAAAGGGGCATATATAGTACAGACTCAACACATAACCCTAAACCCTAGACAATGGGAAAGACTCCACGCCCACCTATCACGATTCAATAAGTCTACATCCACCTATCATGATTCAAATAAAGCATGCAGCCAATAACGTCACTAGTAAGCAAGCATTCAAGGCAGTCAAGACACATAAACAGTAACCCTAGTCTCAACATTTCATCACATATAAAAAAAATAAACAACCATCACAAATCTAAGTATTAGTGCAATCTAATTCCATATCCAAATAGAAAACAGTGCTGAATTTCTCAGTCAAGAATAAAGCACAAGCTAGCAGAAAATCCGATCGTTTACTAATACAAACAAAAAGTTTATTTATGGAAAAGGGTGAATCCATTAAAAGCAACATTTAAGTTCCAAAGGATAACAAACCAGTTCGTGCTAAGGTCTGCCCACGATAAGAAGCCCACAGACGTAATTCTAATATGTCATTTGCGCTACCAAAAAGTTCAGAGTCTGCTGCATTTTCCCTGTTGATGCGAGTAAGAAAGTTCTTCCATTCATCTGTTTACAAAAGTCAACCATATTAGATTTGTACGAGGATAATTAGGAGACACAAGAAATTCCTAATAATAAAGGAAAGATGCATTTTTACTTGAGGAGAAATATCTAATGCTAGTCAGAGATAGCAGCATGCGTGTACTGGATTCAGGCATCAGCACCACCCAGATAAAAGAAATACCATATTATTTTCTTTTATTAAGGAAAACAGTAGGGAGGCCCCATGGGATTACAGGCATCAGCACCACCCAGATAAAATAACTACGTACTCATAAATTTTTACCTTTTACAGGAAAACTAGGGTGGAGGTCCCATGGTATATAATATGTTGAATATATGAAACCTAATTTTTATTGACAAGGAGGAAAATGATATGTGGCTTGAATTTCAAATTTTTCAAGAAGAAAACAAGACACTAAAAAATTACCGTGCTATCTTTTTTTTTTTTTGCACATCTAAGCCCCGAATCTTGATTTTTATGGTTAATGGCAACTCAATTTTCTGGACTAATGAGTTTGCTAAGTATGTTTAGGGCATGTTCTTTTTTGCTACGGCTTGTGGTTTTTGCTGCGGCTTATGGCTTTTAGGCTGTTCATATGAGAGATTACAAAGTAACTGAAACTCACGTGCGATTTTTATCGATATAAATGAAGTCAGTACAATATATACTACAATTAACTAGTGGACCCTATCTTAAAAAGACACTCCGTTTAAAAGCTAGTTACTGTAGAAAAGCCACAAACTGAAAAAGAACAGGCCCTTAGATATTAGATCCAGAATAATAGCGTTGAAAGAGCTCCACCAAAAATATACAAGTAGAAGAAGATTAATAATTGTTTTTATGACCTAAGTGTTGTTGAACTTGGTCTACGGTAGTATACTTTACATCCTTTGATCGGTGTGTGTGCATGTGGGTGGGTATGTTGGGGTGGGTGGGGGATGTAACTTGTAGCACTTAACAATTTTATTTGCTTGTCACCTAGCAGTGCAAAACCATTAGCAGCTGAGAACCATGTTGCTAATTTGACAAGTTTGGGACCAGACACACCACTTGACCCATTTTGAAAAGGAATATCAAGTTTTGTAGATACAACAATGCCTCTCACCTCTCCTAATTGGATAGTTCGATTGGTCATAACATGTGGCATCAGAGCTACTTCGTTATAACAATATACATAGCCACAATGAATCAGATCTCTTCAGTCTTCAAAGGAACATGATTTGAGCGAGAAAACAAGAGGCTATCCCAAACGGTACCATCAGAAGAGATGGCCCCTTTTTACATTTTTAAGGTCCAGGCATTGTTTCCTATTTTTACGGCACAGGGGAAGGACAAACCTGGATATATCTTCTGGAGATAAAATAGTGTAGTTATACCATCTTCATTTTTCTTCTGGAGTTCAGCGATGCTATAAAGAACAGTCTCAGAGTAATATGGAGTAAACACACTGCAAAAAAAAAGTGGCAAACATCATAGGCATGTAAAGCAAGTACAACTGAACCCAGAAAAGAAACCGCACTTAACAAGACACTTAACACACAAAAGGAATGCTCTGGAAACAATATAATTCCAGTAAACCCTGGCTTCCGACAAAAATACAACCCATAAATAAAAAATATCAGGGATTCAATTCTAGAATTGTCAGACATGCTGGCTAAAACTTATCAACCAACAGGTTTGCATTTAATGTCTAAACCAAAACCCGTCACATATTTGCAAAACGTTAGCAGAGTTGCAAACTGTGTGCTTAACAATTCATAGACCAATAGGTACCTGGATTCTGGAAAGCTGACTAAACATGAGTCTTTCTATAGTCAGGTATCATCGTGAGTTCATGACATACTTCATCAGCAGCCTTTAAAAATATCTAGGCAGAAGCATCAAGCATGCTATAAGTGGAACAAACCAACTGGTTCCCAAAAATCGATACTAGGCAGTATTACTAGGGGGTGAAAACAGATTGGATACGGATCGGATAGTGCTCAAACCATATTTGCATCCATATTTTTTTTCTTGGATTCAAATATGAATCGGACAAACGACGAATGCGAGTACGAACCGGACAAAAGTCGGATACGAATTTGGATTGGATTATACTCAAAATCGGATTGGATTCGACTATTTTTCAGATTCCGATAATTACTCGTGGCCTTTACACCGGCGATGACAATCCACAACCACAGCCCAACTGGCGCACCCACCGGGATCCTAACTGGTCAAGGGGTGTCCATTAGCGCGCATAGTGCAATCTGATTGGGTAGTGTCTGCGGCTGCATGGACCGACGTACGTACACCACACTAAGTCAGTGCATGCATTGCATGGTAGCCTCGAGAGCAGCGCACATTCAGGGTGGTAGGTAGGGAGGATAACAAGAGTGATACCGCTGCATGCTTGCTACTCGTGCCGGGGCACACCCAGCTACAATCGACTGTGAGCTGGGTGGGTCGGCTGTGCTGTACTGCTGTGTAGCCTATGTTACTAAGTCGGATGTTATTTGGATATCTGGATCCGAATCCACGTCAGCCTATACCAGATTCCCATCTGCATATGGGATTTTCGTCACTTCGCCATCCGCATTCAAATTCGTTTTGCATTCGAATCCAGATATTAGGTGTCCGGATTCGACAAATCCGAATTTGGTAGCCGGATAATCCGACCGAACCTGGATTCGTTTTCACCCCTAAGTATTGTTAAGGAGATAGAGTTGTATTAGGAGATAGAGTTGTATTCTATTCCTAATACAACTCTATCTCCTAATACAACTCTATCTCCTTGCTGTCATTTAGGACAAGACTGAAGATAGGTAAACCAGAGAGTTTCATCTTCTAAATTGTCCGAGGACTAGTAGAAACTTGAGGACAGTTTTGAACACGATATTAAGTTTATCAAAACAGAAGTCCTGCATTCACAACTAATAGAACAAGCAGAAAAGAATTAAAGAAGCCTCACCTAAAAGAAAGCATCTCTGAAACAGGCCTTGCAACAGGCATTTGCATGAACAGAGAGTTTGTAAAGAACTCCAGTCTCCGCCTAGCTTCCAGATTTTTCGGAACATTTGCAGCTGATTCCTTGATGGTCAGAAGTGAATACAATCGTTTTATTGAGTCCTTCTGGATTTCATTACACAAAGATTAAAATAATGGCTATAGAGAGAAATGCAAGAAAAATGAAAACTCAACAAAAAACAAGACAATACCAATCCAGGATCATTTGGCCAATTGAGATTATTGAAGAGGCAGCCTTCGGCTCTTGCTCTTTTATCTTAGCCCAATCACAATGTCACCACTAACATTCATAAACAAAGAGAATTAGGAATGAAATGGTACAAAGGCGTAAAGAGCTGCCTAAAAGGTTAGAACAGAAGAAATTATAAACAAAATAGCAGACCTCATATCAAATAAAAGCACTTCATGGTGAACAACTTCATAGAGGTCTTGAATAGCATTAATAGCCCCTTTTTCATATCATGTAACTCAGTTTCTTTCTACAAAAAAGCATTTTAACAGTCATATACACTAGAATAGTCCAAACACCAAACAATCGTCATATACACTAGAATAGTCCAAACACCAAACAATTCAGAAGTACATTTTAGGAGTTTGGATTAAAATGTTCGAAATGTTCAATGATTAAAATGCATGAGGCAGATTTAGAAACTTCCAAACTACTCAAGAAGTTTTTCTCGTGTTGGAAAAAGTTCAAATCACCCCCTGTACTTTCGCAAAAGTCCAGATCACCCCTTGGAACTTTAAAACCAGGTATTTAATCCCCCTCAGCTTCTAAAACCAGTGTGAATTTAACCTTAACCCTGGGTATAATACTAGTGGTTTTGCCATGTGGAACCAAAATAGCACATATGTGGATGTTTTGACCAGTTCATTGTGATGAGTCAGCAATAATAATTTTTTAAAAAAAGCTAGGCAGTTCCTCCTGTTCTCACAGCTGACCCAAACCATCTCCTGTCTCCATCCACTGCCACCACAAATAGCCACCACCATGTTATCCACGTCCCCACGATGGTGGCACTCAGCGGCGATGAGAGACGAAGACAACTCCAGTGACAACCACCGCCAGGGTTACTCACTAGGCACGGGCAGGGGTGTCAGAGCACAAGCTCCCTGCCCTGGTGTGAGGGCAAAGCAGAACTGGACAGTGTGATATAATGCCCAAGGATAGCGGTGATCAGAGGCTACTGTGGTTCTTTTCCTTATAGTTCTTTCTATGCCTGATGTTTCTTGGTGAGAAGAGTTACATCTTTGGCAAATTTATTCAAAATCATTAATTTCTTGCTACCAAATGGAGAGTCCTAGTCACTTGGCAATAAAAAACCAAAATTGCTGCATGATTTGCAGCATATGCTCAATTCCCATGTTTCCTGGAACAGAATGGCCTCTCCCAAAAACCAAAATCTCAAATTTTACTTTACTGTTTGTTTGTAGTAATGAACCAATTACCAAATCACTCATTCCTTATGTTCGTCTCAGGAAAGATGTCTTAGCAAAGTTATCTTCGCAGTGTTGAGAACTTTAATTGCATAACACTCCCCAACAAACTCACATTCTAGGCTCACACCAAGTTAGGCAAAAGCACTGCAACAAAGTTAAATCAAAGAAAATAGCCAGCATACGCCTGTTTATTTTTAAGGTTATAGGGTATGCCTCCTCTCTTTACGCGTTAAAAATTGTTTTATTAGTAAATTTTTATTATATATGTTTGAAGTAAGGGACTTTGATTCTATTTCACCCCATAGCCAAAAAAAAATGTCAAGAGCGGCCCAAATGAACATGCTAGTGTTCACAAGTCATGACTATAAGAGGGATCACAAAAACCTTTCAGTGTTAGGGGATGCTCGTATTGGTTGCAACTGATAATTATTTGCTGCAGCTGATAGCCATTGGCTAAAAATAAAAAATAATGGCTAGAAAAGGTGGTTTTTAGAAGGAAAGTGTGAGCGGTGAGAGAAGTAAGGAAGAGATGCATGCATGAGACAGGAGTGAAAGGAGGGGGGTGCATGATGCTCCCGTAACTCCCTGTCTTATCCTTGAAGCGAGAGGAGTAGACGAAGTCGCTTCGAGAAATCAAGTGTTCATATTGGCTTCTGACTTCTCTGCCAAAAGCGAAAGCCAATACGAACACCCTTTAATAAGACTTGTTACGGAGAAATGATAAAGAACATAGACATCACATTTTACATAAAAAACATATACATACAACATTGGCAGCCTGGCAGGCGCAGGTCAAAATGGCAGAGGAAGGCTAGGAGGTTTCACGAGAATTTTTACAATACCAGGGATTTGGCTCAAGTAGATCCTGGATTCAACAATAAAACAGGTAGGCTGTGCAATACAAAATTTCTAAAGAGAATCTAAAGTGTTCTAGGGAAAGGTACAGATTGGACTCCTGTCATCAATAAGGTTATCTCATGGAAAGTATAGCCTAATTACACACAAAGTGGAATTGAAAAGGCACCTAAAAACCACACCACAATATTTATGAATTTGAAATAAAGTATAGAATATACCAGTATTCCCGCTTACAGCAACAAGCTTTGCAATGACATTAGGCAATTTGTTGAAACGAAGATCTCTCTGGATTCTCTTATTTGAAATGCTTTCTCGAATACCACCAAAAATCCTCTCCACCCTAAAATTTACCCATAGTTTGCAGCATAAAAAATCTATTGGATTAACTAGGTGAAAAGAGACAGGATGGACATAAATAATTTAAAAAACTAATTACCACAGACGCCCTTCTTTATCTAGTATAGATGTCAGAATATAATAAGTGCTATGAAAGCACTCTACAACAGCATATTGCATGTATTCATCCTTTGAGATCCTTAGCCAGAGTTCATCTTGTGACTCTTTGCAATCAATTGCAATATCTTTCGCCAAGAAAACCTAAATCAAAGGAAAAGTGATCACTAGAGACACAGAACAGAGACGAGATGTGGAAATCATGCAAGGGAAAACTTTCAAAAGTTAAAATTGGCTTTGACTTTTGACCTTGCTAGCAAGCAAAAAAAGAGGCCACTGAACAATTGGAAGCACTCCATTATTCTTGGGCATCAAGAGTAATTCCAATTCACTACAAAAAGGTCAAAAATCAGACAAATCATATCCAAATGTGGATGTTCAAGAAAACTATAACATAGTTTTCCAAGAAGCATTACTTACGTGTTGTTAATATAATCCTCTTCTCGCAAATTCCTCACAATTTCATTCCAGAAGGGAGCAAATCTAGATGCATCAAACTTGTTTAACTCTGTATACTGGTAAATTTGGTGTTTCCAGTGTCAACTCATTGAAAGTAACTATAAAAACTGAAAGAAAACATGGTGTATTTATAATTTATGCACAAAAAAGACTTTTTTTCCTTGTTTAAGCATGTAATAGCTACAAAGATGCAAAACACTAAGGCCAAACTCTTGAAACTAATCAGAGCTCAAATCAATATGAGAAAAGTAATCCAAGTTCAATGCAAGACTGGAATTGAAGTAAAACAATTATAACTCCAGCATCATGGTTGTATAGCACATTAGAACAGGCAGGGCAATTCTGAAAATATAACAACAAAATACACCAGGTAACTAGGAAATGCAACAGAAGGGCATCAAAGGAAGAGACTAAAAAAGGCATAAACAACAGGTGCACTGGCAATGGAGGGAGTATTAGGAGTGAGTAATCACTAAACAACATTCAGGGGGCGAAAGCAGGAGGAAGGTCTATCTAGTTAACTTAATCTTTTAGTAGATGTATACAAATGGAACAGCAGCACCTTACTTGATTATTTAGCCAGAAAAATAGAGGATGACTACTCTACAAAGATACAAATTCAAGTATACTTACTTTGTAGAACAACAATATTTAAGTCTGAAGTTCTGAATCACAATCAATAAGTTGCATGCTAACAAGAAAAACAATAGTATAACTGACAAAACATAATACTTCATCTGGTCAAAAGAAATTACCATTTTCATATCTGTACCAGTCAATTTTTTTAAGGTTGAACCGCTTATATGTTCATAAATATTTTGGCTAACTACAAGAAAACTACATGGTCACATTTGTCATAAAAAGTACTTTCATAATATATTTATACAAGTTTTTAGCAACATCTGATGGTAAATATTAATGATGGAAGTTGGATCGTGGGCACTTCGCACAGTAAAGTTTTGGGGCTCGAGGATGTATTATAGATAGAGCAACTTAAGAGCATATTAAAACAACGAAACATGCCTCCACGGCTCCACCTACAGAAACTAAATTATAAAGGAAAAGGCTGTAAAATACTGATAACAAAGGACACATACCTGACCAGATGATAGCAGCTGTTTCCTGTATGAAGAATTAAATCCAGCTTTAGTGCATTCAAATGAAGTGATAAGCAAGAAACTGTAAAAACATCACAAACCTTTTTGGAACAGCGACATGAAGTTTATCCATGAATGCTTCAGGGAACTTCTCAAAGAATCTGTGAACTGCTTCAACAGACCTAATCTGAAAAATCATAAACAACCACCAGATAGGACAAATCAACAGATAATCAAACAAAGTGCTCTTCAAAGTATAAGCTATGAATAGATGAAGAGTGGGAAAAGAAGAAAGTATCAAAGCATGAACCTTTCGCTGGTGGGCAAACCAACGCTAACACATATCCAACCAAAAAATGGGTGTAATTTATTTTTCATAGGAGTTTGTTGATGTTATATAAACTACACATTATTTATGAGTTTGTGTGCACACACAGAATAGAAGCATCTTACAAATGTGCGTGCAAGTATTCAAATATACTGAGACTATACTAACATAATTAACTAAACAACAAGAAACTTCCTTGCATAAAAACAAGAACATAAACAACAATTAAGGTTAATACATTTGCCGAAGCAACATAGGGGAAAAGAATAGTATGAGGATCAAAAACCGGAACCAGACAAATCCCTGGCCATTGGCGACACAGAATCGCCGGTTACACGCCCAGAACCGGAAATCCCTGATTCTAACCTGTTAAAATTGCCAAATGTTTTTTTTGGCGGGCGGGAGAAGATCAGAATCGGACCAGAATCGGCGGTTACACGGTTTTCTGGTGAGAAACCTAAAACGGTGAGAGGGTTTGGCTAATCCAGTTGTTGATTCAATTGAGATTTTTGAACTTTGATGTTGAAGTGATTTCTCAATCTATTGTTTCTCGGTAGATGAGTAGATCTTGGCCCTCGTCTATTTGTGCTTCATAACTCTTGATTGATTGGGCAATCTTAGAGAAGTGGTTCATTTTTCAAGAACTCACTTGGGAACCATTTTTGAGTTTGGTTTATGTGGAAATGTTTGGAGTTTGCTTTTTTGGCATCTTGGCTCTTTTGAATTCTAATACACAAGAATGAAATCGAGGCTACCATTGTTCAGAACTTGAGAGGACCAAAGTAACACAACTCTCATCTAGTCTTTACAATCTAAAGATGAACCGTGATGCATATAGAAAATGACAACATCTACCAGAATCGAACCATGCTTCCAATCAACACTAGCTGCCAATGACAATAATTCACCCTTTTTACTTCCAATGAAGCCTAATCAACCTAATATATCAAAAACAATACCCAAACTAATATACCCACCGCATTAGCAAGTCAAAAATTCAAATCTTCAATTCAAAAATTTCTGCGCAGATTTCAAATCCTTGCCACACCAGATATCCGGTTCACGCACAGAATCGCCGGTTTTCCCAACCATGAGTATGACAATAGCAGAAAGCATAGGTATAAGAGCTAACCTCTCCCAAGCGATCGCACCAAGGAGAAATCCATAAATAGCAGACAACACTGTAAAATACATGGATGTCCAAAAGGTAAATCTGCATAAATAAAATTCTCATTAGAAATATATATTTAATTTGTTCACTGCATATAGTAGCAGCTGCCTCAAGAAGCAATAAGCCCAATGTAAACAAGACGAACAAGCAAGCTATTGAAATGGGCCTAGGCACATACAGTCTACCATCAAACTGATTTTAATTATTAAATTTGTATAGTAACTATACAAGATAATAAGTTGCCATAAAAATAATGTTTGTTTCACTTTGTAATCTTTCAAATGAACTAACCAAAGACGTCAAACTACCCAAGGTCAAAATAATTGTGCTCATTTTAGTCGGCCTATTTTTAGCAACAAGGTTGTCACTGCTCCAACAAGTCACGGCGACACCGAGGCTCCCGGACGCCTAATCGACTAGGTGCCCGCCATGGCATCGCACGATATAATAGTATAAATTATCTACATAACCATGTCTTAGGAGGTCTAAATCAAGAAATCTATTGAAAGAGGGTCTATTCGTAATTTTCAGAAACTACGAGGACTAAATCACAAAAACCAAAAATCTCGATCCATTTAACCTAGCGCCGCCATTTCCATCCTGAGCCTAGCATCTCTCCCCCAAACCTATGCGCACCACCTCCTCTCTGCCGCCTCCTCTCCGCCGCCGCTCGCCTCGCCTTCTCCGCCGCCGCCGCCTCCCCTACCCACCGCTTCCAACATCGCCGCTCTCTACCAAACCGGCGATGTAGCCAGATCCGGTGGTGGCAAGGCTCGAGAACGACGGAGATGGAGCCCAAAGACGGGGCTGGCGCGCGCGGCTTGGGAAGAGCGCGCGATGAGGCGCGGCAAAGATAAAAAGAGGCTACCGCTCCAGATTTGAGCGGCGCGCCATATCTGCGAGAGAGAGCCAACAGCGGCTGGATTCGGCTCGAGAGGGCGCTAGCTCCCCAGCCCTAGGCAACGAGCCTTGGCATCCCCTCCGGCAGCCAAGACGACTTAGATGAACCACGACAACCATGTTTAGCAATATGGTCGGGATGAACCATATTCCATCCGTGTTCGAATATGAGGTAATTCATCTATTGACATTTTGAATTACAGCTCCAATGCCTAGGAATACCCGGTGTTCTCTAGGCGCCGCCTAGGCGCTAGGCACCGCCCTCCTGCCTCGCCGACTTGGCCCGCCTAGGTGGCCACCTAGCCTGCCTAGGCGCTAGGCACTGGTCTGCCACCCGACTAGCGCCTAGGTGAACAATGGGAATACCTTATGCGATCTGCTAGTTATTGCATATTTACTCATTTGTCTTCCATTAGAAGCTTTATAAGTAATATAAGTATTTTCTCTTGCTGGATGTTAAGGACAGTTTATCCATGTATTTCTACCAAGCTATTGAGCTTCTGTTTAATTGTTCATGGCCTACATCTAGGACAAGATTTGTTTTATCTCCCTGTTAGTGGATTCGAACCATTCTCTGGAACATAATCCAGATTGGCATATTTGACCTGATCACAAACACTTGTGTCATTCTTTCAAGTTCAGCATGCCTGGAGTTGTTCCTCCAGCAACTTGTGCTGGTTCAATAAGCCATCAAAATTAAACACTGGACAGATAATCAAATAATTCTTTCAGAAAGACCTTACTACATTGTCATTTAGAGACTATTCTTGTTTATTGCTGCTACTTAAGTAGGCTATTTCTCCTAAATTAGTATGTGGTGTCCCTTATTTCAATGCAATATACCATATTACCAATAGTTCAAAAAGTGGGAGACGAGAGGGGGGGGACATGACATAATATATTATATCTATACGCATCAAACAAATATAGAAGTAAAAAGGTTACTTACTGACACCACAGGAGCCCATAAAGAAAGGATTGTAAGAGCATTATGGTTATCTGCAAACATTGCAAGAACCAACATGAAAATTAAAAGCACAGCCTATGATCTCACTTCAATATAAAAAGTTACATACAAGTTTTAGCACATTAAAGTGCACATCTTTACGCATCGCATGGGATATCCATGGAATAATGCTGAGGCCAATTTCATGATTTGCCCCCAAAAAAAAATCCAAAACATAGTTGCAACATAAAAAAACCTTAAGAAAGAGATTTAAAACACTAATATTTGGAAAGAGATAAGACACTTTATCCAAAAAAAAGTCAAACACAACAAAGTGAAATATTATAAGGGCCAATGGGGCTGACAAAAAATAAAATAAAGCATAGGCATAAGTGTGAGGGAAAAATATATACATACTCTTGGAGACAAAGTCATGCCAGGCATACTCTAAGCCTCTGAAACTGATTATCTTTCTTGTTGGATTGACAAGAGGTTTGATCTGCATAAGAAAGGCCACTTTGAAATATAAATTGCTACTGATAAGTGGTAAAACAAAGGAAAAACAGGTAAACTAAAACTTTCCTGGAGAAAATAGGTGAATGAAAATTTTGCGGCAAGAATTACAAGCCAGAAAGCTACGTATCTGCACAGTAAAAAAGTTAGAAATAGTGTACTTCCAACACGTGAGGAGAGTCACAGCACGATGCTTCGAAGTTCAATAGGATTACTTGATATAGTCGAGAGGCCTTTCATGCATGTCTCTTCCAACATAGTTGTGCTCCTTCAACAGAAACCAAATTTCAGATACCCTTAGCAGAAGATATTGCATCACATAGCTTTTAGGAAGTCAGAATGTGCCAAAAAGGACCTGATACATCCACTTAGCAAGGCGTACAACAGACCAGCGGTAGCAAGCGTCGGTCAAACCATGGCAGCAAGGAACACTCATGAGTAAGCTGAAGATTATCTGGACACCCGCATATGCACTGATTACAAAAACATATATCTTGAAAGTCACAGATTGCGTCCCATCTTGAAATGCCTTGCTGAGAAACATATTAGAACTTTCATTAAAATGGTATAAACATAAGAAAGGGGTAAGTACCATCCCCTGAAATTGGATACCAAGTATAAGGAATTCTCGTAATTCGCTTGGCCAGAAAGCTTGGTTAAAGATTCAGTTCTTGGATGCAAAGCCTAGAAGGTCTGTAAAAACCTCAGCTTTTTCATCCAAGCAAATTAGCATAAGCATTAATTTCAAGTTGACACCGAAAAGTAGCATTACTTTGCTACGCAAAAGTAGAATTGTCAAAATAGACCTCACGAGAAAGCTCAGATTGCCAATTTAAAACTCCTCTCAGAAAACCATACTGATATCCTGGGCCACAGGCCAATTTAGTACTTTTATCTCAGAAAACCGAAGAGATGTTCTATTAACAATTGCAAGTAACCATGTAAGGCCTTGTTCAGTCCATCTTATTCTTAGAATTATGATGTTAAGTTTAAAGCCACACCACCAAAGATATGCTGAAAGCCAGTAACTAGTGGAGGGTGGCTTACAGGGCTGACAAGCTTAAAACGGCATATAAGCCAAGTCGAGCTAGGCCAGACATGCCAATTAGGTACCAATTTCATCTTTATACTGCTGGCTTTCTATAACCGCCCTATCCCTATACTTGAAATAATTTAGCCCTAAAAGACTGACAACATGAAAGTCACTAGTCCAACAAAAAGGATAGTATGATCTGATGAATAAGTCTCTGTACTGTGGTCTTTGTGGGGCTGTGGTAGTTTTTGTTTTTTGATCGCTTTAGGATAGCATCTGCTTTAGGACAGCATCTGCTTGTTTTAGGACAGCATCTCGCTTAGGACAGCATTCGCTTAGGACAGCATCTCGCTTTAGGACAGATTCGCTTAGGACAGCATATTGACCGCTTTAGGACAGCATCTAGGATAGCATCGTAGCATATGCTTGGCTGGTTCTCACCTATAAATTTGTATCCCCAACTCCTCAAAGTTGGCATGGCATTGTGTGAGAAATAAACAAGAAAACTTGCCCCATCTCCTAGTGTCATCCTCTCCATGAGAGTAAGGATCTTGCTATCACCAAGAGCAAGAGTCCAATGACTAACAAGTGGTATCGAGCCTTAGTATCCTCAGAGCCCGAGCATCTCCCGCTCATCTCCTTCTCCGGCCTCGCAGCATTTCCCAAAAGAGCAAAGCAGCAGCTCCATTGCCCCCGCCACTCCTCCGAGACGGCAGCACTGGCCGGCAGCCCTCTCTCCACGCAACAGCCCCAAAGAGCGCCATGTCCGCAGGCGCCTCGCGCCGGCCGCCGAGCATGCGGCGTCAAGACGGCCGAGCTCGCCGCGCAGAAAGGCCGAGCGAAGCGGCGGCAGAGACGCGCGCGCGCGGAAGGGCCAAGGCCGGCAACGCGGAGCGGGCAGCAGCCGTGGCGGAGGTGGAAGCAAAGAAGCGGCGGCAGATGCAACAGCAGGCGGCAGCAGCAGAGGTCAAGGTTTCGCGCGGCAGAACAGCAGCCCCGGCCGTTGATGACGGCACGACGCGACCTCACCGCTGGAGAGGAGGAGGCAGCAGTGGCGAACGGCGCAGCTGGCGCCGTGCACGCCACGAAGCGCGCGGCAGCCTTTGCATAGCGCGGACGCGCGGCGGCGCCTCGGCGAGGCGACACGGCGGTGGCGCCTCGAGGAGGCGCGCGACGGCGGCGGCGACGGTGGATTCGAGAGCGCGCCACAGTAACGCGTTTTCTCCTGCCGGCACCGTGGTCACCACGAGTACCAGTCGCCGTCGTGGACGCCGCCCGCGGCGGCGTGGCCTACCTCACCAAGACCAACCACGCCGAGCGGCCGCGCGATGAGGCGAAGCTCCAGCGTATATATGGGATGCGCCCAGACGGCGACGCCGACCACGATCAGGATCGACGGCGCTGGATGCTCATCGCCGCAGCCCCGCCCGAGATGCGCTTCGCTACCAACAAGCGATCGCCAAAGAGGCTTGGGACGCCATCGCCGCAAAGACGCACGGCAGCCGATCGCGCCCGCAAGTCTACACCGCAGCACTACGACGGAGCGGGAGAACTCGCCAAGTCGCGTGAAGACATTGATGACTTTGCTCCGCCTCAACACTCGCTGCGTGTTGGTGCGCTCGTGACGACACCTACAGCAGGAGAGCCGGAGAAGCTCTTCCGCAAGGCCCGAGAAGTACGCGATGGCTCGCCGACGGGTCTCGCTGACCTTCCACGATGACCATCGAGGAGGCGCGGTCGCCAAGGTCGCCGACATCGATGAGCCACGCCGCTCCTCGGGACCCACACCATTGGCGGAAGCTCCTCCTCACTGGAGCAGCTGGGATGCCGCCAAGGCGATAAGAAGAAGGGAGCCTTCTTCCACGCATGCGCGCCGCAGAGTGGCAAGCGCGCAAGCCGCGCAAAGCGCCAGTATGCGCGATGCCGGGCAAGCAAAGTCAAGACGAGATGACTCTTGCCACAACCGCGCAAGCTTGGTCATTGGGCTAAGGAGGTCGATACCACGACGCGCCAGCCCACGCCGCGCAAGCGAGGGAGGAGGAGCACCGGCCCTCGCTCATTGCTCTGCGCGAGCATCGACCACCTCCACGCAGACCGGCCGCAGCGGGCTCTCTCCACCTTGACGAGCCAGCACACGCCTCCTGCGCGATGCTCCGCAATGACAAGACCGACGGCGGTGCTCGACACCGCGCCACCCACCACATGACCGGCGCGGAGTTCTTCTCCGAGCTCGACTCAGCGCTCGAGGCACCGCTGCTCGCGACGCCCGCTGCGGGAGATCAAGGGCGCCGGCTGCTGCCTTCGCCGCTAAGATCGGCGAGCACCGGCCGCCACCGCGCTTACTACATCCCCGACCGCGAACTCCATCATCGCCTTGGGACACTGGATGAGAACGGCCGCAGAGTCGAGATCGAGCACGGTGCCGCGATTTGGGATCTTCGACGCCGCCTCCTTGCCAAGGTAATCAGAGGCGCAAATCGACTTACACTCTTTCACGCGCAGTGGCACAACCCCTCTGTTTCGCAGCTGCCGACGACGAGGCGTGGCGCGGCATGAGCGCTGGGCACCTTTCACTCGAGGCCCTCGGCGCGCTGCCACGGAATGGTGCGAGGCTCGCCGTGTTTTGACCATGTGGAGCAGCTCGCGACGTCAGCGTGTTGACGGGCGCAGGCGATTCTCTTTCCCAAAGAAGCGAAGTTTCCGAGCCAAGGAGAGGCTCGATCTCGTGCACGGACTTGTGTGGCTCTGCGACACCGCCACACCGAGACGACGCCATTTCTCGCCGCCGCCGACGCACCTCTCCCGCTATGCGGGTGATGGTCCGCAGCAGGGAGAGGTCGCGGACGCCATCAGCGCACGCAGTCGCCGCGAGGCGAGCGCCGCAGTCCGCTGCGCGCACGCAGCACAACGGCGCGAATTCATGCGCACCGACTTCGCCGCATCGCTACCGATGAGGGTATTCACGCCACTACCCGCGCGCCGCATGCCCGCAGCAGTAACGGCGTTGCCGAGCGCGCAACCGACATTTGCCGCGGGATGGCTCGCCTCTCGCGCAGGGGATGCCGGCCGCCTTCTCGGGAGAGCGCGGTGATCGCCGCCTACATCCTCAACCGCCGCTTACCAAGGCGCCGACGGCAGACGCCGACGAGGCTCGCATGGGCGCAAGCCGGCGGTCTCCCACTTGCGTCTTCGCCTCCTCGCTCGCCAAGGAGCTTGGCCACACGGCAAGCTCGACGACGTGAGCACCGAGTGTTCATCGGCCACGCGAGGGCTCGGCGCCTACCGCATCCTCGACCGCCACACACGCGCCCGCATCTCGCGTGACGCCGTGTTCGACGGCGGCGAGGCCGACGCGGGACAAGGCGTGGACGCACGGCTCGCCTCGACTCGTGGACTTTGTTGTGGACTACGCCCACTTCGAGAGAGCCGGAGCTAGCACTGCCTTCACCGAGCTCGCCCACTCGACACCTTGCTCGCCATCGCCCCGGCGAGTGCTCCACCACTTTCGCACGGCCACGCCCCACTCTTCACCACCGGCCACCACTCTCCCGCACCGCGCCACATCACCGACCGCCCCAACAGCCTTCGGTCCACGCATTTAACGCGACGGTGGAGTTCGCTACTCCACTGCCTCACGACGAGGATCGCCGACGCTACCACGACGGCGACTCGCGCTATCAGACGCGGACGACCTCCTCGCGAAAGCGCCGGCCTCGGATCGGCGCGCAGCGATTTCGAGGCGAGCCGCATTTGGCATGCGACGACGGCGAGCCGCGCCTTCGCTGAGGCGAGAGGAGACGCGCGTGGCGGTCGCGATGAAGCAGAGATGGACGCCGCCGAGCGAACCGACGTGGGAGCCGCGGATCTTCCCGCCGGCCACCGCGCGATCACCCTTGCGGGTGTTCGCCGGCGGATGAAGCCCGCCATCGCTGCACAAGGCTCGCTGGTGGCACGAGGCTTCGTGGCGCAGGGGGTCGACTTCGATGACGCCAGACTCCGGCCGCACGGACCGTCCGCGCGACTTCTCTCGCACTTGCGCCTCAGAGGATTGGCGCGCCCATCACATGGACGCCAAGTCCGCCTTTCTCAACCCGCGATTTGAAGGAGGAGGTCTACGCCCGCCAACCGCCGGATTCGCCATCCCGCAAGGAGGGCAAGGTTCTCCGCCCGCACAAGGCCCTCTACGGCCATGCAGCACCACGAGCCCGAATGCTAAGCCGACTCCACCTCAAGCAAACGGGTTCCAGCAGAGCGCACACGAGGCCGCGGTTCACCGGGCGGGCAAAGGCGCAACGCCGTCACGCGGGCGCTCACGCCGACGACTGGTGATCACCGGCCCAGCGAGGCCGAGGTCGAGGCGCCTCAAGCGAGATGAAGACCGCCTTCCGATGAGCGACTTGGGGCTCTCTCCTTCTACCCGGGATCGAGGTCCACCAGACAGCCCAGATCTCCTTCGCCGACCGCCACGCCAAGCGCACCGCCGAGCCGGGCGGGCTCACCGATCGCAACCCACACCACACTCCAATGGAGGAAAGGTCGGGCCGAGCCGCGACAAAGACGGCGGAGGAGGCGGACGCGACGCAAGATCGCGCAGATCGTGGGCGCCTTCGCCACTCGCCCACACGCCGCCCGTGATTTGGCGTCGCCGGCCACGCCACGCCGCTTCATGCAATGACCGACGACGAGCATCGCCAGAGCCGCGGAAGAGGATCCTCCGCTACGCTGCGGCACCTCCGACCACGGCTTGCACTACCCGAGGTGTCCGCCGCGCGCGACTTCATCGGCATGGGCGACAATACCACGCAGCGACATCGACACCGCAAGAGCACAAGCTGGATTCTTCTTCTTCCTGCAGTGCCTCGTTAGCCGGGCAATACAAGCAAAGCGGTGGCCCTGTCTCACCTGTGAGGCCGAGTACATAGCGCTTCCACCGCTTCGACCAGTTCTCTCGCTCGCTTCGATCGCTGGGTGATCTCTCGGCGGACATCAAGCAAGCTGAGCTCAGCGGCGACAAAGAAGTCCGCTTAGCCCTCGCAAAGAACCCCGCTTTTTCATGAACGAGCAAGCACATCCGGTGAAGTATCATCTCATCCGAGGTCGCTTGATGAAGGAAGCATCAAGGCAAGCTACATCAACACCACTGATCGCCTTATGGATTCGCCACCAAGCCTCTTGAAGGATCAAGTTCCTTGAGCTCGCCTCCAAGATTAGGATGGTTCAACCCTCCCACAAGACGACGCACAAGACTTAGGGGAGAATGATGAATAAGTCTCTGCATCGTGGTCTTGTGGGGCCGTGGTAGTTTTTGTTTTTTGATCGCTTTAGATAGCATTCGCTTAGGACAAAGATTCGCTTGCTTTAGGACAGATTCTGCTTAGACAAAGATTCGCTTAGGACAAGATTCTGCTTAGGACAAAGATTCGCTTAGGACAAGATTCGCTTAGGACAAGATATTGACCGCTTTAGACAGATCTAGGATAGCATCGTAGCATATGCTTGGTCGGGTTCTCACTTATAAATTTGTATCCCCAACTCCTCAAAGTTGGCATGGCATTGTGTGAGAAATAAACAAGAAAACTTGCCCCATCTCCTAGTGTCATCCTTCCATGAGAGTAAGGATCTTGCTATCACCAAGAGCAAGAGTCCAATGACTAACAAGTGGTATCGAGCCTTAGTATCCTCGTAGCTCGAGCATCTCCCGCTCATCTCCTTCTCCGGCTCGCAGCAGCCTCAAACAAGAGAAGAAGCAGCCCACTGCCCCTCGCCACTCCTCTCCGAGACGGCAAAGCAGCTTGCTGGCAGCTCTCTCCACGCAATAGCCTCAAGAGCGCGCCATGTCCGCAGGCGCCTCGCCGGCCGCCGAGCATGCGGCGAAGAGACGGCCGAGCTTGCCGCGGCAGAGCAACAGCGAGAGAAGGGCGGCAGAGACGCCGCGCGCGCGAAGGGCGCCAAGGCCGGCAATGCATGAGCCGGCAAGCAGCTGGCATGAGGCGGAAGCAAAGAAGGCGGCAGATGCAGCAAGGCGCAAAGAAGCAGAGGTCAAGGTTTCTGCGCGGCAAGAATAAAGCAGCCCGGCGTTGATGATGGGGCACGACGCGACCTCACCGCCTGGAGAGGAGGCGGCGCAAGGCGAAGAGCGCAGCATGGCAGCCTGCACGCCACGAGCGCGGCACTTCAGATAGCGCGCGACGCGCCGGCGGCGCCTCGGCTGAGGCGACACGGCGTGGCGCCTCGAGGAGGAGGCGCGACGGCGGCGGCAGACGGGTGGACGGAGAGCGCGCCTCACAGTAACGCGTTTCTCCCGCTCGGCATCGTGGTCACCACGAGTACCAGTCGCTGCCAGGACGCCGCCCCGGCGGCGGTGGCCTACCTCACCAAGACCAACTACGCCGAGCGGTCGCGGTGATGGGTGAAGCCCAGTGCGCGTATATGCGGGATGCGCCCAGACGGCGACGCCGATTACGATCAGATCGACGGCGCTGGATGCTCTCATCGCCGCAGCCCCGCCCGAGATGCGCTTCGCTACCAACAAGCTTGATCGCCAAAGAGGCTTGGGACGCCATCGCCGCAAAGACGACGGCAGCCGATCGCGCCGCAAGTCTACACCGCAGCACTACGCACGGAGCGGGAGAACCCGCCTTCAAGTCGTGAAGACATTGATGACTTTGCTCTCCGCCTCAACACTCTGCGTGGTTGGTGCGATTCCGTGACGACACCTACAAAGGAGAGAGAGTGGAGAAGCTCTTCCGCCGCGCCCCAGAAGTACGCGCATGGCTCGCCGACGGGTCTCGCTGACCTTCCACGATGACCATCGAGGAGGCGCGGTCGCCTCAAGGTCGCCGACATCGATGAGCCACGCGCTCCTCGACCCGCCACCATTGGCGGAAGCTCCTCCTCACTGGGAGCAGCTGGGATGCCGCCAAGGCGATAAGAAGAAGCGGGAGCCTTCTTCCACGATGCACGGCCGCAAGAGAGGCAAGCGCGCAAGCCGCGCAAAGGCGCCAGGCGCGGCGTCGGGCAAGCAAAAGCCGCAGACGATGACTCTGCCACAACCGCGCAAGCTTGGTCATTGGGCTAAGGAGGTCGACAACCACGACGCGCCGTGCCCACGCCGCGCAAGTGGAGGAGGAGGAGCAATGGCCTGCTCATTGCTCTGCGCGAGCATCGACCACTCCACATGCAAGACCGGCCGCAGTGGCTTTCTCCACCTTGACGAGCCAGCACACGCCTCCTCGGCGGGCTCCGGCAATGACAAGACCGACGGTGGTGCTCGACACCGCGCCACCCACCACATGACCGGCATGGAGTTCTTCTCCGAGCTCGACTCAGCGCTCGAGGCACCGCTGCTCGCGACGCCCGCCGTGGAGATCAAGGGCGCGGCCTCGCTGCCTTCGCCGCTAAGATCGGCGCAGCACCGCCGCCACCGCGGCTTACTACATCCCCGACCGCGGAACTCCATCATCGCCTTGGGACACTGGATGAGAACGGCTCGCGTGTCGAGATCGAGCACGGTGCCGCGGATTTGGGATCTTCGACGCCGCCTCCTGCCAAGGTAACCGAGGCGCAAATCGACTTACACTCTTCACGTGCAGTGGCACAACCCTCTGTTCGCAGCTCGCCGGGACGACGAGGCGTGGCGCTGGCACGAGCGCTGGGCACCTTCACTTCGAGGCCCCGGCTGCTCGCCTGCCACGAAATGGTGCGAGGCCCGCCGTGCCTTGACCATGTGGAGCAGCTCGCGACGCTCGCGTGTTGACGGCAGAGGCGACTCTTTCCCCAAAGAAGCGAAGTTTCCGAGCCAAGGAGAGGCTCGATCTCGCAGACGGACTTGTGTGGCTCCGCGACACCGCCACACCGGAGACGACGCCATTTCCGCCGCCGCCGACGCACCTCTCCGCTACATGGGTGATGGTCCTCAGCAGCGGAGAGGCCGCGACGCCATCGCGCACGCAGTCGCCGCGGAGGCGAGCGCGCCGCAGTCGCTGCAGGTCACGCGACAGACAACCGCGGCGACCACGCGCTGACTCAAGGCAGATCGCAATGACGAGGGCATTCGGCCGCCACTCACTCCGCCGCATGCCTCGCAGCAGTACGCGGCTGCCGAGCGGCGCAACCAGACGCTGGGATGGCTCGCCCTCTCGCGCAGGGGATGCCGGCCGCCTTCGGGAGAGGCGCGGTGATCGCCGCCTACATCTCAACCGCCGCTTACTTAAGGCGCCGACGGGCAGACGCCGCACGAGGCTCGCATGGGCGCAAGCCGGCGCCTCCCACTTGCGTCTTCGCCTCTCGCTCGCCTGGCGAGCTTGGCCACATCGGCAAGCTCGACGACGTGAGCACTCGGAGTGTTCATCGGCCACGCGGAGGGCTCGGCGGCCTACCGCATCTCGACTGCCACACGCCGCGCCCGCATCTCGCGTGACGTGTTCGACGGCGGCGCAGGCCGACGCGGGACAAGGCGGGACGACTGCTCGCCTCGACTCGTGGACTTTGTTGTGACTACGCCCACTTCGAGAGCCGGGAGCTAGCACTGCCTTCACCGAGCTCGCCCACCTCGACACCTTGCTCGCCATCGCTCCCGCGAGTGCTCCACCACTTTGCACCGCCACGCCCCACTCTTCACCACCGGCCACCACTCTCCCGCACCGGCGCCACATCACCGGACCGGCCCAACAGCCTTCGGCCCACGACATCAACGCGACGTGGAGTTCGCTACTCCATCGTCTCACGACGAGGATCGCCGACGCCACCACGACGGCGAGACTCTGCGCTATCAGACGCGGACGACCTCTCCTCGCGAGCAATGGCCTCGGACTGGCGCAGCGCGATTTCGAGGCTGAGCCGCATTTGGCATGCGACGACGGCGAGCCCCGCCTTCGCTGAGGCGAGGGAGACGCGCGTGGGCGGTCGCGATGAAGCAGAGATGGACGCCGCCGAGCGGAACGGACGTGGGAGCCGGCGATCTTCCCGCCGGCCACCGCGCGATCACCCTTGCTGGTGTTCGCCGGCGGATGGCCGCGCCATCGCCAAGCACAAGGCTCGCTTGCAGGCACGAGGCTTCGCGGCGCAGAGGGGGTCGACTTCGATGACGCCAGACTCGCCGCACGGACCGCCCGGCGACTTCTCCTCGCACTTGCGCCCCAGAGGATTGGCGCGCCCATCACATGGACGCCAAGTCCGCCTTCCTCAACGGCGATTTGAAGGAGGAGGTCACGCTCGCCAACCGCCGGATTCGCTATCCCCGGCAAGGAGGCAAGGTTCTCCGCCGCACAAGGCCTCTACGGCCATGCAGCACCACGAGCCCGAATGCTAAGTCGACTCCACCTCAAGCAAATGGGGTTCCAGCAGAGCGCACACGAGGTCAGCGGTTCACCGGCTGGGCAAAGGCGGCAACGCTCACGCGGGCGCTCACGCCGACGCACTGGTGATCACCGGCCCAAGGAGGCCGAGGTCGAGGCGCTCAAGGCGAGATGAAGACCGCCTTCCGGATGAGCGACTTGGGGCTCTCTCTCCTTCTACCCGGGATCGAGGTCCACCAGACAGCCCCGATCTCCTTCGCCGCATCGCCACGCCAAGCGCACCGCCGAGCCGGGGGCTCACCGATCGCAACCCACCCACACTCCAATGGAGGAAAGGTGAAGCCGAGCCGCGACAAGACGGCGGAGGAGGCGGACGCGACGCAGACGCCGCGCATCGCGGGCGCCTTCGCTACTCGCCCACACGCGCCCAGATTTGGCGTCGCTGTCGGCCACGCCGGGCCGGCTCATGCAATGATCGACGACGAGCATCAGAAAGCCGCGGAAGAGGATCCTCCGCTACGCTATGGCACCTCCGACCACGCTTGCACTACCCGAGGTGTCCCGCCGCGCGCACTTCATCGCACAATGACAATGACCACGCAGCGACATCGACACCAAAGAAGAGCACAAGCGGATTCTTCTTCCTCTGCAAGTGCCTCGTTAGCCGGCAATACCAAGCAAGAGCGGTGGTGGCCCTGTCTCACCGTGAGGCCGAGTACATAGCGCTTCCACCGCTCGACTCAGCCCTCTCGCTCGCTCGATCGCTTGGTGATCTCTCAGCAGGACATCGGCAATGGAGCTCAGCGGACAAGCAAGTCCGCCAGAGCCCTCGGCAAAGAACCCCGCTTTTCATGAACGGAGCAAGCACATCCGGTGAAGTATCATCTCATCCGAGGTCGCTGATGAAGGAAGCATCAAGGCAAGCTACATCAACACCACGATCGCCATGGATCGCTCACCAAGCCTCTTGAAGGATCAAGTTCCTTGAGCTCGCTCCAAGATTAGGATGGTTCAACCCTCCCACAAGACGACGCACAAGACTTAGGGGAGAATGATGAATAAGTCTCAGATCGTGGTCTTTGTGGGGCCGTGGTAGTTTTTGTTTTTTTGATCGCTTTAGGATAGCATCGCTTTAGACAAGATTCGCTTGCTTTAGGACAAGATTCGCTTTTAGGACAAAGATTCGCTTAGGACAAGATTCTGCTTTAGGACAAGATTCGCTTAGACAGATTCGCTTAGACAGCATATTGACCGCTTTAGGACAGCATCTAGGATAGCATCGTAGCATATGCTTGGTCGGTTCTCACCTATAAATTTGTATCCCCAACTCCTCAAAGTTGGCATGGCATTGTGTGAGAAATAAACAAGAAAACTTGCCCCATCTCCTAGTGTCATCCTCTCCATGAGAGTAAGGATCTTGCTATCACCAAGAGCAAGAGTCCAGCGACTAACATGATCCGGGATAGCAGGGAACATCGAGTACACAAAGACCAATTTTGACCTACTAAGTTTATCAAATACGTATGGGCAAACAAAGGTTAATAATCATATTATCTCTTTTCCACAGAGAAGGACCGAATTGTTACTTATCGAGTATCGAATTGAAATGTTGTGAATTCTAGCATTCATCCCGAACTACCTAAAAACGCCAATGTGGTATTTTTTCCCGTGTTTCAAGATCTTCGACAATGTCACCGCCTAATGATAGGATCTTAAATGTAATATTGCATGATTGAATAAAAGTAATTTAGTTTTATAGTGAATTTTTGCAATTATTCCACTGGTAGGCATGAAAACATACATATATAGGTAACAAATAACCAATGAAGCCACGGTAAACCAACAGAATCGCCAGAGCACTCTAGTGATTGCAGATCCACGAGATGTTGAATAGGCACCATACATCATTAGAATGTCCAATAAACCTTCCCAAACAAAAAGATAACAAAAGCAATTAGCCAAAACTCACAAGAGAATTTATGCAAACAATCATACTGCTATTACCAAAAAAAGGATTTTTGGTACTAACTCTCAATTAATTCCATTATGACATAAGTTGGGCCCAAGCTAAGAAGTTGCAATACAAGATTTGTGTCAAAACTACCATTGTTAAAAGCAATGATGGTTAGTCCCTGCATTAACAGAAATGAAAGGTATATTAAAAAATAAGAATGACAAACATAAAGAACCTAATGAACCTCCAGGAAATATCGTCCAAAATAAAATAAGACAAAAGGAGGAAATATTGTCCAAAATAAAATAAGACAAAAGGTTCTGCATCTCTCCCGCTAACAGCTAAACATCAATTTTAAGGGTACCATTGGAATTTTTCGCTGTGCATATACAAAGCTGTACAGGGATAAACCCGTATGTGAATGAATACATGGTGCCATTGTGGCCAGTATCAGTGCAATGCATGACCATGTAACATATCAAGAAAAAAACCATTAGGTACTATTGTGCTAGGATAAAAAAGTAAGATTATCCAAGATGTCTCGAAAAGGCTAAATCACATTAAAGTAGGATTCTCCATTATTGTTTCCCCTTCCAAAACCAATCCCCTAAAGACAAGCTTTTTTTAAGATTATTGTGAATCTAGCACCTCTTAACTCGTGAGCACAACAAATCTAAGACTTCAAAACACAGAAGTTACGAAGAAATGGTGGAATGTAATGCTGAATCCAAAGCAAGATAGTGAGACAAATCACGAATAAAAATTTACATTTACCTGAAACATCATAATTAGAAACAACCAAAGGCGATGAAAGCTATGGTAAAGATGAAGAAAGGTTCTATGCTCCACAAAAGATGTCTTTCCATAATGATGATTCCTACCTAAGAAGCCCTGTAAAAGAAATTGTGCATGGCATTTTTTATGAATAAGACCAAGCAATTCACAAGATATAACAGCGAAATACAGCATCAAAGTGTTCAACATAGCTGACGATGTGTATTCATCCTGTGAAAGAAAGTTAGGAGCAATCAGGATCTAAATTCTTCAATTCTAGGTTTAGGGCCCGTTTGGCCAAGCTTAGCGTACCCAATATGCCTGCTTTTTGCGCTTCTAGGTTGATAAGCTCGGAAGGCTGGCTTATGTAATCAGCTTGAAAAAAGTTTGGCAAGAATTACGTGGGTTTGTACTAATAGTTGCTGAAACATGCATCCGCGCTTCTACAGTGTAAAATTGGTATATGTTCCATGACTGAAGAGTAAAAACTCCACATCCCTATCCATTCCACACGGTCCAAATCGCTACTCATCTACAGATCCCATCGCAATCCTCTCCAAATCAAGGGAAAGCAAGTGGATAGAAGCCAGCACTTTATTCCTCATCAAGCACAGCCACAACAGTGGATCTTGAAATTTCAACTCCTCTGCTTGACAGCGGTCCTCATCGAGCACAGTGAGAGCTGGTGAGAATCGGCACAGTAGTGGATGTCCTCATCAAGAACAGTGAGAGCTAGGAGCAGCAGCGCCAGGGCAGCACAGCGGCTGCCCTCGTCAAACGCGGTAAAGAGCTGGGGAGAAGGGATATTCCTCGCCGCAGGTGATGGGCCTCAAGCATGCATTGTTGCCATGTCAAGTAGAGGTGGGGAAAGAGTGATAAGCTCAAGAAGACCAGAGGCCTCAAATAGTGGATGTGGCTTAAATGGCCAGTTGGCCAGATAAGCTTAAGCCCAAATTAGGTCAGGATAGAAGCAATGTGTTTGGCCAAGCTTCAGTTTGTGCATGAGCACAGGACATAAAGTGAAGCTGGGCAAAGCCACAAAGGGGGCCAGAACTTCGCACCTGTTACATGACTGTCAAGAGGCGCAAATCATATTAACAATCACCAAAAAGAAACCACCTAACGACACGCGTATTAGTTTCTATTTTCTACAAGACCCAAATAATCATGAACACGATTAATACAAACGAACCTGCTCCTTCCTACTAGGTTTCGAGAAAAATGGATTGCTCAGCTTCCATGGCCAATCTAACTGAAAACACTTCAGAGACCTAAAAGAGACAGACAACAGTTTATGAAAATAGCAACAAATCAATGAAACCCAAGAACTCAATTGATCCACATACCAGAAAAACTCATTGAAATCATCATAGTTTCTCCATGCAGAATGTGGTGCCTGCCCATTGTCATTATTGGCTGCTTCCTGCAGCAGAACCACCATTCAGACAACCATATAGGACCAAACATAGCAAGCTACATTAGCTCATCCAGCAGCACCACTTACAGCTGCAATGATTTCATATAGAGGAGAAATGACTTGGTCAAGAAATGATACGCCATCATTAGAAATGCAGCTTTCAGCTGGCTCTGCAGTCTGCTTTTGCATAATCCCCTCTAGTTCTCTTGCTAGCTGCAAAATCAAAAGGATAAATTTTAACAACAAAATTTGCCTTCAGCATCAATTACAATTTAAGCTTGTCAAAGATCTTCTAATATTGTTTGGACATATCAAGAATTGAATACCACATGAGTGAATCAGAATTTTTAAGGTTAGTAACGTACAATAATAGTGTTAGAGTACAATACATATTTGGTAGGATAGAGTCCAATTGGGATTACAATCCCATGTACCGTCTTGCCCCCCAAGTCTTGTATCTCTATATATACCGCCCGAGAGGCTCAATGCAATACATCCTATTCCACCCAATTCTATCTTCCTTCATGGTATCGACGCCCAGGTTTAGATCCTAACCCTAGCCGCCGCTGCTTCAAGACGCGCGCCCGGAGATCTATCTCGCCGGGGCAAGGCCACCGCTTAGGCAATGATCCTATTGATCCGCCGCCGCCGCCGCCGCTCACGCAGCAGATCCGCCGCCAGATCGGGCCTACCTCGCCGCAATCACCCCTCGCCGGGCCGTTGTCGCCACCTCCTCCGTGACCGCCCGCTGCGGAGGCGCCGGCTACGCCCGTCCGCGCTGCCGTGGAGGCGCCGCCAGGCCGCGCCGCCGCTAAGCCGCCATGGTGGCGGTTGGGCTAGAACGCGCGCCACGCCGGCGGCGGATTCGAGGCGGCGGCGGCAACGACGACGTTGCGCTGCGGCGCGACTCCAACCGCGCAAGGCTGAAAGCGCTTTTCCGTCGGCCTCCTCCTCCGCAGCTCCGACGCCATCGTTTCCACCGCTGCCCGCCGCCGAGACCACCTCCGCCACAGACGGCGGCGCGCGCGCCGCCACCCTGGAGCCTGGGCCGCCGTCTCCGCGAAGTTTCTCCACGGATGGTGCTTCGCCGATCCGCCACCGAGGAGATCCTCCGCCTGGGCCGCGCTGAGCCCACTCGCCCCGCACGCGCCCCTCCGCCGCCGCCCCGCCCGCCGGACCACGTTGCCGCCGCCTGGCCTCCGCCACCGGCCGCTAACGCCGAGTGGTCGCTGCCCGCACCGCGGCCGCCGCGCTTCCGCGCCGCTGCCTCGCCGCCGCCACATCTCCACGGCGAGACCGCCGCCGCCGCCTCCGCCACCGACGACGCCGCTTCCACGCGTGGTGCTTCGCGGCCATGGCGACGATCGCGCCGCGACGGCGGGCGGTGGCTCGCCGTCGAGACGCGCACGCGACGCCAAGATCCGCGCGGTTGGTGTCGGCAGAGGAGATGGCGAGGGTAGCTTCCTTAGAAGCTAACCAACAACCAAAAAAAAAAACAAAAACAAAAAGGGATAAGGCTAGGTGTACCCGCGAGTTGCACATGGAGGATCCCATCACGCCATTGTATCCTTTTTTCCGATCACCGATCGGTTGAGTCGCCACCGCCCGCCGACCTCGCGACGTATCTACTCGACATCGGCGCCGACTACACCGCCCCTACTTCTTCGATCGGGCGGTCGTGCCGGAACGCGATGTCGGCGGACGCCGTGTGTCGCGTCCTGGCCATCCCATCCGCACGCCTTCATCGCCGGCTCATCATCGCCACCACGATCGGACGCCCACCGACTTCTTCCATCGCCGCCCCGCCTCGCGCTGCATTTGGCCTCGATCACCGACAGCGCGATCCACCCGGCCTCCGTGACGCCCGCCGCCGAGTACTACGCGCATCTTCTCCGAGCAAAGGCCGTTGTGTCGCCTCCTCGGCCGCAGCGACCGCCGCACGCGGTGTCCTCGCCGTTGCATCTACATCGCGCCCTCGTGGTATCGACGCATCGGCCGCGCAACCTCTGTGCGCCATCTGCCTCGCACATGGTCTTCGCTATACCGACGGGCCTTCATCGCCGACATCGAAGCGCTACCGCCGCCGCATTTTGCGTCAGATCGCCGCCGCGCAGAGCGCCCGCTCCCGCATCGCTTCTTCTTCGCCCAAAGACAACCACGCTGGTTGGGGCCTCTCCTTGTACGTTCGCATCGCAACACCGGCGCGGTTGCCCCCGACGCGCTGTCGGTCCGCAACCGGCACACGCCGCTCTAGCGCTTGATCGCATCGACTTCGCAGATCGACCCTCCGCTCGCCTCGCTCGCTCGATTGCATCGCTGCCGCTTACATCCTCGACGGCCCCGATCGCGCCGACCTCAGATCACCCCTTCCACGACGATCGCCTCGACGCGCTCCGCTATTACCATGGCGCTCTTTGCGCTCGCGCTTTATGAGCGATCGCCTCGACATCAGAAATCGACCACGATTACGCCGACCACGGCCATCTCCAAAGACGGCATCCTCGACCACGACTACTCCGCCTTGCGCTTCTGCTACCTCGACATCGCAGACAAAGGGCTACCGCCTTGCTTGAGCTACTCGCTTGCTGCTCGCCCAGCCACAAGATACGCGCCGCATCACCGTTATGATCATGGGGATGTTAGCTCTTCGGCTTTTCTCCGCCTCACTGCAGCGACGCCCTGCTAGATCATGGGGATGTTAGAGTACAATACATATTTGGTAGGATAGAGTCCAATTGGGATTACAATCCCATGTACCGTCTTGCCCCCCAAGTCTTGTACCTCTATATATACCGCCCGAGAGGCTCAATGCAATACATCCTATTCCACCCAATTCTATCTTCCTTCAAATAGTAAAGTTAATAATGTTCTTAATTTGAAAATATTGTATTAATAGCATGGCTCTCGCCAACAGTATTGCCTTCAAAAAATAAAAGAACGTAACAGAATTTGCTGATTTGTTTGCTTAAAATAAAGACATGATCGCATTAGAAAAATTGTAAACGACAAACATGTTAAACACTCAATGGCAAACTTTGCACTCATGCCAACAAGGCAATAAAGCAGGGAAGGAACTGGAATTAATGCTCCTAAGTGTAAGCACTACTGCACTAGAGAGTAAACACTATTATGGACATTTTGACTGTATGTTATGTAGTTTTCCTAGTGTTTCAGTACTTCTTCATACTTGCAGTGCATAAGTCTGGTTCATCCAAGTCCCATCCAAATATGATTAGCATAATAGCACCCAAACATAGGTTTGCACAAAGATGCTTCCACAAAAACACAACAGACATTAGAGAAGGAACACACAGAATATTCTCACGCAAGAAAAGAGTGAAATAGAGGCACAACCATTCAATCATGCAGCAAAAAGGTACGACTCGAGAACTTGAGTAGAATCTTCTATAAACTTACATGATGAAATATGTAGCATAAGCCTTCTGGAAGAAATCGACGCTGGCAGCCTCTCCCCAGATCAAGTAGTATAAACACACGATAGTAACTTCTTTTCTTTGGTCAACGATTCAGTGCTAAGAGAAAACAATGCAGTCTCTTGGTAACAAATAAGGCATGCATGAGGAATTGAATAGACTGATGCAGCATATGAAAAGTCATACTTATTCCAGACAGGACGAAGTGGCAAATAGTTGCACCATTTGATGTAGTTATCAAGGGACTTGGAGAACACGACATGCACAGCACCCTCATCGATTTTCTGACAACAAATGAAAACAATGGTAAGGACAAGAGTCATGAACAACTTCAATCCACATGGAAATGAGTATTTGGCGAGGCCTGACAAGAAACCACAATTAGCTATAAACATATTAGCATAATGTTAAAATACAAGAATACCCTGCGAATTTAATGTCAAATCATATAGCAATATCAACAGTAAAGCAAAAACATTATTGTTATTATAGCAAAAAATGTTTCATAGAATTTTTAATGAAATCTAGAAGATCGATGATTCCAATCCTGGTAATTCTGTTCATAGAAAGATTAGCGTATCATTAGTATTAAACACTCACCACCCAAAACTACTATCAACACAACATAGAAAACAGCTGAAAACTATGGAATCAACAAAACCACCAAAGTTCGAATAGCCAAAGAAGGGTATAAAACTAGTTGTTTCCTCTTTATACTTTAGTATGTCACTGTAAGAGTTCACAGGTGCAGAATCAAATTAGAGCAACACAAAAACAAGATAGAAATGTTTGCACAAATGATAGTAAGCTGAGGAGCATGAGAGACTGCAGGAACATGAAAAGAGGAAGTGGAAAGAGTGCATCGACTTGTAACAGAAGAGAGGTACCATCTACAGTCTGAACAGTGCAAGATAAAAATATGCAATGCAGCGAGGTGAGGTAGGCGTAATCGGTGTCGATGAAAGGAAGCACCAGAGTCTAAGATCTACGAAGATAGGATACCTAATGAGGAAGGAGGCGAGGCCTGGAAAACAACTAAGAAGCAAGAACTGACAGTCGACACCTAGGCGTGGAGGAGCGAGAGGAATCACAGCGGCATCGTGAGTAGCCCTAGCGAGAGGCGCCAGCTCCTAAGTAGGAGGGACGAGATGTCCACCCCGACGACCCTAGTCCCCCCACTTGTAACAGTCCCGATACCTTGGCCGTCACGCTGGCGGTAGGTGCAGTGGAGACCCGCAATAGAAGCAGCAACCACTAGTGCGCTGGGAGTTGAAGAAGGAATCATGGCAAGTGCGGAAGAAACAAGCGAAGTGGCAAGTGCTGAGGCAGACAAAACAGCCTGCATCTGAAACGTGGCACGATGACAAGCCTCCTCAGCACGTATAGTCGTGAGGACCTCCACTAAGCTCGGACGTTGGTGGCGAGTCAAGAGCTGAGCCTGCACAGTCTCGAACTCATATCAGAGACGCGTCAAGAAGTCGTAGAAACGGTGAGTCTTGGTGAGCGCGAAGCCGCACACACTAGGGACAGGTCCGACAAACATCCGTCTCCAGAGAAAAGTTGACGCCACACCATAGACATCTCGGTAGAAGTCGACGGTGGCATCAAGTCGCCAAGAGAGTGCGTTGGTGCACAACTGAGAGATACATACCATCACTTATTGGCTAATAGTGAGCTCAGAGGCGTTCCCACATAAGCTGTGTTAATAGCTCCGCCCATCCATGGAGATGGCCACGGCATGCCACCCACCCAGATGGCGAGCACGAGTCTCGCCTCTTGCCATTACTCGTAGGCGTGCAGCTCAAACCGGTAGAGCTCCGTGGCCTACTGCAACAATGACCTCTTGAGCGCCCGATCCGCAGCGGCAGGAAGGGCGAGCGAACAAAGCGCCGGCCGAGGCGACAAAGGTGCTCGCCAGTGAGACGAGCCCATAAATGTTGGTCGTTGAGGTGAATCCTAAGTAAAAACCCACTCCTAAGTTCGTCCCATCAAAACAAACTAGGGGGAGTGGGGTGGCGAAGAAGCCACCGGCAATAGCCATCTGGACCAAGCCAAAACGGGAACCGAGACGGCTAGAAACGGCCAGGGCGGCCAGAATCGTCGACCAAGGGTGGCCGGGGCCGGGGCTGCAGCGGTGGTGGTGGTCAAGGGTGACCGGGGTGGCGGCGGCGACAACCGGCCAAGGGCGACGGCGGCAGCCGAGGTGAGGGAGGCGGAAGCGGCGACCGAGACAGGCCGAGGCAACGTCCGGCGATGGCGGCCGAGGCGAGGCTAGCCTAGGCGAGGAAGGCATCGGCTGGAGCGGGCCGGGGCGAGGGAGGCGACAACGGCGGCGGGACGAGGCAGCATCATGCTCGGATCCAACGGCGGGGGGCTGGATCCAGCACGCGAGGGGGAGAAATAGGGGAGGGCATGGGCTGGCGGCGGCGGCAGAGCCTAACTGTAACCCTAGCCTGGCTGTGATACCATGCTAGAAGATCATTCGTATTCCCACAGGACCAAAGTATATGAACATATACATGCAAATATGCAAAGAACACCCTAGGCTATTCATATATCTAACAAAGAAAAGGAGCAAAACTTAAGTTCATGTACGATGACACACCAACGATCACAAAAGGAAACATGTGTCTATGCTGCCACTAGAAAAGCAAGCTGGGTCAATCCAAAAGAAACAGTTTGGTGAGTCACAATAAAGCAAAGCAAAAACATAGTTCTGCCAAGTACAACTAACTACATTGCTCAAGAAAAAAAGAACATCGACAATATGCTAAATCATTGTTAAAAGAGATAAGGTACTCCAAACACCAATTATGACAATTGGGTATTAATATTTAATAGGACATTAACCAGGTCCCAAAAAATGATCTGGGAAAAAACAATGGCAACAAGACAAAGCAATGATGTAAATGTACACATACCGGCTCATTTCCTGAAAGTTTGCCCAGTCGAGACTGTTCATTTGCTAGCAGGTGAACGATATGCTCCCGTTGATTGTTTACATTATCTTTCTGCAACCATGAGAAGGGAGTTATGACACATTTCCATGAAGGCATCAACGTTCCAAAACATCGTCATTATCAAGATTCCAGAATGCCCAGATAAGTTTTAGTTGCAACCAGGAAACAAAAGGTTGTATCTCACAACGCTGTATTTCTATTTCCTTCTTAAATATTTTAGAAATAACACAAAGTCCAACATGCTTATTTTCTTTTTCCCTCATTTTCAACAATCTAACAATAGTCTTGGTCCTAATCTTGCACCAGGATGTAAGTTTATGTCCACAAATCTTTATTGTTTATTTAGCATTTCTAAGCATGTACAGTTACAGTCAATCTATCAAATGCATGTACTGAACAGTACACATTTTAGCATAGTTTCCATGCTTGCAGTATCCAAAAATATTCATACTTTGCAGCATGACACGAAATAATGAAAAGAAAAAGAAAGAAAATTTGCACCTCAGCAAACATGACATATAGCACGGCACATTTACTATTAAATCAAGTCGATCAAGTTGATCCCTATAGTTGACAATAATAATAAGTAATAGACTAATTACTAATCAGTTTTTTTGTCTTCGGCTGGCAAATAAAACATTTCTATTCTATTAGCAGTATTATTAAATGAGTTTGTTCGGCAGTAATATGATGATTTTCTAGGAAAATGTATGTAATATAGATTAATAAGACAGGTGGGCTATAAAGAAACTAACCTGAAAACCAAATACACAGTGCAAAAGATCCAGCATATCTGAATTCCTAGCATCAGGAACTGAGAAAGTACCAGGGAGCCTGGGTAGATCCCTATGGTACTGCAAAGCTGATATTGCTGCCCTCACCTGAAATTGAAACAATGCATAAGGAGTACAACCACTGCTGGATCTAAAAAAACTGATAAATAATAAAAAGTCAAGACTCTGAATTATTACCTCTGGAAAAGAGACAATTGCATTAGTTGTAGACGGAGCATCTAGAGGAATAATATTATAAGCTACAACATCCTCTGTTCTTGCCGCATCCTTTTGCATTACTTTTTTCATCTGAGTAGAACAGAACACATTATTATTTATACACACAAAAATGAAACATTTTATTGATCTCAAGTAGATTCAAAAGGTGGGAAATTTAAGGGGCGTAGGGTCATAATAAGCAGATATCACACTTATATTTAGTTGGACGCTTGAACTTTATGCGCAACTCACACAAAGGTGCTATTTGTCTACAAAATAGTTCAGTGTGCTGTCAACAAAATCTCTACTACTTCAAAGAACCACTTGGCAGCAGGGAAAAACTACTCCCAGTGTACAAAATATTTACGTGTACACACAAAAGTTGATGATGTCACTCTTGTTGTTTTAGCAAATATGAAGAGATTGCCATTATCTTGCCAGGGACAAGCAAGGCAAAACCTATTCTGACCTAACCACTCAACCACAATACAAAAATACATAAGCTAGAAGGCATAAATATTTTAATTTTCTCCAATTTCTGAACATTGGAAATAAAGTGAATGTAAAAACGAGTATGAACAACTACATTATGTAGGACAACAATGAAAACCTCTTCGGATATCAACTTTTCTGCGTCCTCAGGTGAAATTTCCCTTGTTATATCCTCTATTACTGACCACAAGACCTTCAGAGTTGCAAGTACTTTTTTGCGCTTCAGGGTTTTGCGTTCCAACCTTCTCAAACAATAGCAGAAGTTAAATTACAGATGGTGAACACGGTGCAATGCTAGAAGTTGGTTTAACAATTAGGATTGAAAAACAGAATGTCTCAAAAAGATGAATTACAATTTTCAAGCATTTTATCGAATTTAAATGCAGAATAAAATTTCAAAGGGGAAATGCATACTCTCCAAGGTTACCGCTGAACACAGCAGATTCCCTCAGCTTCATTTCATCTTCAAACAACTCATCAACTTTATGTTTTTCTCTATATAGCTTATAAAATTCTTGCAGTTTAGCAATATCCTGACTTCGGTCTATAGCACCACAATCCCTCACTGCTCGTTTTTGCTGAAAATTTGAGAAAGACCAAAACATTGTTAGCAGAAGATATTTAAAGTTTCAAACAATGTACTTCAGTTGTACAATTCAACAAGCAATGGTTCAAGAGATGTGGTGGGTGTTGTAACTGAAAATGACTCTGAAAGCATTACTGCAAGCAGAATGACACAACAACAAGGCACCCATGAAATGTTACAACTCTTACCAGCGAAAAAATTGTACAAAGAACAGATTATTAACTTGTTAAATACTCCTCTGTTCATAAATAGTAAAATAGATGTCATTCTAGAGAGCATGCCACAATGAGTCAAATATTTGTAACTTCGACTTCTAATATAGGTAAAATTTTCTAGATTGATCGTATCAAAATAGTGTTAGTACATTTGTCACAAAAACACTTTCATAATGATATATTCTTATAGTGGTAGAGCGCAAAGTTGTGGTGATCGAGATCGTGGGTCCCAAGTTCCCATTGCCCTCCTTGAAAACAAGGATACGCAGTTCCTCCACTGTATTCTCATTTTTTTAGTTTTTACCAACATAGTCTATACTAATATAAAAAGTGTGAGTTGCTTCTTTGCTACGTCCACCCAACTTTGTGACCCGATTGACTTAAGACCATCCGAGCAAGTTAATCCAATGGCCCGTGTTCATAGTTGATCCTGTCATCCACTCATCCTGCCCTCTTACTTTCTTCCCTTATTATTTTTTGGTTAATTTTACTTCTACGATGTAACATGTAGGAGGTTTGCAATTGCAATGCCTATGAGCCTATAGTCAGCATGGTGTGGCCTTTCTCTGCATTTTCTTCTTTTTCCTATTACACATGCTTTGAATCAATAGCGCATGGGTGAACGATGTGAATTGTTGTTACTGCCTAAATTGTTATACCTCTGTTACTTTAGTGTATTAAGATTTATTTGCGTAAGGCATCGGTCATATTTATAATGTGCCGAAAATAGGAATCGTGAACTGAGTGACCATATGAAATTGGTTAGTTTGGATTGCCATCAATATATAGGGACTCAGGCCATGGCTGGGGGATGCCTCTCTTCGCTACAACTACTCCACCCGCCAGCTCCCGGCATATTTGAGGTAAATATAATGTTGAGATTTTTTGTTTCCTGTTTACATATTCAGTGAATTGTATGGTCTTAATTGTTTATCTGATGTGCAGATTGCTAGCTTTCAGTGGACTAACATCGATGTGATGATGTGGGAGGACAACTTTGCTATAATCACTTGCATATATTTGGCACAATTTATGGATGTATCTATATCTTACTTTAGTTTGACATTGTATTTATTATTATGTGCTTACAATCTGTAAAACCATTTCTTTCGTAAGTGCAATTTGCATTTTCGTTGGACATCAGTTTTTGTCGTACGCTCGCAAATCAGTATGCAACCTTCCCTACATGTAGTCATGTAGTAAGCCCACTTGGGAGTCCCATAGAAACTAGCATAATATTTTCTGATTTTGGATGACAAGCGCAAGCAATAATGCACATTGTTCGATTTTGAATGTTGAATTCTATCGAGATGCACAACTGGCATTAATATTCTAATATCATTACTTTTATATTTTACACTATGGAGCTATCTTTTTCTAAATTTGGGGCTATTATCAAAATTGCTATCATATCTATATGTTTTAATATCGATGCTACATGGATTCCATGTGCCCACTAACCAGTACTATTGAAATCACTAGTCAATACAGCACCATGGAAACCATGCCAAATATCCAAAACAACATGTATTTGTGAACAGAGTATGAAATAACAAAATATGCATAACAGATACAAACATACCCTTATTACTGACATTAAACCTGTTTTGAACTGCAGCACACCTCGCCCTTCGCTATTGGGATCCAAATTTTGGGCAAGTGTATATGCATGCTCACACACTGCAGATGGAAGTACGAACATAAGAATGCATTATCAGACAACACCCAATTGTGTGTAAATTTTAAACATATAAGGGAACTTAATTGCTGAAACTTGGCCCAGTTCATTTTATCATTATCGGCTTTGATTTTTTTTTTTACACAAGCAATCATAATGTTCTCTTACCAGAACGGGAAAAAAGCAGAGTATAAACCAACCTTAAGCATGCAAGCACACTGCCCCACACTACTTACAGTGTCCTGCTAGCACCAATTTTACCCACACTGCCACACGGGGGCATTTATTATCTTCATTGCATTAGTCAAGGTTTAACATTAAATTATTAGCCTGAAAAAAGAAAACTCTCAAGCCCAAAATTGTGTTGAGAGATGCAAAGCAGCTGAAGCATGCTTCAAATGGCAAACCAGGCAGAAGTGCGGAGAAACTGGAAGATACTTAAACGCATGTGTAATATTATAAGCATCTGAATTCAGAACCACAGCTGGACTAACGATGTGGCACCAGATCCCATTAAGTTGGCAAGGTCCAATTTAGCTTAATGCAAAGAACTAAAGTAGTAATGCAGAATGCCATTGCCAGAGTCTGAAATACTAGCATTTTATTACAGAGAGAATATGCTAGTGGACTTCATCTGTCACAGTGTAAAAGCCAACCTGGGTCGATCAAAGTGAGCATAGTCACACGAATAAGTTGAGGGGAAACTAAGACAGGAGGTCTAGAAGACTAGAACCACCAAAGCACACCGAAACAACACCGAAAACACATATAAGTAAGTCTGATCATAACAAAGTTTATAGTTTCTAGTAGATAGATGTTAGCTTGATCAGAACTGTTGACTAAATTTAATAACGTAAAGCAGCTGTAACAAGCTAAAAAACAGCAATAATACGCCAAAATCTACCGAGCGAGCATGGTCGAATCGTGTAGCTGCTACTGACTGCGGAGATTGCCCAAAAATCCACCTAAAGGCACGAATAGGTAAACACTAACAGCATAGCTAGGAGAAATTCAGAGCCGCGACAGTCCATACTGCTCCCGAGCCCAGCGGAACAAAAAAGGTAGCGAAGCTTACGAATCCTGGCGACGGTTGAGTCCTCATCCTGGATCTCTTCGGCGGCGCGAAGCACCTCCTCGATGTGCACGTTGTTGCCGAGCGCCGACGGCACGTTCCCGGCGATGCCGCTGACCGGCAGCGCGTAGGCGCCGCCCAGCCGCTCTCCCCGCAGCGCCGCCCGCACCAGCCGCTCCCAGTTCGCCTCCGCCCTCGCCATCACGAAGCCCTCAGATCCACGCACTCGCTCGCTCAGAGGCCGCCGCCACGCGACGAACTGACGAAAGAGATCGGAGGAGCTAGGGTTTTGGTTCTCGCGCGCGCGGGGGCGGATCAGGTGGTCGCGCTTCGAGCTCGGGCGGGGGGGAAGGAAATGCGGAGAGGTGTGAGAAAAATCTCGCCAACTTATTCGCTTTTGGCGAGACTTTTAATTTTTAAACCTTGGATGCCATCTAGGAGCGTGGGGCATGCGTAAATGGCGCGTTGCAAGGCGCCACTGGCCCACTGCACAGTGTGTTATCTCCCACTGGAGGAGGTTCTAAGGTAGTGCTCTTTCGGCACATAAAGCTCAGACTTTAAGGTAATGCTCTTTCGACACATAAAGCTCAGACTTTAGTTTTTTATAAGATAGCGATTGAAAGTATACTATAATTATTATTAATTTTTTAACATAAATAAATTTAAAAAATAAAAAATTATATCATCACAAACAATATAAAAATAAGAAGAAAGAAAAGACAAAAAGTCTACAAAACCCAAAAAGGGAAATTAGATAGCCAAAAGCAAAAAACTCCATAGAGCGGAGCCTAAGACAACAAAAAAGTGTGTGATTAAGGCGTTTGTTCCAAATGGCTGAGATTCAGCTTCTGGTTTTCGGCTTATTTTTCACTATTCATAAATTTTATCTTTTTGTGAACTTTTGGCTTTTTGTTGAGCTTTTTACCGGTTCTTTTTTTCCCATATTTGTTTGTATTATACATAACGGACTAACATATTTTTTAATTTTTTTTAATTTAATTATGCTAAACAAGCCTCTGTCAGCTACAGTGTTTTTTCCGCCAGCTACAGCGCTTTTCAGCCATAAGCCACCAAAAATAAGTCCAGATGATCACCCCCTTTGTTGATGCTTTTTTGTTTGGGAAAGTTGATCATATACCCTCCCTTTATTTTGGGAATTCAGGATTTACCCTCCCACCTCAATGACATGCGGGGTCATCATAAGTCACTGACATGTGGGTCAGAAGGGTAAATCCTGAATTTTCATCTAAGAGGAGGGTATATGATGAATAAATCCTTTTTGTTTTGTCTGTTGAGTTTTTAGTAAAGTGGTACTGTAGCAACGGTTAGTTTTATTCAATAAAGAAAAAAGAAAATCAAACAATGCAAATAAAGGGAAAAAGGAAATAATGGTGCAAACGCGAAGCCGTTTTGGAAGGCATGAGCAGCAAGGAAGGTCCGCGAGACTGTAACCTAGGGTGCGAAAGCCTGGACCTTTTGTTTTCTTCTTCATTTCTGGAAGCGAAGGCGTGCGACGGGTTGACGAATTTGACGTCAGGGGTAGACGTGGGCGGCGTGCGCTGCTTTGGGTACGCGACCAAGTAACGCGGATTTGAGGGAGTAATCGTGGTGGGAACACAAGACAAATCGTTCGACAACGGAACATGACTTCTTGGTAAGTCGGGCGCCTGGACGAGCTGGGCCAGGGTTTTCTCTTGGATTGGAAGATTAAGCCCAACTATTTCTAAATGAAAGACCGGGCCAAACTTCTTAGTATAGACAAAGTTTGGGCTAAGGCCTGAGTAGAAGTCTGGGTATACCATAATTGACCCAAATAAGTGGCCAAGTCTGGCCCAACCACAATCGAACGTGCATATAGGATCCATGAAGCAGTCCTGGTCGTCATGCCACAGTTTATACTTAATAGCCTATCAATTATTGGGCATGTTCTTTTTGTCTCTGGTTTTTAGCTTTTAGCTACGGCTTGTGTCTTTTGGCTGTTTATGTGAGATATTACAGAGTAACAGAAACCCACATGCGGTTTTTGCCGATATAAATAAAGTCGGTACAGTATTTACTACAATTAATTAGTAGACTCTATTTTAAAAAGATACTCCATTTAAAAATTAGTTACTGTAGAAAAATTAAAAAGCAATTTTTAGAAGTTGATAAGAACAAGACCATTAACTTGGCCAGGCAACTTGGTTGGGCGTTCACCCGAGCGACCTTATCCGGTGCGTGCAACAAGCCAACAATGCTGCTTTCTTGCTACAGCTCCAAGGTCGTGTAGCCGTGGAACGCCGAAAAGGAGACGCACGCTGCCACTGACGCAGGCACTTTAGGTTACACAACATTGTGCTCCATTAATGAGTGGACTGCTTTCCCTTCGATTCAACTACAGTATTTAGAAGGACAATCCCAATTTTTTTCGGTAAGTTCTATCCTCCCTATGATCTACACTACGCGCCTCTTTTGCTCTTCCTCTGTCTTGTGATGCAAAATTCGTGGAAAATGTGACATCGAACGTATCTTTCTTTTGATACTTCGCCATAATGTTGGCGAAGGCGACGGTGTCTTCTTCCCCATCTGACATGCAGTGGCCCAAGTGCGGAAGCGCCGGAAGCTGCCTAACGCATGGTGAAAGTTCATAATGGAGCTGACAAGTGAGTGGCCGCTTGCTTGACGACAATGGCGTCATTCGGGCAGAAAGGAGTTTCAAGTTCACGGTAAGCTTTTGCAATTTGCATTCCTCAAAAACTGAAACTTCACAGCTTTTCAGGTGAAGAAAGTAACAACCTCGTCAATCGCCATCAATCATCGACGAGTCAAGCCTTCTTTAATTTTCATCATGGACTGACACGTTACAACAGCCATCTACCTCTATATATAGCTTTTACGAGTTACTGCATGCAAACTAGTACTTTTGCTCACGGACTTGTCCATGGTCGCCTACTACCCTCGGTAACGAACATGCCACAGCAAGTTTCTATGCGATAATTTACCCGACTCTTCGGCACGCATGCTTATCCAAAGCAGATGTGCAGGCCATATGCAAAGAAATGAAGTTGCAAACAACCGGCAGGTGGCTGGATTGGCGTTTGGCAGCCTTCTATTCCCATCTTTGATGGCCCTGCTCGATTGGAATGATTTATGGTCGTCCTTTATCGCATGGGGTCCCTGTCCGACGGCTGTTCCAGGACAAGATGGGCATGCAGATGCATCATGCGTTTCATTCGCTGGCTGCACGCCCCGTTTCATGCGCCAAGTAGCAGCTGCTCTCGCGCGAAAGATGGCTCATTTCTTTTCACATTATAATTTATGATTTTTTTAAACAAATAAACATAACAATTTTTATCATTTTAAAATAAATTATCGAGATAATCTTTTCAAAATACCTTGTTAATATTTAATTTATTGACATAAATATTTATATTAAAATCAAAAACCATTCGCTATAGTTATTAGTTATTGCTGAAAATAAGAGGATCGATAGCTAGAGGCACTGTTTTTTTCAGTTTCTAAAATCTACATTTTGGCTTTTCTACAGTAACTAGTTTTTAAAGAGGTATCTTTTTAAGATAGAGCCTGCTAATTAATTATAGCATATACTGTACCGACTTCATTTATATCGACAAAACTGTATGTGAGTTTCTGTTAGTCTATAATTTTTCATATCAACAATTCAAAAACTATAAATTATAACTAAAAAACCATAAATTTCAGTAAAAAAAACAGGCCCAGAAAACTTAGGAGTAGGACGGGCCTCAGGTCCAAATCAGCAGTACTGGCCTAGACGGGTAGGCCTCTATCCCCACTGAATGCCACTTATATCTACTAGCTCCGTCGCCTGTGGGCATGTCTGGACGCCATCTTTTCGGCTTTTTCGGTCAAAAATTGGCTTCGGCTAGTCAGAGGTGATTATCTGCAGCCAAAAGAACGGACGAATTGGACAGCTCAATAATAAACGCTGATCATGACCTACGTGTCTTTGATCGATCACCTGTACAGAGTTAGCAGACAACGCAGCAGTAGGCGCCTGCTTTCCCCTTGAGCAATAGAGCTAGCCTCTCGTCACTTCGCTGCCCGTGCATGCGCTGTGTGAGCTGTGGAAGTTGGGACGATACGCGGCTATACCTTGCCTTCGGCTTTCTGGATAAGCTGTTTTCGAAGCTAGCCCGTTTGAAGGAGCGTCAGCCTCTTGAGTCTCTTCTTCGGACGTTCGCAATGGTAATAGTTAGTGCTAACTATATAGTCAGCTGACGTGGATGTGAAATACAAAAGCAAAGATTATTTTATACTGTTGGACCCACATACGCCTCTCTCATGTTCTTGGACTACGTGAAATAGATCAGCTATTTGCTCGTCGCTAGTGACTACTCTCTCTCCTACTTTTTCCTTGCCACATCAGATCTAGCTAACTAAATAGCCAGCTGTTGGAGACGCCCTTCTAGATGGTTTTTAGTTTTATCTAATAAATAGTAATAATTGATGGAAAAATTATGAGTAAGAGTATGAAGTAAGATAAATTTACGTGTGGTTTTGACCGATATAGATTGAATCGCTACAGTGACTATTACAATCAACTTATAAACTCTATATTGAATTGACACTTCGTTTGAAAGCCAATTACTGTAGAAAAGCAATTTACTCTGTTCAAAAGCCGGCTTCTAAAAATCAAAAGTCAGAATATATTTATAACATGACATTAAGCTCCCCAAACAAATCCCTAGCATGATCAACTTATCGGCTCTTTTTTTTGGTTTATAGCTTGATTTTCTATATTAATTAGATTTCAAGCGGAATGTCTTTTCAAGGAAGGATTTACAAGTTGATTATACTAGATACTATCCTACCTTCATCTATATAAGTTAAAATTATACACGAATATCTCTTTTGTTACTTTCTCTCGTGAAATGCTAGAATTTAAAATTTTAAGTACAAAAGCAACCGTCCAAAAAATCACCCATTGTACCCGTGCTAGCTGCTGCGCACCGTTCATTCGCTATCAGTTTGCTTGATTGCCCCGGCTAGCTTGTTCTCCGAATGATTGATTTCGTATGATGATACGAGTAATGGCGCGACGCATGTTGGGTGGGCACGTGGTCCTCGTCTCGGCACGGATCGTTTTCTCGGTCGTGGAAACAATGCAAGCTGTTTTGTGTGTGTGTGTGTCTTTGGATGCATGCAGAGTTGAGATTGACCAGTTCGAACGAGCAGCTCGTTCGACGCTTCTGCCCGTACATACATGTATCACTAGCTTGTATGCTTGCACATTGACTATCACGATAAACCGTTTCAAATAAATAATAGAAAATCGTTCTATTTATTTGTTCAAAAGAAATTATGATTCAAAAGAAATTATGATCCGAAAGAACTCATCCCTGATTTACATTTACAGTTTAACCAAGTTGAATTGGCTCAGAAACCAAGCCTTAGCTGACCGAAGCTAACTTTGAAAATGTTAGTAGCAGTACAAGGCTATCTCTAATGGTGCCAATTCAGCCTCAATTAGCTTGTCACATCACTCAAAAGCTAAATCGGAGAAGAGAGACCAAGGAGAGAGGAGAAGCCGGCATGTGCAGAGACGACGATCGAGCATGAAAGCCAACGCACGAAGCGACGATCGAGCGCGCTATTGGAGCGAGGTCATGTAACACCTCTATTTCTGGCAGTATTACAAAACCCTCGCAGCTGCCTAGGAATGTTCAACTGCAAGTTACATCAATCGAGTGTATAACATTGCCAACACAAGCTTAAGAGCAAAAATTGACTTTATTACATTATAAAGGCTAAAAGCTGTTAGAGATATATGTATAGTTTGTTATTCCCCATTGTTATGAGGGGTTCTTTGCATATTTACCACCAGTACTTTGTGTATATATATACCGGCCCATTGGCCTCATATGAATACAAGCGCTATTCATAACATGGTATCGAGCGCACCTAGGGTTTCCGTCGCCCGCTTGGCGCCCGCCGCGCCGCCGACTCCCCGTTGGCTCCCGCCGACTCCTCGTTGTCGTCGCCGCCGTCGACTCCCTGCCATTGTCGGCCCGCTGACCGCCCTGCTGCCGTCGCCGCTCGCTTCCGCCCGCCGCCGCGCGCTCGCCGCCTAACCGCTTCCACCGGCGCGCTCGCCCGCTCGCCGGCCTCGGCTCGGCGCCTCGCCTCCGGCCCGCGCCGCCGCCGGCCTCGCCGCCTTCCATCCGGCGCGCCGCTTCGCTGCCGGCGCGCGCTTCCGACGACGCCGCTGGCTCGCTCGCGCCTCCACCTCCGCTGGCGCCGCTGTCGGCCGCCTCCGCTGGCGCCGCCGCGCCGAAGCCGCGGCCGCATACTCCGCCGAGGCCGCGCCGCTGCCGCCGCGGGCCACCTCGCGCGCGCCGGCCGCTGCCGCCGCGCAGGCCGCCCGATCGATTCTAGGTTTTCCGTTCGGGCTCGGTCGGCTCGGTCGGTTTGTAAACCGACCGACTAAAAACGTCGTTCTAACCGCGCGCGCCCGGCGCCGCTGTTAGACTTCGTTATTTGGTCGCCGCGCCGCCCAGCCGCCTACCAATGGGCACCGCTTCCCTCCTCGCTGCCGGTGATCTTTGATGGTGTTAATTACACCGACTTTGTGTCTCACATGCGCATTCACATGCGTGGTCTTCGTCTCGGGCGCCCTCTCGCGATGTCACCGCCCGCTTTGCCCTATTCCTCCAACGAGCCTACGCTGTTGCATTGCCCCGACGCGCGTTAAGGCCGCTGCGATGATGAAGCCGATAAAGAAGTCGCCTCGCCTACCAGAGGCTCGATTCCTACAAGGATCGTCGACCGCCTACACTCGGCGGTACGATGACGACGCCGGCCGCCGCTATCTTCATCGCCGATGTCGATCTCGATTTTCTTACGAGGTTGTGGGACTCCTTCGCTTTCCGGATGTGGACTCATCTTCGCCAACGTTACGAGCCCTCCGTGATGCCCTGCACTCGTCCGTGGTCCGCCAGAGCACTCTCTTCAGCAGGTGATGCTACGTTGACGCTTTACGCCCGAGCTCTGTATCGGCGCCGCTTGGACTCACTTCGACCGATGGTCGCCGCATCGTCCGTCGTCTTTGCTCGGATGTACGCGGCCGACCGAGTTTCAGCGAAGTTTACGAGTTCCTTACTCGCCGCCCCGAAGTTCGAGCAAAGGCGTGCCCAGCCTCCTGCACGTCACCCTTGTGTCACTCTCACGGAGGCTCTTACCGAGATACGTGCGAGGAGACTCGTCGAGTGGTGCTGGTCCGATGCCACTCCTCTCGTGCTCGCCGCTCATCCGCCGCTACATCGCCTCCTCCGGCCTAGCACACAGTGGTGGTGGCCATCCTCCGTCTGGAGGTGGCCATCCTCACTGTTCCTCTATGCGACAAGGCCAGCCACATTGAGTCCTGCTATAAGAAGAAGCGGCATCTTTCACGCCGTTCTTCATCGGCACTAGTGCTTCTACGACGACGTCGCCTCGACTTCTTCGCGACTTCTCTCACCGAGCGCAGAGATAGCCGGACTTGATGCTCGCTTGCCGCCGTGTTCTCCTCGGCAGTTCTCGAGTTCGCTCATCGACTCTTTGAACCGAGAAACCACTCTCTACACAATGTGTACCTCCCGTGGATTCTTGATTCGGAGCATCTTTTCACATGACTCGATCCTTCCACTCTGTCTTTTATTACACCTCTTGATTCTCCTATCGTTGTTCTTACTGCGATGGTACATCTCTTTCGCCTCTCGTCGAGGATCTCTTAGCAACTCATCCTTTCATGTTCCTTCGTTGCTCATGTTCCTCGCCTTACCATGCGACTTCTTTCTCACGGCGACATCGACCTTGGTTATCGTGTCATTCTCGACCTCGACTCTTGTTGTGTTCGGGATCGCCACGGGCTCGTTGGTTCTCGCCTCGGCGCGTGACTCACAGCGCTCTCGGGAGCTTGACGGCTTCACCTTCCTTCTGCGCCACCATCGCCGCCCGGCCTCTCGCTTCGCCACTTCGTCTACTGGCTCTTTCCAGCAAGATGGCATCACCGCCTTGGCCATCCGTGTGGATCCGTCTGTTGTCTTTAGTTCGCCGTGGTCTTTCGGGTCCATCTCAGAGAGGCGTGTCTTTAGATTGTCGGCTGTAAGTTAGGTAAAGATTTAGCTTTCTTATCCTCATAGTGAGTCTGTGTCTCAGCGCCCTTTTGATCTTGTTCATTCGGATGTTTGGGGTCCCGCTCCTTCGTTTGAAAGGGGTCATCGATATTATATCATATTTATAGACGATTTCTCTCGTCACACTTGGATATATTTCATGTCTTCTCGTAGTGAGGCCTTGTCTATCTATAAATAATTTGCCGCATGATTCACACACGCTTCTCCACTCCTATTCGTGTCTTTGTACGATTCTACCGGGCGAGTACCTCTCTCGCCACTGCGCGGCTTCCTTTGAGCAAGGCACTCGCCGATTCTCTTGTCCCGGTGCTCATGCTCGAATGGTGTCGCTGAGCGCAAGCATCGTCACCTCCTTGAGACCGCCGTGCTCGATGATCGCGCCTATTCCACCTCACTTTTGGGCCGAGGTCGCTTCCATCGCCACCTATCTCGCCAACATCCGGCCCTCTTCTCGCTCTTGGTGCGATCCCCGTTGAGCGTCTCGTAGTCGTCTTCCGACTACTCGCCTTCATCTGTTTGGTTGCGTTTGCTACGTTCTCCTCGCCTCGAGAACGCACCAAACCGACCGCCACTCTGTTGAGTGTGTCTTTCGATACTGATGCGAGCACAAGGGCTATTTGCTTTGGGATCCTCGTTGGTCGTCGGACACGGGTTTCTCGGGATGTGACTTTCGACGAGTCTCGTCCATTCTACCCACGTCCTGCCTCTACTTCAGCTTCCTCTGTGGAGTCTCTGTCTTTCTTGACCTTTCCAGATACACCTATATCTGTTTTGCCCTTGTCCACCTGTCCCACTGAGTCTCCACATATTCCCCCTGTGGCCTCTCCGCCGTTGTCGCCGCCTGTGTCGTCTCCTACGACTCCCCAGGGTCCTCCCACTACATTACCTTTTCCCTTTATTGAGGATCTTCCAGATGAGCCATCTTCTCCTGATGTTCTATCTTCTTCTGATGCCCCATCTTCCCGATGGGTCATCTTCTCCTCGCTACGCTCTCGCGATCGCGATCGATTCGCTTCCGCCTGCTTTGCCTTTCTCGCGCAGCCTACTCGTGCGCTGTCTCCTACCGGGATGTGTTACTCATCCCGAGTGGCACTTGCCATGGCCGAGAGATTGCTGCCTCGAGCGCATCTTGGTACTTGGGATCTTGTTCCTTTTCCATCTCATTCTCATCCCATCACGTAAGTGGGTCTATAAGATTAAGACTCGCTCGATGGCTCTCTTGAGCGATATAAGGCGTTTATTGCTCGTGGCTTCCAGCAGAGCATGGTGTTGATTACGACGAGACTTTTGTTCCGTGGCCCACATGACCACCGCTCGCACTCTTCTTCGATGGTATCTGCTCACCACCGGTCTGCTTTCGGCTTGATGTCAAGAATGCCTTTCTTAATGGCGAGTTGCGTGAGGAGGTCTACATGCATCCGCCACCGGGTATTCTGTTCCTCGACGGCATGGTCCGCCGCCGCCGCTCTCTCTATGGCCTTAAGCAAGCCCTCGTGCTTGGTTTGAGCGCTTCTCCTCGTGGTCACCGCCGGCTTTTCGGCTAGTGATCATGATCCTGCGATCTTTGTCCACACTTCGCCTCGTGGTCGGACTCTTCTTCTTCGTATGTTGATGATATGATCATTACGGAGATGATTCTGAGTACATTGCCTTTGTCAAGGCTCGTCTTAGTGAGCGATTCCTTATGTCGGATCTTGGTCCTCTCGTTACTTCCTTGGGATTGAGGTTACTTCCACTCCGGATGGTTTCTTTATGTCCCAAGAGAAATATATTCAGATCTTCTTGATCGCGCCTCTCTCGACGATCAGATCGTTGAGACTCCCATTGAGCTCAATGTTCATCTCCGACTCTCTGATGGCGAGCCTCTTTCTGATCCGACTCGCTATCGTCATCTTGTTGGGAGTCTTGTCTACCTTGCTGTTACTCGTCCGGATATCACTTATCCAGTTCATATTCTGAGTCAGTTTGTTTCAGCTCCCACTCGTGTCCACTACACCACCTTCTTCGAGTTCCGCGATACCTTGGCGGGACTATCTCTCGCCGTCTCTTCTTTCCACGCCCAGCTCGTTACATGCCTTCAGCCTATTCGGATGCCACTTGGGGGCCGATCCTCCGATCGCGGTCTATCTCTCGCATCGTGTGTTTTTCTTGGGGTTCTCTTATTGCCCGGAAGACGAAGAAACAGACTGCAGTGTCCCGTTCGAGTGCAAAGGCTGAGTTGCGAGCCATGACTCTCTTGACAGCAGAGATTACTTGGCTACGGTGGTTACTTGAGGATTTTGGTGCCGTCACTACACCGACCCTCTCTTGTCGACAAAGACAGTGCTATCGGTGATTGCTCGTGATCCTGTGAAGCATGAGCTCACCAAGCATATTGGTGTTGATGCTTCTTTCATGAGGTGTTGTGTGCATGATCAGGTGATTACTCTTCAGTATGTGCCTTCCGAGCTTCAAATAGCGGATTTCTTCACGAAGGCCGGACTCGCGCAAGACAAAGACCTTTTCTACCTCTCCAAACTCAGTGTTGTTGATCCACCATGAGTTTGAGGGGGGGTGTTAGAGATATATGTATAGGTTGTTATTCCCCATTGTTATAAGGGGTTCTTTGCATATTTACCAACTGTACTTTGTGTATATATATACCGGCCCATTGGCCTCATATGAATACAAGCGCTATTCATAACACAAGTATTACAGTAGGCTAACGGCCTTTAGTTACATTACAGCAAAAGATGCCACAGGCACGCCTGAGCGGAGAACGACCCTACTTCCACGATTCATCAGCTTCGTACGGAATCATTTCTTCATCATCTCTCGCTTCCTTAGAATCAATGGTTTCTGTTTATGTTTTTAGCAAGCATGAGTACTACCACTTGTACTCAACAAGTCACACGGAGCTTAATAATAATTTCATGCATGGTATATCAAGAAAAAGGGGATAAAGTCTATTATTTTATGTGGATGCAGTTTTAGTTGGAATCATTTGAAAACCCTAAAAAGGTACTTCATTAAAGTAAAAGGGGGTTTCAAGCTTGATTATCATTACTCAACATTACCAAACCATTCCAAAACTACTTATGCCTTGATATGGATTCACCCACTAAACACGGCCGTTCACAGGAAGCACGGCGCGATTCGAATACCACTTGTTATGACTTTGCAAAGTGCTCGCTTTACCCACAAGATCTCTTAACTCCCGCCGAGAGTTAAGACAACAAGGATGTTCACTACTCAATTCTTTGTGTAGACTCCACCCCAGAGGTGTTTAATCTCAATAAGCTCGGATGACCCCACGAATCTCGTCCGACTCATCGCAGCCCTACAGTTGTATGGTTAACCACCTCCCATACGAACTCACCCTCTGTCTCCTCCTTTCCAGTTGCAGAGGTTCAATTGAAGTTGAGCACTCATCGAGCGGTTGACTAAGTCAAGGTTGACAAAGTCAACGCTTGTGGTTGGGCGGTTACTATGTCCGTTACTCAGCATAAGGGTCTAGTCCTTACATTTTTAACTGAGGCATCATGCATGCACAAACCCATATTTAGTACACACTGTACTGCCACCAATCCACAGCCAGCCTCCACCCTAGGATAAGGTTCTCGGATCCACCTCTGCGATCCTCATTTATCCTATTCCCAACTTTCCAAAACCCTAGACCAATACCAAATCTTAACAGTAGAAACATGTGATGTCCCTAACTACAATGATGAGATTAATCTTATATTTTAAGTTACTAAGTCTTGTCAAGGTGAATGTGGCCAACAAGTTAAACGGGGCTTTTCGGGTGGTAGGACATAACTAGTATCATGTCATTCTAAGCATTTGCTATACATAAAATAACGATGCATAAATAACATAATGAAAATCTGAAGAAATAAATAACTAAGGGAATGTAGGATCAACATGTTCAAAAATATGTGTGACTTGCCTTGCGGATTTTCGATTTTGATTATTTCGTATTCTTCAGTGGGCCAGGTTTGGACTTGAGCTTTTCCCTCCTGCTCTTGCGAAATCTCGACATCGTAGACTAACGCAAAACAAATAAAACAAATCAATTCCATGCCCGCAGGATTGAGCTAGGAATAAAGAAATTAACAGAAGAAAATAAAATCCGAAAAACTCCATTAAATTGAGGATACTGGGTTAGAGGAGGGCCATATGGGGAAATGGGCCTTGGATTTGGGTTGGCGGGCTCGAAACGAATCTGGGGAGTATAAATATGCATTTTTGGGTTTGGGTCAAGCACTGTTCCTCGGGCTCGGGCTAGCTGGCTTGGTCGGACCGCGTTACTTGGGCTCGAGCCGGCTGGAACGGGCGCGGCCGAAACGTCTCGGCTCGATCGCGTTGCTTGGGCGTGGTCGGACGACGGCGCGGTGGCGGGTGGTGCATCCGCAGCAGCGGTCGGCTGGCTCACCGCATCGCGGGCGGCTCGGTCGGGTGAACAGCGCGGCGAACGCGCGGGGCGAAGCGGGTCCGATGCGGGCGTACGGTCGGAAGCGGGGTGGCTCGGTCGGGCGCGGACGCGGGTTGGCTTGGCCCAGCCAAGTCGGGGCGGCGGGTCGGGGAATAGTGCACATGCACTGTGCTTCTTCTTCCTCCCCCCGAGCGCGCGCAGTGAGCAGGGGAGTGAGGCGGCGGGTGGCGGCGGCGCTTGGGTGAAGTGCGACACCAATGGCCGGTATGGATGGGTTCGTGGGAGGATGGCGGTTCCATTTTGGGTGGTTGGAGGGCCGACGGAGGCGGCAATCGCCGGCGGCGAGGTCTCCTATTTTGCGGCTATTCTTGAAAGTTGGGACAATTGGGAGGCTGATAGGGCAATTGGGCCGAGGTTAGGGCATCGTCAAGGTTCGGGGAAGCTTGGGGAGGGGCTTGCCGAAGCTCAGGATGCTTGGGTTGGGCCGGCCACGGTGGCCGTTTTCGGAGGTGGGGTGGCTCACAGTGCCGGAAGAGGAGAGGGTTGAGGAGCTAGGGCAAGGGTTAGGGAGTGTTCCCAGTGTCATGGTGGAGCTACCGGCGAATGCAATTGGAAAGTTATGGGGCGGAGGGTCGACATTGAGTTAGGGCTCCGCTTTTGGGGAATTTGCCAATTACCGGCGTTGGGGAAGGAGGGGGAGCTCGGGGTTGCTTGGCGGGCTGTAGGGAGACTAATAGAGTCGAATGGAGGATCTTGGGTTGCTTATATAGCCGAGGAATGGCGGTTCACCGAAAGAGGGGCGGGGAGATATTTCGGCGGCGGTGGATTAGGGCTTAAGGCAGGCCGGCTGGCTTGGGCGCGACGAAGGTGGCGGTCAAGGGTTGTCAGGGAGGTGGCAGAGGGGTGGTTGTCGGCTGTGAGAGGAAGACGCGTGAACTCGGTAGAGACGGGTGCGTGCGGACGGCGGCGACACTGCCACGCTTTGCGGCCGGTCAGAGCGGTGTCAGGGCGGGGAAAGCAAGGGTACAGCTGCACGACAGCGGGCAGAGCCGGCAGGGCTGGAACTCGCGGGAGGGATCGAGAGGGCGTGGCGGCAAAGAAACGGGGACGGCGGCGATTTTGTCGGACGGCAACAACGCTGTGCCATCTCCTCCGTCCAGGGCGGCAATGGCTAGGATTAGGGGTTAAATTGGCGCTGAGATTCGTGCAGATTAGGGCTATAGAGGAGGAGAGCAAAGGAGAAACGAGAATTCAAATCAAATTTTGATTTTGACAAAATTTTTGGTTTGTTTCAGGTCATCCACCACCTACGCGGTGGCACGACCAAGCCCACATGGCGGATCCGGCGATGAACACCACGGAGATCGAAGGACGCGATAGAGACTAGAGGATGCAACGACGATTTGAAGAATCTCTTGATTTGGCTAGATCTGACCGACTTCGCCTAGATCCAAAGTCTAGCGGGCTGAATCTAGCAGCGGCGATAGTAGTTACCTAACTGTTCGGTCAGAGATATCGGATGCAACGATGGTGAGGGAGGTGTTAGAGGAGGTCACAGAAGGATGGCGACCATGATGAGGGAGGTGTGCGGGAGGACGACGCGGAGGTTGGTGGCCGAGGTGTGAGAGGTGGGCAGTGGGAGGGGAAAGTAGAAGAGAGGGGGAGTTGGAGGAGTGAGGGGATGATATGTGGGTCTTGATTCAATAAAACTATAAAAATTAGTGTTGTGCAGTGTGGTGAGCCAGTTCTTAAAAATAAATTATTGAAGATGTTGCCTTTAAAACTAATATGGCATAAATTAGAGATAATGGTTGCCTCAGCTATTAAAGATGGCCGAATTAGGAACATAAGCAAAGCGTATGGGAATGGGATGATAGCATTCTTATCCTCGGTGTTATTCCAACCCGGCTAACTAAACATCATCCAAATCATTAGCGTGCATAATTAAAGAAATTCGACTCATTATTGGTCCGAATTTCTTCAATCCAGTTTGGACGCGTAGACGGAGTCTTTTGAGGGGGCTACAAAGAGTACAATACTACTAGTACTCATCAGTCATCATGCACGGCGACAATACAGATCATTTAGACCAACTATAAAGGGTAGGGGTAGCTAATGACCTTTTAGGTTAGGCAGACGTACCATTCGGCGCGCGCGCGCTTGCATGATTAAAGCAGCGCGATAACCACAATTTCTATCGGTTTCTATTCGGATATCCGACAGGCAGGACGCAGACCGGCCGGGCTTCCACCCGTTTCCAACTGCGGCCGAATAACAAGGAATTTTTTATAAATAATTTATTTTTATTCAAAATAACAGAAATATACCATTCATGAAGGTCCGAATGATATGGATTTGAGCAGTTTGTGCAAACTACTCTTGTACACCTGAACGGCGAGAATGCTCAAATCGCAGATGTGATACATTGGTTTACCCGCTGTTTTTCGTTCGACTCCAAGGTGTGTAGCATTGTCATACAAGGGCTTTGGAGCCGATCTCCCATAGATCTCAAATGGGAGTTGCGAACATTGATGCACACTGTTGCATGGAAGGGGTTTGTGCAAGGGGTACCGGCTTCATGGATACAAGTGTGTGATACTTGTGCAACCATGCCCAGTAGAAGCTATGCAAAGTTGTGCGGATGGCCATAATACGGGGGGTGCGAGCAGCTCGAGCGGCCCGCATGTTGGCGAAGAGAAGTAAGATGCTCGTGATTAGGTCGATGCGGTATATGGAGGAGGGAGAGAATGATCACGCCATGGTGAGGGTACAGGACAAGCCGATGAAGGGGACTATATAGAGTACATAGTGCATCATGTGGACTACGATGACCAGACAGTTTGGGCTAAAGAGGAGGTTGTACAAGAGGACGATGAGAACAGTTCGGATAAGGACGAAGCTTATGTCCTGTAGGAATGGAACCAGTTTGATGCTGTGGGTGTTGCCGCACATGACGAGCACGAATCACCGTGGGAGTATCACGGGACAGAGGTTCGGTTGCATGTAATGTTTGCTGACAAGGCATCGCTGCAGGATGACATCAAGCTGTGGGCTCTATCTATGCAGTGGACTTTTCAGGTCGTGAAATCTAGCCAAGAGTAGTACACTGTAAAGTGCGAGTAAGCTAATAGTCCTTGGAGGGTGCACACATGTAGACCGAAGTATGAGACTCGATGGATTGTGTCGAAGGTAGGGCTGTAAACGAGCTGAGCTCGAGCGAGCTTGGCCTTCCAGGCTCGAGCTCGGTAGAAGCTCGAGCCGAGCTCGAGTTGGGGTCCGAGCTTGAACCGGGGCTCGAGCACGGCTCGGCCTAAGCTCGAGTAGGCTCGAGCTCGGCTCGTTGAAGCTCGATAACAATTAAAATAATTTATTATGCACTATTTTTCAATAATAAAAAAAATTTAAGCTCGAGCTCGGCTCTAGTAAGCTCGATAGCAATCAAAATAATTCAAATATACACTAATTTTCAACAATAATAAAAGCTCGAGCTCGAGTTCGGCTCGAGTAAACTCGGTAAGAATTAATATGTATTATTATTTGAGCCCGAATTGGGGCTCGCGAACTATTCGAGTTCGGCTCGGTGAAGCTCGCGAGCTCGAGATCAAGCTTGAGTTCAGCTCGTTTAAAGTTCGAACCGAGCCTAGAACGAGCCGAACTCGAGTAGCTCGCGAGCTTCGAGCTTTTTTTACAGCCCTAGTCGAAGGTGGAGCCGCACTCTTGCATTCTCACTAGTGTTTTGGCGAGGCACGCGAAGGGAGCGCGAGAAAAAGAAAGAAATGACGACCAAGGTGAAAGAGGTTGTTGAAGAGCTCAACGCTGAGCTCTCAAGGAAGGGAAAATGACCCCGATCCATGCAGTAGGTCGTACGAGCAGAGGGTTAGTTAGTCGCATATGATGCTCTATGTTATGCATGTAATGAAACTCTACGCGTCACATTACTCCCAACTGTATTATAGAGTCTATTTTAATTCAGACAAACTTATTTTCTCATCTTTTCGCATTCAATTATTTCGATAGCAAGTCATCCAACAATATTAATAGAGCAGTTCCCCTACGTGTACTAATTCCCAGTAACATCACAATATCACTTACCTTCGTACTTATCGATCGTTCTTAAAATAAATTTCAAGAATTTTTTTACACTACAACAACATGCAACAATCATAAACTCTTATTACGAATCCAATAGATTATCTCCAGGTCGTAATCTACAAAAATCACAAAATGGATTCCACACTTCCATCCTGCTTGCAATCGCTACATAGCCGAGCGACTACGATTCTTGTCGCCGCCCACCACGAATGATCGGAACCTATCGCCTCTTGTCAGTTATTGGAACTCGCGCCCAATGGTTTACAGATAGTTTTATTGTCACGCGACCATTGGGTGACAGGCTCAAGTTGCCTAACTGTCGGGTGACTGGTGTTTGCTTTTGGATCTTCTAGGTCTAGATCTAGGGGGGTCTGTTCTTGTTCGGGTGATACACGGAGAGAGAGATCATTAGGGTTAAGGGTACCGACCGTCCGTCGCGTTGGATGAAGAGCCGGCCATCGCTGGTTCGTTGGTGAGGTCTGCGCACGGGCAGCGACGGTCGGGGAAGAAGGAGCAGCGTCTCCCTGGCGGCGGAGGTAGCGGCGGCGCAGATCCGGTGAAGGAGACGGCGATGGTGCTTCCCGTCGCTGACTGCGCCCCCTCTCAGATCGGTTAGAGTTTTGCCGGTGGGGGGTTGCGGCTCAGGCCAACCTCGGTAGTCGAGCCGCCTGCCCCCACCCTCTATTTATTGCGCAGCGCGACAGGGGCCCACCAGCCAAGATATGGACTGGGCGCCCCCGATCAGGGCGCGGATCAAGGCCCAATTAGCCGTTGGGCTAAGCGGCTGAGATCAATCTAACAACTGGAGCTTATTTCTGTAAAAAATGTTAACGCGAGTATATTCTATTTTTTAAATAAAAAATAAATTATTTATAAAAAAATTCGAATGACAAGAGCCACGAAAGCGAAATGAGTACGCAAAGCAAAGTGATGAAGGTGAGCTACAGAAATGCAAAGCAAAGTGATGAAGATGAACTACAGAATATAATATCTAAAGACCCTGATCGTTGGCTCTAACTTTGACTAAACAAATACTACGTATACTACTCCATCTCAATCAGCTACAGCGTTATTCCAGATAAGATTGTCGATTAGAGCTAGATATGCCGAAAACGATGTGCGTCCTGCGTACAATTCGCAGCTGCAAGCTGTGCGAGGAGGATCCCACACTGGGCACACCCGTGTAAGATATGGCGTCGTCGACGAGCGGCTCAGAGGTCAGACGAGGCGAGCAGGCGGCAGCTAGCCAGCTGCACTGCTGCAGCAGTCAGTCTGCAGGTTTGCCCTTAAGTGACCCGCAGTATCTGTATGGCTGCACCCGACATGAAGATGGAAGCGAGCAATAAAATATGTGGCCGCAGCAAGCGTGCGCTCGCGGCTTGCCTACCAACCAGACAGCTGGTGAAGGCGGTAGCTCATCACGCTGGTACCTGTGCATGTGTTCGTGTGCCATGGGCAACGTGTTAGTTGAACTGCGATAAAACCTGCCATGCTTAGGTTAATCCTAATCGGTTTGTTTTTTTTGTGTGGTTTATGATTTTTGGTTAAAATTTTTGAATTTTAACTGTATACGGTACAAATTACAGAGAGATCAATATTAACTTACGATTGTGGTTGGTACAGACGTTAGGCTTTTAACGTGTACTACGTTTAACATGTAGATCTCGTCTTGAAAAAATACTCCGATTAAAAGTTAGGTACTGTAGCGGTTGTCAGAAGCCGTCTGACTTGTGCCGTGCCGAACACCCCCTCTTTCCTAGGGGCTCACGCAGGTGATCTCCATGGTGTGCTTTGGCTCGCGCTTTGCCTCGGAACGACGCTATAACCATGGCTCCTTGTTCGCGCCCCGCGAACAGCAGCATCGAGGGATGAGCCGAGGAAGTGCGTGCGCGCTCGTTCTTTTCCTTTAGGGAAGCGAGCTAGTGGGGGGCGGCTGCGCGCGGCCGCCAGAAAAGAAGGCGAGAGAGCGCGAGCCCTTTCCGCGGTTCGTGCGTTCGATTATTCCACATACGCGTATGAGAACGGTGCACTCGATGTGGGGGTAGATGCTACGTGCTCCAATTCTAATCGGCGGACGACATGCAATCATATGCGTCATGGGTTGGTTTACTAGATGAATTCGCAGAAGCTTTCCATGGATTATTGGTGTGGAGATTTCGGTTGCCAGGATCGAAACACTGGACATGCAAGTACGTATCTTGTACACAGAATAAAATATAGAGTGTGTTTGGTTGCCTGCATCTCCTTCGTCCTGGATGGGTGGATCCGTATAATCGAGAAAAGAGTACATTTGGTTGCTCAGATGAGCGGATACAAACTGTATGAGCGGATGCAAAATATGCCTTCATCCTGGATGGGTGGATACGCCAAAATGAGCTTCACTAGCCATCCCGGATGAGTGGATGCATGTATCTTATGCGGTCCCACATGTCACCTCTCGATTTGGTAGATCGCATCCGCTCATACAGCAACCAAACAACATCTCACTTTTTTGTATCCGCTCATACAGCCTCACCAAACATCTTCTTTTTCTGAAATACGATTCCACTCAGCCTGCATCCACTCATCCAGAATATACGATGCAACCTCCATCCACGAACCAAACACACCCATAAAAGCTGGGCATCGTAATACGGTACTATCACTCTTGAATTCAGTAAACTACTATGTTTTAGTCCAATATTGAGTTCTTCACCGACCCCAGCACCAACATATTTTACCGCGTTGCATGCTCACGATGTTTCGTTCTGATCGCAAGGACATTGGACTCCTCTTTTCCACGTAGAGATGCTGGAGCATTGTTCAATAAGGGCTGGCTCCCATCTTACAACAATTCGTAATGGAGCAAAGCAAAGTCAGACTCGAGGACCAATAAACATCATCCTTGGTTTAGACCCAATTCTACGTCCTCTCTCTATCATTCTCCCCACGCAAGGCGACAAGCGAATCTCGTCGAAACGTTTTCGAAAACGGCTTCCTAGTTCGGCCATCTGTCGGCAAAAACGGCCTGCCGCTGAACCGAAGAATGATGGACCCTCCTCTCTAACATCTCGCTCATTTCGATTTGAACTTCTGATTTCTAACTTATTTTTTATTATTTATAAATTTCGTTTTTTCTGAGCTTTTGGTTTTTTTTAGCTTTTTTGCCGGTTCTTTTTTCTGTATTTATTTGCATTGTCCGTGATAGCTTAATTTTTTTTAATTTTAATTAAGCTAAATAAGTCATCTTTAATTACAATGTAATTTCAGTCCTAAGTCACTATTTTTCAGTCCAACCAAGCACAACATAAGAATAAGCTTTGAGGCCCGGGCCATCATTAGTCTTGTCGCCGACAGGTGGGCCCCACGCTGAAAGCCTCCGCACCGATGACCATCAATTTGGAAGCCCCACCGAGGCGAAGGGGAGGGAGACATGCACTGAAGCACTGGTACTGAACGTTCTGAAAAGACGACGCGGATTCGAATCATCGTCCCCGCAGTAGCGCACTTCCATTCAAAAAAACACCGGCTCTGCCTCGGTGCCGCCTGCCTCGTGTCATTTAAAATGTGTCGACCTTCAGTTAATCTTGCGAGTATATATGGCTATAAAGAGGCTAGGATCAAGACTATGTTGTAGAGGGTGCTCACTTATCATTAAGACCAACTAGCATGCTGGTCCGTGCGTTTACGCGGACATTATTTCTAGAGTATGTTTAATTAGTTTAGTAATATATAGTTCTATTCTTTTCAGCTTTCAAAAGCTGTTTTCCGGCTTTTCTATAATAACTAGCTTTTAAATGGAGTAGTTTTTAAATAGAGTCTACTAATTAATTTGTAGTACATATTTTACTGACTTCATTTATATTGGCAAAAATCGCACATGAGTTTCTTTTACTCTATAATCTCTCGTACAAACAGCCCAAAAGTCACAAACCGCAGCCACAAGCCGCAACAAAAAAGAACAGGGCCTATAAGTAATGATAATAAAGGAACTATATCCAAAAAAATAAAAAAATTTGTAAACCACACTAAAGAATTAAAATATTAGAATTTTAAAGCGTTATCAATTTGATTTAATTTTTATATTTGTATAATTAGTTTCATTTATGACATTAATGTACAAGTAGTATACGTTAAAACAAAGAATATAAATTATATCTTTGGGAGGAAATACTTATTCTTTATAATTTGTAATCGGCAACTTTAATAATAGAGACAATAGTTATATATGTTAATACAATTAAAAGAGTGTAAATTATAATAGATATAGGCAAGTTTGTTCTTATGTATGGATCACTTGGGTTCAATTCTATCTTTAGCATCTCACATCTTAATTTCATACAAGAATTTCCCAACTATACATGCATGCATATACATTATAAATCAATTTCATGCATACTTTCATAGATAAAAAAATTATTGGTCATGATTTGTTAATCATAAGAAGAGTCCACATAATTAAGAGCTAGATATTTTTTTTAGAATTTCTAGCAATTATTCTCATTTTATCAGGTAACATACACCAGTTATTGATTAATACACATAATTATGGTACACTAAATTCAAGGCAAGATGTTTCTTTTTATTTTTCAAAGAATTTCTATAATTTTTATTTTTTAGTAAGATGATGTAATCAACTATCCTATGCTTTATATTGTATGACAGATAACACCTAGTAGTTAATACAGTTCAACTTGAATTAAAATGTACCACATCGATGACGATTCTAAAACAAAATTAAAGTTGTGAAATACACATTGTTGGTAAGTACACATTAGAATAGATCTTTTCTTTTTTATTTCTCTTTTTCTTCTTGTTGAGTGCCACTTTTTTTTCTTTTTTTTCTTATGTATGGCTTTTACTCTTTATTTTGCATGTCAATATCCTTCTTTTCCTATTGTACGTGAATTTTAGTGCGGGTTATCTAGGATTATTTTATTTATTAGGTTCATCTAGAATCTATAATGGGTAGTCTTGTCTTATAAGATTTCTTATTTTATCTAATACATCCAATGATGATCATTTATTGACCACAATAAGGGTTCACTAAATCGAGGAACGAATATTTTCCCTTTTATTATTTCTATCTTATTTTCCTTTTTAGCAAATGCAAAACTCATGAGATCGACTTTTAGTATATAATAGATATTTTTTTAGGGATTTACTTTGCAATTCGTATGAAAATTAAATAGCTAGTTTTGTTTTCTTCTCCGAATTTTAGTTATTTTGGATTACACTTAACATATACTTTCTAAGTTTGCTAATTTTATCATTCTTAGACAATATTTATTCTACATGCACACCTACCAAATTGGCGGACACAGATGCACAAGTGGCTCTCACATGATTTTATAAGAAGCTATAACTGAGTATGGATAATCCATGCCCATGGATAGTATAAGTATACTCTCAACCATATGTATGAATGGGTATAGGTAATGATGGGTAAGTGGATATTATCCTCCCCATACCGAAATTTAAATGGTTATTTTATTTCTTACCCATACACTATCCAATAGTGTGGGTATAGGTTTGGATAACGGTAATGGGCACCCAGTAGTAGTCCTATCTACGACACTACATTAATCATAGAAAACAAAAAGAGCTAGAAATTCTAAGATTAATCGGAGAAAAAAACATCTTGATCATCCATGTTTTTATGTTGATACAATCTATGGCTTGGATCTTATACCAATTTATATGGTCCTAGTACTACATATATGTCCCCCTGATCAATAGTTTGTATCGGACTATATGTACAAAACATACGTAAAATAGCTTTGAATACTATTCCGACTTGGCAAGGAACAAATGTTGTTATGCTAGACACCTCAATAATCGTGGCAGTATAAGACAAGGCCATGATTACCGAATAGGAAAGATACAAGGGGCAAGACTCTTTGATACCTACAAATCAATATAGCAAAGCCTCTGAAGTTACGTGCATATTTTAGTTTATGTGGTCAGGCTGTGTTTGGTGTTGCGCAGTGTATTGGTCATGGTTCAATTTGGATTGTATTTGGTATGGACTTTTTTTTATCTGAATTGTTATAACTTAGACCTATCAAATTAAAGGCTATATATTTTATTTTTTGGTAAGAATTTCTAGTGTATTTTTTTCTTAACAACTCTAAAAGATGTATCATTAACTTTTAGTAATAAATAGATGAGTGTAAATGTGTTATAATATCATTATGACAATGAGCGTAAATATGTTATAATGTCATTATGTTAAACTGATCACAGAGTCCGTCTTATATAGCGTCGAAGGAACGACGGTTCTAGCCGATGGAGAGACGACTCATCCGTTCATGAATTGGCGTACGTTGCTGGTAGCCATTGTTAGAGCACTCCTAATGTAGAAACTATAAATAGTTTCTATAGCATTAAATAAGGTGTCAAGTAAGCAAAATGCTGATGTGTCATTGGAGTTAAGGAGGAGAGATAAGGAAATGACTTCTTATATAGACATTATGTCTACACAGGAACCAAGATAGAAAGAGCTGTGATAGGTAGATGATAGGAGAGAGAAGATAAATGATTAGATGAAAATTTTATTTGTAGAAACTATCCATTGGAAGTATAATTTCTATGGATAATATCTACATTAATTAATAAGTATAGAAACTATTTTATAGTTTCTGCATTAGGAGTGCTCTTAGTGGGCCATCCGCCGGGCGCAGTTGTGAGACTGTTCTTGTCAGAGATGTGATGCAGTCGGTTGCTTTGGTCTTCCTGCACGTGTAGGTTTATGGTGGGCCGGCACAATTAGCCAGAAAGTAGGCACACAGTAGATGAATGAGCCTTCCCAGTTGCCACCGTATCAGTGTGATCAGTTCATGATAGACTAGAGACCAGGGGTATATATACGTCTATGGTAGTTCTCGTAGACTAATGCCTCACTTATTTCGGTTTAAATTTCTAGTTTCTGTTTTATTTTTCATTATTTTTAAATTTTATCTTTTTTTGATTTTTTGTTTTTTAGCGTTTTTGTCTTTTCTTTTTTTTCTCGTATTCATTTACATTGTTCATGATTAGCTAACATGTTTTTTTTCTATTTTTTAATTTTTTAAATTTAATTATGTCAAATAAGTCACTATCAACTACAGTGCAATTTCAGTTAACTACAGTACAATTTCAGTCATAAGCTACTTTTTTTTTTAGCTGAAATGAGCGGTTGCAAGTCGGGCATTCGAGTATGGCCTATTCCGACGAGTACTATTTATGAGAAATATTAAATGTGGACTGTTCAGTATTCATCAAAATGTATGTGATCCTTTGATTCGAGTCTCAAAATAGGTTTAGGGCCGGATGATTCCCAGTTTTTCACAACTTATACGCTAGTATGTGGAGTATGAAATCTCTTTGGAGTAAATGATGGGGTAAAATCTATTCGACCGATTTCCGTCGAGCACGTCAGTTCAGATCCCCAATTTCAGCTCAGAAGTTACTCCTGCCTTTTAACTGATGGAGTTACGTGAAGCGTTGCTTCAGAAATGAATGAAGGAAACCGTGCAAACTCATGGACCTCACCTGAAGGAATTTTTAAAATAATATATTTTTATTAATATTATATATATCACCAAAAAGATTACACAATTAACCTTCAGTTGCTATTCTAAATAGCGATAGCACTCTGCCACCATTTAGAATGATGACAATAGTACGTGGAGTCAAGCGTAACAGTCAGTAGAACTCTGTCGTCAAATAAATTGATGACAAAGACCATATCGTCAATTCAACTGGCAACAGAGATTATGTTGTTAATTGAATTGGTGATAGAGGACCATACAATTGAAATGACGATAGAGCTATTTTTGATATTTTCTAAACAATGCATTTTGTCTTAATAAAAATATATTATTTATAAAAATTCTTGCATTTTTTGTTTTAGTAGTTCTCAAATATTGGCTAACTATTAAAAAGATATTTCGACTAGTGCACATCAGGTTGTATTAATGATTTTTGTTAAATAAACCATTTCAAACCCGTCATAATACTTCATAATGAACATGTGAATTTACACGTCATGTAAGATCTGGTTAGAAGTATACATTTGCCTCACTATTTCTACTATACAAATAACAATATGCACGAATTGCGAGTCTAAACTACATGTGAGCTACATGTACGCATTGTGGAATATAATTGACATGGTGGTTGTAGGTCTAATAGGGCTTATGAGCGAATGCCTCTAAGATGAAAATGGAATACCGTAAGGCATTCACATGGAGTGCCTATTGTTAGGACGGCATGGACATGGCTGGTTATCGCGGTAGTAGTAGGCACATCTGTAGCTCGGGTTGGCGTAGCAGCAGCAATACATGTGGCAGTTGTTGCCATGGTGGACCACCTCCTTGTTGTTTGTCTCTCTGATTCTCTACCTGTGGGAGCTCATCGTTGTTGATCATCTCGGCGTGGAGCTCTTCCCGCAAGTCTTCTAGGCAAATTTGGAGAGTGTGATTGTAAACCTAGGCAGAAATTAGATACGATTGAAGACGAGGTGATTACAAGCAATATATGTGTGAAAGTATAGACAGGAAATGAATTAATTACAATGAACAGAGGGCAGCGAAAGAATCGACATCTTGGGTTTTACACGCATGAGAAACCTGGATCACCACGTCAAGTTTATTCTTGCATTGCGATCAAGGTTTGGGGATATGTGTAGTGGCAGAGGGGATCCCTATGAGTGTTGGACTCCCTAGTTTCAATCAGTAGATCGTGGCTTAGGGGTCGTGGTTCAGGGGACAATAAATACACGTGTCTTCAAGGTAAGGGTCATGGACACAGTCCATGCCCATTATCCCCTCTCACGCCTTAAGCTACCCACCCTGTCAACCATATTATGGTTAGAGGAGTGTGTTTGAGATTTGTAGGTTCTTTGCATGGGGGCAATTTATAGGCCCTCTTGGATGTGAGTAACGGACTTGAGGCATGTAGAATGTGTGGGGGCAAGGTGCGATCATTTTGGTTTGAGAAGTAGGTGAAGGAGAGGCTATCTCGTAGTCAAAACACAAATCTTGTAGTAGAATAACTTTACAAAGAAACTAGAACAAATAGGAGCATAACACTGCGAATGTCATAGTACGTGGTAAACACAAAGAAACTTATTACAAGGACCAACAAAAAAACTCACCTATATGATGTAGAAATTCATCCCCAGTTCTCTTCTCATCTTCTTTCCCTCTCCTATCCTCTTTTTTTCTACTGAATTGCAATGAATTTCGACCTATTTCTGTCCCTTCTATGCATGACTTCTATCATCATTTAAAATAGCAATAGGGAGTACGGAGAGCCTCTATCGCTATTTGAAATGAAGATTGAAACTGCGAACCCTTCTATCACCATTTCAATTGACGATTCGTCTCTTTCTCACCAATTGAAATGACAGATAAAATAGCACTGATGTGACACTGTATCGTCTATTCGTTTAAGAGCAAGTCTTATAATACTGACCTTCATTTGGTCAGATGGATACTTCTGACCCACTTATCACCTACTTATATAGTAGTTCTGACCAATTGAAGGTCAGTATGATCTACCCTTCCTCTCACAAAGTTTCTTGGTTCTTGTGCTTGGTGGTGTAAGCTTTCTGACCCACCTCTCTTTCTCTCCTCCTCTCTCTCCTCCACCTCAAGATCTGACCACTTACTGACCTCTTAGGGCATCTCCAATGGTTATAGCTAGCAACTAACTACAAGACTTCCACATCGTCTATATAGTATACACTAAAGCTAGCATTCTAAAGAACTATCTATAAGCGTCCGCAATGGTAATAGCTAGTACTAGCTATATAGTCAGCTGACGTGGAGGTGAGAGACAAAAGCAAAGACTATTTTATACTGTTGGACCCACATGCTCTTCTCTCATGTTCTTGGACTACGTGAAATAGATCAGCTATTTGCTCGTCGTTAGTGACTACTCTCTCTCCTACTTTTTCCTTGCCACATCAGATCTAGCTAACTAAATAGCCAGCTGTTGGAGACGCCCTAAGGATAGTTATTTGATGCTTACATGCACACACAGAATTTATAAAGGCTGCCTCGTTTGGCGTTATAGACTAGTGCTTAAGGAAGAGCTGGCTCGATTTTTTTTGCATACTCTCTTTCCTTCACATAGGATATATGCTGATGTGTACATGTATATAGCTAGCTGACTCAGACTATTAGAGATGTCCTTATAATACTTGCTCTAATGACAGAGTTTCTACCAATGTTTGAAACGACGATAGAAATTTATTTATGTAATTTTTAAATGTGATTTGTTAATGTAATATTAATTAAAGAATTATTTAAGAAAAGTTCCACCGGAAAGTAACTCCAGCAGACCAGACAGCTAGAAAGCGTAGTGTGACTTGTCCTGATGAACCCATCGTTTTCCGATCCAACGGCCACCCTGGTCACTGGGAACAGTTTACCAATGGCGTCATCAAATTCAAAATCAATTGGAGTCCTCTCCTCTCCCCTCCCCCTGCTTCTGCTCTCCAGCTCACCGCCAGTGCTGCCCATCACTCACGACTCCCAGTGTCCCACCCCTGCCACTGCCACCCTACATAAATCCCTGCCCTGCCCCCCATTGTTGCCACGCCACCTCACTCCCCTCTCCTCTGCTTCCCTCGCTTCGAATCAATTCACCACTAGTGACAGTAGTAAGGCAGCATCCAGCAATTGCAGCTACTTGTTGCTCTTCTCCTCCTCCTAGCTGAGCTCCACCATGAGTGTCCATAGAAGCCGCCTCTTCTTAGTGCTTTCCTTGGCGCTGCTCGCCGTCTCCTGTGCGCAGCAGCGGAAGAACTACGTGGTGCACCTCGAGCCGAGAGATGACGGTAGCACCGACCCGGTCGAGCTGTGGCACCGCTCCTTCTTGCCGGAGGCCACACCGTCCTCGGCGGGGGACGACGGCCCCAGAATCATATACTCCTACAGCCACGTGCTGACGGGGTTCGCCGCGCGCCTCACCGAGGAGGAGGCCGAGAGGATGAGGAACAAGGAGGGGTGCTTGAGGCTGTACCCTGAGGAGTTCTTGCCGCTGGCGACTACCCACTCGCCGGGGTTCCTCGGCCTCCAGCTCGGCAAGGACGGCTTCTGGAGCCGCTCCGGGTTCGGCCAGGGCGTGGTGATTGGGCTCTTGGACACCGGCATCCTTCCCAGCCACCCGTCCTTCGGCGACGCCGGGATGCCGCCGCCGCCCAAGAAGTGGAAGGGCACGTGCGAGTTCAAGGCGATCGCCGGGGGCGGATGCAACAACAAGATCATCGGCGCGCGCGCGTTCGGCAGTGCCGCCGTGAACACCACGGCGCCGCCCGTGGACGACGCGGGCCACGGCACGCACACGGCGAGCACGGCCGCGGGCAACTTCGTCGAGAACGCCGATGTCCGCGGCAACGCGCACGGCACGGCGTCCGGGATGGCGCCGCACGCGCACCTGGCCATATACAAGGTGTGCACCCGCAGCCGGTGCTCCATCATGGACATCATCGCGGGGCTGGACGCCGCCGTCAAGGACGGCGTCGACGTGCTCTCCTTCTCCATCGGCGCGTCCTCTGGCGCGCAGTTCAACTACGACCTCATCGCCATCGCCACGTTCAAGGCCATGGAGCACGGCATCTTTGTCAGCTCCGCCGCTGGCAATGACGGGCCGACCGCCGGCACCGTGGGCAACGGCGCGCCCTGGATGCTGACGGTCGCGGCCGGCACCATGGACCGAGCCATACGCACCACCGTGAGGCTCGGCAACGGCCAGGAACTCGACGGCGAGTCCCTGTTCCAGCCCCGGAACAACACCGCCGGGCGCCAGCTCCCGCTCGTGTTCCCGGGCCTCAACGACGATCCGGATGCCCGCGACTGCAGCTTGCTTGTCGAAGAAGAGGTGAGCGGCAAGGTGGTGCTTTGCGAGAGCCGCGGGATCACAGAGCACGTCGAGCAGGGCCAGGGCGTGTCCGCGTACGGCGGCGCCGGCATGATCCTGATGAACAAAGCGGCCGAGGGGTACACCACCTTCGCCGATGCGCACGTGCTGCCCGCGTCGCACGTGAGCTACGCCGCCGGGTCAAAGATCGCATCCTACATCAAGTCCACGCCAAAACCCACGGCGAGCATCACGTTCAGGGGGACGGTCATGGGCTCGTCCCCCGCGCCGGCCGTCGCCTTCTTCTCGTCCCGCGGGCCGAACAAGCCCAGCCCGGGCATCTTGAAACCGGACATCACCGGGCCCGGCATGAACATACTCGCCGCGTGGGCGCCGAGTGAGATGCACCCCGAGTTCGCCGACGGCGTCAGCCTCACCTTCTTCATGGAGTCTGGAACGTCGATGTCGACCCCGCACCTGAGCGGGATCGCCGCCATCATCAGGAGCCTGCACCCGAGCTGGTCCCCCGCGGCGATCAAGTCGGCGATCATGACGTCGTCGGACACCGCGGATCACGCCGGCGTGCCGATCAAGGACGAGCAGTACCGCAAGGCGAGCTTCTACGCCACGGGCGCCGGCTACGTGAACCCGTCCCGCGCCGTGGACCCCGGCCTGGTCTACGACCTCCACACCGACCAGTACATCGCCTACCTCTGCGGGCTCGGGATCGGTGACGACGGCGTGAAGGAGATAACTCACCGCCGCGTCACCTGCGCCAACCTCAAGGCCATCACTGAAGCAGAGCTGAACTACCCCTCTCTGGTCGTCAAGCTGCTGTCCCAGCCGATCACCATCCACCGCATGGTAACAAACGTCGGGAAGGCGAACTCGGTGTACACAGCCGTGGTGGACATGCCCAAGGACGTCTCAGTCACGGTGCACCCGCCAATGCTGCACTTCTCCAAGCTCTACGAGAAGCAGAGCTTCACTGTGACGGTGCGGTGGGCCGGCCAGCCGGCCGTCGCGGGCGCCGAGGGGAACCTGAAGTGGGTCTCCAACGAGCACGTCGTGAGGAGTCCAATCGTGATACCACCAGCCAAGCCCGTCGTGTAGCCTAGCCTAGCCCGCGAGCAACCGAGTAGTCGAGTATCGCAGAGCAGCTTCTCTGCTTGTGTTCAAGACCAGTAGGTACTCAGTGCGTGGCCGGTGTACGTACGTGTAGCGAAGTAGGCGTAATCCGGATTGTTGTATAGGCTACCTCGATCGATCGTCGAGCACCTTTGTTATCGCAGCAAGCTCAGCTGCAATGGTGGTGTGTGAATAGCGAAAAATAATGGCCTTTTAATCTGTCGAAATTCCTTCGATTGTTCCATCTGCATCGGGCAAATGCAGCCGGCCCCTTCCGATCGATCGATCGAATTTCGAATGGCACTTGTGTCCTAGGACCAGTACTGCAACGCGTTCTGCTCTGCGTTATGAGGATCAGTAATGCTCCAATAAACCAACAGGGGACTCGGTACGTTCTAAGATTCAAGGGTACACTGACTAATCCAACGCGTTTACTGATGACAAATGGAGGCATACGGTTTGCTTCGGTACCACCTACTATTCCAATTCCTTAAGATTTCGAACTTGGCTGCTGGCCTGCTGCTCGATCCGTATGATGCTATGCCAACCAGGAAGCGTCCCAGGAGCAATAACGAGAGCCAGAGATGCATGGCATAGGCGTAAGCTTTGCGTCATTTCTACTGAAGACGCGTCCTTGCACGCGTACAGGGATCATAACTCCTCGTTTAAGGCATTCCAACTTCGTTCACTTCAAGACGACATCATCAATATATTCCAGCCTGTAAGTTCATCTGCTGTAAGGCCGTACACAAAAGCTGGCCTGAGCAATGGAGTACTCCTACTATTCCTACCTTGCTTGTACTGCCATACGTGTCGCTGCATTTCTAAAAAGCCGCACCATTTCACAGTACTAGTACAAATCTCCGAATTATGGAGTACATTTCTAGCTTAGTAGCAATGCAAATTTTTATAGAACGGTACAGAATTCAGTGCTTACCGGCAAGTTCCTCCTAAATGTGCAACGAACCATGGTGACAAGAACACTTAAGGTATACCAACAGCCCTAGCGCTCTACTATTCAGATTTAGTGTCGCCTTGCAAAGTTGTTTCTTCAGCGGTAGCAGCATATTAAGTGTAGCGGCACTATGGTGGGTAAGATCTGACTTCTTTGTTCGTTAACCTCAAAAGTTTGTTAACAAGCTCGATAGAGGCCCCCATATTAAGTGTAGCGGCACTATGGTGGGATCATAGAGTTCGTTAACCTCAAAAGTTTGTTAACAAGCTCTGGCCCCTGATCATAGAGTTGCTGTTATCAAAGGGTATTGATAAACATCATCTGAATATTTTTTTTCTAACTGTCATCAGATTTATAACCATCCAACGGTCTAAAATTTAGATGATTGTTAAAAAAAAATATCTGAGTGATACCTATACACATCCGTTATCAAATTAGAACATTTATACTGAGCACTGGCTAGCCCACAAGCTGTCATCCGCAGCCCAAAGAAGAGTCCTAAGTACGGACCAGTAGCTGCAACATGCTGCCCCGTAACTTTAAGCATTTACCCATTAGCTATCGTCTAAAGAGAAGTGTCTTTAGCTTGGAGTACTACTAATAGACAATTGTCCAAGACTGAAGGAAATGAATTCACATAGCGTAGTTCTATGCTTTCCTTAAGATGGATTCGGTATGAGACCTGAAGCGATGGAATCATGGAAGCAACGGAGGACTTCATGCCGAGCGAGCAAGCGAAGGGAGCCACTGCTTTCAGGATCTGAATACCACATTAAGTCCTTGGGTTTCATCCAAGCATTAGTATCCAGCACTCGACGTTTAGCAAACAAAAAACTAACGTGAACGTCACTGCTACATTGCTCCTCAAGTCTTCCATCTGCCAAAGACAAGGGAATGGAAAAAAAACATAAACAGAAAATGGAACAGATTACAGGCTACTTTGCTTGCTGTCCTGCTCGATCTCCTCTCGCACGCACGATGATGAGATAAAACAGCACTGGATCTGCAAAAAGGCGTTGCATTTTCAGGGAAAGGTTGCATCCCTCTTCTTTTGCTGCTGGCAACTGCCAAAAGTTACCGCGCATAAGCAGGCGGTGGAGCCGAGTTAGTGGTGTTTGCTTGCGTAATCTGCCGTTTTATATCCAGACATCTCGCTCAAGCCTGCACGTTCGCGTCTGACACCTACTACTAATACCCCGCACCGCGCTGCTATGCAGGATAGGAACGCCACTTTGATGATGTGTTTAGTCGCTTTTGAAATCCCGATCAACAAGGCGTCGTAAAAAAAAGTCGATCGGAACATGCCAAAAATCGCTGGGCACACTTGGTCTGGTCAATGCATCAAACAAGCACTTTAAGGTGGTGTTCGACCTAGCCTTTTGGTTTAAACTTTTACCTGTAGCTACTACTAATTGCCTGTAACACTGCTATGCAGGATAGGAACGCCGCTTTGGTGATGCGTTTAGTGGATGTTAGTTTTTTCTGAAAAAAAAAAAAAATATCGAAAAATTTGAGAGAAAATTTAAGAGCTTTTTTACGGTACCTTAAAATGAATATGAGTCATTCAATCTTTTCGATTCAAGGGTTCATATTAGCTATGATTTAATTATACGACCACTCTCACTACTAATAGTAGAACCTCTAAAAGTATAAAATTGTAAAGGAATCACCAAGGCACTTCAAACCGAGCGGCAACCCGCTAACCCACATCGCGCACGTCTTCATCGCCACGTTCCGCAAGTGGGACGCGGAGGTGCCCCGCCACATGTTGCTCTATGAGGTGGAGGGCGACGAGTTTAAGATTTCTGGTATTTGAAAGATCCTTTATAGCAACAAACTCAGGTAAAGATCTCTCTCGGATAATGGTATTTCTGTTTGATTCAAGCATCAAATTGTTGAGCGTTGAGTTGTGATATCTAATTAATCTGCATTTGTGGCTTTGTGTGGTGCACAGGTTCCCTGACAAGGCGACGACGATCACTGAAGAGGACTTATGCGTGCCAGAGAACATGAAGAACACATGGAGGCTGTGCACGGTAACGCAGGTGGAGAAAGTGAAGTGCATCCTCAAGATGCTGCCCATCTGGTTGTGCACCATCGTTTACTCAGTGGTGTTCACCCAGATGGCGTCGAGCAAGGGCGTCGCCATGTACACCAACATCATGTCGTTCCACGTGCTGGCCTCGAGCATGTCGGTGTTTGACATCTTCAGCGTGCTGACGTTCATTGCCATCTACAAGCGCGTGCTAGTGCCCATCATGTTCCCGCTGTCCGGCTACCCGCAGGGGCTGACTGAGCTATAGCGCATGGGCATCGGGCTCGTGATCAGCATGGTGACGATGGTGGTGATGGGCATGGTCGTGGTTGAGTGTCTGAGGCGGGTTGCCGCGCCAGACCAATCGAGCTCCCTGAGCGTGTCGTGGCAGGTGTCGCAGTATGCATTGATCGGGGGTGTCGGAGCTGTTCATGTACGCGGGCAGCTAGAGTTCTTCAACGGGCAGACGCCGAACGGTGTCAAGAGTTTCGGTAGTTCGCTGTGCATGGTGTCTATCTCACTGGGAAACTACGTATCATGCTGGTGAGCATGGTCACTAGCCTCACCGCCGGCGAAAAACAGCCAGGGTGGATCCCGGGGAACCTCAACTCCGGCCACCTTGACAGGTTCTACTTCCTCACGGCGCTCTCACTTGTCGATCTCGCCGTGTACGTCACCACCAATGCCGACGTTATCCTTGTGTTTAGAAAGAAAAATCTATTATACCCTCATAAATCAACGGTTAGATTTAATATCTACTACCAGTAAAATGTACTGTAAAAATTTTCTTAAAACCCCGTTATATCGTTATAGATAATGTAAAGGAATAAGGAGAAAAAAGATAAAAGGATCAAAATAAGTCGAAATTAGAAATTGATACGTTCTAAATAGTTTCTGACTTAAATAAGTTGGAGGGCAAAAAAAAAATCAAAAGTTAAAACTAGACCAGTTTGATTTGAGCACGAGCAGGGGACAGGAGAGGGATAACAGTGACTATCGCATATTCGCATCAGATCACGAGATGCGCATCATCAGAGCAGGAGACATCAGCCAGGATCAATCAACACACGGCACCGTATGACTGTAACCCAGTCTGCAGCTTTGGCGTGTACTCGTGAGCGGCAAGTACGCGCACTGTTGCTGTTGGTGCAGCCAGCTAGCTAGCTAGCTGCGCACGCAGCAGAATCTTGATACCACACGATTCGGACATGAGCTGAGCTCGCATGGATGAGGCGGCCGGCCGTAGCCTGGCCGTAGCGCGTGGATGGTGGATGGATGGACAACCGGAGCTCTAGGAGGAGAGGAATAGGCGCCGTGTTGCGCCTCCACCGACCGTAATGACGCGGATAAGCCTGCAAAAAGGCGCCGTGGCGTCACGAAGGATCAAAGATCAAATCAGATGCACAGCGGAGATTCTTTTGGACTGTGGATTATTCTGAACTCATGCGGAGGGTGTTGGGTTATAGCTCATCATTTTTATTCACGCTTTTCGGTACTAAAGAATATAGATATAGATGTCGTATACAGTTTTAGATAGAAAATTATTCAAAGAATTTGTTTTAAAAATCATACTATTTCAATATTTAGCTGAATCTGAAGAAGCTAAATATTAAAAACACAAGGGAAAAAACCCTCCTTGAGGCCAGCGCACACCGCGTGCGTGATCCGTGATGGATGGTCCAGCCGTCCGTCCACTCCAGGACACAAAATGTGCATGAGCGTTATTTCTTTTGAAATCCGCAGAGGAAAAAACGAAGTCGAGATTTCCGAAGTAGACACATGGGCCACGTTATGGGCCACCGTGAGGCGTGGCATGGTCTAATACTGTGTGGCCTTGTTAAGGTTTCGTGTTAGTACTCTGACGTGGCACTTGTTGCCACGGCGGACATGACAAGTGGGCCCATCCAGCTGAACGAAGAGTGGTCGCCGCTGCTCCAATCTCCCGACTCCCCGCCGTTTCAGGGAAGCAGCGCCAACGCAACGAACAACGGGAGGAGGAGAGAATTAAGAAGCATACAGATGGACGTACGCGCGCGCGCGGCACGACACGACACGCATAGCAAGATCATCGAACAGCGCGAACAAAACCATCAAATTCTTCATCGAGCCAAGCGGATCGAGGGGCGCGCAAACACGATCGATCGATGTCGCAGGACGAAGAGGATAGCAGGATGGAGGCGGTGGTGCCGCACGGCGCCGGGAACGCGGTGGCGTCGATGCGCGCTGCGCTGCTGCACGGCAGCCTGGACATCTGGATCCACGAGGCGCGAAACCTCCCAGACAAGGACATCCTCTCCAAGACCATGGGCGACCTCCTCGGCAAGAAGGGCTTCTCCACCTCCGACGACCGACGCCAAGTCGACCAGCGACCCCTATGTCACCGTGCAGCTCTCTCCGCCACCGTCGCGCGCACCTACGTCATCCCCGACGACGAGAACCCCGCCTGGGCGCAGCACTTCCGCGTGCCCGTCGCGCACGAGGCCCCCGCCGTCCAGTTCCTCGTCAAGGACAGCGACGTCTTCGGTACGGAGCTCATCGGCGCCGTCGCCATCCCCGCCGAGCACCTCGAGGCCGGGAACAGAGTCGAGCGCGTCTACCCGGTCCTCGAGCCTAGCGGCAAGCCGTGCGCGCCAGGCGCCGTGCTGCGGCTGTCTGTGCAGTACATCCCCGTGGCCAGGCTCACAATGTACCACCACGGCGTCACCCCCGCCCCTGACTTCCCCGGCGTGCCCAACACCTACTTCCCGCTGCGCCATGGCGGGAGGGTGACACTGTACCAGGAGACACATGTGCCTGACGGGTGTTGGGTTAATCTTGTTGTATATGTGTTGTTGTGTGTCGAGTACTAATGTGTCGAATACCTGTAAAAGTTGTAAAGTGTGTGTGGTTGTTACGACTTGTCTGTGCGTTGTCGTTATGACCGGTACTATAGCTATACTGAGTACAGTAGCTCCAATTATTAAAGTTACAACGAGTATTGTAGCTCTGAGCACTGTAGCTGCAACGAGTACTGTAGCTCTAAGTACTAAAGTTACATCGAGTACTATAGCAACAATGAGTATTGTAGCTCAGAGTACTAAAGCTACATAGAGTACTGCGTGGTCATAGCTACAATGGTCGAAGCTATGGTTGGAGCTGCAGTCGGAGGACTACTAAAGCGGTCGGTGCTCGGAAGACTAGTGCGTGGTTAAAGTACCGCGATCGGTGCTCGGAAGACTAGTGCGTGGTTAAAGTACCGCGGTCGGTGCTCGGAAGACCAGTGCGTGGTTGAAGTGCTGTGGTCGGTGCTCGGAAGACTAGTGCGTGGTTGAAGTGCCGCGGTCGATTCTCAAAAGACTAGTGTGTGGTCGAAGTGCCGAGGTCAGTGCTCGGAAGACAGCTTGTGGTCGAAGTGACGCATTCGAAGGATTCGAAGCTTGCGTATGGTTGTAGTCGTAGGTCGTGATCGTAGTCGTAGCGCCATTGGCATGGTGTTTGTGTGTAGTTATAGCGACCGTGATTGTAGTTGTAGCGACTGTGATCGTAGTCGCAGCGGTCGTGGTCGTAGTCATAGCAGACTGGTCGTAGCTACATCGAGTACCGTAGACATCATACTCAGAGGAGTATCGTAGACGTCAGACTTAGAGGAGTACCATAGACGTTATACTTAGAGGAGTACTGTAGACGTCATACTCTGTAGCGCCATTATAGCGATGCCAAGATCAGAACGCTTGTTGCTACTATAGCGCTTGTTGGTCATTGTGGCGATCAGTGCACGGCGATCTCAGAGCGATGCGTGTGCGGGCCATCAGAGTAGCGATGCCAAGACGAGTGGTCTTGGAATGATGTAAGTCTTTAGTCAATTGGCGAACTGCTCGGTATGGGCAGGTAGTCGGTGTCAGTCAGAGTCGTGTGCGTGGAGTGGGTGAGTGGCCTGCTGTGAGGCCCGGTTGTGTCTCTATACACCATGTAAATTTGTTAAGTGAGTTGAGCCAGAGAAAAATATAGAAAAATGCAAGCAATTAGCATCGTAATCTCGTGCCTCAGTTTATTTGTGTTCAGCCTTGTTAGTAGCTCCATCCTCTCGTTTCCATCTCTGGTAAATTTTTCACTGAGTTTGTGGGCATTAATCCACCGTAAAAATGTGCGTTTGAGAGTGTTGTTCTCAACACTAAGTATCAGTACTGAGCGAGAAATCTTAGAGATTTACAACATCTGGGTGATCTGCTCAAGAGGCAGCCAGAAGGCGCGGTCGCTGGGTGATCTGCTCAAGAGGAAGTCGCAGGAGGGGTTGAGGGTGCTGCTGCTCTTGTGGGACGACCCGACGTCCAGGAACGTCCTTGGTATCCAGATGGTATGCATGCGTGGCTCACTGAATATTCCAAATGCTTCAATTTTGTCTGACGCCTTGGTACTCCCGTCACCTTTGTAAAGGACTTGCTAGTCTTCTGTCCAAAATACCAAATTTACTATGTTGCCGCTTACTTGACTTCTGCTCCAAATTTCATCGTTTTGCTTATGGTAGTTGGCCTGATGGTCTTGCTATCAGTAAACCTTGATCTCTCAAAAATCCTTTAAGAATATGTTCCATGTAAATTGTGACATGTCATATGTTGTACAACATTGTTCTCGATAAAAATAAGTGTTGTAGGACCTGAACACAGCCTGCCTGCTTACCGGAGTTTTGTCTGTAGGAAGGTTACATGGGCACACGGGATGAGGAGACCCGTGGATTTTGAAGCATTCTTCAGTTCAAATACTGCTCTGCCAACGATCTGCTGGGAAAAGGCCCAGCTGGGTGAAGCAGCAGGTTGTATTTAATTTAACTAATTAATTACTCTGATGGCATATACATCCACCTCCATCCCATTTTTACTTTCAGCAAACATTTTTGACCATGTACTGATGGTGGTAAGTTGGTAACTGCTGGAAACCAGGAGACAGGAACAATTTTTACTCATCATCAGAAAACAGTGTTGTGGATGCTGATGCCGGCCAAAATAAAAGGAAAATAGTTGCTTTTGTTGGAGGCCTTGATTTATGTGATGGGCGATATGATACTCCAAGACACCCTCTGTTTCGGACTCTTCAGACATTGCACAAGGAGGATTATTATAACCCAAAATTTGCGGTGAGATTCCTTTGTTATGTAAATCTGTCTATACGTACACTGTAGTTAGTCAGGCAATAGTTTGCTCGGTGTTCTTGAATTGACTTAGCTATGGACCTTATGCAATTTTCAGTGTTTAAAACATGAAAGAGAATTCCTGTCTTATTGTCTTCAAGCAATTGTTGAGCTTTGTTAGATCCTCCTACAAGATCGTATGCCGAAATCAGAGGAGAGAGTAGGGGGGAGGGAGAGAATGATTTCCATCACTTTTTAGAGTCTTCAGATAGTCAATGGCAATTTTCGATTGCTTGAACAACCACACTATTCGACTGCTTTGATCACCCTTGCACATGGTCGTACACTTCAGCCCAATTACAATCACCAGCAATCTTCAACGAATCACAAACTAGATTGAGTCAAGATTATTTTTATTGCTGGATTTTTGTGAATTTACAAAGTACCCTTACAAGCATATCTAAAAGCCGTCTAGATGAAAACTCTCACAAATTGACACAATCTTTCTCTTCAAAAGTCCTCTCCCCAAAAATAGAAAATGGCCTGAAATTATAAAAAGAGCAAATAATTAACTAAAAATTAAAAAATAAAATAAATAATCAATTAATATAAACTATGGGCATAAAATTTCTCCCACCTCAACTTGTCTGGGTCCAGCCCGCTTCCTCAACCTGATGCCACCACCAGACCGAGAGAGGCGACCAGCCATGGAACCCGCGGGAGGGGACGCCGCTCCGCAGCAGCGTCGGAACAAATCCTCGGCGGCCAAGAAGGCGAAGAAGGGCGGCGGGAGCGGGAGCGGGAGCGGCAGCGGCGGGAGATGGCCGGCGATAAAGCCCAAGAAGGATCTGCAGATCAATCGCCTCAAGGGCAACCACCTCCTCACAGTAAGCTCCCATCTTGACCCCCAACGTACCCCTAGCACATGCTTGCATCCATATCCTGTAGCTCGATCTGTTGTTGCTAGGAGGGAAATTGGGAGTTAGATGACTGATGCCGCGAGCAATTAGACATGATTAGACGGGCCAGTTTTGATTCAAGCGTTAGAGAAGCAACTGGGTTGCGTTATGCCTGCACTTTCACAAGGTTGTTGCTTGTTGATGCAAGTCCTGGTAGAGACGTGATAACTGATAAGCCGAGTTTATCCTCGGTTGATTGTGTTTCTTATGAGCAATTGCCACACTTGAAACTGAAAATAGGTACCAAACTTCCTCACTTCCGCCGAGGCGAAGGCTTTCGTCGACATCGCCGAGTCTATTGGCTTCACGCACCAGGGCAGTCTCGGGCCGCTGAAGGGGGAAGCTTATAGAGATAATGACCGGATATCTGTGACAGATCCCTTGCTTGCTCAAACCATCTGGGAATCAGGGATAAATAGAATATTTCTGGACATCAACATCTCTGGCAAAGTAGCAACCAGCTTGAATCCTAATATCAGGTTCTACAGGTACATACTATTAGGGGTTGAACAAAGATCTGTTGCGCAGGTTGAGTTGCCACTGTTCTTGAATGCTGATATTTGTTGCTTATAGGTACACCGAAGGTCAGCGCTTTGGTAGGCATATCGATGAGAGTGTCATCCTTGGGGATGGTTCTAGAACACAGTATACATTGCTGATATACCTTTCTGGCAAGGGAAGCGCAAAGGACTCATCGGCACAAGCTCTTGTTGGAGGGGAGACTGTCTTTTATGATCAACGGGGAGGAGTCGTGGCTGAGGTACTTTCTGATTCAGAAACCCTCATCTGTTTGATAAAATTGCATTATGTTTACTGGATTTTTTTCATCAAAAAATTTCTTTGTGGTGGAAAACTGGTACTGCTAGTAAGGATATGTCATGTGTTTGGTTTGTCACACAACCTAGACTTCACAAGCCTGGCTAAGATAAATAAGAAAGAAAAGGGGTATGAGATGCACTTATCAACTATTGAGTCTTATCTGGGGTTATTATGATAGCAACCAACAGGGGATAGAGAGGATTCAGAGAAAGCAAGAACTAGAGGATCCAGAGGAGCATAGAATTGGGGAATGGATTGGAATTTCATAGGAAAGGTTCCAGAAAGAAGATAAGAGTTTTCTCCATTCACACCATGCAACTCACGCCAGGGGCGGAGTCAGGAATTGGATATAGGGGGGCAACCATGCCGGATTTACCGATCCAATAGTCACATATCAGAGTAATATGTTTCGCAAATTACAATGAAAAAAATTACATCTCTATTAACTTAAACTTAGCTCTACGACTACCAGTAAGATCATAGACCTTAATAATATCATCATGACTAATCTTTGCGGCCAATTCCTTTTCAATATAAATTACCAAACAATCTCGTAGAAATCCATCTCCCATTGTACTTTGAAGTTGCGTCTTCGCAAGTTTCATAGCTGAAAAACATCTCTCGGTGGTTGCAGTTGAAACCGGAAGAGTTAAGACTAATCTTAACAACCTGTCCTCCATAGGATAAGATGAATCTTTACCAGTCTTAACTAGTCCATTTGTTAGATCAGCAAGTGATGGTAATGCATTTAGGTCTGGATGGTTGCATACATCAAGTTGAAAAAAACTATAAATTGTCTTTCTCTTCTTCATATCATCTAAAATTGTAAAGGGAAACTATGGACCAGCTCTGAGATCTACTCCCAGACCCTCTCTGCAGATGGCACGCTCCCATCCAAGCACACTGCAAATCACATTCGTAGCAGAAACACACTCGAATCCTAAGAATTCCAATTTCGCACAAATTGTACTCCTGTACTAATTGATTCAGATAGTAGTAAGTAGTAACCGAATCCCACAGTATTGGGAACGGAAGGGGATCGAAGTGAGGACTCACACGCGCCCTTCTGACCTTCTCGGTGTGCCAGAAGAGGGTCAGGCCGACCTTCACAGAGACGAACAGACAGAGCGTGCGGCAAGAAGACGAACAGACAGAGCGTACGGTAAGCCGGCAAAGAGCCAAAGGCTCAAATATGAAGTGTCAGTCCTCAACTACTAGGCCTAATTGGGCTACATATGACTGGGTTTTAAACATGCTTTACATTTGGGCTAAATTAGGAGATGCCAAACTACTAATTACACACATATAATTAACTACATAATAGAGCATTAGTAGAAGGTTGGGGGCTGCCAGGCCCCTCCCAGCCCCCCTCTCTCCGCCACTGACTTACGCCCTCTCCTATTTGACCAACTCCCCCAAACTCACTTACAAGAAGGTCCCACACAACCCCAAACTCAGCTGTCTAGAAAATAACTCACACACACCAGTCAGAACCGCTGAATCGAACAGGAGGCTTCCGCTGGCGAGTGGGCCTTGGCTGCCAGTCGAACTTCCTCTGCCTTTCCTCTGTTCCCCTCGGCGTTCTGGACTCGGCCTGCATCTCCTCTCCGGTAGTCTTCTTGGTTGGGTTATTAACATATTATCCCAGTTATATTATACAAAACCGAAAATATCATACATAATTATGGGCTATGATTTATGAGATTTACCCTTTGAAGTTTGGCGAGCTGTGTGAAAGCGCTGAAATTTTCCTTTTTGTGCTTTGCATGATTATCACCCCGCCCCGCGGATAATACTGCCACTGTCAAGCTGGTCGTAATCTGAGATTACCTGCATGACAGGTTGCTCCAGTGCAAGGAACGGCTCTACTCCACCTACATGGTGCCAAATGCATGCTGCACGAGGCACGTGTTGTGAAGAAGGATGTCAAGTATGTGCTCCGTTCAGATGTTGTATTTGCTTAACTGAAGAAGTACTTCGAGCTGGTTTCAAACCAAGCACCCGTCTAGTGCACGATGGATCTGGGGGTTTGCTACATCTGTAAGGACTTTAGTCCCATACAGGCGAATGCTTGACGGCTGATTTTCCCCATTTTTATAAACCGTTATAGAAGAGCCCTGTAACTGTTGGAACTTGGAAGTGATCACTTGCATCAAATTTGCGTTCTATCGTCTGTCGATGCATTCTATCGTCTGTCGATGCATTTGCTGTTTGAGCGTTACTTCTTGTGAGATATTTTTAAATAATAGATTATGGTTATTTAATGTGAGATATTGTATTCTTTTCTTATATATTTGGACTAAAACTTGAATCTATATATTAGAATATATATTTTGAACCTATATTTTGAAACAAATGTATGTCTAAATAATTATAAATAAATAAATAAAATAAAATAATTATTATTTTAAAATAGTTTACCCTATTTTTTTTAATGGGGGTCCACATCGGGGTCAGGTCCCCGCTGGGATCGGGGCCGAGGGGTCGAGTCACCTCGGTAAGGTTGGCGGGGATTCGCGGGGGAGGGGGTTGCTCCCCTAGGATCCCAGGCCTTGTTGCCACCCCTACTCTACGATGGCCTCCTGCACCAGATTTGGTGATCTGCCATCAGGGGCGGAACCAGCCCAAGCCTCGAGCTGGGCCAGTTGCTCTTGGGCCGACTCTTGGCCAACTTTATTTTTTTTTTATGATTTTCACGAATTTTTCATAGGCTTTTATTGTTAGGTCTTGGGCTATAGCCCAAGTAGCCTGAGGTTTGGTTCCACCACTATTTCCCATCCTCTATATTTGAATGGAGGGGGAGCAGATCCGCCAACCCACTTATGGGAGGCTGGTGGCGTGGGTGGCCTAAGAGCAACTCCAGTAGTAGCCCTCAAAACAGGGCCCCTACTTTTCATTTGAGGGCTCCCCTACTTTTGAGGGCCCTGTTTTCTGGGCTGCACTCCAGCAGGAGCCCTCAAAACAAGGCCCTTACTTCTCAATTACTTCTATTTACTCACACACTATATGCATATGTATGGGACAAAAGCACAATACACAATAAAATATTTATGATTTCACAATGAGGGACAATATTTAAATATATGAATTCAAATACAAATATTCAAATTTAAATTCAAATTTATTCCGAATTTAAATTGAAAGCACAAAGTTCATCACATAACATTCAAATTTGTTCCGAATTCAAATATGAATATTCAAATTTAAATTCAAATTTATTCCGAATTTAATTGAAAGCACAAATATGAATTCAAATACGAATATTCAAATTTAAATTCAAATTTATTCCGAATTTAAATTGAAAGCACAAAGTTCATCACATAACATTCGAATTTAAATTCACATTTGTTCCGAATTCAAATACGAATTCAAATACGAATATTCAAATTTAAATTCAAATTTGTTCCGAATTTAAATTGAAAGCACAAAGTTCATCACATAACATCCAAATTTAAATTCAAATTTGTTCCGAATTTAAATTGAAAGCACAAAGTTCATCACATAACATTCAAATTCAAATTCAAATTTGTTCCGAATTCAAATATGAATATTCAAATTTAAATTCAAATTTGTTCCGAATTTAAATTGAAAGCACAAATGTTCCACAAAAAACGAGGAAAGCTGAAAAATGAGAGCCGGAGTAGGGGGCCCTAGGAATGAGGGGTGGGAGGGTGATTTGAGGGCCTCCTCAAATTTGAGGGCTCTAGTAGGGGCTCTGCTGGAGCTCGTTTTTTGGGTCAAACCCTCAAATTTGAGTTTTTAGGGCTTAAGTAGGGGTCTTGCTGGAGTTGCTCTAAGGGAGCTGGAGGACACCTTCCTTCGGTGGCGCAGGCCAAGCGGAGACAAGGGGGCAGTGGTGATGAAAAGAGGAGGCGCGAGCATGGGGAAGGGGTGATCCGACGCTGACTCCAGCCGTCGTACACCGATGCTGAGGCAAGAAGACCACCTTTTGCGAAACCTTAGCTCGAGGTTAAGGAGAAATCAGGGAAGGGGAGGAAATGAGGGTGGGGAAGATGGATTTCTGGTCTCCATTGCAATGGTGGGTAACCAAAAACCAAAAGCTCCAATAGAATCAAATATTTCCCACCTTTAGCTATTTTTATTTTCAGCCACTACTATTTTAAAGCTAAAAGTTCTAACAAAAAACCAGAAACTTTAGCCGTTTCAAACGCCCGGCGCCCGAAACCAAACAGGGGCATAATGTGCACCTTAAAGTTTGGGTAGTTCGAGCTTTTGAACAAAATCCGACCATAACTTTTTTTTTTTTTTGATATGTGATCTCCAGTACGTAAGCAAGGTGTAATCCTAACAGGCCCACTCATTAAGCTAAACTCCTAATAGTATCATACAGTAATTCCAGTTTCAACTTTCCACTCGGCCGTAACCAAATAACAGCGAAGTTTCAAAACGGAGCACAGAAGTGTGTCAACGATAGCGTGTCTGCGCATACAAAGGTAGGCGCGTGTAACTAGTTGGCATTGTTTACGGCATACAGATTTTGGTAATGAAACGGCAACCAAACCTTGCCTCTTCTAACATCACTGATTTGCTATATCACAACAATCTGTTCTCAATCCAGACCAACACTGATTTGCTATATCACAAAAATCTGTTCTCAATCCAGACCATTTTTCAGGGGAGTAAGGTAGCAAAACATTAGCATTTGATTTCTACATATAATATTCGAATCTTGTGGATCAAATGCTCAGCATCAAAATTTAACATGGCAGACTTTTTAACAAAAATGTAACACCTATTTTCCCAGGTGCAGCAGCAACATTACATAGCCCCCATTAATGTCTAGAGGAACCATGACCGGCGAGAGTCCCCCCCCCCCTCCCCTCCATTTGTCTCAAAACAGCGCAGGATCAAAATTGGGAAAACTCTGCAAAATAAAGTATGCGGTCAGACAACACAATGCAACAGTTAAGAGCTTGTATGTAATCAGTTCACATGTCAAAATATCAGCAGTATAAACCAGAAAAGCTGAAAAACAGCTTTTATAAGCTAAAAAGAAGAGGCCCTATATTCAAAATTACAAACACCCGACATTCCAGAACTTTTGTAACCACAAGATATTGGTATGTTTCCATGTCAAATCATCACACAACACTCACATGAAGGATGGCAAAGATGAGAGTTCAACTATACTAAAGAGTAGTACCTTGTTCATGTGCAAAATTGAAAACATGCATCTAGATAGCAAGTCCAGGCATTGCCAATCACAAGTTAGTAGCCGCACAAATAAGACAAGTACAAATTTAGACAACATAAGTATAAACCAGATTTCAAATAAACCAGAAATGTTCATCGATAAGCACTTCAACGAACAATACAGTGAGCAAATTGTAGAATTAAAATGTGTCATAGGAGCACTAAGGTGTGGGCACATGCAGATGCAGTTACCTTTAAACATCTAATTCTAATTTACTCTCAGATCTGAGATACTTACATCAGGAGGTATTGACCAATTTTGGACGTCCCATTTCCTTGTCGATCTCCACTCTTAGACCTATGTCAGCAATATCTGGAGTTATAACAGGTTCTTGCATCTGAAGTTCAGATACCTCCTTCTGATTTTCCACATTTCCTTCAAGCAAGTTCTTCACAGCTAGCAGACCCCACTCCCTCAAGTATGGGTTTTCTTCATCAACGACACACTGCTGCAACAGTAACATAATCCCATTTAGCTGCCTAACCTCATCCTGCACCTGTTTCCTTCCATGCAAGCAATTAGCAATGACAGCGACTAAATCTCTCCTGTAACCAATGTATGGGCAGATCTTTGCAGTTGCAAGGGCTGGAAGGTGATCTTGTCCCCTTAACATCGATTTTCTGATTGTACTTGGGGGCTCAAGCTCAGCTAGGTATTTTAAAAGGCGCTTTACAAGACCAGTCTGTAACAGTGAGTCAACAGGAACTTGAATCTCTAACTCTGATGAGGGGGATTCCCAAGCACATATATCCTTCAAGAGCACCAATGAATATCCAAGGACATCAATTGCAGGGCAACCAGTTGGAAGAGGAGAGCTACCTCGGCGAGTAAAATCCACAGTCTCAGCAGCATGCTTCTGTACATTGAAAACATTAAGTGCAAAACTGTCCGAGACATTGACTTCTTTAGGTCGGCTGGTCAAACATTTTGACAATGCACCCAAAAGAAATGCATGCTTAGCATTAAACTCAGCTCCAGATTCACCACCATCACTGCGCTCAGCATCATTAGTTGAGCATAAAGCTGCAAACAAGATTTCAAACTTTTGCTCCTCAACACAGATTTTGAAGATAAGCCACTCTAACCATTCTTCCTTGTGCCCCACTGCATTTTATAATTTGGATTAGGATCATATACGAAGTAACCATAGAAGAAAGGAGGTAAAGAAACTAAGCAACCCAGAGAACAAAAGGTGAACTTTGACTACATCCTAATAAATTCCTATGCAAATGGCCACTGCATTACATCTGCAAAGTAAACAAAACAGAGATGCCAGAACACTTCATGAGTTATATTTAAGCAAAATTGCCTTCCAGCTATGTCACGGGCAAACTCAGACTCTGCACTTCAAGACATGAGCCTTGCCACTATATGAGGAAATAAAAATACAACAACTAATCTCCAGTAATAGTCTCACATCCATTACTTCTGCATCATTTTGTTATCATAGCTCAAGGTGGCAGGCATCAGAATGATACCTTGAGGATCAGCTACAACCCCGTATCACTGACCGCCCCCAAAAGTCCAAAACCCAATTCATTTCATCAATCCACGACTTTGTTACTTAGCAATGTCATAGAGGCACTAAACATGTAATAATTCAATTGGATCAAACTTCTGTCCATATTTCGTGACATATTTAACATTTCCCCAAACTTTTCTCTTGCTGAAGTAACCTACAATACGCACATCCTACTCATGTTGAAGTAATCTACAGTATGCACGTACTAGCATAGATTCATAGAAATTAACAGCTAAACATGCCATGTTTCCATAATGATAATAGCAAATGTGAGCTATGAAAAGGTTGTACATCTAGCAGCAGCAGGCATCGGTGAATGCGCAAATGTATAAACCAATTGCTGCGGACGCACCTTGCGAGGCAGTGGCGGCGACTTCGACAAGTATGGGCAGCCCCAACTCCTCATGGCACAGCTCCTCGAGCCTCTCGCGGCCGCCTTCGCCGGAGCAGCACGTGTCGAGCACCATGCACAGCGGGTCCACGACTCTCCTGTCCCTGACCCCCGCGAGCTCCCGCAGCGCCCCGGGGAAGAGCGCGTCCCACACGGCGGCGCGGTGGTGCTCCCCGGCGAGCGCGGCGTTGCCCAGCGCCTGGAGCGCGGCGCGCGCGACATCGGGGGAGAGTGAGGGGAAGGAGAGGGCGGAGGAGGCGACCGCGGCGGGGCCCGAGAGGAGGATGAAGGTGTCCTGGTTGAGCGCATCGCCGGCGAGGAGGTTGCGGAGGAGTTGGAGGTGGAGGAGGCGGTGAGGGGAGAAGGGCAGGAGGTGGAGGGTCTCGGCGAGGGCGTCGGAGAGGGCGGCCCGGCCCTGCGGGGTTCTGGAAGCTTCTAGAAGAGCGGTTAGAGTCTCCTCGGCCCGCGACATTTTCCTCTCTTGGAAGGGGGAGGGGTTTTGCCCTGCGCGTTGAGCCTATGGTTCTGGAAGCCGCTTGTCTTTTTGCGGGCTTCTAAAATAGTTTTGACTTTTATTACAGTATTTAATTTTTAAATAAAATATTTTCTATAAATTAATTATAGTACATATTAAAAAACTAACATCTATATCCATTAAAATCGCAAACGAGTATTTCTCTATAATCTCTATCGCAAATAGTTAAAATTCAAAAATTTTAATTAAAAGTTATAAACTGCAGCCAGATCAATCAGACGTTCAGCAAGGGAGTCACGGTATTATCAAAACAAACCATCAATCATGCCGTCGGCATACCTTAATACCGTCGGCATACCTTAATTTTGCCGGGCAATTCGGCAGATTATTCAGAATCCTTACAACCCAGAAGTGTGCTTGCTTTTAGTTAATTTCGGGAGCACAGCGTGTTCCTCTCAAGAACCGGAAAAGGCACCAGAGGTTTTACAAGCAGGCAAGCATTTGCACACTTGTTGCAGCAGCTTCAAGCTGAGCACAACTCAGTGGCCATTGGACACTGCAGTGGTGACACCGTCGCCTTTCATGGCGTAGAACCTTCGATACATGGAGTCGACGTGGGTGAGATAATACGTGCCTGGAGCGAGCAAGCTTGTGTCCTGGCTGGTGACGAAATCTTTCGCCCCGTAGCGGTGCTCCATCAGCTTCAGCGCCTCGACGAATTTCTTTGGTGGAACCTGCATGGAAGATTTCAGTGAGATCATGCCAAGCTTGAAGTTTGCATGCAGCAAGAGAGTTAGTATTACAGCCCAAGCAATTCAACCACAATTTGTCAATTAACATTGTGTCTGAGCACAAAGGACTCTGATGCTAAATGGAGACCTTTATGAAAGAACATGAATGGATCGGCTGTACTTACCACATGCCTGGACTCCAATTTATTGGAAATATCCAGTATGTTAGCAGTGTTTGATAGGCTGAATGGATGCTGGCCTTCATTAATTTTGAATGAGAACATTGTTGATGTCAAACCACTGCCGTATGAAAACATGACAATCCTCTGGCCTGCCTGGACATTTCAAAAAGAAAAAGGAAAGGAAAAAGCGAAGTTAGTTCAACGTTGATCATTCAAATCTCACAAAAACAGAAGGAAACACGGTAGAGTGTATTTTACCAGACTATCATGTTTATTATGGAGAACTGATGCAAAAGCAGCATAGAGAGATGCTGTATACATATTCCCAACTTGTTTTGGGATCAATGTAGTTGGTTGAACCTTCAAATCATACAGGTGCTTCGCAACTTGCTGAGAGGCCTGCGTATTTAAAGTAGCAAAAATCAACCAACGAGCATGAGTTATAACACGGAGGAAAAGGGAAAAAACCCGATTGGGGAAGAGCTGTTTCACAACTTCCTGTTTTTGTATGCTTGTTTTTTTCCAGCTATAGACAGTTTTAGGCAGAGCTCCTGCCTCTTTTGATAAAAAAAACATGGAAGAACCATTTTCTGTTTAATCTAAATTTCATTGATACCTTTTCAAGGTCTCGACTCTGATAGCTTTCTTCAGATGACAAGCTCGAATAAGGCTCCAAGTTTTCTCTTGAGTCCTTGTCAACCGTGCTAATTGACACACAAGAATTCATTTTAGTTAGTTCGTGCCAGTTCAATTTTAACAAGTGAACAACAAACACGCACAAAGTAATACAGTAGCTGACCAACCTGCAGTTTCTCAAGAAATCGTTGTAGTATAAACGAGCAAAGCTTTTCTGTACAAGCTGCACAAAGAAAAAACACATAAAAATTGTAAATAATACAAAACTGATGATAATGCATCAAATTCATCTGAAGAGCACTGTATGTTGTGCCCAACCAAGATCGCAGTGTGAAACGGAAAGGAAAAATGTGCAAATCATGTCATAGTATAACAACAATGATCTACATGTACAGCTAGTTTAAATCTAAACGCATAATGTTGCTCAGTAACCAAAATCAGGAATCTCGATTGATATTTGAAAAGAGTGTTCCATAATAAGATGCCTTGCATTTTTCAGAGAAAAGTGCAAATGGCAAGTTGCCTTCTCAAGACTGTCGTTGTAATGCCATTTGTCCTATGCACTATGCCACTGAGATGCCAAAGGCACATAATATGGAGTTCTATGATACCTTGTTGTATGGAGAATGAAATACGAAATAATCTGCATCAGAAATTGAAAATTGCTTTCCCTCAAGCTTTTCGTACCTGAAAGGTGAAAATAATGGATTCTGATTCAATCAGCTCGCTCAACTTGACTAATGTGTTCAAGCTATAGGAGCACAACTTACTTTTTGCAAAAGGCATTGTAGCAAGAATCCAATGCCATGAGATAGCATGTCTGCGATAGCTTCCCATCGACCACCTGCACATATTGCAGATGACATAAATTCCTTTCCACTGTATTTGAAGTTTATTGTGTCTGAACAGAGTTTGGGTGCAAGAATCCTGTAGACTAGAGACAGACCGGATATTCACTTGCAAGATCAGGCTTGTAGAAGTCATAGACATGGGCCATATGAGATCCCCTATATTTGCTTTCAAAAGAAATTGGAGCATTTGGTCCAATCAACATTGCAATAGCAGCTGCACCACCGGTAGGACGAGCCGGCCCTTCAGCATAAACCTGAAATGGTACCAACATGGATCTAAGATGTAATCATGTGAAACAGCAAGTTTATCATAGTCAAATAGTATCAGTTTTATCAGCCTCAACATCGGATTTTACATTTAGATCAGTATAAATGTAAAATATCAGCATGAAAAGGCAAAAAATACAAAAGCAATACCAATTCTGCTTGGCTTTAACACTAGGGAAAGCACTTATGGATGTCACTTAGAGAAGCTATAAATTGAAAGATTTCACGAAGGCCAGGACATGACCTTTTAAGAAAGATGAATACCACGGGAAGCATTTGAGGAGTCATCTCGATTCCAGCAAATGCATGGGGTTGTAAACTAGTTTAAGTACTTTCACAGTAAGATATTGGCTCCGGAAAAGTAACAATATGTCACATACCGCACTGTCCGTGCAAACAACAAGTCCATAACGCCCATCCCATGAGTTGCTCTCGACCCAATTAACACAATTAAACAAAGCAGCTGTTCCACCATAGCATGCATTTGAGGAGTCAACTCCCTCAATGTCAGTATTACCACATTCCTGCATGTGAAGAAAATTGTAAGGAACTGCATCAAGAACAAATGGACTGGTCGTATTGAAGTAGCACTTCAGAAATCTTCAGATAGTGCTCATATTTTTTTTAAAAAAAACTTTTATTTCTTATTTTTATCCACAAGGGGCGTTAGTGCACGCTTGAAAGCTATGAGCAACAAACAAAAGAAAATAGGTATATTATTATTTTTGAAACAAGGGCAGACTCTCTGCCAATTTGTTAAAGGGGAGGTAAGCACCAGTGTCGGTCCTAGGACTCGGAACCCAGAATAGGAATGTTCTGACTGAAAGGAACGAACCTCGAATATTTGCATCAGCCATGTTTTTATAGACTTGCTCTTGTCTATTACCGTTTCACTACCGACTTCCAAACGTCCAATGCACTTTGGATCAATCTTATAATTTTCCAGGAGGACTTCACCACTGTCAAGCTGAGCCAAACTCTTAATCAGTTAGATGGTAAGAAAGAAGATGAGTAATGAAAAAGAATACTGTGCAGACATTTAAAATACGACCTATTCTAATTGCAACTATCTGAGCTTACATCAGTTTTACTTGAGAAATAAGGATGGGTTTATCAAATAATGTACAGAACAAGCTTTTTCAAGCAGAAAAGATCCGAGAATAAGAGAACTTAGTACTTGAGAAAACTAAATATACCTCATTGAAATTACATCTTCCACTTCAGTGCAAAAGGCCATGCTATCCTGCCCAAGCCCAATGGTGTATTTCCCTTTGCTCACGCCATCATGAGTTTCCAGTTCTTCCTGCAACCAACATCATGTAAATTTTCGATCTGACAAAGCAAATACAATCTGTGAGTGAGATTGATAAAAAGTGAAAGAGATTCCATGCTCTTCCAAATGAAAACTGCACATGTACTGAAACACCGGCGGTTAGTAATGGGCTGGTGTAGAGTGATCTCCAAGTCCACATTTAATTTAAATCCATTATTTTTTCTTCTGTTCAACAAGGTCATTTTCCAACAGGTATAGCTAGGGACGATAGCTAAAGACTCAAAATATTGATCCATTATTTCCAAAAACAGTATAATTTTTAGAAAATTATTGGAGGAATGCCTTGTGTGGCACAAAAGATTCAGACATATCCCAGGCATCAACAAATGAATCTGTGTCATTCTTTCACAGCCTGATAAATGCTTCAGCTCTTAAACAAATTAATTGCATACACCTACGGAGATTACTGGACACGACTGAAGCAAAAGCTTGTAAATTTGTTTAAAATCGCAAATACAGAGACTTTTTTGCATTGGAAGATCCACGTGGACAGCGTTGCCTGCGAATTCGATGTACACAAAAGACTGGCTGGGCGTACAGGCCTGGAAAGAGACTTTGGCAGCAATCAGCATCTGCCGATTAACTGTCAACACAGCCTGCCTTAAACAGAAGACAAGGATCCTACTACTCCTACCAAGCTCTTTCGGTTGGCATCTTCTCGGCTGTTCTTCCCCGGGCACAGCATATTTCTTTTCGACAGGTGTGCCAGCATTGCTCATGTAAGCACTTACGTCTCCTCGCTACCTTGCACTTTCTGGAAGAACGATCTTTTCCTTCCAAGTTCTAGCGTTCTACTACCACCTGGAACGTACAAAAGCTATAACGAGTAGCAAGATTACTGCTTAAAATACCACCCTGCCTGCCAAACGCCCATGGTTTTCTTTCCCATCTACAGCTAGTAGCATTAATCAGGAATGAATACAGGAGTAATTGATACATTCAATATGGTACAGCAAGTGACGGGGATAAGCTCTCTGCTACGCTGTCGGGACATGACCGACACTGGTGTGTACCAACACGACCGAAGCCGAAGGCGATCTTTTGATATAGCTAGGTCGCGGCTATGCAACAGTGACACGAACTATATCAACAAAAAACACCAGCCTCACGTCTCAGTCTGAAAGAACCGGACACTGTTTGCTCGGCAACTCTGAACAGGCAACCCCGCGTGATCTGCTCTGCGCACGGCACGACGCACGCCAAGCGGCCGGGTGAAGGGACCCAAACGCACGTGGCCGAGAGCCCGAGGTTCCTCTGGGCTGCCGTGCTCCTGCCCCGCCTCCGCCGCACTCCGCGGGCGAAGAAGAAGAACGGCACTACCCCTCCCAACCCCCGACCACACACACAGTGTGTGTTCTTGACCTCTCTCTATGCTGCTCCGAGCAAACGGCTGAAACGAGCAAGGCGAAAAACCCTCTGCTCGATTAGATTGCGCTTCTGCTTTAATATTCACTCTCTCGAGTGCTGTTTAGCACTGTTCTATAATTTTTCAGAGAAAGAAAACATGGTAACGTAACAAAATCGCGTCTCAGACTCTCACAGAGAGAGAAGATGCATAGGAAATGATCTTGTGCGAGATTGTTGTAACCTGGAGCACGCAGCTGGGCGGGAAGTAGATTTCCATGGCGAGGATTCCCACGTCCTTCCTTTCCGCCGCCATCTCTCGCGCCGCCACGCCGCTAAAACCGAAGCTCTGAAAACCAAAGAAACGCACACCATGTAAACACTCGATCTCGAAATAAACAGGAGACGAGATTGCAGTTGCAATCTCGTACTACCTCGCAAATCAAAGAGAATAACATATTAGGACATAGCAAAAAAGAAGGAACAGTACCAGTGAGAGAGGGGGGAAGCCTACGGGAGCGGATCGCAGAGAAGCGGGATGGGCGACGGGGCTCCTCGCACCATATATTATATTATATAAATACATGCAGGTTCTTCTTCCCCTTCCGCTTATATAGTAAAAAATTTTCTACGAGTTAATTATAATAAATATTACAATAATTTTATCTATATCAATTAAAACTGCATATAATTTTATATTACTTCATACTCTCTTATATTTTCTCTATCAATTACTATTTATCAAACGTAGTAAAAAAATTATCAATCATAATTTTAAAAAAAATAGACTCATATATTCCACACGTCGCTTTTTTTATTTCTTTTTGTTTTGTAAGGACCAAATCTAGGAAGTAGAAAGTTTGTTTTGGTGTAAAGTTTTTTCAGGGTACAAGTCAAACGTGTGCATAACCTCTACACAATACACTTATATTTACACATGTTATCTCACTTAACCCATATATATATATAGTATAAACAATTTTTCAGAAGTGGTATGTATATTTTTTCAACATACTCCTTTTTATGCGTGTATATGAGGGTATTTACAAAATACGCTAAAAACTATAAACTCCTTTACAAGTTTTTCATGTGGTTCACATTGAAGTATCTTATAATTCGTATATAAATATATCTAAAGTGATAAAGGAGTGTTTCAAGTTTGTTTAGGTGGTATATTAGAGGTGGGTGTAATTACACCGGTGTAAAGGTATTTTCATATATATATATATATATATATATATATATATATATATATATATATATATATATATATATATATCTGGTTTTTAATTGATACGAGCCCACGTCGTATCAAGCTCGAACACGAGCCGGCTTTGAAGCGACTGCGCGCTCGAGCCAACCGAGCAAGGCTCAGTTCTCGTACACCTGCGGAGCTGGCGCCGGTGGTAACCGCGGCCATGCCCCTCGGTAGTATCGCCTGTCGCCTCGGGATCGTCCGCTTCTCGGGATTTGCTTAGGAAGGCAGTATGGCTGTGTGATGAGTCGGGAGTTTTCTGTCCCCATGCAAGCAGATCGGACCGCTGTAAAACTAGTATGTACTTGTAACGTGTGAGACAACTGTATTTTCGTTAGGATCCAAACTCAGATCTTTTGCCATATATAGCATCTTTTTAATGTATATTTACAGAAATAGCTATATACAAATACAGTTTTAGTAAAAATAGTATTTCTGCCATTCGGTCATTGGACGATAGCGCACAATAGCAGACGGCATGTGGCCTGCCATCTGCCCACAAAATGGCAGGTGATTAAATTGGCTAATTAGCCGGCTTAATTATCTGCCTAAATTTGTAATTTTACATTATAATTTTTTGAATTTGTAAATATAACAAATGAGCTCAAAAAATTATGACATTTTTGTGGAGCTTTCTGAGACATCGTGGTACGTCGTGTAATTTTTGTAATTTTTGAGGCATTTTCTATCTATAAAATTTTTTAGAACAACATAAAATTAACCAGGCGATTAAGCAGTTATGCTTCACTTCAACAATTTTTAGAGGTAGTAAATAGTCGTAAAAGATACAAAATTTTTTATCGAGCTTCCTTATGTAGTGTGATATGTTGTGTAATTTCTACGTAATTTTTTTTGCATTATTTTGCTACGTCTAAAAATATTTAAACAACACATAATTAAATAAGTGATTAATAACTAATGGCCGGGGGCTAATGGCCTGCCGCTCCGCCACTGTGCGGCAGACTTATGTGCTTTGAAAAGTATGCATAATTAAACTTGTTAGAATAAAATCCGTGTGTGGGGGGTTATCGAATTTCTCTATTGTAATGGTGGATAGGATCTATTAAGGGGTGTAGGTGGATGGTTGCCAACCTATAAAGGGGGATTGAGATGGAGATATGAGGTTAACCATCCAACCCCTCTCTCATGTGCTCTTTTGTGTTAGGGTTTGAGAATGAGTAACTTGGATGCTCTTTGTTCTTTAAAGTAAAGTGGCTATAAAATTTATCTTCTCAAGTAAGCAATATATTAATCTTTGTGTAACTCTCGAGTCCCGCCTGTTTTTGATTGATGTGCTTGACTTTTGGTTGGTTTTGATATCTCTTCTTTCCTTTTCGTGATCTTGTTATGCCAAGAATGTGTAAGAGATGGAAATAATACTTGGGAATATATCTCCACCAATCTAGGCATTTTGATAGTAAGATCCACGAGAAAACCTATTTTTGTTTGATTTGGCCTCAATGTGTGATTTCTTGATCCGATGGTTTTTTGCGTGATTTTCTTTGTGCTCTTGTTTGCTGGGACATGTGAAAACATATCTAAAGCCATCTTGGTCATCGTCCATCCACGAGCAAATTATATTCACCGATTTTGGTTTTGGCTCGGTTTCAGTATACCTTTGCTTCAAACTGAAAAAGGTCTCAATTTTGATTATGATTTTTATGATCATTTATTGTAATAGGTTCTTGATAATCTAGAGAAGACCTCTGTAAAATTTCATGTCATTTGGATCTACGAATTAAAAGTTTCATCAATTTTCGTTCTTGAACTTGGGCTGATTTCACTATTCATCGATGAAAGAAAGTACCACAGTTATAACAGAGGTACTTTTGATTTTCAGAAGTACCACAGTTATAACAAAGGTACTTTCGATTTCTCTGATTTTTCTTCAAAACTTCCGATGTTTGTTTTGCTTGTTTGGTGTTGGTTTTCCATTTCAATCTTCGTATCTTTATTGAATACTTTGGAGAAAATTAGAAGGCGTCATCCTCTCTCTCTCTCTCTTACTATATTTAGTCTTTCATAGTCCAACAAGGAACAACAACGATTCAGAGAACTAGAACGGGTGATCATATGGTTCTTAGGACCATTGGCGTTGCTGAGGGAATACGTTGCTGTACTCAATAACTCCAAAAAGTTGCCTCTGGGTCGGCTGGCAGTTGTGAGGTTGGTTATATATATATATGCTGTTTTGCCGTAACTTAGGCTTTGTTTGGATTCCTTGACTAATTTTTAGTCACCTAAAGTTTAGGTCTAGTCCATCCAAACAGGTGAACTAATATGTGGACTAATTTTTAGTTTATCCCCAACTAGCTATTAGTTCATTAGTTGGCAAATGTGGACTAATTGTGGACTAAAAGGTGGTACCAAACAGCAAAAGACGAAAATACCCCCGCTACCCTTTCTCCACTACTCCACATGCAACACACTAACAAATATAGGGGTATAAATGTCTTTGCCCATGAAAGTCACCACCTTTTAGTCCATGTATCCAAACAGCACTTGACTAATTTTTAGTCACCTAAAGTTTAGTCCACCAACTAATGAACTAATAATTAGTTCTAGGCGATCCAAACAGGCCCTTAAACAGGTCATGGTCATGGAAATGGACGTGGTCAGGTGGAGCATACGGATTTCTACTTTGATGCGCACAATATTTACGTTCTGGAGGTTGTGTTTGTAAACTCTTCAAAAAGGAGCCGCATCGTCTTTTTTTCCCTCTGAAACGTCAATGGTCGATGCGAATTCTTTTATCTCGCCAATGTTGCGTCATGCATTTATCTCAGTACATGTCACGTGTGTAACAATATATAGGGAGCCACAGTCCCCAAAAACAATCTCTAGAAGAAGAAGAAAAACAAGAATCCTGAAGGGGGACGGTCACAGGTTTCCAAACTCTCATCAAGCAGGTAACTAACAGCACGGAGAAATCATATACGGCCGAAGACTAAGTCACCAGAATTGAATGAAAGGAATGCTATGTTCTCGTCATTTCCTGGTCATCCCTCCTTCTGAATTTTCAGCCCCATGTACCTGTTGGATTGAATTTCGGCCAAACACAAGCAAGCCAGTGAACATCACACGAAGAAACCTCTTCACTTGAGTTGACAATCACTTGGATTTTTCATATCGAGCGTTGGCGTTTGTGAATTTTGTCAGAGCAAAAGGCAGATAATATTTCAATGATTTTACCGAGTAAAGTTCAGGTAAGTTTTTACCTGCCGAGCATCATGACGGTGGCCTGCGGGTTGGTGCCGGGCGAGTACTTGAAGGTGGAGCTGTCGATGACGCGCAGCCCCTCGACGCCGATCAACCTGTAGTCCTGGTCCACGACGCCCCCGACGTGGCAGCCGCCGTGGTAGTGCCAGATGGTCATCACCGTCTCCCTGCAGTACTGCTGCAGCGGCCGCGTGTCTCTCGGGTGCCGCGGGAGCAGGTTCACTGGGAAGTTGGCCAGCGCGGCGCGGCTGAAGACGGCCTCCATGGCGGTGCCGTTGGAGTAGGTGAACCTCGAGAAGGCCCGCGACCGCACCACCCGCTCGATGGTCTCGATCCCCCGCACGCACCGCTCCAGGTCCTTGGGGTCCCGGAAGTAGTTGAACGTCACGGCCGGGTTCGCGTGCGGGTCCGTGGACCGTAGCTCGATGTGCCCCGTGGACAGGGGCCCCAGGATCTTCTCCAGGATGAAGCCGCCGCGGAACGCCCGCCTGTCCAGCCTCCGCATCGCCTCCGCCGCCCGCCGCATCGCCTCCGGCGTCCGCTCGTTCGGCGGCACCGTCCCCAGCTGCCCCGTCTGTCTCCCCGATCGCGACATGCAGATGCATAACATTCATCACATGCAACGTACGTACAGCGATAACGTTGAACTTTGAAGTGGGTTTAATTGTAGTGTACGTACCATGGGGGAGAACATGCCGAAGTTGCGGGCGCGGCGGCCGGTGCGGTGCTCGTGGAGGGGGATGCCGAACTGCGAGCCGCTGACGCCCTCTATGAAGCTGCCGAAGCGGGTGACGCCGACGACCTGGACGAGGCTGAGCGCGACGGGGACGGGGGACGGGACGAACACCGAGTTCATGGGGTTGTCGGCGACGCCCTGCCCGACCTTCGGCTGGTCCATCACAGCGCGAATGCCGTGCTTCTCCAGGTGCTTGCGCGGGCCGACGCCGCTCAGCATCAGCAGCTGCGGGCTTCCCAGCGTCCCCGCCGCCAGGATCACCTCGTTCTTCGCGCCGCCCCGCAGGTAGACGTGGTGCCGCACGCCCATCGGGTCCGTGAACACCACCCCGTACGCCACAGGGTTCGCCACCCCCTCTGCACATCGCAATGCGCCGCATTTATGCGTGCCCCGTAACGTCGTGCATGAAGAGCACGTACCAGTGTGTTGCTTACCTCGGCGCCTGAAGAGGATCTGTGACACGGTGGCGTGCAGGAACACGGTGAGCCGCCGCGGGTTGGCGTTCCGGAGAAAGTCGGCGGCGGTGTGGCGCCGGCCGGTGCTGTCGAAGATGGTGCCGCCGATCTTCGTGCCGGGGACGTGGTCGAACGTGTAGCCGTTGTCCGGCGTGACGCCGGCCTGGAGGAGGCCTTCGCGCAGCGCGCACTGCCACCGCGGCACCTCGGGGCGGAACACCAGCTCGCGCTCCACCCACCGGTAGGACGCGTTGACGAGGCGGGGGTCCCAGCCCGCGGCGCGCACGTACTCGTTACTGGCGCGGGTGTAGAAGCCGGCGTTGAGGCAGCTCCCGCCGCCGAGCACGCGGGCGCGGGCGTTCACGACTCCGTCCTCGGAGATGAACCGCTGGGCCGGGGACCGCGGGGAGGTGTCGGCCAGCGCGTCGGCGAAGTGGTACTCGCTCGAGACGTTGCGGTTGCCGTACGGGAGGCCGCCGCGCTCCAGGAGGAGCACGCGCGCGTGCTCCGAGAGCGTGGCAGCCAGGGGGCACCCGGCCGTGCCACCGCCGACGATGATGTAGTTGTAGTGGGACACCAGGGGCGCGTCCCGCGCATGCCTGACGAACCGGAAGCTGTACTTTTGTGCTGCAAGACGTGCAGACCATTGTCAAAACTAAAGCAATTGCGCAGCTCTACTACATTTGATTAGTCGTCTGCATTCACAAAACTAGAAGAATAGAATAGGTATGTGAATTGATCGTACCATCCTGCTGTGAGGTGGTGAGGCTGAGGCAGGAGGAGCCAAGAACAGTGGCTAGGACTAAGGCCACCAAACCCTTACGGTCCGGCGCCATTTTCTCAGAGTAATCTTCACCTTTGATGATAGAAAGTGTCGACTTTGATTATATACAGGGGGGTGTGATGTGATTAGATAAAGAGTAGATACCAATTAGGGTGCAAATGTTCTGTAGTGCAAAGATGGCCCTGAGGAATCCGGCCTATGATAGTACAAAAGACGGGGGCGTCGTCAGAGCCTTTGCATGCATGCCAAAGCAGTGAGTTTTTTAAGATGGAGCGAACAACACCAAGGTGATCCATGAAGAAGAGAGACTCAAGCCTGTGACAAGAAATAGACGTGTACAATCTTGAGTTCTTTAGTTCTTGACCGATTGGCTGTCTGCCGAACGAGGGACTTGATTTTGCTCGCACATGCATGTCTGTTGTCATCGAGTATATTTTCCAATTTTTTTTAAAAAAATAATCAATTTTTTTAATTCTGAATTACAGTATTATACCTGTCTGTTATTTTTCTACAGTTTTGACCATATATCACCTCATGATTGGGTGACTTGGACTAATTTCCCAACCGTTTGGCAACAAGACCTTAGTCGCCCAACCGTTGGACGACTAAGGGGTATACCCCACGCTCACACGACCGGCTGAGCGCATGGCTCGCACGACCTTAGTCCGGCTGGTGGCGAGTAGGGTGTCTTCCTCCTGCTTTATGTACTTTTCGTTGTGTACATATTTTTAACTTTGTAGGCACTATAACATGGTTACGTACGAATTCCCTCGTGTCGTTATCGTTGCGCTATTTATCCAAAGTTCTCTGTGTATGAATTCTCTATTGCATTGCAATATCACTTACATTTGTACTTACAAATCGCTACTACCTCAATCGTTCTCACAAAATGCAGACTTGTAATAAAGAGCATCCCTCAACATGAGATATGTAGAATTCCATCTCGTAGAAACATCAAGTGAGAGAGAAGACTTTGTATCTAGCCCACATTTTAGCACACTTGAGGAACTCCTCCCACTGAACCGTAGATCCCTTGACAGCAACTACAAATGATCTAATCTTTTCAGTTGTAGAGCCAATCACACGCATACCATCTCTAACAACCAAATTAAGGATGTGATTGGCACATCTCACATGAAAAAACAGCCCATCACATACTAAAGGACTATGCCTCTTGAGTTCTACAATGACATCCTTAACGCTACTTCATTTGCCGCTGCATTATCCAAACTTAGAGAGAACATCTTTTCTCCACATACCACTTTAAAAGACAAGAAGAAAGTGTATATGACAACCTCTCACCATATGTCGCCCTTCAACATGGAAGAAATTGACAATCCTCTTCGAATTTTCCAATCATCATCAACCCAATGAAGAGTAACACACATATAACCCTTGTTCAGTTGGATGTCCACATATCCATAGTTGCACTAAAACGACTTTGAACGGTTTTGAAGTATGCATACAACTTATCCTTTTCAGCCAAATAATATTTCATTATTTCCTTTCTAATCGTGACACGAGACTTTAGAGGATAATGTGGACGCAATGATTTGACCCACTCTTGGAAATATTCATGCTCAACCATATTAAAAGGGTACTCATGAACTATCATAGCCTCGTAGAACTTTCTCAAGCTAGCTTCTTGATCATACTTGTAAGGTTGGACAAGCTGCGATGCAGTATCTTTATCGATTTTGTTGTAGGTATTTGTTGTCCTTTCTTGATCTTTGTGATAATTAGCGAGATGGGTCCACAAACCGGTTGTTCCAAATCGCTCTCGGCTCTGTGTTTGTTGGTCTTGTTTACACAACCTTTGACATTGCACTTTGCCCAAAGCTGATTTTCCTCCTTGCCATTCACCTTCACTGTTACCCAAGACTTGGTGAAGTATTGCCACACTTCGGATGTGCTCTTCTTAGCCCTCTTCTTGGCGAGTTCATTTTGTCCTCGCCATCATTGCCTACATCCACATCGATTGGATCAACACCATCTGTTTCGGTGCCACCAGTACCACCACTTGGCACTAAACTTCTCTCGATGAAGGTCTTGCGCAGTCTTTGCGAAAAAGCGCACATGCCAACATTTCGCTTGCATTTTCACTTGCGGTGGCCTTGCACGTTTATGGGATCCTATCACAAATGAAGTGCAAATGTTCTCCTATTAGTATAAGATATAAATCTACACAGTGAAATGTCCTTAGCACCCAATTGGCGGAAAGCACCTATCCACATAGAAGAACAAGCAAAAACATATACTGCTACTACAAAACTCTATTACACTTCTTTAATTTTTACAAGCTATTGAGAGAACCAAAATTACTAATTAATCATGCACTTTGCAAAAACATACACCGAGAACATAATCATGCCTTTGCCAAATTACAAAATCTACATGGTCATGCTATTGATTGTTACTAAAACATGAAATAAGGACAACCATAATTACAAAATCACTAGCCAAATTTAATGCTTTAAAGTTATACTATAAGTCGGGATAAGCTCAAAGATCATTACGCTTTCCATTAGCCAACTAATTGGTTCACATCACATATTCGCACTCTTTGGATAGCAAACATTGTAGCACGGTTTACAAAGGACGAAATGGGCCAACCATGCCGTGGACACATTTGTGATATATAACTTAGATACATATTCGTATAAATAGATACATAACAAAAGTGGCTTAAATGATATGATTACAATGGAAAATGTTAAACAAAACCAACCGTATCCTCTCTACTAAACATAAACCCGAGCCATGTTCTAAATAAGATTAATCTGTGCATGTATACAGTATCTGCACCAATAGATACAACAGATGTGATGAGCATCGATCGAAGCGGGTGAAAAAGGACCTTGCGTTTTCATGTCAAACGAGAACGTATAATGCTACAAAATCTACATGGTCATGCACATGGCAACTGAAATTTCAATCGACAATCGTGTATCAAACTAGACATTCCACAATGACATTGAGAAGTACAATGACATTCCACATGATTCCACATATCAATCGGGGAAATTGAGAAGTACAATGACATTCCACATGATTCGAAGATAGCAAAATGTATCAAACTAGAATAGATTGATACATTACAAAATCTACATGGTTACACATACACATCATACATCGCAAACGCAGCGCGAGGGCACCACCGGCCGAATCGATTCCCCGATCCATGCCTCTCCCCTCTCTGGCCATGGAGGTGTTCTACTACCTCGTGTTCGGCGTGCTCGCCGCCGTCTTGGCGGGGCTCGAGCTCGGCAAGAGCGACAAGGACATCGGCGGATAAGAAGATGAACTTACCAGACGAAGCTGTGGCCACTGCCGAGGTTTGAGAGGCGGCGAGGTCGATAGGGAGTGGTGCCTCTGCCTCCATCACTCGCGCTCGGGGGCCTCGGGGTGTTGCATCCGCCGGCTGCTCCGCATCTCTAGACGGCGCCATCTTCGTCTCAGATGTGGCCGCCGACCGCCTGAAGAAGGAGAAGGACGGCAGCGTGAGTGGGAGACTAGAGGCGACCAGCGGCGTGGGAGTGGAGGCGCTCACGACGTCGTGGCGAGTCGCAGAGGCGGCGGCGGCTAGGTCTAAGGAGTTAGGGCTGGGGGCTGGGCGGTGGCGTTGGTCTCGGCGTGGGGATCGGAGGCCGAATGGGGAGGACCGGAGGAGGTGGGGTGCGGCCGTGCGGGACTGCGGGAGACGAGTCGCAGATGCGGCGGCGGCTAGGTCTAAGGAGTTAGGGCTGGCCGGCTAGGGAATGGTCTCGTCTCGGCGTGGTCGCGTGGGGATCGGAGGCCGAATGGGGAGGATTGAGGAGGTGGGGTGAGGCCGACAGGCCGTGCGGGACTGCGGGAGTCCGGAGACGGAGTAATGGGCCTGGGGTGCTCCAGCGGAGATGGGCCTGGGGACTCACGGCCCGTAAATACGGTAATTATCGACGGTATATTATCGAGTAATTACGGTATTTTTCGAAAACGATCGGAAGAGAGCTAAATCGTTTTCGTTTTCGTTATCGGATTTTTTTTACCGTTTTCGTTTCCGTTTTATCGGTTACCGTCACCGTTTCCGTTTAGGGGAAAAATCGGTAATTTCTCAAAAACGATCTTCGGTAACCGAGAATTACCGTTTTCGTTTTCAGCCCTAGGTGGCGGGTTCGTGGCGTACCAGCCTCTAATCGCCGACAGTGACAACGCGGCGCGGCCATGACACTGCACACGATTTGATTGCCACGATCGCGCTCTCTGCTCCAGTCGTATCCCCAGTAAAGCTAGTGCGTCTTCGCTTTTTGAGTCGATCTCGACCTCTCTCTGGCTCTCTTGTGTCTATTTTCTGAACAGGGGCTCCACTTGAGTCTCACTCTCCAACGGTTCAACGCGACTAGAATCTTCCAAACAAGTGTACAGTATATTTTTAGAACTCCAAACAACAGATCAGATCGATCGATGGAAAACAACAGATCAGATCGATCGATCGATCTTACTTAGGAATCCATCTCTCATCCATTAGATTTACACTCGAAGTGGCATGGCACTCTAGCTGTCGTTCAAAAGGGTGGCATCGAGAAGGAGGAGCTACAGAAGCACCCGCATCATCTCACTCATGTGGCAACTGGTTATTTTGTCACCCTATCATTTCCGGTCTAGAATGAAGAGAGAAAAATAGACAGGAGCGAGGTCATATAAATTTAATTTATTGCAACAAAAAAGTCAAAAAGTATAACAACTAATTATAAGCTTGCAACAAAAAAAATAAAGAAGTGTAACAACTAATTCTGACCTTACAACAAAACGTCAATTCGATTGCAGCAAACCAATCACAACAACCGGTGCAACAAAACCACACCCCTATTGCAACAAAGAAAAATAATGCATTATAACAAATCAATGACTTTACTGTAGCAAATGTCTCTTGCTATAAAAATTTAAGACAAAGACTGCAACAAATAAAATAACTTCTGCAACATCGAGGAAAGTGTATTGCCATAAATTTGAGAAACATTTGCAATATAAGCATACCGACATAGAGAGATGTTCAACAGCTACGAGTAGCTAAAGCTATGTCGGTACTACTACTCAACGATACTACTGTATAAACACTTGTGGTACTTCCGATTTTTCTAAGACTTCTAAAAATCAGTCCAATTCAAATGCAATATTTGAAAAAACCACTTTACCACTTCACAAAATTTGCAATAGTTCATCATAATAATATCATAAATTTTCTCACATTTCTCACATGATCCTTGAGATATAAGCATAAGCAATCGAGCAGCCAAGTAAACGACTACCGTGGCCCGTGGTTCATATCATTTCCCGGAAAAAAAAACACCAACAGCATACAAGGAGAATCAAACAAAACGGCTAAGGACGATATTAATTCCGAGGCCTAGCCGTTGGGCTAACGTGACACCGCCTCGCGCTGCGTGCGTGTCCCTCCGGTCGCAGGCTCGCAGCCGCCTCGGCAATGGCGGCGTCATCCGTCAGCCACGCCGCCTCGGCTCGACGGTTCAACGAAAGCAGAGCAAATCAATGCACACACTCCAGTAATTTTTTTTACATTCGCTCAAATTCGTGTATATTCTTGCACAAAATCGAGGAGGAAACGAAGAAATTTCTTGTAGCAAACGAAGGATAACTCTCTCGTAGTAAGAGTGATGTCTATTCACAAATCACAACCGGCGTTCCAAACGTAACCACCGGTACAAGTAGCCACGCCGGGGAGCAACTGCACTTTCTTTTTCATTTTCCCTCTGCATTCCACTCTAATTTCTACCCGGAGGTACAGCAATTAATTAGGATTTATGACAAGGGAAGGCATCCCTGAACTTGTATGATTCGCCCGAACACTTGGGTTTGTCAGCTTCTAAGTCTATCTACCTGGGCTTGGATGGCGTGATCTTGATGACGAGTCCGGGGAAGACGTCGTCGGGGTCGTGGACGTGGGGGTTCCGCTCCAGGATGTAGGGGTCGCCGCACTTGTCGCTGATGCTGTGCAGCGTCTCGCCCTCCGCCACCACGTATATGTAACGCCCCCGTTTCCAGGGGCGCGTACGGACACGGCACTCCTTAACTATTCACGCATGAACAGTTATGGACTGTCGCGCAAGAGTATACCATTGCATGCTTACAACAAAAGACCAGCATATATTTGACATACGGATTAACATCCAGTTTCTGGTGGGCGTGCAAGCCCAAAGTATGATTACATTCCAAAGAACTCGAGAATCTGCTCGTGCGCGGAGACCTCTGACCAAGGGTTCTCGTCGAAGAAAAGATCCTCGGGACTTCTTCAACGGGAGACCTTCTCCTTCGTCTTGATCCTCTAAAGAATTGATTAAGCAAGCCGTGAGCCAACCAACGGCTCAGCAAATCCCAAAGGGATCTTAAGTTACTATATGCACGGAAAGTCAAAGGAAGGGTGTATACTTGGTTTATTACATTTGGTGGATGCAGTTTTATTTGCAATCATTTTATAAAATGGACCCAAAACTACTTCTCAAGAACTCGGGGTTTTCATCAAGAGTTCATTAACCAACTAACCAAATTAAAGTATTTACAAATCTACTTAAGCTTTCTTCTTTGGAATCACCAGATGACACGGCTCCAATAGCAGGAGCACGGCGTATTCGAATACCATTTATTTGACTCTGCGAGTTTGCTCGGCTTTACCCACACGATCCCTTAACTCCGCTAAAGAGTTAAGAAAGCGGTCGTTTCAACTGCTCGACTCTTTATAAAGGCTCTACCGGTAGAATTCACTCTGGTGCGGCTCGCTCACACACACTCACACAAAGAAAAGAAAGCGGTGCGCTTGAGTGAACCCTACCGTTGTTAGGCACCCAATCACGGCTTGCCTAACCTTCTGCTAAACCTCCTCCACCGCCACACCGTAGAGTTTCAATCGAGTTGAGCGGCTACTAGACCGTGTTGATAAATCAACTCCGTGGTTGAGCGATTCGTGACACTTACTCGGCGTAAGGGTTTGATCCTTATATTTTCACATGGTCGCAACCTCACGGGCCCGCAACCCAAACTAGGATAAGCGGTGGCGAAAACCGTCTAGTGGCGCACCACAACCCGCCTTACCTAACCTCAAACCTAGGGTAAGAGTGGGCGATAACCGTCTCATGGCGCACCACAAACCCCTTACCCTACCTTGTGCATAAGCACTCTCCGCTCTAGGGCACGGTGTCCCATACCACCCTACCCTAGAGTCGGGTTTGCAAATCCTATTGGCCCACTGCCACAGCCTTATTAGTGTAACATTTTGCATGATAGTAATAACCTACAATTATCTAGATTAACAGATAATTATTTCTAGGGTTACAAAGGCATGGCAACAAGTTTAACAGGGCATTTGTCGGTGGTAGGTTTAACTACATAACATGTCATTCCAAACATTTTATTTTACTTTGAATTAACATTTCACAAATAGCATAATGCAAATAGCATAATAACATATTTTAAATAACATGGGATACAACATGATCAAAGGATTTGGGACTTGTCAATCCGAATGATTTCCGCTAGCTCGAGCGAAGAACCTCCGGCTCCTGCGATCGCACTTGAACTTCCGGAGACTCAGACACTAGCGCAAACATACAAAACAAATTAAATCCAGCTTGAGACTAATCAAGCGAGGAAAATAAACTATTTAAAAGGAGTAAATGCATAAATCTCCAAATGAGGATTTTAGGAATTTAATTGGGATGAATCTGTGGAAAAGGAGGTCACCACTAGGTCTGGAATAATATTTGGAGCAAAGTGGTGAAATTTGGGAATTTTGGGATTTTCTGTGATTTTAGGATTTATTTGGAATTTCTGGGATTTTACAAATTAATAAATCCGGGAAAAATCTTTGAACAGTGCGGCGGCCGGCATTGGCTCTGATCTTGGCCCACCGCGATTCAAACGCAGCAGCGCCTTGTGGAGAAAGTGGGCGGGAAAAAGCGGCCAGGAGCACGCCCGCGTGGCCTGGATGGCCGACGCGTGGTGCGGCGGGTGGCGGAGATGGCGAGGGGGGGACGGGCCGGATGTGTTCGGGAGAAGATCAGACGGCGAAGATTTAACGAAGTGGCCGAGCGGTATGGGAATCGGACGAGCGAGAGGTGGGATCTTTAGTGGGATCGGACGGCGGCGGTGAGACTTCATCCGATGGTTGGCGTTAGACGGCAACGAAAGGATCGGGCGGACGGGAAAGGGCCACGAGCGGGGAGGGTCTTCTTCCTCCTCTCGCCGCTCTGATACCCCAAGATCGCGGTACGGTGAGGACGGCAGTCCGGGCGCCAGGGAGCTCGGCGGCGGCGGCCAAGGGCATAGGCGGGTGCGGCTTGGCGTGGAGATCTCATTTTTGGAGCTTGGGAGGCGCGGGAGCAGCGGGGTGGTCGGAGGCGAAGGGGAGATTCGGGGCCATGGTGGCGCTAGGGCTCACCGGAGGAAATGGCCCGATCTTTGGTGATTTCACGGGAGGAGTTAGGGAGTACAGGTGGCGGTGGAGTGCGGCGGGGCGTCGAGATGGCTAGCCACGGGAGGCTGTCGAGGTCGGCGCGAGCCGGTGGCGAGGTCGTCTGCGGTCACACGCCAAGGAGTGCGCTAAAAGCAGTTAATACACCAAGGGAAGCTAGGGGCGAAGGGATTGGGAAGCGGAGGAGGAGAGGAGATTGGGCTCGGGTCGCGCGCGCGGAGAGGCGGCGGCGGCGGTGGGGCGATGAGAGCTCAATCGGGCTCGGGAGCTTCTGGAGTGTTGGGAGGCGAGTGGAGACAGCGGGAGGACTCGGGAGCAAAGGAGGTAGGGGAAGCGGCGGGAGAGGTTTTTAAGCTCGGTGGAGAAATCCGAGGGAGGAGGAGGGCAATGGCGCGGGGTCAAGGGGAAGGGCGAGGCAGTGGCGCATCCCCTGCGGCGTGGGGCGGCGTCCGGCGGCCGAGCGATAAATGCGACAGGAGAGGCGATTGGCCGGGCGGCGTGGGAGAGGAGTGCGTCCGCGGGAAGGAAGAGCGAGGAGTCGCGGCGGGACCGGGCGAGGCGAGGAGGCGACAACGCGCGCGGGAGAGGCGGCCCGGACCGGAGGCGGCGGGGTGGCGCAGCGGTCGAGGAGTGCGGCGCGCGCGCGAGGGCGGAGCTGGGCGTCCGCGCGAGAAGGAGAAAGCGGAGGCGCGCGGCGCGCCGGCGAGCGGAGGAGGCGGGCGCGGGAGAAGCGGGAAGAGGAGGGGCGGAGAAAGGGAAACGCCCGGCAAAAGAGGAAGCGGGAAGAGGAAAACTTTCCGAAAAGGAAAGTTTCGAAATTTCACTCAAGATTTGCAGAAAAATTCAAGAAAAATTCCTTTTGAATTTTGGGGACTTTTCAACCTACCCCCTTAAAAGAATCTCGACCCGAGATTAACTTGGTCGAGGAATAAGTTGGGAAATCCATTGCAAGTCGATTCGTTCCCAAGTGGACTCATCCATTGTATGGTTCCTCCACCATACTCTGCAAAATCGACATTCTTGTTTCTTAAGCGTCTCTCTGTTGTTTCAAGTATTTGTAGTGGTTCTTGACATATGTGCAATCATCTTGCAATTCAATGTCCGCGGTGGCACTTCATCTGTTGGTGGCGTAGACACTTAGAAAGCGGGATCGTGGAACACGTTATGAATCTGGATAAGTTGGGCGGAAGTGCACTTGTAAGCTACTTCCCAACTCTTCCAATTATCTCAAACGGTCCCACATATCTTGGTGCTAACTTGCCTTTGACTTGAAATCTCTTGACTATTTTGAGCGGGTGACTTTGATGTAGACATAGTCTCCAACCCGAAACTCAAATCTTTCTGCGATTATCTGCATAGTTCTTACGCGGTCTTGTGCCATCTTGATCTGTCTCGACAATTCGATATGTGCTACGCATCTTGAGCAATCGAGGACCAATGAGTTGTCGTTCTCTGCTTTCGTCCAATTCGGTGGAGTCTGCACTTTCGCCATAGAGTGCTTCAAGCGGTGCCATTTGAATCTCGGCTTGATAGCTGTTATTGTATGAGAACCGAGCAAATGGTAGCAGGTGTTCCATGTTGCTCCATACACTATCGCACAAGCTCGCAACATGTCTTCTAAAATTTGATTGGTTCTCTCTGTTTGTCCATCATGCATGGATGATATCTTGAGCTGAAATTCAGGTCGGTGCCCATAGCTTCATGCAACTTTTCTCGAACTTGGATGTAAAGCTGTGCTCCTCTATCGACACAATCTTCTTGAACTCCGTGCAATGTCACAATTCTGGTCAAGTATAGCTCGGCAAGTTTATCCTTCCCATAAGTTTGCTTGATCGGGAGGAAATGAGCCACCTTGGTCAATCTATCAACAATGACCCAAATAGCATCGTATCCCTCACGAGTCTTGGGAAGTCCGGTGTGAAGTCCATACCAATGCTATCCCATTTCCATTCAGAATTGGCAAAGGTTGTAACAATCGATGGTTTTGGTGGTCTATCTTGATCTGCTGACAGACATCACATTTAGCTACATATTCTGCCACTTGTTTCTTCATTTGGTTCCACCAATATCTTTTCTTCAAATCTTGGTACATCTTTGTGCCTCCTGGATGAATTGAGAATTGAGAGGAGTGGGCTTCAGCTAAGATCAACTCTCTCAACTCTTTCTTGTCGGGTATGCAATAGCGATCACGGAAGGTAAGGATCCCATGCTCGTCTATCGCATACTCTGATGAATTTTCTCCTTGAATATCCTTTTTCAGTTTTTGAATCTCTTCATCTTCATCCTGGGCTGCTTTAATCTGATCTGGCAACAGTGGTTGAATCTCTAAGGCTGCTTCTTCACCTTGTTCTGTGATTACCAAGTTTAGCCGTAATATATCTCTCTGTAGCTCTGGTGGGTACTCTGATTGACTGCCTTTGCTTGGACGAGCCTTGCGGCTAAGTGCATCAGCAACTACGTTTGCCTTGCCTGGGTGATACTGGAGATCAACCTCATAATCTTTGATCAATTCTAGCCATCTGCGCTGTCTCATGTTCAATTCTGGTTGTGTGAACAAATACTTCAAACTCTTGTGATCTGAGAATATCTCACAACGATTTCCCAGCAGGTAGTGCCGCCAAATTTTGAGGGCATGCACCACAGCTGCTAGTTCCAAATCATGTGTGGGGTAATTCTCCTCATGCGGCTTCAACTGCCTTGATGCATAGGCAACAACTTTTCCGCCTTGCATAAGCACACAACCCAAACCTTGCTTTGAGGCGTCGCAGTAAATCTGAAACTCCTTCTCGGATTGGGTAAAATCAACACGGTGTTGTGGTCAACTTGGTCTTCAACATCTCAAAGCTTTCTTCGCATGCATCAGTCCAAATGAATGGCTTATCTTTCTTCAACAATTGAGTGAGTGGGCGCGATATTCTTGAGAAACCTTCTATGAATCGGCGATAATAACCCGCCAATCCTAGGAAGCTTCTCACTTGATCCTTCGTCGTAGGTGTTTCCATTCCATGATCGCTGAAATCTTTTGGATCGACCTTCACTCCATCTTGAGATATAATATGACCCAAGAAAGCGACTTCTCTCAACCAAAAGCTGCATTTATCAAATTTTGCATACAATCGATGCTCTCTCAATCTGGTTAAAACCATATGCAAATGTTGTTTGTGCTCTTCTTCACTCTTGGAGTATATCGAATATCATCAATGAAAACAATCACGAATCGATCCAATTGGTCCATATGCACCGATTCATAAGATTCATGAAATATCTTTGGCGCATTGGTCAAACCAAAGATACGACCGTGAACTCAAACAATCCATATCTGGTAATGAAGTGTCTTCTCTCGATCTTGCTCTCGAATCTTGAGGTGATGATAACCAGCGCAAGTCGATTTTGGAGAATACCTTGGCACCTTTGAGTTGGTCAAACGGTCATCAATTCTTGGGAGGATACTTGTTCTTGGTTGTGACAGCATTCAAACCTCTGTAGTCGACACACATTCTCAACTCTCCGTTTTCTTCTTCACAAATAATATGGGGTGACCACGATGAAATCTTGGGTCGAATGAATTCCTTTTCTTGTAGTTCATCTAACTGCTTCTTCAGTTCTTTCAGCTCACTCGCTGACATTCTATACTGGTGTTTGGCAATTGGCTGAGTACCAGGTACCAATTCTATTGCAAGTTCAACTTGCCTGTCAGGGGGTCTTCCTGGTAATTCTTCAGGGAACACATCAGGGTATTCTTGTACTATTGGCACTTGGTCTGGTGTGGCTGCGATCATATTGATCATACGTTTCTTGGCATCTTTCAAAGACTTTCCGATCTGTCTCTACTACCACTTTTTGTCCTTCAGGATTGACTAAGGATACTGTTTTGACTTCACAGTCCACCTTGCCTTTGTTTCTGGCTAGCCAATTCATGCCCAAAATGGCATCTAATCCTGTCATATCTAGTTGCAGTAAATCTGCTTTAAAATCTACCCCTTGGATTTTTATGCTAAGTCCCGCACACCCACTGTGGGACTCCATTGTAACCCCAGGGGTCTCAACCACATAAGGTCTTGGTAAAGCAACAGAAGGCAATTGATTTCTTGAAGCAAAACCCTTTGAAATAAATGAATGCGTTGCACGTGGTCAAACAAAATCAATGCGGTATGGAGTTGATTGGGAACATACCAAACAATGATGTCACTTGCTCTGCGGCGTCCTCTGCAGATACATGGTTTACTCGGCATAAAAGTGGATCAGTGCGACCTCTACCTGCTGCTGATGTGAAATTAGCCGTGTGCCCATGGGAGGCCGGGACCTGCTTTGCTTTGATCGTAGATAACCTCCTTTGGGAGTGCTAGGGCTTGACCGTGTCTTGTTTTCTTGTTCTTTGTTGGTTACGGACTGCGGTCTTGCATATCGATGGCAAGTTCCTTGCAGGACAACGGTCTCTGTAGTGCCCTATCTCACCGCAGTTGAAAACATGCGTTTGACCTTCGCGGACACTCTGCTGGCGGTGATTCCCACCACAAGTGGGGCATTTGAGAGTCAATGGTGGAGAGGAAGCATAATGCTGAGTCTGGTTGGATTGGTTCCTCGGCATCATCACATATTGTCGGGAGGATGGGGATCGATATGAAGAAGATCCCGATGTCTTGGCTCGTTGTGCAGTGTGTGAAGATGACTGCGATCTATGCGCTGCCTTGCGTTTTCTATAGTCTTCCATCTCACTTCTAGCTTCCTCTGAAATGATCAAGCTGTTAACCATATCATTTAAGTCCTTGAACTGCAAAGCTGAAATATGAAACCTCATGGACTGCTGCAATCCTGCACGAAACCTGCTCATTTTCTTGTCTTCGCTGTCAACATCTTCAGGGGCAAATCTGGAGAGGTGGTTGAACTGGTGTAGATACTCCATCACTGTACGACCACCTTGTTTAAGCGCCAGAAATTCCCGGCGCTTTGCTTCCATAATGCCATCCGGGATGTGCGCCTTACGGAAGGCCTTGGAAAAATCTTCCCAACTAATGTCTTGGTTCTGCAGTGTGCGCTGATAGTTGACCCACCAGTCGCTGCCGCACCCTGTAACTGGTGGGATGCAAATAAAACCTTCTCTTTATCATCGCACCACGATACCAAGTTTTCTCTCTACATCTGCCAACCAATCTTCAGCAACCATGGGATCAACGGTTGTGGAGAAAGTGGGTGGACGTGTTTTCAGAAAGTCATTCCACCGGGTGGTAAATGGAGCACCATCCCGTGGAACATTTCCTCCACCCTGTACTCCTGGAGATCCGGTGGCAATCTGTTCAATCAACTTGGCCTGTTGATCCAACACTCGTAGTATGTTCTGCTCTCCTTGGTATCGATTCTTTTCTAACATTGCAATAACATCAGCCAATGTGTTCAGTGGTGGCGGTGCACCTGCCATTTGGTCCATCCGTCTGCTCTTTATGCGCTCTGCTGCTCCATCATTGATTGGGAACTTGAGTTAGCTTTGCGTGGCTTTGGCAATTCAAACAGATAAGTAAGACTTAGAATTTTCAAGGCAAGTATAGGGCGAAAAGATAAGAACGAGCGAAAGGGACAGGAGAAAGCTTTGAACACAAGAAGAACATACCGATAATTAAACAAGCAACATAAAGGATTAATTAACATAAATTTACAATAAAGCAAGTGATACGACCACTTAGGGTTCGAGTTTGCACTTGCGCTACATAACAAAAGTACATCTATTACAAAGGTCGAGGCTACCACTAGCGTCTGGCGTCTACTCCTCCCTGCCCCCGGTCTTTGGAAGGGCAGCGGGGCTGCCGGCGAACAAGGCGCGATCTTTGCGCTGCGATCATCCGGCGCTGGGCCTAGGCGCACCAAGCACAAGAGGAGTGAACGCGGGCGACTCCGCACTGTCTGAACCCTGCGCCTCCCGGGCCTCAAAGCGGGCGAGGACTCCGGAGGCGCGAACCTCCTCACGAGTGTCCCACAAGCGCCTCGCGGACTCGGCCTCCTCGATCGCTCTGTCGTGGCGGCGACTGCTGCGACATAAGGGTGGCGATACCGCAGGCGGGATCGTCATCCTCACCGAACCTAGGGACTATAAAGTCCCCAAAGTGCGGGACGCGGCACCAGTCGAAAGGTGTCCTGCTAGCTCCTGGTGGTAGTAGTCTCTGATGTAGAGCGCGGCTTTCAGAGCCACGTCCTGAACAGCATCCTCGTCGTTCACCCGCAGGCGATGAACCTCCTCTTCTGTGCGGGCGGACAGCAGCGGATCGAGACCATCCAAGCCTTGTACTCGTAGGCGGTCTGGCGGGCTGCCCTCGGCGTAGATCATCGGGCGTGGTTTCCTCTCGCTCCGAGGTAACGTCGCATTTCCCACAACTTGTGGTGCCATCCATCCCTACGGTCGGGGCGGGAGAAAACGAGGCGCACCATCTGCCGGAAACGAAATTTTGAAGTTAGACAAGCGAGATAATAAACATTTGCAAAATAAAACTTAAGCAGAATTAAACTTAAGACAGGTAAAGTAGCAACAGGGGAGGAACAAGACAGCAATAAACCTTATATTTTTCGTAAACCATTTTTATGGTTTAAATTAATTTTTGCGATAAAATCGCTTCCTAGTCTGCCTTAGGTCTCAACCTACGGTCAAAGAGCCTGCTCTGATACCACTTCTTGTAACGCCCCCGTTTCCAGGGGCGCGTACGGACACGGCACTCCTTAACTATTCACGCATGAACAGTTATGGACTGTCGCGCAAGAGTATACCATTGCATGCTTACAACAAAAGACCAGCATATATTTGACATACGGATTAACATCCAGTTTTACAGCGGGGCGTGCAAGCCCAAAGTATGATTACATTCCAAAAGAACTCCAGAATCTGCTCCGAGCGCGGCGGAGACCTACAGCCAAGGGTCCTCGTCGAAGAAAAGATCCTCGGGGACTTCTTCAACGGGGAGACCTTCTCCTTCGTCTTGATCCTCTAAAGAATTGATTAAGCAAGCCGTGAGCCAACCAACCGGCTCAGCAAATCCCAAAGGGATCTTAAGTTACTATATGCACGGAAAGTCAAAGGAAGGGTGTATACTTGGTTTATTACATTTGGTGGATGCGGTTTTATTTGCAATCATTTTATAAAATGGACCCAAAACTACTTCTCAAGAACTCGGGGTTTTCATCAAGAGTTCATTAACCAACTAACCAAATTAAAGTATTTACAAATCTACTTAAGCTTTCTTCTTGGAATCACCAGATGACACGGCTCAATAACCGGAGCACGGCGTATTCGAATACCATTTATTTGACTCTGCGAGTTTGCTCACTTTACCCACACGATCCCTTAACTCCCGCTAAAGAGTTAAGAAAGCCGTGTCGTTTCACCGCTCACTCTTTATAAAGGCTCTACTGGTAGAATTCACTGGTCCGCTCGCACACACACTCACACAAAGAAAAGAAAACGGTGCCGCCGAGTGAACCCTACCGTTGTTAGGCACCCAATCACGGCTTGCCTAACCTTCTTGCTAAACCTCCTCCACCGCCACACCGTAGAGTTTCAATCGAGTTGGCGGCTACTAGACCAGTGTTGATAAATCAACTCCCGTGGTTGAGCGACATCGTGACACTTACTCGGCGTAAGGGTTTGGTCCATATATTTTCACATGGTCCGCAACCTCACTAGGCCCGCGACCCAAACTAGGATAAGCGGTGGCGAAAACCGTCTAGTGGCGCACCACAACCCGCCTTACCCTAACCTCAAACCTAGGGTAAGAGTGGGCGATAACAAATCTCATGGCGCACCACAAACCCCTTACCCTACCTTGTGCCCGCAAGCACTCTCGCTCTAGGGCACGGTGTCCCATACCACCCTACCCTAGAGTCGGGTTTGCAAATCCTATTGGCCCACTGCCACAGCCTTATTAGTGTAACATTTTGCATGATAGTAATAACCTACAATTATCTAGATTAACAGATAATTATTTCTAGGTTACAAAGGCATGGCAACAAGTTTAACAGGGCATTTGTCGGTGGTAGGTTTAACTACATAACATGTCATTCCAAACATTTTATTTTACTTTGAATTAACATTTCACAAATAGCATAATGCAAATAGCATAATAACATATTTTAAATAACATGGGATACAACATGATCAAAGGATTTGGGACTTGCAGTCAATCCGAATGATTTCCGCTAGCTCGAGCGAAGAACCTCCACGGCTCCTGCGATGCACTTGAACTTAGGAGACTCAGAGACACTAGCGCAAACATACAAAACAAATTAAATCCAGCTTGAGACTAATCAAGCGAGGAAAATAAACTATTTAAAAGGAGTAAATGCATAAATCTCCAAATGAGGATTTTAGGAATTTAATTGGGATGAATCTGTGGAAAGGAGGTCACCACTAGGTCTGGAATAATATTTGGAGCAAAGTGGTGAAATTTGGGAATTTTGGGATTTTCGTGATTTTCTGGGATTTATTTGGAATTTCGGGATTTTACAAATTAATAAATCCGGGAAAAATCTTTGAACATGCGCCCGGCCGGCTGGCTCTGATCTTGCCCACCGCGAATTCAAGCAGCGCGCGCTTGCTGGAGAGAAGTGGCCGGGAAAAAGCGGCCAGGGGAGCACGCGCGTGCTGGATGGCCGGCGCGTGGTGCGGCGAGTGGCGGAGATGGCGAGGGGCGGGCGGATGTGTTCGGAGAAGATCGACGGCGAAGATTTAAAGTGGCGAAGCGGTATGGGAATCGGACGAGCGAGAGGTGGGATCTTTAGTGGGATCGGACGGCGGCGGTGAGACTTCATCCGATGGTTGGCGTTAGGCGGCAACGAAAGGATCGGCGGACGGAAAGGGCCACGAGCGGGGAGGTCTTCTTCCTCCTCTCGCCGCCACATACCCAAGATCGCGATGCAGTGAGGACGGCGGTCCGGCGCCGAGGAGCTCGGCGGCGGCCAAGGGCATAGGCGGGTGCGGCTTGGCGTGGAGATCTCATTTTGGAGCTTGGGAGGCGCGGGAGCGCCCGGGGTGGTCGGAGGCGAAGGGGAGATTCGGGGCCATGGTGGCGCTAGGGCTCACCGGAGGAAATGGCCCGGTTTTGGTGATTTCACGGGAGGAGTTAGGGAGTACACTGGTGGCGGTGGGTGCGGCGGGAGCGTCGAGGATGGCTAGCCACGGAGGCTGCCGAGGTCGGCGGCGAGCCGGTGGCGAGGTCGCACCGCGGTCACACAGCCAAGAAGTGCGCTAAAAGCAGTTAATACACCAAGGGAAGCTAAGGCGAAAGGATTGGGAAGCGGAGGAGGAGAGGAGATTGGGCTACGGGGTCGCCGGCGCGGGAGAGCGGCGGCAGCGGTGGGGCGATGAGAGCTCAACTGGGCTCGGGAGCTTCTGGAGTGTTGGGAGGCGAGTGGAGACAGCGGGAGGACTCGGGAGCAAAGGAGGTAGGGGAGCAGCGGGAGAGGTTTTTAAGCTCGGTGGAGGAAATCCGAGGAGGAGGAGGGCAATGGCGCGGGGTCAAGGGGAAGGACGAGGCAGTGGCGCATCCCTGCGGCGTGGGGCGGCGTCCGGCGCGGCGGCGATAATCGACGGAGAGGAGAGGCGATTGGCCGGGCGGCGTGGGAGAGAGTGCGTCCGCGCGAAGGAAGAGCGAGGAGTCGCGGCGGGACCAGGGCGAAGGAGGAGGCGGCAACGCGGCGCGGGGAGGGCGGCCGGACCGAGGGCGGCGAGGTGGCGCAGCGGTCCGAGTGCGCGACGCTGCGAGGAGAGCGGAGCTGGGCGTCGCGCGAGAAGGGAGAAAGCGGGAGGCGCGGCGCCCGGCGAGAGCGGAGGAGGCGCTGGGCGCGGGAGGAAGCGGGAAGAGGAGGCGCGGAGAAAAGGAAAACGCCCGGCCAAAAGAGGAAAGCGGGAAGAGGAAAACTTTCCGAAAAGGAAAGTTTCAAATTTCACTCAAGATTTGCAGAAAAATTCAAGAAAATTCCTTTTGAATTTTGGGGACTTTTCAGTATATCTCCTCGCACGGCCGCGCCGACAGCGCAGCGCCCCGCACCACCCCGGCGCTCTGCTCCCCGCCGGCGCCGAGCGAGCACACCAGCAGCAGCGCCACCAGCGACAGCGCGATGCACCAGGACGCCGTGTTCGCCGCCGCCGCCACCCACGACGACCCCTTGCGCTGCCTCGCCATGAACGCTAGCTTGGCTGCTATGCTACGATGGTCTGCCTTGGCGTGTGCGAGTTGTTGTTTCCTTGCGCTGGGTAGGGAGGTTTTTATACCGGAGGGGAGGGAGGAGCGGAGATGCAGTGCGGTGCAGGGATAGGTAGCAGACTCTGAGTGGGGATGTGGGGCCAGACGGTGGCTTTCGGCAAGTATCCGTTGGAAGATAAGCTCGAGAGGGCATGGTATGTCTACTGTGCACGTTTTCCGATGCAAATCAAGGAAAAAAAATGCAAGATAATCGGATACATTAGTAGCTGAAACTGAAATTAGCTACACAGTACTACAACTTATCTCCTCTGGATTTGATTCTTGCGGAGGTTTAGGGTGAGGAAGATGAACAGAGGAATGTAATTTCAAAAAATGTCAGTACAAGAATTCAGACCTCTTTGAATTTACAAACAGCAAGAATCGATTTTTTTGTTTTTATCCTTGTGGTATCCATAGTGCAGGTGTGCGGCCTCAAAAGGGACTTGTGGGATTTGTTGAGATTTTTGTCAGCCGCTGCTGGAAGGGTGGCTGGCTGGGCGCCTACAATTGCACAGTAGTGGATCCAATCATGCTGCAAGTGGTGGCGTCTCCTTCCTGCTCTCCTTGTCCATGAGAAGCCCCTTTCGGTTGCCTGGCTGGCTCACTCGGCCGAGGCGGCCAACCCAAGCCTCTCGAGTCTCGGGTGCAGTGCACCACTCCCACCCACCATCCCAAGAACCGACGTAAAACGACTCCCATGGCCGGAGAAAACGACTCCACATTAGCCCACTGTTTGATCTCATTCGAGAGTGGTGCGGGCTCATGAGCTGCCATCCGAGCACACGTGTTTCACGCACCACCGTGTATCTAGTACCCAAAGCGATATATGTTAATGTGTTTTGAGATTCACGACGTTTAACATAGGTATCTTCATGTACCCATGAAATAGTATATTTGACATATCAAACTCTAAAAATTTTTTAATTCAATTTCAGCTAAACTAGTTGGAGCTAGTCTCATGGTATGTACTCGCTATAGTTACGTTAAATTCAAAATTAGTTCAAACTAGTTTGAATTGAGTTCAAAACTTACCATAAATATATCAAGTGTATACAACATTTTCATACATAAACCCCAAAAATTTTATCGATCATATGCTTATATCGAACGGTTCTCATATATATACACATTATTATGCACCTAAGTGGAGAATAAGTTATTCTACGCTCCACCATCTTTTGGGAGTTAAAACCCATATCTCACCTTGGTCAAAGTCTGGTCAAATAAAACCCACCGTCTCCCACCTCCGTCAACCCCTATGCCACTCTCTACCCACCTTTTTTGTGATAAGACGATGCATTAATTATCTGGCTGAGGTATAGTAAATTCAAACTTTTGGTTCAGTAATTGATTTTATAGCTTAAAACATATTCATTATGGATCTCTTTTGTTAAGCACATTTTTTAACAAAACATTTCAAACAAATTGTAAATAAGATAAATGGTTTAGGAGGTACCGTCATTTAAAGTTTGCAATTAATCTAGTTTCTCTCTCCACAAGTCCTCTGTACTCAGTGTCGCAGTAAATCTCCTGCAAAGCCGCAGTAAAGGTATAAGAGCAAGGCTAATAATACAGCCTTCAGCTGACTGTATGGACACTTACAGCCCACTTATCAGCCCATTCATATAGTAGTTTACACCACCAAGGTCATTTGTATGACCCACCCCTTTCTCTCACAAAGTTTCTTGGTTCTTGTGCTTGGTGGTCAGTAAATTCTGACCCATCTCTCTCTCTCTCCTCCACCTCAAAGATCTGACCTACTAATGACCTCTTATTATACTTGCTCTAAGGAGTACAATAATACTAAGTGTGATGGTGTCTGTCTTGTAAAGATGCAGTAAACGAATAAGAAGATTGCAATAAATCTCTTATAATGCTAAATAAAAACACAAGAGTGTCGCAGCAAATATGTTGTATAGGTTTATTAAAGGCACAATGGAAACACGACGAGGCCGTATTAAATCTCTCGTAACGGTGTTGTAAACACAAAATGAGGTTGTAGTAAATCTGTTGTATAGGTCCGTGAATGAACAATGAGATCGCAAAAGCTCTTGTAACAGTGAAATAAACACATATAGAGGTGACGGTAAAGCTCTTTTAGTGATGCAGTAAAAATGGAAATCACATCGACTCACACAGTAATATGTTTCTGGATGCCATCGTATAATGGTTCTATTTTTTTTCATCTAGTCGTAAATATGAATGTATCTGGATGTAAATGCGATATCCATTTTTAATGCCGTCATCACACAACAGTTCCTTTTTTCATCTGACCGTAAAATTGAAATGTATTTAGACGTTAATGTGGGATCTATTTTTACTATCATCATCACATAGTGTGGTTCCATTTTTCATCTAGACATAAATATGAGTGTATCTTGATGTAAATGTGGTATACATTTTTACTATTGTCATCACATAGCTATTCTATTTTTTCATCTAGCCGTAAATATGAATGTATTGGGATGTAATGTGGTATCCATTTTTTACTGTCCCTATCATATGGTTGTCATACACCAATGCTAGGTGTGGTAGTAAATTCTAACAACGCATCTAGTAAATTACTCAGTACAGTAAAAACTCATTCATCTGGTAGTAAATTAGTTTGTATCTAGCAGTAAATTGGTTTTCACGGCTAGGTGTGGCAGTAAATTTTCACTGATGTGTTTATTAGCAAGACTTACATCATTATGTTTCTCTCATCGTTAGTAAGCTATCGGTAAAAGCCGTTCGTGAATCAAAGCTGCCGATAATAAAATTATAGATAAAACAAGAAAAGAAATATTATAGTACCAATAAGAAACACATATTTATTAGTTGATTAGGCACGTCACCATTTGGTTTGATCCTCGTAGGAAGTTAGTACACATGAGGTGAGTTGGACACGCTTGTCTAGCTCACGTGTAGGTATGTATAATAGCACACAAATTAGCAGCTGTAGCAATCTTCTTTCCCGTGGAATCTTTTGCGCCTACGAATTTCATGCCGCGTGCTTCGGCTTTGGAGCCTCTTTCCGGTAGTGGAGAACCCCTTGCAGGAATGCCAGTGTTCATGATCATGGATCGGTCGTTCCGGGGCGCTTCGAATGCAGACCGTATGTATGCGTATGTTTTCCAGTGGAAATAAAAAAGGGTGCAACGCTAGTGAAGAGTGAAGACTTAACAAGTACAGATGGGTTTGGCCGGACGCATAACAATTCTCTACTTTAATTTATCTATATGCGGGTTTTTTAAAAAAACTATTTATAAGTGAGAGAATATGTAAAAAAACCACGTGCATTTTAAAGCTTATCGAAAATTCACCCATAAATTTTATGTGGTTGCAAATTCCCTCTCTCCCACACCCTACCCCAAACGGCCAATTCACTCGTAAAAACTCCCAGAAGTCAATCAAGAACTCTGACTTGTTTGCCTCTGTTGATGGGATCATGTCCAAATATATCCAAGGGTATTGATAAACATCATTCGGATATTTTCTTTCTAACTATCATTCAGATTTGTGATCGTTGGATTAGAGATCTAAGGGCCACAAATTCTCCCCACCCTCTCTAAAAAAATTCACTCTCCTCCAAAAAAAAATTCTCCCCCCTCCAAAAAAAGAGACCGTTGAATCTCTAATCCAACGGTTCGAAATTTGGATGATTGTTGGGAAGAAAACATCCAGGTGATACCTATACACACCCTATATCCAAACATAAAAATCCTTCCGCACGACCACAACATCGACGATCATGCCTGATCACCATTCTTCCTTGTCATTCTATTCTTCCGCTCTTGTGCCACACTTTATTCTCTCCTGCTCTGCTCATGCCCTACCCTGCATTGGTATATCTTCTCTAGTCATAGTCCACAAGATTGATCTACTGAGATTATCACATAAGCTCCATGTAGGACCTTCGACAAGCAAATGGGCCAGGGGGGTTGCAACACATAGAATTTATTGTGGGTATTCGACAAACTTTGAGATGCAATTAGATTTATTATAAACTCCTCAACTTATCGTGGGTTTTTAAAAAATCTGTATCTCTGCACCTCTCTCCTTTAGAGATGGCAATTTCCCTCATAGAGGGGGTGGGGGGCTGCGGGGATAATCCCTATGGGTGGAGGGGGCGGAGGGAGGGCAAACTCCTCACAGGGTCACGGGGACGGGACTTAGGTAAACTTCAGCAGGAGAACTGATATTGAATGGCTGAACCTAAGAAATCAGTTTATCTATAGTTTTCAGATTCAGAATTGACTTATTTTTGCTTCTACATAACTTTTTGCTTCTACATAACCATGGTCTGACAAAAGCTAACTGCAGTATTGAAATTCTAAAGATTGCTATTTCCTGTCCACTTAAAACCCGTACTGTCCTCTTAACTAGTTGGGGGTCCGGAATAGGTAGTGTTATTTGAACTTGCTAGCTTATAATTGTGATTTCCCCCATTTCCACTCCTAGTGAATAGTTATTGATCAGGGATTTTGAATGCTAAGGAGCCAACAACTGCAGCACTAGAAATTAAACACTTAGAAATGTCTTAACCTTCTAAACTTTGCAGGCCTGAACATGAAGGTTTGTACTGCTATCAGTTGCTCCTGTGGGCATTGTGGGCTGTCATGACAAGACATCCTTCACGCCTGAAGATCTCGTTTGTTGCTATTGGAGGTGTCATCTCAGTATTTCTGGAAGCTTATGACATCCCTCCACAATGGGGATATGTAGATGATCATGCAATCTGCCTCGCTAGGGCTATCCCCCCGTCGTTCCTATGGTGGAGCTTCGCCCAGGAAGATGCCGGCCGAGTTGCGCACTTCAGTAATCATGAAGACACGATAGTGAGCTTTGCTAGAGCAAATGCCATCTGGGATGGTGTCTGAAAAATTTATGTCTGCATTCAGCCTATGTAAAGATGAGGTTTTTCATGTAAATTTAGGTGACTTCGACTTAGTCTGTGAATTACTGCTCTCTCGTTTTCCACATTATTGTTTGCCTTAGCCCAAAAGGTTACACGGTTTCAAACTTTGGATGGCCACTTCCATTCTTTAATTTATAAACCAGCTGAAATTCTGATGGGGTTGTCCTGTTCATATCTTATGCCTGCGATAGCGACCGGAAGTTGTATCATAACACGATCTTCTGATGTTGTATGCGATTGCTTACAGATCCTCTCATCCTAAGCAAGGTTTTGTGCGGTTAACATATGTTAAATGGAATCATATTTAGAGGTGATAAGGTCATATGCTAACATATGTTAAACGAAATCATACCGAGATTATGTTTACGCCTGATATGGCAGACATGGCCCAATAGAATTGCGTACTTTTTTTTTAGAGAATAGCATTGCGTACTTGAAAGTTACAATATGCAGGCAAAGGGTTCAGAAAAATAAGTAAACAATGGATGCTTGGATGAGCGACGAACATATGAAGATATTTACTTTGAACAGAGACTAAGATGGTAATCTATTTAGCATTCCTGAATACATCTCAAACACACCAGATTTGGAATATCCAACTGAATGACAAAAATGCCAAAAAGAATGGCACAGGGTTCACAAAAAGGAATGAAGTGAGCAACTCAGCCCATACATATGCCAATACAATGTCGAGCACATAACAGGTCATTGTACCATCTCAAGGTCCCTGAAGTACTCGTGCTCAAGAGCCTGCCTAGCTGTGATCCTTTTGTTTGGCTCGTACCGCAGCATTTTCTGCCAATGAAACAAGGCAAGAGGGTTGAATACCCATACATTATATAATGCCATTTTCATGATCACAGATGAGTGTCCGTTTGACTTACAGAGAGAAGGTCCAAACCAGCAGGTTCAAGATTAGGGACACTAGTTGCAAGGTCCTGGAATGAAGGTTTCAATCAAGGAATATCTGTGGAATGATATACTGCGCATAACAAATACACACTGGCAACAAGTAACACGCTACACACGCCAAAAGAAATGTTTATGCTGTTGTCTTATACCTGAGGCTGCCACTTGGGGAAAGCAGACTTGTAGTCAGGCAAGGAGCAGACTCCTGGCCAAGTTTGTTCATTTGGAGTACCTAGTACCCTTTAAGAATTACCAGAATACGATGAAATAAGTCAGATAGAGTTGGCAAAAATGCAATTAGAAAATGAGAAATATAGTATCAGCACAATAATGAAACCTGAATATCTTAAATAATTCATCGATCTCAGAATCACCAGGGAACAGTGGTTTCTGGTTCACCATTTCTGCAAAGATACAGCCCACAGACCACACATCAACTGGTGTGGAATACTGCCTCGATCCAAGAAGAATTTCTGGAGCTCTGTACCATAATGTTACTACCTGAAAAATACTTCCCATAGACATCCATTGTGAGTTAATACACCAGGGTGTTGAATAGATAAAACAAAAACGAACTTGTATGGATGCAAAATTGCATGTACATACTAAAGAAAGAAAACAAAGTACCAAACATAACTTTTAGTTTGTGATAGAGATCCTGCCAAAAGGCCATGTGTTCTCTATCAGGACAGTTTCCAAGTCCCTTTCTTAAATGAGAAATAGAAGAAAAGTACCTCATGAGTAAATGTACGGACAGGAATCCCAATTGCCCTGGCTAAACCGAAGTCTGCAAGCTTCAGTGCATTAGTACGCTGATCTATCAATAAATTCTGAGGTTTCAAATCTCGATGAAGAACTCTATGAGAATGGCAATAAGCAACGCCGCGGAGTATCTGATAGAGATGTGACTGGAGAAAGAAGAAAACAGTCACATTCCAAGATGCAACTACATGAAGCTAATGCATTTTCTACTCGGGCACAAATATATTAGGAATGAAGACATAAGAAAAGCAAAATAGGATGAAAAGCTTCAGCCATGCTATCTTTATTTCTTTTCACTGTATAAGCCACTCCAATCAAGCAATGTTGCATACTTGCATGAGCTTCATGTTTAACTATACAATTCAATTGATCAGAAACCTGTTGCCACATATTGTAAGCAAACTCCAAAACCATATGCCAAAGAGCATGTAATGCTAATCAGAAGAAAAAAACAGGTCAGGAAAAGTACTGACCACTTTGATGCAAGGTCCCAAACCATGGCTGTCAGAAGTGGTAGTTCTGACAGAAATTAGTGGGAGGAAATAGAGTGCCAGTTCTGTGTGCAGTAAATAGTTACACAAAAACGATAAGCATGGCAGCAATGGTGCTCATATGGGGATCATACAGTACTGGAGTGGTGGTGGTGGTGGTGCCACACTGCTAGTCATTTTTAGCACAAAGAAACCACCACTAACAGTGAAGACATGCTTCATGTATAGCTTACAGGAGTTACTGTGGAGCAAAGATTGATTTCTAATGCAACTGTTTATTTGAGGAGGTAAGCCATGATGGCCAGCTATGGTGCTCAGTACTTCAGTAGAGCCCAAGGTAAGTCTTAAAAAGCAATATTGATAAACTGGTTCTACCATGTTACCAAGAGGCACTCGAAATTAAGAAGTCTAGTCTTACCACAACAATGTCTGCCCATGGTATAATAAAGTTACATGCATATATGTCCAAAGAAGCACATATGCATTTTCCCTACAAATCAACGCTCACAGTGCAGCAAGTTAAAAAAATGAAGAGGAGTTATGCTTTAGTTAGATTACTTATCCTGCTCCACATTTGAATTGTTCTGTCACAAGCTCGTTTCCAAGACTACCAAGTTGTATGACATGTACCAGATCATTGAACAATAAAGGCTCAAGCCAATGCATCAAGTTCAACTATATACGGAAATCAATAGTCACAGCCACATATATTTAGATTTTGCATCGCTCACCTTAATTAAAGTGGGATTCTTCGCAAACTCTGGACAAGAATCCATGAACTTCTTCAGGTCAAGATCCAGGTACTCGAAGACAAGATATATGTGCTTCTCGCTGTGGACAACATCATGTAACCTGCATGCAGTGAGTAAACTTCTCAGCATACCAACGTTGTAAACCATCTCACCACCAATGTAACAACATTACTGCTACATTAGATAGCAGCATCAATCGGTCCTAAATCAGGCCTAGCTACTGTTGCACAAAAACAAAAAACTATATCGACGTATTGCCCACTTCAATGCATCATCAATCAATCAATCCAAGATAGCTGGGTCAATCAATCCTAAATCCGAGGTAACAAAGTCAATGCCAAGAATGGATAGGGGAATGTTACACTCTGATATCCCTTCTTATGCGCAGCAGCCTTCTTATCGGATTAGAGTTTGTGAGATACGACACGAGCGTGCACAGTATCAAAAACGAAGAAGATGAATCTCGTAGAGAACCAAAATAACGATGTTGAAGCAACCACGATGAGAGGAAAAAGATTTGTTCAAGCTGACCGCAAATTCCTTAAATACAACCTCAAAAGAGTACAAAGAATTGTCGCTCACTCACAATCTTCTCGAATCTTTTACGACCCTTGAATCCTTGCCCTATACAAAAATCTAGTGCTAAAAAGTATCATAGTCTCTAATCCTCTCGTGCACCTTTACATTTAGATGAGTAGGCTTGGTTGCTTGGTTCCTCTTAAAAGTCATCCCCATAGTTTATAGAGTCCCTTCTAGCACTTCTCCAATTTAGAGTAGGAATCCTAATCCAAATAGAAATGGGAGTCCTAATCCTAGTAGAATTCATCTAGGACTTTTTATAGCACACCTTTCCAAATCCTAAAAGAATACGTATGAGCCACCTTAATTCAGCAATCTCCACCTTGCCTCTTATTCTTTGAAGTCACTGTGCTTCTTTAAGAACTCGCTCTAAGTCGGCTCCACCTTTTTTTTGTTTCTTCTACCTTTGGGAGTGTCCCCACCACAGAGGCTCATGCACATCACCACAATGTGCGTATTAGTGTTAGTGTTCATGTCCGGGCTCGTCTGCTCGGACCATCCACTTGAGAGCTCATTCATTGTGTAGTTTGGTTAACCATACCTTTTGTTCCTATAGCCTTTTATGACATACGTTCGTACCGCCTCCGAGCTCCACCTGCTCCCCGGTACCACGTGGTTGGTCCCACCACGTTTTCCTTCTACGAACAGCTCGCACCCTCACATTTGCGCCTACTAGATTTTACAACTGTCTTTGCGGTTTAGCACATAACCATGGTTATTAAGGTGTCGCTTAGCGGTAAGGCGGCCCGGGGGTTCAAGACGTCGCCTCCGCCTTGCCATGCGAGTCCAAGGCGTCCACCGTAGGACTAAGGCGTCGCTTAGGCGTCCACCTTAGGGAAGACTCAAGACGACACCTTTGGAGGAGATGCCCGTGAGTACATAACCTCACATGAGCAACCCGAGCGACTAAACCAGAACCGAGATGGAATGGCGGCTAAACCAGAGAGAAAAGAGCGAAGAATACTCACCTCACTTGGAACCCTAGGCGGCGGCGCCTCCATCTCACCGCTACTGTCTCAGCGTCCTCTCCAACAGCAGCAAGGTACACCTCTCCCTCCCCCCTCCTGTCCCTCCCCCCTCCTCTCCCGATGGTTTGTAGTCGGTATGGCTAGAGAGGAGCGCTCCCCCAATGGCTTGCAGCCAACAACGGCGAGGAGGCGGAGGTGGCGACGAAGAAAGGGTAATAGCACGTCGCCATCGATCTCACCTCCTGTCCCCTCCTCTCTTTGTGCGGCCAATCTGGAGCAAGAAAAAGAGAGAAAAGAGAGGGAAGGAAATAGGTGGCAGTGGCATGGTGTTTCGGCTGCACAAAAGCAAAAGAGAGAGAGAGGGGAAAGTAAGAGAGGAAAAATATAAGAGGGAAGGAAATAAGTGGCATGGTGTTTCCGCTACACAGGGAGTAGGAAGAAAAGAAGAGAGGGGAGAAGCACGCGTAATAAAAATTGTTCTTCGTGAATATTTAACTCTAAGCATTACGTTGCATGTTAGAATAGCCAGTAAAATTTTGTTGATCCTTTTAAATTGCAAAACACCATTAACACCCACTTATCACCCATGTTATTTGCTAATATCCATTCATGAGAAATACCTGATTGATTGATGACTAGCACGTCTAAATCATACTTTGCTATCGCCACTGAACATGCATCCTTCATTTGCTTCAAACACAAACAGTCTTTTATCATGTAACCTTCCTCATCAAATAGATAGCATACACATGTGCTCTTAGTCTTACTTTTCTTCTTATGACCTTTACTTGTGCTTGTAACACCTACTGCTGCCAATACTTGATCATCCGAAGATGAAGATTTCAATGGCTTTTTCAAGGACTCCATCTCCAATAGATATGCAATTGCCCATTGAAGTCGAGAGCGATTTTTCGATGAGAATATTTATCACCAATTGTTCCTATGATGACGGTAGAGATGATGTTAGTGTGACGAACTTGTCATTCTCCTTAATTTTTCTTCCACACTAGTCGACTATGTGATAAGCTTGTTAATGACATTGAGATGGTCAGCATATCGTGTACCTTCCTCCATACGTAGCCTGTACAATTATCACTTTAGCATCTACCGGTTTGTTAGTGGCTTTGAAATATACAATTCTTCTAAGTCTTTCCATAATTTCTTGGGCGCATTCTCCTTGATCACCGAATACTTTACCTCATCAGAGAGACAAACATATTGTACTGACAACCTTTTGCTCTATCACCTCCCAATCTTCATCGGACGTCTTTTCTATTTTATCCCCTTCAAGAGTATCAATTAGTCTCTGCTGGACAAGGACATCCTTCACCATATATTACCACACGCTGAAATTTCCTCTATCGTCAAATTTCTCTACTTGATTCCACATTGTTGACATCGATCTTGATTTTATACCACCTGACACTTTACCGATATTTTCACAAATCAGATTAATCCGGCCTTGGCTCTGATACCATTTGTTACACTTTAATACCCCTTCTTATGCATAGCAACCCTCGGATAGGATCAGAGTTTGTAAGATATGGCATGAGCGGGTATCAGAAACCAAAAAAGTGAATTTCGTAGAATCTCGTAAAGAGAACAAAAATAACAATGTTGAAGCATGCACAATGAGATAGAAAACATTTGACAAAGCCGACCGCAAATTCCTTAATCAAAGCCTCAAAAGAGTCAAAAGAGTGCAAGAGATTATCGTTCACTCCTAAACCTCTCGAATCTTTTAAGACCATGGTACATTGGCGGATCTACAGGGTATGCCGGGTGGGCCCCGGCATACCCTGTGGTGGTGGGACCCAGCGAAGTACCAGGCAATCTCTAATGATCTCATCTAATCACCCAAACGTGATTACGTGACGTGCGGCTTGAATCGATCCCTTCGCGGCTTCCTCGCCTGCCGAACACGTGATGGCGTGACGCGCCGAGAGCCCGAGACGGTTCGCCTTCGCTCGCCGATCGCCGCCGCAGGCGTGACGCGTGCCGTCGCGCGAGACGGTTCGCCCGCAGCCGCCGCTTTGCCGAAGCGTGACGCGCCGCTTCGCTCGATCCTCGGGCCTCAGTGAAATCAGGTAATCAAGTATGATTTCTTGTGATTTTTTTGTTTCGGATGAATCAATCAGGAAATCGTCAGGTCTCTCAATGGATGAGAGCGATCAGCGATGCCATTTTTTGTGATTTTTTTTTGTTTCGGATGAGACCATCGCCCGCCCTAGTGTACTTTTGAGATGAATGCTTCCGGTTAGCACTGATTGATGTAGGTTACTTTGGCGGAACATTCATTCTAACATTCCCAACCATGAGAACATAGTCACAGATCTTGAAGATCTTGTATTACTTCTATAACATAAACATATGGCCAAGAAAAGTTCTGGCATTCAAATTTCAAAATGATATATTGTAAGTCTCTTACTCTCTTTTATGCCTATATTTTGAACTATCAGTATGTCGTTTGAACTATTCATATTGTAATTTGTGGATGTTTTCAACTTAATCTTTAAATTTAAGAATTATCGTGTTATTTAGTGCATATATGCCGAATTACGTTGCAAATATTACAACTGTTACCGAATTGCCAAATGGTTTTACCGAATTGTATATGAAAATTTTTGTACGGCATACCCTTAGGTAAAATTCTGGATCCGCCACTGCCATGGTATCCTTACTCTGTATAAAAATCTAGTGCTAAAGAATATTCTAGACTCATATTCTCTCGTACACCTCTACCTTTGGATACTACCTTTGGATAAGTAGGTGGTTGCTTAGTTTTTAGGGGTAAGAGTACTAAACTTAGTAGAATTTTTCTAGAACTCTTTATAGCACCCCTTTCTAAATCCAAATAACTGTATACGAGTCACCCAACTCAACAGCGAACCTGACGATGTTGCCGTGGTGCATCTCCTTGAGGAGCGAGATCTCGCGGATGGCGGTGGAAGGGACGCCCTCGTCCTCCTGCTCGAGTCGGATCTTCTTGAGCGCGATCGTCTCGTTTGTGGCCTTGTCCCGCGCTTTGTACACCACCCCGTACGTGCCCTCACCAATCTTCTCCACCTTCTCGTACTGCACACATAGGCACAAACGCAGTTGAAAAACAATCGAATCAACGCACCAAACCCTCAAATCCGAATCGAATCGGATCGCTCGTGCTGCGCTGCTTACCTGCTCCATTGGGTTCCCCCTCGGCGGCCAATGCGACGGCGACGGCGCCGGCGTTGAGGGTGGAATGAATAAGTGGGTGAGGGGGAGAAGAGGAGGCGAAGAAGTGGGAGGAGATGACGGGAAGAAAGGGGAGGGGATTAGGGGGAGGAGGAGGAGGAGGAGGGGAGGTGGGGATAATCGGCAGCGGGGGGCAATGCTGCTGCTGCCATTGGGTGCTCGGCTGGTCCTCCTCTCGCTTGTCTTTCTACTGTTTGACGGTTTGACCGCAGCTTTCCTTCAGCCGTCCTCCCCTCCTTGCTTGCCTTTTGGTAGTTTTCTTGTTTCGGTTCCACGGGTGGTTTTTGTTGGGTTTTTCTGTTTTATTCTACCTATTATTTTTTTATAGTATCAAATGAGAACCACAAATTTATAAAAGATATGATAAAATCTATATCATATTATTAATTATTGACATATTATTTCATATTGTTGACCATTCACTGGTCTACTAGAGATGGTGTTTTTATATAGCCACTCGATAGTTTTATATGCTATATTGCTACATCACCGCTAATGCCTTTGACTTGTGTCCTACTCAACTGCCCAATCATCTAATCACCATATTAATTTGATAGACACATCTTGGGTAGGTTTGGAGTTTGGTTAGTTTCATCAAGTGAATTTAATGGGTTGTGCTTATGGGCCACTGGACGTTACTCTTCTCTAGTTTTTAGGGCATCTCCAATGGTTATAGCTAGCAACTAACTATAAGACTTCCATATCATCTATATAGTACACACTAAAGTTAGCATTCTAAAGAACTATCTATAAGGATAGCTATTTGATGCTTACATGCACATACGAATTTATGGACGCTCGTTTGACGCTATAGACTATCTCTAGAGTGTGAGAGAGCTGCGTTCTCTTTCTTCATTTAATATCTTCCACGTAGGACAGTTGATGACATGGACTCTCTTGTAGATAGCTGCTATAGACCCATTGGAGATGCCCTTAGTTACCAAGGGTATCTTTTTGAACTACGGCTGATGATTTTTATTCATGCTTTTCAACATGGCAGCGGACGATGGAGATGTCAATGCGGATAATACACATAGTATTGTGCTTGAGATGCTATTTGGAGAATCCATTTTAAAATACTGCTCCATTTTGACGTTCGGTCTTTAGACTTTTAGAAAAATTAAAAGTCAAAAAGAACATATCAATACACTGCAAATTAGCTGAGCTGTCCAGTACAGACTTCTTCCTTTGATGATTACCTTCTTGTTTTTCTTTGATGAACGCCAAATCACTCCAATTGAAAAAATCAATTACCTTTAGGATAGCAACCTCGAAAGAACACGAAAGAAATGGATTTTTATACAACACAAGGAAATTTAACATGCAAGAAGTTTTATTATTTTTTTAGATCAGTATTAAGTTTGCTGCAATGCTGCAAAAACCCACCACCTCCTTCTACAGCTCCCAACCATGTGGCCGTCTTCGCTTCGCTCGCACCGCAAACCTCTCTGCCGTTCACACCCGGTCGTAGCTGCTTTGTTAGCGTGTTTCTTCTCCACTGACTACCCGTCGCCGTGCCGAATGGTCACAGATGGATAGCTTAGCACGAGTCGCCCTAGCCAAAACCGAATTTGGCCACAAGTTTCAAAGGAATTTGCCAAATTGTGAGGGTTTTTGAGAATTCAAGCAAACTCAAAAGAAATTCAAATAAAAACGAAAATTTGAAATTTTGGGTTGTTTCAGTATGGTTCCATGGACACTAAGCAGAAATATTTTGCGAGGGACAACACCGTCACCAGTTCACCACACCATATTTGGGTCTGGGCTGAGATGGGGCTTCGAGGCTCGAGCCCTTCTTCTCTGGCGAGCTTTATACGCATGGACGGAGGAAAGACAAAGACGTCGAACGAAGGAAAAAGGACGAAGCCTCGCTTTGTCAATGGGGCGATCGCACCAAGCGTGGAGCTTTTCCGCTTTCCATGTCCTCACAGTCGCAGAGAGCGCGCGAGCGCCCGCGTCGCGTTATCCTCTTGGAAAAGAGCGTCGCGTCGCGTGATCCGTTAAGGCTTTTGTCGTCGTCGCGGCGCCGGGCGCCGTGCCGGGCGCCGAGAAACGAACGCGGCGGGGCACGGCACAGTCGGCACCGCGCGCTGCGATCGCGTCGTGCATCAAAAGCGGCGACTGCGGCATGTGACGGCCATGAAAGCGGAGTAATTGGCGGCATAAAGCTGCCCCGTGAAGCAGCAACACGCACAGAAAAAGCTATCTGGCCTGCCTGGCCCCCGGCCCGAGTAGTCCGTCGTGCGTGCAGGAAGGAGCAGGACAAGGGCAAAGGACCGGTTTTAGGTAGGTGGCAGCCATTAGTGTTCAGTGAAGTCTCGGCTGATCCCCGGCATAAAGGCCACGCCATCGGCATGCCCATGCATGTCCTTCCTACTCGATCCATCGGCACGGCCGGAATGATACGCTAGCTACCTCCTATTCCTTGGCTAACCCATTCATCCATCACCAGATCACCACTCCTACCTACGTTCTGTTGCCTCATGAGCTCCAGCTCCTACAAAGTATAACAAAACACTTCTCTCAAAATCAGGCTACCATAGCGTTGCGTGTCTTAGCTACATATTTTAACAAATACTTGATGGGCAGAACAAATACTATGTGCAGACATGAGGGGCATGAATGAAACAAAATAATTATATTGAGTCATTAAGCTCATCAGGATGGGAATTGCAAAATGGGGTTCAGATAAGTGGAACCTGAGCTTAGAAGTGATTTTAAGGGGAGAGGAAGGTTTATCTCAGCGGAAAGACCAGGGAAGATGAAGCATGGTCTGATGTTGGAGTGCCCTTCGCCTGCACGCCTTGCTTCGTACCTGCCGCTGCAGTGCCCCCACTCTTCGCTTGATGCCGAAGGCCATTGCTTGCCATGCCCCGCTCAACGCACCTGCACACCGTGCGCCACCAATCACTGTACCCACACTTTAACTGGGGAATTGGGAATGAGATGAGAGTGTTGGGATGGGGGAGTGTGGATCAAGAGATAGCAAGAAGAGTGTGTCCAAGTGCTATTAAGATTTGTGCGACGCCAACGGTATCGAACAGTTAGATGTTATACCGTCGAATTGGTAAATAACACTATACCATTCTATAGTATTTCTGTATATTTTTTTGTGAGGAATTTAAGGCCAGATATGATATGTAATAGTAAGACATAATAGTCATCAGGTGGTCGTCAGAGACAGTATCTTAGTGAAATGCCCATGACCCAATTGTCATGGCAGTTCGTAATCATAGATGTGTCCCTTTTGTTTGGGGAGGACTAGCGTACGATATAGTCAAGTTTCATCGGATTTTACAAGATTTTATAGAGTTTCGAACATGCTTCATAAAAGTTAATCAACTTAGATATAAAATTTTCTAAAATTTTATGAAACATCATGAAATACTATAAAACTTAGACATAAAACCTTACTACCTAAGTGTCTCTACGTCGTTACGGAATACACCACAAAATCATTTTACTGTGTTGTGTGGCAGAAAGCATATTAGCTGATTATAAATAATTATATGCGGCACATTGACAAAATTATTTATATAAGTAATTATCCATGGGCTTCCACCTCCCCGCCGCCTCCGCCTATTGATGCGGCCGCCGTCTCCTCCTCCCCCACCGCCACTATTGGTTCCTCTTTCTCCGCCGGCGCTGCTCGCCTCCCCTGCCGCCATCTTCTTGCCCTTCTGCAGTAGCCACCAGATCTGCTACCGTCTCCTGCCAACTCTTAATATTCTCTTGTTCTTCTCATTCCCGCCGACCTTGCTAGCTGCAAATTCATATGCTCCACTAGGATTGATGCTACATTATCAGGATTTGCGTACCTGCTAGCTGCAAATTCTAGATAGCACGCCTGACATACAATATGATACAATTGCTTGCAAGCAACTGAAAACAATCAGCTCCGGTTGATACATTCCATCACAATAGATGGTGTTGCAAACAAGCAAATCACTCCCAGACAGACAAGTATCAGAGAAAAGAATCAATGAATCTGCTTAAATTAATGTGCTCCCAGTCATTCAAACAAATCTAAGAATTAAGCAGCCAATGCAGGAGTAAGAGACACAAACCAACAAGGTTCATGTTCCTGGTATTGGCAAAACATGTGGAGGACATTTCGCGTGGTAGCGTCCAGAGGGGAAGTCGACGGCCAGGGGCGGATCTACTATGGTTCATGGGTGTTCAGCTGAACACCCAAAATTTTTGACAAAAAATCTAGTATATATGAGGTATGTTATATATGTATATATATACTTAGGTCATTTTAACTGTTTTGGCTCACAGACCCGTCTGCCTGCCGGCCCAACCGCCCGAGGGAAAGCCGTCCGCGACTCCGCGTGGCGCGTGGCGTGTGCGCATGAAGCCCAGCCCATTTGCCCCGACCCCCATTTCCTCCGCGTGCGCGCGTGTGCTCCCCCGGCCCCCATTTCTCCCGACCGCCGGTCCCCATTTCTTGCCCTACGCGGAGCGGCCGACGCAATCCACCCTCCGGCGACTCGGCAGTGTCGACCGCGTCGATCTAGCTCCAGCCTCCAGCGGTCCGGGCGTCCGGCCCTCCGCTCCGGCGCTCCGCCTCTCGGTCGCTCCGGCGCCGCTCGGCGCTCGCGCCCGCCGCCCGCCCGCGCTGGCGCTGCGCTCGCGCGCGCCGCTCCGGCGCTCGCCTCCGGTCGCTCGCCTCCTCGCCTCCCTCGGTCGCGCCCGCTCCGCGCTCCGCCCCTCGCTCGGCGCTCCGCCCCTCGAGCCCGCTCCGCGCCCGCCCTCCGATCCGCCGCCCGCTCGGCGCTCCGCCCCTCGCGCTGCCGGCGCGGCTGCGGCATCGCGAGGTTCGCCTCGGGCGGATCTATAGTTGTGGTTTGTCCAATCAAGGACTATGCAATACTCCGGGTTCCCCATCACACCGTGAATTGTGATTAAATTTGCTATTGCTGCTGTGCATGCCCAAAATTATTCTCACTAGGTGCTATAGTTGAGACCGAACTTAAGTATTTTGGCATGATATGCTATATCGAAAAAGGTTGTATGATAATACAATGAAAGGTGTATTGAGCTTTGCAGAAATACGACTTGCATTTGGTTGGATCATATGACTGATGTTTCTATGTGTTTGCGGTTTGTGCGATTTGGTGAAGGGAGCCAAGGACAAGCGACTTAGGGTTAAGGGACTGTCAGATCCCCACCAAGGTGCTCCACATCACTACTCGCAAGTCCCCGTGGTGAAGGTATTGTACTATCTAATTTCTATCTTTGTTGCAATATTATCTTTTGGCTTTGACCAATTGATTGATAAATAGTCTAAGTTACGGTCAAGTAACTAGATAGGATGAACTGTGTTATTCCATTGATCACTTGTCTCTTGTTAATTCACACAACAACTTTTGGATATCTGAATGGGTTGTTGTTTTGATTGGTAGGATTTATGAAAGTTTGTACATGTTGTTTGTGCAGCATGAGTAGATCACTTATTTTCAGTCGTCAATAGTTTTTTCTTTATATTTTGTACTGTAAAATATTTTTACAACTTCGAACACCCATTCCAAAATTCCTGCGTCCGCCACTGTCGACGGCGCATCAACGGTTCTCAAAATACTATATTATCATGAACAGATGTATAAAAGAAGTAGATATCCAGCAAACATGCATGTGGAGAAATCTCAACATGGCGACAGACTTTCCATGAACATTTTATGGTGGATCAATTATTACAATTTAGAGAAACACAGAACATCATGCTGCTACCAGGAAAACAATTGAGAAATTCATATTTACGTAAGGTTCTGTAACGATATCAAAATTTAATTGTAGGAGACATCCCAGTGGCCGCATACCTCCTGATAGCTGCGACCCAGCGTATGGGCTAGAAGAACTTTGCTGGTATTGCTCATTCATGTTACCATGTGCTCTCATGAATTGTGGCGCCAAACGGGAAACACTTGGAATTGCCCGACCGTAGACATCATGGAAATCAAGTGGTAAATCGGATCACTGAAAATCACGAACCTAGGCATCCGAGAAAACTAATTTCGATCATACCAGAAAAGCATTGCGGTAGAGGTTGAAGAGACTAAACCCCAAAGAGAGAGGAAAGGAGTGGTGGTGGCGCTTGATCAGCGGTGGCGGCGGCGTCTAGGCCAAGGAGGTCATGAACACCTCTGTGAAGGCTGAGTTTCTAGCTGAACAAGCGCATAGGGGCGTGAGAGCACCTTCGGTTACCACTGCCGCGAAGATGCAACCTCTTCTCCCCTAGGGCGGCAGCAGCTTGCGCGAGGCTGGTTGGGGTAGGCGGCATCGGATTGGGGGAGGCGGAATCCTGGGAGGAGGCATTGGCTCTGGGGAGGGGAGGTGTTGGGGCAGGCGGCGATGTGTCGACGGGGCGATGAGGTCCGACGACGCCGGGCGGGGGAGGTGGACACGGGGGCGTGAGGATGCCGCCTCCTCTCCTCTAGGGCGGTCAGCGACAGTTATGAAGGCGATAGTTGAGCGCGTGACGATAGTATGTGAGGCCACGAAGAGGCGGTGACGGCTCGCGGTGGGCAAGCAGTCACCGTGGCTGCGACCATGTCCTGCTCTCTTCTGCCTTGCCTGTTTAGATTTTTTTTGTTGAAATTTAAATTGAATTTTGAAACTTGCTTTGAATGTTCCTCGTTGCTTATCGCTTCAGGTTAATTTGCTGTTCAGCAAGCACCTCTTAACTAAGAAGGGAACAACTGATTCATCATGAGATATATGGATATTTATTTCGGCCAAAAATCCCAAAATTGAAGCTACGAGCTCCAACATGTTACATATACATGCTCTCGTTCCTCCTTACCTCTGGATCGTAAACCCAACCTTGTCACGTTAACGCTCAACGTTCATACAAACACGGTAAACTTCCTATGAAACCGCCACTGCACCACCACCGCCGCCAAGTCGCTCACCAGCTCGCCCACCAGCCCGTCCATCATCAGCCCCTCCACCGCCGCGCCGACGTCCCGCTTCTCCTCGCCGACGCACATCCACCTCTGGCCCCGCTCCATGTCCGCCAACGCCGCCTCCCCGGCGAACAGCGCGTCCCCCACGCCCCACTGGGGCCCCGCACCCTGCACCCACTCGTTGGCCGCATGCACCAGCGCCAACTCTTGGTGATCATCCGACGGCTTGACCGTTCCGACCACCAAGCCGGCCAACGCACGGTGCCGATCGACTCCCTCGGCGAAGAAGTCGAGGAGGAGCCGCTCGGAGATTTCGTCAGGGGCAACCCAAGTGGCTGCGTCCTTGGAAGACTGCCCAAGGAGGCCGTGTTCATTAGGTTCGTGATCGCCCCCGTTGATACTTTGGTGCTCATCGGATCGTGGCGTCGCCGTCGTTGTCGCACCGTCAGTACTGGAGTTGCTTTGCAGACGCGTTTCGTCGGATTGTGCGGACTCCGATGCGGCGAGGCGTGCCTCGAGATCCACGGGGTCGACTACCTGCGCCAGGCCCTCGAACCGTCGGATCCTGTGCAGCAACTGCGCCTTCGACCCTGCACAGTTCCATGAATGAGATTCAACGGGCGGTTAATTGATTGATTAAACTAGAGCTACGGTGTGGCACCTTACATAAAAAATATGAGATACTATAATAAAATGTCATTGCTAAAATAAAGAATAACAACAACAATAAAAATTACAACGAAATTAAAACTTAAAGAGAACTTTATTAGAGACCCAACGGAAACTAAAATAAAAGTTTGAAATATGAGACCGGTCCACTTCTAATCAAATAAAGAATAACTAAAATGGCATAAAAAGTGGCAAGCTACGGAGCTGAAAACTCGAGTGCTCCCACCCATGCAACCTGAGAATGGAAACATAAGCGTGAGATTTGGAAAACTCAGCAAGTACCCAATAACGATCGCAAGCAAGATGTGTAAAGGACAAGCAATGCAACCAAATAATTAACATAGGTTAAGTACAATAAAACTAGGTTACCTAAAACACTGATAAGGATCATAAATAGAGATAACAGGAATGGTGGAATTAAAGATAATTATCACTTAGTAAGTTATGGCAATGATAATGACGATTACTTCCCACATACTCGATTATACGAGAGTAGTCAAACACAACACTGTTCTCGACTGTATAACCGCAGACGGGGTATAATATCCTGAGTAACGAAAGTGTACGGCCCTCATACGTTATCAGGTGGGTGAAAATCTCTCCTATATGTAGGTAACCCTAGGAAAGGTAACTATTATATTGTTAGCAGGTTATATAGTGTGAAATTAAGAGAACTAAGAAAAGGCTAAGATAAGATTACGATAGGAAGAAGGATTTGCTAAGATTGAAAATGAATAAGCATGATTTCCGATATGAGGTTGATTGGAATGATAATATGGTAGTAGTGATCTAGAAATTATTCTAAAAGAGGTATTACAACATAGCTCATACAAAGGTTGATAACCATCTAAAATTTATTATGTGGTGAGTGATTATTAGTCAGATTAATAGATATTGTATAAATATTATTCATGACTCACATATGAAATCATATAAACAAAGGATCATGCTATCAGCAAAAATAAACATAGCAGTCATAATGTTAAAAGATTGCTAATAGTTTAAACCAAAATTTGAAACAATTTCATATGCTACCCCCATTAGTGATTTAAGCATGAATTTCTGAAACACTAATTAAAAGTATGAATTCCAAAATATCATTACTGAGTATTCTGGTAAATCTAAAATCATGTGGAACAAGATAATTTAGAACATCCTGGTATGAATATAATATTACAAGTCTATAACTAGGTAAGCATTAGTAGTATGATAATAACCAAGCATGCATTAGTAATATGATAATAACTAGGTAATCATTAGCAGTATGATAACAATTAGGCAAACATTAGTAATATGATGAATAACAACCAAGCAAGCATTAGTAATATGATAATAGTCAGATAAGTTTTAGTGATATGATAGCAACCAGGTAAGTTTTAGTGACATGATAATGCCAGATAAGTTTTAGTGATATGATAATGACCAGACAAGCATTACAATGTGATAGTTGTACTCAAAGATATAGGCGACAGTTAACTATGATATAGGTGATATGCGGAACGGACAACTTACGACCGCAAGTTATTTGCCTTGAACACACTCGATGGACACACTACTCGAAGGACCAAAGGTACGCGACTGTCCGAACGCCCCCCCTCCGAGGCTGCGTGCGAACCTACGAGGCGGAACAGGAATGAAATAGGTCATGGCTAAGACAACCTTGTGGAAAGATGGACGAAAGTGCATTTGGCTAGAAAAATTCGTGTTCGTTAAGCCTCCATCGTGCGAATCATCATTCGGCCGTGCGAACCACAAAACTTGCACAACACAACAACCATCGTGCGAAACGTGATTCGGCTGTGCATCCCGGCTAGCCGAACCACACGGTCGTGGAAGTGGCCACCGGCCACTCCGGCGGCCGCCGCCGACGCGCCACCACGTTGCGCCGCCTACTCCGGCCTCACCGGCCGTGTGGTCATGCCACCCGCGCCGCCCGCCCGCCTAGCATGCCCGTGCTGCCACTTCCTGACCGCAACAGTCCTGCTTCACCGCCTTCCGGCCTCACCGACCTGCACTGCCACCGCCGCTTGGCTGCACCTCCGCTGGCCTGTGCCCATCCCACGCCAAACCATACCTGGGCGCACCGCCGCATGCGCCTCTGCGACGCCACCAGCCGGCACCGCCTTCCGTCGACACTCGTGCCGCCGATCGTAGCCCCTACGCCGGCCGCACGGGAGAGAGATAGACCTGAGAAAAATAAGATGGCGGCTGGTTGGGGGAAAAGGGTTTGCCCCTTTTAATGAGATCTTAAATCCAGATTAGATCAAAACCGATTAGGGTTTTGCTTTAGCGACCCCTATTAAAAAATATAAGGGCGCTACATACTGTATGATTCCATCGTCGTTCTCATAAAAGAAAACAGAACTTCTCGTTTTGTTTATTGCAGACGGTGCATCGGCATCGATGGTGACTGTGTAATTTCATTTGACCTATGAACATGGTTCGACAATCGTCGCCATCACATGCAATGGTTCAGTTAAGGCCTGGCTACCACTGCTCCTGTAGCATGATCTGCGGGATCGAGGACGGCTGGTTAATACACACGCGAATCGGGGAAAGCTCTTGTCCCCGTTTACAATGCGGCTGTCTGTGGTCCAGCAGTAGAGAGAATCCTCAACGGTTTCGATAGGGCTCTCGAGTCTGGAGTTGGGCGGCGTCCGGCAACGACAGTTGAAGAATTGGTGCAGATTTTGGTGTTACTCGGTTGGATTGAAATAAATCGGTTTATGACTAAAATTACACTGTGATTAGTTAAAATTATATTATAACTGATAATGATTTATTTGATGTAACTAAATTTCAAAAAAATAAAAATAAAAAAGACAGATTAGCCCATCTAGAATAATACAATTGAATACGAAAAAAAGAATCAGCAAAAAAGCTCAAAAAACAGAAAAGAACAGAAAAGAACGAAATTTAAAAATAATAAAAAATAAACCAGAAACTAGACCTACAAGGTAGAAGCGTAGAGTCCAGATTCTGGCGTGGCATACTAACCTAGATCTGGTAAGCCGGCCACCGTAAATTTGATGAATCAAACAGGCCTTCCCCATCCCATGATTCTAGTAGTAATTTGCAGTACTACTAGTAGTTTCCATCTAAATTTCTTCGGACTCATACTCCATTTTACGATACTGTGGCGTACAGTAAATGGCAAGAAATTTTCACATATCTAGACCAACGCATACTTCATTATAATAACTAGATGCAATGGACAAGTTTATCTATTGTAAGTAGTACTAGTATGTGCTGTTCAAAATTAACTGCTCCATATAGCCAGCACTTCTTGATAATCTTTAGTCAGCTGCCATTTGGATTTGATCATACCAGCCATTTTCGAAGCAAGGATTTGTAGCCGTTTTCTGTGTGTTTCAGCATAAAACTCGGAAGAGGCACACTAGCACCATCGAGGAACAGGAGGAGGCTGCTTACTTTCGAGATCGGCGAGGCACTGCTGGGAGGAAGGCGAGCGCGCGCCGGCGTCGCTCCCGTCGTCTCCGTCGTCGTCGTCATGGAAGGGGAAATCCATAACGGACACGGGGCTCAGCTGTTGCTTGTCCTCCATCTCCAAGCTGCGCCCCACGGGCTCGCCGTCGAGCGCCTGCAATGCATTATGTGTGCATCCATCGATCAGCTATCTCATTAGGCATTAGCCATATATGGTTAAGCAAATGGTCGCTACGAGTACAAGATTGTTGTTACAGCAACGACAGGTGGTTCAGATCAATCGACAGTCCAAAGCTCGGCACGGTTCATGCAAATTATGGGGATGAGCACGCATGCTGCAGATCGATGTGGGTAACCACCGTTTCGGATGGTTCGATTTTTTTGGATCTTTTTCTCCGAGAAGACAAGCGCATGCAGAAGGAACCAAATGTCAAGGACGTTTTCGGCTGCAGATTATGGTTTTTTCAGGAAGTAAGTAGGCAACATGCATGATGGCATCCGTATACCTAATCATGTGGTGTGGTAGTCCTACCTGAGCAAACTAACAAAGTGCTCCAAAAACCTGATCCACACGAGTATGTGTGAGATTTGTCAGCCAGCCGAACTGAATCAGTACTCATATGTTCTAACAGGCTGATGTCCTGTTTAGAACGGAGGGGTTTTCCTAGACCCGCAAAAATTACTACACTGAAATTTACAGGTGGTGCTTTTTTGGGCTTTTAAAGCTGAGCTTTTGACTTTTTTGTACTATAGCTATTTTTTTACACTATAACTGCTATTAGAATTTATAGCGTAATTAAATTTAAATATTTTTATAAAAGAGTATATCATCCCATACAGTGCAAAGGAATAAGGGGAAAAGATAATACAAAAAGGCCAAAATAACTAAAAAAATAAAATTAAAATGCTAAAAGTCAGAAGTTGAGGCTTAGTTGAATCTTTGAAGCTCTAATACTCCATTGAGCGGGGCTTACACACACACAGTGCTAGTATGTAAACACAAATGTGGGCCATTGGATTCTCGTCGGGAGGCCAAGATCAAGACAAGCTAATCCCTCAGCTCACTTTTGTGATTTTCTGGAACCCCCCAATGCGGCAATGCTTTCTTGAGAGCAGTATACCTGAGCCATCCCCCGGCGCCACCCTCCCCATCCTCCCCGGACGTCGCCCTCCCAGTCCTCCTTGAGCACCACACTCGGCCTTTCTCTACCACCGGTGCCACCCACTTGCCTCCCTCCACCTCTTCCGGCCTCCCTTGGTGCAGCCCTTGGCCTCCCCCGGCGTTGCCCCTCCTCCATCCATGCCCCCCTCCCCGACCACGTACTGCTTCGACCGCGGCAATTTCGATCACGGTGGCTTCGACCATGTAGGCTTCGATCACGACGATTTCGACCATGGCGGCTTCGACCATGTAGGCTTCGATCACGGCAGTTTCGACTACGTTGGTTTCGATCATAGTGGCTTCGACCACGTCGGTTTTGACCATGGTAGTTTCGACCACCGCGGCTTCAACCACGATGATTTCGACCACAACGCTTGGTCGAAGCTGCCATGGTGGGGGGGCCAGCCACCAGAGGGGAGGGGGAGGCATTAGGGGAGGTCGGAGGGGGCAGCGCCGAAGTAGACCGAGGGGGCGACGCTGGGGGAGGCCGAGGGGCTGCGGGCAGCGCTGAGGAAGGCTAGAGGGGGCGGCACCGGGGGAGGCCCGAGGGGGCAACGCCAGGGAGGAGGGGTCGGGAGGAGCTCGGGAGGAGCTCGAGGAGGCACTCGCGGAGGGGCGGTGCCCGGGGAGAGAGGAGCAAACTCTTGTGAGTTGTGACTGAAGGCAAAGGAGCTGTGGGGGTTTTCCTGCAAATAAGCATAAGTCATCCGGCGGTTTCCACTCGCCTGGATCGTGCCCGCCCAGCTGGGATCCGACGATCCTGTGCATTTGTTAGCATGTTAGTGCCCAAATGGACATTAGCACTGGATATCTTTGTCTCATATATATATATATATATATATATATATATATATATATATATATATATATATATATAATGGGACACCTAGGTGGGACACCTAGACTCTCTACCGTTAGATTGCTTTTAGATACGTGCTAGAGCAATGGTATGTATGGTATATAATATATTACGCATGCTAAATCAATCATGGAAGGAAAGTATTAATCATGAATGGAAAGTCTCAATCACACTAGCACGCATCTAAAAGCAATCCAAAGGTAGGGAGACTAGGTGTCCAGACACCTAGGTGGCCTGTTATTTATAATATATATATATATATATATATATATACACGTGTGTATGTTCTCTCCCAAGTGAATTAGTAGTACAGTATGACCGTACGAGTATTAGCTGGAAGTGGAGTGGAGTTGTACTACTACGTAGCATGATCCGGATGGCCTTGCCTATCCCAAGAGCCTGAAGCGGCAGAGCTATTAAAGCCTGGCTGCTCACTTGAATCTTTGAAGTGATCACCAGTGGTAGTTAATTTTGATGCTACCACCACTGTCGTGTTTGGTCCACAGCGGAAGTACTCCCTAGAAGAGAGAGCTCGGCACTGCACCACACACTCGCAGTCTCCTTTTCCCTCAGCTCATAATAACGCTGCCTGTAGATCGCTAATGAGTAGGAGCAACCACTCCTAAAAAGAGCTTTTGGTATCTAGAGATTAGAGCAGTGGACTGGACAGGAGTAATGATTATTTACTGCGCCCAACCACGGTAAAAAAGCCATTCGCATTTCTGAGGCACATGATCACTCTTGCTGCAGCAAAGTGCCTTCGAGGAGTGACATTTTAGCCTCGTAGGCCCATCCCATATGTCGAGAGAGAGAGAGAGGTGTTCCAAGCGGTTGACGCCGGCAACCGCTCGCCGTCTGTCGGTCCGTGGTTGATCACCTGAGATGACGACGAGGCATGCCCCAGAGGGTACGATCTAGACTAGTCCTCTCCATCACATCATATCAAACGACGTAATGATAGATCATAAGTGAACAAACCATAAGTAAAAAAGACCCACCTTTAAACTTCACCGATAAACAGAGGCATCCCATCATCGGTTTGTCCATAATCTCTAGTAGTACGTCCCCTCCTGTGTTGCTTAAAAAAATGACGGTCGTGATTCTAGCAGCGGCTACTTGGTCTCGAAGAAAATTGCTTCAAAATTCCCGACTTATTTGTACATTCTAGTGGTGGAACTCTTAAGAAAAAAAGAGGGGGAAAGGTAGATATTACGGTCTTCCTAGGGATAGAGATGTGTAATTCCGGAACATACGGATTGACCTGAAAATGCAATGCAAAAAATATAAAGATTTGGCCCACACCATGCATGGACATCACGATCGATCACCAAAGTCTCTTCTATATTTATACCATCCCAACCAACTAAACGCACAACGATTGAAGCAGCATTCACACACCACAAGCCAAGGAACCAGCAACTAGGGAGGCAGGCGCTCACCTTCTGCCCGTCTCCGGCGGCGGCGGCGTTGCCGTCTGCGTCGAGGCTCCCCGTGCTCGATGACGACGATATCTTTTCGGACGAGGACGCGGACGCTGACGCGGTCTTCTCCTCCGTCACCAGGTCCGTGTCTGACTCGGCGTACTCCGACGATTCCGAGGCGGAGCAGCTGCTCACCACGGGCGACTGCCGCCCGAGGGAGTCCCGCTCGTCGACGTCAACGTCCTCGCGGCGCCTCCAGAAGCCTTCCCTGAGCCTCCGCGAGAGACTCCTGGAGAGTTGCGAGATCTTTGCGAGCGCGCCGGGGCTCTTAGGGAAGAAGAAGGAGGAGGGCGACCGCGAGGGGCTCCGGCGGAGGTCGGCCTCGACGAGGAGGCGCACGGGCGCCAGGGCGCCGCGGTCGTCGCAGGGGAGGCAGCGCGGGTAGGAGCGGAAACCGTCGCTGCTGGACTCGCACGCCAGCTCCAGGAAGTCACGCAGCGTCAACGGCGGCGCCCTCGCGGGCGCCATCGACACAGAGGGAGCTAGCTAGCTAGCTCACCGGCGACTGCGTGGTAGATTAATGCGACCTATGGGAGCGTGGATCGAGCTTGGTGGTGGCAAGTGGCGCGTGTATAAGCTGCGGTATGCTATGTATGCGAAAGATGCATGTGTGGTTGCGTCGTTGGGGCAAGAGAGCCAGTGAGGTTTTGTGTCTGCGTGCGCGTTTAATTGAGATGGATCGATCGATGCGGTGCGGAGACGGAGACGGAGAGGAGTGGGGATGGATGCGAGGAGCTAGCTGTTTCTGCCGGCCGTGCCGGCCGCTGCCTGTTGCAGATGGACCCTTGTGAGTTTAGCGGTGACTTTTAGCCAATATAAACATTTAATTTTGTAGAATCGTTGATAGCAATCAGAGGAGATGAATGATTGCAACGCACAGCAAAAACCTTTTTTTTTAAATTTTTGCTTTTTAATTGTTTAATCTGCAAAAACCAGAAAGTAAAAAAACAATTTTTTTTCTGATTTTAATGTAGCAAAATACTGTAGTGTACTATAGCAGTTACTATAGCAAAATACTGTAGCGACTAGATAACGAGTTCCGATCGAACAGAAATGTATGGAATAGAAAAGTATCATTTTTTCAATCTAGCAATCGATTTTTAATTCAAACTAATTCGTGAATGTAAGCATAAAAAATATATAGCTAGAGATCAAGGCATGAAAAATTCATAGGAATCAAAAAATCAAGAAAAAGGGTAATATATGCGAATTAAAAACTTACAAACTTTATTCAAAAATGTGTATACTGTTCACCATGTGGATTCTTCGCTCACGGCCGCATCCTGCTCAAAACGCCTTTTTCTTCTCAATTTTCCTCGTCTCAGCGAAAGACGCTCGGTCACCACACCGCCAAAAAAAACGCGGCTACTTTTTCTCAGATACCTCTACAACCGGTTGGTTATATATATATATATATATATATATATATATATATATATATATATATATATATATATATATATATATATATATATATATATATATATATATATATATATATATATATATATATATATATATATATATATATATATATATATATATATATATATATATATATATAACACCTCTTCAAACTCTACTTAAAATCTTAATCCAACTCCAACTAGGCCTTGGCCTTTTTACCTCAACTAGACTTTTGGCCTACTAATTTTCAAGGGACCCGAAACCCTTCCTAACATGGGTTTTTCACTCTCACGACTTTTCTAATGCGTCACGTGTCGAAGCCTCCAGGACCGCACCTTCCGTAGCTTCTCCACGTATCATCCATCTTTAATCTCCATGCATCTCAAGCATGAGCCTGATCATCTCGTGACCTCCTTGACCGTCTGAACCTCGGATCTCCCCATCCTAGTTTGATCCACCTCGTCACCGACCATGATCGCCTCCATGCTCAACCTGCACATGCAAAGACCATAGAACATTTTTCCGGCACAAGTTCGTCTCAACTTGACCAACATCAGTCCGTGCACGCACCACACACCTCGCATAACATCATTAAACAAAATCACCAAATATTCATCATAACAAATTAACCATTGTCAATTATTCATCACCAAAATATTCTAAATCTAGCCACATGGTCTAACAAATTTTTTTAAAGTAGTTTATCTACTTCTTTTTCTCTGATGAGAAGACAAAGGATCATAGACGTATCATGCACATTCCTCCTTTTGCTCCCATCTCGTGCTTGTTTTTCTCACTCACTTTTTGTACCACACACTATCTCCTTTTAAAAACTACTTTTTAGCCACTACTATCTATTTTCAACAAAAAAGACTATCAGCCTCAATCAATACAAACACCTCCTAAATAGATATAGATGAACGTTGTGGCCGGGCGCTCAGATTGGCGATGGTTTATGACTTTTTACTGTGGTTGGTTTATTTTTCACTGTAACTGAAGTGGCTATTTGACGTAGTTAAATTTAAAAAATTTAAAAATAGAAATAAAAGGTTAGCTTATTATGGATAATATAAAGAAATATGAAAAAAAAATAAAAGAGTCCAAAAAACCAAAAGAATATAAAAGATAAAATTATAGAACAGTAAATTAAAAACCAGACACTAGAAACCATCGTCAAAACGAGCGGTGCCTACTGTTTTCGCAAGATTTTTTTCTCTCTCCCAGTGGTCACCACTCGGCAGTAACTAAGCAGCCAGTTTATAATGAACAGGTTCTCGTTATAAGTAACCCAAAGTATACTGAATAGTATACGAGAGTGGATATCAGGATATATATATGTAGCACACCTATTAACTAAGTATTTAAGGACACATGCTTTGGTCTTTTAAGAAATTTGCCAGCAGGATGTGGTGTAAGGCAAAGCGCGATGAACCGACGACCAAGCATACCAACTTAATCTGTACAAATCTAATACTTCTTGCTGTGGTAGTGGTGTTTGAGATTTTGAGCACGAACGTACGTAATTTATTTAGTGCACTATATTGCTTTGAGAGGAATGTATGCGTAGTGGTTCAAACATTGTATGATTAGTAGGTTGCCTACTTGTCGAGATTAGGTTGCCCAACTCGTTGCTTCAATAAGTATTGTTTTCTTACTTACAAAGATGCAAAATTAGGTTAATCAATATAGTCCATATATTCAGATATTGCAGCCCCGTTCACCAGCTCACCTGTAGCTATACATGTATTGACGTATTGCGCGCATTATTAATTGCTTGTCTAGTGTTTGGGTGAACAAGCAGCTCGAGTCCTGAACTCCTGTCGTCGCATATAGCAGACCGTTCGTTTCGTTCGCCCATGCGTGCAATCTCCTTTCAATTCCAACTATCCTCATTTACTTCATTAGTCATAAACCACGTATATGCTCCCCATGTCACCATCTATCGAGCAAATTACTTTCAATTAGTGACAGATCCAGATCAAAATTTAGAGGAGCTAATAGAATTTGCTCATCGATTTACTGTCGGTCTGTAGTAGCCTACTGTATTACTGATGAGAGCTAGGAAAACGTGATAGCCCACATCACCGGGACGGACTAGACCGGCGAGGCCATCATGTACACTTACAAATCAAGTCAGTACCTGCACCACACAACATTACCGATTCGCTCTGCCCTGAAACTAAGTACCAAGATTGCATCTCATTCAATATACTACTAGTGATCAGCTTCTTGTGGCCTTGATAATTGTTCAGGGATCCAAAGCTGGTTCTATCATGACATTCTTGATTATTCTGATCAATTTATTTTTTTAATTGCATACATAAATTAGGTTGCAAATCAACTTTGATAAGATTGCCATGTTCTGGGACCATCAAGAGCTTAACCAGATGCATTCCAAGCCTGATATATTTTGCAAGTGGCTTGCGATATATCCTTACCACCCTTCAAAAGTTAATAGACCATTGGACTATGGCCATATATAGGTTCCAAACCATAAAATGATACCTACAGTGTATCTTTGTTTTTTTTCCTAAAAAATGATGTAATCATCAACCTCTTTCTGAAGGGTCCAAGAATGCAAAGGTGCTCGCCACCCTGTGCAATGCGAAGATTAGCTACACCTACGAGTCGCTCTCATGGGAGAAGAAGATGGAGGAGCTATTGTCGGTGCTGGAGGCAAGCTGCTTCCTATCCCTACTGCTGCTGCCCAAGGCCACAGATGGGTTCAACACCAGGTACAACTCCCTAGAGGACACCCTTGCCCGCGCCAACACCTGGCTCATGTCATCGTAGTCGTCGGGCGTCCCCATGGTCTTCATGAACATCTCGACCGAGGCACTCCTCACCAAGGTATGATCATGAGTTGATCATGTTTGGGAATGATTGCAGCAAAATGACATGATGTCGCGTCTTTTTTCTCAGATTTCAAGTGAGACGGCGCTAACGGTGAACATGGGGTCGCTGTCCAACCTCGCGAATGTGAGCCTGTATGGGTTCGAGACTACCATGGCATCAACGTCAGCGTCATCAGGGCGATGCAGCTATGGTGCAGCCGGCGAGATGGCACTGGAGATCAAGCTATAGCAGAGGGACACTTGGTTGGGGTTCGCTATTAGCCGCACCGAGTAGGGGTTCCGATGGCAAGACATGCACAGTGGCCAGGCGGTTGGGGGGTTCCACAGGTCGACCGGCGGTAGAGATGGCGTGTTGGCCCCGGTTGATCTTCTGGTGGATCCGTCCCTGCTTTCAGTTAATTTCTAAGTATAAAATGTGGCCTTTGCTGTGAATAACGAGTACATGTCAGATCCTATATGCGGCCATACGTAATGTCTCCTGAATAATTTGGCCAATCATGCAAATTTTAGTTTTTCTCGACCTGTACGTGCTCTCCTTATGATGACGTATCGGTCCTTGAATTCATTCTCATGTCAAAATAGCCAAACGAGTACCAACGCTGCAATTTACTTGGAAAAATCATGGCAGGCAAGCAGGATTACAGGTGATTAATTCTGTCCGAAAACTCCTCCATAATGTGTAGCAGTAGTATAGTGGATAATTTTTTAAAACAATCTATTTTTATTAGAAATTATAGAAATATATCTGTGCAAATTTTTTTTACAGGAATAGAATCCAATCGCTCAATTATTGAGCGACTGGAATTTATCGCCCAACGGCCGTGTGACACGAAAGCAGTCGGTAGACCGTTGGGCGACATAATTGCAGTTGCCGAATGATAGGGCAACTGGATGTTGTCGCCTAACCGTTGGGCAACTACAGAGTCTAGTCGCACAACCATTCGATGACTGGACATGATATATATGCGACCGCTTGGCCGAGCCCCCGACCGAGCGGTCGATTCCAGTGTACACGCGTGCGAGGAGAGAAGAGATAGAAAGAAGAAGAGAAGAGAGGAGAGGACAGGAGAGGGAGAGGGAGAGGAAGAGGAAGAGGAAAGGTTTTGGTCAAGGTAAATATTTTTTTATGTTTTAGTCAATATTTTTATATGAAGTAAATAGTCAACGCAGTAGGTTGGGTCGTTCCACAGTAGTCCTCTGGAGGTCGAATTTATTTCCATTCTAGAAAGGCACATATGTATCATAGGAGTACTTCGGTTTATTGCATCTTGTAAGATGTTGTTTCTTACACACGTAAACAAACCCTATGTGTCGTGTTTTCGTATTCCCAGCTTACTATGAAGTACATTTAAATTTGCAACATCACATGTCATCGTCTTTTCGTATTCAATTCTTCACAATATCACTTACCTTCATACTTACCAATTGTCATTGTCTCAATCGTCCTGAGAAAAAATTTCTGAAAAATTCTTGCACTACAACAACATAAGACGATCACGAATTATTATTGCGAATCTAACAGATTTTCTACTATTTATAATCTACAAAAAAACACAAATGGATCATCCATCATTATCTACCATTTTTTCCACAAAATACGAATCATACACAAAATTTGGTAAATGTCACCTATGTCATTTAACCACATACGCTGTTGGGGGGCCAATTGCGAAAATATAGGCCGAGATGTCAATCGCCGACCGATCGGGGCGATTGGACTTGCAGTAGCCGAACAGTTCGGCGACAGGTGTGGTCGTCCAACTATTCGACGATTAGATCCCGTCGGCCATTGGGCGATAGGTTCCAGTCTCTCAACGGTTAGGTGACTAGATCCTTTTTCTGTAAAAAAAATTGTGCAGATATATTACTGTAATTTCAAATAAAAAATAGATTATAGGAAAAATTCGTATAGTGGAGCACTCGTTTGCACTCTGCACATTGCGGTAGTAAAAAACTTGTTACACCGTGCCATTTTGTCGTCTGCGACATTTAAAATCTACAGTCCGGAGAATACCAGTACTATGTCATGGACGGCAAGGCATTGTTGACCTGAGAACCTTCGGCGCTGTTTCCACGGTCTAGATTCGTCGCCGTGAGATTCGATTTCCAGGTATTGGCCGTATAAAATAAAGTACGGATGCACACATGTAGGGGGTGATTATACAGATAGTCTCCATCTTGATTACAGTACTAGCATTTGTAGTAGCCTAGTAGGACAGGAGGCGTATAAAGATTCGGGCTCCAGCTGTGCCATTGATCGGTGGAAGCTGCTAACCCACAAAATAGCTATTTTACGAGGTTCTAGGAGGTTTCATGTTTTATTAGGTGATTTCACGAGGTTTTAAGTTTTATGTAGTTTCGGATTTTGTAAAAAAAAAGTTTTAAAGAAGTTAATGAAGGTTTCAGCTTGTTTTATGAAAGTTCTATGAAGTTTCAGGTCTCACGAGGTTTTACGTATTGTGAAAAAGTTTCAAAGAGATTTCCGAAGGTTCCAATGCGTTTTGTGGAAGTTTCATACAAGTTTCAATATGTTTGAAAAAAATTTAGAAAAAATTTCAAACAAATTTCAAAAGGTATCAGAAAGTTCCAACAAGTTTAAAAAATGGTTTCATGGTGCTTCAACACAGTTTCACCAAAATTTTTTTTAAAAACAACAAAGTTGTGGTCGTATCGGCTCGATTCGGCCCTATGACGCGGATGCTTGCCACTCGCCGCTGTAGGGGAGGAAGGGCAAGAGCTCGACCGCGATGGCAACCTCCGCAGCGGCGGAGAAGGTAACGTGGAGGCCTTTGAGGGGGTTACCGACAAACTTGTGCTCATCTTCCATATCTGACATCTTCCTCATGGACACGACGTTGAACAGCTCGAACCCGTGCTCATCTCACATTGACGACGCGGTGTCAGACATCTCGTGCGCGTCGTGCAAGCATTCGCCGCTTGCCGTGCTCACTGGTTGTTGCTCACCCACGCCGGTACGATGCGGATCTGCACGTGCTTGTCACTACCGTGCCTGTTGTAGCATTGGGCATAACAGTGGGTAGATTCTACTCTTTCCCTCATGAGGATATGAAATCAACAGAGCTAAAGAAAGTTAGTAGTGGAAGAAAGCTGGTGAGTAGAAAATAAGTAGATCGCCAAATAGAACTTGCACACATTTGCTGCTGCCACCGTGGAGAGAAGGATGGTGTTGAATGGACAGTGGAGAATGGGGACTGGGGAGAGAGATGGAACGGATCAAGATAGGGATGTGGATAACGATGTCTGAAGGGAATGGTTGATCTAGTGCGTTAGATTGATATAAAGAGAATTGGTTCGGTCCACGTAGAGGTGTTGGAGGTGTTAACACCTCCACTGCATCTAGATTAATTAACGAGAGGTATGACCATGGAATGGTTAAGATCATCGTTGGATGAACTATATTGCGCTGAAAATAAGTGATACCGAACCAAAACTGATATAAAACGGATGGTTTTGTCCATCCCGTTAAAAACACAAGAAACGCTATAGCTTTTCCGGTAATCGTTAGATACGGCTTGCCTGTTTGCTTACCTCGTCACCCTGATTTTAGAAAGCTGGATCCTGTCAGTTTTAGTCAACTCGTATTAAAAAGGTCCTCAAGTTTACTGGTGTCTTACCTGCAAAACACGAAACGTAAAATCCCGTGGAAGTTGAAAATCTTGAACGAGCAAGCGAACTCAGGAACCTGAGGGAGGGAGATCGATTGGCAATGACGCAGTGTGTGCTCTGCATGCCTCCGGCGCCGGCGCCGACGCGCCGTGGGTCACGGGCTCGATCTGCATGCGGTGTGGCGAGATCAGGCCCGCCGCCCGTACGTCCGCGCCTCGGAATCCTCGCCGCTGCAAGTGCTCTTGGCAATGCACAGTATAGTTAACTGCGCTCCTTCGATCGATGACTCCGCCGGGATCGCCAGCCTGCAACAGCTAAGCTGACCTGCAGCTCAATCTGCGTCGCGGTACGTTCGTACGTGATCGTGCCGTGCCCTTCATTAGTTTATGCGTCGGTGCGTACTCGTAGATCGCCGGCGCAGCAGCAGCAGCAGAGCGCGCACGTGTGCCGCCCGGCCGGCTCACGTTCCGCCGCGCCCGCGTGGGCTGCGTGCTTCTACGTGCTCGCGCCCTCGGGGCTGGAATCGAATCGGCGTAATTTGGTTCGGCCGCCGAGATGCCGGGCGGGCGTGGCGCCGTGGAACAAACAACCTGTACAGCAGAGTAGAGGTGGCTGTTCTTTCTAGCTTCGTCTCATGGTTGCGGTTTATAACTTAGATTTTTATAACAACACAAAGTTTTCGAATTCTCTCTTTTTTTTTGTATATTTTGAAATCGAGCTGAAATAAATACTATTCATCGATAACCTGATTTTCAAAAACTCAATTAAGCCTCAAATTCAAACATTTGCAGATAGAGTGATCAGACCGATTTAGTGCGCCAAGTGGCGCGCCACTCGCGATCGAACTCTCCTCATACCATCTCTATCCATATTCAAGGAGTGGTGATGACTTCATCGGTCTTTCTCACCTTGCCGATCAAACCACCAAGAAGGGTTAGGTTTCAAGTTTTGTTAACTTGAGCTAGTTGATTTGATTTTTAGCTGAAAATTCTATATTCTACACCTTTGTAAGTGTCTGATAATAGAATTTTGAATAGTTGAAAGAAAATTTTGAGTTGGCACCACTTACCCCTTCTGTTGACATCCAATCTAACAAACTCGTGTACAGTTTTAACCGATATAAATGAAGTCACTACAATGTGTATTACAATCAATTTATAGATCGCGTTTTGAAAAAATATTTCGTTTGAAAGCTAAAAACAGTTTTTAAAAACTGAAAAAAAGAAGCAACGTCCAATCGTAGTGTCATTCCAGTTGACTGGCTAGTTTAGTAGGTCACAGGATCACTCTCACGTTGACCAGTTCGCGACGTTCTCTTCTGACGACAGTATCATACTAGTCCACCACAAAAGATGAAAGGGAAGGAATAACTTATTCGTCTCCGACACTTGACATATCCAGAAACAGGATCACGATGGATTAACACTGAGATACAGATATGAAGATCTTTCAGTTGATACAGTGATGTATGTGTTAGAGATATATGTATAGTTTGTTATTCCCTATTGTTATGAGGGGTTCTTTGCATATTTACCACCTGTACTTTGTGTATATATACCGGCCCATTGGCCTCATATTGAATACAAGCGCTATTCATAACATGGTATCAGAGTGTACCTAGGGTTTCCCGTCGCTTCGCTTGTCGCCTCGCCGTCGCCTCTTAGATCCAATCTGGAGGTCGCCGTCTCGTCGTCATCCTTGACGCGTTGCGTCGCCGCCGCCGCCGGAGCGGCTCCATCCGCCGCCATCCGCCGCGGTGTTCGACTCGTCGCCGCTTGTCGCCGCGGCTCCGCCTCGCTGGTCGCCGCCTCGTTGGCTCCGCCCGAGGCCGCCGCTCGAGCCCGCCGTCGTCGCCCCGCCCGACTCCGCCGCCACGCCCGCCGCCAACTCCGTCGCGCCGCCGCCGAATCCCCATCGCCGTCGCGCGCCGACTCCGTCGCCGGCTCCGCCGCTGGTCGCCGCCTCGTTAGCTGCCGAAGCCGCCGCTCGAGCCGCCGCCGACTCCCCGTCGCCGCTGCCGCGCTGCGCCCGAGTGCGGCTCGGTCGGCTTGGTTCGTCTTGTAGATCGACCAAAAATATCGTTCTAACCGTCGCGCCGTCCAGCGCCGCTGTTAGACCGTTGCGTTGTTTAGTCGCGCGCCCGTCGGCGCGCGCCTACCAATGGGCACCGCTTCCTCCTCGCTGCCGGTGATCTTTGATGGTGTTAATTACACCGACTTCGTGTCTCACATGCGCATCCACATGTGTGGTCTTCGTCTCGGGCGTCCTCTCTGGCGATGTCACCGCCCGCTTGCCCTATTCTCCGACGGCCTACGCTGTTGCATTGCCCCGACACCGATAAGGCCGCTGCCGAGGCCGCCGCTTTGCCGATGATGAAGCCGCCTCTACCTACCGTGAGGCTCGATTCCTACAAGAATCGTCGACCGCCTACACTCGGTGGTACGATGACGGCGCTCGCCGCTGCTGCTTGTCTTCATTGCGATGTCGGCCTCGGTTTTCTTCGAGGTTGTGGGACTCTTCGGCTTTCGGATGTGGACTCATCTTCGTCGGCGCTCGAGCCCTCCGGTGATGCCACGCACTGTCCGTGGTCCGCCAGAGCACTCTCTTCAGCAGGTGATGCTACTATTGACGCTTTACGCCCGAGCTCTGCTGTTCGGCGTCGATTGGACTCTCTCCGCGACCGCTTCATTGGCTGCTCGTTCTGTCCGTCCGCTGGATATACGTCTTGACACGGAGTTTCAGTGGGTCTACGAGTTTCTTACTTGCCTTCGCCCCGAGTTCGAGCAGCGGCGTGCCCGGCTACTTGCACTCCACCTCGTGTCACTCTCCGAGGCTCTTGCGAGATACGTGCGAATGAGACTACTTTGAGTGGTCTTTGGTGCGATGCCACTCCTCTCGTGCTCGCCGCTCGTCTACCGCTGCTGCTGCCTCCTCCAGTGCGCCACAGTGGTGGTGGCGCCTCCGTCGAGGTGGCCGCCTCATTGTCCCCTGCTGCGACAAGGTCGGCCACATTGAGTCAGTGCTATAAGAAGAAGCGGCATCTTTCACGCCGTTCTTCATCGCACTAGTGCTTCTACATCGACTTCTTCAGCAGTTTCTCTCACCGAGCAGAGATAGCGGACTTCGGCGCTTTGCCGCTCAGGTTCTCCTCGACAGTTACGCTCATCGACTCTTCTGCACCGAGAAACCACCCCTACGATCGGTACCTCCGTGGATTCTTGATTTTGGAGCATCTTTTCACATGACTCGATCCTTCCACTCATCTTTTATTACACCTCTTGATTCTCCGTCGGTGTTCTTACTGCTGATGGTACATCTCTTTCTGTCTGCAGTCGAGGATCTCTTAGCAACTCATCTTTTCATATTTCTTATGTTGCTCATGTTCCTCGCCTTACCATGCGACTTCTTTCTGTGGGCGACATCGACCTTGGTTATCGGGTCATTCTCGACTCGACTCTTGTTGTGTTCGGGACCGCCACACGGAGCTCGTTTGGTTACGGCCTCGGCGCCGTGACTCACGGCGTGCGGGAGCTTGGCGCTTCACCTTCCTTTCGGCGCCACCATCGCCGCGGTTTCTCCGCTTCGCCACGCCGTCTCGGCTCTTTCCAGCGGTGGCATCACCGTCTTGGTCATCTGTGTGGATCTCGCCTGCCGTCCTTAGTTCGTCGTGGTCTTCTAGGGTCATCTCGAGAGACGTGTCTTTAGATTGTCGAGTGTAAGTTAGGTAGCAGATTCAGCTTCCTTATCCTCATAGTGAGTCGTGTCTGGCGCCCTTTTGATCTTGTTCATTCGGATGTTTGGGGTCAAGCTCCTTCGTTTGAAAGGGTCATCGATATTATATCATATTTATAGATGATTTCTCTCGCCACACTTGGATATATTTCATGTCTTCGTAGTGAGGTCTTGTCTATCTATAAACAATTTGCCACTATGATTCACACACGATTCTCACTCCTATTCGTGTCTTTCGTGCCGATTCTGTTTGGTGAGTACCTCTCTCGTTACTGCGCAGCTTCCTTGCCGAAGCGTGGCACTCGCCGATTCTCTTGTCCGGTGCTCATGCTCGAGAATGGTGTCGTGGCGCAAGCATCGTCACCTCCTTGAGACGGCTCGTGCTCGATGATCGCCGCCTCTATTCCACCTCACTTTTGGGCCGAGGTCGTTTCCATCGCCACCTATCTCGTCAACATCCATTCTCTTCTCTCGCTCTTGGTGCGATCCCTGTTGAGCGTCTCGTGGTCTTCTTCGACTACTCTACCCTTCATCTGTTTTTTGCGTTTGCTACGTTCTCCTCGCCCCTCGAACGCACCAAATCGACCTCCATCTGTTGAGTGTGTCTTTCGGGATCTGATGTTTGAGCACAAGGGCTATCGGTCTTTGGGATCCTGTTGGTCGTCGGATGCGGTTTCTCGGGATGTGACTTTCGACGAGTCTCGTCCATTCTACCCACGTCTGCCTCTCCTTGGCTTCCTCTGTGGAGTCTGTCTTTCTTGACCTTTCCGGATACACCTATATCTATTTTGTCCTCGTCCACTGCCCCACTGAGTCTCCACATATTCCCTGTGGCCTCTCCGCCGTTGTCGCCGCTTTGTGTCGTCTCCTCGACTCCCGGGCTCCTCCCTCTGATACCTTCTCCCCTTATCTTCTACACTCGTCGACCTCGTGTTGAGGATCTTCCGAGATGAGCCATCTTCTCCGATGTTCCATCTTCTTACGATGCTCCATCTTCCCGATGGGTCATCTTCTCCTCGCTACGCTCTCCGCGATCGCCAGTCGATTCGGCTTCCTGCCCATTTTGCCTTTGCTGGCGCAGCTACTCGTGAGCCTGTCTCCTACCGGGATGCTGTTACTCATCCTGAGTGGCAGCTTGCCATGGCCGAGGAGATTGCTGCCCTCGAGCGTACTGGTACTTGGGATCTTGTTCCTTTTCCATCTCATTCTCATCCCATCACGTGTAAGTGGGTCTATAAGATTAAGACTCGCTCTGATGGCTCTCTTGAGCGCTATAAGACGCGTCTTGTTGCTCGTGGCTTCTAGCAGGAGCATGGTGTTGACTACGATGAGACTTTTGCTCCTGTGGCCCACATGACCACTGTTCGCACTCTTCTTTCGGTGACGTCTGTTCGCCACTGGTCTGTTTCTCAGCTTGATGTCAAGAATGCCTTTCTTAATGGCGAGTTGCGTGAGGAGGTCTACATGCATCCGCCACCCGGTATTCTCGTTCTCGAGGGCATGGTGCATGCCGCCTTCGCCGCTCTCTATGGCCTTAAGCAAGCCCTCGTGCTTGGTTTGAGCGCTTCTCTCTGTGGTCACTGCTGCGGCTTTTCAGCTAGTGATCATGATCTGCGCTCTTTGTCCACACTTCGTCTCGTGGTCGGACTCTTCTTCTTACGTATGTTGATGATATGATCATTACGGAGATGATTACGAGTACATTGCCTTTGTTAAGGCTCGTCTTAGTGGCGATTCCTTATGTGGATCTTGGTCCTCTTCGTTACTTCCTTGGGATTGAGGTTACTTCCACTCCAAATGGTTTCTTTATGTCCCAAGAGAAATATATTTAGGATCTTCTTGATCGCGCCTCTCTCACTAATCAGCGTACTGTTGAGACTCCCATGGAGCTCAATGTTCATCTCCGACTCTCTGATGGCGAGCCTCTTTCTGATCCGACTCGCTATTGTCATCTTGTTGGGAGTCTTGTCTACCTTGTCATTACTTGTCAGGATATCACTTATCCAGTTCATATTCGAGTCGGTTTGTTTCAGCTCTGCTCAGTCCACTCTGACCACCTTCTTGAGTTCTGCGGTACCTTGCGGGACTATCTCTCGCCGTCTCTTCTTTCCACGTTCCGGCTCGTTCATGACTTGAGCCTATTCGGATGCTACTTGGGCGCGATCCTCCGATCGCGGTCTATCTCTGCATCTTGTGTTTTTCTTGGGGTTCTCTTATTGCACGGAAGGCGAAGAAACAGGTGCAGTGTCCCGTTGAGTGCAGAGGTGAGTTGCGAGCTATGGCTCTCTTGATGCAGAGATTACTTGGCTACGGTGGTTACTTGAGGATTTTGGTGTTTGTCACTACAGAGCCCCTCTCTTGTCGACGATGCAGTGCTATCGTATTGCTCGTGATCCGTGAAGCATGAGCTCACCAAGCATATTGGTGTTGATGCTTCTTTCATGAGGTCTTGTGTGCATGATCGGTGATTACTCTTGATATGTGCCTTGGAGCTTCAAATAGCGGATTTCTTCACGAAGCCCAGACTCGAGCACAAAGACGACTTCTACCTCTCCAAACTCAGTGTTGTTGATCCACCATGAGTTTGAGGGGGGGTGTTAGAGATATATGTATAGTTTGTTATTCCCCATTGTTATGAGGGGTTCTTTGCATATTTATCACCTGTACTTTGTGTATATATACCCGCCCATTGGCCTCATATTGAATACAAGCGCTATTCATAACAGTATGAAGCTATCGCACGCAAAAAAGATAACAGAGATTTTACAACAGAATGTAAAGGTGTCACAATGGATGCACAGCATGTCGAGAGGTATACATAAAACGTGATACATACGTACATTGCTGTATTTTGTTTTCATGTGTGGAGAAACAGCAGTAGCTAAGCCTTGAGCACCCTTAGGTAGTCGTCGATTATGGACATAGCTGATGAGCGGTACCCAGAGCCGAAAAGATTGTAGTGATTTACGTAGTGGTAGAGGAGATACAGGTCCCTCCTATTCTCAAAGCCGGGCTGTTTTGGCATCACCTGTATCAGAGTTAAGCCCATATCCATTTAAGTTCTCCATCGAAATAGTACTGAAGAATTAAGTAATCCAACCGACACAAGGCATGATAGTTAAATAGGAAGATAGAAAGACAAGCACTCAGGAGGATGCACTAAAGAAGTAAAGCTGGAGGTGTGGAGGGGACTTTATTTTGTGGGAGCGATCCACAAATAGAGCCCCATTTGATTACAAAACAAGTCACCTATTTGATGGTAACACATGGGCGGGCATATTAGGTGGTGTAAGAGAGTAAAGAATTCCTATCTCCTAATAGACCCTTCTTTACCCAAGAACCTTCTTACTGCAGTTTTTCAGGTCGGCGATCTTAAAGGTTCAATTTCATAGGCAAACAAAAGGTAACAAAATCCCAGAACCGTAGCTAACGCGGTTGATGGTTTCAGCCTTTCAGAGAACGACAACAGTACTCTTCAACTGCATGTGCTGGTGCTCAAAGAAATATATGTAAAAAAAATGAGAAAGTGAATACCTGAAAATAGGAATTATAGAATGCCCCGCCGAATCCAGCACACCATGACATCCCAAACTCTGCTTCGTTGTGTCCATCTGCAGTTAAAAGAACAAATAAGTTTTCTTCGACAACTATCTGCTGGTTGTAATATGCGATATGTAAGACATTCAGGAAATCCAGACAAATCAACAGCAACACGTTAAAATCTTGAGCACTTCTATGCATATTATTATCAGAGTACACAATGTGTGTTTGACTTCAAAGGTCATTCTATTGCAACCAATAATCATAATCTCGAATTGGAGACAAGAAACAGTGGGTTTTACTTACAGTAGCATGCCGGATCCAATATTACAGGATCTCCATTTGTATCAGAGCTTATGTTTCCACTCCATAAATCCCCATGAAGCAAGCATGGCTCAATAACAGCACCATCAAAAAGTGGATGCATATTCTGGATCAGTCGCTGACCTTCGCATGACGAATTTATATGAAAAAGTACACACTCAGCAAAAGTTAGCTAAGATGAACAATTGCAAATCAAGAGAGAAATGATGAGCACCCTATAATGATGTGCATGTAACAAAATATGAGAACACAGAAATTTGATGTATATGTTGTCCTTGTTTCTCCCATGTACCTTTTTCATATATGGCTGAATCTCCATACTGCTGTGATGCCAACTCTAATTGGTATCCCAATCTGTGCTTTGAGTAAAACTCAACCCAGTCAGCAGTCCAAGTGTTAATTTGCGGAGTGCTACAGTAAGATACTAGGTGGATTAGAAAGATCAAGATAGTAATTCTAGCAAAACTTGAGTAACATGCCATGATTCACCAAAGTTATAAGATGGAGGCATAAATCAAGGTCAAATTAAGCATTAAGCAGGTGCACATTCTCTTCTTTGGGCAACTAACAGTATCCCGTATTCTAGTGAAAAAAGGGAGAAGTTATCTGGTTTTAGAAAATAGCTAGGGAAAAACAAGATTTACATCAAACACTTAACGGCACCTTCCAATAGTATTGTCAACATAGAAACCATAGCCCTTATCAGATTTGGCAGCTTTATGCATTTCAGCAAGCTTCCTTCCCAAAACCGACTGACAACAAACAGTTTGTAAATCATAAAGCACTAAAACGAAAGGTTGCAATATAAATAAGGTGTCCTGGTATAAGGTTACCTGGTCTCCCCTAGAACGACCAAATTCAATAAACTCCATGATGATAAAAGAACCACCAGTTGGTAATGATCCAACCTGTACTAGCAGGAGCACGGAGAATAAGGAATACAAATTGAAGAAGAATAAGTGGATGCAGGCAACTAGTGAAAATAAAAGAACACATGCCTACACAACAATCTATGAGAGCTAGCTGCCAATGAATTCTACTCCAACCAGTAGACATCGGGTTCCCTAGATGATACAGCAGAACTAAAATGGTACCTCCATGGTATGTGTCAGTCATGCACACACATTACAACATCATGCACTGTTGTATGCATTGGGCAACTTTTACATGTTACTGCATCTCAGCCTACTCACCTTGTATGGCAAAGGAACACGGATTGATTTCGTATCATACATTGCCTTCAAGCCGAGAGCCTCCCCTTCAAACATAGATGGACCGATGCGCCTGGCATATAATAACAAGATGTTTCCATTCCATCACTGCCACTAGCATCACTACTTATGCAACACCATGGCATTATGAGTCTCAAAAGAGAATGTTTAGCACACCTGTTGGTCTTCACAAAGAAGGAACCAGCATCAGTATCATAGCGCTGAGCTTTGTTAATGCAGCCTCCCCCAATGGAGCTGATCCTTGTAATCTGCGTGGCCTTCCCTTCGGTAAGGATCCATTCCCTGATTGGGTCATCGCCCAACGCCGCCACTGCCGATTTTCAACAAAACAGGTCAGAGGGAAACATAGAACACACAGTACATCACATTCACAGCCACTGCAATGCCGTGAATTGCGCATGGAACTTGGAACCCATAGCCACAACATCACTACATGCCACAGCTCCGACTAAACCCCAATCCCGATCCAAATTTCAACGGCTCGCATTTCATCTCTCTGACCTGGGTTGGCTTCTCCTCGCCAAAGCCAGTGGAAGCCTAGAACCATCAATACATCCAGGAGAAGAGCGAAACTAAACATCGGCACAGATACAACGGCGAAGTAAAAACGTGACAGAATTTTGAGAGGGGTAAGCGGCCGCGAGTGCGGAGGAGGTTGAGGCGGACTTACTGATGGAGAGCTTGGAGGCCGTTCTTCGGGGGCTGGCGGAGCGGCAAGATGGAGGACGGCGAGGGAGGAGCGCGGAGGCGGAGAGCAGCAGCGCCACGTTAGCCATCGCACACCGAGTCCGGTGAGCACGCCCGGCGTAGTTCGATTGGCTGCCGCGGCTGTGTGACATGTGTTGTCGTAGGATGGACTACGGGAACGGAGCTTCCCTGTCCCTGCGCTCCCTGTTCACTACTGATCTAACGATCTATATATAAGTTTTTATATTTTCACTATTTACTCATTTTTACCTGAAATTTAAAAATAAAAATAGGTTAATCTATCATAAATAATACAAAATACAAAAATATTTTTTCTGTATTTTTTATTATTTATGATGGATTAACTTATTTTTATTTTTAAATTCCAGGTCAAAATGGGCAAATGGTGAAAATATAAAAACTTATGATGTGGGCTGTTGGATCAGTAGCGAACGGTCCAGATGGAGGGAACATGCAGGGGACAGGGAACGCGGGGACAGGGAAGCTTCGTTGGGACTTAGGGGGGCCCGAGGCATGAATGGCTCGTTAGAATCAACCCTAGTGTTACATACATGATGCAGCGAAAAATATGAACTCATAAGTTTTCTCAGAGCTAAGAGTCAAAAATAAAGTCGCCTAAGACAATAGCCTCACCGATCTGACTGATGTTCAAGGAATGTTTACACTACTCAGCTGATCTGATCGCGAGTGTCACCAGTCGGACCAATATGGGTGGTTTGACCGCTCGAGTCGTAGTAATCTAACCATTCGCCGAACAGAAATAGAAATCAGCACATCACACAACTAAGAAGATGATTAACTCTTAAAACACTGATCCAAATAGAATGAAATTGGTACAAACCCTCCCTGAGATGTTAGGAACATATTCCAATCTTGGATTATGAAGTTCAATGCCAAAGTTCCAACCTTTATCCATAACAAAAAGGTTGCACCAAAATCGGACAAAAGAGAGAAACATCGATATGCTCTTGCTCGTAAGTTCTTGATGATCTAGATGACCTTAGAAAGTCACCACTCTCTTAAGCAAAATTGGGCGATCATAAGAATTTTCCACAGAAAGTGGCTATATAGATGAGATTTGATTTCTAAGAGATATCTCAATATCTTACACGTCATTGGCACCAAGAGAAGTAAAAAAAGACGAAGTCCAAATAAAAAACTAAGTAAATCAAAAACATAAGGAGAAATCTATATCACAACTCATCTGGATGAAATTTCGACATTCATTTTACTTTGAGAGGAATCTTTTACAGCAACTCCTTCATAGAGGACAGAACTCTAAACCAGAGCACATACAAAACTTTAAACCTAAGGAAATCCTAAGAGAGCTCTTATCTCTTAACACACACAATGGCTTATAGAATGGAGGCTCCTCACCTTACACCAAATCCTAACAACCAGCCCATACTTAGTGGATACAACCAATTACAAATGAAAAAATCCGGTAACCCACATACAAACGGGTTTCACTCACACACACTTGGACACTTTTCAAAGCGTGACTTCCACATAGCTCCAATAGCCCGATAAGACGGTCCATCCTCCAAGACGTGATCTAAACCACTTAGACTACCGTCGCGGTTTTGTAAACCACATCTCCACTTGCTATCAGATAATTTTCTCAATTGTTATCCACCAGCCTTAAATGGTGCTTCTTCTCGAAGCAATCTCCACAACGAAATCTATGATGCCAAATGACTTACTATCAATATCGTACGTCTGCTCTAAGAACTATGACCACTTGAAACACCTAAGTCCAAAGGCACACCACATACATGCACTTGTCTCATGGCCTCAGGAACCTCCCCTTAATCTTGGTCTTGTCGTTGACCGCAACAATCAACAAGCACTCTGTCCATCAAAAAAACCAATAATCATCCCGAGCATAAGTGGTGTGCACTTTACTCTCATCAACATAATCGATGCAAACACGCACCATTTGACACCCACGTCAAGATTCCTACAATGCATGGATTCCCACCATGACTAACACTCGTATGGACTCACACGATGACTAACACAATCAAAACCGAACTTAACTCACTCAAAATCCTAGATGTTGGTCCAGCAGCCTGTTAGACCGCCACAAACTGACTTAACTCCTCCTGGTAACAGTCAAACCGCCCGACGACCTTCGGTTGGACCACCATTACATGGCTGGTCACACCTCTCCCAAAACCTCCTCACAATTCGATGAGCACCTTTCTGAAATAAACGTAACACCAACTAGAAATCGGTCACACCATATTTTTGGGTGGATCCCTCTTCACGGCTGATCACACCGGACTCCGATCAGACTGTCGCCCACGGCCGATCAAACCACTCCAGCACAGCAATTAGACCACGTCTGCAAACCAGTTAGACCACCGCCAACCTAACAACCAAAACCAAAAAGCAAATGACACAAAATCGAACTCAAACATCAACGATGAAGTACAAGCAAAGCAAAATACTCATAGCACAGTATGGGGTGAACTCCACATGGTCTCACAGTTGTAGAATAGCAGTCGAATGAATAGAGGGCTCTATAGCGAGGAGAATAGTGATCTTTCCATATTTGTATTCATATTTTTAAAACTAATACAAATACGAATATGACTCGAATATTATAATGAGTATGATTCGAATACCTACTCAATTTAGTCTAATGTGAATATCCAATGGAATAATGAAGTTTAGTAAATTGACACTGGCTTTATAGTATTATTTATGTCTATTTTCCTTTAGTTTATCATTGATCATTGGTGCTATTTTGCCACTAATTCTAACTAATTCTAGATATGTTGTAAATAAATTAGTTATAAACATATCGAATTTGGCTAAAAACATACAAAAAGCTTTATTTCAGGATGTGATAAACTTAAAAATATAAAATGCCAAATTAGAGTCCACCGTGATGACGGCCTCATTAAGTTGATTGAAATGTATATATGATATACCCAATTTAGAGGTTAAATGCAAAAAAAAGTATTAACTAGCTGCTGCTATTATTGTATATCGAATCTGAATATTGTCCGTATTCGTATTCAATTCGACACTTATTTTACATATCATATTTGTATTTATATTTGACAAAAAATCAAATACTATTCAGATTCGAATTTATTTTATAATATGAATATATTTTTACTTACTATATTCGCTACTGCTTAAATATAAATGCTAGATAAAACAGATAATCCTTCCGAAAAGAAAAGGTAAATCAGGTACCTTGAAGTCGGAAAAAGAAGTGGTAAAGTAGTAAAGGGTTGAAGGGAAAAGGAATCTGGACGAGCTACGCGCACATTCTGTGAGTGGTACTGACCGGGTAATAAAACGTTAACTGACTTATCACTGGTCTTATCTATTATGCCTGTCAGCTATCTACACCTGTCTGCTAGTGGTAGTGTCCCACACTTCCACTTGCACCAAAGCACCGGGTGATAAAATCCCAGCACTGCTCGATGCTTGACATGTCCCAAAAAGAGAATCTATCTTCCTGCTTTGACAACTAGTGCTTGCTTACTTACCATTGAGTTGCATACATTATCTAGTGTTCGACACTTCTTCACTCACGTGTAGACTCTGGAGATCGTAGAATACAGATTTTTTTTAAATATTAGGTTAGCCGGATCTTAAGGCTATGATGCCACAATTCCTTGGGTGCACCAATCTATTTATCTAAAAGCCTAAAATAATAAGAAAAGACAAACAATATGCCACAAGCATGGCCACGATGTCTACTACAGACATTTCGCAACATTTTTTTAACTAAACACTTCCAGCTTCGCAACATGATTCTTTTTTATACCCTAAAAAACCAGTGTTCTTTATAGGCACCGCTCCAAATAGCTTCAGCTTCTGACTTTTTTTTAAAAAAAAAATGGCTTATTTAAGTTGGAAATCACTTGGAACGTGTGACTTCTAATTTTGGCTTATTCAGGTTTTTTGGTTTTTTTGTATTATAACGTATGTTAATTTTGGCTTATTCGGGTTTTTTTGTTTATCATTATTTTCTTATTTTTAATTGAATGAATAAAAAATTAACAGATAAGCCACAATCTAAAAGAACTCACCCGATGTTAAAATATTGAATGAATAAAAAATTAACAGATAAGCCACAATCTAAAAGAACTCACCCGATGTTTAGGCCCGGTTCCAACCGGCTTGGGCTTCTAGAGCCGGAATGAACGTGTCGTTTATTAATTTGGGTTTATTTGGTTTTTGCCCTTTTTTCTTTTGTTTTTTTCTCTTGTATTGCTTGTGGAGACATAACGTTGTTTTTTTTCTTTAATTGAATGACTTAGATAAAACTAACAGTTACTACAATATAATTTTAGTAAAAAACCAACAACTGAAAGCTGCCAGCTGAAGCCGGTTGAATCAGAGCCATAATATGACATGCAGATTATTGCCTTTGTGTGGTGTTGCATCACAGCTAAGACATGATTAATAACCATGAAAATAATCCATCGTGCAAAAAGGGAAGCATGGCCCGTTCTTTTCAGCGTTTCTCCTGGCTTTAGGAATGGGCTTTTTTCCAACAATTATTATTTATTATACTAATAAATCGCAGTCTAAAAGAATAGGAGGTGCTAGTACTAAGAACCATCAACTTAACGAAAAAGAAAACAATACCATTGGAAAAGAAAACAAAAGATGAGTTACTACTACATGGTGTGCTGTAGAAATTGAAACTAATTCGTGGCAGCTTGCTGCAATGGCTAGTGCACACACCGACAAGTTTTCTGCTGTGTGGTAAGCATAGCTGCCATCCAACATTCCAGGCACAGTCGTTTGCAATTTGCTCCTCCCCCAGCCGGCCAGCCAGCCTCCTTCCTCCTCTCTCCCAAGTGAAGTAGTCCCGACTCCGAGACCGAGAAGCAGGCAGGGAGAGCTCGTGTGGTGGTGCTCTCTCTCTCTTCTTTCTATGGCCTACCTTTCCTCTCTCAACCTCCCCAAACCCGTCGCCGTCTCCTCCTCCAAGCCCAAGCCCCACGGATCCCCATCCTTCCGTTCAACGACGGCCAAGATCAACGGCACCCCACACATCAACGGCCACGGCGGCGGCAGCAGGCCCCACATCAACGGCTACGGGAAGCCCAAGCCCAACGGCAGCCCCCACATCAACGGCCAAGATCGCGTCCACCTCGCGGCGCACGTCCCCGGCCGCGACGGTGCCGGCCTCCGCGTCGCCTTCCAGGGCTCGCCCGGCGCGTACAGCGAGTTCGCCGCCAAGACCGCGCTCCCAGGCTGCGACACCGTGCCCTGCCGCGCGTTCGCGGACGCCGTGGCCGCCGTGGTCAGGGGCGCCGCCGACCGCGCCATACTCCCCGTGGAGTCCACCATGGAGGGCACGGCGCTGCGGAACTACGATCTGCTCCTGCGGCACGACCTGGTGGTGGTGCAGGAGATCAGCCTGTTCGTGCATTACTGCCTCCTGGCCATGCCCGGCGTGCGCGCCGCCCAGGTGCGCCGGGTGATCAGCCACCCCATGGCGCTCGCGCACTGCGGCCGCGCGCTGGCGTTGCTCGGTGTGGACCGCGAGCCCGTGGAGGACACGGCCGGCGCCGTCGAGATGCTGCGGTCGAACAGGCTGCTCGATACCGCCGCCATCGCCAGCACCCGCGCCGCCGACCTCTACGGCCTCGACGTGCTCGCTTACGGCCTCCAGGACGAGTCCTGGAACGTCACCCGCTTCCTCCTCCTCGCCAAGCCCCGCGCGCGGCCGCCTCCGAAGGACGCCGGCGCCAAGACCAGCATGGTGATCGCGCACCGGGGCGGCTCCATGGTGGTGCTGCTCAAGGTGCTGTCGGCCTTCTCGTCGCGGGGCGTGAACCTGACGAAGCTGGAGATCATCAACAACGAGGGCGGCGGCGAGGGGCGCGCGCCGGTGATAATCTTGGACACCCGCGGGCACCCCACGCTGCGCGCGTTCCCGCACGTGTTCTACGTCGACTGCGAGGGCGCGGCCGACGACCGGCTCGTCCGCGACGCCGTCGAGGAAATCGAGAGGTTCGCCGTATTCGTGCGCGTTCTTGGCTGCTACGCCGCGGATTCTAACATCTATGACCTGCAATGAAGAGAGTAACTGAACTAGGAAATTAGTTATCCGTTTGGTTAAGCTTAGCTTCTACTGTGAGATAGCTGCTGCAGCTCGCTCTGTACAGATGCAATAAGAAAGTTTGTATTGCTGCTGCTGCTGCTGCTGCTTGCGATGTACTTATGTGCATATAGATTTAGGGTCTGTTTGGTTGGTGCCTAAGTTTGCCGTGCCTAAGCTTAGGTAATGTGTGGCTGCCACAGAAAGTGTGGCTAACAAAATCGAAGCCACACTTGTGGCAAAGTTTGGCAAGAAACTGAGTCTATGACGTGTGGGGCCGGATGCTAAGAAAGTGTGGCATGCCACAGTTACGTCAGTAAACCAAACAGCTACCTAAAAACTGTGGCACGCCTAACTTATGACTAGGCAACTTCTGGTCATAAACCAAACAGGCCCTTAAGCTTTGCTATGGTGACGAGGAAGCCTAACGCTGCTGCTGCTGCAAGATGGTTATGTAGTTTTCCTTTGTAAAATCTTGCTGCTAATGCTACGGTTAACTGGATCTTTTCTACGTTTTTGCAAAAGTATTGATATTGCGATGGTTGCAACATGGTTGAACATTAACAACCGGAAATCTGCTACTGTACTACCGTGCTGAGAGAGGGTGGCTCGTATCCTAACCAACTGGAACTTAGGTGTGCTATAAGGATTCCATTCGGATCCTAAAAGAATTATGATTCTTACCTCTTTCTTTGAAAGAGAACTAACGGAACTATATAAAATCATAAGGAATAGCTGTGGAGAATTCAAGTCATAAACTTTATCTAAAACAAGAGTTGTACAAGAGAATTAGATGTTAAGTTATTCTTTAGCACTAGATTTTTATATAGAACAAGAATCCGAGGTTCAAAGGTTTGTGAGGATTATAAGAGAGCGACAATTTCTTGTATTCTTTGAGGCCGTGCTTAAGTAATTTATGATTAACTTCACTAAATCTTTCTCTATTGTCGTGATTGTTTTAGCGTCGTTATTTCAGTTCTCTCTACAAGGTTCATCTACAATGTTCTTGATACCGTATATGGCTATGTTATATCTCGTTCCTTTGATTTAATTTAGAGACTGTTGTATATAAGAAGGGCATCATAATCGTCCACGGTAATGTTACGGAGTGCTGTTGATCTTGCTTGTATTATTGCGGCTGTTTGTTTAGAACATTTGTGTGGTATGATGTCAGGATGGTGACGAACGCTGCCATCCGAGGTCATTGTTACTTACTAATTAGTATGACAAATTGAAATTCGACATGTCGACAATGTGGACTGTGGAGACTAGACTACATTTCTAGTCTAGTTGTATGAGCCTAGTCAGGGGCAAAGCCACTGCCCGGGGCTCGCTCGCGAGTCGCGACAAGCCGTGGACTTCGCTTGGGCGCGTGAGCGTGAGCCGGAGAGTCGGGCGTCGCCCAGGTACGGGTTGTTCTCCATTCCCAGGTCGTGCAATTGATTCAAAGCTCAGCCGCCCCCGCATGTGATGTGAGATTCATCGACGATGCTAAATTAAAGAAACGGATTAACATTTCAAAAGATTCAAGAAGCCTATGAGATGCGTACCATGCCGGAGCCGATGAGGTACTGATGGTCTCCTCTGTTAGACGTCTCGGTTAATATGTTAGATATTTTGATTCCTAACTTATATTTAATGCATAGTATGATTTGACACTTGTCCTCTTACTTATCTGGCATGGTTGTATATTTGGTATAGTTTTACACTTGCCCCCCACCTTCCTAGTATGGTTTTACACTTGCCTCTTCACCTGCCTGGCATTATTTATATATGTAATTTTTTATTCTTCATTATATTCATTGCGTGATTGCCTAAAATATTGCACGCTCTCATGGTATCAGAGCGGATCGCTCCTGCGATCGCACCCTTCCGCTAATTTCACCAATATGGCAGGAGAAGACGACGCCGCCGCCGCCGCTGTGCACTACGCGCCGGGTACTGCCGCGCGCCAGGAGGCCGCATAGGCACTGGCCCTCTCTAAGACTGTCGTCATTGCTTCCCTCCACGCCCAGGCGTACGGTGTCCTCAACATCAAGGCACTCGTCCATATCGTCCTCAACCTCGCCTCTCCAAACTAGAACAAATGGTGCGGCCTCTTCCTCGTCACTCTCAGCAAGTACGCCCTCTCCGACCACGTGCTCTTCGACGACGCCCACTCCAACGTCAGCGATTGGGTTTGGATTGATTATCTCGTTCTCTCGTGGATCTATGGCACCATCGTGATCAAACTCCTCAAGATCACGATGGCTCCTACCTCCACAGCGCGGCTCGTATGGGTGGAACTTGAGCAACAGTTCATCAGCAACAAGGAGACGCATGCCCTGCACCTAGACACAGAGTTTTGCAACTTCGTCTAGGGTGACCTCTTCATCCCCGACTACTGCTGCAAGCTGAAGAGCATGGCCGACACCCTCGGTGACTTGGGCGAATCAGTGCCCGATCATACCCTTATTTTGTCTGTTCTGTGCAACCTAAACGTGAAATTCGCATACATGGCAACCCTGGTGATGCAGTAGAAGCCGTTCCCCTCATTGATTGAGGCCTGCTTCAATCTGCTACTCAAAGAAATCACGATGTTGTCGCGCCCCTCCGCTCCCTCCACATCCCTCATCACCACGACCCCTACCAGCAATAGGGGTCCCAGCGGTGGTGTCTCCGGGGGCGGCGATAGCACGTTCGGCCGCCGCTCCACTGGCATGCCCCAAGGCGCTCCCACCGGTGGCACTAGTGGGGGCGGGAGCGGATCCAGTCGCCACAGCAATGACGGCAATGGTTTCACACTTACCCCTTACCTTCCTGGCATGGTTTCACACATGTCTCCTCACCTGCCTGGTATGGTCTATATATGTAACCTTTGGTTCTTCATTCTATTTGTTGCGTGATTGCCCCAAATATTCTACGCTCTCATTCTCGACCATGTGCATGTCGATGCGGCCGGAGAGGTACATGTACTTGTCGAGGATATCGCTATGTCAATTCTCCTCAGCGGTCCAGGAGTGTGTCCAGACTGCCCAAGGGTAGGCGCTAGTGCCGGTCTCATTGGGGATGCCGTCGAGTGTGTTGATCATGGTCTGGTACATGGGCGGCGCCTCCTCTGTGATCATGTCCCCGACCAACATGATGAAGTACTCGTCGGGCAGCCCCGTGGTGCGCACCTGCAGCTTGCGGACCTCGTGCTCGAACATCTCAAACGATGACTCCGGTAGGAAGTCCGTTGGTTGCCAGCACTCCTCCATGGGCTTGAGCGGTGGTGGTAGCAAGCGCGTCGCCCAGCCCTCCGATGACCAGAACACCTCTGCCTTCTCCGCTGGCATCGAGTGTGTCATGTGGAGCCGCACCGATGGTGCCGCCACCGTTGCGGACATGCGATAGTGCCAGTGGGCGGAGCGCCGAGCATTGCGTGGGCGTGGGTGGTGTGCCCAGGCTCCAAAAATATTATGGCTCTGCCACTTCCTAGTCCACTTGCATTTCTAAGATGCTACTTGGGGCGACAGGTTCCTCTGATGTCTTCATTTTTCTTCGTCTTGACAGTTTATAATTGGACTTCAATTGCATCAATGTTAGGCGCACTACTAAGGCCCCGTTTGGCACAGCTCAACTTCACTAGTGAAGCTGTTTTTTTGTTTCAGCTTCACGAGCAGCTTCACCGATGAAGCTAAATCTGTTTTGGAAAACTGTTTGGCAAAACAGCTTCATGCATGGCTGAGAGAGCGCAATTGTCCAAGATGCCCCTGTCTACCTGACTTGTTCTAACATTTGGAGTTGTATGTTTGCATATGGTCATATGAATTAAAAAATAATATATTTGAATGAGTATGAATTAAAAAATTATAATAAAAAATTAAAATCATTAGGAAGCAATATTAGTGCCTTGTTTATGTTTCATAGTCAAATCATTAGGAGCAGTGCAATTTTGGTGAACGGGATGGACTAGTGGCAAATGCGTGTAATTTTGGTGAACCAGAGGGGCAGTGGGTTCCTTGGACTGCAGGCCTGAGGGAGAGAGCTGTGAAAAGCTACTTTTTTCAGCTTCACCTCTCCCCATTCCTTTGTGAGAGCAGAAAAAAAGGAGGTTCACCCATGAATCTGTTTGCAAAAGGGTGTTTGGCAAAAAACAGCTCACAACAGCTCATGAAGCTGTTGGTGAAGCTGTGCCAAACAGGGCCTAAAATTCACAAAAAAATTCGGTGGCATGAAATTTGAAGATCAAACTAGATCGTATTTGGAAGATATAAAATTGACAAACAGTAAAAATTACTATTTATGCGAAAACTTTTTTTTTACAATCCTGTAAGATGAGAGGATACAAACTAAACATTGAGAAAGTCACAATCGCAATTACAGTCAGTCTAAAATCGCACTGTAGCGACTGTTAGATTTTTCTGAGTCCTTCAATTAAAAGAAAATAAAAAATAAAAAAATGTTATATCGGCATGAACAATGCAAATGAATAAAGGAAAAAAAGAGCAAAAAGAAAAAAAAATTAAAATTAAAAGCTAATGTGTTTCATATAATTTCTAACTTAAATAAATCAAAAAACCAAACAAAAAATAAAAAAAACCTAATACAGTTTAGAGCACGACCTATAGCCTACCGGCAGCCATGGCATAGTTTACTAGGTCGTCATCTACCCCGTCCTTGTATTTTGAAATAAGCTAGTATGCTCTACTTTGCTGTTTGTTTTCTTTGGAACGTTGGTTTTATTTTATTGTTCTCTTCCACGGGAAGGAATCAGTGTCTGATGATAGGATAATGCCTGCATTTCCTAACCGATATTTGGCCAATCGTTCGACAGTTTAGTGGAGAAGATGAATGAGTGGATGGTACTCTTTACTAAAATCTAAGGTTATTTTTTCTCAGACCTCACATCAAAGTTAAACAAGTCTTCAAATCAGAGAGTACGCACAACGGCGGACGCCATGTGGTGGCAATGTGGCATATGTCTCTGCATGGCCCAGTGGCCGTAGGTCTCTAGTAATGAACTGAATTATCATCCACACTGACCGTAAAGCATCGACGAGAGTTTTTATCACCAAGATAATGACACCATAGGTACTAAATAATCGAATCATTGTACCAGGTTCTCAAGAACACGCAGATGGATCGCACGCTCAAACAGAAAAAAGGACGCAAATTCACAAGAAGCATAACCACCGCCACATGCCCAAACAGAAAAGCCCTTGCTGTGTTCTTGATACAATGAAGAACTCTGTACTATCACTCTCCACACATCAACATCAAAACCAGAAAGCCACCAATGATCTCCCTGAATCGGCAGGGAACAAGCCATGAGATGGATCGGGTTAATGGCGCTTATGATCAGTACTTCAGTAGTTGGTCAGCACCGTCCAAGCCTTCGTTAGAGATATTCGATGAAACCATCCTGCAGTGCAAGATACAGTGCTGTAACATCAGCCACAATAACTGAAGAACACGACGTAGGATTATATACATCAGTAAGAAATGGAAGGGAGTAATACCAGAGTTTAGTATATATTGGTCCACACCTGCATATGTTGCCACATGGTAGGTTCTGCCTGTTTCTATCCCGATGGTAACCTGCTACTCGCAGCAGAGCTCCCAAATCTTCGTGGCCCAGCCAAGGAAGGACAATTATTGTTCCAATTCAGCCCCACAATTGATATCGGCTGACACACGTGAGAACCTGTAATTTTCAATCTAGAATTATCTATGAGTTCACTGTAATATTTTCTGGATTAGTAGATAGTCCTTATAAATACACTGTTGAATCATTTTATACATCGCTTGAGCCATACCATACATTAAAAATACATATCCGAGTCACGATACATCACGTTGGGTAGTAGTTTATATATGGACCGGTTATACCAAATTTTTACAATAAACAAAAGCACAAGCAGGAGCAGTAAGCAAAGTAGGACCATAGATATCTACAGATAAGCGATTAGGGATAAAACGTGAATAACAGATATTATCTAAGCTTATTATCTAAGTAGGACCATCAGAGTCCGCCTAGCTGGGACAAGAAAACCACGAGAGATCGCCCTAGTTCCTTTTGTCAGCTCCTTCGTCTGGACCGAGTGTCTCATCGTAGGCATAATGACCTTGTTCACTTGTTTCTAATGTTATTATGTGAGAGTAGGCAAGTACATAGAAACCAAGCTTATCAAGGAAAGGTTTGGGTTGTTTTATTTTGCCAAATGCGTTAGTGGATAATTCTAGATAGTAAAAATTCCTATGATTTAGCAGTTTTAACTAAAACATGTTTTCTAAAGTGAGTAAAATATTGCATTGGTAATAGAAGTAAAGATTCCATCCACCATTACATGATCCCTGTACCTCATTCTAGTTTTCCAGCATTACATCTGCCTAGCTTTATCACTGGGATGACACCTAGGTAACACAAATCAGGGCTTTTACTACCCTCCACTTTTCTGTTTTCATCTACAAGTTTTTAAAATAGAACTATATCAAGTTAAATTCCCATACCCGCCCATAACATGAGCACGACTGTTCAAACAGTTTACGCTCTGTAGAGGTTGGACACTTTACCCACGAGAGACAATCAGCTCGTTACTCCACATGATTCCCTAATCATTTGGATGAGGAGATTGTCACAATAGTTTTTCAAAATACCTCGCCTCTTCTGTTATCTCGTCTTTATGGGCTGCTCCCACATATAGTAGATCCCATAAGTTGTTCAGGATGTCCACACAACGACTAGCATAGTTGGACTACGATTTTCCATAATGACTAGCGCAACTGACAGACTTCACCGTCCACATAGTGTCCTATCCAAGCCGAAACACATCCTGCACTTGTACTACTTTGCTCCCCTACTAGCGAGATGACTTTCAGGATCCGATAAGTTTACTAAGTCAAGTTGTATTTTACACACTTGTGATTGTACTTATTTTACAATTGGAGATCATGATCAGATTTAGTTCTTAGGGTCATTTGGGCTATTCTAGCCTAAGCCACACATTCTCATGCATCCACTACACCAGCCCCTCTTACCATTCGCCTAGATGAATAAGCATGTTGGGGATTTTTGAGACATAAAATAGTCATGCCAAATTATATTAGTCATTTCCCACCCATGACTTCCCAAAACAGTTTCTCGTGATTGAAAGTGATGTTTGGGGTATTTAGGTGCCCCCCGAGTATCTAGGCAGTACTAAGCATGACGAGTAAACATAGATTTATTTCTGAAATATTGCCATTATAATTTGCTAGGGGTGACATGGTTCGAATGCTCACTTGTTCCAAAGGGATGTATACTAACAAATTAGATAGTGGGTATATAGCTAGAATCTTAAAACAAATATAGATTTGTATAAGAAATAACAACATGCAAATTGGATAATTTAAAAACAATTAATTTGCATAAAATATAGATTCAACATGATCAAACTATTGATTTGCCTGGTTCATCGGTGGATTGGTATTACGATCTTGGCTTGCTCTGGCTTCTTCTTCTACTTGGATTTCGTATGTTATTTTAATATTGCGTGAAAATTCAGATAAAAATTAGCCAAAAAGATCTAAATTCAAATAAAAATTCAAATCAACTATAAAATTCATGATTTTAGTTCCATTGGATATATCCTGATTTTATATGAATTTAGAAATTTGTTTCATAAAATTTGGACTTAAGATGAAGAAGTTATGTTATTTCAAAGTTTTAATTAGAATTAATTCCAAAAAATAAAAGGGGAGAGAGAATTTCTCTCTCTAACAGGTGGGGTCCACTGGGTTTTTATTTTATAAACGTTACTGTGTATGACAGGTGGGGCCTACCTATTTTATTTTCTTTTTCATTTTTTGTTTAATTAAGAATCATTACTGTGACTAACTGGTGGGCTCGTTTACTGTGTAAACAGTATATTGGTCCACATGTCAGTGACATTTAGCTTTACCCATTTTAAAAGAATTTTTCACCAGTGGGGGCTACTCGTCAGTGGGTCATTACCCTTAACTATGCTCATGGTCCACATGTTAGTGATTATTTAGCCACTTAATGATGGTGCTTAACTCCAAGCTAATCACCTACTTAAACTTAACCGTGCGCACAGTAGCGTCTTCCTCGGACCGAGGGGAGGTGAGCTCGCCGTCGGCGGAGGAAGGCACGGTGGCACATGAGCATGCGCAAAACGGAATCACGCCCACGGTGCGCACCTTCAAGCGAGGTTTCACGGCCCAATTCGGTGGGTAGGGCCACTAGCGGTGAGCACTTGCGGCGGCGCAATACTGACCATGGCACGACTGCGACCTAGGCAACTAGAACCCAATTCCTTGCTCGGGTAGCAACTATGGGTGATGGGGAGCTGACTCAGCACAAGGGCGACGCTCGGGGGTGATTGGAGTGGTCTGGACTCTGGCGTCAGAGGGCCGAACGGCGGTGAGGTGGACCACGGCACCAGAGCCCCTCAAGTGACAGAAACTCAGGAGGATGGTGGGGTTGGGTTGGCTACGTCGTGGAAATGCTCTTGTCTCACGGAATTGGTGGGAGGAGGCTTCTATCGGTTGTTCTCCAGTCGGCCGAAGCCGAAGAAGATGAGACCGCCGGTGGGCTGGTGTGCAGGAGAGGTCGATTCTTCGCGGCAAGAGGGTCCATGGGATGAGGCGAAGGCATCGGTGGCATGCTCGAGGCTTTATACCACCCGAGACGACCGGGCGATGTGGGAGTGGGTTGTGGCCGTGGCACGGACGGGGCGCCGGGTCAATGGCGACGTCGTAGGTGACGTGGCACAGGGGCGGAATGGGACGAGGAGGACACGAGGTGCAGCGTGGGGGTGATGGCGCACGGGTACTGCGCTGCACGGCGCATTGACGCGGGGTGGGCGTGGTGCGGCGACGTGCACGAGGCATGGCGTGGCATGGCGCTGGCTCACCGGCCGAGAGGAGGGGGAAAGAAGGGCGCCAGGGGGTGGAGGGAGGACGAGGCAGCCACGGTCGAGGACGTGCGGGCGCTGCCGAGGAATATCGGCCGGAGTGGCGCCGTGTCCGGCGCGCAGCTCGCGCACGTCGCATGCGCAGGTCGGCCAAAGCGCGCCCTGGTGCAATCCATCCTAACGCGGAGCCAGAGCGAGCCGAGAACTCAATTTTTTTTGGGGTACAAGTGAGGCACTCCCACAACCCAAACGAGATCCTCTCCAGTCGCATACGAGCGACTGCAGAGGGAAATCACGATCTAAGCTGTCCGATTGAAAAAAGACGACTCAGATCTTTTGTTGGTACAGCACAGTCCCACACCATAGTCAAGTACGCATGCACATCCTCTACACAAAAATTAATCGCAGGCCGTGCTGCCTCAGTAAACACGTATACATGCATATCCATTTTTTATTCAGACGAGCATAACACACATCAAACATGGACGGGCTTCGAAGCGGCAAGGCGCTCGAGCCAACTGAGCAAGGCCCAACTCAGTTCTCAGCTCAAATTTGGTTTCCAACACTTGCTAACAGATCATGGCCCATAGTGCACATGTCAAAGGTCATGGTCTTTTGGGATGTCGTCTATAGCTTTTAGTTATGATTTATATCTTTTATCTGTGTTTTTCGAGACGATATTAGATGATGGAGACGTTAACGTAGACGACATACATGGTTTTAGGCTTGAGAGGCCGTTCGAAAACTCTACTTCAAGAAGTCACAATGTTTATTTTGATTTTCAGAAAAGCAAAAAAGCTTGGAAAAACAAAACCAAAAGGATCAAACTTTTTTTTCCCAAAAAGCGTCACTAGAATCCAACTTAAATTTATCGCCTCCTGTGGCCACAAGCAAGAGAGTGCTAAAATCCGAAAGTGTCTCTGAGCAGAGGGAGAGGGCGCCCCGTCCCTCCACGAGTCATCTCGTCTCAATCCACACAAATCGAATGGTGAAATAGTAGGTGAAGAAGCAACTCCAGGCGAGGAGGAAGCTCTCGGCAAACACCAGGCAGTCGTCCCTTCACTTGTTCTCGCACTCCTTCCTACTTCCCTATTAGCAAGGTAATTATTAGACTTTCCTGCGTCTTGGTTAAATTGTAGTGATGTTTCGGGGCGGGTTTGTGTTGTCAGCTTGTGTAGTGGATATCTATGCTACTTCAGAACTGATGCTATGCTATTTCATACTTCAGTTCCAGTTATGCACTGCTGTATCAGATGCTAGGTTGTCTGTACATTTCCAGACCTCTTTGCTTACTTTTATATTTGTTTTTTTTTTGAGAAACTACACCTGCTTACCGAAAAAAAAACCTACACCTGCTTACCGAAAAAAAAACTGTCTCAAATAGAAGATTACTATGTTGTATGTGCCTTTGGTTCTGTGAATTTTGTGCCTCATCTTTCTTTACTTCAGAACAGGACGATGAGCGCGTTAGATGCCACAAGAGCAGAGCTCGGTCTTGTTGTTCTCTACTTGAACAAAGCCGAGGCTAGGGACAAGATCTGCAGGGCAATTCAATACGGCTCCAAGTTTTTGAGCAACGGGCAACCTGGCACGGCACAGGACGTTGATAAATCGACCACCTTAGCTCGCAAAGTTTTTCGGCTTGTCAAGGTCAGGTCACATACGATACAATGGTTTCTTGATATTTATAACGCCAGTTATCTTACTTATCCTAGTATATCATGCAGCTGATGCTTGTTTGGTTGTTTGGTATATGCATTTGCAGTGGGTCAATGATCTGCATGCTCTTATCAGCCCACCTGCTAAAGGGACTCCTCTTACACTGATCTTTCTTGGGAAGGTATTTTAATTTCATTTCTCATCAAGAAGCCCTCTGAGCTCTGAGTAAGGATGAAGTGTTAACCGCTGGTTTCTGCGCAGTCCAAAAATGCGCTGCTTTCGACGTTCTTGTTCTTGGATCAATTTGTATGGTTAGGGAGATCAGGGATATACAAGGTTGTCAAGATGTTAAGCGTTTTACATATTTTGCCTCCTGATGGTCCATTGTGCATTAACGTACGATTTACCACTGTGATTTTCTGTGCTTCTTGGCAGAACAAGGAACGCACGGACCGGATTGTCAGGATATCCCTGTACTGCTGGATGGCTTCTTCAGTCTGTGCAGGTTTAGTTGAGGTATAAGGTATTCACACTTCCATTGCATGCATGTGCTTTTAGTTTCCTATAGCCCATCATGAATAACCGCTTATGTATCTTCCATTTCGCAGCTTGGAGAACTTAAAAGGCTATCGAAATCAATGAGGAAGCTTGCGAGAGAGCTGAAGGATGCCGATAAATACGAGGTATACTTTCATATCTGCCACCGACTGAGGTTTTATGCAAATTTTTTTCATGTTTCTTCTGCGGTGGTTTGTAGAATGAGCAGTACCGCAGCAAGATGAAACAGTCGGAAGAACGGCTTCTAGCTTTGGTCAAGGCGGCCATGGATGTGGTGGTGGCCATAGGGCTTCTTCAGCTGGCACCCAAGAAGGTCACTCCACGGGTAACAGGGGCATTTGGATTCGTAACCTCGCTCATTTCCTGCTATCAGGTAACCTCGCCTTCCATCTGTCGTTCTAATGTTCTTGAAGAATTTTAGGGAGGTTCTAAACTCTCGTAATCCACTGTTCCATTGCTCTGCAGCAACTTCCTTTTCGTGCTCCTCCGACCAAAGTGAAAGCATGAGGAATGCTACCATGCTAGTCCACGAAAACATTGTCTTCACTGGAAGCTGAAGTTGTACTTGAGCACGGAATGTGAGATATCCTGTCTATGTAGTCTGTATAGAATGCTGTCAATTGTCTGTACGGTTCATGCTCTCACATGTTACCTTCCGAACAGTTATGAACATGGCTATGTGTTCATGTCTAGTGTTTATATATGCCAACAGGGTTGCCACTTTTAATAGTCACAGGCAATTTGCAAGGTGCGTCCAAACTGCAAAGATATACATACCTTTTTGGCTTTTGTGTGCTAGTCCAGTAATAATTCTTTTTTTAGAGAGAATAGTACTTCTTTCTTTTTTTAAAAAACCAATAGTACTTTAATTAGTTGTGCTCAAACTGAATCGGCTGGTTGGACCCAACAACTTTAGGGCGTTGCTTTGAGAATTTTTAAAATAAACCATTTTTAATCATTTTGCACATATAAACTACGGTTTATTTTTTTTACACAATAACCTATAGTCACTGAGCCACCGCGCGACTGGGCCCACTAGCACGGTGCCCCAGCGATTATGGGTCTAGTCGCTGTTTTAAAGCATGTTAGAGGCTGCCTCACGTGCCATGTGGCTTAGTTGTTGCTCGACCGCACAATTGGGGGTACTACCGCGCGATGAGTGGAAGATGTTGTGCCACGACTTTAGTCGTGTGATCGAAACATGACCGAGTCATCAATTGTGTAACTGAGCTATGATTGTGTGCATGTCACAATATGGGGCATCGATCGATATAGGGGCGCCACTTGGGTGATTGGCCAGTTGGATTGGCAGAAGAGAAGAGAGGAAAGGAGATGAGAAGGGAGTAGGAGAGTACTCTGTTGTGTTCCTCCTTCTACTCACTTTATTTGTGGTGAGTTTGCTTCCCTCATGTGGTTTATTGTTCATTTCTATTAAAACACAGTAGGTTAGTGACAATAAACATAGATTAGTGGTAAATGCAGCCTTTGTAGTTGTAGATCAATATTTTAGGGTTTATGTCACGTGCAATGTTAGAATGTAGGCTATTTATTTTCATGTTTTAGCATACAAACGCTAGGCTATCCCCATTCGTAGATCAATTAGTGGAAGACCTAGGCTGCGTATGTTTAGATCCACATGACCTAGGGATTTTGGTTTTAGGGCATTTATGATTTTGTAATTTAATTGAACATAATAGAGAGAATATTTTGATACGCGTGATAGGATCTGGTATTCGTTGGGCTTGACGTAGCATGTTTATTTAGCATGCATTTTAAATATTTTGAGTCGTGTGGCAGGTATGTCGGGTCAACATTTTTTAGAGTGTTTTAGGCTAGGAGAACTTCGTGAGAGGCCATGTGGGGTTGATTTGAGCAATTTTCCATAGAACACATTGTATCACCTGAACTCGAATAAACTTAAAATCTAGGAGGTGTTTGTATTGGCTGACATGCAACTTTTCGCTAGACCTAGCACTGTATGGTGTCACCGTGAGATGCTTGTGGAGTCGTTCACTGGAAGTGGTCCGTTGGGAGTTGAAGCCCATGGAGCGAACGAAGTCATGGCAGATCTGGTTGGAAGTGTGCATGTGACATGGCTATAAATGGGTGTTGCTAGTGCAGCCGTGTCCAAGTACAATTGGCAGTGCCATGAAGTGGGGGAGAATAGTGCATATATGCAGGTGAAAGTTGAGGATAGTGGGACAGAAGATGCTGGGCAGAGGATGGTAGTTCGGATGCAGTTGTGGTGGTAGATAGGCATGTCGATCTCAGCAGATAGGCAGATGAAGGGAAGAAGATTGAATTCATAGTGGATAATTTGGAGCAGGAAGACCTGAGGGCTAGGGCCAAAGAATAAGCATTTGAAGAGGATGAGGAGGATGACAATTGTTTGGATGATGATGATGTCCCCGATGCATCAGTGCCTGATGCTTGGAATAGACAGGACCCAGGGGCCTAGTTGTGTGTGATGGCCACGATCCCCGGTGGGAGTATGGGCAAAATGTGGTGCGTGTTAACACTATATATGCAGATAAGCCAGCTTTGCAGGATGCTATAAATTGTGAGCGGTGTCACTACAGAGGCAATTTAGGGTTGTCAAATCAACAAAGAGCAGTACACTATAAAGTGTGAGAAAGTTGGGCATCCTTGGTGTGTTCACACTTACAAGACGAAGTATGAAATGCATTGTATCATGTCAAAGGTGGAGGAACACTCATGTGTTTTGAGCAATGTATTGACAAAGCACCTCAACCTCACTTCTTCTTTCATTGTAAATGACATGTACGACGAGATTGTGGAGAAGAAGAACATGGAAGCGCAACACATCATGCTGGCCATTCAGTAGAGGTACAAGTACAGGATTAGCTATGCGAAGGCATTGAGGGCAAAAGCATAAGGCAATAGAGAGAAGGTTCGGTATGTTTGAGTCGGTCTACGACAATCTTCCTTGACTACTTGAGGTGCTAAGGGACAGAAACCCCAGGACATAGATCGCTGTGAAGGATAAAATTTTGGAAAATCTAGAGGGGTACATGGTAATGCAATGAGCTTTCCTTGCATTTGATGCCTACGTTGATGCCTTTCGGCGGGGTACATGGTAATGCAATGAACTTTCCTTGCATTTGATGCCTACGTTGATGCCTTTCAGCACTGCTGGTCGCTCATGTGCATGGATGAAACATTCTTGACCAGAAAGTACAAGAGGCAGATTATGACAGCAATTGACATGGATGCTAACAGTTAGATTCTACCCGTGGTTGTTGCATTTGTGGAGAGTGAGAACTTCGATAGTTGGTTGTGGTTCTTTAGTCACCTTAAGGTTGGAGTCGTTGGTGATGCCTAGACATATGCATAATACATGACCAAGCTCCAAGTTTTTAGCATTAACATTTTTTTTACAAATAATTCTTTCAACCATTTATTTGAAGTTAAGTTTATTTAAATTATTTTGCAAAATTAAGTTGATACAATCAGTCATGGCTCGAATATGCACCTGTGCTCAATCGCGGCCCTGTGTTGCGACTTAGCCCAGCACAAGCCTCAATCGTGCGTCCATCGCATGATTGAGCCACGTGACAATGGCAGGGCTCAGTCGCGGTTCCAATTAGCGACATGAGCTACCACATCATTTAGTCGTTGTTCCATCGCACGACTCGGCCCATTCGTACGGTGGTGCTACGGCTGTGGGTTATTTGTGTAGAAAAAAAATGATTGTTTATTTTTGTAAATCGATTTTAAAATTAATTTATTTTTTTTAAAAAAAATCCTGTCTTGCGGAAGAGTGCAGCCGCCAAGTCTTCAAGACGTGCGGGCTTGCGGCCCAACCCACGGACGGATTCACGGATTATCCCCATGCCGGCCTCGTTGTAACCACAAGCCCACGACTGCGGTGCGCATGACGCCCCGGCCGCCGATCCTCACGGGCGACGCCAGTCGGAAAAAGTGTATGGAATCCACGAACCGCGCGAGAGCACCCGTCCGACGGCACATGCCCTTGACGTCGGCCGCGACGCGCTCAACTGCCCCGACGCCGGCCCGCCGTCCTCCCGTCGGCCGGCACAGTCACCGCCACGGCCTCCGGGTCACGGGGGCTCAGTTCGCACAGCGGCACACGCGCGGTTGCCAGCCTCGAGCAAGTCGGTACTAGCGCGCTGCTGGCAGTACGTTCCAGACTTGCAGGCTTTGACCTCCGACCTACTGGAATCACTTCACTTGCCAGTCAATTACGCTGTTGCATCCGAGACGTGGTCCGGGACTACGCTCCTCTGATTCGCTGCGTGGATCGTGAGCCCTGTAGCATACCGCCAAAAGGGAATGCTACTGCCAGTAGACCGCAGGTCTCATCGAGCCCACTGCACTGCACACGGGTTGAATCGATCACGTACTGCCTGCCGGTGACACTTCACCAGAGAGGGACGGGCTAAAGGTTACACATTACCAGCTGGTAAACACTGATGATCTCATGATCACAAGGGCAAAATTGAGTAGTTAATCGTCACCGGTGAAGATCACCTGAGACGGAGTCTGTTCCCCCATCGTACTCCAATTATTGCACTGATCGGCCGTCAACTTTGTTTTTAATTTACTATTTTTAATCTTATTTTTTTTATGGCTTTTGGTTTTTAGGATTTTTTTGCTTTTTTCGTATTCCTGATAAACTAATATATTTTTCTATTTTTATTTTTTAAATTTAATTATATCAAATAAATCAATATCAGTTACTGTAAAAAAATAAACTAATTATAATAAAAAAATTATAAATCATCGTTAAGCTGAGCACCACCATACTGATCTTGTCACGCCATCCACTCAGTGATCTACTGATTTCGTGGAACTGAAGTAACATTCATCGATGGATTCTATTGGATTTCAACGCCAAATAGCAACAAAAAATGCAATGCAAATTATAACAAGAAGAAACGAGTAGACGACCAAGAGCGCTACTACATACTAACAGCGAATAAACCGAATGGCGACATTAAATAATGTTTGGTACAGAGAATAAAGAATCTCCTTGAAAACCATACTAACAGCGTACACGACTAAAAAAATACCATCTTTGTTGACTTATTGAAATGTTCACAGTAAAGAGTACAGAGTACTATCATTCGTTCCATTATTTCAGCACTGAACAATATTCACTTACTCGAAGTTAGAAGCTCCTGAACTGGCCAAAATACCCGACACCCAACATATATTACAACACAATATATTCAGTTAACATAAACACCTGCACAGCACCAAGTTTATAGAGACTGTGAAGAAGGACGTGATTTTTATACAGGTTACAGCAAAAAAGAAACTTGGCAATGTAACATGTAAGTAGTAAAGCTAATTGTTACATTTTCTACTTCCTACCGAACAGGCTCCGGAGCTTGCCGCGCTCCAGCCTCTCGAGCAGCTTCCTGGCGCCGGCGACGTCCATCTCGGAGAGCTTCTTGAGGTACCCAATGGCGCCGTGCGAGATCATCAGCTTCTTGCATCGCTTCGTCGCCGAGAGCGATAAGAGGCACGAGATGACATACTTCTTGGCCGTGTTCAGAGGGCTGGGGTCCAGCAGCTGCACTAGGCTGGGCACGCTCTTATCGTCCTTCCTGATCTCCCGGGCATTGGGAGGGTAGCTCACGAGGCTCGCCATGGCCTGCGCGGCGACCTCGCGTGCGCCGTTCGACTTGGCCTCCAGCATGCGCGCGAGCAGCGGCATGCAACCGTGCTCGCCGGCAAGGCGCTTCATGTCCGAGGAGGTTGAGATCCTGCAGATCGCCGCTGCGGCCGCCTGCTGCGCTCCGATTGACCCGACTCTGAGCACATGGACCAGCCGGGGTAGCACGCCAAGTGACACGATGCTGTCAGGGGAGACAGCACCCACCAGGTTCCGGAGCGCGCTCACCGCGGACTCCTGTGGCAATGGACCATCAAGGTAGATGAGCAGGCTGCGCAGCCCGCCGTCCGACACGACGGCTCGCCGAAAGCTGTCGCTGCCAGACGTGAGGTTCTGCAAGCAGTCGGCGGCGTACTCCTTGGAGCCGAGCACAGTGCCGCAATCCAGCAGATTGACCATGACACGAACAATTCCTTCGTCGGCCAGTGCTTGTCGCACTTCCGGCGCTGCCGAGAGGTTCTTGAGCGCGCCGGCCGCGGCGGACTGGGAGATGGAATCCCCTGTCTGGCAGATCTCAATGAGCGGGCGGGCGCCACCGTGGCCGGCAATGGCGCGGGCAATGTCAGGTGACATGGACAGGCGCTGCAGCGAGATGACGGCCTTCTCACGGGCCACGAGGCTGCCGGACTCGGCCAACCGGATTAGCGGCGACAGCGCGCCATGTGACACGAGCATCCCCTCGCAGCTGCCCGATTCAGCGAGGTGGCATATGACCGTGGCGGCCTTCTCCCGCACCTTGGGCGAGGACGACGTGAGCAGCTGCACCAGCACGGAGACATTGGCGCGGCCGAGCACCGAGAGGACGCTCTTCTCGTCCTTATTGAGAGCCTCAAGAAGACCGTCCACCGCTCGGTTCTTCGCCTCGGTGTGCCCGATCTGCAGCCTCGCGAGCAGCTCCCGGACGTCCGCCTGCCCCGCCGTCGCCGCCGTCACCGACGCAGCCTCGGCTGGAGGAGGCGGGACCGAGGCATCAGACAGCACGCCAGTCTTGACAAGCAGCGCGCAGTCCCGGAGGTTGAGGTCCAGCTTACCGGCGAGCGCGTCGATAGCGCTCTGCGTCTGCAGCTTCCCGGCTTTCGGCGGCTCCCTGCACCGCCCCGCGAGCTCGGCCACCTCAGCAAGCGTGGACGTCACCGATTGCAGCAGCTCGCAGCAAAGAGCATTCTTGGCGAAGCAAGGGTGGCTGGACAGGTCCGACAAGCACGTCGGGAGCCTCTCCAGCTTCGTGGCGATCGCCTTCCACCGCCCCGGGAAGCCTGCCGCCGTGCCCGCCGCATCCAGCGCCGCCGGCACCATGCCTCGCACACGCGCGAGCAGCTCCTCCGCCGTCTCGCCCTCCTCCTCTCCGGCCGCGGCCGGATAGCTCCGTAGGCTCATTTCTTGGCAGCTGCGACACCAGTGCTCGTGATCTGGAGTGGTTGAGACTTGAGAGCTCGCGGCTCAGTGGTGCCAGCTTAGCAGGCTTAAAGAAGGAAGCAAACAAAAGAAGCAAGACTGTAAAAGAAACAAGGGAACAAACGCTATAGAAGAAACGAGCAGGCAGAGGAAGGAATCCTCTGTTTTCTTTAAGCAAAAACAACTAGCAGGAGGATGAGTAGCATCTTGCCATTGCAGCGTGGAAAGATACCGGCAACCACGAGCGCCACACTAAGCTACCAAAATCCAATGTTCGTCTTGTTTTTCTTGGCGTTGTGTGGTTCGGTGAAACGTCAGTTGCGAGCTGTGGATGCCATGGCAGCAGTGGAGATTACGGTTGGGTGGAAACGTCCTGTCGGAGTTCAAATCTCTTTGGCCTGTTTTTAATGAATTGATCAGACCAGGTTAAAACAGGGTGGGTTTTGGACTTGAGGGAACGAGACGAATGACTGGCACGAAGGACAAGACGGTGTGAGAGAAATGGATTTTTATAAAATCAACTGCATGTTACCAGTAGTGGTACTTGCCGCAGCAGCCGGGCACAGGCAATATTCCAGTATCCTACTAGCCCCCCTCACTTTTGCCATAAATATCTGATCCGTTCATATAGCACTATAGTACTTTGGTGGTGATCGGTTCGGCTGAAAAGCTCATGGTTGAAAATGGTGGTTGAAAAAAAATCAGTTTATGAGGCTTATTTAGCATAATTAAATTTAAAAATATAAAAATATGTTAGCCCATTACGTATAATACAAACAAATACTTTAAAAAGAACCTGCAAAAAGCTCAACAAAAGCCAAAAGTTGCCAAACTTATCCCCATACTCAAAATAAGGATGCCACACCCCAAACTCAACAAGACGGAGCAGGTGCGGCAAGCTGGATGGGTGAGCATGGCAGGCAGGAGTGCCAAGCTCCCTGACTTGGCAAGAGCTACCGAGCTCCCCTGGCTCGGCAGATGGGTAGGTGGCCGACATACTGACAATGATTGTCATGGCTCTTGATTGGACGTGGCTGCTGCCCCACATGTTTACATGTGCTTGTCGGTCGGCAATGCCTCTCTATGTGCATAAATGGCATGCCTCCTCTTTGGCATGCCTGCTCCATTTGTTTGTTCGAGGAAAGTCAGAAGTAAAAAAAAATAGCATACTAGCAGCAGAGTAACTTGTTAAAATTAAAGCAGGAACTATCCATTGGAGAGCTGGTGATTACAGCAATTGTTAGTTCTTTCTTCTTGTATTTTAATCATTAACCGACAAGGCACTGAAGCCCTGGTGGGTCCCGCGTGTCAGAGAGTGCACCGCGCATGCGATGCCTTTGTTAGCAACTACTTTTCATGCTCAAGAAATAAAGGCAAGTGCGAGTGGAGCGTCGTGGCGAGTGGCCAAGCGCGGCGCACATGCGAATGGGGCAAGGTGGGGTGGGGCGAGGTGACCACGCACTACTCACTACAGAGGTCCAGGTGTGGTGGGCCCATGGTGTCAGGAACGGCGACGGCATCCTAAACCGAATCAGCGACCCAGAAACCCAGATCGGTCGAGCCCAAGCATGGTGCATCGGGTTCCACTGGTCCATTGGGTCGGGCTCAGCTTACTCGAGTGTGTGGCATGTCGTGGGCATCATCCACGTATGCCGTTGTAGCCATTTCTTTTTTAAATTTGGTTTCAAAACGTCTGTTTTTGTAAATTTAGTCTTCTTAGGAGAACGTGTTGAACTGGCCACCTGACATTATGTTTAATTAGTGTGAATTATGCTTAATTAATGCTAATTATATAATATAACTTAATTAGTGCTAATCATGCTTAAGTTAATCATTTTTAACCCTATAGATCATTGGCGCTCGGCAGCTCGTCTGCCGAGCCATTGTTGCTCGGCAGGTGTTGCTAAGCTGGTGGTTTGACAAGATCTATCGAGCTATTATAGTATGACGGGTGACATGCGTTATCTACCGTGGCTATCAAGCTTTAGATAGGGCTAAATTTATAAAATGGATGTCTCTATGGCGAATTTAGCAGAAAAAAAAAATACTACATTGTCATACGTGTGAATAGTTCGCCATGCTCGCCTTTGGGGGCCGCGTGTCAGACAGCCCAGACGGTTTTGGATTCTTGCGACGACGACTGGACGAGGCACCCAAGGCCTCGCCTCCGCTGGGCTGGGTCACCGAGTCCGAGACAGACCGAGACGTCCACGCCTGCCTGAGCGCCGTCACAGTATCACGCCTGCCTAGTGCGAGATTACCGGCATGCCCCCTCCGGAAAGAGGCACGAGTAGCAGCAAAATACACTGGATGCAAACTTGTTTACTTTCGTTTCTCTTTGTCACAGTGTCAGTGTGATCGAATACAAGCATTTCATATTGTGCTCAGGTAGTACCATACGAGTATCAATGAGTTAACCAATTCTGGATGCAGGTTGAGATTGAAATGTTCTTTTTTTTTAATCAGATGGTTCCTGCTCCAATACGAAAATCGCACGCACTGGTACACACTACACATTCTGTTCTACTAACGCTAAGATTACGTCTATCGTAAGCGTGCCTTGCTTACGTTGAAAATTGTAGTGTAAGAATCCTTAGAAAGGGAGCCTTTTGCAATTGATCGAAGATGTATTCTTTTCCAAAAGAAACGAAAGTACGGCCATTTGGTTCCTTTCAAACAAAGTGGATTGCTTGCAAATAGGAGAGTACAGTTAATAGGTTATGGCCGAAAATTTTAAATTCTGGCCGTACGTAAAAAGTGTGGAGAGAAATTTATATGTAATTTTGATTAATATAATTGAAGTTGATATAATGTTTACTATAATTAATCTTCGTGTTGAAAAAATAGTCTGTTTAAAAATATAAGTTAGAAACCGAAAATAACAAGACGAGCAAGCTATATGTCGAAAGCTGGTGGTGATCGGTTCGGCTGAAAAGCTCATGGCTTATGGCTTAAAACATCAGAATGATCAAAAGCATCAGAGTTGTAGAGCCTTATTTAGCATAATTAAATTTAAAAAAATTTAAAAATATAAAAAATATGTTATCCCATTACGTATAATACAAACAAATGCGGAAAAAAAGAACCGCAAAAATGCTCAACAAAAAGCCAAAAGTTGAAAAAAGACGAAACTTATGAATAGTGAAAAATAAAAGACGAACAACCAAGGAACCAAGGAAAAGCAACGCGAGCGATGTGATAGATTCTACCATACAAACGCTTAAAATAACTCTAAGAGATTAGCCAAAGAAGTATCTAAATTTAGTGATTTAGCTATTCTCTAAAATGAATCTCACCCAAAAACAAGACTACTCAACAGCTATCTAAACTAGAGCGCGCGGTGGGTGTCGTCTGGAAGTCACTTGGGGATGACTTTGTCACCTATGTCGTGGATGATGAACCACTAACCCTTTCAGAGGCATACGATCTCCGGATGTGGGAATGGATATTTAAAAGGAAGCGAGAGACCGATGGCAAAAAGAAGGTGAAGACTATTTTGATACATACTCTCCGTGGCTCGTTTACCCACAATTCGAGTGCTTTTAGCACTAGCTGCGCATACAAACTCCTAGTACATCAAATGGATGTAAAGACCGCTTTCCTAAACGAGAGTTGGATGAGGAGATTTATATGGAAACGTAGATGACATATTGCTATTTGGGAATGTGATCAATAGCACAAAGTCTTTCCTTTCCTGAATTTTGATATGAAAGATCCAGGTGAAGTCGATGTTATCTTAAACATTAAGCTTATAAAGGGTGAGAATGGGATTACTCTTTCGCAATCCCATTATGTGGATAAAGCGATCTTGGAAGGATTCGGTGATTCTAATCGGATCGCTGACTTGATGACATGAAGGCTACGAGTGGTTATGTATTCACTCTAGCAGTGGGGCGTGTCGTGGAAGTCCTCTAAACAGACTATTCTTACACGGTCCACTATGGAGGCTGAATTGGTAGCGCTTGATTCAGAAATGTAGAGGCGTAATGGATTCGAGAACTCCTTTCGACCTACATCTTTGGAAAAACCTATTCCACTATTTTGACTCATGCGATAACCAAACCGCTCGTTAAGGCGAAGAGTAGGAAGGACAATATGAAGTCCTCAAACATATAAAGTGCCGACTTAAGTCGGAAGGCATGCCAGAGAGACGGTGTTATTTCAGAGAATACATCCACCGAAAGGAACTTGCGAGATCCTTTCACGCGCGAAGGTCATCCAAGCAACACACAGTGGAATGGGGCTTATACCGTATAAAGGCTCACATTGGTGGTAACCTAACCTAGAAGATCTGAGATCCCGTGAACTAGGCTCTAGGACAACAAATCAGGAGATTAAAGAGCACATCTAACGGGTTTACATCATATTGGAATTGTCTGTAGCAAGATCTTCTTTCCACCATGCTAGAACAGATCCCTCATAATCCATTGTTCCTTTAATTGCCATTAAACTCAATGATCCGATTGACGACACCGCATGTTTCGTTAATTGTAAACTTATAAAACTGAAATCACATTGCGCAATTTTACTGCTTTAGTTCATGCTATTCGTAGGGAGACCTTTGTGAGCTCAAATCTCGATTATCGATTAGTAATGATGAGTGTCGATATTAGCATGAGAAGGCCAAAATCTTTGATTTTGCGCAACTGTTTCGAGAGCAATCATGAAACAATTATTTTGTTCTCACTAGATTTAATTGTTTCATTGTTGCTATTGATATTTTGCTATTTATTTTCCGCAAGAATCATGTTATATTCTTTAGATATATCTATGATTATGAATGGCAAGTTAGAATTACATATTTATATGCAGTTTATGCCATTCTTATTGTGTTGGAAATATGGTCATTTGATATTTTTGGTTGGAATTAAATATTCAAATATGCTTATACCGCAATATTTACAACAAAATAAACCAGAAGCCAGAAGTCGAAGTCGAGTTGATCAGGGTTGGAAGCAAAAACGGATGCTTGACTTGAAAGACGAACAACCAAGGGAACCCAAGGAAAAGCAACGCGCGAGCAGTAGCAGTAGATTCTACCGTACAAACGCTTAAAATAACTCTAAGAGATTAGCCAAAAGAAGTATCTAAATTTAGTGATTTATTCTCTAAAATGAATCTCACCCAAAAAAACAAGACTACTCCAACAGGCTATCTAAACTAGAGGGCGCGCGGTGGGTCGCGTCGCTGCGGAATGGGGCGCAACGTCTGGAAAGAAACGCCGACCGCGCCAAGAGGTGGATGGTGAGCGAGGTAGGCTATCAAAAAATAGAGAGCGAAGGAGGAGGGATGAAGAGCTACTAAATTTGGAGAGTCATTTACAGAGTCTATTAGAAACGTTTTTTCTCCAATAATAACCAAATTTACCTTTAGAAAATGATTTAGCTCTTCTCTTAGAGTTGCTCTTACGTATGGCAATGTAAAACTAGAGCAGGGAAATCTTGGAGAGTCATCAAGTAGCCATTACCGCTTCCGGCCGACGCGTCTGCACCTCCTCTTCCTCGTTTAGTCTTCTTCCCCTCGACGACGGCGATCGCTCCGACGCAGAGCCGGAGCAGAGCTGCGATCAAGATTTCAGTCATCAAACGCGCAGCAAACTTCCTCCCTCTCTCTCTCTCTCTCCACTCACTCGTGTGTGTGTGCTTTGCGAGGGTGTGAGTGGGAGAGAAGACGACTAGAAGTAGTACAAGAGCAAAAAAAAAAGCTCGAAACAAAGATAGGAAGTGTTGGATTGGCGAGTTATTACCTCGCGTGCGCGCCGACAAGTCCCTCTGACCTCGAGCCGAGCTCCGGGTGAGTGCGTCCATGCTGCGTTTTGTCACCACGTTGCTGTTGGGCTCGGCCGGCCGTTCCGATGAGGGCTAGTCTGGACCATGGACCAAGACCCACCAATGGCATGAACAGCAGGGCAATGGCCACTACCTGACCGGCATCAGCATGTGCATCCATCCAGATTCCAGCACGCCTTAGACTACCTGCATATAGCAGCCATTGAACACTAGCGTCCAAGCAAGAAGATTAATGCAATTCCGGCGTTAAAAGTAGGCATCAGTGTTAACCATACTGTGATAGTGGATGGTCTAAAGAGGCTGATAGTATGCATGTAAGCCTAGTGATTTCAAGCCACTCACTCGGACAGTGTTTTCACAAGAAGATAGCTCAGGTCAGAGGAAAACACTATGGGAGGACATAGCTACCTGAACCACCCTCGCTCTTCTAGCTCTATTGCCTGCAATAGTATGGTCGCGATGTGCCACTCTATTCACATCTGAACATGCGGAAAGATTGCCATGAGAAATGCAGATGTCACCATCTCAGAGCACAATCAAGGTACTATAGTTTGTGTTCGAGGAAAGTCAAGCTCTTCTCCTGCACTGTAACCTTGTTCTGAGGGTAAAACCTGCTGATGTTGGAAAGGTTGTTATTATTAGGGGTGCAAATGGTTGGGATAATTCTAACCGATATGGTACCGAATTTGATTGGTACTGAATCCGAGAAAAAAACGGAATATCCGGGCGGATTCGGTAACGGTACCGGATATTGAGTGTCGGATTCGGTAACAGAATTGAGACAGCTATTATGCGACCGAATTACTTCGATAGTCGGATAGTTACCAGATGGATAACCAGTAACCCCTAACCCTAATACTGATATTGCCACCAGCCCACCACGCCCACGCACTCTTCTCAGTCTTTCTCGGTTTCTCCCGTGAGGCTGTGACCCCCCAGATCTGAAATCCCCCCATCTCCCATCCCCTTCGGCGGCCCGGTCTCCACTCCTCTAGGCCTCCACGGCTCCACCTCCTGACTGTCGTACGTCAGAGTCACCACCGGCAGCGGCATCCACTCCGAGCACACCGCCTCTAGGCATCGACTGCATCACCTCCAGTCCGATCGCATTCACTCCATGGCTCCACGCCTCCACCTCCTGGCCTCCACACGCCGAGTCCACGCCAGCCACCTCATCCACTTTGGCACGCCACCTGCAAGCACGCTGGAGTCCCCACTGGCCGCTGCATCCACTCCAGGCACACCGCCTCTAGGCATGGTTAGAAAGAGTTTGCAAATCCCAATGTATAAGATTATGTTAAAGTTGTATTGTACTAAAAATTTATGTTAAATGTATCGTTTTGTATGTGTGTGACATCCATCTATATTATCCGTTGTCTTATTCGAATCCGTCAAGTATTCGTCCCGATCTTATCGTTTTCGAAAATCCGTATATTCCAAATTCGTATTTGTGTCCGAGCTGATTGTATTTGATACTGAATCCAAGGGGAAAAATAAGTTAGAATATAACAACAGTAATATCTGTCTGAAACTTCTGCTTATGTTCACGTGCCAACACCAATACTGAGCACATTACGCCCTACAAAAACACCGAGCAGATTACATCCAGCATACAATATCAGTGTGCCACAACGTTCAGCAATCCGTCAGCAAGCAACGTCGACTGATGAGAATTGAAATCGAGAACAGACCATAGCTTATTCACATAATCAAGATTGAGCATAGTTAACTCTTTGCTCTTTACTCTTGATCAGAACCGCATTTCCTCAACTAGGTTAACTACAAACAGTAAAAGAAACCCTGGAATTTTGTAGCTGCAGTCCAGCAAGCAAGCCTATGCGAAAGGGTCATCTTCTGAGACGCCACCTACACCATCTTTATTCATGAACTGTACAGGTCCAAGAAGCACATTCATTATCGCTAAATGCTTCATCTGCCTGTACCTAGCAACAAGTGAGTGCCACTCCAAAGTCTCTCGCATCATCTTGCATTCCGACCTCTGCGCATCGATTATTTTGCACCCGGCATGTACTTGAGGATTGAATAACCAGCAGGATCAGAGATGTCAACCATGAAAACTGGTGAAAGTGAACGCCCTATCACTTGAGCATGGCAGATACTGTTAACAATTTAACATGCAAAAAGGAAACAGATTATCAGCATTTCGGCACTGGCACTGAGCATACAAGGAAATGTTCAAGCACATATAGACAAGTGCACATTCTGATTCTACATGTTGCACATACAAGCATTGCAAAAACATTGTATGCCATAAAGATCTAAGTGCAATGACAAAGTTGCAGGGAAAGCATCCTTCAATAGAAATAGGATCCTTTTCGAACATAGGATCCTGATGTGCACAACTTTGTTCTTCAAGGTGCAGTCAACAATAGTAAGCCGTGCGCTCCTAGTTCTAGACTTCTAGACAGAAAGTGGAGGTACATCGAATCTCCAAATTTGCATACTTCATCTTGCCATTTTTTCGCAAAAGGAAATCATGCCATTTTCAATTTTGTTGAAGTGGACTACAAGAACAACTATCAGGAGACCAATCAACATTAAAAATCTGAGCATTGAGAACAACTCACCATATGTAATACCTATCATCTATTGCTTTCTGTACTCTGCCCAACAGTTCAACCTTCACTACACCACCAATGCATAGGACTGGGCGTGGGAGCTTGAAGGACTGTAGTACATTTTCCTATCACAACAGAATTACGGCAGCAGTAAGTTTGCTACAATATCCATTCGAGGTATTGATTCATTATATCATAACCCAGAATCACTGACATCATAATCCATAAATGTGTCCAGCAGGGAAGAAAAGATTACATGTTGGGCATTTGGTGCCAGGCCGTTCCTTAACTGTGTTGCAGTTTTGCACGTGAACCAGTCAAATACTACTATATTAGGCAGCCACAAGATCAACCTTTTATGGAGTCAATTGCCATTTTCTTTGCTAAATTCATGCCCAACAATAAGCCCTGATTAGGAGTAGAACTAAAATTATTCTATCATCGACAGATGACAAACTGATTGGATTTCCAAAAGTATCACATCAAGGATTTTTCCCAATTTTTCAAATTAACCTAAACTGGATGGGAATCTCGTAGCACTTCACTATAGCTTGTAAAGAGAATGAAGACTCAAAGGATCACAACCTCCCCAATCAAATATTTGATAGTGACATTACAAAATAATGGCATCAGCACCGCCGATTTCAGATACCATACAATTTTGCTATGTACACCTGGATGCTGGTGCAGCTTCTTATATTGATAAATACAATGAGACAACTTTCAATAACAATTGAATACTCACCCAGAACAACACAAACAACTTGCCAAGTTAAACTATTTTGGAATCACCAAAAGTGATACAGCTTTATTTTATGCATATTCCATTCGAAGCAATCGATCATGACAGGCAGAATAAAGTAACTACACAGAGTTTATCATACTAGATATTGCTCATTTGTAGATAGGTCAACAAGAGAAAAAGAAACCCACAACTCACCTGCAGCATAGGGAACTCTGGCGAAGTGTAAGTCCACACATAATTTTCATCAGCGATTGCCATCTGGTTCTCATCCTCATCCGTGACAAACGACTCTGACCAATGAGGAAGCTTGGAATGTCCCATCCTAATTCGCACCATCTTGGAAGAGTATATAGGATGGCCAGGCCCATACCAAAATTTCTCTGACAATTCGAAACAGAACAGTGTAATCGATGGAATCAGCCACCTGGCAAGGCGGATCTAACAAAGGGCATTAGAGATCTCACGACCTAAATATGATGACATGCACCTTCGAATGGTTGTACCCTAATCTCATCAATGATGCATATATCAGATTTGAGCTTGTAAGTCAAGCTCTCCGGCACGTCAGGGTCATCCTGCCCGCCGCTCGACCAGTATGAGGACCGGTCAGTGACCCAATCCTGCGGCTCCAGCGTGTGCTCCATGCTCTCCTCCGGGAAGCGGTCGGTGCTGGACGCGCCGATGCAGTGACGGATACAGTCCATGGAGGGCTTAGTAGAGACGAGGGCGCCGCTGAGGTAGGAGTATATCCTGTAATCCGTCTCACGGCTCTTGAGCTCGGCGTCATGGCTGGATTCGAGCGCGTGCGCGGTAGGTTGCGGCGGCGGCGGCGGCGATCTGCTTACCTCAACCGCACGGGTGAAGCTGGCGACCTCGGGGCATATTCGCAGGCACAGTCTCTTGCTGAAGTCGTTCTCAACCACTGCACAAAAAAACATCCCCAGGAGTCGAACTCAGCAACAGCCATCGGAGCAGGCGAGATTTTTCTAGGAAAAAACACAGGGTTCGTGCGTGCGTCCGCATGCGTGCACGGAGGAGGAAGCAATTGGGGGTCGGGCGTACCGAATCGGCGCCAGGAGCGGGAGACGGCGCCGGCGCGGACGAGGTCGGCGGGGTCATCGAGGCGGCGGAAGACGCAGGCGGAGGTGTCGGGGCCCACCCACTCGAGGAAGTCCGAGGCGCAGCACTCCTCCTCCATGGATGGCAAGCTTCCTTCGGGTTAGGGTGCGGGAGGATGGGAAAGAAGTGAGGGAGGAGAATCCGACCGACCGACCGACCTTGGGAGGCCGCTTTTTCTTTGCGTCTTCGCTTCGTTTTAGAATTTTAGATCAACTCGGCTTCAACTTCTGGCTTATTTTTTATTATTTATAAATTTCATCTTTTTTTGAACTTTTGACTTTTTGTTGAGTTTTTCCGATTCTTTTTTTCCCGTATTTGTTTGTATTATACGTAATGGGATAACATATTTTTTATATTTTTAAATTTTTTAAATTTAATTATGCTAAATAAGCCTCATCAACTACATGCTTTTTGATCAGTCTGATGTTTTCAGCCATGAGCTTTTCAGCCGAACCGATCACCACCATAGAGAACAGAGAAAAGAGAGGAAAGAAAGATGATATCTACAATTCAATAGACGATTTTATAGATGATTTTTTATTATCTATATTATTATATAGATAACTATATAGACAATACATTGTATGCATTGTTTTTAGTTCTGTCTGTAGATGATATGAAGGTGTATTACAGACAACCGTTGTTTATACCATCATATATACTCTTAGGCACTTGGGGACAAAAACTGCTTCTCATTGCCACCGTGGACATCAGCATGAGTAGTTGGGCTTGCCCGATACTCAAGGACCGCTCCAACAGGTTGTCAGTTTTTAGTTTCTGATTGAAATTATATTGTAGCAACTATTAGTTTTTATAAGTCATTTAATTAAAAATTAAGAAAAAATAAAAATACTATTATGTCATTATGAATAATACAAAGGAATAATAAAAAAACTAAAAAATCAAAATTAAGAATACGATGCGTTTCAAATAATTTTTGATTTTTTTGAAACTAAACGGCAGAAGCTAAATGTTTTTAACAGGTCCTAAAAGAGACCGACGCTTGGAACGTCACATGCGCGCAAATTGCTTCGTTATGCCAGACTAAATGCATAGATAGTGTGCATTGGGATAGCAGATGCTTAAATAGATTCTTAAGGTTGTCAAACTATCTAAGTACTTATATAAAAAAGTTGTCTCTATTAGAGCATCGTCAATGCAAGATGTGTTTAAAAAGATACTTAGAAAAAGGAATGTATGCCAGATAACAAAGCATTCAGCCCGTTCTAAACTGCTTCAGCTTCTGATTTTTTTAGCTTTCGACTTATTTAAGCCAAAAGCCATTTAAAACGTATTAGTTTCTAATTTAGCTTTCTTTTTTTAATTTTTTCTTTATTCCTTTACATTTTTCATGATGATATAATAGTTTTTCCCCCAAAATTTTTCTTATTTTTTTAAAGAAAAGACTAACAACCACTACAATACAATTTCAGCCAAAAAGTCAAAAAAAAATATTGTCATAAGTTTAAACCAAAAACTAATTGGAGCACCACCTTCGTCTAAGAGTCTAACCCTTCGGTGCAAGCATTCTTTAAACTAGTGCTTAGGGCATGTACAATAGTATAAACGATGATTGTCTGTAATATACCTTTACATTATCTATAGATAGAAATAAAGGCAGCTTATATAACGAGTTGTCTATATAGTTATCTGTAGTGGCCTCATACAATTAATGAGTTATCTATGCAATAATATACGCAGTAGAAAGTTATCTATAAAATCGTCTGTTAAATAATAGACAACATCTTTCTCTCTCCTCTTCTCTCCACACCATCCAAAACTTTATATAGCATATACTTACAGACAGCTAACATATATCATTATATATGCTCTCACTAAGTTCTCTTTGAAAACATGGATGGACAATTACAATTGTGTAGCAATTCCTGAGCATCCACTCCTAGCCAAACAGCGGTTCCACCCTTACCTCAATTCTAAGTGACAAAAACAGGTTTTTTTCCTCTACACACCCAAATAAACACCTGCATCGGAGATGGCCTTAGAGGTTATGTGCCACCATCTCAGAGCACAATCAAGGTACTATAGTTTGTGTTCGAGGAAAGTCAAGCTCTTCTCCTACACTGTAACCTTGTTCTGAGGGCAAAACCTGCTGATGTTGGAAAGGTTGTTATTATTAGGGGTGCAAATGGGCTTGGTTAATCCCGACCGATCCGGTACCGAATTTGGGAAGAAAACGGAATATCCGGGCGGATTCGGTAATGGTACCGGATATCGAGTGTCATATTCAGTAATAGAATTAGGACAACTATTATGCGACAGAATTACTTCGATAGCCGGATAGTCGGATAGTTACCAGGCGAATAACTGGTAACCCCTAACCCTAATACTGATACTGTCGCCAGCCCACCATGCCCATACACTCTTCTCATTATTTCTTGGTTTCTCCCGTGAGGCTGTGTCCCCCAGATCTGAAATCCCCCATCCCCTCCGGTGGCTCCGGCCTCCACTCATCTAGGCCTTCATGGCTCCACCTCCTGACCCTCGTACGTCGGAGTCACCACCGGAAGCCGCATCCACTCCAGGCACGCCGCCTCCACGGCTCCACACCTCCACCTCCTGACCTCCACACATCGAGTCCCCACCAGCCGCCTCATCCACTTCGACACACCACCTGCAAGCACGCCGGATTCCCCACCAACCGCCGCATCCACTCTGGGCACACCACCTCTAGGCATGGACCATGTCACCTCCAGTCCGGTCGCATCCACACTCCGAAGGTATATCTTGTGTTTGGCATCCAAACTTTAGCTTGCTATTCCCGGCAGCAATGCATGTTGTGAAGTTATTTAGTACTTGGAATCACCTTAATGGTTGACCTGGATGATGGTGTACACATTTGCTCGTTGGCGACAACTAGGATATGGACTAGTAATAGGATTTTTTTTATGTAGTCTTAGCTTTGGACCATATCTGCATGGCGCATGGCTCTGTTTGTACATGCAATCCTAATTTTTCTTAACTTGTAAATTATCTGAATGATTAACATAATAGTAGAACCTCAATATATACCCAGATTCTGTAGAGAACTGAGTAGTTTCTTGAATCTTTGCTCATTTAGTCATTTGTTATTCCATCAATCAGTTGATCGATTCTTGTACTAATACAAAATAGGAAGAACAAATACTCAGTGAATTTTGATGGCATCTAAAAGTGGAAGTGTGGGTGTGGCTTCATCTTCATTTGCAACACCTACACTTGCATCTGGAGGAGGACCGGTGCAAACTGAAGGTGCTCCGACAATTGGCAGTGGCACGCAAGGGCAAGGTATAGAGGGTAATCCTTCAGATATACAAGAGAATGCAGAAGATGAGCCTGTCAAATATTTTTTGCAGTCATGGCCGTTATTTAGTCATTTTCAATTGGATACATCCATAGTAGCATGCATGTCATTCAATGTTGGTTTGATATTTCTTATTTTGCAGAAGCACTCACTATCCCCCTTTGAAACCATATTCTAATGTTCGCGCTATGTTGGAATTTTGCAAGTGCAAGACAAAGTTGATCATGTCATCCTATATTCATGTGTTTCTTTTAGTTGTTTCTTGTATTTTTGTGGTTATGGAACTTATGTTATGTACCAATTTATCACTAATGTTGGTGTAAAATTGAAATGCTTGGAAGTTGGAAACTTACTGGTGGAGGCAATGGTGTCTGTCTGATCATATCATTGTCTCCGTTCCTTAAGAATATGTGACCTGTTATTGTGTTTATGAAGCTTATTGTAATACTGTGGTATGTAATGCCGTTCTGCGTGATTATATCACCAAAATAATTTTAGAAAGTAGAGCTTAATAGTATTGGGTTGAGTTTGCTATCATAGACCATTTCTTTGAATGAAAAGGTGAAATCTGTGGACCAGAGGTTACATGTTTCTGATAAAACAATGGCTGCTTTGCTGACTGCAAAGCGCAAGGTAAATGATACAGGCCCTGCTGTGAAAACATGTCTCTTCTTGTCCATGCTTTTGCTATTGTTCACAATTTGTATTTACTTTTTACCATCGGTTAATGAGCTTTTTTTTTTTTGCAATGTTAAGACTTGCTTCTAACGTATCTTGATGAAATATTTTATCTTTGTAACACTTTTACACCTTTTGGAATAACAGATGACCTCCTTTATCAGCGTTAGCTCCTCAAGTCTTGTATTGTTGATCCTTTGCTATTGTTTTCCCTTACTTGTAGGTATGTGTCTGCCGGAACAAGCTGGCTGAACTGAATGGTGCCTTCAGTAAGGTCACCAAGGTCGGTATCTTGTATCTTGAAGAGACATGTTGACTAGCCTTGCTTGTGGCTTGGTGCACTGAAAAGATAGTGGGAGAGAGCATGGGTAGAAAGAGTTTACAAATCCCAATGGGTAAGATTATGTTAAATTTGTATTGTGCCAAAACTTATGTTAAATGTATCATTTTGTATACGTGTGATATCCGTCTACATTATCCGTTGTCCGATTCAAATCCGTCAAGTATCCGTCCCGATCTTACCGTTTCCGAAAATCCGCATATTCCGAATTTATATTCGTATCTGAGCTGATCGTATTTAATACTGAATCCGAGGGAAAAAAATATGGGTTATGATATGATAACTGTAATATTCGTCTGAATCCGAACCGATTGCACCCCTAATTATTATTATGGCCACAAAAGAAATTGGAAGGACGGCAATAGTGGCAGTAAGTAAAACAAGGGGAATGGAGCTTGCAGGAGCCATAGATTCTCAGTGCATAGGCCAGGATGCAGGAGAGGTACTCACCATTCATCAATGTGCCGTTTCCCTTGTACTTTCCACCGCATAGCTGTTTGCTCTATGTAAATGCTGGGATTGTTCTTTAGTTAAGCGGCTTGGAAGAAGCACTGGAAATTCCGGTGCTCAATGATAGCACAAGTATTGACTTCTTCGTTGTAAACTGTAAATTTCTCATCTGCTTCTTTGGTGCACCTTTTGCTAATCGCAAATTCTGTTCTTACAGTCCAGAGCAACTGGTTTGGTGGTTGATTTTAGTGAACCTTCAATTGTTTATGACAATGTTAAACAGGTACATTATCCACCTACAAGATGGAAAAAAGAAGACTAAAGCTACACCGTCAAGTGAGATTATGAGGTACTGAATTATAAAATCTAAATAAAACACCAATGTGATCCGTTCAAAACTGAAACATTAGAATAAACTTACTGAATTTTGTCCAAAGTCTAACCTTGCTAGTCATCCAAGTTACATTATTGTATGCGATTCATAAGCATCTATGGTTCCAATGCAGATTCAAGCAGCTGTGACCTCGGTAGTGCATTTCAGTAGGCTCAACAATGAGAAAGAAACGTAATGCCAATCAGACCTGAAATCATGTATGTTGATGATCTACATACTGCGTTATTTACTATCCAGGAAAATGCAGGATAACCTTTTTATCTATCGAATTTAAGCTAAATTCCGCAACAGAATGATTTAGCTAATTTGCCGGATCAAGAACAAACCATGTCATGTTTCTTGGATAAAAGCTTCAGATTCTGTAACCTCTTCCTGAACACTCGAGATGAATCTAATACAGATTGTCCACAGCTAAATTTTCATGAGTTATACAGTAAAAAAAAAGAAATTAGATATGATGTTCTGTGCAACCACATAGGCCTCCATGGATCCGCCCCTGGACAAGGTTCGAGTCAAGGCCTAGACCACGACGTGGACGCCTAGGCGGTGAAGCCGAAGTGAAACGATCTGTCTCGGCAGCAACGGTACACGCAAACCAAAGAGTCTCTCGCATCATCTTGCTTTCCGACCTCTGCGCATAGATTTTTTTGCACCCGGCATGTACTTGAGGATTGAATAGCCAGCAGGATCAGAGATGTCAACCATGAAAACTGGTGAAAGTGAACGCCCTATCACTTGAGCATGGCAGATACTGTTAACAATTTAAACATGAAAAAAGGAAACAGATTATCAGCATTTCGGCATTGGCACTGAGCATACAAGGAAACATTCAAGCACATTCTGATTCTACATGTTGCACATACAAGCACTGCAAAGACATTGTTATCCATAAAGATCTAAGGGCCTGTTCTTTTCCTCCGAAGCTAGCGGCTTTTGACTTTTGCTACAGTATCTAACTTTTAAACGGAGTATTTTCTCAAGACGGGATTTATAGGTTAAACGATGTACACGTTAAAAGCCCAACATTTGTACCATCCAAAATCGCAAGTGAGTATCTATCTCTCCGTAATCTATACCGTAAACAGCCAAAATTCAAAAATTTCAGCCAAAAGCCATAAGCCGCAGCCGTTGCCAAACAGACCCTAAGTACAACGACAAAGTTGCAGGGCAATCATCATTCAGTAGAAATAGGATCCTGATGTGCACAACTTTGTTCTTCAAGGTGCAGTCAACAATAGTAAGGCGTGCGCTCCTAGTTCTAGACTTCTAGACAGAGAGTGGAGTTATATCGAATATCCAAATTTGCATACTTCATCTTGCTATTTTTTTCGCAAAAGGAAACCATGCCATTTTCAATTTTGTTGAAGTGGACTACAAGAAAAAATATCAGGAGATCAATCAACATTAAAAAGCTGAGCATTGAGAACAACTCACCATATGTAATACCTATCATCTGTTGCTTGTTTCTGTACTCTGCCCAACAGTTCAACCTTCACTACACCACCAATGCATAGGACTGGGCGCGGGAGCTTGAAGGACTGTAGTACATTTTCCTATCACAACAGAATTACGGCAGCAGTAAGTTTGCTACAATATGCATTCGAGGTATTGATTCATTATATCATAACCCAGAATCAATGACATCATAATCCATAAATGTGTCCAGCTGGGAAGAAAAGATTACATGTTGGGCATTTGGTACCAGGCCGTTCCTTAACTGTGTTGCAGTTTTGCACATGAACCAGTCAAATACTACTATACTAGGCAGCCACAAGATCAACCTTTTATGGAGTCAATTGCCATTTTCTTTGCTAAATTCATGCCCAACAATAAGCCCTGATTAGGAGTAGAACTAAAATTATTCTATCATCATCAGATGACAAACTGACTGGATTTCCGAAAGTATCACATCAAGGATTTTTTCCCAATTTTTCAAATTAACCTAAACTGGATGGGAATCTCGTAGCACTTCACTATAGCTTGCAAAGAGAATGAAAACTCAAAGGATCACAACCTCCCCAATCAAATATTCGATAGTGACATTACAAAATAATGGCATCAGCACCGCTGATTTCAGATACCATGCAATTTTGCTATGTACACCTGGATGCTGGTGCAGATTCTTATAGTGATAAATACAATGAGACAACTTTCAATAAAAATTGAATACTCACCCAGAACAACACAAACAACTTGCCAAGTTAAACTATTTTGGAATCACCAAAAGTGAAACAGCTTTATTTTATGCATATTCCATTCGAAGCAATTGATCATGACAGGCAGAATAAAGTAACTACACAGAGTTTATCATACTAGATATTGCTCATTTGTAGATAGGTCAACAAGAGAAAAAGAAACCCACAACTCACCTGCAGCATAGGGAACTCTGGCGAAGTGTAAGTCCACACATAATTTTCATCAGCGATTGCCATCTGGTTCTCATCCTCATCCGTGACAAACGACTCTGACCAATGAGGAAGCTTGGAATGTCCCATCCTAATTCGCACCGTCTTTGAAGAGTATATAGGATGGCCATACTGAAATTTCGCTGACAATTCGAAACAAAACAGTGTAATCGATGGAATCAGCCACCTGGCAAGGCGGATCTAACAAAGGAAATTAGAGATCTGACGACCTAAATCAGATGACATGCACCTTCGAATGGTTGTACCCTAATCTCATCAATTATGCATATATCAGATTTGAGCTTGTAAGTCAAGCTCTCCGGCACGTCGGGGTCATCCTGCCCGCCGCTTGACCAGTATGAGGACCAGTGAGTGACCGGATCCTGCGGCTCCAGCGTGTGCACCATGCTCTCGGCCGGGAAGCGGTCGGTGCTGGACGCGCCGATGCAGTGACGGATGCAGATGCAGTCCATGGAGGGCTTGGTGGAGACGAGGGCGCCGCTGAGGTAGGAGTATATCCTGTAATCCGTCTCACGGCTCTTGAGTTCGGCGTCATGGCTGGATTCGAGCGCGTGCGCGGTAGGTTGCGGCGGCGGCGGCGGTGATCTGCTTACCTCAACCGCACGGGTGAAGTTGGCGACCTCGGGGCATATCCGCAGGCATAGTCTCTTGCTGAAATCGTTCTCAACCACTGCACAAAAAAACCCCAGGAGTCGAACTCAGCAACAGCCATCGGAGCAGGCGAGATTTTTCTAGGAAAAAACACAGGGTTCGTGCGTGTGTGCGCATGCGTGCACGGAGGAGGAAGGAATTGGGGGCCGGGAGTACCGAATCGGCGCCAGGAGCGGGAGACGGCGCCGGCGCGGACGATGTCGGCGGGGTCATCGAGGCGGCGGAAGACGCAGGCGGAGGTGTCGGGGCCCACCCACTCGAGGAAGTCCCAGGCGCAGCATTCCTCCTCCATGGATGGCAAGCTTCCTTCGGGTTAGGGTGCGGGAGGATGGGGAAGAAGTGAGGGAGGAGGCGATGGCAAGCGGAGAATCCGACCGACCGACTTTGGGAGGCCGCTTTTTCTTTCGGGGATTTGCTCATGTGCCCTAAAGTTTAATAGCGTTTGCTCATTTATTTTATTATATCTCATTGACATAAGGACCTTAGACCCGCATGTCAATGAAATATCATGGGGCAAATGAGCAAACGCCATTAAACTTTGGGACAAGGGAGCAATTTTTCCTTTTTCTTTGCGTCTTCGCTTTGTTTCCCTGCGCCGGTTGCTTCTTTTTTGTGGTCGTTTGGGGGCGGAAGGGACGGGAAGGCGTAGGGATGGTAATTGTGCCCGTTTACCCGTGTACCTGTGGGTAAATACCTTAATGGAGTCGGGTATGGGATGTATTCTTTACCCACGGGTAGAAAAATAGAGAAATCTCTGCCCATCAGTGTAAACGGGTACGGGTATGGGTTAGCTCTACCCGTACCCGTCTCGCGCCGTTTACCCGTGAAATAGACTGATAAGTGGGCCATTCAAAATCAGTAAACCCTAGGCTCCCAGTCCCACCGCCAGCACAGGCCCAGCTAACGCCCGCCGCCCCCTAGCATTCTCCGCCCCCTCTCGCATTCTCGCCGCCTCCAGAGTCCGGATCCGCCACCTCCGCCCCACCAGGCCACCGGCCTCCTCCGCCCCCACCCGGCCACCGGCCTCCTCCTCTGCCCCCAGATCCGCCTCCTCCTCCCCCCCCCTTTGCCCGGCCTCCTCCTCCGCCCCAGATCCGCCGCCTCCTCCTCGCCCCCGGCTTTGGCCGCCGGCCTCCTCTTCCACCCCAGATCCGTCGCCTCCTCCTCCCGCCCCGCCCGGCCGCCGCCTCCTCCTCCCCTAGATCCGCCACGAGCCGGAAGCGCGCGCGCGAGATGGAAACGAGCGGCGGCGGCGAGGCACATCAACACGGATGAGGCTCGACTGCGAGACTTTCTTGGTCGAAGTGTTCAACAAAGGTTAGCAAAAATTACAATTGTTTATTTTAGCTAGTTCCTTGATTCGAATTCCTTAAGTTGGTCCCCTTCCTGAGATAACATGTATTTTCCGTATATAATGTAAATAACTTTGACGCAAAATATTCTCTAATAAGGTAGCGGTGTTCTGTAACTCTGAATGGGGACCTTAAGAACCAGTTTGTCGAGACTCTTGTTGGTTTTGATACCATATGCAAGGTAAAGCATTGCATAAATCAAATTGTTGAATTGCATCCTTCGTCTTGCATGTGGCTTAGGATTCTTGGTTCCTTTATATTGATGCATTATTCACCTATTACTTCTTGTTGACCTCACCATTGTATCACAAGGTGCTTTTAGGAAGTTATATTGGTGCTTTTCTTCCATTATGCTAGTATTTACCATAGAAAATTGGATTTTGCCAGTAGAAACATTGGGCTTGCAGTTTGCCATCTCAAACATTGGTTTATAAATATGCCACCCAAAACATGTGCTTCTTGATTTCTTTGCCATTTCTCTATTTCTCTCCTTTTCTCTTTTCTCCTGGACTCGTGAATGATGTGCCCCTACTAGGCAAATCCATGTCTTGGAACCGAATCGACAAGTTCTCTCGCCGCGCGCGCTTCGTCGAGATGCTTCGACTCCGTCGCTTGCCCCCGCCGCCGGAGGATCGCCGACCACCCAACCCATGGAGGGCGGCCGCGGGCTCGGCGGCCGGCCGATGATCCCCACCGCCCGATCCTCCCGCCTCTTCCCGACGTCGCGACCCTCGCTTGATGCGCGGCTCCCATGAAGGACGGCGCGCGGTGCAGCCCGCCCGGCCGATGCTCCCGCCTCTTCCGATGTCCCGATGTCGCGCCCATCCGCTCGATCGTCGCTTCCATCATCGTGCCCCTCCGCTCGGCGCCGCGGCGTCGGTCTCAAGCATGGCGAGACCATCGTGCGATAGGGACAATTGCCTGGTGAGATCCTTGTTTTCTGTTGCCGGTTGCGGCCTTGCGCACGGCAGCGCCACGGCTCGGCCCTCATGCACGGCGTCAGCAGTGCGCGCTTTGTGCACTGTTTTCAAGTTGTGTGTCTGATAATAGTATCCGAAGCTTTTGTGACGCGAAAAGCTACTAGCCATAGTTGATCCGATTTGATGTATCTGCATGTAGTTCAATTTAATCGATGCTTACAAATTGCATTTGTTTTAGGTCTGATTTAGAGCTTGCGGATATCCCAAGAGTCGATTGGGATAGCTTACAGATCGTAGAGACACATGATGAGGAAGGAAGAATTGAACTTTTGAGTGAAAATCGATATATGTGCTTTTAGGCTTGAGAGATGAGGAGATAGGAAAAGTGGTTGCATCAAATGATTGTGGAATGGTTGAGGAGGGTGTTGATAATGATGTTGCTGCCATACCTACTAGTGATGCCATACCAAATGAGTTGGTTATTTCATATGATAAGGACCACCCAGTAATGGATCTTGGCACTATCTACCCATCAATGGACGAGTTCAGGATGGCAGTGCGGCAATTTGCCATCAATGAGGAGTTTGCTTTAGAGACAGAAAAGTCAGATAAGGAGAGATTTAGAGGTTTCTGCAAGTCCAGTGAGGATTGCCCTTGGAAAATAAATGCCAGCAAACATAAAGGTCAAAGCACTGTACGGGTGAATATAGCTATCTAATTCCATACTTGTGTCATTTTCATAAATTTATCTAGTTTTATCTAATTCTCATTACTTGTGTAATTTGCAGGTCACAACTTTAACTGATCACCATGCATGTGTTTCTACCATGAGGGTGAAAACAATAACACCATCTCAGAAATGGGTAGCTAGCAAGGCTGTGAGTATCCTTAGGGATTCTCCAAATATGGGTCCTAAAGAATTGCAGGACAAGTTACAGAAAGAACACTCTGTCACAATTTCATATGACACGGTTTGGAGGGGTAGAGAAAGAGCTCTCGCGGAGGTTTATGGTAAATGGGAAGAGAGTTTTGAGCTGCTGTTCAGATGGAAGGCCGAGGTACTGAAGAGGTCACCTGGAAGTGTCGTGGAGATTGAAGTACTTGAAGTCGATGGTAATGCATATTTTCATCGTTTTTTCTGTGCTCTTAAACCATGAATTGATGGTTTCTTGGAAGGATGTAGGCCTTACTTGAGCATAGATTCTACAGCACTTAATGGAAGGTGGAATGGCTATTTAGCCTTAGCTATAGCAGTTGATGGCCATAATTGGATGTACCCACTTGCTTATGGGTTCATAGCTTCTGAAACAGAAAACAATTGGACTTGGTTTATGAATCAACTAAATAAGGCAATAGGTGATCCTCCCCTCCTTGCAGTGTGCATAGATGCATGCAAGGGCTTAGAGAATGCAGTGAAGAATGTCTTTCCCAATGCAGAGCAAAGAGAATGCTTTCTTCACCTTATGAAAAATTTTCAGAAAAGGTTCAGAGGGTTTGGCAAGATGTATCCTGCGGCAAGGGCTTATAGGGAAGACATATTCATAGAGCATATGGCTGCAATTCTTAGTGAATTAGAAGAAGTGTTGAAATGGTTAAATGATTACCATAAGCTCAAGTGGTATAGGTGTGCCTTTAATCCAGAAATCAAGTGTGACTACATCACTAATAATATAGCAGAGGTTTTCAATAACTGGATACGAGACATTAAGGACTTACCTATTGCTGAACTTGCTGATAAGGTTAGAGAGATGATCATGAAATTGTGGAACAAGAGAAGAAGTATTGGAGATAGACTACCAGTTGGAAAGATACTTCCAAGTATTATGGTTCAGCTAAAGGCAAATACTAGAGGATTGGGACACTTGAAAATTGTGCCATCTGCTAATTGGAGTGTGGAGGTTTGGGACAATAGCAAAAAATGTGAAAGGCATATTGTGAAGTTAAATCAAAGGACTTGTACTTGTCTTGAATGGCAGCACACTGGTAAGCCATGTCAGCATGTATTGGCCTTTGTAACCACACAGCGAGGAATTGGCCTTGAACAATTTGTGCATGAGTACTACTCGGTGGATAGATTCAAGGTCGCTTATGGTAGAGAGATTGAGCCAATGACGGATAAATCACAATGGCCACAAGTGGAGTGTCATTTGTTGTTGATGCACCTCTTACTAAAGGAAAGAGTGGAAGACGAAGAAAACTTAGGATTAAAGGATGTCTTGAAGGTGGCCACAAGAAGAAAGGTGCCAATGAAGGTAGCAATGATGGTGAAGGTGCCAATAATGGTACCAATGGAGGTGGGAATGACACTGCTCCAACCAATGGTAAGGGGAAGAAAATGATTAGAGGCCCAATGACTTGCAAGAGATGCGGTGAAAAGCGTCACAGGCAAGCTAGTTCCAAGTGTCCACTCAATGGGACTAAAAAAAGAGGCAAGTATTGTCTTTTTACATTCAAAGCTTGAATTACCATGTCATTACAAACTTTAATTTTTTTTATACTTGTAGAAAGAGGCAGCCTAGAAAGAACGTTACAAAAGCTAAGCTAGGTGAACTTAGCACACCACAAATGCCAACTAGAGAACAAATACTACAAGATAGTCCAGGAAGGGTGACTAGAAGGTAAGAAACAGTAACACATATAGCCTATGCTATTTGATGTACAAATCTGAAATCTAATTTTTATAACATATATGTGTGCAGCCGTCTTGCTTTCTTGCTAAGAGAGGGCAGTTCTTCACAAGTTGTGGGCTGTGGCCACTACTCCTGAGAGGATGCTTACTGCAGCTGCAACAAAGAAACTGACTCCAAAGAGAAAGCTACATATTGGATGAATGATATTTTGTGACATGTGAACACTTTTTGAGATGTTTCCTATTTGTAAGATGAACTTGTTTTATTCTCAAACTATTTGAGTGTTCATTTGATTGGGGAGGTTGTGATCCTTTGAGTGTTTATTCTCTTTGCAAGCTATAGTGAAGTGCTACGAGATGCCCATCCAGTTTAGGTTAATTTGAAAAATTGGGAAAAATCCTTGATGTGATACTTTTAGTGATTCCAAAATAGTTTAACTTGGCAAGTTGTTTATGTTGTTCTGGGTGAGTATTCAATTTTTATTGAAAGTTGTCTCATTGTATTTATCACTATAAGAAGCTGCACCAGCATCCAGGTGTACATAGCAGAATTGTATGGTATCTGAAAGCAGCGGTGCTGATGCCATTATTTTGTAATGTCCTATGCATTGGTGGTGTAGTGAAGGTTGAACTGTTGGGCAGAGTACATAAACAAGCAACAGATGATAGGTATTACATATGGTGAGTTGTTCTCAATGCTCAGCCTTTTAATGTTGATTGGTCTCCTGATATTTGTTCTTGTAGTCCACTTCAACAAAATTGAAAATGGCATGGTTTCCTTTTGCGAAAAAATAGCAAGATGAAGTATGCAAATTTGGAGATTCGAAATACCTCCACTCTCTGTCTAGAAGTCTAGAACTAGGAGCGCACGGCTTACTATTGTTGACTGCACCTTGAAGAACAAAGTTGTGCACATCAGGATCCTAGGGGCATGCAGGCGGCAAGCTCCCAATGGCGAGAGAGCATGCACGCACGCTGCAATTGCTTAGGGCACATCTGTCCTTTCCGGTGGTGAGTCCAGAGGAGAAAAAGAGAAATAGAGAAAATGACAAAGAAATCAAGAAGCACATGTTTTGAGTGGTATATTTGCGAAACCAGTGTTTGGGATGGCAAAACTGCGAAGCCCAATGTTTCGGCTGGCAAAAATTCAATTTTCTCATTTACCATAGTTGTAGCATATTTCATTTTAATGCTATGTAATCCTTTTGTGGTATTTAATTTACTTGCAATTTGTAATGGTCATATGAACTTTTTGCTTTCTAACAGGTGAATTCACAGCTGATAAGCAATGTCTGCACGGATGCTCTTTCTGTTGAGAAGGAAACACATGACAGATGCTGTCTTAGCATATTTCTTGATTGTGAATACTTTCCAGCTAAAATAGTAAAATGAGTCTAAGTTCACTTCTTTTCTTGTCCTTGCTAAATTCTACAGAACCAAATGACTATGAAACTTTGGAATGATTACAGAACCAAAAATATAGCTTTGGAATGTTTGTAAGCTTTGGAGTGATTTGTAAGCAGTGGCCAAATAATTTGTTAGAAGTTGATAATGATTTAGCTTTGGAATGTTTGGATCTAATGCAGTGGCCAATCCGTTTGTTGTTTTAATTTATCCAGTGATTTGTGAATATTTAGGAATAGAAGAGTTCATGTTTGCAGGTAAACGGGTATGCCCGCGGGCAACGGGTACTCGCGGGCGATGGGTATGGGCGAGGTTTTTCGCCGTTGTCTTTCTTGGTATACCGCGCGGCATAAATCGGGGCGCAGTGCAGGTATGGCGAGCACTACCCGTACCTGCCGCACCCGATTGCCATCCCTAGGAAGGCGTGAAGAGCCCTACGCCTTTCCGATTACCTGTATAAAAATACATATCAGTTATCTATAAATATATTATATATAGAATTTTAGAGGATATAGTGAAAAGAGAAAGAAAAAAGAGAAAAATGATATCTACTATTTAACAGACGGTCTTATAGACGACTTTTTACTATCTATACTATTGTGTAGACAACTATAGAGACGATACATTAACTACATGAGATTATTACAGACAACAATATTGATAACACATTGTATATATTGTCTTTAGTTCTGTCTATAGATGATATGAATGTGTATTACAGACAACTGTTGTCTATACCATCATACATAACTTGGGGACAAAAACTGCTTCTCGTTGTCACCGTGGACTTTTGATGAGTAGTTGGGCTTGCCCGATACTTAGGGGCCGCTCCAACAGGTTGTCGTTTTTTAGTTTTTGATTGAAATTATACTATAGCAACTATTAGCTTTTATAAGTCATTTAATTAAAAATTAAGAAAAAAATTAAAATACTATTATGTTATTATGAACAATGCAAAAGAACAATAAAAACTAAAAAGACCAAAATTAAGAAGACGGTATGTTTCAAATAATTTTTGGTTTTTAAAACTAAACGGCATAAGCTACATGTTTTTAAGCCGTTTAAAACAGGTCCTAAAAGAGACCGATGCTTGGAACGTCACATGCGCGCAAATTGCTTGAAGGAGAAGCGGCGATTCAGCAACGCCCGCGGCTTTGCATGGGATGCTTCGTTATGTCAGACTAAATGCATAGATAGTTTGCATTGGGATAGCAGGTGCTTAAATAGATTCTTAAGGTTGTCAAACTATCTAAGTACTTGTGTAGCCGCTTCATATCATGTCATTTTTTAAACTTGGAAGTCTTCTCTTTGCCATTCAATCATGCCCATTGCAGTGTCGTACTTACGGATTAAGACGTTTCGTATTCTATCAGCTTCTCAAGACTAAATTCTCTCCACATCCTACCCAAACTGACAAAGGAAGAAACACGACAATTCAGTCAGCCCTGATGAGTAATGACACCCTCACCAGTAATAACAAAGGTCAGATCCAATGAAAGTATCAAGAATCTTGCAAGGCTGACAATGATTACGTCCTTTTCAACATTGTAACAGTCAAAAAATACATGGAGTGAACTACAGGTAAAAGAAGAAAAACTGAACTATTTTTATATTCTTATATCGAGCCGTAGAGGTAACTGAGCTCAAGACAGTTCCTCAGCGCCATGAGCCCATGACCACCATCAGCAAGAGCCAAACAAGGCTCCCTGATGGCTCCATACAAAAATTTCAGTCAACAATTCTGTACACATTTCTTTATAGCATACAATAAGCCCAAGTTAAAAATAGGCTACTACCTATATTTGTCTACAACGCTAATGCGAAGTAACTTGATCAAGTGCCCAAATTCACTTCTGAGCCCTGACCACCTTTTCTTGCTGAAAGCCCTTCGGATATATTAGTACCGAGTCGATGCACAGACCACCTTTCGTATGAGTGCAGTCAATTTGGGCCAGGGAGAACTTCAGCTTGACTGGTTGTTCAGGCTTTGATGCAACAAAATCACCGACATGGTACAAAATCCAACTTCCAGGCTCGTCTAAGTAGCATTGGGACAAGGCGAGTTGGCCATCTGATGTAGAAAGCTGGAAGCGCACAGGCTTCTTGTCCCAGCCATGGATGTGCTCGGAGCTGCAAACACGGCGGCCAGAACGTTTGGAAGCCTTCCCAAGATGAAGCCTAAAATACAGGCTGTAGGTCCCCGCAGGGAAGCAGAAAACGATTTCTCCAACCACCTCAAACCACCAGATTTGTTGGAGATATGCAACAGAGTGGAACCTGCATGAGAAGGCAACAATGTATGGTTAAGTTTATTTTCATCCTATAGTAGGCACTATACAAAAGCAGTGTGTTCTTCAAGTTAGAACATAATCACTCAAAGAATATCCCGTATAAAAAATGCCATCTACCTTCAATTTTGACAATAATTCGATACAATAAACATGCCATATGATTCACATGGCTCTCAGAAAATATACCAGGCTACAAGCTTAGGTAAACATGCAACAAAGCTTCATCCAAAAGTGACAAAATACATGCATGTGGAACACACACATTTTGTACTAAAGGAAAGGCGCGCTCACGAGATTCACTGTATGAAGGCAACCTCCAATGACAAGGAACTACGGAGGAAATTCCAAAATTGTTTGATGTAAGTAAAGAACCGTTGCTTTCACACGCAGAAGTTTCCAAGCTTTATGCGTGTTGCTTAGGTGTCAGCTACAACGGACTGATATTATTCTTTAACTAGTTGTATGTGATCATACCTAAGAGACTACGAAGTTTCCAGTAACAAGGGAAAAAAACAAATGTGTCACAGCATCTGGCATGCAGCACAGATAATTCCAAGGCAGGACAATTTCTTTGTGTAACATCTGACCATAAACAATCAACAGAAATAAAACCACAGAGCGATTTGGTGGTCACATGGTACTAAATACCAAGAGTCCAAGACTTCAAAGGGAAGGGAAGTAAAGGTTTGACATAATAATTGAAATTACAGCTCCACACAAGGCACCTGTTCTTGATCAATTACCTCCTGTCATTTTTTGCTGGCCTCCATGCTTACCTCATCAATATAGCAAGCTAGCAACCATGACAAGGCCTCGTTTTACTTGTTCTTAACATTTTGAACAATACATGTTTGTCAAAAGGAGGAAAAGCTTTCACTTTCATTCACTTTTTTTTGTATTATCAACAGTGGTGCTAGAAATACTTATTGTAATAAGACTCTAATCAAGGTACAAATGTCAACACCCAGTGGTGCAACCAGAACAATCGAGGAAAAATAATTCCAACATATGTAAGAACTTTGAAAGCAAGATGTGAGTTCATAGTTACCTAGATTCTGTGGTTGGCATGTGAGCCCAATATCTCCTGTCATCAATCCCTGTTATCACCAGAGCTTTCGACGACAGCGCCATGCAAAACCTGCCTTTGCTCTTCTCCAACCAGAATTCCTGCCGGACAAAGCAGAAAAGCAAACAATTGGAAAACTCGTCTATAAATTTATTCTCCAAATCCCTAAAAAATTTTTTGCCTACACGACAAGCTTAACGGCACATACTTTGCATTAGTTCATGTTAACATAGCACAATGATGTGAAATTTTAAAACATTGTGATTTCCCTTCAACAGACAGTTTCTTACAACATATATATATCGAACTCTTAGCGCCAAATTAACAAATCAACTGGAAGTTCCTACCAAATCAATTTTCTGTTGGGCATTTTGGTAATTTCCCTAAATTTCCTAAGCGCCCACTTGTAAGAGGAGGGAGAGGAAGGGATAAGGCGTGCCTTGATCTCATCGGTTCAGCCGTTCAGGGGATCCCGATCCCCTTTTCTCGCTCGCTTCATCTCGCCCGTCTTACGGGAGATGTGGCGGCCATTTGGCCTCCGCAGCCACGACCCTGATCTTCTCGCCTCCAGGGTGCAGGTGGGGCATGAGGCCATTTGGCGGCGGCATTTCCTTCCCCTCATCTCGGCTGCCTCTTTCCCTTCAAAGGCCGAGCCGAGCAAGCTGGAGAGGGCGGAGAAATCAAGAGGAAGATCACTGGTAGATCCAAAGCCGATTGGTGGCGACTTGATTCGCTGTCGATTGGAGACTTTGGGGTGGAGCAGCAGTACGCTCACCAGCTTGATCTAGGTTTGATTTCCGCTATTCTTGTGGGTGCCTTGTGTGCCTTTGGATTCATCTTGCTTCGGCCTTTGGTGCGCAAAAGGGAGGATTCACCTGATACTTGTGCGTGCGACAAGATCATCCTTCTTGTTGGCTTTGTGCGGCATCTACTTGCACTTCGGCTTCACGAATTGGTGAGTGCTAATCTGTGGAGTTGGGCATTGTATCTCCGTCTACCACTCCGATGATATCCTGGCATTCGCCGGTGATTGGTTTTCTAAGACATCGTCCTTGAGACAAACCTTGCTCTGTTGATCTTCTCGGTGGTTTGGACTACCACCGCACAGTGAGCTTTACTTTGCTGTCTTAATTTCTATTATGCAAATGTTAGCCGTGCTAGTTTGATATCTCTGTTTAGTATCTCTGTATCTTGTGGTAATTGCTAGCACTAGGAGGACTTTGCATGAAAGATTGTGGGTTTGGTAAATGATTGATGAGGAAAATCTGTCAAATTGAGATCATTGAGACTAAAGAGAAAGTATTCTGCTAGTTTTGATTTATCACTGCTTGTTTCATACTTCGGCTAAGTATAGATCACTTGTGTTTTGGGCTGGATACTGTCAGATTCAGTTATTGCTATCGTAGCACATGTCTGTTAATTTTCATGTTGTTGCTGTAGCACTATTGTTGATTTAGCAATAGCTGTTTTCATTCTGTCTTGTGCTGAATATCGGGCATTTGATTCTATTACTTTACTGAGGTAATTTAGAGTATCCAACTAGCAGAATACCAAGGAGTTAGTCTCTTTGATAGATGATCCGTTGACAAGGGTGAGAAGGCCAAGTTTTTAACTTGAGCAACTCCTCAGCTGAGAGCAAACTTCTAAAATATAATCTGTGCATTATGAAGATTTCAAATACTCACATTTGTGCTCAATTTGGCATACTGTCCTCTGACTTGATTACATTGTTCATGTTGAGAGATACTAGCTTAATCTCTATATTATTATCATGTCTTTGGATATATGGTTTACTATATCAGTTTAACTTTGGAATTAATATGAGAAATTTACTAAAATCGCTTAATTTCCAACAATTTCATCCCAGTACCAAACAGAAAAGAAAGGCAAAGTGTGGGGGCAAATTTACCACATTGTCTCATTTTGGTATCAATTTAGCAAACCAACAAAACTATTCTTCAAAACATAGGGAAAATACTAAACTAGATTAATAAAACATCTAAAATAACTAAACGAACATAGCACAACGATGAGAATTTTTTTAATTAAGCATATCGTGATTTCCCTACAACCGACAATTTTTCACAACATATTTTTCAAACTCCTAACGCCAAATTACCAATCAACTGGAAGTTCCTAAAAAAAAAAAAAATCAAATTTCATCCTAGTACCAAACATTACCAAATTTTCTCCTTTTGGTATCAATTTAGCAAACCAACAAAACTAATCTTCAAAACATAGGGAAACATACTGAACTAGATTAAAACATCTAAATTAACTAAATTAAAACATCTAGAGTTCTAGACTTCCAAGTTTCAACAGTCTTCAAATCCTATCAAATTTCCCACACAAACCCCTATAACAGTGGGAAGAATACTTTCTCAAAATAAAAACAGAACTAATACAAACAAGAAGAAAAGCACCCAAAAAAACACCTTTTTGCCATCATCAAACAGAACAGGCTTCGCGAGCCTCGCATAGACCTCCTTCTTCCCCATCGCGCTCCTCATTCCTCCCCCTTCCTCCTCCTCCTCCGCACCATGAACGAACCCCAGGAGATACCCATAGTTCCCCGGCAGCTTCGCCTCCCACACGAAGTCCGCCGCTGCGGCGCCGCGGAACGTGCGGTTCAGCAGCGCGAGCCGGCATATATCCGGCGCGTCTAGGTAGAGCAGCACCTCCGCCGCGCACAGCTCCGGCAGCTCTCCCAGCCCGGCGCGTGAGACCTTGCAGGCCTCCACCCCCGCGAGGTCTGACACGCCCGCGCCCATGCTCCCTCTCGCCGCCTCCAGTCGCAACTGTCTCCGCGCAAAAGACCGCGCCTTTATTGGATTCGCGCGCACCAATGGGAAACCCGCTTCTAAGAACTCGATCCCGTACCGAGCTCTTGCGGATTGATAGAGCGCTAAGAACCGCCCTACCAAGCTAAAGGCTGCAACTGTTGAAGGATCTTGCAGGAGGAGGAAGGCATCGGATGCGAAGAACACGGTTCGGGGCAAGACTGTAGGGGAATTTGTTCGGACTCGTGCAGTTCGCTTGATAAAAACGCGAGCTTTGGAGCGGGGGAGAGCGACGGGAGAAACAAGGAGGCGAAGAATGTGGGAAGGCAGAAGCATGGGCCTGTTTTTTTTTCTTCAGCTTACAACTGTGATTTATAGTAAGTGGCCGCTTCTGTTGCTTTATTTGACGAGACAAGCAACTAATGGGGCGTCCTAATTTACTGTGTTCAGCTGTGGTTTATAGCTTCTTATGAGTGGTGTAAAAAAATGAAAGATAGATAAACATAGATGATAAAAGATAGAGAAGTAGGATAAGTGATGTACTTATGATTTTTTGCTATATTTTTAGAGCAAGAGAAATAGAAAAGTTATTTTAAAAGTCAGGTGCACATATTAGTTTTTGATTTTTCTAAATATAAATTAGAAGAAGAACCAATATGAGTATAGCCTAAGATGCTGTACCCTCTCTCTGAACTTCACTGATAAAGTATTTCCTCACCAGAACTCCAGAAGTAGCTTTCGGCCGCACTGATGAAGCCGGCCGCCTATTTCCGGTATTGCAACAGCGTGATTCCACAATTAGTTGCGATGATCTATGACTACTCTGAAAGTGTAACCTAACATAAATAGTTTATGTCTTATAAGCTCGGACATTGATAATTTTTAGTTGTTAAGTGTTGGACCGATCCCTGCCTGTCCTAAAAGCTAGCCCCTGAGCACGAAATCTAATGAACCCTGAATCTAACGAAACCATAATTTATCCCCACTAGCTAGCCGCCTTGGTGTAAAGAAAGCAGGATCAAGAGCTTTTGCTTATTTCGACTAAAAAAGATTTTGTTTATTTGGCTAATCTTGATTGCTGCCTTTCGGTCCCAGTGCAACCACGCCCATTCTAGATTTATATGCTGTGCAAACCTGAAGTGATGGCACTCCTTTAGTCATTTTTGTTGCAATAGAAAGTGTTGCATCGTCATATACTTTCTTAACCACGTAAAGTAGTCGTATTACATGTCTATGATAGGTTGGCTGCTCATCAAATATTTTGTTGATAACTTAACTCTTGTGTCTAACCAAACGTTAACTTGCCTGTGACTCATTTGATTTTAGTGTAAGAAAATGTGGCCTCGAACCAGATTCTTCTTCTAAGGCTTCATCATACCCCACAAATGCGCTCTGTATATCATTCATAAAAATTCAACAAAGCCCTCCACTGTCTAGTAAGGGTTTAAACTAAATAATTGATGACTCTTGCATACCTCTTCTTCCCCAAAGAAAATGAACCATCGATTGCATCACACATGATCTCAAAAATGGTACATATACAACTACCAGCTTGCAGCACAAAATACAGTACTACTATGGTTTAATCATCAATGACATCATTCTCATGTTTAAAACGAAAGTCCAAGCGCTTTTGGTCCCTACCAGAAGGCAAAAGACGCCACAAATGCATCTTTCCTGGTTTAATTTTCTCTTCAAGGCCACATCAACCTCCATCTCCAAGTTGCACTTTTATGAATGCAATGCAAATCAGATGCGTTTTATGGATGCCTCTCACGCATCAAGATATCGCCATGCCATTGCACAGGTGCGTGGATCCGAGTCAGCACACACAGGGACGATACACGTGGCGCCAGGCTAGGAGCTGCACAGGTGGAGGGCGACAAAAAGAAAACAAAGTGCTCTGTGTCGTTTGTGGTGCAAAGTGTGTTTAGGCCTTTAATTGTGTGGTTGTAAATGAGAGCTTAGTACTGTTGGTAGCTTGTTGCTGTTGCAGCTTAGTTGGTTCTTGGAGCCTTGTCGGTAGTACTCTAGTACCAGAATTCATATTTTGGTCAAGTGTGGTATCTTAATTTGTTGTGTGATTCTACTTGATAAGCTGCTGATGACCCGAGCAGCTTTTTTTTTGTCAGTTTATGATCGAACAGAGCAGATCTTGAAACATAGTGGCAAATCTTGAAATGCGTATCTTTACCCTGGCAAATGCTGAAACATCTCTTATACAATGCGTAATTGTGATGCAGCAGTGCTCACGAGTTCAAAACCACAACAACAAAAGAAGAAGAAAAGTTTCAGGCGATTCCATTCCACTGAGCTAAACAAGAGTTCCAGTCTGATACAACGTAATACCACTACAGCAAGAAGAACACTAGACTAGACCAGCCACTCGAATACACGATCCACTACTCCGGTAACACCGCGCAAGGCTCACGCGTCACGATCGGCAGCACCGGATTCACGGTCCGCCTCACTCTTCCTCCTCTTCCTGCGCCGCTCCTCTCCGCTCTGTGCCGCCGCCTCGCCATCAAGACCCACGTGGCTCTCCCTCGCGTTGCGGCGGAAGGCGTGGAGCTCGGCTGCGTAGAGGACCAACGCGCCCGCGTCGGCGGGCAGCCCCGACGCGTCGGAGGCGGCAAAGAGGCCGAAGACGCGTGCGGCCTTCGCCGGGGCCACCGGCTTCGACGATATCACCGCGCATCTCACCGCCCTCATCGCCGCCGCCGCCGCCGCCGCCGCCCGAGCTCTCGACCTCCTCGTTGGGGTTTCTGCCTTCCCGGGCTGCGACTCAGTGCACGTCATCAAAACATACAAGATTCTATTTTGGCCCACTAGCCTAGTGAAGCATCGGCCCGCAAAATATGGGCCGAATCAGGAACACGGGCCCAAAGTGGAACCTGGCCCATGCCAATGTAATTTTACCGATGTACCCATAACATCTCTCTATTTTTAAGCCAAGCCCTCTTCCGCTTCGCTTCGCTTCTCGGCTTCTTCGCTTCGGCCTCCTCCCGCTCCTCTCTCTCTAGGGTTTTGATCCGAACCCTAGCGCCAATCCCCAACCACATGGACGTTGAGGGCGAGGTTCCGGCGGCCGCCGCCGCCGCAGTGGCGAACGGCCTGGGCGGCGGCGGCGGGGAGACCTCCCCGGCGCCGGTCTCCGCCGAGCAGCTGGACGTGGAGGCGTACGCCGCGCAGTACTCGGGGCGGACGCGCCTGGCGCGCCTCCTGTTCATCGCGGAGAGGTGCGGGGTAGAGGCGATGGAGATCGAGGCGCTGCGGATGGCGTACGACGAGATCAAGAAGGGCGAGGACACGATGCTCTACCGCGACGTCGCCCTCAAAATCAACGGCCGCCTCGGCGCGCGCTACGCGTTTGACCAGGCCTGGGCAGATGCCGTCAACCGCCGCGCCGAGCAGCGCAAGGAGAAGCTCGAGAGCGAGCTCAACGGCTACAGGGTGTGAAAAACCTACCTCCTAACCCTTATGTTCGGATTACTTCTCTGAAATTACTTACTTTGTTGGCATTAGTTTGTTCTTATGATGTGGTGGGAAGCCTTTTGGGGCAACGGCGGTCCTCATTGGTGCTCCTGGCTTATCTGTTAGGTTTATTGTTACGTACGCTGTTTTTGGTTTAACGCACTGCCTAAACTTTGTGGATGACTATGATTTGCTTTGTGCGAGTACTAGGCCTTATTTCTAGTTTCTAGTTTCCTCAATATATTGGCTTACTATGTGCAAGCATAGCATTCTTTGCACGTGCATGTTTTCCAATGCTGTGATGATAAGAGATTCAATGACGTGGTTACCTAGAATTTTTCAGTTTAAATGTTGCTATTTGCTTGGTGTATGTTGATGAAAATGCTTGTTTGATCGGGGTGCGGCGCTGAACTGTGGGTGTTATCCAGTCATTTGTGATGATATCCTACATGAATAAATTACTTAGCACATAACCCCTTCATTCTTAAGTGTTGTTTCAGCAAGAGTTCCTGTCCCTAAATAAATTGTTACATGACCGCAACAATTTGGGATCAGATCAAGTGGCTTTGTATTAGAAGAAACAAGGTAAAAAGAAAATAAGAGGGTAAATATGGGGGAGAAGGGGATCAATTTCCAGTTCGTTTAGCCGTTGTCTTTGTTCGCCTCTCTGAGCAGTTGGTCCATTACATTTAAACCCCAGCCTTGGTTCGGTACCAAGCCGGACTCGCACATGCACACAATGTTACGTGATTTACATGCAGCTCATAAAAAACAACTCAACCCTCTCTACTCCTCACCCATTTCACTGCTTGTTGGTCATGGACCCACCTTGTCAGTATTTTGCTTTCTTGCGCCTCTGTTGCCTCCACTATTTGGGTGGGGCACCTTCCTGCGCTTAGGTGCCTCATTGTTATAGCCGTCCATTCTGCTAGGGTCCATAACATAAGTGCAGTTCTGGGATTTCAATGTGAAATATGCCTAAATTGCTTTTATGCATTAGTAGTAATAGTGGAATACTGGAATGGTTTAAAGTGTAGGGTTGTGAGTTCATTACTCGATTGAAACATTTATTAATTGAGCCAAAGCACACACTCACCATTTCCTTTACCTGCTCCAATATTAATGAGATACCCCCAGGGCCGTGCACCATGCAGTAGCCCTTGCAGGAGCTGGCCATGAGGGTGAGGCAGTGCTTGCAGATCTTTACCTTCTCGGCGTTGTTAACATGGGTGGTGAGCATGATTGCTCTGGGCGTGCTGTCGATCTTGGGGCTGAGTGTATGGAATGGTGATTTAAACTCACCAGCGGTTGGTCCTTGGGGATGGGGTGTGGGCAGCGTCTAGCCCAATCAGGGAGGTGGGTCTGCTGTAGATGTTGTCTAGGGACAACAGTTACTGCATCAATTATCATGGGTCATATGGAAAAATCTATTAGGGGTAGGATAGTAATCTTCTACTATTTTTTTATTCTTTGCGCATGAGGCTAAACACAACTATGCTTAGGAAGACAACTATGCTTAGGAAGAGAGGTAATGCTGAATATAGGCTCACCATGCGTTGAAAATGTTTACCCTACTTGAAAGTATTTGCTATTTCTGTTGTATGATTCTTTGTTTTCTGGCGTTTGACTTTTGGGGAAGTGTGTTTGGTTTGTGGCCTTGTTGGGTATAATACTGTTATATGATGGGGGCATATTTATCAAAGAAATGACTTTGTGCATTTATGTTGATTGTCTAACTGCAGACCAACCTGATCAAAGAGAGCATCAGAATGGGATACAATGACATTGGTGACTTCTACTATGCTCATGGCCACCTTTCAGATGCCTTCAAAAGTTATATCAGGACACGTGACTATTGTACCACTTCCAAGCATATAGTTCAGATGTGTATGAATGTGATTCTGGTTAGTATTGAGTTGGGACAGTTTGCACATGTCTCCAACTATGTCAGCAAAGCAGAGCAAACCCCAGACTCTTTGGATCCTATCGTTGTCGCAAAGTTGCGAGCAGCTGCTGGATTAGCCTACTTGGAAACAAAGAAATACAAACTTGCTGCCCGTAAGGTTAGTCCTCCTGATACCCTCTTCTGTTACTTATTTCCGCCCCTGTGCTGAGCTTTCCTTAGGCGTGTAAACTTTTAAGTTAATATTCTGGAGATAATATTGATTGTTGTAAATCAATCTTATGTATGCTTTGAACTTTCTTCATTTCTTTTAACTTTCTTCATTTTTGAAAAATTGATGTTTGATATGTTGCTAGATCTGTTCGTGTAGTACTTCTCATATGCTATGAGTAAATTGTTGATAAGCCTACATTTGTTTAAATGTATCAGGGAGAGGCTTTGATTGCTGGCTCTAACCCCATTAAACAAATCGGTTGTTCTTCTACTTTCTGTCAAGTTGCGTTGATTGAATCATTGTAAACAAACCTGCAAGTAACCACAGTCACTTGTGGATTAAGCACTCTTATGGACAACCTTGAGAACATTTCCAAATTTATCCCAGACATCTATAGGTAGCTAGCATCATAGCCTTGTACTTTAACCTGTCCTTAATTAAATTTATTAGTTACACATGCTCAGAAGAACTACGTAATGAAGGTTGTTTCCGACAACTTGTAGTTCTGGCACATCTGACACACCTCATTATCCGAAAATGGGATGTCCATAAGTTTGAAGTGTTTAATTGCTGAGTTCTTGTGTTTTTGCCTAGTACAGAGTTTTTGTTTTTTCGCTGAAACGTGTGCCTTTTTCCTGAAGTTTGTTGAGACAGGACCTGAACTAGGAAGCAACTATTCTGAAGCCATAGCCCCGCAAGATGTGGCTGTCTATGGTGCCCTTTGTGCACTTGCTTCTTTTGATCGTTCAGACCTGAAGGTTCACCTTTTCTTCTTTTTCCTGTGGGGTTTTTTTTTGTGACATTGTACTTGAAATATGATTGATTATACATTTGTTACAGAGCAAAGTCATTGACAACATTAACTTCCGTAACTTTCTGGAGCTGGTGCCTGAAGTAAGGGAGCTGGTTAATGATTTCTATTCAAGGTAGGATTCTATTAGAACAGCTTCTTATGTTTTATTGTTCATTTTCATCTCTTCAGGGTGGTGGTTCTCACACTTATTGATCTTGTAGCATATATAGTTAGAATATATACATAGGATTTGCATAATGTATTTTACATTTTTTCTATATTATCGCAGTACGAGGAAAACATACATTTTGCTATGTGCTCCTTTTCCAATTGTGGAAACCCTATGACAAGTAGTAGAATTTGTTCCCATAAACCACAAGTATCGGTGTATTGCATGATGAAAAAATAAATTTGACTTTTTTCCCTTGTTCAATGCCAAGTCAAATCAAATCATTTCGTTAGTTCCATAAGAGAATGGGACCCGGACCGACACATAGTTTCATTGCCCAAGCGAAACACATTCAATTACTCTTATCCTTTTCAACAGGGCCTCGGAATAGATATCATCATACAGGCAGCCTTTCATTAACAATATGTTTAGTTCCCAGGTTAAATTCATCAGCCTTTTAGCTTGCGTCTTCAAATAGTACGCTTTTAAAAACAATTAATCTACATACATTAAGATCTTGTTGTGTCACATTGCGTTGGTTGCACAGTATAAATTTTTGGTGTTTATGTAGCATACGGATGATTGTTTTCTTAAAATTCATACCTTATTTTGTACAGTATGGTGTAGATTGGCTTTTGGGCCTGTATCTCAAATGCCATGAAAATCCGATTGTGTAGTGAAATGAGGCTTCATCCTTGGCTAAACCACTCATGCTCAAGCTATGGATGACATTTCTTCCATTCCAAAGTTGGGCTTCAAGCCTTTTCGAGAATACACATTTGTCCATTACACTTTGGTAGATTGCACTTTGTTTTTTCAACTGCTGTGTGTTACATATGCTAACAATGGAAATTGTCAAACCAGTCGCTATGGATCATGCTTGGGGCATCTTGAGAAGCTAAAACCGAACCTCCTACTGGATATTCATCTGCACGAGCATGTACAGACTCTGTATGTGGATATTCGACACAAAGCTATCATACAGTACACACTTCCATTTATTTCTGTTGATCTCAACACAATGGCTGATGCCTTTAAGACGTCTGTGTCCATGTTGGAGAAAGAGCTGGCTGCACTGATCACCGAGAACAAAATACAGGTACTTTTAAGATCTCATGTTACATACCCAGAAATTTCTGCTTGTTTTTTTAGTTGCTTCTATCTGAAATTTTTGCAGGCTCGGATAGACTCCCACAACAAGATTCTTTATGCAAGGCATGCTGACCAAAGAAATGCAACTTTCCAACGTGCCCTCCAAACCGGCAATGAGTTTGAAAGAGATGTGAAGTCTATGCTTCTGAGAGCTAACCTCATCAAACATGATTACAACCAAAAGACTGGACAAAGGAAGATGTGAACTTCAGGGGCTCAGGGCAACGCTGTTGCTAAAAAAAATGGCTGTCTGCTTCTCCTTTTGGAAATATTTGTATTGGACCTTGCATGGCCCATGGAGAGGCTTCGGTGATGAATCGCACTGATGGCCAAGCAGCCAAGTTCGGTTGAATGCATTTTTTTTGCTCTTAGATATCTTGCTGGCATAAACGGCTATGAATATTTAAGCATCTGGAGATATAATATATTTGTCATGTTCATTCTGAGGCCAAGCTATGATTTAAAATCTTATATGCTTAGAGGTGGTACATATAAGATTTTCGGCATTTCAACTTATTTTGTTAGTGTTCTATGCGCACTTGTTCTGCCGCAGTCCTTCGTCCACGGATGACAGGCCGAAGTGTCAACCGTGCGTATGTGGTGATTTGCATGTTGATTGCATTTTTATAGGCAATTTTGACTGCTTTATGAGATGACCTAACTCATTTGAATTGATTAATCTGGATCTGCGTAGCGCATAGCATACAAAATTGTATGTTGCCATCCACTTGGCCAAATGGAATCTACCACATGTTCAAGGCTGACGTTCTGAGACCATAAAGGCAACTGGCAGTGGAGGAAGAAGCTGTAGCTCGTTGCTTGTCCACAGGTTCAAAGATTTGGATGCAATCATGCAGGGACAGATCAGAGATTCCAAATCTCAATAATTGCAATACAAAGGGTGAATCGAATGAACAAGAGATAAGAGAGCCCCAACGTGTCTGTCCACATATGCAATCGATCAGTTCTTTCTTTCTCTCTCTTGTCTCGAACAATAATGATTTCTATTTTTTAGAGACTAAAAACTGTTTATAGCATATTGGTTTTTTAATATAAATTTTTTTCTTTACATTATCAGTGAAGATATAACAATATTTTTTTCATTTTTTAATTAAATAACTTAAAAAAGACTAGTGAAAGTCAAAAGACACACGGTCTTAATCTATCTACACGGACATATATGCAGCATCAAACTGGATGTACGAAAATGACAGGAAAATTTTGCTCATGGTCTTTGTAACGCCCTCATTTTTGGAAACAGGGACGTCGAACCATCCGCAACAGCCCAAGAGTTCAGCTGCGGATAAAAAAAATATCATGCCTGCTCACAAACAATTAAGAGAAGTTAATTTGATTAAAATAAGACCTAATGGTCAACTTTGGTAACAATACGGGTGTCTAAGCCCAAAATTTATCTTACATTCAGAAGAGCCGAATAAAACACCACAGGAACACTTAAGTGCAGTCGTAACCCTAACACGATAACTTGTAGCATCCTCCTTTCCTCAGGTACCCGTTGTGGTGGAAACGTTACAAAACCGAGTACAATCAACCGTACTCAGCAAATCACATAGGAAAATGTTATATATATCTACTTGCCAGGATTCTCAAGTGATGAGAATATAATTGTTCTGCTGTAATATGTAGATGCAATTTTGTTTGTCAACATTTTTAAACACAAAAGAATAATAACTACTTAAGGATTTGAGGTTTCAAGACTTGATTAACAGACCTCAACATTTTCAATTCATTTCCAAATCTACTTATGCCTCGCTGTTGAAATCACCCGTGAACATAGCTTCTTTTACCAAAAGCACGGTGTATTCGAGATACTATTGTGATAACTCCGTAGAGTTGCCCAGCTTTACCCACAAGATTTTTAACCCTCATGACTGAATTAAGAAAACAAGATTGTTTCACTGCTCATCTCTTTATATAGGCTCTACTTGGTAGACCTCCAACTCAGATTCGGGTATCCGCCAACACAGCTAGATATCTTCTGTCCGTTCTGAGAGGAATCTACCGTTGTTCAGTATGGTTTTACCCCTCCCATGCTAACACTTCTCACTCCTGTAGAGATTCAATCGATTTGAGCGGCTACTAGACCAGGCTTGACAAGTCAAAACTTGTGGTTGGACGATTATGTTCTTTGCTCAGCATAAGATCATCCTTACTTTCACTAGGCTTTACCATCTCTTCACTTTGAGATAGTAACTGCACAAACCTCCATCTAGGGTAAAGTCGTGGATGAAGGTCACCTTGTGGTTTTCCACTAGACCCCCTTACTCTAGACCTCAGTCCTAGGGTAAGGTCGTGGACGAAGGTCACATTGTGGCTTTCCACTAGTCCCCCTTACCCTAGAGCTATTTTAACAATTGTACCGGCCAAAAGTCAATACATGGTTCTCGTGATAATCAGTTCCCAAGAAACACTTCTGCAAATTTTTGGCAAAAAGATATGTTAAACAGTAGTATGAAATAGTTGAATTTCCTACACTGCCATGGTTATTTAAATAGTAAATTTAGCATTACTAAGTCCTGTCAAGGTGAATATGGCCATCAATGTAAACAGGGTTTTTTTTTCAGTGGTAGGATGTAACTAGATATCATGCTATTTTAAACATTTATTGTATATAAAATATCAGCGTACAAATAAAAGATAATGGAAATACTGATAAATAATTAATTAACAAAATATAGGTTCAACATGATCAAAAACATGTGACTTGCCTTATTCTTTTTGTTCTTGGTCTTCTCTGCTAGCTTCAAGCTTACCTCATTTGCTTAGGATGACTGATAGGGTTAGAGTTGGACCAGATAGGCTCAGGATGGTCAAACGGGTTATAAACGTGCTGGACGGATTTTTAGAAGTGGATGATTGATTTTTGAATTGGGTGAGTTTGGGTTTCATCGAGGTTTGATTTGATAAAACAGAGGTCAGAAAAGTGGATTCCCAGGGTCATTACAGATCGGGTAACTACAGTACCTGATTCAAACAGTAGCGGGTTGATTTTCGATATGAGCAGAACTCAACAGAGAGACGGGCAAAGCAGGCGAACACGTGAAACGACGACAGTGTCTTTGTGGGCTAAGGGGCGAGGGCGCGTTTACGGGCCTTGGTCAATCAATGATCAATACATTTACCGAAAGGCCGACTCTCCAGTCTCCAAGGGTTCAGCTGTCCAAGTCTCTAACCCTCCCTAGGCGTGATGGTGCTACTGCGGCGTGTGGCCAAGCGGGTGCACGGCGGCGGTTGGGAGCACGGGCAACAGAGGACGGAGGCGATTGGGGGTGCAGGCGATCGTGCGCGGCGGAGGTGACTGGGGGACAGCGTGCGGTGGCGAACGGCAGCATTACGATCCCAAGCCACATCCACCGGGTTCGTGCAAAGCAGCTAGCTATTAATGTTCTAATCTTCCAATGTTTTACCACCAGGAATTCTCTATGATCTTAGATGACGGCATAATTGAGGAATTAGTAACGGCCCAAATTAATATACTTGCTCCATACCAGATCGTCTCTTTTGTGAAAAACATGGGAAAAGAAATAATTGATGATTTGTCACTGTAAAATGTGTATTTCACGATTTGCCACTCATGTCTGTAGTCTCATGAGTGGTAAATTCTTAAATACACCCCTTTTGCAGTGGCAATTCCCCCAAACCCCCGTCAAAAAAAAGTGTACGGCTAAGCGCCGGTCCACAAATTTGGCACTTATACATAGAGTTTTATTTATGGCCTCGCCATTTATTCATCATCCATGTTTTTTTTTCTTGCATGTGTTTTTTTTTTTTGGTGCCGAGTGCCAAACGTAGCTAGCGATGTCTAACAAATGTAACTTTGTTGTGTAAGCTTCATTAGCAAGGTACATTTTCTATGCTAGTACGTTTTTTTCCCGTATGGGGCGGGTTGCACCTCTTGATTCATTTTAATGTTCTGTTAGTGTAACTGTAACCTTGGCTGCTTATGTTTGCTTTACTATTGGATATTGATCCTGTGCTTGTGAGACATGACTAATGGCTTTCGAGTGTGGCTGATAGTTTTTGTTTACACTTTTTGAGATATCACAGAATAACGAAGGCATCGACATTGACAACACATATGATTTTATATTTAAAAAACTATTTAAAAAATCCACTCCATTTGATCCATGCCGGTTGAAGCATCCCCACGCCTCTCTCTTGATCCCCACCCTCAATTTTGGCCCCCAACCACCCCAGCTCGCCGGTGTCGTGGAAGATCGCTATGCCACTGGACCACATCGAACCTCCTCGGACCTCGTTGACCACTCCAATGAGTCCCTCATAGCTTGCAGATGCTCACCGTACCTTGGATTCGCTCATTGCGTCGAAAGCTCGGTTGCCATGGCGGCCAAGCTGCACCGCACAACTGCCATGGTTCACCGCGACGCCATGTCGTCATTGTGCTTAGGACCGCTGAGATCCTGGTAACCCATTTTGAGGGTTGTCAACGCTCATTGCCACCCACCTCATCGACGATGAGTTCAGCCAGAGTGCTCCCTCTGAAAACAGGAAGAAGAGCACCGTAGCAACAACATTGTGCTAATGATGTTATTAGTTTGTAATTAAGTTAAGTTAATGATGTTGACTAGTTTAAATTAATGGGTCATTCACATGTGAGCCCAGGTAATTAGAAATATAATTAAAACCAGATTTTAATTCCGAGCCACTAACATGTGGGTCAATCTTACTGTGCTGGCCCCCACATGTCAATCTCTCGATTTTTTTAAAGAAAATAATTTAAAAAGAAATTGAAAACCATAAGAGCCCCACTTGTCAGTCACTTATATGATACCCTTTAGAAGAATAATTCAAAAACAGATTAAAGACCCGGAAGAGAAGTAGTTCGAGCTCAATCAAGACCTTCAAGACCAACAAGCTTGTGACTAAGATGAGTAAATATTTTGATTATTTTGCACCTACTTTTTGAATACAAATTATATTGTTTTAAATAAGTAAATTGCACGCTTTACTTTATTATGCAAATTGCTTAATTGCACCCTCACTTCTTGGCTTTGGACATAAATCCTTACCCCATGGGCTTCCTCAAACCAACGGCGGATCCAGCGGTGGGGCGGGGGCTCGAACCCCTACCGCTACCGGAACCTTGGAGCCCCCCTAAATTTTTAGCCATGGATGTATAATGTAGAAGGGGCTGAGGTCGAGTTGAAGGTACTTCAGCCCCTCCAAAAAAATTTCATAGATCCGCCACTGCCTCAAACCAAACACCTACTGTTGTACCATGCGCTGCTGCTGGTTTTTGTATGGACAGAAATAATCCCCATACTTATTCGGGGATTCCGCGCGGCGAGCGGCCACGTCGCCCTGCGGCGCTCGCGCGTGGCGTGGCGCCAATTCCCGTACGGCCGGAGGAGGTCTTTTCCTTGTATTTCCTGGAAATTACGTACATGTCCTTTTTCCTCGCAAAGAGGTCCTTTTTCCTCGCGAAAAGGTCCTTGGCAATTTTTTTGCGGTGATTTTTTCTGAAAACACCCCTCCAATTTGCAGGATTGCGCCCCGCGGTTTTTAAAATTACATACGGGTCCTCGTTTAGTTACGTACAGGTCCTTGAATTTTTACGAAAAAACCCTTTAGCTTTTTCGAAAATACGCATGTGCCCTCGATTTTTCTAAAAAACTCCTCACAAATTATCGCCTCTTTTACTTCGGTACACACGGTGGCTGGCGCGGCGTGTCGCCGCGCCTATGAGGCTAGTTGCTTCAATTGATGGATACTTTGGTCGGCCGTTAGATCTTATAACAAAAGAAAGAATGAACATGGTATAATCGTATTACTTTCTCGTTTTGAAGGTCAAAGCACATTTTTACGCGGGCATCCGGCCACGCGATTTCATGACAAAAACTGTCCGTATTACACTGCCTTGCATCTCCTATCATCATCGCTAATCAGCGAATAACGAACGGCCTTAGAACAAATTAATGTACCGGGACACTACTGTACTTTAGCACCATATGTTTTGAACTGCTGCTGCTGGCTGCTGCTATGTATGCTTAACCGAAAAGCGTCCTAAGAACGGTGTCTCCTAGCCCGGGAACCGGAGACAGGAAGTGCCCGGTTCCAGGTAGCTCATGGTAGTTCACCCAGCTGAGCCGGCTGGCGAGGTGTCTCTGCAACACCACCGGCACCATCCCGTCCTCGTCGCCCTGCCAGATATGGACGGGGCACGGCGGCTTCGGCAGGCTCATCGGATCAAACTCCCACTTGCCGAACATGACCATCATGTCGCGGTAGTACGACTCGTGAATGCCTTGCTGCGTCGCCAAGTCCATCTTCTGTAAACGTTAGGCAAAAAAATGTTCAGACTTCTTGGATTTCATGAATCAGAAGACAGGAGTCACAGCTGTGCATGCATCGTAGCAGTATGGTAATGCTGGAACGGAGGCTGACCCGCTGGAACGTGCCGTCGGCCTTCATGTTGCTGCGGATCTCGGCGTCGCGCTTGTTGGGGAGCGGGGTGGTGCCGGCCACGACGGTGGAGGTGGGCAGCCAGCTCTGCTCCATCCACCAGTGGAGGATGCCGGGCGCGTGGTGCGACACGCGCAGCGCCCACTGGTCGCCCACCTCCTGCTTGTTGTACACCTCGGCGGCCAGATCGGCGGGGAACCCCGGCCACCAGTAGTTCACCACCGGCGCCATCATTGCCGCTCCAGCAATCCTGTCCAGAGTGAATCCCATTTGTCAAAACACTTCTCGACAGCCAACTGTTTGGTTCGTCATAGTGCAGGACGTAGGTGGCGCTGTGTTGCTCACCTTTCGGGGATGTACTTGAGGGCGCCCCAGACGGCATGGCAGCCGAGGGAGATGCCGATCACGTAGAATTTAGGGCCTAATCCTAGCGCGTCCGCGAGCTCCTCCACGTCGAGCGCGGCGCTCTTCACGGAGCGGTTGGGGTTCGGGTCGCTCTCGCCGTATCCGGCGCGATCAAAGCCCACCATGTACACGCCTAGCTCTTCAGCCACTTCCTGAAAATTGCACATCAGGTTCAGCGTTAGCATCTGACACAATGCAAAGTGAGAGGGCAATGGGGTCTGGAAATTACACATAACAGTGTTAATTTACTCATTGTAATTGGGGCTTAGCAGAGAAAAAAAAATAAATAATCAGCATTGACATATCAAGAGAAAATCTTCAGTGGAACCATTCCTGTATGTGGGTAAAAGGTTAGTCATCGCACCAACTAATCGAAATTTAAAGTGAAGCTGGTGCCCGGTGGAGGTTCGGTTGGATTTAATTGTCTCAGATTAAGCCGTCCTGTTGAAAAGCTCTGCCTTTGCTACAATGGAAACTCATTTCCACCGACAGAATTCATAGCGACTTTCCAGCCGCTCAAGTAAAGGCAGAATGGGATGTCGCAGAACAATTAGATCAGCACATGTTGCGCATTTCAGAGACCCTCATAGGCCATAGAACAATAGCCAGGTTGCTATATACGCAGGCGGTTTTCCTTCATTTTTTTCTTTTCTTTTTCCATTCCAGCTTATCGCTTTTAGCGGTTGCACTGTGCTTCTTTTCAAAAGCAATCTTTTTTAAGATTATCGAAACTAACGAATATGTTGGAAAGAGTTGCCAGCAGTTGAGAAATGGGAACACGAATAGAACAGGTAAAATTAATCAGGCATGAAAATCTATTATTGCAGTCCAATCCATCATCCATGCACGCTCGCTGCGAATCATCTGACATCTGATTACCTGATCAGACAAATTGCACATTCATGCAATGTATTCTTGAAGAGCAGCAGAACAAGATTCAGAACATCCAAAAAAGCTACCATCTTTTCAATGGATATTCCCCATCCCATGGACCGAAAAATCGATTCCGTCGTAAGCCTACATTCTCACAGCATCCAGCGGCAGCTAAAACTGAAGTCGTTTTCCCAGGAAAAAAGGAAACCCAAAGTGGCGAAAAGTTGCAGAGAAACACCCGAAAAGCGTGGGCTAACCGGCGAAGCGCATAGGGTGTCGAGGCGGGAGCCGGTGAACCCGTGGGAGAAGACGACCATATAGCGCGCGTCCTCCTTGCGCACCCCAGACTCCGCGTAAGCCAGGTGCCGCCCGTCCCTCAGCCGGACCCTCGGCGCCGTCACGGGCGGTCCACCCGGCGTCCCGCAGATCCGCGGCTGCGGCTGCACGGCCCGGTAGATCCAGCTGCCCAGCGCGCCGGCCAGCGGGTCCATGGGGGACCCCGCGCCTCCCCCTCCCCTCTTCCCGCCGCCGCAGCTCAGTATCGGCGCCTTGGACAGCAGCTCCATTATCCCGAGTCTCCGAGCGAGGAAACGCGATGAAGCACCTAGGCTTCTTGCTGGTTGTCAATTGGGAAGGAAGGGTCCTTTTCTGCCTTTCAAAACGTGACGCGCGATCCAGCTTCGATTGCCGTGACGCCGCCATTTGTTTCCAGAAGAGCTGCATGGCCGCTCGCTCGTGCTTGGCCGGGGCCGCGTTGAAGCTGCCATTTGTTTCCACTTTCCTCTGTGGGAGGGACGCGGTCATGTCGTGTCGTCTGCTTCGTGTTTTCTTGTACAGCGAGAGCGGAGTACAGACTAGACTACAGAGGACTCCTCCGACGTCAAAGGGAACGGTATTCGAGCACGCCGCCGAAGGGAATCAAACAGAGCCAAAGCCATTGTTTCCAGATCACCCGGAGGAGGTGAAGGTGATCATTGCCAGGTGTATGTCTAATGTCGCTTCAAGGTTTGGTGAAGGCCAGCTTTTGACTTATGGTCAGAAACCGTTTTAAATACGTTAGTTTTTTAATGTATTTTTTTTTACTTTACATTCGTTATAAAGATATAATAGTTTTTTAATTTTTTAACCGAATGTTTTAGCTAAAAACTAAAGACGCTATAGTGTTATCTCAACCGAAAACCATTAATTGTAACCGAATTGAACGGTGTATAACCATTAGTCGCAAACGTATGGGTACTGTTGCTCTGGTTCGTATAAGCAATGAGTAATCAGTTGCATATACGTACGCACCTTCATGTGCTGGAGGAATATTTACCTCTTCTGCGAAAGCAAATGCTTAAAAATAGATTCCATGCATCTAGCTAGTTCGGTTGACAAGAATCCTATGATTTCCTCTCAATCAGGTCCTATAGAACGACTTAATCTTTTGCTGATGCTGGGATTAATCAGGAACAGTAACTTGTTGGTACATTTCAGCTGTTCCAACTGACTGCGACCGCGACCCACCAACCATTTATCAACAACGTTTCCCAAGACTTGACACAAGGAAGGGACGCAGATTTGAGATTTGGCTGCTCGAAGAAAACTATACTTCACCGAACAGTTGGTTCCTTGCAGGTCTTAGCCGCCACCAAACGCACCAGCTCATACCCAACTTTTCCTTCCGTTCCCCTTTAGGCACCGACAATGTCGATCTCTAGCCCGAGAATTAATCTGAGTTAAGCTACTGTACTAATCATGGGTAAGCGATATTCATATATACTCTTAACCAACATCCTTTTTAGGGGGCATAGCCAACAATTTTTTCCTTGTAAGGCCCTGTTTGTTTCCACTTAAGATTATTGTAATCTAGCTTATAATCATAAGTGGAAACAAACAGCCTAGATTATAAGGTAACTTATTATAATCTAATAGCCCAGATTATTGTAATCTAATAAGCTCAAAAAAGGAGTTTATTTCAGCTTATAGATCCACCTTTTATCTTAAGGACCATAAAACTTTAGGAATATTACCCACCTTTGCCATTCATCCATCCTCCAACTCTCTTGCCTCTCTCTCAAGGACATTGTAGTCTTTAAACATTCGAATACAACAATCCATAACTCTGATAATCCAGGCTGTCAAACACTTGACAGCTTATTTTCCACCAACTTATTATAATCTACCTTATATAATCCCCCACCTATAAGCTAGATTATAATAATCTTAAGTGGAAACAAACAGGGCCTAAATGTATTTCATAGTTTAATCTGACCTTTAGAGTGTGGTATGTACCAAGTTATTAAGTTTCATACGCTCAGAAATGCTTACACTGGACGAAATTAAGCGGCGCGTATTCGCAGCAAATTACTTGACGTTTCGAATTAAAGATGCTGCAAAGAATTAGGGGACAGTAAGATATTCTGTCCCGCTGGAAATTACCGTTTTTGTCTTTTTGGAACTTCTTAATTTCATTCTTTTTCAAATTTTTTCTCTTATTTTTTTATATTATCGTAATGATACAACATTTTTTATTTTTTAAATTTAATTACTTAGAAAAGCTACGAGCTTTTTCAACCGTAAGATAGAAGCTGTAATGAGCATTTCTTCCGTATACAACGGCGTAGATAGGGAAGGATACGTACCTGCGATGCGCGGACGCTGTCCTCGCGCGAGCCGGTGAATCCGTGCGAGAAGACGACCTTGAAGCGCGCCTTGTCCTTGGGCACGCCGCTCTCGCAGTAGGCGAGGTGCCGGCCGTCGCGCAGCCTGAGCCTCGGCGCGGTGACGGGCGGGCCGCCCTCCGTGCCGCACACCCTCGGCGCGGGCGGGTCCCCGGCGCGAAACAGCCAGCCCGCGAGCGACCCCAGCAGCGCCGTGGCCGGCGCCGGCGTCACCATGCTGCCGCCCTTCCGGCTCCCCTCCTCGTCCCACACCTGCGGCATCGACGTGACCCACATGCCGATCTATCGAAACCTTTTCTCTCGTTTCTTTTCTTTTCTTTTCTTGCGTGCGCGGGAGGTGAAGAAACACTGAAACTGATCGAAGTGGCGATGGATTGAAGATTACTTGTACGCGACGAGAGAGGCGCACTGCTGCTGCTCTCTCTCTAGCTAAGCCTTCACATGTGCCACACTACTTATAAGCACAAGATTGCCGGGAAATGTTGTATGTGATGCATGGGGTGGGAGTTGGTTATTGAGTGACCACTCACCAACTCCCGTAGTTTCGTCGGACCTCCGAGCTTTTGCTTGTTTTAAACGGTTTCAACTTTAAAATTTATTTTAGTTTATTTAAATTAAAAATTACTTCAAACATATCGACTTCTAATTATAATTTATTTTGGTTTTTTAGCTTTTTTTCTTTTATTTCTTTGCATTATCCGTGATAATATAGTGTTTTTCTTTATTTTTCTCAGAAAAAGCTAATAGCCGTTACAGACTTACAGTGTAATTCCAGCTATAGAGCCTATTTTTTTATGCTTCTAAAAGCTGCTTTTCGGAGTAACTAGCTTTTAAACGGAGTATCTTTTTAAGATATGGTCTACTAAGTTAATTATAATATATATTGTACTAACTTCATTTATATCAGTAAAAACCGCATATGAGTTTCTGTTACGCTGTAATCTCTCGCACGAACAGCCCAAAAACCAAAAGCCGCAGTCAAAGGACATAAGCTTCAGCTAAAAAGAACATGCCCATAACCTAAAAGTACGAGTCAGAAGTTTAAACTATAAGCTAGTTGTAGCAGCTTTCGAATGGAATACTAGTTGTATATACTCTGGTAGCCTCGCGGCCTTGTGTTCTTGGCGTTTGACTGGACGAGCAGATTGAGCCGTGAATCCGCGTTTGTTGATTGGTTCCTCGTCGGGGTTTTGATCGAGCATATACGCGGGTGGGGTGGGTGGATTGGGATTGGGTTGGTGGTGGACTCTCGTGCGACGACGAAGAACCACCAATCACACGGTGCGCGAGGACCAGGTAGCCACCACCAGGATCAATGTTGGTTAGGTCCATCCGTCCATGCATGCATGCATGTTTCGAACTCATGGCACGTTGTGGCCGGCATGGGAATAAAATCGAGCTTTTTCTCTCTCTCGCCCCGACGAATGAATATTCATCGTGGACATGACGAAATGCGCAAGTATCTGGCCGGCCGATCATGGCAGCACACCGGCCGCGGCCAAAGTTAAAAACAAAGAATTTTCTACTCCGGTGCGCCTGGAGATGATGGATAGATCGCACTACCGCGCGTGCGTGATGGGCGGATGCATACCATGTGGTCATCGAAGCGATGAATTCTCGTGCGACACATAGTGCCAGTACGTAGGTATGATCCAGCTATTGCCCAAGCCAAGCCGCCTCCCATACATGCTTCAGGCCCTACTCGTGCTTTCAATCCTCATTACTAGATCCTGGAGCAGATCGCATCACATACGAATACAATCATTCACAGGTAGCTTCTATTATCTCTTTCAGCATAAATACACACGCTGATGTTTCTGGCCTTTTCAGTTTGATATAAATTCTTTTTTTCCCCAGGAAATTCTGAACCTCGCTTTAGCTAGCTTGGTGTGTGAGAACTGACAGAGGCATTTGTACAGAGCGCGACCCACAACCATCCGTGGATCAACCAAAATTCTCGCAGGAAAGTTGGGCAAGGCTAAAGAAAGCGCTGATGATTGCGTCCACATATCTAGATGGATCTGCCGCTGACTCTTCTCCTCTCTTTTTCCCATCTCAGAAAAGGAATCGGTGGATGAATGATGAAGTGCAGTGTATACACGCGAGCGGCATCGTGGTGTCATTGCTTACGCTACCAAACGAGTTGCTGCTGGCCTGGACTGCAGAGGTTTTGGACAGGCCAACTGCCGATCGAGCAGCAGTTGACATGGCAAATGCAGTGGGGAAACGTGCTCGGTCAGTTCAAGAATAGACCACTTCTTCTTCCCTGAGTCCTGGCTTCCTTTGGAAAAACTGAGTGCTTGCAAGAGTGCCCACTTACCTACCCCGACTGGCACCGCAGAATCGGAGGCAGCCAGAAGAACTTGTTGCTTTCATGCGTGACTATGAGCAATCCATGGTTGAATCTGGAGAGAAACGAACAATCACATTGTTGGTAGAATGTGTTGAAACGAAGCAATACATGCGTATACCGAGCTTTTTAGGCAGCCACTGAAGATTGGGTGACAAGGAGCAGCGCGAGCATGTGCGAGACCCACTGTTTAGACTTACAGTTGAATGAAAGATATAGGAAGAATAGATTATGCTCGCGACAAATTGTATTTCCTGTTTACATGATCAGCAAAATGCTACCACACAAGTCAACCGAATTTGGGTCCTAGCTTTTCTCCTGTCTGTGGATAGGAAAGCATTTCGATCACATCTCGAGTAGGTGAATGCAATTTTCATGCCATGACTCATGAACCAGAGAAAAGGAACGGACTAAAAAAACGCATCCACAGAAAAGCAGTAGGGTCGCATCAGCTGCCCGAGAGGCAATTGCTTTCCTAGTTTAATTGCGTTCAAAAAAAATTGCTTTCCTAGTTTAATTGCGTTCAAAAAAATTGCTTTCCTAGTTTAATTGCGTTCAAAAAAATTGCTTTCCTAGTTTAATTGCGTTCAAAAAAATTGCTTTCCTAGTTTAATTGCGTTCTGTACTTGTTTAAGCACCATCACATAAAACAAAACAAAACAAAAAAAGGGATAAGGAACATTTCTCCCGCCTAAACGGATATCTTACGGATCTAACGTGATTGCAAAGATCAATTAGCCTGAAAGTAACACAAAGACCGCGTCGGTCCATGCACCTAAAAACTTCAGCGATGATATCCATGGGTAATTTCACATTTATGCTGACTTGACACTTCCGATTAATGCTGACTACACCATAGCAGGGGAAGGAAGCAGCTGCGAAGTGATCGCATTTTTAGCTCTGTAGCAGTCTTTTTTTTAAAAAAAAATAAGTTGGCCTCCCGTCATATTCAATTTCATTTTTGAACCCTGGCTGACCGTGAAAGCAACGGCGGATGACACGTATCGCCTATTACGCTCGATCGGCACGGGAGGAGACAGTCAGCTCAGCAGGAGAGTTACCGCGCACTGTGCACTCGGCACCTCCTATCACAATCAGCGAGAGCGACAAGAGAGCTACCGTGCATATCAGGCGTGGCATGTTACCCCTATTTAGCTGATTTTTTGAAAATAATATATTTTTTAAAATATTTATTTTTTAGTAATAAAATGGTATGATTTACAAAAAATTCTTGCAATTTTGTATTTTTAGTAGTTTTGAGATAATAACGTTCGAATTTGACTAGTGCACCTCACGTTGCATTAAGTAATTTATTATTTCAAGCCCGACATAACACTTTGTAATGAACGTGCGAATTATATGGCGCGTAGAGTTTGGTTAGTTGCATATCTTTTTCTCACTACTCCTATGACACAAATAACAACATGCACTAATCATCAACCTGAACTATAGTTAATATACATATGCGTCTTTTAGAATTGAAAACACTGGGGATGAAAAAGAAGTCAGACTTGCGGTCATACATACTATGCATTTGGGTTTATCGGTTCTTTCCCTTGTTTCTCCTTTGGGCATGAACTTTGGCCTTTCTCCTATTATTCCCATACATGAAAACCCAATACTTATCTACATGGTAAGAAGGTTTGTCTGAGTATGAAATAACCACATGTTCAGCATGGACCATTGGCTCCTTTTCCTTGTCTTCCCCCTCTCGGCCTTTTCCTTCTCATCCAGGGTGTAAGGTTTCCAACGGGTGAAGTTCTCGGACACTATTAGTTAGTTTGACATGTATTTTTGCTCGATGAATGCTCTATCATACTTCTCCGAGCCCTCGATCCATGGGAGAAGTAGCAACACTCTAATGTCTAACATCATAGACAGAGAAAGTTAGTGATATGTAAAATGAAACATATAATATGGTTTATCAATATGTGATATTCACTTGTGCAATAATCGCCACATGTGTAGTGCGCTTGGGCGACGGCGGTTGGATGTATTGACTGAATGATCTATGGCAGATTACCGCAGTCACACTACGGACGTAAAAACTCTGGTAGCACAGGTGCATTCTTGCAAAATTATTAGTATAAGATCCCTTCTTTTTGGCAACCCACTTCCGCTTCTGAAACATCTGCTCAACATCTCTAATCCCGGCAGTCTGTTCTCCCTATTTCCGAGATTAGCATGAGTGGAGTATTGACTTTGGTCGTGGAGTCTGCGCCCTTTTAATAAGCGGTCATGTGTAGTGTTGGGGGAGTAAATTTTGCTGCATGAAAGTGCACTCACATCCATGAATCTTTTGGGCACAGGAAATGTCATGTTGTTGTCAATTCACTAAAAAAGCTGGTGTGCGTTGTCAATTCACTGAGAAAAGCTGACACGTGTTGTCAATTCACTAAGAAAATCTAACACGTGTTGTCAATTCACCAATAAAAGCTAACGCGTGTTGTCAATTCACTGAAAAAAGCTAGTGCGTGTTGTCAATCCGCCGGAGTTGGAGTTGGGCGCGGGGTGGTGGGTGTGGGTGTGGAGGCTATATATGGTTTTCAAGCTTGTCGGAATTATGGGATGGGGATGGAGGCACAACAACTAGCTAGGGCTTTGAAGGTCGACAGAGTTGGGGTAATCGCGTGCGTGGAGACGACCCCATCAAGAACGAGCTGAGCGCGTGGGGGATGAGGTAGTGGTGCAGCCACATTGGGCGGCGCGGCACGGCGCCATGGCAACTAGCAAATATTTGAGAAGGGGAGAGCCAAGCCTAAGGAGGCGTGGAGACTACGACTCCTTGGTGTAGGTGGAGAAGAGGGAGACGCAGTTCACCTAGATAAAGAGATCCAAGAAGGGGAAAATTCTCAGAGAGAGAGGGGGGAGGGCGAAGACTTTTGAGATTCGTATTGGTTCAAGCCTATAAGTACACGTGTTAGAATAATAGTGGTCTTCATTCAATCATTATAATACCACACGGCAAAATTCACATCTATAGAAGAGATAATGTAACAGTAATCATAACAACATTACAACCGTCGCATTACACTTTCAACTTTCTTAACACAATTTCCTTGAATGCAACTAGTAGCTCGTTATAACATTTGCAGAATGGCTATACATCATTCGAATGATAAGTTTTCTACAAATCATTCGAATTTATGACCTCACAACTTTGTTAGAGATTCGTGCTCCGGCCGGCGAGGTCATCTTCTCCGACGAGCTTGTCGTCATCCTCCTTTCTGAAGCCATCATCTCCCGCCGCCGCCAGGTTAGGATCCACTGGAGCCTCTGAACTTAGAGTGAGGCCGAGCGACGGGAGGACAGGCAGCGAGCGAGTGGTGGCACCACCCGCCACGGGTCAAAGGAGGGCGGCGGAGGCAGTAGGGCGACGAAAAATCAACAAGAAGGGTAGGGCAAGAAAGTTGAAGGTGGACGACGGGGAGGAGATGAGAGGCCATGGCGGGAAGGTGGGAGGAAAGGGCAACAAAAGCGGGAAGGTGGGAGGAAAGGGCAACAAAAGCGGGACGGGTCACGGGCTGGCCTCACCGACGTCTAGGCAAAGCCAACGAGGTGATGGTGTGGCAAGCGTCTGGTGGCGGTGGGGTGGAATATAGGAGAAATTAGGGTTGTGCATTGTGCTTTATTAGGAAAGTTAGGGGAGGTGGATGGCCTTTGGATCTCAATCCAATGGCTAAAAAAATCTGAATGGCGGATAGACAAACCCTAACATTTTAGCTTTGAATGCCAAGAATGCAATACAAGAATAACACACTCGATGAGAGGACTTCTGCTTAGCAGCATAGCCATTCTCACACTGGTTGGCTATCAAAGCTACTGAAGTTCCAATGGTATATAAGGCGATTTTACATGCCAAATTACTCCAATTTATTCATTCTAGATGGTAGTGACCACACATACTAAAAAAAAAGATGGCCACCTTGTCAAGTCAAATCTCGCTACAACAACAGTACGAAGTGGGTATCATTTGGCCCCACCACATAGGGTGAGTTACAAATAACTTATGGTTTAAATATTTAAATTCTCTCTATTCGTGAAAGATAGTACACATAGAAAAATAGTTGCATACGATTTTAGCCGGTACAGCTAAACTCAATAAACATTTTTACTACAATCTTCCTATTAATCCCGCTTAAAAAATGCGCTGTTTCAAAACTAGTTATGGTAGACAGTATGACCATAAGCCGACTTTAAGCTGACCCAAACTCACCCAAAGTGCCAAAAGTTGTGCTTCAGCGTTCATGTGCCCAAATTTTACATCTTGGCTGTTACTCTTGAGATTCGCTTCTAGATCTAGCCTTCAGTTCAAGATCTCTGATCCGATGGCTTAGCGCAGAACTAGACCGCTCAGATCCCTTGGTTGCAAGCGGAGGATCAGCTGCAGGCATTGGCTTGGATCCGCCGAAAAGGTTAAAGGCTGGCAGTTGTGCAGGTGTAGGCGGAGGTTCCATGGGAGGAAGATCTAAGTAATTCCTTACAGCTGGCTTCCGGATAACTGAGAAATAATGGTAGGAAGGTATACACATTAGGAAATGAGACCATGAGACAAACTGGGAGTTTGAACACATGCGAGATCTCAAGCCTGGCAAATGACTTACCCAAACCATACACAAGAGAAAACAAGTTCGATGTGACCCAGTAAAAGAAAATTGCCTGCAGAAGAAATGAGTATATTAGCGGCAGACAGAAGAAAAAACATGAGTACCATATATTTACGTTGTGGTGTTAATGTTCCACTATATATTAACCCATTGCTGCAAACAGAAGAAACAGAAGTACGTATATTTGATATATCAATCAGGCCTTCAGCAAAAGTAGATATCTATTAGGGAAAGTGTGGAACCATTGGCACAAAATTTTCTAAATGTCCCTTACCGCCTGTCCTTTGCATAGCATATCACCATTCAAGCTATACAGTATTTGCCGAACAGTACAAACCAACAATGCAAAATTAAGTACGAACTGCTTCTCTCAATCTACTCCATCTAGAAGTATATAAAGTGTTCATAATCCTTTTTTTTGGACAATGCACAACGCTCGTCATTGCATTAGAGAAGAAAAGCAGGTTCGTACAATGTGGTGATTAGAGCCAGTCACGTGCTGGAAAAAAAACTCAAGAAATAGAACAAAACCATGAGCTATAGTTTGACAGAATACCAAAGCTTTGACAAGCTACTCAACCCAACAACGCAGCCCAAAACCTCCTGCTAAACAGTACAGAGCATTACTGAACCCAGAAAGATGCACTATTCAACCCAAAGTGTCCATATTCCTAACGCTCGTACCACTCAAACATCCAACAAAAATTTGATGCCACGGTGGCTCAGGCTTCATTTGGTCAAACTTTGACCCTGACTTCTACGATGTCGAAAATGAAACCCCGCAGCTCTTGCTCCAAATGAGGAGTTTATAAGCCATGCAGCTCTTTTGAGTGTTTGGACGTAGTTCTAGCTTATTTTCTTGAAATTCTTGATTTACCTATATGCCGATGTACTTTGAAACTTCAGTAGTTAAGTGGCAAAACTGCTGCTACTTTAGGACAACCTGGCTGTATCTAGAACACTCGCAACACCTAGCTGCTCCAACTGCACTATGCAAAATAAAATTCTGCTAACCCAGCCTCAAAGAACCCGAGAAGCCCATACCCATGTTATGCCCAACTCCAGATCTTCACAAAAGCTTCAAGATAGCCCAAACGAGAGAATATCTGGTGCATCCCTCCTTACGGTGCATCCTTTGTACATCCCATGTCTAAAAGTTTTGAAAAATTCCCAAAAAACTTGTAGATGTAGGGGATGGTATATTCTATAGCCATGCAAAATTTCAAGTTGCAAGATATGAAAAAGAGAAATTCATCAACACTATTCATGGCGGCTGCTTGTCAATTTCATATCTTTCAAATTCGATCATCTTTCATCTTGAAATTTTTGCATGGCTATAGAATATAGTATCCCCTACATCTACAATTGTTTTTGGGAATTTTTTTCAAAACTTTCAGTTGTGGGATAGGATGCACCGTAAGGAGGGATGCACTAGATATTTTCCCTGGCCCAAACAGGGCCTTAATACACCTCAAAATTGCTGTAAATATCAGGTGATATGCAGGGTATGTATTGGATGGATAAGCCAAGTAGGGGGGCTACTCATGGTTGTGGTCATAGAGAAATATTGAGTAGACTTAGCCAGTTTTGCGGCTGATTTGGCCAATTAAGGAAGCCAATCTTGGGCAGTAGCCAAAATTACTCATGGCACAGTAGCATTTTTTTACAGACCCACATTTATTCATTAGGAGGGGGCACCTAGCCATGTGAACTTACCTGAGTTCCAGTATTTCTGAATTTCTTATATATAGTTTCTGATTAAAAATTATCATTATATGAATTATGAAAACTTAAGAATCTGAGTACTTCATACCTTGGGAAAGCTCATTGTAAACGGTACAGTCAAAACAGCCATTACTCTAGAGAACTTCTTCATTGTTTGCAGCATAGGATTTCCCTCCATGCCATCTTGCATATTGAGCTGAAAAACACTAATTTCTTAACTATAAAATAACAAATAAGATGTCTGAATTGCATTGGACAAAATGCAAACCTCCACAGTAGCCAAGAAAGTCAGTGATGTCAACACTGGGAGGATGAAAAGCTCATCAGGGGTTGTCAAATCAGTAAACCAATATACTCCACCTCCTTTCAAAGAAGGGACTTTCTCAACCATGTTTGATATCTACAATTGAAACAGACAACAAAAGATGCAAGAAGTTTAAAGAACAGGTAAATGTTATTGCTAGATGGGAGTATCATATGGGAGTATTATAACTGGTGACAATATAGCTATGCTAGTTAGAATTATAGAAGTTACAAGGAAGTGGTGCAAACTTACAGCAAAGAAAAAGCTCATGAATATAGGTGCTTGGATGAAAAAACCCTTTAATGGTGTCAATGGGGTAACACCATGCCTGAAGGAAGACAGTCATTTCAATCAACAACAAAAAAAAAGGAAGACAGTCAAGAATTAAAACAATGAAGTGATATCTCTAATACATTTTGTGTTACCAAAAAACGAAAAAGATTACGTAAAGTCAAGTTTTGTAAGATGTGTAAATGCTGAAAAAGCGTGATTTGAGCGAAAAAGGCATTTCGAGATCACAGATGATAACAGGAACCATCTAATGTCCAATAAGGTAATGCCAAAATAACATCTAGAAACTTATATAGAGTCCAAGTCATTTAAAGGACCATTGTTGAGTTTGAACAACCACATATCTAAGCATAAAATGATTAGTTGGCAGAATTGCGCAGAAACACATAGCATTTATAAGCATGACAAAACAAAACAAAAACTATCTTCCAGATTTTAAATTTCACAAGGGAAAAAAGTCAGCCACTGAAAATGATTACAGTTGGCAGAATTGCATGGAAACAAATAACATTTGTAAACATGACGAAATGAAAAAACTATCATCTATCAAATTTCACCAGGAAAAAAATTCATCCATTGAAAGTTGCATACTTTATGAATAGCTCGCCCAATTTCTGCTTCCCCTCAAGCATTGATCGTGGATCAGTTGACTGCAGGAAATAAGTATGAAAGGCTATATCATTACGAGTGTACAAAGTAGAGTGTCTTGGACAAAACTAGAATTTGGGCTTCCACAAAGCCATTCATGTGCAATCAGTGTTGTTCAACATACAAATATGCTTTGCATTATTTATTAGCATCATACCTTGTTCGTTTTATCACAGTTAGCTTTGAGCCTTTGACAGACTTGACTAAGCAGAGGGTTAAAAGGATGGTAATGGCCTAGATTATATGTCTAGCTAACAAAGATGGTAGAATGTAGCTAACCATAGTAACAAGGGCATTTGACCTTCCTATGCCTCCTGTTGTAGCATGAGCACAACTGTGGGTACAGCGTACCCCTTTCTCCGTGGGAAGAGGTAGAGCTAGAGAAAGCTAACGACAGGAGAGAGATAACTTGTGTAGAATGAGTAGATCTATCCTCCTCATAGCCCTCTTGGGGGCTTATATACATGAGTAGGGTAGGATGGGAAATTTTCATCCTACTCCTTAATAATTACTAAAGGTAGGGATACATTGGTATATTCCTTTATACTATTGAGCCTGCTACAAGGCCTAATCGTTTGGAGCTGGGCCACCCCACAACACCTCCCAAACAGTCAAAATCACAGCAAAGTATGATTTGGTACAAAGGAGGCAACAATTGCAAAATACAATATCTCAAAAAAAAACTATATGGATAGCTTTGCGGATAGAAAACTATAGTAAAAGTGTGCTTGCGTGCAATTTACTCGTAATAAAATTATGGTGTCTACTGTCTACGACTAACATGCTCAAAAGACGTATACCATATAAAATGCAAATTGAACTGAACAAATGAAGCAATCTTACATTTCGCATCTCCTCATTAATTGCTTCAATTTCTGGTCTCATTGCCTGCATAATGTAAAAGTTTTAAAGAAGGGAATTCAACTAACTATCTTGCAATAAGTCCAAGAAGACATATAATGTAGCTAGATTCAAACAAGCAAAGAGGGCATAACAAAAGGACATTCGTATAACTTATTTCAGACCTCTCAGAAATTCAAGTGCAATAGAGTGACTTCCTATAGCTTATTTCGGGCCTTATCGAAAACTCATTTGCATGATATGCTGTTTATTTATGTAACTTCAGCTACAAGTCTACAACCACAAATTGGTAATCAATGAATGATGATCTGGATCAAAGTTGGACAGGTTAAGCCAAAGTATAAAGCCAAGAATTGGATCCCTTTAATCAAGTATTGAAAAAAAGGGTGAAACTGCACATTTGCCAATCCATGTGGCTATAAGTTCCATGTGATTCCAAATCTGTTTCTGATCATGAATCAAATGGTGCCATCAGATGCTTTTGTCCCGAAAGTATCGTTACATGTTGGCTATTTAAGGCTAAAGAATTGCAGGCCACTGGACGAAATTGAGCCACTACATTGCATATGACAACTCATAAGCAACTTACATGTTAGCACAAAGGAGCACAACTTGATAGTGTAGTTCTCATATACACTCATCCTCACTGGACCTTGCATTACCTCCATTAGCATACTTAAAATTCAAACCATCCAAAACATAGGAGCTTGTCCACTTGAGCAGTGATGACCGCTTCCAAACTACATCGAAACACCACACATGCAGCCTGTAGTGCATTCTACGTTTATAACGTTGATGTCAGACCAAACACTGTGTTGACTAGAAATTACGCAGAAACATACTATAACCCTGGCTTCACCACTCTCAAGGTTCAAACTTGGTAAGCTTAAGAAGTTTGTATCTCTCATAAAATACCTTGCCAACAAACAGAAGGTCCATACAGTAAAGCATTAGACAGACAATAGAAGTTACTAAAATGCGTTGATTACATTTAACTTCACCGTGGACTTCATTTGGTTCAGCAACAGGGGGATCGTTACTGTCCGGATCAACACTGCCGTCAGCGCAATACAAGCCCACCTACACGTTAACCAAGAGGGAAAATGCAATTTATTATGCGGACGAACCCGAAACCCTAACGCTGCATCAACGAGGCTTACCAGTTGAGCCCAGTGAGGGAATGGACGGCGTCGACGAGGTGCTGCAGGGCGGCGACCGGGGGAAATGAGTCGGCCGCGGCGGCAGCCACCTCCCCGGGAACGGCGCCGGAACGGAGGGGACCGAGGACGCGGCGTCGGAGAGAACGCCCGCGGCGACATCGATCTCGGCTGTGGACGGGGGCGTGGCGGGGGAGGTGGAGAAGTTGCGGTGGGACGCCAGGCGGAGGCCGAAGGGGAGGGGGAGGCTTAGGGATTGGGATCTCGGCAGTCGGCGAAGGGCGGAGGGGAAGTGCGGGGGTTGGGTAGGTGGCGGGGCGGAGGGCGAGGGGTTTTCGGGGCGGTCGAGGTGGGAGGGGAGGAGGTGGGAGAAGGCGGGGCAGAGGCGGCGCGTGAGGTGGTGAGAGAGGCTGGAGGCGAGGCTTCTCCGCGCGGAGAAAGCCATGGCGGCGGCGGGCAGCGGTGTAAGCGGGGATTTCTGTGACGGCGGCGGGCGGGATTTCTGAGACTGCGAGATCGCGAGGGGATGGGAGGGGTTAACCGGAAGAAGACGAATATTCTTCCCGGTTGCTACTGACATCTGGGCCCCAGTTAGAGCATAGAAAGTGACTTGTGAGGATAGAATTGCCGGGAAAAATGGATGGGCCACAGGCCCAGCCCATATTGATTAACTATAGGGCACATCCCACCGGCCCGTTACACGCCTTCCCATTTCACCTTTTTTCGCTGCGATTGCCTCCAAGAGAACAATATGGCGTCCTACTCGCATTGATTGCAATTCTCTAACAGCTTAAGCTTCAGTGTGTTAAAACTAAGAATAAATAAGAATAAATTGCATATTGCACCATCAAACTTAGACATGAGTTAGCAAAAACACCAGGTGCTGCCAATCTTTTCACGTCACAGCCGTATGACACCATGTAGGAGTACAATGTAATCTTCTTGTTGCACTGACAGCTTGGTCAGGAGGTCGAGTACATTGCAATGCCAAAGCAGGTATGAATGTATGTATGATCCAATGGGGCCATGTAGTAGTTCCTGCCCTTGTGCGAGCCTGCACTGTTTCGAGGTTCATACCGGCCACTACACTGCAGCGGGCAATTAGTGCAGCAGCAGCATTTGGCAGCCTGCACTTAACCAATTCTTTCTGTCCCTTCTTCCCATTCCTTGTTTTCATCTCTCACTCACTGAAACTTAGGTTTTTGGATGGACTTGTTAGTACATATAACTCAATAGGGATCTCTACAGTGTCCGTGCAACATTGATGAATGCTTGCACGTCTGGTATAAGAAAGTCCGTTGCTTTTGTAGGACCTCAGCTTGCTTTCTTATACAGTTCTTGCTTTCTTATACAGTTACACTATTGTACAGTAACTTCTGATCAACAGAAATCTGAAACTACTGCCTTGTTCTGCCGTACCTTGTGAGAAAGTCGTCCTTACTAAGTAGTAGTACCTCTTGTACGTGAACTTACAATCTACAGAGAACTATGGGGGTACTACCAGTTTACTATCTTGTCTAGTTTACCAAGGGGGCGTTTGAACGGATTTCAGAAGCCAGAACCCGAATCAGCGTCTATTCTTTTTTAGCTTTTAGCTTTTCTACAGTAACTAGTTTTCAAACAGAGTGTTTTTTTAAGATGTAGTCTACTAGTTAATAGTAGTACATACTGTACCGACTTTATTTATATCGGCAAAAACCGCATGTAAATTTCAGTTACTCTGTAATTTCTCACACAAACAGCCCAAAAGGCACAAGTCGCAGCCAAAAGCCATAAGGCTCAGCCAAAAAGAACAGGCCCTGACATCGTCCAGCTTCTAGAAGCTGCTTTTGGAAGTGACTTCGGCTAGATCGAACTCTGTTGTCGCCACGTGCTCCGTCTCTGACCCGACGGCACCGCCATGCACTCCGTCGTCGCCACGAGCTCCGCCTCTGCTTCGACACAAAGTCCACCGCTGCCATGAGCTCCGTCGGCCGCCGATGGCACAGTCACGAACTCCACCTCTGTCACGGCCTTGGTGTCCTCCTCCCTAGCCGTCGTCCTTCTCTACGCGGCCTCCTGCACTAGATCCGGTAGCCTCCACGCCGGATCCAGTGAGGGCTGATGACGCCGGCACAAGCTCCACCTCCGTCACAGCCTGGCATCCTCCTCCTCCCCTGCCAAGCACCACGCGTTGCTGGTGCCCCCACCAACTAGACACTCGTCCATGTCCCTGTCTACCTCCTCACGCTCTTCGTCTCCACCGCGGGAGGATAGCCGATCATCCCAACGGCATCGAGATCTCTGACTGCCCCCTCTTCACCCACCATGGCATCCTCCTTGACCCCGTCGTCAACATCCTCCACACCATCTGCACCATGGCCTTCAACAAGCTCAACATGTTACACTAGCACAATCCAGTCAACAAAAAACTCCAACCGAATCAAACACCTCCACTTTTAACTGTTTCTACTTACAGTTGCTACTATTTCAAAATCCAAAGCTCTAGCCAAAAGCCAGAATTCAAATGCCTCTAGTAGTGCCTTGTTGACCTCACTGTACATGTCTTCTAACTATCCTTGTTCCCTAGGCAGAACTACCGAAAAATCTTTGACGACTTACTTCAAAGAATGTACATGTCGGGTTTGGGTGACGAACCCTTTAATAGTCAAACCAGCCAAACTTGTATAGTAATCAGTAGTCAAGAAAACAGTACTGGGCTTGTAAGCTGTGAGAAAGGCAGGAGGTTGGACCTGTGAAGGCACTATACTTCATGAAATATTAGGTTTCTCAGACAGGCGTTTAATTAAATGCCGTGTGATAAACAATGATCTCTCATCTTTCCCACCCAAACCACAAGACAACGAGGCACAGGGTACTCTCCTTCCTTCTCCCACATTGATCTGAATTCAAAGGTACTAGAGTAGTATACTTAACAAGATCGACCCTTCCTCAGTTACACACTAAGCAATCAGTCAAGGGCAGAAATAAACAACTAGCCGAACCACATGATGGTTGCAAACTTGCAAGAGCATGATGTGGGATTTGGTGGTGAATAACTGAATATATATACAACTTGCAGTAAACAATAATCCAAACTGAAACAAGAACAATATCTTCTAATCATAAGCTTGACCCTTCCGAAGTGACAGTGTGATATAACAAAGGATTCAAAAACCGGTTAGAGAAAAATACCAGACCTTGGCTGGTACCGGTTCCGGTAACCGGTTTTCTATCATATGGTTTTAGTTATCAAATTTAAACTACAATTTGAATTCTAGAACTAATGTTCTATCAAATGGAGAGATTGTGACATCAATGTGAATGGCCCTTTTGGGGTATAACCACTTAGCTAGATGTTTGTATGATAAAAAAAAGTTCACATATCGTAAACAAGAACCTTCCTTCTATAGTGCTTACCAGTGGAGTGAGGTGACTAGTTGAGGATGTCTAGCTGTTCATGGCCCTCACCTTTCAGACCTTTAGACCAACGACAAAGGCCGGCCAAGTAGGAGGAGGCCGCCGATAAAAAGACTTGCAGTTGACCTCAAACAGCCACTTTATATACCAGAAAAAAAAAATCATGTTCCTTGTGTGCGCTGCAAAGCGCAAGGATCAGTGATGTGCCACGAGACTTCAATATGACACCACCGAGGCTAGTTGATGCGAGAGAGAGAAGGATGCTGTTACTTTCAAGCCTCCAATGAAAAGGCTGCATACCTAAATTAACAGACACTCTCTCATCCCACAATGCAAGTTCCTATTTTTAGGAAGCGTCTTTCAATAATATAAATCCATCCATCCCATAATGCACATCTCTATTCTTCAGAACCGTCGTCCAATAATAAAAATCTATTGCGTAGATAAATGACGTAGTTACTACAATATTTCCACCATATACTTCTCTTTTAATGTTGACAAAGTAGATACGTAATTGTAGTATGCAGTTTCTTAGATATAGTATCTTCTTGATCTATGTGTATAGTAGACTTTGAATTTATATTGCGGAACAGAGAGAGTACCTTTAGGCCACTCCTGATAGTTACCGATAGTTATTTGTGCTTGATAGTATAATCATGCGACGGTCAGATTTTTGATGAGGTGAAAGAGGGGAGAGAGAATGAGCTTGATACTTTTGAACGCCGCATTCATGGCTTGACCAGACCTGATCTCCGGCACCTCGAGCTCTGCTCATCAACGCAACAGTGGACGGCAGGCTTCAACGCCTCACATATGTGCAGATTTAAGGCCGATAACTGAAGTATCTGTTCAGCAACGACATAATGCATCTGATAGACACTTGGCCAGGCTCAGGAAGGCTGCCAAGCACATCAAGATTCAAGGGTCCTGGCCATGGCAAGAAGAGTTGTTCTCCGTCGACACAAAGCTCGGCGTGGGAGAGGGTGGTTCTGCAAAAACGTCATAAGTAGACTGGGTTCCATCCGCCTCAACCTCAATCATGGTCCTCAAGGGCAGATCGGGCGGATCATCTTGCGTGTTGCATAGGTTGTACAGTAAGACTTATTTCACTGGATATGTTCCCCATACATGATACATTTGATCCGCTCGTCAAATCACTTCATGGCCGTGTGCAACCAGGTGAGCATGTGTGACAGTTTTATAGTAGCCTGATGATGATCCGACAGGACCCGACCTCTACCGTCGGAATCCTGCGGAAAGGAGAATGGTCATAGCAGGCCTGAACAGTTCTCTTACACAATTTTCCTTGCTAACTGTTGCAGATTCAGTTAGAGCAAGTATAATAAGAGGTTGTTAGTAGACTGTATGCTGAGGTGGAGGAGAGAGAAGAAAGATGGGCTGTAAGTTTACAGCCAGCTGAAGCACAAGAACCAAGAAACTTTGTGAGAGAAAGAGGTGGGTCATACGGCCTTCAGCTGACTGTAAACTACTATATGAATGGGCTGATAAGTGGGTTGTAAGTGTCCATATAGCCAGCTGAAGGCTGTATTATTAGCCTTGCTCTTAGCAGATTTCTCGCCTTTTACTAAGCATGCGGTAAATTCTTTGCAAGAAAATGACATACAGTAGTGACCTAACCAATTGAACGCATATCTTGAAATCATCACTGAAGAACTTGGACAATTCGACCTTTGTCACTTGTCAGGCAGCATGCAGAGACAGGTTTGTGGGTAGTGACTTGGGAAATGGATGCTATGATCCTTGATAAAGCTGGAAAGATCCTACCAAGCACAGCATCAGGTACAGCCAAACAGTGCTATATATCAGCTTCAGCCTTCAGCATATGGGATAAGAGAGGAAAAGAAGTAGCAACTCCAGCTGCATGATCACCTGTTGCAGTAAGGACTGTGCAGTTGGTGAAATGCATCAGCGCAGTGCCACTTGCCGCTTGGTGAAATTGCAACAGCATAAAATGATCAAATCACAGTTGCATGAGGATAAACTCGAAAACCCCAGCCAGATCAGCATTCTTCATGGCATGGAACGAGAAATGCACAAGCACTGCCATCACTGATGGATCCTCGCCATTCACGTCACGACACGTGCGACGTTGCTTTCTGGCTGCCAAGGCCCGCCTTCACGGTGACTGCCGGCCTGAAAGACTGGACGGGAACCGGGAAGTTTTTTCTTGAGACAAAAACTTCTTTTAGAGGGGGATGATGGGGCCATCTCATACTGCATTTCTGAAATTACAGTCCTTGGCTTCACAACCTTGTCCGCCAAGAGGCATCAGGATCTTTACAGTCACAATCCGACCTTCTGCAGACTGGCACAACATCAACTGGCAGCATCGAGATTGATGATGCTGATTTCACTCAGCCGTGGTGCATGGGCATCATCATCATCTAGTGGGCAAAGCCAGAATCTGAGTCATGGCATAAACATTTTTTGTTTCAGTCCTCCCGACTACTCCCAGGAACTTTATGACCATCTTCTAACCGCTACGACCACCTCCTGCAGCCGTACGACCACATTCATGAGGTTACGACCACCTCCTGTGTCGTTACGACCGCTCTGTTAGATCTTCGACCACGTTGTGACCCCTCCGATCACTCCGCGCTGCTCCGACCACGTAGTCGTAAACTTCAGCAGAAGTTACGACCGCGTTCTCCGCCGCTGCGCTGCACTTCCTTTGACCACGGTCGATCACCGTAGTCGTAACTCCTTACAACCACACAGTGATTCTGTTAACCGTTGTTGCTGTAACCCTTACGACCATACCTTCCTGCTGAGTGACCGTGGTTGTAACTCCTTTATGACCATGTCTTCAGCACCTGCGGTACCTCCGCTCTTATCGCCACCCTCGGCTCTGTGAACGTGGTCGTAACTCCTTTACGACCACATTTGTCGCTCCTGCGGACTTCTCTGATAAATCGTCGTGGTCGTAACTCCTTTACAACCACGTCTGCGATCCTCTGCTCACCGTGGTTGTAAGTCGTTTACGACCACGTCCGAGAACACACAATCGAACTCAATACTCTTCCTCCGGAGCCAAACCGCTCCTTCTTTTCTTTATTTCTTTGTACTCGATTACACCGATCGCCTTCGATCACTCCGATCGACACCACTACAATCACACCGATCGCCACCACTACAACCACACCGGTCGCCTCCGACCACACCGGCCGCCTCCTCTCTCCGACCACACCGACCGCCTTCGAGCACATCGGTCGCCTCTCTCTTCTGCGATCACACCGATCTCCACAACCACACTGGTCACCCCTGCTCTGTGATCACACCGACCGCCTGTGACCACGCCGATCGCCCCTCTCCTCTGCGATCACACTAACCGCCTACGACCACGCCGATCGCCTCTCTCCTCTGCGGTCACACCGACTACCTACGACTATGCCGGTCACCATCTGCTCGGCACCTCCTCTGCGACTACATCGCCTCAACTCGGTGCTTCCTCAAATCGATACAATGCTCTGCTTTTATACCCAATCCTTCGACCACGAAGTGGACTCATCTACGACTTGGATACAAAGTCGTACTTGACTATGACTACGACAACTGACTCGAACTTAGATTACGATAGAGTCATACTCATACACGACTACCAAGACTGACTCGACTACGACTTCGAAACTGAAAACAAGATTACAAACCTTAACAATCACCTTCTTAATCTCGTTTTTCCTCTTGATCATGCCGATTTTCTCTCTTGCTTCCGCTTCTTCTTGCACTCCCGTGCGCCTAAGTCGTCACTGCGCTACTGCCTGTGCTTGCTCCTCCTGAACCTTGCACAATCCGACACTTGTCGTGCCTCGCATCTGGACTAAACCGTCCTTCCTTGTACACCTGCCTAGGCTGGAGCCCTGCTCCTACAGCCGCCTTGGTTTCGCCGTTACCTGAGCCTCACACTCCTCTCTCTTGGACCATGAGCACCTCCTCCATACGATCACCACCCTCATGCATCGTCTGAAGCATCTCTCACGTCTCTAAGTTGATGATTCACCCATGCTCTGATACCACTAGTTACAGTCCTCCCAACTGCTCCTAGGATCTTTACAATCATCTTCTAGCCGCTATGATCAACTCCTGCAGCCGTACGACCACGTTCATGAGGTTACGACCACCTCATGTGTCGTTACAACCGCTCTGCTGGATCTCCGACGATGCTGACAGTTGTTACGACCACGTTGTGACCCCTCCAATCACACCTCGCTGCTCCGACCACGTAGTCATAAACTTCAGTAGAAGTTATGACCACGTTCTCCACCACTGCGTTGCACTTCCTTCGACCACGGTCAATCACCGTAGTCGTAGCTCCTTACAACCACACAGTGATTCTGTCAACCGCTGTTGTCGTAACCCTTATGATCACACCTTCCTGCTGAGTGACCGCGGTCATAAGTCCTTTATGACCACGTCTTCAGCACCTGCGGTACCTCTGCTCTTATTACTATCCTCGGCTCTGTGACCGTGGTTGTAACTCCTTTACGACCACATCTGCCGCTCATGCGAACTTCTCCGATCGATCGCCGTGGTCGTAACTCCTTTACAACCATGTTTGTGATTTTCTGCTCGCCGTGGTCGTAAGTTGTTTACAACCACGTCTAAGAACACATAATCGAACTCAATACTCTTCCTCCGGAGCCAAACCGCTCCTTCTTTTCTTTATTTATTTGTACTTGATTACATCAATCGCCTTCGATCACTTTGATCGACACCACTACGATCACACCGATCGCCACCACTACGACCATACTGGTCGCCTTCGACCATACTGGTTGCCTCTGACCACACCAGCCGCCTTCGACCACACCAGTCACCTCTCTTCTATGATCACACCAATCGCCACGGCCACACTGGTCACCCCTGCTCAGTGGTCACACCGACCGCCTGCGACCATGCCAGTCGCCCCTCTCCTCTGCGGTCACACTGACCGCCTACGACCACGCTGGTCGCCTCTCTCCTCTGCGGTCACGCCGACCACCTACGACCACGCCGGTCGCCCTCTGCTCGGCACCTCCTCTGTGACCACATCGCCTTAACTCAGTGCTTCATCAACTCGATACAATGCTCTGCTTTTGTACCCGACTCTTCAACCACGAAGTGGACTCGACTACGACTCAAATACAAAGTTGTACTTGACTATGATCACAACAACTGATTCAAACTCATATTACGATAGAGTCGTACTCGTACACGACCACCAAGACTGACTCGACTACAACTTCGAAGCTGAAAACAAGATTACGAACTCTAACAATTTTCTAACACTACAGCCATTGATAGTAGATGACCAGCCATAAACGGTAAGAGTACTTCACGGCAGAGCCATCGCTGAGCATGTCCAATGTTGCAACCCATGACCATGCTTTGACGCCATGTTTCTACTGCAGAGGTCTTCAGAGCTCCGGGGCAACAAGCAAGAACACAAAGCCTTTGAAAAAAAACCCCCGATGATTCGCGCAACCTCCTCAAACTCTTGCATCAGGATTTGATAGGAACTGGACTCATGGTTCTTGAAGCAAGGTCAAGAAGCTTCCCAAAGTGTAAATTGCACAGCAAAAGGTCACTTGTTATGGCAATTTCACCTTCCTCATAATATCACCTCAATAAATGGGAGATCTGAAAGAAAAGGGGCATGACAATGCAGGAGATAAAAGGCCAAGATCTGAACATGGACCCAGTTTTAAACAAAGGTATTAAAACACCCATGAGTGATGAGTCCCATACCCAGGCCTGGTCCCTGGAGTTAGGAAACCCATCAGAGCCAACTGCACCATCCCTCTCCAGAGAGGCCTGTACAACGGTCCCCCACTGGCCACAGCCACCTGACCATGTCCACCACAAGCACAGGGTTTCCAACACAGAGAAATGGAAGCATCAATATGCACAGTCTACCATAAAGGCAGGCTATCAATGACGAAATGTAAACAAATGAAATGAATCCAATATGTGCACTCCAAACTGAATTTTCCTATCCAACAGTGAATTCTAGCTCCCCGCTCGTCCCTGTCGACCATCCGACTAGGGCAAGGTAAGTTTAACTTGGCAAAAACATGTTCATCCTCTATATATATTTACGAAGGGCCCCAACAGGAGCCAAAAAGAAGAAAAGAACAAGGTATCGGTGCCCAAACCCCACATGCATTGCATAAGTCTGTGAGGTGATCCATCTTCCCGGGGCCTGCTACAATGTGTTGACGCTGTCGAGATCTTGGAGGACCACTGGACTACGTACAACTTTTGGTCCACAAGCAATTTAGCACAAGCACCAACCATGTGACACTTTGTATTGTAATAATAAATCTGGACGAGCGCCAACTTCAGCCAACGAGGCTTCTCAAGGCATCAAAGCTTTTGCGATGGACTTGTGAGGTGCCGTTTCTAGGATATCCACTGACCAAGCAATGGTGAAAAGATGCATGTCTTGTACCATGTCAAACTTGCACTGGCAAACCATAGTTCTGGAATGACCTGATGTGGCCATCCCAACCAGCGGTGACTATGACCTGGCCCCAAGCATGTGTAGCAGCATTCTGGCAAGAAGCTTTCAGGAACTTGTACTGAGATTTACGCAAGGTAGATGGTGTCACTGAATTGGATGGCAACTGCTCCTCTGGCCATGTCGCTGATCCCCTCGGGGCAGACTCCGCAAAGAAAGCACTGCTAAGAGTGAAATTTCCAGATGGTAACTGATACAAGCTATCACCATCAAGGGAACCTTCAGCATGGCAGCATGATGTGCTGTCCTGTATGCTGTGCAAGTCATCAGATACTTCTTGCCGCGAAGAAGGGATATTGCAGACAAGTGAAATAGAATTCCTTGACTGCGAGGCATTCCATGGTATTGCAATGGACACATCGTTGCAGAAAAAACGCTCATATGGCCATACCGTCTTCACACTGTTTGTGACTGGGGCAATTTGGTTTGCATAGTTCCACATATAGATACTGGAGTCATCACTAGCAGAGATAATGTGATCTCCATCTGGTGTGAACGATGCAGCAACTTGACTTGAACTTCGCAACCCTGAGAATGGAAAACAGACATGTAAACTTAAGGGTCAAGAATACTTTTGCAAGTAATCGTAGAAGAGGGTGTGAGTACCTTTGTAGTTGGAAATTACATGAACCCCATCAAGAATGCGAACTTGTGAGTCACCAGATGTTACCATCAGTTTCTTTGGATCAGATGGGCAGTACTGTTAACACAAGTGATGAAAAAGGCTATGTAAGATTCACTTGTAACAATAAATAGATTTAGAATATGTGATGCAAGAAAATCTCTTATGCATAAGGTAAATAGACTAAAAAATGGTACCTGGAAACCAATTATTCTTTTAAGTGGAGATTTCTTTCTGCCATTCAATGAGACTTGAGATTCCAACTCTAGACGATTTTCTGCATAAAAAGGAAATAAATTAGAAATTAGATACTAATATGCTTTCACAAGCATTATATAATTCAGCATGTTAAAAGGAATCAGATATAAGAAATTAAGATTCTTGTGTTCCATAATAACAAAGCAGGTTAATAGCTTGTTGCATACAATGATGTCCTTTCTACAGGCCTTCAAAGTAAGTTTACTATTTTTACATTACTGAGTACTGACCTTTTCAAATATCCTAATCACCAATTTACTAATTTGAACACCAAAGATTAACTGTAACACAAGGATGGCAAATCTCTGTGTTTTGTAAGATGTATAAGCAGGACATGGTTATTACTGTCAAGGAACCTCATAGGGCATGTTCTTTTTAGCTGCGGCTTATGGCTGAAATTTTTGAATTTTGGCTGTTTACGGTATAGATTACGGAGAGATAGATACCCACTTGCGATTTTGGTTGGTACAGATGTTGGGCTTTTAACGTGTAGATCGTTTAACTTGTAGACCCCGTTTTGAGAAAATACTCCGTTTAAAAGTTAGGTACTGTAGCAAAAGCCAAAAGCCGCCAGCTTGTGAGGTAAAGAACAGGCCCATAAATCCTAGACTTACATTTTACCAAAGAATAAGTCGTCATACACACTGTTCACTCATGCACGATACATTTATGTTTCTGTAACAATACAGGAATACCCACTTTCAAATAATAAAAACAATGAAATAGATTTTGCTATTTTGATCTTAGTTATTCTCATCCCACCAAAAACAGAAGACAGTGTTGCCTGTCATCAACATGCATGGCCTTTGATCCTATTAAATTATATAATATATTAATAGCACATGCTGTCTATTCATCATCAAAAAAATAGAAGTACCATTTCCAGAGTTTCCCAGCAAATTTTGCAACTCATAGATCTAATATCCATTAATGGCACAGTTTTGCTTATTCATTGGGGGCAAAGAGGAGCACAAGCGGGGAAAAATCAGGGAGATAGTTTGGAAACGATGGTGGTAGTACAAGCTCTAAAATAACTCCTAGTACAGAAACCAGCTATTGACAAAATCTCATGTAGGGTGCTACTTAGTGCAAATAAACGCAACACTAGCATAAAAGAAAATCTGAAAATGCCTGAATCAATTTTATCTTTCCAGGGTGTAGGGATCCATAGACAGATCTGAGACAATTTACATAGAAATTAGAGGATAGCAGCATGTGCTGTCACTATTCCCACCTCGAGGACAAAACAAGATATTTCTATCATTAGCAATTTGCATATACATCTAGGATGTCCTCATGAAAGCAAACGATATTGACATATTAACAAACAAATGGGGATGTTGATTGAAGCTACTGTTTCTAAAATCATTAGCTTGCCAATGATCAGAAAGTGCATACACATAAAGTGAATCTCACGAACAAAAAAACTCATGATTACCTGATGCGTCATAGTAGCGACAATTTCCTGTTATGGTCCCAACCACTGCGCCCTGAATGAAACAAGCAGAAACATAAACATTTGAGGGAATCAACAAATGGCCACTTGGTAAAACGTGGTTATTGCAAGGGTAGCTGAAAGAACCTTTCCGTCAGGGCGGTAACAAACTGCAGTGACTATTTCTTTGCTATCAGCCCAGTCCACAACTTGGCATCTAGGAACATCCCAAATACGAACCATTCCATCGATACATCCACTAATAAAATAGTTGTCACTGGTAGGCTGAAATTGAACACATGTCACTGCATAATAGACAAAATCCAGAATGTCAGCATCAAACGCTATGGAGCAACAGGTAGTGAAATCCAGTGGCTATTGGGAAAAAGGTTTACCATAGTTGTTATGGGAGAAAACCTTCAGACAACTGTTGCACCCAACCTGCCACAACCGAACAGTTTTATCCATAGATGCAGATAGTAAGTCCTGCATAAAAGCAAGTAAAGTTAGATGACTTAACAGCTATAGATCCTACAGGTACATGGAGGAGAAACACACTGTTGAACTGCAACTAACCCTGTTTTTTGACCATGAAAGATCCAAGATGACATCATCATGCCCGTAGAATTCATGCACAGGCACCGGAGATAGTGCAAAGGTTCGGTGAGGGATCACAACACAGGCTGGATCTGCAGCCCCCTTTGAACTCTTATTATGCTTGCTCTTACTTCCTTCACTGGAGTAGACGGGAGCCAATTCAGAGCTTTCATTGACTGTGAAGAATACACACGAAGGATCATCCTCGACAAAGTCAAGTTCATCAGGCCTCTCACCTTCCACCACCCGCCACACACGCACCACCCCATCCTCACCTCCAGTGGCCAAATACTGGCCGTCAGAGCTAAACTTCATGGTCACAATTGCACCTTGGTGCGCCTTGATGTCTTGGCCCCTGTACACCGCTGACAATTCCTTTGACCGCTTCTTGTAAGGCCTCACCTTCACCCTATCAACCTTCCCAGACTTCCCAGAGCAACTCCGACAAGAACTGGAGGATGTTGAATTCATCTCATCGTCCTCCTCCACATCGACAACGCAAGCACCGATGCCCAGCCTCCGCAGCCATCCAAACCTCCTCCTCCTCCCGCTCACCACAGCTTTCTCCGGAGTGGAGGGCTCATCCGAATCATCCACCCGCCGCATCAGCTCACGGATGAATGGAGATGAACCGAAGGTCTGTTCGAATTCCGCCGCAGTAACCGTCCGGTTGGACCGCCTCTCCCTAAGGCTCCGGAAGCTCCCATCCTTACCCATCTCGTCGATGACGAACACTGTGCCATCGTCCAAGTTCTTGAAGACACACTCCACCCCCTCCCCCGTGCCGGCGCCACCGCCGTCCGACACACTCGGCTCCTCGCTCCTATACGCAAGACTAGGGACGGCCCAGAACAACTCGGCGCTGGGGCTGCCCGGGAGGATCTCTTCGGTGGCATTGGGCCTCGAGCACGGCTCCTCGTCAGACCGAGCGCCGGAGGGGCTCGGATCCAAAAGGCCCAAGGACCTGATGAACCTCTGCCGCCGCTCATGGACGCTGCACGGGTCCCTGACCCAGACCTCAAGCAGGGGCTCGCCGTAGAGCCACCCGTCGTAGCGCCCAGAGCTCGCCGGTGACGACACGGACGCCGGCGAAATGACCTCCCTCGAGTCAAAGAACTCATCCTCCTCCTCCTCCCTCTCCTCCCCCGCGCCCAAGAAGCGCGTCCGCGCCATGGACATGTGTGCTCTCACCGCGACACAAGATATCACCACGCCGCTCTCGCAGAACCCAAGAGGCCGAGGCCGCGGCCCAGTGGCATCAAGGAAGAAACCGGCGAACGGCTCCGGCGACGGTGGCGAGCCAGGAAAGGGAACGGCCGGATCTCACGGTTCTTGGATCTCGGGAAACTCGCACCTGCGCCTTCCTTTATGGCGCGCCCACTGCCGCTGGCGTCCTGCCTCTCTCTCTCTCTCTCCGGTTCTTGGCTCTCTCTCTCTCTCTTCTTGGGGATGGATGGACTAGTACTACTTCCTAGTTGGGTTCTGGGTCTCAAGAAGGAACCAACCAGCCAACCAAAAGCTAATGAGTGGATTAATAAAAAGCAGAGGAAGGAGAGGGACGGGAAGATGGTGGGATGGATGGGGACCTTGATCTCTGGGATCGGTTAGGAACAGGATTTGGAGGCTAGTCCGTGGTGGACGGATCGTCGGAGGTAAACCGTAAGAGATGAGAGCAACTTCAACCGATTCTTTATCCTGCTCTTTATGTATATTTACCTAATATAACTCAAGAAATGGACTCCAACCGATTCTTTATCCTCCTCTTCATTTTTATCGAGTTGCTATTTTCTCCCGGCCACTAGTTAGATTTGGCGAGCGCCTCCTCACTCGCTTCTCAAATAGCTAGGCCATTGGAATGCTAACTCAAATAGAGAGCTGAAAATAATAGCTAGCCTCTTCATCCTAGGAAATAGAGAGCGAGAAATGACTAATAGGATGGAGTTGCTCTGACGGTGTCTGCCATTTATGGTTTTTAATTATTTTATGAATTTATTATAGTTTTAATTAATATAAGATGTATGACTAATAGGATAGAGAGTAAGATGTAAGAAAATCCCGTATATAATTTTAATTAATATAAATAAATTTATTATAGTGTAACAACAATCAACTAATAGACTCTATTTTAAAAAGACACTCCGTTCAAAATCCAACTACTATAGAAAAGACAAAAAGGTTTTTAGAAACAAAAATGACCCGACTATGGCTCCATTGTATTAGCTTTTATTTGGAGATGTCAGAAGCCAATATTAACATTTGGCTTCTCGAAACGATTTTTTCACTCCTCCCATTCCCGTTGTAAGATTAAGGAGTCCGACTAGAAAGGGTGAATAGGCGGTCTAAAAAATCTCTTCTAATTATTACAAACAAGTCAATATCTTTTCAATTAGTCTAAACCAAATAAACAATGTGAAAGCTTAAATCAATTAGATTTAGCACAAATAAAGCCTATTTCAATTAAGTTCATTTAAGTGCACCAACAATTTTATACTATGTTAAGGTATGCAATTCTAGGATAACAAGCAATCAATTTAATTCTATGTATATAAATTACTTGAATATAAATTGAGCACAAAGAAATAAACCATAATTGATATAGTCTCTTTTTACCATGGTGTTCGGAGACTTGCCGGTCTCCCTTAGTCCACGTTGAGGTCAACCCAAAACAAATTGGACCGACTCCACGAATTAAGTCTTTCACCTCAAATCCACTAGTGGTAGCTCTTTCCTGTTCCGTGTAGGTGAGCTGCAATATTCACACTTCACCAGGTCTTCTCATAACATTCTTTGAGAAGATCACCACACACCAAACCTCTAACGCTGTCTAGGAGTCGGCAAACTCTAAAAGTAACAAGTCAAGCCCTTGCTTGACTCTCACCATGTGCAACTAATGTATAAGCTCAAATGGACGTTAAGTCTATTTCTAGATGCAGCACATACAATATAGATCCCTTCCTCTTGCTCACAAACTACAACACATGCACAATTGAGTGGAGAGCCTCACACTAGCTCAAGAGGATAGAAAATGGGTCCAACAGCTTCTGCTCCAACCGGCCACAAGTGGGTATTTATACCCCACACAAGAAAACTAACCGTTGGAGCTAAATCCCTGAAAAATCAGGGGAATCGGAAATACCATCGGCTAGATTTCGGTACTTCCGCTTGTCTCCCCAACGGTCAAAAAACTAGCCGTTTCAGTCAAAATCGGAAGTTCCGCCATTCAATCTACAGTACTTCCGATACCGCTTCACACATGCAGAACTACCGATTTTCGCAGGGAAGAGAAGACCACCACACAGGTGTCTCTCTGAAAAAACATACCGCAGGAAAATACAGAGCTTTCGAAGTCCGGTAGTACCGAGCAACACACGCCGGTACTTCCGCACCTTTCGGTAGTACTGCTCACATAAAGCCGGTACTTCCGGCGGCCGAACGAGCCGCTCACATAGAGCCAATCAGACCACTCGCATCTGGTAGTATCGCACAACACATGTCGGTACTTCCGATGTCCAGTAGTACCGCTCACAAAGAGCCGGTACTTCCGACCTCCGATAATACCGCTACATACACAACGGTAGTTCTGATTTTTCTGACAAGTGCTGATATCTCAACAGATTTTGCGGTCATCGTTCTGCTTCGCTACGAGATTTGCCCTTGCTCTTCTGTTTGGTTTTGAACACTTTTTCACAAAGTGCCCGCACTCATTGTAGTTGAAGCATTTGACCTTAGTCTTATCAAAGTCTAGCGGCAATCATTCATCGCCACCTCGATTGCCATCTCCTCAATCACTGTCTTGACCACAACGACGTCCTCGGCCTCTTCCGTTACGACTATTGCTTTGAGCGTAGCTCGAACCCTCGTTCTTCTTAGTCTTCGAACCCCTCTCTTCCCTCTTGTTTTTGGCAAAGAGTAGCTTGTCTCCTCCATCCTTCGAGTGTCATCGACCCTTGAGTCCTTCCTCAAAAGTTCTGAGACAACCGATCACTTCTGAGACCAATATCGTTTCAACATCGCCAAACTGTTCAATCGTGCCAATATATATATTATTTGTTCTATTTCCTCGTCTATCTCAGCTTGCGATCTTTTTGCCATTACATGGTATTAACTATGTTGTTCCGAATATTACATGGTGTATAATAGAAAATTGAATGTTGAAGAAACAAGTGAGAAATATTTTTAGGGGATTTTGCAAGAACCCACTTGTAAGTGGGGGAGTTTGTCAAAAACCCACATTCTTAAAGTTCGTCAAAAACCCACTCGCAAATTCTATGTGGTTGCAATCCCCCTCCAACGGCCAATTTGCTCGCTAAAGATGGTGCTTGCATGGTAATCTTAGTGGACTGGTCTTGTGGAATATAAGCAGGAAATATGTGCCAGCGTAGGGTAGAGCACAAGCCGAGCATGGGAGAATAAAGCATGACACAGGAGTGGGAGAATAGAGGGACAAGAAAGAAGGATGATCAAGGGCGATCGCTGATGTTGCAATCACATGGGAGGATTCTTGCGGTCTAGATGGACTTAGACATGATCCCATCAATGGGAGACAACCAGGTTAGTGGTTCTTGACTTCTAGGAGCTTCAATGAGTAAATTGGATGTTTGGGGTAGGAGAATTTACAACCATATAGAACTTACTGGTGTATTTTTAACAAACTTTAATATGTATGTGGGTTTTTGACAAACTCCGCTTTTAACGAACTTTAAGATGTATATGGGTTTTTGACAAACTCTCCCATTTGCAGATAGGTTATGGTAAAAATCCCTATTTTCCGCTACTTATAACTTCTAGAGAAAAGCTTAGAATACACCGTAAACATACATTAATCTCTTGCCCAATGTGTGATCAGTAGTAGCTCATGATTGTACAAAACATCAAATTACCACCTTTGAGAAGGATTGATACACCCTGTGTGTAACCACACTACCCACATTGCACTTCATGTCAAAGGGGTTTAGTTATTATTGTATGATTTTATTCTATAATGTATCTCTCCATCTAACACAACATACACACATCTTTGCCCACATATTTTTGTGTCTTTGTAAGAACCACACTTGATTTTTTTTTCACTTGATATAATACATAACCCGAATCCCATAATCTCTGGAAAGATGGTCCACCGAAAATTTCTTATGTTTCTCATATACAAAAGAAAGCCACAAAAATTGGGATATAAAACCAACCCGGTTTCCAACTATATTTTAAAGACCTCTCATCTTAATCACAGAAATCCAGAACAAAGTAGTTTTGATTTGCTTGGAGCTGTCTACCTCATCTCGACTCGTTTCGGCCAGGTCGCGACCGGTCCAAGTCAATGGAGGATGGCAATAGCAGGCAGTGGCATGTCCATTTTACAATTATATTTTCCACATGCCTAGCCTAACTTCCATGGCTTATCATTTGGATTATCTGTGGTGCAATACCTGGAAATAAATTTCACAGGACCCGGATACTTTCTACATCGGCAGAACCTTGGTCCTGTTTTTCTTCGGTTTTTAGTTTTTTTATAGTAACTAATTTTTAAATAAAATATTTTTTAAGATAAAGTTTACTAGTTAATTGTAGTACATATTATACCAAGTTCACCTATATTGGTAAAGACTGCACGTGAGTTTTTGTTACTCTGTAATCTCTCATATAAACAGATCAAAAGTTATAAATTGTAGCCAAAAGCTATATATCTCAGCCAAAAAGAACTGGCCCCTAGTCTCCCCCACAGTACACGCGATCTTTCGCAATCTTAAAGCAGCAGCACCAGCATGGCCAATGCGCCTTCCTATGACGTGCTCGAGCTCGACAAAATATGACGGGTTCAAGAGATGCTGCTCTGAGATGGTAAAGGCACGTGTCTGATGAGGATGAGGTTTTGAGCTCCTCCTTGATGCATGAAGGACCCGGGTCCTGCATATTTTTCTTCCGTAATACCCAGGGGCGGACCTAGGGCTCGGCGACCCTGCCCGGGCTCATCTCCTATGAAGTATGGACCATTGCTGTGTAGGGTGTCTCGGCCAGTTTGCAGCTGCAAGCATGCATTTGGCCATTGCTGTGTAGGTCATGTTCGCCTGCACGCGCGCGTCTTGGTACAAGAGTTAGCGAGGGTAACAATACTTATGCTGTGGATTATTATTGGTTTAGCCGATAGAACACTACTCTAACAAATAATAAATTTATCAGAGTATTGTAGCAGAACAATAATTAGATACAATACTTTCTTATCATAGTACTTTTGTCATGCATGGCTAAAATTTAATACCTTTGAGTAAGGCATCTTGTGAATATGTGCTACGATATGATTCTAGTTAAAACTAATGTGGTTGTCATATTTTGCTTGTATTATGATCTATGTTTCTGAGCGTTTGTTATTTAGACTTTGTTCTTCGCCTAGGCTCGTCAAATTCTCTGGATCCGCCACTGGTAATACCTGATGCCGTACAATGTATATTAAATAGATTCCCTCTTTATTTTAGATCTCATCTAAGTGCCCAAACAATTGGATCTACTTATTTCAGAAGTCCATTTTAGGTCTTACAAATTTTGACTCTGTACAAGAATAGTAGTACATTTTTTTTCTTCTAGGTTAACCATGTTACATGCATACCTCTAATTTTCGTATCATGAATTGCATTGGTTAGTGCAGTCCAATAAACAAAAGTTGCTGTATATTTCCAGGTTGATATATACCTTAAATTACTAACAGTGCCAAACTTTGTTGTTAATTTTCTCCAACTGCATTGGCTAGTAATTTAACTAGAAGATGCATGTGCTAGTTGCTATATATGCTTATGAAATCTTTTGTAGAGACCTTCACGCTAACCTCCCTCATAGCGTGTCTTCGCAACTCGTGTTAGTTGGTAACGAGCACTAATCAATTGTTCTTATTATTTCTTTTTGAAGTGCCAAGCTAGTGAGCTTTCTTAATTAGGGTTTAAGGGGTCACTAACACTAGTAGTAGTAGGGTTGCTTCGATTAGATATATATTGTTGGGGCTACTGAATTTTGACTAATTTATGATAAATAAGCAATTAGGCATGACTTTAGATTTCCTGATTAACATGGGTGACTGTGGTCAAGAGCACTAATCAAGCAAGTAAGCTGATAAAAGATATTGGATTAGTTGGTGATGAGATATCAAATCCAACGCGGCTCGATCGATCTCTGCCTGGTTGGTCAAGCGGGTAATGAACGAGATGTGACACTACTTTCCCTTAGCTGTTACTGTCGCACATAGGTGTGAGTTCTTTTCCGCCCTATGACTTATCAAATAGAGTACTAATCGAAAGCCAGAAGTAAAAGTTCGCTAAAGATTAGCAGGTGGATGTCATATCTGGCCATGTTGCTAAAAAATTGGATGTTTTTTTGGTTAATATCGTATCAAAAACCATTTTTCAGGTGCCACTCAGTTGGGCTGAAAAAAGTGACGTATGATTGAAATTTTACTATACCTAGCTAAAATTATACTGTAACTGATTGTGGCTTATTTGGCCTAATTAAACTTAAAAAATTAAAAAAACAGATTAGCCTATCACGAATAATGCAAACGAATATGTGAAAAAGAATCAGTAAAAAAACTCTAAAAACAGCCAAAAAGTCATAAAAAGTGGTAAGTCATAATTCCGTTAGGGCGACCTAGCTTCAACCTAGTTTTTAGGCCTCAAATCTTCCGTTTTATTCGTATCTGTAATCACAAAATCACCTCAATTTAGCTGCCAGTACACTCTGAGATACCGATTGATCACGGATGCCATGACAAGGAAACGAAGGGCGAGAAAATTCGTCACTAGACATTTCCAACACGCGATTACCTCGCATGATCTCTTCGGAAACGGAGGAGAAGGCACCGTACAGCTACAAGAGGAGGTGCTTGGCGCGCACGCAGAACCATCGCTGATGCTGTGTGGGCGCGGATTCTCTGACGTAAGTCAGGTGACATTGGGTCACTGATGCATAGACCCTACGGCTCGCGAGCCCACACGTCAGTGACCTAACGTCACCTGACTTACGTCAGAGAATCCGGACGGGATGCTGTGTATGCTTTCGCGTCGGATCGGCGCTACGCGTGGTGGAGTCAGCGCCGATCGGTATATACTCACCGTCTCAAAAAAACATTGTAAAAAGACATAGACAAAAACTATAAAATATAATCAAAATTTATGAGACGCAGCCTATCAGAAGGCTGATTTTTTTGCTTAATGTTTATAACTTTTGATTCTGACTGTAGTAATTAACTTTTAAATGGTGTGTTTTTTTAAGATAAGGCCTACAAATCAATTATAATAAACACTATACCGAATTTAGTTATACCGGTCAAAATTGCATGAGCCAGAATTCAAAAGATATAAGCTAAAAAAACATAGGGTCTATTCTTTGTGGCTTCTAAAAACGGTTTTTGGCTTTTGCTATAGTACTTAACTTTCAAACGGAGTTTTTTTTAAGACAGGGTCTACAAGTTAATTTTAGTATACGTTAAAAGCTCAATAGCTGTACCAGCCAAAATCTTAAGCGAGTATCTCTCTCCGTAATCTCTATCACGAACAACTCAAAATTCAAAATTTTAGCCAAAACACATAAACAATATCTATAAACTAAAAAAAAAAAAGAACTGGCCCATATAAAGCCCTATAGGCGGCTCGAGATTGGACAGCCGTGTGCGTGCGCGTGCCTGCCTACGAGGTAGACGACGTTAAGCCACCAATTATCTGCCGGTTTTATCCATCCATCGATGATCGATCCCATTCCAAGTGCGCTCTCACGCACGCATGCACTTCGGCCAAAATCACCAACGATGCTCTTCGCGCGGATCATTTCATGCCCGTGCAGGTGCAGCGCAAGCTTCACTTGCCACATCCATTACGTTCCCTTTGTATTAATGTATGTATATATCTCGTTTTCGTTCTCTCTTCTTTTGGCGATGCGGCATTCCATCGTTTTCGTTCACAAGACTAGCTTAGACCGTCGACTGGATCTGAATGACGGCTGTATCCGATGATAAAGATGTATGTGATGCAGTGGCGAAGTTAAGAATAAAATTGAAAGTGGGCTGAATTATTTATCGGACTAAACTAAGTTGGCATAAATATAGCTTTTACTCTTATAGAATTTCAAATTCATATAAAAACTATACAATTAGAGACAAACAATAAAAAACAGATAAACATAAAGTAGATGAGGCTCAAGTCTTACTAAGCCCCTCGGCTTCGTTTCTGATGTGATATATGCAACTAGCTAGCTACATAGTGTGTGTATACATCCCAGAGAAGTGTTTCTACGCTCTACTAGAAGAAAACTGTGCACATCATAAGACGCATGTTGTTACTGATTAAAGTAGTGTAGGGGATCAATCCTTGAGGTCAGATCTCTATTTGCTTTTATATGTACTAGCCACGTAGGCGTGGCGCTACGCCATGCCAGACACCGTATGGGTCGAAATAAAAGAGGCGAAAATTCGTGAGAAGCTTTTTAAAAAAATCGAGGATACATGCGTATTTTCGGAAAAGCAAAAGGTCTTTTTCGTAAAAAATCGAGGACCTGTACGTAACTAATCGAGGACCCGTACATAATTTAGGAAACTGCGGGGTGCTATCCTGCAAAGGATACAAAATTTCGGTGAAGTGAAGGGGTGTTTTTAAAAAAACAAAACTGGCAGGGACTTTTTTGCGAGAATAAAGGACCTGTACGTAACTAAACGAGGACCTGTACGTAATTTAGAAAACCACGGAGCGCTATCCTGCGAAGGATACGAAATTTCGGTGAAGCGAAGGGGTGTTTTTAGGAAAAAAAACAAAACTGGCAGGGACCTTTTCGCGAGAAAAAAAGGACCTTTACGTAATTTCTAAAAAGTACAGGGAAAATACCTCCCCCGACAGTACAGAAATTTGGGCGACACGCGGCGGGCGACCGAGCGCAGGGGGCGGACGTGGCGCGGCTCTCCGGCGCGGAACTCCCCCGGTAATGTTTTGGTTATGATGTGTGTACCAATCATGTGAAGGGAAAAAGTGTGCACTAAGTCAGAAGTCATTTAAAACGTGTTGTTTCTAATTGTAGTTTATTTTAGCTTTTTTATTATTTGTGATGATATAATAATATTTTTATTTTTCCCCCTTATTTTTCTTTAATTAAATGACTTAAAAAATGTAACATCTACTACATTGCAATTTTGATCAACAGCTAGAAACCGCAGTCGGTTGGAGCGGTCCCATAGTACTTTACAGTTTACACTTTATTACGAACGAAGGAGCATAATGTCGGAGATTCTTCTTCAATGATCTTCTGTTTTCTTTTTGGGATGAACATGCTGGAGAAAACTAGAACATGACGAGTTAGGGGTTAAATGCCACTGTTAAGAGCTATATATAGGATCTACACACATATGTTTGATTCGCCTACGATGATATGCTTCACTTTAGCATCTTGCTTTATGCAAGTACTGCATCTGCATACCATTGTCTCACTGTATTGGCAAGAACGTTCAGTGTTTCAATTAGAATTAGGAAAGCGTACGTACGTTTGCATCATGCAAGTCGGTCTTCGACAGAAAGCCAAAGTCGACGCAGCGTGCGCGTGGTTTGGTCGTTCAAAAGGCGTTTTTAAGGTGTGAAACCGCAGGTCTTGTTTGGAAGGCTATAGCTAATTATCACAGACTTTTAGCTTGACAAACAAACAAACAGACAATGCGATTTGAGCTGCACCTAGAGCACTCTCAATGGCAGACTCTGCTGTGCTATTTTTATATTTTTCACATCATTAAAAAATAGCTATAGATATTACCAAATTTAGTAGATGGTGTCCATCAGTAAGATCGGATAATAAATTTTATCAAACTCGCTCTCTTTCTCTCTCCCTTACTGTTAGATTTTGTGCTCAACTAGTATCTCATGTGAGACACTGCTTCTCTCTCCTTTCTTTAATTCCCTCTCTATCTTAACATAAATTCTATTTAGTAGACTAATTAATGCTATAAATATTGTTTATGAATGTGTATTGAGAGTACACTTAGGCAGAGCAGTAGCTTTGACCAGATTATTCTTCAGCGATGCGGGCTGGATTTGACGTTGCGGCAACTAAAACCATTTTGGACTACATGACAGTTTCCAACAACGATTCATAATTCAGCTGCATCTGGCATTTCATTGGTTACTATTATTTATTCTCTCATCTGTTTCACTAGTCCAGCAGTTTGGTTTGAGAAACTTCTTGATTTTATTTTCCTTAAAGCCTGCATTTCCAACTTGGACAATTGTTTTCCTTCCTTAATTTTCCCCTACATATCACTTCCACAGCCAATTCTTCCAGATGTTTTCCCACGGACTATTCTACAGGTTTAGACTTTGACGTTTTTGCTGTTGAGATAGGTTGAGGAAAGATACATCTTTCTTTTAGGCAGTATGCAATGCATGATCTTGTTATCGAAATACTTATCCCAAAAAATCGTTACGAAGCAGAATCTATTGCATCACTAGTAGCTAGATATACCACCAACCGTACTGCTGCCATCCGGCCTACAGTTCCACACTTCCATGTGCCATCATGTTCTAATGATTTAATTAGTACAAGTAGTAGTAGTATATACACTTCTCTAGCTATATATGGCTTAATACAGGCAAATGCTGCAGTTGCCATCCACTTCCTAATTAATGGCAAAAACAATTCTTTACCGTGCTTTAATCTTCGCGTGTTCGAGTAAACCCGGACGCATGAGGCAAGACAGTACGTACAACAGAAGAGGTAGAAACACACGGTCTTGATTATCACCGACAAGCACGCTTCTAATGACTGTCTACGAAATTCCTCAAGATGTAGCAATCGGCTCCGTTCATTGTAGTCTTTATCTGACTTTTGGTTTTTATTTCTTACGATCATTATTTATTAAATTAATAAATCGTAACCAGACCATCATATTATCTACACAATTTTTTAATAACTAATGTCTTAGCTCGCTAAGCAAGGTACAACTAGGGTGTGAGGATTAATTAAACAAAAACCTAGTGTGATGGAACATGATACCTTCCTCGGTGAAAATAAAAACTAAAGCAGAGATTAAAAATTAAAAGGCCGTGCTTGGTGGGAACACAAGCACGTACACCGTTGTCGTTTTGCTTTGGTTTCCAGCGCTGCTGCTACCTTAACAAGCGTAGCACCTTTCGGTTCCTCCTAAAAAAAAGGATGTTTAACTAGGTTGTTGCTTGCGATGTACATGTGAGCAGCGAGGCTAATCACATGACCTCGACACAGCTAAGGTTGTTGTTTAAGATGGAATTGCGCTTGCAATTTTACATTAAGATGAACGCGGGAGAGATTAAGACCTTGTTTAAAAGTGCTATGATTTTTTTGTTGTTGTGAATTCTGTCTTTTAACTGAAATAAAATGAAAATAAATAAAAAATAGAGAAAATAAAAAACTTCATTATATCTCTACAGATAATGTAAAAAAAAAGAAAAAAAGAGTGAAAAATCATGTTAAAAAACTAATGTATTCTAAACGACTTTTGACTTTTAATGATAAAAATTAAAAGTTGGTTAGAATAGAATCGAAGAACTTGTCTGGCATAGCTTCAGTTGCCTAGTACAGCTCTCTCGCGTGGATGAATGTGAGGTGCTACTGCAAGCTTGCTTAGTTACAAGTTGGGGTTAATCTGGCGACGTGTCGTCTTGCTTGGGGCTTAAAAAACAATTGAGCTCCAGCATCATCCAAAGCTTGTAGTAGCTTCACTTAGCCCCGACTGTTGCTTGCAACTGTTCACTGCTGATGTACTTGCTGTCCAGCTCTTCCATGCATCGCAGCAAAAAAAAAAAAAAAAATTCAGCTTACGCCCCTCCTGATTCAGCAGCTATCAAGTAGTGTGTAGATGCCCGGGTTTTCAGCTCAAGTTGCAGAGAAAGTCTTGTCAGTATTGACCACCCGTGCACATGCATGTACAATTTTCATTGCGACGACCGTGCACAGAGTTCATGCAACACTTACCTTAAAGCTGACAATGTTAATACTACTCTGTTGCCAAAGCTAGCTACTCCCTCTGTTCAACTTTACAGAATGTATTTTTTAAATAGTCTTATCTATAAATATATGACATATTTCGTATTTTAATATAAAATTATGTGATATTCTCTTTATACCCTTAATAAATATGTAACTTTATTTGCTATTCTCTATATATGTATTGAATATAGTGTTTAGAGATAAAAATTATGAGTAATCTAGCCATTTTCATCATCTACTTGGTCTATGTGCTAAGAGAAAATACGTTTTATAAATTTAGACAGACAGAGTACTAGCTTAGTAGCTCTTTTACGAGGATACTAGCTTTGTAGCTTAGCCATCTAGATGTCTTTGTAGAATGGTGGTGTTCAAGCCCTAGCGACTATGCATGCATGTTGTGCGATTGATATGCAAAGCAACTCAGCAAGGTGGCTGGATGATATCAACCAAAGTAGTATTACTTTCAGATATATCACACACGTATAAACGATGGATCTTTGTTGTATCTTGTATGCCAGGTGTTGGCATAAAACTCTTTACTCTCATGCAACTAGCTATCTTTTAAAAGAGAAACTATCATCATCGGGAGCAGATAGCAAGCTAAACAGTAGCTAGGAAAGCACAACACAACTACATATACATGCATAACCCTTTTCAGGTGTCACGAATGCTCAGGAATTCTTTTAACTAAGCAGGTATGTGCGGCCAAAGTTTTGGCACATGTACATGCAGATACTGTCCGCTGGATACTACAGCAAATCAATCAGGAAGGAACAAGCGGGAGAACGTGCATGAACTAGTTGTATATTCTTCATGCGAGTTATAAATTGATGTGAGGTGGTGTACTAATTAGTGGTTGCCGCCATGCTTGTCTACTTATATTCACAAAATACAGTCAGATGCTTCTCTGTAATCGGTTTTGGAATCTAGTGGGAGAAGAAGGTGTTGAGAAGTTCAAGTGATGAGCTAGCTGTAGGCAGTGGCCGGTGACTTATAGGGCCATGCATCACATTCCAGTGTCCAATATTATTCTGCTCTTTGGAAACTTCTCTTTGGTCACTTTGAAAGTTTGAACACCTAGAATGTGACTGTGCCTGTGGACGTACAAGGATTATATATACCTTTCGAGTTGTGACTAGGATAAGGAATAGTTTGCCTTACGTGTTATCATCTGTACCTGGAGAAAGTATATTAGTTTATCAAGGGATCGAGGGACCAGGCTGTTGCATCGTTCTGTGCATGGGATTAGCAACAGCAAAACAACAGAGAAAGGGTGTCTGGATAACACAATTGGATCGATCTAACTGGTCACTGACAAAGGGCAGCCTTGTGTTGCATGTGAAAAGCCGAGGCCTGAAAATGATGGACATTGGGCGGCTTCATTGAATCTCAGCTAGCGAGCAGTACGTGACTACGTGGAAGATGAAGCTGCTCCAGATTTCCAGAAGATAAGGAGAAGATAGATGCTTGAGCCGAAAAGAATGCCGGTGCGGCGATGCCTTTGGTTTTTACTAGTAGCTGTGTGGGTAGGATCAGGAAGCTGTAGGTTTGGTCTGTTCTTTTTTGTTGCAGTTTGTGGTTTTTAGTTACGGTTTATGACTTTTAGGCTATTTGTACGAGAGATTACAGAGTAACAAAAATTCACGTGCGGATTTTGCCGATATAAATGAATTCAGTAAAGTATGTACTACAATTAACTAATAGATTCTATCTTAAAAATACTCCTTTTAAAAATTAGTTACTGTAGAAAAACCGAAAAACAACTTTTAGAATCTGAAAAGAACAGGGAGATAGCTTTGATAATGGTTGCATGCATGCAGTTTTTTTGTTTAGAGGCTCGCATGCATGCAGACGAGGCAAAGTGTGGCTTTTTTACTGTGTTTATAACTTTTGGGTTATATTTTTTGAATTATGACTATTCGTAAGAGATAGTATACAGAGAAAAATAATTACATGTAATTTTAATTGGTATAGTGAACTCGATACAGTGTAAACTGTAGTTTAATTATCGTGTGGGACTGCTCACAGTCCCACACGATAATTGGTCGTGAATTCAGTCAGACTAAAGGCACTGTTTGTTTTGGGCTGCATTTTTTGGGTTAGAGATTTCGTTAAACAAATACATAGGACGACCTTTTCATTGCCATTTCATAATGGCTTATCAGGGTTTTTTTAAATGACTTATTGGCTTTTCGGTATAAATCGTAATTGAAAAGAACCCACCCTTAAACTTTTGGCTTATCTGAGTCAAAACAAAAAACGACGTAACTTCTAAAAGCACAATTTTTAAACGGCTTCTTAGACCAAAGCCATATGCCCGTTCACTACCGTTTCAAAAAATATAAACAAAAACCATTATCTATAACTAAAAACCATTAATCACGGACTAAAAAAATGTGCCGAAAAGTGGCACGTTGAGAGAGAGCACAGGTCCACGCGCACCACGACCGTCTGGACCAAACACGTCCGAGAAGTTGAGCACCGCGCGCGCACGGCCGGAGCAACGTGAGTGCGGCCCAATCTCACAGCCCATCACCCCCACCCCACCGCGCGGCGCGGCGCTTGGAGAAGGGAACGCGGAAATCCCCGCACCGCAGCCAAGGCGTCCCAACTTTTTTTTATCGCTTCCTCTGGCTTTCGCCGCCTGCACCTGCGCAGCGCTGCCTCCTCCCTTCCAGTCTAGGGTTTTGCCCCTCGCTCTCGCCCCCGACCGAACCGTCCCCAGCACCGCGGGTATCTCTCTCCCTCTCTCTCTGCGCCCTATCGGTGCTTCCCCGCTCGATTCCTCTGTCCTTTCCCATGGTGTTCTCTTGATCGATTCCTCGGATTTTTTTATATATAAATTGGTTGGGGGTAAAGATTCCGCCACGGAGGGGAACAAGGAAGTTTTGACTTGAGAGTGGTGCGGTTGGGAGGGAGGCGCGATGATGAGGCCGGTGTTCTGCGGCAACTTCGACTACGACACGCGCCAGTACGACCTGGAGCGCCTCTTCTCCAAGTACGGCCCCATCCGCCGCATCGACATGAAGTCCGGTATTTATTTAGCCTCCTCCTCCTCTCTATTCCTACCTATAGTCTGTACTTGTCCCGTGCTCAAATTTAAGAGAGGGACAAAATGCCGCTTGTTTCCTCATCACCAAGGGTGAGTGCCTTCTGCCCCTTATTCTATATGCTCTGAATCAAATAAAATAAAGGATAAAAATGCCCTATTGGGACTCTGAAATCAAATGAAAAAAAGGATATAAATGCCCTATTGGGACCTTGTGTAGCTCGTGAATGTACCCCTTACGCATATCTTAGGGCAAGGCATTAGTTGTTCAATGTGTGTGTTGCCATCGGGCATGCAGAACGCCGGTCAAATTCGTTTTGGTTCTTTATGCATATTACAGACTTTACTATTGGTGGAAGGAGATGGATAATCCTAAAAGTCCATGCTCACTTCATCAATGTATTCATTGTAGGCTATGCTTTTATATACTTTGAAGACGAGCGTGATGCAGAGGATGCAATAAGGCGTCTCGACAATGTGGATTTTGGTTATAGTAGACGCAGGCTCTCTGTAGAATGGTCAAGGGTAAAGCCTCAATTCTGTATCTTGATGAGATATTTGGTATTTCCATTTTTCGTACAAGTAGACAAAAGAAACTTTGCTAATTGCTGTCATTCTTATGTATAATTCCTTTTCAGCAAGTTGAACCAGTGTCGAAGAACCGTGATAGGCCTACTGGGGATGTAAAGCCGACGAGAACCCTCTTTGTTATCAACTTTGACCCCCTTCGCACAAAAATTCGAGATATTGAGAGGCATTTTGAACCATATGGCAAGATTACAAACATTCGTATACGGAGGAACTTTGCATTCGTACAGTATGAGACACAAGAGGAAGCCAGTGCAGCTGTCAAGCACACTGATAAGAGGTATGCTTTGTTCTGTTGTCATTGGACATCCTCTGGTCTGCTCAACATTGTACTGCACTTAACTGATTAGTTTGTTGCTACCATTCCATGTCGAATGCATTTCCCTACATTCACTTTACTCTAGAGCCCTGAACATGGCACTGAAGCTGTTGCTGAATTTAACAAGGCATTAATTCTTCATACTGGGTTGTTTTCCTTGTCGTTGGGTTATTTGGCTGCTGAGTTGTTATGTCTAATTATCTGTTGCATTATGTTGCTATACCTTGATGGATTTTGATTGTAGTCTTTGAATAGCCCTGATTCTTATAATGATTGGATTTGTGTCAACATGGAAGTGATAACTGATAAGTACATACATTGCAGCGTTTTTATACCTCCAATATCGTCTGCATGCTTGATCCACTCAAGCATCTTCTAGTTCTTCTTCATACACTTTGACAAGTATATCTGATATCCAGTTTTTTTTTCTTGAACTAATCCTTGTTCGTTGTTGCACTTTTTTGTTTTTGGTCTCGGGCAAGATTCATGTGAAATTCCTCAGCTTTACTTTGATGAATTTGCACACGTATTTCATATGCAATGTTCCCTTGTAACGTAAGTGAGTTTTTGGTGTCTAAAATTTTGTGAAGTTTCTTTGTTGTTGAAGCTATTCTTATTTGTTTCTTCTGTTGCATGGCAGCCATAAGATACATGTAATGTAATACACAAAGTGTTTTTTGGGTGGTGTAGCTGCTAAGTTGCAGTGCTTATACTTTGTAATTATGTTAGTTTGCATGATGTAACTGTAATAAATCGTTTTTATCTTGCTTAACTTGTGTAGTTCCATAAATTCTTGTGTGCATCCAAGTGTATACTCAGTGAATCAACCTTTTCACATCGCATTTCTCATGACTGGGTGTTATTCCTTCCTGTTGCTGTTCAGCACGATATTGGACAGGGTGGTGACGGTTGAATATGCCTTCCGGGATGACGACAACGAGAGAGATGACAGATTTGGCAGTCCTAAACGAGGTGGTGGGGGCAGGCATCACCGTAGTCCTTACATGCGCTCCCCTAGCCCAAGGCACCGAAGAGATTACAGTCCTGATTACGATCGCCATGCACGTAATCCTGGATATGATCGGCGGGATGGAGCATTGTATGATAGGAGCAGAAGCCCTGGTTATGGTCGTTATGATAGGGGCAGAAGCCCTGGTTATGGCCGTTACTAGGTAAGATTACTGAACTTAATGTTCTGCATATACCAATTGGTGAGTGGTTTTCTGTTAATTTTACTGAGCTGAACTGGTTAGAAATCATTCTTACTTTCCCCTGGCATAATTTTTAAGTGCTTATTTCATTTCTTGGTTGTACTGGTACATTTGATCCTTCATTCCATTGATTGCTCTGGATTGTGCTATTGACCCGTTCTTAAAAATCTTTTTGTAGTTGATTGATTTCGAAGGAGTCCCATGGAGGAAGTGGTTGACAACCCCGTTTCTCTCCTTGGTACACTCGGAGCTGTCTAATAAGAGCATGGGAGTGTAACGTGATGCTATAGTTCTCGTTGTTCATAGGAACACTTCTTGTACTCGAGAGGGATAGTTACATCGATGGATGCTTGCCCATTGCACATGCTGATTTTGAGTAGTTCTAGATCTGATATTGATACTGTATACCCCCATGAGGGGGTGAAACTGAGAGTTACTCCAGTTGTGATGTGTGCGCGCGGTTCGGAATCGGATACTGGATGTCCAATTACGCGCTCAGTACTCAAAAGTTGTTTCGCTATTATGTTTTTGCTGTGCCTGTGCCTGCCTTGTGCTGCCAAGTATTTTTGAGGTTTTTCGCATCGGTCGGCCAAGCGGCTGTTAAGGTTCGTCAATTCTGCGATCCAACGGCGGTGGAAGCAGTCCGACCAACTGTTTTGTCTTCCCTTTCCGGCTGCCGCTCCGGCGGGACCTTATCGCCGTCTCCACCTCACTCCGCCGCCCCTAGCGCCAGCGCCATGCGCTTACCGGCGCCGCTCCCTGAATTTCTCCCTGAATGAATGTAAAATTGTTTGCAGGCAAGGCTTGCCTACCAAGTCCCGCAGAAAGTTCTTACCCGATACCTCCGCCGTGATAGCCTCTTGATATGCAGCATCAAGAGGCTTGCCGAGTTGGCCAAAATTGGGAGGGAAGCCTTGATGAACGGTGAAATAGACAAGCTTGGGGGCATAATGTTAGGCATGGAGGCTACATCAGGAGCTAGACCCTTTCTGCAGCAACAAGCTTGTGGATGAACTGTTTGCGCTTGTCGACCCTTACTGTTGCGGCTACAAGCTGGTTGGAGCTGGTGGTGGCGGCTTCGCGTTACTGCTTGCCAAGAACCCGAACTGTGCCAAAGAACTTAGACAAGCACCTGAAGAGTCTACCACCTTTGGTGTAATGGTGTACGACTGGAACATCGCCATGCCAGGATGATAAGTACATAACTCGTGGGGTATACACATTCTTGGCACGCTGATAAATGGAATTTGCTTATACGCTGGAGGCATTGTAGTTTCTGCTTCATGTATTGGGTCAGTAGTATAGTATGTTTGAAGAATATATTTGTCAAGTATTCCCTTCTCATGGAGTGTAACACTTATAACACGTCTTGAACACTAACTGATGTTTCAAGTATATATTTGTCAAGTATTCCCTTCATAATAACACACGTCTTGAACACTAACAGATGATTAGTGGTCGAGTGGTAAATGAGTCGATCTGCCTTATTTCCCTTCTCACATAGGATCTATCTTCTTGGATTAGTGAATGCTGCCATGACGTGCCGGCACGTACGAGCTTCGCCTGCCCTGTCATGGACTCGCCTGACCCCATGAGCCTCCTAGGCTAGTTTCCCGTTGCCTCCAGCTAACCAATGCAATATGCTACAGTCGAAGATCACGATATCAATTCCCGGTCCATGGAATATGTTGTGTCTGGACTCTGGGACGACTACACCGACACGATTGGGCACCGACCTCGGTCTGCCAGCCATCTGTTCACCGCCACACGTGGGTAGATGTGTACCATGAGCTGCCAGCCTAGTCTATCATCTGATAAACCGATGCGGTAGTGCTCTTTGAGCTTAAATTTATGATTTTTATTTTTTTTACTGTTTAGATTTTTAGTAGTACAAACAACAAACCAGTCAAGAAATGGAGATCCAAGCTCCGATCATCCATGGAACCCTTCTACCTTAACCCAAATCACCCAAAGAAATCACAAGAACACGAAAAAAAAGAACGCCCTCCTCGATGCGGTAGTGCTCTTTGAGCTTAAATTTATTATTTTTTTACTGTTTAGATTTTTATAGTAGTAGTAGTAGTACAAACAACAAACCAGTCAAGAAATGGAGATCCAAACTCCGATCATCCATGGAACCCTTCTACCTTAAGTCCTTAACCCAAATCACCCAAAGAAATCACAAGAACACCAAAAAAAGAACGCCCTCCTCTCAGAGGAGAGCGAAAGAAAGAGCAGCCGCAGAGAGCAGGGATCCAAAGCCGGCGACTGCCCGGAGCGCGCCCGAGGGGTGCGCGCCGGCCGGGCCGAACGCCGACTGGAAGCCCGCTGGCCCCTCGGCTGACGCCGGCGCGAGGGCGGCGAGGTCGTTGGCGGAGGGCGGCAGGTAGGTGCCATTCGCCATGGGCACGTCGATGGCCAGCTTCTGCCCCTTCTGGCAGTGTCCCGGTGCGGCGCTGGTGTAGTAGAAGCGGCCGGGAGTGGTGAGGTTGAACATGGAGTTGCCGTCGGCCAGCTTGAGCACGGGTTCCGACACCTCGCAGGAGGCGAACGCCAGCGCCGTCACCTGCACCACCGAGTCCTGGCTCGGCGGGTATAGAAACCCTGTGCGTGCGCGCGCGCGGACAAACACGAAATTTTATCAGCGATCCAGCCTCAAAAGTACTAATCAGAGTGGAGCGTGAAGTTCTCGAGTGTGGGTGCTTACATATGGAGTCGCCGAGCGCGAAGTGGATGGATTTTGCCCACTGCTTGTAGACGTCGGGCTTGGAGGCCGGCGGGATGCCCCAGGCGTCGAGGTCGCCCACCTTGTACATCGCGGCGCCGCAGCCGTCGATCAGGAGGAGGCCGCGGCGGCGGCGGCGACCAGAGATGCCAATGCCGACGGCCCACGCATCCTCCTGCCTTACTCCAGCAAGCTCGGTGCTTTTCCGTTCCTTTCCCCTCCTCCTCTTGTACACTAGTACTCCTATCGTCTGTTTGCCTGGCTGGGCAGCGCCAGTTGCAGGCTCCAGAGTCTGCTTATGAGGGGCGGTGGGCAAATGTGATCAGCGATTTATATCTAATTTTTTACTGTAGCTAATTAAAATTATACTATAATTAATAATGACTTAATTGATATAATTAAATTTTAAAAAAATTAAAAATAGAAAAAGATTAACCTATCACGTATAATATAAACAGATATGAAAAAAAGAACGGTAAAAACTCAAAATAAGCTAAAAAGTTATAAAATTAAAATTTAAAAATACTAAAAATAAGATGAAAGTCAGAAATTCTAGCCTAAATGAGTAGGGCCGGCGGGGAGGCGAGGGAACGGGCGGATTTGACGGCGATCCGCCGCGGTTCCATCGAGCCATGTGCCGGCCCCTCTGGTTTGGTTCCAGTTGGGCGTGGGGGCTGGTGTTCCTCAGAGGCGGCAGCACGTGGGACACCGGGGTGGAGCACGTGGATTCAGAGATCTGAGCTTTTGATTTGCAAGTGGCAGTATTCGCGGCTAGAGCTATACAACAGTTGCTTGCTTGGTAGAATCTGGCCGTTATGACCGCTGTATTGCCAGCATCCCTAGGTACCTGCTACTGCTACCGTGTAGTGTACCACCAGCTGAGCTGATGTTACGCCGGCTGTTTGTCAAGATTTAGGCTGTGCATATTTGGCGGGATAAATCTGATTTATAGTTGAATTTTTATTATAACTGATTTATTTTACACTATAATTGATGATGATTTATTTAGCATAATTAAATTTGAAAAATTAAAAATAGAAAATATGTTAGCCATCACGTATAATGCAAATAAACACGGAAAAAAGAACCGTAAAAAAGTTCAAAAAAGATAAAATATATAAATAATAAAAAAATAAGTCAGAAGTTCAAACCGAAATGAGCTAGGGCGTTGACACCAACACGACGGTGCCCGTGTTCCATGTTTGGACCGGTGCTGCCGAACTGTGTACACGGTAGGCTCGGTCCCAGCAACGTCGCGCCAGGGCTTCGGAACGATTGGGCTATACGTCCGCACCCACGGTTTCGGCCCAAACGTTATCCCTCCCCGCTTCGGTTGCTGGGCCGCTCGAGCGAAAACCACCCGCCTAGTCCACAGCGTGGCGTGGGCTCACACGGCCCATCCTTCCCGACGTCGGCGTCCGAACCGAACTCGAGAGCCCTGCCTTCCCACGCGCAAAAATATCAAATCACACGCAAGGGAAAACCCTCCTTCCTGCCTCCTCTCGGCCTGGCCTCTAGTCGTTTCTTTCTTGCCTTCCACGCCGCACGAGCTCCCCACGCGCCGCCGCCGCCGACCGCACCCGCCATGGCTGACCCGCGGCTGTTCCCGTCGGGATCCAGCTCCCGCGACGAACACACGGACGCCTCCGGCCGCCGGCTCTACAACCCGTACCAGGACCTCAACATCCCCTACAAGCATCTCTACGACCTCCCCACCTCCCCGGAGTTCCTCTTCCAGGAGGAGTCCCTCGCGCAGCGCCGCTCCTGGGGCGAGAACCTCACCTACTACACCGGAATAGGCTACCTCTCGGGCGCCGTCGGGGGCGCCGCCCTCGGCCTCCGCGACGCCGCCCGCAACGCCGAGCCGGGGGAGCCCGCCAAGATCCGGGCCAACCGCGTCCTCAACTCCTGCGGCAGCTCCGGCCGCCGCGTCGGCAACACGCTTGGCATCATCGGCCTGCTCTACGCGGGGATCGAGAGCGCCATGGTCGCCACGCGCGATCGCGACGACTGGATCAACAGCGTCGCCGCCGGGCTCGGCACCGGCGCGATCTTCCGCGCCGCCAACGGGCCACGGTCCGCCGCCGTCGCGGGCGCCATCGGAGGGGTCCTCGCCGGCGCCGCCATGGCCGGCAAGCAGGTCGCCAAGAGATACGTGCCCGCTCTCTGATGCGTCCGTGCGGTATTCTCTCTCAAATGGTCAAATCAATTCGTCGCCGACGATGCCATTTATTCGTTTCTTGCTCTCCTGGTTAATTATTTGAGAAGGGCTCTCTTCTCGACATTATAATATTGAGTGTTATACGTAAACGATCGGATCGGACCAGATCAGTAATTTTTTTGACCTGCGTGTCAATGTAACATCTTCTTGAGCGGTTAGTTTGCTGGTATCGACACAATAATATATGCGTTTACATTATGCTGGAGGAGTCCAGGACATTGTGGAATGTAATGTTCATTGTAGTGTAGTTTTGCTAGCTTATTGTGGTGCTTGCTTCTCAAGTGATGAAATATTTCTCCACGGAGTGGTAGGTTGGTTAGCTCTTTTTCTGATCTATCTGCGGATGTCTTTCACATTGGCATGTTGTGCTGTTATTTCGAATAACTTAAATTCAGGAAAAGTTTGGATGTAGCGAGCCTTTTGCATTCTATTGCGCAATGCATTCAGGTCACAGTATCATTTAGAAGTGCTCCCTATATATAACTAAGATCCTTTTGTCCATTTGGATCCTGTAACTAAGATCCTTTTGTCCATTTGGATCCTGAAAGTGCTCAAGGATTTGCAAATGCATCCTTTGTGTGCATTGATACTCTTTGCAGATAGTTGGATCAGGTGTTGCTCTATTGCAACCATACATGAGTGCTTGTGTTTGCATGCTTTGCATTTGAATCGGACACTAATAATGTTATGCTATGTCACTGAGTATTTCTTGTTCAATGTTGTCTTTCGAACTTGCTATGGAGTCCAAATTGCAAATCGTACTTCCACCAAGTTTTGCCTTTGTCAAATAGATATTAGTCATTTCCCCACCACAATACAGTGTTCATGTTTTGTGACTGCTGCAAGCAGCTGCTGCTTACATTTTAGGCTTTGATCTCTATTAGAGCATGCTTATTGTTCTTGTTCGCAATTTGATGTGTTTCCTGCCACCTCCTCAACTTTCTGACCTCTGGGTCTTACACCGATTTGCTGAGCTTAATAGAAAGCTGAAATGAGTAGTAACTTCTGACTTTCTGGGTCTTTCAATTTCTCTCGTGATGTTAATAGAAAGCTGGAATGAGTAGCAGCAAAGGAAATCACCAGATTTTAGGCAGTAGAAGCTAGCGTTGATCATCACCAGCTTCTGTTTCCCCCCTTCTGTGTGGCTGCGTTCATATGTAAGCTGGCCGAGTTCTTTTTACTCGTTTTGGGTCTTTCAATTTATCCTATGTTCCTTTTGCAACCTGTCCGATGTCAACGTCTGAGACCGGTTTGATTCATTTGCTTTCTCCGTTTAACCCCAGAAGATTTGGTAGAGGTAAATTACATATACTAAAGAAAATCATCAAGATCAAAGACTCCCCTTCAGTTTATTTGAGGCAATTAGGTATCTTTTTTCATTCTATGTGGCCTGTAATGGACTAGTTCACCTTTTCCTCACTAAGGATTGTACCTGACGAACTGAACGGCGACAGCCTGAACAAATATGCGTGGTGTCAAACGTGATAGACTTAACATATAAGTTGTCATGAACTCAATAGCTACACGTCTAAAATGGACCCATGTCCAATGGTGACTTAGGGCATCTGTAGTGTATATAACCCAAAGAGCCTTAAGGTGGGTCCCATCTAAACCTTAAGACCAACTCCATAGTGTATATAACCCAATAGGCCTTAAGACGGTCCCACTTGGCAGATAAAGAAAAATTGTATTTTAATGCTTATGGCCATGTCTTTAGCTTGAGGACCAGCCTTAAGCTTTTTTTGCTTAGGGTCTGCTTAAGGTCACCCCTGTAATGTATAAGGTTGACCTTAAGATGGCTTAAGACCTCCTCTTTTCATACACTACAGATGCCCTTATGAGCTAGCTCTAAACATATTATTTCATATTTTAATAGAAGAGAGAGAAAAGCTAGCTCTTGATCAAGAGCTAGTCTCATACACACATTCCAAGATTATATGATGATGTCATGTGGGACTATTCATATTATGAGCTATGTGCTAAAAGTTAATATCATTGAAGAAGTTATCTTAGAGCTAGCTCATACCATTGTACATGCCCTAATATGGGCCTGACTGCAAAGTTGCATGATTAGACAAAAGGAACTTTCTAATGTAAATAGTACCAAGCAAAATTCCTTGTAATCATCAAGGTATAGTAGTCTCTTGCATCCCGTTGGCTGGGATGGATGGAAGGATGAGAACTCCATGTACAGGTCAGAATCACAAACGTAAACAATATAACAAATTTCTCTTATGCAACACACAAATTTGAAGGTATCAGCACATGACTCACATCAGGGTTTTTTTTGGTTATACATTTCTCAACATTGTCATCGGATGTAATATAGCTTCAATGAAGATATTCATAATATTTAAATGTGTAGGATAGGGTATAGCGAGTTAGAAGAGGGTGAATAACCAGCGTTCGCCTACACGCTAGTCGGACGATAGTCCGATGCCTAGTGCCTAGGCGGCCGTCTGGGCGGGCTAGGTGGCCGCCTAAGCGAGCCAAATCAGCAAAGTGGGCAAGGTGGGAGGGCGCCGCCTAGGCGGGCTAGACGAGCGCCTAGGGGAACAGTGTGAATGACTCATCAAAATCTTCCCTTAGGGATTAACAATTCTATGCAGCGGAATATAAACTTACAAGCACACAAAAGCCAAGACACAAAATCCAATCGAGACAACTCTCTCCACGGTCAGACCACCACCCATACAGTGGTTGGATCGTGTAGGACCGAATGGCAACAGAGAAAGGGTGAATGGTGCCATCCAAAATTTTTCCTCAAGAATTCTTGATCTTTCTCTCAAATAACTATAGAGTTATAGGGAGTGGGATCCGCAACTAACATCCTAAATCAAATTAATCAAGAAATCAAATTCTAGAGAAGCTCAAACCCTGCATGTTTGACTGCCTTGTAGCCACCGCTTTGACCTCCTGCCAGTTAGATCACTAGGGCCATGCTTGTATGACCGACCTCCTGGAGGCCGGACCGCCCTCTGCCCAGAATAGCTTATCATGACCTAAATTGGTGCAACTTCTAAAATACAAGTTCAAATACTATGAAATTTTGTACACACCTTGATTAAGGTCTCAAGAACATATTCCATCCATTAACCACAAAAATCTATGTCAAAGTTCAGAATTTATTCAGTTTTAAGCAAGTTTACATCAAAACCAGGCAAAATACAAAAATGATGCATATAACTTGCTCGTGGGTAGAAGATAGCTAAAATAGTTTTAGATGTATTCTTACATATCATAGAAAGTAAGAAGATCAAAGAAATTAAGCCAAAAACCCCCGGATCAAGAAATCACTCGGTGAGGCCAATTCTAAGCAAAAATGGGTTTTTTCATGAACTTATCAACAAAGTATTTAAATGGGTAGAGATTGATTTTCAGATGCTATCTCCATCTCTTATACGTTTTGGCACATCAAGATCAAGAAAAGGAAAGAGAAGAGGAAAAAATCAAAGTCAAGACAGTCTACACAAGAGGGATCCACAGAGATGAACAAAGTTTGATGTATTGCTACGTAAGGATGAAGGTTTTAAAGCCACTCCAATTGGAGAACAAGAGAGCACACAACAGTGCTCAATTTCTCTCAAACCCTAACCCTGGAACTCATGAACACTTGGTCTGAAATGAGATGATGGTTGGATGAACCCGTTAAATAGATAGACTAGCCAACCTCATCTAACACTTAGTGGATACTATCCATTAGCACATATTGGAGAAACCCGATAATCCCCACACATGGTTTTAACTCTCACACTATACTTATACACGTTTTTTAAAGCGCATAAGCCTAAGTCCGCTAAGTCCTTAACCTCAATCCATCTTGGTCTTTTCAACTTCTTCTTGATCTAAACCACTCTCAAGAGCCGCTCAAGCGCCACGGTTTTGATCCAAGATAGTTTTTGGTATTTTGATCAATTTACCAAAATACCATATATTGACCCGATCTTGTTCTTCCATTGCAAATAATCGTCAATCTTGTCATGTGTAGGTGCACCACTGTCTTGCCACACGTCGACAAGTCTCTTTCGCTCTGGTTACACTGGACCACACCTCACTTAGACCAACCAAGTTATTTGGTGCAATCCGTCGCTCAAACTTTATTTCCCATATTTCTCATGCCATGCTTGAGATCACCATTTCATATCCTTAATCATTTGGGCTTTGGCTTCTCCATCAGCGTAGCCTCGATCCTCGCCGTTATCATGGTTGACTCTAAACGACCCTACATATCCAAAGATAAATAAATCTTTTTCGGACACAAGTTCTTTTTAACTTGACCCACATTAGTAGTAACATGTCTTATGCAACATATAAATCATAACTTTAGCCACCAAAACTCATCACAAACTCAAATTCCCAAAAGAACTGAAATCCAGCCGAGAAGCAACACTCCTAGCTGGTCTGACCAGACCCCCGTAGCTGTCAGACCATTGACAAGGGCCGGTCTGACTGGTATGGCCCACTGGTCAGACTGGTGATGATTCCGATCTAAGCTCCTCCTCTTCAGCCGATCTGATCGACTAGTCTGTCAACACTTCTGAAAATCCGAGAATTTGTAATTTTAAATTTTTGACCTTCCTAAATTGTAATGGTTCATCACAACATAATCTTGGACCCTCTCACATGGCCCTTTAGATCACTAGCCAGTTTGACCAGCTGCTTGGCCGGTCTGACCGCTTGCCAAGGAACAGCACAGAACAACATTGCACATAATCCAAGAAACGAGCTAACTTTTAAGCCATTGATCTAAATGTAGTGAAACTTGGCACATGCCCTCCCTAGTATGTCAGAAATCTATTTCAATCATAGATCATGAAGATCGATCCCAAAGTTTCTTCCTTTATCCAAAATAAGGAAAGTTGCACTAAAATCGCGCAAAAGAGGAAAACCTTAATCAACTCTTGCTCTTAAGTTCTTGATGATCTAGATGATCTTGGATAGGGTTCTCACATGTCGTAGTAAAATAGATCATAGAACGAACTAAGCTAAAATGACCACAAGAGCAAAACCCTGAAATCACATCTCTTGGAGTAAAATCGGACAAAATAAAGAACTATCATTAGATAGATAGGATATGATATCCAAGAGATATCTCCACCCTTTACACGTCCTTGGCACCAAGAGAGACAAGAATTAAAGGAGATGAAATCCAACCAAGAAAACTAAGCAAATAAAAAGTACACGAAGTATACATGTCACAATTTACTTGGATAAACTTTAGATGTTCATTTCATTTGGAGAGAAACGTTTTACAGCCACTCTCTTAGTATAGCATAGCTCTAACCTAGAGCACATACACAAGGAAATCCTAATCTCTCTCCTATAGTGATACCTCTCTCTTCTCACATAAGGATTTAGATAATGGAGGCTTTCACCTCACACTAAACGCTAAATAACCAATCACTCCATTGTGGATCACAACAATTACAAATAGTGAACCCCGTTAATCCACACATAAACAGGGTTTTCACTCATACACACTTGCACACTTTTAAAAGCGTGACTTTTATAGCTCTAATAGCCCGATAAGACACTCCATCCTCCAAGATGTAATATAAACCACTTAGGCTATCGCCATAGTTTTGCAAGCTGTCACTCCATCCGGTATTGGACAATTTTCACAATTGCCACTCACGGGTCTTCACGAAAATGCGATGCCTAATACCTCATCGTTAAGATTCTACACCTATTCTGAGGCCGTCACTACTTGAAACGCCCGAGTACTATGACACATCATACCACATCATAGTCCGTAATGCCTAATTACTTCTCGCTAAGATCTTACGCCTACTCTGAGACCGTCACCACTTGAAATGCAAGTCTAATTGGCACACCGCATGCATACATGCTTCTTCGCTTGAGATAATGTTCCATCCGTATTTACGCGACACGCCATGACAACCTAGCCTCAGTCTTACTGTTCACCACAACAATTATCAAGCACTCTGCACATCAAAGAATAAGCAATTGATCCGAACACAAATAGCATACACTTGACTCTCATTAGCAAAATATATGCATGAACACGAGTCATAACTCTCACTTGCATGGATTCCACCATGACTAACACAACAACTTAACACCCTCTCGGTAACAAGAGACCGGTCTGACTGTAGCACCCATACCGATCAAATCACCCAACACTCGCCGATTAGATCACCAGATCAAAACCAATTAAACCGCTCACTGCAACTCACCGAAGTGGCGAAGCCCTCTCTAAAAAAATAGCTACCGTCAATTACGTGCCAATACTACCGCTACTTCGATCAGACCGTAACCAATGCCGATCAGACCGCCTATCTCATCTGATCACATCATCTGTCGGTCTGACCGCTAGCCAAAGACCAATCAAACTGGCACTTAGGGCCAGTCTGACCGCTGGTAATAGAAAACTATAGGTAAATATGCAAGTACTCAAACTCAAACTTCGACATCAAAATACAAGCAAAATCAAATACTTATCACAAACATAAGATAAACTCCATACAAATCGCAAATAATGTCACGCCGGTGAACAACAAAAATAACAACAGGAATAACCTATACCAACTCACCAAGATCTCGGGTATAGTTCAATGTTTGCTGAACTATGTATTGCCCTCGTGCCTAGCCTCGCCCAAGGTGGAAACTAATAGCCAACGATCAATCTACATTACAGAAACAAAGTTACAAACAAAAAAACAACTGGCTTCCATTCCAGGCTTTTCTGACTTCCATCTTATTCAGCAGCCAGGTGGAAAGGAATTGCAGTACGGTTGACATCCTTGTATCTGATTTGCTTGTATGATTCCGTTGACCTTTAAGGATTTAGCGGCTCATCTTCTCCAATATCTTGTGCTTCTGCGGAGAATGTTACCCCATGGTTAGCAGTTAGGGAAACTGAATAGATACGTAGATTAGACATAACAATGTAGCCTTTCTCTCTGCTGGAATAGAAGAGAACATACTTGTTGATGATTTGTGTAGGTCAGAAACAACCATTAGCCGTCTCTGCAAGATTGCTGCCATGAAGAGGAAGATAGAACACATGCCAAACATGACAGTGATAGGGAAAGCGTTCACCTGCAAAATATATTTATAGGCAATTATTATTTCTTTACTGAAATCTCTTATGCCATTCTTACCAACATATTTTGACAGATCAGAATCAATGCATACGGGTAAAAAAATTTGCTTACATTGTAAAGCACCACACAGACAAACAAGTTTAGTGGTATGCGGAAGAAATTCATGATTGTACTTCTTGCCTCCTCAGGAATATATTGAGATCTCATTTTCATGATAGATGGCCAGAATATGCCAACACAAGCCTCAAAGGTACAGAAACCAAGTAGCTGTAGAGAGCCTCCAAATGAGATGCTACCTCCTTTCATTGAAGAAGGTGGCACTAGAAACTGTTGAACAGTAGAAAATTGGTATTAGTGATCTAACAATGGCAGAGAAAATTAATGAACAGTAGCGAGCCGTGGTCTTACGTTGGTGACAACAGGGAGGCAAAGGGTGAATGCTGATATTGAAAACACTATCTGCATATAACCTTCGACCTTCAGTTTTCGGGCTAACAGGCGAGAAGCAATGGAGCTACCCAACATAGATGACAGCATGAACGTAGCAAATATAAAGCCATGAGGAATGTCTTCCTCATTTGGGCTCAATGCTGGAGTCCAGAGGAAGACGAAAGTGTACATTGAGCCCTCAAACAGTGACTGTATGGCTCCCAGCAATGCAATTTTTTCATCTGAAGATTTATGGATAATGTTAGAATGCCAATGCAAAGTTCAATACATATTTGATCGTGTTTGCAGTCTAATGATGTGTTAAGCATACCTGAAGCAATTGCCTTAGCTGCAACCTTGAACTGAGCCATCAAGTCCTTGCTTTCAGATGGATCTCCATAGTTTTCACTCCATGAGGACATTATGATAGCCATGCCTATTGCCAGGAAGCATGCGGCAGCATCAAAAGGAGCCACAGGACCAAAGCCCAAGTTGTCAGCAAGCAGGTTTGCAAATAGCCCAGCTACAATGGCAATTAGGCCATTCCCAAGAAATATAGCCTTGGAGAATGTAATCGACAACCATTGCGGATCAAAATCCTCTGTACAAGAAAACAGAAAGGTAAATATTCACATTGGCAGTACCAATCAACAAGGTGCGATAATGCCATAATTCAAAAATGACAAGGATCATTTATTAGTTATTAATCAATAGTACAGCTTCATCACGGGCGAAGAACACTGCATTGTGTGTCACAGGCAACAGATACTGTACTGGATCCTTGGATTCTTTAGGATAATTGTGTGTGTACGAGATTAAGATCACAGCACATGGCCGAATAAAAGGACAATTCCCAGTAAGGCCATCCTAAAGAGCTTTATTAAACTGGGCCATGCTTGTCAAATGCTCACCCTTCTGGCCATGGCAGCCACCTGATCCACCGACACAAGGACCAGAGATCAAACAAAACATGGTGGATCTGAAGCTTATAACCAGCAAGATTTCAGTCTTTTCAGATCCTGACAAAGTCACGTTTTACTGCGCAGTGTCCTAGACCTACACATATTCTCCAATTTTAAAACATCTGTTCATTTTATATGTGCCTTGTTGCATGAGTAGTCAAACACTCAACACATTTAGCTGGCTTCAACGACAAGGATGCGAATGAATCCAAAGGGTGATCCCATTCTAGTAGTTTATTCACAATGAAGATAGGAATAAACAGCATTACTTAAGGTAAACACATTCAAAAGCTGCATACTTCGTACTACAACTGGAACATCCCTTCTAGATAGATAGAGAAATTTAAAAAGGAGAAACATTTGGATTGAAGTTAAAGACAGCCCAGCTCAAAAGCATCAGTGAGAGAGACACTGACAAGCAGATCTGAGTTGCGGTTAATTACCTTGTTGTGCTCTGCGACGAGCCAGGACTCGAACGCCGAGAAGAGCAGCGAGGTGGCGATGCCGCCGAGCACGCGCCCGATCATGAGAACCTTGTACTCGGGCGAGTGCTTGGTGATGCAGCTGAGGATGTAGCTGATGCAGTAGGTGATGCACGCCCTCTTCCGGCCCCTGGTCACACAGGATTCTTGGAGCTCAACAAAACACAACATTCCAATGCGGTAAAATCGAGCACAATTCAAGGAATCGAGGACCGTACTGCTTGTCGGCGAGGGATCCGACGATGGTGCCGAAGAGCATGGAGGATCCGAAGCCGGCGATGAAGAGGCGGCCGATGTCGCCCTTGTCGAACCCGTACTGGCTGTAGAGGTAGTACACGTACGGCCCTTGCAGCCAATCCCCGGCTGTACCATCACAATCCATTCACAAAAGGAAACACCATAAAAAAACACAGCTTCGCGTCTCCATTCCAGATCTGAACGGAGGAAATGTGCGACGGATCGACAGTTTGGGGGCAGGGGAGGAGGGGAAAAAAGGAACGGAGAATAAAAAGGAGAGATTTTTTTGGTCGAAGTTTCGTGTACGTACACATCATGAGGGAGTAGACGAGGACGTAGTTGTTCTTGAAGGAGTTGAAGGCCGGGGAGGTGGTGACGCGGTCCTTGCCGCTCTTGCCGAGCTCGAGCCCCGCCACGACGGCGGCGAGCGCGCCGAACACGAGGTAGTAGAACACATCCATGGCCAGAGAGGGGAGAGGCACGGATCGGGGAATCGATTCGGCCGGTGGTGCCGCGCTGCGTTTGCGCCTGGTTGGGCGGCCGCGGCGTCGATTTATACGCGCGTTTCTTGGGATTCCGGTGCTCGCTGGGGCAGGGCGGGGGCGGGTGTCTGTCCACTTCCCGCGGAGTGCGTGTGAAGAAATTCTCGATGGGCAGTGGACTCTTGAGTGTTCGTGCGCCAAATCTTCGGCCGGGCCGCACTCGCACTCGCACTCGCTGGTGCCTGGTGGTGCGGTGCCGCTGCGGCCGGGCCTGTTCTTTTCCTCCGAAGCTGGTGATTTTTAGTTTTTGTTATAGTACTTAACTTTCAAACGGAGTATTTTCTTAAGATAGGGTCTACAAGTTAAACGATGTACACGGTAAAAGCCCAACATCTGTACCATCCAAAATCGCAAGTGAGTATCTATCTCTCCGTAATCTGTACCGTAAACAGCCAAATTCAAAAATTTCAGCCAAAAACCATAAGCCGCAGCCGTTGCCAAACAGACCCTGTTTACTTTACTCACCTGCGTCTGGTGGAATTTTGGTTGCCTGCTCTTCCGTTGGGTTTGACATTTTACAGTGGTTTTGGGCCATGTTTTCAGCGCTGCAGCTTTTGGTTTTTGTCCCAAGATATTGAGTGAGTTAAAGATGTTTATGGGTGTGATCAAAATGGCTTGAGCTTTTGGCTTCAGCTTATTTTTGCACTATTCATAAATTTCGTCTTTTTCTGAACTTTTGGCTTTTTTTTGAGTTTTTTTACCGGTTCTTTTTTTCCTCGTATTTGTTTACATTATACGTGATGGGCTAATATGTTTTTCTATTTTTAAATTTTTAAATTTAATTATGGTAAATAAGCCTCACATACATGCTTTTTTCAAATCACATGTTTTCAGCCATAAGCCACGGGCTTTTCAGCCATTTTGATCACAATCTATATTGTGATGTTATTTCGTTTAAAGCAGTTTTTATAGTAACGGCTACAAACAATTTATGAAAACCACATTTAAACGTCATTTTGTTCAAAAATTGGTTTTTAAGTTAGAAACTGTTTGCAACTGAACCTTAATCAAGCATATTAATAAAGTGAGTGAATACATGTGTACACAGTATATCGTACAGTACTACTAGGCTAGGACATGACGGCATGTTTGCGTTGTCCCAGCTCCCATATGCCACCGTTCAGACCATGTGGAAGCAAGAGAGGGAAAAAATCCACATTTCTCACTATTCCCCTTCAGCCGCCAGCAGTTTAACTTGCTTACATCCCACAGTACCAAAAGGAGGGTGAACTGTGCCGTCCGACGAAAATGGTCGATCGACGTTATCGCCTTATCACTCTCGAACGTAGGGAGTAACATCACATGTACCGATCATCTCTTTTGCTGAACATTACATGATCTTCACCTATCATGGTACAGGACATAGCAGGATTAATCACGCCGTGTGTGCTGTCAAGGGAGCGTCGGCGTAGCAACGACCACTGCAATGGACGACGGATCTACACGGTACTTACAGCTCACCGGCGCACTGCGAAATTAATACACCCGTGCTCGTGCCGTGCTTGCATGGAGACAAGGCCCAAAAGCTTAGCTACGAGGTGAGGACCGCCCATGCCGACGCCATCGTCGATTCGGGGCGATAAACCAAAACACTATAAGCCAAAACAAAAAAGAACAGTCCTATATATAATGGCGTGGTCATGATTAGCGTTCTAAGTGGCAGTGACCTCTCGGTCAAGAAAACATACAGTGCACAATGCAGTGATGTTTGGTCCCAGGCCACTGCAGCCAAGCCGCGGAGAAAAAATTCTAGTGCTGTCGATCTGTATCGCCGAGCCGATCGAGCGGAGTTTTTTGCTATTATAGTACTCTCTAAGTATAATTTCGACAAAACGGTATCCACGTCGTGGACTTCTCTAAAACGATATCTATTTCGTGTACTCCTCTCTATAATAGTATTCCCAGGGATTTGAACTCAAATTATTTTAATTTTCGAATTTTAACTTCTCTAAATGACTAAACTACCCTTCCTAAATTTGTTTAGACCTAATCATTTTCTTTTCTTCCCACACGACACAAGATGTGTGCATCACTTTTCCTCCGCGCGGCGCAAGACTAACTATGCACGCAGGCGACGCGCTAGCCCGCGGCGCATGCCCACAATTATTGAGGGTAGTTTAGTCATATGGAGGAGATAAAATTCGAAAATCAAAATAATTTGAGTTCAAATCCCTGGGAATACTATTATAGAGAAGAGTACACGAAATAGATATCATTTTGGAGAAGCCCACGACGTGAATACCGTTTTGTCGAAGCCATACTTAGGGGAGTACTATAATAACAAAAAAGTAGATCGAGCGAGACGAGTCCCCACAGGCAGAGTAGGCAGAGCAACGTGGGTCTTCTTTTGGGCTGACTACAGGCAGGGCCCAACGGAAATTCGGCATGTTTGGGCCATCAATTTTGGGCTGTTTCACATCCACCATCCTCGCCTCGCCTCCTGATCAATTTTGGGCTGCGACGAGGCCATCGAGGCCGCGCCGACGACATCGCTTGCATCTGGAGGCGTAGGCGTCTTGGCCGCACCCTCAAGCTTCCACTTCGCCCGAGAGTTGCCGGGGCTGCCGCTTCTGCAACCGGCCGAGGTTTTTCTCCACCAAACCTGCCGAGGCTGCAATCGTGGTCCATCGGCGCGGCCTCTCACAACCACATTGGGCCGTACAGAAAAGAAAAGGCAAAGCCCCACGGTCCAGCTGAGAAAGGTAGAAAAAGCCTGGAAGAGGAGATGGATGGACCAGATCCAGATTGCTGGGTTCAAAATCATGCATGTCTACATGATTTATTTCGGTTACATCTTATGGTTTATGGCTATAATAAATAGATTTTTAGTGTAAGCGTTTGAATAAATGAATTAAATATTAATAAGTTGATAATCTATTTCAAAAAGTAAGTTTCAATAAACCGTTTCAAAAAGACGATGAAAAAATTATATTATTTATTTATTTAGAGGAAGTCATAAGTTATAAGCTAAGTTTAAAAGAAGAGAAAGCTTGGAAATCTTGGGTGCTTGCCTAACTCTCGCACCCGGCAAAAATTTTGGGTCTCAACGTTTTAAGTCTCACTCGGGAACCTATTTATCTGGATAAGACGTAGACGTCTTATGAAAAAGTCTGCCATGAAGGCATGAACACAAAGCCGATCTTTTCGAGTAATGGCGCCTATAGTTGCGTCACGATCTCTGTGTCACTATAGTGCCCGTTCCTGTGCTTAGGTCTCATACAATCATGCACAACTGATCCAAAATACCATACACGATGATTATCCAGATTAGCTTATGACAGTCCAGTGATAGTACTTTTATGATGATATCATATCCTAGTTGATCTATGCAGTACGTTTGCTTTTCCAGAAACGAAGATGGTGGTGCAGACAGGCAACGCAGCTTCATTGCTGACTCCGGAAGCAGACCGGTACTAAGAGCATTCCATTATGAGTGAGACAAAGTCGCAAGAGCTTGTCACTTTACAGTGAGAATTACACATCCAAAGGCTTTTCCTTCTCAGAATTTCGCTGATTTCTTAGTACTTAAGGATCAGAGATCTCCTTTTGAAGCCGAGGGATATGGCCCTGTCAGTGCAACTAAAGCACATAGACATGCAACATGGGTCAGGACTCTGTATGACTGATTGTTCAGCATATGCCAATAGCTGACGGTGCTGGGACAATCTTTGCGCCGAAAATTTTTATTCGGCCAACGGCTTGCTGACACACGGTTCTTTTAGCGGTTCATATTGCAGCATCTAAGCTTCTGACACAGGGTTTATCTTTTCCTTTGTTTTTTCCTGTATCGATCTTAGGTACACCAATTTTGGCTGGTCCATCCTTTGGCATGACAGCTTCTAGATTTCCTAACGCGAATATGTTCTTTGCAGGTTTACAATAAGTAGGTGATCGGTCGTCTAATCTCCAAAGGGAAACTAGTACGTTGGCTTGTTTTTTTGCAATCCTACGATTTTTTTTAATAAATAATCCATATTTTATTCGAAACAACAGAAATATACCTATGTAAATACTTTTTTTACAGATATGGCCTTCAGTTATCCAACCGTTGGGCGACTGGACCCTGTCGTCCAACGGCCGCGCAACGCACAAGCAATCCGTGGGATGTTGGGTGATATAATTCCAGTCGCTAAATTGTTAGGCGACTGCTTCCAGTCGCCCAGCGGTTAGGTGACTGCAAATCCAATAGCCCAACCCTTCAGCCACTGGAGGCACATATAAATCGGCCGTGCGGCCGAGTCTCTAGCATTTCTTTCGCCCACGCCACGTGGTGAAGAGAAGGCAGAAGGGGAAGAAAGAAGAGAGGACATGGAAGAAAAAGAGATGAGAGGAGAGGGAGAGGGAGGAAGAACGAGGGGTTCCACGATAAGTAAATTTTTTTATGTTGTGGTCAATATTTTTATATAAAATAAATAGTTTATTTAGTATATAATTAGTATCAATAGAAAATTGTACCTGTAGAAAAGAATAGTGCAACTTTGATATAGAAAATTTAGTCAATGTAGTTATAGAAAATTGTAGCGAATCTAACAGATTATCTACCATTCATAATCTACGAAAATTACAAATGGATCAACTGACATTACCTCCCAACTGTTGTAGGAATGGGTCATTTGCTGTCATTGAACAACCGAGCGATTGCAAATGTAGTCGCCTAGTCGTTAGGCGACAGGCTCTAGTCACCCAATGGTTCGGCGTCTGGAAGTCCTTTCTGTAAAAAAATGTTTGCGTGGGTATATTTTCTGTTATTTCGAATAAAATATGGATTATTTAAAAAAAGTCCAATCGCCAGTTTGTTGTTGATTCAACACTTGGAGCTCTATCTAACCCCAATCATATAACTAAGCCAAAACAACAAAACAATTTAGGTGTTCATGCGGTTGTGTGGTTGGTTAACGTAGGTATCCTAATTTGACCAAAGTTCATGCAAAATGCCAAATATGTATGCCAAGTCAGGAATGAAAAGTTTTTCAAAGGGAGGACAGGAATGAAAAAGTCAAAGGTTGGTTTGTTCTAGTCCGGGAACAAACGCGCCTTGTATGTCAAGATGCCTCAGAGCTGTTTTCTCGCGATTACAGCATCTACTCTAGTCATCCTGGCGACATTTCAGCCAATCGGTGGCATTCCTCTGTACTGCCCACAGTTTGGCGTTTCCATGACTGGAGAACGGTAATTAACCACGCCACGATCATTTTGACGTTCTGAAAAGCCGTTCACTTTGCTCATCTCATCTGACCGGACAACCAAACAAACCGCACACCTAGCTGCTGCCTAGCTAGTGACTCCGGTCCAAACATGCGCGCGAGAAAATTCGTTCTGCTTAATGGTACGAAATGTCATTTTAGTTCCTTAACCTCAAAGAGATGAGGGTGGATAGCTAACACTCCCATCCGTGTTAGTATAGGATTAGTGATCATTTGGGCTTATTTTTGGTGGCTTATGTCCAAAAAACACTGTATCTGACTGGAAAAAAAACACTGTAGCTAACAGAGGCTTATTTAGCATAATTAAATTTTTAAAAAATTAAAAAATATAAAAAATATGTTAGCCCATTACATATAATACAAACAAATACGGGAAAAAAGAACTGGCAAAAAAGCTCAACAAAAAGCCAAAAGTTCAGAAAAAGACGAAATTTATGAATAGTGAAAAATAAGTCGGAAGCTAAAAGCTGAAGCCCAACCGATCAGTCATCATGTTGTACCACGTACCACAGCACACAGCGCACAGCACGTATGTACCAACATCGGATAATCGAGCTTGACTTTTTTTGCTCAAATAGATACTAAGGGTTAGCTTTTGATTAAAATAGGTACCGCTGGTAATTTTTAACTAAGATATTTAATTAAACAAAAAAGAGAAATTTTTTAAAAATCATTATGTCTTCAAATAGTTAAAAAGCCACACTCGTCTAAAACAGCATTTTACTTTAAAAGCTAGAGAATATGAGCCAAAGATCATTTCGAACGGAGCCAAAGTCTACCAAGACGGGCATACATTAAAGCATGTAACGCCGTGCCCGGTAGTTAATTAGCCTGCGCATTCAGCAACGTTGACGTGCTATAGTAGCCAGTAGGTACGTAGTATTGCAGCCGATGGTCCCGGCCGGAGCCGGAGCCGGACATGCATATCATATGCTCAGCTCGATTCCCTGTGAGTGACGATCGATCGGTACGGCCGGTCACCGCTGGGCTAGCTGCGGCCGGACGGAGAAAGCGACCGGAATTTAACGTCGCAGACTGGCAACTAGCTAGCTATCTACGTACACGGCGCCGGCCGGAATCGTCCGTGGTCATTTGGTGCGGCTTTGCCGTGGAGATGTGGACTTCGTGCTGCTTCTTCTGTGCACAACGCGCGCTTTATATATGTCTTGACTATCAAACTCGCCCTCCAACTCCGGCCAGGTCTGGCGCCAGCGTCGACGTCGCCGTCGCCGCCGTGCGTGACCGTCCCGTGCCCTAAGCCTTCCGTCGAAATTGTCAACCGAGGAAGGCTCGGCTCGACAATAAAAACGTTTATCTGTCGCGATTTTCCCCCCTTTGTCTATGTGCAGTGTGTGGTGAGTGACGACTCTCTCTTTTTTTCTCTCCTGATGCGTCGCAGAACTACCCCCAGATGAGGTGAGCATCCTGTTCTGCAGCGTTTCACGTTATGAGAGGTTGCTGTGCGATGTAACGGACTCATTTTCCTTTTTTTTTAATTTGATTTTGACAAGTGTGGCACGGTAGAAAATCAGTACTCTCTCTATCAAGATATGTCAATGTATGGCATAAAGACAATACTAAATTGGTTTTACTTATTGTACATTCGAGTAAGTTTTTTATCTCTTAATTATACTAGATTACCATACATTCCCATGCCTGATGCCAAAAGGCATACGGTTGAGAGTTGACCCCTCTAAATGACATGTCATACTCAATATATAACTCGCGAGTAAGAAGATAACAAGATGGTAACTAACGCCCTGTGTTCTTGTAGCGATGCATGTACAGTTACAGTTGGGACAGTCGAAATTCATCAGCCTCCGACGACGCGCAATTCTCATGCGTCTCTCGGGGGTAAAAAGTTCGTCAGCTTTCAGGCAGTTGGGCTGTTAATTAAATGGCTCATCAAAGAGTTTAACTTGGCTCTCTTTGCTTACGAGAATCGGTGGCCTTTGTCCTTTATTTCCATGCCTGCTGATTGACCCTAATTATTATGGGTGTTCCATCTTTTACTGTTGAGAGACATCGATAATGCGCCATTTGGTTGTTTCATCGTTGGTTGATGGCTGTAAATTGTGTTGTCACCTTAAAGGCCTCCTGTTCGAAATTACATGTGGAGAGATGAGAGATCTCACATATGTATGTACTATGTACATTACCAAGTAGCGCTGTAGCATCACGGATCGCGGACATCAGAAAGAACCCTGTAACGTCATGGAGCAGGGTCATCAGAATGAACCCAAGCAGCCAAGCGGGTCTCTGTTGCAATTTTCTTTCTGTGCTAGCTTCTAATCATCGAGGCATTCCCCTTCATTTTCTCTGATACTACACCTATTTTCTGGAGGAGTTCATATTAGTTTCTACGGATAATTTTTAGCTGTGACTGATAAACTTTAGTGTCTTTTGAAAGAAGAGAGGGTGAATGGTGTAAAAAATAATAGAGATACATGCGCGAGACGAGAGCAAAATGAATAGGATGTGTGATGCGCTTGTGACTCCTAGCCTTATTCTCAGAGAAAGACGAGAGCAATAAGAACACCTTATAACCTAAAATAATACTGTAGCAAGTATTAGCTTTTTTGTGATGTATTCAACGAAAGAAAAATAAACAGAAAAATAAAAAATATCATTATATCTTTATGATAATATAAAGAAAAAAGACAACATTAAGAAGTTAACGTATTTCAAATGATTTTAACTTCTGAAGTGAGAAGCTAGAGGGGCCTTAGTGGTTCACCATTTTGACTTTAATTGCCGTCAGACGACAAGATGTAAACCGGGACCCCAGACATGAGAAACGTAGGGAACATGGACATTAAGCGTGCAAGAATCTCAGAGCAAGGGCATACAAAAATCATCAAGATATCATAATTAACAAGTTGTTAGTAGGCGCCAGTCTTTTTCTTGCGTTTTGACGACGGTTGGGCGCTGCAATTTTCCGGCCGACGTCGCGCCGTACGTCTGCCACTCCTGACTAAACAGTATTCAGCCATCACTATTCGCTGTTGCGTTTAAACACTCGCCAAGACGAGCCGTCTCTTGCAGGCAACAAGTAAAGAGCGTTTGCTGGCAAGAGCAGAAGTTAATAAAGATGTTTCTGGGCTGTTGCTGTCTTCTCCGTGTCTGTAGTTACTAGAAGCAATTGCCTTCCTGTTATCCCTCTTCTCACTGAAAAAGTGATCTATGCAAAGCCTTTGCGCCGTTAAACCCAGAAGAGAAAGAAAGCATCCAAATTAAAGTGAAAACATGCCGAGTACGTAGTTCTACCTTACCAGTCAAAACATTCCATGTCTAGAGTACAGTTAGCCATACTCTGATTTGAAACATTTCAAGTGTTTTGCGGCCTGTTCTTTTTAGCTGAAACTTATGACTTTTGATTGTAGCTTGTGACTTTTGGACTGTTTATGCGAGAGATTACAGAGTAATAGAAACTCACGTGCGGTTTTTGCCGATATAAACGAAGTCGGCATAGTATATACTACAATTAACTAGTAGACACTATCTTAAAAGAATACTTTATTTAAATTGATGGCCATTGGATCTCTAATCCAATGGTTCTAAATTTGGATGATAGTTAGAAAGAAAACATCCAGATAATATTTAATAAAACCTAAAACTAATTACTATAGAAAAACCGAAAAATAACTTATAAAAATTTTAAAAAACTCGGATAGGTCCCGAAGGATGCCTGCCTCCGACGTAGATTTGCCGCCTCTTTTTATCGCCCTCCTCCTCCCCACCTTCGTTGACCGTGAAAACGCCGTCGCACGGTCGCAAACTCTCCCACCTCCTCCCTCCCCTCTTAAAGCCCTGCCCCTCATCTCGCCGAAGGCACACAAGAACAAACAACACATCCTAGACTCGACAGCACGCAGCGCCATGAGCAGCAGTGGCGGCGGCGCCGTGGGCGTCCTCGCCTACGCCGCGCTCGCCGTCGTGGCGCTGCGGCTGGTGCTGTCGTACAAGTCGGCGCTCTACGGGCTGCGCCGCCTGTGGCGTTGGGCCGATGAGTGGGCACAGGCGTACCAGTACCACGAGGTGCCACGCTTCGCGTGCGACGGCACCGAGAACCCGCTCTTCAGGAAGGCCGCGCAGTACGTGGCGGCGCTGCAGTCGCTCGAGGACGCCGACGCCGCGTCCGTGCTGTCGTCCGCATCGAGGACCAACAGCGGCTTCTCCCTTCAGCTCGGGCCGGGACACACCTCGCGGGACGCCTTCCTCGGCGCGCGCCTCGCGTGGACCAACCGGGAGGAGGACGGGCGCGAGCGGCTGGTGCTGCGCGTGCGCCGGCACGACCGCACTCGCGTGCTGCGCCCGTACCTGCAGCACGTCGAGTCCGTCGCCGACGAGATGGAGCTGCGACGACGCGAGCTGCGGCTGTTCGCCAACACCGGTGTGGACGGGAGCACCGGAGCGCCGCGGTGGGCGTCGGCGCCCTTCACCCACCCGGCCACGCTCGACACGGTGGCCATGGACCCCGATCTCAAGACCCGCGTCCGCGCGGACCTGGAGAACTTCCTCAAAGGCCGCGCGTACTACCACCGTCTCGGACGCGTGTGGCGCCGCAGCTATCTCCTCTACGGCCCGCCCGGTACCGGCAAGTCGACCTTCGCGGCGGCCATGGCACGGTTCCTGGGTTACGACATCTACGATATCGACCTGTCCCGCGCCGGCAGCGATGACCTCCGCACGCTGCTCCTGCACACCACCCCGCGGTCGCTCATCCTCGTCGAGGACCTCGACCGGTACCTTCAAGGCAGCGGGGACGCGGAGGCGAGGACGGCGAGGGTGCTAAGCTTCATGGACGGGGTCGCGTCGTGCTGCGGCGAGGAGCGGGTGATGGTGTTCACGATGTGCGGCGGGAAGGAGGGCGTGGACGCGGCGGTGGTGCGGCCGGGGAGGCTGGACGTGCACATCCAGTTCACGCTGTGCGACTTCGAGGCGTTCAAGGCGCTGGCCAGCAATTACCTGGGGCTCAAGGACCACAAGCTGTACCCGCAGGTGGAGGAGGGCTTCCACACCGGCGCCCGCCTGAGCCCTGCCGAGCTCGGCGAGATCATGCTCGCCAACCGCGCGTCCCCGAGCCGCGCGCTCCGCACCGTCATCACCAAGCTCCAGCACGTGTCCGGAGCTGCGCATCCGCGGCCGACGCACAGGCGGAACACGAGCTGGTCCGGAGCCGGCGGGCAATGGGAAGCCGGCCCAGAGGCGACGGAGGCCTACGAGGCGGCCCCGGCGCCGGCGGGCGGCGGGGTGTTCGCGAAGGACGCGCCGATGAGGGAGTTCAAGAAACTGTACGGGCTGATCAAGATCAGGAGCCGGAAGGAAGGCACCGGCGTCGTGCCCTTGGAAGGCGAGGCGCCGGCGCCGGCGAACGGGCGGAGCGGCGGGCACGGCTCGGGCAACCACGACAAGGAGTGGTGATTAATTAGGCGGATCGGCTGATGTAGACTTGGTAGCACATGTCCAGCAAGAGAACATTTTCGTTTTTTTTCCTCACACTACATTATTGTGGCTGGAAGAAATGGAGGGAGGCAAAAGGATTGGGTTGATGTACATGAGGCAGTCACTCTTGTGTGGTTTTAATTCGAGTAGCCAATTACAAGGTTGGAAAAGAGAGGAAAAAAATGAGAAGAGAAAAAACAGAGAAATCCTTGGAAACTGCGTGTGATCGTCCTCTCGAAAACGAACACACTGGAGGCGTGCTGTACTATACTACCACGCGAATGCGCGGCTTCAACGCCCAACTCCCAGGCGCAACGCAATTACGCAAGCGGTCCCGGCCCCAAACGCGAGCACCATTCAGTTGACAGAGCAAACTCGATCGCAATTATTGGCGCGTCAGAACAGTCGACGCATGCACAGCAGCGGCGCCGGTCTCCAGCTCGGCTTGAATCCGCCGGACAGCGACAACTCCACCATGTCCGGCGCGCCGTGTAGCATCATGCGGTGGCGTGCCGTCGCCACCAACGCATGGCTAGGGCCATAAAGCCGGCCGCTTAATTAGCGCGCATTCCCTGGACCAATCTCGCTGGTCCAGGCCTCCCGCCGCGCACCACGCGCGCCGGCCGTCTCCAGCCCACCGGTCGTTGCGGATGCTCCGGCCAATGCCTCGCTCGTTTCAGCTATTTTTTATTACTTATAAATTTTGTTTTTTTCTAAACTTTTTGTTTTTTGACCTTTTTTATCGGTTCTTTTTTTATTCGTTTGCGTTGTCTGTGATAAGCTAACATATTTTTTCTATTGTTAAATTTTTTAAATTTAATTATGTCAAATAAGTCATCTTCAGTTACAGTGTAATTTCAGCTCGATACAATGTAATTTTAGCCATAAGCCAAAATGTTTGTGTTGTTATGCTAGAAACAAAGGTGAAAGCCCCAATGAAGAGGATAGTTCTTGTACACTTGCCGTAAACCACATGCAAGAAGTGAGCTAAAGGGGTTATTTTCCGCTACGGATTAGTGGCTTATAATATATTATGTTCTTTCTGGCTTATGACTTAGGTGGTGATCGGTTCGGCTGAAAAGCTCATGGCTTATGGTGAAAAACATCAGAATTGTGAAAAAAATATTGTAGTGATGAGAGGCTTATTTAGCATAATTAAATTTAAAAATATAAAAAAATATGTTAGCCCATTACGTATAATACAAACAAATACGGGAAAAAAGAACCGGCAAAAAAGCTCAACAAACAGAAGCCTTCGAACCTGTTGCTTCCATGTTGATATATGGCTTATGGCTAAAAATTCATTGATTCTGCCAGTTGCTTCCATGTTGATATATGACATGTGAAAAGGGGACAGGGAGGGAAATACAGAAGGGAACAGGAAAGCCATTTTCAAGAAAATGGTACGGAGTATGGGTGGCTTTTTCAGCCAGGGGCTTCGAACCTGTGACCGCCCGAAGCCTAAGCCATGTGCTGGCCGAAAAGCCGTTTCGATCTCGTGCTAACAAGGAAACTCCAATGCTGGCCTTTTGGGGAGCCCAAACATGCTGCGCAAACAGAAGCCTTGCCTGTCGAAGCTCGAAAGCCGAGAGCTTTTTCCCCGCTTACATCTGGATCTACATTTGCTTCTGAAATCGGGAACGGACAATCTACTGGAACCTGAAAAGCCGTGAACGCAAAGATTGCTTGTCAGGCACACCATAAATCCTCACCTGCTCATCCGCAGCTTTGCTCATCACTGGTTTTGTCCTGAATGATGATTGACTGAGTACATGTAGGGTTAGAGATCACTGCATGCCTATCTACGCCTAGGGTGTTTGTATGTGCAATTTTAATTTTTCTGGTCAGGATGCAGATGAGTCAATTACTACTTCAACAAACGGATGCAGACGATCGAGTCACGGACAATAGGAGCTGAATCCAACGCCGCGGCTGCTGGAGTGGACCGTGCTAGGTGCTGACAATTCGGCTTTACTGCTTCTCATGCATCGTGTTCGTGCGGCCCGTAGGAAGACATCGCGTTCGTGACACGATGGCTACGATTCGTTGAATAGTTTAACAAAAAAAATTCTTCGCTGGATGCATATCGCTCGACGTTGATAGGATCCTAATCCGAAAGTCCATGTCACGGGCTGACCTAGGTTGGTGTCGTGGGCCGGGGGAGATCGAGTCGTGGCTCAAGTGAGAGGCGAGAGCAATAAGGGCAGCAGCAGCAATAATAAGGGTCTGTTTGGCAGAACTCCATCACTGAAAAATGAATCTGGAGCAGCAGATCCACCAAAAACAGCTCCACCGTGAATCTGAGATCCCACCATGGAGCTAGACAAAACTGTTTAGCTTGCACAGCAGCTCCAGATCCACGAAACTGAGTTTTTGGTGGGAATGGCATGTTTTGCCCATGGTTTTATGGTGGTATGGGATGGAGTGTGTAACCAGTGGCAAAAGGTGGGTAATTACCACCCAACTCCACGAGTAGGTACGAAACAAGGTTTCGTGGAGCACCCCTTGAGGTGCTCCATGGATTTCATGAATCTGGAGCTAGATTCAGTATTTTGGTGGATCCAGATTTCGTGGAGCTGGAGCGTTTGGGTAAAAATTCGTGGAGTGGAGCTGTTTTTGGTGGATCTGAAGTTGGTGGAGCTCTGCCAAAGGTGGAGCTCCAGATTCTCATTTTTCACCCGACAGATTCAGAAGAATCCACTTCTCTCGAGAACTGGAGCTACCTCTGAAAAACGTTTGGCTAGTGGGTTGGCTCCAGATTCTTAAAAGAAGATATTGGAGGGAAATAGACCATGTTACCCCTAGTTGTAACCATGAGATTTTGATTTAAGCTGTATACCTTAAAAGGGCCAATAGTCTCATTAATTTATTTTTCCTAAATTGTATGCATAAAACTAATTAAGAGTGGCAATAATGTGACACGGGAAATATAAAGGAAAATAGAACCATGAGAAAAAATTGCATCATCGTTTGGAACAAGTTCTTGTACTTGCTGCATGTTCATGAATAAGGACAACTAATTAACGAGGAACATGAGTAGGGATAATACCAATATTGGTGTACTTTAAACAATTTGTCTTTTACTTTTCATACTATTACAAATAATGTAGCAAATTTCACCAACTTTCATCAATAGCCTTTGCAAGGTCATCACGAAACCTATCCATAGCTCTATCACTCGATTGTGACGTTGACACATCTGATGCATCTTGAGAAATGACATATTTTGCATATCTTGATGGTATTGTTGGCACATAATTAGGATTCTGCTCGAACATATGAAAATGCTTGTCTGGCGAAGCATGATCACGTATGAAGTTGTGTAATGACTTACTTTTTTAATTCCTTCCACCGTTGACTAGTGGTTTTAATTGTTTTCTTCTTAGGATCCCAATTTAAGCCTGTCTCTTTTGTCGTCAATTTCTTCCAAGTGTTGTAGTCAGTCTTCAGTTTGTCTCATTTGTTTTTAAATTGTCTTTTTGTGTATTTTATCCCAGTCTTCTCCTCAAATTTAGCAATTACTAACGCATAACCAGGAATATTCAAATGTGTACTTGGACGATTACCAGCAGCTACTTGTTCAGCAAATAGTTCACATACTATCCTAGTGTGTTCGTCAGTCCATTCGGCATTGTCACCCATCTGTTACATTAACATCATTCAATCACCCATCTATTTGCAGTACTTGGGGAATGCAGTACATAAATATGTATGTATGGACCTCATGTATGTACTGGGATATCATGTATGTATGTACAAAACTTTCCAAAATGAACCTCTGTACAAGTATGTATGTATGTATGTACTGGGATATCACTGCCATGAACCTCTGTACAAGCATGAACCTCTGTACATACATCCATTACACATACCTGTACTGAAGAGGCGGCGGCGGCGGTGCTGAGGGGCAGAGGAGGGCGACGTCGGGAGACGGGAAGGGGAGAGGGGAAGGAGGCGGCGGCGCGGTCCCGAGGCGGAGGAGGCGGCGCGGAGAGGGGCGGAGGAGGCGCGTGGGCGTGAGAGGCGGCGGAGATCTGGAGGAGGCGGCGGCGGCGGCGGCGGGCTTGAGGCGGAGACGGAAGGGAGAGGGGAAGGAGGCGGGCGGCGGCGGTCCTGAGGGGCGGGGGGAGGTGTAAGATCGAGGAGGCCGACTAGAGGGGGGGTAAATAGGAGTTTTTAAAATTTTCGTCTAATTCTAATTAGCAATTTTAAACTTGATAGATGAATAGAGCAAGATAACACTAACACCCCTAATCAACCTAGTGAGGTTCAAACAAACACTAGCACAAGTAATCGACTAAGAGCAATAACGAATAGTAGAGAACAACAATTGCTACTCTAACTAAGCAAGCAATCAAGTAATATGAATGAAGAGCGTTGCTTGAATGAAAATGATCACAAGAGAGCAAACCACAATTGACACGATTACTTTTTACCGTGGTGATCGGAGACTTGCGGTCTCCCTAGTCCACGTTGAGGTAAGCCCGAACGATCGGACCGGCTCCACGAATGAGCCTAAGCACCTCGATCACTATTGGAAGCCCTTTCCCTCTCCGGGTAGGCGAGCTCCAAGCCTTCACAATCTTCCGGGCCTTCTCACAATCTTCTTGAGAAGATCACCGAAACTCCGCCAAGCCGTCTAGGTGCCGGCAAGCACCAAGAGAATAGACCATCGCGCTTGATCTCACTCAAGTGCTCAATGGATCAACTAGAATGCAATGCACTTGAATTTTGGGTCAACTACCTCAAATGAATGCACAAGTGAGTGAATGAGGTGTGAGAGGTTGCACTAGGCTCAAATGTATTCAATGGAGGTTCAACAAAACTGTCCAAGTTCGGTGGGGTGTATTTATACCCTCACCAACCTCAAATAGCCGTTACAATAAACAATCCTGAAAATTCAGAAACCGAACTACCGCAGCAAAACCGCGGTACTTCCGACCTCACGACCGGACGAACGGCTATGTCGAGAGTCGGCAACCGTTGGTCAATGAGTGCGGTACTACCGCCGTTGAAATCGCGGTACTTCCGGACGTCCGAAGTTCCGCCCAGACCCGTATTCCGATCTCAACGAGTCTAAGTTTTATTCTCGCGCTCTGAAATAACGTTCGCACAAGTATCCGAACTTCCGCACATGCGGTAGTTCCGCAGTCAAACCGCGGTACTTCCGTTTCCGAGAGGCTAAGTTAAACTCGGCGCTCGAAATAAAGTTCGCTCGGTGCCCGGTATTCTGGCCATCCCAGAGTTCCGCCAATACACACCGGAACTACTGGATTTTCCGACAATGCACGATTTGATTTAATTTTAATTTCTAAGTGCATGCATGATCCTAAATTGATCCAAAGGGCACATTTGAACATGATCAAGCAATCACCATGATCCCTCTTAATAGTACGGCGTCTATCCTATAATCCGGTCTTCCAACCTAACTCCAAGACCGGTAAAATAAAATAGATACCTAAACTATTTTCCTTGTCGCCCTAGAGATCTTGAATCTTCATGGGATATTTTGTGAGCCTCTTTCTTTGCCATTTGAACTTATCCTTTCAAACACTTAATGCACACATTAGTCCCATATTCACATAAATTCATTAATTACCAAAACCAATATTTTTAGGGGCCTAGATGCTTTCAGGAGGGCGGCGCCGGGAGACGGGAAGGGGAGAGGGGAAGGAGGCGGCGGTGCTGAGGGGCGGAGGAGGGCGGCGGCAGGAGACGGGAAGGGGAGAGGGGAAGGAGGCGGGCGGCGGCGGTCCTGAGGGGCGGAGGAGGGCGGCGCCGGGAGAGGGGCGGAGGGAGGCGCGCGGGCGTGAGAGGGGAAGGGGAGAGGGGAAGGCGGCGGGAGAGGGGCGAAGGGAGGCGTGCGTGCGGGAGAGGGGAAGGGGAGAGGGGAAGGCGCCGGGAGAGGGGCGGAGGGAGACGCACGGGCGTGAGAGGGGAAGGGGATAGGGGAAGGCGGCGGGCGCGAGACGGATGCAGGGAGGCGGTCGGGCGACGGGGTGCGGGAGGGGGCCGAAATCGGGTGGTTTTTGGTTTTTTATATGGTGGCATTTGCGGGTAAATACTACGAACTTCAATGGGTTATCGTATTTAGGGTGTGTTGGCTCCCCACGAGAATCCACCTCAACCCAGCTTCTCCTGAACAATTCATTTTGGAACCTGCTCCTCGCGAGAAGCTGAACTGAATCTGGTCATTTTGGGAATCGGGTTGTTTGGCACAACTCCACCTGATTCAACAGAGAAGCTGAGAGCAGGAGCTGTACCAAACAGGCCCTAAAAGACCATCGACGAATAGAACAGACATTAGCCTCGGCTCCTTCTTTCCCACTGTTGTCTCTTCCCCAAATTCCCTTCTTCCCAGATTATTGCTCTTCCCAGTCTTTGATTCCCATTCTTCCAATTTGTATTCCCAAGTATTGTATCCTTGTGTTGATGTTGGCAATATAACATTTGGATTTGGTTTGGATCGGTGTTCTTAGTGAAGGATCATAAGACTATAGTATTAGGGCCATCGATTCATGGGATTTCGAGCTAGGAGTTGGTGTGGGCGACTAGTGGTGGTAGTAGTTGTAATCGGTGTTCGGATCCGTACGATTGTGGTGTCCATGGGGGAGGTGCTTGCCACCTATTCAACGAAAGGCCAAGGACCAAGAGGGTACCATGAGAGGCGCTCTTTGCGTCGCCGTGAGCCATGTCCCTATCCAGTGACCAAAGAGGTGCTGCACTAGGTATCAGATGCTTATGGGGCAGAGAAGGTTGTGGTGCTCTAGAGGGCAGATCATGTTGAGGTGCTCGTTCGATTCCGATAGGGCCGCAATGCAGAGCGAGCTCAAGATGTCACCCATGGGCACTGCATCTATGACAGCTGCAGCTAGCTAGATGTCCAGTACATGCAGCTGACCCCTAGTGACAGTGTCATGGCAATGCTTGCCATATGTTTGGCATTGGGACCGAGCCATGGCACCGTTGCACAGATGGAAACGACTACCCCAATAGCGGTGTCAGACCTTAACCACCTTGGTGGCCGCATCAACGACTTTCCTTGTCATCAGAGCTTGGGAAGCCATTCGTCATGAGCTCAAGGAACTGGCTCTCAAGGAGACATCGGAGGAGTCAAAGGACTCACCATGCTGAACCTCATGATCGAGGGCAGCCGCGATGCCAACCTCGATACCACCTCCAATGCCGTTGAGCCTGCTAGCCACTCCATGGTCCCCTCGCTAATGTCGCTCGCCATTGTCAAGCTAAGCGACATCATTGTCTCTAGCACCACTCTCTAGGAAGACAAGTCACCGTCGGTGACTGCACTGACGTCCTCCTTGGTCACTGATGTGGGCCACGTCGTGGCCTCTGGCGTTCCACGTGCAGATGCCCCCCACAACTTCACCACAAAGATCGTCAATACGACGCCCACCAAGTGCTCGATGGCATGTGAGGGGCGTGCCATTGGCACAGACCATGACACCATTGCCGCTAGCTGCGATCCTGAGATGCCCGCCAAGCATTCAACTTTTGGCCTCAACATCCACACTAGCTACTTCTATGTTACGATCATATCATTGGTCTCGAAGGGCGTGCCCATGGTTGTTCTCGCGCTCAGGGAACTCTCAACGATTGTCATCTCCAACCCTGCACCGACAATCGTTACCATTCTAGTGCCTATTGACATTGGTGACTTGGCTGCGCACCAACTGTTCGATGGAGTGCACATGCACACCGAGGTTGACTCCGAGGCTTGGTATTGACTGAGCGCCAGACTGACACTTGTCGTTGCTCCTACCAGCTCTCATATCGACCCCATGGCATCACTGGTCATAGAGATGCTAGACATTAGCAACATTGTCACCAAAATCAATGGCGCCATCATCCTTGACTCCCCTGTCCTTAGTGCTAACTACCTCATCACCAATGCCAGCCACATCCCCTTGGTCGATGTTCTTCCAGGCTACCTCATTGATCGAAGTGACAAACTCCTTCATGCGTATATCCTCGGTTGGCCTGATGATCACAAGGTATTCAAGGAAATATCTGACAAGAATATGGTGGTACTATGGCCACCACTAATGAAGATGGTCGAGCGGCAGCCATGGCCACCACCCAAGCAAGTGGAGGTCACAGGAGAAGGTGTTGAGTCACGATCAACACCATGGTCGATGTTCATCTACTATCAAGGTGGCGTGCAGCCGAAGCAACCATGGCTGCCACCGCCTGTCCATGTTTAGTAGAAGAAGCGTGGTGGAGGCCATATTCAATTTGAGTTGAGCATTGAGGTTCTACATATTCTATAGGACCCTGGCGGCTTACATGGCAGTGACTTGGGGGTCAAGCCGCATTTCCATAGGGAAGGAATGTTATGGACTGACCTGGGTTGGTGTCATGGGCCGTGGGCCAAGGAGGCATGAGGGTGACCAAGTCGTGGCCCAAGTGGGAGGCGAGAGAAATACAAAGGGTAGCACAATCACACCAGGAGACCATCGATGAATAGAACATGCATTAGCCTCAGCTCCTTCCCCACTGTTGTTTCTTCCCTCAAGTCCCTTTCTTTGATTCCCAGTCCCATGCTTCTTCCCAGTCTATTGCTCTTCCTAGTCTTTGATTCACATTCTTCCAATTCGTATCCCCAAGTATTAAATTTCTTCTCATGCCAGATGAACATAAAGTGTCCTACAATAATAATTTTCCTCTATTGGGGAGTTTTAGGACATAATTTTTAATTACAAGTACATCAGTTTTAGCATTAGTGTCCAATATCTCTAGTAATATAAGATGTAGCACTAGAATCGACAATCCAACTATTTAGAATAGTAGTAAGCAAAGATTAACTGTATATAAAAATATTAGACATATTGTTGAACGAAAAATTGCCTTCACGCTCAACTGGTTTATTATTTTGATTCTTTTACTCATTTTGCTTCCTTTTCCTGTAGTCAGCTCTGAAATGCCCATACTGACTACATTTGTGACATGTAAAATTCTTGTACTTATCATTCCTTTGAGCTGAGTTATAATTTCTACGATCATCCCGATCACGTTTCTTATTAAGCTTTTCTCTCAAATCATTATTAGGTTTTCTTTTTAACCAATTCCTTTTATTATTACCTTTTTCTTCCAACGTGTAACTTAAAATTATGAGTGTTTCTTTCATTTCCTTGAGAGAGTTGTCTATCTTCTTTTATACGTAAATGATGCCTCAGAGCACTCATATTAAGTATCCTTTCAGAATGATAGAAAGACATCTTAAAAATATTATACTGCTCACAATTACATTATGAGGCTAGAAGGTAGAGATATATTTATAAGATCTATTTATAGACTTCACTTCCAAGTATTACAAAATGACCCATCTGTTTTCGATACACCATGAGACTTTTGAAATATGTTACAAACCACAATCAGACAAGATGGTTTTATAAGTCTAAAATATATTAGTCCTTAGCACACATGTGTGTCATATGCTATAATCAAATTATTTACGAGATCAATCTGATCATGTAGGTTAACAGCCCGCAAGACCGATCTTGCAAAACAAACACAGCTATTACGCCATGTGATGTACCCGGGTGAAATATATACATATATATTAAATTCCAGTAGAATCGATCTCAATAAATATGTCTACCATATTCTAACACAGCCGTTCTCAGTATCTCAAGTATTAACTTCTCGAGTTAACTTCTGCATCAAATTATTCCTTATCACTTGCATCAATAATATGAACAATTTCACATTGAGTTAAACCGACAACAACCACAATAAACATTGAAAGCCACATAAAAATTCCAACACTAATTGCGATAGGTCAAACCCAAGTCGACTATCAACGAGCAAATTTTCTTACTACACCTCGAAGAGCTCTCTCCTCTCCTTCGCGTTCTTTGCGGGTTCCGAAGACAGGTGCACACCATTTTGCCTCTCTTGTGAACAAAGCGCCTCAAAACACCTTGTTGGAAGCGGTTAGCCGAGCCTCAATGCACGAGCCTGGGCAGGTGGTATGGTCACCTGAATACTCCTTGTACTATTAAAAAAAGCTGGCTTAACATGTCATGCTTCTTCGTTGTCCTCCTCTCTCGTGTCGATTATTTCTTCTTGGCAGTACAGTGCATTTAGCTCTTCTTGCAGCTGAAAGTGATACAGAAGACCCATCATACGTGATGATCAAGTATGCATATGATGTTATTTTCAATATTTATTTGCCGTTTGTTAGATGCACTACATTGACTTACTTATCATGGGTGTATTTAGCACTGAATACTTGAAAATCTTTGTTTAGAACCATAACAGAAATGGAGTATCTTGCTAGGATAGGTAAAGAACTAAGCATTCTCTATAACTGAAGTCCACAGCATAAAGCAGCACAGCAATGGCCATGTTCTTTTGGGCGTTAGTTTTTGGCTTTTTCCAAAGTCAAAACAAACGGAGCGATTTTTTAAAGCAAATTTTCCCAATAGCTTCCCAAGCATAAAATCGTGTGCACTGTCCACATCAGCGTCTCGCCGTCCACTGCCGTCTCAAAAAACATAAACAAAATCCATCAGCCACAGCCCAAAAGGATAAAGCCAATGTCAAAACAGCCCCATGAGTCCTAGCCTTACGATTACTAATTTTTTAAGGGAGGCATTCAAATAACGCAAATAGAGCGAACTTCACTATACGTGGCTCCAAGGAATAAAACTAATCAGAAATAACTTGATACTGACCTGAACATGTTTCAGCTTTGCCACGATCAATTCATCGGTTAAAGAAATCATGCTGCAAGGAAGAAAGCTAAATTACTAGCTTGATACTCAAGCAATCATTGACATGTAAATAATAACAAATGCAACAACATAATTAGTGAAGAAAGAATAAAGTTGCATCCTTGTCATGTTCAAGTTTTGATCGGAGCTTGCATCGAGCCTGACAAACTCCAAAACAATTACAGATAACTTTCTGCAGGTGGCTCTTTGATCTGAATCCGGTTTGAGATACAAGTCTCAAAGCAAAAGTTCACAGGATCTCCTAGCTTGGAAGAATGAGAAAGCAACCTACTCTTTTGAGCTGGTTATCGGTCAAAATGTCATTTAACTTTGGCCCTTTGCTAAATCTATGAATTCATATACGTTTCGCATTCAAAAAGTTGCAAAATCAAAGTAACTCATGGGGTGCAATTGAGCCTTCTCACCCCAAAAGCTACTTTGTAAGGTGAGGCATTCCGTCACGCTTATAAACATTAACTTGGCTTATTACCGAGTTGTTTAGGGTGAAAAACTGAACCAAAATACCTACGCGTTCCCCCCAGACACAGTCTCCTCATTCATCTCAAGGCAGTGAAGCATTGCAACGAGGACCGCCATGATGCAACAGCCCAAGATAGCTACATGTAATGTGCAATAGTGAGTGAAAACAGTAGAAAGAGTGGGGAGTGAGGACATCAGTGAGTGGAGAAGGCAATAGAAGCGTAAGTGGAGGCACGCGGTAAAGGTAGCAACGTGAAACAACTACAAGCTGAAAGACCATGTGAGAAGATCCTAAATATTGTTGTGATAAATCATTGTCAATTTGGGGAGTTGAAAATTCGATTTATCATTTTGTGGGAAATGTGACTATTGCTTTTAGTCATTGGCAGCTAGCATTTTTTAGTGATCTTGTGATGTGACTTGAACTAATTACTAAAAGTTTGTCCTCTGTTGGTCTCTGGTTCGCCTTGTTTGCATGCATGAGGAAACCATTGATGACACACGTACTTGCTCCTTGCATGTACTTGAGCTAAACATGTTCATGCTGTTCTCTGTCTACTGTTGATTATTGACTGAAGCAATGCTTGTCTCGGTTTGGGAGGCTGGTGGTTGTTTGCATTAATTTCCGCTGCATGCCACTTGTTATCTTATGCATCAATGTGCTAATTAATTAATGAGCTAATGAGTGAATGCTTTTTGTTCTCTCTCTGCCGAGTGGCATTGCTAAGGTATAATGTGTCAGCATCAATTAGCCTTTTTCATGCAGTAATAAGATTTGAACGCAGCATGCAGTGCCGGCGGTTGAACCGCTCTGTCAATCCGGTTGGACCGGATGGCACCAACGGTCTGACCAGAATTGGCACCCGGTCAGACCGGCCAGGCAGCGTTTTTTCGGCCATTTTTCTGTGATTTGTGTTTTCAGTCGCAGAATGGGTTTTGGTCATTTTTCTCAGTGGTTTTATATTACATGAACTATGTTACAGCTAACGTAGGTAAAATTGTGAAAAACTTGTATCTAAAAATGATTTTTTTTATCTTTGGATGTGTAGAGTCGTTTGGAGTCAACTGTGATCAACAACGAGGATCGGAGCCATATTCATGGAGGAACTAAGACCTAGAACGATCAAAGATACTGGATGAGACGGTGAACTTATTGACACAAGAAAGACGAGAAATGTTAAAGCAAATTCGAGTGGTATGATTGCACCATATGACTTGGATGGGCAAGTAAGCCGTAATTCGGTAGAACTGAGACGAAAGAGACTTGATGACGCGTGGTAATCTAGTGGTGCATCTACACGTGACAAGCATGTCGATTGCTTGCAATGGATGGTGATGACCGAGTCAACGAAGGGTATTTTCGCCAAAATATCGAAAACTACCTTTGATCAAAACTGCGGCGCATGAGTGATGCTTGGAATATCAATTTAGGTTAAGGCGGAGCTGGTTTGATAAAGATAGATCAAAGCTAAGTATTTAACGGATTCAGACATATGTGCTTTAAAAACGTGCATAAGTGAACATGTGTGAATAAAATCCGTGTGTGTGGATAGTACCAACTAATGGATGGATGTGGCTGGCTAGCCCATTTATAAAAGAGGGTTGAGATGGAGACTTATGGTTAACCATCCAATCCACCTCTCTTATACTCTCTTGTTTTGAGTGCTTGGTGTGCTTTTTGTCCTCCAAGGTGTAGTGGCTATAAAACATTCCTCCTCAAACAGTAATAGAATCAATTTTTGATATTCTCCATAGCTATCTCTCTATTTAATTGATTTACTTTTATTTTGGTTGGTGTTTTCTCTCCCTACTCTTTTCTTCATCTTGTTGTTCCAATGACGTATACGAGATGGAAAGAACTATGGGAATCATCATCCACCCATCTAGACACTTTGATAATAAGTTCATAAAAAAACTCGGTTTTGGAAGTCTTCCAAGTGATTTCCTAATCTGAGGGTTTTGGAGTGATTTCTTCGGTGTTCTTACTTACTATAACATGTGAAAATATATCTAAAACCATCTTGGCTATTCTCTGCCCACGAACAAATCTTGATCACTGATTTTGGTTCTATGTCATTTTTTGTACATCTTTGCTTAAATCTCAAAAAAGTCTGAACTTTGACGTGAGTTTTTGCGATTCACGGATGAAATATGTTCCTGACACCTTAAGCATGATGTGTACAAAGTTTCACGGCTTTTGAATCATCCAATTAAAAGTCACGTAGATTTGAAATCTCGCAAACATGCTGATTTTATTGTTCATTTGTCTGAAATTACTATTCATAGCGGTCAGACTGCTCCATGGTTGGCGGTTAGACCTCTAGGGGCTAAGTAGTTCAAGATTTGGTGCTCTTGAGTATTTTGCTTTGTGCTTTCAATTTTGGATTTGATTCTTAGTAACTATATAATTATTTAAGAAAATGATTCAGAATACTTGGGAAAAATTTTAGTCGTCACTATTCACCCCCCATGTTGCCTTTCTAGTCCTACACAGGCAAAGGAGGCAGTGGAATGATGTGCATATGATTGTTGCATCAAGCATGAGGTGAGTGGCCAGACTGGCATGAGGCAACATGATGAATGTTGTGGTTGCCGGTTGGGTCATGACTCATGTAGACGGCACACCGTGCAAGCAAGCAACAAAAGAAAGCAGTTCAGAGCATGCGGCAATGTTGTGGTGGCTGATTACACAAGATGGCAGCCTGAAGCAGCAAAGACTAGCAGAAGCATGGCATAAGGGAGACGCAGGGCATAAGCATAACAGATCAGTGACATCCAATAGGATTGAGGTTTGCAACCATAAATAGAATTTTTGTGAAATCCAAAATTTGAACGTCTAAGGATGTAATTACCCATTCTAAATATCAATTGCCAAGTAATAGACCTACCTAGATTGCAATTCGAATATTTTAACAAGCAATGACCGTTCTCCCTCAGCCCCAGCCATTTCAATCTGCCAAAAGAACGCAAACAAACTTATGAGTCGATGATTAAATTTTTTGTAGTAGTAATACTACTGTACTGAACATAAACAAGCTCTTCGTATAGACTAATAATATGAGCAAAAGAATTACAAATAATTAACTCTGGATTGGGGGGATTTTCAATATTAAGGTAAGAAGCTTCTTACCACTGTATCTCTCTCCATAGTCCGAACTCTAGACTGCGCTGCTGGAGAAAATGACCTCAATTATAAATAAGGGGGGAAATTGACTTTCAGCAGCTACTGGGGAAAATACTTACCATCAGCTTTCTCATTCTGTTGCAAGTTACTTAGTAGGTTCGTGATGAGATCCTGAGACAACGAAATGGAAAATGGTTACAACACTACAAATAATTGTACCACACATGCTGGAGGGTATGATATTAAGTATCTTCCATACTTGCTGAAATGTGGTCTGCTTTACAAGGTTTTGAAGATGGGGAATCAGAATTGATGCAGATACTGAGCTATTGCAGAGTTCCTTCCGCTGATGACTATTACACTGCAAAACCAATGTATAAAGAAAAGGTGATCCATTACAGTCTTGGGGATGGGTGAAGGTAGTAAAAACAGTGTGATAAAACAAGAATGCCTTTCCAATCGCATGCACTGTGCTAACTGTAGCAAGTCACTAAAACATAAAACTCTAAAAAAGAGTCGATAGTTGTTTAAAAATTTGAACCTTCTATGCCTCATCCATCGTTTGATGGGCCTAAACTCTTTTGAGTGTCTTACAGCATTATGGATTAGATGGTACATAGTGCACACTAAATGATCTGAAAACATATTAGATGCAGAACATCAAGATCCAGATAAACTATGCATAATAAATTAAAAAGATATGTACCACAAGTAGTTTATGGGTCAGCTTTGACAGAACAACGAACAGAAGTTGCAAAGATGGCAAAACTGCCCATTTTTCAACATGGTTTTTGCATGCTCCTTATTCAAGTCTTCAGTCGCATGCACTGGATATCATGATATGCAGTTGACATTCCCAGAAGAAAACTACAGAGATCTCATCCAGAAGTACCAGAAGTAATTAACATTATGAAAATTATCAATTGAATGGAACAAATGTTCACAGTAATTATGATAACAGAAATGAGAAAAGTGCCCCTTAACTCTTCCAAAAAGAGAACTGCATGGATCTTAAAACATCCCAGTTACTCAAAACTTGTGCACTGTGTAGTTCTATTGGAGAGCATGGAAACTCTTGCACTAAAAAATTCCCACCAGCATTATTTCCAAGGGAAAAAACAACAATTTAGTGTGAAAACATGTAATCATAATAAGAAGTTAAAAGATTTTAGTTTCTATGAAGTGGTACATTTTGGCAACGAGAAAGCATACCATTGGCTTAGCATTCACTGACCAATCACCAACACTGGATGATTTTCTCAGTGCAGATCCCTGAGAAACCCTGGTATTAGTCATGACTCATGATGGATGTGCAGATGGATTTGCATATTCAAGTAGTGTAGAGTGCAACGGAGCTTTTTGAGAAATGTATCTTGCACAAATTCTTACCTCCTGCAATTTGCGTGAAACGCTGCCCTTTGGAATTTCCTGAACCTGTTAAGTAGATTTTATTTAGTTCTTTTTTTCCCTTGAAATGATCTTGTCAGTCTGGATCACTACCTATTGAAGTGTATGCTTAACAGGCAACCCACCTTTGCAAGATCCACATTCTCAGATGTCACTGAAAAGCGACCTTTTATCTCCACCACATTACGCTTAGCCTTATCTCCCAAGGAGCCCACATAGCCTGCAAATAGCAAACAGAAAATCATACGTCCCTTCAATGCGCAAACCACTAGAGATGAGTCAATTGAAATGATGGACGAAGGGTCTGATTTACATTGCATGCTGATGCTGCTATGCTAAGTTAATATTTATGCAAGACTACAGGTTTATTATGTATATTGACAAAGGTGATAAACAATTGTGTTAGAACCATGAGGGTTTTATCCTACCTCCAGAAGACCGAATAGGAGCAGACAGACTATTTGCAGAAGCACGAGTTGGAAGTGACAGAGGACCACTAAGATTATTGGTTCTTCTCATATCGTTCTTTTGTTTATCAGATACCAACTGACCTCCTGCATCCCTGTGACGAACAACAAAGATAATAAAAAAAGCACTCTAAACTTTAAAGTATGCTAATGTAAACTCCTAACTGAACATAACACTTTAATTTGAAGGAAACTCAAAATGGTGTCCTGTGCCTGAATACTTAGATATCCAAATTTGAGAAATTATCTATCAATGTGCTTTTTCAGAAACAAATTTGGTCAAGACCTACGAATAAGAACTATCAAAACTTGAAAGCTGAGTTAGAAAACTTAAACAGCGATTGATTAGTGAAAACATAAACAGCTTAAACTGGATTTTGTTCTATTTGAGGCACATTTATATGCAGTAGGTCAGACAAAAAAGTGTAAAAAAACCTGCACTTAATGATTGTCATACATAAAATCTTAACAAGTAAGCAACCTTAAATTTAGAATGGAACAAGTTTAGCAAAAAATGTTAAACATACCTATCAATAATGCGACCTCTTTCAGTCACTGAACTATTACGCACACCAGAATGCAGAATTGGACCGGAGTAAGTCCTTTGTTTTTGTCTAACTTCACTTTTACAATTTTCCCCCTCAGAATCATGCTTCGATGTAGAGGGCCACAAATCGTTTTCCGATCCTTGGTTTCTACACCCATCAACCTTTCTTTTATTACCAGCATTGCCGATGTCAGAAACCAATGCTTCACTTGTTTCAGGGCCATTTCCACCTGGATTTACTGCAGTGGCACAAGTTTGTTCACTGAAATATAACAGAAGACAGTGAATACACTACCAATGCTGAAGCAGGACCATAATACAGCAATCTGCATCAAGGCTCACTGATCCTTCTCTTGTTATAAGATCAAACATTGATCCTATATAATTGGATCACCGATGTGGGGAATCAGAAGCCAAACGACAATAGAAAACATTTAAAAAAACATCGATATGCTAAAATGTTACATATCGACTCAACCTGTGGTTATTTCCATTCAAAAGCCTTGACTTTCCAAAATGGCTCCCGGAAGAGGTATCCTGCTAACAGAGCATTCATAAATGACTTGCATCACTTTTCTCTTGTGAATAAGAACACATAGTTATAACACAATGGGGCATGCAAGTGTTTTTGTGGTATTCAAAATAAGTGAGAAACTATATAACAGTACCAAAACCAAAGGAGTACAGTCCTGTACAAAAATATTTGTAGTGTAAAGGTATTTTTCAGATTTAGACGGAAAAATTATAAATTTATCACCAGCTGAACAGGCCCTACTCTTCAAATTTAATAAATGGTAGGTTTATTCCCTATGAAGATAGGCATATATGATATCTCATCCCTTTGATGCGCTCAAGAAAACTTGCCCATCAAGTAAACTTACAGCATTTTCTGTCATTACTAGAGGACAGGTCTAAGGTATTTATTTTGAAATGAAATCAAGTCAAGCAAACCTTATCAACTTCAGTTATTCTAGCACTGTCGTCATCTTCCTTTATTTCAGGTGGATTGTCATCATGAATCTGCAAAAGTTTGGCAGCTTACTTGTAAGGTTAAATTACAGTCACTTTCATCTCAAGAATGTACGAGTAAGGTAGCAGTGTAGCACAGCTTATAATTTAAGAAAGCTATTGCTTTACCAGTGATGCCTGAGCCTTTAGATCCTCAATATCAAAGTTCCATGCACTGACACCTCGTTGGTACTCACTCTGTTGGATGAATCATCAAACCACAAGAAATAGTCACCAAAGTGGATCAAAGGATGAATTGCGTATAGTGTTTGTAATAGACAAACAATATATATTCCCCTTATATTACTGTTTTCTTTTCATGAATTATGACTATCTATCATGTTGCAGACCCCAGAAGTTTACAAAGCATTGCCGTGGAAAGTTCAGTTTCCAGCAAAACTCTTAAGCAAGCAAAAACACCTTAGTTGCAACTTGCAAGTATCCATGACATTTATAACCAAATAAAATCTTAGTTAATTGTTTGTATGTGAAACACGTAAACCGACAGTCATGTGAGCATCATGTCCATGGAGCTAAAAAGAGAAGTTAGCAACTTTCTGTGAGGGGTGTAGCTAATCTAATCGCTCATACAATCCATTGCTTTGGCTGAAACATGTTTTAGTCATCATCTTCTTTAACATAAAAAGAGTCAAGTCATACCTTACAAGCGATCAGCTTTTTAACATTGTTTTTAATCCCAAAAAATAACATTGGGTTACCACACAAGTCTTACTTGTCGATGATTCCTAAACTACTCCACGTTAGTCCTTGTTCAACCAATAAGTCATTCATAAATAGCAACATATTCACGAAGTCTATTGACAAAAATATTATCACAATTACAAGTTCATTTTGCATAGGGCCAGGACTCCTGTCAAGGCATACATTCATCCAGTTTTAAAAAAATTGTTTTCAAGCTACATCTATTAACCATGGCATCTTTACTATTAGCATGGTCCAATAACAAATTAACAACGAAGCAGCAGATTTGCCTATGAAATGAATACATGTGATACCATAGTCAAGCCCATCTCAAATAATTCAAGTTCGCAGAGTACAATAAGCTAACTGCACTTTCATGACCTCAAATAAAATAAGTATGCAAAATAAGAGAACAGTATATACGAAGTGTCAATATCACAAACCATTGAAAGTGCTTCCTGTTCGGAAGAAGGCATTTTCTTCAAAGCCAATTGTTCTGCATCTTTTAGCTGAAAATGCACAGCAATTTACAGAGATTTAATGTTTCCAGCATTAAGTAAAAAAATCAAAAGAAAGTACATTATCAAAACCTGGAGTGCCTTCACACGATCCCACAGAGGGGGCAAATCAGTTAAAATACTTTTAACAGTCAGCTCCGGGGGCTTTGCGTTCTTGAAAAATGAATGCTTCAGTAACTTTTCAGCTGTTGGCCTCTTAGTTTGATCTTTCACCAAGCACATTGCAACCATTTCCTTGAAAGACTGATTACCACTGAAAAACCTTCATTAGAAGGGTAAACACCATAATCTAATACGTCTGTACACTGTAAATAACAACCGAAACGGCTTCCTAAAACAAGTAGATATTGCCACAAAACCATGATTAAAAGACATTCACTAGCCAAGAATCAGCGGAATGGACTAGTACTACCTTTGAGAATCTTCTGTCACGGTCATAGTCAAGACCTGGTGGTGCATTTTGAAGGGTCATGAGAAGAACCTGCAGCCAACATGGACGTCCACAATTAAACAGAAAGTTTGTATACACAGGTTGCTAACTTCAAGGAAATCCTTGATTAACCAGAAAGTTTGCACAGATAAAACAGAAAGTTTGTATACGCATGTTGCTAACTTCAAGGAAATCATTGATTAACCAGAATGTTTGTACAGACAAATTGCTAACTTCATGGATAAGACTACTCGAGCTTATTGCTAACTTCATGGATAAGACCACTCGAGCTTATGAGTGATTTTCACACGACTGTTGAGCATCAGTAAGTATAAACAAGTAATTCATGCAAAGAAGGTATGCAACTGTAGGCTGTAGCATAATTGGATTTTACCCAAACAACAGAAGAAAAATGTGTTTTAAGTGCGGAGTACCGGTATTTTTTTTAAGTATAGCATGACATAGCAAATTGCAAAATGATGAAAACCTCGTGTGCCTTGCATTGCAAACTGCAAACAGATCACTTTGGAGAAATTTCAAATATTACAAAAAAAGTAAAAACAAACAATTATCGAGAAGCCTAGATACTTATTAACTAATTTAATTTGCAAAGAGCAAATAAATCATTACCTTCATGGGAGGATACTTTGAAAAGGGAGCATGGCCATGTGCTAGCTCCAGTGCGGTTATTCCAAATGACCATATATCAGCTCTGTACAAAGGGCAAATAGTTGTGAGTATTCCTCAACTATACAATAGCAACAAGGTAAAATAAAACAACATGTAAGAAAATCTACAGATGTTAAGCATGAAGGACAGTGCAATTATAAGATGTGTACAGGTGAAAAAAGACAAATATGAGAAAGATTGTTAGCTTGATTGTTCAAGATAGTGATTCAGCATTCCATGTAAAACTAAATTCCAAAATAATACTTGCATGTTCTCAGATGTACTAATAACGCAGTATGTCAGTGCACATAGCTAGTTTATAGTAAGAAATTGACGGTCATGTTATGGATGAATCAAACTAAGCATGTGGCATCTGGAATGGATCCAAATGCATTCTAAAGCAGCAAAGATAACATGGGATGATATTGGTAACATACTTGAAATTATATCCAGCTCCAGGCTGGAGAACTTCTGGAGCCATCCTAAACACCAAATAAGAAAAAGAAAATATTTTTAAAAACTATCATATACTTATTGAACCTCAAGCAGAAGAAAATTAGAAAAATGCAGCTACCAGCATGGTGTTCCCACAAATGTATTCCTGGATCTTTGCCTATCACCTCTGTCGAACATGCAAGCAGACACACCAAAATCCCCAAGCTTCACTACACCAGGACTATCAATAAGGATATTGCCCGCCTGCATAATATTATGTTGAGCAAAAGCACTGATAAAAATAGCCCAAATAAATCATATATTAGAAAAGCTAACCTTGACATCCCGATGGATATGTCCTTGTCTGTGGAGGTACTCTAGAGCCTTAAGTGTTTCCTTTAGAATAGAGCCAATCACAGGCTCCTCGAAACCGTCAGGATAAGCGACCTTCATTAGGTGTAAACATGAACCCTCTGCCATGTATGGCATTACCACCCAAAGGTTATGATCCACGACAAATGAGCAATAAGCCCTGATGGCATTGGGGTGATCTATCAAGCTCATCGTTTGAGCCTCCTTTCGTATATCATCCTGGACAGGATATATACAGAAACACTGTGAGATGCTAAATACACTATTAACTTTGAGAAGGGGAACAGCAAGAGACCCAATAAATTGGCCTCAAACAGTAAATATATAAATACATTCATTATGAAAACTATTTTCATAGATGGGGTTAGAGTTTGGCGCTTCAGAAGCAAGCAACGAGTATTCCTAGTGTTTAGGCCAGCTACAAAAGATGCACTCGTGATCCACTTCAAAGAAGATGCAATTTAGAAAATAAAATACAGCACGTAAACAAGATATATCATGGCATCCCACATCTAATTCACCGGATCAATAACTCAAGGCAACTACATGTCATCATAGAAACCGCAAATGCACTTGCCGAGAAGAATTGCAAGTGGCCTTTGTGAAATTAAACATCCACTAGACTACCAATCAAAGCTTAACCGGGTATGACTAACAATACAGGTAAGAGTCACAACTCCCTAGTAATATCCGAACCAGCCACAAGTGTAATCACAAGTCACCAACAAAATGAACAATACGAACTGTCGAACTAAAACTTGCAAACAAAACTCGCAGAATTGGAGAAATCAACTTTTCAACTAGCCCCGACTCCGTTAAGCACAATCTAAAGCTTAATTCTAAAGCTAGTACCGATTCACCAACATAAACAGCTATAATCAGATCGATAGATCGTCCAAACTTAACACAAACCAGCTCAGCTGAATCCAATCCGCCCCTGCGTGACTGCATGTCCCTGATCAAAAACAACGATCACTACCCAAAACCTAGAACGCCCGCGAGTGGGAGAGTGTTGCGAGAGGAGCTCACGAGGTTACTGTTGACCCGGTCGAGATCCAGGCACTTCACAGCCACGATCCGGTTGGCGGGAAGGAATAACGCGCGGTACACGACGGCGTTCGCGCCGTAGCCCACCTCCTCCAGCAGCCGGTAGTCGCCGGGCGACGCGGTGAACGCCGGCACCGCCGAAGCCACGGCCACCGAGGGCCGCCGCGTACTCCCGCTCCTCACCATGGCGCCCTCCGGACGCGAGCAGTACCACCGTGCCGCCCCTCCGGCGATCGCCGCCGGCGACTGGAACGTTGACTCGTGTCGCGCGTATGAGACTGGGACTGGAGGGGAAAGAGAGAGGCGAATGGGAAGACGCTTAGAAAAAAGGTGTGGGGATTTTGGGAAACGGGGGAAGTAATTACTTTGGCGTGACGTGGCGGACGTGGGACCCGAGAGGCGGGGGCTAATCGGTGGGTGTTGTTGATGGAATAGGTTATGACTTGTGGGCCTCGATGTGTGGGCCCGAGTTACCAGTCGCAGTAAGAGCAAGACTAATAATACAGCCTTCAGCTGGCCGTATGGACACTTACAGCTTACTTATCAGTCCATTCATATAGTAGTTTACAGCCAGCTGAAGGCTGTATAACCCACCCCTTTCTCTCACAAAGTTTCTTGGTTCTTGTGCTTCAGCTGGTTGTAAACTTACAGTCCACCTCTCTTCTCTCTCCTCCTCTCTCTCCTCCACCTCGGCATACAGCCTACTAACAGTCTCTTATTATACTTGCTCTAAGAGGTGGTGGCTGCTGGAGAGCGAGGTGCCTTTTGTTTTTCGAGGGGGAGAGCGGAGTGATTTGGGGCTTAGATGCAGGTTAGATTCTTTTTGGCGTAAAATTAATTTATACTTATATTATTTGTAGTAACTAGTTTTTAAATGGTGTGTTTATTTAAGGTGTGATCAATAGAAAAATTATAATTTAAAGTGTACTGAGATCAGCTGTACCAGCCAACTTAACATCATTCGGTATTAATTCCAGTTTCAACTCAGATAACCCTACATCAACCCTCGGACCAATCGTATCCACCACTAAGAGGTCCTGTAATATGCTTCTCATGTCAACTTGTGTGACCAGCGAGGAAGCCAACTCAACAATTGCCTCTCTTCTCTTCGGTCGCCTTCATTGTGGCTTCCTTCTCCTTCCTCCTCATAGCCTCAAATCTCCTTAGGAGTCATATTCTCTGATAACTGGAGCAATACCAATGAACAAGTTATGACATGTATATCTCCCATGATCACGGTAATCCTTCACGCATCAGAGATATGCACTCCCTCTCGCACTCCCTCCACAATCATTTGCATGTGTGTAGCGAAAGTATGCTACGACGACACAAATACCACCACTGTTCCCCCCTTTTTCTTCTTTTTATACCTTTCTCTTTCTTCTTTTTATGCCTATACGACGACGACAACAACATCTTTATCTCTTCCTTTCTCCTTCTCTGCTCTTCACTGCGGTAAACAAGAGAGTAGCGCACTCGACAGCAGTAGCCCAAATGCACCGACAAGATGTCATCACAACACCCTCCAATCATGCCCACGAGGCACTGTGGGGGTGGATCCTGCACTCGCCAATGAGACATAGCGGTGTCGGTCGGTGCTCCCGCCCACGACGGCGCTGCGGTGATCTGGGCTTGGGCAACGATGATTTCAACCTATGGGATATGGGTGGGCAGCGACGGCGGATCATATCAGATTTGGATCGGGGATGGCGATAGCTTAGAGGTGAGTTCACGAATTAGGATTAGACTCTAATACTATGTAGTTTTAGGGGAATAATTGTGTGTTATCCTACAGGATCTCCACGTCATTTATTTATAGTGCCAATTTTAACCGGATTCATTCCAACTCGACCCTAATCCGACTCACGCCCAGGAGATAAAAAGGATTAGAGAAAAAAGTAGTGCTCTACCAAAATAATCTACGCAAGCAATTCATGGTTGGTTTTTTTTTCATGTTTAGATTATTACTTTCTGCAATTAGATATGGTTACGATACGTCTTTTCAAAATGGGATCTGTAAGTCGATTGCAATAGACACTGTAGCGAGTTTAGCTATACCAATTAAAATCACATATGATTGATTCTCTCTTTATACTATCTCTCATAAATAGACAAAATTCAGAAATAATTAGTCAAAAATCAAAACCCCACCCATGCCATGAAGCCTATGGGCCTACGTAGAAAGAGTATTTTCTGTGCCAACCAAGCCCAACTTATTGTTCGGTAGGAACATCCAGGGAAATCCACCGAAAACTCCCTCGTTTCGCCAACCACCGCTCCTCGCCGCCGCCGCCCGCCGCGCCTTCTAGGCTTGCCTCCCCGTGCCCGGATCCCGCTAAAGAAGAGAGAGAGATTTCGCTTTTTTTTTCCTTCGTCGGGCGCAGCGTCGAGGAAGTGGGAGCGGATGAAGGCTGGGAGGAAGAACCTGCGGCGGGCGTGCGACGAGGGCGCTCCCGTCACGCTCGCGGAGGGCGCGAGCATCATGCAGGTCCTCGCGCTGCGCGGCTCCAACGTCATTGAGGTAGGCACTCTTCTCCAGGCCTCCAGCTTCCTTGAGTTCCGCGTGCGCCGTGTGTTTCTCACTCGCTGTGACTGTTGTTAGGTGATGGACGGCAAGGGTGTGAAGTCTCTGGCCTTGTTCCCGGCCAAATTCCAGAAGAGCTTTTGGATCAAAAAGGGTGAGCAATCTCAGGGCTTGACCGGAGGTAAACGAATTGGCTTTTGCCACTAGTGCGTGATCGTTCGCTTGTGGCTGCTCTGAATATGCAGGGAATTTTGTGGTTGTCGATGCTAGTGGGAGGGATCTGGCTCTGGAATCCGGCAGCAAGATAGCCTGTGTTGTGTTGCAAGTCCTCTTTCATGACCAAGTTCGGGCTCTGGAGAAATCTGACGAATGGCAAGTTTCTGGGGTTCTTTGAGGCCTGACAATTGCCATGTACTAACAGTTAGGCTTAAGAGTGTATGCAAGTTGTAGGATAGATTCAGATCTATGACCAAGGTCAGCTTTTGAACCTTGGTTGTCAGTAGGCGCAGTTGCTTAGTTTATACATGGAGGGTGCGACAAGCTCATCTGCAGCCTTAGGTTTAAACTCACTTGCCCCATGACACAAGAAAGAGTTACCAGTGCATTTATTTGTGCAACACTGCAACAGCATGAATAGATAGTTTGCTTCATGTTTTGCTTGATCAAGTCCCCATGCAAAATAAAACGAAGAATCACTACAAAATAATTAGCACCCATTGCAATGGTTGCTGCCTTGTTTCGAAAGCATTTGTGTTGAGCACTTGACCGGCAGAATACAAAGTGATCATCTACTGCTTCTTTCTCTAGCATGCAATGTTCAGGGTCTTGTGCCCTATGTCAGTGGCATTGGTTTAGAGTAGCATGGAACTAAAAATTCCGTTTTTATATTATATGCTTGTGAAGGGCTCAACAGGCTGTCGTTTTTAATCTTCTACAGTTAATTCTCTTGCAACTTTGGATTTAAATTCACTTGCCTTGTGTCACTAATGCATTTCAATAGACTGAATAGTTTGTCAGGCTTGGCCTGATCACAACAAAAAAACGACGAGAAGAATTGATACAATCAAATGCTGATGAATCAGATAACAGCAGCACAGCAAAACTAAGACTGAAGTTCCTCCAAGTCCCAGTTTGTCTTATAAACCACCAGTTTGTTGTTGTGTTTTGGTGTTTTTATTGTTCATTTTTGGAAGACAACCATCAGTTTGTTGACAGCATTATTGTATGAGCACTGGAGTAATACTTTAAATTCTATTAGATGAAGTTAGGGTTGCTAGCCTGGCATCCTCAATTGCCTCTGATTAATGCCGCCTTTCTTATATTAGGCCAGCTATCTTCAAGTCAACTCCCAAGGAAGGTTCGGAGGCAGGAACTCAAGGAACAACTCCCCAGGATGATGAGGAACCAGATTCTGATGAAGATGACGATCTGCCACCACTTGAGGCAAACATGAACAGAAACAGACCATTCGAACTGTATTCTGATTCAGATAGTGGTTCTGATTCTTAAACTAGTTTACATAGAAATAGGGCATTGTTGTTGTGATTTGTGATCTGAACTACCAAGGGAAACCTGTGATTGTTTTCAAAAACCACCAGATTTGGGTACCATCTACCTGTACAACTGCTATATTTGTGCTCAAGTTCGGGCATGACTTGTTCCACTAAAATTTGCTTACGCTGTCTAGATATCTATAATTCTATATATACAGATAGTGGTATTAGAGCCACATCCTTTGCTTTAAGGAGCTAGAACTTTCCGTAATATTCCTTAAATCAGAGAAGAAAGGGAAAATTCTTAGAAATTGCTACATTAGTTGGAAGAAAAAGAAAAAATGTTGCTTGCAGCATCTTTAGTCCTATTAATATGCAAGCTGAAGAGGTTCATTTAGTTGCTCAAGCTCTTAGTTGCAGCATTAAGTCTTTCCCTATTAAGTATGTAGGGGTTTCTCTGCATTTTAACAAACTGAAAAGGAAGGATATCCAACCTGTTGTGGATAAAATTATGAAAAGAGCTGCTGGGTGGAGGGGCAAACTCTTGTCCCGTAGAGGTAGATTAACCCTGATTCAATCTTGTCTTTCCAGCATCCCGGTCCTAATTGGGCCGTAGAAGCTATGAATTCTCATATGGCTAATTGCATGAAGGAGTATGGTGGAATGGGTGTTCCAAACCTTAGGGATCTTAATCTCTGTTTGTTGGCTTCTTGGCTCAAGAGATATCATATTGATGGTGACAAAATCTGGAAGAAAATCATAGATTTTAAATACAAAACTCAAGACCCTAATATTTTTTGCTTGTCCTGCTGAAAATGCATCTCCCTTCTGGAAGGGGGTGATTTGGGCAAGCCAAGCTGCCAAAATAGGGTATAGATGGCAAGTTGGTAAAGGTGCCAAATGCTTTTCTCTCTTGGTCGAATCAGCGTGGTGAATGATCAGTTGTTTCCCACGGTCAGACCAGCTTCTTAAGAGATTTTGGATCAGTATTTTTTGCTCGATTAGACTAGTCGAGTGTTAGACATTTGTAAGTGCTCATACAATAACACTCGCAGGACATTTGTAAGTGCGATCATAGGTTATATGTAATTATGCATGTATGAAACTATTTTTCCCTCAGGAGGAAAAAAAACACTCCAGAGCACTTTGTAATCGTGCCCAACCCAGCAGACCGCCTGCCTTTTCAATTCAGCAAATGCTAATAGTTGGAAGGAACTCTTCTCAGTTTCTTGTCACTGAAGCTGTGACGGTTGACCCGGAAAATTAGACAAATCGTAGTCAAAATGGTGGAAAGAATCCTCCTTGTGGCGTGTTTTAAATAAAGCAAAACGTGGAAGGTCAAGCTCTTCACGACTTAAGGTTGTGATCAAAATGGCTGAAAAGCCCGTGGCTTATGTGTGAAAAAAGCAGAATGTGCTTATTTACCATAATTAAATTTAAAAATTTAAAAATAGAAAAACATATTAGCCCATCACGTATAATGTAAACAAATACGAGGAAAAAAGAACCGTAAAAACTCAAAAAAGCTAAAAGTTGAGAAAAGACGAAATTTATGAATAGTGCTCAGCCAAAAGCTCAAGCCATTTTGATCACACCCTTAGCTTATGCTGCAAGTTGTGGATAAGGACCCAGCAAATTTGCCGTTTGGTTTGTAACTTTTATAGTCTAACACCGTGCTAATCAGTTATCCCTGGAGTGCTCGCCCATCTAAGAAGTAAAATAGAAGCGGGCTACATCAGCTAATTTTTGAACCTAAGATCTCTTCGTTTTGATACTATAAGGAGTTATATGTTCTAATCGGTTTACCTAAAAATCTAAAGTGATAAAAAAAAATGAATAACTCACTTATACTTCAACTCACTCCATGGTTAGGGGTCAAGTTTAGAATTTGTTTAGTTGACATCTCGTCTTAACAGTGAGTGGCGGATGGATAATTAGCACTGATTGATACTGCCAATTGGCAAACAGCCAAACACAGAGGAGCATGTATCATATCACCGATGCGAAGAACGCAAAGAAGGCGAAATTTGGAATCACCGTGTCAGACTAGCTCTTTTCGTTCACGCGGGATTTGAACGATGATTTGGACAGGCATTGCATTGCAGACTTGCATGCAGCTGCCTTTTCATGTAGCACTAGTAGTTTCCAAGCTCCTACCGGCGGAGACTTTGCAACACGCAAAAAAAAATCACATTGTCACAAAAGCGTCTTCCTTGATCGATTCACATGTACACAGTTGAGAGCTGAAAGGAGACGATGACGAATCACTAAAATCTAGAAAATTTCGGCAATACACATGAAACTCGAAAAGAAAACGAAACGATTTCGTCTTGGCGGGAGCTGAGCTTCACCAGAAGGCCCGCTTCCGCCTGAACCGCCTGGCCGTGGCGAGCAGCCCAACTCCGACGCACACCGCCCATGCCCCCATCTCCAGCGCCCACCTCACCGTCTCCATCTCCACCACCTCTTCTTCCTTCCACTCATCGCCGTCGTCTCCGACTACCTCCCACTCCTCCCCGCACGCTCCGCACTCGCACCCGCACCCCACGTCTGCGGACTCCTCCTCCGGTATCCCCTCCAGCCTCGTCCCGCATCCCATCCCCCTCGTCGATGCCTGAGCCTTGCTCCTCATCAGCACGCCGCCCTCCGCAAGAACCACCACCTCCGCGACCACTGCCGTCGACGCCGCCCGGCGGCACTCCACGCGCCACCCGCCACCGCGGCGCCGGCTGAAGACGCCGCCCGCCGCCATCTCCTTGCCGGCGTACACCTCGAACCGCGCGCCCTCGGCGGCGCAGACGTGGTCGGCGCTCGCGTACGCCGCGTCTCCGGCGGGCCCGACCCTCCGGAGCTGTACCTCCGCAGGCGAGGCCGGCGGGAGCGCGCGGCCGTTGAGCTCCAGCGCGGCGCCGCCGATGGCGGGGAGGTAGACGAGCGAGAGGTCCGCGGGCGCTGGGGAGGAGAGGCGGAGGTAGAACGCGCGGATCTCGAGGCGGCCTCCGCGCGGCCGGAAGCCCAAGGCGTGGCCGTCGTTCACCGTCGCTCGGCACATTGCTCCGCACGTACGTTTCCCTGATTTCGCGTGGTTTTCGCTCCTATTTTTGGCCTTCTGATCAGGTTCGTCTTGCTGGATTGGAAGTTTGGAACTTGGCAGCTTAGTGATAAAAAGCGCGGCCGGCGCGAGAGGAGACGGCGACGGCGACGGTGGGATGATCGGTGGGCGCCGCGGGGGCAGCTCGGCTCGCGGTTTTTGGCGCTCGGCGCCGGGGTTTTGCGGTGGAAACGGGGGGTGCGGGCGGGACAGGAGCACACGGTTTGGTGGTCAAGTGGGAGCGCGCGCGGGAGGTGGGGTCCGTGGGGATTTATCGCGTAGCGCTTGGCTTGACTGCTTGGTTTGTTCTTTTCTGCTGGGTAGCTGTGCACGCTGATGGGAGAGGGTTCACGGTCGAAATATGTTATGGCCAGCCAAGCGTCGGACCCGGATTAACGTCTACGTCTCTATGGTCGACGCCGGCGGGGTGAATGATTTTTAAATCTTGTATTTGAAATCTTCGTTAGAGTGACTATAATAGTTATCAAGTTAAAACCACATCAACACAACGACAAGATAAAATAAAGCTAGCAACAAGAGCCAACGAAATCAACAGCATCTACACAAGGTTGGTTAGACTGCTGTTGATAGGCTGGTCAGACAACTAGCCGATTTGACCGTTGACCTGAGACCAGTCACATCGGCTGCCTGGTTTGACAATAGGTTTGGGGTTGGTCCGACCGATCCTCAGTTTCCAGACCTAAAAATCTCTCCGAACAAAAGCTAAAAACTCTAAGAGCTTGCTTAAATCTCATCCAAACACTACAAATTTTGCTCACGACTTGTTCAAGGCAATAGAAATCTAAAACAATCAAGAATGACAATATTTTTAAATTCGAGTTCGCCAAATCAAAGAGAATATAATCTAGTTAACAAGAACACTAAGAACCCTAATTCTCAAATTACTTCTTTCTCGTGAGCATCAAAGATATGAGGTCTTCTAGATCTATTCTCATATGTTCTAGTAAGATAATTTAAACAAGTGATTGGACTAGAACTCTCACGAACCCAAATCACAAATCTAGCTTAAGAATAAGAATAATCAAGTAAGAATAAGAACATAATTGAAAAAACATATATCTATTCTAGTGGAGAATGATGTTTATATAATCATGAATGATTACAAGGTGCAGCCAAAACACTACTATTTCCTCTATCAAGATCTCTCTCATACAATTATGGAAGGGGACAAGGTAGTAGAGCATAACTAAATCCTATAATTCTTGGATCTCACCACTTGCTCCCCTCCAAATAACCAACACAACTCTAATGGGTTCAACCCATTAAGATTACCGGGGAAACTCGTCAACCCAGTAACATCGGTTTTACATACACATGAGTGCTTCTCAAAGTGTTTACAAGACTAAACCTGCTAACTCTTTAGCGATTGATCCACTTGTCAATTCCAACTCTTCTTGACCTAAACCATTTGACTAGGATTAAACAATCTATTAAATATTACTTTAATACTTAATTAAAGCACTAAAACCCCAGTAGTCATAAGCTTTCTAAGGCTGTTCCCTGAGTACCCCTGGTTGAAGGATAACTGTATACTTTACACGACTAGAAAACCACTTGGCGATTCCATGAACGGGTATAAAGGCCCACTTCTAGGGAACTCTCGTGTGATAGATAAAGCATGTGTTTTATCCGCTCCAAACAATATGACGTTTCGACCCTATATCTCTAATAACAACTGCCATGTAGCTAGGTTGAATTGTATCTAAGGTTTTACAAATGGTTTGCAGTTCCCTAGACTAGACTCTAGTTTGCAGAAGCTATTTTCTAGAGAGGGTCGGTTTCTAGTTTGGCCAAGTCCAGCGGTACCAATGCAAAACTACGGTACTACTAGAGAAATGTTATGACCAGACCTTGCATGGCAGTACTACTAGAGCGGTAGTAGGCCTTAGCAAGCGGTCATACCGCACTCCTATTACCAGAAAAACGGTAAGGCCGGTCATACCGGCCAATGATTGGCGGTACGACCGAGCAGTATGACTAGCATGGAGAGTGCGGTCATACCAACTGGGGTAGTTAGTTCTAAAATTTGGGAATTATAGGAGATTTTATCATAGATGATCATGGAACTCCTGTCTTATTTGTATTGTGTTGCATGTTTATGTTAACATAGATTAAGTTATGAAGAACTTATGTTTGAAAATGATTTTTGGTATTAAGATGTGCAGAGAAGCTTGGTGACGGTGCATGCTGACTGGGCTGAGCCGTGAGGGAAAGAAAGGAAGGCACGAGGGAATAAAAGGAAGAGAGAAGATACCTGGCCGTGGTTGGGTTTCTGTCCAAGGGGGAGAGAGGGAAAGAAGTAGGGCTTGAAATTTTTATTTGCATTTCAAATTTTGATTTGGGTTTGAATTTGAATTTTGAATCAGTTTGCAATGCAAAGGTTTTAAATATTTTTTATTTGCACACCGTTATATTTTAAGTTTTTTGAATTCAGACTTTTGAGCCAAGGAAATTGTTTTAAATTTTACTTGCAATACAATTGCTTTTGGATTTTTTAATGTACAACAAAAAGTTTTTGAAACTCTTGAAAATCATGCATTTTTAAAATGGAACCAAATTCGGGATGTGCAAGTTCGTGCGTACAGACGCAGTCATGCATGCGAAATAGTCGGCACTCGGGAGTGAACGGTGCAAAGCAAGTCGGCGCAGGCCGCCGTATTCAGCCAAATCGTGGGACATCACCAGAGAAACATCTCATCCAAATCATGACCAGGAACCGAGAGGCGTAGCCTTTTCTGGTGAGAAATTTGTCTTTGTTTCTTGCTTGCCTTCCTCCCTCGGACCATTCCTGAGTCCTGACTTGTACGAGCATTCCTTTCGTTTTCTTTTCTTTCTTTCTTTCTTTTGAGATGAGTCTGAGAGCATTCCTCACGAGCAATTTTGCGATTCTCGTTTGATTTCGATGGGCTCCCAAGATAACTGCAAACAAGAGATTATTACCCCTCCTTTGTGCGGTATCTATGTTAGCTGCCAATACAGGATACGCTCACGAGTTTCTTCAGCAAAATGGTGACCGAAGACTCGGGAATCAGAAATCAAACGTGTTCCTTGAGCAGTAATCCGTCACCAGAGGACAAGCATGGAACCACCGGTCAATCTCCGAAACTTTTGCTTGGTGAGTAGCAAATACCTCAGGACATGCTCGGCCAAGCATCAAGTACCAAAAAGCATTGAACGGCCAAAAGGTAGTGGAACGAAAAGGTGCTATCGGCCATTACAGGTCAGAGATATGAGATCACTCCCTGCAGGAAGTAGGTTACACAGGAGTGTAGTACATTACAATGCGTGCCCCTACCGTCCACTGCAAAGGATGCAGCACGACTCAGCTAAAAGTTTGGGACTTCCAGGAGTGACGAGTGACGACTAACAACAACGGTGTATCCGAAGTTATACAAGCCATGCTGCGGTACAATGGCATCTACAGACTACCAACACGAAGCACGGAAACACAGGCCAGCCTGAGAGGCAGCTACCTAACCCATCCTCTCGTCTTGTTCCCGCCTGGTTGCTGCCTGGCAGCTCTTGAACTAGGAGCCATCTTGTGTGTAGCTGTGGCCGGCTTTGATACTACCGTTGACCTTCCTAGATTCTTTGCTTGAGGCTCGGTTGATGTTCTCTTGACCCTTGGCTCGCTTGGCAGGCTCCTCTTCCTTGCAACATTCTGTCTGGCAGCAATGTTGTTCTCCTGTTCCCCGCCAATCGATGCATTCCTTGCATCTCCTTTCCTCTTCTTCTCATTAACAACCTCTGGGGCCCCAGAAAAGGAAGAATTGTCAGCGAGTCGCTTGTTAACAGAATCTGAGCTTCTCAGGATTTGACGCTCCTTCTCACTCATTGCTTCCTCTCTTGCGTACGGCTGCGTCTTCGCCTCTCCAGGAGTAGCAACTCTTATAGAATTGGTGCAATCCAGCATCGCATTTGTGTCTTGAAGCTTTGTCCTCTCTTGCAAGTTGTTCTCAAGATCTCTTAGCTGAAATATGGAGAGGTCAAGCTCTGAATGTAAGAATGAGTATAACGTGTCAGCTGTGAGAAAAGGCTACCTTAATCTGAAGCACTGACTCTGTTCTCTGCGTTTCCACGAGTTCTTGTCCTATTTCCCTTGCCTACAAATTTTTTTGGGGGGGTACTAGTGTCATCTACCTGTTTTGAAATTATGTACTAGGGTCAAAGACACCACATGCTGTTAGAAATTACCTTCGTTTCTGCAACTGATCGCTGGTGTTCCTGTTCCTTCAACTTCTGCTCCAGCTCTTTGATCTGAAACAAGACAAAAAATGAAACCAATCTAAGACTGTCCTTAATCCCCATTGATGATTACAGATAAATTGACTGTTAAAGTTCCATACCGTTTGCTTAAGAACTGCAACCTCAGAATCTGATTGGTGCTGCTGTCTAAGTTTGCGCTCTAAGTCCACTATCTGCAAAAGGATAGCATGGGTATATATCTGACCTTGCCAATTCAAAGCTACTAACAGCAGTAACGTCTTTCCGATTCAATAGCCACTAACAGCAGTAATTACTTTCGCTCATACCTTCTGCTGAAGGGTAGTACACATTTCTTCTTTCTCCTTTAGTTTTCCAGAAAGCTGATACTGCTGTTTCTCTGATGTAATTTGAGAATGCGTCTTAGAATCTAGCTGGCTTTCAAGCTCTTTTACCTAAGAGTTACAAAAAGGCTGTCAGGTGCAAGTGAAGAACAACAGTTGAGAAACAACAAAATTATGTGTACCTTTTCTTGCAAAGTTTTGTAAAGTTGTTCTTTCCCTTTGGCTTTGTTCTCTAAATTCTGGCAGTTCTCTTCCAGCTTTCTCAAAGAGTCATCCTTAAGTCTGACTTCCTGCTTAGCCCTTTCAAGCTGATATACATTCACAGCAGGAAAAACCTCAGAGTTATATGTCATCAGGTCAGCTTCAGGAAAAGACAATGTAAACACTCACCATCTGTTTGACCTTTTGAAGTTCAGCAGTGTCAACCTGCTTCTTTGCTGGGCCCAATTCTATACCACGAACACGACTAGCGAAGTTTAATGAACTCAAAGTTTCTGATGCATCGTTGTCAGATGGGCTAATTTGCACAAACATTAATGCTTTTGAGTCCCCTCCTATTATCAATGTCAAGAGGCACAGAAAAGAGCAGCTTAATCATTTATCTTAGTACAAAACAAAGAAGATGGGAAATCAGGAAGACTGATAAATTATGGACATGGCTTTCTTTGAGAGCACCAGATCAAGTTACCTAGTGAATCTTGCAGCAAGTGTGTCAACTTGGAATTCCTGCCCAGAATATCTAAATAATTAGAAACAAGGACTGACGGGTTAGATATACATGTTATTTATGAAGACCACAAACCTGTAGGGAATGTGGCTGCTTTTCGTAGCAAGAGCTGAAATGACATCACCCAAAGCTGAAAGCGACTTGTTAATATTTTGTGCTTCCTTAAGCCGTTCACCTTGCACATCAGTCTTGGCTAATCGCTCACTTCCAGCCAAATCTACAAGCCAAAGCTTACTTCTTGTACATTCTCCATTCATCAGGTTCTTTGTTCTCACCATGATGCAAAGCATGCTGAAGAACAAATACAAAGGTTAAAACATTTTGACAAGAAGCAATTAGTCCACAAAGAAAAGAAGTAACAATATGAATTGTGAAAAAGAAGTAATAATATGAATTGTGACCAACCAATGGGAGCGACTGCTGTGCTCATTCACATTGTTTGACCCTACAGCCCTAGCGTTGCTTCCAGCTTGCAAGACATCCCAAACCTCCTTTATGTTCTCAACTTTGGCCTCCACTATGCCAGGCACATGATGGGATCCTTCACCTGCCTGTTTGATCTCCAACCTAAATGCGAAGATGCACATGTACAAGTTACCAAAAGCTGATAATATTGTGAACAAAGAAAGAACCTTAAAATAAATGGGCATACTTCTTAGAGGAAGGGGACGTTGCAAGCAGATCTCTGATTTGCTCATTGTAAACCTCAAGCACGCTGACAGATATGCTGTATGTGACAGTCTCTTTCCTCTCTTCAGCAATTTTGAACAACTCTTCCAGTGTTCTGTAATTTACTCCTCTGTTCCTCTCGGTCCCTTCCATGGTGAAGGTCTTCCCAGTTCCTGTCTGTCCGTAGGCAAAGATGCATACATTGTAGCCATCTAAGACTGATGTGACCAGTGGAGATGCATCGGCATACACATCAGCTGCTCATGAACACAAACTTCTAGATTAGACAAACAAGGGATCACTAGTGGACATAATGCAACATAACTTTGAAGTTTAAACTACTAGACTACTAGTAACATGTAAGTTAGCATTGTTCTCAATTTCTCATTTTAAGTTATCCACAGAACACATTAATACTCAGCTACCAATATTGTCCTTAATGTTAAACACAAAGAACAACGCTAAAAGACAAAATAAGACCTAATACAAACTCCAAAGTAATGAGAAATACCTTGACAATCCTTTGGCGCGTACACTCTGTCAAACTTGAATGACTTTTTAGTTGTTCCACCATTCATAATCCCAATGTCACCGTCTTTTGCTCCATCAAAATCCACTACACATCTGTGACCTGATGATGTCTCATCTTTGCTTAAGGGGCGGCACCGACAGAAAACCCTGATATTTCCTGGAATAGCAGGTAGCCAGACAGGAGAATGAAATTCAATACGTCTAGAAGATACTGGAAATAAGGGCAAACATCTGAATACAGATAGGAGAATGGGCACCTTTCGTCTCCTGGATAATATTATGAAGTTTCTTTCTCTTGGCCATCTCTTCATAGTACTTCATTTTCATATCTTCACACTGTGCAACTGCAATCGCAAAACCATACAATGCTTACAAACTTTCTGATCAAACACACTTGTAAAGGTATGCAACAAAGCCACTTCAGATATTACCTAACGCTTGAACAGCTCCAATCATCTTACTCAAATCAGGAATTGAGTTTGCACAGTCATGTGCTTCAAGAGATAACAATGTTTGCTCTTGTTTCATAGCCTGAGGGTTAAAAATGGTACAATCAGTATTCAGTAGTAACAACTATTGCAGTTACCCGTTCTTGTGGTTGTTGGGATATAGCAAACAGTAAATCAGCTTTACCTTGATTTTCCTTTCCAAGTTAGATATGGCAGCAGCCCATAATTTCTTGTCATTTTCATAGTTCTGAGAAACGCTTCTTAGTTGGTCAGTTTGTCTATCGAGGGTTTGTTCTGTCAGCAAAGGGAAAACAACGATGAGTATATATTAAACAAATAGGATAGGAAGATGTTTACTGCGTTAGCCTAGTCCATACCAAAATTATCACTTAGGACGACCTTTTGGAGAAGCTCCATCTTAAGTCTCTCAAGCTCCTGATTGGTAGATTCTACTGAAGACCATGCCATATAACACTCATCGGACTTCATGTTGCATTGGCTGGTTAGCTCCTCAATCTGTTTCTCATACTTTGATATCAATTTACTTGTTCTAGTCTGCATTTTTGTGGACCGATCATCTATCAGGATTACATCAAATATGATGTTTTAATAGCTTGTGAAAGTACTAACCTGTATATGTGAAACCTCAATATCAGCTGAACATCTTTTGCATAAGACATCCCCATTTGTAACTGATTTTGCTGCCACAAGTTCAAGGCTAAGTTTATCTCTCCGAATGTAAGACCTTGAATGAGCAAATTGCATCTAAAATCAACTCATTACCTGCTAATACTGGGGCTTTTCGAATACAGATGCCACAAACAATGGGACTTCCTCTTACTCCTTTGAAATTGATCATAATGGCACCATTGCTCTCCATAGTAACCCTAATATCAAGCACTTGAAGGGGCGTGTTACCTCCAACCACCCCATATACATCGAGTTCAGACAATATCTGCGAACCAATAGGTAAAAAACTTTTAGCTAAATCTGAAATGATATTATGGAACACAATTACAGAGTCTCTGACGAGTTAGTATATTTGCCTTCTCTTCTTGCACAAGGACATCAAATGCTCTAATTCCTTTTGGCCCATAAGTGTTGACTATCTCAGCAAAATGTAGATCTAAAAAATAGTCTCCTGGAGCAAGACCATCGAATTTGTAGCTGAAATTGCCGTAGCGCGCTGAGCAGTAAAGTGAGGGATAATCGCCACCTTCAACTATGTTCTCAGATGTCTCTATCGCATCCCCTCCTTCAAAGAAAGAATCACCAAAGAACTTTGCAGAGGGATCACAGCCTTCAATTGCACTGCCACCGGCATTAATGAACAGAACAGAGTCATCTGCTTCATCACAGGCACCAGAAGGAGAATAAGAGGCACTGTAGAGCTACCAAAACATAATTAAATGACTATTTCTTAACTACTTCCAATCTTCCATTGAGAATTTTGAGTTGGAAAAAACCCCCAGTCCTAGAATTTGAAAGCACATGATTGATGGCTCAGAAACAGCTATAGAGAAATTCATAATTCCACTGTTCCACCCAAAAAAATGTTAGGCCATTCAGGGAACCGAATTATAGCATGAAATTTGACAGCATCGTGGACTTGGTATATTCTGAACATAAAAGGTCATCTAGATCATTTTTACACAAATGATAGCAATCCTGTAAACAGACTAGCATTCTAAAAAAAGAATATATACAGGAACAGTTCAACAATAATATAGGCCTACTTTTGCCTACAAAGCTTCATGCTTTCTTCTATTCAACATTGCCGCCACACTTCAAAGCATGCAATACTGTAAACTCCAAGACACAATTAAATTCCTGTTTTCTTAACTTCAAAGCAATCTAAAGCTCAGAACTGCACTAATATATGGCCGGTCTACTACCTCCCACAAATATGTTATTCATTCCACCCATAAAGAAGTCCTCTTTTCTGGAGGAGAACTTAATAAGCTCCCTGTGCAGCACAACACCTCACGACCTAATTGGATATTACCACTCTGACATCAACAAAGGAAACAAAACCCCCAAATCTGTGGAGATCCAGCTTGAAAAAACCAAGCCCGATTTGGGGAGGTACAATTCCTAGGGTTTTCTATCCTGACCAACCGAAGGACTCTAATTCGACCAACCCCTAAACCCCCAAATCCCAAGATCCCAGGAAAAAGAAATAGCACGATCCACGGTAATATATGCCAGGATTAGAAAAACCTAAGAAATAATGAGGCTGCCGCAGCTACGAGAACACCACCTGCACGGCAGTCGCCCAGCCTCAGCCCGGACATGACCACGCGCGGCCCGGACACCAGGATCATGGACTCCACTGCTTCCTGTGGTGACGGGGCGGGCGCCGCCGCCGCCGCCGCCTCCCGTCGGGGCTGGGGCAAGCCCTCTTCTCCCAGTCCGCGCTCCACGAGAAGTCCATGGGGTCGCCGGGGCACCGCGCCTCTCCACCTTCCATCGGATCCGAGAGCCGCAGCAGCGAGCTAGAATAGGAGCAGCGAGGGGGAGGAATGGCGGCGATGTCTTGGGGTGGATTTGGGTTCTCTCTCCTCTCTGGGGTTGCCTTTCTTTTCTCGCTCGCTCGCTTGCCTTGCCTCTTCGGTTTGGCCGCCGTCCGAATTCGAACTCCTCCTGCTAATGACGACCGTTGGGAGTGTCGCGGGCGCATCCGACCGTTGCATTCGATGCGGCCCATCTTCCCGGCGGCCTTGTTTCTATCGATTAGGCCCACTTTTCGGCCCATTCTGCACCGTGCCCTGTGTTTTACCGCGGCCTAGCCCACAAATAATTCTTACAGGTAAATTCATAAGATGTTCTCCTCTACGAGAAAAGTAGATTCCGTTCTTTTTGAACTTTTGTCTCCTCTGGAAATAGAAACAAATGGAGTAGTTTTTTTGGAGTAGATTCTTCACATGGAGTATCGATACTGTCCACTACTATTTTGAAAAATGCAAACTAAAAATAATAACCACGGTCTAAAAGGACAGATCATAATTTACACTACCATTAGAGCATCTCCTGCGTGTCTCCGCACGGGTACTGGGTAACATGGCATGCTTGGTAGTGGTAATAACACATTAGGAGGGCTGCTTCAAGTAGCTTCAGCTTCTACAAGTTATAGTCACTTGAATCACGTTGACTTTTTAATTTCATCTTTTTTTCTCTTATTTTTTGTATTATCTATGAAGATATAATGATATTTTTATTTATTTATTTAATTAAATAATTTAGAAAAATTAACCGTTGCTATAATATAATTTTGATAAAAAAACTAACAGTAGGAAGACAAAAGCTGCAGCTGGATGAAGCAGGTCGAGCCCTGTTCTTTTCAGCTTCTAAAAGTTGCTTTTCGGCTTTTCTGCAGTAATTAGCTTTTAAACAAAATATTTTTTTCAAGATAAGGTCTACTAGTTAATTGTAGTACATACTTTACTGACTTCATTTATATCGTCAAAAACTTCACGTGAGTTTCTGTTACTATGTAATCTCTCGTATAAATAGCCCAAAAATCATAAACTGCAGCAAAAAACCACAAGCCACAGTCAAAAAGAATATGCCCCTAAATGGGGTGGTGCTAAGCACAAGTGCTGATGTCAAGGGGATCTTTGCTGGTGTAAACCCGTGTCTCAATGAGTAGGGGAGGCGGAGAGAAAAAGGTAGTAAAACATTGCAGAAGTAAAATAAACTTAGTATTTGAGTGATGTGTCAGTGATGTCGTATTTTTTTAGCGCCTTTATAGCTACCCTACGCATCATAAACAGTGTGCCAATCATCTGAAAAGCGATGGAGCGAACGTGCATGAATTGGATTGATCAGACGCAGCTGTCCTTCTTGCCATCCTGTGAAGCATAAAGGGCAGGCTAGCTACAAGATCACACTCGTCAGTTGTCACACCACCTAGAGCAAGGCTAAGAGAGAATTTGCAAATGGAGACCATATGGGCGCATGATTTCAATGTTACGAAACCGCATCAGTACCTTCCAGAAAATTGTGACCATGTTCTTTTCAGCTTCTAAAAAAAAATTGCTATTTTAGATGTGATCAATAGCACAAAGTCTTTCTTTACAATAATGAAAGACTGGGTGAAGCTGATGTTATCTTAAACATTTTTAAATGAAATACTAGTCCCATAATTATAAAGTCCTAACGATTTGGGTTTAATGTAAGCTGCCACTACACCCTATGATCCAAATGCAAAGCTACATAAGAACAGGACATGGGAAGGATCAACTTAAATATTCTCGGATCAAAGGATCACGATGTACTTAACTAGTGCAACGAGGCGGACATCTCATATCTTTGTATGCATTGAGTCGTTATACGTCTAATCCAGAGATGATCATTGGATAGCACTAGAAAGAGTACTAAGATACTTGAAGGAAATCCTAATTTGGGAATACACTATTTCGTCATCCTGCAGTCTTGGAAGGATTCGGTGATTCTAAGCTGGATCGATGACTCGGATGACATGAAGGCTACGAGTGGTTATGTATTCACTCTAGCGAGTGGGGCGTGTCGTGGAAGTCTTCTAAGCAGACTATTATTACGGTCCACTATGGAGGCTGAATTGGTAGCGCTTGATTCAAGAAATGAGAAGCGAATGGATTCGAGAACTCCTTTTCGACCTACGTCTTTGAAAAACCTATTCCAGCTATTTTGATCTCTGCGATAACCAAACCGTTCGGTTAAGGCGAAGAGTAGGAAGGACAATATGAAGTCCTCAAAACATATAAAGCGCCGACTTAAGTCGGTAAGGCATGCAGAGAGGCGGGTGTTATTCGTAGAATACATCGATCGAAAGGAACTTGCGAGATCCTTTCACCAAAGGATTGAGGTCATCCAGCAGCGTCACGGGGATGGGGCTTATACAGTATAAAGGCTCACATTGGTAGTAACCTATCCTAGGAGATCGGAGATCCCGTGAACTAGGCTCTAGGACAACAAGCGTGTGGGATTAGAGAGCACATCTAACGGGTCTCATTAGCTGCGATGCTCTATCTGTATGGAAGGTTGAGCTTTGGCTCTTAATGAACTCTAGGTCTATATGACTTATGGAATCGTCCTCAGGATTCCTAGAAGAAAGACCAAAGAAATGAACATGAGTAAGATGACAAAATCGTTATGAAACTGAAACCTGAGTCGTAGTCCTTAAACGCACCCATAAGCTGTATATTAAACAAGAAGCCTAAACCGAGGCAAAGGGAATTTCCCATTTGATAAAAGAACAGATTAGGCATTTGTTACCCCTTCTCCCGTGCGACTTAGCGCTCCTCTTCTTCCCGCAAGAATCGGTCCTCGTGATGAGGTGATATTTTGGATGGCTCGACATGGGGATTGGTTTATCTTCTTTTACGACGGTGGTTCCTGGTGCTCTCAGGTGAGGTGCTTGGCGGCTCCTCCCGTGCTTGTGCGGCGTACCTCTACCTCAATCCGATGAGTTTTGGATTGTGTGCCACACCAAACAGATCGCTGATTCTATAATTCTCCTTTGCACGCAAAGGCTCTCTAATCTGAGATTGGTAGATTTAAAGTTGTTGTTACTTCTTTGTCATACTCAAGTAGGGGACAAATATATTGTATGTGTGTGATTTGATGATATCAGGATATGTCAACTGAATTAAACTTGATAGTCTTAATTGATACATGCTATTCTTTGACATACATATTCATGTTTAGAATGTTATCATTCCTATTATTGAATATGTGGTTTAATGGATAAAATTCATATAGTTTCATATATGCTATGTCATTTATATATGAATTGATGTCTTTGATGTGCTTATATGATTATATTGGAATTATATTTATATCTTTGCTTATACATAAATATTATTGACTTGTTTGATATAACAAAATTTTGAAAACAAACGAACCCAATACCTAAAATCAGAAGTTCAAACCCAAACAAACGAACCCAATACCTAAAGTTTTTTTCTTTTTGAGATGGACAACGCATGCAGTTGCTATCATGCTAAGCACATCGTTTTGTTTTGTTGTTGCTACGGATGCCAACCTTCTCTTCTCCTCCTCCTCCTCCTTCGACGAAGATTTACTTTGTTATCACCTAATAGATTAGTCCCTGTCGCAGTATAATAGTACAAAAGGCCAGCCTTCATCACGCGTGGTATCGACTCATCAACCAACCCAGAGGCAAGAAGGACGCACACGGAAAATTGCTGAAAACTAGAGCCTGGAGCCCTGGAACTGAGAACCGGACAAGCACAGCATAGGGATCTGAACACCTCAATTCTGATCTCTGAAAGCGCAAGCCGTACGTCAAGCCGCAACTGCCGACAAAAAATAATATTCCCTCGGTTTTCGATTATTCAGCATTTTTAACTGAACGTACATATTTACATAATTGTTTTTTCCCATTGTAACGAAAATATCTAGCAACTAACTACTCTAATGAATAGTAACCGTAAAAAGTAGTGAAGCTTGTTAAGGGTATTTCCTTAACAAAGTTATGTATTTTTTTGCTATCTATACAAGCACACGAGTAAAAATTTGTATTGAAAATAGCAAAGTATCAAGTATTTATGGATGGGGTGTGTATAGACATCATCCGGATGTTTTCTTGCTAACTATCATCCAGATTTGAGACCATTGGATTAGAGATCCAACGACCCCTTTTTTGAGGAGGAGGAGGAGATTTTTTTTGGAGGGGGTGGGGGAGAATTCATGGCCGTTAGATCTCTAATCCAATGGTTACAAATCTGGATGATAGTTAGAAAGAAGATATCCGGATGATGCTTATCAATACCCTTAGGGAAAAACTTGATTAAAAATGTCAAGTAAATGAAAACGGAAGTAGTAAGAATAATACTGATGTGCATGTATGTACGTGCACCACCAACCCAAGCCACCACGGCAGAGCGGAGGAGAGGAGGAATGCAAGAATGATTGGAATACCTGAGAATCAGCGGCCTATTGGCTTCCATGTTACGCCCATGTTAGAGATCAAAATTATAATTGCTGATTGAATGAACAAGTACAAACTGAGTTGCATCATGCTGGTGTGAAACAACCGCCTAGCTGCAGATGCTGCTACATTATGGGATGGTTGGTTGGTTGATGCAGTGTTGTGTGGTTTGCATTATACACATTGCCCATGTCAAAATCATGATTTCTTTAGTGTCCATGAGCCCAATTGATCATAGAATATTACAATAGCCTACTAGAACACTGTTTGAGACTGTGATTGTTACACTGAGAATGAGTATCTATGAGAAAAAATAGAGGTTAGTTTATTTATTTATTTTGTCCTTGCTGTCGATCTCGACCATTCTATCTTCGGTAGAAAGAGAATTGGAGATTTGATTTGTGAAGAAGAAGAAAAAGAAGAAGAGCCAGGTTCTCAAACCAATCAAATTGAATGTATTGAATTACCAATCAAATGGAATGTATTGAATTCAGTTCAGGTGTTGAGACATTGATAAGGTTTGGTTTTGCCACACTGAACACTAGGGGGCATGCAACTGAAATGACAGAAGCTGATCTGGTGATTGCGCCTTCTTCCGTTCAGAGGTCGAGGAATCCAGTCTGCCGGAGGACGGCGTTGCGGACGCGGCGGAGGTCGCGCCCCTTGAGCGTCCGCCCGACGCCCTCCAGCACCGACGACGACCGCTCGTGCCGCCGCGCCGCCACCACGTGCGGTGGCGCCATCTCCTCCTCCTCGTCAGACTCATCGATCTTCTTGGCATCATTCCCGTTCTTTGCGCACCGCCCCGCCTTCCCTGGCCACACCGGCACCCTCACAGGCGCCGACTTCCTCGGTGCTGCGGCGCCGCCCGGTGCTGCCGCCTTCAGAGGCACGGCCACCCCCGCCTGGTCGCCGCCACCGGCGAGGAGGGACGACAGCCCGAAGCTGTGCGGCACGGCGTGGGCGCGACGCCGCGCGCGCTGCGGCGCCTCGGGAACGGGCACGGTCCAACCGTCGTCTGCACCGCCACCTTCACCGGCCGGCCACACCACGTCACTCTCGTCGAGCTCGAAGGGCGCGTCGGGCCCCGCCCCCGGCTGCTTCAGGAGGCCAAGAAACCGGAGCGCGCCGGCGCCGGTGGACCGTGGCATCGCCATTGGCACAGATCAATTAAAGAACTCCCCTTGATCCTCTCCCTTTCGCCGGCGGCTACGCCACGCTCATGGACTCACGGGCTCGTGCTCTGGTCCAAGTGTTTGTGTTGGGTTTGGATACTGCTCGCTTCGCTTTGGCTTTGGTCGTATATAATGGCGGCGTTGGAGCTGGAATTGGAGAGGAAGCTATGGAGAGCGGGCACAGGGAGGGTGATGATGACTTGATGAGTCATCAAGGTGGGCCCCATGTGGGGAAGAGGCTGGGAATCTCCAGGTAGATGCAGTGGGATTCCTGTGTGGATTTGGATCTAGCTAGGGATGCTGAGATCTTTTTCGCGCTAGGGCGAGGCTGGTTACAACTTACAGCCCTTGCTCTACTCGAAGAATTAGATGACAAAATTTCTTAGGGTCAGCTACTGTAATCAGAGAGGATAAATAATTGTTGCTGTTTTTTTAATCTTTTAACGATCGATAATGCTTTCAATCGCTCGATTGATCGACCGATCTGTTCGACGCTTCGTTCGATCGCTTTACTCGTTGTCGTATGATCCAAATCACCAGCAGCATTTAAAAGCAAATTAAGAACCATAATCCTTCGAGTATTGTTTCTCTGAGCACTGTTCAGCAATCATTGACCACTATGCACCAGCCAGTCATACTGCTGGTCTAACATGAGTACTCGAAGTACTCGAAGATAGCAAGAGTTGAAGCACTCGAACCGTCCATAAATTTTACGAGTATCGACCATGAAACATACGGCAACCAATCACAAAAGCCTAAAGCTACTGATCTCGAGGTCTATAAAAACCGATCGAAAAGTCTAAGGCAACAATAGCAGACTACAAAGTCTATGAGCACCGATCACAAAGTCGTCAACTATCGAGTATCGACCAGTAAACTCTATGACTATCGAATACCGACCAATAAAGTCCACAACTATCGACCGGTTACTCTAGCTGCGACCATAAACAAGGCACTATACCTATGACTATCGAAAAATACTGTAGCCACGACCATCAAAAAGTACTGTAAATTACCATCTTCGACCAGGTATGGTCGTTCTACTGTAGTCGATGTTCCATGGTCGAAATGTCGTGATCGAAGAATGACATGGTTGAAATACCATGGTTGGATTACCGTGGTCGAAATCTACAGTACTCGACTTACCGTGGTCAAAATCTATGTGGTCGACTTGCTGTGGTCGAAGCCGAACGTGGTTGAAGTCTGCCATGATTGAAATACCGTGGTCGAAGTCTGTTATTCGGACCTACCGATCGGACCATCCATCATAAGGTCGATCGGACGACCGTCTGTGGTCGAAACCAGATGTGGTCATTTAGTCATCTTGTAAACTCAAACACAGAAGCGTATCGATCAGAACTTTTACAAATACAAATTCCAATAGAATCAAATGTCAATTATTCATTAACAAAATGCACGACCTTTACATGATCTAACAATTGCTTTGCTTGTCACCCATATTCATCCGTGGATTGTATCGCTGATTCTGCGTGGTACCGTACTTTTCTTTTCAAAAGAACCCAGATGCATGTTTGCTAGTAGACATCTTAGTGGCTTTGTGAAAAATGTTTTTCATCATGCTGTTAACCTGACTAGCTTGATTCTAGTAGCTCTTGTGATCAACGCTGGAGCAGCCAATAGAGACTACTACGTAAAGATGGGACACTGGTAGTAAACTTGGTTTGATTCCGAGCTTCTCTTGGTTGCGGTTAAGGGGGCGTTCGGCCGAGCTCGAGAGCCAATTTTTGAGCTTGGAAGTCGGTTTACGGAGAAGCCGAGCCGCATGTTGGCCTGGGGGTGAGAAGCACCGAAATGGAAACTCCACCAGCTCCCATGTCGGAGTTATGTTTTGTAGGTGGGCTCAAACTTTACTCGAATTACATGAGCTTTGCCACTCCCTATCGATGCCTCTCGCTCAGTCTCGCCCGCGCTCAACCCTTAGCAGTACAGGAGGCGGCTGGTACTAGAGGTGGCGGCGGCTAGAACAGCAGGCGCCGGTGGCCCCACCCAGCCCATCCCCAAATCCGGCGGCCCCGCGCAGCCGTCCCTGACGCCGGCGACCCCGCCCAGCTCCTCCCTGACGCCGGCGCCCCCGAGCAGCACCTCCAGTCCCGAAGCTATGCAATTTTTGAGCAAAATCTAGCCATTTTGTGGAAAATCTATGTTTGATTAGTATGTACATTTGTTGAATGAGGGAGTAGTATGTCTCTGTGACTCAGTCGAGTTATTTCATTCCAAGGACTGACACTGGAGCTATCTCAGTAGTATGTATTTGTTGAATGAAGCAAGGTCAGCATGTGTAACTTGTGTGGAAAATCAGTAGCTTTTCTCTGAATAACTATCATATGTTCTATTACCAAACATTTTTGCTACAATTCCCATAGCTATACCGAGCCTAGATATCACTAGCTTTTCTGCTCTGTACTGCTCAGTAGTATGTATTTTCATGTTTTTCTTTTCTTTCTAGCTGACAGACCGAAGAGAATGATGTTCTACCAAAACAAAATGTGACGGAATGTGCTGCCTGTATGCATGCTTCATTCTTCAAAATGATTACTATATATGCTACATATATAAAGCAAGATAGTAGTAGTATATGATTGCGGTGCAGGCAGCAGGACATTCAGTCGAGTTGCTTGCTTAAATATTTGCTGAAACTGGTATGTGTGTGCCATTTGTTGAATGAGTGAGTTGCATGTCTTTTCCCCGTTTCTCTGAACATGTTAGATCATCATGGTATATACATGTTAAATGGGAATCGAATGTACATTAGATAAACAACTGGGTCATTGCTTACAACCAATCTTCTAGGAATTGGGCGCAACTAGATCATGTGTTCTAGGAACCGGATGCAACTGGAGTATGTGTTTTAGGAACCGGCTGCAACTGCAGTCTGTAGCATATGAGTCTGGTTGATTCTGATCTCATGTACAGTAACCAATATAGGCGTGGCCTGCATGTTCCAGTTATTTTGTCGAATACAGTTAGTCCTCTTGGGATTCAACAGTATGGATGTAGTTCTTCAGTATCTAATAGAGCAAGACATTTGTCATATTTGTCTTGATCGCTAGCAAATTTATTTTCTTCAGAATTCAGATTGGAACGTTTTTGGTTTGTTCTAGCTGCTTGTTAGTGTTTAGATGTTCCTTTTGGTTTCCATTGAATCGCTGCAGAGTTCTACTCTGTTTCTTTCACTGCCCCCTTGTGCCCATTTGAAACATACATGTGGCTCATACTTCTGGAGCCATGGCAAGAAGCATTTGTAAGGGCAACATAGACATTTCATAAGCTGTCGATGGGGCTAGAGCTCTGAAGCTGCAATTTAAGCCAAACACTCCAAATTTCAGAGCTCCAACTTCTCAGGCTTCAGAGCCAAAAAAGAGAGAAGCCGAACCCGGCCAAAGACGCCCAAAGTAGAAGACAAAGCTGTGGAGCGTGGTGTAGCCATCAGAAGGAAATTATTTCCATGGTGATAGTGGCCTATGGAACGTTCCAAACGACCTTCCCATAGTGCAGTGTACCTGGCTGGCGCCCTCTTCACCCTGAGAAAAATGCTTATGCTTGTGTAACGAGGAGGACTTTGCACTCCATGCATGCACGCTCATCCTGCCTACGGAGTAACACTCGACCATTAGCCACACAAATATCAGAATGTGAAGACGACACGTAGACATGTTTGCTCTTAGCCACACAAATATCAGAATGTGAAGCACACGAGAAACTGGTTTAGTACTCGCATGGTGTTGAAACTAATCGTGGTATTGTACGCGAAGAAACCTGCTCAGACGTGCGTGTTCACGTCGGGCAGAGTCTGCTTGTGTTGTCGAGTTTTTCTCTGGTTGTGGCGACATTATAGGATCGTAGTTGGCTATCTGTTGAACAAAAGGATAAGAGGAGATCAGAAGAGGCTGCCGGCATTACGCAGCGCTAAACTCTTATATATTTCTTGAGTTAAACAAAGTGCACTAAACTCTTATATGTTTCTTGAGTTAAACAAAGTGTTCACATGTGTTGCGTACTTGCGTTCATAGTGTGTGTGTGGGCGTTTGATCCTTGGACTGTGCCAACACATGGCAAATTGAAACGGACGGCCGGCCGGTCGCAGAGCTGCTGCATGCTCGTTCCAGGGAAATTTAACTTTTTGCCACCCTTAAGAATACCACCTATCCAAATGCTATCCTCTTCGTTGCAATTAATATTTTGCCACTCTCGAGTCTACGTGGCGCCTAATCACCGCCATGTCAGCGCCCGCGCCGCCGCCGCCTCCGCGCGCCGCGCTGCGCGCGCGCTGCGCCTCTCCGCTCCGCTCGCCGCGCCTCCCGCTCGCGCGCCGCCGCGCCTCCCTCCCCCGCCGCCTACCGAAAGATTTCGGCCGAGCGCACGGAGAGCGAGGAGGCGCGCGGCGGCGCGCGAACGGGGAGCGGCGCGGGCAGCGAGGACGAGAGCGCGGCGCGCGAGGCGCGAGGCGCGGCGGCGGCGCGGGCGGCGGCAGCGCGCGAGCGAGAGGCGCGCGCACGAGCGAGGGGACGAGGCGCATGCACGGGCGCGGGGAGGTCGGGCGGCGGCGCGGGCGCTGACATGGCGGTGACTAGGCGCCACGTAGGCTCGAGAGTGGCAAAATATTAATTGCAACGAAAAGGATGGTATTTAGATAGGTGACATTCTTAAGGGTGGCAAAAAGTTAAATTTCCCGAACGGGGACGGTGCCGGTGTGGTGTGTGACTGACTGAAGGGACGAAAGGATGCAGAGTAATCCTGCACTGCTGCTACTGCGGCTACTGTGTCTTGACGTGTAAAGATAGGCAGCAGCTACCCTATAAGGCTGAGAAGTTATTAGGGCATCTGGAATGTTTAGAGATTGCATAGCTTTTAAGCTGAGATCCGCAGACAGTTTATAAAATTATCACTATTCTTTGCAGTATGTAACACTATACTAGCCTCTAATATTTATGTCCCGCAACAGTACAATACTTTTTTTATTCCTTCTCCAGTTCTCCTTAGCCTAAAATTTGGAACAGCTTAGTCTAAAATTGTGGAAATTTATTAATATTATGTTCTTAGCTCCTGTCTCCAAGTGAAATAGACAATGCTAGCTGATTTTGGTTAGACTACCTCTTATCTCTTCCCTCATTTTCTTGGAGGCAGTTTTTGAATACACTATGGATGCCCTAGGCTTTCCAGTTTTGTGCACACACGGCACTGTCATACGTATTATACGGCCAACCTTCTGACGATTCACAATAGCGCTGTAGTACTATCAAGAGGAGTTCAGTGCAGCGTGAAAAATATGCGCACGAAGGTTGTTACCGGGAGGAATGGAGACACGCCAAACATTTTTACCAGTACCTAGCCGCCTAGGGATGTTACCAGTTTAGACTGTACTAGTAAGATACTTTAACGTCGTTTCAAATCTACGGCCTCTAAAAGGAACCTTCATCCGTAGTTCTTTTAAGATGTGACCTATAGTTTTAAAGTAAATGTTTAAATTTTGTTTATTCGTGTGGAAGAGCACAGAAAGAAAGATACGTACGATTTTAACCGATATAGGTAAAATCGATATAATATTTACTATAATTAATTAATAAATCTATTTTTAAAAATATTTTATTTAAAAAGTAATTACTGTAGAATAAAAAAAGTTGAAAGTCGGAAAGATTCACTGCACCGCTACATGCTAGCAAGCGAGGGACAGTGTGGGCAGGTAACGTGCTAGTATGTTAGGGACCTCCAATTAGACGGCTAATAACAAGAAGAAATGCTACGATTGTTATGTGGCCGACACGTTGGGCCCGTCCGCCCGCCCGCTCAGTGCAATGCAAGTCGCGAGGCCGTCCCGGGACAGGGTCTGTTTTTTTTTTTCGACTTATGACTTTTAGCTATGGTTTATAACTTTTAGACTGTTTATATGAGAGATTACAGAGTAACAGAAATTCACGTACGGTTTTTGTCGATATAAATAAAGTCAGTAAAGTATGTACTACAACTAACTAATAAATCCTATCTTAAAAAATACTCCGTTTAAAAGTTAATTACTGTAGAAAAATTAAAAAGTAATTTTTAAAAACTAAAAAGAACCTGCAGTAAGAGCCGTCGCGTCATGTCAGTTTCCCAGCGCACCGCAATCCGCCGTGCTGTTGCATCACGTTTCAATGTGCTCGCGAGATTTCCTGCCAAGGTGCAGCTTTTGGCTCAGTTAAGTAGTTCGGGACATTCGTATCGGCCACCAGTGATTTTTCCCTTGGATTTTCTTCCCTAAAATTGAATAACAATGGTAAATGGAAATGACTTTTAGAATGAATTATTGAGCGATGAAAAAATTAAGAGAGAGATGTATATGGGACAAGAGCGAGAGAAATAGGTTACGTGATATGCTTGTGACTCCTGTCTTATCTTCATATTGAGACGGAAGCAAGAGGACTGAAGAAACCGCTTCAGGAAGCATGTATTAATGGCTTTGTTTTCTAGGTTAATGGATTTTATTTGCGCTTTTCAGGATGGTAGTAGACAGTAAAGATGTCGATACGGATGACGCGCATGGTTTTAGGCTCGGGATGTCATTTGGCGAATCCGCTTCAAAAAGTCGAGGTGTGTGCGCGAGATGGGAGCGAGAAAAGTGGGATATGATGCATTCGGGACTCGTGCCTTATTCTTGGATCAGACGGAAAGCGAGAAGAGTAAGAAAACCGTTTCGGGAGCATCATATTAGTAGCCATGTTCTTGTGAGCTGTGATTGATGACTTTTATCTGCACTTTTCAAGACGGCAGAAACGTTGATGTGAACAGTGCATACCGTTTTGAGCTTGAGAAGTTATTTAGAGAATCCGCTTCAAAAAGCCAAGATGCGTGCGTGAGACGGGAGCAAGAGGGATGAGGTACATAATGCACCTATGCCCCTATCTTATTCCTAGATTGAGACAAGAGCAAGAGAAGTGATGAACTGTTTCAGAAAGCATCGTAGTAATGGTTCTACTTTTTTTTTGTTGCGGCCGATGACTTTTATTTGCGCTTTTTAAGATCACAGTAAACAACAAAAACGTTGATGTATACAATTTTAGACTCAAGAAGCTATTTGAAGAATCCACTTAAACAAGTTGTCCCATTTATTTCAACTTTTAGAGAAGATAAAAACTCAAAACTCAAAAAAATAGGACCATTAATTTCTAGCTTCTTCAAACAGAAACTAGAAATAAATCCATGGCCAACATCAATGGTCTGCGATTTCGGGCAGCGACTGCGTCAGTTCGGCCTCTCTTCCGCATAGCACGTATCGCGGAGATATCTTGAACTAAACTTAATTCAGCACCGGTCTAACCAAATACTTACATTGTTGTGCGTGATTCGTAATCATTTTTATCCAAATAATTCGGCAATACTTCTCTATAGCGATGCTACTGCTGCTGTTTACAAGCATGGCCAAAGGAACATACAAAGCCACAGCTGAAACATATTGGTTGCTAGTACAATTTTAGTGAGAAGCACAATAGAACGTCCGAACCACAACTGAAATATACCGGTTAGTACAATATTTTGATAAAGAGCTACCAACATGTCATCTATTTCACAAGAACCGCGAAGGACTGACAATTGATGCAAGAGGCACAGTTTTCACTTGGGCTTCGACCCTGAATCCCTGATACCCCAAATGTTCAGATTCGGAAAACTTGAAATACAGGGCACTAGATACAAGCATTTGAAAGAGATGAGAATAGAACCTCATCTCTTAATGCATCTATTATGAAGTCATACTTCGATGACATGGGGGCATGTTTTACAAACACAAAAAGATATGTAGCATACGATTGGGATTTGGGAAGGTAAACACTACAGATCAACTTTTACTCTACAGAAGCTGTGAGAAAAATCACATCGGACAGTCAAGCAGATACATAAAAATCAAATACGTGTGGCTTAATTGACAAGAATGAATGATATCTGTTGCTCTACTCAGTCACACATACAACAAGACATCAACCAGTGATGATACCTGCCAGGACATCACTTTTTCCTCGTGCGAATATGGTGTACACGAGGCGTATAGCATCTAGCCAACCATCAAGGGACTCCCAGGTATCAGCAACCTGACACAGTGAAAAGGAAACATGAAAAGTGAGTTCAAAACCACAATTTCGTTTTTCCCCCTATGGCTTCTCAGCTTGGCAGAGAACTGTGGTGATAATTACAAAATACGATATTTCATTTGTTAGACATCAGACAGATGGAGGGCCCGGGGGGGGGGGGGATAAAAACAAGCATTGCTATAGGATACAACAAACTATTCTTGTTTTCAGTTTAAATTCGCGAGAAAGCAATAAATGTTAACCAAGGCATCAAATCACAAGAAGAGCAGGTCCTTACCAAATACAAAGGCCCATGAGTTGTATGTATACAAAGGCCAGCACCAGGTGGCAGTGTTAGATCAGAGCATGAAGACACTGAAACTATATCCGCAACATCTACTTTAATAAATTTTTTGCTTTTCTCCACATGCCCATGTGATTTGCTCGAAGGGCTTTCAGAGGCATTGGCCTAAATTTGTGATCACAAAATGAGTTTCAAATAAGATAAATCCCGGTAGTGACATGAATACCAAAATAGGAGTAGGTTTGTGTTATCAGTAACAGAACTACCTGACAGAGTCCCTCGTGGTTTAAGATAAACTGTGACCTCTCCCAATGTTTATGTGGTGCGATAGTACCGTCTGCTGGAGAAGCAGTCAAATATCCCACTTTTAGATATGGCAAAGGTAGCTGCAAAACATAGCATGACAACAAGGATGTCACTAACACCATAATTAAGATTTTGACATGACATCATCTAGATATGAGACTGACCTGACGTATGAATATTTACCCAAAAAAGAAAACAAGAATGAAAAAGATAAAGATAAAGATAAAACAAGAAAGAAGGATAAATATTTTGCTTACACACAGAGAGTGTGACCAGTTCACAATGTTTACATTCTAATATCCATAATCATCTTAACACTCCGATGCATTCCATGACTTGTACCTTTTTGGTTTCATACCACTTTTTATGTTTGTCTTGTGCCCAAAACAAAATCAAGTCCGATGCATTTCAATAGCTATGCATAAAGTTTAGGATATCATGGATTCACGGATAACTTGCAAAAAAGGGGCCCTATGTTCCTATTTAATGTTAGCCCTGACACCTGGCTAATAGCAATATTAAGGACATCTAAGGTTCATCTATGATCTACCAGACCACCAACCCATAGTCCAATACAAGAGATGGGCAGCTAAAATATACACTTTAAAGATGACATAGTACAATTTTACAGAGCAAAACAAAACTTGAAAGCCTGAGCATACCAACATACCATTGAGCGGACTAGTCGTAGAGCACTACGATAAACCTGAAGCATGGAAAACAACAGCATTTCAGTATGTTTCAAACAATGTTATGCCTAAATATTCATTAATCGATCATGGAACTCAAGCCTATAGCCACATCATGATGAGAGGCAAACTGTGTAGCATATGACAATAGTAGAATTCACTCATTTGAGTATCACTGAAAGGCAATATGATGCTATCAAAGCCCATCAACTGCTGAAAGCTGAAAGCATATAGAAAAGGTAGAGGCGTATAAAACAATCCACAAAAGATTGAAATGGAAGACGAAGAAAATTATAAGGGCTTGTTCAATAGGCCCAAAATCCTGGCCCATCCACAAATCCTGGCCCATCCACATGGATGGGCCAGAATTTTGGGCCTCCCAAACAAGGCCTAAAGGTAGAAGTAAACAGCTCTACACTAATAAAATGTATCGTTGCATAAGGGCATCGGTACAATTAAGAAACAACAATAAGAGTTTCACAGCTTAGGGAAAGGAACAAAAAATAGTTAGCAATGTAGAGCCTTTTGACACATGTGATGATTATGAACTGCTTCCGATTGCAATATCATATCTCAAGATTCCAAAAGGTACCAATAAAGAAATTGACAGGCTGTAGAGTGAAAAATGAAGAAACCCACATACTGAATAATTTGGTTTCAATGCATGAGCAGCTGCAACATAAATGGCAGACTGACTGTACAAGTCATTAGGAGAGACATCTGGACCACCAGACCTTGATGTATCCTCTGCTAAGCCATACTGCAGCATAAAAAAGAAACGGAAGGGGGTTGATTGCTGTTACCACAAAATTCAACCAGATAACATGTATTCAAATCGAAGCAGTGTTGTCCACAATTATTATCAAATAGAGTAGGAAAGTAAGAAACACACCAGGACAGTTCCAAGATTGTAAATAGCTCGGTGGAAATCAAATTGCAACTGGATTGCAGAACGAAACTGCCATAAAGAAAAAGAAGCTGAGTTTCAGCACTTTCTAGTAGATAAATTTTGTGATAAAGGCACTGCTCAGAAGTAATTTCCCCCAACAATACAATTAGCAAGTACAACTACCTTACTTATAGCTGTTTTTATGATTGTTTGTTTATCTCGAGCAGGAACAATTGCACTCAGTTCCTGCATCACAAGTTCATACTCTTGACAATGAATGAAAAGCATAATGTATGGATGAAAAATTGGTAAGTCTGATATAACAAGTCATAAACTAATGTACCTGTAGTCCAAGACCCCAGTTGTTGAGGGCCTGCGAACAAACAGAGAAACAAACAATAATTCAAGCAGAATGAAGATTGATGAACAATGAATAATGGGATTTGAATGTAAAGATCTGAAAGACATTTAATCAATATCCAGTTAACAGCTTTGTCCAAAATGTGGAATTCAGTACATAAGGCAAATCAATTTGACCTCACATTATAAAACATGAGGAGAATTTTAGATAAGTTTGGCATTACAATGAGTGGAATCATTTTAACACTTTCAGAAGATATCTAAAAAAAGGTCATTTGAAGGAGGTGTGAACCATTGATGGTGAATTTTTATCAGCGGGTGGGTGTACAAAATAAGTATACAGATTGACTGCTCAGAAACAACTGTAAAACCTCTGAGAAGGCTTTCTGCAGTGCAACCATATAGCTGTGCAGTAGTTAATAAATGGTCTACAAGTTCACAGTTTATCAGATGATTAGTGATGATCTGCAGTTTATGTTCCTGATATTCTTGATGACTATTGCATGCAACTTATTGCATTGGTTCCCTACGGTGAATTTGTTTATCAGTATTTTTTAACTCCCAGCACTTAAAATCTAAGAGGAGCTTTTATTATTGTTGTAGGAGTGGCCTAGCACCCCATGATTGGACCTTGCAACAGGCCTAATAGTATAGGGGTATATATATAAAGGAATATAGCAATGTACCATCACCTTTTGTAATTAGTAAGGGGTAGGATAGGAATTTCCCATCCTATCTCTTTTATGTATATAAACCCCCAAGAGAGATATGAGAGGGGAGATTCACTTATTTTTACTCACCAACTCACTCTAGCTAATTCCTCCATATACTGTTTGGTCAGTAGCTACAACAGTTGGCGCCGTCAGTGGGGACCGCGCAAGAAGCTACGCATGGAAGGGTATGAGAGAGCCATCGCGGGACATACCTAACAGAAGATTCAGATGAAAAGTTGCTTAAGGAAGGAGCTGAAAGCTGTTCTTGGGAGCATGCCCCTTCATTCGTGGCATTTGTACCCCTTTGCATGTCATCGGTGATAGGGAGGTGATGCCTTGGATAACTTAGTGGCACGCTCACATCCATGCATGTGCATGCCTACTTAACGTGGCCATACATGAGAGGGTTGGACACGCCCCATGTTTGCCTCTGCGCCTTGCTACCGAACCTCCGCACCAAGCCTCCATGCCTCGCCATCGACCCTCCGCGCTCCGGCCGTGCGTGCACAGGGTGCGGGAGCTATTGGAGATGACGATCTTAAACCAAGCAAAGGAGCTAACGCGGCCGCAATCAACGACGACGCACCTTCACGCACGGGTCCGACACCACTGAGGCATCATCAAAGAATCCTTCCGGACAAGAAGGCACGCCATCGAGCTCAGCTCCACCGTCTACACCGCGATGTGGCGGTTCGGCACCGAGGCGCTGCTCGAGGACCTCGTCCGACGGGGGTTTGCCATGACGCCAACTTGCATGCACGCTGCTGCTAGTCTTCGGCCTTCGCACGGTCAACACGCATGCCATCGACCTACGCCCAGCCCTCATGTGCACCTTCGCCTCACCCATGCCGGCCTCCGTGCGTCTTCGGCACACGCATGCCTTCGGCCCGCCCATGTCGGACTCGCGGGCTCGCATATATCACTGCGCGCCGACCTTCGGCCGCCTTCACCGCCCACCGGACTCCGTCCGCCGCGCTTGCCAAGCACGCCTTCGTGCCCACATCGGCCCGTCTACAGCATGGCGTGTCCTTCAGCTTCGTTGACCGCGGCTCCACGTCTCCGACCCTACCACGCTGCCCGGAGCGCCTCGCAACGAGCCTCCGTGTTGAGCCCTCACTTCCGAGCCTCCGCGCGTCGTCGAGCTTACTGGCCCCTGAGCCTCCGTGCCTCGCCCCTGGGGACCTTCGTGCTTGCTATCAGGGGACAGGGGCTGGGGCAATTGGTCACGTCAGCTCACCCCTCGGCACCTCCGCGCTTGTTGTTGAGGGAGTACTATTGTGGGGGTAGCCCAGCCCCCATGACTGGACCTTGCAACAGGCCCAATAGTATAGAGATATATGTATAAAGAAATATACCAATATACCCTTACTTTTATAATTACTAAAGGGTAGGATATGAATTTCCCATCCTATCCCTTTCATGTATATAAACTTCCAAGAAGGGTATGAGGGAGAGATCCACTTATTCTTACCCACCAACTCTCTCTAGCTAGTCTTCTCATATACTTTTTGGTCACTAGTCACAAAAATTATCTTGCCATTTCAATCAATCAAGACTCAAGAGAGTAAGTGCTGACCTGAGGGCTGTTCCAATTTAACTGGACCGCCTTGTCATAGTTCATTATAGCCTGAAATAACAAGAGAAAAATGAGCAGTTGGTAACTCGAAAAATCCAACAAAGTTTAAACAATATAATAAAATATTCTGCATAAAAGTTGAAATAGTGATCAGACTTATTTTTCCAGAGTAATGGCCCATGATTAAAAGGCAGGGATTTCATCTATTAGTGAGTGAGTAGACCCTTATTCTCAACAAAGAACAATGTGCAGAATGAGAAAAGGAAATAATAATAGCAAAGCGACTAGATATTACGTCTGGTTCAATGCTGGGAGTTGCATTCCAATGAGCTCTTATGGAAACTATGCCTTGTTTGGCTTATATGTCAAAAAGTACAAAGAAAACAACATTTCACAAAGTGCTTGTGCAATCAATATTTCGATGAAATATTACTAGATCATAAATGTTAGTTAGCAGATCTAAAAACAACATTGATCATTTTTCAGATCACAATTTGAACAACATAATTAATGGAAATTGAAACAGCGGATGACAATTTTGACTATAGCAGAACAGGAAAGATTAGAAAACATTAAAAAATTAACCATTATAAAATGCAAGCAAACTTATTAACATTGTTTATGACCTGCTTCCAGAGTTCTTCAGCCTCTTTGGCACGCCCACGCATTTTGGCCCGATCAGCGATAGCAATAGCCCAGTTGTAATATGCCTAAAAGGATAAAAGAGAGGCATGAGAAACTGCAAGATTGTTCCATAGAGCAGCAAGTTGGCATGATGCATCAAGGCACAAACGAAATTCAATAGGACCTCAATGGTTTCTATAAATCATTAATAGTGCATGCCATGGCACATCTCTCTTTGCACATAATGCGACCAAAATTCTTAATAATCTCCAATCCAGTCCAGCAAATCAAACTACTAAAAGTATGTGTGGACCAAACTTACATCATACAGTGTTGGGCAAAGTCGTGTAGCTTCAGCATACTTTTTGCAAGCCTCCTCAAGTAACGAATCTTTCGAAGAATTAGAATCAGTATCCACATTGTCTGCACTTTCCTGCAATTATATTTTAAAAACAATTTAAATTATTAAAAAACCTTCTGCTTGTGTTTCCCTTTTATTTGCAACGTTCATTTAAGTTGCATGCTTTAAGCAGCAGAATAAAGTCCTGCAATGGTCATCTTTAAGCAACATAAGAGATGGTACATAATGTTGTTATGAATAGCTCAAGAGAACCATCAATGCGGGTCTTAACTTTATAGGCCCACTTGTACGTGATAGGAATAACATGCGTAGGAAGAAAAACAAGATCCTACGTGCCAGTACACTCAAGGGCAGCAATCTCCTCTGCCATCGCTTGCTGCCACTAATGATGAACAGTAGCATCACGATAAGAAGTCGGTTGGCAAGAGCAACGGTAGCAAAACCAAAACGCTCAGGAGGTTGAATAGACTGGTGATCGCGAAGAACATAATGAGGAGAGGCCGAAGAAGATGACCCATCAGAAGGGGAGGGCACATCAAAAGAATCTCCAACTCGCGGCCGACGAGTACAGTAGAGAGGATAAGAAGGAACAAGATCAGGAGTAACCTCGGGAGAGGATGCCGGTGGTGAAGAAAGTGTCAACTGGGAAGGAGGCACCGGAGAGATCAAAGGCTGCGGTGGAGTGGTGACCAGGGTTTGGAAAACCGGTGGTTACCGGCCAGTAACCAAAAATCCCGCCCAGCTCCGGTAGTGGTAAAACCAGCCAAATTTTATCAAATGGAAATTTGAATTTGTATGCCATGTATGGTTGGTGCTTTGAGTATTTTGAAGGGTTGAGCAGCATATGGTGCAAAAGAAATGTTGGATTCTTCATGTTGGGACTTGGAAGCAGCTAGGGCCCCTTTGCATGTGCTGGAAAAGTGGAAAGTGACGCAACAGCAGCTGCATGTGAAGGGGACGAAAGGTGCAGCCAGGGGCCAAAAAAGGAGTTGCATCACAAGAGGGGAGAGGAAAAGTAGTAGCTGCAGCAGCAACACGGGAGGGAGAGGAGAAGCTGCAGCAGCACAAGAGGGAGAGGAGAAGCTGCAGCAGCACGGGAGGGGAGAGGATGAGGAGCAGCACCACCACCACCACGGGAGGGAAGAGGAGTAGCAGCCGCAAAAATTTTAGTGAGTAATACTAACCTCAAGCTAAATTAGTTAAGTGCACAAAAATAACAGCAATAGCAGTAGCCATAACGAATGCTACCAAATTAATTAAGTGCAGGCAACAAGTAATGACTTTCAAGAGGTAACAAGTAATGTATTGTCTACATTTAGCATCCATGAATATAGGTAATGCCATCACAAATTCATTTTGTTGATTGCATCACATAGTTTAGTGTTTTTCTGGTTTTTAGCAGTTTCTCCGGGTTTTTTTGGAAGTAACCGGCCGGTTTTTCCGGTTACCAGTTTTAAATTCAAATTTCAAAACTTAAAATTTGACTGGGTTTTCCCTGGTTTTTACCAGCCGGGATTTAGGTCGGTACCGGTTTCCCAAACCCTGGCGGTGACTATGAGGGTAGAAGACAAAGTCAGGAAAGAAAGTGGCTCGACAAAAGATGTTGAAGTGGATGAAGGAGAAGGGCGAGGATAGAAGGGATGAGACTCATCAAAAGTAACATCCCGAGAAATCCGCATCCGGTGATCAACAAGATCCCAACAAAGATATCACTTGTGCTCAACACTATGCCCAGAAAAACGCACTCAACAAACTGAGCGGTCAGCTTGGTGCACTCACGAGGTGCAAAAAGAACATAGCGCACACACCCAAAGAGACGAAAACTAGAATAATCAAGAGTCTTGCCACAGAAACGCTCAATTGAGATCCCACCCTGAAGAGCAGAGAAGGGTTGAATGTTGATCAGAAAAGTGGCAATAGAAACAACCTCAGCCCAGAAGTGTGGTGGAACAGCAGAAGCAAGCATGAGAGCATGAGCTGTCTCAAGAAAATGACGATGCTTGTGTTCAGCCACACCATTCTGAGCATGGGCACCGGGATAAGTGATGCGGATACGCACATGCTTAGCACTTTTAAGTCAAACACATTATTTCACTGGAAAGAAGTATTGAACCGCATTAAATATTGTCAGGTGAATTTATTTCTTAATGAATTTCCTTCTATTCGTGGGAACAATATACTACCTTATGCTAAATTCTTGTTTATTATTAGGTTTAAATATTATGATGATTTTGGGGCCAAAGCAATGGAGAAGCACAAGGTGAAAAGAAGCCCATGCAGTGGGAGAGCAAAAAGGGAGGAGCCCAAGGACTTCAACTACAAGTTTTGGATAAAATTTTCAAGCCAAATTCGGACTTCCACGTGCTCAACCCAATTCAAACTCGGATTCAACTCAGGATTCAATTCGGATTCAGTTCAGGACAGACTGACAGTTACTAAAAAGGCCATAACTTTCATAAACGGACTCCGATTCAGGTGTTCTTGTACTCGTTAAAAAGATAATTTCAAGGGCTACGTAATGGATCCGGTCCCACCTTCACATTCATCACGGATAAAAAGTTATGACCAAAACAATATGACGGGTGAAAAATATAGTTTCCTTTTTGTGAGAGTTCGTATCTAAAACCATATAGGGTTGAGTTGTATTTGGTTTGGGGACCATATGGACGTCCCAAGGGGCTATATAAGCCTTGTATTGACAGCCATTAGGGCACAGACCACGTTTGAGAAAAATCAATCTACTAAAGTTTTCGAGTTTAGCATTGCTGCTGAAATTCCTTATGGAATTAGGAGTATCTTCTTCAATCAAGATCATTCAACCTTTCCGCTGGGAATTGGGTGCACGATAGATCTTCGCTTGGTGGTCGGCGAAATCAACACGAGTGTGTTTTGGCGGATTAAAGAGTGTTCGTCCCTTGCACTGGCATTGGAGGATCATTACGATTCATCAAGACTCCCGTGAGTATCCATCCTACGTCGAGAAGATCGGGCGACCCCGTATCAATAAGAAAACAGGGAGAGATTGACCTGTTCAGCAAGAAAACCATGAAGAACTCCTGACAAGTACTCTCCAGCGGAATCAGCGTGAAAAACACGAATAGGAGTTAAACTGAGTACGGACCATGGTGGCAAAAGTCTTGTAGATGAATAGAACCTCGCTACGAGATGACATAAAGTATATCCACATATGTCGATAAAAATCATCAATAAAAATTATATAATATCGATGACCTCCTTTCGAAACGAAAGGAGCTGGTCCCCATACATCAAAAAGAACAAAATCAAAAGGACGCTGAGACACTGACTCACTGGAAGGATATGGGATTTGGAGCTGTTTGCCAAGCTTATAATCCTGACAATTGAGAGAAGCATCACTAGACACAGATCCTAAAAGATCACGGCGAATTAATAAAGACATACATGACCCACAAAGATGTCCTAAACGATGATGCCACTGAGCAAAAGATGCGGTGGAGGCTGCAACAGATGCGGAGGCAGTGGTGGAGGCGACAAGACTAACAGGGGCAGCGAAAGGAAGATGAAGCCAGTCAAACTCCCAGAGTCGTCGTGAGTCACCGCAGCGAGGGCCAGTACCAACCAAGGTCCCCGTGTGACGATCTTGAATACAACAAGAATCAGAATTGAGAATAACATGATAACCATGATTAGTGAGCTGGCTGGTAGATATGAGCTGCATGATTAGTCTTGGAACATGAGAAACAACAGGAACATGAAAGGATGAATTTGAAAGAGTGCCTCGTGCTGCAATAGAAGGAGAGGTACATCTGCTATTTGAACAGTGATAGGAGCGACTAAATGACTAATGGAAGTGAGACTGGTGGAATCATGTGTCATATGAAAGGAAGCACCAGAATCAAGAATCCAAGGGGATATACCTAAGGAAGGAGAAGTAGAAGGTGGTCTCTCACCGGACGACTGAGCAGCAGAACCAGCAGAACTGGACGATGCAGAAGCAACCATGCAACCTAACAGTGTGAGAAACTGCTGAGTGTCAGAGGCACCAGGACTCTGCTGAGAGGAACCTCCAGTGCCCCTCGGAGGGCGAACACCATGACGAAAATTCTTCTTCCTTATGTAGTACAACTGTTCCACGTGTGCATCCTTGTTGCAATAGGTGCAGTGGAGTCCCCCTACCAATAGCAGCTGTCATTGATGGAGGCGCAACTGGTGAAGGAGTAACCGGAGGCGCAACAGGTGTAAAAGCTGGAGGAGCCGCCAAAACAGATGGAAACGACGGTGACAACAGCAGACCCGCACCACGAAGGCGAATCTCCTCGGTACGAACAGCTACAAGAGCCTCAAACAGAGTCACACGATGGTGATGAGCCAGCAACTGAGCACAAGTCTGCTCAAACTTAGGTCAGAGACGTGTCAAAAAGTCGTAAATGCAGCGAAGCTCCAGGTGAGACTGCTAACGCCGACAGCACTGACAGGTGTGGCAAACATCTGGCCCCAAAGAGTCAATCTGACGCATACCGCGGACAACTGAGCATAAAACTTGTCCACAGTGACATTTCCCTGCTGTAACGATTGCTCCTGACGCACAATAACAAGATACAAGGAACCACCAGATGGCTCGTAGTAGTTGCGCAGATGCGCCCACATCACCAGTGAGATGCACCTCCGTGCTAGCAACCAGAATAACAGAGGAATAAGCATCTTCATCAATCCATGACTTGTAAGTAGCATATTGAGTCTGAAAAGTCTCCATGGCATCCTCAAAAGCCTCATATGCCTTTGTACAAGCGTCTTCAGAAGCATTCTTTAGGAGCACAGGCTCAGTAGGGGGAGTTGGCTGAGGCAAGCAAGACAACTCGCCAGTAAGAAACTCCTAAATACGCTGACCACGCATGTGGAGGTGCATGTGCTGGAACCAATCCCTATAATTGAGACCATTGAAGATCACCGGGCAGCGAGGAACAGAAACGATACCTGAAAAGGACATTTTTTTCTTTTTCTTTTTCTTTTTCTTTGCTTTTTCTTTCTTTTTTTGGTTGGTCAACAACAAATAACTGCACGGTCAATCAAGAGAGACAAAACGACAGAAGACCACACTACCGCATGGTCACAACCGAAGTGGAAGGAAGGAGCGGAGCGGTGGCTCCGACAATGGCACCTCCGGCGACGGCGGTTCCGGCTCTGGCTCCAGCGACTCTGCGACCTCACGGTGCTGACAGCGACCGAAGCAGCCGACCCGGGTTGGTCACAGCGCCGAGACCCGTTGGTCGGCGAAGTGGCGGTGGACGGCAGCCAACGACCTCACCTACGGCCAAAGCAACATCAAACGAAGCGGCCGACGCTGGATTGAGCACCGAGATCGGCTGGCGGAAGAACCGGATCTGGTGGATTCGGACAACCCAGACTGCAGCGGAAGACTTGGGCAACGAAAGACCTCACGGGCGGCTAAGGATTCAACAGCAACTTGGGTAGCAGCCAAAGAAAATCTGACGAAGACGGCGACGAGCGCAAAAGGCAAAGCCAAGCGGCGGCGGTCTCGCTGCCTTGTGTGCGGGTGACGCTAACTACCACACAAGCATCAAGGAGAGACTGCACAACAGCCGTCAGGGCGGAGAAGCCCCAATCCGACAGACGGGTAAAACCAGACGGCTGATGAGGACGAGCGCAAGGGGGAAGAGCCAGATGCAGCGGCTGGAGAAGACGATCGAGCAGCGGCGGCTCTTGACAAGAAAACCCTAACCCTAGGTAGGCTCTGATACCATGTTATGAATAGCGCTTGTATTCATCATGAAGCAAATGGACCAATATATATACACGTACATGTATGGCATATATGCAAGAAACCCTTTACACAACAGGATAAATACACAGCTATATAATACATATCTAACAAATGCAAATCGAGAATGCACTTTTACCTGGAGGACTAGGGCCCAATTATAATATGCATCAGGGTCTTCTGGATTTCTTTCAATGGCACTAACATATCTGCAGAACATATCTTTAATAAACGTGCAAAGTTCAAGCTAATTATAATATTAGGGCAAGATTAGGTTAATCAGGTGAGATAGGCAAGAACCTTTTGGCAGCAAAGGAAAGAATACGTTGGCGAGAACGCCCTTCCTCATCAACTCCAGTGACACTATTTATCAAGTCTATGGCAACATCATGATGGGACGAGAGCTGTAGGTCGTCCTGGCTGAAATAGACCAAGAAAGTGTTGTAACTTGTAACTCTTTATCATTGGTAGCTCTTTTCGAGAACATTTAAACAATCAAAGGTTATAAATGTTTCACTCTATTATTTCCTTTTTGATAGTAATAAATTGGCAATGTTACGAAAACAGATAGCACCAACATAAATAATCTGATAATCATATTGATATTGATAACCACAAAACTGCATGGTAGTCACTTGTTGAAACAAATAGCCAACAACTAGAATGAATGTTCCTGGAAATGCTTACATCCAAGTACAAATAAGCCACTGGGGATCCAGCAGGTAGGCAATCAAAAAAAATTTATTTGCTATGTACGGGAAGGGAGCGAATCAAGTCGTCATATGACCAATCTTAGCCAAACGAACAGCGAACCAAGTCGTAATATGGCCAATCTTAGCCAAACGAACACTTTTGGACAATTTTCAGAATTATAGGCTTGTAGAGGCAGCCAGCCAGCACAGCACTAGACAACCTCTACTCTAGTCATGATGTTGCAGGATTCCATTTGGAAACCAGACACAGGGTACCATTTTCTAGCCCTTTCCTTATGAAACACAGCACAATTATAGAAAAATCAAGACATTCATATTGACGGACTACACATGGGGAAAAATGGCTATAAACAAAGACAGCTAATTGCACTAGTCAAGCATCCTTAGTATACTAGATTGCTGCATTAAGACCATAGAATTCTCAATGCCTACTAACACCAGCCATCTGAAGAAAGCAATTCAATGCAGCAAAGACCAGAACCAAGCACTAGCAGCGCAATTCACGTAAGCCGTATAGATCTAAACGAAGCTCTACAACTAATCAACCCAACGCAGCAAGCGGTGAAACTAGATTGTAGCAGCAGTGCAGCACAGCTCACTCACTTCCCCGAGATCCGATTGGCTCGGCACGAAACAAAGAGGGAGCCGACACTAACCTGGAGCCCTTGGCGCCGACAGATCCAACCCCATTGCCCTCCACGAACGCGGATCTCGCGGCCGCGGTCTCCCCGCCGTCCTTGAGCTCGCCAAGCAGCTCCCGCATGGTGAAGGGTCGCGAGCCCTCACCCTCAGCGCCTAGCGCCGCATCCGTCTCCACATACTTAGACGGCGCCGATCTCGTCGGCTCCCCTTCTGCCACCACACCCTCTGACGCCGGCGCAGGTGTCTCCTCGGCGAGCGACACCGGCTCCGGTTTCCCTGCGCCGTTGGAGAGCCCCGAGGGATCGGCGGGCTCGGGCTGCGCGGACTCCTCCATGGGTGGCGTCTGGGCTCAGGGTTTGGGGAGCGAGAGATCTGGGAGCGGAGGAAGGAGACGCGAGTCGCTATTGAAGTGCGAGCGGACGGCCTCGTCGCTTAATACTGTGGGGGGAGGGGCCAAGCGATGACTGGAAGGAGGAGGAAACGCTTACGTGTCCTACTTGCCACGTCGTCACGAGCGGTGGCGGCCCACGTGATGAATGGCCCACCGTCAGAGGGTCATGTGCCTATCAAACCATGAACCTGGCAGTGACATTTCTCCCACTTTTTGGCATTTTCATGGTATGATACTATGATGTCAGTCGATTCATGAAAGAGCTTTTTTTTTGGAGTACAGATATATTATTGCATAAAATTATAGTAATGAACCATGTCTAGCATGGCAACACTTCAGAATGAACGGGTCAATTACAACAGTCCTAGGTGACAATATAAATTCGTACGGCCACATAGTGTGGCAGTCATCTAAGCAGCATGGACGCAGCTAGTTGTTATAGTAGTGACAGGCGCAATTGTAGTTTGGGGTGTCGCAACAGCAATACAGGTGGCAATCGCTGCTGAAGTGGATCTTCTCGTTATTCCTCTTCCTAATCTTTTGCCTATGAAGCTCGTCGTTGTTGGTCCTCTCGGTTCGAAACTCTTTCCGCAACTCTTGCAAACGGATTTAAAGAGTGTGGATATAAACCTAGACAGGTATTAGATACGATGGATCCACCCACTCATTGAACTTGTAATATGTGGTCTGCGAGCAAGACGAGGTGACTACAAAAGTTCTATGCGTGCAAACATAAGTAAGTAATGAATCACTTACCATAAATAAAGGGTAGCGAAATAATTGATATTTAGATGCATGTTGTCATCATAAACTAACACCACTATGTTAAGGTTGTACTTATATTATGGTCCAGATTTAGAGATGTATGAAGAATCGTGAATAAGATTTTTAGAAACGTACGATTCCCTGATTTTAATCGTAGAATATACGATAGCGTGCCTCGACGTACGGGGACACGCAGTAAACCGACCGCGTTATGATCGAGCGGGCGCTCCCGGAAATGAGGCATACACGTGGGCACGTTTGGGTTTGTACGTCAGGTTACATCAAGTGATGAGCCATAGCTAGGCTTCAATCGACGCATAATGGGGTGATTGGTTGGGCTTCAGCTTTTAGCTTCCGGTTTATTTTTACTATTCATAAATTTCGTCTTTTTCTGAACTTTTGGCTTTTTGTTGAGCTTTTTTGCCGGTTCTTTTTTTCCCGTATTTGTTTGTATTATATGTAATGGGCTAACATATTTTTTAACTTTTTAAAATTTAATTATGTTAAATAAGTCTCTGTCAGCTACAGTGCTTTTTAGCCAGCTACAGTGCTTTTCAGCCATAAGTCACCAAAAATAAGCCCAAATGATCACCATTATGGTGGGAGTCTGTTGTCACCGACAATTTTTCGTATGAGATATCAGATTGCACGGCATACTTATGGCTCAGTTCGGTTTAGCTTCTGATTTTTGGGTCTTTTTTTAGCTTTAAAAGTTGTTTTTGGTTTTTTATATAACTAGTTCTAAAACAGAATGTTTTTTAAGACAAGGCATGTAAGTTGATTGTAGTATATACTGTAGCGATTTTATTTACATCGGCCAAAACCACACGCGAGTTTTTATTACTCTGTACTCTTTCTCATAAATAACCTAAAAATCATAAACCGCAGCCATAAGCCGAAGCAAAAAAGGCCAAAATGCTTTTCACTTTTGCTACAGTAACTAATTTTCATATGTCACATCTTTTTAAGGCGAGGTCTACAAGTTGATTGTATTGAACACTGTACCGAGTCCAGCTATACCGACTAAAATCGCATGCGATTGTTTCGCTCTTTGTATTGTCTCTCACGAACAATTAGAATTCAAAAGTCAAAAGAACCGACCATATGATTTCCGGTACGCATAGCAGCTAACTGGAGTAGTAATGGATTAATGGTGCTTATACGCAAGATAAGTACTCCCACCTTCCCGTAATTTAAGTTCAAACACACTATATATACAGATCAAGAAAATACTAAATCTATAAAAAAATAATACTATTGGACCATACATATATCTATTAAATATCATAATGCAACTACTCAACACACTTTATCAGCATTAAATAAGGGGGATATAGTAGAAATATTATAATAACTATATCTTTGATCTCCACAATAGACTTAGGGTATGTTCATATTGACTGTGGTTGATAGTTTTTGACTGAAAATAAATAGTAATAGCTGAATTAAATGGTTTTTAGAATGAGGGGTGAGTGAAGTGAGGGAGAGGAGTATGGTGTGTGATGTATCCGTGACCCTCTGCCTTACCATCGGTGCGAAGGAGTGAGAAAACTGCTTTAGAACGCAAGGTGTTCATATTAGTCTCTGACTTCTCTAATATAAATAGACTCTCAGGCCCTTATATCATGTGATGACACTTCCAAATAATAAGGATGAACGGGGTATGTGTATATTCTTTTTAGCTATAGTTTATGACTTTTGATTCTAATATGAGTGTCTATACGAATGAATTGAAAGTCGAAAAGCCGTTTTTAAAAAATCATCTTGATAAGTTAGTTTGAAATAGTGATGAAGAAGCTTTTGTTTATTTGAGTGAAGTTATAAGCGGAAATAAGCTCAATAGAACCTACAGCTTATCAAATCACGGGAAGAATTTGTGTTGCAATGTAGCCTTTCTCGGCCTGGCCAAATCCTTCTGCAGCATTAGAACCGAATTTCTCGTGCCGGCCCGAGCCGGAACAAGAGAGGACGAGGCTGGCCCAGAACCAGAGAAGCATGGCCCTTTACGCGGCCCAGATACGGAGGTTGTTCTAGAGCATTCCACCGTCCACAGCCTCACACTACAACGCACTGCCACGGCTCTAGAGCATTCCATTCCATCCACGGCCTCCGCTCCCGCAGCTCCCTCCACACGCACGGCAGGGTGGGTCGACTGACTCCCCATTAGCGCTGCCGTGCCCAACCCTCCGCCGCTTATCGAATCCCCCAGAAGCCAAAACCCTGAACCCTCGCCCCGCTCGCCGCTCCCCGTCCCGGCCATGGCGGCGTCGCTGCTTCTCCGAGCCGTGCGCCGCCGAGACCTCGCGTCGCCTCTCGGAACTGTACGCTCCCTCTCGCTCCCCTCCCCTCCTCCCCTGTTTCGCCCTAGTGCCCTCACCTCGTCCGCGTAATCGTCTGGTGCGGTGCTTTAGTGGTATGCGCGCCGGTGGATTTTATGCTGCGATCTGCACTAGTGTGGTCTATTTTTCCACGATTCCGCGCGGATTTGATCGAATCGAGGGGTGGTTGCTCGATTACGTGCACTCATCCGGTGGTATTTGGATTCCTGAACTGATTAGATGTTCAGGGCATGTTCTATCAGTGCGCCTAACGCCCTGTTGCCTTCTCTAGTTCCTGATCTGATCTAGCTACCGGTGCAGCATTTTATTTTTGTGTCGCGTCTACTAGTATTGGTGGTTACCACTGATCAAAACGCTTTCTCTCTATTGTTGTAGAGGTGATTATGATTTTGTTCGCCACATGTATGGAGAAATTACGGTTCCTAGTTCCTACCGATGGTTGTGTGATCATATGGTTTGTTTCATTTTTGTAGTAGTATGACTAGGCTGGATAATGATCTGTTCAGTATTCTCCTGTTGGCATGGTAACTCTTAAGGAAAGTCGAGCAAGGCTCTGTGCTGTTAGGTGGAGATGACGAGCAGTGGGCTGTGAGAGTAGGGAGGGGGAGTTACCAAGGTTAATAAATAATTAATGATTTCGGATAATCTATGTTGAAGGGCGTATTTGTGTACTTACCCATTGTTAATGTGCATAACTTGCATGCATAAACATGGATGCGGAGCTTGTTTGAATTAGTCTTGGATGCATTTAGTGCATTGATTTGGATTCTTGCACATGGTTGCATATAACAAAGAAAAAACACAATTGGGCCAACATTACATTGGATGCCATCTTTTGTCGGACGTGCCTCTAGAAATGGATCTGAGATTCAGAGGCTGTTTCAGCTGGTTGCCACTGGACAGCCACATCCAACATGTGCAAGCTGAGATGCTGTTGCTGTTAGCGACCATGGGATAGTTTTGTCCGTCGCATCCAAGCTGATGTTCACATGATAGAAGATCTCAAATAGGAGCTCAGTGCATTTGCATCTTACAATAAGAAAGAAGCTTTGTTCCACTCAAATGTTGTGCCAAATTCCGTTTCTCACACATCGATTTAGCTTTTCTGAGTGATCCAATTGAAGGTGTGGTGTCACATCTTCTTCACCCATCAGCTCACTTAATTAGTTAATTATTACATAGACATTGGATGCGTAGTAAGTGCACTTATGCTAGATAGTGCAATATTGCCTGAGCTACCCAACTTCAGGTTCAATAAAGCCTGAATCTTATATGCAGCTATACTTTTGATGCTTGTATTTATATTTTTCCTCCCTGGTGACCTGCCTCCTCTGTTACAAATCTAATGCAAATTAAGAGTATTTCCCTCTTCCATTTCAAGAATGTTCCTTTTTGGTTTTGACTGTGCGCAGATTTGCCCACTTAGACCCCAAAAGGTTTTTAGGGCTTAATTTATTGATGCGATCATACACTCTTAATATAGATTGCTTCATGTTACCTTCTGACTATTCATTAATCATTATTCACATTACAGTTGACCGCCAATGTTCAATCAACATGTGCTGCAAGTGTGTGTTCAAGATGGGGTGGTTTTGCAAGAACTTTCAGGTAATGATCTTCTTTTGGTTTACACACAACTTAGTGGAGATTCTTGCCGTGGGTGCCTATAAATTTTGTGCGTGCTGGTATTTCTCAGTGCAAAACCAACCGGAAATGAGGTTATTGGAATTGATTTGGGAACAACTAATTCCTGTGTTTCTGTTATGGAGGGAAAGGTAACAATTTCTTCATGTAATGTTTGATTTATTCTCTTTCTTTCTTTTTTTTATGTTGTTTAATTAAACTTCTAAATGGCTGCAGAACCCAAAAGTGATCGAGAACTCAGAAGGCACCAGGACAACACCGTCAGTTGTTGCATTTAATCAGAAGGGAGAGCTACTTGTTGGAACTCCAGCCAAGCGTCAAGCAGTGACCAACCCACAAAACACCTTCTTTGGCACAAAGCGTCTGATAGGCCGACGCTTTGAGGACCCACAGACACAGAAAGAGATGAAAATGGTACCATATAAAATTGTGAAGGCTCCAAATGGAGACGCTTGGGTTGAAACAACAGATGGAAAGCAATATTCTCCTAGCCAGATTGGTGCATTTGTTTTGACCAAGATGAAGGAGACAGCTGAATCTTACCTCGGCAAGTCTGTTACCAAGGCTGTGATTACTGTTCCAGCTTATTTCAATGATGCTCAGCGTCAGGCTACCAAGGATGCTGGCCGCATTGCCGGACTTGATGTCCAAAGGATCATCAATGAACCAACTGCTGCTGCTCTGTCTTACGGAACAAACAACAAGGAGGGTTTGATAGCTGTATTTGACCTTGGAGGAGGAACCTTTGATGTGTCTATTCTAGAAATCTCCAACGGAGTGTTTGAGGTTGGTATTTGTAACTTCTTACTTCTTACTAGTAACTTACTGTAGTAAGAAAAATTGTTACATAGAACTTCACCCCCCTTCTGTTGATTATGTTTCTGTAAGGTCAAAGCAACAAATGGTGACACTTTTCTGGGTGGTGAAGACTTTGATAATACTCTATTGGAGTTTTTAGTGAGTGAGTTCAAGAGAACTGAAGCTATTGATCTGTCAAAGGATAGACTGGCTCTGCAGAGGCTACGTGAAGCAGCTGAGAAGGCAAAAATAGAGCTCTCATCAACAGCCCAGACTGAGATCAATCTTCCCTTCATCACAGCTGATGCCTCTGGAGCAAAACATTTGAATATTACACTGACAAGATCAAAGTTTGAATCTTTGGTGAATAATCTGATTGAGAGGACTAGAGACCCATGCAAGAACTGCTTGAAGGATGCTGGTATAATTACCAAGGATGTTGACGAGGTCCTTCTTGTTGGTGGAATGACAAGGGTTCCAAAAGTGCAGGAAGTGGTTTCTGAAATCTTTGGTAAGGCCCCTAGCAAAGGAGTCAACCCAGATGAAGCTGTGGCCATGGGTGCCGCTATTCAGGGTGGCATTCTCCGTGGAGATGTAAAGGAGCTTCTTCTCCTTGATGTTACCCCTCTTTCACTTGGTATTGAGACTCTTGGTGGTATCTTCACCAGACTGATCAACAGAAACACTACAATCCCCACAAAGAAAAGTCAGGTTAGTAAAAATGCTTTTACTCCTCCTGAAGTAGGATAACGTTTCTTAACTACTATTATACTGTTATTGTAAAAACCCAGGTGATGTTATGTTCGCCCCAGTAGAGTTATGGCCCAACAGTTATTTCGTTGGCATCTGATTATGTTATGTGTTCATTTCATGTTTGTGTGACCAAATCACCAAAGTATTACAATTGCTTTGTATGGTATCATTATCTTTCTGGGATGATTTTATGATGGCTTCCTGTGAAGAGTCTCATGCATTGATGGTGCTGACTCAGTTGTAGTTATGATTTTCATTCTACATAGAACATCAAATCTTTTTTTAATTGTGTTCTCTGATAGTTTTTACTTTTCGTTTGATCTGTGTAGTTTTTTCTTTTCTTTTGATCTGTGTATTGTTAGCTTGCTTGCCTTCTCTTGGGTTCCTTTTATAGTGTTGGCCGTAATTCTGGATGTGCTATGCATGGTGCTGGCTTCTCCACTGTAGCTACAATTATCATTCTACAATGGAACAATAAATTTTGTTTTTTGTTTACAAGTTCTATTACAGGATTTTGTTTGTCTGACCTGTTTAATGTTAGCTTGCTTGCCATCTCCTCTGGGGTTCTTTTTATAGTTTGGACCTACTTAACTCTGGCTGTGCTTTCTGCAGGTGTTCTCAACTGCTGCTGACAACCAGACCCAAGTGGGTATCCGTGTGTTGCAAGGTGAGCGTGAGATGGCGACAGACAACAAACTTCTGGGTGAGTTTGATCTTGTTGGCATTCCACCAGCACCAAGAGGTATGCCACAGATTGAGGTCACATTCGACATCGATGCCAACGGGATCGTGACAGTCTCAGCAAAAGATAAGGCAACTGGAAAGGAGCAGCAGATCACCATCCGATCCTCTGGTGGGCTTTCTGAGGCTGAGATTCAGAAGATGGTCCAGGAGGCTGAGCTGCATTCCCAGAAGGATCAGGAACGGAAGGCCCTCATTGACATCAGAAACACTGCAGACACCACCATTTACAGCATTGAGAAAAGTTTGGGAGAGTACAGGGACAAGATTCCTGCAGAGGTTGTCTCCGAGATTGAGACGGCAGTTGCTGATCTCCGCACCGAGATGGCCTCGGATGACATTGAGAAGATAAAGACCAAGATCGAAGTGGCCAACAAGGCTGTCTCAAAGATCGGGCAGCACATGTCTGGTGGTGGGTCTGGTGGCTCGCAGTCAGGATCACAGGGCGGAGGCGACCAGGCTCCAGAGGCTGAGTACGAGGAGGTCAAGAAGTGAAGTTGCACGAGGTGACGGTTGCCCTGCAAATTAGAGAGAGCTAATTTTGAAGAACTCGAGACACTAGGATCGTGTGCGCTGTAATAAGCACTGTAGATTTTGCTCTCCCATCCCATGAAACGTCTTTGAATTCTTAGGGCGTCCAGTTGTGATGTATTGTATGACTTGGTTGCATGGGATCCCATACTCGAGAGGTACATGATCAAGGCAAGCCGGACGTGATCTTGTCAGCTTTTACCTTTTGTTAACGCTTAGAGTAAATTGTAGTTCCTGCTTGGCTTGAAGTGATGCGTCGGTGGCATCAGCGTTATACTGTTTATCTGCTCGATCTTTCTATGCTTATAAACAACAGAACGAGGTGCCAAACTAAGCAATGCTTTACTACTTCCACCTGGACAGTTCAAAGAAAGCTTTGTGACGAATAGAAATTTAGATCCTTGGAGAGATTTCAATTTTTTCTAAACCGAACATAACCATCTTTTCAATACATGAGCAAGCCTAGATTCAGGGTGTGTTTGGTTGAGCTGTGGTTTCAAAAGTCTTTGTGGAGTCAGGTGCATGGAAAAGCTGTTGTAGGTTGTAGACTGTGGAAAAGCTGTAAGCTGTTTGGTTCAAACAAGTATAAAACTTACCTCCTATCTCTATTTTCCTTGAAACAACTGTGAAACAACTCTCTATTTTCACCATTTCAAAAAGCAGAAAGCCAAAAGCCAAAAGCAGAGTCCAAGGTGCTTTCAAAATTGTACTACCTAAAAGTAGTGCGTCAAAAGCACTGTTTCCACCCTTTGGTTGGCTTTTGGCTTTTTGGAAGCAAAAGCAGCTCCCAAAAGCTCAACCAAAGGCACCCTCACTGGTCTATGGCGTTGGCTCTACCCATCCTCCAAGTCCAAGACCTCATACGTACGAACCAGGTCAGCCCACGTCACCGCATCCACCCTTCCTATAAATACGACCACTCCCCCCACCTCCCCAACGTCGAAGTCATCGAACACCTGATATCTGGCTAACTACCTGTAGCCCAATGGTCGCCTCGAAACTCACGCCCTTCAAGGGCCCGCTCCCAACAACGGCAATGTCAATGCCGTGGACAATGACGGGAAGCCGGCGGCGCTGGCGTCAGTATGGCATGAGTTCGGTGAGCACGATAGCGTGAACATGTCCATCGAGGCATCCTCCACCTTCACGGTGATGAAGCCGGACACGATGCGGCGGCTCTTCGCCGACGAGCTCAGCCCTGACCTCGGCGACATGTATATCTACAGCCGCCAATTGCCCACTTCAATGTGGTCGAATAAATCTGACTAGTTGCAGGTTATGTGTGGTCGTAACGATTACGTTGTGTATGGTTGGTTACGACCACGGTGTGTATGATCCTAACGACCAGTGTTATGGTCATAAGCATTGTAGTCTAGGGTGCCGTAGTCACAAGCATCAGGGTTATGGCGCCTGTGTCTGCAGTGATCGTAGCTGTAGTGCAGCGGTCGAAGACAGGCCGTGGTCGAGCTCAGTGGCTATGGTCGTACGACTTGTCTCTGGAGCAGTCAACGCAGTTGGCGGTAACTATAGAAGGCGTTAGCAAGTTGGTGGTAACTATAGCAGGCGTCAGCACGGGTTGTCGTGGATGACGCAGGCCATATCTTGGTCGGCTAATTGCCCGGTATGGGCAGGCTGTGGGGTAGTTGAGGCTGGAGTACATGACCTCAATCTGTCGAGTATGTAAATGAGTCTGTAAATTGAGTCGCGTGGGAAGTTGCAGTTGCGAAAAGAAAGAGAACATGAAAATTTTCCCCAAAAACACTTTCTCCACTCGAGCTCTGCAACTCTGTTTCTTCTTGCTCTCTATATTCAGCTGTTCGTCGTTCGACGACAGTGTATCTTCTGTTTGATTCGGGCGTGTCGATCCGGGTTCCTCCCAACACTTGGTATCAGAGCACGGTGCATGCCCAAATACATATGGCTCGAGTCGATGGCAACCAGCGCGCAACAGACGGCGAAGGAGAGCAGCAGCGTGCAGAAACAGCACGCCATGCCATCTACCTGCTAAACCGGATTCTGACCAAGGCCTTGGTCGGGGTCATTCCATGTGAAGACTGGACAGGGAGGAAGCCAAACCTGGTACATATGACGATCTTTGGGTGTACCGCACAAGCGAAAATACCAGCCATTCACTTGAAGAAACTGGAAGACAGAAGCAAGGCCTTGGTTCATCTTGGTATTGAAGAAGGAAACAAGGCGTACCGTCTCTATTATCCTCAAAGCAAGAAGATTGTTGTGAGCTGGGATGTGGTATTCGAAGAAGACAGAATGTGGAATTGGGAGATTCCAAGAAGCGGTGAGATCAGTGAGGCTGCCGAGTTCATTGTAGCGGAACCTGCAATAGAGTCTGACGAGCGATTCGACCAAACAAGTCTCAAAGAAGGGCGCACTCGATTGCGACTCGCAAACGAGCCGAGGATAGAATACCCACATCACATGCATCGTCTGATGGTCAGCCAGCCTCGGTGGCCCATTTAGACTTCTCATCTTCGTTGACTAGCATAGACGAAAAACCCATGAGATACTGACCACTCCTAGAAATCTACGCAGAAACAGAGCCTATTAAACGCGATCAAGAACTCCTGTTGTTGGTGTCTTAAGAACTGCAGTCCTATCAAGAGGCTGCGAATTCACCTGAGTGGCAAGATGCCATGAAGAAGGAGATAGAGGCAATTGAGAAGAACAAGACATGGTCTCTTACTGAGTTGCCAGCTAATCATAAAGCAATTGGTCTCAAGTGAGTATTAAAATTGAAAAAAAGACTCAAATGGTAACCTTGTCAAGCACAAAGCACGTCTTGTCACAAAGGGGTATGTGTAGAGACAAGGAATAGATTATGAAGAGGTGTTTGCACCGGTGGCGAGGATGGAAACAGTGTGGTTACTGTTGGCACTAGCAGCTCAATAGAGTTGGGAGGTTCACCATCTTGATGCCAAGTCAGCATTTCTGAATAGGAGACTCCAAGAGGAGGTTTATGTGAAGCAACCCGAGAGTTTTTCCATTGAGAATCAGGAGCACCTTATGTACAAATTGTCCAAGGCACTCTATGGACAAGCTCCAAGGGCATGGGACATCCGATTGGATAGTACTCTGAAGGAACTTAGCTTTCAGAAATGCCCCCAAGACCAGACTTTCTACAAAAAAAACATTGGCTTTGAGCTGTTGATTGTAGGAGTATATGTAGAGGATTTGGTGGATGTCGCGCTTCTTAACCAGCTCGTTGACTTGGTTGGTGACCTTGACGACGAGAACGTTGAACTCCCGCGTGATGTTGTTGTGACCTTGGCAAAGCCGCTTCATCGTCTCGACAAATTCTTTGGTGTTGATGTTTTTTTTGTTGAAATTCGTGTAATTTTCGATGAAGCTTGCAAGAAACTCTTCTGAACCTCGTCCAAATCTTTGAAAATTGTGTTAAATATGTTGAAACTTACCGAAACTTCTTGAAAAATTGGGTAAAAACTCGCTGAAAGTTTTTGAAAATTTAAGTTGAAACCTAACGAAACATATTAAAATTTACTGAAACATGAAACTTTTGGGTTAAAACCTACTGAAACTTAATGAAACTTCTAAAATCTTGCTAAAACTTTTTGGATAAAACTTGTTGAAACTTGACTTTCAAAATTCTAAAACTTGTTGAAACTTGGTCTTGAAACTTTATTGAAATATTTTAGAGACTTCTAGAAAGACGCAAAACTCACTGAAACTTGAAACCGTTTCAAATGTTTTTATGAAACTTGATGAAACCTGTTGTTATACTGTTGCAATGGTATACCATTCTCTAGTCGCTTTCTTTATGAAAATGCATTTCAGGTCAAATCTATATATATCATTTTCATATGTTAAACTTAAATATTAAAAATATCAATAAACAAGGTTAAAAAAAATGGACTGCGCGTTCCTTAGAACGATATATTTTTTTGACCGGAGGGAGTAGGTGTTAGATTTGTCACGTGTTTACTGTTTAATCACACAAATTACAGTACGTAAGTTTCTTTCAAGTTTAAATATAGTATCGTGTACCACGCCAACGAATATCAATGCCACTAGTATATTGGTCCGGCATGTCATCCATGTTCGGCCTACTGGGCCCAAATGTATGCTGGGCTGAATGTGCTCTGCCTACTTCTGGCCCGCATGGCTACCTGCATCTGTCTATCCAAGAGCGATCCTCTGCATGCCTATGTATTGGTTTTCATACCGTTCCCAAGAGAAGATCATGCTACTTCAGTACATGTGTACGTGCAAGAGACAACAACACACAAGGAGAGGCTTGGTTTGATCGCAAGGGAGCTGGATAAAATTCTCCGAAGCATCCTCCTATATAGAGTATAATATGCACTGTACTGGAATAATGCTGTAGAGTAGACCAAACTGCATGCATGTGTAAGGCGACGATTATCCTGGCCTTTTGCGTGTCATATCCCAAAAATAATCTGTCATATCCAACAAGGTTTACTTTTTACTCAGCCTTACGCATCTAATTTGGACCAAAATCGTACGTGAAAGAAGCCTGTTATTTCATTATCGTCGCCATGCAGCTGTTCTACCTTGCACTACCTAGCGTTGATATCAATGCGGTTGATCCACTGTTCTGATTGATTCTCCTACGTCGCAATCGTCGCACCGATCATAGCTCTTTGTGCCTCCTCTGCCCTTAGCCCTGCCCCCGCCTCGCCATTCCACTGGCTCCCCTGTCCTCATTGATCATCTTGTCCAACCTAATATTTTCTTAGCACTTGCCCACTGCCACCCTGACTTCCCTCTACAACCGGGGGGCACGATAAACTTGTCGGCAGTAGCGACGCCACCCTCGTTGATTGTCCCGTGAGAGCGCGAGTGAGCAAGTGAGAAAGAGAGATGGTGTTCAATAGAGAGAAAAAAGCTGAGGATGGTATACCGTTTCCTAATTTTTCTCGTTACTTAATTATGAGCTGTTAGACCAACGAGGCTTTTGACTTGCATATCTGCATTTTGGGAGGCAACCATGTGAAAGAAGAAATCCAAGCAGCTAGCAGTGGGCTAATATAGAGAAATTAACCGAATTTCTAATAATGCAACTGGACCCTTATCTTTGCAAAAGAGATAGGCCATGTTATTTTGGGCTACGGTTTTTGGTGGTGATCGGTTCGGCTGAAAAGCTCGTGGCTTATAATAAAACATCAGAATGATCAAAAAAGCATCAGTATGTGTGACAGAGGCTTATTTAGCATAAATAAATTTAAAAAAATTTAAAAATAAAAAAATATGTTAGCCCATTACATATAATACAAACAAATACGGGAAAAAAAACCGGCAAAAAAGCTCAATGAAAAGCCAAAAGTTCAGAAAAAGACGAAACTTATGAATAATGAAAAATAAGCCAAAAATCAGAAGCCGAGTTTATTTGTGCTTTTTGAGATGGGAGTAAACGACATAAACATCGACGTGAATGGCACATACGATTTTAAGTTTAAAAAGCCATTTGAAAAATTTATTTTATTCAAATAAATCAAAAGACAATAGTCCAAAAGAGCAAGGCTATAGTACTATATATTCATCGGGGAGTAGCTGGAGGCAGGGCAAGCAGTGCTTTTTTCTGTTTCTTTTTTAGGACGATGTAAGCTGGGAATCAGTATTGTTAAAAAGTGAGAGCAATACATGCAAAAGAGAGACCCATATAGAAGAAAAGAAGAAGAAAGAATATATGACAAATTATCTTTTGCAACTACTCATGACAGATGACTAAACGACAGCCGCATAGGCAAGCATATATAGTACTTTTCTGAAGGCTTTGTATATCATCAATCTGTTCTTCTTACTCGCACACGGTATGTTATATGTACATATAATTGACGCAGCACTACTCGGACGGTTGTGCGGGCTACCTAGCATAGCACGTGGCGGTGGCGGCTTCACGACTTTCTGTCTGCTTCCGCACCTCTTCTCTCGACATTTCACCCATCCGAGCAAATAGCTCCTCTCAAGAGATTCCTTGATCTCTTCTCGTAGCCGCTCCTCACGCCGGCTTTGTTTCTCTTCCTACGCCGATACATTCCGAGTCATCTTGGAAACCATGTTTCAAGGAACGTAAGCCCAAGGCCTCTCAGACGACCCGGTGCTCCTTGTTTCTGGGCCACGGAGAGCATATCATTCTCCTTGTTCCTGGAATGATCCTGGTAGATTCAAAACTCGCTCTTCCCGCAAGAGCACGACATGTCATTTCAATTCGTGCGGTTGTGGAGTAATTACAAGCTACGTAGTTCGATCGATATCTTACTGTAGCGCCGGGACACTTGGCGGTCTGCAGGGTTTCAAAGGAGACGCCCCCGATGTCGTTGTAGATGACCTTGCTCTAAGCCAATTTCGAGCGCGGTCATCCGGATATTGGAAAACGGCGGGCGATGTCCTCTGCGCACTGCACCATCCTCCAACCTCCATCATGCGGGATTTTACCCGCATACCCACCGTGCCAAGTCCGTGGGGTGCGTGTTTTTTACTGGAGGGCCTTGTGCGCCACACTTGTACTTTTGAATTCTTGGTCGCTTTCATCGCCTTGAACTCTTCCCATTGTGATTCCGTGAATGGGTATTTAGTAAAGGCGTTTCGTCCGTCTCCACGTATTTCCGACAAGCGTGCTCTTGAAGTTCTTCCATGCTTTGCACGCCGCTTGGTAGGTTTGTCGCTCCACAGCGTGTAAGTGTTCTTCGGGAACTCGAACGATGCCAAGATTTTGGTCCACAGTCACGTTTCCGAGTGTCGCACGTTCTTCCACGAATTGTATGTGATCTCAATTGTTGTCGGCAACTATTCCGACCATGGTTCGAATGCGTTTTACCGCTGCTTAGGAAGGATAGGGACCCCAGTGCGTTCTATCGTGATGGTCTGTCGGCTCGAGGCTTCTTTGATAGCCCTCTTCCTGGCGCCTTGATGTTGGAGCGGACGCCCGGCGATGATGGTGAAGAATGCGCGGGTGACATGTTGCTCATTTTGTGGGTCTATTAAGATAAGATGAGAATGTTCAAAGTGAGGAAGCACGAAAAGTCAAACATGATGCTCAATGTTCTAAGAGAGGAGAGGAGTAGAGGAAGGGGGAGAAGGGAGGGTGATGTGGACACAGAGAGGGGTTATGTGCCTATACTATATACTACATACTATATGTGTATATACATACATATACATATACATACCTACATGTATACATATACATACCTACATATATACATATATAATGGTAGCAATATGAAGCAACAAGCAACAAGCATCAATAATAGAATCAATAACAGATCTCAACATGAATATGTGCTCTCAAATTGTAGGTTGCACAAGATTAATCTTGGCCGTCCCGCTACTAAATCATATACTCTTCCTTGATTGGTTATGCCAAATAATGAATTCAGTATTTTGAGCTCTAGATACAAACTCTAAAATCTCAAGATCAAGATATATTTAGCATGCATATATTCAAACAACAAAGATTCATACAGATCAAGACCACACAAGTTAACTTTGCCCAATAATTCAGTCTTTTAACTTGTCAAGATTAAATCCAACAGATCAATTTAATAACATGCTATAACTCAAAAATCGCATGAACCGACAGCTATTAGAGCTCAAGCATCGAATGAACCAATCTCAGATATGATTTTATCATCATCGAGCAAATGTAGTAAACAATTAATGTACCAAATAGCAAACTAATTAAGCTACCGCAGTAAACCCTAGTCCATCACGCAAAGTGCTCACAATGCGATCGTAATCGAGAGGAGGTGGTCGCGAGGGGCTCGACGGAGGCGCGCGAGGGCCTCGGGAGGCGGTCGACGAGGGTTCTGGGAGGCGGAGGCGACGAGGGGTCGACGGAGGCGCCGACGAGGGCTCGACGGAAGCGGCCGCGAGGGGCTCTGGGAGGCCGAGGCGACGAGGGGCTCGACGGCGGCCGCGAGGCTCGGGAGGCGGCCGACGAGGGTTCGGGAGGCGAGGCGACGAGGGCTCGAGGAGGCGAGGCGACGAGGGGCTCGACGGAGCGCCGGCGCGAGGCTCTCGAGGAGGCGCCGACGAGGTTCGGGAGGCGAGGCGACGCGGCTCGGGATTTACTTGGATCTAGATCGAATAATCGCGCGCGCCACAGGAAAACCCTAGCGAGAGGTATATATAGGAGGTTATCACGCAGGCGGTTCTAACTCAAAACCGCTCGTGATATTAATATCACGCACGGTTCCAAGTCTAAACCGCTTTGTGATAGTATAAATATCACGAGCGGTTCTAAGTGTATAACCGTGCGGATAGTCATATTATCGCTGCAGCGGTTTTAAACTTAGAACCGCTCTGTTTATTGATATCACGCAGACGGTGTTGCAGTTTGTTCGTGCATGATAAAATATGACAGAGCTCAAATTCATAGCATCTGCGTACTCCACACTACTTAGTTATTTCATATTTGATCGGTGGGCCTCTATTTATGTAAGAAGATTTTTTTTAAAACACTTACGTAAGAAGAAGATACATATTGCTTAAAAAAGAAGACTCTTAACGATCTGCTCAACAGTATAGTGTTCTTTTTACCTGTGGTTTGTGCGAGAGATTACAGAATAACAGAAACTCACATGTTGTTTTTGGCGATATAAATGAAGTCAATAAAGTATATACTACAATTAACTAGTAGATCCTCTATCTTGAAAAGACTGTAGAAAAATCGAAAAACAGCTTTTAGAAGCTGAAAAGGACAGGGCCAACTGTCACTCGGATGTCCTTGGGGTTTTCCACTCGATCGACTGTACTTGGTCAGCACCCAAGGACGCGTCTGCTAATGGCTACTCCTCCGATCCGATCCGCCGCGGTAGCAGCTGCAAGCTTAGATTAGATATGCTTTCTTGACAGGAACCAAGCACTACACTACAAGGCAGGCAAAATTAAGGCTTTGCCAGCTACGACGAAACCAAGGCACAAACATGCATGTATACCAACGCAGCCCTCTTAAGCAACACTTTGACTATTATTATGTCACATGTGGTGCTGCATGCTATATATGACGATGGTCTACGAACGAGTAGCTGGAGGCTTTCACGGTTTCACCTGTGAGAACCTTCAGATCAGCTGTATCGGCACCATGCATTCTAGCTAGAGCCTTTAGCTCACTGATTAGCTAGCGTCAACAAACTTTGCAGCGCAGTGTAAAGGCCATATGATCGCTGTCGCTAAAGCTTTAGCCTGCAGCGTGCCACGTCGATCCCGAAAGGTTTTTAATGCCCGCCCGTGCATGCGCGCGATTGCAGGTAGCTAGCTAGGCTCGCTTAGCCGGCCGGTTAGGTACATTCAGATCCTGCATATCTTGCACATAAAGCATCGGAGCAGTAGCAACTCTACTCTGGTAGCATGCCCCGGCCGCTCTCTCTCCTCTCCGGGAGGACCACGACCACGGACTACTCCGTCTGCCTGCCCTGCCCTGCTCTCTCGTACTTGCTCTCATCTGATCAAACTGTCTTTGCTGCGCTGCTCCTGCTCTCTTTATGATTCCTCCTCGATCAAGACTCTTACTCACTGCTCATCGACCTGACCAGCTACCGTTCGTTATATATATATCTCTCTCTCTCTCTCTGTGTGTGTGTGTGACATTGATCCAGGTTAATTCGAGGGCCACACGGCTAGCCTGGATATATGCGCGGTGCATTTTGGCACCAACCAAACCACCACACTGGCATACGTACGGCCGGAGCACGACATGCATTTACGTGCCGTAGGAAGACGGGAAATTAAAGTCTCGTCGTTGCACAAACTGAACCACCGATTTGTCTCAATTAAAGGACTTGCAGGCTGTCCTAGCTTGTCTTCTGGTGTTGGGATCCCAATTTTCAGCACGCATATTACTACCACTGCACTCATGTACGTACCAGTAATATAATTACCTTACGACGACGACGAATACTTGTACTTTAGATCGAATACTTGCTGTACGGCCTGTACCACTGACTAGCTAGTACTCACAACTGGGTGACAATGAGTAGTAGCGGTATACTTAAAATCGGCAATAGCGGCACTCTCTGCGAGCTAGTGAAGATAAGGCAGTTGGAGCTAACTTTGCTGCAAGGGAGCTAGTCACAGATTGATAGACATGGGCGACAGCGAAAAAGCTCCTTTCTTCACCTATTTTTTTTGGGGGATAGCCGCCTTTACATCATCGGGCATTCAAATCAGGCCGGCATGCAGTGTTAATCCTTCCTGGCGTTAGTCCTTCCTGTATATCATATCATCCAACCTCCTGCACCTGCAACTAGTGATGAAGCCAGACTGTTGTTTTACCCGGCCTACACTTGAACATGATCCCGCTCTAAAATATGTGTGTGTGTGTCAGTGTGTGTATATGTATGTATAGACACAAAACTGCGGGCCTGTTCTTTTCGGCTGCGGTTTATGATTTTTGGCTAAAATTTTTGCATTTTGGCTGTTTACGGTACAGATTACGGAGATACAGATACTCACTTGCGATTTTGGCTGGTACAGATGTTAGGTTTTTAACGTGTAGATCGTTTAACTTGTAGACCCCGTCTTGAGGAAATATTTCGTTTGAAAGTTAGGTACTATATCAAAAACTAAAAGCCGTCAGTTTATGAGGAAAAGAACAGACCTGTTTGTCTTGGGAAGAAGTAAAATTAAGAAAGAAAAGAAGTATATAACGTACACTCCATGGGGCTAGCTAGCTACACGCGCCTAATTTCCGTAAGGCACGTACAAATTAAACCTAATTTGGAGAGTTGTTGCACCATTGCACGCAATTGCCTGCCTGCGTTCCCTGAAATTTACACACAACCTGCGCCACTGGCAACTGTTAGCAGTCTAGCTAGCTAGCACCGGCAGCTTGATGCTTCACCAAAGAAGACTCGTATACTTTAACGTGATATTTTTCGAGGATCTTGTTTAGTTTAATTAACCGTGCAGAACATGGATCGATCGTCATGCTGATGGGATCGTGTACGTACGTGCCACCTGGGATGAATTGATTAGTACTCATACTTCTCTGCGAGCGTCAACGCATGGCTTCCAAAAGAGTAATGCAAGTAGCAACTTGCTAACAGAACATACTACTCGCTCAGGGGAAATAGTTTCGTTTTGCAAAAAAAAAAAAAACGGTGAAAGGGTCAAAATTTCATCCTTTTGGTAAAAAAAATTCGGTCAAAATGTCCAAACATCATTTAGATTTTGATAAAATTTAACTAAAATTTAGACACAATTCAAATATGGACAAATTTGGCCAAAATTTGTCCAAATCGTTTTTTTCCTTCGGCAGGTAACGAAAGGGACTAATTTTCCAAAATTTCAATAAAATTTCGCCAAAATTGTGACGCTGGTATCACTAGCTAATACACATTCAGCTATAATCACAAGCTATGTATCATTCAGTAAACTCTAAACTTTAGTATTATGACTTGTGAGACATATGCAGCATGCAGTTTGGATCTCAACCTGTAGGAAATTATTGTGTGACTGATCAACTACAGGCCCAATTAGAGAAAGGACCATTTTTGTTCTTGGATGTTCATGCATGAAACTGTGTGTGTACCTTCATTCGTTCTCCTTTGCCCCTTTGTTTTTTCTTTCGAAAAAGCATGTGCATTCAGCAACAGCATTAGCATAAAGGAAAAGTCGATCAACAGAGAACATGTAGTTGTCCTGGTAAAAGTACAAGGCTTTTGCTCCTAGGCATGCACTCCTATGATATGTGGACAAGTGCATGTGCATTTTATTTCATTGCCGTAACCTTTACTATTTTCCCAGGATGACATGATGGTTCAATGCATCTTCAGTAAGTATCATTTTTCATGTGTCAACACTTTTGGCTAATTAAGAGGCATCTTTAATTAACTGTGCAGGGCTGTTAAATCCTACGATTAATTAACTGCATAGTACTACGTACTACTACTACCTTTAGACCAGTTATGCATATAAAAACCTTCTAAATTAATTTTGCATGGAAATATCAATTTCCTTGTCAAATAAAACGTCATATATATACAAGAAGAAAATTCCATACTCCTGGAAGTAAAAATCTGCAGCTTTCCTATCAAGTAACGCCTTCTGCACTTGACTCCACCGGTCAAGAACTCTAGAGCTTCATCCGAGATCCTTCCCAAATGAACATTCTAGCCCAGTAATAATATCTTATCGAATCTGGAGAAGAACAAAAAATAGAATGGATCCGCTTACTCATAACTCAGAGGGGATGCCGCTTGCTACTCAAATCCTAGTTTTTGCAAGAGTTGCGTTCTTACATGCAAGAAGAAGACTTAGAAAGAGCAAAGAAGTTTGGATCCGCAAAAGTATGCTTAGGCAGTTCCTTCGCTGAGCACAACAGAATGAAGAGGAATTTGTTTCATTTCGAGTACTTCTTCTCATTGAAAAGAGGGAAGGAGAAAAACCGAAATCTTCCTACTCGAACAGTAAGTCCTTTTGTTTTCCTTTTCTTCCCGCGAGTGACGAAGGAAGTTGTTAGCCCGCGAGAAAGGTTGGGAAGGGAGTAAGTCCTGCCACTTGTTATGTATCGTCTTAAATAATATTGTTATACCTCTTTATTTCTTTGAATATACTCTAATAATGATTATAAAATACTTCAAAGTGGATTTCAAGAAAAATTTCATCAAAGTCCACCTTTTATAACATAATTCGTGTATATATATTTCTTTTATATATGAAAAAAGGTATGTAGCAAAAATAAAAGGACTTCGATGAATTTCTTTAACCGAATCATATTGGTGTAGCTTAGAATTAGTATTTAAATATATGAAAAGTGATAAACAAATACAACATGTTCGTTTAAGTAGTGTCGGTGTTTTAATACCGATCATACGTATGATTTGTTGGATTCGGAGAATCTCTTAGAAGACTAGACTATGGTTATACAGAAGAAAGACACGTGAAATTGATTTCGACCAGTATCCTGTAAGAGGCGTTGCTCCACAAATAACCCCATGTATGTCGTTAAGAAGTTGTAATCCTTCTTTCTGCGATATGCATCGCATGGGAACCACTTGAGCACTCATTTTATAGAGTACTCCATCGACCAAAGTATACATTTTGGCCATACGGGATAGACGATCTGCTTTGAGGTCATCGTCAGGTATAGAACCCTTCTAAAGATACTCATAGATGAGAACCATCCAGGTATCCTCGTATTCTAGATATGCTGTCTCATTAGGAGTTATCTTCGGTATTTTGACCAAAGACAGCTTCTGTAGTTGTTGTCTCTGGTCAAAATACCGAAGATGTTATGACGTAATAATTTAAGAATTATTTTATCCTCGTTAAGTGATATATTGAAAGTGAGAGTACGTATTCTCAGAGGATACTCATAATGGTTTGGTACTAAACCTTGATGCTATAGGGGGAGTGGTTAGGTAATATTTTAGAAACAATCACCCCAATAATTTGATACTAAAGATCTCCGCGTTATTGTATATATGGATCTCTCATCTCTAGAGGGGGATAGCCCGCAAAAATAGTGTCAAGCCTTCCATGCGCTATTTGTTACTACTATTTTCCTAAAAATGTTTGATACTTACGTAGATATCAAGCTCTTTCTGTGTCTTCTACCTCGTTAAAAAGCTGATGTGCCATAGCTACAGAATCAAGCGACTATTGAGAGTGCCTTATTAGGTGAAAAAGCAAAGAACAAATTATGCCGTCAACCAGTTCGATGGTTCAATCGGTAAGGCACCCGGATCTGAATGGACTTGACACGCATAAACTATTTTATTTTTCAGGTTTGAAGTATGTCCTACTCACTTTTCTACTGGTCACAATTAACTTACAAATCAAGACACGGCGTATGAGCGGGGCTACGGAAGCATGCACGTTACCAGCAGCAAGAAAGGTTTGTGGCCTGTGGTATGCATGCGGCGTGGGGTTAGGGGTCTTCCGTTCCCGGGCAGCACGTTACTTGCCACCACCTCCTCTCTACCCTGTCGGGCCCACCGCACAGCTGTTACAACAGTGTGGCCTTGTCTGGCTACTTACTAAGTCTATTTTTTTGGTTTAGGTTTATAGCTGCGTCTTAAGGCTTTTAGGTTGTTTATAAGATAAAGTACAAAATAACAGAAACTCACGTACGATTTTGACCAATATAAATAGAGCTGCTAAAGTATATATTATAATTAATTTATAGATCCTAACTTAGAAAGATATTCTGTTTGAAAACGAATTACTGCTTTTAGGAGCTTATTCTGTTTTTGTTTTGTTTTGCCTTTCCTTTCTAATCTACTGTACATCTTGGCCCTGTGATCTTTTCACAGTGAATATGTATACCACTTGTGCAAAATAAAATATTGGATTTACTATGTTTTTTTGCATTAGGATCGTCCCTAAGCTCAGGCACCTGTGTTGTGCAGTGCCCTCTCTGTTTCGTTTTTTTCAACTTTTGATTGCTATGTTATTTATTCATTCCTTATTTCCTTAACATGTATGATACTATTGTACGTGTTAGCAAGCAATACGGGTAGCATACGACCAGTAAAGTGCTGTCAAGACTAATATGGATGCCAATCTGTGGTTAGTTCAACCGATATACGTGTGTTGTCTGTGTTGGAAATGGGTCCTGTCAATTTAAGCAGTTAGAGTAGCACTGTTTGATCCCAATTAAATCTAAGGTTGAGACCTCCTTGAGCACTGGAGCAACACATACTGTGAACGGGATACTACAGCAGGAGTACTGTGTGTCCCGTGGTGAAAGTTCAGAGTTTATCCCGCAGTTTCTCTCTCTAACCCTTTTTGGGTTTTAACCATGGAGTACTAATAATAGGTTTTGTTAAATATCATCTAGATATTTTTTTAACTATCATTCAGATTTATCTAACCCTCCTCCTTGGGGTTTTGAAAAAATCCATGGATCACAAATTTGAATGATAATTAGAAAAAAAACATCCGACTGATGCTTTAGACACACCCACTAATAATTAGCTAGACATGGAGGTAAGCCGGCCGTAACCCTCCTGACAGCGCAGCATCGATCTCGTTTGTTCCATCTATCACCTCCTCCCACACTGTCTCTCTCACCGTCTCTCCCCCACATCTTCTGCAGACGCACACCCCATCTCTCTCTCTCTCTCTCTCCGCTCAGTATTTCTTTCCTCCAGCTTCCTCAGTGTGTGTGTGCCGTGCCCATCTCTCCTTTCCTTCACTCGGTCTTCTTCCTCTCTCCTCCTTGCAACTGCTACAGTACTACTACCGCCGTACTCTCTCTCTCTCTCTCACCTTGCCTTGGCACTCATATCTCAGCCAGCCAGCCTAGTACTATCTCACTCCCAATCCTTCTAATCTTCTTCCTCTTAGCTTGTTCCATCTTTTCTTTGCCCTTTTCCTCACCTCCCTCTTTCCAGTTGTGCATGCCTCCGTCTCCCACATCTCCACCAGCTGAGCTTCTTCATGCATGCACTGCTCATCGCAACCTCATCTCTCCATCTCCACCTCAATTCCACAGTAACAGCCTAACCGGAGAACAGTAAGCTGTTTAGTTAGGAGACAGCGAAAGATTCTGGTTTTGGCAGGCAAATCTGACGCCTCAGCCGGCATGCAGCAGCCGGACATGGCTCCATTCTCGCCTGCCGGCGGGCGGGGGGCCGCCGAGGCGCCGTCACCCATCAGCAGCCGCCCGCCGGCGCCGGGGCAGCAGCAGCAGTTGGACGAGCTGGGCGGCGCCAGTGGGTCCGGTGGTTCAGGGAGCCTGGCGCACGAGGGACTGGCCGGCGAGGAGGGCGAGCGGAGCGGTTCGTCGGCGGGCAACCGGTGGCCACGGCAGGAGACGCTGGCGCTGCTCAAGATCCGGTCGGAGATGGACGCCGCGTTCCGGGAGGCCGCCCTCAAGGGCCCCCTCTGGGAAGAAGTCTCCAGGTAATTCTTCAGGCTAACACTGCAGGATCGACGTCTCGATCCATGGATGTATCAATTCCACGAGCCATCCATCTGACTGCATGAAATTTCGCGGTCGAATTATTCGGGCTTAATTTGGTTAGATCAGACGCGAGACAAGTTCAGGCTCTTGTGCACAAGAATCGTCCACGAGCACAGTAAATTTCCCATTTTAAAATGACACATATCGCTCTCCTCCTCCACTTTTCAGTTTCTTTTTCCCTTTGCGTCACTTCATCGATCCCATAAGAGTAGCAGCAGCAGCAGCACACGGGCGCTGCTATTAGCTAGCGTACGTATTTGTAGTTCACTACTAACTTCCTATATGTACATGTACTTCAGATTCGGTGCCGCGCGGTAAGCATCAATCCACCAATTCCCCATCCAAAAGTTAATCTTTCAATTTGCATTCCAAATGAAGTTTTTTCCCATTTGCTCTCTGCCACCCAAATGAAGTAAAAATTTTTATGTATAAGTATATGGCTCGATCTTTTCTGTGAGAGCAACATGCATATATGCCTAGGACATGTAGTAGATGAGTGTGTGTGTGTGTGTTGTATGCAAGTGCAACTAGCTAGCTAGCTGTGATGGTAACATGCGTGTGCAAGTGACGAGGTTAATTGTGGCTGGCATGGCGTGCGTACATGCAGGAGGCTTGCGGAGATGGGGTACAGGAGGAGCGCCAAGAAGTGCCGTGAGAAGTTCGAGAACGTCGACAAGTACTACAAGCGCACCAAGGACGGCCGCGCCGGCCGTGGCGACGGCAAGGCCTACCGCTTCTTCTCCGAGCTCGAGGCCCTCCACGGCGCCGCCTCCGCGCACCCGCCGCCGGTGTCTCTCGCGCCGACTCCCGTGACCATGGTGCTACCGGTTACCCCCGTCGGCGCGTCCGGGCAGTCGGCCGCGCGCGTCCACGCCGAGCCTCCGCCTCCGCTCGTGCCGCAGTCGGCGGCGCCGAGGCCCACGGACGCGGCGGCATGCGTGATGACGATGGGTGACGTGAGCTTCTTGTTGGGGTCGGAGGGCTCGGACGGGGAGGACACGGAGGAGACGGCCGAGGGCGGGAAGCGGAAGCGGCACAGCGGGGGCCGGGGCGGGGGCGGCGAGGCGATGAGGTTCTTCGAGAGGCTGATGCGCCAGGTGATGGAGCGGCAGGAGGCGATGCAGCACCGGCTCCTGGAGGCCATCGAGCGGCGGGAGCAGGACCGGATGATCCGCGAGGAGGCGTGGCGGCGGCAGGAGGTGGCGCGCCTCGCCCGCGAGCACGACGCCCTTACCCGGGAACGCGCCATGGCCGCCTCCCGCGACGCCGCCGTCATCTCCTTCATACAGAGGGTCACCGGCCAGACCATCCAGCTGCCTTCCATCGCTGCACCGGCGGCCATCACCTCACTCATACCACCGCCCTTGCAGCCCACGCCGGTTGCTTCGGCTGCACCGGCACCACCGCCGTCACAACATCAGCAAGCACCGCCAGTTCAGCCGCAGCAACCGCACATAATGCCAATGACACCACAACCCCAGCCTATGCACGCACAAAGCAAGGAGGTCGTCCGGGCGCCGGAGCCGCAGGACACGGCAGGGTCCGGCGGCGGTGGCCCGTCGTCGTCGAGGTGGCCGAAGGCGGAGGTTCACGCACTGATCCAGCTGCGGACGGAGCTGGGGACGCGGTACCAGGAGGCAGGGCCCAAGGGCCCGCTCTGGGAGGACATCTCGGCGGGGATGCGGCGGTTGGGGTACAGCCGGAGCGCGAAGCGATGCAAGGAGAAGTGGGAGAACATCAACAAGTACTTCAAGAAGGTCAAGGAGAGCAACAAGAAGCGCCCCGAGGACTCCAAGACCTGCCCCTACTACCATCAGCTCGAAGCGCTCTACCGCAGCAAGGCACTCGCCTCGTCCAGCGCCGGCGCCGGCGGCGTCAATGAGTCTCCTCGCCCGGAGGCTGCGGTCACCGTACTGGCTGCGGTGCCGCTGTCCCAGACGGCACCGGCGCATGTTGAGCACGGGGGAAATAATTGTACCAACGGCAACGGGAATGGGTGCGCCAGTAGGGACAATGGCGGCAGCTCCGGGGGCATGCAAACGAAGGCCAGCAACGGCAGTGTTGCGGCCAGGTTCTCCGTTGAAGGCGGCGCCGGCGGCGGCAACGGCATGGCGACGAACAAGCTGGTACGTAATTCCTGTTCCGTGCACACGCACATGCACATTGCACACATTGTTGATACGATCGATGCTGATGTCACACATGAAAACTGCTAGGGGTTAAAGCAAGAAGGCGTCGTTAAGGAGACGACGACGACGGAGCAGACGCAGCAGCCGGTAGCGATGAACAACAACTATGGCATCGACAGATTGGAGGACATGGACAGCGACAGCATGGACGACGACGAGGACGACGACGTTGGCGGCGGCAAGACGCAGGTGCAGTACGACATCCACTTCCAAAGGCAGCAGCAGAACCAGAACGTCGTCCGGCCGAACGCGAGCGGCGGCGGCGGTAACACGCCGGCGACGGGCCCTGCCGCGCCTGCAGGCACGGCAGCAGCAACGACAAGTGGGACGTCATTCTTGGCAATGGTCCAGTGACGGCGCTACATACCAATTCAAGAGATGCTCATCAGGTGGTGGCGATCTCGATCCCTATTCCTCCCTCCCTCCATGTATCATATGGGCCTAGCCAGCTACTTGTTACCGCCTACTAGGTAAAACCTGACCTCAGAAACCTAAACGCCAAAAAAATTTTACTTCTCCATAGCTTCCAACTTTATCTCCATTCCTCGTGCACATATATATCGACGTATACGTCATGTACATGTCACATTCACCACACATAAATGGTATTGGAGGACTGCCTCGAAAGAAGGAAAGAAAGAAAGAGAAGAGGTGATATATATGCTGTACATGCGACGGTGTTTTGCGTAGATACATATTACTCGCGAGTGTTACTGCTATACTGCAGTTATGTTACAAGAGAGCTTAGAGAAAGAAGACACGCTCATACGGGAATTTGTTTTTTTTAAGGATGCTTTTGGAATTTTTACCCTTTCTTTTTTGAAAAAAGGTACTGTCCATTATGTGTTATGTAAGTTTTATATTTTCAAACTGTTGTTAATGACTGTTGAACTGTACACTTGGTAAATGTAAAATCCTTACATATATCTATCCTTCATTGTAACGCCCCCGTTTCCAGGGGCGCGTACGGATACGGTATTCCGCAACTATTCACGCATGAACAGTTAGGGAGTGTCGCGCAAGAGTATACCATCGCATACTTACAGCAAAAGTCCAACATATATTTCATATAGGGAATAACATCCATTTTGACAGCGGGGCGTGCAAGCCCAAAGTAAAATTACATTGCAGAAGCTCCAAGATCCGCTTCGAGCGCGGCGAAGACCTAAAGCCACGGATCCTCGTCGAAGAAGAGATCCTTCGGGACGTCCTCGACGGGGAGACCTTCTTAACATGGAGTCTTGAATTGCCTTCTTTTCTTCTGGTATCTGTGGTATTTTGCAAGCCTGAGTACTCTGACCCCGTACTCAGCAAATCACAAGGGAAACCCTACTTTACTGTATGCACGGATTAACAAAGGAAGGGAGTATACTTGGTTTATTAACTTTGAGTGGATGCAGTTTTCTTTGCAAACATTTTTCTAAAACCGACCCAAAACTACTCCTCAACATCTTAGGGGTTTTCAACAAAAGTTAATTAACCAACTGAACAAGTTAAAGCATGTACAAAACTACTTAAGCTTCGCGGCTGGAATCACCCAAGTGACACAGCTCCAATAACCGGGAGCATGGTGTATTCGAATACCATTTATTTGACTCTGCAGAGTTTGCTCAGCTTTACCCACACGATCCCTTAACTCCCGCGTCCGGGTTAAGGAAGCCAGGTCGTTTCACTGCTCAATTCTTTATATAGGCTCTACCCGGTAGAATTCACTCGGGTCTGGACTTCACACACACACGCCACAAAGAAAGAAAACCGATTGTCCGCCGAGTGAACTCTACCGTTGTTAGGCATCGCAAAGACGGCCGCCTAACCTTTGTTACCCAAACACCTTCTCCACAACACCGTAGAGTTTCAATCGAGTTGAGCGATTACTAAACCGGTGTTGACAAGTCAACTCCCGTGGTTGAGCGGTCCCCATGTCAATTGCTCGGCGTAAGGGTCTAGTCCTTATATTTTTCCCCGAGTCCGCAACCCGGCCAGTCCGCAACCGCAACCTGTGGTAAGAGGCGCGAAACTGTCTCGCGCGCACCACGACCCCCTTACCCTATCTTACATGTCGACATACTCCGCCCTAGGGCACGGCATCCCATACTACCCGCCCTAGAGTCGGGTTTTCCAAAGTCTATTGGCATGACACACACCTTATTAGTGTAAGACTTGTATGATAATAATATCTTCTGATTGTCTATATTAACATATAATTATTTCTAAGGTTACAAAGGCATGGCTACAAATTTAACATGGCATTTGTCGGTGGTAGGTTTAACTACATAACATGTCATTCTAAACATTTTATTTTACTTTAAACTAACTTTTTAGGACTAGCTCAATGCAAATAATATAGTAACATAATTAAATGGCATGAGATACAACATGATCAAAGGATTTGGGACTTGCCGTTGATTGGGACGATCTCGGCTAGCTCGAACGTAGAAACGCCTGGATCCTGAGCTGGCACTTGAACTTCCGGAATCTCCGATACTAGCGTAAACATGGAAAATAAATAAGGTCCAGCTTGATACTAATCAAGCGAGAAAAAAATAATCTATTTAAAAAGGAGTAAAACGCATAAATCCGCAAATGGGGAATTTTAGAAATTTATCTGTGATGAATTTAGGAAAGTGGAGGTCAAAAATGGGTCCAGAATAATATTCGGAGCAAAGTGGTGAAATTTGGGAATTTTTGGGATTTTCTGTGATTTTCTAGGATTTATTTGGATTTTTCTGGATTTTGGAAATTGGAAAAATCGCTGGAAATTCGGGATGAACAGTGTTGGGTCGGCCCGGTGCAACAGTGCAGCCCGGCCGGGAAACAACCCGCGCGGCCGCAGGCCAGCGTGGCCCACAGCGACGCTTGCGCGCGCGCGTCCTGGCGATGGAGCAGGCCGAGGGGGCGGCCCAGCTCGCGCGCGCCCACGTGGTCCAGATGACCGACACATGGCGTTGGCGGACGGAGGAGATGGCGAGGGAGCGAGCGGACGGATGGAAGTGGGGTGGCGATCGGACGGCTGAGATGGGAAGAAGTGGCAAAGCGGTACAATGGAATCGGCACGAGGTTATAAGGTGAGGGGAAGATCCGACGGCGGAGGGGCGACCACGACTTCGTCTTCCTCCTCCAGCCGCGACAGTGCTCCCGGAGCGGGGTCGCGGAGGCAACGGCGGTCCGAGCGCCAGGGGCTTGCCGGCGGCCACCGAGGGCGTCAGCGGGGGCGGCTCGACAAGGGGTTTCCGTTTTGGGGCTTAGGAGGAGAAGGAGATCAATGGGGACGGCAGGGGGAAGAAGGGGGTGGCTCGGGTTGCGGTGGTGGGGAAGCTCACCGGCGGCGAAAGAACCAAATCGGCCGCCGCACGCTCAAGGGTGCGGGAGCACGATGGCGCGGAGGACGGCTTGAGACTCGAGATGGTCCGCCACGGTGGGTGCGACACGGGAGAAACTTCGACCGCCGCAAAGATAGGGTTCCACCTGGCCGGAGGGGCACGCCACGGCAATTAGGGGGAAATAGAGGAGCTCCTGGCGAAGGCAATTGAGGAATGAAGGGGAGGGGAAGAAAAAGGGCTTACGGAGGTCGCCGGCGCAGGGGAGGGGAAAGGGCGGTGCTCCGGGTGTGTGGCGACAATCGGTAGCTCAGGGAGGCTCTGAGGAACAGTGGGAAGTGAGGGAGAGAAATGGAGGGACTCGGGGAGCAATGGGGCGAGAGGGAGGCAGGGGGAAAGCTTTATGCCCGGGCGGAGGGGATGCATTCGTGGGGGAGGAGGCACGGGCGGCCAAGGGGGAAGAATCGATCTCCAAGGGGGAAGAATCGAGCTCCAAGGGGGAAGAATCGGGCGGGAGAGGTCGCAGTGGGTGAAGGGAGCGGCGGGCGGCGGCGGTGGCGTTGCTCGGTGGCGTCGGCGGGAAGGGGAACGAACCCACCGTCGCGGCGAAGCGGCGGCGCGATCGCGCAGCGCAGCAGCGCTGCGCGCGTGAAGAAGACGGACGAGCGAGGCGCAGCGAAGGAAGAGCGAGGCGCGCCGAGGAAGGGAGAAGGCGGGGAGAAGGCGCGGCGCCAACGGGAGAAAAGAGGAGGCAGCGCTGGGGAGTGGGGAAGGCGGAAAATGGCAGGGCGCCGGAGGAAAGGAGAGGCGCCTCGGCCAGAAAAGGAAAGTGCAAACCGGGGCGACTTTCCAAAAAGGGAAAGTTTTCAAAATTCCCCCAAAAATCAACAAAAATTCACAGAAATTTTGGGTTTGAATTTTTAGGGCTTTTCATTCATGTACCAGCAGCTGCTACTTCTGTGAAACCTGGTACATGCCTGTACTAGTTTAAACTGAAGAGATGGCTGATACTTGCATTAAAATATGCCTTGAGTTCTGGTTATTCTCTAGGATCCAAAGTTTAGGTTTTTTTCCTTGTATGTCGAGTAGGGCTAAGTTACAAGAACTAATGCCTCGCTCGGTTAGGCTAAAAAGTTGTGGCTTATGACTGAAATTGTACTGTAGTGATTCAAATTTTAGTATAGCTGAAGGTGACTTATTTAGCGTAATTAAATATAAAAATTTTAAAAATAGAGAAAAATATGTTAGCTCATTACGAACAACGCGAACGAAAAGAACCGGTAAATAAAACTCAAAAAAGCTAAAAGTTAAAAAAATGAACTTTATGAATAATAAAAAATAAGTCAGAAGACAGAAGCTGAAGCTAAAATGAGCATACGCATCAAGATCAATATATAAACTTTGAAAATTAGTAACTATTAAAGGAACATGCATGAAGGTGCATGGAGTACCTGTAGTAACGGTGGGCATCTCCAATGGTTATAGCTAGCAACTAACTATAAGACTTCCACATCATCTATATAGTACACACTAAGGGGGTGTTTGGGACTGCTCCACTCCACGTTTTTCAGCTCCGCTCCACGTTTTTTAGCCAAACAGATTCAGCTCCACGCACTCTGTTCGAGGAAAAAAAGGTGGAGTTGTGAGAGCACCTAAAGGGGTACTCCACAAACTCCAGGTTTTTTGTGGAGCTGCTCCACGGTAGAGTTTGTGGAGCAGAGTTTGTGGAGCAGTCCCAAACACCCCCTAAAGTTAGCATTCTAAAGAACTATCTATAAAGATAGCTATTTGATGCTTACATGCACACACAGAATTTATGGAGGCTGCCTCGTTTGGTGCTATAGACTATCTCTAGAGCTGTAGAGAGCTGCGTTCTCTTTCTTTATTTAATATCTTCCACGTAGCACAGTTGATGATATGGACTCTCTTGTAGGGTGCAAAACTAAATATTACTGATGACCTATAGTGTGACGTGAGTTTACCTCCATGCATGTGGCCGCAGGAGGAATGCTTCGAGCCAGGATGCCTCGAGGTTAGAGCCCCAGATTTGGCAACCTTACAAAATTAGTTTCGCGTCAGTGCATGGCAGATCCGTATAGCAAACGGTTGCAGCGTAAAATATTGCGATGAAGTGAGGTCAAGTGTGTGTCATAAAAAGTTTGTTAAAAGATAGGCGAAGAGCGGCTGTGGGATCGGTGCTAGCTCCCGTCTAGGCCACGCGTTCGGAAGACAGTATTTTCACGCAATTTCGTAGGAAATTACGGGTCAATTTATATTATCTTTTGGTTATGGTTTATATTTTAAAAAATCAGAAACTAATATAAATATCTTGTTTCTTGGAGCGCGTGCTCACTCCCCTTGTTATAGAGATAAAACTGAGACTACGGACATATCATGCATCTCACTCTTTTTGCTTTTGTTTTGGCACGTATCTCTTTCTCCCACTTCCATCATCACTTATATTCTTCTTTGAAAAGCCACTTCTTTTAGCCACTATTATTAATTTTCAACCAAAAACACCAGCTGCAGCTTATATGAGCATGTTTTATATAGTATATGGTTAATTAAATGGATATACTATATCCTCTAATGTACATATAAAATTTCCGCATTTCAAAAAAGACCACTCATATAATATATTTTTTTATTGTAACTGTTATTAGTTTTTTCAGTGTATTTAAATTATAAAAAAAGGTTGTGTCATTATGGACAATGTAAAGAAATAAGGGGGGAAAAGACAATAAAGCCTCAAAAAGTTGGAAACCAGGAAAAAAGAAATTAAGAAGCTAGAAGCTGAACCTCAAGTGAGCACAGTGTATATACACAGTATTTAGTAAAGAGATGCTAGCTATGTTTTTACGGGATTGATTCTAAAGAAACTGTTTTGTAGGCATAAAAACTTTGCAAGGTTAACATGTTTCACGCAGGTTTTTAATCTGGCTACAATTTTAGCGCTGATTCATTCGCAACGATCGATGCCAAGTTGTGCAGTCCTTCGAGAATTCAACGTGTGAACTATATTCCATGGAACTGCAAGCGTCACACATTGAATTCTCGAAATGGATCGGTTACATTTCGCTGGTACTGCTGTCGTATACAGGCAGTATGATATCATCACTGCCACATGGAGCCAATTTGTCTTGAATGCTTGCTGCGATGTCGGTCGGCTTGCCATCTTGTTAGCATGGCACTATTGCTGATTGCTTAGTTTGGTGGGGGTGGAGAATAAAGAGGCAGACGCATGCTGCGGCACAGCCTAGCGTCGCAGGGAATCCAAATGCCACACGTACGAGGTCGCCCGGGCACGGGTACCCCTCGCACGTACGCGTCCACTGTTATTGCCCACGCGTGCGCGCTCACGTCGCTACTCGTGTGTGGAACAAGCTAGGCAAGCACTGCACTGCTAGTGGTAGTGCTCTGATCTCTTCGTGGTCGGTTTGCACGCCTTTCTTATATGTTTCACCGCCGATCTAGGTCCCATTTAAAATGCAGAAATTTAATAGAAAATAATTTAATGGCCGCATAAATCAGAAAGCACTACTACAAAAAAAAAAATCATCCTAGACGCCTCATCATAGATGGTTCAACACAAACCGTCAATGGTTCGTAGCATCTGCTCTTTATTTCTGCTGCTTCCCCCAAAACGAAGCCCCTCATCCCTTCGACGACGTCGACTACCATCGTGAGCTTCTCTGTCTCCGGTTGTGACGCCACAGCTCACTGCACAAGACACTCTTGTTCTAAATATCGTAAGAGTGTTGTGCACTGCCACCGCCTCTCCATCATTGTCGGTGATATACCCCTTATCCGAATTTTTTTGAATGGCTAGGGTTTCAGCCACGTAACTCTTGATGTTCGTGGATGTGAAAATTAATTATTGATGCCTTAGCTCTTTGTGATGATTGATGGAAAGCTAGGGTTTCGGTCCTTGTTGAAATTCATGTTTTATTGCATGATGAAGACATGGCGTCAAAGTTTATTACACGATAATCTTGTTCTCATAATAGGCCTGCTTTGGTTCATCCGTATTCTCTGATTGCACTGTTTTATAACGCGATTAGATAATATTGATGAACTGAAGGAGACCTATTTATAAAGAAGCGAGAAGGCAATTACAGAAGGTTCTTAACTAGAACCGTCTGTGATATTATATTATCATAAACGGTTCTTAACTAAAATCGTATGTGTTGTAACTTCACAAATGGTTCGAGAGCCATTTGTGATAACTACATACATAAATTCAGATATGTCAGAACCATTTGTAATAATGGTTTTGAACCAATGATGTGGTAGTGAAATTTTCGTTTTAGCAGTTTTGCCAGTGCAATCTCACACGACGAGGAATCTTTAAACCGCTCACTTCACTGTGCCTTGAGTTGGGTTTGTTCCAAGTTTCCAAGCTGTAGTTATGCTCATGAACAAACATTTTTAAGCAAACACTTACTCCACACCTCTGCCTTGAAAACTACAGGACAACCATTTCATTAATACTAACTACTATGCGTTCACTACAGTCTTCGCAAGAGAGTAAATTAAGCATGACGCTCCATAAACATGGACAAGTTTAATGTGGGGACCTATTTGGAAAAACTTAGGTCCAAATGCTGCTATCTCATTGAAGGGGAAATTGCAAATAATTCCCATAGGTCAGCCAAAGTTTAATTCCCATATGTCAGCCGAAGTTTGATTTATCCTTCTATAGGTACTTTTGCGATACATACCCTCTTACAAGTGCATTGCTGTTTGATGTAACCCTAGCTCCCCCTTCCTATTGACTCGATTGTATTTTTTGTTGACGTGGACTTCATGGCATGCCACCTCAACTATGCACTAGGCGTAGCGTGGTTAATTGAACCCATGCCGAATCAATCCAACCAATTTAGCCCTCGTCTGTCACATTTCCGTGTCTCGATTCGACTCATCTCAAGAAGGGAAAGGAACATAGACACTCGGTCTAATTGTCTATCTGGATTCAAGCTATGCAACTTAACCCCCACGAGTCAAGCTAGAACATCTCAGACTAACACCATGGAGTCCACGTCAACAAAAAACAGTCAAGCCAGTAGGAAAGATGGCATCGGGGGAATATCAAACAACCAAGTACTAATAGGGGTTCATATGCTACAAAAATACTTATAGAGGGTAAATCGAATTTCGGCTAACTTCTAGGAGGTTATTTGCACTTTTCTCGGTTCCCAAGCAGAGTTAATTTAGGTGCTGCTCATTTTGACTTATTTTTCACTGTTTAACATTGTAGTTGATTTATTTTGCACTTTAACTGTTGGTGGCTTTTTTTTTTGGCATAATTAAATTTAAAAAATTAAAAATAGATTAGTTACCACGGACAATGCAAAGAAATACAGGAAAAAGGAAAAGCAAAAAAGCCCTAAAAAGTTAAAAAAAAAGAAATAGAAGTTAGAAACTAAAAGCTGAAGTTCAAACGAGCAAGAGCCTGACTTCTTTTAAAAGGAGCTGGAAACGGTAAAAATCACTAGCCGAATTTGGTAAAAATCAAGAGGCCCCATCTTGCGAGACGATCCCCTCAATTAATTGGCACAAGTAGTAGTAGTATAGTAGTTTGATTTTTCCTCAAATTTTGACAACTTGCACTCAGGAATAAAGCAAAACGGTAAGAAGCAGCAAACCTAAACTCTGCCACATGCTCCACATCACTGAGCAAAATGCGAAAGAAATAGGTTGGAATAAAAATGGTACCGGCGTGAAACTTCATCCAACGAAGGTACAAACAGAGAGGCATCTTGCATACCTAAGGCGACAAACTGGTAAAGGAGAAAGGCCATCCGTGATCCACCCACGACAAGCGCGCGCGAAAAGGCGATGCCAAAATGATGGGGTCACTGCGCAAACGGTGAGACGGAACGGGGAGAAGCGAAGCGTCTTGATTCGATCGACAGTGTGTAAATTGTACGAACCTGAACCAGTGGATTAATATGCCGCCTGACAACGACACCACGATGCATGCATGAGCTGGTCTCTTTTGATCTGTTTCAGAATACATCCAGGTTACTGTAGTAGCAGTGGTAGAATACTACTCTTGAATGGAAAGCCAGCCCGGATGGTTGGGGGGCCTTGGGGCGATTCCACCTTTCCCGCAGCAGCGCAGCCAAGAAGCACCAAGACAGAGTAGCATGTCTTTGTGCCGTGGTGTTGCGTAATTCGCAAGGCTGCACAGCTGAACGATATTTATGCCTGCACCAGAAGTAACACAACAATCTGCCCGTCGAGATAGTTCAATAGAAAGGAATATATTACTCGAAAATAGTAGGAAAGAAGCATAATTCGAAGCTTCTGTACAATTGCAACATATGTGGTACTACATCTAATGCAGTGCAAGGAGGGAGACCGTACCTAGCAGGATGAATGCAAGGCGCCCATACTGTAGATAAACCGTGGCGATCATTCACTTCAGAACAAAACACTTGGTGGTCCATTTGGGTGCTCGTCAACACAATACAGCCTAACAAGTGAATTATCATTATGGTCCCACCATGCTGGATGGAGCGCTAAATTATAAGGGACGATCTAGACATATCTTGCTTTTCTTGTCCTGTTTTGATGAGGAAGTAAACATGTGTATTCTTGCAGGAAAAATCAAACTATTCTGTGATGGACCACTGGAGCTAGACAGAAATCTTGCATGTGTGAGAATGAGATTAGCATCCCAAGTAAACCTCTCCTGACTGATTACAAAGAATCAAAGCAACTAACATAGAGGCGATCTTAAAGTTTGTAGAATCATTAAAGCTTACCTAAGAGATACTTTAACGACAACCATTAGCATTCCAGTAAATATCCTTTCCACCTTACAAAGCGTTAGGTGCCAGTGCCACTCTATTAACCTTTTCGGCACTAACAGCTTAGCAAGTGAAGTTAGGACCAATTGTTGACAGAGATGCTTTAGCAAGTTAGCAACAACTTTGAATATAGCTGGCCTGTGTGGTTGTCTTGAGTGTGCATTTTTATGCCCTAAACCTCTAACAATATACATGCAAAACCAGCATTACTGTATTGTATTAAACATTCTTGAGCGCATGCATGTTTATCTTCCTCATGTGAAGGATTCATATACAATGTACCGTGAAATTCAGGTGACAATAGCGCACTTTCAAGGTTGACCATCTTCCACCACTCAGCCTTTGTTTGGATGGGTCTGAAATGGCAGGGTTCCGATCCAATCCATGCAGATGTTGCTACTTCATACAGATTTGGCTGGAATCCCACCCCTTCAAATGAGGCCTCGGTGAAAAGATAAAAGAAAAGCTCCTCAGGAAAATATGCGCACCTTGGTATCATTTGCCTCCACGTCTAGACGTTCGAATGTTTCATTGGAAAGACGCACTTGAAAGCTGAAGTAGCACGGCCATGAATCTCTATCATTGACTTACATGGCAAAGGATCCCAATCTCTCTGGCTCTCTGCAAATGGCCCACTATACACCTGGAAGAAATCAAGGATAGATTTTGCTCAGTTATTTATCAATAATATAACTGTAAAGTAAAGTAAGGTTCTGCCAAAAACTAGTTTTCTCAAAACGTAATCTCCAAAAGGAAAAAAAAAACCCCCACGACACCATCAGGTTAAATATGTTTATATTAAATTAGTGCAACTATGCCACCTTAGGTGCAGAGCTTACAGATTTTAAAAAGAAACAATAGAAGTTGCAGAGGACACCGGAGTGTATTAAATACTGAAGTACTAACTCAACGGAAGAGTAAAATAATGCAATAAGAAAAGAGAAAGTCCGCCCTGGGTCTTCCTGATCTTCTATGATGATACCTAAGATGCACGAAGCTTGATCGCTTAAGCTTGCCAGTGGGCTGTTCCTTGTGGTAGTCTACAGCAATTAGGGCCGTCCAAAGTGATATGAGTTGTCCACACCACAACTGCCTAATCATTTGGTGACCACAAACACTTGTTTCTCTTTAGGTCAGAGTGCAAACATTTTGCTCCATTGTATCCTCATAGTATTGTAAGAGAACTCATCCCTTAACATACATAGCACTATTATGAAATTATCATAGAACCACAGATAGTGACCAATCCATAAAATTGCCGACTAAAAGTCTCTGTCACCTTATTTCTGCAGAGTTATAGATAACAGTGATATCAAAACTGTTAGGGGCTTGGTTGCTCTTTTTAATTCCATCCATTTTGGTGGTTGAATATCCTCTTGGTGGTTGTTATCTCTAATTCCATCCATTTTGTTACCGGAGAATTGCATTGAATCAGAAAAAGCAAAAAATGAAAAAAAAAAGAAGGAAAAGAAAAGGCATTACTGAAAGTCCGAAGCCCCACTGTTATCTTTGCCAATGGACAAGCAAAAAGGTAGAGATGTAAAGTGGAAGTGAGGAAATTAAGCTGCTTGTTATTCTCCTGCCAGTGAAGTCCAGCCAAGACTGAAAACTATACAGAAAATACACACTAAGTACCCCCATCCCATGTTACCCCATCCAACTGTTGTTCCCCACTAGTGTGGTTGTGCCCTCCCTTTGCACATGGTCTCATAACTAACCCATTCTCTCTTCTCCCATGGTTAACATTGCACGGGCCCCTTGACTGTACGGATTAATCATCACTATTGTTCTTTCCCCCCTCCATTGTACCCTGTATGTCTACAATAGAAGTTTAGAACACTATTTTATAAGCCCTGCGTAGTACACCAATATAGTAACAGCAATTCTTTCAAAGTGCATCCGCACACACATATGGTGAATAATTGTGTGCACTAACTGGCTAGTCCCTCTAGGAACAAAAAAACTCGACCTGCAGGGGTACTAGACGCCCCCCCGGCATTAGCTTAAGAAGAAAGATCCTCTCACAGATCGAGAAAATCCCCGAACCCTTGCCCCACCCTGACACAGCGGCATCAGTCCAGTGAGAGCGCCCAGGGGAGCAATCGCTCGACCCAGACGACCTGGGCCCTTACCCTGTCGACCAGCGAATGGACCAGCCTTTAGACCTGTGCTTTGGCTTATGGGGCAAGCGAGGGGATTTTTTTGCCCCCAGCCTGGGTCGAACCCAGGACCTGGGGGGTGCTACTAGAGCGCTCTACCACTACGATAGAGGCTCGTTCGCGTCCCTCTAGGAACAGGAACTAACTACAGGATGAGAAACATTTCCAAGGAAGGCTAACAAATGTAAACCTAGGGAAATCTGCAAGTGGCAACCTATATCACATAGACACATACCCGTACTCAAACAACATTGTAGTTGACAACTGATGGAAATGCAAGATATTCTGTATTGGTGGGAGTTCCCATTCTCATGAAAGTGACATGATTTATCACTTCACTTTGATGCCCATCTGCACTAGCCTTCATTTTCAGGGCAAGCTCTGAGAAGTTGTCATCATGTCATCCAGTAAGATGTGACAGAAGTATTCAGGCAAGTGGTTCAGGTGTTTAATTACATAACTACAAAATAGGTTTTAAAACCACAAAAGGATCATGCACCACAATTGGAACTAGGAAAAGAATACTGCAGCGTTAAAATATGGCAATCTACTGTTAAATAATAAGATTATATGAGAAGAAAAGTTTTGCCACTTTCCCAGGCATACGGGTGGCATATCCTTTTGAAAGGTTATTTTCACAGACAGGTTTGCCATTCTCGCAACTTTGATGGAGAAATAAAAACTAAGTTAGGTAAAAAGAAGTATTGGATATTTGGATCTCACCTGTTAGCACAGCCCAAAATAGGAAGATTCTCACCGAGTTTGATCTGATGGATCTAAATGTCCAGATTTCCAATGAGCCCAAGTAATCATTCATTCATCAGATGTCCATCTCAGATTCTTCACCTGCAAAAAACTTTCGCAATCATTGAAGTATGAACTTGGTTCAAGAGAACAGAGTTTTTTTTTAAAAAAAGGAAAATATATACTGCAAAGTTGTGTGCTAGGTCCCAACTACTCATCACACGTTAGATAAATTCTTTTGAAACCATCTTATCTATCCTGGATTTTGATATGACACAGTGCATGGTGAGTTTGGTGTATTGCCTAAAGTGTGCCACCTTTGTTTGACATTCTGAAGCTTAAGTAGGTAATTCTTGAACAAAAACTATCAAGGTAATAAATGGAACCTACTGATACCGATCGGTTCTAATGAGAGCATTACAAGGTCAGAATCGAACAGTTCTTTTAGCAAGGCCAAAGCTTGAACGCAGTAAAGGCGTCCTCATTAGCAACAAAAAAGATCAAGCTGCTTCTACCCTTAAAGCTAAAACCAGCCCTTTCTTTCGCATATTAGCTCCTGCACTCTTGGGTTGCCTCTTGCCAATTTTTGCTTTTTTGGTGTACATTTTTAGCTTGTCTTGACAAACCATGAGATTCAGCTATCAAAAGAACTACAGGAAACACCTTGTCTTTAGCTGACTAGCAGTCGATACATGGAAAGGTGCAACTCCAATCCCCCCCCTCTCTCTCAAAGAGCCAAATCGTAGCTTCACCCCATATATTCTAAATTATTTGCATAATTTTCATTTACAAAATAATCAAATAAAATCTTCATATCCTCTAATTATTTGGCTTTTTACGAGCATAATATTCTGCAAGCTGGAAAACTGACACAAGGATTGCTCCCCAAAAGGAGGGGTGGAGATCCCTTAACAAAATGTTATAATCCTACATAGATTTAGAAAGGTCCACAACAGTTTATGTGGATACTGTATTACTTTGAATGCTTCAACAAAGTATCTGTCTCCTAAAAAATTGGACTGCTGACCAAAGTTATATGAAACATAATTAGTTGCAAGCTCAAATGACAATACAAAGATTGTTCCCCAAAAGTAGAAAAAGATCATTCCTTTATCTCAATGCCATTATCCCACATAGATTTACTAAAGCCTGAAACAGTTTAGGCAGACCATGTCATTATACGCTTCAATAAAGAAGCTTTGGAACCTACGAAATTAATGATTAAAATTGAAGAGAGACATCCAGCATGGCTGTGCTCCTATTGAACACATTGTAGAGTCCGGTCAAAATGCATTTGTACTTGATAAATGATTATATCTTCCAATTTAGAAAACATAGGAGGACAAATTGTTGTGCCCCTAGCTCAAGACAGTGGCCACATATTGGCCCAATTTAGATACTTTAATTTTGACCAATGTTGCAGGTGTGAAACCCAAACACAAGTGAGGGGGTGGACGTCGGCCGTTTTACGAGCCGTCATCCACGAGAGTAAAAATGACACGGGAATTTATACAGATTTGGGGTTCGAGAGGACCACCCTACGGGTTATTTCCAAGGAGGGAGTCTTCGAGGGCTCACCAGTTTGAATATACTTTTTTGTATTCCTTGCGAGCTTGAGATACGTGGGGTATTTATAGGCTCTTGGATCTGCACAAATGACCAAAATACCCCTTAGGGATGGCTATCCTATGAATACAAATAAGGGGTACAATCGTCCTTTGCGAGCGTAATTGTAATTCTTGGACTTGAGTGTATGTCTTCTGTAGAGCGGTCCCCATTAGTGGAGAGATGAATTATTCCTTGCTCGCACCCAAAGCTGGCTGGGGTCTCCTCACCAGGGCACCAGTGGGCTTAGCCAAAGCTTCATCGAGAAATTGGCTGCTGGCAAAATGGCCACAAGGCGTTTGGTCGCCTCGAGCACCGGCCGCTGCGGCGTCGATCCTAAAGCGTTCATTCTTTGGGCGCCCACCGCGAGCGTTTGCTATTGGGGCGTTAATTTCTTGGCGATTTAGCCTACTGGCTAGTTGTAGTGACACACTGTCATGTTGTTTTAAGGCTTGTTCTTTTCAGCTTCTAAAAGTTGTTTTTGGGCTTTTCTACAGTAACTAGATTTTAACTGTGTATCTTTTCAAGATAGGGTCTACTAGTTAATTGTAGTACATACCGTACCGACTTCATTTATATCGACAACAACCGCACGTGAGTTTATCTTACTCTGTAATCTCTCGCACGAACAGCCTAAAAGCCATAAGCTTCAGCCGAAAAGAACAGGCCCTTAATCAATGTATGCTTGTATGTGACAGCAAGTCACTAATGTTGAGTGTTGACAGCCCAATTGTAGTGGATTTGGACATGAATGTAAATGGTATGGCTTGAATCTGAGTAACATCCTGATGTTTTTTGAATATATTGGTTGTCAACGCCTAGGCGTAGGGTGTTGGCTTGCAAGACATCACTGCAGAGTGTTTGTGTAATTGTGTACATGTGATTGGCAGGGCGTTTGCACCTTTTTTCTTTTGCCAAGGCGTCTGCATAAGTGGCCAGGGCGTTTGGCCATATTGCTAGGGCGTTTTGGACGCTTGACAAGGCATTTAAGCACAAGGCGTGTTTGAGTGTTGGGTGCTAGGCATGCCGATTGGACGCGTTGCTGCGGAGTTGGGAGCAGGGCGGTTAAGCGCGTCAACACATCCATCAACTTGGGCACTAGGCCCAAATTGTCGCTCATGCCCTGGGTCTAGCAGGACACAAGTCACCATGGTGGAGGCGATGGATGCCCAAGCCACGCTGGATTTTTGTTAGGGGAGACCATGGTAGTCGTACACCCTATGCCCCGTGAGGGTGAAATCCCATGCAGGGAAAGTGTCCCAAGAGCGCAAGCGGGGGTAACGAGATTTGTAGGTTAGGATTATCCTCTAACAGTAATGCGTTAGGGGGCAACTCTCGTAGCTGGCCTTCATCGCCTTGCAAGCAGCGATGTCAAGGGTCCTAGGGGCGATGGTTGGCCCCAGCACCCCTGGCCCTCCGTTGGCGAGAAGCCAAGAATGCTTTGAGCTTTCAGCCATTGGCTGGACCTTGCAGTGGCCAGTGCAAGGGAGGAGGACGCACTCGGGAGCCCTGGGGCACATAGGACGTTGTCCATCCTAGGGTGGAGGGCCTTGATTCTCGACGATGGTCTATGCCTAGGGCTCCTTTGGAAAGTGAACAAGTCGTCCATGAGCTCATTGCACTCCAGAAAACTTAGAATATTTCTTGTAGGAGCCATAGCCTTTCGTCAATTAGCTACGTCCCCATGAACAGCGTCAATATTGTAGGTATGAAATCCAAACATAAGTAAGGGGGTGGACGTCGGCCGTCTTACGGGCCGTTGTCTACGAGAGTAAAAATGACATAGATATTTATACAAGTTCGGGGGTCCGAGAGGACCACCCTACTCCTGTCGGTGAGTCAACGGGGGATTACCCCTGGGGAGGGAGCCTCCGAGGGCTCACCAGTTTGAATATGCTTTCTTGTATCCCTTATGAGCTTAAGTTACATCGAGAGATACATAGGGTATTTATAGGCTCTTGGGCTTACACAAATGGCCAAAATACCCCTTGGGGGATGGCCATCCTATGAATACAAATAAGGGGTACAATCATCCTTTGCGAGCATAATTGTATTTCTTAGACTTGAATATATGTCTTCTGTAGAGCGGACCCCATTAGTGGAGGGATGGATTATTCCTCCAACAACCAATAAGCCAACTTAATATGGATGTGATTTCGCAGAAGGCTAGGATAATAAATACTGGATATACAATTTGAGTAAACTAAAAGTTGCAGCAATGATGTATGTCTTGACCAAACACATAATTACATAAATTCTCGACAAGAAAAAGTGATGGTGACAAGAAGCAAACTCCCAACACAACAAACTTCGAAATTTTTTTAACAGTTTGCCAGATGGTACAGAAGCACCACCCTTAGATGTTTTCGTATAAGAGCCAATTGCAGTTAATCTACTGACAAAAGACAATAGGGATCTACTGTATTGTCAGTGGTGCACTTGGGTTTCGTATTTGCATTTCCTATCTGACTGCTACTGTCACCGCTGAAGAATTTTGAAACAATAGAATTTTTTTGAAACAATAAAATTTTTTATCTTTTTAAGTTTGAAGTTTCATTACAAATCTAACCGCTACTGTTATCCTATGCAGGGTTCGGATTACCGTGATTCTGCGCAGAACCGAAATCCCAGTGAGGCAGGAAGAAAATACCGGCCGGAATTAAAATTTGAAAAAATTGAAATTGTAGCTGTTGAAAAGTTGAAAACAGTTCCAGGGGGCATTGGATGCTCTAGCAACCAGTTAGGAACATGTGGAGCCCATTCAAACATGATGAAGTACTCTTTTTGTCATTTGCATGTGAAGTCTTTTGTTCTTTGCATGTTGGGGGGGGGGGAGAAGGTAGCTAGCTGCATGTGCATTGCATTTTTCTGTCTCTAGAGCAGCAAGAAAGCAGCAGCCAGCAGCAGGGAGCAGCAGAAGATAGCAGCAGCGAGCATCCAAAACCGGTTTTTCCGGTTTTCTCACCGGTAAAACTGGTAACCGGCTGGTTACCGGCCGCCTCCCGCACCGCAAAAAAAATTCGTTTGCTAAATTTCATCCGGTTTAAAATCGGGATTTCCGGTTACCGGGCGGTAACCGGTACCGCCCGGGGGCCGGGATTCGCCCTGGTACCGGTTTTTCGATCCTTGACCTATGGGTTCTCAATTCATGTGCTAGAAAGCAATCACAGCATTCTGGAACAGGTTAGCTTCAGACAAGCAATCCCATCAAGCATTCTGAAAGAGGCTAGTGTCAGAAAGCTTGATCAGATCCAAAATTGGAAAATAGGCCATGAACTTGAATTAAAATAATCTCAATCTTAATAGCATGAAAGATGAGCTCAAGCATAAGTTTCAACCAAGCTTGACTCATTCCATACACGAACATCTACACCAACATGGATTCTGTTTGGCGCACATTGTCATCATTTGAGCCCACACACCCCTAAAATTTTGTGTGTTCACTTAATACTGTAACAGTTTTGTATCTCTAAATTTTAAGGCAAGCCCTCAAAACAGCAAAAGTTAATTTTTGTGAATCATGGCTGCTGCGCAATCGAGGTGATGCATAGCTATACATCAACAGCTCGAACATGTTCTTGCACCCATTGAATTAAATAATGTAAGCATCATCGAGGAAAAAAAATATAGTCGACAACAGAACATGGTGTACAAGCGAACACAACGTAAGTAGCCTGACAACAATAACCAACTCCCCATGGGGATTTAATTTCCACACTCTGCAAATTTGACTACCGATGACAGTGCAAATATCAAATGACATTACTCCAGAGTCCAGACATGTTATACTGCAGCTACTTTGCTGATGCTTAACTAGTCACGCCGAAGTAACTGTAAGTAGATGAATTCGAGGATATTTGGGTCAGTCAGTGGTACGAAATTCTACCAGGAAGGCAAGTCTGAATGGACGGGAACAGGACAACGACAGCAACAATTCAAACGATCCCCATCACAAACCCGGTAACAGCAATAGAAACGTGTAATTGTGAGAATAAAAGCAAAGATCTGCATTTAATGCAAGTCTACTCTAGGTCTTAGCCACCAACAGCATCAGGGAATCATTACCGCCCCGCTCCCGCCTGCAGCTGTTGCGATCTCGCCGGCCGTCCTCCGAAGACGAAGCATTTCGGGTCGCCAGTCCCCCGCCGCGGCACGGTGGCACGAGCAGCCGCGAAACCCCTGAACCCTAACATCGCGGCCTCCATCCATGGCGATGCGATGCCATCTGTGTCCCCGTGCCCGCAGTTTGAGTAGGGGACCGTAGCGATGCGAGGAAAAGACTGGCTGGTGGGGACAGGTGATGGCGCTCGGGCTCGATTCGACTCCATCTCCATGGCTAGTTTTGTCATTGAGAGAGAGAAGATGGCTACTTGTTTCCTTTTTCCTTCGACGAGGGGAAAATTAATCACATGTCGTGCATGCTCACAAGAATGTTGGTGTTGGTGAATCCAGTTCTGTTCTTTTAGACTTCTAAAAACGGGTTTTAATTTTTATTATAGTACCTAATTTTTAAATAAAATATTTTTTCAAGATAAAATCTACAAGTTAATTATAATACACGTTAAAAACTCAGCATCTGTATCAACCAAAATCACAAGCGAGTATATCTCTCCGTAATCTCTGTTGCAAATAGCCAAAATTTAAAAAATTCAGTCAAAAACCATAAGGTGCAGCCATATCAAATAGGCCCTCAATCCACTGTTGCGTCCTCGGAACATGATGCCATGTCTACATCCGAGAGACCAAACCACAAACAAAGGCATGCATGGTGCATGGTAGCCCGCTCGAGCCCGAGTCACATCTCGATCGAGCAAGAGCAATGTGCCTACGTAGTCGGCCCTGCTAGCAACAACTATGACTTTTTGCTAAAATAGTACTATAACATCAGTTAACTTTTAATGTATTTAATTAGAAAAGTAAATAAATAGCAAAAAAAACTATTATATCTCTATGATAATATGAAGAAGAAAAGTAAAAATGAAAAGGTCATATTAAAAAATCAACGTGTTTCGAATGATTTTAGCTTCCTAAGAGTCAGAAGCTATTGCTTAGAATGGGACATTAGGGGTAGGAGACTGACAGATCAAGGCGATCGCCCGTGAAAGCGTTCAAGGTTAGGGGCGTGCAGTACCAAAGAGGATCCGATCCACACTCATGGTTCAACATGTGTAGTGACGAGCCCTACGCAGCACATGCATGACGCTTCACAGAGACTGCAATCGCAAGGCTGGAAAGGAAGATCCATCCTTGCAAATTGGTGAACCCAGCAGTACCAAGGCAGTTAGTACTATGCATTTTGCATTGCGGCCTCGATTCATTCGACCATCCATCGTTGCATGCTCGATCACCATGTGTAATCTTCCGGCGTCATGGCAGGCTGTCAGTAGATCGATATCATCAACACCCGCTCAATCTCCGGATCACAGTAGCACGCAGGCTACATGCGTCCTATGGGAGTAGCTAGGGATACCACACCACGCAGCTCCCCTCCCTTCCTCTCTCTAAAAATACTATCTGAAGAAGCACGGCGCTACATCACGCTAACTACATGGGAAGCAGTATGCACATAGTTACCTGGTAGTAATTCTTTTCTATTAACTAGTTACGTACTCGTGCGTTGCAACGGAACTCATTGAATATATAAAGAATCGTGCTATAGAAGAGAGTTGCTCTGATTGGTTGGAAAGTAGAGAATCGTAAGAAGTTAAAAAATAAAGCGGTTGGAGGAGAATGGACGTACAACCACCGACTTATTCTTTTATAATAGTAATGAAATCTCGCTTCTAGCCCCAACTGGCCTGTAGCCCGACCACTTCTCTAGAAGCTAAACCAGTTGGGTGGGTAGGACACAGACACGGGCTAGGTGAGAGCGAGAACCGGATGAGCTGCACGTATTACCGGAAAATCGAGCCCACGTCCCATTAACCACTGATGAGGAGCACTAAGAATGCACACACACGCGTCAAGTGAAGAGGCAGCAAAATCCACGTGGACCCAAGCGCTAGCCAGAGATCTCCAGTCTTTAATATACGGAGTATTCTTCTTCGAAAACATCTAACTAATTTGGGCTAAATGTAAATTTTTTTTTAAAAAAAACATATTTGGGCCAACAAGTTGGCCCGACCGCACCGGATATGCACGAGCACAAAAAGCTTGGGCTGGGCTTTGTTTGGGATTCATGGGAGTTGTGATTTGCTCTTCAATATACACACTATCTGGGGTGGGTATGAAAATGTAGTAATTTTGGTTATAGGATGAAACAACTTAAGTATTGATATAAAAAACAACAATTTAATTATAGTATAAACTAGTTCTAGCAGTTTATGTTTTATACACACTCAGCTTTGAAGTAGAGTAGCATTTGTTTAAGAATCTTTTTTTTAATTTCTCATGTATGTGCTTAAAACATAGTTTCGGTAAATGCGACCGGTCTGTTCATATTCAACGTTACCCTAAGAGCATCCGCAATGGTAATAGCTAGTACTAGCTATATAGTCAGCTGACATGGAGGTGAGAGACAAAAGCAAAGACTATTTTATATTGTTGGACCCACATGCTCCTCTCTCATGTTCTTGGACTACGTGAAATAGATCAGCTATTTGCTCGTCGCTAGTGACTACTCTCTCTCCTACTTTTTTCTTGCCACATCAGATCTAGCTAACTAAATAGTCAGCTGTTGGAGACGCCCTAACAAACGTGTAATCGAGTATTCAACGTGAAGCATACGTCTGTTCATATTTTCAGGTCCCCTGCCACATGTTACATGAGCCATTCGATGTGTTAGGAGTACACGCTTTAATCACATTTATAAGTTCCTATTAGATATACACGCCTATTATCATCATCTCTGTACTGCCTGCTCATTCCTCTTGCTGTTCTCCACTTGTGTGTCATGCATTTATCTTACCTTCTATCCCTCGCTCGCCGATTCCTTGATTTTTCTTTTCCACCTTTGCTATCTTTGATCATATTTCCTAAATCCACAAGATTATGATAACCAATCTGAATCTCCATGGATTTCATCACAAGATTATGAATTTGTGTTTTCTATTGCCGACTTCATGTTGTGTTGTTGTGATACTGATTTGGTAATTTGTTTTTGTTTCCTAATAGTTTATTCGACAGAAATCGATGTTTATCTACTTTGTTCTTTTTTGCAGGTTGGATAATTGAAGCTAGATGATGCTACATACGAATTTATATTCAGCTAAACTACTTCATTCACTTTCCACCCCTTTCAAAGCGTTTTTAAGGGAATATCGAAGTCTGCCTTTTCTTACACCTAAAACGCAATGAGTTGAACTGTAACATAAATTGTATTGTGTTTTTTAGGTGCATTCTTTGATTTCATTTAAATCGTATACGAACACTGTGTGAACATTGAGTGACAAATTATTCTGACGATGGCTGATATTAAGTTGTTGCCTTTGCAATTTTGCATGTCTATTGTGCTATGAATACTATATATCTTGTTGATTAAATTATCTTTCGTACCAAAATGGTGTTTTACTTTTGAATCAATTGGTGTTTTATTGTTCTAAACATTGACATGTGGACTTAGGACTCATGTCAGTGAGATATGAAGTGACAAATGATGAAATATTAAATGGATGACATTTGCATACATTTGGCGCATTAGAATGGGGGTGCAATTTCATAACCTTGATCTGGGATTAAGCAGGGCGTGGAAATTTCGATAGGGTCCTTTTACTTAGTTCAATAAATGGGGAATCTTTGTAAATTACTACTTAAATGAATGCAGAGATAGGTTATCTGAACCTCGCAAGAACATATTTGCAAAGCATACGATGTGGCTATCGTGGCCTTCATAGGAATCGAGGTCTCCGCTGATATACACTCAATTTACAGCTGTTTCTCTCAAGGCTTTGCCCTGCTACTCCATAATCTTTTCTCCACTAGAAATCAATACTACAGAGTAACAGCAGTTGTTGTTTCTTTAGCGACGTGGAACGGCTGACATGGGTTCGTCACAGAAGGACCCTAGACCAGAACAGTTGCAGAACGCATACTTCTCATCTCTGTTTCTTCTGCGCCAGTTGTTAGATCATCCAGTGTATTTACAACTGATGCTTTTACCCAAGAAATGCGGTAGGAAAGATCCAACACGGAAATTAAATGTTCCCCAAGATCTCCAGCTATAAATGAGCACCCCCACCATTTGTCATCAGCATCACTCCTTAAGCTTCCGCTTCCTATCGTAAGCTCCAACAATGGCCAGCAAGATGGAGTACTGGGTCCAGGACTCGTCGCTTGTTCTGTGGCTCGCCCTGGCCTCTCTGGCCTTCGCGTTGTTGCGCATGGGGTTGACACGCCGGGGGGCGCCTCTGCCGCCGGGTCCCTGGCCGCTGCCGATCATCGGCAACATGCTCATTATGGACCAGCTGACGCACCGTGGGCTGGCGGCGCTGGCCACCAGGTACGGCGGCCTGTTCCACCTCCGCCTCGGCCGCGCCCACACGGTCGTGGTCTCCACTTCTGAGTACGCACGCGAGGTGCTCCAGGTCCAGGACGTCGCGTTCTCCAACCGCCCGGCGAGCATGGCCATCACCTACCTCACCTACGACCGCGCCGACATGGCCTTCTCCCACTACGGGCACTTCTGGCGCCAGGTGCGCAAGCTCAGCTCCGTGAAGCTATTCAGCCGCCGCCGTGCCGAGTCGTGGCTCGCCGTCCGCGACGAGTCCGCCGCGCTGGTCCGCGTGATCTCCAAGAGCGCTGGTGAGTCCGTCAACGTCGGCGAGCTCATCTTTGGCCTCACCAAGGACGTCATCTTCCGCGCCGCCTTCGGCACGCGCGACGGCGGTGGCCATGACGAGCTCGTCGCGCTGCTGCAGGAGTTTTCCAAGCTCTTCGGGGCGTTCAACATCGGGGACTTCATTCCGTGGCTCGGGTGGGTGGACCCGCACGGCATCAACAAGCGGCTCCGCGCGGCGCGTGGTGCTCTCGACGGGCTGCTCGACAGAATCATCGTCGAGCACGTGAAGAGCGGGAAGAGCACCGACGACGCGGACGCCGACATGGTGGATGTCATGCTCGCGTTTCTCGATGAGGTGGTCGACCCGGCCGGAGGGAAGAACAACGGGCAAGGCGGCGACGAGCTGCAGAACAGCCTCCGCCTGACCAGGGACAACATCAAGGCCATCATAATGGTACAAGTCTGAAACTTTTGTGCAGGTGTACACTGTGTATAGCCACCACGCGTACTTGGAATGCATGCACGTTGTTGCTTCACGGAGATTAACGCAGGACTTCATGTTCGGCGGCACGGAGACGGTGGCGGCGGCGATCGAGTGGGCGATGGCGGAGCTGCTGCATAGCCCCGGCGACCTCCGCCGGCTGCAGGAGGAGCTCGCTGGCGTGGTCGGCCTCGACCGCAACGTGGATGAGACCGACCTGGACAAGCTGCATTTCCTCAAGAGCGTCGTGAAGGAGACGCTCCGATTGCACCCGCCCATCCCGCTCCTCCTCCACGAGACGGCCACGGACTGCATCATCGGCGGGTATTCCGTGCCGAAGGGCTCCCGCGTCATGGTGAACGTCTGGACCATCGGCCGCGACCGCGCCGCGTGGAAGGACGCACACGCGTTCCGCCCGGCGCGCTTCATGGCGGAGGGCGAGGCGGCCGGGATGGACTTCAAGGGCGGATGCTTCGAGTTCCTGCCGTTCGGGTCAGGACGGAGGGCGTGCCCCGGCATAGTGCTCGGGCTGTACGAGCTGGAGCTCGCGGTGGCGCGGCTCGTCCACGCGTTCGAGTGGGCGCTGCCTGACGGCATGAAGCCGGCTGAGCTCGACATGGAGGACGCCTTCGGGCTCACCGCGCCGCGCGCCGTGCGGCTCCATGCCGTGCCGACGCCCCGGCTCACCTGCCCGCTGTGATGAGGCCGGCGTTCTTATGACCTGTGTGCGGTGTGGCGCTTGAGTGGAGAATACTTGGCTATCCGAGTGTGTGTGTGTGTGTGTTCGCGCGCGCCTGGTGGCTGGTGTGGGCATCTATATGCGATAATGAAGTTACGAAATAAAATGTGCTCCTTGCCTTTCGTCACAAGATTGTTCTTTTTCTTTGCCAGATCAGTATACCATTTTGTGACTAGATTTTGATGATCCTACTGTAGAACTGATGGCGTAGATTCAGAGAGGGCGAATGATCTTTGCATCTTTTCAACTTCAATAAAATCAGCTCCTTTGTCTTTTTCAATCAATTAGCTATGAGAAATTAATAAGATCAGATGCATAATAGAAATAGGGACACAATAGAAACCAAGTCGTCAAGCGAATAGAAGAAGCAACAAGCGAACCAAAACCTCATTGGGCTGGGTCTGATCGGGCTGACCGGTCATCGGTTCAACCGCAATTCTGGGGCCAGTCTGACCGGTCCCCTGCTCCCAGACTAAAAAAACCTCTCATGTCAAAATTTAAATATCAAGAACTTGCTCAAATCTCAACTAAATATCCCTAAATTTTGTATGAGACTTGTTCAAGCTTTAAGAAACATAAACCCTAAAATCTTCTTGCTCGAAGGGGTTCTAATCAAGAGGATGATACATATTTACTTCTACATATCATAACAAGCTAATCTAGATATGGATTCGAGACAAACTATCTTGATCACAAAAACCCAAATTTAAGCTAAGAACAAGCAAAATCGAGCTTAGTCTCAAGTCTTGCTATGGAGGAGATTTAGATAGGTGAAGATTGATATGGTGTCTCTTACTCATCATGGACCATAACATGATCGTTAGCTAATGATCCCGAACCGTCCAATGCCAACCACATATCCTACGAAGTTTTGAAGACGGAGATCGTATGCTACCTCCGACACTAGAAAAACTTCGAAGCAGATAAGTTTCTACTTTTTTTAATCTTTTGTAAGAAGGGATTGGACACACTGTTTGGCTATATGTAAATACAAGCGGTTGAATTTGTATTTACTATCTTCTATATATGTAAACGGTCTTGGTATAACAGTATGACGGTGGCATTATTGATTGGTAAAAAAATAATTAAGTAATGCATATTTATCTCTAAGGCATTATTGAATTTGTATATATATGAGAATATGTCATGTATGTGTGAATTTACATTTATGTACATGAGAATGTATCGTATATATATATAAATTTGCATTTATATATATGAGAATGAAGTTAGAACCATCTGTGATTTATATTATCACAGACGGTTATAATTTAGAACCGTTTGTGATATGTATTACCACAGATGATTCTAATTTAGAATCGTCTGTGATGTATATTTATCATAGATGGTTCTAAAGTAGAACTGTCTGCGATGTACATTATCGCATATGATTATAGTTTAGAATCGTTTGTGATATGTCCAACATATTTATATTCAGACTCTAGAATTTACCTGCGCCCCTACTCGAAGGCTTAATATATCTCTAACTCTTTCCTAAGCACGAGCCCGCGCGGTGGATGGCGATGCTGGGTCCGAACTCTTGATGCACGGAACGGCCAAGTCGACGCGCGGGCGCGGCTGCTCCGACTTGCTGCCATCCGATTGCGGGGTGGCGCGGAAGTGGTGCGCGGGACGGCGCTCGGGTGGGGTGGAGCCGTCGGAGCGCGACATATGTGCGCATGCGTGCACGAACGATGATGCCAACGCAGGGCTCCGCCGCGTGCCAAGGACGCTCCGGCCGGCTTACCTTAGCTGAGATATTTTTTGGCCGCGTGCACGGTTCGGTTGCTAGAAATATTCTGGATATATTTTTTTTGGCCCATGATTTATGATTTTGGGATTACAAAGAGATACATATAATTTAGCTGATATAGATAAAGTTAAGATAATATCAACTATAATTAACTTATAAATTCTATTTTAAAATAATATTTCGTTTAAAAATTAATTATCAGAGAAAGTGAAGCCATAAATTCAAAGGAAAACGTCTGACCGTGCCGTCTCGTGCACTGCAGGCTGGCAATAAAAACTGCCGGCGCTGTCCAAGTGAAGCGACCAACCCAAAGTCTGCTGGTCTCGAAGCAAACGCCCCACAAAACCCAACAACTGCTCGCGCTCGCCCAAACCGATGGCGACCGAGCTGACGCCGACGCAGCGCTACGCGGCGGGCGCCCTGCTGGCGCTTGCGCTCCGCCAGGCCCAGATCCACCAGTCCGTCCTCCTCGGCTCCCCCTCCGCCGGCGACGCCGACGACGAGCGCACCAGCAGCGCCAGCGGCAGCTCCACCGGAAGCGTGGACGGTGCCTCCAACGCGGACCTCTGGACGCACGACTCCCGCGGCCTCCTCCGCCCCGTCTTCAGGTCCGCTCCATTTGCTCGGTCTGGTCCTGCTATAAATTCGATATGATCGCTTCCGTTTTACTTGCGGGGATCGGGGTCTGTTCTGTTAGGTTCCTGGAGATCGACCCCAAGGCGTGGGCGGGGCTGGAGGAGACGGCGTCGTCGTCGGAGGCCAAGCATCACATCGGTGCGGTACGACCCTTCCCTTTCTGCCCGATCGTAGTCAGTCACCTTAGCTGGGTGTGGGTGTGGGTTTGGGTCATGGCTGCAGAGCTCATGTGGGAGTTTCAGTGTTAGATTGAGAGATGCTTAGGACGGAACAAACCAAATTGATAAGGAATGTCCAGTGTTCAACTGATTATCTATCTAAAACGATGTTCAACTTCAGGCTTCAGCGTGTGATTAAGCACTGAATCCATACTCTTTTTTTTTCCGAATTGTGTTTCACAGCATCTCATTTCACTTCCATTTTGTAGTTTGTAAGGATAATCTTTGAAGATGATTGCGAGAGCTCTTCGGACAGATCCGATCAGGAACTTGCCTTGGCGAAAGCAGTTGATGTGATGGTAATGAGTTTGGGCAATGATACTGTAGTGGACGAAGCAATGGAAGAGGGGGATCAAGATGCTATGCCTTGTAGTTCTGGAACGGCTAAATCCTCAGAGGAAGGCTCTTCTGAGGACTTGCTAGGAGTCAATAAGTTGTCCTTAGATGAGAACTTGCTAGGAGTCAATAAGTTATCCTTACATGATGTTCCTGCTAACAGTCACCGGAAGATGGTGTTGTTATATGCACTTCTCTCTGCCTGTGTGGCTGATAAACCTGTATCGCAAGAGGAAGAAGAAAGGAAATATTCTCGCTTCAGGAAGGGTTACGACGCTCGGCATCGTGTTGCACTTCGGTTACTAGCAACATGGCTTGACGTGAAGTGGATCAAAATGGTTTGTACGAACTATTTCTTTCTCAGTTCAACAGAGTAATCACTAAGGATAGAATTTCACCAAACTATGTTCTGAGATCATTGAACAAAAAGGAACCCCAATGGTATACATGTTTTTATGCTGTGTTAATTTTGTGAACAATCTTTCTGGTATTGTAGGAAGCTATTGAGGTAATGGTCGCTTGCTCTGCTATGGCAGCAGCAAAAGAACAAGAACAATCACGAGAAAACGTGTCACCCAAAAGCAAATGGGAAAAATGGAAGCGTGGAGGAATCATTGGTGCAGCTGCCTTGACTGGAGGAGCATTGCTGGCTATTACTGGGGGTAGGGAAGAATTCTGGGAAATTTGGTTGAGATGCTAATCATCCTGATTATTTTCTGTTGCACGTACTATTCCAAGTGGTTGATATTCTCTTCTACTTGACAGGTTTAGCTGCTCCAGCAATTGCTGCAGGATTTGGTGCTCTTGCTCCAACGCTGGGCACACTTGTCCCTGTTATAGGAGCTAGTGGATTTGCTGCTATGGCTACTGCTGCAGGATCTGTTGCTGGCTCTGTGGCAGTTGCTGCATCATTTGGAGGTAGGTCTAAATGTTCTTTCCAAACCCTTCTGCTATATTGCTATGCCCCGTGCAGTTTCACTTTCCTGTTGTTCATGGGAGTTACACTATTGATTAGTGAACTTAGCCAGGTAAGAATATGCACATCTCACTTAGCCACCAGTATGGGGACATTTTACAATGAATATGATAATTAGATGTATTCCCAGAAGAAGATGCAATGTATGACCCCCCAAAAGATAGAAAGGATGGACCGATGAGAATAATTATGTAGTGTGGAAATGTTCTACTTAGTTATTCATACCTTGGAATGATATTTGTAAATTAGCTGCTGGAGCTGGCTTGACGGGGAGCAAAATGGCCAGAAGAATTGGGAGTGTAAAAGAATTTGAGTTCAAACCTATTGGTGAGAACCATAATCAGGGTGTGAGTTCTTCTTCTCTTTCTGATGTCACAGCAGATTTCATGCCACTAGAATGTCATTCACCCTTTTTCTAATCAAACTGATTTGGCCTCTATAAATGTCATTCGCCCTTTTAGCACCTTGCGGTTGGCATCTTGGTTTCTGGATTTGCTTTTGATGAAGAGGACTTTTGTAGACCTTGGGAAGGATGGAAGGATAACCTAGAGAGGTATAGAGTGATTTTTGACATATTCTTTTTCCAGATCATAATTACGGTACTTTATCCATGTGTTTAACAGCTAATGTTGTATGATTAGAGCATTCTTATACAGTAATACTGTCAACTAATGTCTGGCAGGTATATTCTTCAATGGGAGTCTAAGCATATAATTGCAGTAAGTACAGCAATTCAGGATTGGCTGACATCAAGTAATGTTTGTGGTTTTGTACATATAGTTTACACTACTTGCAAATAACTTTAATTAAAATTTAGAGTTATCGATGCAGGACTTGCTATGGAATTGATGAAGCAAGGTGCAATGAGAACGGTCTTAAGTGGCCTTCTTGCAGCATTTGCATGGCCTGCTACGTTGCTTGCGGCTACGGATTTTATTGATAGTAAATGGTCCGTTGCTATTGACAGGTACCTGCAAACTCCAATAGCTATCATGTTGCGTTCGACACACTGATTTTAGCAGTATTGGTGTTTTCTCTCTTGATCATTAAAGCAGATTTTGTATTTAAATCCAAGAAGATTGTGATATTATAATACTTTACAACAGCTCTGTTGTGTATGACACACTGTTACATGCACTATACGTGGATCACAGCCTTTTTATATATCACAGCAATTTGTTTACTTAACTAATCTATTGTATGCTCTCTCAGATCAGATAAGGCAGGAAAAATGCTTGCTGAAGTGCTTCTAAAGGGATTGCAAGGAAACAGGTAATTCCATCTGCAACTCATTTTGTTTGTTTCTAATCTATTATCTAGTGCAGTTTGTTTCTGGGATTTTTTCCCCTCTGATGCCAGTATTCTCCCAGGCCTGTGACTCTCATTGGGTTTTCACTAGGGGCGCGCGTCATATTTAAGTGTTTACAGGAGCTAGCTTTATCGAGTGATAATGGTACCTGTTCTTTAATTATCTCCATCTACAGTGTTCATTGCAATTTTGCTCACTTATTCGATGGATGCAGAGGGACTCGTTGAGAGGGTTGTACTCCTAGGTGCACCAGTTTCAGTGAAAGGTGAGCGGTGGGAGCCTGCCAGGAAGGTATGCTGATAACGGCCCTTTTTCTCCATTGTAATATGCAGTTGCAATTCTCTCCCTTAACACGATGATGAAGAAATCAACAAAAAAAAACCAGTGAAGTTGCTGTTCTTCTACCCCCAGCATCTTTCGCTTAACACTGTTTGCATGACTTTACATGCCCATGCTTCAATGCAGATGGTTGCTGGAAGATTTGTGAATGTGTACTCCAGAGATGACTGGATTCTTGGTGTTACCTTTCGTGCAAGGTAAACAAAGTGGGATTTTGTTCACATTTCATACTTTCAAAGCTCTGATTTGGATTGGATGATCATTGCCAGAACAGTTTATGTGACCATTTTTTACTATGATTTACTAATCCTGTCATGCAGTCTTCTCACTCAAGGATTGGCTGGCATCCAGGCCATTGATGTTTCTGGTGTTGAAAATGTAAGCGTGTTGATTACCATTGTTGTGCTTTTACTCGTGTTTCGTTAATCTTTTTCGTGGCTTCCGTACAATTTACAGGTTGATGTTACTGAGCTTGTTGATGGCCATTCTTCCTACCTGTCAGCTGCGCAACTGATCCTGGATCATCTTGAACTAAATACCTACTATCCTGTTTTTATCCCTCTTAACGGCAGGCAGCAAATAACAGATGTAACAGTTGCATAGTAAAATAAGGGCTCGTTTGGATACGTAGTATTTTTGGAGTTTCTAGGCAATGCCATGATTTCTCAAAAATACTGTAGTATCAAAAACTTTTGAGTTGTTTGGATGCAGCAGAAAATATGGTATAGAAAACTATAGCATTCTAAATACCATGATATTTTTGGAGTTCAAAAATTTCTACTCCCAACCTCTTTTTTCTAAACTGAGAAATGCCTTGCAACGGCCGTGCTCTCCGAGCTTTCCGTGTGCTTGGCGATGCCCCGTCTGATGTTGGGAGTTCGAGACTTGTTCAAATGAAAAACAAAACCCGTCCACACGCTACACAATACGCGGTACTATTTTTTTTTTAAAAAAAAACAAGACGCAGTACTTTGTCATGGTCTTTGGGCCTTGGGCCGGGTTGTAGCCCATCAAGATGTGAAGGGATGACATTATGTTTCATTTGGCAGTGTCTGGGAAGGTGGTGAACTGAATATGCTTCGGCTTTCTTCCTCTCGAGTGCTCTCTGTTCCTAGTCCCCTTCTTCCGTTCTTCCCCAAAATCCCCTCTACTATTCTATGGTTCTTCCTAAATCTTCCCAGTTGCTTTGTGTGATTTGTATCCAGTGATTAAGACCGTGACAGTTGGTATCAGAGTCTTGTTCTCCCGCTCGCGATTCTGGTTTCAGTTAGTAAATCCAAGGGGAGGAAACAATTTCTAACCAAGGTGTGATCAATTGGAAGGAAAGGTGTTCCAATTGATGCTACCTGGTTTCGTTCAAGGTCCAAGGAGAAGGATGGAGACTCCAACAAGGACCATGGATCCCTTGGAGGAGAGGTGGGAAGCTTGCTGTGCAAGGTTGATGAAGAGGCTTGATGAGTTGAGAGATGCCTAGTGGCAGACAGATTAAAATTTAGAAGGCTAATAGGACTTGCTCACCAGTTTGCCGAAAATCGAATTATCGACCTATGGTAGCCTGCTAAGAAACTGTTCTAACCCAAGAATACTGAACAGATGCGTTCTTTGTCAGCAAGCTAAACCATTCTGTCAACACCAGAAATATCAGAGAACTAAACCAATCTGTTGGATATCACTATTTCCAGTACATCAGGTGCATCAGGACATGAAGAAATAACGGAGGTACAAATGCAGTTCCATTGAACCGAACAGAATGAAATAGGCCATGCCCGAAATGTGGAATCTACTTGTTGGGCAGGGCATTCGGTTATACTCCTAAGCTAAACATATATTCCCTAGTCCTTACTACAGTTGAATGGATCCAAGAAGATCATGTACACCCTATGTTGACCACCATTGTAATTAGACTATACAAAAGTGAAAACATATGGGTAAAGAATTTCAAAACCCCTTTTCTACTGTGAGATCAAGGATGCAGGTAGTTACAAGATGCACCCTTCCTGCAGTACCCACTCATGAAATTTACATATCCCCCTCTCGAGTTTGCCCCCTTGGGACTGTTCGTGATGATCCACCACTGCCAAATCCATCAGACCTACTGCTCCTAGAGTAATTTGAGCTAAGAAGCCAAGACTCACCTGTTTGAGAATACCCGTCATCGTGATGACTCTGCTGGCTACCCCGATTAGAATTACCAGTAGATGGATTCCAGCTCTTGGCGTTTACTAGGTCTCTCCTGAATTAGCAGCATTCAAATAAGTGAATTCCTGCTGCCTTGATGCTTCTGGGAGCTTCTACTTGAGGGTGCTGCTGTTTCATAACTTGAGGACAAGTTAGGATTCTGGCTAGTGCACCATGCAGCATCCACGTTTGAGCTCTCATTGGCTGATGGTTGCCAACCTACTGTGCTCCCATCTACTGACGATACTGACACATCATTGGCTTTTGATTTCACCTATAGGTAGTGAGGAGCTCAATGTCATACGGAATGTCATATAGGAAGCAAATGCTGTTTGTATGTTGGGATAGCATTACCTGCTCAACCAATCCCAAGCTGTGGAAGCACCTGAGTTTGCTAGCTCCACCTTTTCTCCCCTGGTGTTGGACCTCTTTGAACAATTTCATTATTCCCTTGGGTAACAGTTACCTCATTCATAACACGAGCAGTGCCTTTCTCATCGGTTTCACCACCTGGAGGAGAGAAAACAGATGATTAAACAATGTAGAACTAGTGGAGGCATGCTAAACAATGACAAACTGTACAGGGTTAATGGACGCATGCTAAACATCCACATACTAACCAGATGAATGCTGGAGAGCAGGCGTTGGTGACGGCAATGACCACATATCATTGATTGGATCATCTTGGACACCCCATAATGCAGAATCAACAGCATCGCCTTGATAGTAACCAGGTTCACCCCAAGGGGATAATGCAATTGGGCTAGAGCATTGTGGTTCTTCCTCGGCTGAAGCAGCCATGAAATCTTCTAATGCTGCTGTTCCATCCATGTACGAAGTTTCACAACTTCGTTCTATTAAAGATTCAAAGACATCAGACACATCTATTGACTCAACACACGAGGCAGGATCAAACACCATGTTCTCTCTTGTAACAACAGGAGACTCGATGTACAGTTCTTTTTGAACATTTGAGCCTTCACCTTTTAAATCTGTTTTTTCTAAGTTAGATACTGATTCCGTGGCACCTATTTCCCCAGTTGGAGGACCAGATTTTGGTGAAACAAAAGTAACTGGAGAGTGGTCAGGTATCTTAGTAGCTAAATTTTCGGGTTCTACTGATGTTGACCCTGAGTGGTCCACAGCAGGTTCCTTACTCTCAGATCTTGGAGTTGGATATTCACGTTCAATATCTTGGTTATCAGGAGAAGATTCAGGAAAAATCTTAGACTGAGGAGACTGATTAACTGAAGCATTTGATGCATCAGTTTCAAGTGTTTTTTGCTGATTCATGACCCACTCCATCTTGCATATTTCGGGGGCTACTGATGTTGACCCTGAGTGGTCCACAGCAGGCTCCTTACTCGCAGATCTCAGAGTTGGACTAGGATATTCACGTTCAACATCTTGGTTAACAGGAGAAGATTCACGGAAAATCTTAGACTGAGAAGACTGATTAACTGAATCATTTGATGCATCAGCTTCAAGTGTTTTTTGCTGATTAATGACCTCCTCCATCTTGCATATTTCTGAAGCAGATGCAGAACGAGCTGACTGTGGACTGCAGATTGGAACTCTTTCTGAGTGACTCAGCATGCAGGGCGGCGAACTAGAACCTCTGTCCTCAACAGGAGTTGCTGGAGCACAGCTCTTAACCTTCGCAGAAGCAATAGAAGAATGAAGTTCATCATGAATGCTTGGATTGGTTGTTGAACTCAAGCAAGAGCCTTCATGTTGACTTGAAGCACTTCTGGATTCAGATGGACTCCAAGCAAATACAGGACTGAGGGCATCCCTCCCGATTTGTTGAGTAGGTAGATTCTGCAAATAATCCGGTCTTAAATTCAGATCCGTTACAGAGCCTGCTTGTAAACTACTTTTAGAGTCATTTTGAACCTGTGACCACATAGCATGCTGATTGTGATGAGATTCTACAGTACTCTGTCCACTACAACTTGTCTGCAGCATGGTTGGACTCCACAGACCACTGCTGTGGCGATTGTTCCATTCACCAGGGCGTCCTCCCTGTACACCATCACGGTGCAGGTGTGAGTGTGACTGTCCACATGGACTCCCAGGAGATGGAGGAAAGCCTGAATGCTTAGTCTGGTATTGCACTTGACTATTCAAAGTGTCAGCATCCTTTGGTGGAACTGAGCTTGTTGACAGTGACAACCTGTCATCTAAAGAGTTCACACTTTCCCCTTCTGGAACAGAATACTTAGTAGACTGAACAGTTATTTCAGAGGAATTAAGCATACGATAACCAACTGGGGAGAGAGTGTTGTTCAGATCCACGTTTGGGCTGCTCCCATTTTGTCCAGAGCTTGCCAATGTTGCTTTACTAGTGGTAACTGATGCAGCCTGACCGAAATCTTTTGGTTGTTTTGAGAGCACTTCAGTCAACAACAATGATCTCTCTTCACTCTCAAAAGTAAGCCATATTCTCAGATCACGTGGGAAGTAACTTGTCCATTTGGATAGCTGCAAAAGACTAAATGGGCCCTGAACATTTCCAGAAGGATCCTTATAGTGCCAGACTTTCTCTGGCACCATGTCACTTGATCGTGTTACTCCAGAAGACGAAAGTGATGCAGCTTCACACATGGTGCTTTTTGCACTAGTGCCAGATTTTGGAATATCCATACCAATTGCTGAATGGAAATTCTCAGAGTTTCTTCCTGCTCCTGATTTGCGTATTGTACTTTGCTTAGATAGATTTTCGGGATGGCGGCTAGCATCAGAATTTTTTTGTGCATGATTTTGCACAGTGTTTGAATATTTGACTTTAATTGGTGAAAAGAATGCATCTGATCTTGTCCAATTCACATTCTGTTCAACTGCACAGAACCAATAAGCAATGCTATCAAACATTAAATTTGGTAATGCTAAAAATCAGACGTCTATTTTTTCGTAAATATTGCACGCTTGTAGCAATAGTTCAATGTAAATATTGCACTAAATCAATAGAAATGTTGTTGCGGTAAAAAAAATGTTACAATACAAAAAGAATTATAACACAACATTTATAGATAGTTACTGCAGCATACCATATGAATTTAAGCAAGTTCCTATCCACTGGATGCCAAATGACTTCAGTAAAATAAAGCATTAACATTTCAGGGAGAGAAATACCAGATTTTTTGTCATCCATTTCCTCAGCAGATTCATAATCAGGATCCATATGGGAGTCAGCATGCACTTCTAGAACTTCATTTATTCTGCGTGTTCTTTCTTCAGAAGTGTTGAGAAGCTGCAGCTTTTCCACGCACTCTCTAAGTGTATGATGCAGTTAATGATCACAAAATAAACATATTTTAGGTTATCATGGTTATATTTAGGTTATCATGGATATTTAAATAAAAAAACAGTGAGAATGACACCAATGATTGAAATAACGCCCCTAGCATGAACAGAACATAGAGAACCTACCTTCTTCCTATAAAAAAGCATGAAGAACTACAGCAAAGCCATGAAAAGGAAAGGATAGCTCCCCAAGATTTTCACAACTTATAAATGAAATACACATTATCTGGAAAGAGGCAAATGATTATACATGAAATACACATTATCTGGAAAGAAGCAAACGATTATCCATGCAATGTTAAAAGCAGCCCTCCACACTAAAACTTAATTAACATATTTGTAAATATATGATCTGAGTGTTGAAATGAAACCCCTTGTATTTCAAAGAAGCCCAAAAAGCCAATACAAAGTGTACAGGTAAATATGCAAATAACCCCCTATACCCTAGACTATTTACATGTCAAACACTGAGATCCTAAAAGAACACCTTGAGTTAAAAGACATTTCAGATCACCTAGCCAACAAAAACATCAGCACCAGAAAAAGCAAAGGATGCAAAAGTAGCACATCATAATGAGGTCAAGAGGATATTCCTTTCTGCACCCTGTTTCACTTGCACGGTCACGAAGATGGCCCAGCCTCTGCTTTTCATTTTCCAACCACTGTAAGAATTTGAAAAGGTAGTAGATAAATCAGAGAGCTTTTGAAGAAAATAAATATTAATCAACATAATTGTATATATAATATGTAGGATTGTCCTTACATCATTCACTCTTGCAGATTGGAAGATCTTCCCTTTCTCTTGAACATCACCCTGAATTAATTAAAAAAACACAGATCAAACCTACACATGTTTTGATAGACCTGGAAATCAGTTAGATCATCAGATGTTTAATCTCATGTAGCGGTACCACTTTAAATCGGCTAAGTAGACCACACTTCATGCTCTGCCGTAAGCGTTTGCATTCCTCCTGCACAAGTAAATATAGATAATCCATTGAGCCAGAAAAGGAGGTGAAAAGGAAATCCAATGGCAGTTCATTAGATGCACAGTTATAATCCATTGACTCTATCAGATTAGTCCTAGAAAGAATTTCTCGCATCTAAGAAAGAAATAGGTGCATATAACACAAACCCTTTTACCAAAGGCTGACAGAGGGGAAGTCCCACATGTCTAAAAATCTTAGAACCTAACAACACTTCTATTAGTGAATCCATTCTATAACTAGCTACTAATGAATGAATGAATGTGTCATCATCAAAATCAAGTATTCAATGATCCAAACTAGAAGCAAGAGAATTCAGATTAAGTATCTTCACAGCAATAGGGAATAAAATTGCATATACATTCATGTTCTAATATAAACTCTAAAAATGCTATTAAAAAAGCAGAGGGAGGGAGAAGCAGTACTAAGTCAAAGATTTTACCTCGGTAAAATCCTGATTTGATATTGTATCCATCGTGATAATCTCCTTTTTATCTAAATTTAATATCTCAAGTGCAAAATTTGTCATCTTCTTCCCGATGCTGTATTTTTCTGAAATCTTATGTGTCCCTGCACAAAAAATCTGATTAAATGAAAATTGTACATTTAAAAGTTAAAGAATTAAATATCTTACCAATAACTTTCACTAGCCGATACATATCTTGCACCTGACCAACACCGGAAATTCTTATCCTCACAAAAGTACCAACAGTTTTGTCTGAGAATGTGGCATCATCAATAAGATCCTCCATCAAGCTACGGCGCAAGTAAATTAAATTTATATTATGCATATCAACTGCTGCGTAATCCTCAAGATTAGCATTTAGTTCTCTTTCCATCTTTCTATGCATCCTCCTCCTATCAGGACACAATTTTGCTGCCATGTTACTATATCCACTGGCATCTATTTGAACTGAATTAGGATTGCTGACCCCTTGGTTATCATTATTTGCAGTTGAAGCCTCTATTACAACAAAGTGCATTTCCAAAAGCTTCAACATCTCGAAATGAGCAACAAGTGTTTTCCCGAACAAGCGGTGAAGTCTTGAATCACAGATAATTTGACTTTTTCTGCGAGGATCACGGAGGTTATTCTGTTTTATATAGTCAAGCAAAAGAACCTGAACATCAAATTGGGAGATAAAAGATTGATCACCGTCTCTCATGTGCCCCACAAACTCCAGTAGCTCTAGCGAAGCCCATTTCGTGTCTACCGGCAAGGGCACACCTTCACTTGGTACTTTCTTGGATACACTTCCAGCATCTCCAGTTGCAATTTTGACCTTTTTTGCGGCAATGCTATAATCAGAATTTACTTTTTGACGTTTTCGACCCCTTTTTCTTGAAGACTTAGTTCGCTTTCGTTTTCCTGAGGAGTAATCAGAACCAGCATCATTGTCATTATTAGCATCATATAGGTCATCGGATGACTCATCTTTTTCTTTCCTAGCATAAGTACTAGGAACATTCCATCGGCTCTTGGCACTAGTTAGTTCCTTCAATGTTAATGAAAGCTTCCCTTTCAGATCTAACCAATATAGCTTGAACAGGTATTCCCAACTATTTTGATCATCAAAATCAACCCCAACCTGCAATAAACACAATACATGACAAAGAAAGAGTCACTTGAAGAATGTAAGCAACCAATGAAGCCACAAAGGGAAGGGCACCGACTAGCAGTTTGGTCATTATTTGCTATCTTTCACTAACAAAAGGAAAATTATGCTGGCTGCACATGGGATCACATAGCACTAGCACTTAAAGTTTTTGTTTGGTGTGCTAATTTCTATCACGAATAATAAATTTGAATTTGGAAGCATAGTCAGATACCGAGGATAGTAACATTATATATTGGCCAATTTCAAAATGATATAAACACTGCTTATCTGATCTTCTACTGTGTATCTTCAAGCGATTATGGGGGCATTCGTATTGGCTGTGGATGACAACTTTTGGCTGAGGCTGATCGTTTTTGGTTGAAAATGAATAGTACTGGCTGAAAGAAGTGGTTTTTAGAAAAAGAACGTGAGCGGTGGGGAAAGTGAGGGAGAGATGCGTGCATGAGACATGTAACACCCCATTTGCTGGATTTTTGAAATTTTTTGGGAATAAAGATGTTTTTAGCCCAATTCAATTTCTTGCAAAAACAAAATTCAAATTCAAAACCGAAATCCAAATTCAAATCCAAAATCAGAACATTGAAATCAGTTTTGGGCCGGCCCAATTCCTTTCTCTTCCTCTGTTCCCCTCTCCCACCGGTCTCTGGCCCATTCAGCCTGCCAACCAGCTCGCCCTTCCCCTTTCTTTCTCCTCCTGGCATTTCTATTTACTGTAATTCAACTATGGCATTTCGCAAATAAAAAAACATGAGCCTTCTTTTGTTAAACCCTGCATCTATATTATTGCATTATGTGTGTTGGCTCGCAGAGCACGATTGTTTGTACTCACCCTCGCTCACTAAAATAATTCGAAACCTGCGGATCAAAACTACTATGCCTACTACGCCGCGTTTGGACCAAACGGAGAAGAAAATGGAGTCTAGGCTGGGCAGACTATGATGGTGATTATGTGCACATCTATTATCCAAATCTTGGATAGTATTTGTCATCTATGATGCATGGACACGACAAGGAGGCAGCGAGTCCGTGTCAGACACGGACACGGCTCAGATATGTATTTTCCGCGTCCGAAAATTGCCAAGTGAAAAAAGGAAATTCATTTCATACACGTATTTACCGCATGTCTAAATAATATCGTGCCAAAAAAAAGAATTTGTGTTTCCAATACATATTGGACACAACAGGGACATGTATGGGGGCATTTAAATGAGGGTTCCTGCACGAGAGGAAGGTAGACTGTGGCAGCAACCGGCAATGACTCCATCCTCCGGTGACCGGCGGTGATCCAAGGGAGTCCCATAATCTTCTTGTGCTCCTTCCTCACCACTCCGGCATGTCAGATCTAAATATTTCATCTCTTGTTTGTGGCATTTTATTAATGTCTCAGTGGTCATTCCCGCTTCCTCATCAGTCATCGCCTTTTTTTGTTGTTCAAGTCTATATGTCAACTTTGATGCACTAACTATATTATTTCCTACTCAGGTTAATGCCATATTGGCATGAGTATGATGATTTTTCACCTTATACTATCATATTTATATATGTATGTATATGTATGTGTATGTGTGTATATATATGTATATGTATGTATATGTATATATGTAGTCGGGTCCTCGTGTCGGCATTTTTGGGAAAATGACGAATCCCAGTGTCCGCGTCGTATTGTGTCGGACACGCGTGTCCGTGCAACATAGTTTGTCGTACATACTTCACCCCCGGTTGCTTGCCTGTGACAAGGTGTGGCCTCACTTTTCGCTTTTCGCTTCCACTTCCACTTTGGTAATATAACATGTTGCAGTCTACGACTACTTAGGCAGTCGTTACGACCACGTCTGGAGTCATTACAACCGCTCTGCTGTCGGCTACGACCACGTTGTAGCTGCTCTGACCATGCCTCCCAGCTCCGACTGCGTACTCGTAACTTCTGTTGAGAAAGTTACAACCACATTGACGCTGCACTGCGCTCCTCGTAACCACTCCTTCGACCATTGTCGATCACCGTAGTCGTAACTCGATTACGACGACGCCGTAACTTACGACCACGTTGAAAGCTCCATCGACTGATGTGGTCGTAACGCTTTACGACCACGTCTTCCTGCTGTGGCCGCTTATGACCACGTCTTCTTGCTGTGTGACCGTGGTTGTAACTCACAACCATGTCTTCTGCTCTTGCAGACACCTCCGCTCGCCATGGTCGTAAGTCGTTTACGACCACGTCTGCGATCATGATGAACTCGATACTCGATAATTTCCCAGAGCTAAACCGCTCTTTCTTCTCTTCTTTATTTCTTTCTCTCGTTCGATCACACCGATCGCTACGATCACTCTGATCGCTACCTTGCACTCTTGTTACATTGCTCTGCCCTTTTATACCCAAATTCTACGACTAAGAAACGGACTCGATTATGACTACAACTACGACACGAATTCAACAATCTGACTCGAACTCAAATACGACTACGACCACGACTCGTACACGACTACGAACACCAACTCGTACACGACCACGACCACCAAACTGAAAACAAGATTACTAACTCTAACATAACATTTGGCTTGATCAGTCCGTTATGTAAACTCTACCTGATATGGGTTATTTAAACTCTGATATGTAATATTATTACCTGGTATGGTTTATGCGATGTATGAGTATGATTCAACAATATATATGTGTGCATTATCTACTGATCCAAAGAATAGTGCGGTGGAATCACAAAGAATTTCATATTAAAAATTCAGGGGTCCAACAAGACGGGAGCGAGAGGAGTAGAGTGCGTGATGTGTCTATGACCACTTGCCTTGTCTCCGGAGCAAGACAGTAGTGAGAGAAGTGGAAAAGCCACTTCGGGAAGTCGGGTGTTCATATTGGGTTTTGGCTTCTCCAAGCAGAAGCCAATACGAACGTCCCCTATATTTCTGCAATCTATATAGCTACATGGCAGGCCCGTTGATAGGGGTGTGCGAGCTGAGCGATCGCTTACGGTCCCCATCTTGGGTGGGGCCTCCATCTCATTTTGTATTGGATGCTAGTATTAAGCTTTTAGATGCATGTGTTGGACTTGGCTACATGCTACAATTAGGCATGGTTAAGACCTCACATATATGCTCTCTTGACAATGCATGGTAGCATTTTTATCTTGTGGGCCCTCCCTTTTACATGCTAAAAAACGTCCAAGAAATCTGTAAATATAAAAGGAGCTACAAACCCATGCAATTCTGCAGCTCTATATTGCAATATATATTCTACTTTTGAGACTTCCTTTTATATATTTAAAAATACAGTTGTGCATGTTATAGAACTAGTACGATGATACCTATATCTTATTAATATGTGGCGCTATAACCTCGGCCCACAAAATAAGTATAAATCCTTCTCTTTTTCTTCCTGTTACTCTCAACCTAAAATGTAGCTCCAATTAACATTGTTTACAAGAATTTTTTGGGCTATTCAAAGCAAAAATGCAAAACCACATGTACATGCAGGTACATGCACAATCTTAACACTCAAAAGTGCCTCAAGATCCATACAAGGGGTATTCAATTATTAGAACATGGGATGATGGTTTGGATTTTGAAAGTTTGCATCGATCTCGAGGCACATTTATGGTGGTGATAGTACATGTACCTGCATGTATATGTGGAAAAACCACATTCCTATTCAAATGGCAGTTAAATAGCAAAACGGTTCATTCTTATCCCTCAAGCGTTGTAAATTTGAATTTTTTTTTATGGGAATGAGGTAAAAATTTCTGATGATTTCATCTCGATCAAATTTTCTATCAATTTTAGTGCACCTAGGTTTTGTTCTTGAACAGGGCCCCCATTATGCAAGGGACGGCCCTGCTACATGGAGTAACCATGATAACCAAAATGGGAAAAGTTGACTAAAAAATTACCCGCAATGTAGAATTTGAGGTGCACAGCTACAATTTTGTGAAATGCTGAGATGTAAGAACATGACATGGAAGGACACGAATAGCAAAACTTGTGTAAAGATGCAACTTAATCGGGCCATGAAAAAACATGTCATGCATCAAAAAAATTCTTTTCCGCAGGGTGACAGTGCAACTTCCACAGTTTTGAAATTGAATTTGGTATATATGCTCTCGTATGGTATATATGCTCCATTTGGGATTGTAGTGCTAAGCTGAGCTGTGTTGTGGGGTAAGGCAGGTTACAGAGGATGCGTGCCATATTTGGTTTCTCAAAGAGCAGGAATCACTGTTCAAAGTTTGCAGAAAGGACCACAGTCCCAAATCGAAATGGAATAATACTTTTCAGATTTTATGACATGAACGGAATATTTTGAGAATGATCATAGGCATACCTTTGTACTACCATCTTTGGATTCTATCAACAGTATGGTCCCAAAGCATGTGTCGCAGAAGCCCTTGGTCCCCCTGACACTGAAGAATTTACCTTGCTTGATGCATACTTTGCAGACGGAGTATGTACAAGTATAGCACATGTAGTGCACTGCCTTTTCACAGCTGCTGCATATGTGCCAGCCTGACATACAAAATGTCAAGAAACGCAGAACAGTTTAGTATGTTTACGTCAATTGCCAAGCTATTGACTTTAGGAGTTAAACAGCTCGTGCAGGCACACATTCCTTAATTTTTCTATTGCAAAATCCTCCATACTAGGTGAACTTTATGACACAACTATCAATCAATTATTGTGATGATCCTCATAGGCAGGAATACGATACAGCTCAGCAACAAAAACAAACTGATTTCTACACGCAGATGGCAAATAAAACTACACTGCCCCAAACCCAAAAATTAAACATGGCATGAAAAATGGCTACACAAACACAAACCCAGCAATTCTTCCAAATAAAAAACAATAATCCTTTGGGGATAGAAGATGACGGGTCAACTTTTGAGTATCCATACTGAAGTAACTAAAGCCTACTCCAATCATTTCCACATTTTTGAATCGAATCACACCTGCACATACAATGAAGCACAAGAAGGGCGTGGGGGTCCAAATGACTTATTTTGTCCATGGCGTGACACATGGCTGTTCTCGTACGTACATGATGCATTGTACTTTCCTTTTGGACATCTCTCCTCAGTGTCACTCATCTAGTTAAATATTCACATTTCTACCTAGAGAATGTATCAAATGAGAACTCCACCTATAGTTATGGGAATGCAAACCCATGATTCGAATCATCTGATTGCATGTGGGAGGAATATTGCCAAGTTTGAAAAGTTAGTGTTGCTAGCATCATATGGCAAGCTAGCAACACCAGTCTCACATGAAAGCTGGCTACACCTGTTTGGCAGTTCTCAAGGTGCAGGTCCAAAAATGTGATACGTTCCAACACTGATTGAGTGACGAGGATCATCATTTCACATTCTCCTTTTCAAGGGAACTCACACTAGACAGTAGACACACCTATAATCTATCTATTACTTATTCATGTTTGTATCTATTCTGTTAATTGACCAATGAGTCACCATCCAGTGCTCATGTTAGACAATTGTTCGCAAGAATTATGTTAGCAAATATAACCTGTGCTAGACACACAAGGACACATCATGCTTAGTTTGCTTAGCAGTGAGCATCACAAAGGCAAAACAATCTCATCCCATCGCATGTTAAACATGGAGAAGCAGCAGCGCATTGGATGAGCTCACCACAGTTCCACTTGCTTCTGGACTGGAAGAATGACTCCTCACGCTTGATGCACGCCGGATGGTAGACCTTAGGGCATCCCCTACATAGAGCAACAGCAAAACGCAACGAGCGTCTCAGTTTCCAAAACATCCATCGACAACGCAATTCGCATGCTACGCAGCTCGGCACGGCTGCGAACCGACCCACCTCCGATCGCACACGACGAGGCTGCCCCCGTCGAAGCAGATGAAGCACACGACCTCCTCCTCATCCTCCCTCCTCCTCGCGGGCTTCGCCGCCGCCGCCCTCGCCTTCGCAGCAACCACCACCGCCCTATCGCTGTTCTTCGGGGGCCTCCCTCTCTTCCTCTTGACCCCCACCGGCGCCTCGGCTGGCGTCTGCCGCTGGGGCGGCGCCGGCGGCTCCCCCATGATCGATCCGAGGAACTGCGAGTCATCGATCGCCATCGCCTGCGCGGGAGGCGGCTCGGACGGGGGCGGGGGAGGGGGGAGGCGGAGCTCGGGGGGCCAGTCGGCCTCGGCGGGGGAGAGCAGCTCGGCGGCATCCTCCATGGATCGGCGGGGGTTTAGGGTTGGCGGGGTCAAGACGCGGTCGTCGCGGCGGTCTAATCCGGAGGTCACCACTCCCCCCTCTCCCTCCCTCCCTCTCTCTCTCTGTGAGCGCGTCGCGTGGGGAAGACGAGAGGGGGAGACTGGAAGAGAGAGTGTCGAGGTGGAAGCGGGTGGGAATAATTCCCGCTTTCCCAAGGGGGCTTTCGGGATAAAACCGAGGGGAAAATTAAAAAAAAAAGTCGTGCACCCGAGTTTGGGGAGCGGCAGAAAGTGAGGTGACGACACATCACATTTTTTTCGATGTGGTCCCTGCAGTCTAGTGCGGTGCCGTTCTTCGGTTGGACGGTGTTGGTTAACGCACAGAGAGAGAGAGAGAGAGGGGGGGCGAGGCGAGGAGACTGGCGAGTGGAAGCAGCGCACGCTGCACGCCTGTCTGTCCGTCCGTGTGACTGCCGCTTTGAACGGGTCAGGACGAGATTCCCCTCAACCCTCGTGAGTAGAGCAGGTCGGCGGCTGCTGACATGCCCGCTTTCTGATGTGGTGTCACGTGTGTGATTTCAGACGGCTGGCACTTGGCTGGCCCTATCGTTTGCGCCTCTAGCTGGTCTTCGTCGTCCATTTTAGCCGACATGGGAATTGTGTTTCAGTTTTAAAAATTACTTTTTAATTTTTTTATAGTGACTAATTTTTAAATAAAATATTTTTTTAAAATAGAGTCTACTAGTTAACTTTAGTACACACTATACCGACTTTATTTATATCGGCAAAAACCGCACGTGAGTTTCTGTTACTCTATAATCTCTTGTACGAATAGCTCAAAAGCCACAAGTCATAACCAAAAGCTATAAACTTCAGCCAAAAAGAACAATCCCCATGGGCTAGCGAATCGAAACAGCTTTTTAAATCCATATACCAACATTCGATTTGTTCCTTCAATAACTTCTACTAACACCAAAAGACATCAGTGACAATCATAAGTTGCTGCTAAAAAGAACCCATCCAAACACGAATAGTAGAGTAGTTAGTAAGCGGTAGAGGCACACTACTATAAAATAAGCTATACTTGATGGCTCATCACTGACGGTTTATAGGGAGCCGTATATGCTGTTATTATCACAGACGGTTTTACAGGAGTGACTGTTTTCCGTCTGTGATATTTGCACACATCACAGACATTTATTAATACGAACCATCTGTGATAGTTCAAAGACAGTTATTAACACGAACTGTTTATGATAGTTGAAGACATCACATACCGTTCGTATTAAAAAACCGTCTATGATAATTCATAGACAGTTATTAACACGAACTGTCTGTGATATTTGAATACATCACAGACGTTTATTAATACGAACCATCTGTGATAGTTCACAAACGGTTACTAACACAAACTGTCTATGATAGTTAAAGACATCAACTAGCACTAGCATTGGAAGTGATGGTCTTGCGGTGCAAGTACTCGCTGGTCCAAGAGGGCGGTGCAGGGTGGCACCACGGCGTTAGAGAAGGCCACGGGCCTGAGGAAGAGCGACACGGGGAGCAGGAGGTGGTGGCCGCAGCCATCATAGTCATTGCCATGGCCAGGTAAGAGGAGGCCGGGTAAGAGGAAGAGGGGAAGTGGCGGAGTGGGAAATGTTTGAAGAACCTTGGCTGCCTAGGCGGTGCTTTGCGCTATGCTAGAGGAGGCCGCAAGCCTAAGGAGGAGCGAAGGCTGTCAAGGACTTGGAGAAGAAGGGGAGAGAGAGTTGGGAGAGGGAAGAGAGAGATGAGTGAGAAGGGGATGAAGAAGAAAGTGGATAAGAGGATGACATATGGATCTACAAATATTTTTTGGTTTTATTTGTTGAGTGGTTACCATACCATTAAAAATATGCTTACGTATCGAAACCATCTCATATGTAAATGCCATGTCAGATAAAACCACCATAGTTTAGGTCTAAGAGGTAAAGTAGACATTTTTACTAGTTAAAAGATATTAGATACCCGATTTCATAGTTAAGAGATATTAAATCAACACAGTAGTTTAAGAGGGTACAACCGACTTATTCCTTTAAGGATTATATATTACTACTAGGGCTCCATGGCACGTGGTACATAATGAAGTCCGGCACACCTAACACGCACACCCTAGGCCTATTCGAAGCGTAGGAATTTAACAAGAATTACATAAGGAATAATTCCTCCAATCCAAACAAGGCAATTAGAATAGGAACAACATCCTTATAAGTAATTACTCCACTGAACATTGGAAAGACCATGCGTCTAGTCCAAAGCATTGGAGATATGCAACCGCGCACCATGCACAGAACAAAACCTATCAATTTCTTTTCCGTGTTCGAACCTTATTGGTACAAGTCGTAATGCAATGCGCATCATGGCAACTGTACAATCGGCTTGGAAAACCTAGCACCTTATATACAGATGGGGGGGAAAGGAAACAACAAATGAAGATTACACACTATATCAATTCAATTCCTCGACGTGGGGGCCTTACAACGGCCCAAAGAATCTAGTGCTTTCCCGGTGAAGAATCAAGCTGAGGACTACTCCGCCAGCCCTTGCGTCATTGATCTTCAACCACGCACCGTCTTGGCAGCAAGGTGCTTGTGGAGATGTTAGATCCTCATATTAAACAACTGTCATGTACAACAAGATACTATTTGTTTTCGACTTGTCATAGCAACCCAGCTAACATGGCACCAGGGTCGTTATACGTGGCAGGTGCTGCTGGAGGCAATTGTGGCTGCACCGGAGCGGGAGGCGTGGCTGCTTGAGTCCTTGGGATATCAATTAAATGTTCCTTGATGAACTCTTTCAAACTGTTCGGCGAAATTCCCGGATTAGCATTTGTTTTCCTAGTAGTCATAAACCACAAATTACAGTATAAATAACGGAGTAAGCCATACTCGAATGTCAAATGTTGATCTCCTGATGCAACTGTTAGCCGTAGTTGAGTTCTGTCTTGTGGATCTGTTTCGACTCTGACCTGCAAATGGTCAAGGATATTGGCAAAAAGGTAACAGTCATCTAGTTAGAAACCTACGAAGTTACACGTGTGCAACGTTTGCATGTAAGAAAAGATGACACAGACAACAGATAACAAGACGTGAGAACTGAGACTGACATTCACAGGAGTAGAGATCTTTTTTCTACACTTGAATAAATCACATGACCAGTCCAGTTTGCTGGCAAAGAGGCGCTGAGGCTCTATAATGTTTTGTTAAGAAATGACCACTTAACTGAAATTTTTTTCCTAGCTACAGGCCTACAGCTCAGTGCATCAGTAAAAAGACTCGGTGGAACATTCAGTACGAAGGATAAGGCTGCATAGAAATGCAAGGCATCATTAGTAGCAGAAGAGGCTAGGGAAACCACGAAGACATATTGCTGGGTTCACGCTATCCAGGGACCATCTGGACAATACTCTAATGTGCTGCTATTTGTCAGGTGGAAATGCACCTTGAAGAAAAATGGCCAGGGTTTCACTAGTTTCTGTAATGAACTGGGTTGGGCTTAACCCAATAGTGCTAGTCAGGTACAAAATGCAACACAAAGAATTAGGAAGTTTCATGATGATGTGGCTGGGGAGTCGGAAGGAGATAAATAGAGGTGAGATCGCCCTCTGCCCTTGCGGCAGAGGCTCTGATCCAACCGAAGACTGGACTGAATAATATGATAATATCTTTATTGCCTTTCTCAAATCAATCGGCAGTCTTTATATAACAGGTGCCTGCCTAACACTCCTTGCTATAGATAATAGAGATATTTCCTAAACAATCTCATCTATAATAGGTAACTAACTTTAAAGAGATAGTAACTACTTATCTCTTGCTTTATTTAACTCTGCCGGCCCAGATCCTAACTGAAGTCGATCCCAACTCCTTTTGTCGCAATCTTCCTGTAACCGGTCAAGACCCCAACCGGCCGAACTCACTGCAGATTGGAGTGGCGACACCTTTGATATGTTTTGCCCACAAAGGCATCCACAACACATGACTCATGAGTTGCCTTGGCCACCAAAAGGTTTGGTTCAGTTAGTAACTCGTATTTGTAGATGAAGGTTGGGTTGGGCTTCAGTTGGGTTGCACTTCATTATTAGAAAGCATAATGCAAGAACAGCTCAGAAAACGAACATCAGACAAACTAGCTGCATTCCAACAGTATAATTTCTTCATAGAAGGGACGTTGCCAAGAATTCAAAGGACAGTTCATCATCGTACTTACCAGACAAAGCATGGCACGGGTTGTTTCGGAAAAGAATGTAGTGCACACCACCAGATTGTTCGGGTTGTTATCCTAAAAAGAACAAAAAGTTTAATACTTTCTCAAAATGTGGAGAAAAATCACATAACATACAAGTCCAGGAGTAACTGCTAGGTGAAGGCTCATGAAAAGACTAGCCATTTCAGGAAGAGGTAACGGTTTCACACCTTTAACCTGTTTGTTCACATAACAAGATGTCCATTAGAAACACTGAGACTGAATAACTACTTCACTCATTAGTGTCAATGAACATATTCATTTTTACGTTGCAGTTAAATAATCCTCCAGAACACAAATGAAGCCTTACCACTTCTTGAAACTTCATTGAATGAACAATCAATGCTTTCCACTGAGGGAAAAATTCTTCAGGGGAAAGAGTTATAGGTTGCAAGTATTTATTCAATACAACAGGGAGTCGAAGTTTGACATTCACCTGGATAAGCAAAGACACTACTATTAACTTATGAGAAAGAAAGTGAATATCTGGACACTCAGAAAAAACATGATGACATAAGACAATTACCAGTGCAGTTCCAAATGTATATGAGAAATCAAGAACAGCAACATCTCTACTTGCGCGGAGATTCACAACCTCAAGTGGAATTTGCACCTAGATAACATAACAATATGAAGATCGAATGAAATTAGTAAGGAAAACATGAAAAATGTGAAAGCATTATACTGCATCGCTTGGTACCTGTGCTCTTGGAGGAATAGTATCAGGAACTGATGAGAGTTCCATTTTTAAATGGCTAGGAGGCAAAATCAGAGCCCGCACTGAAGCAAGAGGTGAAGTATTCTTGTTCCCCAGGAAAAGAACAAGGCAACCATGATGGGCACGCCACTCTGCTTTTAAACCAATCTAGAAACAAGGCCCAAGAGGACCCCCAGCCAACAACGGGAATCCTCACCCATTTGAGGGTCCAGTGGTGCCAGGTGAAGCAGCACACATTGCTCAGCTCGCTGATCAAGTCATTCATGAGCTGGTTGCTGAAAATCAAAATCAAGATGCCATGATTCAAGATCAAGGATCAGGGATTCTTCAGGCTGACTCTGCCTCATCGGCACATTCGCTCCAAGCTGGTACAGGTGTTGACAGAATGGTGGAAATTGAACCACAGCAGAATGTCCTACACATGGATACACCCAATCAGAGCCAAGTTACAGCAATTCTGCCTGCTGCTTCCACTTCCCTCCCTGTTCTTACCGCTAGCATCCAGTTGGAAACCTCGAGGGACATTGACCAGAAGGCTGCTATCTGCAATTTTCTTGCTGCAGGATTAAGGCAAATGATCAACAACCAATTGCTAGATGGTACCCCGCGTCTTGTTGGAAGCATTGACATTCCAAACTCCCTGGTCCAGATTAATTTAGCAGCTCTGGGTATCAGCTCTCTTAAGATTGTCATTAACATGACCAAACGAGCTTCAGCTCTTGCAGCAGATGGGAGTTCAGACCCCTTTCAGACTGACCAAAGCCAATTTATCTCAAATCAGAAAGCTCAACCAGTTGCCTTACCAGCCAGAGTCACTACCGTCACCAAGGTCTACTATAGAAAGAAGTACAAAAGCAAAACCAAGATGCTGGAGGCCCAAGCTGAACCCAGAAATATTTTTCCTGCGTCCCCTGAAAACTATGAGCTACCTGATCCTCTGCCACCTCCGGTTGGCTCACTGGGTATCTTGGCTAAAGCTAAAAAGAGAAGAGGCATCACCCCAGTTTCCACTGAAATGCTCCGCAGAAGCACAAGGCTCAAGACCAGGATGAATGGATTCAAACCTCAAACTTCCCCATTCACAAAAAAGGTGGGCAACAGAGGCAGAACCAAAGGAAAAAAGGTGGCTCCCCAGCATGAACTCCTGGGTAAACTCCTGTCTAATAGTTCAAGACAAGCCTTTGATTTTCCTGGCCTTTCTGACATTACAAAAAGTTCTGATGCTGGGACTGTCTTTCCTGAAATTCCTATAATTGAAATCCAGAAGGTGGCAACCAAGAAATGCTGCATCAACCCTTTGGAGGTGACGGCAGAGATACTCCTTGCTTCAAGTCCGGCGCAAGTTGAAGTCAGTGGGAGTGCTCACAGGGACCTGCAACCAGTGATCAATGAATCCCTACCTTATTAGCTATCTTTTAATCAGGGAATGCCCTGCTGCATCTTGTATTGGAAAGTCTGGAGCTCTCCTTCATCAGACCTGTTTTGCTTGCTTAGATTTTGTTGGTTTCCTTTTTTCGGGCAAGGAGCATTTATCTTGTTTTTCAGTCTATGTTATGAAGTGCTTTCTCTATGTGGTGGGCTGCTGTCTGTTTTATGTCCTCTTGACTTCAAAATCAACTTTGGGGCTGGCTTTGGGTGCTTGTAAATCTCTTGTCTATTCTGACTTCTTTTGGTCAGAATTTCAGTTGGTCCTCACTTCATCTGTTCAATGGATAACAAATCCCACAGCAACTGTTGTAGCTCATTCAGAAATTGGAACATCTTAAATTGGAACATTAGAGGGCTGAATTCTGAGGACAAATGTACTGCAATCAAGGAAAAGATTGAGGAAAGTGCCTGTACAATCTATTGCATCCAAGAAACTAAGAGAAATCAGTTTGATCACTCATTCATAAAAAAACTAGCCCCCAAGCGATTTAACAAATTTGCTTTCTCTCCTTCTGAGGGAGCCTCTGGTGGTATCCTAATGGGTTGGAACAGTTCCATCTTCTCTGGTGAAGTAATCCAAATTAATAAATTCGCAGTCACAGTAAAGTTCACCTCCACCCATAATGGTCAGACTTGGTTCCTTATCTCCATTTATGGCCCCTGTCAAGGTCCTGAACGAGATGATTTTGTTTATTGGCTCAATAACCTGCAACTGGATGTTGATGAAAACTGGATGTTGGCAGGAGATTTCAATTTCTACAGATCCTCGTCTAATAGAAATAGAGAGGGTGGAAACATGCAGGACATCATGATCTTTAATGAGATCATCAGTAATCTTGGTTTACTGGAGATCCCACTAAAAGGAAGAAAGTTCACTTGGAGCAATATGAGAAATGAACCCCTTCTAGAACAAATTGATTGGGTCTTCACAACTTCAAACTGGACTAGTGTCTTTCCCAACACTCTTCTCCTTCCAATGGCTAGACCCACCTCGGATCACATTCCCTGTAGAATTCAAATTGGAACCTCAATTCCAAAGGCCAAAATCTTCAGATTTGAAAACTACTGGGTGGATCATCCTGGCTTTTTTGATCTGGTGCAATCAGTCTGGAATTCAAATGTCAATGCTCCTAACAGTGCCTCTAGAATTACTGCCAAATTTAAGCTCCTAAGGGCTGCTTTGAAGAAATGGAGCAAAGGATTGTCAAACCTCAGCAAACTATTAAGAAACTGCAATTCTGTCCTAGAAACTCTTGATGCTTTGGAAGAGCAAAGGACTCTTTTTACTCAGGAGTTCAATTTCAGAAATATCCTAAAGAAACATATTGCCAAACTTCTTAAATTCAAAAAAGAATATTGGAAGCAAAGGTACACAATCAGATGGACAAAACTTGGGGATGAGAGCACTAGTTTCTTTCATGCTGCTGCCACAGAAAGATTCAGAATAAATACAATCACCACACTCCAAACAGAAGATGGCAGAAGTGTGTATGACCATAATGAGAAAGCTGCTGTTCTTCTGGAAGAATTTAGGCAAAGAATGGGATGCTCTACAAACCCTGCCATGCTTTATAACCTAAACTCCCTCGTCCAAACAAGAAATGATCTGGAGCAGCTATCAAGTCCCTTTAACATGGAGGATATAGATTTGATCATCAAGCATATGCCTGCAGAGAAAGCACCTGGCCCGGATGGGTTCAATGGGTTTTTCCTCAAGAAATGTTGGAACATAATAAAGGAAGATTTCTATACACTTTGTTTTGATTTCTTTAATGGCTCTCTGGATCTGCAGGCTATAAACAACTCCTTCATCACCTTAGTCCCCAAAACAAATAATCCTGTGAGTGTAAATGATTTCAGACCTATTTCTTTGATAAATTGTGCTCTCAAGATCATTTCAAAATTATTGGCCAACCGACTTCAAGACAGAATCATCTCCTTAATTCATGCAAATCAGTATGGATTTATCAGATCTAGGACAATTCAGGATTGCCTTGCTTGGGCTTATGAGTACATCTTTCAGTGTCAGAACTCTAAGAAGGAGATTATCATCCTTAAGTTGGATTTCACAAAAGCTTTCGATACAGTAGAGCATAATCTGATTCTCCAAATGTTGGCTCATCTTGGTTTTAATAATAAATGGTGTGATTGGATACAGAGAATCCTTGCTTCTGGTTCCTCTTCTATTCTCCTGAATGGTATCCCCGGGAAGCACTTTCACTGTAAACGTGGTGTCAGACAAGGTGATCCACTCTCCCCTTTACTCTTTGTCCTAGCTGCAGATCTTCTCCAATGCATTGTCAACAAAGCTCACAGGGAAGGCTTGTTTGAACTGCCAATCCCCTCTTATGAGATGGCTCAATATCCCATAATTCAATACGCGGATGATACTTTATTGATCATGAAAGCTTCGCAGCGTGAACTCTTCACCTTGAAAGGGCTCTTAGAATCCTTTGCTCAGTCAACTGGACTCAGAGTCAACTACAGGAAATCATGCCTAGTCCCTTTAAACATCTCATATGAAAGAGCTCAACATTTGGCAGGAGTCTTTGGCTGTAAGCTTGATTCGCTCCCCTTCACTTATCTGGGCCTTCCAATGGGCACCACCAAGCCTTCAGTTGAACACTTTGAAACTCTCATGAATAAGGTGGAAAGAAGGCTCACAGCTACTTCCAATTTCTTAACTCATGCTAGCAGACTCCAACTAGTGAACTCAGTTCTTTCTTCTCTCCCAACCTATGCAATGTGTTCCCTCCAGCTGCCAGTTGCAGTTCTTAAGCATATTGACAGAGCCAGGAAACATTGTCTCTGGAGAGGTTCGGACAGCAATGCGAAAATGAAACCTTTGGTGGCTTGGAACAAATGCAGTAAACCTAAAAAGAAGGGGGGTCTAGGTATCATAAATTTGAGAAGCCAAAATTCTGCTCTCCTGCTAAAGCACTTAGATAAATTCTACAACAGGAAGGAAATCACAGGTTAAACTAATTTGGTATGCTCACTATCCAAATGGTGAAGTCCTCATACTTCAACCGACAGGGGTCCTTTTGGTGGAAGGATGTCATGAAGCTTTGTGATCTTTACAGAGGAGTTGCTAGCTGCAAAGTTGGGGATGGTTCCACTGTTTTGTTCAGTCGATCTGTGGAATGACAATGTAATGGAAACTAGTTACCCTGACTTTTCTCCTTTGCAAAAGACAAAAGACTTGATGGCTCGGTTCCACTGAGCGTAGTCTGGAGGATCAATTTCATCCGCCTCTTTCGAGCAAGCTTTTCAGAGTATCAAAAGTTGCGGGATTACATCTGAGACAATTCAAGTCCAGGAAAACACAAAAGATTCATGGCATTATATTTGGGGAAATAGCAAATACTCCTCTTCTAAATTCTATAACCTTCCCTTCAGAAGTTTCCAACCCCCAGCCCCTTTTATTTGGATTTGGAACTCCAAGTGCTGCAACAAACTCATAGTTTTCACTTGGCTCCTCCTAATGGATAGGCTAAATACTAGAAATATCCTCAAAAGGAAAAAACACAAGCTGGAAGGCAACAACTATAACTGTGTTCTCTGTGATGGCAATGATGAAGAGACCGCCTTCCATCTTTTTTTCAGTTGCCCTTTCAGTCAAAGGTGTTGGCAGCAATTGGGCATTCATTGGAATTTGGCTGCAGGTTTCTTCCAAATGATGATTCAAACAAAACAGCAATTCCAGAACACCTTCTTCATGGAAATCTTCACCATCGCCTCTTGGCAAATTTGGAAGCAAAGAAATTACTTCATTTTTAATAGAGAAAGACCTTCTTTCAACTCTTGGAAGGCTCTCTTTCTTGAAGAGGCTAAGCTTCAGGCTCATAGATTTCTGGTTGAGGCCAAAAGAGATGCTTTTCTTCTTTGTGTAGAGCTTCTTGTTTAGTTTTGTCTTTAGTTTGTTTTTCTTCCTTTTAGCCTCTCTAGTCCTGCTCTTGCTGTTTGGCCTCTTGTCAAACATGTTTGTTTGATCCTTTTGCTTTAATAAAATCTCTACAGTGGGGGCCTCCCCTGCTGTATTTATTGCTCAAAAAAAAAAAAAAACAAGGCCCAGTAGGAAAATGAAATTCACGCAGAAGGTTAAGCCAAGGCAGATAACAAGCATGCTTAAGGAAAAAATACACATCTAATTATGTTTGGTGATGCAAAGCTATCAACTTATGCAAACCTGAATGTGAGGATCCTCATACAGTACTCCACTATCTTTCGAGCACAATACATGAAACTTCTCCTCGACATTGACTATTGACTGTATAAAGCAGAGTTGGTCAACAGAAGATAACATCCCCCCATATAAAAAAGAATACTTTATTAGCACGGTGTATTCTACATTTCTACTTATGAAGCCACTCAAGAGTGAGCGTAAAGCTGTACAATAGTTCCAGATCAAGGCACTAATATTATGAGAAAGTACAGTAGTACCTGAACCGAGCTGGATTGATCCTCAAGGGTAGCTAGTGCCAAGTCACCTACTGAACTTTGATTAGCCTCCAATCCTTGAACAGAGTTTTGCTTTACAGCTGTAGGAGGACCCTCTATTGCAAGAGGACCCAAAAGGCCCACAAGGAGGTCTGCTTGAGAAGCAGGATGAGATGTAGGAGGTTCAACTTTACTCTCAATATTGGTCTCGGCAATGTTCTCGACTTTGCTCTCAACTTTGATGGGAGCCCTGTTTTCTTTTGGAGCTTCTACCGGAGTTTCTTCATAAGTGACGGTGCTCTCCTGAATATAATAAATATTCACTTAACAAAACTCATGAATTAAGTCCAGAGTATTTTGCAATTGGGAAGAAGGTAGTACTTCGGCAATATTTTGACTTGGCATTTTCAAAAGAGTGAGATGATTAGCTGCTGGTGCTGATCCATTTACAGGGGGGTGATCAGCTACAACAAGAGCACTGGATGTTTGTTGCTGACTTCGCAGTTTTATAGCACTCTGCTCTGCTGTGTCAATTTCAGCATCTTCAGCCTTTTTCAACAGAGCAGACTAGATTGGATCATTGGACAATTGAACCCATAGTTAGAAAAATGAATCCTTCTTAATGGAATAAATTGAACAAAAAGACAACATAGCCAGTAAATGTAAGTATACAACAAACAGGATGCAGAGTTACCTCACGTTCAGGAAATTTTGGCATTTCAGCAAACACATCTGCCAAAGCAGCACCCTTTCTGCTTAGTTCAAAATATTCAACTGCTCTCTGCTGTATTTCAACATCGATATAACTCTCATACCTGAAGTATAATGTAAGGGTAGAAAAATGTTTTAACACATAGAAAAGGTGGCATATCATGAAAGCAGGAAGAGTCAATTATTACTTTTTAAATATTGTCAGGATTTGTTGCTGCAGTCCCACATCAGGGGGTTGAGCATGCATCAACATCTTGGCATAGGTTGAGAGAAGAATGGCAACAGTACTTGTCCTGATGAAAAATTCATGGGATATATATTACAGTTTTTCAACAGGATAGAAAAAGACATTGAAGTGAAGTCACTCAAAAGAGGTGCTTTTACAAACTCAAAAGGGGTACTTTTACAACTTACGATACTGTCGGAAGCTTATTGTTTATAATAGAAAACAACTCCTTAGGGCTACAACCAGGCCTTCGGGCCAAAAGGTGACCATACTCCCCAAGAAGGTAAGCACTCACCTGTATTGGTGGGAAAGAAGGGTAATGTAATATAAACCAAAAAAGAGAGAGAGAAAGCATAATACAAACAAGAGGGGAAACAGTTGCTAGGAAGATTGGATTCCTTTATGACAAATAAATAGAAGGCAGAAAAAAGGTCCCAGTTTAATCAATGTAAATAATCAGTGTAACATCAAGGATAAAGATATGGTCTAATTATTTCAAGTATTTATAATATATGATGCATATTTTTGTTGCAAGGCAAGCATACTGTACTGCTAGCGGAACTAATACCTTGACCATTGTCTCATGCAAAGCAGGCTTGTCAAGGTATTCTCTCGCCTTTGCTGCAGCATATGGCTGATAAAATTACAAGTTGAGCAACAGGTTCATCAAACAAAATTGAGAAGATTCTGTGAAATTAGAAATATGCAAGAACCTGCAGATCTTCATTGTTGGTGACAAATTGTACCACTCGATACCATATATCATCACTTACAAAATCTCCTGCTTTATCTATCAACTGAAGAATAACATCAACATACCTACCAAAAAAAAAGTTAGATCCGGCCAACAATTCAAGGACATGAAGTTACAGAAATCAAAATCCGCATAGAACTAGTGTACTATTTGTTACAGTTATTATCATACATGAAATGCAGGAATCAAAATAAAGAAATACCAGGTTTACCATTGTCAAACCATGGGCTATGCCCATTTTAGGTGAACAGCTTTGGGATTAGAAGTTTCTACTAGCTGGGCATGCAAAATACCTCATGGATGTAAACAAACATATGCAAGACATTTCAAATTTAATACCATACAGTGAAAAATGGGCTGATCCCATCATCAAAAACTTTACCATGAAAGATCTGGAGCAAACTTCTCTGCAAGAATAGCTGCCTTCAGAGAGAGCTCTTCGCGCATTGCAAATTCAGCTGTGTTAAGATACTGAGAAAAAAGATAAATAATTAGTCTTAGGAACACCACAGCAAGCCTTAAGTCCTTAACAGATCGCGCAGACAACCAGAAATGTGCTTTGAATTTTTTTCATCTGTAGAACCACTATCACATTACCTGCAATAACTCCTCGACAATTTCCTTTGCATTTGTAACATCACACATGCCGTACAGCAAATCAAGAGCCCGCCTTCTAATGCTGCAAGACAGTAATCACATAAATATAAAGTACAAATCACACTAAAAAAATGAAGATAAAACATTTTAAATCAAACTGAATTCATTAAGAACTGTTTATGATATGGCCACAATATACAATTCATATTTCATCCTTTATTAATGAACATATCAACATACTAGCTTTCAGTCTTTCACCACTAACGCATCTTCTACCAATAAATGGTTCGTGCAAATATCATCAGTTATTTGTCATGCATGGAGTGTTCCTCGCATGAAACATATGTTCAAGTCTTCAGGAAGTGCTTGTAACCATGGTTGTCACGGCGTCGCCTAGGCGACGCCTAGGCGACGCCAAGTCGTCCTGGCGGCCAGAGGGGGACGCCGAGGCTGTTCGCCTAGCCTGCTCCCGCCGTTGACGCCGATCTTCGCCTTCTTCCGCCGCCGACGTCCCCCTCCGGTGGGGAGAGGAGGGCCGGACGCGGGGTGGTGAGGCGGGGAGGCGGCGGATCGGGCGCGGGGAGGGGAGGCGGCGGGGAGGGAAGGCCGGAAGCGGGGAGGGAGGCGGCGGATCCGGCGCGGGAGGAAGGCCGGACACGGGGAGGGAGGCGGGAGGCGGCGGATCCGGCGCGGGGGGGAGGCGGCGGATCCGACGCGGGGAGAGGAGGCGCGGCGCGGGGAGGCGGCGGATCCGGCGCGGGAGGGGAGGCGGCGGATCCGAAGCGGGGAGAGGAGGCGCGGGCGGGGGGAGGAGGCGGCGGATCCGGCGCGAGGAGAGGAGGCGCGGGCGGGGGGAGGAGGCGGCGGATCCGGCGCGAGGAGAGGAGGCGCGGGCGGGGGGAGGAGGCGGCGGGGAGGGGGAGCGGCAGAGATGAGATGGGGGGAGGCATCGTAAGTCTGGCGGCGCCTGGGCTAGGGTTAGATATTTGTTTAGCCATTTTGCGATTAGGTCCTCAAAATTCCTGAAAATGACGAACTGACCTCTTCTTTAATGTATTTCTTTCGATTTAGACCTCCTGAGACATGGTTATTTGAATTATTTGTGCTATTTTTGGTCGTATAATGTATTATTTATCGTCTAACTACTATCGTCTAACTATCGCCATGGCGGGCGCCTAGTCGACTAGGCGTCCAGGCGCTCCGAGCTCGCCTCGACTTGCCAGAGCGCCGTGACAACCTTGCTTGTAACATCCCCTTCCATGTATTGGACCTGCTCTGATCCAAAGGAATCATCCAAACTTTTGTTTACCTATGCTCTCTATGTCAACTATTCTGCAGTCTGCACTCACTATGCTGGACCTTAACACATAAGCATTCTTCAACTCTTAGCATTTTGTACTTCATCCAAGTCACACCCATGTGAAAGAGACTGTTTCAAGGCACATGAGAGAGAATGCATGAAATATTGTTCAGAATAAAAGGATGGTGGAGAACACGGGATTCAAATGAGTCTGACAAATTTTCGCAGCTAAAACCAATGTTTTTAGTGCATGAACTTGACATTTTTAATAGGAATTATTTAACAGTATTCACATATTTTTAAGGAACTTTTTTTGATGCAGTTAAATTCTAGGTCTACCAGGTTGTGAATGTTACTTCTTAGAAAGGATGGAAATAAGACAAGGTAAGAACAATTCATAAAATCAGGTTTAGATGGTTTGATTGTAACTAAAAGAGTGAAGTCAGTGTTCCAAGCATAGGCTAAAGAGTGGTTTGAGTGGTTTCTACTCAAATGATGTTAAATTTCCTTTGAAATGTCTATGCGATCACAGATACTGGAAGGGCCTCAGATACCTGATATCTGGATCCTTCAAAGATGTAATGATCTGAGCCTGGTGCCTTTTAATTATATCCTGTATATCTGTAACTAACAGCATCCTAGTCATGTTTTCCTGTGAAAACGGATGAAATACTGTTACATCATGGTAAAACTTCCACAACGGTTTGAGTTGAATGCAACATTGTGGCATTGCCAAACACATGGTATAAAATCAAGTAAAACTTATGTTGCAAAGAAACAAACTTAGCCACTTACCAGACCAAGATACCTGATATTTGGCTCCCGGACCGCAATAAACTTGCCAAGAAGAGCCACACATTGGGACATCATCTCCTTTTCAGCATCAAGATGCATAACCTGTAATTAGGAGAAGTAATGCATGACAAAACTTGTTTAAGCAAAAGAAACACAGAACTATCAACTCGCACTCAATTGATGAAATATAGGAGCGTATGAAGATAGATATATGAACATGAAAGTGATGTAGGAAAGGAAAAGATTAAGAAAAGTTGCTAGAAATAAAAAAAAGAAACTAATCGTCCAAAAAATCAGTATGAACTCACCAGAGCAAGAGCTTCCAAGAGGACAGCATGTGAGGCATTGTTCTTGCTGACATTTTTAACAACATCAGTACCCATCAAAATGCGCTGTAAAACCTAAAGAATGACAAGAATGTCATTACAATTCATGAACTATTTGTATATGTGGAGCACAATACTCAGATTTTTCCCAAAAGTAGAAAGACATAATGAAAAGAATTCAGACTAACAACTTTTTTCCACAGGCCACCAGGTGGTAGGCAAGGTGACATAATCACTAAACATAAACCTAGAGTTACTAGAACAAAAATGAAACTTTGCACACTTTCCAAAACTGTACCTCAAACAAAGCTCGTCTTGCACTGGGATCTTCAATGGTAGGGAAGTACTGAAGAGCCCTCATTGTCTTAACCTGCAAAAATAAAATATTAACTTTAAAAACAGTTGAACATGCAGAAAATTTGCATCCAATACGCACAACAGATATATATTTCTTCAAACAAGCCAGCAAAGAAGTAGATGATGCATGATAATTAACTCAATTTTAAGAAGAAAGTCTCCATAACATGTTCTGTCAAAACTACATGCATTGCTTAAAATAAACCATCCAGAGCAATGTTCACCACCCCTAAATAACAAAAGAACTAGACGTTCCAACCATAGCAACTCCACTAGTTCGAGTTTCAACGACATTGATTTGATTGCTTACATTTTATTCACATCACAAAAGGGCATGTTTCGTTATTTGGGATTGATGCTACAGTGAGACGGTGAGATTGATGAAGACGTGAGCCACAGGATAAAAACGGAGTGGGTGAAATAGCATCAAGCATCTAGTGTCCTGTGTGACAAAAAAGTCCCTCAAAAGTTAAAGGGTAAGTTCTATAGGACGGCGATCAGACCCGCGATACTATATGGAGAAGAATGTTAGGCGACTAAAAGACAACATATATAGAAAATGAGTGTAGCGGAGATGAGAATGCTACGGTGGATATGTGGTCACACAAGGCGGAATCGCATCCACAATGATGATATATGTGATAGAGTGAGGGTAGCACCAATTGAAGAGAAACTTGTCCAACATCACTTGAGATGGTTTGGACATCTTCAACAGAAGCCTCCTGAGGCACCGGTACGTAGTGGAATTTTAAGACATACGGAAAACGTAAGAAGAGGCAAAGGTCGATCAAGACTGACGTAGGAGGAAGCAGTTAAAAGAGACTTGAGGGATTGGAATGTATCAAAAAATTAACTTTAAATAGGAGCACATGGAACTATGGAAGTTAACGATGCACATACCGGAACCATAAGAAAGTTAGGGATAGTGTTTTAGACTCTCGGTTCAGATAGCAGGATGTACGACTTAGGGTTTTAGCATTGTAGGTTTGTTTCAAAGCTCCCATCTCTTTAATCTTGAGAAGGTTTCATTCCTAGCATACTCCAACTTGTTTGGGACAAAAGACTTTGTTGTTGTTATATTTGACTTATAAACTTGTGAAAACCAGCTTTGCATTACAGCTTGCCTTAGCTGCGGCTGCTGCGCTACATCCTGAATACATTCTTCACATAATCACATTTGCAAACTGTAACTCCAGTGACTAGAAGGTTTATGACAACAATCATAAAACTAAAGACAAACCTAATTGTGTATATTGTGTTGCTGCTTACACACGTCCACTCATTGTAGTTCTCATCAAGCATAATAAAAGGTAACAGAAATAAGTGCCCTACATCATATTAATTAACATCAGGCATCCAATATTTGCAGCAACAGCTGAAAAAATTACAAAAATCAAGAGTATATATTCATAGCTAAAGGAAAACCAAGCATCAATAGATTGTGAATTTGTGATCAAATAAAATTTAATGATTCAATACAGATTTATGTGGGCCTAAGCTGGGTGATGCCAAGGAAAGAAAAGCACCTGAAGCCAAGGAGATGGAATTCCATAGTAGGTGTATTCTTGTGGAATATCTTGGTTTCTTGCCATCCTCTCCAATATTCTTACACACTTTGGAAGGCAATTCCAATATGCTTCAGCATTATTGGATACTAGTGAAACAAAAAGGCTCATGACAGACGTCAGCACACCAAGATCATGCTCATCTAGAAGTTGTGCCATTCGATCAGACCTGATATATGAAAAGCAATTAGCCAATTCATTAAGTAGAATGGATAATAAAACTTCGTATTATATCATAACAGTACCAGCCATCGATATTCACAACATCGGGATTCTTCCGATAAAGTCGCAGAAGGGATAAAGCGGCCTTCTTTCTGACTACAGGTCGACAGCTACTCGAAATCTGATAAGTCAGATATTGGATTAGTCCAATCTCTCCCATGATAATGAAAGGAGAAGATGAGTGAAATGCCATTCACTTACAAGAAGTTTCTGGACATCTGGGGCCAAGGACTCAGAAAATTCTTTCCCACCAATATTACCTACCTGAAACAGATTTCGGTTACAGATAAACACATATGGCATTGTTAGTGTGAAGTTTTCTAATTCATAAAATAAATATGAAGTACGATCTACAAAAACAGAAGCCATTAAATAAAAAACGAAACCTAAAATAAAGTAAAAGGCATTGACAATGCTGGGAAATTTTGGCATCACTTTCAGGTTTTGGTTTCCTATTTTCCTTAGGAGTGGTTATTGCATCTTGACGTCCTTATGCATCACAAGATCCTTTTTCAGTAACATAACACAGGTGCTATTTACTAGAAGAAATGTATTAGATAGTTAAAAAAGGATGCCTGTTAATATACTAGATTAGATATTCTCAGAAACATACATACTGTATCAGATTTCTCTAAATAGAAAGTATTCAGAGTTCAGACAAATCAGCTGAAGAATAGTAGGGTAAAACACCATGCCATACCATCGTCAATGCTAAGCACTGAAAAGTCTCATTTCGTCCTATGATGTCATTGCATACTGTATTTATAGCCATCCTTAGGAAATCATTATTCTCGTTCAGTAAGCAAGATATCACAATGTATCCAACCTGCAGCATGGGTCAAAGGGTAGCAATTAGGAAACAAGCACGCATGATTGTCTTGATAATTTTACACCAAGTTTGGGTATACCATTATTGGAAAGGAATGTGATGATTAAGGATATCAAAGATGTGGCTTTCACCTGTTTCTCAGGATACTTTGGTGCAGATATCAAAGAAACAGTTTCCATATGCCTGAAGTCAACATCGTAACCCAGCATATAAATGTAAAGCATTTTCCATACATACTTTTTCTTCTCATATGGCGATAAACCCTGCGAGATGACAGATCATAGTGCTTTTTAGTAAGGTTGAAATTTTCTGTCGATGATTAAGGGATATTCAGTCACCTTAAGGGTTACAATGCATGTTTAACAACATTACTCCCAAGGAAAACGCAAGGCCCTTGGTAATTAAGGTTGTATCTTGAAGGAAACGGTGATGATTGGTATTCTCCGCTAGTTTAACACGAACTATACATTATGGTCCATATAACTGTTGAAGTATTAAGGATAACATGTGAACGCTGCCACAAAAAGGCAAACAAAGAAATGAATTATGTGCCCTTTTTGTAAGGGGCACTTTACATGCACTGACGAGATCAATATCACCTTATAATTAAGATTGAACTTTTCAAGACACAAGTAAATGACCTGGCATAAGTTAAGGCAATATATCAAACTATAAAAGTGTGATGCTTTTTTATTTTAATCCGACTCTACAGAGGTCCTTAATGCACAGCGATGCATACAGGCATATGATCAGTGCTGAAACAGTTTCATATGTCAAAACATCGAGTCTTTGTCACGAAACATTTAACTCATACACCATGTTGTAGAGCATTACTTTGGGACTTCTAGTGTCAGCATTCATATTACATTTTGTGCTCCCTCTGTTACAAAATAGATGTCATGTTAGGATGTAGACATCAAACCTTTTAAAACTTTGATCACTAATATACGCAACAGTATTTTGGTTGGCAACATGAAAATGGTATTAGTACATTTGTCACCAAAAATACTTCCATCGTATTTATTGTTAACACTTATCTACAAAAACTAGTGGTCGATAGTGTAAGGTTAGGCCACGTCTTTGTCTAAAATGACATGTAATTATTAACAGAGGAAGTAGAATGAAGTTCCACCAAATTTTCATAATTTTGGATGCAGAAATGACCCAAGCTTGTCCAACATACAAAACTGAAAGGTAAACCAAAAGATTAGCTCGTAGCATCCCAACCAACAGTACACTGGCAGGCTCCTCACACCCACCATTCCTGAGGGAATCCCAACCTTCTACTCACAGTTTTTGTTGATAATTGTACAGACAAGAACTGATACTACCTGATCACGACTCAACCCAACGCCATTCAGCTTCACATAGCTCTGCCCAAACAGCTCAACTCCAGCCCCAAAACGAAGCAATCAGAATCAAAACAGTTTATTACGACCATTTTACAATTACAACTAAACATTGCATGCAGCCTCCTCACACCGAACATAGTTCAACAAAGTATCAGCCTATCAGCCATCAAACAGTTTGAAACTACTCGGGGTTTAACACAAATTCACAGCCCAAACCAACACTACGGAGCTTATCGTCTCGAACTCACTACCAATTTACCGCCACACAAGTCCCTAATTCTCGTCAAGCAAGCAGGTCAATTCGAGTAAAATCCCAAGCAAACCACACCAGAATTCCGCAAATGCGTTCACCTAAATCTCGAGCGGAGGGGAGGGGAGGGGAGGGGAGGGGAGAAGAGACAAGCGTGACCTTCTCGTTTTTGAAGCGCGTGCGGATGTTGCCGAGCTCCTTGTCGACGCGGAGGCGCTCCTGCTCCTTGTTGTGGCAGCTGCGTATGTCGCTGATGAAGACTGACAGCCCGCGCATCCCCGAGAGCGACATTTCGTCGTCCTCCGGCCCCGGATCCGCCTGCCACCGCGCGAGATCCGGCCGCCGAGCAAAACCCGACGGGGTCGGAATGGATCGGCGCGTGGAGGGGAGGAGACGCCGAGGAGGGGTTTTGATTTGGAAAAATTGCTCTCATGCCACAAAGTTAAGTGTCACTCTCTCATTTATCATATACTTAAGTGGCTTTGTTATTATACCACAAACTTGTTTGTGTTGTCCTTTGTTTTGCCATTTTCTCTATTTAATGTCTATTTTGCTTTTTCAGGGACCCTTTTGCCCTCGTCATGTCCCTCCCCGGCGCCGGCAGCAAGGACCTCGCCTCGGCCGACGACGGGCGAACACGGCTCCGGGACGAGCAGCTGCGGCAGCTCCGCGAGCTCTTCCTCCGCTTCGACCTCGACGGCGATGGCGGGGCGGCACGGCCCGAGGAGCAGCGGCACGAGGGAGGAGGTAAGCTCGTCGAACAACCCCCAAATCGACGACCTCTCTCTTCGATCTCCACGTCGCGCGCGCACACCGACCGAGCTCGATGCGGGCGATCTCGTCGGCGGTGGGAGGGATGCTTGGCGCGGCTGCGCGCGTCGCGCGCGCGCACGGCGAGGGCGCGGGCGGTGGACGACGCCGGGCACGAGGCGCGCCCACTGTTCAACCGCCGCCGCCGTCGGGAATCGCGCAAGTGGGAAGACTAGGAGCTACCTCGCTACCTCACCTCCTCCTCGCGCGCGCGCGCCTCCTGCCCCGCCACCCGCCGCCGCCGTCGAGGTCGAAGTGGAGGAAGAGCTCGCGAGCCGCCGCACTGCCGTCCCGAGCCGTGTTCGCCGCCGCCGAGGCGAGGTCCTGCCGCGCCGGGAGGACATGACGAGGCAAAGGGTCCCTGAAAATGCAAAATAGACATTAAATGGAGAAAATGGCAAAACAAAGGACAACGCATACAAGTTTGTGGTATAATAACAAAATCACTTAAGTATGTGGCAAATGAGAGGGTGGCACTTAACTTTGTGGCATGAGAGCAATTTTCCCTTTTGATTTGGGGATAATTGATCCTTGTCCGTCAGTTTAGGTACTTTTGATCATTTACCTTCTTTTTTTACTATTTATATTTTATCCTAAAATTCTCTTTTTAATTAATATTTTTGTTCTATCTGTATATTATATTATTTTTTATGTATTTAATCCCTTTGAACTCATGTGAATAGACTAGATTGTCCTCTTCTCCTCCTCCTCCTGCGGTGGGTGGTGCCACAGCTCGCGTCCATGCTGCCCTCCTCACTCCTCATCTCCGTCTCCCTCTTCTTCTCCTCCTCCCGCGTGCTGCTCCTCTCCTTCTCTTCGCTCCCCTTCACGGCCTTTGCTAAGCCGCTCTTCGTCGAGGCCAAGCTGCGATAGCAGCAAATACGACATGACCCTGCCCTCCCACCGCGTGCCGTCCTGAGGATCGCCTACCTCATATTCGGCGCTGAAGACGGCACCGTGCTACGTCAGACGCTTAGAGCACTCTACCACCTGGGCAATCGGTACACGGTGCGCCTCAACTTAGAGGCGCCCGCCGCTGCGCTCTCCAAGCTCGTCGTCGCCGCGTGCACTGACCCTGTCTACTCGCGATTCCATAACCAAAGCCAGAGGGGAAGGAGAGCAGGCGGCGCACGATGTTACGGAGCGTCGCCTCGTTGGTGGGGCCTGCAAAGGGGTGCGGCCATATAGGAGCTCGTAGAGGAACACGCCGTAGGCCCAACAGTCCACGACGGCGCCGTGCGCGCCACCGCCAGCGACCTCCAAGACCACGTACTTGTGCGTCCCGACGAACAAGCACAACCGCGTGGACATTGGCTCCGCCACGAACTATGGAGGTGGATGCGCCGCCGCCGCTCCCCGGTGACGCCTCTGCCGCTTGAACTAGAGCAGGTGGTCCGGTAAGCAGGATACATTGGCCGCCCTGTCAAACTCATCTCCCTGTTCCTCGGCATCGGCATCCTCCAGCGACAACGAGGACGTGGACTCTAGCGATAGGTCGAAGTACCGAGCAGAGGGGAGGAGGAAGCGATAGGAGGGCATGTGGTGGCGAAGGGAATAGAGGTCACAGCCAGGGCAGAACTTCATGACGACGCAAGACAAGTGCGGGGTAGCATCGAAGTCGGTGAAGAGCGTGGGGAGGAAGGGGTGGTCGAGCAGCCGCAGGATGCGTTTCTTAGCCGCCGCGCGCTCCAGCTTCTGCTTCTTGGCCACCGCCCACTGGTCCACCACCTTCATCTCGTAAAGGCACAGCCTTTTCCTATGCCGTGGGAGGAGGAGAAGAGGGCAATTTGGTCTATTCACATGAGCTCAAAGAGGTTAAACAAATGAAAAATGATATAATATGCAAATAGGGCAAAATAGCAATTGACAAGAGAACTTCAAGATAAAATATAAATGGCAAAATAAAAAAGGGCAAATGATCAAATGCACCTAAAGTGAGGGGGTAAAGTATCAATTATTCCTTGTTTTAAATATCCTGTGGAGGATGGGGGGTGCTTTTTCCTGGCCTCCTTCCTTCCTTCTTCTGTGGGTCTCCACGCAAGAGAGAGAGAGAGAGCTTGACTCGTCCAGCCCAGCTTTCGAGTTGACCTCCCACTTCTATTTAGCGGCATGTCAGTTAGATATGATCTGTTTGGATTCGTGAGTTCATGGATTTTGAAGCCGTTTGCGGCCTTACATATACTGCAGTATTGAGCAAATCTTATGTGCTCGTTTCAAATCCAATAAATCCAATGACCAAAATTCGTGGCAGATTTTCTTAAATAATGAACAGTACCCAGTTTCTGCAAACATTAGTTCTGTATGATAATGTAAGTGTATGTAGAGTGATGTTATGTTTTGAGTCAAACATGGCACAGCATGCTGCCATGAATTAATAGGAAGACAGACACAATCGTGCTTTTATCAATTTTTTTCTGCAAGATCATAAAAAAATGTTGAAATCATAAGAGAAAAATCAATTTAAGATCATCATATTGAGTTTTCAAGATCTTGTTGGTTCCGAGCGTAAAAGAGAAGCGCATTTGATGAATTTTACCTGACTAGTTTAAGGGGTTATCATTGCTCGCAGAGAAAAGCAACCTAAATGGGAAAGAACAGCATTTTGGTTATCAGTAGTCAGCACACCATGCGACCAAACCAATGATGCTAGGTTTCAACTAACAAATCGCTAATCAGCCATGGCCTCTTCACGCATGCACATCCTGCTTAAATAATGCTACTAATGATGCCGGGCTCCTTTGCTAATTGGTTCAAAAAAAAACAGCTAAAGTGACTAATAAAATTGTTTATTTTTTGGGGACATTGTTAATTGGTTCAAAAAAATCTAATGTCAGTATGTAGTTACCATTTGGTGCATATCACCTAGGAATTTATGTATCATACAAGATTTTTTTACTTGAAATGGCACAAAAACTCAATTGATAAAAAGAGTGAAACTTATTAACAGCTAGCATATCGCTATTCTACATAATTTTACAACTAAATAACGATATAATTCTGTAAGATAACAAGTTCCAATGGAAAAAAGGGTTCCTATTATCGTGAGCGAGTATCGAATTTCGGGCATTGATGGGTCAAAATAAGCTAGCAGCAGAGCAGTTGGGTCAGCATAGGACCCTGGAGACACATGAACACCTGAAGCCTCTGGGAGTCTTGGGTGACTATTTTTCTGAACTTGTAATGGATGGACCATGAAGGACCACAGCACACCATCATGTACAGCATTGCAACATGCCACCGCTTTGATCAGTAAACAGGACAGTTTTCTATAGTCTTTTTAAAACAGTTTATCAAAATAATCTTTTTAAAATGACTTATCGACCTATCGGCATTTGGTTCGTTCGCATAAGCGCTCGTCTAAAATCATAAATCATCATCTGTAGTCGAAAAGAACACATCCAAAATGTTTCATTAGTCTTAGCTTCAGAACATTGCACGCTGGAGAGTACCCCTGAAAATCAAAACTTGAAGAGTTGGAAGAAAAACAAGTAGCTCATGACCCTCAAGAAGATTAAACATGAGCTGGTTACTGCGTCCCAGTTCCTAATTGTAATGCACAACCACCGAACCCAAGATGTTAGTGTAGGAGATTAAGCAGTTTTAGCATTATTTTCAGATTAATTTCATATATAACTATATAAGCAATAACAGTAAAGTATATAACCAACAGAAAATAAACAACGTGAAGAAAATATCTCTTGAGACTGACATAGCATTTAAGTCATTTAAACAAAACAGTATGCTTAACTGATCAAGACAATGGACAATCGAAGCCTGTATAGCATACATGTTATTTAATGTGAATTTTCTGTCAGCAGAGGAGTTACTCAAGTTCTCGACTTGACCTTATCAACTCTAGTCAATATATCAACAATTTAATTGACAATCCTTTTATATTCTGCTAGTTTGTTAACCTAAACATTACTTCAGAGCAATGATTGAATCAATTTCATGTTCTAATCAAAACATATAGCAGAAATGAACTATTGTAGTATTAATATGTTATTGACAATATTTAGAACAGATACAAAATATACTATGGCTGAATCAACAGACTTCAGGCTAAAACCAGAACAAAACATCAAAGAATATGCACTAACTCGAAGTATAATCAACAAACCTAACTAGCAGAATATCTCTTAACTGTCACTATGATCTCAAATATGACTAATTTCCTCAGCAAGCAGTCTCAAAAGTACACAATCTATTATGCAAAGTGCTCCTAATGCTAGTAATTATCACAGATTTCAGAGATAATTAAACAAAGATATCACACTAGCACGGCAAACATATGCATAATAGGAATTAAGAATGTAAAGAACAGCTTACTAGGCGGTAGCAATCCAAGCCATCGAGGCGACAGTAAGGGCAAGGCTCGTCGCGAGGACGATGTCCTAGAAAACCAATCACCGGTATATGCCGGATGTCATCGGAGAGATTAATAGCGATACAATGTCCAACTTCACAAATCAGTACTCATCAAATCATGAAGCCGAGATGCAAGTGTTGCCGACAAAGCTATCGCAATCTCCAATCGGATGAAGAAACTCGACCATGGCAGATCAATCACTGCAAATCGATAATGGTGATCGACTACGGCAAGTTGATCACAGCAAGTCGATCACGAAAAATCAACCACGACTGACCAACCACGACAAATCGACCACGTCTGGATGACCGCGGCGGAACGACCAACAACCAAGGCCAACTACACCATAGAAAATCAGCAGAGCCTCACCGGCGTAGAAATCACCGAGACCCCAGTTAGTTCGCCGGAGCAAACCGCATAGAAGACAAGGAAAAACCGCCTCCACTTGCTTTTAGATCTTAGTATGTTCTCTTGATTACTCTCTATTGTTATCGCTCAAAAGCTTTCCCATGGTTTGATTTTAAAAAGATGAGGAAGATCTAAAATAAGAAAGAGGAAACGGTGCCGCACCAACCGTCGGACTAAATCCAGTTCAAGAAGAGAAGAACACAATCTAACCCTTTCTCTTGGCTGATCGGTCAACTGACCATATCCCCTCTCTCATATCTCTTACGGTGGATCCTACACGGGATTTCTTTAATCCAGAAATAAGAAAAATTCCCATATTGCCCAACAGTTATTACGTTCACGAAGCTCTCTTTGGAGGAGATGTATTTTGAACAAGCCCGATGGTTGGAGCAATAACAAGCATTCGCTACAAAATAACCAAAACAATTAGTACAATTTCAGAACCCGCTCCAGATGAGCCGGCCCACTAAGCTGCGGCCAGCGTGTAAAATCAGTAGTAAACTTGACGATCTCCAGGTGGACTGTTCCACAGGCTACCGGCCGGCCGACCGGTATCCCACCGCTGCCAGGCGCGCGCCACCCATAACAAGGCACAGCCCCTGCACGCCGGCACCAACCGCCTCCGGCTCAAACCAGCACTGCCCGACGTGCTCGCTCCGTCGGTGCCGCGAGCCTGCAAAGCCCGTTCCATCACAGCTGCTTGTTCTAGTGTTCCTACCGTTTCGTGCTAGCCCTGCCGGCTCGCTGACAAAAAGTTTACATAAAAATTCATGATTGTGGACTATCTTAATTTATCTCATCTAACAAAAGAATTACTACATACTAGTATAGTGTCCGTGCTAACGCCACGAAAGCATTTTAGGGATGTACACGAAATCAACCAAACGAATTTTTGAATGGCCATACATGTTTTGTTCCCTGCTTTCAAAGCCAATTTTTGAATGGCCATATATGTTTTGTTTTTGAATGGCCTTGTTTCCTCACGCGTCACCTTAGAGCTTGTGCTCGCAGGTTCAGCATTCTCCTTGGAGCTTGTATTTGGCTCTGCAACTGATTCTGGCTTCTTTGGTAAAGGAAGAGATGCAGGCAACTGGAAAAAGGAGCTACTGTGGTGTGTCCGACCAATCCTGTCAACATAGCAATCGATATAACTACTTCAAGCAGTTAGAGACTGGAGTACATACTACAATGCTTAGGTATAGTCCTGTGAAAAGGGGAAATTAAATTAATGAGGTTTGCAAACTGCGAAGGAAGATATTCACATTTTGGAAACCTGGTATCCCCACTCACCCATGGCTCAGCATATTCTTTTGGTACTTTTGGATCTGAACCATCTGAATATGCATGGACACGAAGGGTGTTAAGATCCAAAATACAGCAATTTGTACAGTTAAAATAAGTATTCAATATTCTGCATCTACCCTACTCTATAATACACCAAAATTATCTTTACTACATCCACCCCTTCAACCACCCCCACAGTCATGCCTAATCTAAGTCCACCCAGATTTGTGTACCAAAGTAATCCAACTCCATACAAATGAATGGCCTAGATCTCTCCTCAAACCATATTCTCTTACTCATTGAAGATCCTAAGGTCAAAATTATTTGGATCATGCACATCATTGAACCGGTACGCTGGCCACCCCCCGCCCCCCGCGCGAATCCCGCGCCTCCCCACGCCTCCCCACGTTCTCCCCCGTCCCGTCTCCCCCTCCGCGTCTGCCCTCGGATCTCCGCGCCGCCTCCTCCCCTCCCTCATCCGCCGCTCCGCCGTCGCCTACTCCTCCCCACCCTGCGCCGCCGCCGCCGCCTCCTCCTCCCCCCACTTCTTCGCTCCACAGACCTCCCTCCGCCCTGCCCTCGATTCCTCCGCAGACCTCGCTCCGCCCCCGCGCTACCGCCGCCGCCTCCCGCTCCTCCGCTCCGCCAACGCCTCCCTTCCCCCCCCTCGCTGCGCGCGCTTCCGCTCCTCTGCTCCGCCGACGCCTCCTCCTCCCACCCCGCACCGAACCCCAAATCCCGGCCGATCCACCCAAACCCTCAAACCCGGATCCGGCCGCCTGCCTGCCGGCCGCGCACCGCCTCCGCCGGATCGCCGTCTCCACCGCGGCAAGCCAGATCGAGCTCTTCGCCGCCGGATCAGCCTCTCGCCGCCGGATTCGGCGCTCTCGCCGACTTCCGACCGCCTCCGTGGCCGTCACCCACTCCTCGCCGGATCCGGCCGTCTCAGCGCCCGAGATCGCCGCGCTGCCGCCGAGGCCGCCGCTGCGCGCCGCCGCTGGTCGGCCGTCTTCACCTTGGCCGGATCCGGCACCCACGCCGCATATCCGCCGCCCCACCACGCCTTCGAGTTTGGATTAGATATGGTGCGAATCGATGTGTGGTCTTTCTTCTTTGTTTGTGATGTTGCGGGCGCATCGTATCTCGCACATCCGCAACAAGGAGTTCCCCAGGGTATGCATTTTCTATCTTTTCTGTGTTCATTTGAATACTTGTTATTGTAATGTTCTTTGATTTGATTGGTGTCGAAATTATTCCCCTTGATTAAAAGTGACATGGTCGATTAATACATGCATGTGGATTCTTGTATTGTGTAGTGCTTTTAACTCCATCAGATTATAACTAAGCATCTAACTATGAGGGTTTTGTCACATCTGATGGGACTAATGGTTTTGGTTAGCGATGGGATTCTTTCGTCGGATAACTCACTGAATAATGTTCGTGATGGGCGTACTATCTGCGTGTTTAGGGGTTGTCTTCCATCCGGTAATAAATTTTTTGTAGCCAGGAATAGACTGAATATTTTCTGCTCCAACAATAAGATGGCATATGGAGGTGAACAGGGTAAACTTCTGGCATATGGAGGTGAACAGGGCTTTCCTTACTTGGGTCAGATCTCAAGTTCCCCTCTTTTTCGCGAGTTTGAGGGATGACCTCAGTATAAGCTCAAGCCAAGAAAATTCCGTGCAGCAATTGAGGAGGCTTTCCTTGCCGAGCGTGGCTTTTGAGCTCCAAATGGGATGGGGTGCTCATTGGAGAAGTCTATCTATGACCATTCGCGCGATGGCATACTGGAGGGACCGGTTCGAATAATGAGCAAGAGTGTCAATCTGAGGCTCTGTGGCTGGATGCGGTGAAATTGTAAAATTTGAGCTTGTAGTTGTATCATTTATTACTTCTCAGTTAGGCTGCAATATAATATACTGTATTGCAGGTTATTGGTAAATCAGCAGCATGCTGTGATAGTTGTGGTAATTGCCTTCCATTGAAGATTTTGAAGATTTCAAATAAAAAGAAGCAAGATGGAAAACAGTTACTTTGTAGGCATTGTGAAAAGGTATGTGGCTGGCTTGTGACTTGTGAGATAAGTGCTTTTGTGTGTTCCGTTAACTTGTTTCTTTTCTTTTGGTGCCTTATGTGTGTAAACATTATTATGCCTGCAGTTATGGCAGTCTATGCATCCTTGATTTCTTCCATACAAACATAACATGTTTCACTTCCTCATAATATGGGATTTTCATGTTCCCATGATCAGTGCGTATAAAAAGGCTGTGATTCAGAAGATTATTGAACTATTCAGAAGATTATCTGTGATGGTTATTTGATAAGAGCAATACTGTGTCCAGGTTGTGAGATGTTTGTTGACGAATTTTGAGATTTGAGCTGCAAATTTCCACTGTAGTATCATACCAATATCTAGAATTCATTTTCACAATGTACCCAATAGTTGCACAAACCGCACTTAGCTGATTGCTGATGCTTTACTATAGAATAGTATTTGTGTTGGACTGCTGACTTGACCTTTGTTAGATATTTGCTGAAAAGTTATGAGATTTGACCTGTTTGTTTTCCTGGAGGTGTGTTCTGATTTTCTGGTTCTTGTTGTGTTTATACTTTGCCATTTCTTTTGTTATTCAGCCATTGGTTGGAAGTGCTACTGGATCATTGCAAAAGTTTGGGAGACATCGAGCAGCATCCTTACCAAGTGTCGGCTGACAGTGATTCCGATAGGTACGTGTATCTTCGTCGTATTTATGTCTATGATACATTGTGTTTCATTTGGCTTAAATAAAACGAGACACCGAATCATTGAGTGATTTTTGATTAAACAGTTGGCCCAATTAATAGTCAAAGGAAGCTAATAAGCTTAACTAAAATATCACAAGAACTTGATCGATTTTTAAGACGAACTAAGCTAATAAGTGTCACATTGCCCGCTGCCCACATATAATCCAACTCCCAAATGCCCTACAAGGCTACAATCAGTATAATTGGATCAACTTATTAGAGCTTTCCCACTACATCTAGGGTTATTTGGTAATTGTTCATTCCATGTTTTCAAAAGATGTAAGGCAAAGATATAACATTTCAAGTTTTCAACTAATCTGTATCAAATTGTTCTGAATCCATTTACTGGTCTTGCAAAAAGTCAACAAGAGTGACAAAGTCGCAATCTTGTTCCTTCGTTTGCGTGCATCGATTCTTTTTTTAGAATTGCATGCTTCTGATTCTAACTGTTTTCTTTTGTTCCACGTTTGCTATTCTTTTCCAGTGCACATTCTATTGGTGAAAAATTCCTTTTTTTCCTAATATTTTGTCTGCCATTATCAGTTCTTCACAAAATATGTTTATTGTTCAATACATTTTTATCTGTTACTAAATTAGGGGTTTTTTCATTCATTTTTTTAATTACGCAGAGTTATTAAAACCTGCTGCTGGAACCACAGATGGCCCTGGAGCTTTTGATTTCAAACAAGGAGATGTCAAGGTTGAGTATATCAATGAAAAACTTGCTTCACAATTTGAGATAACGTACTAACTGGTTGCCACCACTTCTTATCGGAAACCCTTTCGAAATTAGTAAGGAACTTATTAAAGCCACCGGGGAAGGAGCAAGTTGAGTGTCAAGCTCCAAAACCAATATTGCTAGACACAGGTGAAATGAAGGAACCATATGATTGGGCGGTATGACTTCATTTTTCAATAATCATATACATGCTTATAAGTATTTTTCTCTGGAAATGTCTTATTTCACTTGATAGTTGGCACCATGGTCACCATTAATGATGAGCAAGTATCTCGCATCAAATCAGACTGCATAGGCGGATATAACATATAATTCTCTGTAATATTGGTGAATGGCACATTCCTTACTTTTATGTCTAACTAATTTGAACTTTTCCACTAGAGTTGCTTAGTTTCTGAGCTTAAATCATAGCCAATATCAACACATTTACAGTCAACACAATTTTTTGTGGTAGAGTTGATGGGATCAAATGGGTTGTCACTTGTGAACCATAGGCCACCTGAGTACCTGACGTGAGTAAGCTCCATGATATGTCAAATTAGGATCATTGAACTCTCTTTGAGTGTTAGTTTTGGGAGCTACTTGTCGATATTCTTCTTGGTAAACGAATTGTTAATGTGATTAAGGGTGCTGTATCCGAAATTCTCTCTAATTTTCCTGGCGTAGTGTTTCTCCCACTTTCCCTATGTGTTCTATTGAAAATTACTTTTGGCCAAACCAGTTCAACTTCATTGCTGGCTATGAGAACTTGTTCCATATGTTAGCATATGGCAAAGCCATAAGGATTGACATAAGAATTATTTTTATGCGATTACGAATTATCTAAGCAAAGAGACTTGACCTTTTGCTAAGCTTGTTGAAGCGATGCTGACTTCTTTTGCAATTTCGGATATTTAAATCAACTTCTAAATATTTTGACTTTGGTTAATCCTCTGCGAGTTCTTGTTCTCTTAGGTCATGACCATGACCAATGTACTGATTGTCCACTCCACTTCATTTTGGCGATGAATGGAGGTAAGAAAATTGTAAGCTTTATGTTGTAATATGTTCCAAGTTTTGCATATAATGGAACTATTAATGCTGCAAAGATACCCTTGGGACAATAAGTTGGCAGCAGGAAATCTCTATCCATCTTTTATCTCTTGTCTGTTGGGCCCAAGTGTCACAAAATTCAACCGATTTAAATCATGAGGTTCACGTATCTTTGTTATCCGCCTAAACAAACTCATATTTATATCCGTAATGCTTATCGTGTACATCTTACGCTTGTTTTGCTTTTTAAGTGGCGGGTTTACAATTGAACTATCGACAAGTTTCTTTGTGCTCTTTGTTTATACAGTATATCTGCTCGGCTTGTAGTGACCATCCTTCTGCTGATCTTTTGGCCAACAAATGGTCTCGCTCTCTTCCTTATGTGAACACATTTGTAAGCTTCATGAGGTCGGTGGGTCTGAACTGTTTTCAAGAACCAAACAAAAGATGACGAGGAAGATGGTGAATATGATATGGTTTGGGATGCGAAGGATCCATGCATCCGTTAAAAGGTCGTGTCAAGGGCCCCATCGCTAACTCAAAGTCAAGAACTACAGGACGGTATGTGCTTTTGGGATGATGCTTTCAAGTACTTAGGTGAACTGAAAATTTGATTGTTTCGATTTCTTAAGCGAAAGAAATCTGATCTCCATGGCGAGGAAATGTTGTTGCAAGGCCAATAGCTAGGAAGCACCAATTGGACCATGGTTCATCTGTTTTTGTTGAGATGAGCTCGAAATGGCGTCCGAAGATGGAGGGAAGTTGCCTCGCCAAGCAAATCGAAAATAAGGAAGGTGCTCAGAGGTCGCCCGTGTCATTGATCGATTGTCGTCATTGCCGCTGTGAATGTCCCTCTATACATGATGCTCCTTTTCAAGGATTGGATTGACCATTGAACAGTATTCAACGGAGTCAAGCTGTCTATGTAGAACTGGCAAAGGCTAATGAAACATCAGGAATTTTGTCTTTGGTCGATGTATCAAATGTCGATGGATGCATTTATTCATTTGGGGTGATCGTGTGGTAAACCTTTCGGAATCATCCATTAAGTGAGAAGATAATGCATTATATTTATATGTATTGCAATAGCTTAAGATCTCAAATAAAAGCCGGTAGAAGATTTTGGCTTTATGTTGGTGTGAGATACGGTACTCTATAGATTAATAGCTGGATTTTATAGATTAATAAGTATAAATGAGGAGGCATACGGTACATTGGAATTGATTAATTGAATCCTTGCAACCAAAGGCAACAATGGAGGCACACAAGGCGAAGGGCCGATGCCGACAAAATCGAGCACAAAGCTGGCGGATGGTGCGGCTGCTATTGGTCTATTCTTTTTGTGGGGCTGGAGAAAGTCGTCGGTGGGTAAGTCCAATGATGTTGTCGCCTCCTCAAAGGATTAGTCGTTACGTGACATTTATTATGTTACTCTGTAATCTCTCGCACGAACAGCCTAAAAGCCATAAGCCGCACCCAAAAAGAATAGGCCCAAAATGTTTATTTACATTATCGGGTGATGGGAATAGACCGATATACAACAAAAAAATTACTCGCTTAGTCATGACTTAGACATGTTAGCACATTTAGATTGACAGGAACAGCCAGGTCATCGATCAAGAGACACCAAATTAGGAGAAGCACCACGCTAATAGGATATGTCGATCTGTTAGCAAGGATGCCATGAGTCCTGAATCGAATCAGCAATAGACTTGTTCATGGGCGGCCCGGCCCGATTTGTCAACTCGGGGCCATATTTTCGCCCCGCGTTCCTAGCCTGAAGCCTTGAAAAAAAACCTGATAACATTAATAAATATTAATATTTTATTCCAAAATATGGATTATATAATAATATTTTATTCCGTAAAAGAATTAAATAAAATTATTTATTCCGTAAAAGAATTAAATAAAATTATTTATTCCGTAAAATAATTAAATAAAATTATTTATTCCGTAAAATAATTAAATAAAATTATTTATTCCAAAAATAGACTTTTGGGCTTTGGGCCTAGATATCTCGGGTCTCAATGGGCTTGGGCTGCCATAAGAGGCCGGGTTTTCCTAGGCCCACCCCGATAGTTCAACAGGTCTAATGACCAATAGAAGATATGGATAGTAGTATATTAATTTGGAAAGATTTGGGATGTGCCGATCGTCGGAAAGATTTGCAAAAATTTCTTTATTTTTTGGAGTCGTAGCTTGTAAACATGCGAGTGCGTAGAAGATATGGTGCCACAATTTGATAATTGATAGGAAAGTAATATCTATATAGAAGGTTACGTAAAATTTGGAGGAAGAAAAGGAAACTTTCTTTGTCTGAAACCGTGAATCGTGATGGCGTCCTCATCATACCGCGCAAATAAGGAAACGACGACGCGCGCGTGTTTTTATAAGCATGCACCGTCGTCGTCCAATTCGCACTTTCGCACGCGCCAAAGCAACAAAGGAACTTGGATTACCTTTGCGGTTGAGCCATGCCATGTCAACATGGTTTAGTTTCCTTTTTCATTTGACGACTTCGAGTCTGTTACACTTTGGTTTCCATTTCGCATCTTGTCATGGGACTATAAATTCATGACCATGGATCCAATTGTAGATCATCGGATTCAGAATCGACACAAGTCTCGCCTAAAGCAACTCTCCCTTGTTCTAGTTGTTTAGTTTCTTCGACACGGCCGCGCCTCACAACCCCAAAGACAAAAGACAGCTTCAGCGTTGGATGGCCCCAAAACGGCATGGCTATCGATGCAGTGGTAGCAGCGGACGGTAGTGGCGACTACACCACCGTCGGCGCTGCCGCGTCGCGCGCGCCGCCAGAGCACCAGAAGGCATGTCATCTATGTTAAGAAAGGGCTTTACAAGGAACTCGTCAGCATAAGTGCGGATACCTGGAACCTGGCGCTGGCGGAGACGGGATGGACGGCACCATCATCTCCGCAACCAAAGTGTCGACGACGGCGCCAAAACGATCGACACCGCCACCATCAGTGAGCATATATCGTTTGCCTTCGACACGTTCTTTAACTGCAGTTTCTGTACATGCTAATTCGGCTTCATCTGCACAGGTGTTCACGGCAATGGCTTCATAGCCCGTGACCTGACCATCGAGAACACGGCCGGAGCAGCGAAGCACCAGGCGGTGGCACTCATGTCAATGTCAGACAACTCCGTGGTGTACCGCTGCGCCATCAAGGGCTACCAGGACACCCTCTACGCCAAGTCCGGTAAGCAGTTCTACTGCGAGTGTCACATATCCGGCACGGTCGACTTCATCTTCGGCGACGCCACGGCGGTCTTCCAGAAGTGCACCATCCTCGCGCGCCTGCCCTCCCGGCCAGAAGAATACCATCACCGCGCAGGGACGGAACAAAGCCGACGGTGCCACCGGATTCTCGTTCCAGTTCTGCAACGTGTCTGCCGACGACGAGCTCTCTCACGGCGCCGACGCAACCGTGGAGACGTACCTCGGGCGGCCGTGGGAGGCGTACTCGCGTGTGGTCTTCATGGAGTGCAACATCTCGGACGTGGTGCACCGCAACGGGTGGCTGCCGTGGGAGGGCAAGCCCATCTCCACGCTCGACACGCTGTACTACGGCGAGTACAATAACCACGGGCCTGGTGCCAACGTGGATGACCGCGTGAAGTGGCGCGGGTTCCACGTCATCCGAGATGCATCCGAGGCTGGCAAGTTCACGGTGGAAAGCTTCATTCAGGGGAACCAGTGGCTGCCGAGCACAGGAGTCGACTACACACCCGGGCTATGAGCCTACTGTGACCGAGCACGCGCCAACCAATTACTTCGATTAGTTGAGTCAATGAATAATTTTTGTTAGTACTAAGTTCTACTCAGTTTATGCCAATTTTTTTTCCAGTAGTCACTTATGTTACTTTTTCAGGAAGTCATCTATGTTATTTTGCTTTAAACTCATCTATGTGATTTACTTGCCGAAGACAAGTCCACTGCAGTTTTAATTATAATTTGTGTGTTCTCTAATAAGCTCTGTATTCGTTGTTATAGCTATAGTTATTCCCTACGATCATTTTAGGCATCAGGGCAGTAAAAACAACCTTATAACTAATTTGTACTGTAACATATTTGTAATACCTAAAGCGGTTGTAATATTATAAAAATATTTTTCAAGGCAAATATACACAAATCACTTTCATATATGCAATCTAAATATTCATAAATACATCAACACCAAAGCTAGGTATGTTTACAAAGATATATACTAAAATGTCATTCTTTTATGACCAGAGATAGTACGGAAAATAAATGTGCTTGTGTTTGGATTGAGGTCAATAGAGATGAACGCTGATTTTTTGGAGGATACGTGGACAATGATTTAAACAAGCATATACACGCATGTGCGAAAAATTTGAGATGCAAAAACTTGGAGATACATCTCGCAAAGAGAAAGTGATATCTGTATAGAAGGTTACGTAAAATTGTAAACATACAAGGTATGTAGTAGTATATGGTGCCATAATTTAATAATTAATAGGAAAGTAATATCTGTATAGAAGGCTACGTAAAATTTGGAGGGAAGAAAAGGAAACGTTGTCATCTGCGATGGAAACCGTGAATCCGTGATGGCGCCATCACGGTACAGCAAATCAAGGAAACGTACGTACGTGCCGTGTTTTTATAAGCAGATACATACTACAATGCTTAAGTATAGTCCTGTGAAAAGGGGAAATTAAATTAATGAGGTTTGCAAACTGCGAAGGAAGATATTCACATTTTGGAAACCTGGTATCCCCACTCACCCATGGCTCAAAGATATTCTTTTGGTACTTTTGGATCCGAACCATCGAATATGCATGGACACGAAGGGTGTTAAGATCCAAAATACAGCAATTTGTACAGTTAAAATAAGTATTCAATATTCTGCATTTCCTTCTAAAAGAGAAAATTTGCAATGTCAGACAACAGACTACGAAAAAAAGTGCATGGCCTTTTCTTTATCCAATTTTCAGAACATATATTAAACTATTTATTGGATGGTTTAGCTAAAAACATAAAACAATGAAGATAAAAATCTTACACCAATACCTGATGAATAAAAAATAAAACGAACAATCAGATTCATTAAGATTCACGTCTCATATATTGTATAACCAAATATTTTTGTCACAAGATAAAGTCGGAAGGAGCTTCGACCACACAGAAGCTTTGAACGTGATCTTGTTTAGAAGTCATATGTGAGGATTGGAATGTTGGAAGTCTTACGACTTTGCCCAGAACCTTTACGACCTCTCATGATCGCCTACGACCGGTTTCGACTGCTACCAACCGCTTCGACCGCCATCGCTGCCAATCGACCACTTAGGCGGCCTTTCGACCACAGTCTTCGACTACCGAGTGGCTTCGACCGCGACCTTCGACCACGACGTGGTCATAACGACCGTTATCATCGTGATCGTACCAACCAGTCTTACAACGTGGTCATACCGACCGGTCTCAACGTGGTCGTACCGACCGATCTTACAACGTGGTCGTATCGTGGCTGCCCACTTCAACGTGGTCGTAATGACCCCTTACAACGTGGTCGTTACCGACCACGCTCACTGACTCGACCACGGGCATCTTCGACCATGGGCATTCAATTCGCCAGATACCAAGTTGTAGAGATCTTTCCATTTTGGTTCCAAGTCAAGTACGTTCGCATTTCACCGAGAAGAATGTACCACCGGTCAACATTTCCTTCCAAAAGGGCATGTAATAATAGCAATTCAATAAGGGTATTACCAAGACACCACATAAATAACTTAAACGCTTGTTGACAAGTGCTAGGAATCAAGATGTCGATAATTATGTACGCTCCTAGTTATGCCGAGACACGAACCTCCTACCAAATTCCACTTCTTACAAACAATAAATATGATGAGCAAAACAAACAACAAGTAAGGACCACATTTCCAGATGTAAAGTTGGTGCGTACAGTGCGAGGAAGAACTTGCATAAACACCAATAATGATGCCCTTATTCATGTTAAATAAGGATAAACCAAGCTTTCCCATTGTACGCGAAGGGATAATGCAGACGATTGAATGCAAGAATGTGGCGAGCAACTATCGCCGCATCGACCTAAAATCAGGCACTTGATCGACAATATCATAAGTCTAGGGAAAGTCTAGCACCATTTCTAGTTCAAGACAGCTAATGGGAAATATCTTGAGTCTAGCACCATTTCTACTTCAATGTGAATTCCCAAATCTTTTTAGACTATAAATTCCCAAATCCTAATGCATCTGTTCTTACAACTTTCTGCACTAATAAATTGAAAAGAACAGAGAACAAAAGAGAATCTGCGGTGGCGGACTTGCCAACGCCACCTTTCCCGGAGGCGACGGCGACGATGTTGCCTACGCCGGTGATCGAGGACCGCCTTCATGCGCGCACTGTAGCATCTCCTACCACCAAGTCCTTAAATTTCTAATTTACTCTTATGTTTATCCAAAATACATTCCCTAAAGAGGAAAGAAAACTCAATGTGCTCAATGTATCCTTAAAAGCCGCAAAGTGCTTAAATCATCAAGAACTTTGTATTTCCTTTCTCTGAGTAGATTGAGATTCAACACCCCATGCATAGTCACTACATAAAAATATAAACTTCTAAAAGTTTCCATGTCGCCATTAACAAGTATCTCGACCCTCATAACAGAAGATATTTTAGACACAATTAAATGGGCACAAATGTTCAGATGCATATATTTCACTCACATCAAAAAAATGAACGTAAGCATATAGGAAGGCCATAGGATTGTATCTTGGCAAGCATATGGGAGAAAAAGACTCTGAAGTCCTGCATAAAAAGGTATAAATTGTTGGAACAGTGGCTCCAGGTCAAGATTCCATTTCAGATAGTATGTCATGATAATTTTAACTGGTGGTTTATAGGGGTAGAAATTATATATAGATAGATAGATAGATGTGATCAAACCTGCTTTCTCACAACCATTAGAAGTTCATTAGCGACAGAAGAGCCACCTGAACCAGTATTGAAGCCAGCAGCCAGTGCCAAATGACAGAAGATCTCATAAACCTAATTTGTATACCTTGTATTCATGTTCCTTAGAAGATGTACTTTTCTTAATCCTAGTCCATTTTAATCTAGTGTACAGGAGCGATATAATTACTTTGAACAATTAACAAAAAAAGATCGCAAAAATCTGTATGGACTTTGCTGGCAGCTGCTAGTATAACTTAACATTAATCTGTATGGATTATTTTAATACACCTAACTCTATTACTAAAGAATTTTATACATATCAGGAATGTAAACGAAGGTATGAAACATGAATGCTAAGTTGTTAACTGTCTTCAAATGTCTCACCAAACCAATTGCAGATCAAGATGTCCAAGATAATACTATCCCACCAACACTCATTAAAGTTTGGCAACATATGTCGAACGTAGTGCAAAAGGTCATAATAAGCATAATTCCTTGTCAAAGAGACAGAAGAAAAATAACATAAAATTCTTCCAACAAGGCAACAGATCTAACCTCCATCACTCGAAGCCAATCGACAAGACCCAAAGGAGAGGTTGATTTCGTATCATTCTGACCTTACCCCACCAACCCAAGACATGGGCAATAACAAATTCATCAAACAATGTCTCCTATAAATAGATCAAATCATCAAATTTGATGGACTAACAACAACAATAATAAGCAGGGCATCTTCATAAATAGGAAGGTTCACATGGAAAATCATACATAAATATTTATGAACTTGTTTTAGGGTTTTCTGGAACATACAGACGGCAATCACTCCATAGGATCTCTCTCGTAATTCTGCATTAGTTCGCATTAGGTTAAAGAAAGGTTGGTTAACATCATTTTTGTACAATTGTGTAGCTATTTCATACAAATATATTACCAACTCCAAGATCGAGGTAAAGGTGTTTCATGAATCAAGAGCATCATCACGATCTGGAAAATGAGCAACAACTCAATTAGAATCACAGCAGACGGCACTATATATCCAAGATGTATGGCCTTTTATCCGAAGTGTCAAAATCAAGTAGTTTGGGCACAAAGGATGCCAACAGAACAATAACCAATAGTGCATGTAGCTAACTCTGAAAAAGAAGAAAGGTAAGAGCAACAAGGTAAACAACAATGACCCATGCACCGAGCGCGGAGCAGCGAGGATGGGGCCTAATAAGTATCCTATGACAATATTGCGGGAGGCTGAATTATTATCATCCAAAAATGTCACATATTGATCTACGGATGTACGAGAAGATTTACAGGATCCAAAATTATTACGAAATCAAGGAAGAAAAATCGCATGTATAAAACATGGGTGTGGACCTCTAGGTAATTTGGCCCTTGCCACTTGAAACATAAGCACTACACTACTAAAGTGGAGAAGGGACTGCCATTGCCATTTAAGCAACTCGACAAACGATAAGCGCTGCTGTAATAACGCACAAATGTTTGGTTATGATTAAAAAAGGAGGAAAACTAACTCACGTTGAAGGTGCTTGGAGCGTGCGATGAGGCAAGGAAGACGGCAATCATAGCCTGCACACCACGAAAGTGTCGGTGAGAAAATGAGTCGATGTCACCTCACTCTCTCCAATCATTGTGCAATGCTACGAGGAGGGTGGTTCAAGTCCAAAAGGACATCAAAATGCAAAGGTAACCTGATTTTTCATGGATAAATGTATACATTACAAGTGTGAAACTTCAATCTGACCTAAAAGCGATAGTAAAATTTGAGATGACTTCAACCATACCTCGTAATAGATGTCACTTTGCTCGAGAAGCGGCACCTACGGATCAAGAGCTCCACTTGCCCGGTGAAAGGGAAAAAATGAATCAAGTCGGATGGCACCACGAGAAAGTGAAAAGGAGAACGCCCACACTTCTTCAAGACGGCCTACAAGTTACGAATTGCTCGTCCGTGTGACACATCTTTTGGGATAGCTTGGCACTCGGGTTAGACAACTAAGGATTGCTTCGAGATTAAGCTCTAAGCTTGATGGGGCGTCGTCCTTTAACGGAAACAAGATAATAGAGTTCTCGATGAGCCTATTTCTTCCATTTAAAAGTGTCGAAAATGCGCTTCTCATGTAATTTGCACTTGCTAAATGAGGTGAAATGGAGCCTTGGCAAAAGAATATTTCGAGCAAATTTGGGCATGAGATATTTGAACAAGATTCGATTCTCCTCACCACTGCACGCTTCACTATTTGACTTGCACCCGTCTATCATGCTTCAATCATTCAAAAGTTCAATTCTTTCTCACAAAATCATTAAGGTTTACCCCCAGAAATTCTTTTTTGAAAGAAAAAACCGCATGAGTACACGATTGCCTTTCAACTCGACATCACAGCAAAGACTGTAGCTCTGGCCGCTCTTGTACTTGCCACAACACACGCCTTTTTAGTTTTGGCACCAAGAACTTACAGCGATAAGTTACAGGCAGCGAAACAACAAAAACATTTCCTTAGGTAACACAATTGCATATGTGCATACAATCATCAGATCCTCAAATAATAAAAAAAAGAAGGGAAACAAATGAGAAATATCAATTACTTGCCTTAGGTCACTGAGATCCACGGCCAAGTCACCGACCTCCTTCCAAGTAGTCTCACTGAAGCCATGGTTTCAGGAAGCTTTTTCTTGTAGAATCAAAGGACTTTTCAAGAGACTCGCTGCCCTCTTACGATCCCCGAAAATGGTGAACATATCTATATCAATAGCATTTACCTTATTCCATTTGGTTGTAATGAATGAACCGACATACCAACAGGAGTGAATCGCGAAAAGAATACGACGCTATGAGATTGCAACCTATATAAGATAGCAATTGTGATCAGCAGAAATGATGAGGCTTCGACACTATGCATTTCCAAATTAAAAGTACACGCAGACATTCACAAATTAAAAAGAAATCCAAGTTATCCATGAGTAAACCTAACAAGGTGTGGATCTGTACAAGAAGCTTTAGTCTTGACCCAAATACATACCGATCAAGAAAAAGGTTTGATTTTATATAAAATGCATTTTAAATCTGTAAAATAAGGATTAGGGATTGATTTGGGTTGCGCTATATCTATCAAAGAGTATACAATAATGATGGATTTGGTGAATCAAATCCATGGTTTAATAATGAACCATGTTAACTTACCATAACAACAACTCAATTCCTATCGAATTCCTATAGGATAGAACATACACAGGGTGTACACATTATATATGAATGAAACATATTCATTAACTTAAGCATGCTCTCCATTTTCTTTAATGAGTTGATATTAATTGAATATCCTTTTTGTTTTAAAAGATTTTTGCAAAGGTTTCATTTACACCTAATCCATATCGAGTAAACCTAACAAGCTTATCCATGAGTAAACCTAACAAGGTGTGGATCTGTATAAGAAGCTTTAGTCTTTACCCAAAATACATACCCCAGTCAAGAAAAAGGTTTGATTTTATATAAAATGCATTTTAAATCTGCAATTGATTTTCAATACGATGGAGACAAGCTTGTATATATTTGAATACAACTACAAATTTAATCGACATCCAAGTACTTAAATTACATCGGAAGAATTGTGTCAATGATGAATTTTCCGCAATTCCATTTGCGACATGTTATTCCAGACTGGGAAGTGCAGAACATTTTTACTTCCTTGACATGTGAATAGCAATTCTAAGTATTCATGTAATAGTCAACTGTACAGACATCTAACCCATATCTGTATTCTTTTTTAAAGAACCCATATCTGTATTCGGAAACCATCTAATGCATATTTGAACTTGAGCAGCATCCAATTATACTTCCAAATCACAACAGTTTTCAATTTCATCCCTATTTGCTATATAGTGTGAACTATGGACCTGTCTTCAAAGGCCTGTTACAAACCATAGGCTTCCACCTTCCCTGCAGCGTCCAAGAGACTGCCAGGACTGAGCCAAGTTACCTTGAAGAGGAATCCATACATCAGCTAAAACGAGGGAACTCCATATTCCATAGTCACATTTTCTTAGTGATATGCATATGGAAGAAAATGTAAATGTTTAGAAAAGAAAACCAGAAATTGTACCACTAAACACATACCGTTCCACTGAGGTTCCAATGTCTGGAACTTGATTGAACTTGTTTTTGTTTTACCATTGCAAGTAAATACCACATAAGGATCAGAGAAACCAGTAGCATCAACTGGTGCCAATTTGGTTCCCTCAATTAAGGCAACCGTTAACAACCATCCTTCGCCTTGTGCTTTCACACCATGATCACCAACTACATGAGCGAAAATATTAGCATAATAGACACATAATTACATTCATGTGTATAATATTCAATAGTGTACATCAAGAAATGCGAGCCAAATTATTGTGCTATTTATCCATATGTTCCTTGAGAAAAATCACAAGATCTGGAAGTTTCATATTTCTCTTGCATGAAACAAACTTCAAAGCACAATTTTAATTACGTGTTAATGTCGGGAAGTGGAGAATATTCAATCTTCTGCTTTTACAAATTTCATGCTAAACGTCAACTTCACTGAACTTTCATATCCAAAAACATAGGCATGGTTGTTAATCATAAAAATCTTGCATTCCGAAGAAGTTTCTTTAACTACATACACATTAGAGATGGAATGTGATGGCGAAGATAAAAGGGAAAGTACCTTTTGTTCCCTTGCTCGAACAAAGCATGAGATCTCAATCCACATCGAGGAGGCGGTGCGCATTGTGGAGCTGGCTGGTGTCGGCGCATAATCGCCTGGTGGCATGGTCGAGTGAGAGGAGCTCCTTGGAGAGTAGCGTGGTGAGGCGATCGGTGGCTCGGTGTAGATGGCAACGTCAAGGCACGCCTCGGTGCGAGATCACGACCCTAAGGAGGAGTCCTTGGCTTGGGATTGTATCATCCTCCATCGGTGGATGCATCCGCATCCTAATACGAAATAGAACTTACATGCTTGCTGAAATTATACAAATTAACCAACATTGCATCGGTCTAACAATGTTGAGAAACTATGGTATGGATTGTTGAGAAATTCATATTATACACAAATTTGGTTGACACATTCCATGCAAGCTTGTCCTTGCCAACTTTGAGAAATTTGTTTATATGCTCTTTCATTAGCAACTAAACCTGAAATTGATCACTTCTTACTGGGTGCAGGTGCGCGTCGGCGGCGTGCAGGTGCGCTTCATCTCGGACTCCATCCGCTCCTTCTCCATCCGAGCGCCATCTGCAGCCTCGCTCCTCCACCTCAGAACCCTCCCGACGGCTGCAGCGCGAGGCCACCTCGCCATGGCCTCGCCTCCGCGCCCTCCTCGCTCCTCTCCGCCTCACCTCCGCGCCACGGCATGCGCGCCACCTTGGGGATGGTGAAGCGCGCCGCTCCCCCCGCCGTTGGAGATGAGGCGTGCAGCTCTGCTCGCACCGCCTCCTAGGACGAGGGGAGGACACGGGAAGGAGACGCGGGCGGGGTGCCTTGGGCTTGATCTTGACGATGGGGTTGGGGCTGGGTCGGGGCCCGCCGCCGGCGAGGTCGTGGAGGAGCTGGAAGAAGGGCCACTTGGGCCCCTTGGAGCGGCCGGCGAGCGCGCGCGCTTCGGCGCGGTACCTCTTTCTCGAGCTTCTCGACCTTGTGGCGATCGCACGCCGGACTTGTGGGTGGCCGTGGGAACCTCCCGCGTGGCGGTCACGCGCCGGCGACGTCGTCCCATCCGCGCCACGAGGTTGCCCTTGCGGCGCCTCCCACTGTCGCGATGACGCCTCGATGAGGCTGCGTCTCCTCGCGCCCAAAGACGGCGGCGCAGCCTCCTCCGAGCCCTCCACCGCCGGAGGATGCGGCGGCGCGCGGCGCGGCGGCGGCGGCGGCGGCGGGAGGCGGCGAGCGCGGCGGTCGGGAGGAGACGGCCTCGGGATCGGGCGGCGGGGAGGACGAGGAGGAAATGGCGGTGGGGTCGCGCGGCGGCTAGGGTTTGGTGAAGGAGGAGATGGGAGCGGAGGAGGAGGTGGGAATCGGGAGGAGGCCCACGCGGTGAAATGACCATTGGGAGGGCGCCGCGGAGCGGTGCGGTGGTTTCCGCGGGGGAGGATGGGGGGAGGCGCGGGAGAGGATGGGGGAGGCGGAGGGAGGGGAGGCGCGGGGGAGGATGGGGGGAGGCGGAGGGAGGCGCGGGGGAGGCGGAGGGAGCGGAGGAGGCGCGGGGGAGGCGGAGAACGGAGGGGTTTCTGCGTAGCGGGATGTGAGGGGTACTGCAGATCCATTGAAGGATGACCGTCGGATATAGTTGGGTAAGGAGAGAGAATAGAGGAGAGTTAATCTGGTACGGACGTTTTTATGATGGTGTAATTATGAGTGCATATTGTGGTGTGGACGTAGTTAAGGTCATGACTGTAGAGCAGGTAATTGTTGGGTGGATGTAAAATAATTTGAACTGGTGGATTATTAGTTTAGATATCATCTCGAAAACTGGATGACGTTCGCGCAGCAATTCAACAACACCCCCAAGGCCATTTCGATAACATCGCATTATCTTTGTCAATCGCCTTCAGGCCACGAGAATTCAACCATTTGCATCCCCCTTCCAGCAACCGCAATCTCGTATTTCCTCCCTCCGCTGACAAGACAACAACAACAACCGTGAGAATCTCCAAAAGATAGAATTATTGCACAGAACAATATGCACACTGTAAAGTCTCACCGGTCATGGAAAACATCTAGAGTTTCTGGTTCTGGCACATTGATGATGGCATGGGAATACTCCGTGAATATGCCAGATGAACCCATCTTCCAACATCTAATTCTTTGATCAAGGCCAGTAGAGAAAGCCCAGACACCGTCCGTCCAGATTCCTAATGGCAAACATGCAAGCGCTTGTATCACTTCATCAAAACAGCGGGAAACAGTGGGACTGTGTAAGTATTGAATTGAACTGTGATATTAACAATGATTGACAAACCTTTAACTGCTGAACTATGAACTGATGGAACCCTATGTTGGCATAGAATTTCAAGTGTATTGTTGTCAGGTGAGTTCAGGCTTCCCGTGTTTGTTGAGCAGCTCTTCGGAGATCCTAATGTAAAACTGAAACACTGAACTGCCTGATCATCACCACCACTTATGATGCAATAAGACATGCCAGGTGTGGAGCATGAGCACTCCATCTCTGAAACGTGGAGGCAGTTAACGCCAGACTGGTGAACACCAGATAATACGTGAATTGGTCTCACTTCAGGTATATCACATGATTGGGTACTTGAAAGGGTTGTGTTCTGAGTGTTTATGGCATCACTTTCTTCCAGTCCAGAAGTTTCAGGCGAACTTTCAGCAGCACAAGGGGTATTCAGATTACTACCATCAGGGAGAGATGCCTCTTCGTTTCTCTTTTTCAAAGATTGGTTTGACAGTGATCTCCACCGGCGACGACCGCCCTGACTCCCTCTTCCTGTTTTGGGCCGCTTTTGGCAATCAATAACCATGTGTGGTTGAGTCTGAGATACTAGTTGCATAAAGCTGTGAATGGTGCCTGTTAGGTCCCAGAAAGTAATGCTACCATCTGTAGATCCGCTCACAACAATGTATCTATCTCTATCATAAGCATTATCTGAAAACCAGAGTGAGAATTTCTTTATGCTTAACATCATTATCAGAATAAAAAAGGAAAGTAGAACTGACCTTTACAGTGGACACTAGCAGCGATGATAATATGCCGTAGCACAAGAACTGGTGATGCCTGTGGCACCAACAAGGCAACATCAAACCTATACACAAAGAAAGGAGCAGCTAAGTACAACAACCAAGAATACTGAAGATATGAACTTCATTTCAGAAATTTATATTGCATACCATAACCGAGAAGGTAAAAGAAGAGCGCGGAGCACAACTGTTGCATCAGAGCAAGCAACAACAACAAAACACACTGTCAACCTGACACAAAAGGAAGAGCTTAAGATTACCCTTATTTCTTGCAAGAGAATGAAACAAAAGGTACCCTAGACCCTGATTGTCAGCAATTCATGAGTGTGTACAGTATTGGATCTTACTTGGTAGCCGGATGTTTCAAAAGAAATGCTGTAACGGAAAGGTAACGCCAGTCGTTTTCCATCTGATCCATAATAGCAGGATTGGGTTGTGCGATTCCATCGAAGTTTTGTTTTACATGGCCATCTTTCAACCTATTGCCAGTAAGCTTTGGTGGCATGTGGGTAGAAAGCCATTGAAATGAAATAGCTGAATCACCATTTCCTGGGCTTTCTGAGCTTTGCTTGGAGTCTACATCTAGACCACTTGAACACACTAGTCTGTTCTCTGCAATCCTAGATTGTAAAATCCAAGTGGTCATGACTTGCTTTGATCCAACAGATATCAATAAGAAAGTGTTGTCCTTGTTTTTGACCAAAATATCACCAGAACGGCCATTAGAGTTGCACGGTTTATCTATTAATGTGTAGGTCTTCGGGATGAAGCATGTAGCTCTCACGGCTGACCACCAACATGCTCCCCCAGCAGCTTGGAGGAGCACCATCTTCCAGCACTACTAGTCGAGTACCTGTAATAAATATCAAAAACCAACATATATAATATGATTCACAAAACACCTGAAATGAACAGGTATATTTTTTAGGGAATAAGGCAACCAAGGGTTTGTTTGAGTCAAAAAAGTGGGTATTATATATATCAAGCCATGCTTGTGTATCAATAAGAAATTATTTACCTTGTAAGCCGCACGGTTCCATCTTCACATCCTGTTGCAATCCATAAATCTGTACTCTTCTCAGTATTTGAATAGCTTGCTGGATCTATGAAGCACAAGGAATGCACTTCTCTTCCATGGAACTGCATATGAAGAACTTGAGGAAACAACTTCTTATCTTGAGCTGGTGCCCAGTGCCTACGAATGTGAATACTATGATCCTGCTAGAAAGTCAACAGCAGCAAAAATTAATTATGCGATGAAAAATATACAACACCTAAGACAACTATTGCTTTTATAAGTTATACCCAGATAAGAGAGTATACATTAGTACACTCAGCAGCAATTATAAAGCAATCTAAAATTGCAAATAATTAACCAAAAACATCGAGGGTACATGCCGTTACACTGCAGAACAGGGATTGAAATCTCGCTAGGAAAAAAACTTGTGCCAAGATTTCCGGTTTATCGCCGGTAAATAGCAGCCATATGAACCCAAACTCGTGCAAGTTTAAGACCGAATAGATCAATTTTCATCAGGCACATAAACATTGGCTAGAATATCAGTTAAGAAAACAATTCCATGAAACCTTGTTAAAGCAAGGGCAACACAAACCTTAACGAAGGCAAAACAAATCTGATACTCAGGGACTGTCCCAAGATAATAAGAATAAGGGCGCTGCCATCCTCCACAGGATATTTGAACCATCTATAGAAGATACAAATTCAGAACAAAAGATTAGCTGAACAATTAGTTGCAACTTCCAACCAACCAATTTATTCAGTATTTGTTACCTTTGTATCATTTTCAAGGTCCCAAATGATAAAATCTGCAGAGGTGAAACCTATTGCAAAGGTACCAAGCAATTGGTTCTGAATGGCATGATTAGTGTAGATGGATTGAATGGTGCTCAATTCTTTTACTTGTCTCATCCCAACAAATTCAATCTTTTGCACATTTCTGCCGTACCTGAAGAAGCAAATGCAGCCATCTCCCCCGGTCTATAAAATGTTCAATAGTGAGTGTATATCAGGACAAGTTCATGACTTCAATAAAAGGAACAATAAAAACACTATGGACATACAGTGTGAATCTCAATATGATCAGAAGTTGAGGTAATTATATGAACACTTGTCACACTAGAAATGCCAGGTAGCATCTGTTGTGTTCCACTGCTGTCATGTGCTGCCAATATTTTAGGGAAAGGAAAGGCAGTTATGTTACCCTTTTTATCACCAGCTATAAGGATCTGCATGGAAAAAAGGGGCAAAGTTACATGTAACATATTCATATGTTTTTTTTAATCAGATAACTTATGTCATTCTCACCAGCAGGATTGTTACGTTCTCTTCTACCCTACAGGGCTATCATTTACAATTTCAAGGAACAGAGCAGAGATATCCTTATTCTTCCCTTTCTTTTGTTGACTCAAAATCAGGCATTGGCATTCTAGCTATATAGTCAATACTCCTATAGTCCTACTTGTTAACATCTGATGTTCACACAAAGTATTATATAAGACAGCAACACGGCGTGTATGATTTTGCCTTCAATGAGAAATGCAATTAGTTTTAAAATAGTTACCTCCTCCTGAAGTGATGCATCTAAACACATGATTCGAGCCCCAAAGGAAGATTCAAACATCGCAACAAGTGGAACCTCCTGAGATGTAGTGATAGCATGGGTATTTGAGAAAAGGGCATTCCTTATGTTCCATAACTTAAGCACGCCTCTAGGATCAGCTGTGAAAATGTGGCTACAAGAAAGAAAAGAAAAGAGAAACTGTTAAGAACAATAACTACCTGCTAACTGAAATGTTTAAGTAGAAATTTGAACAATCCACGGACCTACATTCAAGTGACTTGCACCAGTATAGTCCTAGTAGTTGCCTATCTTTTTCTGCTGACCAGGTAAAAGATATATCTATTTTAAGTTCAAGATTGCCACTGGTTAAACGGACAATTGTAACATTTCCATGACCATCTCCAAGGGCAACTATATCCTCCTTATTCAATGAAAAGCCCGAGTACATTGTCATGACATCCATGCAGATAATAGGTACTTTCTCCACGACCTGAATAACCTCAGTCCATCTTACATCTTTAGTATTAGAGAGATCAACATGATGCAGATATCCATTGTTTGTGGCAACATAGAGAACATTTTCTTCTGCAAAGTGTAGGCATCGGACATACTCGCTTTTGCTGTGATGAAGCGACTGAATAATCACTTTCACTGTCACGCCATGGAAGACATAGAATTATAGATAATTTGGATTATGATACATACAGAAGTACACCATACCTATCCAGGGGACCATGCTGTCCTGACACTATAGGAGAAGATATTGCAAAGACCTCAGAATCATAGTTCAGACCATCTGAGACCACCTTTTCTTCCACTATGTCATGAAAAGAGGAGTTACATAGATGGTGCACTTTGATTGCTGAATCAAACCCAGCGGTGATCAGAAGTTGTGAGTTTGGATCATATAAACATCTCCATATTCCTCGGCCACTGTAACATTAGATGCAGCACAGAAAATTTAAGTTCTCTGTAGGAAACACCTTTTGCAAATTGCAGGTTCGAGTAGTTACTGAATCTGCCCGACTTACAGTTTAACTAAGTGCATACGCCAACTTACATGTGTTCTTTGAACATCTTGATTAGCTTTCCGTCCATGTCCCAAATGCAACAGGTACAATCCTCACCAGCAGTCACAACTATCTAAAATGCAAGTTCAGTTGGAAACAGTAAGATATATTTAAATAACTAAGCTAGAAACTTTTAAGTTATATTTTATCACACAAAAAAGAAACCTAAAGTTATATCTGTCCATTCTAGAGTTATGAGTAAAAGGAAAGCATTGAGAAAACAGCTATACACAACAAATGACGTAGATAACAAATCCATCTTCAAAAAGAAAAAAAGTGCGACAACTTACAGAATCAGATACATAGCAATCCCATATTCTAGCACCGTGCCCAAAAAGTGTGAGTATTAGTATAATCTCGACATCGCATTGTTTGCCTGCTTGATTGACAAAATTCTTTGACTGACAACTCAACATCCAGATGCGAGCACTGCCATAATAATGAAACTAAGTAGATAGACTGATATTACAAAAGATAAACGTTTGAAACAAAAAGGTTCCAAAAGCTAGATAGCTCAGCAGAGCAAATCTAGCACAGAGAATGCAGAGGAAATTGAAAGGCAAAATGAACCAACCTCCAATCATCGGAAACAGACATGAACTTTGATCCATCAGAGGACCAAGCTATTTGAAATATTGAACCTTCGTGTTCCTTCAACCTTCCAAGATGAACAGCCATGTACTGCTTATCACTGAAATGTACATTTTCATAGTTGTCTACACTAGGAGCATCCACTTCGTATGAGCCTAACAAGAAGGACCCCAGTATTCGGGGCACCAACTTCCAAATAAGAATCTGTTAAACAAAGTTACTATTGAAAACGAATTTCTAGATGAAGCAAAATCTCGCTCGTACAGAACAGCAAGAATTCGTCTCAAATTTCCCTCGTACTGGAGCTGAAAGAGAAAGAGCTGAGAACACGGAAAGCTTGCCTCATTTAAAATGGTTCCAGATGCCACAAGAAGAGATTTAACAGAGTCTCCCCACAATCTCATCGAATATAGAAGGCAGTCAGGCACTTCTCTGCATCCAGGAAACAGCACGGGAACCAAATATCAAGAGAGATTTTAGCACAGATCATGGCATTTGGAGAAAGGGAACACCAAGATGCTCATCAAACCTGGAGATTTCACTCGGGTAACTAACAGATGCTCGCTCAAATCCCACAATGCCACTGAATTGTCACTTAAACCGATCGCAAGCAGCCCATCCACCTGTACCCAAATCATAGGAACAACCATTAACGAAAAGAAAAACCAAAAATAAAATTTTCAGCGTAAAAGCAGGGACCAGTTGAGAGAGAGAGGCTTATACCTCTAGGAAGCAAGCGTCAAGCACCCAGTGATCGAACCCCGGGAGCCTCTGCTGCAATTCGAAGCGCACGCTGCCCACTTCGCCGGCCTCCGCGTCAAGGCGGAGCGTGAAAAGCTTCACCCTCCTCTCAGAAAACACGGCGACGGTGAGCTCAGCAGGAGGTGAATCGTTGGAGCAATTGGGGGTTCCGCGGGGCTGGATGCCGTGGACGCGCACGCCGTCAAACACTTTGAAGGAGGCGACGAGCCTGGCGGCGTCCACATCGTAGACGAGCAGCTCGGATCCAGTGCCTACAGCAACAAGGCGAAGGCCACAGATACCATCACCCACCAGCTCATGCAATCACACACGAAGGCACGACGTAGGCGGCGCGCGGCAAACACGCAGGTAGAAACGCAGAGCAAGGAAGGTGGAGACAGGGATAGTGCCGAGAGGAGGGTACCTGCGAGGAGGAGAGGGTGGGGGAGGAGGGGAGGAAGGAGAGCGCGGAAACGTCGCCGAGGTAGGAACCGAACCGCAGGTGGTCGCCGGCAGCCATAGGAGAGGAGTGGTGATGGCGGTAGGGTTTTTTTGGGAGAAAATTGATCATTTGCCACTTTGAAGAGTGGGCTTCGCAAATTTGTCACTTTCAAAATTGACTTCGTAAAAATACCATGCAGTACATGTACATCTTGATTACCATGTCATTTGAGCCATTTAGCTCATTTAATATTTTTTTTGCTATTTTCCGAGGCTGGAAAAGACAATTATACCCTTGCTAAGTTTTGCACTCATTCGAGGTCCGAAGCCCGTCCATGTCTTCTTGATGGAAGCCATCTCCATGCCAAATAACCAGCAGTTCAGGTCTTGATACCAGCCTTGAATGAGTCGGATGCTCTCAAGTCTCCATGCCAAATCTCCGTCCGCAATAATTTTAGTATTGTGAGAACATGTGATGGTATCAATTTTAGTATAGAGTACTAATTTCTCGCTGCTCCATGCTCTCAAGTCTTAGAGTCTTAACATAAATGTAGAAATGTCCCTGAATGCTAGACATTTCAACATCCAAACTTCCAAAGTGTTGTTGTTGCTTGATTCACATCTAGCCGATCATGTTGTCAAAATTGATTTCTAACTTTAGATCATCTTATCTTTAGTATGAACAAATCATACATGCATATAACCATATAAGCAAGGAGCCGAGATTACCACATCAATCACCAAAACATATGCACTTCGATCGATTACATATTTGTGGCTCAAAATAGCACTTATTTTCTAAACTAATGAGCAAACTTAAAGGAGATTTGCATACGTGAAACAAACCGAGAGAAGCGAGCGACACTAGGATAAAAATGAGTTCATCTCACAAATTAAATAGGATACATCTCAAAGCAAATAATTTGTGAGTTCACATCTAACAATACAAACTTCCAATTGTGTTCACATCTAACAAAATAAACTTCTTGTGGGTTCACAAAATATCATTCATCCACTTTGTAACTTTCTCTTTGAGTCATCTTCTTTGGGGCGACTACAGGAGGCATCCTCTTAGGAGTAGTGGTTGAGGTTTGTGAAGAACTACCCTCTCCAAGCAAGAAAGCAAGGCAATTTGCACACATATGTGTTATGACAATTAATTAATCTTTTTTCCAGATTTGTACATCCATGGACATAGATATGTGTCATTGTTTCTCACCTTCTAGTCACCCCTGCCTGGACTATCATGTAGTATTTGTTCGCTAGTTGGCCTTTGTGGGGTGCTAGGCTCACCTTGCCTAGCTTTTGTAAGGTTCTTTCTAGGGTTCCTCTTCCTACAAGAAAAAATAGTTCATTGAAATGGCGTGGTAATTGAAGGCATGAATGAAAAAACAACGATTACCTCTTTTTTGTCCCGTTGAATGGGCACTTGTAACTAGATTGTCTATGACCTTTGTCACCACATCTCTTGCAAGTCACTGTACCTCTAATCATTTTCTTTCCCTTAGCATTGGTTGGAGCACCACCATCGCCACCTTCACCATTATTAGCACTTTTCTTTTTCTGGCCACCTTCAAGACATCCTTTAATCCTCAGTTTCCTCTGTCTTCCAATATTTCTTTTAGCCAATGGTGCACCAACAACAAATGGCGGATGCACTTGTGGCCACTTGTGATTTGTCTGTCATTGGCTCAATCTCTCTCCCATAAGCGACCTTGAATCTATCCACCGAGTAGTACTCATGGACAAATTGTTCAATGTCTACTCCTTTTTGTGAAGTTACAAAGGCTAATACATGTTGACATGGCTTACCAGTGTCTGCCATTCAAGACAAGTACAAGTCTTTTGATTTAGCTTAACAATATGCCTCTCACGATTCTTGCTATTGTCCCAAACCTCTGCACTCCAATTAGCAGATTCCATAACTTTCAAGTGCCCCAATCCTCTAGTATTTGCCTTGGTGAACCATAATTCTGGAAGTATCCTTCCAACCGCGATCTATCTCCAATCCTTCTTCTCTTCCTCCACAAACACATGATCCTCTCTCTAACCTTATCAAGAAGTTCAGAAGTAAATCCTTAATGTCTCGGATCCAGATTATTGAAAACCTCTGCTATATTATTAGTGATGTAGTCACACTTGATTTCTTGATTAAAGGTACACCTATACCACTTGAGTTTATGGTGCTCACTTAACCAGATCCATACGACCGATTCTTCAATAATTTCGACATATGCTCTATGAATACCTCTTCCTGTAAGCCCTTGCGCAGGATACATCTTTCCAAACCCTTGGAACTTTTCTTGAAAATTCTTCATAAGATGGAGAAAACATTCTCTTTGCTCTGCATTTGGAAACACATTCTTCACTGCATTCTCTAAACCTTTGCAGGCATCTGTGCACACTGCAAGGAGTGGAGGATCTCCTATTGCCTTCTTTAGTTGATTCATAAACCAAGTCCAATTATCTTCTGTCTCCGAAGCTATGAAACCATAAGCAAGTGGATACATCCAATTGTGACCATCAACTGCTGTAGCTGAGGCTAAATGGCCATTCCATCTTCCATTAAGTGCTGTAGAATCTATACCCAGATAAGGCCTACAACCTTCCAAAAAACCATCAATGCATGGTTTAAGTGCATAGAAAAATCGATGGAAATAAACATTACCATCTACTTCCAGTACTTCAATCTCCACAACACTTCCAGGTGATCTCTTCAGTACCTCAGCCTTCCATCTATATAGCAGCTCAAAACTCTTTTCCCATTTACCGTAAACCTCTGTGAGAGCTTTTTCTCTACCCCTCCAAACCGTGTCATATGAAATTGTGACAGAGTGTTCTTTCTGCAACTTCTCTTGCAATTCTTTAGCACCCATATTGGGAGAATCCCTAAGGATGCTCACAGCCTTGCTAGCAACCCAATTTTGCGATGGTGTTATAGTCTTGACCTGCTTGCTAGAAGTGCGGTCATGTCGATCAACTAAAATCATCACCTACACATTAAAAATATGACAACGATAATTAAAAAACATATAGGGTTAAAAATGAATGGATTCAGATAGTTAGCTATATTTCACCTTTACAGTGCTTTTATCATCTTGTAGACTGCCAACAATCCTCCAAGGACAATCTTCACTGGACTTGCAAAACCCTCTAAATCTCATCTTATCTAACTTCTCTGTGCCTAGATCGAACTCCTCATTGATGGCAAATTGCCGCACTGCCATTCTGAAATCTTTCATTGATGGGTACATAGTGCCAAGGTCCATATTTGGGTGGTCTTTATCATAGGTAATCACCATCTCATCTGGTATGGTATCACTAAAATGAATGGCAGCACCATCATTATCACTACCCTGGTCATCCATCCTACGGTCATTTGGTGCAGCCAACTTTGTTGTCTCCTCATCTCTCAAGCCCAGAAGCACATATACCTGATCTTTAATCATAAGTTCAATTCTCCCTTCGTCATCATGTGTTTCTACTATCTGTAAGTTATCCCAATCGACTTCTTGGAGGGGTTCAGAAAAGCTCCTCACTGTGACCTCCACATCATGCCTACACGAAACATGCCAAAAGTTATATATGTTTCACACATGCAATTTGTAAACTCTGTTATAATACCGGATAAAGGAGATACCTATCGGCATCCATGTCGCAAGCGTCGCGCTGTCATTCTGATGCAGCACTCAACAACAATCTACATGAATTAAAATAGGTTGAGTACAAGCATGCACATTTGACCAGTATGCATCAACAAAACAAGCCTCCTCTGCTTTATCTTCGTCAGGAAACTTACATTCCTCTCGCTCTGCTTTGCTGGGAGGAGGCCGGCGGGGAGGCAGCGCGGGAGGCCGCCGGCGGAGGGCGACGCGGGAGGCCGGCCGGGCGGGAGGCAGCGCGGGAGGCCACCGTGCGCGCGAGGGGGCGCGGGAGGCGGCCGCGGGAGGCCGCCGTGTGCGGAGGGCGCGCGGGAGGCCGGCCGGGATGCAGCAGCCGGGAGGCCGCGCGGATGCAGGAGATGCAGTGCGGTCGTTGCTTGAGGCGACGTTCATCTCCCGATCCAAAGCCCATGCAAGGCAAGGGTAGAATTGTCTTTTCCACCCACAAATTAGCAAAACAAATATTAAATGAGCTAAATGGCATGGTAATCAAGATGTACATGTACTGCATGTCATTTTTACGAAGTCAATTTTGAAAGTGGCAAATTTACGAAGCCCACTCTTCAAAGTGGCAAATGATCAATTTTCTCGTTTTGGGGTTTAGACGATTTTTTTACTAATCGCCCGCTCATCCGTTACAACAAAATTTATTGGATATATAGAGAATTATGCTATATAAAAACACTACTATGATCAGTTAAAAAGTAGAGAGTAGTGAGAAATTCAGAATAGGATGATCGGAGGAGAAGGAATGTACAACCACCAACTCGTTCTTTTTATAATAGTAATGATAATTTATTTTTTATTCAAAAATATAATAATATATCCACGTTTTTATTTTTTACATAAATAGCCTCAAGTCGCTGAACCCTGTCGCCCACAGCCGTCCCACACGAAGGCAGTTGGCCTAACAGTTAGGCGATTAGATCCTGTCACCCAATGGTGTGGCGACTGAATTCTGTCGCCCAATAGTACAGCGACTGGACGACATATATATTCGGCTGCACTTGGCTGAGCGCAACACATTCACGAGCCTGATGCCAAAGGGAAAAAAGAGAAACAAGAAGAGAGGAGAGGGAAGAAAAGGAGAGGAGAGGAGAGGGAGAAGGAGAGAAAGAGGTTTCGCTACTTCTACGAGGTATAAATTTTGCTATGGTTTAGTCAATTTTTTTGTATTAATTAAATAGTTTGCTTAGTGTGAAATTAGCATCCGTAGAAAAATATAATTGTAGAAAAGAATAATATAACTTTGGTTAGATGGATTAATCCTATTAGATAGGAAGGAATTAGTCCCATTAGAGCAAAAGACTAGATGGAAGATAGAGAAAAAAAGAGAAGGGAGGAGAAACGTGCGTATATTTAATTTATGTCATTGTGAAAATTTAACTAGAAGGATCACGTCGCCTGTTAGAGTAGTGGGAAAATTTTGGTTATTCATGTTGAAATGCAAAATATTATTAGACAATATTTATGATTATTTAGGAATAAATCTAATGTCATAAGTACATTAAAATTCATGCTTATCATTAAAACTGATATATTGCCATTTAAATCAGTATGTCGCATACTTAATTAATTTTGCCAATGTCAGTAAATTCTCGCAATCTATTAGGAATTATGTACAATAGGAGAGAGCTCGACCAGAGAGAAGAGCGCCGTCAGTGCGCGTGGGAGCAAATGGGGAGTTAATACGTAGTGGGGCAGAGGAACGGGAGCGATGTCGGTGCGAATGCAGAGGGGTTACGCTATGAGGGAAAATAACTGATATAAACACATCCGCAAATTAATTATGACCTCTGTATTAGGGAATGAATGACACCTTAACCATGTGGTAGTGTAGTTGTTCACGATAAATTATAGTACATTAGTATATGCGTATCGTGCAATAAGATCTGGCTAGTTGCGATATTAGGAATATTTGCAGGTAGGTAGAAGGTAATATATTAAAGTATAATTGCTGAACTTTTCAAACTAAGCTAGAGCTTTGACCGAGTTTTTTCAAAAGATATTGTGTCAAAGTGAGTTTTTCTGAGGGAAGCTCTAACTTGGCCGAGTCATCTCAAGCCCGGCTGTCGGCTTGCCACCCATCCTCCCATGAGGTCGGCTCATTTACGACTCTACCAATGCTTCACCCGCCTCCTTTAGGATAAAGCGTAACGCTTGACGTGTAATCACTGTTGACTCCGTACGCGACCTGGCGAAGCGGTGGATGGTTGGATCGCGATTATGGGCCTGTTTGGTAGAGCTTCACCAGCTCCAGATCCACCCAAATTCGCCAGATCCACCCAAATCCACCGTGGAGCAGCTCCCGTGGATCCGGTTTCATCCAAGTGTTTGGTACAGCTCGGCTCACGAGTTTGCTCTCCTCTATCTCACCGACACTGGCCCACACGTCGGCTCTTCATCCGAGCGAGCACGAGCACACGCAAGGATGCGCGGGGCGCGCGGCGGCGGCTCCGTGGCGCCATGGCGGTGGGGTGGCGCGGTAGCCTGTTGCCTCGCCGGAGCTCGCAAGCGCGGCCGACGTGGAGGCCGGCTTCATGGCCGGCTGGAGCGCCATGCGCGAGCGCGCGGAGACGGCCGAGGTTGGGGTCGCGTCGGAGAAAAAGAAGAAATAGAACGAACCGTTTTTGGTGTGTAATCAATGGCATGGTGGGTAATTTTTCCAACTCCACCAACTTAGTTTGGTGGAGCACCGCTTGAGGTGCTCCACCAATTTGAGTGAATCTGGGCAGATCCATGGTTTTGGTGGAGCAGATCCACGAGGAGGCTGCTGAAGCTAGAAGCTGTTTGGCTAGCAAAATTGAATCGGATCATTTTTCGTGGATCCGAGGCGATGAAGCTCTCTCAAACAGCCCTATCTAGGAGTGGGCAAAATACCCGCTACCAGTACCCGCACTCGAATTACCTGACCGAACCCGAAATACCCAACCCGAGGTACCCGATCCCAAATTCGGATAGCGATTACGATTACGAAATTAGTTTGGGTAGTTGGGTAATATCCCGTGCGAACTACGAATTACGAACTACCCCGAAATACACTTAAACTTATCACTTTATTACCGTGCACGAATTACCCGAACCGAACCCGAAATTGCTATCGAAATTCTATGCGGTTCTTGATTTTTGTGAATTGGGTATATCAGATATCTGTTCAATTATCGCAATGCAAATTGCGGGTAGTATTTTTTAAGGACTAATATCGGGTAGCAGTTTTTATTACCCGAATTTCGAATTACCCGAACTACCCGACCCGAAAACCGAATGCCCAGGCCTGGCCCTATCTACCGCGATCCATTCCGGGGAAGAAAAAATAAGGGAAAGGGACCCACTCGTCATACACACAAATACTGGCCACTGGTGCGGCAGCGCGGCGGCCGAGGAGCCCACCACGACGGCAGCACCACCCACCACTACCAACCCGCTCCCACTACAAGTAGCAGCCGCGTCGGCTACACGCCCATGCCTCCTCCCCCTCTCGTCGCCCACCTCCGCCGCCTCCTCCTCCTCTCGTCGCCCTCCTCTTTCGCTCGAGCCCCGACCCCCACCCGCCGCCTCTTCTTCCCTCGCGCCATGGCCTCCACCGCCGTCGCGCAGGCAGGTGAGCAACGCGACGACCCGACTTGACTTACTTCGTGTAGTGATGCTTGTTGGGTTGTTACTGAATATTCGTGGTTGTTGCGCCGCGATGGGATTGGGGGGAATCAAGCCGCGGGTGGTGTTGCGGCGGCGGAGTACGAGGAGGTGCTGGGGCGGCTCTCGTCGCTCATCACGCAGAAGGTGCGGGCGCACAGCGGCAACCGCGGCAACCAGTGGGACCTCATGGCGCACTACCTACAGGTCCATTTCCTCCTCCTCATGCTCCTCTTGTAAATTGTGTAATATGATTGGTTGTTTGATTCGGGTGGATTTGGTTGTTACGGTAGTAGATTCTGGAGCTGGAGGAGCCGATCGCGCGGATGAAGGTGATTCACGTCGCAGGGACCAAAGGGAAGGTAAGTTAACTAGCTAAATAACTAAGTATATCCAATTAGATGCTCTGTGGTTTCTACTGTGATAAGAAATTTTAGAGTTGTAAGGCAACACTTTATCATTATCGGGGTAGGTTTGGTGCTGGAATGCAAAGCAACCAATGTGCAACATTAAGTTTTACCAAAGCTGTAGTTTATTGCTATTTGGTACCGGGATGTAATGTAGCCAATTCCAGAGCTGTAGTGGCAAATGAAAAAAAATGCAGAATGGTGCATGTTGTAAAGTCCTTTGCATCCTTATGATGTGTTACTTGATTATATGTGCAGGGTTCAACATGCACGTTCACGGAGTCGATCCTGCGATCATGTGGTTTCCGCACTGGACTGTTCACCTCGCCACATTTGATGGATGTCAGGGAGCGATTCCGCCTAGACGGGTAATTTCGTTTATCATTATTCTTACTCTTATTTTCACTTCTAGTGTTGATAAGCGATAACAGTAAGCTCCTCGTAATTATGTCTCAGAACGGTTTTTTTGTATGCAGATGTGCTGCACCATCTTTCTATGTTATCTGTTCCCTATACTTAGGTTTTATGCTTGAACTGACCTAGCTCTTAATTTGTGATGGCATCAGGGTGGATATTTCTGAAGAAATTTTTTGAAGTACTTCTGGTGGTGCTGGAATAAGCTGAAGGTACATGTCCAACTTTGTTGTTTCATATGATGGCACTCTTTACTGGGTGCATAGCAGTGATGAACACAACTATGGAATAAATGTTATCGGGAATTTGCATATTTGTTATATAGGTGTCTTGTCTTGTTGTATTGCTTTCATTATAAATAACTGATGGTTGGTGAGGTCGTGCTTTCATTTTTTCGAAGAATGTTCTGCTTTCATTATGAATAACTGATGGATGATGAGGTGCTGCTTTCATTATAAATAACTTATGGATGATGAGGTTAATGGGTGTATTTTCAGGAGAAGACTGATGAGGATATTCCTATGCCAACCTACTTCAGGTTCCTTGCGTTGCTGGCATTCAAGATATTTTCAGCTGAGCAGGTAAAATAAATAGCAAACACTTCCTGCTCTTTTTCCCTGCTTTGTTGTTTTCAGTCTTACATATATCTAGCCATGTAGAGGATTGAAACCTGTGGTATTCTCTTTTGTTCTGTCATTCTACTTTCATAACATTGTGAGTTTGTGACAAGATAAATGATTTTAAGGTAGACACACCTACGACCTATCGCGTACCTTTCCTTCTGAGACTTTGAGCTTAGTGACACCATGCATACTTTTACAACACAACAACAACAACAAAGCCTTTTGTCCCAACAAGTTGGGGTAGGCACTCCATGCATACTTTTCCAGATAAAAATTTACTGATCATTTCCCCTTCCTTTTTCCTTCACAAACAGGTAGATGTTGCTGTTCTCGAGGTTGGTCTAGGAGGGAAGTTTGATGCAACTAATGTGGTATGTGATGCTCCGTTCCAGTAATGTATAGCCAGAGGTGGTGTATAAGCGTTTATGTTGTGTAGTCATAAGCCAAAAGAAGAAGCTTGAACTATGCTGTGTTCGTCTTGAAAACCTTGTTCGTCCTACCCTGTGTGCTAATTTTTCCAAGCATCCTTTGATTCTATGCAAAAGGATGGGCGGAATTCACAGGGAAAACTGCACTAGTAGTCTAGGATATATTCATATAGGTCCAGCTATATGGTTGCTTCTTGTGTATTATTCAGCATTTAAGTTTAGCATCTATTTCTCCTGAACCCTTCTGGTCTCATTCAGGTCAAATACTACATCTTGAAGTATCAAAATCAAAGAGCATAACATGTGTATAAATTTGGATCTCTGCAGGTTGAAGCACCTGTTGTTTGTGGAATATCTTCCCTTGGATATGATCATATGGAAATTCTTGGTTAGTCATGGAACAGACTATTGAAATACCTCTATTATTAGGAAAAGTAGTTTCATGCTGCCATATTTGTTGTGTGGCCTGTGAGCAGGAAATACGCTTGGGGAAATTGCTGGGGAGAAGGCTGGGATTTTCAAGGTTTTTAATTAACAAGAAGTTATATAACAACTTAGCAGAGAGTATTATATTTTCCTTTTCTAACTTGGGGTTTTTCCAATTAAAAGAAGTTCCATAGCCATAATTTCTTATTTTGCGGTTCCCTTGTGGCATCTGTTATTGACAGAAAGGAGTTCCGGCTTATACTGCCCCACAGCCAGAAGATGCAATGATTGCTCTCAAACAAAGAGCTTCGGAATTGGGTGTAAGTTTTATTACTGAATGTTCCTTTCTTTTTTGGTTGCCAGTATTCCTTGCATGCTGTAATGTTTGTAACCTTGTTAATACAACTGAATACAGTTTTGAAATAAGCTACTCTGTGGTTTCTGAAGGTTTCACTCCAAGTTGCTGATCCTTTGGAGCCCCATCAATTGAAAGTTCAACATCTTGGACTGCATGGTGAACACCAATATATAAATGCTGGCCTTGCAGTTGCATTGGCTAGTACATGGCTTGAAAAGGAGGGACATGTGGACAAAATACCACTCAACCGTACTGTAAGTCTTATTAATTCATGTTGCTTTTCCAAAAAAAAGAAGTTGGTATGGTAATCTGTTCTGCTATGAGGGAATTCAGGATCCCTTACCAGATGAGTTTATTAGAGGGCTGTCAAGAGCTTGTTTGCAAGGCCGGGCGCAGATTGTTCCAGATTCACAAGTAAACTCGGAAGAGAAGGATCAAGATTGTTCTTTGGTTTTCTATTTGGATGGGGCACACAGCCCTGAAAGTATGGAAATATGTGCTAAGTGGTTTTCCCATGTTACTAAGGAGGATAGAAGACTACCATCTTCCATGGAGAAGTTTCAGACTTGTGGCAACTCTCGTAAGGTGTGTCTCACAGCCTCACTAGTTTTATCATGCTTGAATGGACTTGCTTTTGCGTGTATCACATCGTTGGCTTCCCCCCTTACACAAAAAATTTCTTTTGGGACCCATCACAGATTCTTCTGTTCAACTGCATGTCTGTGAGAGATCCTATGCGATTGCTTCCGTATCTTGTGGATACATCAACTCAAAATGGTACGTTGAAGTATTCAACATGAAAAATATCCATGTGCACTCATTCATTGAATAATTCCTGAATTATATTGTTTAATTTGTCATCTACCTGTATTTGCTTGTATTGGTTGACTTTACCAACAACTTGAGTTCTCTGCAAAGCTAGTGATTTATTTACTGTTGAGTTCAGTTCCAAGTTCAACATATTCCTTTTCTCTGTTGAATGGATGCATTTACTACTATTTCATTTTGTTCAGGAGTCCGCTTTGATCTGGCCCTATTTGTGCCAAACCAATCACAATACAACAAGCTTGGTTCTAATGCATCAGCACCTGCAGAGCCTGAGCAAATTGATTTGTCATGGCAATTGTCGCTCCAAAGAGTGTGGGAGAAGTTACTTCATGGCGATAAAGGTTCTTCTGAACTTGACTGCTTATAGCCATTTATGCTGCTTTTATTACTGCCATGTGGTTTTCTTGTTGAAACAAAGCATGTTTGGGCTGAAGATGGTAATATTAACCTGCGTGTAAATGATGCAGGTTTAAACAGCACGAATTCCAGTGAGACTAGTCTTGTTTTTGAATCCCTTCCATCAGCAATGGAGTGGCTAAGGAAAAATGCCCGACAAAACCCATCTACTTCTTTTCAGGTGGAAGCTTTCATCATAGCTTGTACCTTTAGTAATGTTTTTTTAGAAATCTGCACTCATGCATTCATAACTAGTGTGTTGTACACTAAGTGCTGCTTCAGTTCACCATTACTGTCACATAATTTGTGTTGATCTTCTATTCTTATCACATTTATTTGTTTCTTTATTTTTATATGACTAGGAAAGCATGTATCTTTATTCTTTTCTTGTCCTTTTTATTTATGTAAGATATTTCGACAATTTATGCTGATATATTTGTGTCTGATACACTGAACTAGGTACTGGTTACTGGCTCCCTGCATCTCGTTGGTGATGTCTTGAGGTTGCTCAGGAATTGATCTTTTTGGAAGAATATACAATTAAGTTCATACTGAAGCTATACTGATTATGAGACCCAAGCTGGAGCTTTTCATGGTTTATGTTTGAGATCTTTCCAGGGCAAACACATGGTTACATAAATGCAGCAATTTCAAGGCATTGATTTGGATGCTAATCAGATCGTTGTATTTTTTTTTTTTTGGAGGAGCTTGTTGTATTTCTGGTTTTGTGTTTTCTGCCCGTTGTTGCCACTGTAACTTGTATCCCAGGAAAAATATTATATCCATTGTTGGAACTCAGGACGTAATTAAAGACATGAATAAGATGATAGTGATCACGTCGGTGTTGATTATTCACACTTGCCGTCCCTTCCATTTTATCAACTCTTAATGGCTCTGACAATATGATTGGTGTCTGATGATATTATATCACAACGATAGGAGGCAATTGTGCTTTTCTGCATTGCACCCGTGAAAAGCCACCTTTCCATTCTCTTGACAATGCTATTATGGATCAGACCTGAGACTTGGCATCTTTTATCCTGAAGGACCATGACATTAGCTATACTGTTAAGGCCTTTTATCCCATTCGACATGTTGCCCTACATGAAGCCAAATGGTGAGGAAAGCATATGCCAACCCCATGTCTCGTGGTACTAGGCAAAGCCTTCGTTGGACTTGTACCACCAATAGTGACAAGCTACGGGAGTCCAGGTCGATCCAAATGGTTCTAATTTAGACGGTCTGAGCTTTTCATTTTTTTTAGCTTTTGACTCATTTAAATAAGAAATTACTTAGAACATATCGATTTTTAATTTCGACTTATTTTAAAATTTTATCTTTTCTTTTTTTATTATTCCTTGTATATTACCTGTGATAAGACGGGTTTTTAATTGTTTTCTCGTTTTTTCTTAAAAAAGTTATCAACTGTGATAATACAGTTTTAGCTAAAAATAAAAAAATTACAGATAAAAGCTACTAGGTGCACAATAGGATACATGATGTGGTGCCGCTCTTCTTGTCTTCATCAGAATAAACTTTTCGCTGGCTATTGTACGGCCGGGCTTAACCTAATGTTAAACTATCATAGATGCCCTATCAAGTAACGTTTTTTTAACTTTGGCCAGGCTCCCTGGCCTTCACGCTATAAGTGACAAACCAAACCGGCACGTTCCTGTTCAGACTTTCTTGGTAGCTCCAAGCCCCTCCTTGCTCTCCCTTCTTGCCAGACTTCTTTGGATTATACGATGAGAGCACAAAGCTTGAGATTTATGCTACTCGTCACCGGTATTTTCCTCTTGGGAGCAGAGCTCACAGGCGTCTGCCATGGCCGGAGAGTTGCAAGCGTGGAGGTCATAACGCACGACGTCGACTCGCCGCCGAGCAAAGGCTACTACCACTTGGACTCCAATCAGAAGGCGTCCGCTTCAAGAAACCGTGTCGGTGCTGCTCGTTACAACAGCCGCATGCAAGACGTCTCTGAATCCAAGAGAGTGGTGCCGCAGGGGCCAAATCCACTGCACAACTGACGAGCTCGGAGCTAGCTCCACCTGAGCCCTTGTGTGCGCCTGTGCTTTACGAGAAGAGGCCTTAATTTTTGCATGTGCTGTCTGTGATGTAGAATTGATGTACTCCAGAAATACAGTAGTTTTACTCCGTGCTAGTGGTGGAAGTATTGTTAGTCAAGTAGTTACGTGTTCGGCAAACGGCGGCAGGTCCGCCATCATTCCAGACCACCGCAGCCGCGACCCGCCTAGCTACCCCGCGTTGGCGTTGGCTCCGTCCGCCGTGCGCCCGCCCGCAACACTATCAGGTTGCTCCTGCTACGAGTTACAAAACGCAGGTAGGCCGGTGCGGCCCGACGAAGCGGCGGCGGCGGCGGCGGTCCGGTCACATGAGCCGATTGAGCGGGCGGCGTCGTGCTGCCTGTACTGGTATGTTCGGCTGCTCCATTGGTACACCCAATGTGGTAGCAGTCAGTTCACAAACATGACAGGTCAAAACGGAGGAATTTTTATAGTACACTCTACTCTACTGATAGTAAAAGAGTAATAGTAAAAATTAAATTTGACAATTGATTTATGAAAGTATAATAGATTTTTCTTTACAAATCTAATTTTTCCATGAGGATTTCCATCGCTGCCGCCCTCGCCTCTCACCCATTCCGTTGTGCCGCCGCCACTCGTATATACACTGCCGCGACGTTTGTAGAAATAACTCTTATGCTATGTATTCTCTTTACAATTATAGTCTTATCGGCATTCTACTACTAATACTATCGGTGGTAATATAACTAAATCCTAACAAATCTAATCCATTAGATTAAAAGAATAAATAACTTATATTTACTTTTGGGTTCAGTAAATGAGCCCAAAAACGGAGGAAAAACAGAGCAGTGCATGCATGATGATTGGAGTTGACAGACACCTCAGCTTGATGACATCGGCCCTAGTGATAAAAAATAAGAGGTTAGTAGTAATTGCTACCCAAAAGTTCGATTAATAAGAGCGCTTCTGAGGTAAGCAGTTGACTCACAGGATATATAAAAACAGTGCATCTGTATCCATCCAACTGGTCGATCTCTCCGTCAAGTTTTAAAAAAAACACAGTTTATATTATAAGGAGTTGTTAACCGACGGCCAAGCCACATTACTTGCAACGATAGTAATTTGGAACACAGCGACATTTGTTTTCTTTTTTCATTCTTCCATGTTCCAGCCCAAATGGGAGAATTCACAGAAGATAGGCGTTTATGCGAAATAGATCGCTCTTTTGGGTGTAGAACTACAAGATTTCATTTCAACATCTTCCGTTTAACCCAAAAAAAAAAAACCAATCCATGAAGCCAGTCCAGAACAGGATGGCAGGTGCTCAGTATCTGCATCAGCTGGTTGCCCACGGGGTCAACGGTAAAATGTAGCTCAAGAGATTTCTCCACAATCGGATGAAAATTTGACACCCACATCTGCATTTCAGAACCAAAAGAAAAGTCACTGATATGCAAGTCATTTCCATGCTTTGAAGCTAGTAGCCAGCCCACCATGCGATGTTCTTACTGTAAATCGAGGCAATGGTTATACCTTGTTGTGTTGTGTGTGCTTGGACAGATGTATGGGTGCTGCGACAACGTGCTGCGGGATTGGATCCATGCAAATTACGCGTTCAGGTGTGTTGAGGATGCAGCAGCCGTCTCTTCGCTTAACGGATGATCAATGTCCCAGGCAATGTCTCAATAGAGGTTGCTGGCCATGGGACAAGAAATCAGGGTGGAAAGGACCTCTACCCAAACCGAGTCACTCTGCTTCACCGACGCTAGGAGAATTCCTTTTGCCCAAATTGGATGAAGCAAGGCATCGTTCGTCATTCACTCCGGCGATCCAAGTGCAGCGAGTTTTTTGCGCAAATCCAATCAGATCGCAGATCCGGTTTCCCCGATTGATTCGAAATTCAATTGATTCAGTTTCTGGGCCACTCGATGGACCGTTTTTCTCTGTGGGCCCGATATCTTCATGGGCCACACGTAATCCTGGTCTTGCTATGCTGAGTCGGAGGCTAACGCACCACAGAAACCCTCCGCGAAATCATCGCACTTACGCGCAAGTTCTAATGGCCGGATGTGCGGCGGCGGCGGCGGCAGGGGCTGGTGATGGTAGCGGTGGCGGCGGCGGTCTAGGAAGACGTAACTACGGTGGCCAATTCCGTGTTGTACGTGGTGGTCGTCCCCCCAGGCCATTCGGCAGGGGACGCGGTCGCGGCCGTGACCACCATGGAGACCGGGCAAGCGGGCAAGGCGAAGACTTGATTGCTCGCGGCCTTCGGAGTGGTGGCTCTGGTGCTACTCAGGCTAAAGGTGGTGTTCTAGCTGAAGAAGTCAACAAGAAGCCAAAGGAGATGGGAGAGGGTTCTGGTCGGCACGCTGGGAAGCATAAAGGAGCTCAACTGAATACTGGTGAGTCTCTTCCAAAGAAGAAGAAGAAACTTGTGTTGTGTTGTGAGATTTGCGAGGAAGAACACTTTACTCCTCATTGTCCATTATTGCATGGCCCAAAACCATCAGCCACGTTCAATGGCCTTGCTGGAGATGGCCTTGGGTTTTTCCAAATTCCTTTTACTTCGGCTGCAAAGGTTCCCAAGAAGATTTCAGCTACTGCGTTGATCAAGATTGTGGAGGGCTCTGTTTCGGCCGAATTGGTCAAAAGGGAACTTGCTAGGGCCATTCCGGTTAAGTGGGATTGGGTGGTGCGTGAACATGGTGCTAATGCATATATTGTGCCATTCCCATGTCAGGTGGAACTCCAACGAATGATTAGTATGAGGCGTCTCCGAACTGACAATAATGAGGGTGTTATGCTTTTTGAAGAGTGGAACAATGAGATAATACCAAAGCAGAAGCTGCAAAAGGTCTGGGTGCAGGTCTATGGTGTACCATATGAAATCAGGTCTTTTCTTTCTCTTTGGGCAGTGGGATCTATCCTTGGCGCTACCATGAAAGTGGACATGAGATCAATGAGAAAAACAGGGGTGGTCCGGTTACTGGTGGCGGTTCTAGACGCTAATTGTATCCCTAATGATGCTGATATAGTTGTAGATGATAATCTCTATGAAATTTTTTTCAAAATTGACCAAGTGGTCAATGCAAACAGTGGGGAACTAGATGAATTTGATGAGGATGATGATCTTGACCAGGGGGATAAGGATAAGCATGAAGAGACTGATCAAGAGATGGAGGAGGCAGCACATAATACAAATGTATCCGGCCCTACAAGGTCATCGCCTCCAGTAATTAAACAGAAAGAGGGGGCAGGTGCTGTCCAAGCTCCAACAGACGCGGCAACAATTACCTCTGAACAACAACTTGTGGAAAAGGCTAATGATTGGGCAATCGATGGATTGCTGGAGCAAATCAGCATCAATGCTACAGCAGATCTTGAATATGCTAAAGGCTCAACAAATATTAGCAAATTGGCTCCTGAGAATATTAATTTACGACACAAACAACAGCAGGTTTCAGCGGTGGAGGTCCCATATCCAGACAATACATCTATTGTTGAGTTTGTACCGTGGAGAATCAGATTCGGACAATATTGGTACGCAGTCTATTTCTTCTTGTGTGATGCTGCAATTACACGGGGCTGCTAAAAGTACAGTGTTGGAGGAAGGGCAGACAACGGACACAATAGTTGACCAACATTGATTGATTCGGACTTGATCGATTCGGCAGTAGGTCTTTGCATGAGAGATGCAATTGGATCATATCTCGGTTGTTGGTCAGCTTGGGTGTCAGGATATTCCGGATTCTCAACAGATTACAAATATACCATCAGAGCATTTAAATTACCATGGTCTACCACGTCAATTGCTACAAGAGTTGTCTAAGAAGAACGGCATCAAAGCCAATCTTTCTAACGTGGCCATGGCAAATGCTCTCCACCTCTTGGACTCTGTTATTGGAATTGAGGACATCAAGTCTATTGAATCTAAGGAGGTCGGTACATTGGAGAGAAGGACTAGCAAGAGGACAGCAGCTATGGGGGATCTAAATATTATGGAGAAGGCCAAGAATTTTGTGGCAAGAGTCAATTCTGGATCAAGGTAAGCTGTACATCTTTCCCTCTTTCTCGATTCCTCTATTGTTTCTAGAATCAATAACCTAGGTGTTTCTCTTGGCCGAGATAATAGCACCATTTTATCTTCATTACCTCGCTTAAAAACATAGAGTTAGATAGGCTAAAGGTGTCGGCTAAAAATAACCTTAGTAGCAGCAAATATCCCTCTCCTAACATTAACCAGGATGAGGAGGAACAAGACCTCTTTGATACACACCTCAATCACATTTGTGGGAATTATGATGAGCGTGTGCAAGAGGACAGACTTGAACATATTTGTTGTGAACTTTTAGCTACACACCGCACGAAAAAGAACTCCTCTAGAAAGAATAACAAAGGGGGATCGACTCCAACAAAACCATTAACACCTTCCAAGCTTTGTCTCAAATGAAAGGGGTCTTCTGGAATAGCAGAGGTCTAGGTGACTTGGCTAAACATAGGTATTTAGAAGAAATGGTTAAGGAGGAGCATATTGATTTTATTGCTCTGCTGGAAACGGGTCGGGATCACTTCCCAGATGCGACCCTTAAAAAGCTTTGTGGTGGCAAAGAATTTATTTGGCACTACATGGCACCACATGGTCGCTCAGGGGGCATTCTCCTTGGTGTGGACCTAACGGTTTTTGACATTGGAGTTATTGATGAAGGAGACTTTTATGTCAAATTCACACTTCGTAATAAACAAGATGGTTTTAAATGGGCTCTGTTCGCAGTATATGGCCCTGCTCAACAGCAGCATAAAGAAAACTTCTTAGCTGAAATGGCTAACATTTGTAGTAAAGAGCCATTACCCTATTTGATTGGAGGTGACTTCAACATTATGCGTCGCCCTGAAGATAAAAACAAAGATAACTTCGACACAAAATGGCCAAATATTTTTAATATGGTCATCCAATCCCTTGATCTCAGGGAACTAGAGATGTCGGGTCGCCATTATACCTGGGCGAGTAGTGGGAATGACCCGACCTACGAGAAGTTAGATAGGGTCTTGGTTAGTACTGAATGGGAAGAGAAATTTCCTCTCACCACAGTACTGGCCAAAGATAGAAGTAACTCAGACCACACACCTTTGTTAGTAAACACAGGCACTTCGTCTCATAATAGACATCAACCTCTGTTTAAATTTGAACGAGGATGGTTGTTGCGAGAAGGTTTCTATGATTTGGTGGCTGATGTATGGCATTCAGAAACCAAAGGATTATCAGCCATACAGAAATGGCAAAATAAAATAAGATCTCTCAGGAAATTCTTAAGAGGGTGGGCAAAAAATATAGTTGACCACAATAAAAAAGAAAAGAAACAGCTAGTCTCATTGATAGATGAACTAGATAAAAAGGCGGAAACGAATGTGCTCTCACACCAGGAAATAAGTTTGAAACGCTACCTCAATGAACGATTAGTTCATTTCTTTGAGGAAGAAGAATTGAAATGGTATGAGAGAGCTAAAACAAAAGACCTTCTGGAAGGTGATAATAACACACAATATTTCCATTTGGTTGCTAATGGAAAACACAGAAGCAACGAATCTTCAAATTAGAACAAGAAGATGGAGTAATAGTAGGTGATGCTGAATTAAAAGCATATATCACAAATTTCTACAAGGGGCTTTTGGCTTGCAGAGGAAAATAATTTTAGTATGGTGGAAAATCAAAACCAAGATATAACCTGAGTTCTGAGATGAAGAAAACAATATCCTCGTCTCCCATTTATGGAGAAGGAGATAAAGAGGCGATGTTCCAAATGGAACATAATAAATCGCCAGGACTGATGGGTTCCCAGAGTTCTACCAAGTGTTTTGGGATTTAATCAAAAGTGACCTTATGGCACTCTTCAATGATTTCTATGAAGAGCGTCTACCCTTGCATAGCCTAAATTTTGGAGTAATAACACTTCTTCCAAAAATAAAGGAGGCAACAAAGATACAACAGTATAGGCCTATTTGTTTGCTCAATGTGAGCTTTAAGATTTTTACCAAAGTAGCCACAAATAGACTTATGGGAGTGGCTAGTAATGTGATAAGCCCGTCTCAAACAGCTTTCATGCCAGGTCGAAATATTATGGAAGGGGTTGTAATTTTACATGAAACTATCCTTGAACTTCATAGTAAAAAACTGGATGGGGTGATCCTGAAGATAGACTTTGAAAAGGCCTATGATAAGGTCAAATGGTCTTTTCTTCAGCAAACCCTTCGTATGAAGGGTTTTAGCCATAAATGGTGCAGATGGATTGATAAGTACGTTTCGGGAGGAAGTGTAGGCATCAAGATAAATGATGATATAGGCAATTACTTCCAAACTCATAAAGGCCTTAGGCAAGGAGATCCGTTGTCACCTATACTGTTCAATATCGTAGCGGACATGCTCTCGATATTAATTAAGAGGGCAAAGGATGATGGTCAAATTAAAGGAGTCATTCCTCACCTTGTAGATGATGGATTGTCTATCTTGCAATATGCAGATGATACAATCCTTTTTATGGATCATGATTTTGAGCAGGCTAAGAATATGAAGTTATTACTCTGTGTTTTCGAACAACTATCAGGCCTAAAAATTAACTTCCACAAAAGCGAGATTTTCTGTTTTGGAGAGGCCAAACAGTGCGAACAAGATTATACTAACCTGTTCGGCTGTGATATAGGCATGTTCCCTTTCAGGTATTTAGGAATCCCAATGCACCACCGAAAACTTCGAAATTTGGAGTGGGGTGCTATAGAAGAAAGATTTAAACGAAAACTAAGTACTTGGAAGGCTAAGCATTTATCCTATGGGGGTAGGCTGGTTTTGTTGACTTCAGTTCTAAGTGGCCTACCTATGTTCATGATGTCTTTCTTTGAAATCCCAAAAGGTGTTCTTAAAAGACTGAATTTTTATCGGTCAAGATTTTTTTGGCAAGGTAATAATGATAAGCAAAAGTTTCACCTTGCCAAATGGAACATCCTTTGTCGTCCAAAAGATCAAGGTGGGTTGGGCATACCTGACCTTTGGATCAAAAATAAATGTCTTCTAAGCAAATGGCTTTTTAAATTGTTGAATGAAGTTGGAACTTGGCAAACCTTACTCAGAAATAAATATTTGAATTCAAAATGCCTTACTCAGGTTCAATCTAAAATTGGGGACTCACAGTTTTGGAAAGGTTTGCTAAGGGTCAAGGAGGATTTTCTGGGTTGTGGGTCTTTCAAAATAAGAGATGGTTCACAAACCAGATTTTGGGAAGACACATGGGTAGGCTCTTCACCCCTAAAAGAGCAATTTCCCAGTCTGTATAACATAGCCAATTATCCTCATGTAACTGTGGAGACGGTTATGGATCAAGTGCCTATTAATATCTCTTTTCGCAGAGCTTTAACTGCGGATAAATTGGTAGCTTGGCTTAACCTAGTAGCTCAAATAGCCAATGTTCAACTTTCAAATGAGAGGGATGTTTTTAAGCGGGATCTACATAATCATGGTCAATTCTCTGTACGGTCAATGTATGCGTACTTGTTAAACCAGATACCCTTTCATTAATAAATTCATTTGGAAATTGAAGCTCCTCTTAAGATAAAAATATTCCTTTGGTACCTCCAACGAGGGTTATCTTAACAAAGGACAATTTAGCTAAGAGGAACTGGAGTGGCGATCAAGCGTGTTGTTTCGTGATCGCAATGAAACAATAAAGCACCTTTTTTTTGATTGCCGCCACGCTAAAACTATTTGGAACATTGTTCATATTGCTACTGGGCTAACCCCACCTAGATCTATTACTCACATGCTTGGAGGCTGGCTCACGGGCATTGGGACAAAGACTAAAAACATATTTTTGTGAAATTCTTTGCTATTATTTGGGCAATTTGGTGTACTCGTAATGATATTATTTTTGAGAAAAAACAAAATATTTCTGTTATGCAGGCTATTTTCAGAGGAGCATATTGGTTGCGGTTCTGGGCGCTGCAGCAGCATGAAGATAACAGGGAGACGTTTCGATTGGCAAGCAAAGCTTTGGAGGTTATCGCTTTAGAGGTGTTTGCTAAAAATGGATGGCAAAGTAATAATAGACTTTGCATGTGATTTTCTCCTTTTTGAGTACACTCTTTTTCTTTACTTTGTACGCAAATAAGCTGAAGACATTGTAAGACTTGGCTGTGTGCGGTTGCAGAGGCCGGAATTATTCCATTTTCTAAAAAAAAGGAGTCGTTTACGATCATGCAAAGACGATTTATGACCACTTCAAAGGTGGTTACGATCGCTTTGATGGATGAAGGCCATGACCACCTAATAAGACTTCACGATGAAGAATATGGCCACGTAGTAGACTTGATCACAGTAGTCGTAGCGCGGTTACGACCACATCTTCCAGCTCCACGAACACCTCCGCTTATAAACTTCGAACGCTTCGCGAGTACTCGATACTTTCTGGCAACCAAAGCACTCCGCTTTTCTTTGTTACTCTCCCTTTCGTTACACCTGACCACAACCAATCATCCTTACGTCACAACCGATCGTCTCCAACTTCCCGCTCTTACACCTGAAGACTCCCTAGCCATTGCTATCGATCACACCGATCACTTCATACTCCCTCTTATTACATTGATTTGCCTTTTATACTCAACACGACAACTATGACACGAAGGCAACTAAGACTCTGAGATGGAATTGAAAAACTAACTCGTACGCGGAAACAAACTCGTACACATATTATACGACAAAACTGACTTGAATACGACTAAACAAGATTACTAACTTAACAATCACCTCCTTAATCTTATTTCTCCATCTTGATCATGCCAATCTTCTCTCTTGCTTCTGCTCCTTCCTTCTACCTGCACTCTCGTGCGTCGTTCCTTCTTGAGCCGTCACTACCCTACCGTCTGCACTTGCTCCATCCTGAGTCTCGTACAATCCGACGCTTACCGTATCTCTCGCACCTGGACTGAACCTGTCCTTCCTTGTACACCTGCCTAGGCCGGAGCACTTGCTCCCACGGCCGCCTTGGCCTCACCGTTACCTGAGCCTCCCGCTCCTCTCTCTTGAACCAACTTCCAACTTTGGAGTGGCTTTTGTTCCTGTGTAGCCTATTCCAAATGCCTTTTAGAGATGGATTACGACTATGCTGCCTCCATATGCATCCATGTGTGGTTCATGCCAACCGCCGATGGCTGGCTTCTTGTGCACCTTGGCCGTGGGGCCCTCTCCCATGCGCTGAGCCATTGCATGTGCATGTGCTCCACCGTCCATAGCTGCATGCACTCCTGTGTCTCCTGCATATGGCCTATGCCGATCACCCGAGCTAACGTCACCCCGCCCTGGACCTTCTCCATGCAAGCCCATATGCATGCATCGCCCCTGCTGCAGGTGCATGGGGTCTCCCCGCTACATGCATGTCTCCCAAACCAGCTGTGTGGGGAACGTGCGCATGGGGCACGCCGCCCGTGTCTGCCGCTTGCATGCCACCTGCATAAGCGTGCGCGTCATTGCTTGCTGCACCTGATTTTTGGATGGAATTGTTTTCTGAGATGCTAAGTAAGGTGTGTTCTAAGTTTTATCTCTTTTGATTGAGGATTTTGGGAGTTGTTCCATTCTTGGTCTAGGATCAGGCTGATTTTCAATTTTCGAAACAGGGAAGCGAACAAACCGCCCCTAGGCCCGGTCCAACCGGCCACAGGTTAGACAGCTGTGGTCAAGCCATGGCGACAGGTTAGACCGCCTCCCAGTTAGACGACACTTCTTGTGGTGGTCAGACCAGTAAGGTGTTAAAAGTTCGTCTCTTGGGTTTTTGAGTTTGTTGCTTTGTTCTTGGCTTCTATTCTTATCTTCATACTTCTGTAGCTACTAAAGTGAAGAATTTATGAATACTTAGAAAAATTTAAAAGACATCATTCATCCTCCTGTTACCATAGCGGCCCTACAATTGCAGCATGATTGTATCCACTATCCATATGAATCAAACAGCAACCTGATTTCAAATGCAACAACACAATCAGTTCTTTGATATTCTTTTTTAGATTAATTGGTTCTGTGAGATTGAGGATGTTAGAAATAATCTTGACTTAGAGTTCAAGACGTAGTAGAGTCCGTCTCCATGTGTAACTCAAGCTAAAATTGTGTCCAACTTAAAGTCCGAATACATATATTAGTAGGAGATTATTAGCCTATATATTAAGAAGGCCTGTAACCAGTTTTGTAAGAAAAGAGGGAGAGAAAATAAGAGAATATAGAATTTAGAAATTCTCCTTGTAACACCCCGCTCACTCTCTGGGCCAAGATGCTACCACCTCCGCATACTCTTACCCTTTCATCAATGCTAGAAGAATTTAAACCAACATTAAATTTATTCATATTGCTGCGTTCAGTTACATCATAGCATTTCTAGTGATTACTCTAGCCTAGCAAAGCTAAAATACACTGACAAAAGGTGATACACAAGTGCTGCTGGTTCATGCTAGTTGTCCATGTGCTACTCCCGCCCGTACATGTCGTCCTCAACGGTCACCTAAAAACATCAACAAAGCAAGGCTGAGTCCACCGACTCAGCAAGTACAAAGCAAAACAGCAAATAACAGGTTCATTCATTAGACCATTATCATTCCAGTATCATTAATCACTTTTCCATCTAACCATTTCAAGACTAATGAACTATTCATCATGCACATGCTCCTTTCTCATCTCCCTTTCGGTTCTCATCAACCGTTCAGTATGCATATGGCCATGCACATGCTCATGCACATCTTTCTCAACTCTTTAGCCTATACTACTTAACGGTTATCACTTCCCATCTCTGTGGATTGTACCTCACTACCTTTGTAACTATTCTACCGCCATTACTTCCCAGTTCTGTGCGCTAATCCCTACTATCTCGGTACTATTCTACTACCATCACCCCCATTTCTGTGAGCTACTCCTCACTATTTCTATTCTTCACTTCCCATCTCTGTAGGCTATTCCTCACTAACTCTGTAACTATTTTACTGCTATCACCTTCAATCGCTGTGAACTACACGTCAATATCTCTGTAACTATTTTTACCATTATCACCTCCCACCTCTGCGAACTGTACATCACTAACTCAGTAACTGTTTCACTATCTTCATTTTTAGGCAATACAATACATCTGTTCTGTTCTGTTTTCATGCAATGCAATACATCTGTAATGATTTTGTAACTGTAGCTTATACCATTAGTGTAATGCAGCACTACTCTACATGCTCATTTGCTCATCTCATTGCATATACCGGTATTGCCGAGTGAACACCCGTCGATGTTCACCCAAAATCTTGGGCCCGCCTATATCGGCACGGGGGTCTCTCCACTCCCGTGGAGGCCTACCGAAGTAGGTCTTACTCAAGAGCACTCCGAATTAGTCCGCTAGCTTCACTCGCAGCTAGGGACTTTCTCACCGCCCTCACTCTTGAGTGCACATAATGCAAATGCATATGCCATTGTCATTATCATGGTCATCCATAAATAAGCATCATGATGTGAATGCATGTACCCATTGTCATTGTCATTACCATTGTCACTGTCATTGTCATCAGTTTTATCATTAGTAGGGCGGCATCGCTGCTCACCCCGCTCTATTATCATTGTCATCATTAATTAAACATCATCATGTCATGTAAATATTTCAGTTCCATATAAGTATCATCATATCGTGTAAACATCACAGTTCCATATAAGCATCATCATGTCAGGTAAACGTCGCATATTTTATAAAACCCCATGGTCTACCGTTCTACCATACACTTTCAAGTTCATTTATGTATATCACCATGCCATGTCTTAACATTCATCATATTTCTCTTCACAATATGCATTCCGAAGCTCCATAACTTACCCCAACATGGTAAGCATGCATCATCCGGAAATATTTATCTTACCCCAAATCATTCAATTTAACCGAAATCACTACCCGAATTCACCGCTTTACAATGCACTTGCCTGGTTAGCCTCGGGGATGACGCGTGGACGGCTCCGACCCGGGACCTCCACCTGCGTACACGTTAACCCGACTCAACGGCAAAACAAAAATCAGAGCGTAAACGGAGAACAACGCTCCTAAGCCTGTATCCCGATCTTGGGCGAAATCGCACGGGTTTTGAGGGACCTGTCGCGCAGGTGCCGAACCCATTTTTTCTCTCTCTTTCTTTTTCTCCTCTTTTCTTTTCTTTTTCTCCTCTTTTCTTTTCTTTTCCACCTTCTCTTCCTTTCTTCTTCTTTTTTTTCCTTTCCTCACCTACCCGGCCGAATGGGCCTCCACCTCCTCCTCACACGCCTCAGGCGGCGCGACGGCGCAGGGGGTGCACCGGCCTCCCCTCCCCTCGCCGCCGGCCATTGGGGGCACCGTCGGCCTCCACGACTCCCCTCCTCGCGCGCAGCCGCACGGCCGGCCCCTTCCCCGCGGGCGGCGCGCGCGGCGGCGCGGCCGGCTGGGCGGCCGCGAGCCACCATTGACTCCCCCGCCTCCGCAACATCCCCCCATTCTCACTCTCCTCCTTCTCCCATTTCTACATGCATGTGATCCCCTGGTTGAATGCTCACCTTTGTGCTCACCTTGTGCCGATCGGAAGGTGTGGCTATGATGGTTTGACTCAATGGAAGAGAAGAGAGGAAGAGTACAGAGAGTGAGCTTGAGCTCTGGAGTTGGCTTTCGGCTTTGGCATTGAGAAGGATTGGGGAGTGGCTATGCTCTTACCTTGGCCAAGAGAATGGGATGGGGGAAATGTGCTTGGCTGTAAGGTACTAGAATATATGGGCATGGTTGGGGGCTTGCCCTTGCATTTGTGGAATGACCGAAACACCCTCGCGTTATGCCCATGGCCCTCTCACACACTTGGCTGCCTAAGGGCATTTTGGTCCACGACGATGCTGGCTTTGGGGTTTCTTTTACTGCAACGGTAAGTCGGTAAGAAGGTAAGATAGAATTTGCCGGATGATGAACACCCGAAACGCGAGACGATACCGACTGTCCCTAGACGGTCCGGGAACCTCTGAGAGCGCTAGTTATACGGCTCTCTAGACGGTGCCGACCGTCCTGGGATGGTCTGGGAACCTCTGCGCGCGATACTAAATTGACGCTCCAAACAGGTCGATGGGTCTGACGGCAAAACTACACTCCTTAATCGCTATCATTTTCCCTTATGCATAATTGGGGTATTACACTCCTATGCTCTCTCAGTTTATTTACGATGTTTGTGTTTTCTCTTGGAATAAAGTTAACAGAGGACAAAATATTGTGCAACTTAAAAATAGTCCATATGAAACAAGATAAATGGGTGGTACGTTTGCAGCTCACACAAAGTTCACTATAAGGTGGTTATTTTTGTCATACCTAAGGTTGCCTGCAACTCCGCCTATATAGTTTTCTACGTAGTCTATGTAGTTTTTTACGTAGTATGTTCCAAGTTAGGAAAAAGAAGGAGGGTTGTATTAGACTTGGCAAGTCAACATAAAAATCATGCCATTTTTTTATGGAATGAAACCCTAAGGTTGCCTGCACAATGAAAGAACTGCATTGGCTGATCAGCTTCTGAAAAGAACCTAACGCATTCTCCACTGCCTCTCTGGATGCAGTCTCCAAGAAATATATCAACATCATAAACTCGACACCGTAGTTAAAATCCTGTTCGGCAAATCAAACTTATGTATCTTGCAAAAACCATAGAATGGATAAGAAGAAATTGTGCCAACAAAGCCAGGTTATACTACCTCACCCCTCCGAAAGAGAGGGATAATGTCATCTTCCACCTCGGCTTCGAAATCCACAAAAACCGAGCCCTGTAGGTTATACAGCTAGCTAGTGACTCTCACAGTGCTATGAGCATAAAGAATCATCATGGTGTAAGAACTGGAAAGAAGATTACATGCTGAGGCGTACATAGGAAACAGGTTTTACGTGCTCATCAAGAAATTTGGAATAGTATGGACTACTCTGGAACTTTGCGATGTCTTCTTTCTGCTGGAAACTCATGAAGACACGTGAAGTTCTCGCTATTGGGGTCCTCTATGCGGCCTGCATCCAAGAGATATATATGCGAATATATCAAAATGCAATTCATAACTTAGGTGAATTCTACATCAATAGGCAGATATAAGCCTCTGACCTAATGACACTGCAAGTATCCCTCTCATATGATACTGAGATGTATTTAAGTAATCCAGCATGTCCTTTTCTTCAGCATCGGAGATGTTTGGCTTGGCTCTAAGCAGAATATTGTGCTCCACAATCTTTCTGCCAAAGCTACCAAGTCAGACTGACAACTTACCCCAGATTAGCGTGTACTCAATATACTAAGCTTTTCTGAAGCATCTACAGGGAAACATTTTCAATGTACTATATTCAGGAAAAGTAAAACGGTAGTATGCAGAATTCAAAAGATTCAAGGAAAACGTGATGTCTTCACAATCTAAATTTCAGGATGGAATTTCGTTCTGTGATTTCAAGGTAAACGCAAAATGCAGAGTTTCCCACCTTTTCTTGACAAGGCCACCGGATGGTGCGCCATTGCTGGATCCAAGTACACTGCGAGTGGAAAGAACCATCTTCCTTCGAGTCCCACTCCCCCGCAATGTACAACTTGCACAAGGAAAATTTAGCTCAACTTTGGACATGTATACACTTGCAAAAGCATCAAGATTTAGCAAAGGCTGAGATCAAGAACTCACATCGGTCAGAATTCTGCGCGACGACGAAGCAGCCCAAAGCAGCTTGCAACAGAACGTATGGTGCGAGGGAACTGAGCAGAAACTGGCATCAACATCCTGAAAATTCAGAGCTTGGAAGCTTAGCACCCATTGTTGTTGCAGAGGTTTTATGGCTTTAGGGTGGAGCGGTGGTGTGGTATCTGTGAGAAGTGGGATTTTTTGGGGCGCGCACAATGTGGCGGGCACCTCCTCACAGATGTGGGTGGCTGAAGCGTATAGCGCTGTCCTTTTCTATTCTGCTTCTCAGTCTGATATTTGTTGCGGCAAAGATACCAGACTTCTCATTAGAAAATATGTCAAACAAAACTGAATTGCCCGTGCAATGAAATTCTGTTAATGTTATTATTTGCCGTAATCATGAAATGAAGTAGAAAATAAAACGTTCCCTTTTTTGAGTAACATAAGAATCACAGGTCAATGCACCTTGGAATCATATAATGGTTCCCTCACAAAGCAAATATATAGTAAAATGCTGGAACCAAAGGTAAGATCTACAGGAGTACAAGACAGAGAGGCAACATACCAATCACTACCATAAAATCAGAACCCAAGTTCTCAGCCTTAATAGAGTTGAGACATGAGAAACGAGCATTTGTCAGTGTACAGCAATCTGCACGGCAAAGCCATCTTGTTCCAAGAAATCACAGAAATACAGGTTTGCTATTACACGTAGCATCCATCATTCCAATGCATTCATCGTCCCAATGCAGCAAAGCCATCCTGTTCCAAGGAATCACCACAATCTGTCATCGATTAATCAGACCATATGTTCCCCATGGCATTCATTATTCCAAACTCATGCACTTTGTTCCTTCAGTAGCAAGCATCAAGCAATTGCTACAGAAACCTTGTGCAGAAGTGGATGAGCGTTGCAAGAATGAACAAAGATCAACCAACAGGTTCTTAGTTAGCCACAATAAATCACAGAGCTAAAAGCTAATGTGAACTGTCTCTGGAAGAAACTTCTTCCACAGCAACCCACTGTTTTAAACTTAAATACAGCTACAGTTCCTAGACATAAGCACTACAAGAATAGGTCCAAGCCTACATCCTCGCCATGGTCGATTTGACAGCATCAAGGATTCTGAAGTAGTGGTAGAATAGGGCAGATTGCTCGCCCTCCAAGCCATCACGATGGTGCCGGTTGCTGCCAGCAAGGTTGTTGCATGGGCTGCCCCCAATCACCAGGTCAAAGCTGCCAAATCTTCTGATGAATGACTCAATTCTGTCATTAGTTAGAGACTGCACATCAGCAATCTCAATCAGTGTTCCTGTCTGGGTCTGTTCCCACCAACTCTTTAGGACGGTCCTATTCACTTCGGAGATTTCAACTGAGACCACTATCTTCATACGGATCCCGAGCCTGTGGAGAGCTACCTCTGCCCCTCCAATACCAGTGAATAGGGACAGCACATTCATGCCATTAGGGAACATATCCCTCAGCACTGAGAGATGGTACGCGACTGTATCAACCTGGAATGAATTGCCGAGAGATCTATATCTCTCTGTCCTGCTGACTCCCCTGGTATGGTTTCGTGGGAAACCAAGAAGGAATTCCATCTCGTCAGGCTCCAGATGAGCAACCTTGTTCTTTCCAACCCACACAAGATTCCACTTCCTGCACTCGAACAGGACATATTTCTGAACTCTTGGAGATGGTGGATTCTCACAGCTGGAAAGAGCACAGCGAATCCGTTCTGTCAGCTTTGCGCTAGCCACACAAGTCTGCAAGCAGTTGAACTGCCTTCTTGGGTCCCAGGAGGGCCACCACTTCTTAGTAGAGGGAAAGGCCTCATATATTGTCTTTGGGGGTAGGGGAAGGAGAGGTGATCTGTTCTCAATTGGTAGGTTATGGATGTAACCTCTTTTCCTGGCAGCAGCACAGAAGAACTTTGAATCCACAAACTCAGGCTCAATGTCATACAAGAATCTCGACATGGTTGTCCATACACCTTTTGGAGCGAGGGCCACATTTTCATAGTAGAAGAAAGGTGGTCCAATAGCTTGTTCAGGGAGCCTTCTGTTTACTGACCGTAGCCTGTCACTGGGCAAGTTAAATCCAACCATTGGATTAGGGAGAGGCATTGGCTCGTCATGGCTACCATCTAAGGGCCCTTGATTTCCTTGTGCTCCACCTCCATATCGCTTCCTCTTTTTCTTGCCGTCTTCCATGAATTTAGTTTTCTTTCTCCCGCCAAAGGAATTGAAGCAATACCTCTCCGTATCCTGCAAAATTACAAACAAAATTGCAGTGTTATTCCATCAAATTAAGAACCAAACAGCTTGTTAATTCATTTCAGATGTACACTTGGACCAAAAGGTACCTCATGGTCAGATAAGTTCCCGGAGTAACCACCTCCTGCACTCTGTGATGCGTAGATTGAATCAACTAACACAGTGACAGAGGCGTCCAGACCTGGGCAATTTCAAACCAAAATAGACAGCATAAGGTGCCTTTCCCATCAAAGCAGCAACTTCAATAGAGAGGCATACCACATCTAGTAATAGCCATCTTTGCTTCATCTTCAGGAAAACCCATGCTCATTAAGGACATAATCTTCTCGTCCTTCTGTGACATCTCTTGTAGGAAATCCTGCATAAAAGCACATGAAAAGCAGATTAGAAACACTTGCTACAACTCACTGCCCATTTTACTACCAATAACTTACACACATTGATATAAAAAATGCCAAAATAGAAACCATACAAGACCCAATGATTTAGTTCTGAATCACATATAGGTATAGCTTGCAAGGGCAGAAGTCCACAGACAAACTAATGCATGAACCTCCAGTCTGGATTTGAGTGCTTTGCAAGAAGCCAAGAACCAGACTAACAACCACAGTTTAGATACAGAAACAACCCGTAGGCAATCTTTACAAATGCGTCCCAATGCAAAGGTACACATACCCAACAGGTCAACAATATACCAATAGTAATATACATCAGAATTCAGAAAGCATGCGATATGCATGTCTAGAAGCCTGGAACCACCTCCTAAAAAACCAATAAACTAGTACATGTAAGCGGCACACCTTACTCTTATACCATTGGAAAAACTTACAATTCGCTGCAACCAAACGTATGATTGTCCTTCTGCATCAAACTGCTCATTGCAAGACTAATTACCATGCAAATTTACTGAAGCGGAAAGGGTTGTTATCACTAAAGGGAACAAAATGCAAGAATGAAAATTCCCAAGTAATGGGATCAAGTACTAAAAAGGAGGCGGCATGTTTACCATGAAACAAGTGCAAAAAAGATTTAGGGCCTGTTCGGCAAAACGGCTTCTGCTGCTTCGGCTTACGGCTTCGGCTTCACTACAGTAACTAGCTTTCAAATGGAGTATCTTTTCAAGGCAGGGTCTAATAGTTTATTGTAGTACACATTGTACTGACTTCATTTATATCGGCCAAAACCGCACGTGACTGCCTCTCTCCGTATTCTCTTACACGAACAGATAAAATTCAAAAATTTCAACCATAAGTCTCAGCCACATCAAACAGGCCCTTACATATTCATCGCAAAAAAAAGATTGAAGCATGATCAGGTAAACAGATCAAGAAATAGCCACAGCAAATACAATGAATAACAATGACCAAGGGGGGAAGCTGAAAATACCTCATCACCAGAATCATCGGAGTTTGGATCCCTGTTGCTATTCCCACCAGCATCATCGTCATCCCAATTTTCAAGATCAACATCATTAGCATCGTCATCTTCGACACTCTGGGGGACGCAGCCTGAAGCAGAGCGGCTATCCACTGAAGGGTCACCACCTATAAGCTGCATTTCACAACACCACTTGTAAAATACCGTCCTTCCCACCATGCAACAAGAACATCAGAGGATAGACCCAGTAATGGAAGCACATTGACAAATACCTTGTATGTGAGAAGTAGATTAAGTAATGCCTCTGTATCACTCTCCCCTGAAAGCAAAAATAACAGTTGAAACAGAAGATGCAAAACACAACCTAAACAAATGAGACTAAATTGATTACTGCTATTATTACCAGTCTCCTTGATGGCCTTCAAGACCATCTCCTCTGTGAAACCCATTCCCACAAAATCCCTAACCAAAGAATCAGATGGCGCTGCCGCATTGGCCTTCCCATTAGTATCCTTTAGACCGTTCCACAAACAAACATCACATTGTGATCATAATCATAACAAGATAATAACATGAGATGAACAATGACTAGCTCATGTATTGGAAGCCGGTCATTTCTATCACCTACCTGCCGCACCAGCGTGGACGGGCCAGGAGCATCAAGGTTCCTCGAGACCGGAGCAGACGAGGCCTCAGCCTCACCATCACTGTCCCACTCAAACTTACCACCATCATCGCTATCGCTAGTCCAGTCCTATGACATGAGTTAAGCACATCTCAAATACCTCTATTAACAATGAAAACAAACCACCAGCAATGCCAACATAGAGAGGTAAAATTATCGCAAGGGAAGAATCGAGTTTTATCTTCTAAGTAGCATCTCATATTGGCATATTCCAACCCACATAATGCATTGCCGCATTCAATCTAATGGGGAATTATAAGCATTTCAAACATGTATTCTTCTATTATATAGTATAATTATAAGTACTTGAATTCCCAGCTATGGGGATGCCTAATTGCTGTGCGCTAGCTTTCACAGGTCAGGAAGAATAGCTCTCTGGAGGCACATGCCCATGATAAGATCAGCAGGACGTTCAAAATCCCGGCGGTTACCGGCCGGTAACCGCCGGTTACCGGTTTTACCGGTGGAGACCGGTAACCGAAAAACCGGCCGGTATGAATTTTTTGATTTTTCGAATTTTGGCCGGGTTTTTTCCGGTTTTCCGGTTACCGGCCGGTTTTTCCGGTTACCGGTTTCAAAATATCTCAAAATTCAAATTTTGATTTTTAAATTGTGACCGGTTTTTCCGGTAACCGGCCGGTAACCGCCCGGTTACCGTTACCGGCCTCCGACCGGGATTTTTTCGGTTCCGGTTTTTGGAACCTTGAGCAGGACACATTATCCATAACAGGACTAACAGTATTTTCTGGGAGGCAAATCATCAGGTAGGGCATATCAGCGGTATGAAGCAGTTGGTGTACCATCGCTGATAGACTTCCACGAGGATACTGCCTTTCAAACAAGAAATCATATCAGCGGTATGAAGCAGTTGGTGTACCATCGCTGATAGACTTCCACGAGGATACTGCCTTTCAAACAAGAAATGTCCTGGATGTCCAGCTTAAGGATGCTGAGGTGGATTGGCAGTTCTTTTGCATTTGTATGATGGATCATTGGCAGGTCTCCAATATGGTAGATCATCAGCAGCTATACAACGAAGTGGATCCATGCAGGGGGTATTCCTTGCTATGTTCACTCGATAAATCAAAACGAGGGCCATGAAAAGGGGCAAGGTGTATGATAGGATTATTTGCAAAACTACTATCTCTGAGTTCTATGTCTGGATCAAGTTCTAAGAAACAAAAAATGATGAGCCAGGATAAGGTTATTGGATTTTGAGGAACCTAAAAACATACAGCGAGAAATGACATTATGTAAGTAGAGGATTCAGACTAAATACATTATCAACTATGCACAGTAATCTGAAGTTCTGAATAGACCCCACACACATAATCTCAGTACTCAGATGAGACAACAATTATCTTATCCTCTCTCCAGTATCCTTGTCGATTCCCTCAACTTCAATGGAAACACTGAACATTGTACCCAATTTCCTAATGGTCCAACTAATCCTTTATCCTTCTGCTTCTGCACTACTAGCACTATGGCCAACATAAGCATGCCACGGTGATTCATTTTTGTAAGGCCAAACTAACCTACAATTTCTACCTAACAAGGCCGCTTATTGAAGAACCTGATATTTCTCATCAAATGCTGTGAGCATAGTCTCATCTAAAAGACTAAACGCAGTATGCAACATCACGCCGGCACAAAACTTGTGTTAAAGGAACAAAAAAGAGGGGGAAAGAACAATTTCCACTGCGCCGCACGCCCGCAACAACCACGCGACATCACAAATCGAAACTTCAAACGCGAAATCAGCGCAGCCGCAGACAAGTTTAGGATCTAGAACGCATCAAAGAAAAAAAATATAATCCTTTCGTGATTGAACCCCTAGCCGCCGCGGCACGGAGAACCACCAGGAACACGGTAGGTGGGAGGAGAGGAGAGTGCGCTTACCACCATTCGCGAAGCGCCTCGGCTTATCTCTCTCGCTCTCTCTCTCTCTCAAACGCGCGTGCTCGTCGCTGTCGGCGCGGTGAGGAGGAGGAGGAGGAGGAGGAGGAGGTGAGCACGAAGAGGGGGAGGCGGCGGAGGAGGAGAGCGTGACGGCGACCACACGGCGCTGCCTCCGCCAGCCTCCTGCTTTAGACGGGGCATCTCCACCAGACCGGTATGCTACGCGTGCCAAACGAGCGCGGCAGTGGACACGTCACGAGTCTGTTACACTGGCCTGTGGGTCCATGCGGCTCTCAGGTCGAGTTGTCAGTAATAGTGTACAGTACACCCGGCCATGTAACGATGGACCCTGTGGGTCTAGGGAATATAGGATCTTGTGCGGAGAGCGGGCCTGTGGTCCTTGTGTGGGAAATAATGCGCTCAGTAATGGGGATGGGTCCAGGCGGTCTGCTCGATATTCGGCGGCACACTAGGTTGATTGGCCGTAGAGTTTTTGTGGACAGCGCACATACCAATGAGGGGTGGGAGTGAAAGGGGAGAGAGAAAAAGTATGTATGTGACAGTTTTAAAAAATAATAAGAATATAATAGATAGCTGATAAGTATATGTGTCTGTTAGCTTTTAACTATTCTTCGTATAAAAATATTAAATATATAATTGATGTGTATTTTAAATTTAAAATGTTGTGCACAAAAATTAACATTCAAAGTTATATATTGTAATTTACAATAATAGTAATAATAATAATAATAGATTGTTGCTAGCAACCTAGAACTAATTTTAACAGTTATACGGCAGCTATAGCTGGCGATACTATCTTGCCAGCTCTTTCCACATTTTCACATGCAAACATTAAATATATAATGTATAAATACAAATGTTAATGCAAAGCAAAAAATTAATGGTGTGTAGGCAATAATTGTAGAATACAATTATAGGAACCATGTGAATACTAATTCATAGGAGACACCTTGTATGAAATAAGTACAGTATATCTTAACAATAGTTGCAGGTAGGATGCCAACCTCTCCTATGAGTTGGCAAGCACCATCTACTTCCTCCCGTCATAAAAAAATCATTTTAGGGTATGATAATGGCCTTCAAAATGCAAATTGATTATCAATTTTCATCGTAATAAATTTGCAAAAAGGTATATTGCTATAAAAGTGTTTTCAACTTGACAAGGATTGAATAATCCGCATTTAATGGTTTATTGTCTATAGTAGCTATCAGAAAAGACATCAGCCAACAGCATCCCGGAGTACCCTCTAGTCTAGGAGAATATGCTTAGACTATCCCGAGCGTCGACCATCCTCTGGCCGGAGATGTCCACGACTAGACATGTGGGCACAAAACCCTTGATCAGATAACATGTCTACCTTAAACGACTACATATAAAAGAAAAATGAAGCGCATACCCTTATCTTTTAACATAACTGCATGTCCTTACACTCTGTCTCGGACAATAAAGTCATGATAACCATGACAGGAGAACATCTCACTGACAACAACCGCTCCATACGTGTGAATGGCTAGCACCGATAAGGTGTATCTCCATAGGCACCAACTGCCACCACTTCGACGCTATTTAAGGAGGGCATCAGACAATAGAGACATATGAAGGATGATCACAAGACATTACTCACCTATAATCATAGACATCTCATTGTGATTGAATACAATAGTAGAGTTGTTATTCTCTTTATAGAAGGCCCAAACCTATCTAAACCCTTGTCTCCTTTGCGTGATCCTATGTGTTGAGTTTACCACATTTATTTCATAAGATCGATAGTAAATCGTTGATAGTTAGCGTTGTCCATGAGAATCCAATGGCAAGATATCGTTTCTCATCAGCCTTATGCATCCATGGCAAATGAGTAGAACAAGGAGAACTTGTTACAGCGCACTCGAGCAGGATATCCTTTCATTTGAGGGGAATACATGCTCCAGGGGTTCATCACCGAATCCCTAGAAGGATTTGCTGCCCCTAGCGCCTTTACGCCCAGAGAAAAAAAATCATAATCCCATGAGGGCAAGGGTCCAAATGGCCATAAGCAATCTCAACCATCAAGGGATGGCGACCATGGTAAGAGCAAGTCCAATAAAGCCAAGTGCTTGGCTATAAGCCAAGTTATAAGAGCCAAGTTATACAATAATTTGTCTTCTATTTGTCTACAAAAGTTTTTTTATTATTATATGGTATCATGTCTCACATTCTCTTTCCTACTCCTCCTCACATACATTTATTATCTGGGCCCACCACTGCATAGGCTCCCGTGTGCAGCTTGTTGCTTGCATGAGAGCCAAGCTCTCCTCTCTTTCCTCTCTTCTCTCCTCCACATCAGCAAAAATGCTGACTAGCTTGGCTAAGGGCATCTCCAATGGTTATAGCTAGCAACTAACTATAAGACTTCCACATCATCTATATAGTACACACTAAAGTTAGCATTCTAAAGAACTATCTATAAGGATAGCTATTTGATGCTTACATGCACACACAGAATTTATGGAGGCTACCTCGTTTGGCGCTATAGACTATCTCTAGAGAGAGAGCATGCGTTCTCTTTCTTCATTTAATATCTTCCACGTGGGACTAGCAGGTTGATGACATGGACTCTCTTGTTCTTGGACTACGTGAAATAGATCACTATTTGCTATAGATCCATTGGAGATGCCCTTACTTGCTCTAAGAGTGCCACTCTCAAGGATCGAAGTCCATCAGGCGAAAGCCGGAGAGTGCCACTCTCGAGGATATGGCTGCAGCGTCGTAATAACTGATGTTTATAACCTTAAATGCTACACATATGTAAAGAATGAAAAAGACTTAGGCTGTCACTTGCTTCTCATTTATTTTGTTCAATTATTTCCTATCACTTTAGTCATAATCTTATTAGCTGCACCGTTAAGAAATTTGAGCTCCACCTCATTTATTCTGGTTTCGTAGTTACCTGAGTAAACACATTTTTTTTTATGATTATGTGATTGTTGATGCCTGATTGTTAATGTTTTCTGTACTGGAAATGAATCAAAATCTCCTGATGTTAAGTTGAATCCTTGGTATGTATGTCGTTGCTTCCCATACATGTAAAAGGGAACTTCTATGGTACTGGAAATCGAATTGAAATCCTCAATGCACCAATGTATCAACCGACCTTTATGTGGAGGCGATTGAAGTCATGAAGTCCGGCGGCAGCAATTTTTGACCCAGATGGAGGCAACCCCTTCGAGCACTATCCACGTACGTGAAGCTAACAAAGAGACGCATGTTTTATCTCGTCAAGTGATGAGCTCTAGTTCTTCTGTTGAGTGAACGGGTGATCCACCAAGATTTTTTTCCCCCAAACCCTGGTGGATGATTTAACCATAGTTTGAGTTAATGAAGGTTACCTTCTTTTTTTTAAAAAAAAAAAAGAACTGTATAGATTGACTTTGTCTTCATATCAGTGCTTGCATGCATTGCATAGAAATCATCGAAGCAATAGTGTATCAACCGACCTCTCGAGACTGATTGGTTGTATCAACCGAACTCTCGAGACTGATTGGTATATATGCACGGAACAGTGGCGGAGCCCGGATTTAACTATGCTCCGGACTCAGTGGTGGAATTATCTAGGTTATCTGGACTGGACTATAAAAATATTACTCAGACCAGATTGAATTTACCCAGGCTATACATTAGATATTTTTTCACACACCTAGCTAAAGCCTACCCTGTCCGGGGTGCGGCTCCGCCCCTGCCCCTGGCACTGAACAAACATCTGGTCTCTTCATCATAGACATGAAAACTTGTGTATCAAGACATGTAAGGCAGTATCAACCGAACTGTAGGGACTGATAATTGGTATGCACTGAACAGTAAGGAACTGGTCTCTCCATCACCATCACCTAGCTAGACATGGAAAGTAGCTAGCGTATTATCATGCTGGTCCTAAACATGCAAGTCTCTGGCTCGGGCGGCCGTAGCGGAGGATGGTCGAAATGGTAGTGCGCACGGTCGAGGCAGGGGACGTGAAAGCTCTCGGACGTCGCCTGTCGGGCACTCGTCGCCGTAAACAACAATGGCATGTCCAGAGCTGCCCGGAGCCCCGTTCTTCTTATGGCGGTGCTTGTCTTGGTGACATGCCCGGAGTGTTTCTGAGGCCAGAAGGTGACGACAACCGGCCCTTGATCTAGCTCCCCCAAGAAGCGAAATCATAGATCCCCCAAAACCAGCGCCTCCAGTCCATTCCTCCCCAATACTCAGAGGTTCAGAGACCGTGCGCGTGGTTCCTGCAACGGAGTCAGTCATATTCTTGTGTTCAGATATGAAGTATTTGTGCTGGCGAACCTTTTCGTCATGCTCTGTTTCCTGCATGTGTAATGTACTTCGTTATTTGGTGATAGTTTATGCATAGATGTTGTCCGTTCATCAATTTCTTCTAGAAATGGCTCGACCTCCGGGAAACGTGAAATTCCCGAGCTGTGATGCCTACTTCGACACTATCCAGTCCAAGAAGAAGCTGCCGCTAGCCAAAATGCCATCCAAAATGCAAAATAATTGCAAAGCCTAGCCAAACTAGCAAAAACATGCAGTCCTTTTTTTGATGCCCACACTGGAATTTTCCCGGGCTGGGATGAATAACGGGGATAACGTACGAAGGTAGCACATTTCACAAAGGCGATCCACTTCTGGATGCACGCATGCAAATGTTTTTATTGGGAAGGGGCATGGAACAGCAAGACGATGACCACATGTCTGGCAAACACAATCCACTGAAAACATAGGAGATAGGCAGGGGTAAGAGATGTTAATGTTGTCAATGAAAGGATTTTAACACGGAGGGAGATATACATTTGCCGCTACGACGTTTGCCCCACCCAAGGCGAAAACCCAGGAAACTGTAGGCTTCATCAACTGGTTCTGGTTCATCGTCTGAAAACACAAAGTAAAACATCAAATCCATGATCACGTTCATTGAGAATGTAGTGCAGCAGTAATGTCACAGAATCAGTTTTCTTCTGGAAAAAGGGAGGGAGGAAAGAACACATAGTTAGGACAAAATTAGGTACAAGTGGAACTTTCCTAGAGTAATTTTATAATTAATATTATTCTCTACAGAATTTTAATCCATGTTCCAGTAAAAAATGCTACCAGGAAACACCAAAATTTCCATACTTGACCCATCTAATTAATTCCTGTGGGCTAAATAGGGCTCCATTGTAACATAAAAGAAGAGGGGCCGTGGACCAGGTAGGAATGAGAAGCAGCCTGTGCATTTCCGACGAGCCAGAAAGAAAGTTGCCATGAATTGACTCGACCACAGCCATATATTGGGTCACCTCTCCAGGAGCAAGTTGAAATTCAGAACCCTGATTATGCGCTGCGTTTTGATTTTGATAGGGTTCAATGATTCCATCCGGGCCCCGGTCCGAGTCCGACCTGCAGCGATGGAATTACTGTTAAATAATTTTTTATTATTTTAAATTACAATAGTATATCTATTTTTCTATTTTACACTAGTAATTCTTTGTCATTCTATCATTAAGTGATTTAGGCCCTGTTTGTTTCCACTTAAGATTATTATAATCTAACTTATAAATCATAAGTGGAAACAAACATGCCAGATTATAAGATAACTTATTATAATCTAATAGCTCAGATTATTGTAATCTAATAAGCTCAAAAAATGAGCTTATTTCAGCTTATAGATCCACCTTTTATCTTAATGACTATAAAACTTTAGAAATATTATCCACTTTTGCCATTCATCCAACCCCCAACTCCCGTGCCTCTCTCTCTCTCCCAGGGCATTGTAGTCTTTAAACATTCGAATACAACAATCCATAACTCTGATAATCCAGGCTGCCAAACACCGGACAGCTTATTTCCCACCAGTTTATTATAAGCTAGCTTATATAATCTCCACATATAAGCTAGATTATAATAATCTTAAGTGGAAATAAACAGGACCTTAGACTAGTTGATTAACCATTAAATAATAAGTGTCTACATTGCTCAACAGTTAAACAACTAGACATCATCACCAAACGAATAAACGATTTGTTGAGGTGACCTGCCTGCGCGCGCGCGAGAGAGATGCCCTCGTCTCCCGTGATTTTCTTCCTATCCATCCGGTCTCCTTGACGTGACAACACGAGTGGCACCTCTGCCCTCCGTTGCTAGACTCGAAGGAGCAATGACGTGAAGACAGACTCTCTTGGAGAGGAGTCCTCTGGGGACTGACCCTGTTGAGAGGAAATGGGGACACCTTTGGATGGCCTTCACATGTTCCCTCCGCACGAATCTCGCGTGAGCGCCTCCGCCGTTTCTTTTCTCCGCGCGAGCGCCTCTTCGTCTTCCTCAACCGCGTCGCCGCTGCCGACCCGCGTGCCATCAACTCCTTCGCGTTCGCCTCCCGCGCCTGCCACGCCGCCATCGGGCGGTGAGCACCAGCAGCAGAGCACGCAGTACGTCGATCAGACACGGATGCAGATGAATCGCATGCACGCGCGGCACCACCGGTCCATCCAACAGCCGCGCGCCCGCCTTGGACGCGCTCTCTCTGGCATGCCATGCCAGAGTGAGCTGAGGTGAGCCCCAAATACAACCAAGTGGCGAACGATCGACGACGCCTCGGCTCGCTCGGCGCGACACGAGGGGAGGAGCGTTGTCCACCGCCGGCAGGCTGGTGTAGCACCGTACCGCGCCCGGCATTTCACCTGAGTCTGCCATTTCATTTGTTGCCAACCATTTCACAGTTATGCTGACAGCTTCATATTCTAACTAGATTGAGACAAACTCAGCAACACTTCGTAAGTACTAGGCTACAGCTCTCTCTCTCTCTCTCTAGAGAGAGAGAGTGTGTTGTTGGTCACCAAGTGGAAAGCTTGGATTTGCAAGGTCTAATAAGGGATATGAGGTGACCGGTACCGGTGAATCCTAGCCAATTGGAACTTGAGAGCAAGTCTTGAGAGCTCCAACTTCTCAACACAATGGAAGAGGATAGAGTGCTCCTATATGTGAAGTATTCTTCAAATTCAAGGAGCAAAGAGTCACGCATCCAGAGAACTTCAACTTCCTATTCTAAAATACTAATTCTAGATTTCCTTTTTGTTTAAAAACTTTCACAAAACCAAAGTTCACATAAGTCCATATCAAAGAGAGAAAGAATAATACAGAATTCTAAATTAGAAAATGTGTAGATAAAGCAGATGATTTAACCAAATTTAATTTAATTAATTGCCTCACAAATCAACAAATGATAGTTAGTTAATTAATTAGCTAAATAATTGGCACAAGCTGGCAATATTGGTTAGGACTTAGGACTACTTAACCTTTTTGAGCTATTTATATTGGACCAACTTATGACATTTTTGACAAGCTGCCACCATAGCATTTCTCAACTCTCAACAAGTATTATGGTTCTGCATTTGTAGTTTTCTCTACTAGCACACATCTGGACAAAATGCCCTTCTTTTCTATCGCAGCCAGTGAGCCAAATGATCTTTGAGTGAAACCATGCTTGTTAAAAACAAGACAGAAAGCAAGGATTAGTCATAACTAGATACCTAAGGGGGGGTGCATGTCACGACACCATCAAAACCAGCAGACGTCTTCCTGAGGGCGTCTCCAACAGCTGACTATTTAGTTAGCTAGATCTGATGTGGCAAGGAAAAAGTAGGAGAGAGAGTAGTCACTAGCGACGAGCAAATAGCTGATCTATTTCACGTAGTCCAAGAACATGAGAGAGGAGTATGTGGGTCCAACAGTATAAAATAGTCTTTGTTTTTATCTCTCACCTCCACGTCAGCTGACTATATAGCTAGTACTAGTTATTACCATTGCGGACGCCCTCAAAGAAAAAGAGGGTCCTGTACCAGGAAGTAATGAGAAGCAGCCTGTGCGCCTCGGACAAGCTACAAAGTTGCCGTGAGTCCAGGTATCGTAAATAAATATGGTTACCTTACCAGGAGCAAGTTCATATTCATATTCAGAACATAACTGTATTCACTTCACAAAGTTAGCGCATTATTAATTTTACATTTTTTTCAGTTCAGTTCTAACATATCATGAGTTAGGATACATCACCGGATGCCAAGCGTTGTAGTATTCCAGGCATTCTCCTGCAATCTGCTTTTCAGGTTCTCAAAGTAGGTTGTCTTTACCTAGCGTATGGGTAAAAAACATAATCAAGCAGGAGAGGTGGAAGCGCGAACAAACCTAAAAAACAGCAGGAGTACATGTGTACTAGAGAGAAATAAAATTGAACAAAAACCAGATGATCATGTTTCGAACTGGGGAGATTCTGTTGTACAGGGTCACTTCATCAATAGGATATAAGATCGATGTTGGATCCAAATCCGTCATTCATTGCCCTTTTCACTCCCAAAGTCACTTGCTTTTTTTTAAGCCTTATCCGTGTAAGACCCCAAGATTGCATTTACAGCCTAGGAAATCCATATTTGGTTTGGCGATTCGAGGTCGAGGAGCAATCGAACAAACTGCATCTGCACAAATGTACGTACCTAGACAGCCATATCAAAGAGATCGTGGTCACTGGTCAATCTCTGTCGACAAAGGGGAGCCACCCGCATCTGCGGCGGCCGAGCAAGCGCAGCGCCCGCGTCGCTGTCCCGGGAACCTCCTTGGCGGCGTAGGCGGGAACGGGTTGACGAGACGTACTGGGTGGAGGCTGACGGAGATCGCGCCGCTTTCCTCGTCGCCGCCGATAAGAGGATGCCACTCGGATCCCGACTCCGCCATGCCGGCTTCCATGGCTTGCTCCGCTCGATCGGAAGAACCTTCCCTTTGGCAATAGGGACTCCACTCCTCGAGTCCGGATCAGGCGACACGTGAGGCGTGCGACTCGAAACAACATTTATAAAATATGTTTCCCGTCAGAGTCAGGAACAGCCCCTATAGCTCAGTGGTAGAGCGTCAGTCTTGTAAACTGAAGGTCCGTAGTTCGATCCTGCGTGGGGGCATCTTTTTTTCTACATTCTAACTTTTTTGCCTTCTTTTATCCTTGACAATTGACAGGCCCACGAAACAGTTATTGAACTTAAAACTGGTTAAGCTAAGAGTGAGCTTCATATCAAGGTTCTAGGTGGCTTAGTACTATTGTGCTGCGGTATGATCAGAAGGATGTCTGGTATATTCGCACTGCAGTCGGACTGAAACCTAGTTGGTGATATGTTATTTTTTCCAAAATGGTACTTTTGGGGTGTGTTAGCTCCCCGGAAAACGGTAGTTCTGGAGTTTATTTGGCGGAACTACCGCATCGTGGTACGACTGCAGTGCGACCGCATAATCGGGAGTTCTAAATGAATAGACAGTACATTTTTTCAGAGAGAACCATTTTTGGTCCTCAAAATAAACGGTAGTACCACACCAAAAAAATGGCACTATTGATATAGCAGAACTATCGTGCTTACATTGGCGGTAGTACCACGCCGCAAATCCAATGGCTAGTTCAAAGGAATTAAATTCAACTGCTATAGTTGTTACTGTGCAGATTCCACAAAAGCGGCAGTACCGGCCTTTCAGCGGCGATACTTCCGATTGTCCTGATTTTTTATGATCTTCTCCTAAACGAAAAAATTTAGTTGGTGGAGCGTATAAATACCTTTCCACTAGCTCAAGGACAGATAGAAGAGACGTTATTTAACATCCTTAAGCTTAGAGCACACCCTCCATATCTCATACACACTTGTTGCATTCAATTAAGGTAGTTGAGTCAATTTCAAGTGTATTCATTCTAGATTGATTCTTGGCACTTGATTGTCATCAAGCAAAGATTATGATTCATTACTCTTGGTGTTTGTCGGCACATAGATGGCTTGGTGGGACTATGCGTGGTGATCTCTTCAAAAATATTGTGAAGAGGCCCGTCGCCATACTGTGAGTAGCTCGGTGTTCGCTATCTTCGGAGCGAAAGAAGAACAACCACTAGTGGAATCAAAGAGCAAGACTTAATTTATGGAGCCAATCTAAGTTGCTTACGATTTCCTCAATGTGGACTAGTGAAGACCGACAAGTCTTTGATAGCACGGCAAAACATCTCGTTTCATCTCTTGGGAAAGGCAGCGATGGTTGAGGAAGGTGAAGGAGGATGTCAGCGGCGGGGATGGCCACCGGCGTCGGCATATCCGAAGGCGATCCGTACGGAGAAGGGCAAGCCCAAGCATAGGGCGGCGGGATCCGACGGCCCGAGTAGGGGGCGACGGGATCTGGCGGCCCAAGATCCGCCGGAGCAGGCAACGGCGGTGTCGGGCGTGGGCAGGAGCGAGCGATGAGGGCTGAAGGAATAGGCGACCTAGTGCAGCACAGCAGCGCGAAGGAAAGCCGGATCAGGCGCGGAGTCGTTAGATCCGAGTGGGAGGCGGCTGGAAGATGACGCGAAGACTACAGGGGAGCCTGGATCTGAGGTGGCTCCTCGGGGCTTGGCAGCGGCACTGCTGGATCCGACGGCTGGGAGGCTAGAGGCAGCCGGATCTGGCACGGTGGCGTCGTCCACGCCAGATCGATGAGGAGATGGTCGCCCTGAAAGTGGAGATGCTCCTCCTGGGGGCAGTGCAGTGGAAGATGAGGAAGCTAGGTATGAATCTAAGTCTGATACCACGAAGGCTCATAGAAATGAATCACTTGTTTGATTCATTGGTGTACATGATACACACACACAATGGTGACGCTAATGTGAATACATGTGTCACCTTGAACCGAGGCGTCACAATGGGAACAAGATTGTAGGCTAACAGTCACAGTGAGAACGAGATGATAGGCTAACAGCTGCTTCCTGATTTTAGGCTGTTTGTTGGTAGTGACACTACGGGAAACAGGAACCGTAGTTGTCAGTTTAGCCTAGAGTTGGCCTCGATCCCGGATAACACAATCTATTATGTAATTAAAATGATTGTAAAGAGGGAGAAAAAGTATAGATGTATACAAATTATTTGGTGGGTCTTAAATTAATATTGATAAATTTTTTAGATAATGGAAAAATTCCGGCCTCTGCAACCACACACAGCCGTTTAATATTGATAAATAGAACTATAATTGTCTCTTTTTTAAAATTGTAGATAAATTGTAGGTACTAGAGTTGTGTAAGTTGGATAATTAGATGCGCACGATAGGATCAAGCCATACAAATTGTGCGGGCTAACGTTTGAACAATAAAGTTGAAATCACATCAAGTAGTAATACAGAAGCATGAACAAAGCCACTTCTTTATTAGTGCATGGGAAGAACACACATTCTGCTTGTCGTTTTCCTTTAGTCCTATATATAGTCTATCTGCAGTTCTGAATTGTGTACAAAGGAATAACATCCAATAAGCCCCAAGGCTCTCAGGTCTCAACTATAATGTGTAACAAGGAAACCAACTGCTGTCTGCTGCTGCTTTGGTGCAGCAGATTCAGTATAGTATGTTTCTAGAACTAATGTATCACTGTATCCAACACGTCTGCTCGGTACCATCTTTGTAAGTTATGGAAGAAATGCTTCTCTGTAGTGTCCAATGTCCAAACCAGTGTTTCTGTAAACCAACCCTACAGGCTACAGGTCCTTCCTGCACCTCGACTAAGATCACCAGCAACAACCAATAAACATAAGGCATGTAAACGAGCTACGAACCTTACTAATCTCTGGCTGCCTTGTTTCTCCAAGCAGCAATTGGCTTCGGAATGCTGTCGAAAAGAGGCTTTGAAATGCTGTCAAAAAGCGGGCCTGGGAGAGGTAGAGTGAAAGCATCTGGTTTTAAGCTCCACTTGCTCTTCAGCCACACCGAAGCAATGCTGTTGTTGTCTGAATCTTGGAATTCTGGAGTGCTTGATGATTTCCTGACGGCTTGCAATCCATCACCATACGAAGGCACCCCAGTCGCTACGTGATCTTGCTGACTATTGTTTATATCTGGGCGATTGCCAGACTTTGGCCTCAGCGCCAAGCCTTGCCCGACCCTCGTCAATAGGCCACCACTGTTGTCCTCCCTTGTTGACAACTCAGGATCGGCATTCTGGCGCCGCCTTATTGGCTTTTCAGCATTGTCAATCTCCCAATTGGCGTCCCCGTTTAGAAGAGAAAAGCCAATCGATAAGCTTCTAGCTTTCCTATGCTGACCTGGAGGTTGTTCAGATTCAGAACTTAGTGGATCTCTGAATCAGGAGAGTCGTCACCCAAGCAAACAATGATGATTTTACCTTTACTATATGTCGTCATTTCGGTGCCTTCATTTGTTGGGTCCCCCTTTGGAGGTGGAGCAAGGCCATAGTATCCCTGCAAGAGGCTCATGGATGGCGAAACTGTGCTGCGCGTTGGTTTCAGAAACGTATCCAAGGTAGCATTTTTGGGAGGTCGACGTGTAGTCCATTCTCTGAGATAAATTATATTGTTATTGCAGATAAGGCATGACGTATAATAGCAAAGAAGTCCACTGATTTTAAGAGTCAGTATTGCGAAAAGGCGTCACATGGTTCATCATTAAACTAGAAAGAGCAGCAGCATATGCAATGGCAACTAGGGAAGCGCTAAGAATCTATATAGTAGAGTATCAATCAAATATTCTGTATTTTTACAATAAAATTCATTTAAAAAAACGTTGTATTTGTGACGAGTCCGTGCTATGAATTGTTATGTTTTGTAACCATTATCACAAGTTCTAGATATGTGTCGGTCAAGAATATAAGTATGGGCATTGGGCAGTGAGTGCAAGCATGTGGAGGCTACAACTATCTGTTCCAGGTAGGATCGTATTTTCTTTCCTCGTTGTGAAGGATCATGTGAGAAGGTTCGCAATAATATTGTGATGAACCATTGCAAGTTTTGTAGAGTGGTTATTCGAATTTGCAAAAGACTGCATTCTGTTTGAGCCATTTGCTGGAATATTCAGGTTAAGTGGTGTGACCGCCTGTACTGGGCAATCTGATCGGCAGGCGACCACAGACGGTAGTCGGAGGCGTGGACCACGATCGGTAGTCGATAGTCCGATCAGCCTTATATTGGGCGGTCCGAACGGCCTTATGTTAGGTGGTCCGATCGGCAGATCGAGTACAGCAGGTCAACCACAGAAGAACGACCACAATAGGTCGACCACGACAGAACGACCACAACAGGTCGACCACGGCAGAACAAGCACATATGGTTGGAAACTACAGTGACTGGTCGATAGTCGGAAACTATAGTGCTTGATGGATGGTCAAAAGCTACAGTACGTGGTTGATGATCGGTAGTCGTAGACTTCGAGTACTTCAATTCTTATATCCATCGAGTACCTCGAGTACTTGTATCAGACCGACCAGTGTTCTAACCTGCCCGTGCATGATGGTCAGACCAGTTTCTCTCGGTGGTCTGAGATTGATTTTTGGAAAGCATAAAAATTGATTCATGGATTGAGTTGGGGTGTCTTAGGTCATTGTATTAAAATTGCATAATACATGTTTTGGCTAATGTAGGTAAAATTGTGAAGAACATGTTTTGGTCTTTAGTCGTACAGGGATGCTTGAAGTTACTGTAGTCGACGGCGAGGAGCGGGGCTACGCTCAGAGAAGAGACGATGCCCAGAATGATCAAAGATGCCAATTGAGATGGTGAACTCAAGTATGGCACGAGAAAGACGGAAAATGTCGAAGGCGGGTTCAAATAACGGGTTTGCACCATGTGGCTTGGTTTGTTCAAGTGAGGCGTGGTCAAATGGAACCGGAGTGGAAGAGACTTGCTGACGCATGATAAGACCGAAATTTGCCTTGGATCAAAACCACAGCTCATCAGTGGCGCTTGGAGAGCAGTTTATATCAAGCAGAAACTTATTTGATCAAGATGGATCAAGAGTAAAAGACTTGGCAGTTTCGGGTTTATGCATTTTGAAAAACATGCATAATTGAACATGTGTAAGTAAAACATGTGTGTGTGGTTATCAGTTTCCCCAATTGTGTTAAGTGGGTAGTATCCACTAAGGGCTATATGTGTCTGGTTAGCCCACATATATAAAGGGATTGGGATGGAGACTTGTATTGACCATCCGATCCATCTCTCTTGTGCTCTCATGTCTAGGGTTAAGGTTTGAGAGCTGAGTACGTTGTGTGCTCTCTGTCCTCCAAGATGGAGTGACTGTAAAACTTACCTCCTCAAGTAAGCAATACATCAATCTTTGATCAACTCCATAGATCCCTCGTGTTTTAATTGATTTGCTTTTGATTTGGTTGATTTTAATCTCTTCTCTTCCCTTTTCTTGATCTTGTTGTGCTACAGTCGTATAAAAGATGGAGACAACCTCTAGAAATCTATCTCCACCCATCTAGATATTTTGATAGCAAGTTTGTCAAGAAAACCCGGTTTTGCTTGATTTGGTCTCAAAGTGTGATTTCTTGATCCTAGGTTTTTGACGTAATTTCTTTTGTGTTATTGCTTGTTGGGACATGTGAGAACATATCTAAAGCCCTCTTAGCCATCGTCCACTCACGAGTAAGTTATATTTACCGGTTTTGGTTTTGGCTCAAGTTCGGTGCACCTTTCCTTCAAATCGGAAAGGTATCAATTTTGGTCGTGATTTTCATGATTGTTTGTTGGAATAGGTTCTTCATATCCTAGAGAAGATCCCTACAAAATTTCATGTCATTTGGATCTGCGGATCAAAAGTTCCAATCGATTTTCGGATTTGAAATAGCGCTAAAAACACTATTCATATCCTGTTTTTCCAGTCAGACCGGTTTTTACTTGGTGGTTAGACCGTCCGGAGGTCAGATCATCCCCTGTAAGAGAGGTCCGACCGCCGATGTTGAAGATTTCATCAAACTTTGATTTCTTGAGTCTTTTTGATATGTGATTTTGGGAGAAGGTGATATTCTCTCTAACTGTCTAGTTATTGGAGAATAGAACCTAAAATATTTGGGGGGAAATTTTAAGAAGACACTATTCACCCGTCCGTTGCCATCCAGTCCTACAAGTGCTTTTCTTTGGATCTTGTCATCCTGTAGCACTTGCAACTCAGTGGGAGAACCCTTTGGAAGGTTCAGAAAAGCACAGCGCAGTTGCCACTAGGTGTCAAGTCAGTGTTCAATTATACTCAATAGTGACCGTGAGTGTGGAATCAGCAGTCAGTCGGTTCGTGTGGATTCCAGCCTAACCTGCCTACCTCGCCGGGTTTTGACTTGTTTCCCTGGTACGTATTTGCGAACAATAACAATGAGCACAAAGTCTAGCCGAAATTTCTCTGGAATTGTTGATAACTCGCTTCGATAACTATGAAAGAAGAACAGAAAAAAAAACGAATGTATATAACAATGCAATGTGTCCGGAAGAGGGCATTTCTTTTAACCGGCAGAGACTCACGGTTCCATAATCTCCCAATGAAATACCCGTGATTAGCTGTTAGGTTGCAAACTTGCAATAGAATCACAAAAAAAAGAAGAGAGAATTAGGTGAAACGAGCACTCCAGTTTGTCGGGGATTGGATCATATACCCTCCTTTAGTTGGGAAATTGACGATTTACCCTCCACATCTCAATGACACGTGGGATCATCATAAGTCACTGAATCCTCAATTTCCATCTAAATACGATCAAAATTTTCCTTTAGGGAAAGGGATAAATGGCTCGCCGTTGTATTGAACAGTCCATTGTTTAGTCACACAGGTGTGAAAAATCCATCTTTCAGCTGTAACCAATAAACGAACGAAAGGAAAAAGTATGGTGTGTGCGCGCGCGCGCGGTACCTGGTGCGATCGGTGGCGCGTGGGGAAGAGGATGGAGGGGCAGCAGCAGCAGCGCCGTTCCCATGAATGTGTAGGCGAGGAGAATGGGAGGCGGCGGGTAGATGCCTTCCGGGGAGCGGAATCCGCAGCGTCTTGTGCGCGAACATCTGCAGGTCGGTGGTGAGGCCGTTCACCCGCTTCACATCCGCCACCTGAAGGAGCGCGCAAGCGCAGATCGTCACCACCATCAAACCTAACCATTAATGAAAGTGACGGCCGGAGAGGTGTTACTAGTGGCTCTACCTCTATGCCGTACTTGATTGCGACGCCGGCGAGGGTGTCGAACCTGCAGACGCGGTGCAGGATGTAGCGGCCGCAGGAAGACATGGGCGGCGGCGAGGGCGACTGCTCCGCAACCTCCACCACGGCCGCGCAAGAGCTCGCGCTCCGCCTCGCGCCGCGCCCACCACCACCGACGAGGACGTCATTGTCGTCGTCCCGTGGCAGGAGGGGGGCGTCTTGTTTGACGGGAGAGTGGAGGGGCGCAGGCGCCGAGGCGACGCCCATCGCTCGCTCACGCCCGCGCGGCGGCAGGTGCGGCGCCTATTTTTGGCTGGTTTTCCTTGCCGGTGTCGGTGGCGAAGCGCGCGAGAGGGAGGAGGAGAGGAGCCGAAAATAACAGAGCGCGCGGCTCGGGAGAGTGATGGAGAGCAAGCGAACCCAGTAGCAGTGCCCTATTATTGGCTTTGTTGGTTTGGTTTAGGGATGGCAATTATACATGTTTATTTATTTGTATATCTATAGATAAATACTTTAATGGAGTTAGATATGTGATATTTTCTTTACCTATGGGTATAGAAATAGGGGGAACACTATACCCATCGGGTAAACGGGCATGGGTATAGGTAAGCTCTACCCGTACTCGCACCGCCCATTTACCAGTGATATAGATTGACAAGTGGTGCAGCATAGAAATATCTCTAATTATTATTGATTGTTATAAACTTTTCCATATATCTAATTGCTATTGATTGTAATAAACTTTTTGATAGCTATTATATTTTCTAGCAACAACTGTTACTTACATATATATGTCATTAGTTCAACTCTCAGATAGTGACTCTCAGTTCGTGGGTAAATGAGTATGCCCACGGGTGACGGGTACCCGCGGACGACATGTATGGGCGAGGTTTTTCATCTGTTGTCCTTCGCGGGTATACCGTGGGCGTAAATTGGGGTCACAGTACAGGTATGGGTGAGCGCTACCCGTACCCACGTCCGATTGCCATCTCTAGTTGGGTTCCGTTCCTTCGCACAACGTGAGGGCCTGGTTTGCTTTCGGTTGCTTCGCTTTGCTTTACTTGGGGGCCGGTGATATTTATCTACCATTGTTGTTTTTTACTGTGCTTCTCAAGGTAACAACGACGATATAAAAGATACTCATATGGGTGGTATATATAATTTTTTTTTGGAAAACCGTTTAAAGTAATGGTTTCGAGAAACACTTAAAAAGTTGTACTATTAATTTTGACTTCCGTATAATTTGAAAGTAAAACGCTCTTGCCACGAGTGTCAGTCTCTTGTATCTTTAGAAAACTATTTAAATTAACCGCTTCGAGGAACACTTAAAAAGTTGTACTATTGATTTTCACTTTCGTATAAGTTGAAAGTAAAAACGCTCTTACCACAAGTGTCAGTCTCTTGTACATTTAGAAAACCGTTTATTTAAAAAGTTGTACTATTAATTTTGACTTTCTAGAAGCAATTTCCTAACAATTTACTACGCGCCTACGCCACATTTGCTTGCATTTAGTCAGCACCATTCCGCCGAACGTTTCCTATTCTCTCTCGTTTATTCGAGGCAGCGCTACAGGAGTAAGAGCAAGTTTAATAGTATAGATAGCTGCTACCTCTAATACATTTTTATGTCATCAATAGATAATGATGCAGCCAACTCATACAATAAGCTGGAGCATCTCCAACAGTATGAGCTAGTTACTAGCTCTAAGACAACTTCTACAATAGTACTAACTTTTAGCACATAGCTCATAACATAAATAACCTCACATGACACTCTCACATAATCTTGGAATGTGTTTATGAGACTAGCTCTTGATCAAGAGATATCTTTTCTCTCTTCTATTAAAATATGAAATAATATGCTTAGAGCTAGCTCATAAGGGCATCTCCAATGGTTATAGCTAGCAACTAACTATAAGACTTCCACATCATTTATATAGTACACACTAAAGCTAGCATTCTAAAGAACTATCTATAAGGATAGCTATTTGATGTTTACATGCACACACAGAATTTATTGAGACTGTCTCGTTTGGCGTTATAGACTAGTGCTTGAGGAAGATCTGGCTCGATTTTTTTTGCATACTCTCTTTCCTCCACATAGGATATATGCTGATGTGTACATGCATATAGCTAGCTGACTCAGACCATTGGAGATGCTCTAAGTCACTATTGGAGATGCACTAAAAGTTATCTCCACAAGAGCTCTCAATCATTTAATAGAATGATCATTTAATACATGCATGTGTATAGCTGTTAGTCCTATTGGTACATGCATGGATAACACATCTTTTCATAAGATTTGGTTGATATTATATTTGCTATACTGACTCATTATTGTACTGCTCTAAGTCACTATTGGAGATGCACTAAAGTTATCTCCACAAGAGCTCTCAATCATTTAATCTCTCTGTATAGCTGATTATTCTCTACATGCTAACACATAGGATACCACTTGATATAGATTCTCCTCTCATATTCTCTCCTCCACATAGACTATGCTGATGTATAGCCTTATTCAGCCTTATTAAACTTGCTCCAACAGGAAATAAGAAACAACCTAGCTTTGAAAGGATCTATGTCAACTCTTCGCAAGTCTCGCTCTTTTAACAATTTTGTAGGTACGTAGCAGAAACCCCACATCGCTTTGACTTGAACGAATTAGCAGTACAACTGTACAGGCAGTAGTATGCACGAGAGCAACACTAACTTCGACGTTGAGATTTGACCTTGCCTCGGATTAACACGATGGAAAAACAAAACAAATGCAGCTCCCGAGTGCCCCTTGGAATCGAACTGTCGCTCCTCTCTTTCATCCAACAATTTGGTCAGCTCATGTTTTTCTGATTGTCCTTCCTGAAAACAATTGCTTGCTGCGGTTCCTTTTCACTGATAACTTTTGCAGAGTTTAGTATGGCTCTTTAAGAAGGTAATTTGTTCCATACAGGCATGCGATTAAAAGCAGAGAAAAGGAAGCGATGTATACTATGTACCCCGAATGCAATTTCAGTGCCCTTCTGAGGACACATGCAGCAAGCTGGACTCCTTGTGTAACTTTACATCATCAAAGTCTGCGAACTGAACACATGGCATGCACACTAAGGAGGTCAAATTACGGTTTGGCATTGGGCAGGACGAACAAGTTCTCTAACAAGTTCATATGACAGCCCAACTTGAGCAGTCCTTTTTCCCAATCAGGGAATTCTGGTTAGGTAGCCATCTCTTTCGCATGGACAGCAAAGCAGCTTTCTAGTAGCACTAACACAACAACTAGTACTGGTGCTAATCGAGCAAAATTTGCCACAAAATGGTCCAAATATCTTCTTTTTCGCCTGTCCTTGGATTGGGCGTGGAATATAGGATCATCGTCAATTAGGGGACCTAAAAAGCTTCTGTCCACGAAAAAAAGGATAACTGAAGTATTAATTCCGTCAGGGCTTGGCCTTGTGTCGGTGGCGTGCAGAGTGCTTTCTGCTTAGTGTGCTACTCCCAATGTCTCGTAATATAAGTCTTTATTTTTAAAAAATATTGTTTCACAGTATAAATTTATTATAGAGATCAAAGATGTAATTATTATAATATTTTCACTATATATCACTATTTTAATGCTGAAAATATAAATAAGTATGTGTAGTATATCATTTAATAGAAGCATCAGATATGCATGGTCTAATGATATGAACTTTTAAATTTAATATATTTTTTTGATTTGTGCGTATGATAAGTTTTAGACCTCTGTCAGATTCGTTTAATCTAACATTGTGACACATGACGTATAAACGCTACTCCCCCAAGCCGTAGCGAAGCTGGAAAAATTTTCAATGGCGATGCACATTTCATGCAAGTCTAAAGTTATAGGCAAGTAATCCTTACCAAGATCCAGAGAGTCAAACAAGTTGACCCTAGTAACTGTATCTGTACACACTCCGTCATGTGCGCAATGGGCGGCATTGGCGTGCATGTTCACAATTGCAGTACGGCCATAACATATATCCATCTATAATCTTATTAGAGCCAGGGAGAGAGATGCGTTCAAAGACCAGACACTCGAAATAAAGAATAAAATTTGGAATTTAATTTCTATACGAATTCCAAATTGAAATCCAAAAGTAAATGTAACTCGAAATTAAAATTAAACAAAAAATTAGCAATTAGATTTGCATACAAATATCCAACAGGAAATAACTAAAATTCAGAATAACAGATAAAATAAAATTAGCGATTTTAATTTATATACAAATTTCTAAGTAAGATCCATAAATATAAAATAAAAATAGCAATTAGATTTATATATGAAATTTAAAACAAATCAAATGTAGCGGCGTAAGACACCTGCTAGGTTCAATGGAAAGCAAAGACAGTGATCAAAAACACATACGCATTATAACAAAACATCTCAGGACTAAACGACCAATGTCACATTAGACGTGATTACCACATGTAATATACTTACATATACTTGCCCAGGTCCACGTGCCACACAGGCACAGGTCTCAAAGTCTAATCATATTTTACACCATGCTTAATGCTTTAATTATGGCATAGTCTCAAAAGTCTAGCGCAGGAATATCACCAAGGGGCGAAATGAAGAGGAGGAAGAAAGAGCGCGCCAAAACGATCGAATCGAACGCCGCCTCGTCTACAGGCAGAAGCAGCCGCCGTTGTACTTGCCGTCCTTCCCCTTCATCTGCTCCCCGACCTTCCTCACCGTCTCCTCCGTCGGGGTACACGGCGTCCACTCCGCTGCCAGCCGCACCCTCGCCCACCACCCCCACCCGCTGCCGCCCTTCCGCTTCCGCCTCGCAGCCTCCGCGGCCAGCTGGCGGTTCTCCGCGCGCAGCCTCTCGATCTCGGCGACGCCCACCTTGCGCTCCGTCTCCCACGCCGCCATCGCCTCGTAGCACTCGCGGTTCCGCAGCTCCAGCCCGTACACCTGCGACTGCAGCGCCTCGATCTTGCGCCCCAGCATGCACACCCGGTGGTCCTCCCGGAGCTTCACCACCAGCCGCGCCATCTCCGCCGCGCGGCGCCGCATGTACCCGAGCTCGGCGGCCGCGGCCGCCGCCTCCTCCTCGGCCGCCGACGCGCGGAACCCCAGCCGCGCGTTCTCGCCAAGCAGCACCAGCCTCTCCGACTCCAGCACCTCGAGAAGGCTCCCCTGCAGCTCGATCTTCCTCGCGGACTCCGCCTTCCGGCGCTCGGCCTGGTCGGCCAGGATGTCCCGGTCGACCCACGCCGCGACCAGCTCCGCCACGAGCAGGTCAGCGTCCGCCGGGAAGGCCGCGAGAGCGGATTCATCGGTGGTGACGTTAATGCAGGCGGGTGGCTGGTAGGATAGGGAGCTGTCGACGTCGGAGGAGCGGTCGTCGACGTCGGAGGAGCAGTCGGATGCGGTGGCGTGGATGTGGTGGGGCTTGGCGAGGAGCGACTGGGAGTAGCGGTCGGCGAGGTAGAGGTAGCGGTGGTGGAGATCGGTGAGGAGCGCGAGCAGCTGCGGCCGCTTGTGGTAGTAGTTCTCGGCGCGCTCCGCGAAGGAGTGGTCCGTCGCGGCCGCCGCCGCGTCGTCCGGGACGCCCACCGCGAGCGCGCGCACGCGCTGCTCGATGTCTGCAAGCCATTAGTTGCATGTTAAAAAGTAGCATCAGTAATCAGCACGTTCAATTCCAATGGAAATACAGCAAGTAAAACGGGAAATTGCCAGTAGCTTAACCTGGAAAAAATCTAATTAATGACGTAGAGTTAATTACCTATGGTTAGCACAGTGGTACACAAGTCTAGAAGACTAGAAAGGTAGTCAGTCATAGGTAAAAAGAATGTGAAGTGACAGTGTTTATAAAAAAATTGTTACAGTAAACGACGGTGTTTCTCAAAAAAAAAATTGTGAATCGACAGTGTAGCGCTCCACAGTAGACAATGGAACTTTTCTTGTGCTCTACAGTATATGGCTCTGCCGAACAAATCAAATTTTTTTTTGCCGTCTTTTTCAATTGACACATCCATTCGTTGTCTGGTTGGGAACTTTGAGATGGTTTTCTACTGCTCCTGGTGAAATGATTGGTGCTAGCGAGTGGAACACAGCGAGCGAGTTCGAATTTCAAATTTCCAAGGAACGAGCACAAGGCGAGGAAGAAGAAAGGCAGCAACCAAGAAGCCATCATGCGTGGAAAGATTCCGAGGCGAAGCTACTGAACAAAAAGAAACGCTTGCATGCGTGCCTCCTGTGACTCTAGCACTCGTACCACAGGAAGCAAGGGGAGCCTATTTCCTCGTAACTACATTTACATACCACCCCAGTAAAGAACAGATGCGAAAGCTGGGAATAGCACCAGTAGCCTAGCTGAGCTGAGACTAGACACGGGCCTACCCTACCCTACCCTACCCTACGACTCGGAGGAGGAGCTCGTGCCGCATAAATGCGTAGCTAGGCTAGTACTCAAGAGGAGGAGAACGGTGGACTGCGCGTCATAAATGCGTATCCCAGGACACCCGTGACCTCTCAACTCAAGAGCTTGGCATTACACGGTGGACGGTCGAGCACACTACAGTACAGTACTTTCACGTCTATCCGGTCGGATGACCATCCATTAAAACCACCACAGGCTCCGTCGGTAAATCTCACTGTCCCGTCCCGTACCAAATGGAACCACCACGTATACCCATTTCGAACCAATCTGCAGCGCCGAGTACAAGCCTTCCACATGGAACAGATTTGAGCTCCCATGCATGTAACAGAGAAAACGATGCCAAGCAATTACGGCGTAACAAAACTCTGTCTTCATCTCCTGCCTCCACAACATGTGAACATTTGTGATCTCATTGTTGTGTGTGCTCGAGTTGATCGCATTGAGTTATTCCAACAATTGGCATCACGACCAGATGAGAAACGACTACGACGGCATAGGACAGAAGCTGAGGCGCACGTAGGCCGATGATTGGGCAACCTTTAGCTCGGTCTGACCGTCGAGCTCACGAGCGAGCTTCTTGCCAGCGCGCTCGGCGACTTGGCTGTGGCTGCGCTCATGAGCTTGCACTTCTAGGCTTCCTTCTTGCTCAAGAACTTGGCGTGCACCCCGCAATGCCTCACTTGAAGTCTCAGGGCCTGTTTGGTTCATGACCAGAAGTTGCTTAGCCACAAGTTAAGCGTACCACAGTTTTTAGGTAGCTGTTTGGTTCACTGACGTAACTGTGGCATGCCACACTTTCTTAGCACCCGGCCCCACACGTCATAAACTCAATTTCTTGCCAAATTTTGCCACAAATGTGGCTTCGATTTTGTTAGCCACATATTACCTAAGCTTAGGCATGGCAAACTTAGGCACCAACCAAACAGGCCCTTAATCCGTTTGTGCCCAGATAGCTATAGAAGGTACCGGGAGGAGCAACACCTTTTGTCGCCATAAGTGCGATGACGAAGAAGAGTACCGCCGTCCCATTTCATTACCCGATGCTCACATTGAACAATTATGCAACTTGAGTAATCAAGATGAACAAGGAGTTTAGGACGCGGTTGAGAACAGTGACGTCGATGTGCGCAATGACCGGATAGTATTAGCGACCTTCTATGTTGGTATCTCTGAGAAAACACTCTTTCTACTAACCAAAAAGGACAACAAAGTTGCGTGATAAGAGTTGAAAACGATGCATCTTAGTGTTGATCGTATAAAGGAGACAAAGATGCAAACCCTCAAAACCGAGTTCAAGATGATGTGCATGGAGGAGGCAAAATCCATCGACGACTTCGCTGTCTAGTTGACGACTATCGTCAATGAGAATTGGGCCCACGATGAGAAGGCCGAGAAGTTATACACAATGAAGAAGTTCCTACGTGCAACCCTGCGAAAGTTCATGTCGATCATTATTCGAACAATTTAGCAACGTCATGACAATGACCATTGGCCATCTTAAGGCGTACGAGGAATATACGCGTGATAGCAGCGACAATGGCGACGAACAGATCCTACTGATCGGTGATGAGTACGAAGCTCTCGAAGCAGTGATGGCGAGGCCGCGGGAATAAAAAATTCAATAAGCCCAAGGTGAGGCGCTATAATTGTAACAATTATAAGCACTTTGCAATGTCGCAAGTAGAAGGGAGAGAAAGTGCTTCTTGCTGAAGCTCTTAAGTGATGATGAACCACCAAAGCTCTTAAGTGACAATGAACCGATCTTGCTGTAATGATGGCGTGGTGCGTGTGGAGTTAAGATTAAAGGAAGAAATGCTGGAAACAATCTTGACTCACGACAATGACCATTGGCCATCTTAAGAGGAACACACGCGTGATAGCAGTGACAATGGCGACGAACAGATCCTACTGATCGGCGATGAGTAGGAGGCTCGATCATCGAAGCAGTGATGGCGAGGCGGCGGGAATCAAAAATTCAACAAGCCCAAGGTGAGATGCTATAATTGCAATAATTATAAACACTTTGCTTCGGAACGCCACAGGTTGAAGGGAGAGAAAGTGCTTCTTGCCGAAGCTCTTAAGTGATGATGAACCGATCTTGCCGTAATGATAGCGTGGTGCGTGTCGAGTTAAGATTAAAGGAAGAAATGCTGGAAACAATCTTGACTATTATGTTTGTTGAGTCTTGCATTATTTGAGTCATGCATCGTTGAGTCGTGGGCGTGCGCGGCCCGATCAGACTGGACATGCAAGCTTGTGTGCGCCGATTGAATAGTTTTGTTAGGACTTGAGTTTGTTAGTTCGTTTATCTGGATAAGCGTTGAGTTGTTGTGTTCTGTCGTTCGATATAGAGTCCGATTGGTCTCTATATAAGTTGCGTTATAGAGTAAAGAGATTTAAAAATGATGGAGAAAACGAGGCCAGGCCACAAAACTCTGCGTGTTTTGGTTTTGGTTTTGAGTAACGAGTAGCAGCAGTATATACCAAGCCAGGGCATATAAACTTATAGATCTCGAGTAACATGACGATGAAGTAGAGACACTAGGAGCCAGGGCATATACACGTATAGATCTCGAGTAACATGACGATGAAGCAGAGATACTAGGAGCCAAGAGGAGGAGGAATCAAGTAAGTAAAGAGCATGAGAAACGAAACGAGTGGTACGGAGAAGGGACCTGACCTGTAATGGCCGCTTGGAGCCAAGGGGGGCGCGTGGGCGGGTGGCAGCTCCCGTTCGGCCTCGTCTGCTCCTTCTCCGTCTCCATGGCCTTGCACTGCACCCAGCAGCAGCCTCCTCCTCCTGACGGGATTCTTTTACTCGGTGCAGCGCTGCCTCCTCGGTGTTCGCTTGTATCGATCGATGCTGTCGTCGCTTCGCTTCGCCTTGGCGCGGCGGGTGGCGCCTGACACACACAGGGGCACGCGGTGAACAGCAACGTTAGCCTCGTCTCCGCCCGCCCGTCCGTGCCGGCCTCTGCTGCACGCCACGCAGAGCTAGCTAAGCTATGACGTGAGAGCACAGGCCGCCGCAGGCAGGTTAAAAAGGAAATGAGTAAGCAGCAGTACAGAATTCGTAGATGGAGAATAAAAAACCAGTACGCTAGGAAACAAAGCGATAAAAAGCTTGCAGGACAGATGCATGGCGTGGCTAAACACAGCACGAGACTAAACAAAACAGGCAGAGGCAGAGAGGCATGACGCCCCTGACGAACGGCGTGGTGTGGTCGCTGTTGGATGGGGTATGGACGCAGCGCAGGACAGGAGCCGACCAGCTGATCTTGACCTCTTGTGCCTCCTCCTTTTCCTGCCTGTGCTGTGCGTGCCTTGTGGTGCCCTAGTGCAGTGTCGTGCGGCGCGAATCTCAGCGCACGGATCTGCCTTGCCCTGATCTAACCATCCAATGCGCAGGTGTGAGTAGCAGGGTTAAAATGCGACGGGGGACGAGAGCCTAAAAGCAACGCTGAAGTAATGCTGCTCCGTATACATTCAAACCGGTTAACCCGCCTCACTTTTTGTTGTTGATTCAACCCTTCTCTGCACTTTTGCAAAAACTTACTGGATTTGTGGTGAGCAAGGGAGTTTTAATGGATGGGTCTGGTGAAAAGCAAAAGAGGGAAAAACAACGTCCTTTCCTGTACACGTAAAAGAGGACAGGCATGTACTAGTTCCGGGCAGTGGGATTATTTATTGTCTTCTAGTGCATCTTCTTCTTCGAGGTTGCTCATTGATGGCTGGCAAGACACAGAGGGCCATGGGCTTTCTGAAAACCAACAAGGGTAGAACTAGATGGTTCAAGGTTCCTGATAGTTGCTACCTGTGCTTGATAGACACCAGCCAGGGGAGAGTAGCCAATAGGCCACTTAACTACGCAATTCTCTTTAGAAAAAAGAAACGAAATGGCATACAGTAAGTCCCTTTTGTGTGTGTGAGAGAGAGAGAGAGAGACTCTAGAGAGAGAGAGGTAGCAAGAGATGAACTTACAAGTAGTGACGCTTGAGCTATGGAGGAGGAGAGCGCGCCATTCTTCTCCTACTCGGAAGAAGCTTGAGCTGTCTAGTGTGAACGATGCGGGGTAGTCTTGCTTGGTTTGTACTACTAGACAGGCAGAAAGAGACCTGAGTGCGCATATATAGCAGCGAGCAGCAGCAGCAGCTTGAGGTACACGGCCCGAGCAACTGGTGCGCTTGTGATCTGTGTCGTCCAAGCCACAGCCCACAGGGTTCATCCGAGCCGTCCAGATGTTCTCTACGAACCGAATGGACGGTCCAGATGAGATTTGTGCTTGCTGAGTTGTTGACTGGAGGCAGCGGTACTGTCCCTGTTAAATTGTGTGCGAAACTAGTTTTGAGGATTCAAATTTCAAAACTGAATTTTGGAATCTTGTCACCGGATCAGCGGCAGCTCTCTTGAAAATACTATAGGTAGAGCTGGCGTGCCACTCTCGGTAACAAGAGCAAGTAGCTTTCAACAACAACGAGATGGAGCCGCGGCTCCCCTCGTTAAAGTTTCTGCTTCTACTTTTTACCCTTTTTTCTTTTTTCTAACGATGTAATTTTTTAGGTTTTTTTTGTCTTTTCTCTTTTTTTTTTTTACTTTTTTTCTTTTCATTATCTGTGACGATATAACTTTTTCATTTTTTTTAATTTAATTACACTGAAAAAGCTATCAACAGTTACAATGTATTTTCAATCCCTTCATTACAAAATAAACCATAAGCAAGAATTTTTAAGCCCAAACAAGCACCACATGGAGCTTGCTACAGCTAGTAGGAGTATTACAGTATGGTAAGGGTGCTTAGCTAAAATGTTTACGCACAGCAGGGAGCCAGGGACTAGGATGCAAGACGACACTAAAATGAACCCATACGGATACGAAACAAGCTGTCTATATACGTGTCATGTTAAAGCATGGCATCAACTACTTAGGAAAACATTACTGGATGTGCTAACTAGATGTCTCAACTTAGGGGGGTCACAGTGGCTCCAAAAACGGCCAATCTCAATCGAAAACGTTGGCAACAGGATACAACATCTTCCCGGCAGAAATTCTATGGCTCATTTTTGCTAGGCTCATTTTTCATGTTATCTTCAGCATCGGCTTCGCCCTCGCACTGTCCAGTTTCAGGCCCAGAGACTTCTCCTGGGCTCTGCTTCTGACCATCCTCCATCACGCCATTATCAGAATCCATTGGCACAGCCCCTTCTTCTGGGTCAACCCCGCTGCCGCCGCCATCGGTCTCAGGTGTAGCCGCAGCAACCTTCAGACAGGATTCCATTGCAAAGACAGAAAAAATGCGTATTACAAGTTATTATTGCTATAAACACCGAACAGAACAGCTAGTCCAAATATGCTCCAGAAGATGCCCGAAGTACCTGTTGCTCTTTGGCTTGAGCTGAACTGCCTTTGATTTCTTCCCTTTTAGGTCGTTTAGCCTTTTCAGCAGGCTTAGTAGAAAATTTGGAACGAACTTCGGGTGGCAATAGTTCTGGAGGCACAACCCCTTCAATCCCGTAATCACAAAACTGAAAATGGGATAGTAGTCATTAGCTCTACTGATAGAACCTGGAAGTCCAGCATACAATAATGAAAATAAAATATATGTCATGAGACTTCGTAGCATAACACATACTCGAGAAAATCCTTCCAAATCTTGTCTGGCTGAAAAACGTAACCCTTTCCAGCAATACACCTGTCAAACAAATGCTGCTGCTCTTGAGACCACACCATATTCAATGTAAAAATGAAATGTTGCTTTCGACATCAGGCCCAAAAAAGTGGCGTTCTTGAAATCAGTGTCCATGAAAGGAGGGCCTCGTTTTCATGAGCACTGCCACTGAGCCACTGATAAAAGCTAGGGGTCTTTTGCTTCTTTCTAAATGTGATTAGAACCATCCCTATCTTCGTTTGGGACATGTGACCAATCAGCATTACAGAACTACGTCAGCACTTTTTTCCCTAATAACAGTCCATAGCATATTAGCATTGTGTCATGTAGATCATGGGCTTGATTCAACAGACTGAGAAGTGCCTAAGTTTTATTAATTCAAAGTACAGATGCCTGATTCAACATTTTCTTTGAAACATGTAAGCACAATAGTGCATTTATTCCCAGATTAATCCCAACATGGATCATCAAAAATGAGAAGGGAGAATTTCTAGACGGCTTCTGCAACAATGATAATAACACCAAGAATTTTTTAGCACTTGATTTTAGCGGAACTTGTTTGAAATAATAATAATAGGATTAGCTCCACGGAGGACTGGGTCAATTTGATAATTCTTCCGCATCAACTCAAAACTATAAATATGAATGACCTATGCAATACCTGTAAAGTGTTAACTAATTGGGATCCAGTAGAGTCATCACAAAATCAAATTTTAGTACGAGCACTCAAGGAAATAATATCGCTGGGATTTAAACTTACACGATTATTTTTGTGGTGATAGTCCTCCTCAATTCCAGCAGATGTATCCATCTGCAAGTTTACATAAACAAAGTATCATTTGAGGACTGTATTAATAAACATTCTACTTAAAAACAAAAGGATGGATGAACAAAGGTGCAAAATAACCATCAAAGAAAAACCAAAGTGCTTACATCTTCTGCAAGTGGTTTCCAATATTCTGTAACTGATGGCATGCGGACACGCTCAGGATCAGTCAAAGCATTCTGCAGGTCCAATGGAATTATCAAATTAGATGTGAGTTACAAAAATTAAATGCTGGGAAATTGTATGGCCAAAAAATGTGACAGAGATGGGCCAAAAAAGGAACTGTATGAAAAAAATACTGAAACTACGGGAGCAGAGCTCTTTTTGTATTGATCTTTCAAAAACTCAACTTAAAAGGATCAGTGCTCTTTTATAGCTTGATCTTGTTAACCACCTATATGCTATACAATAATTGATTTTTATATTTTTAAAACGTTTTGATTTATCAAAGGAAGTTAATGGTGCAGTAATATGGAAAAAATGTATGAAGCCCCCACGCTACTCAAGTGTACTCGGCATTGGCACTCAAACTATTAACTTTTTCTATATACAGGTAAAAATAGACTAAGCGCCACTCCACGATCATTATTGGAATTACACATAAGAACTTTTTGATACTGTAGCACTCAAAAGGGTCCAACACCGATGCATTTCATGCAATTTAATTAGTAATTGGTTAAATGGGATAATACTGGAAAGTTGTAGGTAAAACATACAGGGTTTTGTTCTGCCCATTTCCACAGTTGGGCAAGTTCTTTGTTTCCCAATCTCCACCTTGGCTTACTACAACAAAAGAAAGCAAAATATAAAATAATTAAAAAAACATAATGATCTCTCAAATAACAAGAGTGAACACAGAATAAAATGCAGTAACTGCCCCATAGCTGTCAACAATGTATTATATCGCCCATCAGGTAAGCATTTTCTATTTTGTGTTATGTATCCCTAATTCCCTTTTTTTCATGACAAAATAAAACTATAAGATATTAAGATTGGTCTCGGACATGGACTTTCTTGTAAAAATTCATACTACAAAGTGACACCAAAAATGGAAGTAAATGTGCTAGGTCAAAAAAATGCAACATTTTCTATTTAAATTGTCTCTTGTTACCCTCTTTCTAGACAAATCTAGAAAACAAGATTCCAATGTGACAATCAATATCAAAATCCACACCTACATCCTCCAATGTTGCAAAAAAAATCAAACTTAGTGGCATTTTGTACAAGTTAATACCCAATGTGTACTTCATACATATACCAACCCATCTAACTCCATTGATCACCATGTATGTAAGTTCTCACATTTCATAAAGATGCTGATCTGAAACTGGTTAAGTTCATGCTTCTTGCTTATGACAAACATAAATAAAGAAGTGATAGTTCAAAATTACAAATAACTGGAATAAATTCCCAAACTACCAAAAGATTCTTAATTTCCCTGGCAATAATAATGATACTACGTTAGTGCGAAACAAGCTACACATAAAACTCAGCATGTTCGCTTTATGAATAGATGATTTGCCAGTGCAAAAATTGGCACTTGAGGATTTGCCACTTGATGATTCATTGACATATGGGTCCTGGGTCCACGTGTCAATGAGACAATGGGGTGGCAAATCCTGAAGTACACCTCAATGGAGTGGCAAACCCTTAATTTTTCATATAATACACACAATGGTATTTGACGTTACATGCTCCCAGTGACACATGGTCCTGAACAAACTAACTGCCACTATATAATTATCAACAAAATGCTTTACCAGATTTATAATTAATAGCATAGTTGATAGTTGCAGCTTCGTTAGTTAATACTGAAATCATTTCAGATTTCATTTAACAGTTACACATTATACTCAACTGAGCAGCAAAACCAACAGCCATAAATCAATAATAGATTAACAGCGAGCTCAGTGCCTGAAGAAAGCAAGTAGCATACCGTTTTCTGGCTCCAGCTTGACCTGATTTCTTTTCAAAAGGTTGCTTTTCAAATGCTGGACACCCATCTCGCTTCCACCAAACCTTTACAAAATGTAGCCAGAGGGATGAGAATCATTAGTGGTGAGAGTTCCTGCAATCAAGGTAAAACTTTTGTGCAGCTAAAAGGATACCCAATTTTTCTCCCGCTCAAGAATATGCTCAATGCTTTGTAGGAATTCCTTTCCTTTTGGTGGAATCATCTCCAGAAGCTTCTTAACACGCTCTTCACAGGATTTGATTTCCTCTATCTAATTGAAGGGCGAAAAGAGATGAGGCTATCTTATTCACAGAATTAACATCATCATTGAATGATTGTCTAAAAGTCATCAAAAGAAAACAAAGGACAGCTAAGGCAGTTGAATCTGATAGAAGATTATCTTGAGGCAGGATTCCTAATTTCCTGTACTAGACAATATGGCCCAGCTTACTTGTATCAGGCAGTCACAGTTGGTATTAGTTGACACAGTTATATTGGTTGATAAGTAGCACTACCCAGTGACTTCATGCTATATGTTCCACTTAGAGTATGGAACACCTTACTTTAAACAAAAAATAATTATATTCAAACACTTAGTGCATCAGCATTTACTGATACTTGGAGACCCAGTAGCATGCTGTGAAAATATACCAATGGCAATAGGTAATAACAATCGGTTCAACCCATATGGGTATACATATAGGAGTCTTATCTGCAGTCTTGCAAATACCAGGCACAACAGACACCCAGAAGGATTCCATTAGAACTAATGCCACATTTGCCACATTAGCTGTTGGAAATATCACAGTATTCAAGAACAATAATGTAGTGAGACGTGAAAATACTAAAATGTTGACAAGCATTCCAAATGTTCACGTCTAAGGTATTATGAGTTATAAGTTATAATTATATGTGGAAAATAAACAGTCACGTCATTTATCACTAACCATGCTCCCAGTTGGACCTTCTTTGTCATTCTTTCCAGGTGCCTGAGGAACAGAATAACTTTGTCAGCAGTCAGCACCTCACCAATAGTAACAGGCAAGTCAAACGACAAGAAATAGTGCTGAAATAGCACTAGCAAAGAAAATAGGGATTTTTTTATCTGTAGTGATCGCAAGATTCTACAAACATCTTCCTTTCACAATGGAAACAGAATGACATAGGCATACACAACAAAGAAGTAAGCTTGAAACAAGTTTTCATTAGCTCATAAATTTCCCTTCAATGATTGCCAAATGCATGTCAGCATTCTACAGCCTAGGTCATATATTAAGCCACATGCATCAGCGGCAACCACAAATGTCAGTAATGTTTGTCTAACAGCTATGGCTATGGTTATTCGTAGCTAGATATGGGAGCATGAAGATAGCAATTGCATCGCCTAGTCAACAGATAGTATGGAAGGGAAAAGGGAAGAATGAAAACAACTTATTTTAATGGCACATGTAGCCCACATGCACTTGCATCATATTCTGCCAAACATTACATTTGTTTTGGACAAAGGAACCTGATATGATCGGTGTTGGTTGGGTACAGATCCAAGGACCGAGAGTATGGCACTCGCCCTTGAATGGTCGGCCATGTCGTTGTCAAGACTCTGAGGCTTAGTTAAAGAAGAGGGGGAGAAACTAGGAACTTTGTTTATTCATTACTTGATTATGAATGGTGCGGCTCTTCTCTTTATATAGATAAGGTTAGCCCCTAATAATATGAAAACTAACATGATCTAATGCAACTAATCAACTAAAGATAAGGTTATATCCATACTATCTAAATATAAAGATATATACCTATCTAATCCTAATATAAAGATATACATCAACTATTCCTAATATGAAGATATACATCTAACTATTCTAAATATAAAGACATGCATAAGATTCTATCCCTAGCGTCGCTACAGTACCTCGTGGGTACTGTTCACATGCGCTACAGTACCCGCAGCATTGTTCACTTGCCTGCCGCGTGCATCACTGGGATCCTAGGCCATAACAGAACCTCATTCAACAAACCTTGCCAAGTATATATACCTAAATCAACCAAGTTAGGATGCAATGAGTTGATCCAAAATTTAAGTGTACAGGGAAAACACTATTTTTGCCTTAGCAGCTACATGGAAAGCCAAAATAAGTGCCTATCAAGCAAAAGGGCAGATAAAGGAAAGAAAACTGATCCTCGACAAAATTGAACAAGAATATTCGATATGCACAAACTGATGTTGCATTGCTGACTAAGTTCCAAATTTATGTACCTTGAGATAGTCAAAAAATATAAGGCATTGGACAAGGATGTGGCGTCGAAAACTTGCATCCTTCAACTGCAAAGAAGGAATCATTATATGGGTATATGAAAACAGTGAACAGTTACAAAACAGAACTAGTGCCAGCTGCTCAAAAGTCTTTACCTCCAAACCCATCAATTTACTGCTAGTCAGGTACTTAATATTGAAAGCAGCATCTTCCTCCTGGTCAAGGTTGTTAACCTTTCCATCATCATCGCTGAGAGGCTGAGCTTCAAATGTGCTCAACACAACCTGAAATTCAGTTACTAGTTAACATCAATCAGAAGTTCAGAACTAACACATTGCATTGGAAAAAAGGCAAAGCGACATGTCATTGGAAAAATGTATGAAGGATGTACCGTTAAATTAGAAGCAAACTTTTGCCATTTTGTCGGGTTTGTAGCTGTCAAAGCCGGGTTACTGAAATGCTCCTGGCATATAAATAAAACCCAAAACTTGAGCATCAAAACAACACAATGTTGAAAAATTAAGAAACATGCTGGAGATCTAATGATGGTATTGAATCCAAGATAATGACAAAAAGTACAGAATATCAACCTGTAAACTCCACAGGGTCTTGTAGAAGTTGAAATCAAGAGAAATTCCTAAGATAAATGGGTGCATTAGGGAGTGTTATCATTTACAAAGACAATTTCCTGAAGATAGGATAAACAGAACAAAGTTGCACAAATACGATGCAACAAAAAAAATATACAGTGTCCTTTTTATCAGGATAATCATACTCACCGTCCGTAGCATCTTTCTCATACTTAGTTTCATTCGATGTGTTGAAAACTCCCTTAATGTTGAGAGCTGATGAAATAGACAAACAAAATGATGGTGTACCCAAAAGAGAGTTATACATTCTTTGCCAATAAGGGGCCAACTAGATGTGAGGGGGGAAAGATGTAATATGCAAACCTGAACGCTCGGATAACGGGAAGAAATGTGCAAGAAACATGATAATGCGTCCGCAAAATACCACATCGTTTGCCTGTGAAATTTCAGAATATAGGAAATATCAATGCTAGTACAGAACACACATTTTGTGCCAGGCAAAACTCCAAGAAATATAAATAGTACTCTTGTAAGATGCTCACTGAAGTTAAAGGACCATGGTCCATGGCATCACAAGGTTGAAGAAGATTTTAATGATATGGCCAATAGCTCATTTATTTTACAATAAAGATGTCATTAGCAAAGCTCTTATTGAACACGGTTTTCAGTTTGGTAGTAGATAAAATCACTCAGCTGGAAAATAAAGCAAGTGAACTTAATTTTAATCTATACTGTGTGAGCTATAACAAATTAGCTTATAGATTAGGTACAAGAAAACAACTAATCTGACCTTTGATAGTCTTCGAAGAAGTTGGTTGCAAGTCCTTAGCATAACCAGCTTGCCACGTCCAAAAAGCTCTTGCTAGAAACAACCCAACAAGGTAATCCATTAGCAAAACTATGAATATACATCTTATGTGCCTTACCAGCACCACCCACCTAGCAAAATGGAGTACAAATCACAAATTCACAATTACCTTCCCCAAGACATCTTGTTTGCTCTCAATATATCCAAAGACATCTTTGCAGTCTTTGATAGTTGACATTTCTGTTAGATCTTCTAACAGCTGGAATACCATACCACCCTCAACATGCCCTCTTTCACAAAGGTAAAGCACAATATCTAACAGGACAAAACTTTGATTTGTCAGAACAAAAAGTAACACTAAATAAGCACTAAACAGTGCTCAGAAACCGATGTTGGTAATAAAAATATGTGGATTGTAAGTAAAAAGGGACTGGTGGAAGAATTGCTACTGACCAAGAAGGCGTGTTATCAGGCAATTACTTTCTGCATTATCCAATGAGTTCCCATATTGCATAATTTTTTTACCCGATTGAACTGCAGATGACTAAGAATATAAATACAAAACAAAATCAGCAATCAATATTAGTTTCTACGATTGCACTACCAGCAAATAAGAAGTGCGCCAATTCCTCTCGCTTCCTATCAACGAACTAGCAAGAGAATTCTACTACTCAGAAACATAGTACTTAACACATTGAAGTCAGCAATCAATCAGAAGCTAGAAACTTTTAGCGGACTGTATAGAGTGGACAAGAACTGTTCCATTGCACTACTTTCTAACGGTTAGGCGGTGAGACAGAAAAATAAAAAAAGCCTACATCACTTTGTAAAAGTTTTATTATCAAGAGAGAACAAAGATTTTAGTGTAGCCACATATGTGATAAAGAAACTTACTACAAGTTCCTGCAGCAATGTTCGAAGAGCGTTCTCTAAGGATTGGTTCTCCTCTTGAACCAGCACTGTTTGCTTCTGCCAAATCAGATGAGTAGCTGACTTAAAATGCATGTATGGAATAACAAATGCAGTAAAGCAAAATAATTGCTAGTTTGCTATCAACTCGTCATCTATCAAAAAGACGCAAGCGTGTCTGATTGTGCATTCCATACCTGAGGCTTAATTGCTTCCTGAACTGCCTGAAGGGCGAAAGCTTCTGGGGATTCAGTCATAGACAGCGCAGCCCGGAATACTCCCTGCAAACAAGCAAACAATTCAAATTCACAGCAGCGTACGGAAACAGTTCCACTCAAATTCGCAGCCCTCCCTCCTCCCACACTGACCCCCATCCCACCACACCCACCCACCCAGTGTACGAGAGAAGGGTGGAGAGCTCACGATGATGCGGTCGCGGTCGGCGTGGCTGGAGACAGAGGCTGCGGCTGCGGCGGCGGGCGTGGATGAAGAGGAGGAGGGCGGACGGTCCTTGGTGAGGAGGATGCGGAGGCCGGAGTTGGGCGGCGGCGGCGAGGGCTCCGCCATGGTGAAGGAGGGGGCAAAGAGGGTAGGGTTTGGGGCGAGATGTCAGTCCCTCTGCTTCCAAGCGAGCGCGTCTCCTCATTATTTTGCGTTGCGGCTATATCTATTTTAGTAATGATTTATTAATTTAACTAGTTATGTATGTGTACGTTGTAACAGAACTCATTAAATATATATAGAATCGTGCTATAGAAAAGAGTTACTCTAATCAATTGAAAAGTAGAGAATGATAAAAAGTTAATGAAATAGAGCGGTTGGAAAAGAATAGACGTACAACTACCAACCCATTCTTTCATAATAATAATGATAAATAAGTTTTATTAAAAAATAAAAGTTAAAAGTTTGCTAAAAAGTCAAAAAAGAATAGAACCATTTTCACAGCAGTTTGGTTTAAACCAACCTTAGGTTCCGCTCATTTCATCTTCAGGTTCTGGCTTATTTTTCACTATTCATAAAATTCATCTTTTTTTCTAAACTTTTGGTTTTTTTTTAGCTTTTTTGCCTTTTTCCGTATTCATTCGCGTTGTCCGTAATGAATTAACATATTTTTCTATTTTTAAATTTTTTAAATTTTAATTATACTAAATAAACTATCTTCAGTTGCAGTGCAATTTCAGCCGCTACAGTGCAATTTCAGCCATAAGCCACAGCTTTTCAGCTCAACCGAGCAGGGCCGGATCCTCTCTCTTGTAGCAAGGGCGGCGCCTCTGTATGGATAGGAGGATTTAAACTCGAATACTTAGAATTTAACTAAAGCCAAAATATTATAAAATTCTAAAGCAATACACCTCATCTAAACATCCATTGGAATGTACGTAGCAGCTAGAGATGGCAATGGGTACCCGAAACCCGATACCCGGTGGGTTTTTACTCTATTAGGGCATGGGTCTGAGTCAATTTCCTAACCCATGGGTCTCTTAATGGGCAAAAAGCCCAACCCATCGGGTCTGTCGGGTTCGAGTTCGTTCCTGTAGTATCCAAACCCGTAAACCCATGGGTAATATAAACCCGATCCATAAGAGTTATAAACCTGCACTCCCGTGCAAACCCATTGACCCATAGCCCATTAGCCATTTAGCCCCAAGCCCCCAAATCCAATGCGGCAATGCCCCATTACCCATACGGCTAACCCTAGCTAGCACTCGGTCACGGTCACTACTCACTCCTCCCCAGTCCCCACCCCAATTCAACAGCCGCCGCAGCGGCGCATCTGGCGCTCCGCGCTCGGTCTCCGGCATCTCTACGCTCGCCCTCCCGTCCCGCGGCTCCCGCTCCTACTCCCGCCACTCTCACCGCACGCTCGTCCTCCCACACGCCCTCGCCTCGCCTTCCAGTTTAGCCCGCCGCCCCCACGCCGCAGCCAACGCGCATCGCAGCAAGAGGCTCTTGACCATGGCGCTGCCCTCCAGCTCCAACGAAGATGGCCGGTGAACATCTTCCTCCTCTCCATTAACCATTGTTGCAGCTCGTATTACTGAACCCACGGGCGACCCGTGGGTACCCGTTAACCCAGTGGGCATGGGTCTGGGCAAAATTTTGCACCCATCACGGGTATGGGTTTTTTAACGGGCACGTCCAACTTTCATGGGCACGAGTTTGGGATAGCAAAACCCAGCGGATTTGTGCCCGTTGCCATCTCTAGTAGCAGCGGTCGTGGTAGAGCTGAGTATAAACGTAACTTTAGTTCTTCCAGATAAGGGAATTAATGTTGTGAATTTTTAGTTTGTTGTTGACTCTGTTTTTGCACGAGTGATTATGGATTCCTGTAACCGTACAAAAAATAGCGTTTTCGTGTGGTTTTTCTAGGTTCAATGTAAAAACAACTGATAGTTGATTTGATGTTGTGAAGTTTTTAGTTCCTTGTTGACTCGGTTTTTACACGAGTGATTATGGATGCTAGCTAGAACACCTTAGATTTTTGTAACCATGCAAAAATAATAGATAGATAAATGGCTCTTTGGTGTGGTTTTTCTCGGTTCAATGGTAAAACAATTGAAAGTGAGCGTCGCCGCCCATTGGATTCCTAATGGTACGATAAGGATCAATCTTATCTGAGTTATCGCGTTTACAACTAGTGCTGTTATGGAAATAAAATGGGATGCTATTATATGATTTTGTTGAAAACTTGATTTCTACTATTTCCTCACATATGATAAATATCAATCTAGTGGACTTGTTATCAAGGATACAAAATCCAGAACCAGGATATTTCTGGTCGGCAACCGGTAACAGTAATCGACTGATTACTGAAAATCCCAGAAAAAATCAGACAAATTTTGTGATTCAAATTTTGAATTTGTCGGTTTGAAATTGATAACAGTTCCGGTAACCGGTCAAAACCGATGAAAAACAAGTAAAACTGCTAGAAAAACTGGAAAAAAAAGTAGAGAAAACATGGTAAAACAATAATTGATGCATATTTACTTTATACAATAGGTAATTCAGCACAATAAATTTCCAAACTAATCTAGAAAGTGCATTATACAGTCATAAATTTAAATTTAAATTTGAAAAATTTGGACCAAAATTTTCTCTCATAATATCCATCAGTTTTTTCGGTTATCAGTTGGTTTTTTAATGCTGCTTGTTATGCATGTACCGAGAAGCCCTACACGACAGGAATGGAATCGACGGTGAACGTAATTCAATCAACGCCGCATACATATTCATTCAACCTAGCGACACGATGACGCAAAATTAACAAGACATGTGAGATGAGCAATCAATCTGAGACGATCTTACACAAAACAATCAAAACATAAAAGATTACAGATGTCTTGAATCATACCCAAAAAAAAAATGTGAGGTAGTATAAGAAAACATGTCCACCTTCCCAACAGCCAGCATGGAAGGAATCGGCAAGACCGCCCTTGATGCACCTCGCTCATCAGGGTAGCCGGGCTTCCATCCACTAGTTTGGAATCATACGCATTTGTGATGTGGGTTATATTGGATTGGACGTGATCAAACTTACAAGAAAGATAAATGGTTCTTATATCAAACCTGACTTGTTTGTGAAATCTAACATAAGAACCATCATGGAAACCAACCGGTGCTCGCCAACACCTCCCCCATAGGCCACAGGGCACTCTAATAACATCTCGTAACTCTAATAATATCACATGGGCTACTGAAATAGATGGACGATACCTTGGTCCCTCCTTCACCATACAATCTGATATGGAGGGGAAAGGAAGAGGATGCTGTGGGGTGTGTGTGTCCAGCGACCCGAGTGTGATCACACAGGAGATTTCGAGGTCAAGGCTAGCCCAACCAAGAGGTGGTTCCTGCAAGTTGCAAGAGCATCATCCTCCTTTTTTTTTCTTTCCTGCTCGGTCGGCCATGAACGATCCACTTCGCAGCTCTCATGGTGTCATGTCAGTAGCTTCATAGCGTGCGGCGCCTTTTATTCTTTCAGCTGGTATGGCGGTTTTCTTTTTTCTTTCCGAAGTTGCAATATTATCTCAGAATATCTCTATTATGGAAGTGTATAGGCATCATCCGGATATTTTCTTCCTAATTATCATCCAAAATTGTGACCTTTGGATTAGACATCAAATGACCCTTTGTTTTTAAAGGGAGGAGATTTTTTTCAAGGAGAAAGGGGTAGAATTCAAGGGGAGATGGGAGAATTCATGGCCATTGGATCTCTAGATCTAATGGTCATAAATCTGGATGATAGTTAGAAAGAAAACATCCGGATGACGTTTAACAAAACTCCTCTAGTATAACACCAGACACTCATTACAGTTCTAACACTTTCTCTGAGGTAGAAAGAGACAGAATGCCCGTACAATGTAGTTCCCACAGGGCACAGCGTTGCTTTGTTCAGTTACATGACAAATACCTCAACAAACTGGCGGTGTCTACTAAAATGATCACAGGTCATAGCAGCAACCAAGCACCTCTGCTAGTATTATTCTGGGATGTTACATTCTTTCATACCACAGATTTCACCACAAAATCTGCGAATACAATTAGCAGCAGCAGCACAAAATATGTTATGCGCAAAACCTCGTATTCCATCATGCATCAGCTTCTGTAATTATTACAACCAATTAAGTGGATAAACCTCACTAGACAGACCGATAACTAAACATTGCCAACATATACTACGTAACATCATAACTCATAAGCACCAATTCTTCATATGCCGAGATAAAGAATTGGATGCAGCTTAAGACTACAGACACAATCAGAACACAATTTGCTCACCAAGAACGGCAAGAACCAGTACCACCACCCAAAAAGAACATACATACTCCAACAAAAACAAACTGCTTCACCTAATGCTTAGAAAAATGCAAGCTATGGTTTGCCAAGCTCCTAAATCATAGGGACAACCACAATGTAAGGTAGAAAGATAGGAAGTGTAGTTAATTTTCATCATTGAGACAGAGTTGGCAATAAAACAAAGCCAATCATCTATTCATCTACCACATGGCTTGGTGATGCAACGCAGTAAGGTGAAGCAGATTGTTTAAGTAAAGCAAATGAAAGGACGTTGAGTTATTACTTATTAGTACGGGTCAGGGGTAAACAAAAAGATTTAGAGCCATTCAGTGTTCGCATTGGTGCAAGGAAACAACCCAAGGTGAAGAACAGAATTCAGTTTGTTACTAGGAACCTTAGCATTTGACTGTTACTTTCGCATGTTTGTAACACCAATACAAGAATATGCGGGAGAAGTATATAGAGTTTTAAAGGAGAAAAGCAGATGTGCATACTGCATAGAGGGGCAGCACCGCAGGCATTTTGTATGTAGTAACTAAGAGAAAAAGACAACACTAATATCTTACGGGCAAAACATGAAATATATGCACCATAATATGTCATCTTAAAGTTCACTTGAAGACAACAAGTTTTACGTGCTAAAATATGTTATCTTAAAGTTTACTGCAAGACATCAAGTTTATGTGCTATAATATAGATCCTAAAGTTTACTTGAAGACAACATTTTTGTACGTGCATATATATGATGCTATCATAAAGATTACCGATAAGTCGATAACTATTTAGCAAACATCAGCCCAGCAATTAGACAAAACATGCTACCCTAAAAAATGCTATTAGTTGTTTGTTGAATTCTACACATGGGTTAACCATTAACCCAATGAAGCCGTACCTAACCTTGTCTAATTCAAAGTCATGCAAACTGCAAAAGATGTTGCAGAGTCACACTCGTGGACAAGTTCCAACAAGAGATGATACAAACATCAGATGTCACTATGCGGACGAAGAGTCGATAGCTCTAGACTGATCTACATCGTGACCCATCCCGCCAAAATGGATAGATTACCAAACAAATAGCTCCATCAGGGGAGAAGATTGTGCATATTCACTGACCACAACTGCACAAACAATTTGCTATAATTCACCGGAAGTTGTAACATGTTGCAATTTTGCAAAACAGCATAAACCAACATGCTCCATTTTTCATGATCAATAAATAAGCTCGTTTCAATTTCACTTTGACCGTGTAAGAACACATCAAGAGCGTATTCATAATTTCTTTTCCCCAACCACACACGTAACGAGAGTCAGACAGACGCAACACATATATAGGTGCGAATAGTATATAGTCGGCAACTCCATGTAATCATGTATCACAAATCTTTTGGTTGCCCTCGGCAAGACCAATCCTAGTTCTTACCGCCGCCGTACTCCTCGGCGTCGTGGACGATGACGTATCCGGCCTTCTTGGGGCTCGCGGAGTCGGACACGTCGTCGTCGCCGTCGCCGTAGACTTCGTCGTAGGAGGAGGCGCAGGTGGAGGCGAGGAGGGACCAGACGAGGTACATGGAGGCAGCCGTCAGGGCGCCGCAGCCGAAGCCGAAGAGGAGGCCGGAGACGACGACGAGGATGTCCTTGGCGCGCTCCTGGAAGGAGGAGGATGAGGCGGCGGGGAGGGGCTCGGGGCGGCGGATCTGGAGGGGCTGGTGCGGGCCGAGGCGGCGGACGCGGAGGACGGTGACGACGGTGGTGGTGACGGGGGCGGGGTTGGTGGGGTCGGGGTTGGGCCTGGAGACGGAGGACAAGGAGATGAGGAGCGTCTGGGCGTGGCCGCACGGGCGCGCGGCGGCCGCGGAGGAGGCGGCGAGGAGGGTCACCGCAGCGACGAGGAGGAGGAGGCGGGCGGCGGCCATGGCGGCGACGGCGAGGTGGTGGATTTGGGGGAAATTGGAGGGTGTGGGTGGGGAAAGAGCAATGCTGCTAGTTATTTATCGGACGGGGTCGTCGGGCCGGGAGGGTCTTTTTATGGTTTGGTCCTTGTATTTTTCTGTATTGCGTAACGTATACTACGGGAGTTGATTGGTCAAGTCAAAATAAATTTTTGGGTGATTAAACTGGGCGTGTAAAGGAAGGCGAGTAAGAGCAACTCCAAGAGAAGAGCTAAATCATTTTTTAAAGGTAAATTTGGCTATTATTGAAGAAAAAATGCCTCCAATAGACTCTGTAAATGACTCCCCAAATTTAGTAGCTCTCCATCTCTCCTCCTTCGCTCTCTATTTTTGGATAGCCTACCTCGCTCACCATCTAGCCTCTTGGCGCGGTCGGCGTTTCCTTCCCGCACGCTGCGCCCCATTCCCGCGCGTACGCGACCCACCGCGCGCCCTCTAGTTTAGATAGCCTGTTGGAGTAGTCTTGTTTTTTTTGGGTGAGATTCATTTTAGAGAATAGCTAAATCACTAAATTTAGATACTTCTTTTGGCTAATCTCTTGGAGTTGCTCTAAGACCGTGACATGTATACATAGAATGGCCTTTGAGATCATCCAATGGGCCGACTGTAACGCCTGTTTGGATAGGTTTAATTTTTTAATCCTTCTAATTATGTTCAAGTTTGAATTAAATGCCAATATATTACAAAGAAGAGGAATCATTGGTCTATTTTTTTTGGTTGAGGCTTATGATTTTTTGTTGTCGTTTGTGGTTTTTGAGCTGTTTGTGCGAGAGATTACAGAGTAGCAAAAACTCACGTGCGATTTTTGCCGATATAAATGAAGTCGGTATAGTATACAAAGACACTTTATTTAAAAGCTAGTTACTATAGAAAAATCAAAAGCAGCAAAAGAACATGTCCATCATCTTGCAAACGCCTCCCTTACTAGTCTGAAAACACAATAAGCTGTTTGTTGCTATTCTACATATCTGAAGGCTGAAGCTCACGTCATCTGCAGTAATCCTATCCAGCTTTTGGGAGTTTATCAGCAGCGCAAGGACCATTGAATCCAAAATATGCACCACAAAAGGCGAATTGGACAAGTGTTGAGTATCATAACCACGTCCTTTTGGGTCATGGTTTGTTGAGGTACAAATGTTGAATGTTATGGCAGGAGCAAGTTTGCCAGATTGTCCGTAGGTACATAAACTGCCGTAATCGCCTTTTTTTTTCCTCTATCAATGTTCCATGAACAAAAAGGAGAATCCCTGATTCGTCAAATCATGACATTCTACCTTACAATTTTGCCTGTATAATTCAGAACCTTCTCTTGCCCATTCTAGTGTCAGATGACACAAACTAAAACGGGATCAAGCCCGCCTAACTGTCATACCTGAACAACCTTGTCAAGATCAGACAAGTATCTTCTTCTCATCTTCATCATCATCTCATGCCAGTCTTTATTTATTCTAGGCAACGATCACAACTCCGAGTCAAAAATTTTATGATCTACCTCTTTGATCAACACACATTACACACGTATCATCACGTCTCATCTGATCTGACCTAAGCATACCATGTACATGCAAGCAAAGCAAAAGGGCAAACAAAAGATCACTTCACTTGCAAGGCTGAGCTCTCTTTCGAGCAAGAACATGACCATCCGCGGGAAGAAGGTCTTTCTCTGATTCGCCTCCGCCGCCGACCCCATCATGTCGCCCCGCGGCATGCACCCTCTCGGGTTGAGTACGTGAGGCTTCCCGCTTCCATCGCCTGCGCCCGACGGGTCGTCGAACACAGAGATCCCGGCAACGCCCGTTCGAGGCGAGGCGGTCTCGCCGGCCACCCGCCGCTGGTGCTCGTGCTCAGCTCGCCACTGCCTCAGCTCCCGCTCCGCCGCCAGCTTCCCGAACTCCGCTTCCTCGGCCTCTTCGTTCGCCGCCCTTAGCGCCTGCTTCCTCTGCTCGGTCTGCTTCGCCAGCTTCTCCAGGCTCGGCACATCGGCGTCCTTGGCTTCCTTGATCAGCTTCACCGCCTCCGTCACCCGCTTGCCAGCGACCTCCTCCGTTTCCCGCGCCCTCCGCCTCAGCTCGTCGTACTCTTCCGCCGTCATGGTCACTCCGCCTTCGATGCCATGGCGATCAAAGTTGAAAAGCCCCTGCTTCTACTTGACACTATTAGTCAAAAATAATGTAGGTAATTTTACATCCCTACTGAGATGGCCAACTGCTCCAAGTGGGTAAGTTGCCCCTCCAAATTCTGTGAGTTTTTATATTTATTGCACCTTTCGAACTGGTATCTAAATATCAGGTATATATACATTTGCTTGCCCTTTAGGAGGGAAATGCCTGTAGTGGAAGTCCGGAATCATGGGCTATGGCTTTTGGCTAAGAACGTAAGATTATATTGCTACTTGCTAATAATGTTTCAGCTTACTGCATGTGAACATAAAGTAAATTTATGTTTACATTTTTGCTCATATTTACCAGGTGAACCAATTTATTCACAGAATACTCGTCGAGGCTGATATCAGTGCTGAGAGTGGTGATGATTTATGGTCTGCTGCAGGGTAAGCTGGTAAAAACCTTTACACAAAAGGTGATTTCAAAGATTCGCAGATGGAAGATTTTGATGTCTATGTGTTGAAGAAGGTTGAGAGATATACCTCAGTTCCTAATTGTTGAGTCAGAGGACAACTTTTGTATTGATATTTTACTGTAGGTTGGGCTCTTTCCGGATGTTACAGAGAGGAAAACATCGCGCCATGTAGAGAAAGGAGACCATGTAAAACTCTTATTTTCTTTCCAGAGGTATATTACTTATGTTTATACGACGAGGTTTAATGTGCATTGATTTTGCCCTTCAGGTCTCAGTTCTTACTACCGGAGAATTCTACACTAGAGACCAATTTCCCGTATTTGGAAGACCCTTTGTGTTCAGCGCAGAGATTTTAAGAAGGTATTGATGTATCGTTAGCCATGTAATTATATATTATCTCATCTAGCAATAGCATATATTAGGTGGGTGATTGCATTTTCTATCAACAGACCAGCACTCACTATGTAGTCACACTTTGCTTGAACATGTATGAGGCAAACACTATCTTAGGCATATATGGAATTTGTTGCTAAGCAATTGTATTCCATCTTGCTGTTCCACTACAAGCACCTGCTGAAAGCTCGGTCCAGTACGTCTTTAGTTGTGCTGGCTTAAACTGACTAGAATACAAACATTTGTAGCAAAATATCGATTTCAATAGAGTTCTCAATTGAGCTGCTTGAACTGCAGATGGTTCTTGATGAGGCGGCATTTCTAATGGATTTAGCTTCCGTGGATGGTCACTGGGATGACGTTGTGGATCGAATTGCTTGATGTTACAGAGAAGCTGGGCTTTATGACATTGCGAGGTTCATTGCTTACAGGGAATAGTTCCTTGTGGATTGCAATTTCACTCGAGAAAGTTTGTTGCACTCAGCTTGAAACTAAGATCTGCTGGTTTAACTTTCATAAGGGAAAAAATAAGATAATTTCAACATGTTGATTCTAGGCATACCTTTCTGTTTACATCGCGTAAGGTCATGGATCCGTGGTCATCATCGGTTTCTTCTTCCGAATGACGTGGGCCCACACCACCAAGGCTAAACCCACGGCCACGGGGCTTGCCCTCAAAACCTTTTGCTTCTTCTCCGTAGGATCGAACGGACCCTGGCTTCTTTGCTGCATGCTCCTTCCACCGCTTCCGCTTCAATTCCGGCATAGAGCTCTACCTCAGCGACACGCCGGCGAGCACGAGCAACCAGCCTGATGTGATGTAGCTATACTTATATCTTATGTTTTCCAGTTAAATTTGTTATTTGACCGAAAAGAATTATTGAGTCATATTAAATATTACCAGATGAATTCTAATTTTATTAGATCTTTAATTATTATACGTAAAGATACAGAGCTACTACTATTTTATTTAATTATACGCAAGTCTTTACTCGATATATACAAGTTGAAAGTGAAGATGCGTTTAAAAGGTCACAGAAAAGATCTAGCCAAACAACAACGTACTTGCTGGTGCGTCCCACAATGTCTTATACAGAGAAGATCAACTTACCATCACGTTTAATGGAGGATTTGCTGCCGGCCAAAGAAAATCAATACGTGCTTGTGTGAGGTGCATGCATACAGCCCAAAGCAAGGGAAGGAGGTCAACTGCATGTGTAGGGAAGCCCACGGTGAGAGCTTCTCATGGCTTGCATGCCCATGATTCTAGTCAACTTCTGGCTATGTAATTGTGCTTAAAGTCTTGAGTCCGAACCTTAATTAGATTAGGGTATTGATAAACATCATCCAGATATTTTCTTTCTAACTATCATCTAGATTTGTGTTCGTTGGATTAGAGATTCAACGGTCACGAATTCTCCCCGCCCCCTAAAAAAACAATCTCCCCCCTCTAAAAATAAGAGGCCGTTGGATATCTAATCCAACGGTCTGAGATTTAGATAACTGTTAGAAATAAAACATTCAGGTGATACCTGTACACATCCATTAGAGCAAGTATTATAAGAGGCTGTAAGCTGGCTGTATGCTGAGGTGGAGGAGAGAGAGGAGGAGAGAGAAGAGAGGTGAGTTGTAAGCTTACAGCCAGCTAAGCACAAGAACCAAAAAACTTTGTGAGAGGAAGGAGTAGATCATACAGCCTTCAGCTGGCTGTAACTACTATATGAGTAGGTTGATAAGTGAACTATAAGTATTCATACAGCCAGCTGAAGGCTATATTATAAGACTTGCTCTTAGATTATATATTTTGGATAGCTAGACTAGCGTTGAGACGTTGAGTATTAAAAGCTAGCGACCGAATCGGCTTTAGAACTGGCCCAAGGCCCCGAATTTTTTGTATTTTAGCCCTTTTTTTGAAAAATATTCACATTTAGACCCCTGGTAGTTTTAATTCCGTTTTTGGACCCAAAGCTCGGCGCCGTTGGTCACGGCGCCGAGGTAACACTTCTCGGCGCCGAGGTAACACTTCTCGGCGCCGTGGACCACGGCGCCGAGCTGCGAGCCCCGCGCCACAGTAGCGGCCGGCGTGGCGCCGACGTGGCGTGGAGCTCGGCGCGTGACTCGTGGCGCCGAGCTCGGCGCCGTGGATCTGGCGCCGAGCATGCGGCTCGAAACGGCACCGAGCACGCGCGCTTCGTTCATTCGCAACTTCGCCGCGCCGCCTCCGTCCGCTCGCGCTCGCGTCCTCCCCGCCGGCCGCCGCCGGCCTCGTCGATCGCCTCGGCCTCCCGCGTCGACCGCCTCGGCCGCCGTCGTCCCGCCGGCCGCCGCGCGCCTCCCTCCCGCACGGGCGTCCTCCCGCCGCGGACGCCGCCACCCCTCTCGACCGCCTCGGCCGCCGTCGACGTCCTCCACGCCGCGGCCGCCCGCCTCCCGTGGTGCCGCCTCCCGTGTCTCCGCCCGCCGCGTCTGCGCCGCCTCCCGCCTCCCGCGTCTCGCCTCGGCCTCCCCTCCCGCTGCGCGCGTCCTCGGCCGGCCGCCCATCCGACGTGCTTCCCGCCGGCCGTCCTCCCGCCGGCTGCCGAGAGGCCCCGCCACCGCTACAAGTGCCTCAAGGTGAGGACTTCTCCTCCAAAATGTTCGTTCTTGGCGCTCGGATGTGATGTCGAGGATATTTTTAGCTAGTTTGTGAGGGTGTGATGTCGAGTGGGCTGATGTGTGGTGCTATGAATGTCTAATGTGTAGTGCTATGAATGTCGAGTAGGTTGTTTATCCCTTATTTATCATCGTCGCTTGGGCAATGGTGCCGTAGAATGGAAGGATTGTGTGGCGTATTGGAGTCGGCGATATGGCTCGTTATAAGTCAAGTTGATGATTTTGCGGCGGAGGACTAGTGCTATAGAAATGTGTTGTGTTCTTTGTGATGTAATTGACTATGCAATTTAGTTAGTGCTATAGAAATGTTTGCCACAACGAGTCAAGCAAATCACGAACAAAAGGAATGTTTATCTTTGGGTATGCAATTGACTATGCAATTTAGTTAGTTAATTAGCATCAATTTGAATAAAGGTAGCATTTAGTTAGTGACTAGGTACTTATTAGTTACTATGTAGTATCCGATTTCAATTAAAGGTTCTTATTAGTTTGGTTTTCTGTATGAACTAGATGGACAACCTTGTCACCCTATATCATGGAGGCAGTGTGACAAGTGATGATTATGGAAATGTTCAATTTGTTGAAATGCAAAGGGTGCCTCTGATATTCAGTGATCGGCCGTCGTTTAGTGAGTTGGTTGCTAGGGCTCGGGAGAAGCTACATTGTCATGCAAACGAGGAGAGCATCACAGTTGAGGGGTTACTTCACTTCGGTTCGAAAGACACAATTCTCAGGCGGTTGATCTTAATTGGTTGTGAGGATGAGTGGGACAACTATGTCAAATTGGTTATGAGGAATGAGTTAAAATGTTTGGACATTGTTGTGCGGAAGGTGTCCATTGATCCCACCCCTCACGGTTATTCACCAGAACTAGGTGATCATGCACCCTTTGACCCTCCGTTACCGGATCTTGCGGTGGATGTCGAAGAAGTGCCTGAGGTGCCCGATGCTCTATCTGCCCCGAACGAGGTTCGATTCACAATGTCATGGGACCCCAACCGTGCTACTTATAGCAAAACGGGGCAGCTTAATGCAGTGACCACAAAAAAAAAGAGGCTTTTGCTCAGGGACATGACAACACGCCCCAACTTTGCTCAGGGACATGACACAAGAGGTCAGCTTTTGCTCAGTGAGATGACAAAAGAGGGCAGTTTTGCTCAGTGACATGACAAAAGAGTTCAGATTTTGCTCAGTGACATGACAAAACGGGCAGCATATGTCGACTTTTGCGATGTGAGTAGGCCTTTAGCCTGTACACATATAGGGGCGTAGGTTTTTAGCCTTTTACAGGAGTAGGCCTGTAGGCCTGTACACATATAGGGGCGCAGGTCTTTAGCCTTTACAGGAGTAGGCCTGTAGGCCTGTACACATATAGGGGTGTAGGTCTTTGAAAAGGCTACGAACTATGAATTTATTACGAGACTATAGTCTCTGAAAAACCTACATAGGGCCATTTATTGCTACAATGGAATCCAGAAAAAGCGAAAAGATGCTCTCCATGGACTATGCCCACTGCACCGATAACCTGCCTATATGAAGGCCTCATATGTCTTCCATACCACATCTCCTCCTCAAGACATCACAATACTACCACACAACAATGTCTTCCTGGAAGTCCGACCCATTTGGAGTGCCGGAGTGGCATGAGCGCCCGAAGTGCCATTGCGGCTTTAGGACGATGTTAGGAGTCTGGACGGATCGAGTACAACGAGCCAAATACGGCCGTAGGTTCTTCAAGTGCCCAGACCTGGATGCCGACTTCGTGGTAACGACCACAACTAAATCATTTGTTTCTCATTATCTTTTTTCAACTTGATCCATGACATCTACCACGCCACACATAGGCTTGCACGTTCATCGAATGGGTGGATCGGGTGCCGCCGGCATGGCCAAATAACCGTGCAGTGGAGGTGGAAAACAAACTACAATACTATGTCAAGATGGATCGGACTCGCGAGGTGGAGCGGCAGATGCGGCTTGAGCAAGAGCGCGCGTGAGGGTGGACCAAATCCGTCGAAGGGCAAGGAGGATGACCGCAAAGGAGGCGGGAGCGATTAAGTCTGCGTGAAGCGACCATCAAGCGTCGGGAGGAAGAGCTTCAAGCTCGTGAGGCGACTCTCAATACCAAGAGTCACGGAAGAAAGATGCGCATGAGCCATCTTGGTGCGACAAAAAGGGGAAACAACCACGCTACACCCAGTAAGACAAGATGTAATAGACCCGGTCCACACGAGAGGTCGACGAGCAGTTCGGTCGATTAGTCGGATATCATGCTTGCATGTAATAAAATTGTACGCGCCATGTTCGTCCCAACTTCATAAGCTTATTATCTCGCTTTTGCATGCAATGATTCCACGTGTCTTATTATCACTTCCCCTCCTTTCATCCAATTGTTCCTATCACAGTTGTCATAAAAAATAATTCAAAAAAAATTCTTCCAATAAAACAACATAACATGATCGAAAAATGTTATTGCCAGTTCAACATATTTTCACGGTCAACATTGTACAAAAATCACAAATACACTAATCGTTACTTCACACATAACTCGTTCGTCAATCCATAAACAGAGGGGATGGGATTGACCCAGAATCATCCCATTAATTATTTCCCCAAATGTGTAGTAACAACTGAACAAAAGGAAGATGAGAGTTGCTTGTATGCCACATGTCGCCTCCCCTCTGTCTTGCCTGCAGCATCTCACGGCCCCAGAACTTCACACAAAACTCGTTCGTCACGGCCTGCAGAATTTTATTTTTCAAAAACCATTACCAACGTACCATAATATTTTTAAAAAATCTACACGAATTTTCCTACATGTTTCATCTGCAATACATATTTCAAAACATACGTCGTATTTTTTGCTCTCTATAAATAAATAACTAACTATATTACATAATATTACTATCATTAAATAATCCAACTAAAAATACAATTTAATTCATTTTGCGAAAAAAGACTGATCGGTGCAAACCCTAAGCAGTAGTGGTGCCACGTGGTAGGCACCTCGGCGCGTGGACCTGTGGCGCCAGCCGCTCGCCACGTCGGCGCCACGCCCGCGCTCTGTTGGCGCGGGCTCGCAGCTCGGCGCCGTGGTCCACGGCGCCGAGACGTGTTACCTCGGCGCCGAGCTCTGGGTCCAAAAACGGAATTAAAACTACCAGAGGTCTAAATGTGAATATTTTTCAAAAAAAGAGCTAAAATACAAAAAATTCGGCCCAAGGCCCATGTGCGAACAGAACGAATACGCAGCCGTCGTATATACAGGTAACCATCTCGCATGTACGGGCGGCTAGAAATCAAAGGTACCACGACAGAGAGACTAGTTAATGGAGATGGTTTTTTTGCATGATTTTGCTCTTTTGATCCAATTCAATTCTAATAGAGGAATTTACGAGTTTTTATAAATTAAAATCGTTTAATTTTTGATAGAACTTTATTCTTGCATTAGCAATGAAGAATCGTTATAATTTGAAGGGAGATTGGATCATATACCCTCCCTTTAGTTGGGAAATTGAGGATTTATCTTCCACATCTCAATGACATGTAGGGTTATCATAAGTCACTGACACGTGAGTCAGGAGAGAAAATTCTCAATTTCCATCTAAATGGAGGGTATATGATCAATTGCCAGTAATTTGAAAGGTTATACGTGGGTATTTTAACTCTACGTCAAAAACATCAAACGATACCGTATCACAGCCGGAGGGGGGAGGCCTTCCTGCCGCCGCTACCCACCGATTCTGGGGGGCGAAATCTGGAGTAACCCGGAGTACACCGACGCCGGCTCAGCCCTGCCTCTGCAGCTGCCGGGCCGGCGACAGAATCTGATCGGGGAACGAGGACTTCATGCCGGGCGGCGGACCATGCCAGGGGAACGGCGGGTTGACGCCGGGCGAAACCTGGCCGGACTACGACCAGTTGATGCTTGGCGGCGACGACCAATTGATGCACGGCGGCAGCTTCCTCAACCCGGCCGGCGGCATGCAGGACTGGCTGGACCATCTCGACGTCACCGACTTGCTCATGGGCGCCGAATCGTCGGGGATGAACCAACCGGCCGTCGACTTCATTAACTCGTTGGGGATGAACCAAGCCGACGTCGACTCGCCGGGGATGAACCAACCGGCCGTCGACTTCGTCAACTCTTTGGGGATGAGCCAAGCGGGCGTCGACTCGCTGGGGACGAGTCATGTCCAAGTGGGCGCTTACCCGCCGGCGATGGGCTACTCGCTGCCGATGGCCCCGGCTGCCGGGCTGAACCAATTTGCCGCCAGATCGTCGGGGCTGACCCAAGTGAGCGCCGACTCGCTGGGGCTGACCCCAACGAGCGCTTACCCGCCGGCGATGGGCTACCTGCAGCCGCCGGCCCCTGCCGCCGACGTGCAGCAGGCGGTGTCTGACAATGAGATGATGGAACTGGCCAAGATGGTTCGCATTGCGGTGGAGTGCGTCGACAACACGTCCACGATGTGGTCGGAGGAGGAGGACCAACATTTGCTCCATGGCCTTGCTCGGTACGTGCGTGCTTGCAATTGATCGTTTGCGTCAATATCGTTTTCTATGAGCAATTTTTCATGATACCAACTCTCTTGTTGAATCCTCCACTATTTCTCTCTTTTGAAGGCTTGCCAACGAAAACATTACCACCAAGTGTTTTAACATTGCAAATGGGCTTCCGAAGAAAACTGCTCTGGATGTTGCATACCGAACCCGGTGGTTAGAGGTATTTGATACTTAAGTAGCATGTGCATAGTTCTACTATAGAAAAAAGTTCTACTATAGAAAAGTTCATGCACATTTTCCACTATAGAAAAAAGTTCATGTTTATGTTCCACGTTCCAAACACTTCCACTTCCTCATTTTCTTTTGGTCGAATGAACTATATATACCCCCTTGATCAAGTTTTTGGCCTTGAAGAAGAAGAAAGCTGTTGAACAAGCAACGTTGGAACCAAAAAAATCTGAAGGAATGGTTACAAAGGTAAGTGCAACAAATGCATGTGCTTCTGAATTTGATAGTACAAAACTCTTGTGCGCAACGCATTGATCCAAAACATTTTTTAAGAAATAGAAGTCATTGAATTCAAACATATGATGATGTTTATGAATTCAATGCCTTTTCTGGACTACTGTGTACTGATATTGAACAATTAGTATCAATATCATAGGATAACTGCAAGAGATATTAGATGGTATTATGAGTATCTCTGATTATAGAAGAATACTAAAATGTATTAGTGCTATTCATTCTTTTTGCTCAGCTGATGCTAGTTGTTCCACCCTTTCCCTTCAGTAAGAAAAATAAGGGCACAGAATTTGAAGTTGTTCAACCTGATTAGACGATGTATACAATCCAATCGAATGTTGCTTTAATCTTTTTAGAGTAGCATGGAACCACTCTATCAATTATATCCTTGTTATCTGATGTTTAATTATGTTAATGCATCTTGTGATCTTTGTTATTAATTTGTGGAACTTTGTAATATTTGTTATTAAATTGTGGAACTTCTTTGTGCTTCCAATCTTATGACCTAATAGTCATCTCACTGAACAGGGCAAGGGAACCAAGGGTGCTTACAAGAAATACAACAAATATCCCCTTTCCGAAGGTAGGTTCTCAATGTATATTGAGAAAATCTGTCCTCTCATTTATCATATATATTCTTTTATTTTATCAATGTTTCAATTATTCCGATTTTCCTCCTCGATGTTTTTTCTATTCCATTGGAAATCCTCTTCAGTTTCTCAAAAGATGCAAGTATTGGTGTTTAGTTTTTTATTTAGAGTGTTTTTTAGTCTAGACATGGGGGCTTTAATGAAACTTAGTTACCAATGACTAACTTCTTGTGATCCTAATGGCCTTTGAGCAAACTTATGTGCATAAATTATCTTTTTTTGATGTTGCAGAGGCTCCAAATTTCAAGAGTACTAAAGATCTTATTCGAGATAATGATAGGCTTATGGATCACATAGAAGAGAACTTGAAAACAGGACAGGTATGCTTTATACTACAATCCCTTTGTTTATACCATGGCTCTGTCTGGCACTAATTAGTTAATTCTACTTTAGACATGTTCATTTGCAAAAGTATCATGTCGAAGGTGATTTTTTTTGCTTAATGTGCATTGTATCTCATAAAGTTCTTTAGTCAAGGCAATATAGCTTGATAGCAACTTATTTGTAGTTTGTATTGTATGTAATCGAGTTCAAATCTGTTGAAATGTACAAGAGAAACATGGTAAAGATCCAACTAAGCATGGATGTGCGTACACCCATTAAGTTTGAACATGATTTTGTGGTGTTAGAAATGTATCAAAGAAATCTCAAAAAAAAAAAAGGATGTAGTAAACCATGGTAAGATTGTACATACAAATTTTCAGTATCAAACTCGATAGTATGTTGTACTTACCAAAAAAACAAGTGGTACCAAACATGTGGGAAATGTATATTTGTTGATTCCATCTCTTTTTTGTTTCGTAAGAACGGTACCACATATGGCCATTAAATTTTGGGGTACCCGTATATTAAGTAGTTCGATATGTAGGGTTTTTTAGATTTTTTATACGGTATAAATATCCAAACCACTAATTGGTGTAGGTACACACCCATGCTTAGAAATGCCAAACTGAGAGAAACATATATTTTGGAGAAATGTTGGCCAAACTCAGAGAAACGTATATTTTGGAGAAATGTTGAGGCTTGACGCTGGTACATGCTTAGTTCATCATGGTTTAATCTCCCTGTATTTTGACTTAGCTTTTTTCTTTCAGTTGGAAGATACTCCAGAGTACCTTTACTACGTGAAAACGAACATGGATGCTATACAAAAGAAGTAAGTGAAGCAAGATCCATACCGATTAACAACATTCGAAGGGCTATGCTTTAGCGGTAACTCTGAAAGTAAGAGCTATGCTTGTGCAGAATAAGTGACGAGGGTAATAGCATGGAAAGACTCGCTATAGACCAGGAAGCTTATGAAGAAGTCCTACGGGATCATAATTCATCGGTAACTTTACACACACTGCGTTTGTTCTGTTTGCTTCAGACTGTGCTGTACTTTTGATCAGATCTTATGTGTTTTCTTTTCTGTTCATGGCAAAATTTGCAGGCCGGAAAGGATGCGACCACTCCATGAGAAGAATCGCTTGAAAATCCCCATCTGATGTTACTTGCCGTCATATTCTACCAAGGCTAATGTTGTGTGCCAATGTACATTGCATGCAATGCTTCCTTTTTGTACCTATGTTGAATTTACAGAGATCTTAGGTTAAGCATGACTGCATGGCTAAAGCTCAGTCATGCTTCTTTCTTTCCTTCCTCGTTGCTATGCTAGGACAAATTTAATTACTTCATCACTTGGCTTCTAGAGTGTGAAATCCTACGCGAACTGTTCTCTGTTGATACTTGGGATGATGCGGCTATTGCTTTATGTTGGCAAGCCATTGCATAATCGTACTTTTTTTTTTGTTCTGTGATTACCTTTTGTTTTGCGAATCAGGAGCTTTACTCATTGATTTAGAATAGGGGTACAGTCTAGCCGACGGCAATTACGTAAGTCCAGTGCTTGGAGTGTGATTGTGTGATTACTGATTATGCCATGGATGGATAGCACCACTTCAGGTCTTCTATTGTTGTCATCAAGCGCATGGAAATGGAATTACTTACGAGATTTGAATCAGGGGGAGTCTTTGGGATTTAATTTGAACTAAATCCTAAACATTCGAGTCCAAATGCCTCTATCCAAACAGGTCATTAGTCATTTGTGCAATTTTCAAAGATAGAAAATAGATTTACATAGTCTTTTACCCAATTTGCAAGGATAATTCATGTCTCTTTGTTTTCTATAATGCACCTTATTTTTTGGGTGCAATTTGCAAAGACGATTACCTATGTTACTCTACTATACTGCATCTTGTTTTTCCTGGGCGTGCAAGCTGGGACGGACCTAGGGGCTAGGGGGTTGTAGCCCAGATCCTAGCCTATTAACTTCCATAGCCGCCACTGTTTATCAGGCAAAAATAGCCTCTAAACCATCAGCCGTATAGCTGTTACAAATATAAGTGTAAGCTGTATTAGACAGACTCACAGACCCAGACACACTCCATCACACTCGACTCCACTCCTTCCCCCGTATGCCTCCTTCCTCTAGCTCTTCCAACCCTAGCTCACGCAGCCCATGGCCAATTCCGCCGTCACTAGCCGCCAGCCTACCGAAACTTCGGCTCTGGCCTCTCGCCTTTGGGTCTGGCGCTTTGCCCCCTACTCCAGCCCCGCCCGCCGGCTCCGGCCTCGGTCCTTGCCCCTCTATGTCTGGTCGGAATAAATTACCCATTGCTAAAACTTAGCGATATGTTTTGTATTTTTAAATTTACCATTCATATCATGTCATTTCAATTTTTGATTTATATATGTTACTTTGTCTGTACAGTTTCTATGAAAATGATCTGAATCTAAGATATTGTTATGTCTTTTGTCTCATTGCCTTCCAATGCAGCACAATGAATTAACATTAATTCCCAGTGTCTCGTTGCCTTCCAATACAATCATGGACTTCGAAAGGCATTTTGATCCTTCTGATAAGTTAAGGTCAGCTTATTGTGATAGTTGTCATACCTATTAGCAAATGTATCTACTAGTCATTTTTGTCTTGAAGTATCTACAGTTGCACTGCTTCTGGTCTCGAATTTTCCAAGTTTCTACTGATGCATTGTGCAAATTGAATTCATACGGGTTTCTAATTTACCAAACCTTTCATAACAGATATGCTCATTAGTGAAAATATCAAGAAACGAACAAGTGAAGAAAGTAGTAAACATTGAAAGTAACAATATCTTAGATTCAGATTATTCTAATAGCTAGTGATGTTTCTATTGTGTCATAAGTTAGCTCTACTTTGTTTTACTTCTGGGTCTGTGCAATGCTGCAATTTGATGTAACACAAACGGGTTTGAGCGGTGCGCCCGGGAACCCGAACCGAACCTCCCGCGTGCGCAGGCGTCCGTCGATTCAGCAAGAATCGGACGGCCAGGACTGCGCGGTTGGTAAAACCCTAACATCGGGTGCAGAAAAGCAAGCCCCTCCGCAGTGGTTGGCCGCCCTTTCCCCTCCCCTCTTCTCGCCCCATTCCTGCCGCCGCCGGCCACCGTCGCCTATCCAAGGTGAGCCCGCGTTATCTCCTCTTCCTGTGCAGCACTGTACTAGTAGCACCATGCCTTTACTTCGTACCACGCGTTATCGTAAGAATGGACTGTTTGCTTTCCTAGTCCGTGGTTGCCGCTTGCGGATATAGGTTTTTTTGGTCAATTGGTCGCGTAGTGGGTCAACAAAGAGGAGCGGTAAGATCCGTTGTATTTGTTGTTTCGCTGGTTGCGCGATTGGGGTTGTAGCACGTCGCGTGTGTTCGATTCCATCCATGGCTAGATTTGCGCCGGGTGCAGGCACCGGAGCGCTTGTGACATTCGATTTGACTGCTCCTGCTGCTCTGTGTAATTTCGATGGATTGGGGTTGTTAGATTAGGAGAAATCACTGCTAGATTTGTGAAATCGTGGCGGAGGAGCGCCATGATGCTGTTTGACTTTGAGTTCATGACTTTCTGTTTTGTTTCCATGTCTTGTTGTTATTAAAGCAGTCGTGTCTGTCGTGCAGATGAATGTGGAGAAGCTCAGGAAGATGGCGGGTGCTGTGCGCACCGGCGGCAAGGGCAGCATGCGCAGGTGATTTTCTTGTTTATTCTGCTCGTGCATGAGTGATGTCATTGATTTTAGTAGTAACGGCAAAGTTTTATGTCACTAACTATTTAACTTAAATTCATCCCCCCCCCCCCCTCTTCCTTGTGAATCTAAACAGTTTCCCATCTAAAGAATCTATGCGCTATGGATTATTGCTGTCGTGCTTCTGTGTAAAGACTTCAAATTTTACCTAGTAGCTAAACATATTGATTACCACGTGATTGTGATACCCTCTTTACCACAAGTGTTTCTGGGTCCTCCTGTTTCCTGCTATATGTCAAACTTACTTTTGACAAGCACGGGGCACAAGATATCTCTATGAAGCTCGTCGCAGGCATAGATATCTAACATTGTTCTAAACTCAGTAATTGGTACTCGCTCGGTCACTCACCTCACCTTGTAGCGATTACACGGTAATCGGCCTTGTAACCTGTTTTTTATTTAAACAATGGATTTATATATGTATATTCATATATCATCAAAATGGAGTTCAACATGAAATTGTAAATGAGAAAATAAGAAGGATCACAAGGTGAGTAAGTGAGCATTTATGTGATAAATAATGTATTGTAAATCAGGAATAAGGATCAATGCTAGATAAAAATTGAGAAGTGGAAATTAGCAATAAAGTTGAGCTTATAATTCATATTATATGTTGTTTCACCTTGTCAACTTCCAACCATGCCATCATATGGCAGCAACATCACTAGATGTACATGTAGTAAAGCGCTAACAACAAAAGGTTTAAGGGTATGATTTGAGCACAACCACTCTAAAACTCCATGACTCGTACCTAATTACCTATATAGATTTTAACAAAAGTAAAACTTGTTGTTAGCATCTTATCACTAAATGTTTAATTAGCTAATTAACAACCAAACCAAAAGGTGTCATATGTCTAAAGTGCTAAACTGAAGCTTATAAAGTGCTAGACTGCTACTGCTAGCCTATTGTAACAGCTTTTAAACGGCCTGTTAGCTGAGTATCCCGTATACTCGCCCGGTTATACCTGGTAGACCTTTTGATTACCCGGTTTTGCATACTAGTAACAGGTGAGGTGACCTAGTATGGGAATACGGCCTGGTAGACCTGTTTTTAGAACACTGATATCTAACCATCTAACCATACTCTGTTATTTTGGGATTTAATCTTTTCAGAGTGTTTTTGATGGACTAGTATTAATTAAAGAGAAAAATGAAAACATTGTTCTTCTTGTTATACTTGCCTGAGCAATTGTGCATTGATGACAGGAAGAAGAAGGCAGTTCACAAGACCACAACCACTGATGACAAGAGGCTTCAAAGCACCTTGAAAAGAGTAGGAGTGAACACTATTCCTGGTATTGAGGAGGTCAATATTTTCAAGGATGATGTGGTTATCCAATTTCAGAATCCTAAAGGTGAAATGTTGGCATGCTGAAACATCACTCCTACATAATTAATATAATTTGCTCCCTTTTTGCTTCTAACATACTTTTTTTTCTTGGTTTCCTGCAGTGCAAGCATCCATTGGTGCCAATACATGGGTAGTCAGTGGAACACCACAGATGAAAAGTAAGTTGATGATTTATAATCTTCATGCGGGTCTGTTGATTGCTTGAGTAGCCTTCTGTAGTTCTGTTTGTAGAGTACTAGAGTAACATAAATAGGTTATTGATGTCTGAGATATGTCCGACTGTTTGACAATGGTCTAATATTGGTTCTTACATCTACTTTAAACTCAGATTAGCACATAGTTTTCTTTTTATTATTTTTTTGGCTGATATGTGCATAGTTTTCATAAAATAGAAAGCGTATGATATTAGCTTTAGCTGGTGGGACTTGCCTTTGTAGTTTGTGCATTAAACTTAGCCTCAATATGCTGTCGAAGTGAGGGTTGAAGCTAACTAGTAAATAGTAATCATGAAGTTGAACTCACCTTGCCCTTAAGTCAAATAGATTACCCATGTTTCTGATGAAATGTTTTTCATGTTACTGTTTCAGTTGAATTATATGCTGTAAAAACTTGATGTAAACCAAGCGTCTTAAATGTCAATTGTGCCACTCTTGTTCTTTGTTAGCCCTGCATCATTTTTTACTCGGCATAACTGTAATATCATCTTTGGCTTTCCAATTTTGACAGAGCTGCAAGATCTGCTGCCGACAATTATCAACCAACTGGGTATGAGACCTCTCTTTACACTTGGTTTTGTTGATTATAGTCCAATTGATTACCTATGTTTCTGGTGAAATATCTTGCTATCGCTATCACCATCATTGATAGATAGTGAGATCTGAACTAAGCAAATGCCCTTGAACAATAAACCATTTTAAGATTGAGGAGGCCGACTAGAGAGGGTGAATAGGCGGTCTAAAAATTCTCTTGTAATTATTATCAATTAAATTTTTTTTGTATAAACCAAGTATACAACACGGAAGATTAAATCAAATTGGTTTAACATAAATGAAGCATAATTCATTTATATTCACCGAAGTGCATTAATACCCTAGAGCTATGTTAAGATTTGCAATTCGAGAATGACAAGTAATCAATTTAATTATATACTTGTTTGAATGTAAATTGTGTAAAAGAAAACAAATCACAATTGACATAATCTCTTTTTACCGTGGTGTTCAGAGACTTGCCGGTCTCCCCTAGTCCACGTTGAAGTATCAACTCATGATACATCCATTAGTTTAATTCCATCATCACATAATAAGATAAAGATTATATTTGCGAGTATACAACATGGATACAACACTTGTATACTCTAAGATAAGCTTTCAAAGTAAAGCTTACTTACCCGGTTGTTATTAATCATCTAACCATTAACACATAATGGAGAAGTTAGATGACAACTCGATTGCAAATGAGCATATATAAACTACAAACTATATATATTCAAAGGATGTGTTTCGAAGTAAAGATCCTTAATATGTGTATTAAAGGAAATATGGATCAATACGTATGAAACCTCAAAACATAAAGTGAATTTTCTCTAAATGTGTGTATATAAGTATGTGTAATGAAGACATGCACATTCATTTTGGACTATTTGTGAAGTTCAATCTATATTTTGAATCTAAGGAATGCATTGATATGTAAGAATGTAATTTTGAATGTATATCTCTTTGATTTCACTTTTTCATCCAAATAAGACTAAGTAATAATATATTTAAACAAAAATATTAATCTCACATATAGATTTGTCATTTAATCATATATTTGGATGTGAGGAATGCAATAAGATTATAAGAAAGATATCAAATGCATACCTCAATGATTTCACCTTTTTCATCTATATTATCATAATAAACAAAGTTAGTCGCACAAAGGCGTTTGTCATTATCACTAAAATCTCAAAATATTATTTATCATTATCATCAAAACCAATTTAAATGGAACTTGTCTCACCTTTAGTACCTTTATTTCCAGGCCCTGATAACCTGGACAACCTGCGGAGGCTTGCTGAGCAGTTTGAAAAGCAGGCACGTGGTGCTGAGACTGGTGCCAGCGCCGGTGCTGCTCAGGATGACGACGACGACGTGCCCGAGCTTGTCCCTGGAGAGACATTTGAAGAGGCTGCAGAGGAGAAGGAACCAGAAGAGAAGGAACCGGAGCCGGAAGAGAAGAAAGAGTCGTAATTTTGTTGCTCATCATCATCTATTGTCGTGAAGGGTTGTTGGTTCAGTGTTGCCATCTACCATGCCAGAGACGCGCCCTTCCGAGATGTGAGCCGTGAGTTATGTCGTCATGAGATGTTACCTTGTCTTGTTGCTGCTTTGATATGCGAGCGCGATTAAGCAATGAACGCTTATGTGCTTGCCATATTACCGTCATTGAGTAGTTGCTGCTTCATATCAACGAATCATGGATGGCAGTACTGCTGCCCATTACTGATCGCTTATGGCTTAACTTGGCATTGTTAATTTGCTTTATTTCTGAAGAGGATAGCATACGAGTCCATAACGTTTGAGGCGCAACCAAGCCTCTTTGTTTTCTGCTGCGGCCGATGCTTTTGTTTTCGCTAGCGAGGCACACAGTATGCAATGCAGAGGCACAATATGCAGAGCAACACAGTATGCAATGCAGAGGCACAATATGCAGAGCGGTGACAGTACGCCATGCCAACATGCGCAACTAGGGTAACACCTATCAACACTGAGCAACACAGTATGCAATGCAGAGGCACAATCTGAACTGACATCTGTAAGCTTGATTACACTGCTGGAAAGGAACCCAATGTTAGCAGGTGAGATTAAATTTATATAATCTCGAGTGTTCATAAAGGACCATGTCTTGAGCTAGTCTGAAAACTTGAATGTCAATACTTTTCCTTCTCTGGAACAAACAAAATTAGGCCTGTTCATCACAGACCAGTTACTTGGACATTCGGTGGATGGATGGATCACACAAAGGACCAGTTCACAAAACAGAAGGCCAGGCAGTGGACATTGCTGTCCTCGCCAAGCACTTTCCACGCTATGGCTTGATCGAAAGAAACATGCCGACCCATTCCAGACATGCACACGCCTGACGGCAGGTAGGCATGGCCCTAAACACGTAAAAAGCAAAAGGATTAGTAATCATATGTATTGACATTCCAACTGAATGCTAATCTGACGTTGCTAGTGGATGACATTATTTCCAAGATGACAAACTCAAGTGGGTTGTTACGCTTAATGCACGAAGCTGGATCAAGTTAAACATCCCCCGAAAAGGGTGAATTTGATGTGCTGTGCATTTAACTAATGGAATTTCGAGAAATATTCAATCAATTATGATGAAAGATGAGGTATTAAGATCTGTAAGGTAACTGTAACAGGACTAGGTTGTGGATGGTCCGGTAACATTACACAGGAAAATCTGTGTAAGGGTGGAGCAGGGGTTCGGGGGTTTTCTCGGTCTGCGTGAGAAGACCTTCTTCTTAAAGCAATGCCCGGGGGGATTCTTCCCCCCCCCGCAGGTCGAGTTACACAGGAAAATGGTTCGAGAACACAAAATAGACCACAACATCCTAGCACTTAACTATGCCACAGCGGACTACGCACACTTTGCTCTCTGATCAATGCAGAGAGTTCAACACCCAACATTAGTCTGGGAATCTGGGCAAGAAAATTAGGTTTCACAATATTTTTAGCTAGTGCGAGCTTTAGTGATTTAACTTGGAACCTGTTGTAGAACAATATTTCTCCCATGACAAAATGTTGTACTATGTAACAGAGGGCGAGAAAGCAGCTCTACCTGTTCCATCAATTTTGATATGTCCGAGAATAATGCTTTTCTTCCAGACTCATCAAAGATCCTGTCCAATGTGAGGTCTTGCAAGGCAATAAGGGAAGTTTCTAACATGTCAAGTCCTGCCTTGTTGGCAAACGTAAACACGGGTTTTTCCTGAAAGAACAAAGGACACCTCAGCATAATTGTCACAAAATATACGACAGGGTTAAAAACTGCTACTGTGAGAACACAAAGAAAATCACATAGCATAAACTATTGTCAAATGATACCAAATATGGGTTCGCATCAGATGTCAAAAAAATTATGAATCTTAAAGCACAGTAGATAGCATAAGTTGAGGTCAAATATGCAACAATAACAACAAAACCTTTTGTCCCAAACAAGTTAGAGTAGGCTAAAGTTGAGGTCAAATATGGCAAAATCAATCTAAAAAAAAAGATTGAAGGACAAGTATCCATTAGGCCATTACTAACACATAGTTCAAAATTTGCCCGGACCCTGCATGCTGGGATAACAAACTAATTTTCATCTTTCTTTAATTACTGCTCCACTAGCTCTGTTGATTGATCTGATCTCATTCACATTTGGTTCATATTCTATCTTTATCAGTTCAGTAGCATCCAGACAAGCAGTCAACTCCGAGGCCCGTGGACCTCTTCACCCTCTCGAACGGTACAGCACAGAGAAAAGCATATACAAGGTTATCTGCCCACCTCTGGCAGCTTGCAACCTCAACAACAATAGCTTGTAACCTCAACAACAATAGCTTGCAACCTATAATCTATCTGGCAGATTGTATTCACGTAAGTAACAATTTGCCCCTACCATAGAGTAACTATTTTTTCTTTAACATCAGTAAACTTTTCGAAAAGGTGGAGTACCGCAGCAAACCACTAGCATTTACAAGAACTTCTCTTATAGCATATATAGGCCTAGTTCTTTTCAGCTTATGACTTATGCCTTCCTTCGAACAAACAAACGTAACATTTTCTTCACCGTTATTTCGAAGCGGCTTATCGTCATTCGGTTCGATCACACAACCATTCATGCTAGGGCTACAAATTATAAGCCGCGGCTGAAAAGAACCCACCCTGTAGCCCCACCAAGATACCAACAGCTACAGAACAAGAATTCCAAGATTGTTTATCATTTCAGAAGAAAGCAGCGTACAGGCTCATCTAGCCTCATGCATAACTATCAGTTATTATTAGGCTCAAGTATGTGTCCAAAGATCATAGGACAAGTGATGAAGTTTTAGAGTACATGGGTAAACATTGGTTGAGGGGTCTGTTTGTAAAAGTAACTAATTGCCTAAACGAGTTTTAGAGTACATGGGTAAACATTGGTTGAGGGATCTGTTTGTAATAGTAACTAATTGCCTAAACGAGATTTAGATCAAATGGTGAAAAATAGAAGTGAAAACAAGCTTGAAGATGGAAATTTTCTATGTCAAATTCTTCAGATACCTTAAAAGAGCAGCACAAAATAGCATCTTGGTAATGCCAGAGCATCTTCAACAATGGTTCCCCAGCTCCACCTGATTGATTAAGTAACTCTACCCCTAGATGGTAACTGTGTGGGCAACAAAATTCTATCAGCTTGCAAATGTCATGGAAAAGCATCAAACTACTAAGATTAAAAATCACTAACAGCACAGGAAGAGGAATTGCAAGTACACTTACTGGTAACTCTGGCAAATCCATCGAGCAAGTGTTGCTGCTTCAGGGAAGCCAGAGAGTATCCTCTGCCCAGCATTTAGACCAGATTGAGTGGGAGATATAGCCATTGACACCCTTTGCACAGCAGAAACAATGCTACGAACATACTGACGGGCCATAGCTGCGACACTGTCTTGGATATGCATCTCATAAGGGAATTGAAAAGCGATTGTCAGCACAGATCGCAAATTACAATCATCTGGAGATGCATCTCCTGAGGCTTGGGGTGTGGTGGAGCCAACTTCAAGACTAGATGCCAAATCTAATGTCCTACCAGAGGATACGCTATCCTGCATATGATATGGTGGTTAAAAACTTGGTCACACAAGGAAAGAAAAAGTACATAAAACCTACAATTTTGTGTATTGGAACAGAAGCACAGAACTCTCAGGAATAGTTGACCAGAACAATAGTACTACATTCAGTCTGAAATTGAGCTCATGTTAATAGAGGCATTAAAAAATCAGGGATTTATTTCTTCCTATGTTGGATACAGCTGAAACACCTAAAGCAGGCCAGAGGGACTAGGGAGTAAGTGAAATATAACAGTTAGCTAGAACACAAAAGCATTTTTTTTCAATTCAACTTTCCCTTCACACTATTGGCAGATGACAAGGGGAGCCTTTCAACATAAAAACAGGGGGCAGGGTTAACACATATGAAGCGGAAAGTAAAAGAAATTCAAGCAAAAGTTTTGACTATTCAAGGATTTATGCCAAATGAATATCATCCTATAACAATCAAAAGTGTCCTATGAACAATTTTACACATGAACAGGGTGAAGTTATAGCACATCCATGAACAAAATTGAGGACTAAAAGAGCTAATAAGACATCCACAATCCATTACAGATTATTGCAGCAACAAAAAACAGATAGCAGATAAAGCACACGGTGACCTAAGCAACGTTAAAAATGGAATGGTAATGTAGTTGGAAACGCTTAACTGTTTTCATATCAAGCGGTATAACACAGAAGCCAGAAGAAATCAATGGAGCGTCATCTGGAAAATCATCAATTGGTGCAAAGACAAGCTGGAAAGAGGATCCCACAGATTTGTCATCTATTCCTGTGCAAAGCTGAAGGATCAAAAGAATAAAGAATACATCAGAAATTCAGTATAATATAAATAGTTTGCATGATTGGCAACCCTTTCAAGTGAATGAATGAATAGTGGCTATAACAGACTTCAAAAACCACATTAGAAAGTTTTGCATCTTTTACTCCATTTAGGAAAAGATACAGTAGCAAACTACTTAGTATAACCAGACAAACCTGGTCCTTATAAGTTGTTACTTTATATTATGTACTAAGATATGACAATGTGATGTGATGAAAGTGCCAAATATTAACAAGCCACCATACTAAAGAGAAGATAGATTGATCATCTTGTTAAGTAAGAAATTACTGATACTGTGATGCTAGTCGACTAGTCCTTGTTCTCTCCATTGAGACACAACAAAGAGCACACAGAACAAAAGTAAAGAGATTGCACTCAGATTCTTACCTGAAGCAGGTGGATATCCCTTGAAACGAGAGCTTCATCATGAGTAAGAGGTTGTCCTTCAAGGCGAACAACTTCAAGAATCTGCGTATTATTCGGAATTTCAAGTTAAAACAGTAATTTAAAAGCCATGGAGAATGAAACACTTAAGACAATAATTAAAAGCCCATCGAGAATGAATCTAACTAATTCTGTGCTAGCGTTATCCACTATGGCAATGTAACAATAATATCAGTGAGAATGAGAATAACTAGCATACTATGAACCACTATTTTGATTCAGTAATAATACCAACATGCTCACGAACAGCACAGGCTTTCCACTGAAACAGCAATAAATATACCTCCTCATTCTCCACTGTGTGAGCAAGTGGCATGATGATCTGGCTCCCAGAAAATCTCATGGGCTGCAACCCAGGATGCGAACACGCGCTTTTCAGTGCTGAAGCCAAATACGCATCAATATTGTAATCAGCCCATTCAGATCTATGCTCCCTCAGAAATCGAACGAGTACCGCTGGTGGAACACTCTATAATACCAAATAAAGGAAGAAAGATGTAAGGATTTAACACAGTTGATTTAACAACTAAAACTTCTGAAAATGGGAAAAGTAGTTTTAAAGCACTCAAATTAGTAGTGTGCAATGTCTTTATGAAGACCAAAACTGTCTATAATAACCACTTTTCTTAACAATAGTTATGGCAACAATTGAATAAGAATTCCGAAATTAGCAGTCGAATTATAACATCTCAAATACATTAAGATGGCACAACTTTGAGGTGCACAGCCAGCCATACATTCATCAAAATTTCATTAGGATCTCATTATCAAATGTTCATAGATCTAGCAATGTATTTTTGTGCTTGCGCGTGTTGAACCATTATCGAAGTTTTTTCTTCCTTTTTCCCTATTGGTGTTTAGAGGGCACCGGCACCATATATATAATCCAGGGGTAATAATTATAGGTGCTCTTTCACCTGATTACTACTAAGCACAACAATTGATATTGACAACAATTAAAATTTGGATAAGTCATACAAAATGTCAGAAGAGGAGTCATTGCAACATGATGAAGTAATGATCACCCTTACCTGCAGTAACATCGATGCCTTAGCACATATAATACCTCCAGGGGCTCCAAAAGCATTGCCACCATTGTTGTTGTTCCTAATTTTCTTAGTTGAGTTGCAAGCAATGACTACATCTTCAATGCCATCTCCACCCATTATAGACCAGGCATCATCATTGAAACCGCTAATGGCATCATTAAAGCCTCTAATAAAAGCATAAGAAATGATATCATATTTAATATCTACAAGATGTTCATTGAAAGTGATAGTTTATCAAAAATTCACCTGCTCAGCCTTTGACTAAAAGTCCGTAGGACTGCAGGTTGCCTCCCCAAGGCATAAACCACTTCACCACTTGTTTCTTGAGCAATTTGTCTGATGTGGCGGAGTGCCTTCATATATAGGCAGTCAGTAAATTTTAGCATGAAGTAGAGTGCAGAGAATTAATTGTCCCACTCCGAACATGTCTTAAAGACTAAACATGTGTCATTAAGTGTACCAACCCTCATTAATCATTTCACCGCATATCCAATATAAAACTTTAGAGCTCATGAAATAAGTGGTTGCTGGTGAGTTTGTAACCATATCAATGAAATTTTACAAGCAGAAATAGAGTTGAGCAACAATTTAACTCACTGCAGTAGTCATTTTCTGAGCAACTACCCTAGAAGACTCGTAGAGCGGTCGAAGCACTTCAGGAACACTCCATGCCTGAAAGATGAAACAAAATCGAATTATTAATGGACAGCATACAGAGAAAATCCAACATCAAATGATGAACATATGGATACAGAGTGGGAATCAGACCTCAAGATCCAGATGGTCCACTATATGCACAATCGAACCCCCACCTTCGCATGGGCGAATTAAATATCCACTTGGGAGCATTTCAGCTCTTACAAATTGCTGTGCAGAGGCTGCAATTGGACCACCCCCTGAACCACTCAAGGATCGCTCACAGACCTTAGAGTTGGAGGAATGTTAGCAAGGGTGATATCCTGGCTCATATTCGATACAGGGTTAAAATAAGTAAAATCAGTACTCATATTCATACATACCACAAGGCTGCCATCTTCCATTGTGGTTGTGTACCTTAGAGTCCAAAAATCGCGTGCAGGGACTAAAGTTGTTGGGGCATACAACTGTATGAAAAAAAGGGAATATTCACAATATGAGGCATGTCCAAAAGTAGAAACGCTGAAGAAACATCATTACTTAACAAAAAAAATGGAATAACGCCCACCTGCGTGTGGACAAGTTCAATTGTTCCTCCATTTCCAGCTGGAAACATTGTGAAGACTTCAAGGCTTCGACAATCACGAAACCAAGATGGACGATCTTTCAAGATCTCTACAACCTACATAAACACAGTTCTATCGGAAACAAACAATTTCTTGATATAATAGCAAATGTCAAGTTAGCTTAACAGTTACAATTTCAGCAATCAGTTGATAGGGAAATATATGGATGTGAAGGCATTTTATTTCTGTAATACAGCCTAAGTGATCAGAGGAAATTACCTAGGGGCCTGTGGATGAGGAGACTGTTCAAATTTAAGGTGTTAAATTGAATATTTTGCATTGCAATCAAGCTTTATTCCATCCTAGATTACAAAACAAACTCTTGTGTGATCGGCAGCAATGTCTTCAATGAAGTGCTTCCAAGACATTTTTGTCTCTGAGTGTCCCACCAAATCACCATATCCACACAGAAAACCAAATCTAAATCACTTGCAGATGAACTTACTATTGAGTTTCGTGCACCAGCCAGCTCACCCAAAAGCTTAAGCTGATGAGAAAAGGCGGGCAATTCACTTATACTTCAACACTCTTCCTCACGTATAGGCTCCCTCAGGCCTAAACGTGGAATAGAAGTGAGCTGCAATTATTTTTTTAATTGCGTCAACCAAGAACCTACGACCTTTTGGTTCTGATACCATATTGAGTTTCATGCACCAGCCAATTCACCCAAAATTTTAAGCTGATAAGAAAAAACGGACAATTCACTTATACTTCAATACTTACTACTTACTAGCACAAAAAATAGTTACTCCAGAAAAATATAAAGACAAAGAGAACTCATAAGGTAACATAAAAATTCCAAAACTATGCACCCAAAACAGCTAAAACACTTACTTTTGTTGGTTCTAGATTCACCAAACCACAGGCACGGGCAGCAACACCACGGCAACCATGTGAAATGACCACAATACCAACTGAATCCGGACCAGGCTAATCTCATCAAAATAAAACAGAGTTAGCACATCATTTGTCATTTTTAGTGCTAATTACAGAATAAAAAAAATTCTGAGTTGGCCTGTAACCTTCATCCCAGGCATCTGGATCCAATCAATAGCTGTCCCAGTAGCCTTTGAGAGGAACTCTGTCAAGGTCTCCTCCGCAATTGAAAGGAGCCTGGAACATGAAAACAAAGCCAATTGAAGATAGGATGATTCTGAAACAGCAAGGTCGGCAGCAAGAATTCTTCCCTAGCTGCTCAGAGTTATTTACTTACCCAGAAGGGTTACTTGCATCCCTTAGAGGGTTTTGAGGGGTAGTCACATTTGATTCACCACTTGTATCATTTGCCAATGAAGTCTGTAACAAATCATTAGATGTTATCAGAAAAAGGTAAAAGTAGAACAATCTGGTTGACTTTCTAACATCCCAAGGACCAATTCATGGCAAATCTAAACCAGCTCATGGATATGCGCATTAGAGGGTTCCAATGGAGGCAACATCCATGGACTCTAGCCTCTAGGTGTCGCATAGACCTATGGACCTATCTCAAAACTGCAGCATAAGGACTCAACATCCTTGCTGGCCTAACTACAGATATATCAACTTTTGAAAGTAATGCACTAGTAATACACTACCATACTCATCTACAAAATATGGTACGAAACTAAACTTGTCCTGCACACGCCATGTGTATTACAAATGCACAACGAAATGTGAATAAATAAGACTTCAGTAGCAACATGTTTGTGAAGGGGATGCGACACCAACGCCAGCACATCAAGAACTTACATTCTGCAGCTGCAGCCGCATGTGTGCATTCTCATGAACCAGCTGGGAGACCTGCTTCTGGAGACGCTCATTCTCTTCCATAAGAAGCTTGTTCATCGCCGACAACTTTCTGTTCACAGCCTGAAGCTGTGAAGACTCTTTCCGCTGCTTATCTCGGCACCTACAACAACATAGGCACAATCATTCACTTCAGTAACATATGAAAAAGAAAAAGAAAAATCAAGACTGGATACAGGTAAATAAAGTTGTCAGCTGTAGTAGCTGATGCGCAAACAACTGTGACGATAAGCAATTGAAAATACAACTTCCCTCCACATAAAAGTACTGATCATCTTCACAACAGCAATGCAACATTTTGAGGTCCTAACATTTTTACAAGAATACTACCATAAATTTGTTTAGACTGACAGGACACCACTCAGGGGGTACTACCATAACATATTCTCACAATTAGCATATTCTAGCTAGATTTTTATTTTTTGTTTTCATTACCTTCTGTTCTGGAACCAGACCTTGATCTGCTTTGGCTCAATGTTGGCAAGTATAGGGCACTCGCGCAACAATTGCTGTCGGCGTGAGGATGTTGGCTTGGGGCAATCGGCGTACACCCGCTCGAGCGCCTCCACCTGCTCCGGTGTGTACCGCACATATTTCCCCGAGTCCATCCCGGCAACCTTATCAAACCCACCTCCGTCACTGCTCCCCCCTCGCATCGCCACCGCCGCAGCCATTGGTACCACACCAACGCAAAAGCCTCAAGCAGACACAAATATATGTAGTAGCTCCTCCTCCTCCTCCTCCTAAATCGTTCCTTGGGCCACTATTTGCCTGCTGCTCTTATCTCTTTGCTCGCACTTCAATTTTCAGCTCGCGGAGATCCCTGGAGGGAAAAAAATGGGGAATTTTGGGTAAATTTTGACACTTTTTTTGTGTGCCAAAACTGTCGCAGGGAATCAAATGTACCGCAAAAATACAAATGCGGGGAATTGAAGCGTACGCAACAAAAATGGTAAAGCTGAGCTCCTAAAGTGGGAGGAAAAACAAAGCCCTCTTAAGAAAATCACTTGCTAGAATGGAAGGAGGCGATATCATATGGTGAGTAAAAGTTACTTGATTTCGCAAAAAGAAAATGAAAACACCTCAAAAATATCACGCGCTCGAAGCAATGAAAAGCACAGTTCCCGCGAATGAACAGTACAACACCCCCAAAAAAAAAATTGCGCGCAGGCACGCTCCCTCCAATCCCCCGCGCGCGCCTGACCACAACAAAAATGCAAAACTAACCAGGAAGCCTAACTAGATCCCAGACAACGACGACAGTTGTCAGCCGCTCGCCGGCCGGCGCGGAGGGGAGCGCCGCCCGGAGACACCTCACAGCCTAGTCCCCCCACCGGAGCCGCCCCCCGCGGCGTCGGCCATCGATCACCGTCGAGCGCGCGCAAGCTCCGCAGGCCGGGCCGGGACGGATCGGATCGGACCAAAGCGGCAGCAGCGAAGCAACTCTAGTCCGTTCTAGCTAGGGTTTGGGACGGTTCGGTTTTTGGTTGTGGCGTCGTAATTGAAAGGGGGAGAGAGAGAGAGAGAGAGGGAGGGAGAGCACGGGAGGGGAGCTGGAAAAAGGTGACAGCTTTAAAGCGTAGACAGAGATGTGGAACAGCACCGCGCGAAGCGGTCTTCCTCGCGAGTGTCGTCCTACCCTACTCCACTGTGCAGAGCTCGTACTGTACAGTTGCTTGGCACCTATTGTGCAAATTTTTGTCGTTTACTACACTTTTCTCCTCTTATTTACAAAAATAGCTATGCACATATAATACTGATAAAAATAGTACTTCTGTCATCCGATCACCGAAAGGTTGCACTCTGAAGATGATAAGTGGCGCCTACCGCCCAGCCACCAGACAATAGGTGGCCTGCTGCCCGGCTACCAGTCAACAGGCCACCTGCCATCCACCCGCAAAACGGCAGGTGATTAAGCTGGCTATATCTAAATTCATAATTTTACATCATATTTGTTCAAATTTTTAAATATAACAAATGAGTTCAAAAAATTACAAAATTTTATGCGTAGTCCCCCGAGATAACGTACTTCATTGTGTAATTTTCTGACAATTTTATCAGCTGTGAATGTTGCTAAAAATGTATACAATTTCGATAATTGTAGGAGTTGTTACAAATAGCAATCGAGATCCAAAAATTGCAAAATTTTATGTGAATTCTACCGACACAATCGACTTAATTTTGTAAATTTTTGGGAATTTTATGTATTACAGCCATTTTAATTTTTGATAATGTAATCGTAATTAGCGATATATGATGCTAATTACACACTGCCATACAATAACAAATTATAGGTACCGTACTACTCAAAAAATACTAAAAACTATGTCTAAATTATTACGACCTACTTACTTTATAGTACAAACTATATTAATTATGGCTAACTAAATAACACTAATTAACTAGGACTACGGGAATGACGTTGAAAGCATGTAATAAAAATTATATGTCTTTCAGGAGAAGCAATCGGTACTGTCGTGTCTTCCTGTCGTATCTTTAATGAGCTATGCACTGGCTTCTCAAAATAATTAGATACTTACTCTTAATTTTGAGTAACGACCACGAGAATGAGCTTCCGTAATGAACGACTGAGATGATAGATAACCAACTGCGAGATATTCGTATTTATGGTCGAGCGAAAAGGGAATCTGGTGTGTTCACCCCGCAAATTAAGGATTCTTTGTCAATACGCAGCACTTTGGATGAGGGGGTAGTATGGTAACACTGACAAATATGGAGACGAGAGAGTGTGCGAGGGTGGATGGCACAGACATAATGACATCAGTGCGGACTAGGAAGCGCGTGAGGGGGGTCGACACGGACAGAGTGACAATTGCGCGAAGGATACAGTGGAAAAGGTAAGATAGCAGCAACATATCGACATATGTGCGAAAGACAGAGTTCGCGCGCTGCAAAAGAGGCATGAGCATCGTATATCGCTAATTACGTTTAAATTAACATAAATTAATATAGCAAATTAGGAGCACATGAAATTTCCAAAAAATTACACAATTAGGTCGACTGTGTCGGAAGACTTCATATAGAATTTTGTAATTTTTTAGACTCGTTTGCTATATATAACAACTCCTATAAATATCAAAATCGTACGAATTTTTAGCAACACTTAGAGTGGATAAAATTGTCAAAAATTATACAGTAAAGTACATTCTGTCAGGAGGTTGCGCATAAAATTTTGTAATTTTTAAAGCTCATTTACCATATTTAAAAATTCAAATAAATATAACATAAAAATACGAATAACCTTTCTTTCCTTAAGCTTTGTAAGCCCTTCTATCTCGCTTTGGGCCTTTTATCTATAGAAACATCTTAAAATGTACAGAAACTTTTCTATAAAACACGATGAAACTTGTTTAAAACTTCAAACTCAAAAACCTTCACCTTAACGAAACTTTTATAAAGCTGAAATCTAATGAAATATCACAAAACTAATGTACTATTGAAATTGTATTCCAACAGTACAGCGCGCGTCCGCAGCACGTTATTCAGAAATACTACTAAATTATGATTTTTCTACTGTACAAAGTACAAGCTAAGGTTGATGTTTCGTCTAAGTAAACTTACAATTTTTCTACTGTACAAAGTACAAGCTTCGCTTTATACTGGTACTGAATGTGGCATTGTGTTATCCTTGTATCGGCTTATCCTGTGCACTTTCCTAGCGATTTGGCAGGCTATAGCAAATAAAAAGACCGGTTTTTCTTTTTTTTTTTTAACTTTTCAACGAATTTTAATTTTTAATTTCTCTTCGCAATTATTGGTTAGACTAATAAATTATAGTAAAAATATATAAACTGTAGCAAAAAATAGACCCTTTGTTGTTGCTTACTGTGTATACAGTATGCATCATGTGCATATATGTGTGCTACAATTCAATTTTAGAAGTAAGAACTGTGTTCCTCGAAAAAAGGAAGTCGGAACTGTGTTCACCGAGCTCGCTCGGTGACTGGACGCCGGCAGCGCATTTAGTTAGTGTAAATCATAAAACCAAGGGTCTGTTTGGGAGAGTTCTACCACTGAAAATATGGATCTGGAGTAGCAGCTCCACCGTGGATCTGGGATCCCACCATAGAGTGTTTGGCTTGTACAGCAGCTCCAGATCCACGAAATTGAGGTTTTGGTGGGAATGACCACTTTTGGTGGGATGGGGTGTGTAACCAGTGGCATTGGTGGGTAATTACCACCCAACTCCACGGTGGAGCACCCCTTGAGGAGCTGGATGAAATCCATGGATCTGGCCCTCAGATCCAGGATTTTAGTGGATCCAGATTTCGCGGAGCTGGAGCGTTTGGGTAAAATTTTGTGGAGTGGAGCTGTTTTTCGTGGACCTAGAGCTGGTGGAGCTCTCCCAAACAGGCCCTAATTACGTGCTGATTTTGGGGCTTGCCAGCTTGGTAGCATTATGCTAGCGGCTCTAGTGGCTCATTAGCACCTATTAAGCTTCTATAGCATGACAGGCAACACATGTTTTTAGGGTCTAAAACTGAAAAAGTGTAGAGAAAACCATTAGTCGAAGCCCAATAGAACATAGGCTAAAGCAGGATTTGGTAATGTCTTTTAGCTACGGTTATTGTTTTCTGGCTGATATGAGCACGGTACCTGGCTGTTAGAAAAACAGGAAAATAAAAAAAATATATTTCTATAGATAATACAAAATAAGGTACGTTGAGAAATCAACTTATTCAAAACGGTTTCTCACCTAGAAACCTTAAGACAAACGGGCCTATAGAGACAAAAAGTTGCATTGCATTGCACTGCATACGGCCCACGTACAATTGTTGGGCCAAGCTTGCTCTGCTCGTTTTATTTCTGAAGACTATCTCGATCGAAGGAAAGGCGAGATGACTTGCTAGTACTTGTCATCAAGCTATGTATACATACATATTAATTCCTCGTCAAGCAAAGACTGATCGACGCTTTAATACTTTATGTCAACCGGACTGAGACGGGATAAGCTACTCTGTCAGCTGAATCGATCGATGGAGCGATCTGTCAAGTGGAGAACATCCTACAAGCGCAAGCGCGTGCATGCGCATAGATTTTTGGCCACGGCTAAAAGTTTATAATTTTATTTGATAGTTTATCGATGGGGATATAGTGGTTTTATTACGATATTTATCGATGCAGTTTCATTTATAAATATTTTTAAACACAAAAGAACAATAACTTTTTAAGGAATTGGGGTTTCAAAACTTGATTAACATATTTCAGTATTTTCAAATCTACTTATGCTTTGCAGCTAGAATCACTCATTAAACATAGCTTCTTTTACCAGAATCACGACGTATTTGAAATGCCATTGTGATGATTCCGCAGAGTTGCCTAGATTTACCCACAAGATTATTTAACCCTCATGTTTGAGTTAAGAAAACAAGGTTGTTTTACTGCTCATCTCTTTATATAGCCTCTACCCGGTAGATTACCAACTCAGACCCGGGTATCCACAAGCCAAGTCAGAATACTTTCGTCTGTCCTGAGTTATATACTCGTAAATTATTTTTTATCTTATTACTTGTTAAGATTGTCATGAATTATCAAAAAAGAATATGGTAGAATCTAGTTTCTCCATTATGAGTTAATAGTGAAGTTTTACTAATTAATGGTAATTGATTTGTGGACTAACATTTTTTATGAGTTAGATGAATAGATTAGGTTTCACAAATGAGGATGACTTGGGATGACTTCATGTGTTGAAGATCATCAAGTAAAGATACAGGATGAAAGATGACTTCATGAGATGAAGGTCATTAAGAAAATGACGTATCATGAGTTGATATATGTCCAAGACGAGGTGGTCATGAATTGATCAAGATCCTAAAGAAGGGATTCATTATGTGTTGATGCACATCAAGATTCACAAGAGGAGATGATCATGAGTTGATCATCAAGTGAAGTGAAAACCTATCATATATTAATGAGGTTCAAATGAAGGATGTATCTTCTTTCAAAAAAAAAATGAAGGATGTATCATGTGATGATGCATATCAAGACAATGACCCAAACTTGAAGTGAAAATGTACGTCATCAAGTTTCAAGTTAGAGCTAAGGATATGTTTTTAGTCTTTTACCAGTCTTGGTGTTTGCTTGGAAGACCGGATTGCTAGTATAGATTGTTGTACTATTAAGAGGGGTCATATCTAGTGGTTTGAATCTCATCATGTATTTATAGCTCAAATCTTACTTGCTCCATCTCTCCATGGCATGAAGCTTATATTTGCGAATGGGTTTTGCAAATTGTTGAGGCTAAATGTGCTTATCTATGACGCTTACCTTGTGATGTTTAGGAATTTCGTCATGAAACTTGAACTTTCAATGACGAAATTTGTAGCTTCGTCATAGGTGATGTGTGACGGAGCCCAGGCACTAAAAATAATGATGAAAAGCAAAGAAGCGTCACAAAACAACAAAACAAATTCATCACAGATATAATGCACCCTTCTGCACACACCCACGTCCCACATGCACCACGTGGGTCCCACCTACACATGGCTCGATAGGTCCCACATGCGGTCCGGTCCCACCAACCCCGTGGTCCCTCCACCACGTGGCGCAGCGTGGCCCACACCGGCACCGGTCCCACGACCACATGGCAACTCCAGCTCCCCCGTCCCCGTCCGTTAATTGGCCAAAAAATAGCGCCCGCCTGGATTCGAACCGCAGACAGGGTGGAACACAAGGTGAAGCCTTACCACTGCACCAGAGGAGCTTTTGTGACTTAGGTGTCTAATTTTTCCTACTTGTCATATCTTTGAACATGATAATTGAATGGCTACCGTTATTGATTGAATCTGAGCCGGCGGACCCCTGACACCATAATCCAAATCGAACCCCGGCGGCGGCGGCAACCCGGCGGCGGAGGCGCTTTCAGCGGCGGAGGCAACCTGGCGCACCGGTGGCATGGGACCGGTGCCTTTGGACCCGGCGGCGACCGCGGCGGCGGACCCGGCGGCGTAGGCAGCTCGGTGGTGGACCCGGCGGCGGAGGCAGCTTGGCGCCGGTGGAGGTTCGTTCGATCTATTTGCGGGTTAGCGCACCAGCTTGCCCACCATGTGTTCGCTTGAGTGCCTCATAGAGATAGACAATTTACTTCCCATGATTCTGCTGCTCCTTTCAGAAATATTATAGAGAAATTGTACCAATGATCCACCTATTTGTAGAAATTTGCAGAGGCTAGTCGTCGTTTCTCAATTTGAAGTTTTGATAGTTATAAAAGCAATCACAGTAATACCATGAAGGATATGTCATTGTACTGTACTACTTCCGTCTTATAGAACGATGACTAATTACATGCCTTGGGATTATATTTGCATGCAGAGATTTAGCATTGGTGCATCCGTGCATGCTGATAGGAATGCTCCCTTGTTAGCCTGTCAAAATAAATATGTTGATCCTTATGCTGATTAATTTCAGTCCACTGGCAACTTTGATTAAAATGTAACAGATGGATCTTCAATAAAAGTAAAAACATGGCAACTGAATTGATTCATTTTACATGAGAGTTGATAATGTACTTCGTCGCGGCCGTAACATATATGTAAGTTTGGCTTTATCCTTCTACGGTGTACCAGGTAGTACTAGAGATGTGCCGCAAAGAAATCAAAATGACCAATTGCCTGGCGAACATAATTTGTCCTTAACCATTTTTTTAAAAAAAATGTTCTATACGTCACAAAATTATGCGAGGGAGTGATGCTTGGTTTTGTGCTGGATTAGTAGTCTATTAGCGATTTCATGTTCCTGTTTGATATATAGCTTTGGTTTCGTTCACAGATCCTCCGTGAGGGAGACCAACCTTGTGTTTGAGAGTTTGAGAAGGGCGGAGTGATACTAAGACATTGTTCGCCCAAGAGATGGAAACTGGACTCACATATTGTATCGGGTAACACCTTTTGGGAAATTTGTTCAAACAGATGGATAGAAGTTGGATTCATGGGAGACAGTTCACACTGCATATATCACCGGAGTTCAACAATTCATGCAATTTGTTAGTGAAAGATACCCAAGACTGACCATATACTTTGTCCGTGCGCAAATGTCTTAATCAAACTTTACGGCCTCAAAGAAGAGGTGGATGACCACATACACATTTATGGAATGTCACTGCATACACTGTGGATTCATCATGGAGAGTCGGCAGATGATGAAGTAGTTGAGTATTTAGAGCAGGAGGTGGATGGATTTGATCATGATGAAGGGATACATGTGGATGTGGCGGATGATGATTATGATGAGGATAACAGTACCGAGATGATAGGAGATGCAGACGCAGCGGAAGAGGCAGATGGAGAACAGCCAAGGTTTGCAAGAGTCCTTGAAGATGCGAAGCGGTCACTTGGCCCGGATCTAGCCATTCAAAATTCTCTTTCTCGTGAGGTTATCAGATATCAAGTATCGTTATCGAATCAGCAATACAGCATTTACCGTAATGATGAAGTTGTTGTCCTCAGCATTCCCTCAGTGTGAATTTCCAAGATCATATGATGATGCCAAGAAATATCTTCGTGAATTGGGCCTTGGATACGATAACATCCATGTGTGCAAGAACAATTGTGTGTTGTTTGGAAGGATTATGCCAAGGTGGATGTGTGCCCAGATGCAAGGAATCTAGATGGCAAGATGTTAATGGGAGCAAGCGGGTTCCACATAAGGTTTTGAGGCATTTTCCACTTATACCAAGGTTGAAGAGGATTTTTGCTTCAAAACGAACATCCGAGGAAACACAATGGCACAAGAAAGTGAGGACGCTTGATCGACAATGTAATGAGCCATCCGGTGATGGGGAGGCATGGAAGGACTTTGACAAGCAGTATCCAAATTTTGCAAATGATCCGAGGAACTTGAGGCTTGCCTTAGCTACAGATGGATTCAATCCATTTGGCAACATGAGTACCCAATATAGCATGTGGCTCGTGCTCTCGACACCTTTAAATCTCCCACCATGGGAATGCGTGAATCCAAAGAAACCGCTTTATGTCTTTACTCATCCCAGGTCCATCATCTCCAGGAAAGGATTTTGATTTGTTCCTTGAGCCCCTAATAGAAGAACTGCTCGATCTCTGGCAGGGTGTCGATACCTATGATGCATGTACTGGTAACAAGTTCAAGCTTCGTGCTGCCGTGTTGTGGTGTATACATGATTATCTAGCGTTGAGCACCTTATCAGGGTGAACAACAAAAGGCTATTATGCATGTATTCATTGTGACAAGAATCCGTTGTCTCGGGCAATAAGGAATAAGTTATGTTACATTGGACATCGTCGATACCTTCCAAGGACACATGCTTGGCGGAGAAGCTTGGCTTTTGACGGACAGCGCGAAAACAAAGTTGAGCCAGGTAAGTTCACTATAGAGGAGGTCCAAGAGGAGCTAGAGAAGGTGAAAGATGTTAGGCCAGGGAAGCATCCTGCAACTAAGAAAAGGAAGCGTAACGAAGGTCCAGTGATTCTTAGCCGCAAAGTTGGGTTGTGGAGATTGCCATATTGGAAATATTTGAAGCTTCCACATAATCTTGATGTGATGCACATAGAGAAAAACATATGTGAAAACCTTCTTGGCACATTACTCAATGTTGACGGCAAGACCAAGGACACAACCAATGCTAGGCTAGATTTACATGATATGGGCATAAGACCTGAATTGCACTTACAGCAGGATGGCAACTCAGTCACTGTTCCACATGCTTGGTATGCCTTGAAGAAGGATCAGAGAATCGAGTTTTGCAAGTTCCTCAAAGGTATCAAGTTTCCTGATGGATATGCATCGAACCTAGCAAGATTCATAAGTGCAGATTCTTCCAAGGTGCAGGGAAGTGAAAACACATTCTTGCCATATACTCCTGCAAAGAATCATACTGCAGCCTAAGAGGACTTATCGCAAGGATGTATATGAAGCAGTTGCAGAGCTCGGGAAGTTCTTCAGGGAATTGTGCAGTAGAAATCTAAGGATAGATGTTGTGAAGCGGCTGAAAGTAGAAATCCCATTGATCCTAAGCAAGCTTGAGAAAATTTTTCCTCCGGCCTTCTTTGATGTCATGGTGCACTTGGCTGTCCATCTTCCTGATGAGGCACTGCTTAGAGGTCCTGTTCAGTATGGATGGATGTACCCAATAGAAAGGCGACTAGGCACTTTGAAGAATTTTGTAAGGAACAGGGCTAGGCCGGAAGGATCAATTGCTGAGGCTTATGTTGCAAGTGACACGCTGACTTTTTGTTCAAGGTACATGGAGGATGTTGACACTAGATTTAACTAGGATGATGGTAGTGGAGGTGATGGTCCATTGTTTGATGACACCTCTGTTTTTATGCATGGTGTTACTCTTGTTGGATCTAATAGGGTACAATACATTGATGATGGTGTCATGGGCAAGTTAGTTTGGTATGTGCTAAATAACTGTGAAGAAGTTGAGCCATATTTGGAGTAAGTATCATTTACTTTTTTTTTGGAATTATTGTGTGTTTTATTACAAATTTATCAAATTATTTCTTATGAATAAAGTTTGTCCTGCAGCATCTACAGGGAAGAGCTACTAAAGGAAGGTGCACATGATGTTGATAAAAGGCTTGAACAAGGATTTCCAAAATGGTTTAGGAGCCATGTAAGTCACTAGACCTTATGTTTTCAGCTTTCATAAATGGTTTAGGAGCCATATATAATTGGTAACTGAGTACTTTTATTGCACCCAGATTGTGAAGCTATGGGCGGAGAAGCCGAAGAGGTTAGTGAAGGATTGTATGCACTTTCATGTGGCCCAGATCTCGAGTCAAGACACTGTGCGGCTTGCATTGTTAATGGAGTGCGGTATAGCACTATGGACCGTGAGAAGTACCCTGCAGACACAAAATAGTGGTGTAATGACCGAAGGTACACATGATGGGAAAACATTGATTTTTATGGTGTCCTTAAGGAGATAATTGAGTTGCAATATAACTCCAATTTTGAAGCACGTCGGTCTGCGTGGTTCTATTTCGATGCGATTGGTACAACCAAGGTGGCAAGACAAGAGGCATTCGAGATGACGGACATTTCAAATCCATCAATGTGCAGTCATTATGGTACAAGACTGACCCTTTCATCTTGGCAACTCAATCGAGAAAGATATTTTACTTGCAAGACACATCTTTAGGCAAAGAATGGCGAGTTGTGCAAAAATTTGAACATAGGAATATTTATGATGTGGTGAAAAGATGAACCAGTCATGATGTGCATCAGGATGATCATTGTTCGATCATCGAGCATGAAGTGCAAGAAGGTGATGTTCATGAGGTTACGCACAATCTTCAGGTGGAGAAGCCACTATACTTGAAGCTAATTTAGTAGACCTCATAAGAAGCAAGAAGCAAGCTACAATTCTGAAGATAGTGAGGATGAGGATGAAGATGAAACTGTACTGCAATACTGTAGTGATGGTGGCAATGAGAACAATGATGACATGTGCCTAGACGACGATGATGAAGATGATGATTTCTAGGATACGCAAGGTACATACTTATTCCTCTTTAGTTGGTTTTCTGAAAATTTTCTATAAAGAAATCATATGTTTTAACTGAAATTTTCTCAAAATGTGTTTTAACTGCAGTGATGTTGGTCCATTGGGAAGTCAATGGAGAGTTGACTTATGTTCTTTGAAATATGGTAATTTCAGTCCTTCAAATGGTCAATCAAACACAGAGGACTCCTTTGTCACAAAGAAGCGTCTGCAGGATTTTGATTTGATGAAGATGGCTTGTTTAATGTTGATGATGAAGGACGGGCGAGAAAGGCAACAGTGTCTTTGTTGCGACCTCCAATATAATCCGCAATTTCTCTTTCATGCCCGAAAATGAGACTATCATGGTTCAACATAGACATTGCTTGGAGACTGTATTAATTTGCATTTACAAATTAATTTGGAGATGACTGAATATGTTTCTGCCAATAATATTTGTGTGTTGTCATTTATATTATTGCCAAATGTTACTTACATATGCTCCATTTGAGCTGCAGGTTAATCCACATGGCTTCACCCGAAAACTGACTACTTGTGTTTCCTATTTGAATTTTGTGTTGTGTTTTATAGCTCAAACTGAGACAATGAATAATCAACCCAGACAATGCATTGTTTCTTCTGGACTTCATGCATTACAGAGGTTGCAGTTGTTACATTTGCACTTCTGGACTTCATGCAGCGCTAAAAACAAAATAATGTTGTGTTTAATAAAAATTTGTGCTCAGCATTACAGAGGTTGCAGTTGTTACATTTGCCTTGCATCCTACTCTATACCTGTATATGTCTTGATCTGCCACCAGCCTGATGACAGAAATACAACCCTGCATTTGATCTACCAGTCACAAATGCTCAGAAGACTTCGGCCCTCGCCGTCGTCCCGGACTCCGCTGCAGCCCCACCTCAAGGGAATAAATCGCCCTATAGAGGTAGGCAAAGCCTCCCCGCTCACTTGGCTATCAGCGCTAACTCTCCTCCCTCCCCCGTTCCCTCGGCCGCGCGCGTTCGAGCCCTCGGCTCCGCAGCGCGCCGAGGTCGAACATTTCTTTTATTTCTACGATGTGGGCCCCACCTGTCGCCTTCAGAATCAGGCGTCCACGACCGCTGGGCCCCACTGGTCAGTGGAACTCTTCCACCGGACCCATAGTGACATGTGGACCCCATGAACAGTAGCTGGACCCACATGTCAGTAGCACAGAGGAGATAAAAGAAAAATAAATGCCAGAGAATGACAATGGACCCCATATGCCAGAAATTAGTAATTTTAGGATTTGACTGAAGCAGAGAACTTTGACCAATCATAACTTCTACATTTTAGCTCCAAATTGAATGAAACAAATTTGTAAATTCATCTAAATTCAAGATCTGTCTAATGGGACCGAAACCATAAATTTTTGAGTTCATGTGAATTTTTGGAGATGATTTGTGTTGTTTGATAACTTCTTGTCCAAACTTTCGCGCAACGTAATATAGCTTACGAGGACCAAGAAGAGGACGCAGGTTAACGCCAACCCGGACGACCAAGACCAGGACACCAGCGATCCAAAGTAGTCGACACTTTGATCATATTGAACCCAGTATTGCAAAATTACTTTCTTTCAAATTACCAACATGCATGCTATTATTTCACGTGATATGCTATGTTCAAATTCAGAATGTTAGTTATACCTTGCTATATAAATCTGCATACACTATTCTTCTTGCCCTACATTGGTTATGTGAGCCTTGTCACCCTAGTGAAACTATAACATTAAGACTTTACAAATTAAGTCCCTATTGATATGCTTTGCTTAGAAATATTAGATGCTTGGGGTATCATCGATACTCCAACTACTTTGTCTTGAACTGAAAGAACTGTTTTGGGAGGATGTGATGCGAACATGGTGGATTTTCGAGAATAAATGTATGTTACCAAAAACTCTCAAAACATGCTTATTTATCTGGGCGGATGGATCGGGGGTATGGTGCAGGGGTGCACGAGAGTGTGGTTTGTGGTAGAACCCCATCACTTGCTCGTGGTATTGGTTCTACTTTTGTTGATATTTCCATTGCTTTTATTGTAATATAACTTATGGCTGTGTGGCCCTTATAAGGACCATTTCCGTCGGGATGTAAGACAATTATGGTTTGTCATTTAATGGACTTATGCGATGTATGTAAATGATTCAAGAATGTTCTGTGTGCACTACCCATCGATCCAGGAGTAGTGCAATTTTAACACTGATGGATTTGGATTGAGAAATCCGGTCCGACATATCACTTCTAAAATGCGATTTGGAGAAACTCGTTTAAATCCCATGTCTTGGTTAAAATTGTTGATTTTTAGAAAGTGGTTTAATTTTAGGCCAAAAATCCAAAATTTAATTTGGATATTTTGAAACAGTGGGTTAAATTGCAGGGCCATATAATATAAAATTTAAATTGGACATTTTGAAAAAATCCGGAAAGTGGTTTCAATTGTACAAACTCCCTAATTAAAAATCTAAAAATTTCCCTCGCCCCTAATTATTCAAGGGTGCCAAAAAAATTTCGAGGGCGCCATTTTCCCGAGTGCGGTCTATTTTCGGGCGCAAAAAAAATTCCAACCCATTTATCCACCGCGCACTCCACCTCCCCCTCTCTCGTCGCCCCTCCACCTCTCTCGCTGGCCCCATCCACCTCTCTCTCGCCCCCACCGAACCCTAGCTGCCGCCGCTGGGGCACCACCGCCGGCGCAGGAGCTGCTTCCTCGCTGACGACATTCGCCGCCACCCCCCCTCTATCGTCGCCCCGTACCCCTCTCTCTCGCCCCCATGAAACCCTAGCCACCGCGCCGGATTCGGGTCTACGCCGACGTCTGCCGCTGCATCGAGTCTACTTCCCCACCCATTTATCCACCGCACACACCACCTCCCCCTCTCTCGTCGCCCCTCCACCTCTCTCTCTGGCCCCATCCACCTCTCTCTCGCCTCCACCGAACCCTAGCCGCCGCCGCCGGGGCACCACCGCCGGCGCAGGAGCTGCTTCCTCGCTGACGACATTCGCCGCCACCCCCCTCTCTCGTCGCCCCGTACCCCTCTCTCTCGCCCCCATGAAACCCTAGCTGCCGCGCCGGATTCGGGTCTACGCCAACGTCTGCCGCTGCATCGAGTCTACTTCCCCACCGCCGACCGTCGTCGCACGGATCTGGTTCCCCTTCGACGTCGTTCACCGCACCGGCCGCTTCCCTTCCACGACCACCGACGGCGACCACCGGTTCTACTTCCCCATCTACGACCACCGCCGCCGGCGCGAGTACGCAGCGTAGCCACAACCGCGATGGTGGCAACAAGGGGACAAGGTAGGAAACGATCCGACAACCGCCATCACAAGGTAAGCAAAACTCTTCTCTATTTTCTCTGTGCATGTAGTATGTTGTTTGTTCAAGTAGTAGTTGTCTGTGCAACTGTTCGTTGTTGCATTTTCATGTGTATTAGTCTGTTGTACCATTTTGTTGCTCAAATAGTCCCCTGAACATATCTTAGCAAGCATAAAGCGAGTGCTGTGGAAGTAGTCATACCTAGCTTGCAAGTAGTAGTAGCTCTTACCTCTTACCTAGCTTGCAAGTAGTAGTAGCTCTTAGCTCTTAGTTCACTCCTATTTTTCTAATAGTTACAATTTGGTCTGTTCTGTAAGAACCTCCGCAAACTGAATACGAAAGAAGCCGGGGTAAACAAGTGGTAGAGAATTTAAGGAAGTTGCAAGAACTTGGCATCAATGGTCTAGCTTCCTCTTTTAATAAATCGTGTACACAACCTGCAACAACGAAGGGAAAAAATCAGCAAACAAGAAATCAAATTCAAGATTCTTACTCATCGAGTATCTCCTTGAAGATGATGTTCAAGGAGATAGTGATGATGATGACACTGAATCGATGAGCAGCCACAACCCTCGCAATCGAGGTGCTTCTTCTATCTTGTGTGGGGAGGAGGATATTTGCATTGCATTTTTATGTTGTTTCTGAATATCTGTTCTTTAATATATGCACTTGCTTATAGATGCAGCTCACTAACAAGTTGTTTTTATCGTTTCCTCATGAACATATGTGAAAACCTCTCTACTAAGGGAAGAAGAAAAATCCCAACATGGCGTCAGGAGTCAGGCAACCAAAGAGAGTGAGGGCAGCTCAACGAGTAGAGGAGATAACTCCTTGGGTCTCAACAAGAGCATACAAAAGGCAACTAACTTCACAGAGACATGTGCAAGATGAAGAGTTGCCTCAAGATGGTGATCTGGTTTTGAAGACAATGATGCTAGTGTTGAAGACAATGTAGCTGGTGGTGAAGACAATGTAGCTGCTGGTGAAGACAATGTAGTCTTGGTGAAGACCAGATCGGGATCAAACCCAATCCACTGAAGGCAAGTTATAGTTTCTTTGACATTCAAATATGACATCACTTTTGCTGTTTTGCATGAAACTTAACCATCTAAATAAAAATTATATTCTGTAGCTCCCGCACAGCGACCCCCAAGGAGACCCAGGCCACCAACCAAGGGAATACTGCTGGAAAGGATGACAAGATCTATGGGAAGGAGAATGCCCATAGCTGTCGCTGAAGGCAAAAAAAGGCCACAAGAACCTGTTCAAGCTGCCAAGTTCGCATCAGAGGTTGGTGTCATCATTCGAGATAAGGTTCCTGTCCTAACTCATTGGAAAGAGTACAAGAAAGACGAACAATATTACAAAGACTTTGTGGGAAAGCTATCTATAAGTGCATTACTCTTTCTATGCTACACTATGATATCACATGACCTGAATTGACTCACTAACGATGCAAATTTCATATCACTAGGGGCGATTGACCATTAACACAAAACACAAGCCAACAGAGGAAGCATGCACCGATGTATTACGGTCGGGGGTGCGACAAATGCGTTATCGGTGAAGCGAAATACTTCAATGGTGTACCCGCAAATGAGATTAGGACTACTTCTCCTGTTGCTAGTATGGTGATGAACAGTGGAGGGCACTTGTTGCAAAGTGGTGCGATCCAAAGAACATGGTATGAGTATCTTATCATAGATTCTTCTTTCATATTCAGTTTGCAGAGGCTCTTCTCATTGTAAACATATGATCTTATCTAACAAGTTCCTTCTCTTGTAGCAATCATGTGAAAAGAACAAGCGTAATCGCATAATGTCAAGTATCATCAAGCTACGGGTTCTCGCATGACTATGTCGCACACTTACATGCATATGTAAGTAAAGATTACCTTGTACTATTACCTATTTATTTCCTCCAAAAATTCTTTTGTATTTGTCCGATGAACTTTGTTGTAAATGATTACCTACCTAATGAAGGAGAAGAGGAACAATGCAGAACCCAAAGACACAACAAATTGAAGAACTTGATGCGGTGGAGGCCTTCAAGACCTGCCATACCAGCCCCAAACATGGTCTGAGTGAACTGGCAAGAGAAGCAGTTGTAAGTCCCTATATATGTTTCCTTGTGCCTTTAAGATGCTTGTGCTGTTCCCAACAACAATGTTGTGTGTTCAAAATATCCCAGACAGCACATAGTGGACTTGGCTCATTTTTTAGATAATGCCATTCTGCCTCGGCTTTTAAATAATGTCATTCAGCTCATTTGGTCTAAATTTTTTATTATACCTGATGTGACTTGGCTAAAGTCTGTTTGCTAACCGTAGCTAACATAGTGGACTTAGTGATGCTAAAAGTTGTGCTCATTTTGCTGTGCAAATTATGAAATTGAGTTATATATGGATTTCAGTATCTCAATATTATGAACTTCTTAGACTAACAAAATGGGTTGAAGAGTTATCAAACAGAACGCAAAGGTGAGGTGATACACTACTACTTAGATTAAGATTTATTCATTATCAACCTAACAAGTGCTCGTAACTTGGTGACAAACATATACATTTCATTTGGTAAACAAACCGAATGGCTACTTAAAAGTTATAATGTTTATGAACACAAAGTATTTAAAAATGAAAGAAATGCAAGTGAATATAGATATATTTTCAAGATATATAAAGGGTAGCATGTAATAACATGTTATGGTTCAAGACTGGCAATCGATTATAACACAATGCCACCGAACAGAAAACATGAAATCATGGGTGCAATCGAATTCGGTGGACCAAACCCCAAATAATGCCAATAGGTCATCACGACCTCGATTTTCTCTTATGTTTTTTTGTGTGTGTGGTTTACATCGATAGTTGGGATCTTGGTTTTGCAATAATCTCATCGGATTTAATTTAAAATGGATCATTGCAGTCATTTGTAAGAGAAAAAATTAAGAAAGAAGTTCGCTAAAACACGCTTGTCCTCTTGAAATTGGCTCATCACATGTATGTTCTAGACGCAAGTTACCTACTTGTGCATGGCACCATTATGCCTAATCGCAGCATGCATTTATATAACTAACGGACTTAATGGTGCTTCCTTGAGAAACAGAATATCATATTTTTAATCCCTTTGATCATACCAAAATGTAAATTATTCTATATCATTTGTATTTTGTATTGTCGCCCATCATAAGATCACTTGGCCGGTGACCTCTAAGTTCCTAAGTTAGCACCTCAGAAAATAGGTGAAACAATATCTCATGATCCTAGAGATATTACAATCAACATGGCATGGCATAAAAGGAATTCATGTATACCAAGACTGCTCAATGACAAATATAATCCCGATTTTGGTGCATCCTCTCAAGCAATGATAGTAACACATGCAACCTTTCCTTCTATCTGCAGATCACATGTGTGTGACGGTGTGTGTGTTGTTGTAACCGGTTTTATTTCCTTCTTTAATATAATGATACGCAGCTCTCCTGCGTGTTCGAGAAAAAATATTATGAACTTCTTGTGATGATTCATCCGTTTGTTACATCTGCTTGCTATTTCTCATGTCTGTCCAACTAATGATTGTTCTGGGACATTTTCACCGATATGGAAGCTTTGAGGCGAACTCGCTGCTGAAGGTGAGACACCGATTACAAAGGCAGGTGGTCTCCAAGGTGCTCTCCCGAACAAGCAACAACAACACTTTCTTGAAGAATGTTGGAATCAAAACGGCTGCCCCCTCAAAATCATCTTCATCGAATGAAAGCGAGCTTCAGGGAGAACTAGCAGCTGAAAAACAAGCTTTGGCTGCTCTACAAGGAGAACTCGAGGACCTCAAGAAGAAAAGCGAAGAAGATGAGGAAAAGCTGACGAGGACCCAAAAGGAGTTGGAGGAGTACAAGAAGCTAACAAAGAAAAATAACCAGGCAATGGAGGAGAACAATGCGCTCCTTCGCCGTATCTTGGCCTTGAACAATGGTAACTCTTCTTAGGCATGTGAGCTGGTGGTGGTTGCTGGTGGTTGTTTTGTGGTCAAGAACTTAAGTTTATTCTGTGCTGTGAATTTGTTCTGTGAACTGAGTTGGTTCAAGTCTGTGAACTGAGATAGTGAACTGAGTTGTTTCTGTGAACTAGTTGGAATGTGATGATGACTGAGTTGAGTATTGTATGGTCACTGGAATACTGGATCTATTTAGTTATGGAATTGTGGGTCATTTGAATATTTGAAAATTGTGATGTCTGTGATGAAATAACCATATGGGCCTCTATGATGAAATTGATGGTCTTTCTGTGACGAATTTGCAAGTGCTTTCTGTGACGAATTTGCAAGTGACAAACTTAAGCCATGTGGTCCAATAAAAAGGAGGCACGTGGGCGAACCAAATCGCGCCACGTGGTCCAGCCACGTCAGCTGCCACGGTAACAGCCACGTTAGCTACCACGTGGACCAGCCACGTCAGCTGCCACGTCCGTCGCCACGTCAGCTGCCACGCCGTCCGCCACGTGGACAAGCCACGTCAGCCGCCACGTGGACGATCCACGCCACCGCCACGCCGGCCTACACAGTGCCATTGCTTATGACAAAAACAGCCCTATCCATGACAAACCGATCGTCATAAAGCAGTGTGTTTTATGACGGGACCTTCGTCATTGAACAAAAGCAGTTCTATGACGAAACATATAATTTCGTCACGGTACGACAAATGTGACGCGCGTTCCATGACGAAATGAATTTCGTCACAAATTCGTCACAAATTATCATCTCCGTTAGTTTTGGTTTTTAGCTAAAATTGTACTGCAGTGGTTATTAGCTTTTTTGGGAAAAAATAGAAAAATTTTAAACAGTTATATCGTCATAAAAAGTTATACACTACTACAGAAATCCACATTACAGACGGTTCAGAAACGTCATCGCAGACGGTTTTCTGAACCGTCTGAAATTATGGGTCAGTGATAATCCAAGTTATCACAGACGGTTTTTGAACCGCTCGTGATTATGCGATATCGCGAGCGGTTTTCATTAAAAACCATCGTGATTATCCGATATCACGACGGTTTTGTACTAAAATCGTCAGGATTATTCGATTTGTACTAAAAACCGCCTGCGTGATTATCCGATATCGGATAATCACAGACAGTTTTTAGTACAAAACCGTCTGTGATATTGGATAATCACAGACGGTTTTTAATGAAAAATCGTCTGTGATACTCCTCCCCCCAGCAGAATCTATTTCTGTTTATAGCTAGCCTCAGGAAATGCTAGCCATGCCCTCTGAAACAAGCAGATAATCACAGACATAAACATATACAATTCACACATCTCATTTCATTTCAGATACATTTCACATCTCAATTCATTTCACAGACATAAAACATCCAATTGACAACGCACTTCATTTCACAAACATAAAGCATCCATTTCGCAAATCAATTCATTGAGTTGAAATAAAATATCCATTAACAAATACACAATTGTAAAAGATCTACACTGTATTTACACTTAGAATTACAATAAAAAATCATTCTGGGCAGTGGAACTCTCCATCTGATCTTACGACTTTTGACCACAAAAACCAAATGAGCTCTCCTCGAATTTTTGCAAAATCCACGTGTCAATGCAGATGTAGAGATGGACGCGATCATCGATAGGAATATCAACGTGCGCATATATAAAACCGACATGTATGAAATAAATGTGGGAAGATTGACAAACCTTAGAATTAGTGATCTTGGTGGAATCGAGAGTAGTCTCATATGGTGGCACACGTAGTATCCACACGTGTTGCCCGCTCCCGCCGATGGCACCGCAAAAATATAATGTGTTAAATCAAGTGGCATTACTACTATGTGTTGTATATGATTAATTAATGTGTAGCTAGCGAATACCGAAACTTGCGATCATATTTCAAGGCCTTGGCCCCATCGTCGAGTCACGTGTTTGTTGAACGTATGTGGCGAACGACCTTCGTTATTCGAAAAGTTAGATTAGTTATTCGGAAGGAAAGAAAGAGTACAATGTACAATGTACGCATTTCTATCGAGTATTCGGGCGATAGTGTGTACTTGGATTTGTTCTTACTTAGAGAATCAAGGTATATAGCCTTGTTCCATTTTGGTATAATTACAATTAAAATCCAATGGAAATTCTCATTGTATGGCATAAGAACAAATTCCTTATCTTGGTGAGCCACAGTTGCTTTTGTAACATAGTCCTCGACGAAGGATGCATTCTCGATAATGGTATCAATGGCGACCAAGCGTGGGTCCAGAAACCAATTTGTGATTTCGATGATCTAGCTTCGATCGGCATGAATCTATATATAACATAGGAAAGCAACAAATTGTGACATATATCGGTATTACGTGAACAGAGACTTTGATTGTACAGACTTACAGCGTCCAGCATCGAACGAGTGAGGTGTCGAGAGCGTTGAGCGTGAAAAGTTCAAATATATCGTCAAAGGTCACCGTGAAGACACAGTCCTGAGCCGTGCAAGAAATGTTCCGGCTTGAATTTGACAGCTATACCTGAGCGCCGTTCTGCCTCTGGCTTATTGGACACTTCCATATACCAAAGGTGGAATCTTTGGCAACCAAGTCCTAGTTTTTGGAGCTCTTCCTGGACTACCATCGGCTGAGCTAGCACGAATTTGCGGGCCAATGGCATGGACGGGAATTCGTCATCATCCTTCGTCTTTGATTTGCCCTGGCCACTGCCTCGATTGTGGGTCGACTTTATGCTAGTCGACTGTAATGGTATAGACGGTGCAAGTTGCTCTGGCGAGAATAGCACCCGTGGAGATAGCACCGGTGCAGGTAGCTGTGGTTCGCAGTGCCCGTGTGGAGATGGCACCAGTGCACGTTGCTCTGGCGAGAATAGCACCCGTGGAGATAGCACCGGTGCAGGTAGCTGTGGTTCGCACTGCCCTCGGTTCTTAAACATCTTCAAATTCTCGCAGTCAGTGCATGGACAGCACATATATTCCACCCCCTTATTCAACATATCCTCCTCGCGGCTCTTATAAAGCGTAAACGCCATTAATGTACTCTTCACTCACACGGCTCGCGGCATACATCCAACTTCGGTCCTACGTTACGTACATATATAACAACTTAGTATTAAAATCTAGAATAACTAATTATAACTACATATATACATGACATTTATTATATTGAGACTTAATTTCCTAGCTCAATTCATATTACAAACACAATAGCTATTATATAACCAACAATTTTGCAAATTAATTAACCATCTTCAATAACCACTCATGGATTACTTACACCTAAATTGTAATGCAATTAAAAATAAATAAATTTCATTACTAACCACATCTACAAAGAACCAGAAAGTCTGAATCTTAATTCAAAGCTCAATCTCGCCTCTTCCCACCAAATTAATCGCCCGAAATCGCCTAGCTTCCTCCCGAGTGAAAAAGTGCGCAGCAGATGGCTAGATCGGATCGAAATGAAGACGATGCGGTCGAGCAGCGCAATAAATGCCGTAGTCATTATCACACGGTTTTTAGTTAAAACCGTCAGGATAATAAATATCACTGACGGTTTTTATAAAAACCGCTCGTGATAAGCTTCGCACGAACGCCGCGCGTGTTTCGATGCCGAACGCCGTGTTTCGATCGCCTAATTAACGCCTCTCGATCATTATACGGCGTATATATCATTAATATTTGGGTATACGAACCGTTTGTGCTAAAGGTTAAATATGCGCTCCTAATCAGTCTCTTCTACGCACGCATACAATACAATATACAATACAACATGGCTTCTACTATCGTTCTTGTGATCATCTCCTTCCTCTCATCTGCTCATCACGAATTGTTCGCGGAACCTTACACAGCGGCCAGCAATTTGCATCCGGAGCAACTTCTCCGCACCCTACCGCTCTCCTTCCCGACTTTCTTGCATCCGTCGGCTTGACTCGATCCTCCGCCGCCGACGGAGGCGTCTCGCCGCCGCTCAAGAAAGGGAAACAACCTCACCCCGGTTCTTCTCCACAATGTGCGCAATGCGGAAGAAGCTCTACACGCATTGCGAGATCGATGGATAGCCTTGCCGATCAAGCGTAAACGGCAGATTCTCGAGGAATCTTTTCATGCTATCTGCACGACATTATGGATGCCGCGATCATTTGCCCAGCTGCACGAGGAAGTGCCGAGGACAAGGGCAATCTTAACGGCGTTCGAGAATTTAGCGTTGATCCTCCAAGTCCCCAAGTTGAAGAAGAAGCTACGAAGCCCAAAAGAATACAACTGGGAAACTCTTTACCCGTGCGACTTTTGTAATAAATTTGCCTCTAATTGAAATTAATAAATTTGCCTTTAATTTGTGACCTCTTGTCTCAGTAGTTCTGTAGTTAAGTTATTAGAAGCAATGTGTACTTATATATTAACCTCTGATCTAGATTATGACAGACAAAGGGACATCACAGCCGGTTCTTGTGAAAAACCGTCTGTGAACATTCCCAGACGGTTCTTAACAACAACCGGCTGTGATAGTCGACACAACACAGACGGTTTTTAATAAAAACCGCTCGTGATAATCTCAGATATCACGCACGGTTTTTAATAAAACCGCTCGATGATATTCGAGATCGCGCACGGTTCAGCAGAAGAACCGTCTCGTGATACTCCTTTTTCCCGCCACAAATACCACAGACGGCCTTCAAATTAAAACCGTCTGTAATAGTTTACATTACAGACGGTTTCACAAAACCGTCTGTGATTTGCCGTCTACTATTAGCCTTTCTGTAGTAGTGATATCTTGTCTTTAGGGATCCTACCGCACCTAAAAATAATACTAAATACAATATCTCTAATAATTTATTATTTTTACTATAAGTTTTGGCTTCACAAGTTCTCTCCATCCCCTGTAAGATGATTTACGCGTACACATTGTATAAGAGATTTCATGCTATGCTTACTGCTAGCTGTAACGGGTTTCGTCTTACATTTTGGCTATGATTTACTATAAGTTTTGGCTATGCTTACAAATCTCTTAAGCATAGCATGATTACGCTGGGCGATCAGAGCGAGCAAGATCGATTGATTCGCATTTAATCTAATCTCGAGTACTAGGTCGGTAGGACTGTATTGGGCGGAAATGTTATGTAGTCAAGGCAAGGCCTATCCGACCCGATGCTGTACCTGTACTACTCCACTTCTCTCGGTTGCTGCTGCTACTTCCGTAGGTACTTGTATGTAGTCGTACGTCTTGTCAGGACGTATTGACCGTGGCGGGGGCCGTGCAACCAAGGCACAGTCCAAGCACTTCGCATAACTCGACCTTGCGGAAATTGCACCGTGTTTCTCCTCGTGAAATCGCAGCAAATAAAAAATGGATCCGCAAGAGATTTGTCGAACGCTTTTTAGGGGAAATTAGTTGATTTTCTTACCTCCTCGGGATATACTTAAAGATTCACGCCTGATGAGGTTGATCATGCCGCCGTTATCTTTATTGTGCGCGTGCTCTAGCTAGAATCGGGTGAAGGCTCGGAGGATTAGGGTAAGAGTTCATCGGAGCCCTCGAAGTTAGAGGGAGGCTGAGTGGCGGAGGATTGATGATGGAGGCGGGGCGGCAATTGCGTTGTTGGCCGTGGGCTTAGGTGAAGGCAGTGGGCAGTGGATGTCGGTGGGGATGACAAGAAGAAGAGAATATTAGGAGGTGGCGGGAGATGGTGGAGGATCCGACAGCAGTGGCTGTGAAAGACAGGGAAGAAGAAGGTGGTGGCAGGGCAGGCGAGCATCGTCGGCGAAGGAAGAGGAGCTAGTAACGGTGGCGAGGCAAGCGAGCGACGTCGGTGGTAGCTCGGAGGAGAAGCAGTAAAGCATCGGTTGTCTTGGCCGGTGTCGACAAGGCAGCGGCAAGAGAGGATGAACATGGGAAGCAAGCGCCGCCGCCGCATGAAGCACACGAGGGATGCTGACTTGAGTTGATAAGGGTAGAGAGGGACACTCACTTGGCTCTATAGGATGGGAAAGTGATCTAGACCATTCAATCCTCATCTAGCGCTCTTAAATGCGACTGATTTATTAAGAGAAATTATTCAAATGTTAATTAGACACTCCCAAACCTTGCCCTTCAGCGTTCGTTTGGATGCATGTCACGTGATATATATTTTTTGTTCAAAAGCATCTTTTCATACACATGATTTTTGTACTAGCATGGCACGACACTCTCGTGGTGTGTACTAGCATGTGTACAGGACGAGCACAATACAGCATTGTACGGTTCAGGCCGGGACAGGATAGCAAGGATGGGAGAATTTTTTAAATAATATTTTTTATTAATATTACATAAATATACTACTGTCACATAATATTACATAAATAACTCACTATCGCCATTCCAAATAGTGACAATATTATGTGGAGTCATGCATGGCAGTATGCAGGTCTCTGGCATCTGTCATTAATTCATTTGGCAACAGAGATTCTGCCGTCAACTGAATAAGAGATAGGGGTTCTGTTGCCATATCAAACGACGGCAAAGTCATTTATGATATTTATAAAATAATACACTTTTGTTAATTAAAATGTATTATTTATGAATAAATCTTATTCTTTTTGGCTTTAGTCATTTTCAAATAATAGTTAACAATTAAAGAGAGAATTTGAGTAGTGTGTCTCAGGTTGCATTAATGATCTTTTGTTTAAGAAAACAATTTCAAACCCGACATAACACTTCATAATGAATGTGCGAATTACACTGCACATAGGATATGATTACGTGTATATGTTTGCCTCACTACTCCTTAGATACATGACAATATGCATGAACAATCAATCCAAGCTACATATAAGATACATGTGCGCCTTATATAATGTAAACAATATGGTAGTCGTAGATCTAATAAGACCTATAAACGAACGCCCCTAAGGCGAAAATGGAACACTGTAGGACACCTACATGGAGTGGCGATTGTTAGGACAGCTTAGATGTGGCTGGTTGTCGCGGTAGTGGTAGGTGCAATTTCAGCTCGGGTTTGCGCAACAGCAGTACAAGTGGTAGTCATTATCGAGGTGGACCACCTCCTCTGTCATCAATTCATTTAGCGACAGAGATTCCGTCGTCAACTGAATTAGAGATAGGGGTTGTGTCGCCAGCTCAAACGGCGGCAAAATCATTTATGATATTTTAAAATAATACACTTTTTCTTAATTAAAATATATTTATGAATAAATCTTATGTTTTTTGGCTTTAGTCGTTTTGAAATAATAATTAACAATTTAAGAGAGAATTTGAGTAGTGTGCCTCAGGTTGCATTAACAATTTTTTTATGTAAACAAACAATTTCAAACCCGACATAACACTTCATAATGAACGTGTGAATTACACGGCACGCACGGTATAGTTAGATGCATATGTTTACCTCACTACTCCTACAATACAAATGACAATATGCACAAACAATCTATCCAAACTATATAAGATACATGCGCGTCTTGTGTAATATAAACAATATAGTGGTTATAAATCTAATAAGACTTATAAACGAACGACCCTAAGGAAAAAAAATGGAACACCATAGGACATCCACATGGAGTGGCGGTCGTTAGGACAGCTTAGACATGGCTAATTGTCGTTGTAGTGGCAGGTGCAATTGTAGCTTGGATTTACGCAACACAGTATGAGTGATAGTCGTTGCCGAGGTGGACTACCTCATAGCGGTCATCCACGCTCCTTCGCCAATCTCACGTGGATGGGACGCTGCACGAAAGAAGTAAGAGCAGCGTGGTGCAGTGTAGTAGCGAACTGAGCCCGTGCAGTGCAGACGCCCAGTGCAGATCAGCAGCCACAGATTGAGCAGAGATCAGCAGCCCAGTGCAGATGGGAGACTGGGGAGTGCACGCCAAAGAGGCCAATCCATGCATTTACTTGTGCTCCTACTAGCTAGTACTAGTAGATTAACTCGATATCATTGTTATGCAGTGCCTGCAAGATGAAATACTAGAAATGGCTGGATTCTAGTAGTAGAATCTTATCAAAATGTTAGCTAAATCTGAGACGGCCATTTTTTCAGCTCACGGTTGTTTTTGCTCTCTCTAAGACCTGGCTCTCTAAGACCCGATTTTCCTCTGTTGTGAATTTTTCATGACTCAATCAAACCGGCTAATCTTTTGTTTTGCTACTAGTTCATGTATATTAATTCGCTGCTTGGTAAGAATTGCACTTGCTTTAGTCAATTTTCAATTGCTGGATATCTTGAAACATTGATAACAAAAGATAAATTGAGGGAGGCTACTAGCCAGCTACGCACCCAAATTTCACATTACTTGGGCTCTTACTGAAGAAAGTGATACAAATTAAAACGAAGGCTAGGCTAATTACTGCTAGCTACCACATCGGTCGTACACAACTAGCATCCTAGTCTTGAACATCTTTTCATCTGCACCACAGTGCATTGTGGAATGATTCGTCTCTTCATTAGTAGATGATCTGTCTCCCAGTTCGTTTCTACTCTAGTACATTGATCGCCTCTTCGTTTCTACCTTAATTAGTAGCTTGAGCTTGCTACAGTTGCTCAGAATCCTAGATGATCTGTCTCCCATTTCAGCCCAGACGCAACCCTATCATGGTAAGGGACGTACTCCTGTATATACATAGTTGAGCACAAATAAAAAAGAAGTTACAGTTTCTCCATGAGTTGTCAATTTAATCTACCTCAAGTTGAACACAAAATAAAAAAGAAGTTACAGTTTCTCCATGAGTTGTCGATTTAATCTACCTCAAGATTCTCCATGAGTTCCTGTGCTGCGGGGGCCGACACGATGATGCGGCGAGCACTGGGGTTGATGAACCCTTCCTCCACGGCCTGGTCGATGAATGTTAGCAGGGAGTTGTAGTACCCATCAACATTCAGCAGCCCAACCTGAAGAGTTGGTTGGTCAGGCCGAAAATGTTTAGATGCATTTTGTCTATCCATTTGCACTGAAGGAATAATTAATATTGTATATGTGAAGTTGAAGATAGAAGTACACACTATGCACTGAATTATAGGCCCTGCTTAAAAGTACTATGGCTTTTGGTTTTTGGCTAATTATGGAAGAGATTAATGGAGTAAAGGACACTTGTGTTGACAGACAAATTTGTTCAAAAATTGACTTCTAAAAATCAGAATATGTTTGGAATATGGTCATAGCATAGTATAGGAACAGTACCGGCTTACGATGGATGCCTAATTGTGCCCACGTGATCACTTCAAGCAGCTCTTCCAGCGTTCCATATCCTCCTGAATTGCAACTCATCTTAGCTTTTAATGTACACAAAAATACATGTGGTAATATAACAATGTACGAACACGTTGCTACTTGCATCCACTAACTCACACACTAGTACACAGAGCCTAGCTAACTACAACTCTTAAAAGGCCTGACGATTCAGGGATGCAGGCAGGAGACAGTGCTCACCAGGCAGGGCTACGAACGCATCAGACTGCCTTGCCATCTCAGCCTTCCTTTGGTGCATGCCGGCTACCGGCCTCACCTCCCCCACCGTCTCTCCAATTATCTGGCAAAACAACATCGATATGTTTGCATCATTCAAGTTCTTTTATAAAAAAGGAGAAGATTGCAATGCTATGATGCATCACTGTGTTGCACCACAGGGAGGCAAAAATTACTATGCATGATTTAATTACTAGCTAACCCATTTTAATTAATAAAAATCAAGGAAAATTAGAGAATAATTTAGAGAAGCTAATAAAATTTAATTAGAATGTAAATGAGATTATTTAATATTTAAATTTGGATTAGTTCATATATGATTAATTAATATGGGTTGAATAATTATCTAAAAGACTAATTATTAATTAAAGGCATAGATAAAGAAAAACAACTTTAGTTAAATGTTCAAATTATAATTAAAATATATGCCCTAACATACCGTCATTAAAACAAATCTCCTTGGTAGATTTAATTAATAGCTATATTGAAATATGAACCCGTATAACAAGCCTTGCTAGATAAATAAATTTAAATTAAAACTAAGGCTAAGCCTAATAATAATTGAAGTATAGACAAAATGATAATGTGCCATAAATTGAATCTTAACATTAGATTTAGTAAATAATAATATCGAGCATAAATGTATATAACAAACTAGGACCCGTACAAATAGATCCTAATTCAAATTAAACTTAGCCTAGTGATAACTTAAGATACATAAAATGTTGTACCACAAAATGCTATAAACCCGGATTATAAGATTAATTCGGTAAACTAAAAATTGTATACATTGCATATAACATATGCCCTGAATATTAGCTCTTGACAAAATAATGCCCGCTAAACTCGTACACCGAATCATAGGTCTAACCTGACTCATAGAACTTCCTTGATAAATACAAAAAATAATAATAAAAGAGGTTATTAATAAAAAGATCGAGTCATCGTATTCTACCACCGACCTTGCCTCAAATCACCCATTAACTCATAATAAAATTAAATTGAGTTTATTTGGATTTATGTGGGTCTTTTGAGTTATTTGCCTTCATTTGTATTCAGTCATTTAGCACGTAATTAGAAATTGGAGTCCTGAAGAATCAGGGGATCAAGCGAGTTCAAGAGCAAAGTGAAATAAAGACCAGAAGCGCAGCCCCTCGAATGAGACAGTTTTGAGTGAGCTCAAGACCGCGGTAAACCGCACAAGGCGAGTCAATACTTTGATCATGTTGAACCTATATTTTCTGCAACTTACTTTTGTTTAAATTATCAAATTGCATGTTGTTATTTTATATGCAAATATATGTTTGATTTAAGATTCTAGTTATATGCCCATTGTTAACTTGATTAGTATTACACCTCTTTTGGAATATTTGATTATGTGAGTCTTGTCACCTTAGTGAAAATTATAATAGTTAACTTTCGAAAATAAGTCCTTAATTATACGCCATGCTTAGCACTGCTTAGATACTCGGAGGCACCAGAATGCCCTAAGCATCACTTTTAATCATGAGAAACTAATTTGGGAAGTCATGATGAAAATGACTGGTATATTTGATATGATTATTTTATGCTCCCAAAGACCTCAACTTACTTACATATCTGGGCGGATGGTATGGGGGTTGGTATGTGGTGCAGTGGAAGCACGGTGTGTGGAATGTGGTAGAACCGCCTAGATACTACTAAGGATTGAATCTTGTTATGAACTCCTGTGTAAAACAGTACAACCACAAGTCTGCAAATTACAACTTGGCTAAGTAAACTTATCGAAACCCTCAGACTCATCTCACCGGTAGTGGATAGGAGTAGACATGCAAGGGCAGGGGGAGGCCTAAAGGAACACTGAGTGGAGGGTGAAGTTTCCCAGTCATACTAGCGTTGCGGGGAGTGCAGCCCGAATGCGCTAGTAACCGTGGTGAACATCCCGTGCAATGTATGAGACCTACCACAAGTGGGAGTAGCCCATAGGGTGAGATGACAAAAAGGGGCTAGATATTTTGAAAAGTTACTGTGATGGTCTACTCAACCACATGGCTAAAGAATCATGTGGAGCAACGAGTGGATTGTCTCTTGTGGTGAAAGTGTACAAACTCTACAAAGTAAAAACTATTCAAATAGCCGTGCCCACGGTTAGGAAATTTCTATGTATTATATTTCAAATGCAATTTATGGCAAATAAAATAGCCTGAGCCTTTCCTTGATAAGCCATGCTATTATCTATTTGCATCCCGTGTATTGGCTCGCAGAGCACGGTAGTTTGTGCTCACCCTCGCTCTCACAATTGATCCAGAATAGGAGTCAGATCACAATGCTGCAACATTTCACTTGGTCATGATGGTGAAGGAAATGAAGATGTCAAGAACTAGGTCACGAACCCCCAGTTGGCTGCCTGTGGGTACGTCTTGAGGGTCCCACCTGCGTGCTTCGCTTTTCCGCTGCTGCAATTTAATGATTTCAACCTGATCGACCCATGAGTAAGTCTACTATTATGTTTACGCTTCCACATGATATGTATCTTGATGTCCAATACTGTATCTGTGAGCATTATCTACTGATCTAGAGATTAGTGCGGTGGAATCACAGAGGATTCCGGATTGTAAAATCTGGGTCCGACATGATCAGTAGGCAGAGCGGTAGGGTGTGTACTACTAGTTGTATTAGGAAGGAAAAAAATTTGCATTGTAAACTATGTTTTGTTAGTACGCACTTTTGACGTGTGGAATGTTGTACTAAATGTATCGTATATTTCATGTACTGTTTGTACAACTGCTAAGTTGCATGCCCTTTTTCAGTAATGTATTTAGTGTTGTCCTGGTAGCGTAGTATTGCTCTGTTTATTTATTTACAAGTTTTATTTACTGTTACTTTACATGTGTTTTTTGTTCTGTATAAGTGCTAACTTGAATTCTTTTTGCAGGTATGGCTCGTGATCCTCGTGGGTCGGACTGGCCGTACCCCCTCTTTGATGAGCACGTCGACCGCGCGCATCGCGCTTCCCGTCGCATCCCACCTACGGGGAGCACGGACGATGCAGCTGAGCTGGGAGTGGTCCGGACACACACACCTCGAGTGGCCTGGAGACTGGACCCCCATTAGACAGTCAGGTTTGCACTATGTCAGCATTTTAGTGCTACCATAAGTAGGTTCTGTATTGACCTTTACTTTGTTTGCAGGCTGCGGGATGCGGGGCTACTCCCTCTCGCCCAGGTGGTGCAGGCCACTGACGAGGATGAACCCGCTGTGGCCGCTGGCGGGGACGACGTCGTGGAGCGATCACGACGTTTTCTGTTCGACCGTTCCGAACTGACGGCTTTGGTAGACCGTTGGCGGCCCGAGACACACACTTTTCGCCACCCATTCGGGGAGATGACGCCTACATTGCAGGATGTGTTCCTGCTGCTTGACCTTCCAATCGCGGGAGCCGCTGCCTTCCTTCCGGAGGGTAGTACTGACTGTACACTATTTGTTTATATAATGTTTACGTTTGTTATTTACGAAGTGAACTTTTTAATACTGTGCCGAGCTTACTTCTACTTCTCCTTATCTTCTCGATGCGCGCTGCAAATGAATAGTAAACTTTATTGATGGCAACCGTAGCAACGTAAGAACTATTCCATTATATGCTTGACAATATTAAAAATTATTTCGAACAACAGTGAAAATTTCCAGTAACATCACAATATCACTTGCCATCACATTTACGATCGTTCTAAGGTCAATCGTTCTAAAAAAAATTCTAAATTTTTTTATGCACCTACAACATACAATGACTATAAACTTTTATTACAAATACAGCAGATTATTTGGTGGGGCGACTGGTTCCAGTTGCCCAACCGGGGGGGGGGCAACTGCAATCGTGTCGCCTGGCCGTTGGGCGATTGGCTCCAGTTGCCCCCCGTTGGGTGACTGGAGCCTATTTGTGTAAAAAATGTTGCCGTAGGTATATTTCTATAATTTCGATAAAAAATAGATTATTCATACAAAAAATTCTGCGCTTATCTATCACGATATATACTATATATTGAAGTTGTTGTTTCTTGTCTTATATCTTATATAAGATGATAGTCTATAACTATGATATATAATATCTTTCACTGGAAATGACCTAGCTACTCCAGTCGGGCGAGAATTGTTTTTAGCAATGCATGCGTGTTCCCTAGCAAACACTCAATTCATGTACCCAAGGATTTATCTGATAGAGAAGTAACAATTAGGTTTCACTAGTTTGAGCTTTAGCTTTTGACTTTTGCCTTCTAACTTCTAGATTTTTTAATTTCGTCTCTTTCTGGCTTTTAGCTTTTTATTTTTTTTAGCTTTTGTTTTTCCCGTATTCCCTTGCATTGATCGTGGTAGGATAATCTGTTTTTTTATTTTTAAAATTTCTTAAATTTAATTACATCGAAAAAGCTATTAACATATACAGTGTAAAAAAAGCATTGGACAATAAAAAAAAGGCCAAAACTATAAATTTAAATCTAAATAAGCACACTCTAAGAGTCTTGGGACCTAGTAGTAATATAGTAACACAATTGAAAACTCCAAAATGTCAGTGCATTGTCATGATCGAAACTCAAAAGGATCATACAGCTAGTACTAGACATTCTCAGTTGCGAGCAAATATACTAGGAGACATGTACATACCTCGGGGGTCATGAGAGCCTTGGGAATGACCCTGCATGCGCATGGAAAAGAGGACGAGACAACAAGAGTGAGCAGCTTGATGTACTACTATTAGCACTGAACTTAGTAGTGGATACTTTTGGCTATGGTTGATGAATAATAGTGATTGATAAATAGTAATATATTATGTAAAAAAGACAGTGCATCGAAAGACACAACAATATTCATACCGTTATACGACTTACGGAATTATGATGTAATAAAATATATAAAGTATGTTATAATATATAAAAGCAAAAAATAGTAGCTACTGAATAGTATCGGTTGGTAGAAACAGTTTATTGGAGCTGTGCCGTTGTATTGGCTTAGTGCAGTGCAGTACTTCACAGGTATGGTAATAGTACAATGCTTTACATAATTTTTTTGGGATTGCTTTACATAAAACTGGACACATGATTGTTCTACAGCTTCAAAAAAAAAAAAACAGAGAGAGAGAGCTCTAGCGAGCTTGCACACAATGCGTACCCGATGACGTGGCGGCCACCGTGGTGGACGGCGTGGGAGACGATGCCCATGAGCCCAATGCCGCCGCCGCCGTACACCAGGTCAATGTCCCTCGCCACCTGCGCGCGTTGGCGTTGGCCACCACGGAACTCAACATTAATACACGACAGCGAGCCACCACTTCACTGCGCTATTTTTACAGGTTTGAGCAAGCAAGCTGTCCCAGTAGCACTACTACCAGCTTGTACTTCGTCCGTTGCAAAATGCAAGGCACGGTTTGAGCTAGCAAGAGCCTCCAAAGTTCACAGCCAAACTATTTTATAGTAGCGTGCAAAACTTACGATAGTGTGAAAGTACTTTCAAATACGAATCTAACTACAGTTTTCGTATCGCTAAACATACGACGATTTGTTGGTCAAAATGTTGGTATCAACCCAAATGCCGACCATATTCTACGGATATTACCAATTTTTGTTTTGGCTTACATACTGTAGGACCGAACATAGCAACTAAAGATGGTGAATATGAGCTTATTTTTTCATGCTTAATTTGTGTTGATTGAGGGCTTGTTCTTTTTTTGGCTTACGGCTATGGCTTATAATTTTTAGTTGAAAATTTTGAATTTTGGGTTGTTCGCGATAGAGATTATGGAGAGAAAGATACACACTTGCAATTTTGGCTGGTATAGATAGGCTTTTAATATATACTATAATTAACTTGTAGACCTCGTCTTGAGAAAATACTCTGTTTGAAAGTTAGGTACTATAGTAAAACCCAAAAGCTGCAAAGAACAAACCCTGATTTACATGGTTTTGATATTCTCTCCCCCTTTTAATCTTGCTGTACTAAAGACGTATAAGAGATGGAGATGACCTCTGAAAATCAGTCCCCATCCATCTAGACAACCGGTTGGCAAGTTATTGAATTTGCCTTGCTTATTTTAGTCTTTCCAAGTGATTTCTTGATATAGTTGTTTTTAGCTCGATTCCTTTGCCGTGATATATGAGAATACATGTAGAGACATCTTCGTTATCATCCACCCAACGAGCAAGTCATATTCACCTTTTTTGTTTTTGCCTGATTTTGGTGCAATATTCCTTCAAATAAAAAAGGGTACAACTTTGATAACAATTCTCTCGATTGTTGATTGGAATAGGTTAGTGACATCCTAGAGAAGTGCATGCCAAGTTTCACGTTATTTAGATCTACGAATCAAAAGTTTCATAGATCTACGAATCAAGTGCATGCCAAGTCTGTTGTTCATCGGTCTGATCGGATACTGTTCATCCGGTATGTCTGCCAAGCACATTGAAGGTTGTTTTGATCAGTTTTCGCTTGGATTTTTTTGTGTGGTGATTGGTGTATGATTTTTATAGCTTTCTATAGCTATTGGAGTGAAGATCGATAAATACTTGGGAGAAAATTTTTAAGGCAGAAAATGTTCATCCGGTACAGCCGCCCCCGATTAGATTGCAGATCACCTGACAGTAAAACTAGAGAATGCAAGCCCAAATTTCGATAACCAAATATAAATAAAATCAAATACTCATCGCACAATATAATGTGACCTCTACGCACATGAATCCACATGCAGAAAGTGGCATATATGGTTTCAACTTCCAAGTACAGTATGCATATATTCTCAAGTGTGCTCAAAGACCAATATTAGCTAATACTGCTTAATCATAAGATAGTTAATGCTAAAAATCTCGCTGCTTTAAGGTGTAATCATGAGCCAGGCGACTGTGAAATTAAAGAGAGCACGCAGTAGGAGAATGCGCGCAGTAGTATATTCAGCGTGCATGCAGAATGAAGAGAGAACAAGACCCCGTCGACAAGCTAAGCATGCATACCAGCTCTTTGGCGAGCTCAACGGCGGCGGCGTGGTAGCTGGTCTTGTTGCCCTGGCTGCTGCCGCAGAAGACGCACATCCTCTTGAACCTGCTCGCCGGCTTCATCCTCCGGTCTCTGATCTGCTTGGGGTTGACAACAAAGTAGCTAGCTAGCTAGCTTTTTTGCACTCGTTAGCTCTAGGGGTACGTGCAAACAACGCCACCTATATGCCTTATGTAAAGGATGCCGGCCGGGGTAGAGAGAGAGAGAGAGAGAGAGAGAGAGAGAGAGAGAGAGGGAACGGATTGATGAATGCACCAACAGGGAAAGACACAACGCTGCCTCTGACTTTTCGCCGAATGGACAGTGGCTGATGAAACAGACGTCCCATTAGGTCTGTTGGTACCAGAATCATTTCTGTAGCTAGTGATATATATACACACACTAATTAGCGGGAAGGTATAAAATATCCGAAAAATTACTGATATTTTTGAATAAAGTTACTATCAATTTTGAATGAAGTTATTGTCTTAAACTTTATAGTGCCAGGAAGTTATCATCGGTAGCGAGTGAAGTTATTGTCAAATCTTTATAGTGCAAGAAAGTTATTATTGGTTCTACATGAAGTTATCATCAGTAGCGAGGGAGGTTATTGTCAAACCTTTACAGTGCCAGAAAGTTATCATTGGTTCTACATGAAGTTATCATCGGTAGTGAGTGATGTTTGAGGTCTAACCATGGGGGCATTGGGCAAGTATCGGGCTTGTATTCCAACTTCTGAGCACTCCCTGGCCTGCCTTAGTTCTATTTGACTTGGGTCCTCGATGACAGATAAGGGTAGATGTAAAATACCCGAAAAAGTTACTGACATTTCTAAATAAAGCTACCGTCGGTTCTGAATGAAGTTATTGTCAAACCTTTATAGTACCAGAAGTTATCATCAGTTCAACATGAAATTACCATCGGTGGTGAGTTTAGTTATTGCCAAACACAGACAATACAACCGGTGATAACTTGGTGGAGAGCAAAATTGCGCGCAGAATAGTGCTACTGTGTGTGTAGAACACTTCGACCACGGTCTAGATGCAGGTGGGAGGGAGGCCGTGGTTAAAGTCGTTGTTGAAGCGTCATGGTCGAAGCAATACGTGGTCGGGGATAGGGAGGGGGTCAGCGAGGAGGGGAGCGGCGCGGGGGGTGGTGGGTGGCACCGGGAGGTTGGAGGGGGACGGGGCGGCAATGAGGAGGCTAGAGGGGTGGCACAAGGTGGTGGAGGAAGGCGGCGGAGGGGCGGCGAGGAGGGTGTGGCGCAAAACACTAAAAGGGAGGCGGGGGGATTAAGTGCAAAATATATAAGTGAGGCAGTGTATTCCAATGGCCTGCATGCAGCCGTCCGCGTGAGATCCGACTACTCACGATTGCATTTGTATGTTAGTGAATAGTCCATTTGCACTAGGTATGCTCCATATATATATATATATATATATATATATATATATATATATATATATATATATATATATATATATATATATATATATATATATATATATATATATATATATATATATATATATATATATATATATATATATATATATAGGACGAGTGTTTCATGCACCATGGTGCCTAGGCACCAATATCAATACCGTTGATTTGCTTGAGATTCATAACGTTTGATGTGGGTATCTTCATATACCCATAAAAAGTATATTTGAGATATCAAACTCAGAAAAATTTAAATTCAACTTCAGTTTAATTAGTTTGAACTATTTTTATGGTATATACTCACTGTAGTTGCATTGAACTCAAAAGTAGTTCAAACTAGTTTGAACTGAGTTCAAAACTAACTTACCATAAATATATCAAGGGTATAAAACATTTTCATACCCAAACTCAAAAAATTATCAATCATACACGTGTATCGGATGTTGGTGCCTAGGCACCATGGTATACGTAATATATATATATATATATATATATATATATATATATATATATATATATATATATATATATATAGGAAAACCATAATGCCTAGGCACCTAGGCACCAACATCCGATACACGTGTATGATTGATAATTTTTTTGAGTTTGTGTGTGTGTGTGTGTGTGTGTGTGTGTGTGTGTGTGTGTGTGTGTGTAAGTAGTTATTCCCAATTGCGTAATTCACAATATAGGGAGTATCTTATGCAAAGGAGAATATAAATATATATGTAGAATATAGGTATATAAGACCATCTAGGTGGTATATATGCTTTTTCAGAGGTGGTACACCTATTTTTTAGACATATTTCTTTTTATATACAAATATGATGGTTTTTGAAAATACACTGAAAACCATAGATTTCTTTGTAATTTTTTCATGTGTACCACATTGGAGTATCTTGTAATTAGTATATAAGTTTACCCAAAGTGATAAAAGCAGTATTTCAAATTTATTTAGGTAGTATATCAGATATAGGAGTACCTATACCCGGAAGTAGAATGTGTTTTTCCTATGTATATACGCGCGCGCACACACATATATATATGTTTTTTTTTACCGTAAATACGTTTTCCATCGAGCACCCCTACTATGGCAGTGATAGGGACCTCGAATTAGATGGGTTAGCATGGGTAAACTATATCAAAGCTTAAGACATTAAAGGCTTGTTTGGTTTGCGCCAAAATGAAGAACTTGAAAATGAAGCCAACTCGATCGAGGGCATGAAACCCCTAACCTAACATGTACTCCTTCCTCTGTTGTTCCACAGGCATGGATACTCGACATCGAGCGCGGACGGGCGCAGCGCCGTGCACCCTGGCGGCCGCGCGCAGCCTGGTTACTTGTATCGAGACGATGCAGCCAGCCACCTCGGGTGGTGTGCCCGCTCAGCTCTGGCGCTTGTCCCGCCGGCGGGGACTCAAGCCGTCCGGCCTCCACGTACCGATTGAATCCCAACACTGCCGGAGTACGCCCTTGTGTACCGCCACCGTACGTTCTCATTATTTTTACCGGGCAAGACACATTCTTGACACCCTGTTCCAAGGTCCCCGCGTTTTTTTTTTACTGAAATGACGTTGTAGCTAGTGACGAACAGTTTTTTTAAGTTATTTAATTAAAAATTAAAAATAAGAAACACTATTATACCTTCATGGGTAACACTAAAAAGAGAAGTAAAAAACCACATAAAAAATTAACATATTTCAAACAGCCTTAATTTGGCATGTACAATACATCATCCATAGAGCCCTCACCCTTATTTTTAATTGCAAAGAAGGACGTACACTCACGCACATCACACACCACACCTATGTATGTGTCCTACTGAAACACACTGCCGACATCATACAAGTTAAGCTATTTATAGAAGATATTTCATTATGCGGAGCTTGATACCAATTAATAGCAATTCACTGACTTAAGAATTATGAGGAGTTTGATGCCAATTAATTTAACTTAATATGGTCATAAAGAAATATGAGACTTGATGCAAATGACCAATTTAATACTACTTAAAATAACTAAAGATATTTCAAATACATTCAAATAATCTTACTCATTAGAGCTCCTTTAAGGCTTTTGAAGTTTTCTTCTTTTGGTATTTGATACCACTTGTAGCATTTGGATCATTTCTTGATTTTTGCATTGCAAGTGGCCTTCAAATGCTACTTGAAAACTGACTTACTAGAGTCCAATAAATCTGAAAAAACTTGTCAGTTTAGATTAATATCTGAGGATTAAATGTCATAATTGTAACACCATGCAAGCACTGTCACAGTTCAGTTCTCTCGGCCTTGACAGAGTGTAACAAGCAGGAGGGAGGCAAGTTCATCCTTTATTGGACTTTGTCGGTGCTAAATCAGGCCCGATGTCCATATCAACCAAGTCAAGCTGTGTGTTGACACCATTCTTTGTTTTGTCACAAATATTCAGTAAGAGATCAATCAAGCTGTCACATACATTTTTCTCTATATGCATCACGTCGATGTAATGACAAACTTCTAGGTGCTCCCAATAAGATAACTCCCAAAATAATGATTTCTTCTTCCAGGCGTTCTTCTCACGGGTCGTCGATTTACATCCCCTTTTGAGCACAACATCTAAATTCTTAATCATATCATATACCTCTTTTTCACTTAAATGGCTTGGAGTTGAACTGTCCTCTCTCTGTCAAATTGTTTTTCATCCTGTGATATGGGTGAGTCCTCTGAAGGAATCTACAGTAACGCATATACACGGTTTTGCGCGAATGCTTCAGCCACACACTCTCGGTATCATCTCAGCAGTGAGTACAGACTTGGCCCCCTTTTTGTACTTTGGCCCGACAAGTTAGTAAGAGCAGGATAATCATTTATGATGTAGAACAACAAAGAGCATAAAGTGAAGTTCTCTCATTTGTATGCATCCCATATCTATACGCCTTCGATCCATAATATTTTTAGATCTTCCACCAATGGTGCTAGGTACGCATCAATATAATTCTCAGGCTACTTCGACCATTGGATAAGTATCGATAGCACAATATACTTTCCCTTCATACACATCCAAGTATGAAGGTTGCAGATGCAGGGAATCAGGGGCCAAGTGCTGTGTTGGTTGCTTATGTTACCGAAAGGACTCATTCTATCTGTACTCAATCCGAACCTTATATTCCTCGGTTTTGCACCGAAGTCTGCAAACCTCTTATCGATATTTCTCTACTGGGCGGAATCAGTAAGGTGTCTTAGCATTCCATTCTTCTAACACTCAACACAGCAAAGTTGCCTCCTTGGGTTTGCAAAAAACCACTTCAAATGAGGAATTATAGAAAAATACCATGCCACCTTAGCACGAGATTCTTTTTTTCACCTCTATTCTTTCGCTGTCACCTATTGATTCTTACGCTTGTATCGGGATGTGTTACACACCGAACATACATGCATGTTTACATACTCTTTACGGTAGAGCATACAGTTGTTCAGACATGCATATATTCTTTCTATTTCCATTTCCAATGGACAAAGAACCTTTTTGGATTTGTAGGTGGTTTTGGGTAACTCATTTCCCTCATAAGCATGTCCGCTAAAAGACCTAACAACGACGTGAAACTGTTGTCAGATCAACCGTTGCTTACCATCAATTTCAGCAGTTCAAGCACGGTTGACAACTTCGTGTACTTTGACTTAGCAGCACGTGAACAAAGGTTTCTCCGAGTCCTCCATCAAGCCCCGGAATTTAACATACTCTTTCCCATCACAGTTCCCTTCTGTATCACGTAGTATTTGATCCAGATTATCATCATACAATCTATCCGAATATAAACCACATTGTACATCATCCGGCGACATATCATTGACTTCGTCAGCGATGTCATTATTACTGCCTACCTGTGTAATATGCACTTCACCATGACTGGTCCAACGTGCATATGTCTTTTTGATATCCCTTCGAATCAAGTGCGCTTCAATCTGCGCTCAGTTCTTAAACATCTTTAGATTCTCGTAGTCAATGTATGGGCAGTATATATATTCCATCCCTTTATTCAACATATCCTCCTCAGCCGCTCTTGTAAAAGCAGATACACCATTAATGTACTATTCACTCACACAGTTCCCAACATACATCCAACTTCAATCATACATTACGCATATAGCAATTTAGTATTAAATATTGAATTAATTAATTAGTATACTAAATATATAGATCTAAAGTAGCTATATGTAGCAAGAATAATTAATAAAATTGAATTAGTAGAAACAGACTTTGAATTGACTAAACCATAAACCATGCTAGATATAAATAATCTACATAAGCTATCTATATCTAAACTATATTCAATTCTTCTTTCACCAAAAGCTAGTTAGATCTAAACCATCTTCATTCTCATTTCACCAAAAGCTAGCTAGATTTATATTATAATGCAATTAGAAATAAATTACTAATCATATGTAGTCAAGAACTTACTAGATCTATAATCACTCTTGCCAAATTGTCTCCTTTCGCCAAATGGCCTCAAAGCCCCGCCTCGAGCTCAAAGCGGCAGGCTAGATCTAAAATTTAAGACAAGGGGTCGATGGGTCTGCATGCAATTAATATGCTGAAATTATCACAGATTGTTTTTAACACAAACCAGTTATAATGACTTAATTATCACAGACTGTTTGTCTGTAAAATATCACAGACGGTTCAAATAAAAAACTGTTTGTGATATTTGGTAATATCACATACGATTCTTGTTAATAACCGGCTGTGATAATTCACAAATGGTTTTCACCATGAATCGTCTATGATATTATCTTTTCACAGAAGTTTTTAACACTCGCAGGAACACAGATGGTCTCTAAACTAAAACCGTTTGTGATTGTATTTAGTATTGACGGTTTTGGGTAACCTTCTGTGATGTAGCATCTAGTATCAGGCTTTTTTTGTAGTAGTGGGAGTTAGGTTGCTCAGATACGTCGATACCGATATACCGATATCTTAACACACCATTTCCCCAAAATATCGATACAACGATACGTGTATGTAGATATAATAAAAATACAAAAAAATATAAAAATTAATGATTTCTTATGAGAAAATGGGTGACATAAGGTGAGCATAATAGCATGAATTAAACAGCAAATTATAAGGATCAACGACAGTTGTATACCTTGCTAACCTGCCCATCTGGTGTCTTTCCAGCTCTCTCCCACAAAGATTACAAATTTACAGACTTCATTTTTTTAAAACTCAAAGATATACAAAATCAAACATATATTTGTTAATGCAGTGGGCATAGTTCTTCTGATTCAATCGCAAAACATATTCAATCTCAAATATCTACAAGGCAATCAAACAGAGTGAACAAACAATCAAGAAAGAAGAATCAAACATACTGTAAAGAAAAGAAGTAAAATGAAATTTGAAGGACCTTAAAATCTGAGCTTGCAAATACATTAGCCTGAAAGTCATAATTTCTTTGACCTACCTATCATAATTTGAAGGTTTCACTGTAAACCAATGATAGCGGTTTTCATCCTTGAGCCATACCTATCATGTGATAAAATAACCAACACCATTTATCTGTTGCTTTGACTAGCATTTTACACATATCAACAGACCCTTATCCATTGGCTGCTGTTGTAAGGTTGAATGAAATGAAAAGTAAAAGAGACGCAGAAGGTATTTGTTTCTGTTGTTCTGAGACATCATATAAAAAGGATGTCGCACAGATGTGTATTTCTAATTCAGATTGCTACACAAAATTTCAGAACTGATATGGCCCTATTGAGTTCACAGGGAACAAGAATTCTTAGATCAATTGATAAAACATTCCAGTTCACCATCGAGAATGTTATGTGCAATTGTGTACTGCAAATCCATGGCAGATCAATTTGGACTTGCGTTCAAGAATTCTTGTGCCATTGAATAAATTAGTGCACTACTAAAGTACTAATCCGTGGCATTTACAGGACATTTTTGGGAAAGATAAATTGACATCCAAATTATCCACTGCTAGTCTGCTACAGATCCAAATCGATACCAGTACTCAGGGTCTCAGTCGACATGCAAATCAACCAAATTGATAAAGGCAGAGCCGCAGAGAGGAGCTAGGGACGTCAGGCTTACCCAGTTACCCTAGGGCCTAGACGGTGGGAGGGAGGACGACGGCCGAGACCGCCGGGTGGCTGCGTTGGGGTCAGGAGAGGGAGGCATTCTCCTCTACCCGCTGCGAGAAGCTCTTAAACTGCACAAACACACACGCAGAGAGAGCACGCATCAGCGGCCTGCAGCCGTAAAACCCATCCATGAGCTCGATTGAGTCGATTCCAGGGAGGCAGGGAGCGGATCAGCGAAACCACAGGCACAGGGGCATGCGGCGGATGCAGGATGCTCTTACGATGATCCACAAAGCGCTTGCGGCTGGACGAGGATGTGTTGACGCCGGATGCAGGTTAATGAGGACGGAGTCGTGAGGAGCGGCTGGGGACCGGGGTCTTGGCGAGGAGGGGCGAACTGGCATCCGGCGATGGATGCGAGCTGCGCTTGGCGACTTGGCGTCCAGTTGGGAAGAAGATCCAGTGTTATTTCGGGCTGGTTGCTTATAAACAATACGAATTAAATTTGGCCCTTCTACTAATACATATATGTATTATATTTTATATATACTAGCTTTTTTACCAAAAAATTAGATATTAAGCTAAATACACATGAATTATTGTAGGTCTTCTCCTGCAATCAATGGATTATTACTTAATAAAAACAACGCTCTATAAAATAATAAACACATTAGAGTATTGAAGCAGAACAATAATTAGAGATTATTCCATAATATTACAATAATATTGTCATACAGAGCTAAAGTCTTTAATAAGGCTAAATAGTTGCCTTATCACTACAACAACATTATAAATAGTACATATAATTAGTGATTTTATAAGTACGGAAACTAATAGATAAGAGCATGCTATTATACATCGGGTTCTGCATACGATTTACTAGTAGCCTGCTACTCGTCCCATGTCTCATATAGGGTATTCACCTCATACACATCATACTCACCTCGTACACGTCATACTCAGGGTCATCTCCATCCCCTTGGCATAGCTGCACCTATATAGGCATGGTCCGTACCTAGAAGAACTCCAAACCAACTAGCCTCTAAACAAAGGAGAATAATAACAAGGGCAAGCACAAAGTACTTGGCAAGCATTAATAGCAAATATGTAACTTTATTGTCAGACCCGGATTTTTCAACCCAGAATCTCTTGTGAAACCACCGTACTATTCCCTGAATCAGTACATAGTGACCACAGGTACATTGCTGTATCATTTCATACATCGCAAGAACCTCATCAATTCATAATAATATTTACATATCTAAGTTTGAATTATGCCACATCGGGCTCATGTTTACATAAGAGCCAGTCAGGCCAAATGTTCATATTACAAAAGCACAACAGCGGAAACATAAACATAGTAAAGCCTTTAATCCACAGGTAGCGACTGGGGGTATATATGTGCCATATGATTATTACCTAAGCTTAAGTAATAATTATAGGCACACAACACCATAGTCTATTTGCCTAGGACCCAAAAAGCGTAGAATTCGTCCTAGTCCTCGGCATTGCTTCCTCCTCCTGTAGCGGGGGCATCCTCATATGCGTAATGGTCCTGATTCCTGGTTTCTGTTTTTGGTAATGCGAGGGTGAGCCAACACACAGGATGCAATAGGTATTATGCAAGGCTTATCAAAGGAAGGCTCGAGTTCTTTTATTTGTGAGAAATTGCTTTTAGAATATATTATCTATAAATTGCCTAAAACCTAGCATTTTGGACTAAAGCATAATTTGTGAAGAAGAATGCTTTTCATTAGTGATCCAGGGACCATCCACCATTATATGGTCTTTGGAATGTATGCTATATTTTCAACGTTATGCCCGCTTACATTAGCAATGGGACGACACCCAGGACAATTCAAATCAGGGCTTCCCATTGCCCTCCATTTTTCCCACCACACACACCAAGGTTTTGAAATGGAACTATCTCTAGTTAAGTTCCCATGTCCGCCCATGACCGTGGGCACGGCTACTCGAATAGTTGACTTTACAGAGTTTGCACACTTTACCCACAAGAGATAGTCTGCTCGCTGCCCCCACATGATTCCTTAGTCATGTGGTTAAGTAGATTATCACAGTGACTTTTCAAAGTATCTAGCCCCTGTTGTTATTTCACCCTATGGGTTGCTCCCACTTGCGGTGGGTCCCATACATTGCATGGGATGTAACCACGTCTACTAGCGCAGCCGGGCTCCACTCCCCGCAACGCTAGTACGGCTAGTTACTTCACCCTCCACTCGATGTCCCTTTAGGCCTCCACTTACCCTTGCATATCCACTCATTTCCACTATCGGTGAGATGAGTCTAGGAGTTTCGATAAATTTACTGGGTCAAGTTGTAATTTACAGACTTGTGACAAAATTCAGTCCTTAGTGGTATTTGGGTGGTTCTACCACTACCCATTTTGTGCTTCCACTGCACCACACACACCCCCGAACCATCCGCCCAAATATTTAAGTAAGTTGGGTTTTTGGGAACATAAAATAATCCTACCAATATATACCAGTCATTACCACCATGACTGCCCAAAACTCAGATGTTCATAATTGAAAGTGATGCTTGGGCATTGTCGTGCCCCGATTATCTAAGCAGAGCTAAGTACGACGTTTAATTATGGACTTATTTTTGAAAGTTTTACATTTATAATCTTTGCTAGGGTGACAAGGATCAATATTCAAATATTCCAATAGAGTATAATATTAACAAGATAATTAATGGGCATGTAACTAGAATTCATAAGGCAATATAATTTTCATACGAAATAATAGCATGTAATTTGATAATTTAAAATAGACATAACTTGCAGAAAATGTAGGTTCAATATGATCAAAGTATTGACTCACCTTGGTCACAGTGGGTTTGGTCTTGGTTATCTTCAGCGGCTTCAGCTTCAGCTTCTTCTTGTGTCTCGTACGCTATAGTTGGATAAAAAGCAAATCAGCAAGCCAATTAAACATTTGCAAGGACATCCAAATAACTCCAAAATTCATGATTTTAGTTCCATTGGATAGACCTTGATTTTTAGTTAATTTTAGAAATGTGTTTTATTCAATTTGGGTCAGAATGAATTAATTATAATTATTTGAAATTTTAGCCGTAAGTCAATTACATGAGATGTAGCCTCTAATTAAATTTGCATATCATAGCATAAAGATTAGTGGTTTAGGGCTTGAACTTGCAATGGTTAATTCTATATCATTTATTAAGACGCAATGGTTCATAATTTATTGTTTACTCAATTTTTATTTATTATACAACATCATGACAGCTTAAACCTACACATTATTCCTAATTACTATCTCCTTATACCTTCAACTAGCAATTAAACTTTTAAAGTAAAGGTTAAAAGAACATTAGTTACTAAAATATAATATTTAATCCATGCTTAAATATTTATTTAAACTCATTTATTCCCTAATTAAATTTTAGCATCTTTTCTAGACCATTTCCTAAATTTTCTTTACTGTTGCTTAGCAAAAAAAAATGAGCCAAACGCTTGCCTCGGCGCTGCAGAGCGGGGGCTCGAACGCGGCCGGCCGAGGCGAGCGCTCGCACTGATAGCCAGGAAGTCTCTCGGTGTTACCTGACTTTAGAGGGTGGAGATTTGCTGATATACCGAAGCTGCAGCGCCTTAAAACAGAGGAGGTCGGGGGCGGTGGACGGCGGCGGTGTGGCCGGCGATGGGCTGCCGGAGGGGTGCCGGTGAAGCGCAAAATGCACTCCTGGCACCGAAGGGAAGTCGATGGATGGGTCGGTGGGGGCTGAGGATCGCCGGAGGTGGGTCAGCAACGTGCGGCGGCGACGGGCTCAAGTGGAGTTCGACACCGACGACGGAGAGGCGGTGGGGAGCTCGACTAAGGGTGGTGCGACGGCGTGCTCCGGCTTAGGGTGGTGCGACGGTGTGCTCGGTTGCCGGACTTGGGCAAGAGAGGGACGCCGGAGAGAAATGGGGGCGGGAGCGGCCGATTCCTTGCTAGAGGAGGGGGAAGGGAGTGTTGCAGTGCGATTGAGAGCTTCGGCTGGGGCTTTTATAGAGGGGAAAAGTGCGGCGGCAAGGACGGGCAGTTGGCCGGTCAGGGTGGTGACGCGAGCTTCGGCGTGGCTACAGGGGAGGCGACGGAACGGGCGTCCGGAGGTGACGCGGACCGGCATCAGGGTGGCGCGTGCGCGGGCAGGCCGTGGTTCGGCAGGTCGTGGCCGACGTAAGCGGGTGCAACGTGGTGGTTGCGCGGCCCTCGGCCGTGCGACGGGGATGGACGGTTGAGGCCAGGTGATGACGTAGCGCAATGTGGCGCCGAGCTGGTGGTGGGGTCATGGTGACGTGTGAGTAGTCGCACCAGGTCTGGCGGTCCGAAGGGAGCTACAGGGAGAGGCGGCTGTGGCGTGGGCTTGTCCGAGTGGAGGGCTTCAGCCCTGTCGTGACGCCGCGTGAAGGAGGAGGAAGGCAGGGAAGCGGGCAATGCATGCAGGCCGGCTGGGCCGGCTGGCTGGGCCGGTTCGACCGGCCACTAGACCCTTTTATTATTATTATTATTATTATTATTATTATTATTATTATTATTATTATTATTATTATTATATATATTTCCATGACTACTTTTACATGTATAATTTCTTTGCACATATATTTCTTTAGTTCTATTATTCTTGTATCTTTTTACTGTTTTTATTTTTATTATTTCTTGATATTTTCATTTGCTTATTTATTTTCATGTTTCACTTATAATTTCCTATTAGTTTCATTCTTCCTTTGTTGATACCTCAATCCAACATCCAAGAAAATTCAACAGAGCTCAGTTACCAAAACAAATATATTCCAAAATAACCCCAGGTTTACATATTTCCCAAAACTCAAAATGTCAAGGTGTTATTTATGAACATTAATACATGTCTCGATGGATGTTATCTCATCTCACATCATCTCAAAAATGAGTGTTTTTAGGTTTGATAATATTTCAGATTTTAATTTAGAAATATATTGATCACTCGCATGACAAGATAGAACCCTATTTGGTTCCCTAGCCTCCACTTCAGGAAACAGACGTGAATTTACGGTTTATATGGCACTATGCAGGCATGTGCGACTTTACCCATAGTTACTCAGAGTTTTATCGTGAATGATTATTCGCATTTTCTTAGATACGATGCCCAATCAGAATACTGAATATTTTCCTCAATTTCAGTGTATTGTATCTCCACCCAACTAGGCTATTTTCTGGCCCTTGGTCGGGCCGGACGCATCTTTACCTGACATTCCACAACGTTAAATATAGGCACTGGGCTTATCTGATGTGGATACACACATCTCTTACACTTTTTTAGTTAAAAGTATTATTTAACTGGAAAGAATTATTTAGCCGCATTAAATATTATCAGGTGAACTTGTTCATAAGTGAATTTATTTTTTATTTATATAAGAATTGTTTACTATCTCACAAGGATATTTTGTGTAATTTTAAGACGCCGATTGGAACAAGAACAAACACGGTGCTACACCAAAGAGTGTATGCATGTTGCATACGCATGGAGAGGAGACGTCATGCACACTTAGCCGAGAAAAGAAAGTAATCAATTGCTGTCTATGGGATTGATTCACAAGAAGAAAGAAAAGTGTGTGAAGGCGCATGCAGCGTTGAGAAAACAAGGGATCACGTTTTGCCAACTTGGAAAGAAGGAAGAGAAAGAAAAACGGAAGGAGACATTGGCTTGGATTGTTTTGCACTGGCAGATTGGCTTGGATTGTTAGTGTTTGGAAACCTGGGTCTAGGCTTAAAGACTTATCCATGGTGGGCATCTCTCTACTAGGATATAAATAGAGATTACTATTGGCTATTTTGTATACGAATCAGAAAGAAAGCAATAAAGAAAGACTAGAAGTTATCTCTACTTCCCTGTGTTTTCAATCTACTGTTTTGTCTTCTGTGATTGATCTGATTGTTTGCAATAAGCAGATGAATCGATCGGACTGGTCGCCAGCGACGGTTCCTCAACATGTTATCAGCACGAATCACTCCGGTGAATCGAAGTTAATCATCGAAGCACTAGTAGATTGAATTGTCTAGATCACTCTAAATTCGCATTTTTGCTTTCTAGATTATTTTATACGGTGCAAATCCGCTCTAATCTACCGCGAGTAGACTTGAAGCCACCGGCACAATGTCGATCGGTAGATTACATCACAAAGTAGTTATTGATTGCACTGTAGATTGAAAAAAAGAAAACATGCGCACGGTCGGCCCCGTACGGCCGTCGTACGCAATAACGGCAGCCTGCCGCCGGCCCTCCTCCACAGCACCGCCGATCGGAGCGTCGTCGGCCCCACTCGAGCGCCACTCGCTCGGCTCGCAGCCGAAGCTGCTGACAGCGCAGCCCCGCGTGCCCGACCACTGCCTCGGTCTCCGTGCGCACTGCCGAACCCATCGAATGCACCTGAAGTCACCTCGGTCTCTGCGCTCACCGCCTGAAGTGGAGCCGCTGCCCAGAAGCCTAGAGCCCCGCATGGCCAAAGCCGGCTCGGCTCCCGCCGGCGACCGCCTGAGGAGAAGGCCGCCCGCACGCCGGCCTGCAACCGAAGCCGCTAGCACCACACCCAAGGAGGACGCCGCCGAGGCGTCGTCCACCGGCCGGCCGCACCCGAAGTCGGCCGCCAGTGCCGACCTGCCACTCGGTTCGGCCGCCCGTAGCTCGTGCCCGGCCACCCGAGCCGGCCTCGAGCGCCGCCGGCGGGGGCCGCCAGCCACCGCAGCCGCCGCGCCCTGTGTCCAGAGACGCCCCCTCGCTCGGCCTTCCACTCGCACCGGCACCGAGGCCGCGCTCGGAGCGCTCACACCCGAGGTGTCTGCCGCCGCCCGCCTGTCTACCCCGCCGCTTAGGCCACTGCCACCGAGAAATATCGGGGTAGCAAAACTCTACCCCCGGTTTTGAGCAGGCAGACGGGCCGTATGGGTCATTGCGTGATGGGCCGGGGGAAAGCCCGGCCAGCGATTTTGAAGAAAACCCCCATAAAATATGAAAATTACCGAAGAGCCCTCAGATTTTGCATATAGGTCCCGAATTTTGCAGAAAAACCCTCGTAATTCCGAAAATGAAGAATAGGCCCTCATATTTTTCAGATGGGTCCCGATTCTTGCAGAAAACCCATAAAAAATCAGAAAATTATGTGAAAATTTTCTCTGAACTGAAAATTTGTGTATAGGCCCACGAAAATTGCAGAATTCACTGAAAATTCATATTTTGGCATAAAAGGGCCTCAGGCAGAGTAAGAATGAATCCGACAGAGGTTTGCTGACTTCAAAATGGTCGGGGAGTAAAATTCTGCCTTGCACAAGATTTGTACCAATTTTCAACATTATGGCAAGCAGATCGCAGATGAGCAGAGGATTGAGAAGACCCTATCCATCTTCCACCCCAATGCAGTACAATCCGCACACAATTATCGTCAAGACAGCAATAAGGAGTATGCTGAATTGATTGATATAATGCAGGTTGCGGAGGCTCGGGATGAAGTTCTCCGCAAGAACTACGTCACACAGCCACCACGGAGCTCCGTTGGCCATAAAGCCAACGCCGGGAGCTACAAGGTACGAAAGCCCTTGACGCGGTATGTAGGCAGCACTAGCTACTACAGCGAACGGGTGCGATTTGCCTCGAATAACCGCCTTCTGCTTTGTCGCGTGGCCACATGCGTCGCAACCATCATTGCGCTGCACGAACCCGCCCCAAACACCATTGGCTTCGGCATCGTCGCTGCGCACGAAGCCCCTATGAGCGGCAAGCAACCGTGGTGCCCACGTGACAGCTGGTGCGGCGGCGAGCAAGAGTGGTTGCTATTGGCAATGGGGCTAGTGAGCTTCATGGCCATAGGCGAGTAGTTGCAGTACATCGGACATGCACACAATGAGTAAGCATGGTGGTCTTGGGTGAGCGGGCATAAACACAATGACCAAGTGTGGTGTGATGGCCACCGAAACAACATCAAGCAAGAGTTCGCAACCATGGTAGTCGTTTGAAATTATGAGTAACTCGCTTGGATTATTTGAAACTTCGTGAGACTTGCTTTCGATCTGTGTTTCATATGGCTTTTCTATGAAATTTGCCAAAATATTTATGAAACCATCCGAAACTTTTTTATGAAACCTTCTAAACCTTCTGGTTTTTCTATGAAACTTGCCAAAACATTAATGAGACCTTACGAAACCCGCCAAAACTTCTTTCTAAGAAATCTTCTGAAACTACTTCCTGTCTTATTTCTTAGTTTCAAAAGGGCCTTGCTCTCGTCTTTGCTGACAAGGCCTTTATCTCTGTCTCTGTTATCCTTGCACCTGGTAATCAGATCTCTTCAGCTGATAGAGTCTATGCTATTAGTGAAGTTGGTTCTACCTCAACAAAAACTTGATCTGCAAATGGATTTTCAACTAATAGCCTCTGCTTCAATTTGTGATGAAAGGTCGACTAATTTTCACCGAATCTTCAATTACGCATTGGTAACTTTTTTCCATATTGACTTGTTAGTTTAGTTCCGAAGGCCTAAAAACTATTCTATTCTAAATTAGAGAAAGCGGAACCTTTCTTTCCTTGAGCTCTATAAGTCCTTCTATCTCGCTTTGGGCCTTGTACCTATAAAAACATCTTGAAATGTCCTGAAACTTTTCTATAAAACACGATGGAACTTGTTTAAAACTTCAAACTAAAAAACCTTCATCTTAACGAAACTTTTATCAAGCTTAAATCTAATGAAATTTGATGGAACTAATGTACCATTAAAAATGTATTCCAACAGTACAGCGTGCGTTCGCAGCACATTATTCAGAAATACTACTAAATTAAGGTTGATGTTTCGTGTAAGCAAAGTTATGATTTTTCTACTGTACACAGTACAAGCTAAGGTTGATGTTTCGTCTAAGTAAAATTACGATTTTTCTACTGTACAAAGTACAAGCTTCGCTTTATACTGGTACTGAATGTGGCATTGTGTTGTCCTTGTATTGGCTTATCCTGTGCACTTTCCTAGCGATTTGGCAGGCTATAGCAAATAAAAAGACCGTTTCTTTTTTTTACTTAATTTTTGATTTCTCTCCGCAATTATTGATTAGACTAATAAGCTATAGTAAAAATATATAAACCATAGAAAAAAAATAAAAAGACCCTTTGTTGGTGCTTACTGTATATACAGTATGCATCATGTACATATATGTGTGCTACAATTCAATTTTAGAAGTAAGAACTGTGTTCCTCGAAAAAAAGGAAGTCGGAACTGTGTCCACCGAGCTCGCTAGGTGACTGGACGCCGGCAGCGCATTTAGTTAGAGGAAATCATGAAACTAATTACCTGCTGATTTTTGGGCTTGCCGGCTTGGTAGCATTATGCTAGCGAGCAACTGTGGCTCTGGTGGCTCATTAGCATCTATCAAGCTCCTATAGTATGACAGGCAATGTTGCCTGTCATGATTGTCGAACTCCAGAAGGAGGTTAAGTTTGTAAAAATAGACATTTGAAAGTTAAATTTGAAAAAAAATGTCTACAATGTCATTTATATCAACAATTCGTAAATGGGAAGAAAGGTAGAAGAACAGAGAGTGAAAAAAAAAGGATAGATGGGCTAGGCCTTGTCTAAGACGTTGTTCTTTTTTGTGGCTTTTGGTTTTGACTTCTTCAAAAGTCAAAATAAATGGGGTTGCTTCTCTAAGCATTATTTTGAAGTTACCTCTCCAAACAATTTTCAGGGTCTAAAACTGTGTATGCCGTTTGCGTTGATGTCTTCACCATCTATCATCGTCTTGAAAAAGCATAGAAAGCCATTAGTCGAAGCCCAAAAGAACATAGGCTAAAACAGGTTTTGGTAATGTCTTTTGGCTGCGATTATTGTTTTCTGGCTGAAATAAGTACTATAGCTGGCTGTTAGAAAAAGAGGAAAATAAAAAAAATTATATTTCTATAGATAATGCAAAATAAGGTACGTTGAGAAATCAACTTATTCAAAACGGTTTCTCACCTAGAAATCTTAAGACAAAACGGGTCTATAGAGACAAAAAGTTGCATTGCATTGCACTGCATACGGCCCACGTACAATTGTTGGGCCAAGCTTGCTCTGCTTCCTCCCCCGTGGCCGCCGCATTTCGATCCATCGTTTTATTTCTGAAGACTATCTCGATCGAACGAAAGGCGAGATGACTTGCGTAGCTAGCTAGTACTTGTCATCACTTGAAATGGTGGCAAGAGGCTGTGACGCCGACGTGGCACTCTACCGTTAATTTGTTTGACGATAGAGTTTCTGTCGCCACTTGAGATGGTGACAGAAGCTGTCTCAAATTTAAATGGTGACAAAGTCTTTATCGCCATTTAAAATAGCAACGTAAGGTAATTTATATAATTTTTAAGTGATAATATAATATTAATAAAAATATGTTATTAAAAAATCGTGGATGGGATGCTGCACGAAAGAAGCAAGAGCAGCGTGGTGCAGTGTAGTAGCGAACCGAGCCTCTGTGCGGGTCAGCAGCCACAGATATGTCAGACCCAGATTTTATAATCCGGAATCTACTGTGTTTAGCTGCACTATTCCCTGGATCAGTAGATAGTGCTCACAGATTACAGTTCTGAATATCAAAGATCATATCATGCGGAAGCGTAAATGTAATAGTAAACTTACACATGGACCGATTAGGCCGAAATCATTAAATTACAGCAGCGGAAGAACGAAGCACACAGGTGGGACTTTCAGGACATGCCCACAGGCAGCCAACCGGAGGTGCACGACCTAGTTCTTGACATCTTCATCTTCTTCGCCATCATGATCCAAAAGTATTGTTGAAGCGTAGTGATCTGATTCCTGCTTCTGAATTTGTCGCAAAAGCGAGTGTGAGCACTCCAACCACGTGCTCCGCGAGCCAATACACAGAATGCAAATAAATAGTATGCATGGCTTAACAAAGGAGAGGCTCGGGTTATTTTATTTGCCAAAAATCGCTTTTAGCAGCATTGTTATTATTTGATCATAGTGTTATTGTTACTGCCTACGCTCCACCTAGCGACTACCATAATCGACTTAATCCACCAAAAATACACTTTCTTTATTGTTTGCTGTCTAAGACTCCCAACAGTAATTATCATCAATTATGCAATCCACCAATCATACCTTCATTGCTGCCTAAATCCCCAAATAGCGAGTATCATAACTTATATAATCCACTAATCAATTACTGCCTAAAACTCCAAACAGCTAGCGACATCATTTATCTAATATCATTTATTTAATCCGCCAGTATCCTTTGCATTCTAAATTCTTAACAATCCTTTCGTTATTGATCCGCAACCATAATTCTCCAATAATCAATCTTATTTTTTCATTATCTATCTCTAACTAATTCATGAGTATACATCCACCAAGAATATCATTGACCAAGTATACGATTCACTAGTTTATTTCCACCAAGTATATTATTGATTAGGTCTACGATTCACTAGTATTCATCCACCAGGACTTGTTCAAATCCTATTAATCCCAATATTGTCAATATCTTCCAAGAATTTATATCAAATATAAGTGTTGTAATCCAACCAATACCCTTGCACTTCCTAATACTCCAAAGATCATATAAATCATCTACCTAGTCTAGATATCCATTTGGGCTCATTTCTCCCAGAATCCACACTATAGTTTTCTTTTTATAATCGACATGAGTCCACCAATATATTTATGTTTTTACCACAAACTTTCATCTTCATTACTCCCGATTCTACTTATTTCCTCATATATTTTACTTTGCGAGAAGAGAAAATATTTTACTTTTGCAATATGATACATAAAAATTTCTTGAGACCTAGCAGTTTTGAACAAAAACATAATGTTCAAGAAAATGCAATAATAATAGCGATCCAGATTCCATCCACCGTTACATGGCATCCGCACCATATAGCATCTTTCAGCGTTATAGCCGCTTAACTTACCACTGGGACGACACCCAGGACAATTGAAATCAGGGCTTTTCACTGCCCTTCCACTTTTCCATTCTCACCCACAAAGTTTTTGAAATAGAACTATATCTGGTTAAGTTCCGATGTCCGCCCTTGACCGTGGGCACGGCTATTCGAATAGTTTTGACTCTGCAGAGTTTGTACACTTTCACCACAAGAGACAATCAACTCGTTGCCCCCACACGATTCCTTAGTCAGTGGTTGAGCATACCATCACAGTGACTTTTCAAAGTACCTCGCCCCTTCCATCATTTCACCATATGGGTCGCTCCCACTTGCGGTGGGTCCCATACGTTGTGCGGGATGTTCTCCTTCTGAACGTCTAGCAACTGGCTACGTCCCCTGCTAGCCCGTCACAGCAAAACTTCACCCTCTGCGAGTGTCCCATTCAAGCCGTCACACAGACTGCCACTTGCACTACCCCACACCTCCTCCTGGAAGGATGACTTTCAGGGTTCGGTAAATCTACTAAGCCAAATTGTATTTTACAAACTTGTGGTTGTACTATTTTACACGGGTTGACATGACAAGATTCTGTCCTTAGTGGTATTTGGGCGGTTCTACCACAAAACCACACTCTCGTGCACACCTGCACTATACCCCCGAACCATCCGCCCAGATAAATAAGCAATTTGAGATTTTTGGGAATATAAAATAACCATATCCAACATACACCAGTCATTACCACCATGACTGTCCAACCAATTTTTCTCAGGATTAAAAGTGATGCTAGGGCGCTCCCGCGCCCATGAGTTTTTAAGCAAAACTAAGCATGGCATATAATTATAGACTTACTTTTGAAAAATTACCATTATAATTTTGCTAAGGCGACAAGGTTCACATATTCAAGCGTTCCAAAGGAGGTGTAATATTAATCAAGCAAACAATGGGCATATAACTAAAATCTTAAATTAACATGTATTTGCATATAAAATAATAGCATGCAATTTGATAATTTAAACCAAAGTAATTTGCAAAAATGTAGGTTCAACATGATCAAAGTATTGACTCGCCTGGCGCGGTTTGCCGCGGTCTTGTGCTCTCTCAAAGCTGTCTCATTTGAGGGGGCTGCTTTGCTGGTCTTTTCTACACTTTGATCTTGGTCTTGCTTGATCCATTGATTCTTCGGAACTCCAGTTTCTAACTATGCGATACGCGACTGAATTCAAATAAAAAAAATAACTCAAGAGATCCAAATAAATCCAATCACTTTAAATACCCGATTTACTTTAAATTAAGCGTTTATTATGGTTGGAGAATAGAAGGATGATTTAGGTTGATGTGTTGTCAGCATAGCGGTAGCTAGGTTTGAGCAGGAGGACGAGTTGTCTGAATGCTTTACCATGAGGGAAAATTTTAGAAATACGAGGGATCAAAAGTGAAGATATCCCTACAGGAATTATCTGCCTTTGGGAAAGGAAGGTGGCCATATATGGCCGATTGGGGAAAAGCGAGGCTTGACCTTTTTATTAATAATCTCTTTTATTATTTTTGTATTTATCAAGAAAGTTCCATGAGCTAGGTTAGACCTATAAATTGGTGTACGAGTTTACTGAGCATTATTTTGTTGAGTGCTATTGTTCTGGGTATATGCCATATGTGGGGTATACAAATTTTGGCTTGCCAAATTAATACTAGAGCCCGAGTTCTTAGCATTGTATGATGTGATATTTTATGTACACTTGATTGTCACTAGACATAATTGATTTTGATTTAGGATTCATTGGTACGGGTCCTAGCTTGCTACATTTAATCATGCTCAACTAATCCTAAAGCTAAGATTTAATGGCACATTATCGTTTTGTCTATGCTTCGGTTATTATTAGGATTAGCTTTATTATAACGTAGATTTATTTATCGACGACGTGCGGATGGCGAGGATTTTATTAGGGCCTTCTAATTTAAAAGTTTATGGTCACGCCCTATCGTTCAATGAATTTTATGAAGAGGCCTAATTTTATTAAACCTACCATTGAGATTTAATTAATGGCAATATTTTAAATGTTAGGTCATATATTTAATTGTGGTCCATGGTAATCTTTCTAATTTAAAACCTTGCTTCTATAGTTGTAAATTTTATTCTTTTTAAATTTAACTTGGATGTGTGTGTGTGTGTATATATATATATATATACATATTCTAATTAGGATTTTTATTAACTTTGGACATTAAGCAAAACCATATTTTATTGATGTCCTTAATTGGTAATTAGACCTCAATAAATATTTAAGCTCATATAATAAATAGCCAAATATTAAATCTTAAATACCTTATTTTATACCCTAATTAAATTTATTGGCTTCTCTAACTTATTCTTTAATTTTCTCTGGTTTCTCTTTATTAAAAAGGTTGCAAAAATGACATTAAAAATGGTTTGAATAGGTGCCGTTTGTGGGAGTTGAACTCAGCACCACACGGTGCAAATGGTAAGCAACACGCTCTAGTGACCAAGTGGGCTGCGGCCATTTGGTGATATGGGGGTGAGATCAAATTAGAAGGAGTAAGAGTTTGCGGTGGCTAAGCAGAGGAAGAACAGAGGAGGCATCGGGCGGAGCTCGGCCAACGGCGACGCCGGCGGTTGGCGGCCGGGGTGGTGCCTATGACTGCTAAAATGGGTGCCTCAGGGGGTAGGGAATCTTTGGGCGGCGGTGCGTTGGCTGGAGAGGCGGCGAGGTGGGCGAGCGGTGGAGCTAGGCGGCCGGCGGTGAGGGAGAAACGGGGCGTCGGTGGCCGGGAGGTTGGGGAGGGAAACTCGAGCACGCCTAAGCAGGAGGGGGCGGAGGGAAAGCTTACCGATGGGTCGGCGGAGCCGGAGAGGGGCCATGGCGAGCCGGCGGCGTGAGGCGGTGGCGCTCGGTGCCGGCGGCTTGGAGTGGGGGAGGAGCTCCGGCGGCGGTGGGAAACACTCCGGGGGGCGTGTAGATGGTACCCGCAAGAGGAATTGGCCCAAGGTGCTCTGGAGGAGGAGTGGCGCCGGCGACGGCGGTTATGGCCGGCGACAGGGAAGAGCGTGATTCCGGCGAGCTCGGGCAGTGCTTTTCAAATTGGACCGGAGGGGAGATAGAGGGCTCTAGGGGGCACGCCGGGACGCGCTTGGCAAGGCGGGGCGTCGCCGGAAGGCCGAGAATGGCGTGGAGGCGCCGGCGGGCGGCTTACGGCATTGGGAGGAAGAAGGGGCAGGGAGGAAAGAGTGTGACGCGGAAGGGTCTTATGGTCCCGGGGGGGAATGGAGAAACGGTGGGCGGCGCGGGGAAGACCGGGGGCGCCGAGGAGGAATCGGTGGGCGACGCAGTGCATGAAGGCCACAGGGAGGGGAGGAGCTGAGCACAGTAGAGAAGGCGCGGGCGCACGGGCGAAAAGAAGGAGCGGGCAGGCGCGGAGTGGAGCGGGGCCGGCTGTCAGCGGGAGAGACGCGGGCGGGGGCGCGGAATCGCTTGGCAGTGAGGAGGCGGAAAGGGGAAGGTGGAGCTAGGCCGAGCCGTTCCGGCCGGCCTGGCTTCGCCCCCTTTTTTTTATTATTTTTATTTGTTGTGCATTTTTTGTATATAGCATTTGTATTTTATTCATTTTTGCTAGCTCACAAAATTTTCATATTCATATCTCCTTATCGCTGGATTAATCCTTGCATGTGCAAAATTTTGATATACATATATATATTCACGTATGTTGGTATCCATATGCTTGCTCCTATTGTTATTCCTGTTGTTATTTTCAAGATGGCATTTTATGGTTTAAGTCAAATTTCTCCCTTCCTTTTATGGATCATCTTTTCATATTCTTATTTTAAATTTTAATTCTCTATTGTTTAAACATGTTTGTTTTCTTCTTGTTCCTTTTATCCTTTGGAACCTTCACCAAATTTTTCAGAAAAATATTCTAAACTCCAAATTCAAATAAAATATATTGCAGAATAATTCAAAAGCTTAACATTTTTCAAATTTAAATTTTCAGGATATTACAAGATCGAGCAGAGAGAGCGTCGTGGATGGGAGACTGGGGAGTGCACGCCAAAGAAGCCATCCATGCATTACTACTGCTACTCAGGGGCGGAGGGCCCGATAGGGCAAGGTATGGCATGGGCCATACCTCAAATTTTTGCAATAGACCCCCATATACCCCTCTATCCAAGCCCAATAATGTAAACCCTAGAAACAATGCCCTGTCTGCTGTGCTCCTGCTCCTGAGATGCTGAGAAAGTGAGCGGCGGTGGGGCAGCACGGCGGGCGGGCCGGCGGCGGTGGGGAGCAGCGCTCCGCCGGCGGGACCGCGGAGGCGGCGGCGCGGCGAGGCGGGCGGGCGGGCGGGAGGCGGGCAACAATCGCGAGTCGCGAGGAGAGCCGAGGCGGAGGCGGCCGTCAGGCGCGGCGGGAGGCGGCCGGGCGGCGGGACCGCGGAGGCGGCCGTCGGGCGGGCGGGGAGCGGCCGAGGCGAGCGGGCGGGAGGCGGGCGCGGGCGGAACTCGCGAGTCACGAGGAGGAGGAGCCGAGGAGGCGCTCGGTGTCACGGGAGCCGGTGGGGATCTGGGATGGGGCAGACGCAGCTGCGGCCGGTGAATTTACTTTTATTTGAGATTTTGAGGCTTGGGAAAGTAAAAATCACAGAGAGGTGAGGCATATATTAGGAGTGTCATTGATTTTTGATAATTGATATGTAGTTTACATTTGCCAATTTACATTTTGCAAATTTATAGGTCAATTTATTTGTCTATTTGCTTTTATGTGTTTAGATTTGAAGAGCTATTTTAATCGCGGTTCAAGTGCCACAAACCCAAGCACTCGTGAAAGTGGAAATGTTGAAGTGGAGGTGGGAGAGTCTGTTGGTGCTGGGCAAGTGGAAGAGCGACAAGAACAACTTCAATTAGGCTCTGTACAAGTGGAAGAGGTAATTGCTTTCGATCCGCCCACCTCATTTTTTTCCGTCCTCCGCCACTGCTGCTACTAGTATTTACTTGTGCTCCTACTAGCAAGTACTAGTAGATTAACTCGATATCATTGTTATGCAGTGCCTGCAAGATGAAATACTAGTAGTAGAATCTATCAGAATGTCAGCTAAATCTGAAACGGCCATATTTTCAGCTCACGCTGTTGTTTTTGCTCTCTCTAAGATCTGGGTCACGCTGGAACTAACTAGAGTGTTTTTTGGGGTCCAAATGGGTTTAAGCCCGGAATGGCACGAAGTTTGCTCAGGTTAGCCTTTCTGAAGTCCAAATGAGGTCAAGGATAGCTATGGACAGAGGTGGAACATAGTGGAATGGCATGGGAAATTATTGCTTGTCGTCAGGTACTTAGGTGGTGGTGGTGAAGGTTGGCACAACATTTGTAAGGTTGGTGTATTTGTGGTGGACTTAAGCACAAGCTAAGATCGACAGCTTGGATGGCGACTGTACCTTCATCAGCCCGTGCAGCAGCAAGTCATCTCCTGCGTGCCAGTATGACAGAGTTGAAGACGATCTCGTCTACTTCATTGATGGCTACCTCTGCCCTGCTAAAAATGGCCCCCCATTTGATAAGTTTGTGTACAACATGAGAGATGGTACAATGGCACCATTTGCCGCAGAGGTCTCCGAGGACAACTTTCGAGCACCGGATGGCAAGCCGATGAGTCCAACATGGTTCTTCCCTTCTGAATGAGCTGCTGCAGATCAGCTCTGATCGTAACGAGTGAGTGTACTGGAGGCCCTGATGCTGCTTGGTGTGTTGTGATCGCCTTGGTGTTTGCTTTCCAAGAACTGAAAACCAATGTATGCTGTCGTTTGATGTCTGATTACTCAGATGCTTGTCTGACTTCAAGCCTTCCACTGTTTTTATAGTAACATGATTTTCCTCTGTTGTGAACTTTTCATGCATCAATCAAACCGGCTAATCTTTTGTTTTGCTACTAGTTCAGATATATTAATTCCCTGCTTGGTAAGAATTGCACTTGCTTTAGTCAATTTTCAATTGCTGGATATCTTGAAACATTGATAACAAAAGAAAAATAGAGGGAGGCTACTAGCCAGCTACGCACCCAAATTTCACATTACTTGGGCTCTTACTGAAGAAAGTGATACAAATTAACGAAGGCTAGGCTAATTACTGCTAGCTACCACATCGGTCGTACACAACTAGCATCCTAATCTTGAACATCTTTTCATCTGCACCACAGTGCATTGTGGAACGATTCGTCTCTTCATTAGTAGATGATCTGTCTCCCAGTTCATTTCTACTCTAGTACATTGATCGCCTCTTCGTTTCTACCTTATTTAGTAGCTTGAGCTTGCTACAGTTGCTCAGAATCCTAAATGATCTGTCTCCCATTTCAGCCCAGACGCAACCCTATCATGGTAAGGGACGTACTCCTGTATATACATAGTTGATCACAAATAAAAAAGAAGTTAACAGTTTCTCCATGAGTTGTCAATTTAATCTACCTCAAGTTGAACACAAAATAAAAAAGAAGTTATAGTTCCTCCATGAGTTGTCGATTTAATCTACCTCAAGATTCTCCATGAGTTCCTGTGCTGTGGGGGCCGACACGATGATGCGGCGAGCACTGGGGTTGATGAACCCTTCCTCCACGGCCTGGTCGATGAATGTTAGCAGGGAGTTGTAGTACCCATCAACATTCAGCAGCCCAACCTGAAGAGTTGGTTGGTCAGGCCTAAAATGTTTAGATGCATTTTGTCTATCCATTTGCACTGAAGGAATAATTAATATTGTATATGTGAAGTTTAAGATACAAGTACACACTATGCACTGAATTATAGGCCCTGCTCAAAAAGTACTGTAGTTTTTGGTTTTTTTGGCTAATTACGAGAGATTAAGAGTGTAAGGGACACTTGCGATGAGACTTCTAAAAGTCAGAATCTATTTAGAACATGGTCGTATCATAGCATAGTATAGGAACAGTACCGGCTTACGATGGATGCCTAGTTGTGCCCATGTGATCACTTCAAGCAGCTCTTCCAGCGTTTCATATCCTCCTGAATTGCAGCTCATCTTAGCTTTTAATGTACACAAAAAAAATACATGTTTTAATATAACAATGTACGAACACGTTGCTACTTGCATCCATTAACTCACACACTAAAATCCCGGCCTGCCCTGGCCTGACGATTCAGGGATGCAGGCAGGAGACAGTGCTCACCAGGCAGGGCTACGAACGCATCAGACTGCCTTGCCATTTCAGCCTTCCTTTGGTGCATGCCGGCTACCGGCCTCACCTCCCCCACCGTCTCTCCAATTATCTGGCAAAACAACATCGATATGTTTGCATCATTCAAGACTTTTTTTATAAAAAAAAGGAGAAGATTGCAACGCTATGATGCATCACTCTGTTGCACCACAGGGAGGCAGAAATTACTATGCATGATTTAATTACTATGCACTGGAAGTTGCTCATTAACCAGAGGCGAGGCCTATCCATTCAGAGCTGCGGCTGTGAGGAAGGAAGTAAATCCAATAGGAGGCTTATATAAAGCCCCTTCCTACCATTATTGATCTAACGCGAGACCTATTAGATCAACAGTAACTAGAGAGGCGAGATCCTATCCAGGGACGGAACAAGGCCTCAGGCTGGAAACCAAAATCCATAGAGAATAATGACTGGATGTAAAAAAAATCAGAAACGAAAGCCTATGTTAACCTAAAACTACCTAGCTCACTCCAGGACTTAGGCTGAGTCTGGTTCCGCCGCTGACCTGTCCATAGAAAAGCTCTTCGTGAGCGAGTGTATCAACCTGAACTGCATGCATGGCTGCTTGATGAACCGGACCACTGACACGAGCAATGGTTATAGCTAGCAACTAACTATAAGACTTCCACAACAGTACACACTAAAGTTAGCTGAACTATCGCAGGCATCGAGTTATGTATGAATATGATGGACTGATACAAGGTAGATGCAGGGATGATTGCTCTGTCGAGGCCATGCCCAACCTTGAGCTAGATCAATTGGCCACAGAGGAATATTGAACGTCACAGGCAGGCAACCGCCGCCTCGCCTTCCAAGGGAAGCGGCTCTCTTGGGGTTTGGGGAATCATTTGCAAAGCCGCAGAGCTCACGCCCGGATTTGGATTTGTGCCGCTCGTACGAACCTGTCTACGTGACGTGACTCCCAATGCCCCCAATGAAATGAATAAATGTCCATAGTATTAATTACTTATCTATGTAGAAGCTGTATGGAGCTATGTGAGATAAAAGATGACATGACAAAAAAATAAAAGAGAAAAAGCAAAGCAGTGTTTTGCATTAGACGTTGTGTGGCCACAAAATCCAATCATCCGATCATTATACCGTATAATCACCAGGTCACAAATCTTCTTTGCTCGCTGCGACAATTGGTTGAGAAAACTTGTAACCAGTTAAATTAGGGGAGCAAGTAAGATAATAGAGAATTTCAGAAATTCTCCTGTGTTCTCTCAATTTACTTACGATGTGTGCGTTTTCTTCTGAAATAAAGTTAACCAGTGGTATCAGAGCCTAGGCGAGAACCGAATCATCGGAAAAAATCGTCTCGGCGATTTCCGTTTCGCGCTCATCTCGAGCGGCGCTCCCGAAGCCTTTGCGCGGCGCATACGCAAATTCCCAACGTGAAGCCAGACCCGAAGCCTCCGTCCGCGCGGCGCCAGGTCTCTAAGTAGCGAGTACTCCAGAAGCAGAGCAAGTCCAAGCGAAAAGACGAATGAGCAAGCGGCAATCACGTCAACATCAAAAAAAAATCTTGAGCCAGACGTGATCAAAGTTATGAGACATATTTGTTCTCCAGACCCACTCGGTCTAAGAGCCACTTCAATGTAACCCGAGTTCTTGATCCGTGCTCAAGATCATATCATGTTCTCTGGAAAGTGGTGTCACCAGTGATGAAGCCATTTAGTATGATAGCGGAGGAGAGTTTTGTTGTCTGGCTGCATTATTCAATACTCACGACGAGCAATTATGCAGTGCTAAAGTTGAAGTTGTGTTCAATTTGAAGTCTGAATACGTATGCTAGTAGAAGAATACTAGCCTATATATTGAGAAGACTTGTAACCAGTTAAATTAGGGCAAGCAAGAGAATAGAGAAATTCAGAAATTCTCCTGTGTTCTCTCAATTTATTTGTAATGTGTGTGTTTTCTTCTGGAACAAATTTAACAACGATGGATACTATGTATTAAAGAGATTATTTCTAATCTTTTATCTTATATAAGATGATAGTCTATAACTATGATATAGTATCTTTCACTGGAAATGACCTAGCTACTCCAACTGGCGGGAATTGTTTTTAGCAATGCATGCGTGTTCCCTAGCAAACACTCAATTCATGCACCCAAGGATTTATCTGATAGAGAAGTAACAATTAGGTCCCGCTAGTTTGGACTTTAGCTTTTAACTTTTACCTTCTAACTTCAAGTTTTTTTAAAAAAATTTCATCTTTTTCTGACTTTTGGCTTTTTGTGCTTTTTGCCTTTTGTTTTTTCTCGTATTCCCTTGCATTGACCGTGATGGGATAACCTATTTTTTTATTTTTATAATTTCTTAAATTTAATTAAATTGAAAAAACTACCTATAGATACAATGCAAAAAATATTAAACAGTAAAAAAGCCAAAAAAACATAAAATTAAACCTAGATAAGCACACCCAAAGAGTCCTGGGACCTAATAGTAGTATATAGTAACACAATTGAAAACTTCAAAATGTCAGTGCATTGTCATGATCGAAACTCAAAAGGATCATACAACTAGTACTAGACATTCTCAGTAGCGAGCAAATATAGTAGTAGGAGACATGTACATACCTCGGGGGTCATGAGAGCCTTGGGAATGACCCTGCATGCGCATGGAAAAGAGGACGAGACAACAAGAGTGAGCAGCTTGATGTACTACTATTAGCACTGAACTTAGTAGTGGATACTTTTGGCTATGGTTGATGAATAATAGTGATTGATAAATAGTAATATATTATGTAAAAAAGACAGTGCATCGAAAGACACAACAATATTCATACCGTTATACGACTTACGGAATTATGATGTAATAAAATATATAAAGTATGTTATAATATATAAAAGCAAAAAATAGTAGCTACTGAATAGTATCGGTTGGTAGAAACAGTTTATTGGAGCTGTGCCGTTGTATTGGCTTAGTGCAGTGCAGTACTTCACAGGTATGGTAATAGTACAATGCTTTACATAATTTTTTTGGGATTGCTTTACATAAAACTGGACACATGATTGTTCTACAGCTTCAAAAAAAAAAAAACAGAGAGAGAGAGCTCTAGCGAGCTTGCACACAATGCGTACCCGATGACGTGGCGGCCACCGTGGTGGACGGCGTGGGAGACGATGCCCATGAGCCCAATGCCGCCGCCGCCGTACACCAGGTCAATGTCCCTCGCCACCTGCGCGCGTTGGCGTTGGCCACCACGGAACTCAACATTAATACACGACAGCGAGCCACCACTTCACTGCGCCATTTTTACAGGTTTGAGCAAGCAAGCTGTACTTCGTCCGTTGCAAAATGCAAGGTACGGTTTGAGCTAGCAAGAGCCTCCAAAGTTCACAGCCAAACTATTTTATAGTAGCGTGCAAAACTTACGATAGTGTGAAAGTACTTTCAAATACGAATCTAACTACAGTTTTCGTATCGCTAAACATACGACGATTTGTTGGTCAAAATGTTGGTATCAACCCAAATGCCGACCATATTCTACGGATATTACCAATTTTTGTTTTGGCTTACATACTGTAGGACCGAACATAGCAACTAAAGATGGTGAATATGAGCTTATTTTTTCATGCTTAATTTGTGTTGATTGAGGGCTTGTTCTTTTTTTGGCTTACGGCTATGACTTATAATTTTTAGTTGAAATTTTTGAATTTTGGGTTGTTCGCGATAGAGATTATGGAGAGAAAGATACACACTTGCAATTTTGTCTGGTACATATGATGGGTTTTTAACGTGTACTTTGATTAACTTGTAGACCCCGTCTTGAGAAAATACTCTGTTTGAAAGTAAGGTACTATAGCAAAACCCAAAGCCCGCAAAGAACAAACCCTGATTTACTTGGTTTTGATATTCTCTCCCCTTTTTAATCTTGCTATACTAAAGACGAATAAGAGATGGAGATGACCCCTGAAAATCAATTCCCATCCATCTAGACAGCTAGTTGCCAAGTTCTTGAATTTGCCTTGCTTATTTTAGTCTCTCCGAGTGATTTCTTGATATAGTTGTTTTTATCCTGATTCATTTGGTGTTCTAGCTTGCTATGATATATGAGAATACATGTAGAGACAACTGGGTTACCATCCACCCAACGAGCAAGTTATATTCACCTTTTTTGTTTTTTTCCTGATTTTGGTGCAATATTCCTTCAAATAAAAAAGGTTACAACTTGATAATTTGTTGATTGGAATAGGTTCGTGACATCCTAGAGAAGATATATGCCAAGTTTTATATCATTTGGATCTACGGATCAAAAGTGTCATATATTTTTTTTATTTTAAAATAATGTTGTTTTTACTATTTTTGAGCTGATTTGACTGTAGTGGTATGACCGCATGTTGTTCATCGGTCTGATCGGATACTGTTCATCTGGTTTGTCTGCTAAGCACATTGAAGGTCGTTTTGATCAATTTTCGCTTGAACTTTTTTGTGTGGTGATTGGTGTATGATTTTCATAGCTTTCCATAGCTATTGGAGTGAAGATTGATAAATACTTGGGAGAAATTTTTTAAGGCATTATTTACTTTCTCTCTATGGCTATACCGGTCCTACGCAAAATCCGTCACGTAACAAAACAATGATCTCTTTGGAATAAACGTACCGTGAACTACAAGCCAGTACAACCGCCCTCGATTAGACCATAGACCACCTGACAGTAAAACTAGAGAATGCAAACCCAAATTTCGATAACCAAGTACAAACAAAATCAAATACTCATCACATAATATAATATATCCTCTACGTGGCCTCACATGAATCCACATGCAGAAAGTGGCATATATGGTTTCAACTTCCAAGTACAGTATGCATATATTCTCAAGTGTGCTCAAAGACCAATATTAGCTAATACTGCTTAATCATAAGATAATTAATGCTAAAAATCTCGCTGCTTTAAGGTGTAATCATGAGCCAGGCGACTGTGAAATTAAAGAGAGCACGCAGTAGGAGAATGCGCGCAGTAGTATATTCAGCGTGCATGCAGAATGAAGAGAGAACAAGACCCCGTCGACAAGCTAAGCATGCATACCAGCTCTTTGGCGAGCACAACGGCGGCGGCGTGGTAGCTGGTCTTGTTGCCCTGGCTGCTGCCGCAGAAGACGCACATCCTCTTGAACCTGCTCGCCGGCTTCATCCTCCGGTCTCTGATCTGCTAGCACTCGTTAGCTCTAGGGGTGCAAACAACGCCCAGCTACTAGCACAAGGCCTTGCCACGCCACCTATATGCCTTATGTAAAGGATGCCGGCCGGCCGGCCGGGGTAGAGAGAGAGGGAGACGGAAGGGATTAAATGCATCAACAGGGAAAGACACAACGATGCCTCTGACTTTTCGCCGAGGGGACAGTGGCTGAATGCTGATGAAACAGACGTCCCATTCGGTCTGTTGGTACCAGAATCATCTCCGTAACTAGTGAGTGTGTGTATATATACACATATTTACCAGCGCGCAGTGTAAAATAATTAAAAAAGTTATATACATTTTTTAATAAAATTATTATCAGTTCTGAATGAAGTTATTTGTCAAACCTTTATCGTGCCAGAAAGTTATCATCAGTTCTATATAGAGTTATCATCGGTAGCGAGTGAAGTTACTGCCAAACACAAACAATACAATAAGTGATAACTTTTTGTACAACTAGTGATAACTTGGTGGGGGTGCAAAACTGCGCGTAGAATAGCGCTACCGTGTGTGTATAACACTTCGACGCGGTCTAGTTGTATATATAAGTTTCTTTTTTACTCCTAGAAGTAGTTATTTCCAATGCTGTATCTCACAACATAGGGAGTATCTTATACAAAGGAGAGTATATATATGTAGAATATAAGCATATAAGACCATTTAGGTGGTATATATATGCTTTTTTAGAGATGGTATATGTATTTTTTTTTTAGACATGCTTATTTTTATGTACAAATATGATGGTTTTTGAAAATGCACTAAAAACCATAGATTCCTTTATAATTTTTTATGTGTACTACATTGGAGTATCTTTTAATTAGTATATAAGTTTACACAAAGTGATAAAGGAGTATTTTAAATTCATTTAGATGGTATATCAGATATAGGAGTAACTATACCCAGAAGTAGAATGTGTTTTTTCTACACACACATTTGTTTTTTTTTTACCGTAAATACGTTTTCCATCGAACACCCCTACTATGCAGTGATAAGGACTTAGAATTAGATAGGTTAATATAGGTAAACTATATCAAAGCTTAAGACATTAAAGGCTTGTTTGCGCCAAAATGAAGCACGTGAAAATCAAGCCAAACTTTGACGTTAACAAAAACCAGACAGCTAAATTGGCTATGTACCTAGGTTTGAGGCAAATTTGGCTCCAAAATGAACCGGAGAGCCAAAGAAAGTAGAACCTCATTAGAATTTTGGCAAGAAACCAAACGGCCGCCAAATTTAAGTTTGTTAAGGCAAACTTGGGCACTCGATCGAGGGCATGAAACCAAACAGCCCCTAACATATCATATACTCCTTCCTCTCTCTCCTTCCTCTCAGGCATGGATACTATTCTGAACCGGGTGGATCCAGTACTGGATACTCTCTCTCTCTCTCTCTCCTTCCTCTCAGGCATGGATACTATTCGATCTGAACCGGGTGGATCCAGTACTGGATATATACTCTCTCTCTCTCTCTCTGTGTGTGTATGTGTGTATGTATGCTACGATCACGCACGCCTACACGTAGAGATCGATCGAAGCGAAGCGTAAAGATGATACGATCGAATTAATGACGATCGTATTGTCTGAAATACATGTAAGGTAGGCACTTGATGGAGGACGGGCGCGGCGCAGCGCAGTGCACCCGGGCGGCCGCATGCAGCCTGGTTGCTTGTATCGAGACGACGCAGCCAGCCGGCCACCCCCGCCTTGGGTAGAGTGCCCGCTCAGCTCAGCTCTGGTGCATGGCCCTGAGCCCTTGTCCCGCCGCCGGGGACTCGAGCCGTCCTCCACGTACCGATTGAATTCCCAACACCGCCGGAGTACGCCCCTGTGTACCGCCACCGTACGTTCTCTTTATTTTTACCGGACGAGGCACATTCTTGACACCCTGTTCCAACGCCCCTGCGTTTTTTTGGATTGAAATGACGTTGCAGTGACGTGTAGTTTTCTAAGTTATTTAATTTAAAAAATAAAAGTAAAAAATACTATTATGGGTGATGATCGGTTCGGCTGAAAAGCTCGTGGCTTATGGCTGAAAACATCAGTATGGTGAAAAAAGCAATGTGTGTTGAGAGACTTATTTAGCATAATTAAATTTAAAAATTTAAAAATATAAAAATATGTTAGCCCATTATGTATAATACAAACGAATACGGGAAAAAAAGAACCGGCAAAAAAGCTCAACAAAAAGCCAAAAGTTCAGAAAAAGACGAAATTAATGAATAGTAAAAAATAAGTCAGAAGCCAGAAGCTCAAGCCGAATTGATCGGGCCATAGCTAACGCAAAAATGGGAAAAATCTCACACTGAGAAATCAACATATTTCAAATAGCCTTGATTTGGCATGTATAATACACCGACATCATCCACAGGGCCCTCACCCTTATTTTTAATTACAAAGGGCGTGTACTCACGCACACCACACTTACACCACACACCACACCTTTATATGCGCCCTACTGAAACACACTACCGACTAGGGCTGTAAACGAGCCGAGCTCGAGCGAGCTTGGCCTTCCAGGCTCGAGCTCGAGCGAGCTTGGCCTTCCAGGCTCGAGCTCGGTAGAAGCTCGAGCCGAGCTCGAGTTGGAGTCCGAGCTTGGACCGGGGCTCGAGCTCGGCTCGGCCTAAGCTCGAGTAGGCTCGAGCTCGACTCGTTGAAGCTCGGTAACAATTAAAATAATTTATTATGCACTATTTTTCAATAATAAAAAATTTTAAGGTCGAGCTTGGCTCTAGTAAGCTCGATAACAGTCAAAATAATTCAAATATACACTAATTTTCAACAATAAGAAAAGCTCGAGCTTGAGTAAGCTCGGTAAGAATTAATATGTATTACTATTTGAGCTCGAATTGGGGCTCGCGAACTATTCAAGCTCGGCTCGGTGAAGCTCGCGAGCTCGAGATCAAGCTCGAGTTCGGCTCGTTTAAAGTTCGAACTGAGCCTAGAACGAGTCGAACTCGAGTAGCTCGCGAGCTTCGAGATTTTTTTACAGCCCTACTACCGACCCTCACACTGCCTCCACTCTGTGTTGGTTTTGCGTTTACCTGTGCCAGGTAACGTGCAGGTAAACTGTGTTGCTTTAAAATTCTGCCAGCGATGGGGCTTTCAAGTCCTGGATATTTTTGGCCCTATGCAGCATAGCAATACCAGAAGTAGCCATTGGGTGCATGCAATGCCATTTCTGGCCTCCTCCACAAGCACGGAACTCAGACCAGCCGGTGCGTACGTAGTGCTGCGCCCCGGCATCGCAACACCCAAGTCATACGGTCCAGGGGCGCATGATTCCAGCAAAACGTCTAAGGTCAAAAAGGCTGTCATGGTCGCATATAGCAGCGTGGTCGAAAGCGGTTGTGGTCAAAAACAGAGGTGGTCGAAAGCGGGTATAGTCGAAAGCGAAGGTGGTCGAACATGAGTGTGGTTGAAAGCAGCGGTGGTCAAAAGCAGTTGCAGTCGAAAGTGGTAGTGGTCGAAAGTCGAGGTGATCGAGAGAGGCAGTGGTCGAAGGTGGCTATGGTCGAACAACAGTGGTCGGGGAAGGCTGCTCATTCTGATCCGTATGCTAGCCGTCTACTAGTCCACATTAGAATACAAGTGCTAGGATTGACGATGATTGACCTTACATTTGACGTGGCTCACAATGCAGGGAATACAAGTGCAGTACAAACAAAGCATTAAAAGTAACGGGGTCATTCTATATATGCAGGCTTGTATTTTTGGGGGTCAGTGGATAATGTTCCATTGTGTCCAGATATTTGATCAATCCGGTTCAACAATCTCCGACTGATGAGACTTTACTCAACGCCAAACAAGAACATGGCCTTCTGTCCTGCGACTCCATCGGATGGTTTACCGTACTAATCCTTAATCCTTTCAAATTCAGTAGCATGCAGAGCATGAACTTCTAACTATGGTGGTGATCGGTTCGGCTGAAAGCCTCATATCTTATAGCTGAAAATACTGTAGATGGCTGAAAAAAGCACTATAACTGACAGATGCTTATTTAGCATAATTAAATTTAAAAAATTTAAAAATATAAAAAATATGTTAGCCCATTACGTATAATACAAACAAATACGGGAAAAAAAAGAACCGGCAAAAAAGCTCAACAAAAAACCAAAAGTTCAGAAAAAGACGAAACTTATGAATAGTAAAAAATAAGCCAGAAGTCAGAAGCCGAAACCGAGTTGATCAGGACCATACTGTCAACTTCGGAATGTGGGAGCCTACGTTGCTGAGAACAAATTACAGCAGTTCTTCTCAGTATTTAACTAACTTGATGAAGCTAGGTAGCATATGCTGGCGCCACCAATACGATACGAATCAAACACAAAGGCATGGCCACGTGTTGTTCTCCTGTGGTCCATGAATTTCCAACAAGTATATAACTGCAGCAGGAGTGTGCAAAAGCTGGAATAGCTCAGTTGGTTAGAGCGTGTGGCTGTTAACCACAAGGTCGGAGGTTCAAGCCCTCCTTCTAGCGTCAATTTATTTTTTGCGCTAACAGATCTTTTATATTTTACTAGCTAAATATCCTTGAATTCCGTGCTTTCTTACTCATTGAAAATACACTACATGATCTAAACGCCCTAATTAAAATAAAAATATATTACATGATCTAGAACTCCCTGATAAAAATATTTACAAATAGACTCTAGACTTATTGCCGCAAGAGCTTATCTCTGCCTGCCTACCCAAGCCACCATCATCATGCAGGGTCGGTATGTCACTATGCAACTGAAATCCTTAACAGTTAAGTGAGCATACATCTGAAATCTACAGAGGTGTCCATCCCACACAGAGGTCTCACAAATCAGTGTGGACTGTTGCCAGAGGAGAGGATGGATGCAGGAAGCTGTGGCGCGGGGTGGATTGCAGATGACCCTCTTTTATACCAGTAAAGATAAAGATAAATAACACCTATTATACTCCCTTCGTTCTTTTTTACTTGACATTTTTGATTATTCACAGTCTTTAAGATGCGATTTTGATTAATACTTTTTATAAATTTACACTAAGATATACTAATAAAATTATAATATTATGAAAGTATTTTTAATGATAAATCTAATGATATAATTTTTTTTATATCCAATCTAGACAGTTTTAAATCTATTGGTGATTAAATTTTAGAAAATTTGATGACACGGATTCTAAAACATCAAGTAAGAAAGATTCGTCTCTCCAAAATCTTTTTAGTGAATCAGCGATCAGTTTTTGCTTGTTAAGCGTTCTAGGCGAATTATCTTACAAGTTACAGCCTTATTTTGCATTGCTAGAGCGCTCTACATGCTCTGTCTATGGGGAGGTGATCCATACTCCTACATACATCTTCCGAAGTTAATATCTCATTTTTTACTTTGCTAATTAAATGCAATTCTCGACTTCTTGTAGTCTTAAGAAAATAAGAACTACCATCGCACGCTATACCATCAGGATGCCATCCTTACGGCATAGCTCCCCCTCTACCGCTACTCCCCCTCCCCTCCCTCTCTCTTCCCTCGAACCGGCGGCACCACTCCCCTCCCTCCGCCACTTCCCACCATTCTCTGCTGTCGCCCATCGCCGGACCACAGCCTCACCGGCCTCTCTTTACATCGGGGGGCACGGTGAACCCGCTATTGGCAGATCCGAAGTTGAAGGTGAAAGAGGAGGGGAGGGTAGTGCCAGAGTTGAAGGAGGTAGAGGGGCACGAGTTGGAGGTGGCATCCAGTGGCTGGAGGCGATCGAATCCAATGGCAGATTGGCATATTGTCGAAACGCGAAAATGGTACACCGTTATCTAGTATTTCTCTAAGAAAATCCATCGCGTGTAAAATATTATTAAAATACAATTTGTACACTTTAACTATAAATACAATATCTACTTCATGAAATAAATGGCTCTGAAAAGGAATTAGCAAATATATAGGGTGGATTATTTTGGGCTTATGGCTTGGCTTTCTACAATAACTAGTTTTCAAACAAAGTGTCTTTTCAAGACGAAGCCTACAAGTTGATTGTAGTAGATAATGTCCCAACTTCATCTATATCGGTCAAAATCGCACGCGAGTATCTTTCTCTCCATACTCTCTCTCTCGCGACCAGTTAGAATTCAAAAATTAAGTTATAAGCCACATCTCAAAAGAACCCGCCCATAGATGTGTGGATGTGAATATATAGTAGTGTTACTTAATTAGTAGCTAGTTTCTATGTAAATTCTATAATATAATTACAGAATGTTTCTATGTAACACAGTAATCCAAGATAAAATAATTCTAAATTAAACAAACATGGGCCAATGAAGCATTTCCCCCCCACTTTTTAAACCTCCAACAGGAGCACCCCTTACGCAACGATTGTGTGCGTTTCTTAGATGCCCAAATAAGCGTTTCTATGGTCTACACCAACGCATTTAGTATGCATTGCCTTTGAGGCCGCTACCAGGGTCTATCACAATGCATATACAAGCATTGGTAACCAGTGCAAATAAGCGTTGCAAGGTAGCAATGGATATATATATATATATATATATATATATATATATATATATATATATATATATATATATATATATATATATATATATATATATATATATATATATATATATATATATATATATATATATATATATATATATATATATATATATATATATATATATATATATATATATATATATATATATATATATATATATATATATGAGCAGCACTTTTATGCGTTGCTATTTTGAGCAAGCGAATTACTTTCATAATTGTTTACAATATAATTTAGTGTTCCAATATATTCATTGCTTTTAAGTTTTGTGGGGGTAATAATTAAGCTAGGCCCACAACACATTTCCGAATCTCAATTATACTCGTATAAAGAAAGAAGTAAATAGATATATCAATGCAGACTTCGATACATTGGCAATTGTGGCATTTTACAAACTAGAGTACAAGAATCATATTCTATACATTATTCTCAGATGATAACACACTGTATCTAAAATAATCTAGCTACACTGTATCCAACATAATCTAGCTGTTCCATCTTAGTTGTCCATCACTCTTCTGATGTCAAGAACTATCCATTAGTCCAGCTGACCTGCAAGAAAAATGATAATTGTGAGATGATATACAAGTCATAGCATGGGACAGCAAAGGCTTAGCTAGCACAAGATTTGACATTACTAATAGCTTGATTTTTCAACATGCTTGATAAACCTACATAAGTAACACTATCTTTCAAAAAGTATGGCTGAAAATATCACAACAGATTGCTTTCACTAAGCAAATGATATGTTCAGAGACAAATGCACAGTGGTAGTGTAACATAGCTGCATGTGACATGCACAAAATAAACGAGAACATCGATGCCATGAAATGCCTGTGTTGCTTAGAATCTAACCCGAGGATACATAGATGCAGGATAGACAGATGCACTTCATGGTATAACTTGAACTGCAGGTAGATTGGAGTTAAAAAAAAAAAGGTAAGCACAAGAAATAGTTCTTACAAGCTACGAAGATGCTTACCAATGGCCAACTATCAAAACTATTTGGTACATGCAGAGAGTTGTGTAACTTTCATTTGTGAGTTTACTGTTCCCACCAAGCCATTAAAAGGATAATGTAGCTCACCAGGGTGAATTCAGGGCTACTGGAGCATTTTGTCAACCAAGATGTGTGCAACACATGTAAATTTGTCAAATATGAGAACTCTGTTTTCTATTATGAGTACTCTGTAATTTTGTCAAGGTAGCTTTCTTGTAAAAAAACTGCTATAAAATTCAATAGCATTCGAGAATTGTTTGTTATAACATTGAAACTAGAATCTTGTATTCATTGTAGAATAAACACAAACCAATCTCATAAAGAAAAGAGGAGCAGACAAAAACTAGTTTCTCCAATTCTAAGGAATTTGCTCTGAATAACGTAAACTGCCATACAGAAGACTTTGGGAAACATTACTGATGTTTGCATATCACGTTAAATTTACAGAAAACGTTTTCACACTGGGGGGTGGGGTGGGGGGGGGGCTATCTCATTCTCTGTGCGGCATTTCAACAGACATGTCATGAGCAAAGTGGATCACAAAGACCTGAAACGTCTCCAGGCCCTACCACACCAAGCATGGACAATAGATTACATTGAATTTTGTCACACGAGATGGGGTTTCCCAAAAGGATGTCGTCGTTGTTCCATTAGTACCCCATGGACAACATCGCAGTCTGAATCTTCCAGTGATACTACCTGAGTTGCAATTGATCTGATCAAGAATAAATTTACTATAATTCAGATGGGTTTGGGGAAGTGTGCGAGTAGGTCTCTGTCCTCATTGACCTCGTCATCACTTGAATCAACCTCAAAAAACTCCACTAGTTTTTCTCGTTTAGCTTTATTTTTCTGACCCGAATGAACCCCCATTCGATCAATCTCAATATGTTTTAAGGCATTCATAGACCAATGGCGGCAATAATCTTTGAGCTAGCCCTGCACTTGATAAATCGTTGGCCAATGGCGGCAATGCTCCTGACCAACTTTCGAAGAAAGGCGACAGGCTCGTTCTGAGAATTCTCCCAGGTAATCTACCTATTCCCCTCTCTGCCTTTTGTTGTGATGTGTGCTGTTGGACAGGTGATTGTGTGCTGCGACGACGAGTGGATTGAGCAATCTTTTGACGGGTTGCGGAATTGGATCCATGCAAATTCCGTATCTTGGTGTGTTGAGGATGCAGCAACTGGTTCTTCACTCAGCGAATGGTCAATGTCCCAGGCAACGACTAATAAGAGGTTGCTGGCCATGGGACAAGAAGACAGGGTGGAAAGGACCTTTACCCAAACCGGATTATTCTGCTTCAACGACGCTAGGAGATTTCCTTTTGCCCAAATTGGATGAAGCACGGCTTCGTTCGTCTCCTTCTCCGGCGACCCAAGTGCAACGTGTGACTCGCGCAGATTCAGATGGATCGCCGATCCGGTTTCCTCGGTTGGTTCGAAATTCAAATAATTCGGTAATTGGGCCATCCATTGGACCGTTCGTTTCCGTGGGCCCGATATCTTCATGGGCCGCACGGAATCCTGGTCTTGCTATGCTGGGTTGGAGACTATCGCAGCGCCACAGATACCCTTCGCGAAATCTTCGCACCTACGCGCAAGTCCTCATGGCCGGATGTGCGGCGGCGGCGGCAGGTGGGGCTGGTGACGAAGGTGGTGCCGGCGGCGGTCTTCGTAGACGGAACTACGGTGGCCAATCCCGTGCTGCTCGTGGTGGCCAATCCCGTGGTGGTCGTCCTCATAGGCCATACGGCAGGGGGCGCGGTCGCATCCGTGATAACCATGGAGACCGGGCAAGCGGACAAGGCGAAGACTTACATGCTCGCGGTCCTCGGAGTGGTGGTTCTTGTGTCCCTCGAGTGCGGTGGTGGTCAGTGTGGTTTGCCTAATACACCAGTAGAAGAAGCCAATAAGAAGACAACGGAGATGGGTGAGGGGCCTGGTAGGCAAGCTGGGAAGCAGAAAGGTGCTCAAATGATTACTGGTGAGCCTGTCCTAAAGAAGAAGAAGAAGATCGTGTTGTGCTGTGAGATCTGCGAGGAAGAACACTTTACTCCTCATTGTCCACTACTGCATGGCCCAAAACCATCAGCCACGTTCAATGGTCTTGCTGGAGATGGCCTTGGGTTCTTCCAAATCCCCTGTACTACGGTTGCAAAGGCTCCCAAGAAGATTTCAGCTACTGCATTGATTAAGATTGTGGAGGGTTCTGTTTCGGCTGAATTGGTCAAGAAGGAACTTGCTAGGGCCATCTCGATTAAGTGGGATTGGGAGGTGTGTGAATATGGAAACAATGGAAACAATGCATATATTGTGCCATTCTCATGTCAGGTGGAGCTCCAACGAATGATTAGTATGAGGCGTCTCCGAACTGACAATAATGAGGGTGTTATGTTTTTTGAAGAGTGGAACAATAATATAGTACCAAAGCAGAAACTGCAAAAGGTTTGGATGCAGGTCTATTGATGTGACCACGCCACAAACACATACGACAATAGCGCTCAATATCAAGATTGAACTAAAGGTGAATTCGTTTCTTCAGCCTTCATATGTTACTAAGAATAGACCGCTACCTAATGTAAGTGATTTAATTGTGTTTAGGAACTTGGGAAAGGATGAAGGAAAGGGACATGGAGTCCTGGACATGCATGAAAGGAATAATGGAGGTCATCACGTCACTTTGGGACCAAGTCAAGCACGAATTCGAGTTGGACACGTTTTGGAATCAGACTCGGACTGCTGCGATGGTACCAAGTTCAAACGGGCATAACTTCCTCATACGGACTCCGTTTGGGACGTTCTTGTACTTCATGGAAATATTATGAAGTCTACTTTCCAACGGATCCAACCTCATCTTCAAATTCTATCCGAGCCGGCCGCAATCGTCAAAAGAGTCCACGTTGGTCACGTACTGGAATCGGATTCGGACTGCTGCAATAGTGCAAGTTTAAACGGACATAACTTCCTCATACGGACTCCGTTTGGACCGTTCTTGTACTTCATGGAAAGCTTATCAAGTCTACTTTCCAATGGATCCAACCTCATCTTCAAATTCCATCCGAGCCGGCCGTAATCATCAAAACAATTCACGTAGATTTCTGAGTCCGAGTCAAAAGGGTGCTGCGCCACCTCCACTTGGGCCCATGGGCCTTGTAACCCTAGGGTGTACCCTTTGGGACGCCTCCCCTGGTTGTTTTCACTATATAGGAGCCGCCGCCTCCGTTTCTAGGACTTAGGTTTTGTTTAGATCAGTTTAGCCCCTTGTGCAAACTCCACGTTCTCTTACGTCGGCTAGACCAACAGATTCGTGTTACGAACCTCAACTATCCTTGTGCAACTTTTATATCTAGCAAGTTTCAGGTTGCTCACTATCCTTGTTCTTGCGTGTTCTTGGTTGCATGCAGGAATAGACCTTCGTGGTCAGGTCAACCGTGTTCTTGGCACGGTTGATAACATCTTGGGGTTGGTTCAGCGATTGCTAAGGCGCAAGTGACGTCTCGTGCGGTTGTAGTCGGATCGCAAGAGTCATCTCCACGAAATCGATAGTTATCATCCTATCGGAAGATCGGGACCCCATCGCCTCATCAGTTGGTATCAGATCTTCAGTTGACCGGTAGGAATTTCTTGTATCCTTAGTTAGTAGATTGATTTTTATTTCCCATAGTCCAGAAAAATTGCCCCACAAAAAGAGTTAATTTCCGCTGTCCAAACCCCGTTGTGCTTTTCAATCTGTTAGTTTTGGTTTGCTAAATTGAATTTGTGTCCGTTTTAGCTTTGTCTAGTTGCTGGTCATATCTTTGTTCCAAGAAAAATCCAAATAAAAAAAAATTCCCCCACCGCAAACCCTAATTCCAATTTCGGCTGATCTGTCCTTTCTCTGCAGCCGCCACCAAAAATGCCATATCTTTTGATTCCGAGATTATTTTTCAGTGAGACCACCTCCATTAGATTCAAAACTTCATTTTCCATCTATCTGTAAAATTTCACGTCATTCCAGCAAGGCAGTTAAGAGATATCTGCGGTGCAAGTTCACCTAAAAATCCAGATTGAATCTGCAACAGCCGGCATTTGTGAATTTTTTGCGAATTTTTCGGTCGGTTTCCAGAACTTGGCCACAAAACAAAAGTTGTAGAAAAATCCGTCAGGAAACGGAGAAAAAAAGAATCATTGAAAAAAAGGTAACTGACAAAAAGTTACGGCCGAAATACCGACATGCTGTCCAGTGGACAGAAATCTCCAGATTTCAAGTTTTGGGTCAATCCTTGTGCTCTTCAATTCCAGATTGCATTCTGAAGGACCGTAATGGCGACAGAGGGGGGGGTGAATGGAGCCCTTTAAAAATTTCTCTCCCCCACAAGCATCGGATGAAGAATTAACAGAGTAAGCCAAACACCACAAACTTAGGGACCAAGCATGCTGTCTACTGCAAAAAGAACACTCAAAACCAAGAGCTCTGTTGTACTGCCAACAATCAAGAAACCAACTGAAAGCAAACACTGAAAAGTAAAAGGAATAGGAGAGACCACAGTCTCTACTTCAGGCCTGCACACCAGACGAAGGCACAAGAAAAAGAGAAGTCTGCCAGCCAAAACAACTAAAGCAAAAGTGATCACAATATTACCCGAGAGAAATTAATGCTGACAAAACATCCCATTAAATCGCTTACTCAAGTACCAAAAATAACAGAGCCACTTGCTGGTTGAGAGCACGCACTGCAGGAATAAAAGAGCTGGCCGAAAGAATCATCTCTTGCCAAGGAACATGCAACCATTTAATGCTAGGAAAGACAAGCACTGAAGAAACATAAACTAAAGAAAATAAATGCTCAAGTCAAGATGGTAATCATTAGAGCTAGAAGCTTGTACTACATGTTAACTCCTTCAGGAAGTAACTAACGTGAGCCAAGCCAAAAGAGATCAAGAGCATTTAATGCTCATGCAATCGGCACAACAAAAAAGATTAGCAGCCGCAAGCAGTACGGGAAAGAGATACTAGCAAATCAATGCGATTAAAAGCTGCTCCTCCCCAACAGGGCACATAAAACCAAGACCACTGGCTGCCGAAAGAAATTAAATGCCAGATTGAGAACCTGAAGCAGGAAAACAAAGCTCGGGAGAAGAACTTCGAACTTTCATTCCAATAAACACGAGATACAAAGAACTACGTTCCCATACGCATGGACATTCGGAGGAATGATTACAAGAGTTCTCAACCCATCCTCTCCTTCTCAATCCTCAAGAACACCAAGATCTACACATGCTTCTTGGGAGGAACACACACATACACACATGGAGAGACCCAAAAGGAACCCTAACTTTCACACCCACTCTCTCCAAAATTTCAGCACACATCTCCCTCTCTATTTATAGCCTCCACTAATGGGTTCACAAACCACTTTACCCATTAGGGCACCACCTACTCGATGCTTTATCCAAACCCGCTTCCTTTAGTGCAGCCTGCGTTTTTACCAAACGCCTCGCGCACCTTCCAGAAGCTTCTCATCCTTGCCTCGCAAGCCACGCGCCTTCGCCGTCTTGAGACACCTCGACCGTTCGACCTCAGCGCCACCTGCGCCTAGTCCGGTCCATCGTGCCTCGCCACGACTCCACCTCGAGTCCACGTCGTCTTCGACACATCCCGACCGTTCTGACCTCAGCGCCACCTGCGCCTAGTCCGGTCCTCCGTGTCTCGCCACGACTCCACTCGATGTCCTGCAGCCACACAGACAAGAAACACGTCAAATAGCACCGCTCGATACATGAACGCGTAAAATGGCATAAACATACCACACAGTGAAGTCCAAACCTGTCGAGTCATCGGAATATGCAACCTAATCCCATACGACCAAGTTTGACCAAAATCCGACCGAGCCCGATTGCGCCATGCAACGTCAAGGTCCGAACCACCTAAACCAAACTCAACTGACCTAAACCCTTGTCAATTACTCATCACTCTCATGGGGTCACGACCACATGGTTTCTCACATTCGATTGAATTATCTTGCATTTACCACTCCTATACATTACCATACATATATTTTAGCCTTCTTCCATCCTTGGTTGATCAGCAACATAGGCTAAGTGCTAGATACGAACTATAATTCAATTCTGTGCAATTTCTGAAATTAATTGATTGTTTTCCTTTGCTACAAAATACATAGCCTATCCAAGCTCCACTTTTCTACTAACCGAACAGGTCTCGCTGTACCTTGCAATCGCTTTACTCATCACTTGAGTTAGATTTATCACGAACCAGCCACCGGTTGCACCACCTGTTTGCTTTGGTAAGAACTCGTAAGAATTTGGTAAGAGCTTGAGAGATGTGTGACTTGATATGAGCCTCCATATCCTAGTAGTTGATAGGAACATTTACTTGTGATTTGTTTCCTTGTTTTCTACTAACAATGACAGTTTGAGAAAATTGGTAGATTATGATGTCATCGCGGGCAGATTTGAACTCGAAGGGAAACAATTACGGTATATATCTTGCCACTCACCGCGAGAGTACGTCGTCGGACTACTTGTGGGTTACTATGATGGATAGCTACTTTGAAAGACAAGATCTTGATCCTTATGAGAAGATGAGCATGGCAAGGACGGCGCGATTGGTGATGTTCAACATTGGTGGTCAAATCTCGAGTTCCATTATATATACACATGGGAGGAGATGAAAAAGAAATTGCGACATCGTTTTGTACCTCCAGCACCCAAGGTCACAAGCGAGGTGCAACCTGAGGTAACTGAAAATGTTGATATTGTTTTGGTTCCTACTCCATCTACTGATACCACCGAGATACTTGAAGAGGTGAAGGATGATCTAGTGCATCCTATGCCATTAGAGGAGAAGTTTGAGGTACCTCTGATCTCGATGAGGACGATAAAAGCAAAGGTACTGATTTGGTGCTACAACAAGACATAGGGCAACCTTGTGAGTATATACCTGCTGTAGTGCAATCTTTTGATATTCCTTGTGTTGACTTGGACGAACCATGTGCTGATCTAAATTCTCATAATTTTGCACATGTCGAATTAATTACACATAAGGAAGTATTTGATAGAATATCCCTGCGATGCATTGTGCTATATCATGCTTAATGAGGCCGTTAGTTTGGATTGTGCTATGGAAAAGTTTCGAACTTGCATGTTCGAAATTCTTGTTTAGCGCCTACACCCTGGGTATAAGTTTAATTTGATTGGAGATTATGGTGTAGACAATCAATTTTTGTATATCGAATATGCATAACTTGTGATCACATGGATGAATTGAAGCTTGCTGTTTTAGACAACAATTCTTGTGTGTTGAATCTTGTTCAATATGAGAGGGAAGTAAAATTTAGTATGCATCCAATGCCTATATGTTCATCTCTTTTTGCATCATCTAGTATGGACAATCTGAATAAAGATGATGAATTATGGAAGAACACACAAATCTCTTCACCCTTCTTTGGATAAATTTGCTATTGCTCCATTGGGATATGATTATATGGATGAACTATGCTTAATTCCAAAAGTTGTTGCTTTGCCCATATGTGCCACCACTTCAAGTTTACAACTTCAGATATTTCAATTGCATAAATGCTTCACTTACATTTGCAAATCTAGTTGCAATAATTGTTGTGTGAGAAATTTTAATTTGGTCATTGACATATATGATTACTTTTGGGTTAATAATACAATGAGCTTTTATGATTCCTGCTGTGTTATAGCATTAATTGTGCAACAACGAAGAACCGTTAAAATGGATGACATATACATATACCATGCATACACCTTGGCTTCTTTGTTACCATACTTTCAGTTTATCAAAAGCCGAGGACGACTTTGTTTTCAAGAAGGGGAGGATGATGAGGACATGACCCCTATGGATACAACCATATTTGCTATGCTTGTTGTCCTAATTACAAGAGTTCCTACGCATCGCTTAAATTATAAGGTGAGCTCGTTTCAAAGAGGTTTCACTTTGTTTGACGAAGAACTTATGATATTACATAATGAGAGTTTGTTGCGTTTGTTACTATGTACCGACATTTATGATGAAGATCATGCAATACGTGAAGCTACACATATGCTAAAACCGAGGACGGTTTTCTATCAAGAAGGGGAGGATGATATGACCACGCCACAAACACATACGACAATAGCGCCCAATATCAAGATTGAACTAAAGGTGAATTCGTTTCTTCAGCCTTCATATGTTACTAAGAATAGACCGCTACCTAATCCAAGTAATTTAATTGTGTTTAGGAACTTGGGAAAGGATGAAGGAAAGGGACATGGAGTCCTGGACATGCATGAAAGGAATAATGGAGGTCACCACGTCACTTTGGGACCAAGTCAAGCACGAATTCGAGTTGGACACGTTTTGGAATCAGACTCGGACTGCTGCGATGGTACCAAGTTCAAACGGGCATAACTTCCTCATACGGACTCCGTTTGGGACGTTCTTATACTTCATGGAAATCTTATGAAGTCTACTTTCCAATGGATCCAACCTCATCTTCAAATTCTATCCGAGCCGGCCGCAATCGTCAAAAGAGTCCACGTTGGTCACGTACTGGAATCGGATTCGGACTGCTGCAATGGTGCAAGTTTAAACGGACATAACTTCCTCATACGGACTCCGTTTGGAATGTTCTTGTACTTCATGGAAAGCTTATCAAGTCTACTTTCCAATGGATCCAACCTCATCTTCAAATTCCATCCGAGCCGGCCGTAATCATCAAAACAATTCACGTAGGTTTCTGAGTCTGAGTCAAAAGGGTGCTGCGCCACCTCCACTTGGGCCCATGGGCCTTGTAACCCTAGGGTGTACCCTTTGGGACGCCTCCCCTGGTTGTTTTCACTATATAGGAGCCGCCGCCTCCGTTTCTAGGACTTAGGTTTTGTTTAGATCAGTTTAGCCCCTTGTGTAAACTCCACGTTCTCTTACGTCGGCTAGACCAGCAGATTCGTGTTACAGAACCTCAACTATCCTTGTGCGACTTTTATATCTAGCAAGTTTCAGGTTGCTCACTATCCTTGTTCTTGCGTGTTCTTCGGTTGCATGCAGGAATAGACCTTCGTGGTCAGGTCAACCATGTTCTTGGCACGGTTGATAACATCTTGGGGTTGGTTCAGCGATTGCTAAGGCGCAAGTGACGTCTCGTACGGTTGTAGTCGGATCGCAAGAGTCATCTCCACCGAAATCGATAGTTATCATCCTATCGGAAGATCGGGACCCCATCGCCTCATCAGTGGTGTTCCATATGAAATCAGGTCTTTCCTTTCTCTTTGGGCAGTGGGATCCATCCTTGGTGCTACCATGAAAGTGGACATGAGATCAATGAGAAAAACAGGGGTGGTCCGGTTAATGGTGGCAGTACTGGACGCTAATTGTATCCCTAATGAGGCGGACATAGTGGTAGATGATAGCCTCTATGAAATTTTTTCACAGTTGAACAAGTGGTCAATGGTAACAACGGGGATCCCGATGAATTTGATGAGGATGATGATCTTGACCAGGGGGATGAGGATAAGAATAAAGAAATTGATCACGAGATGGAGGAGGCAGAGCATAATAAAACTGGACTAGTTCTTCAAGTTTATTGCCTTCAGCAACTAAAAAGACAGAGGGAGTAAGTGCTGTCCAAGCTCCAGTAGACGCTGTAACAAATACAGCTGAGCATCAGCTTGTGGAGAAGGGTAATGATTGGGCAGTCGATGGATTGCTGGAGCAAATATGCTGCAACACTACAGCAGAGTTTGAACATGATAAAGACTCAACACATATTAGCACTCCCAGTGTACTATTGATGGCTGAGAATGAGTTGGTTCCTGAGATTATCTCTTCACGACACATACAAAAGCAGGGTTCAGCGGTGGGTTATATTGAAAGTCAGACTGCACTGGGTTTTGATACAAACCTGCCCATCCCTAAGCTGCAGACTATCCCGAAGCTTGCAGCTGTGGAGGTTCCCGACAATTCAGCTATTGGCGGGCAGAATATTTCTTCTGTTGCGACGATGCAATTACACGGGGATGCTAACAGTCTAGTGGTGGAGGAAATGCAGACATTGGCCACAATAGTCGACCAAGATTCGGTGGACTCTGGACATGCTCAGTTGGGTAGGTCGGGTGCTGCACAGGAGGTGTAACTGGATCATGTCTCGGCATTTGATCAGCTTGGAAGTCTGGATGTTCATGACTCTCAACAGAATACCAATTTTTCAGCAGTGAATTCAAAGTACCATGGTCTACCACATCATTTGCTTCAAGTTTTGTCTAAGAAGAACGGCATCAAAGCCAATCTTTCTAACGTGGCCATGGCAAACGCTCTCCAACTTTTGGACTCGGTTACTGGAATAGAAGAAATCAAGTCATATGAATCTAAGGAGGTCAGTACATTGGAGAGAAAGGCTAGCAAGAGGACAGCAGCTATGGGGGATCTCAATATTATGGAGAAGGCTAAGAATTTTGTGGCAAAAAGGAATTCTCTGGATCAAGGTAACTGCTTATCTTTTCCCTCTTTCTCAGATTCCTCTATTGTTTCTAGAATCAATAACCTAGGTGTTTCTCTTGGTCGAGATAATAGTACCATTTTATCTTCTGTTACCTCGCTTAAAAACATAGAGATAGATAGGTTAAAGGTGTTGGCTAAAAATAACCTTAGTTGCAGCAAGTCTTCCCTTCCTAAAATTAACTTGGATGAGGAGGAACAAGACCTCTTTGATGCACATCTCAATCACATTTGTGGAGAGTCAGATGAGTGTGTGCAAGAGGACAGAATTGACCATATTTGCTGCGAACTTTTAGCCACACATCGCAAGAAAAAGTATTGTTCTCAAAAAAATAATAAAGGGGGATCCACAAAATCATTAACACCTTCTAAGCTTTGTCTCAAATGAAAGGCGTCTTCTGGAATAGCAGAGGTCTAGGTGACTTGGCTAAACATGGTTATTTACAAGATATGGTTAAAGAGGAGCATATTGATTTTATTGCTCTTTTGGAAACGGGTCGGGTTCATTTCCCAGATGCGACCCTTAAAAAACTTTGTGGTGGCAAAGAATTCATTTGGCACTACATGGCACCACATGGTCGCTCTGGGGGCATTCTCCTTGGTGTGGACCTAATGGTTTTTGACATTGGAGTTATTGATGAAGGAGACTTCTATGTCAAATTCACACTTCGTAATAAACAAGATGGTTTTAAATGGGCTCTGTTCGCAGTATATGGCCCTGCTCAACAGCAGCATAAAGAAAACTTCTTAGCTGAAATGGCTAACATTTGTAGTAAAGAGTCTTTACCCTATTTGATTGGCGGTGATTTCAACATTATGCGTAGCCCCGAAGATAAAAACAAAGATAATTTTGACACAAAATGGCCAAATATGTTTAATTTGGTCATCCAATCCCTTGATCTCAGGGAAATAGAGATGTCGGGTCGCCATTATACCTGGGCGAGTAGTGGGAATGACCCAACCTACGAGAAGTTAGATAGGGTCTTGGTTAGTACTGAATGGGAAGAGAAATTTCCTCTTACCACAGTACTGGCCAAGGATAGAAGTATTTCAGATCACACACCTTTGTTAGTAAACACAGGTGCCTCTTCTCATAATAGACATCAACCTCTGTTTAAATTTGAATGAGGATGGCTGTTGCGAGATGGTTTCTATGATTTGGTGGCGGATGTATGGCATTTAGAAACAAAAGGATCATCAGCCATAGAGAAATGGCAAAATAAAATAAGATCTCTCAGGCAATTCTTAAGAGGGTGGGCCAAAAAATATAGCTGGTCACAATAAAAAAGAAAAGAAACAGCTAGTCTCGATGATAGATGAGCTAGATAAAAAGGTGGAAAATGTGCTCTCACACCAGGAATTACACTTGAAACGCTACCTCAATGAACGATTAGTTCATTTGCTGAGGGAAGAAGAATTGAAATGGTATGAGAGAGCTAAAACAAAAGATCTTCTGGAAGGTGATAATAACACACAATACTTCCATTTGGTTGCTAATGGAAAACACAGAAAGCAACGAATCTTCAAATTAGAACAAGAAGATGGAGTAATAGTAGGTGATGCTGAATTAAAAGCATATATCACAAATTACTACAAGGGGCTTTTTGGATTACCGGAGGAAAATTATTTTAGTATGGTGGAACATCAAATACAAGATATCACCCAGGTTACAGAAGAAGAAAATATAATCCTCGTCTCCCCATTTACGGAGAAGGAGATAAAAGAGGCAGTGTTCCAAATGGAACACAATAAATCGCCAGGACCTGATGGGTTCCCAGCAGAGTTTTACCAAGTGTTTTGGGACATTATCAAAAGTGATCTTTTGGCATTCTTCAATGACTTTTATGAAGAGTGTCTACCCTTGCATAGCCTCAATTTTGGAGTAATAACTCTTCTCCCAAAAATAAAGGAGGCAACACAGATACAACAATATAGACCCATTTGTTTGCTCAATGTGAGCTTTAAGATTTTTACCAAAGTAGCCACAAATAGACTCATGGGTGTGGCAAGTAAAGTGGTAAGCCCGTCTCAAACAGCTTTCATGCCAAGTCGAAATATCATGGAAGGTGTTGTGGTTTTACATGAAACTATCCATGAACTTCACAGTAAAAAGCTGGATGGGGTGATCCTTAAGATAAACTTTGAAAAGGCCTATGATAAGGTTAAATGGCCTTTTCTCCAGCAAACCCTTCGTATGAAGGGTTTTAGCTATAAATGGTGCAGGTGGATTGATAAGTATGTTTCGGGAGGAAGTGTAGGCATCAAGATAAATGATGATATAGGACACTACTTCCAAACACAAAAAGGCCTTAGGCAAGGAGATCCTTTGTCACCTATACTTTTCAATATCGTAGCTGACATGCTCTCCATATTAATTAAGAGGGCAAAGGATGATGGTCAAATTAAAGGAGTCATTCCTCACCTTGTGGATGATGGATTGTCTATTTTGCAATATGCAGATCATACAGTCCTTTTTATGGACCATGATCTTGAGCAGGCTAAGAATATGAAATTACTGCTCTGTGTGTTTGAACAATTATCAGGTCTAAAAGTTAACTTCCACAAAAGCGAGATTTATTGTTTTGGAGAGGCCAAACAGTACGAACAAGATTATACTCACCTGTTCGGCTGTGATATAGGTACGTTCCCTTTTATGTACTTAGGAATCCCGATGCACCACCGAAAACTTCGAAATTTGGAGTGGGGTGCTTTAGAAGAAAGATTTAAACGGAAACTAAGTACTTGGAAGTCTAAGCATTTATTCTATGGGGTAGACTAGTGTTTGTCGACTTGATTCTAAGTGGCCTTCCTATGTTCATGATGTCTTTCTTTGAAATTCCAAAGGTGTTCTTAAAAGACTGAATTTCTATCGGTCAAGATTTTTTGGCAAGGCAGTAATGATAAACATAAGTATCGCCCGCCAAATGGAACATCCTTTGTCGTCCAAAAGATCAAGGCGGGTTGGGAATACGACCTTTGGATCAAAAATAAATGTCTTCTAAGCAAATGGCTTTTTAAATTGTTGAATGAAGATGGAATTTGGCAAACCTTACTCAGAAATAAATATTTGAGTTTCAAATGCCTTACTCAGGTTCAATCTAAACCTGGGACTCATGATTTTGGAAAGGTTTGCTAAGGGTCAGGGAGGATTTTCTGGGTTGTGGGTCTTTCAAAATAAGAGATGGCTCGCAAACCAGATTTTGGGAAGACACTTGGGTAGGTTCTTTACCCTTAAAAGAGCAGTTTCCCAGTCTGTACAACATAGCCAATTATCCTCATGTAACTGTGGAGACGGTTATGAATCAAGTGCCTATTAATGTCTCTTTTCGCAGAGCTTTAACTGAGGATAAATTGGTGGCTTGGCTTAACCTAGTAGCTAAGATAGCCAATGTTCAACTTTCAAATGAGAGGGATGTTTTTAATTGGGATCTACATAATCATGGTCAATTCTCTGTACGGTCAATGTATGCATACTTGATAAACCAGCATATCCCCTTCACTAATAAATTCATTTGGAAGTTGAAGCTCCCTCTTAAGATCAAAATCTTCCTTTGGTACCTCCAAAGAGGGGTTATCTTAACTAAAGATAATTTAGCTAAGAGGAACTGGTCTGGTAGCCAAAAGTGTTGTTTCTGTGATCGTAATGAAACGATAAAGCACCTGTTTTTTAATTGCTGCCAGGCTAAAACTATTTGGAATATTGTTCATATTGCTACTGAGATAACTCCACCTAGATCTTTTTCTCACATGCTTGGAGGCTGGCTCACGGGCACTGGGCGAGAGGATAAAAAACAGATTTTTGTGGGGGCTGCTGCAATTATTTGGGCAATTTGGTGTACTCGTAATGACATTGTTTTTGAGAACAAACAAAACGTTTCTTTTTTGCAGGTTATTTTCAGAGGAGCATATTGGTTGCGGTTCTGGGCGCTGCTGCAGCGTGAAGACAAAAGAGAGACGTTGCGTTTGGCAAGCAAAGCTTTGGAGGTTGTTGCTTTAGATGTATTTGCTAAGAATGGATGGCAAAGTTATATTAGAATTTGCTTTTGAAGTTACTTTTGCTTCTAGCAAAGTATTATTTTCTTTAATTTGTAAGCAATAAGCTGATAACATTGTAAGACTTGGCTGTGTGCGGTTGCAGAGGCCGGACTTTTCCATTATCTAAAAAAGATGGGTTTGGGGATGAAACCAGTACGCCACTGTAGTCGGCAACGAAGAAGCACACGATCAACATATAAATGATCACAAGGGATGATCTGGAAATTTAACTCTAGGTTGGGGATATATAGGCTGTATGTAGACGAGGAAGTTCAACGTGGTGAGATCGTGAGGTGGGTTAATATGGGACGAAATTGACTGGCCTTTTTTAGATTAACTGACCGGGCTTTTCTGTTGAGACCAGCTACGCATCAATATCCGCTACGAAGTAAGTGTTGTATATACTTTTATTATAATTTATATCTATAAAACACTGCAAGTATATACAATGCATGCCATGCTATGTGTGTGTGTGTGTATATATATAGCTATCAATATTAATAGCAAGCTGTTTTCCCTTTGTACGTGGGCGTCCAAGAACTAGACTCCATGATAGTTTCCACCTTGCAACACACCACAACTCGTCGCAAGGCTCTCCATCTCCATTATCTCCATCTCCATCTCCATCGTGCTGCTGCTGCTGACACCTGCTGCCACGCCTTGCTCAAACTCCAAGAAACCATCTGCGGCTTGGAGCATCGCCAAATCTAGCAGCTGGGCATCCAAGCCGGCATTTCTGCCGATGTACTCTTGGCGCATGATGAGCTGATCATTATCCTGGCCGTCTTGTATAGTTGGCGATGAGCTGATCATCAATCGGCAGTCGAACTTATCTACCGCCGAGGCAGCTGCAGCCAGCTGCGGTGGCGAGTTGCCTTGCTCGGCTTCTCCTCTCCCCTTGTGGAACACCCTGCACAGCACCCAGTCCTCCTGCATATGTCCATCCACATCGAAAAGTACAGACATGTTTAGGACACGTACGCCAACTGTGCATGCATGGTTCATGCATATGGAGAAACAACTGCAGATAAGGCCAGGCTGCATTCATGCATGGATCCTTCATCACAGCTTTTAATGAAAAATGAACATGAATTTTCCTATTCGTATTCAGAATTGAGATTAGCAGTAGGAATGGCTACCAGTAAAAGTTTGCTTTTCTAGCGAGCTTCCACATGCAAGCAACACGATCGAGTACATATGCCTGCTTGTGTCAACAAAGGGGGCGCTGCATCGAAAGCTGCTCATGGAGATGGATCGATGCGGTTATTAACTAGCCATGCATGCACGCACGTACGCTGTTCGGCATGCTACAGTTCGAACAATATATATATATATATATATATATATATATATATATATATATATATATATATATATATATATATATATATATATATATATATATATATATATATATATATATATATATATATATATATACTTACTGTCGCTTACAAGCTGCTCCCACAAATTAGGTATGTATGTATGTATATATGCAGCCAAAAGAAAGATAGTAGTAGCTTAACACAGTACATGGAGTATTACCGGCCGTACCTTTGGTGGTGAACCGGGTGTGTCAAGGCGGAACTCATGCATGACCCAGCCGCTCTTCCGTCCATTGGGCGCGCGTCCAAAGTAGAACACCAGCGTCTTCCTCATGCCAACCACCGCCGCGCCTCCTCCTCCTCCTGCTATCTCGTGGATCATCCTGTCCTTTCCGGTCGCCTTCCAGTAACCTAGCCTGGTCGCTCGGTTTGTGCGTGAACCCTTCGCGTATTTCCGGTCCCGAAAGCTGAAGAAATACCACTCACCTGCGCTGAGCTTGGCCACCTCTGACAGGAAAAAAGTCAAATTAAATGGACACTACTAGCTAGTGGTACTCGCAAAAAAGAAATAGGTGGTCGATGTATGTATAATCATATATGCGTGTCCTTCTCTCTGAATCTGACGTATATACATGTATACGTACGTGCACTTCACTTGTGTAATATTCAGACATTGTTTTTGCAGTTGGAAGCAACGTACAGGGGCCAGCGCAAACATATATAGGCACAGTGATTGGAGACCGTCGAAGTACTGAAATGGACGGCTCTAGTTCTTTTAAGCTAGCGACCGAGCTTCAATAGTTTTCTCGCGCGCACAAATTATTGGAGCGCTAGCTAGCGGATGCTAAGTTAGCACGCTATCTACGCTTGTGCTTCAAGGAAAGTCAACGATCTGGTGTTCACGCGCGTCAAGATCAAACAATGCAAAAATCGATCATAGAACTAATTAATAACGAAGCTTAATTAATTTACGCCTATCGATCGAGCGAGCCTTAATTACCAGGAAGCTCCCATGGCTCGCGTGCATGGAGGTCAACCTCGACCATGGTGGTCTCCGGCGGCGGCGGGATGAGCGGTACCGTCTGGTGGTCAACCTTGGCGAGCTTGTTCCGCAGGAAGCAGCACACCAGCTCCTCGTCGCTCGGATGGAACCTGAACCCGGGAGGCAGCCTCGACTCGATCTCCCTCAGCCCCATCGGTCGATCTCTTGATCAGATCGATGCTCAAGCTAGCTTACTAACTAATTCTGCTCGATCTGCCAGCTAGCTTGGTGATCGACCGGTGAGAGGTACGAAGCCGTGAAGGCCTGGTGTTGCAACTTGGAAGAGTATATATAGATCGAGGGAGGGTACGTACGTAGCGTAGCTGCAGGCAAGGTGATAGCTTCACGTGCCTGTCTTGTCCATACATGCAATGCAGCATCACCGATATGATCTGGATGATATTAGGGTATGTGCAATAATGAAGCAAAGCTCTACTGTCCTAGTGTCCTTACTGCTGTCTCAATCTCTACAGTTTATAAGATGTTCAGTACATGTGTGCAATTATCAGCTTCAGGGTAGTGTGGGCCCCCACTGCAACGTACAACAAGACACCGCCATGGAAATCATGCAACAGTTACTGGCTTATTGCATTACCACATGTGCGATCATCACAGGCAATTTAATTGTAATAATCATCGGAGATGATTTGTGAATCGTTTTATTTATTGTATCAGTGATAACAGTTGATTATCATAGGTGGCTTATAAACTAGGGGTGGATATCGAGCCAACTCCTTGTCTCCGAGCTTTTTCTAAAAATGACATAGTTTGATTTAATATCATTTTACATATAATTTAAAAGTATTTTTTAGAAACGAGCTAACGAGCCGAGCCGAGCTTGAGCAAAATTCAAATTCATTTGAAATCGACTCATTTTAATGTTTAACCAATTAACAAGTATAATTGAAGTAATTTTGAACCGATCCAATGAGCCTCACTAACGAGCTTTTTTTCCACCCCTATATAAACTATCTGTGATACAGACAGTTTTAAAAATAACCATCTATAATATCCGACATGTCACAGACAGCTAATACAAAAACCATCTGCGATGATCTACATATCACAAACGATTTTTTGTATTAGCCGTCTGTGATATGTCGAATATCACAGATGGCTAATACGAAAAACCCATCTATGATGCTCTATGTATTAGTACACCTATTTTTTTTATTTTTCGGCTAGCCTCAGGAAACGTTAACCAAGTCCTTCGAAAACAAGCAAACAAATTACAGGTAAATGGTAGATAAGTGAATTATAACTCAAAGTAATTTACAACTCAAAATCAATTACAAAAGAATGTCGTGTATTGTCGTCAAAGTTACAATTGAATCAATTGTTTGAGCATGTATTAAATGGTGTAGCTGGAGTGAAACTCTCCTTTTGAGTCAATGACCTCCGTCATGAAGAAGGTAGAGAGTCGTCCTCGAACGTCCGAGAGTTCGTTCAAATCAAATGTCCTTGATTTGATTATCATGCTCTATCACTAGGAGAAGTAAAGTAGTAAGCATATATATTTAAATTGATAATTATAAAACAATTATTATGAGATTGACAAACCTCTGAATCATTTGTCTTAGCACTCATAATTTTGTGCATATAACTTCAGGGGGAATTCTGGCACATGCTTAGTGTAATCACATTACAAGTTAATTAAGGTGCCATTTTATTCACATACTCAACGCAAATTAGTAACAAGCGCAATACCAAACCTGAAAGGAATTGATCATTTTGTCCTACTATTAGGCAAAATGTGGAGAGGAAATGAGAAACATATGCATGCATGTATTTCTGCCAAGAAACATATGTATGATAGCTCTTGGAGTGTCTGTACCTCGCGTCCCTATCTCAGCCTTACTAGCTTGCAGCTTGGCAATGTCGAGCAAGGTAGCTCACCAGTTTGCCTCACATAGAGCCGTACATGCATATACACGAGGAAGTCATCCAAGAAAGGGAAATGAGAGACTGCAATAATTAGCTGCTCTCCATGATTGCTAGTTGAACTTTCAGAGTAACACTCTGCTCACATGTAACAGGAAGTCTGGATAGTACGGGCAGTTATTTTGGCTATGATTTTTAGTTTAAAATTTTAAATTTTGACTGTCTGAATAGTGTGGGCGGTTGTTTTGAGCTATGACTTTTAGTTTAAAATTTTAAATTCTGACTGTTCACGAGAGAGAGAATGGAGAAAGATATTCGTATGTGATTTTGGCAGATATAGCCGTAGTCGGGACAGTGTCTGTTACAGTCGATTTGTAGACCTCGTCTTAAAAAAGACATCATATTTAAAAGTTAATTATTGTAGAAAAATAAACTATAAGCCTAAAACACGCAATCGTACGTGTATAACTGCGTGGAGCAAGGCAATTGTGTATGTATGGTGCTTGCCGTGCACAAGTCACCAATATTGAGACTAGGCCAGTAGAAGTGTCGGCAAACAGCAGTAGTGATGTGAACCTTCTGATAGTTACTGCTGGAGTGTACTCTTATCTATCATCGGCTGTACTGATCACTTAGTCATACATAATGACATCTGGACACTTCCAAAACTGTTAGTTTGAACTTAATTAATCGAGTAAGGTATAGTATTATCGCTGTTTTCCAGATCGTCCATATATTTTTGCCCCTGAAGACAAGCAGGGTTTCTTCTGCCAGTACTCATCGACACATACTCAGATATCAGTTCTGCAGTTCTGCTAAGGAAAAAGAAAGCCTTCCTTTGTGACAGCAGGTGCATGATGAATAATTGCGATGGATGTAAATACTCCTATCTGAGGCGAAAGGACAAAATCAATATCTAGGAAAACACGATACGCGACAGCGGCCGCACTTTTGGATCATGTATCACACGGCTACAGCCTACAGATATCTGCATTGCAGGAACAACGTTGCGAGAATTACTTAACGAGCTGACCCACTGCAGTTGCTGCTGCAGCTAGCTTGCTACAACCCTGGAGTCCTACTCGATCGACAGAGATTATTTAGCCAATGCAACAGTGTCACTGCAGTATCCATCAATTTTAATCACAGTAGCTTATACTAATACCAATTAAATTGGCCTAGAAAGGTCAGCTGGTGCTGTACCACGGCCCACGACAACAGGAGAATTGTCCTCCCTCGTGTGTATATATCGGAGTTAAATCCAGATTTAGTACTATTACGTGTTGTATTTATAAAAGTAGTCATATGTGTACCGTATTAGTAAAAATACACTTCCACCGTCGGGTGAGCGGGCAGCAGTGCCGGCTAGACGACACACGGCGAGGCGCGGCGGCGGCGCTGCCGCTTCACACCGCATGAACAGGTGCTGCTTGCATGCAGTGTGGGGAGGCAGGCTTGCCTGCCGTTTGGTGAGGGGGTGGTATACCGGTTTAATTATTTGCCTTAATTTTTTTGCATTTAATGTTTGTTTAAATTTTTAAATATATCAAACGAGCTCAAAAAAATACGAAAATTTATGTACAGCCTCTCGACACAACGTACCTCGCAATGTAATTTTTGAGTAATTTTCAACTTAGTCATGCTCTAAGACTAAGAAGTCTGAAAGATGAAGTCGATTTTTCGATTACCTTTAAACGTTCCTTCCTCTCTTCCACAGAAACATCTATCAAAATATGAGAAGCCTTCATATCAAACAATGGAGTCTTCTTGTACATAGTCTTGACTCGATAATTGATTTTCTCTAAATCAAGATCTAAACTAATAAACATGGTACGCGATAAAGAGTACTCGGTACTGAACAAATCGCTTGGGACGCCGGAGTGGGAGATGAAGCATCAGGCTGACCTCGAGCCTTACATTATACAACATCAAGCGCTACTCTCGTCCAAAAGGCGAGAAGCGACCGACAAACACCGCGTCGTCGGACCAGGGGTACCGCGAATGGGACTCCGATGATGACAGTGTTGCTGCTGCTGCTGCTGCAGAAGAGGAAGATGGCCGCGGGGAACAACAGTACCGGCGTTGGTTGGACTTGCTGCGGTACCAATCCTGACAAGGAGATTGCCTTCTTGGGCAACCGGTACGATGGGTTCGCCTGCTACCTGGGCTCCTGCAAGCTTCAGTACTTGGGTGATTTTTACCCGGTTGGATGTTTTCCTTCTCCTCACGAGATAGCAATGCAGGAGTCGTATGTTTACACTCCCTGCAGGATTGACCTGCTTCCTGATCAGAGTGGTAATTCCGTTGATTTGGGTTATTGGGTAGCTGGGTAGGTTAGTGATGAAAGAATAACGACCGGAGCTAGTATATGTTGAGAAATAGTGGAAGAACCAATTAATCTTTTCAGTTCAAGCTCAAAATTTCATAATTTGTGTTTTTCTCTATCCCATGACATCAACTGAAATGTACATGTTCCGATGGAACAGTTCATATCACAAGCTGCATAATTAATCGGTTTATCTTTTACTAATCTCTCCTACTTAAAAGAGAGAATTGGTGGTGGTTCATCTGCTCCTCACAACTCCTTTTGCATCTCTATAAAAAATCTCTAGCAAATATAGAAAAGGCAATCTACTGTAAAACAAATTCCACCACCATAAAAATTTTATAACAAGAAAAAAATAACAGACTTCTGCCGGATATGCGGCAGAGCCGATCCCAACAATATCAACTCAACATACTAGAATAATATATTTTTTATCTGCAATAAAGTATGGACATTTGGCTAGTAATATATAAAAAGAGTTCATAGTGTTGGTGGTGATGGTACCTCACCCCTCCACTTCCCCCTTCCACCTTCATAGAAATTGAAGTGGGCTTGTGGTACCAAAGGAGTGATGTCGGTAATCAAATCAGGGTGAATGATTATTGAAACTTTTATAGGATCGAATACTACAATCAGAAAGGGGTGAATAATTGTCGCCGTCTTTTGGAGTTTCCTGGTGGCTGATGTAGGTTTCGATCGCTCGGTACTTAATCTTCTGATCGATCATTCAGTGCACGATCACTTGATGGACCACTCTGTTTGACCGCTCGCTAGATTGCTTTGTTCGATCGCTCTCTTAGCTTTGTCCATTGTCATAAGATTCAATCCACCTACAATCACCAGCGCTCTTTAAGCAAATCACGGACCAGATTGATTTAAGATGATCCTTTTTACTGGATTTTGGTGCATTTACAAAGTGCCCTCACAAGCACTCCTAAAAATCTTCCAGTCAAAAGATCTCAAAAACCTTATCAATCTCTCTAAGAAACTGTACATTAACCCATAGCCTCTCACTGCTTTTACAGGTTAACGTTACAAACCATATCTACCTCAAATACGGACTCAAAACTTTATCGCTTCCGAAAACCAAGAGATCCGAAACCCTTTTGAACACGGGTTTTAACTAAACTCTAAATATTCTCAGTTATGGGCTCCACTCATTACAATCGCTAGCTCATCGAGTACTCGAAAACCACAAGTACTCGAGAATTACTATCGCTTTGCTCAAAACACCAGCAAAACACAAGCATTGTAGCACTCCCAGTGTACAACTATCGATCACAAAGTTTACAGCTACCCATCATCGACCAGACACTGTAGCACCGACTACCGAGTACCTGCCAGGTACTATAGTACCGACCATCGAGTACCTACCTGGTACTGTAGCACCGATCACTGAGTACCCATATGACACTGTAGCACTGACCACCGACCAGTTATTGTCACTTCTGATCGGTCCACTAAAGCTCACAACCCCAACCATCCTAGTCAAAACCAGCCAACTACCGATCGTAGTCCATTATATCTTACGACCAGTTCAATATGTCGTACGATCAGTCCACTATTCCGTATGATCAGTTCCCGTAGCATACGACCGATTCATCTTCACTTACGAGCATCGACTGGTTCACTGTAGCTACAACCGGTTTTCTGTAGCTACGACAGGTTTACTGTAGCTATGACCGGTTTCTCCAGAGTTTCCGCCTTGGGGTCTTCTACCTCCCTGACTGCTCTCCGACTCCTCTAAACACTCCAGACCGAGGTCATTCTGACGCGGTCATTCAACCATGGTCGTTATTCAGTGGTCAATCTATCATGGTCGATCTCTGACGTCGACCGTCGTGATCAATTACCATTGTTGACTTGCCGTGGTTGATTGCCATGGTTGATAGTCAACTTACCATGGTCGTTCTGCCTTGGCCATCTGCCGTGGTTGACTGCCTTGGTTGTCTGCCGTGGTTGTTCTACCTACTTTGATTGTCTGTCGTGGTCATTCTGCCACCTTGATAACTCCAGCACAAAAGCGCATTGACCAGAACTTTTACAAATGCAAATTCCAATGAAACCTAAATGGCAATTATTCATCATTACTAAATGCATGACCACCACATGATCTAACAATCTTCCCCTTGATGAATACATTGATAACACCTCAAAACTCTTGAAAGTGAAAATTTACGAAAGGGAAAAATTCAAAGCTACATACCACAACAGAAAGAGCTGCAGACCACAGCAAAAAGCTCAAAAGCTTAGAGAACTTCCCCTCAACACAAGAATGCAATGCCCCAGAAGCCGATAAAAACCATGGCCAAACTCTTTAACAAAATAGAGTACATGAGAGCAGAGAAAGATCAGCCTAGCTCAGAGGGTAAACCCGTCTCGCAGACTTAGGTGGAGGGCTCAACTCAAAACAGCGCAAAGGGCTCCGAGGAAGTTATGCGTTCCACGTTGAAGACGGTAGCGACGAAGTGACCGCCCCCAATGCATGAAGCCGCGGCAGAGGAAGGGGCCATGGCCATGGCCGTGGGAGGGGACGGAACCAAGACAACAGACGTCCTCATATCAAAGGGAGGCACACCATGCTCGATCGCCACACTATTGTGGCGCCCCGTGAAAACATGGACAAAGAGCGAAGCCACAAGGAAAGGGCGCCAGTTATGGCGCATGCGCAATGGCCCTTGCAGGTCTGCTCTCGTCCCCCCCTCCGGCGCTATCATGGTACGCATCGAAACCACCGAAGGTCAACCTAGACGGACGATCAACGCCATGACGGGAGACTGTCCCTCGAATTCACTTCCAAGAGGCAGCGTGATACAATACACATTCCCTCAATGATATATATGCAAATGAGCGTGATCAGCAAACATCAAAACTTTTTACAAATCCATTTCATTTCTATACGCATGGCACATCGTGCAGCGGGTGCCCCTTCATGTTCCTTTCCATCACTCTCCTGGCCAGGGACACCTGCTTGCCCACCGCAAACACGAACGCCTTGCCGTTGCCGGAGGCGCCCCGAGCCGTCCTGCCAACCCTGCGGACGTACTCGCTCGGGTCGCGGGGGTAGTCGAACAGCACCACGTGGTTCACGTTCGCGAAGTCGATGCCTCGCGATGCCCTGCCACCACCAGATGGTACCAGAGTTGTGAAGCGATGACTTGAAAGCAGAAAGCAGTTTGGTTGATGATACACACCTATCTGTGCACACGAGGAACATCGAGTCGGCAGTCTGTTTGTTCAGGAACTCTTTGATGTTTGCGATGCGTTGTTCCTGGTCCAATGCAGCATGGAAGGGTAGAACTTTGATCTGCGAAGCTTTCCTGTCCAGCCGCCTCAACACATTCTCAACCTTTCTGCATGTCTCGATCTGAAAACAGAAAGCGGTTCGTTTCTAGCTGTCAAATACGCTGGGATTTTTTTTATGTTTGTTTGATATCGATGATACACTGAGATAAGGGGGAGGAACTACCTTGTTGCAGAAAATAATTGTTTTACGAACGGGAGATTCCTCGATAATCTTAAAAAGTGCTGATTTCTTGTTAGAGAAGGCTGTTTCTGGATTCTTTTCCTCGTTGTCATCCCCACTGCAGTCCACAAGAATCTGCAGTTGAACCACTACAAATGTGACCACTCACCACTCTTAAGAAATCACTGACACATGATACTAATGTCATACTATGGACTTCACTGTACTATGAAATCCGATATCTATGGGTCACTGGTAATCAAACAATCCTAAAATTGTACATGATATCAGTAGCAACAGAGCCATATGTTACTTGCAAAGAGCATTTCCTAGAAAGGTTTTCAAACAGCATATGTAACAGGGTAAAAGGTAAAAAAAGAAGAAAAGTGAGAAATGACCCACCTCTTCAAGACGTGAGCTTGTTCTGTGGATACCAGGTCCCATGATTACCTCACAGTCAGGAAATGTTTCAACAACCTTGTTGTAGATATCAACAGGAAGAGTGGCAGTGACAAAAAGATATTGTGTGGTCACTGGTGCAACAGTAATCAATTGATGAAGCACTTGTTCAAAGCCTTCTTCACCAAATAAAATATCCACTTCATCCAACACAACACTGCAAATAGAGAGAACAAATTATGTACTTAGGTCTTACGCTGACAAGTACATAAATCAATATATTTCTCTCAGTTCAAACTACAAAACAAGGGGAAAAGAAAAAGAACAGCCATACCGTCTGAGGTTAGTTATTTGCACAAAGCCTTCCTGAAGCAGATACAAGAAACGACCAGGTGTTGCTATAAGTACATCTAGCTCTTGCTCAAGGCTTTCTAGCTGTGTCTTCTGTCGAAATCCACCGGTTGCAACCATAGACCTGAAGGGAACCCCAGATTTTGACATTGACCGGCAATTGTTAAGGACCTGAGAGATTAAAAAAAAGACTCAGCTGGCAATTCCATTATTTTTTCAAAATTGACAAAAGAAGTATCATAAAACATTGACAGCATCATCCAGTAAGTAGTATACCTGAGAAGCAAGTTCAGCAGTAGGTGTCAATATTATGACTCGTGGGTTCCTAGGGGATGATTTATGGAGCCCCTGTATTTCTTCCTTCCTTAAATTTTGTATTATAGGGCAAAGATATGCCAATGTCTTGCCAGACCCACTTTGATCAGCAATAATGCAACTCCTCCCCTCCAAGACAGGACCATATGCCATAGCCTAAAAGAGTTTAACGGGCCAGTTAAGGAAAGCACGTTTAGGCACATATGTGCATGGATGCAGGAATTTTCAGCAACTTGATATTAACAGGCAAAGGTACTGAGTGTTTTACTGAGGAACATGCGTTACACAACATTCATGGATTCTATGCTACCAATTCGAGATCTTTTTTTTTCACAACAAAAGAAAAGGAAAAACTTAAGATGTTCTCCTAAGCAGATAGTTTTCTTTTGAAAAGTTTACGTACCTGAATATGTGATGGACGAGGGAACTCAAAGTTTCTCAACGCACCTAGAATGTCATCGCTGCAGCCAATCTCCTTAAATGATCTGCGACTGAAAAAACCACTGTCTAAAGGGCTCTTTTGCTTTCGATTCTGTCGTGCATAAGTAACATCAGCAATGTTACCCCATCCTTTGGAGCCAGAAGGAGCCTCTGAACCCGGAAAATCCAAATCATCGTCACCTCTGTATTTCCTCAAAACAGAATTCAGAGAATGTGCACTCCTGGTCATTTCATCCCTAGAGTTGCTGTTCATTTTTGCACGGCGTGCTGAGTCTGATACAGTCGCTCTTCTTTCAAAATTACTTTCCTCTCCATCAGAATCAGCGAAAGAAGATTCACCGGGCTGGGTGATGCTTGTACGACTAGAGCCCACTTTCTTGAGGTGGGCTGATCTCCGAGCTAAAGCTTGTACTTTCTGTGCCTTCAATCTTCCGAAATTTCCAATACCTGTACTCCCCCCATTACCTGTGGTGTCAAAAATGGCATCATCTTTAGGAAAAGCAAAATCTTACGAAAGCGTATTGAGAAGCAACACAAGCATTACAAATTACATGAAAATTTAGCCAAATCTATCTCTGACATGAGCATGATAGTTAAAAGTATGGTAATCTTATTCCCAACTGCTTACGGTCAAATGCTGGCATACATGATTGCATGAAACACATTTGTTGAAGCTGGAAAATTAGTACACAACAGTATGAATAAAGAAGAAATACGCTCTACATATTTCGAATTTTCAAATCGATGCCCGCATTTTGTTAGAAGTGTAAGGGATATAAGTAATCAAACGCTCAAAGGAGTAACCTTTAGGGCGGTCGGTGCCGCGTGTGCTCCTGGAGAGCACTGCCGGGGACGGCATGCTCGCCTCGTCGCTGTCGTCGGTGCCTCCCCACACGATGACGCTGCGTCCGGTGCTCCGGTCAACTAGCCGGTACGCGCCGGGGGTGTCCATGGGCACCCTCTCGTAGCCGCGGCCCTCTTCTCCTTCCGCAGTGGCCGCCGCAGCCCAGATCCGGCGGGCGCTGCCGCAGGATACGGAGACGGATCCCCGGAGGGAGGCGGGGTGGCGGAGGAGGAGGGGGAGGGTGCGCGCGTGAGCCCCCGCCACCTCCATCGCTGCTGCTGCTGCTGCTGCGACGACAACGGAGGCTGGTGCTTACGGCCTCCTCCTGTTATCCGATAAAATAAAATGGCGGAGAGATATTATTATTTCGTGGCATAGTCATTGGGCTTTGTTTACTTACCCCAAGTGTAGCCCATTATTCTATTGGGCCTCTATGGCTGGGCCGTTTCTGTTTTAATACTACACGGCAAAAACTAGAGGAGAGAAAGCTACATGGAAACCTGAAACACGAAAAAGAGGCCTCTACTTCTTTTGTGAGGAATGTAGCCTCTAGTTACTGACTGGAGCTGACCTGCATCGATCTGCAAGGGAACGTTTACAATCCCCAACTGCTAAATACCATCGCCATCTCGAGATCTTAACAGATCCATCTGTTAGAGTATATTAGTATATATCTATATTTGATAGTTTAAGATTTATAATCCGGTAATATCTGTCTTATTTCTAGGAGAAGCTTCTTGCCCTCTAAACCTTGTACTCTATATAAACCGCTATCAAGACTCGATACAATCATCAATACATTGCAATATATTCATCTTCCTACATGGTATCAGAGCGACGCCGCTGCCTCCATAGCTTCCGCTGCGCCACCCTTGGGAGATGATCTCGTCTCCCTGATATATCCCGGGGGCCGCGTAACCCGTAGTTTAAGTTGAGTCACCGATCATCCGATTGGCTACCAGTTAGAGTTTTTTTCGGTTATCTTTAGATCAGTTTTTCTCTACTTTTTCCGATCATAGATCGGTTTGCGTCGCCCTGCCGACCCATCGACATTCCTTACCTCCGGACTTTACCACCTGGCTTCGACCTCTCCAACGCCTCCTCTTCTGTGATGACATCGTGGCGTGATGTGGCGCGCTCGTCAACACGGCCCTCCCTCCACGGCCTTTCGAGCACACCTTCTACCGTCGTCATCACGCCAGATCATCATTGCCGGCCCGTCGTTCGCGAGTACGAGCCGTCGCACCACCGAGAGCCTGTGGTCACCATTGCCATCGCTACCCGCCACCATCTTCGTCAACTCTGATCAGGTCCTTCTCTGCCCTGGTCTAGAGCCGGCTCTCTACGCCGCTCATCTCCACGGCCCCAGATCCGAGCTCCCAGGCTAACGGTGTCGCTGCCTCCAGCTCGTCCCGGCCTTCTCCGGTGCCACCGCTCCCGGATCCGACCTCCTCCGCGCTAGATCCAACGGTGCCTTGCCCGGATCTGACCGGCCCCCTCTGCGGCCGACCTCCTCCCCGGATCCGGTCAGCCCCCTCTGCTTCATCTTCGACCATGGTCGACCTCCTTCCGGATCCGGCCGGCCCCTTCTACGGCCAACCTCCTCCCTGGACCTGGCCAGCCCCCTCTGCTTCATCTTCGACCATGGATGACTTCCTTCCCTAATTAGATCGACCCCCTCTGTGGTCGACGTCCTCCCAGACAACCAACCCCCCTGCTTCATCTTCGACTATGCCCAGATGACTTCCTCCCAAGATCCGACCGACCCCCGTCTGCTTCATCTTCGACCATGGCTGACTTCCTCCCCGGATTCGGCCGGCCCCCTTTGCTTCATCTTCGACCACGACTAGACGACCTTCTCCCCAAATCCGGTTGGCCCCTTCTAATTCATCTTCGACCACAACTAGATGACCTCCTCCCCAAATTCGTCTGGCCACCTCTGCGGCCGACCTCCTCCCCTGACGACCAACCCCCTCTGCTTCATCTTCGACCACGGTCAGATGACCTCCTTCCCAAATCCGGTTGGCCCCCTCTGTAGCCGACCTCCTCCCCTGATCCGACCGGCCCCCTCTACCTCATCTTCGACCATGGGTGATCGACCATGTTCGACCACAATCGTTCGACCGCGCTTTCGATCCCAACCATGCCTACGACCACGTCTATGACCGCGCCTACGACCACATCTCCGACAGCGCCTTCGACCTCACCTTTGACCCCCAACCGCTCATTCGATCATGCCTCCGACCATGCTTTCGACCACGGTGGCTCCAACCGGTCCCTCGGACGACCTCTCTGTGCTCCTTTATCTCATCTTCCTGGTCGACCATGACTGGACAATATCGGCAACCTCTTCACCGACCTCGGTCATGACATCCTCTGCGTCAACTCCACTACCCTGACACAACGACAACCTTGGCACCAGCTACCTCAACATGGCTTCCTCCTCCACGGCTACGACCATGGCCACTACGCTCTTGGCTACCTCGGCAACAATGGGTTATCATTAACTTGAGCAAACTCATTAGTTCCCTTTACAATCACCATGTTCACAACGCCATAATAGTCACCGACGCTCCCGCTGCGATTATGGGGGATGTCAGTCTAACGGTTCCCCACCTTCTGCTTTCTCTACCTTCGCCTTCCTCTGCAATCTGACCGTCCGTGACGCTCCTGCTGTCCACGATGATTTCCTCTCCAGTCTGACTGTCTTGCTCCTGCTGTCCGTGAAGCTACCACTACGACTCCGGGGGGTGTTAGAGTATATTGGCATATCTCTATATTTGGTAGTTTAGGATTTTTTTAATCTCGTGATACTTACCTTATCTTTAGGAGAGACTTCTTACCCTTCAAACCTTGTACTCTCTATATAAACCGCCCTCGATGCTCAATACAATCATCAATCCTTCCTACACCATCACGCGATGCGAGCGCTAGCAAACCCGTGGCATGGGATTCTGCCAAATTTGAAACATAGCAGATGTGAGGCTGGACTGACACTCTTGTTCTCGGCAAAGTTCCACAGGGTCATGATCTGGAGAGTTTTTGGCCAAAATGATAGTTTTTGATACACGATTAGCATGTCAAGTTATTCAAGATCAAAGTCTGGCTAGAGTTATCCAAGGATGAGTCAAGCTATGTCAATTTTCTAAGTGGAACCAAAAAGCTACGATTGAGTCAATTTAGAGTGTTATATGTTCAAGAATGAGACATTTGTGCAAATACTTGGCATTTTTGTAATTGAGCAAATTTAGCACATTTGACACAATTTTCTTTTTAGAAATCTATGGTTGTTTTCAACCATTTTTTGTTTAGTCATGTGCTAGATCTCAAGCTTTATGTGATCACTTCAAGCAAGAAGCTTAAGGAAATGATCTTGGTCATTCAAAACTTCCCCTGAGTTCATACCTAATGCAAGGGCAAGCAGTCTCATGAGAAAGAATTGGTGAGATCAGTTTTTTCGCACAAAAGAGATTTTTTTGCATTTTCTGAATTTAGTTCAAGAACAGAGAGTTAATACTAACTCATGCTTCACCAAAAAAACTAGCATAGCTTAATCTAAAGCTCAATATAGATTCAAAACCCAACTCAGCCTATTTGACATGGCATGAATCATAAAAGGATAACTAGAGACAGACTAGTCACAAGATTTAACATGACATGATTTAATTTAAGTTGTGCACATTTACTCAATCTATCATGGCAAACACTAGACTACACATAGAAAATGATGATAAATCTAGCACCCTAGCACAAATCATGGCAAGAGGTAATGCAGTTTTATCATGTCATATAAGGATAATAATCAAGGCTCCATATAATTATATTACAATGCACAATGCTGAAATTAAATGACATGAAGTGCAAGAAAATCCAGCTCCCCCTCAGTATATGAAGCAATTTTAGTTCAAGTTGAGTTATGTCATCATTAAGTTCTAGAAAATCTCAAAATGAACTCCCCCTGAACCAAAACAGTAAACACGAGGAAAGAAGCTAGCAAAGAAGGAAGAAAAGACAGTCGTTAAAGTATAGACAAGATACATATAATACTGTGGCTCAGACTGACTCTCATCTACCCATATGACTCTGGAACTATCAGCTGGTCTTCAATACACTAGGGAGTAAACACGTTCCCTGTCTACCCAAGGGGGCCCAACCCTCGCTAAATCTGTAAGAAATGAGTGAACTCAACCTAGTGAGAAGAGACACAACTAATACGCAGCATCCTAGAATCATAAGATGAGATGAAGAAGTTTAAGCAACTGAGAGACTAATCTATACTAGAAAGACTAACCCGAATACACCCTCATGAAATGCAATAGAATGTAATATGAATACTCCCTCCGTTTCACTAAATTTATCTATAGCCTCGGAGTATTTGTTTCAATATATTTGTTTATTAAGAGAATCTAATATGTAGTTATTGTAATTTTTAACTCTTTATTACTATTTAAATGTTTTGAAAGAGATTAAATGGTTATGATATGATATTTAATGGGGATATATATAATTTTTTATTAAAATTTTTTTAGTTTCGGTACTTTCTTAATCTACATACGGTGTTATAGATAAATACAGCGAAAGAGATAGTACAGAGAGCGATCTTGAAAGCGAAGTCGCTGTTCGATGATTCAATTCAAATGGACCCCGTATATCCACGTGAACACACATGCATGCCTAGATTCTTTTTATAACAAGGACAAAGTCAGTAGTACTCCAGTGTAATTAAACCGACAGATGGAGAGATATCCACAGGACTCCAGTACTATAAAGCCCACACTTATGGTTTCTTATAAATAAAATCACTCTCTAATTGATTTCAAATCTCTTATCTTAAATGACATCATTGACAAAAATACTCCGACAAGATACAACGAAGAGCTCAAAAATTTCCCTACTAGTTGTCATGCTCATGATCAGTAAAGATCAACCCAAGAACAAACATGGCTCTGATACCAATTGTAGGACCGAAGATGGCAACAGAGTAGTGTGAATGATGTTTTAAAAAAATTTCTCAAGTATTACTATTCTTTGCTCCGATAGTTACAAAACTATGAAGATTCGGATAGAAACCTTACTCAAAATCTGAAGAAGCTCAGAGCTGTACCACTGTGGAAAAGCAGCAGATGCGGTAGTACCGCTGTTGGTACTGTGGTACTACCGTAACTGGTCGAAAGACAAAGTGCTCGGATACGACTTGAATGATTGTCGACCGGTGCGTGATCAAAACCAACATGGTCATGGTCATAAACCAACATGGTCGACAGCCAACATGATCGAAATTTGACTCAAGTGGTCAACGACCAGAGAATGTTCGGAAACCAATATGGTCGAAACCACCATAGTCTAAATTTAACTTGAGTAGTCAACGACCAGAGAGTGGTCAGAAACCAACACAGTCGATGAAAAGAGAGCAGTCAAAAGACTAGCGTAGTCGAGGACCATTGAGTGGCTGAAACCTACGTGGTCGATCACCAGTGTGCGGCTGAAAGACTAGCGTGGTCGAGGACAAATGAGTGGTCGAAAACCAATGCGGTCCATGATCTAAGTATAAACCCGAGTGCTTTAGGTAGGTTGAAATCCGCTCGGTGAGAATAACTACCAATGAGTGGTAGACCTATAGGCGGTCGAAACTAACGTGGTCGAACCAAATCAAAACACGACCAGAGAAGTCGACGACAAGTGAATGGTCGAAAACCAGAGTAGTCGAAAACCAGAGGCTGCGGTACTACCGCTATAAGGCTTGCAGTACTACCGTTTCCAACAGAAGAGCAGGGTTTTCAGCCGACCGTGAGAACCAAAATCGGCAGAACTTTTAATCGACTAAACCAAAAACCGTGAAACTTTGTACGCGTGTTTCTTAAGGTCTCAGAAAGCTATTCCATTCCTGGATCAAAAAAATCCATGATACATTTGAGATCTTTTTATAATTTAAAGTAGCACACACCAATCAAGAGCTAAAAACCAAATCGACGATGCGATCTTTCTCATGAATTTAAGGTCTCATTTCCTCAGTACTTCTAGTTACTTGCAGTTCATGTGTCAACGTATAAATATTTATGCTTCTAGTACCACCACAATTTTCATTACTTAACTTGACTTCATCGATCCAAAACATTTTAGTATTGGTAGAGATCTAGGGGAAACATTACAATAACTGCTCTACTGATTTGATTAATAGACAAACATTTTGAAAAGAAAGCTTCGGAGGCCATGGACAGGCAGGTAGTACCATCTATCTATCTAGGAACGAAAGTGACAACGCGCGCGCGCGGCAATGGATCCGCCGGTACAATACGATTACATGCGCCGGCCGGCGATTGATGCCGTTGTGCATACCTGCCGTGTGTGGGGCGGGGGCATGATCAGCATAGGTAGCTAGCTAGTACACCACACCGGCAGGCATCCACCAAACTTGCCGGCGATGGTTCCCTTCAATTTCGTCGTTTTCAGCGGTCAGAGAGATCTGCGCGCGTCCACTGTAAAGTTCGGTCGAGCATTCGTTCCAATCACCCGTCGCGTCCAGATCTAGCTAGCTAGCCGCACCGGCGAACTGCACGCTGAGCACGAACCGAATCGAAGCAAAGTACATATATATATATATATATATATATCGGCGAGGTCATCCCTTTACTTCCCTTACGCGGCGGAGGCAGCGCTGGGGCGCGCCATGACGTGGGCGGAGGCCGCGTGGTTCCGGTACTCGGCGGCGATGCCGGACTACTGCCTCTACGTCCCCATCCTCCTCCTCGTCCACACGCTCGCGCCGCTCCCCCTCGCTCTGCTCGAGCTCCGCGCGCCGGCCGCCTCCCTTTCGTACAAGCTGCAGCCCCGGGTGCGGCTCTCGCCGGCCGCCTTCCTCCGCTGCTACATGGACACCGCGCGCATTTTACTCCTCACCATTGGCCCGCTCGCGCTCGTCTCCTACCCTGCCGTGAAGGTCCATACAGCGGCGCGCACACACACACCATTTATTCTTGCACGAACGCCCTAGCTAGTTATTAAGGATCAACTCTGTCGACGTTAATTCATTAATTGTGTGTGTATGCTCGATCATTAGACGGTGGGGATCCGGACGGGGCTGCCGCTGCCGTCTGCGGGGGAGACAGCGGCGCAGCTGGTGTTGTACTTGCTGGTGGAGGACTACCTCGGGTACTGGATCCACCGGCTGCTGCACACCAAGTGGGGTTACGGCAAGATCCACCGCGAGTTCACAGCGCCCATGGGCTTCGCCGCGCCGTACGCGCACTGGGCGGAGGTGCTCATCCTCGGCGTCCCCTCGTTCGTCGGCCCAGCCATTGTGCCATGCCACATGACCACCTTCTGGCTCTGGTTCGTCATACGCCACATAGAGGCCATCGACACCCACAGCGGGTAAAGTCATCTAAAGCAAACGTTTATAGATGCTTTTATGAACAATTAGGGGAATGCTGTTTTTTCACATGCATATATGTGGATACATACACTATTATCATCATCAAATGTGCCTCAAGATTGATATAAAATTTCAAAATTCAAACCACCAATCCATATTCTAATAGTTGGCGAAAGGGCCTCTAGCCTGATGGTTAGAGCGCCTCATTAGCACCCCCAGGTCCTGGGTTCGACTCCTAGTGGGAGCGAATTTCAGGTTTGGGGGGAAAAATCCCCTCTCCTGCTACCACACCAAAGCACACGGTCAAGAATCCGCCATGGCGTTGATCCAAAGGATCCGCTGGTCGTCTCACAAGGTCGGGCGTTGGTTCCCGGTGTAAGGGTGGAGCAGGGGTTCGGAGGTTTTCTCGGTCTGCGTGAGAAGACCTTCTTCTTAAGCAATGCCTGGGGGGATTCTTCCCCCCGCAGGTCGAGTTTTTTTTATTCTAATAGTTGAATATTTCTTGTACGAATCTTAAAACACTTTTAAGGATTAAGATGGTAATTAAAGTACATGTAGTCTTGCATTTTTGACAGTAAGGACAGAGATGTACCTAATGAACATCACTTGTTTGAAATTGCAGGTTCAACTTTCCGCTCAATCCGACCAAGCTTATCCCGTTCTACGGAGGGGCAGACTACCATGACCGCGTCGGAGGGCAGAGCCAGAGCAACTTTGCGTCCGTTTTCACTTTCTGCGATTATCTATACGGGACAGACAAAGTAGGGTTGTCATTTCTTACACAAATTTCTCGTTTACTCCCGCCAGTCACAGAAGAGCGGCATGCTTAAATGCGTATAGCTGAAACATATTAATTGTGACCAAGGATATAGTCTAGTACATATAGTTTTGATATATGAACATAGTACGAGTGACTTTGTTATACAAAGTATTTTCGTAGTACTACAATTTTTAACTTTTTTAAATAAAAGTCACATCTTATTGACTTACTTTAAAAAACAAAGAACTTTTGTGAGGAAGTAATAATTAAACTCTGCAAAGAACTGTTGGCACCGGCCGCCATATTTCTGACATTAAAATCTTACGTTGTCCTTTCAGGGCTACAGATACCGCAAGGCAAGCTTAGCAAAGGTAGTTTCGCTTGCACTTTTGCCATCTAAATCCACTGTCCATATTAGAACAACTTTTTTTTTTTGGAAACTTATACTACCAGAGCAAATTAACAGAATTGTCAATTATAGATACTGTGAGAGCAATTAGTTGCTACTTAAGCAAAGAAAATTATGGCCATGGACCCATGGTTGTGTGTTATATGACCCAGAAGCTGTTATTTTAACTACGTATCTAATTATTTTTATCTTCTTCTTTACTCGCGATGAAATAGATGAAGGAGATGGCAGGAAGCGATGTCGAGAAAGGAGAGAACAATGGATTAAACAAGGGGAAACGGGACTAGGGATCAGTTGCCTGTAGGCCTGTCCCACAGGCTAGCTATTGCTCAATGCTCAATGCATGTTCTTTCTGATCTTCCCATGATGGAGTACGTACACTAATAGCAATCTTGAATGATAAACACCATCATTAATTCAGCCCCGTCCCCAGCAGCGTTTGCTCGTCAAGGCCTATGCGTACTCTCTTGGAATTCGTGTGTTTTTCAGAGGCTTCTTGTTAAGCTCATCGGAAGATAATATATAGTAGTAACAGTAACTCCTGTACTATGGTAATCTCACTGCAATCGCAGTTGCTAGATATTATGTTATGTTGCATATATTGATATGGACATATAGAGCTGTACTTGTTACACAGCTCTAAAACTTATAATGAAAATATAATTGTATTCTTTATACAACTTTAGCAACTTTTAAATTTATATTTGATTAATCTGCGTTGTTATAATCTAAATCCACAAAATTTGACGGTGTTGATTTTTCTATTTTTCATCCGATTAACATGAGAATTTATAGTGCTTAAAAGTGACTTTTTTTGTCTCTGTTTTTGTTTTAATAATATAATAAAAGAATCGAGATAGATACTCTCGGGACCGCAAACATTAGACAAAAGCAGCTTTTTTACAATTAAATTTTGGCACTGGAATCCAAGACAAACATGTGGTTCAGAGAAGGAAATCGCTGCGAAACCCCAGATGGATAGGCATATACTGTACCCTGCAATAAAATCTAAAGTATCATCTCCACATGAAAACAATCAATCACCCCTTAAAGAGACAGAGAAGGCAAGCCAAACAATCATCAATAATAACGCAGCATGTCTAGGTGATCAGGGAGAAGAGAACTTTCTGAATGCAGGGTCCTCGAAGATCAGTAACTATGTTAACAGCCGGTCAGGAGGGGATCGATCGATCCATGAGGCTCCAATGAAAGATGGGCATTCGCAAGCCATGTGGGCTGCAGCACGTTGTGGCTGACGATAGGCAGCTGCAGCCGTGCAATCACTCATGCCATATCACGGTACCGTGGCGTGTAGCAGAAACTACTGCAATCGTTGGGCATTTCATAGGCAAAATGTCACTACAAGTAGCATTTTTCTTCTCTTTCGATTTCGTGCAATACCGGATACTGCTGATTACACATATTAGGTATACCTTTCAGAACCCAAAAAAACTGCAAAATTGAAAAAAAAAATACACCACTTCATAAACTGAAACAAAGCCGTAAAAGTTTGAGCTTTCGGCTTTTCAATATGTAGCTCTGCATAAATAGTTGTGCATATTCCGGATTACTGACACAATCTCGCAGACAGGGCCTCTAAAGAATATTGACAGGGACAAAGTCTCAGCTGAGTCAGACGGAAGAAAATCAGTATAACCCCCCGCAGACCACTCTCTGTATGTATGCACAATGAATAAAACCACAAACAAAATACAGGACAACACAAAATGATCCTTACAAGTTACAACTGAGGTTGAACAACTTCATGTTGGTGAATTTGGGTAAATCAGTTTGTTAATGACACCAAGGTCGTCATCTATGAAACTGTGTATCATGCACGAATACATTATCAAATGGGCTATAATATACAGGGCCACACATCAACGATTGCTTCTGTTCGGTTCTCTTCTACGATCTCACTTTGGCGAGCCTAGCCCTGATCTCGTCTAGCTCATCATCGTCATCAACGGCTTCTGCTATAGCAGTTTTCTGCACATGGTGCAAGCTCCATGTAAGGCGTCTCAGGACTCCAGATAGCAATGAGCATTTAGGTTTGCAAAATGTGCAGAACACGCAAGAGTTATATTATATTACCTCTGCAGGTTCGCTTGTCGAAGGTTGTCTCACCTTCTCCTTTTCTTTCCGGACAGCGTCCGGAAGCTCGGAGGCGGTCTCCCCTGCAATTGCAGAAAGGACCTTATCAACCTCCTCTTCAATCTCCTCCTCGATGTCCTCATTGTCCAGCGCTGAATCCACAGCATCGTTCACCATTTCTTCCATTACACCGGCCTACACCACAGCAACCAAGAAGCCCAAACTAGTGTGGGTACAGAATACAAGACAAACTTTTGAAAGAGGTCTGGTCGCTATACATTCATCATACCTTTGTCATCTCTTTGCTGAATTCCTGCATTGTGGCAGCTACCTCTGGGGCTTTCATAAGGTTGTTGACAAGTTTCATCACTTCGGTGCTCTTGGACAAATGGCCTACTGTCCTGGCGGTAGCTGAAAGAGTACACAGTGCAACGTATCATCAGTACAAACTTTGTTTTCAGAATGAAAGGATTACACTGCAATTTTGAATCCATATTCAGAAATCAAAACAGAAAAGCGAGTAAGACACGTGGATATATGTTTAATGATTCACCGTTGTCCTACTCTTGACAAGCTAAACCATGCTAGTTACTAAAATTCTTATTCTTCTAACCTCTAAGCAAGCAATGAGGAATGCAATAGGTCAATTCAGCTCAAGTCATAGGATTCATGAGCAACGACGCTTGCCAGTATATTGTTAACCACATATTCTGTACCAGTTGGGATACACAACCTACACATTATATTTTCCCAGCATTTAAGATGAGAGCTAGTTGTGCCTAGGTTAAGTTTCAGCTCCTGATTCACATAAGCTCAAACCAATTCAACATAGGAGTTAATCAAATGTTTAGAACAGGAAGACCACTCAAATCAATCCTCAGAAATTGTGTGGCATGAATAGCAGCACATTGCAAATACGCGTACCGATCGCATCAGTCTACCATTTTAACATACCTCTATATTATAGTACCAGTCTAGATAGAGGCGAGGGTAATGAGATAGCCAAAGATCGGTCATTACCGACGATTTCGCCTAGGTGCATGGAGATGGAGTTGAGCTGGGCCTTGTTCTCGTAGAGGCGATTGACCGCCTTCCTCGACCGCACCACCTCCTTGGCCAGCGCCTGAAGGAATCAATCAATGGAGGAATCACACACAACCCCAAAATATGTCTCGCTCTCCAAGATCGATCGAACGAACGACGAGTGTATGTATATACCTTGGCTGACCCGATGTCGTTGCGCTTGGCGGCCTCCCTGATGGCCTTCTCCACCTTCTTCTCCTCCCTCTGCACATCTGCGCTCCCAAGTCCCAACACAGCAATAGCATCAATTCATCATCTATGTAGTCACCTACTGGAAGTATTGATTCGAAAAGTAGGGGGAAAGCTGAGATACCTCGGATCTGGCGCTCGATGTTGCGGCACTCGTTGCGGAGGCGGCGCTGCCACTCGCGCAGCTGCTGCTGCGGCGTCGGCTTCGACTTGAGGAGGCTCTTCACCGCATCCATCTCTCTCTCTCTCTCTCTCGACAGCTGCTCGATCGATCGGGGCGGCGGAGATGCGGAAGCACAACGCGGTGCGCGTCCGCTCTGCGTGGGGAAGACGCGGAAGGAAGGAGAAGCTGCAGCCTGCAAGGGAGAAGAGGCACTTGGGCTGGGCCTCACGTACTCCTGGCCTCTTGGGTAATTTAGAATTACTATTCCGACTCTGGATAAGGCCCACTTATTTCGGCTGAAATTTCTAACTTCTAACTTATTTTTTACTATTTCTAAATTTCATATTTTTGTCTTTTTAACTTTTTTTTTACTTTTTACCGGTTCTTTTTTCCCGTATTCGTTTATCTGTGATGGGCTAACTTGTTTTTTCTATTTTTACTTTTTTTAAATTTATTTACGCTAAATAAGTTACTATCAGATATAGTAAAATTCAATCAGCTATAGTGTAATTTTAATAATAGACCAGGTTATTTTAGCTCAATCGAGTGGCACCTAAAATGCACGACGGAAATTACTGCCGTAACTTTACATATGTTTGATGATAGCAATTTTACTGTAAATTTTCGAAGCGTACAGTATATATGTATATATGGAGAAAAAAAGCAACTAGTGTCTTCATTGTTTAGCTCACAGGACGAGGCAGTGATGTATGACCAAGTAGAAGTAGATGCGTGCTATGCAACATCAATCGTCAACAAAATACGTACAAACGGTCGAAGCCAACAGTGAGCACCGAAAACTCGAAGCCCATTAATTTGTTGATTTTTCAGGATGCATTCAGCATCAACTTAAACAGATTAAATGGCCGTTAATTCGATCCATCACCAACAAGGCAAATGATCGATCGATTCTTTATCAATTAAGTGCAACCAAGATGCTAGTACAATTTTCGGCAACAGTAGCAGCCAATAAATGAGCTCAAGCTTTCACAATTCGGTGTTAACAAAGAAGCAGAACAACCCAAGGTTTGTGATTTTTGTGTTCTTTGTTCTTCAATACATAGTAGATAATAATATATAGGTTCTTGAGTAATGTATTAGTGTCGGCCAATGCTGCCAAATTAGTCAGGTTGCTCTGCTGGATGCGCCATGGAGGGCCCGGGCCAAAGCAACCGTGCATGTGGCATTGGTTCATATTAGTTCATTACGAACTAGCTAGCTAGTGACACTAACAGCCAATTTGATGATAATGATTAGGATTGAGGACGGCTCAACCAACATGCTGATATGTCGATCACACTCGACTTTGTGAACAGTGAAAGAAGAAATCAAGGGCCTAGCTGCATGCATGCATGAAGCTTACTTCCACAAGACCGGTCTAGCTAGTACCTAGCTTCTTCCAAAAGCACATACAATGATCACCTTTGAAATTTTGCGTGCAGGTATCATGCATGTAACCGCCGCAAGAAGACGTAGTACGCATGCAACCGCTGCAAGAAGACTTAGGCCCCGTTTGGCACAGCTCAGCTTCACTAGTGAAACTTTTTTTTGTTTCAGCTTCACAAGCAGCTTCACCGATGAAGTTAAATCTGTTTTGGAAAACTATTTGGCAAAACAGTTTCACCAACAACTTCATGCATGGCTGAGAGAGGGCAATTGTCCAAGATGCCCCTGTCTACCTGACTTGTTCTAACATTTGGAGTTGTATGTTTGTATATGGTCATATTAATTAAAAATAATATATTTGAATGAGTATGAATTAAAATATTAAAATAATAAATAATAAAAAAATTAAAATCATTAGGAAGCAATATTAGTGCCTTGTTTATGTTTCGTGAACGGGAGAGGTGAACGGGATGGACTAGTGGCAAATGCGTGTAATTTTGGTGAACCAGAGGGGCAGTGGGTTCCTAGGGCTGCGGGCCTGAGGGAGAGAGCTGTGAAAAGCTACTTTTTTCAGCTTCACCTCTCCCCATTCCTTTGTGAGAGCAGAAAAAAAGGAGCTTCACCCATGAAGCTGTTTGCAAAAAGGGTGTTTGGCAAAAAGCAGTCTGTGACTCATGAAGCTGTTGGTGAAGTTGTACAAGCGGGCCCTAATACGCATCTACAGAAGTCTGGCGCTTCGGCTACAAATGCACTATAGCGACCGAAATGATACTGTAGTGGCTTAAAGAAGCAAAAAGCAGTACAAGCTCAATACAAACTTCGCGTACGCAAGTACTACACCTACATATTATATATGTGAACCTAAGTTGTTGCCACCAATGACGCTGCTATCCAATCATATAACATATCCATCAGTAGAGCGTCGGTGACCTAAGAAAGCCCAGGTGCCACTGCCCCAGGCATGGGTGAAGGTCCCACGTGCTGCACTGGTAGGTTTGCGGGCCCTCTCGTTGGCAACTCAGAGTCCAGAATAAATTGTGCAACGCCATTGCCGCTACAATTATCGCCTTTTGTCAGTGAGATTTGTAACTAGGAACCTTGTCGAGTATACATAATTTCATCTTGCACATGCCAAACGTACTCTCGATACCATTCTACAGAGATGAGTGTAGGAAGTTGAAAAGTTTTTGTATTTCGAATGGCTGCATACCATCTGAAACTCCGAAAGGTGGTACATGTGGTTCCGATACGGCACTAGGTATCTTAACCTGTTCGGACAACCGGAGTCAACAAGGTGGTACTTGCCTACAAGAAGGAGAAGCGTGAAAAAAACATATCGGTTATTAGTCGTTGTGCAATGCAGGGTGCAATTAAAATATGTTCAAACATGTTATCTTCCAGTGGATACAGAAATTAGTCACCGTACTTGGCCATTGTCTCGCACAGCCCACGTGTGTCGTGCACCGATATGGGCCATCCTGCACACACAAAGGTGAACCTACAATCCAAGTCACATATGGCGAGCACATTTTGACTAGTGTACCTGTGCCTGCTGGTGGCATCGACGAAGACAAGCTCAAAAAACCGTTGGCAAACCATGCAAAATGAACTCATCTGGCAATGGACGAAAAAAAAGAGGGGAGTACTTGCAAGGGAACCAACCGTACCTTCGTGTGTGCGGGGTGGTCGCGGGGAAGAGCTCATCGCAACCTTCACAGCTAACCCACCAGTGATCTCGCACGATCGATGACTCCCGATGAATGGAGGAGGCGCAGGTGACAATGCTGGCCAGTTGGAGCTTGTGGCCACCAGAGCACAAGCCGTCGGAGCACATCGACAATTGGGACCGGGTCCACGTGAATGGGGAGAGGGACGAGAGGCTGGCACAGAGGGGGCGTGGGCCAAAATATCGACACAGATCTGCTTGCTGTGGCCGTCACTGTGGGGTGGGACGGGGGATTCGCTCGGGAGGGAGAAGTGATGTGCGAGTGGGAAAAGTGAATTGGAGCCGTTCACATACGAAGGAAGCCAGAAACACAACCTTATTCGATAACCTCGAAGCGGTTTTCATAAGATGCAGCTGAAGCCACCCTTGCTCCAACCGGCTGCTGGCTTCTCGCAGCCCGAAACCGAAAGCCAGCAGATTGGTTGGATCGGCCCCTTAGGGTGTGTTTGGTTGCCTGAATCTCCTTCGTCCTGACTGGATGGATCCGTATAATCGAGAAAGAGCCTGTTTGGTTGCTGTATGAGTGGATGCAGCTGCATGAGCGGATGCAAAATACGTCCTCATCTGGATGGGTGGATACGCTCAAAATGAGCTTCACCGCCATCTGGATGGGTTGATCTGATGTATCTTATGCGGTCCCACGTGTCGACCTCTCGGGTTTGGTAGATCGCATCCGCTCATACAGCAACCAAACAAAGATCTCGGTTTTTGCATCCGCTCATGCAACCTCACCAAACATCTTCTTTTTCTGAAATACGATTCCACTCAGCTGCATCCACTCGATCGGGATATACGATACAACCTCCATCCATGAACCAAACACACCCTTAATGTCTGAGCTAATTCCCGCCCTCCTTGTCCTGTTTCATCTTTCTACAAGCTCATCCAAAAAAAACTGGTTCTCTTCTCGTCTTCGTTTTTTTCGCGAGGAGATTTTCTTATCATCTTAACGATCGGCATATAAGTTCTAAACGAAAATCTTATTGATCTTAAAATACTCATTGCTGCTAATGTGTTAATTGGTACGTAACTCAATCTCTTTTTCCCCCACACAGTAACCATGCAATGATGCAAACTAATTAAGCCAAACTAAAGCGCTCATGTAGTTTATATCCAATGTTACGCACTACATATTTAGTTAGTTACACAACACAAGCTTACGATCGAATTGAACCCTGGTGGTCAACACACGTACACTAATTAACCATGCATATATTGCTTGATGCATTCGGGGCAAGCTAGGAAGCAATCATATATATATATATATATATATATGTGTGTGTGTGTGTATATATATATATATATATATATATATATATATATATATATATATATATATATATATATATATATATATATATATATATATATATATATATATATATATATATATATATATATATATATATATATATATATATATATATATATATATATATATATATATATATATATATATATGCTACATGTCCGGAGTTGGTTGATATGGCAATTCCTAGTCGGTTAGTTGTTGGTTGCATCGCGTCGCATTGCGCGCATATATGCATGTGCAACCGCTTTCAGAATAAACACCTACAACCCTTTACCCCTGAAGCAAGGAAAGCGAAAAACAAAAGTATGGTCTATCTTCTTTTGTTGGACTTATAACTTAGCTTTTTACAGCAATTAATTTTTAAACAGGTGTTTTTAAAACAAAGTTTACAAATTAATTAATTGTAATATATACTGTTTCAACTTTATCTATATCAGTTAAAATCGTAGTGATTGTATCTCTCTCTCCGTACTCTCCCTTATGAATAGCAAAAATTTAAAATTTTAAATAAAAACTCATAAGCTATGGTCGAAAAGAACCCGGGATGATTGAAGAAGTTGCATATATAGCTTTTTCTCCATACATATAATTGCTCATTAATTATTAACACCAGAAAGGGCTAAGGTAGCCCTAACTTTAGGAGAGAGGTCATTATCCAAATTAGTGAAGGAGATCTGATCGATCGATGGCGTACAGGTGGTTGCTTTCTACATGCATATGGATAGAAGAAACAGTAACTTTCCAACTTCCAAAGTTCAGACGTTACAATACATGCAAACAAAAATTGCCAAATGTTCTTCTGGCCATGAGCACATGAGCGGTCTTCCACTGACGTACATATACCAAACTTCACCTGGAGACCCACGTCTTATAATTCAAATGTATATAGCTGATGCAGATTTCAGTTTTTTGTGCAAGTTGCTCGTTACACCGTCTCATAAAATAACTTTGCAAGGTTGCTTAATTACCACAACTACCAAACATAATTTACAAAAACAGAACTAGGTTAAATTGTAAGGCCTTTCCAAGATTGGGATTGGTTCAGTTGCATGGAAGTAGGATTGCCATGTGCACCTGCAGGAGAGAAACGCAGTCATGCATACATGGCAATATGCTATCTACAGCGTACTGGCTAGACGTGACGGAGAGTATTGAAATACATTGCATACCTTGCAGCCATTTGACAGGTACAGTAGTCTAAAGGGCCAAGCAATCGATCGCCTTCACGAATTGATCAAACGAGACGATTACGTACAGTGTGCCTTCCTTTTGGTCGATCCTAGTGTGATTATGCATCGATCGGCAGCCACTCATGCATGAGAGTGAATTAATTATATTTCTGGGATGTAGATATATAGCTAGCCCAGGATAACTACTGATTGATCGACATTCGATCGATCTCTGATTTCTATGCTGCATGTGACTGTGACGAAGACGCGCCAACGCGCTGTCGACGATCGAGCAACCATGCATGCAAGATTCAGGTTTGGCACTTCGCTAGTTCCAAATACGCACGTACTTGTTGGTCTTACTTTGTGCTGTACTGTCCAATCAAACTAACCCAGCCTGAGTGCTTCAGTCTGTCGATCTCAGCGATCAAACGTATGCATGCATGCATATGGTTGATCTACTCGACAGAATTAGCCAGATTCAATGAAGTGTGGGTTAAGATTCATGCTGTTCAGGGATCGCTATTGGTTTGTTTTAATTACAGCTGTGACAAGAACATGCATGTCGAAAATGTAGGCGACAATACGATCTACGTTTGTATTGATCTTACTTTGGTTTCTTCCTACATGCTACTATTCAGTTAGCTATAGTGTCCTAGATAGCTTGGCAGGGTACTGATGGATCGATTGACCAAAGGGTCGAAGATACGCATGATGTGATCTAGGCACGGCTCATTCCAGTTTCAGCTTCTGGTTTCTGACTTATTTTTTACTATTCATAAATTTCGTCTTTTTCTAAACTTTTTGCTTTTTTGAGCTTTTTTCTGGTTCTTTTTTCCCTATTCGTTTGCGTTGTTCGTGTTGAGCTAGTATATATATTTTTTTTTTCTATTTTTAATTTTTTGGATTTAATTATATCAAATAAGACAACTTCAGCTATAATAAAATTTTGACCACTATAATATAATTTCAATCATAAATCACATCTTTTCAGCCCAGCCAAGCGGGCCTAAAGCGGAAGGGCGTGTAACTGCCGGTCCTCAACTGTTTCCATCGAGCTCTAGCAGCTCTGCAGCTCCTTTTTCTGCTTTAATTTGTCAACAAAGCGCGCGTACGTGTCGTTTCCTCTGATGGCGACTACATCGATCAACTCCGCACGGTTTTTAATGCAACCACCCAACTTGGAATTTAGGTTTCTGTACTGCTAATCGCGCGGTGATCACTTTTGCTAGATCATCAAGGATATGGCATCAGAGATCGATTCACAGGAGCTAGTAGCAAAAAGACACTAATGGCGAAGTCTAATATGGTACGATTAGCTTCAGGGTAGCCGGTAGGTAAGCAGTACCGGCAGGTAACCGAAAGCAGAGATGTAGAGCATCCATACTACCGGTTTTTATTTTTAAGGGAGGGGCCGATAACTTCAGTTTAGTCGATTTTTGGTTTTTTTAGAAATTCTGTCTGAAAAAATCAAACAAAATTTGAAATTTAAATTCATATGGCCGATTATTGCCGATAACCGGCCAAAAAAGGGTTAATATATGAACCGAAAATTTTGAAACAAATTTTGACAAAGATTTCTTCTAAAATTGATAAAATTCATGCAAAACAAAATTTTCAGAATCGGTTTAGATTTCTACCAGAGGTTGTCGGTAAACCTGATAAAACCGGTTACCGGCCAATAAAAAAACCTAGATATATGTTACGTTGTTCAGAAAATGCAGAAAAGATGGGATTGGCTTTTGTAATTTGCAACAAAGGTGTTCTCTTTTCTGGCGATACGATAGCTTAAATTGAGACCTGTTTAGAATAGGTCAAAGTTGTTAGAGATATGTATAGTTTGTTATTCCCCATTGTTATGAGGGGTTCTTTGCATATTTATGCTCCTCCGCGACCGCCGACGCCGCCGGCTCCTCCACCGACGCCGCCGCGCCGCCGCGTCGCCGTCGACGACTCCGGCGCTCCTCCGCGCGGCCGCCTCCGTGCCGAGCCCGCAGCCTCCACGACGCCTTGGCGGCCGCGCGCGCCCTCCTCCGTGCGGCCTGCCTCATGACCGGCCGACGCCGCGGCTCCCTCCACCCGACGCCGCCGCCGTCGCCGTCGACGACTCGGCGCTCCTCCGCGCCGGCCGCCCTGCGGCGAAGCGCGCTGCTCTCCACCCGACGCCGGCCGCTTCCCGCGTCGCCGGCCGGCTCCGCTTTCTCCCGTCCGCCCGCTCGGCCTTCTCCCGCTTGCCCGCCCGCCCGGCCGCGCCGCGCGCCCGGCCTTCGCCGAAGCGCGCGCCGCGCGCAGTAAACCCTAGTGCGCGCAGCGTAATGGGCTCTCGCCCGTTGAGCTTTTAACCGAGCGAGAAGACAAAAAAGCAAAAACGTCGTTCTAACCGCGCGCCGTCCGCGCCGCTGTGAGACCGTTGCCTTGGTCGCCCGCGCGCCGTCGGGCGCCGCCTACCAATGGGCACCGTTTCTCCTCATCGCCGGTGATTTTTGATGGTGTCAATTACACCGACTTCGTGTCTCACATGCGCATCCACATGCGTGGTCTTCGCTCTCGGGCGTCCTCTCGGCGATGTCACCGCCCGCCTTGCCCTATTCATCCGACGAGCCTACGCCTCGTGGCATTGCCCCCGATACCGATAAGGCCGCCGAGGCCGCCGCCTCGCCCGATAATGAAGCTGCCTCGCCTACCACGAGGCTCGGATTTCTACAAGGATCGATCGATCGTCTACACTCGGTGGTACGATGACGACGCTCGGCCGCTTCTGCTGTCCTCATCGCGATGTCGGCCTCGATTTTCTTCCGAGGTTGTGGGACTCCTTCGGCTTTTCGATGTGGACTCATCTTCGTCGGCGCTACGAGTTACGCGCAGAGAGACTCGTTTGAGTGGTGCTGGTCCGATGCCACTCCCTCTCGTGCTCGCCGCCGTCGCTCGCTACATCGCCTCCTCCGGCGGCTACCACGGTGGTGGTGGCCGTCCTCCGTCTGGAGGTGGTCGTCCTCACTGCTCCTCTGCGACAAGGATGGCCACACCGAGTCCCGATGCTACAAGAAGAAGCGGCATCTTTCACGCCGTTCTTCTCGGCACTAGTGCTTCTACGACGACGTCGTCGCTCGACTTCTTCACTTTTCTCACCGAGCAGAGATAGCCGACTTGATGCATACTTGCCGCTTGTGTTCTCCTCGACGGGTTCTGCGGTTCACGCATCGACTCTTCGGCACCGAGAGACCACCTCCTACATCAGTGCACCTCCCGTGGATTCTTGATTCGGAGCATCTTTCACATGACTCCGATCCTTCCACTGCCTTCTATTACACCTCTTGATTCTCCGTCGGTGTTCTTACTGCGATGGTACATCTCTTTCGTCTCTCGTCGAGGATCTCTTAGCAACTCATCCTTTCATGTTCCTTCGTTGCTCATGTTCCTCGCCTTACCTTTGACTTCTTTCTGCTGGGCGACATCGACCTTGGTTATCGGGTCATTCTCGACTCGGACTCTTGTTGTGTTCGGGATCGCCACACGGAGCTCGGTTGGTTCGCCCTCGGCGCCGTGACTCACGGCGTCTCTGGGAGCTTGACCGCTTCACCTTCCTTCCGCCGCCACCACCGCCACGGTCTCTCCGCTACGCCACTTCGCTTCATCTGGCTCTTTCCAGCAGTGGCATCACCGTCTTGGTCATCTCGTGTGGATCCCGCCTCGCCGTCCTTAGTTCGTCGTGGTCTTCGGGTCTGCATCTCGGAGACGTATCTTTAGATTGTCGGGGTGTAAGTTAGGTAAACAGATTCAGCTTCCTTATCCTCATAGTGAGTCCGTGTCTCAGCGTCCTTTTGATCTTGTTCATTCAGACGTTTGGGGTCCGGCTCCCTTTGTTTCGAAAGGGGGTCATCGTTATTATATTATCTTTATAGATGATTTCTCTCGCCACACTTGGATATATTTCATGTCTTCTCGTAGTGAGGCCTTGCCTATCTATAAACAATTTGCCACTATGATACACACACAGTTCTCCACTCCTATTCGTGTCCTTCGTGCTGACTCTGCTGGCGAGTACCTCTCTCGTCACCTGCGCAGCTTCCTTGCTGAGCAGGGCACTCTCGCCGCTTCTCTTGTCCCGGTGCTCATGCTCGAATGGTGTCGTGAGCGCAAGCATCGGCACCTCCTTGAGACGGCTCGTGCTCGATGATCGCCGCCTCTATTCCACTCACTTTTGGGCCGAGGTCGTTTTCATCGCCACCTATCTCGTCAACATCCAGCCCTCTTCGCTCTTAAGGTGCGATCCACGTTGAGCGTCTCTCGTGGTCTTCTTCCGACTACTCGCCTTCATCTGTTTGGCTGCGTTTGCTACGTTCTCCTCGCCCCGAGAACGCACCAAACTGACCGCTCAGTCTGTTGAGTGTGTCTTTCTGGGATACAGTGCCGAGCACAAGGGCTATCGGTGTTGGGATCCTGTTGGTCGTCGGATGCGGGTTTCTCGAGATGTGACTTTCGACGAGTCTCGTCCATTCTACCCACGTCCTGCCTCTCCTTCGACTTCCTCTGTGGAGTCTCTGTCTTTCTTGACCTTTCCAGATACACCTCTATCTGTTTTGCCCTCGTCCACCTGTCCCACTGAGTCTCCACATATTCCTCCTGTGGCCTCTCCGCCGTTGTCACCGCCTGTGTCGTCTCCTACGACTCCCCAGGCTCCTCCTACTATAGTACCTCCTCCTCTTATCTTCTACACTCGTCGACCTCGTTTTGAGGATCTTCCGGTGAAAGTCTCATTTCTTCAGTACTTCAATGTACTTAGTTACTTGCAGTTCATGTGTCAATATATAAATCTTTATGTTAGTACCATCACAATTTTCATTACTTAACTAGACCTCATCAATCTCAATTTAAAAAAACTAGACTTCATCATCTTGAGAGTTGAGAAGGCTAGCTCATCACTTGTGTCTCCACCTGTATATAACTCCCATCAACCGCTTCCCAAGATTAATAGCAGGTGGGACTCAAAGCCACTCCTATATATATATAGCCCCCAAGCAGGAGTGGAACTGGAACAAGCACACACACACACACACACACACACCACACACCTCTGAAGCTCACACTGGTCACAACTCCTTTACTCTAAACTTTCAAAGATGATGCGAAGGCGTAATACAATCTCACTGCAGATTGCTCTTCTCCTCGCATGGCTCCTAGTACTTGTCATGCTGCATCCATCAGAAGCACAGCCTTCTCCTGGGTACTACCCAAGCGCCATGATCAGGTCAATGGCCTTCTCTGACGGCTACGACAACCTGTGGGGCTCACAGCATCAGACGCTCTCCCAGGACCAGAAGGCACTGACCGTATGGATGGATCGTAGCTCAGGTCAGTCAGTCCATCTCAGCAAATTAACGCTCTCCAACAGTACTTAGCTTCAAGGTTAACACTTCTGTCGTTCAAGTGGTTAGAACTTACATCTTAGCACTCGTTATTTGCAAAACCTGAGCTGTTTCAGGCAGCGGATTCAAGTCGAAGCGTTCGTATCGGAACGGCTACTTCGGTGCGTCGATCAAAGTCCAGCCGGGATACACCGCCGGCGTCAACACCGCCTTCTACGTGAGTGACTGATCTCCAACCAGTCATCTACACATGCTGAATTTTCTTTGTGCCATATATCGGCAAGATCAGTAATGTCGAAATGTGATGCAGAAGTGCGCACATCTTTGTAGCGGCAAATACTCAGTTTTTTCCGAGTTTCTCTGCATTGATATATGTGTGCGCGGCTCGCGCAGCTGTCGAACAACGAGCTTTACCCTGGGAACCACGACGAGATCGACATCGAGCTGCTGGGCACGGTGCCGGGCGAGCCGTACACGCTGCAGACGAACGTGTACGTGCGCGGCAGCGGCGACGGGCGGATCATCGGGCGGGAGGTGCGCTTCCACCTCTGGTTCGACCCCACCGCCGACTTCCACCACTACGCCATCCTCTGGAACCCCGACGAGATCGTCTTCCTCGTCGACGACGTCCCCGTTCGACGCTACGAGAAGAAGGTGGAGGCCACCTTCCCGGAGCGGCAGATGTGGGCCTACGGCTCCATCTGGGACGCCTCCGACTGGGCCACCGACGGCGGCCGCTACAAGTCCGACTACCGCTACCAGCCCTTCGTCTCGCGCTTCGACGACTTGAAGATCGCCGGGTGCGAGGCCGGCGGGCTGGTGAGCTGCCGCCCCGTGCCGGCGTCTCCGTCGGGGTCTGGCCTTAGCGCGCAGCAGAGCAGCGCCATGCGGTGGGCGCAGCAGAGGTCCATGGTCTACGACTACTGCCAGGATTACTCCAGGGATCACACCAACTACCCCGAGTGCTAGCTAGCTGCTGAAACCCACGCACGCACGCACGCATATTCGGTGAAAAGAAGCATCGTATCAGCTCCATCGATCGAGCGCGGAGCGGCAATGGAGGTGCGAGCTAGTCGTTGAGGCGCCGCCCTTCCATCCCAAGTGTTAGCTAGGCGTTGAGGCGTGATATCATTGTGATTCAACTCGATCTCTGTGTTACACGCAGTACCAGTGCGTACGTACACGAGTGCTGCGTGCGTGTTTGAAGCGAGCGCCACACTGCTGCTGCTCCTACGAGAGATGTGGCGGTAGTTGAGGCGTGCCTAAGTTATTGTTAGTTGTTGTTACATACATACGTACTACACATGAATGCATGGATTGATCGAGGTGTGTGTGACCACCCAAGTCAGGTGTCTCTCACCCAACTTTGAATTGAAGCTGCCATGCATGTGTAAAAACCTGATGGTACAATATATGCATTTATGATTTTTTTTTTAGAATTACTATATAGCTGTCGCAGGATTATTTTTGTATATATCATTTGAATTTCTGACCTTGCCATCTACTTGGAGATTCGTGTTCCAATGAGCTCCTCCTCCTCCTCTCCAGCGCCGTCGTCTCCCATCGTCGCCGAGTTAGGGTTTGGTAAACTTCAAGGAGATCAGGCGTAGGGGAGGACCGACAATAGGTGGCGACGGGGGCAGTGGTGGCACCGTGGGCTTGGAAGAGGGGTGATGGAAGGCAGCGAGGGCAACAAGAAAGAGAGAGAGGTTAGGAGGCGGTGGAGGTATGGGCAGGGGTGTTAGGGTTGGGGGGAGGGGGTGGGTTGAACTAAATCGTTGGGTAGAGATTGAACAGTGTAAAAATCTAACTGATTTGTCAAAATGAATCAAGCACATGATGACTAGTCAATACCTTTTTTTCTGTTGAACTTCCATATATGCATTTATGATTAATTTCATCATCATCTCTGATATGCAGTTCACAAAGAAGTAGGACTCAATTTTCAAACTGAAACAAGTTGAACCTATATAGCACCTTGGGTGCAACCAAGCAGTGCACTAACACGCATCATCTATTCATTTGTACACTTCTATCATTGTAAATGCAACAAAGTAATAATGATAACTGCATTGCAAATCACTACACTTCTGCAGAACACAGCATCTACCATTGGTAATAGGTCCAGATTAACTATTCTATGCTTTCAGCAACATTGTACACAACAAAAGACTTGTTTCTAGTTTCTTTTCTTCTACAAGCTAATATGTTTGTTAGCTCTCAGCAGAGCTACCAAAAGTAAACAACAAAAGCAAACTGTTAGGGAATGGTCTCCGCGCTACCTTAGGCCCACGACCACATGGGAACAATGGCACTCGTTGGAGAATCTACTCGAGCTAAGTTTGGAAGTCAACTCCGAACGAGTTATACGAGGCCGACCTCGGAGGAGCCTGGGGCTAACCCCAAACAAGGTACACGAGGCCGACCCCAGAGGAGGTTAGGACCAACTCCGAACAAGATACGCGGGGTCAACCCCGAGCGAAAGCACTACCATGTCTTTGCCCAACCAATTTAGGGTTCATCAATGTCTCTTCATGGTGTTCTTAGCCTCCTAATTGATGCTACATTCTAAATAGAACTACTAAGTCTGTTTGCGGTATGTGTTGTAGGCTTGTAGCGTCATATTCCAAAGGAATTAGACTGGATTATATTTGAGCTTCCAATCTCTCTCAGTGATGGATATACCTTATTCCACAGAAATATACTAGAATTTGTCTTCAAACTTTCTCACAAATTTGATGGTTTAGAATGCATCGATGAGTCTTCGTAAAACAATGCAGATACAAAAACGTTGATGCATACAAATGATACAATTTAAGAAATAAACATGTGCTAAAGCGTATAGATACTTGAATGATTTTATATCCATTGAATTAAAAATTAAATTATTTAATATTATTGAATTTTTGGATACATATTTTATTAATTAAAAATGAAATTACATGGTAGCATCATTGCCGACAATGCTACCACGAATTGATGGCCCCAACTAGACTCAAGTGTCAATCCGACTCCATTTTTCTTTGATAGTGCAAAACTGTCGACAAAAGAAGACACCAACATGGTTGTCGGCAATGAACCTCCATCCTCAACCTAGTATTGCCGAAAGGCAACTGTCGACAAAGCACATATTCAACAATTTCGATATTTTTGTCGACAGTTTTTTACTGTTGGACGACATGCAAGCCAAGCCGTAAATCGATGAGCTAGAACATTCATTGCGTTCAACTTGAGCACAAGATCATGGAAACCATGAACAGTTGGAGTAGCAACAGAAATTACTCACCAGATGAGATGCATGTCATTGCTGGTCCAGGGCTCCATACAGACAGGGCAGGTGGGCCCCGCTGGCAGCTCATCCTCCACGTCGTTGTCCCCTCCAGCCGCCGCCGCCTCCATCTCCGAGCTCGCCAAAACCCCAGCTCCACCGTGTCCCTTTTGTGGACGGGATGGGAGAATCAAAGCAACATAGCAAAAAAAGGAAGGAAGCTTTTGGCGCCTCGGGCTCTGTGCACAGCCGAGCAATTTGTGGGTTCCAAATTTATCACAGCCCAAGCCCAACCCAAATTACTTATTCTAGTCGAACCATGTTGCCTCAGTATCTAGGGCTGGGCATTCGGTTTTTTCGGTCTATTCGGTCTTTGGAAAATTCGGGTTCTAAAAAATGAGGACCGAATTTCTCAGAAAAAAAATAAGGACCGAACCCAAATAGACCGAATTTTTTGTTCGGTCTATTCGGTCCACCGAATTGACCGAAATAAGATGGGGACCCTTGTCACCCTCAAAATCAAAGTTATTTGGTCTATTCGGTTCGGGTTATTTGGTCTATTCGGAATATTAAGTTCATGAATTCAAGAGACATATCAAATAATTCGGGTTATTTGGTCTATTCGGTTTTGTAGGTCAAAACCGAACCAACCCAAAACCGAATTAAATGAAAATATTGACCGAACCGAACCCCGAAACCCGAATAGACCGACAATTCGGTCTATTCGGGTCCGGTTCGGTTCGGTTTTCGGTTTTCGGGTTTAAAGTGCCCACCCCTATCAGTATCCTCTTTTTGCAATGGGTGTATTTTTTTTGGCTGCAGCGAGGGGTGGAGTCAGGTTTTAGAAATGAGAGAACCAATAATCTATGTAATGTAATTACATTTGTTGAGGGTTCAAATAGTACTAACGATAATAAAATTTCTTAAAATATAAAGGACTATAATACAAATTTATCTAACCATAAGGGGGACCTAGCCTCTGTCAGCACCCTATCCCTCCACCCCTGGCTAAAGCTTATTATTTATGGCCACGACTGATGGCTTTTGACTTTAGCGTTAGTGCTTGTATGAACAAACTAAATATTGATAAGCTATTTTAAAAGACTGTGATGTGGGGGATTGTTCGATTTTCACTGCGTAAGATCGATGGAGATAATTTGGATCCGTGCAACCTGACGAATCGATGGTGCCAACCACTGTTAAGCAACAACCTGCGATAAAAGAATTTGCCCAACCACACGCTCGTGATCCCGTCTACCCGACCACCAAGTAGACGTGTCATCGCTCCAGCCAATTACAAGGAAACACAAGAACGACGGGGAAGAACATCCTATTCTCCTCTAGGTTGCAATCATATGTCAAACCTAGGAAAAACAAACGTATAGCTCTCTGGAAATAATAGATTGATTTCTATGTGGTCACCTCTTTTTACAAGAGATACAAAAAAAATACTTATAGCCTCCGGTCTCAAGCCACGCACGGAACGACTCGGCCAGGCTGAAACCCAATGGGTCCGAGTACTAGCAGAACTCGATATCTGTAACACATGCACACTAGTATTTGGTTCGAACTTAACTAAAATCCGTAGCATGCCGACTAATCACATGCATTAGTATTTGAACTCCACGCCTTGGGCTTTTTCTCTCACGTGCATGTATGTCTTGACTAGAAGTGTGGCTTCATGATTTGTTCACAAATTTTGTGTTTGGAATAGGAGCTTATCCAAAGCTTTAATCCTGTGTAGCATTTTTTCATTGCCTTCTATTTCGAGCTTCGTTATCCTCAACCAAAGTTTTCTTCTGTTCAAACATAAGAATAATTAAATAGTAACTATTAGGTAGTATATTATTTTCATATAAATTAAACCTAAATTTAACTAGTAGCGAGTTTACCTGTTGATTAATCTTTTTAGCTCGTGCTCACGTAATCGGTCCAATCGTGATGTCCCCATCAGACTGTTGCAGTAAACTGCTTTTAAAAAAAGATAAATAAAACCGTCTAGTCTATTTGTTCGGATAAAGCCAGGTCTATTTGTTCGGATAAAGTCGTAAGCCTGAAAAGAACATTGTCAATATACACATAGCTCGAGGGGTGATGTGTAAACCGCACCGCAGAATCTCTCCTCCCCTCGCCAGGCTCCGATCCCCCTTCTGCTGGGGGACACGGTGACGGCGGGCGGACATGGTGTCGTACGTGTCGGCGGCGCAGCTCGTGTCCATGGTCCGCGACCCCCGCGTCGCCATCGTCGACGTCAGGTACCCTGCCCTTTGACGCGGTCGCATCCGTGGCGTTAGCTGTGTGTGTGGGGGAGTCTAGTGAGAAGCTAATGCTGCGCTTTTGCGGTTTGGGCTCTTGGGGGGCGGAAGGGACGAGGAGAGGAGCTACGATGCGCACATCGCCGGATCGCACCACTACGCCAGCGACAGCTTCGCGGAGCGGATGCCGGAGCTGGCGGAGGCCACCAAGGACAAGGAAACCATCGTCTTTCACTGCGCCCTCAGCAAGGTCGTACTCCACATCTTTTCTCTAGTTCTTGATTTGTTCAACATCACCTGGAAGCAAGGTAGAACAATAATAGCACCCCCAACCAAAAAAAACAATAGGTGCTTTCGTGGATCCCCAAATGTTTCATGTGATGTGAATATGCGATTACTCATCGGACCTTCAGAAGCCTATAGCTAACATCGTGTCTCGGCAGCTTGTTCATGATTTTTTTTATGGGAACAGTAGGACCAAGCCGGTCAGACTGATTAATCTTGTTCATGAATTATGAGTTGGTCAGAGTGTAAGCATAGGTTACAGATATAATTTAGCTCATCTGTGATATTGATGTGATTCAAGCCCTGCAGTTATCTTTTGTTCCTTCTTTGCCATTATGTGTTGTAAGTATGGTAATTAATCCCTATGGAATGCAAAATGTGGTTGTTTGGATGTACAATATTGGAAGAAATCAACAAGGTGGTTGAAATTGGGCTTACTATTAAAATTTGAAAATCAGATGAACTTTGAGGGTTTCATGAACAGAGCCAATGAAGAGACAGCTTTTGTCCAGACATCATAACCACGGGCCTTTCATTCTTTCCCTTTCTTGGGATAGGTTTATGTTTGATGTATTTGATGCGATTTTAATTCTATTTACAATTGTAGGATATCAGGGTCAGCTTTCTACTATCCTTGCAATCATTGTGTGCTATGGACCTATGGTCAAGACTTCTTTATGGCCTGGGTTTTGACTGAATGGACACTCCTAAGCCACAGCTTTACCTTCTAGCGAGAACTCTCGATTGTATCTGCTAGTTATCTGGGAATTTTCTCTTGAGTTGCTACATTTTACATCATAGAACAAACAAGTTATACTTTGCGCTGTTCTTCTTGGTAAATAGACTTGGTTTTGTACCTGTGGTGGTCCAGCAGTGGCAATTTAGTCGCAAAGGGAAATCAAGATACACGTGCTATGCCTTTATTCCTCCTAAATTCAACATTGTATATCACTTGTGTTCTTTCATCGCAAATTTGTTTCTCAATTTGAGGTTATTGCCACTGGCTTTTCTTGTAACCTCTTCCCTCAAACTGCAGGTGCGAGGTCCATCTTGTGCACAAATGTTTCTAGACTATTTATCAGAGGCTAAGGAAGATTCTGGGGTAAAGAACATCACGGTTCTTGAACGTGGATTTAATGGATGGGAACTTTCTGGGAGGCCTGTTTGCCACTGCAAGGACACTCCTTGTAAGGGTGTATGCTAACGAGCACTGATGTGAACACGATGCTTCTCTTTACATTTCAAAGATGATCACTATCTACAGGCTAGCCATCTGTAGTTGATTACTATAACTCATTAAAATGGCATATCTCATTTGGGTGGACCAGCAATGGTGCTATGTGGATCCATACATTGAATAACAGTTAATGTCACTTCATGGCATGTAAACTGAAAACCACATTGGCAATTAATTGAAGGTGTTTTGCTTCCACCAATGGATCAACCTATGGGCATCCATATCCTGTCTTTGAGCTGATGTTCTGTTATCTCTATGTTTTCCACAATATTCATGCATGTTTTGAATTTTTTTATCGCAAATCTAATATCTGCAGGATCACTTATTGCTGTGACTCTTTGTGGAATCCTCTTCCCAAAGAGATTTTTTATACTGAAGCTTCCTTTTTATGGCATTCTGATTTGTCAAAGTCTAGGTGTCGAACTGGGGAAAAGTAGCTATGACATTAAACCTTGTAATTGCATTTATGAGACCTTGTAATTGCACTTATGTATGACTTCGTTATCCTTTTCCTGGGTTCAATCCACAAATGTTCATTCAGACAAGTGTCGTTTGCCGCTTCATTCTATTTGCACCATAACTTTGCTTGCTCCTATCGTACGTGTGCAATCGGGCAAGTGATCATCATGCTCAAATTGAGATACAGCTCATATAAGTTTAGAGGGCTGCTTTCACTGATTAAAAACTAGTAATGCATACTGTTATCTCAGAAGAGTGTGACTGTGGCGGCAATAGTTCTGTCAGAGTTTGGCAGTGTGTTGCAGCAATAATATTTTCTTTTTCTGATAAGGCTGTTGAGGAATGAATTGTCCAGTTCTGCTAGTGTAGAATTCAACCTAATGCGAAAAGAGAAGGCTTGAAATACAGCAAAAGCATCCAATTATCGCCTTTGTTGGGACTTGGGATGTAAGGGGGGTTTTTTTTTCTGTGGTGTTGATATCTGGAGGTGTGTTTTTAAGTTTCAGCTATTATAACTTACGCTGTTGTGACAGCGTAATGGTTAGGAGAGAAGGGGGTTAGGGATAGGGAATAGCATGGCAGTTTCTTGCTTTTCATATTTCCGTGCTCTTGTTTATGCTGAATTCAGCAAAATAAATTTGTTTCTCACATTATTTTTCTGTGCACTAGTTGATATTTGCCATTGAAATTTGCAAAGCATAAAGCTTGATCATGAGGTCCATGGTGTTTTTAACAGAATATGTTTGGTTATTGTTCGATGCCAATCATTTTTTGTTAACAAGGTTCTGTCAAAAAAAAAAAATCAGGCGACAGGCGTGATCTAAAATCAGGCGACAGGCGTTGAGATCACGTAGAGTTCAGACTTCCGAATTCAGGGGATGTTCAAACTGGGCTTCCTGTCGATGTGAACATCTCTATTTTTAAAAGCGGTTTCTCCAAGCCACTTCCAAAAGTCATTGGCCGGCTTTCATCGTCTCCTCCGTGGCTCCGGCTTTCATCGTCTTCTAAAAATTATTTTTCAAATTTTATTCCAACAGGTACTTCTGCCAGCCGCCTTCTGCCGATTAAAACACCACAGATACCCTGCTGAATACCCTGTCATGTTTCACCCCATCGTCATGCCAAGAACTGAACACCCTTTCTTTTACAAAATAATTGGACATCTAGTTGTTGGAACAGTCGAACTCTACAAGAAAACCCGCAGAATTTTTTTTACAAATAATCTTCCCGTAATACAATCTTTTTAGACGTATAACACAAAATTTAATCTTCCTTTATGTCAAGAAAAACATGCTCTTCACCCTACTAACAAGAATAAATTAATTTCCTGTACAGAGCTTGCCAACTTGTCAGCCCCAGAAGACCATTCTCTAGTTACAACTAGGCACGAGCCACCCAAAGTGGGCTGGGATTGGGATACACCACCTGCGAACCGTCCGAATTGACCAACCAAAGATTGGGATTGAATGTGAGAAGCTGATATTCTGAATTTCTGGCAGGAAAAATCCATTTATCAGTAGCGCCCAGGCTCAACTGTCGAATGCGATTGAATGTGAAAGATCCCCTGAGACCGGTCTAGCGAAACCTGAAGCTCCCTCAACACTTGCCATGAGGCATCTCCGTCCTCCAGAGGACGGTTGAAAGCTAGAGCCTTGCGCTTCACAGGGTGCCACGAGTTGCTCTGCATCACCGTCAAGCTAGTTGCCACAACATGCGTCTAGCACCGTCTCAAGGCTGGCAACATCCTCCTCCTCAGCCACCTGCGACGCGACGCCTGACCGCTGAAGGACGGGAGGGAATTGGCAGGCGTCGGCAACTATGACAGGAATGCGAGCAGACGCAGGACAACGAGCGAGACATCTCCGATCGATAGTCGCTTAAGGTACAGGCTGCGATCGTGACCATGCCGTCCTTCCTAGTAGCTCAGTCCTCGCCTTCCTGTTCCAAGGTAAGAACCAGTAAATTGCAACTGTGATTTATTAATCAGGTTAAATTAATTCACTGTTCGGGATCCCGCTATCTGTTTGTACAACTACTGATGAAATTATGACGGACGGCAAACGAAGATGCCACGCCTAGGTATCGTCTTCAGATTTTGCCAAGCCATTAAACGATTTCCTGTTTCGTATTTTAGAACTATTCCTTAACAGGCTATTTAGGTTAGGCTATTCCTTAACAGGTTTACTTTCATCACTCATCACTACTCGTCATCTCTTTCTAAAAACCACTATTATTTATTTTCAGCTATAAACCATCGGCTGTAGCTAAAAACAATTGACTGTAGCCGCAACCAATATAAATAGAATTATAGATTGATAGATAAATGGTGTTCGTCTTGATGGTTCTTTTGGGTGGGAGTGGAGGCCTGCAATTTTCATGGTTTTTGCGATGGATTGCAGGGCCTTAATGCTTGCTTGTTTTCTTTTGCAGTGGGAGTGGAGATTAGTATAGTGGGTAATTTTGATGGTTTTTGTGATGGTGATCTATGGTACCCTACTGAAAATCAGGGGCGGACTCAGTAATTGGGCAAGCCTACCCGAGGTACCTGACAGTGGGAACCCTCTCCCTCCGCCATGTTCGGAGCTTCTCATGTCGTCGTCTCGAGGAAGAAAGGCATGAGCATGACTGCTGGGCAGGTGGTGAGATTCTTGGGCATTGGTCGCATGAGCGAGGTATTGAGGAAGGCCAGGCCAACTAGCGACTACTAGCCACAAGCCCATAAGTCACGTGCCTTTCTTCACAACTCTGAATCAGAGCCACACCAGCAAGCAAATCGACAGCGTGGTATATCGCCCTCAAAAGTCAAAAACTAAGGGCCTGATTATATATTACCTTTTACTGATGGCTGATAAAAGCAGCTTATAAAAGCTGAAAAAGCAGAAATCAATATGAACATACTCTAGTCCCCAAGCCAAAATGTAAGCAAGAGGAATTAAGGAAAAATAGTTGAAAATCGGAATCACTTTTGATTTGTTGATTGTATGATTTGCTAGATTTGAAGAGCTATTTTAGCATTGTTAATATGCAGTTTGTAGTTGTTGGTTTGTTATATGCTCTAATTAGTGTGATTACAATATGAATTATGTATGTCTTGCTTTACCTTTGGATAATACTATTGGTCGATGTCGTCCAACCTGGATGTTTTTAGGTCTGCCACTACCTCAAACCAATTCATGCAGGAAAGAAAGAAAGAAACAAGATAAGATCATAGATAGAACGTGCAGCATGGAGAAAACCAAGTGCAAGACCAAAAACCACGTTGTCGGCAGCTGAGTTCTTTTCGGTTTATAGCTCATGTCTTATAGTTTATGGTTTCTTTTAAACAAACAAATGTGATGGTTTCTTCATCGCTGTTTCGAAGTAGCTTATCAAGATAAATTTTTTGAAGCAGGTTATCGGCATTTAGTTTATTCATATAAATCTTTATATTAGGATTAAAAATCATAAAACATAGTCATAAACCGCAGCCGAAAAGAAGCCATGTGAACGGTGATGGGATGAGGCAGACGTGATCCGCGCGCCGCAGCCAACGGACGATCTCCTGCCACTTGGCCCAGTACGACCCGTCCGATGGTCCGCAGGTCCCAGCGTGCTTGACTCGTCGCCGCCCGATCGCTCGGAAGAAGGGGTCAAAAAGGCTAAAAGTGGGCCCACTAGATTTAGTCAAGGCCAAACCAGCGCGGTCCACGTCGAGCGCCCTCCCCATCACGCGACATCGCCATGGACCGAGCCTATAAACCGCCCACACCCATCACACGCAAAAGCCATGGCCGACGAGCACGGCAAGGCTTAATAGACCGGGTCCACGCAAACGCGCTGCCCCTCCTTGCCCTCTTCGTCCTCCGCTGCCCGCGAGAGATCCCAATATTTTTTTATTCGATTCGCCTCCGCCGCCGCCTCCTCCTCGCCGTTGCGCCCGCACGAGCAGGGAAGCCATGAACTGCCTCCAAAACCTGCTCAAGTAAGTGAGCGGAGTGAGGCGTCTTCTCCTTTCTACTCGCGAAATGTTCCCCCTGTTCCGTCTGTGGATTTGGCTTGGTTGATTTTGCTCAGGGAGCCTCCAATCGTGGGATCGAGATCGATGAGGCGGCCCTCGCCGCTCAATCTGGTGAGCTCTCGGATCCATCCGTGCCATGTTTTTTTTTTGCATTTCCATGGATCGGGTTCGCTGATTTGGTCGTTTTGGATATTAGGCCATGGTTCGTGGCGGGAGTCGCCGATCGAATTCTGTCAAAACTGTAAGCACTGCCTCCACTTGTGTCCTCTACGATGCGATTTCGATTGTAATTTTCGTCCTGGGCGGATTAGGTAGTGCTTTCCTCCGAGGGTTACGGATTTTAATGGCTGAAATCCCCGTTGATTATGGTAGATTTTAGCCGCATTTGTTGTGCTGTCAGAATCCTGTACGGTGAGCGTGTGTTTGTGTATCAGTATCACTTCGTTGCCACTCTAGTGAAGATCGTGGACTGGCCGTTTCAGGCATCCGGGGCATCCACTTCTAGTGCGGACAGCAGCGCTCTGGAGGCGGGCGCAGACAAGTCCGAATCGTACAGCACCAACATGACACAAGCTATGGGAGCAGGTAAAGAGAAAGATCGGCTTGCATGACTGATTCAGTGTCACTTGTAAGGATAGATGTTAGCTGTATGAGTGCTTGTTGGGTTGAGGTGGATGGACTAGTCGCTGACTTAATGATCCCTTGATAGCTGGAAAATGAAAAATGGCCTAACCTCATATAGATTTCACCATCAAAGTGTTGGGCCGAGCTATTAGTTGGATCAGTACCATTTGAAACAACCTCTTAATTCTCCATACTAGTTTGACATTTTTATGAAACTTTTCTTCATTCCTCTTTATAGACTTGTAGCCACAGTTCGTTCATCTAAACTTTCTGCATATCTTACCTCCCTTTCTCTTGAGCGTGTTAACTGCTAGCTCCTGTACATGTAGTATTGTTCCTCAACTGAAAGTATTCCCATGTGTTGCTATTACATTTTGCTTGCCCATTTGAATTTTTTATTATATTGTCCAGATTTTTTTTATCGAAAATTGATACCAAGCAGTCAAAATTTGTGTACCTTCAGACCAGCACTTAAGCACAATTTTCTGGAATAGGATTGCATATCTTACACTTCTTTTTAGTTGACTAAGCTCTGTCTATGAACACTCATTCGTGAAATCCTTCTCTTTTTCCAAAAATCATTTGTAGTGATGACGTACAAACATGAGCTTGGAATGAACTACAATTTTATACGCCGGACTTGATCGTAGGCTCCTGCTTACAGGTTCTCATCTCAACCTTTCAGATAGAAAAATTACCACTCTGACTCCATCTGATTATCTGCTTTCATGCGCAGAGCCCGCTTGATGTTGATAAGCTTCGAAGATTGGTGTAAAAACTGTATTCTGCCTGCAGCAAGATCCAGACCTTGAGTATCCCTATAATTGAAGTTGGTTTTGCCAACTTTCTTGTATAAATGAAGAAATAGCTTTACTATTGCTAATTAAGCTGACTGCTTTAGGAATTTACAGCTTTTCTATGACTATAGCCTATAGGTAAGAAAAACATTATAGAATTCATGTCACAACTTCTTATCCAAGCAGCCATTTTCTGCTGCTATTTTAGTCTGTGCAATGTGTGTAAGATGTCTTCTTTAACGATTTTGTTTTTATCCTAATGGCATAATTATTTGTGCTTCCAATGCTATGTAATGCTTTCTTTCAGCGAATATATGTGTTCCATCCTTCACTTTGTTAAGATATTTTGGAGTTGACATCTGTGCCATTCAAGACTATTGTCTACAATACAAAGATATTGAGCACTGCCGTGCAGAAATTAGGTATCCAAAGTTCTATTCTATATGACTTCATTTTAAATTGGAACTAAGAATTTTGGCATAATCCATGTCAAATGCAATTAAGCAATCCTTATGTTCCAAAGAGAAGCAGTTAAATTGGAGATATCATTATACCTCTCTGAGTTTGGAACTGATCAACTTATAGTGTTCGTTCAGCTGTCTTTTTGTTCCAAAGAGATTTTTTTTAAGCATTAATAAGCTGTATTCTCCCTGGTCCTGTGGCCCTTATCTTTTTACAATATGATATAATACATTTCAGTAGGGCCCTCCCCTACTGTTTCCTTTTGGAAAAAAATCCTTATTGTCATCAATAAAGTCTACAAGATGCATGAGAATGTTAACTCCTATGAACTCTCTCTCTCTCTCTCTCCAGTTTTCAATCACGAATCTTCCAATTTTCGATACCTGGAGCTAGATTATCCATATTTCCATAAACCAGCATTTATATGTCAATGTAGTTTTTCCCTGCATTGACGAAAGTGCTTTTTTATTGTCTCCGTTGCACATATTTGGAAATTCTGAACTGGTCTAATGTTTAATTACACCAGGGATTTTGATGCTTTTGATTTGCGATTGAGGCTTCCTGCTGTGGTTAGCAAATTGCACAAGCTTATCAACCGTAATGGTGGTGTAACATATATACATTGTACTGCTGGACTTGGAAGAGCTCCTGCTGTGGCAGTAGGTTTACATAGTCTTTCCCTTATTGTTTCCCAAGAGATCCTGTTATGGCAATAGGTTTACATAGTCTTCTCTCTTCTTTATCGTTTCATTTAGTTGTATCCCGCCCTACCCACAAAAAAAGAAGGAAGAAAAATGGAAAAACACATGTATATGTGCATTTGTGTGGAGTACCATCCACCCAAATAACAAATATTACGGTCTTATCGACATTCATGATTCCTAGGCAATAACATAATCATTGCATATGGAGTCAGTACAATGTACTGTTTGCACAAAGTTACAGTGCTTTAATAAGCTCACAGTGTTAGAACTGACTTGATGTTGTCGATAATCTTGAGCGGTCATAGTTTTCTAATTCTGAGAACATTTTGTAAAATTTCAGTTGGCATACATGTTCTGGATTCTTGGCTACAGTCTTAATGAAGGACATCAGCTACTACAGGTAGTCAGTCTTATGCAGTTGAAAACTTCTTCATTTACCTTTGTGGAATATACAACAGTGTTGGTGGGGAAATAATTTATTTTATATAATATGTGTGCACTGTTGATACTAATGTCTACCAACCATCTGCTTGTGTACACATCTCTCTCAACTGTCTTCTACAGTAATTTTTTTGTCGGCGGGCTTGTGCTGTTACCAAATGGCTAATTATCTTTCTTTGTTATTTTCCCCCTGAATTTAAGCTCATTTGTTTATTTTGTAGAGTAAAAGGGCTTGCTTTCCAAAGTTGGAAGCCATTAAATTGGCAACTGCTGACATTGTAAGTGAAAAACTATATTGTTTTCTCAGTTTGTAATTATTATGGAGAAGAAAAAATAGTGCTTCTATATTGTTGTGCACCATGGATCTTTGTGCTAAGTGATGACTGTCTATTATTTAGCTGATGGGCTTATCAAAAAATCGCATCACTTTGAAGTGGGAAAATGGCAGTTGCTCTTCTGTTGAAATTTCTGGGCTTGACATTGGCTGGGGACAGGTATGTTTATCCTCCAATTATGAAATATACATTGAGCGTTGAAAGAATGTCCATTTGATGGAGTGAAGACAACCTTTCTCCAAGCTGCTTTCTAGTGTAGAAACTATGATGTTAGCATGTTTTGTTCCATAGAGGGCATTCTTGACTGATTTATGTTTATCTCTTGCATTCCTGTGCTTATTCAGATAATTCCTTTGACATATGATAAGGAGAAAAGAGCTTGGTTTCTTGAGAGGAGCTACCTGTGAGTTTGAATTAACTATTATACTGCCAATTGTCTAAACTCCAATATTTCATCATTCGTCATAATATTTCTTGCATGCCTTGTACGGTAGATGTGGATACCATCAGCGTGTAACATCCAGATTTATCCTTCGTAAATCTTTACATTTCAACAGCGTCGTTAGGATTAAGGGTCCTTAAGATCATTGTTGCGGCTATTGACCAAACAGTAAAGTAGGAGAGTAGTGAAGTAGTTGAGATGAATGGATAATACTTGCCCCTTCTCCATATGTGGGGAGTGTATATATTTCCTCAGAGTATAATTACAGCTTTGCCCTTACATACACTTGTCTCCCCTATGGGCATACGGGTCATTACATATATCCTATTGGGCCGGCCCAGGTGGGGGCGACAATCATGAAAGATTGTCATAGGATAATCTTTATTTGATCCACAGTCGTGGCTATATAATTGGTCTACGTGATACTGGAGGGGCAGTCATTGTGGTCCTTTTACAAATGTTGATTTGCCGTATCTGTTACATACTAAACACTTGATTGTGGCTAACTCAAGTGGCGGATCTAGAATTTTTAGGATGGGTGTTCGGAATAAACAAAATATTGTCCAATAAAAAATATAAAGATCCACAATAGCTAAAATCTCTCTTTCAAAAAAATAATAGCTAAAATGAAATGACAAATCGTTTTTGTTTCCTGAAGGAAGGACGGTACGAGTACAAATATATAGTGGATGGCAAGTGGGTGTGCAATGAACACGAGAAGAAGACCAAGCCGAATGCTGATGGCCATGTGAATAACTACATCCAAGTGAGATTCTTTCCTAAACCTGTGGACGTGTTGAATAGGATAGCATAGCTGACATCTTCATTGCAGGTCTCCAGGGATGGAACGAGTGTTGAAGACAGAGAATTAAGGGAGCGATTGACCGGTCAAAATCCCGATCTTACAAAAGAGGAAAGGCTGATGATTAGAGAGTACCTAGAACAACACAGTGAGCGATAAGAGGTTAGTCCAAATCATTCAGACTTTTACGCTGCAAATTTCATGGTTATATGCTGGTGCATAGACTAATCATTCGGATTAGACAGTACTACTAAGTATGGCATAAATTGCAGAACTTCACCTACTCGAAACGCCTGGGTGTGATTAGCTTCGCTTCGCGCTCGCCATCGAACATGGAACACTCGCTGATGAATAGACTACGGAGCTTGGAAATGTTTGTGCTTGGCTCGCCATGTCAATCGTTGCTTAACCCTGTAAATGGTTGGCTCATGATCAATCACGAGCCGCCTCTGTAAACGCAGTCACCGGGCAATCTGTGGCCTTGATACCATTGTAGCCGTATAAAAGAAATAATTAAGGGTTGTATACTCACAATTCTGAAACGTGTAACATATGTTCCTGAATAAAGGTACTTTTTTTTCATACATGGGTGGGACATGCTAGTCGGTAGAGGTCGGCACGGCCCAGGTCCACCGTGCTTCGGGCCACTTCGTGCCGTGCCGGTTCGGCACAGTCATCCCGTCGTGTCGTGCCGTGCCGGCCCGCCTCGTCTTCGGCCAGGCCTAAGCACGGCCAAAGCCCATCGTGCCGGCGTTCGTGTCAGCCCAAGCCCAGCCTAAAGTAACTATACACGACAAAAGCGACAGCGACAATGGTAGCGGTGGCCGCTATCTTCCTTTCTCTTGTATCCGCCTTATTAAAAACCTACTTAAAATTCGATTCTATTGTCTCATGTCATTTCACCTTCGAACTTGGTCATCTAGTCCAATGGAATGCATATCTTGGTGCAAATTAGACTATGGCGTACGTGGACATCGCCCGACAATCTAGCATAGGCCTACCCAACTAGTCAAATAGAAAAGCTCAAGGAGAGTCATGAGTACAATTTACTATAGTTAAGAAATCAATTTTAAATAGTTTCTGGCCAACCGTGCTCTTCGTGCCGTGCCGTGCCGTGCCGGATTTTGAAGCCCAGCCCGGCCCACCGTTCGTGCCGTGTCGGCACGGCCCATCACGTGTCGGGCCGGGCCGCGCCGGCCATACTTCAGGCTGGCCCAAAGAAACCCGGCCCAAGTCCCACCTCTACTAGTCGGTTCCATTCCATCACCCGAACGAGATGGACCAAACTCTTAAGACTTGTCTGCTCCCATGACGTCCTTAAGTTGTTGGAGGATTTAGGTGGATTACCGTTTGCCATTCCTGTCCAATGTTCATGGTCATCCCCCTGCAACGCACCTCACAGTGGCAGCAGTATCGAGCACGGCAGAGCACTCTGGCCGATCTGCAGATCAGGGACCTCTCCCTTTGAAAGTCAAAGCTGGCTGCTTTGGCTGTCCGTCAGCTACATTCCTCACCCGTGTTGACTCAAAGCAAGCTTTTGATTGTGTAATCCATTTGAACGGAATGAGATCCTCTGCCTTAGCATCGGAAATTAGTAGAGCAGCATTCAGGAGATTAACAACAAATCGAGTTTCGCAACAAACTAAGAAAAGAAGCGACTTTTAGAGATTGAAAAGATGCTGAAACCGCCCAGGGTCAAACTCTTGTCCAGGAACACAGCAACAAGCTCATGTAAGTTTTGACCACTCCACTGCTCTAGGCCTACAGCATGCCTGCTTCTCTACACCCTCCCTCGTTGCTCCTCAGACCTCGAGCAGCAGCTGGCTACATGTCTCAGGAGCGCCTGTCCTGACTGCTGGGCGAAATGCCTCTGCCTCAACTGCACGTACGGGTAACAAAGAGTTGACAGGATGTGCGCCGGCTTGGAGAAGGAGAACACTTCATACCACACCTGCTCGTCTTCGTCCAGTTGCACCGAAAACCTCTCCTCTCCTGCCTGCGCACCAACAAATGATACTCCTGGTGAAACCTCGACGTACTCGAGCAGGAAAATCATGCCAAAACATTTGCAACACCACACTGTAATGTGAGTGAACCCCCTAAACCGCACTCTGAATTTGCACACGAAAGCTGGTGGAATATTTGTTGTCAATTGTTGCGCGGGAGCGTACCAGCAGATGCCCTTGCAGAGTGCCGCTGCCGAACGCAAAAATGCGGCCGCCCTTTTTATGGCAATCTGCGCAGCTGCCATTGCCATCGGTCACATAGGCAATCTGGAGCGGGAACATGACCCAAGGGATCAACTCCTTGTAACAGATGCAGAACCTTGTCCCAGCCTTCACCGGCGTGTCTGGTTGCACGTCTGCCCAACCTAGTGCTAGGTGCCTGAAAGAACAGTTCGATGAAATGCTTAACAGGCAAACAGAATTCACAGTGGACAGGCCAGATTTATGGCTCAAGCTTACTTCCAGGAGAGGAGGGCGGATTTGGCATGGAGGAAGGTTGCGGCGCCGGAGCCAACCAGAAAACGCGAGCGGTTCAGGAAGAAGCCGCGCTCGACAAGCGCTCTGTCGCTTGCTTGAGCAGCTGCTTCAGCGGTTAACGCAGTCGCCGATTTTGGGCGTGAGGCGCCGTGGAGAGCTGTGTCGTAGTTGAAGCCACCGGCAGCCGCGAGGCAGGACTTCTGCTGCTCCGGCGAGGGGCGGTTGAAGCTCAACAAGAGCCCTCCCCATGCCATGGATTCTTGTTGTGATGCTTTTTCACCGGAAGACTCTAGGGCAGGAAAAGAAACTGATAACGTGAGATTTGTCAAATCACACAGGGACTACCGGTTGTATTTATTTCCCCATGGTATGCACATAACAAAGCCGAGAGATCATTAGCAGTGCAAGTCTTGGCAGGCTGCATACTTTTTTCTGCATGCCACAAATATCTGAAAATGGTGCTCTCCTGAACTTTGTTGCAGATTTGAAGATGGTGAGGCACAAGCCCAAAGCAAATGAGATTTGATTCTGACTTGACATGCTAGAGATCAGACCTGGACAAATTATGAGGCATTCCCTACAAAGAAACGGTGGTTCGGGCTAGTGTGTCATGCTTCGGCTTGCACATATGGTGTACAAATTTTGCGGTTTGATGGCCAATTGGCCATGGTGTTACTTGTGATTAAGATGGCCCAAAAAATTGACTCCAAATTCTGGGATCCGCGAGCCCCTCGATCCCAAATCCGACGCTAGGGTTTTAAAAGAGGACAGCTTGGAATGCGCGGAAGAATGGAGAGACCCAAGCGGGCGAGCAGGGGCGGCGTACCTCGGAAGCGCGGCGCGAGAGGAGGCGGCAGCCGGCAGCTAGGGTTTGGGGCTCCGCTCGAGAGAGAGAGAGAGAGAGAGAGCAGGAGGGGGGAAGGGAGTGGCAGGAGGAGCGGATTGGGCGAGAGGAAAGGAGGTGGTGAAGCCGTCGGGCCGGGCGCTCGCATCGCTTCCGCCGTTGGATCTGTGACACGTTTTCACTGCCCACCCTCCCCACCTCCTGCGCGCTGGCATCGCAGCAGCCGCCGCCGAATTATTAGAGGCGGCGCTCCTGATCCCCGGCCGGCGAGGGCATCGAACACGGTGAGTCCATCGTTCCCCACTCCTCCTCCAATGCTTTCCTTTGCCCTCGCGCACTTCGATTTCTGCTCCAAATTTCGAGCCGGTGCGGTATTAATCTGTGCGTGCTAATTAATCGAGCAATTAGTGAAATCGTCGGTTGTGTTGATGCTTGCAGATTTCCGCTCGAATTGGGCCTTACACGGCGGCGACGTCAAGGCGATCCGCGCGTGCAATGCAATCCAAGTCTATCTATAGCGAACGTTTACCTGAAAAAACACTTTCTTTAACCTCACCGACGGTAGAGAAGTCCACTGCGCTTTTGCCGCCGGACGGTGGCTCCACCGGTGAGTGCAGCTGAGACTGCAGTGCTCTGTTGGTGCTGACATTGTGTCAGTCTGTCAGTAGTTGAGTGAAGGGAATGAGGGCGCATAGCTCAAGGGAGGATGACTCTTATAGCTCAAGGATTAATTACATATCAAGTGTTTTTGTTTTAGGATGAGCTTGCTAGACGTACTAGATGGAGTCGGCTAGATGCTTAGATATATTGCGTATATGAACTTTGGATTACATAATATGTCAACTTTTGTTTCAATGAGACCAGTGGTGGATCCGGCGAGAGACAATTCTACAGGGGCTTTGTACCACTCTTTTAAGAGACAAAACCATACAACCAAGAATCAATACTGCTAGTGATCTCATGGATCAATTATTTCATTACAAGGCTACTGGATTACAAGTTTCCACAATAGCACATTAGCATGGAGGCTACACAAACAATGGGGAACAGTGGTTTCAGAATTAGCAAACCCCTAGTATACAACTCCTCAAGTCAAAACTGAGAGCCTCTATTCCAGTAGTCAAATTAACCACCCCTCTAGCGACTCTTCTATCTAGCCAGACCTGTTTACATTATGCAGTAAGCTCGGATTACCTCAACGATAGGCGCACGGCACAGTGGGCATTTGCCGGCCCCGTGGAGCAGCTCGCTTGCGCACTTTGCGCAGGTGCACATATGCCCGCACCTGAAGGTAAGCAGTAAGAGTGGAAGACGTTGACTGTCATGCCTAGCTAGCTCATTGTTACTGAAAGTGTCTTAATGTTTATACAAGTAAGTGCACAGCTGACAAACCTGTAAAGAAGTGAGTCAATTTGGTTGTCGCAACAGATGCAGCAGGTTCCTTTCCTTGCTAGCTTCCATTGTGATCCATCCTCTAACATCCCTTCAGCTGTTCCTAAGTTCAAGCAGTCTTTTGTCAGACACAGTGAATTAATCAGCTATACCATAAGAGACTAGAAAGAAGAGAAACAGTAACCGACCTCGAACGGCTAAAGAGCGGTTCAGAGCAGCAGAAACTTCTTGTTTGATGGAGCGCTGTAATTCTATCTGCATTTCCATACATGCTTCCAGCATCTGCTGCATGCTGGTCATTCCTCGCTGTAGTCCCATCAGGTCATCTCGCAGAACATGGATGGCATCCCAGTCCTGCCAAACAGGTTTCAGTGAGACAAGATTATATACGGACATCCTGAACCATGCTGATACTTTCTATAGTGGCCTGTAATGAACAAGTTGTGAACAACAGAGGGCAAAACTTCGAAGAAAGATGGGACTCACAAATTCGGTGCGATGAAGGGTTTGTTGACTCCAGTTGTGATGAGGCAATTCAATCTGCCAATGCCACTGCTGTGGGAGAAGTGTTTGACCTGATAACACAACTGAGGGCTGGGGTGTGGTGTCATGCTCAGCGTGATTCGGTTCATTGATCATGTGTTCAACACGCTCTTCGTTGAGTAAACCTGTGGTTGGTCTCTGCCTTTCATAATCCCAGTCAAGAGGATCATGCTCTTGCCTTCGAACGTATGATTGTATGAGCTGGTCCAGACTTTCACGGAAGCCACTGCTAAGAAGATTAGAGACGCTACGCCTACAAAATATAACCTGATTAAGCATGGTTCAACAAAAGGGGTAAACTACATTTCATACTTTGTAAAAGAAATACCTGCTTAACAGTTCTCTAAGCTCCACTCCATAGACATCATCATCCGGTGGACTAAACCTATTAATATTTCTGCTAGAAGAGAAACTTCGACCCGACTGCCATTGCGGTTCAGCTTCTTGAGAATCAATAACATGCCATTCCTCATCTCTATGTTGGAAGGGACTGTCTTCTCCATCCTCACTAGTAAATATCTCCCTTGACCATTGCAAATGAGTTTGTTGCCCATAAGTTTCAGCTTCTTGTTGCACTCTGTTGTTGGATGGACTAGAAGAGAAAGAACCAGATTGCTCACTGCCCTGTTCGGAGGACCCTGAATCTGAGTATTCTTCATATCCTTGCATCTGTTCCTGATCAAAATCACCTTGCAAAACATCATTGCTGTTTGGTACAGTGATTTCGATATCAACGGATTCATCTTCCGTTGACTGAAATGTCCGGATTTCATGATTGTGAGTATCATTCTCTAGTTGATGGTTATCGTCACGTAAGATCTGATCTATCAAACTACGATGCTCACTATTGGCAGAACTGTTTTGAGTACCTATTGGCTCAGAACGGTTAGTTGCTTGATCATTCCAGATATTTTCTGTTCTAGAGCGAACTTCTTCCCTAGTCAAGAACAATATATTGTCAGCACGCAGAAAAAAGTTAATCTCCTATGCTTCTCGATGACGCTGGAAGTCAAAATTGATATATATGATGAAGGAATTATATTTTCAAAAAAACTACTAAAAAATGTGTTTATTTGGCAATTTGACCAGAATTGGTGCTTGTTCCCAACTGGATGCTGAAGAACAAACAGTACTAATGAAACACACAAATCATAGGATCCCTATTTAGCAAGATCCAACCTGTGACAGCCAAGATCAGCAACAATAGAGCAGATCATACTAGGCAAAGGTAGCCATACCTCAATCTAGAGACAGGATTACTCTGTCTAAGCTGTCCTAATTCTCTGGTTGCCAAAGAAAGTGGTCTCTCATCGTGCATAGGCCTTCCACTACGAAAGAATCTACCTTGGAGAAAGGACTGGAAAACAATAACTATCAATCCCATGAAAGAAAACATCGTGTTATCAATTATTATAAAAACAAAATTTTATCATTAACACTTCAAATGGTTTGTTTACTCTAATAGAAGACAATTTAGACAAGGCTATTCAGAAAATTTATTGGTGCTTGTAGCTAATGTCATCCCTCAGAAAGGTATACTGAAATAATGTTGCGGATCAACAACAGTGCAATTTTCTTAATCAGCAGATAAGATTTGTAAAATGAAGGTTTAGACTTAAACTTGGTTGTTTACTCTAGCAGAAGTCAAAAGACAGTTTCAGACAATTCAGAAATTTTAGTGGCGATTGTAGCTGTTGGCATTCTTCAGAAAGGTATAGTGAAGCAATGATGCCAATCACTAGCAGCACATCATTTTCTAGTGCAAAGAGCTTCAGAATTTACAAATAAGAGATGGAAAACAAAGCCTTGAACTTTGTAAACTTGATAGTGTTTCGTGGTAGTAACTTATGCTTTGTTACCTTAGCTGCTTAGCCTTCAGTCTCTCATTGCTATACTTGGGTGCACATGATGCAGCACAAAAAACTACGCTGCATTTTTTTCGTGAGCCATCCGCCGACCATCATAGCTCAGGCACAAGCTACTGTGTGACGCAGCAAGCCCAGAACAATGTTCAACTTCTTGGCTAAAGGTTTTACTCATGTGTTCCAAAGTGAGAACTTTAGGTACCACAGGCATGAAGCAAGTGTGGGTGGGGATTTGGCCAAAAAGATGCCCAGGCAAACTTTTTCAGCTGTTACCAGGTACTACGGCAGCAATGTGCAGAGGAGAGACCCCAGATCTTGTTAGTACATGGCATAAGTAAAACTGATTCCTCAAAAATTGAAGAAAAAATACTCCTTTTTTTTCTTCTCATACTTCATTCGATAGTCCTACTTGCAGGTTGCAGCAAGATAGACAGGACAATTATCCAAGCATGGCATTGAAATCAATTCGTCGACTAGAATCAATCAACGCAACAACATCAACTCATCCGTAGTTTGGTGCTAACTAGTAGTGGCAGTGGCAGGTGTAGGTGAGAACTAAAGGCGTGCGTTGATTTCTCCCACCTGAAATGCAACTGCACCTAGCGCCGTGGTATCCCACCTGACAAACGAACGTCGACCATGCTTACTATGCTTATGCTTCCCCCAAAAGCAATCCCCTTTTGCCAATTTTGTCAGATTTCTTTTGGGGACAAAGAAGAGAAACAGATGAAGCCAAGGTGAAGTCTTGACCTGAATGCGGCCGCGGTGAGCGAAGGTGGAGACGGCGCGGTGCTCGGAGAGGCCCTGCAGCTCGCGCTGCCGCTCCATGGCCATGCGCGTCACGACGTCCGCCCGCCCCTGCCGCCCGCGCATGGCTCCCTGCTCCGGATCGCCCTGGCTGGCCATGCGGACGCGCTCCCGCACCGAGCGCACCCGCTCGCGCTCGGTCTCGCCCAGCCACTCCTCGCCCCGCCCCCGCGCCCCCTCGCCGCCGCGCGGGGAGCTCTGCGGCGCCGTCCACTCCCGCGCGATCCGCCGCACGATGGCGCGCTCCGGCGACCGCGCGTGCCTGCCGCCACTGCCGTCATGGGCAGCGTCGTCGTCTGCTCGGAGGAAGGAGGCGTCGAGCATGGAGACGGCGTGGAGGCGCGCGAGCGCGAGGAGCTCGGACTCGCGGTCGCGGCGGTCGAGGTCGAGCGTGGTGAGCACCATCTGCTCGCACGTCTGGCGGCGGCGCGCGGCCCACCGGGCGATGATCCTGGACGCCGCGGCCGACGTCTCGCCGGCGCATGCCCTGCCCTTGGCGTGGAGGTCCCCCATGTCGAAGGTGCTCAACGAAATGCCAGTGGATCGTCGGTCGCGCAGTGCTAGGGCGGGAGGGAGAGGGGCGGGTATAAGTAGAGGAGGAGAAGGGGAGGTGAAGATGGCATTTTCAGCGGGCGGGAGAGCAGAGGAGGAGGAGGAGTGGGCGCCGCGCGTGGGAGTGAGTGCGAGAGAGCAAATCCCGAGACGGAGTCCGCAGGAGGAAGGAAGCCGAAGAAGAAGCAGCCTAGCAGAGGGAGGGAGCGATGAGAAAATTGGATATTTGCCACCGCTAACAGTGGGCTTCGTAAAATTGTCATTGCTATCGTCGACTTCGCAAAATAGCTACTTAGTACGTGTGTCTCTCGTATTCCCTGCCATTGCACCCCTTTTCCTCATTTTCTTTTCTATTTGCCTTTTTTTTCTCTCCTAAAAACTGGCACCTTGAGGGACCAAAATGCTCCTGGGGCATTTTACGTACGGGACTGGAGCCGCGACTCGAAAGGTCGCATCTCTTCCTCTCCGCGCGACGCTTCCTCTTCGCTGCGGCCTGCGCGAGACGCGCCGCCGCCACTAGCTCCGGACGCGACGATGGCGCGGGACGATCGTGGCGGCGGCAGCCATGCGCCCAGAATGCCATGCGCCCAGCAAAATAGCTCAAGGGCAGTTTAGTCATCTTAGGTGGCTGATTTGGAGAGAGAGAAAAGAAAATGAGGAAAAGGGGTGCAATGGCAGAGAATATGAGAGACACACGTACTGAGTGGCTATTTTGCGAAGTCGACGATAGCGATGGCAGTTTTGCGAAGCCCACTGTTAGCGGTGGCAAATATCCAATTTTCTCGGGAGCGACCGGCCCGGGGGAGTACAAGGCTAACCCTGGATGGGCAGTTTGTGTGTCTCTCTCTATATATGGGCGTTGCTAGGATAAGGATAATCCCACTATACACTTCGATGTAACTTCTTTAGATAACATATGTAACAATTTTAATCATTGTATACAATAAAATATTTGGCATAAAATCTCGACATTGCACCGATTGCTGCACATATAAAATCAGAATGTTGCAACAAAAAAAATAAACTCTTTTGCAACAACTAAAAATGCATATAGCAACAACTCCCTCCTTTCGCCTTTACCAACAAGGGCAGCGCCACATGTCGCGGTCGAGGGAGGACTACTTGACGCCAAGCCCATAGTCTTCAATGGTGGTGGCGTTGCATCCATCTAGCCGAGAATAGTAGGAAATAGGAGAGGTGGTCCCGGCGATGTTTGCCGAAGGGGAAGTAGCAGACAGATCAGAAGAAGGAAAAAATAGAAGGGGGGAAGAAAGCGCTCGGGTTGCTTGACGACATGGCATCAATTGTTGGATCGGCCATGGCGGCTCACGTAGAGCTCATCGGAGAGAGAGGGGGAAGGAACTAGGGTGTGGGGTCTGCTATTGGTGACAATGATAAGCGAAGAGGTGAAGAAGAATAGTGTCAATGTGGAAGTGAAAAGGGATAAGAAATAAGTGGCTGTGACTTGTGAGAAGATTAGCGGTATTAGTATTCAGTAGTGAGAGTAGATGTTCGATGTGCCTCATGGGTCGAACACTCGACACATAGCATAATCGTGTGTGTGGTTTTTCTGTGTCTGATGCTTTTTTTGCTGTTTTTTTTTAGACAGTGATGGACAGCGGAGACATTGACACTGACGGTGCATACATCAATGAGTTTGAGAAGCCGCTTGGAAAAGTTGCTACATTTATTTTAATTTTTAAAGAAGCTGAAACTAAAAGCTCAAAATAACTGAGCCAAATAACCCATTGTAGCATGCATGCTGATGGATATCAAACTGAAAAAGAAAATGTGGGCCATCCTCTCATGACGATACTATTTGATACGGTCTTCAACCGTCCGATCATGACCTTTGGTGATCACACGGCCCAGGGATCAATCCTGAATTCCCTGTACAACTAGATTGTTCCTCGTAACCCTCCACGCGCTTTAAAATTTGTCTCTCTCACTTTCTAAGGAGAGCACAGAAGCACCTCGTTCCAATCAATTACTCCATAGTGAATCTCTAAGTCGTGAAAAATGTTGAGGGCATGTTTAATTTGCAGGAATTTTACATGAAATTTGCAAAAATGTTACAAAGTACAAATCCTTACATGAATACGAAGGAAGATGACAACCATAGTAAAGGCTAATGGTGACGCATCTTGTCTCTACAGCTAAAGATTAGAGTTTAAGGGTGCCTTTAGTTGAGCTTTTGGAAGCTGCTTTTGCTTCCAAAAAGTCAAAAGCTAACCAAAAGTTGGAAACCAGAAGCTGCTTTTTCAGAAGCAGCTACTTTTGGGTAGTATAGTTTTGAAAGCACTTTGGACCCTGCTTTTGGCTTTCTGCTTTTTGAAATGGTGAAAATAGAGAGCTGTTTCACAGTTGTTTCAAGGAAAATAGAGATAGGAGGTAAGTTTTATACTTGTTTGAACCATACAGCAGCTTTTCCACAGCTCACAGCAGCTTTTTCAGAAGCCACAGCTCAACCAAACACACCCTAATTCTCAAAGGGCCCAATAAGTATGGATGCTCTACCTAAATTACGCCCATTAGGTGTAGCCAGCCTACGAGATCATTAGTATAGTTTAGCCGTATATTATTTATTCTATTATTTTAACATCTCACCTTTTCTCTGTATGTACAAAGGGCGGAGACTGCATATTGTACACACGACCAAAGAATATATTAATAAAGTTGAGAGAAAACTTAAAACTCCATTTTTGTCTTTTGTTCCATTTTTTATATTATGAGTTGAGTGTTTGATTTTCGGTAACACGATTCAAATATACAATAGATGGGTTATTTGTGATGAATTTTCACCTGCAATCCTCTAATAAACGTGGAAATTCATTCTTTCAAAATGGAAACAAGTGAGGATTCCACGTGTGCTCGTCTCCTCCTCGGCACTTGTGTCCTTTTTCTTTGTCCCAACAAAAGCAGTAGGAAAATGCTATCCTCATGGAAAGGGCAGAAATAAATATACAAGAAAAGAATGTGCACATCTTTTCGTTGCCAATGGAACTTGAAGGTACACTATGGTTGCATGCATGTTTTCTCCTGGACAATTATGATCAGTGTGGTGATCGAGCTTTCTATGATTAGGATTTGCCATCAACATCATTCATAATCATCAATTTCGGCATGTGGCTACTGTAAATAAAAGAGAGATGGGTAAGTGTTAGGTTTGCGTGTTGTGAAGGAGAAAAGATAAAAATCAGATAAAGGGAAAATGGTGCATGGGAAAGATTGACCGTAGAACGGCCGCATAAAGTGATAGGTTGCATGGTGTCATAAAACGGCGTGAATCATGGGATAGTCACAGTTGGGAATAATATGGAGTAGTTTTGCGCGAAACCCAGCATCGACGATACCTAGACCGATGCGGTGCTTCCGCGACTTGAAGAACTTGCACACGATCTCCTACCCGCACCAACAAAGTGGTGGAGGGTGTCTCCACTCCAAGTGGTAGTTGTGGCAAGACGATCCATTTGCGGGACGGTCCTCCGGATGGGGTTGTTGCCGAGGTTGCGGCGCCTGGGGACCTTTCATCGAGCACCTAGACGATGGGCTTGTTCTACCCAAAGAGGTGTGGCGTGGTAGTTGTGGCGAACGCCGGTGGACGCCCTTATTTTCTCATCGCGGCTCGGGCATCGCTGGGCTGCGGCTGATCGCCGTGCTATGTCACACGGTCTCCTCCCAATCCTTCACCATCTTGTCCCATTGCTTCTTCTTGCCTTTGTCCATCCCGGTTGGGGAGGGAAGCGCGATGGAGTATGGGGTTTGATGTGCAATGTTCGCTGGAAATGGAATGCATACCAATTTATAGGGGCCGTTTGTCTCTACTCGTGACGTAAAGTTGGTCCGCGTGGTCGAGTAGTGAGTAAAGATGGGAGTTATGGCACCGCCCAAAGCCGGCATCTTTGTCATCCCACCGAGCAAAGCCGACCTCTTGTTGTCATGTCACCGAGCACACCGCCTCTTTAGTCATCGCCCTCGCCAAAGCGGCATCTTTGTCATCCCACCGAGCAAAGCTGACTGTTATGTCATATCACCGAGCAAAGCTGCCCGCTTTATCATGTCATCGCGCAGCCGCATCGTTGTCATCTCACCGAGCAAAGCCGCTCGCTTTGTCATGTCTCGAGGAAAGCCGCCTGCGCTTTATCATGTCACCGCGCAAAGCCGGCATGTGTTGTCATCTCACCGAGCAAAGCTGGCCCGCTTTTGTCATGTCTCTCGAGCACACCGCCATGTTTTGTCATCTCACCGAGCAAAGCCGACTCTTTTTGTCATTTGACCGAGGACAATCGCTGTTTAGTAATGTCAACGCCCAAAGCCGCATCTTTTGGCATCCCACCGAGGACAATCGCTCTCTTTAGTAATCACGAATTGGCTATACTCATGCCTTTTGGCATTGTTTAGGTGTTTAGCTCTCGCCAATGGCCTCTTATCTCTAAATACAGAGCATCGGGCACACCCAATACCTAAGCTAGAAATGATGTTCTCCTTATTCAAGCCACGGAACCAAGATGATGGCCTCATTCGGTAAGAGGTGTTATTTGATCCAATATTAAAATTTATTTCATTGTCAATATTAGGTACATCTGTCCTCGTATGCATTTGATGAGATAGGCTCCTCCCTAAAGACTCGCAGAATTTGTGCATTCACTCTCTTACGTAACGTAGAAAATTGTACCACACGCCATTCTCGCAAGTTAAAGTATTAGCCTAATATGTATATGTCGTAATGGCCTAGGCAGAGTCATCAAGCAAAGCTCGTGAGGCGTAGCTCAACAAAGCGTCCGCTTTGTCTAGTCACCGAGCAAAGTCGACTTGTTTTGTCTAGTCACCGAGCAAAGCTAACCTCTTTTGTCATGTCACCGAGCAAAAGCTGACCTCTTTGTCATGTCATCGAGCAAAGTCGACCTCTTTTGTCATGTCACCGAGCAAAGCCGGCATGTTTTGTCTCCTCACCGAGCATGGTGTGGGGTCAAGATTTGTGTTGTCTCGTGGTCTTTGTGCGTGAGGCTACCCCACACAAACCTATAAACGGAGCCATCCTCACATACTCCTCGGCCATGTTATCACCTCCCGAGTAAGTTGTTCACAACTGTAGTTTTATTTCGTGCTCACTCCCCAAGACTAGGCAATGAGTCACCAAAGACGTCTTCATGGGCACCACGGTGATGTGCCCAAATTGCAACTTGGTGGTTAGACGTAGGACATCACAGACGCCAAGAATCCCGCGACACTACTACAAGTGCCCCAATCACTCGGTGAGTCATATTGTTTCGGTTCATTCAAATCGTGGTGGTATGTTTAAAAATCTTCTTGTCATGGAATCGGGAAGCTCATGGTGGTTGCCGATTCAGGTGTGGAGGATGAAATGGGAAATAGGAATGACAGTGTTCGCCGTGAGAGAGTTGTCGTGGGGTTGCACCCCGATGCAGATCGCTTCGTTTCGGCGCACTAGAGTGGAAGATAAATTTAATGTTGTGTGCTATTTTGTTTCTTGTGTTTATTGTTATCCTCAAGTTGTAGTGTGGAGGTTATCCTCGTATGTTCGCAATGTTTTATGCTATCTTGTCGCCAAGCTCTTTTGATAATGTTTTATGTACGGTTGTGTTGTATTTTAGTTCTTGTGTTCGTTGGTGTGTTGGTGGTTGTACTACTTGCTACATGTCATGTACGTGAAATGTATGAGTTGTTCGTGTTGCTACCAAGAGTATGTTAATATTGTTAAATGACTTGCTATCCGAATCATTCAATGCGAACACACGAGATAATAACCTTATGTGAATAGAAATAAACTTCATAACATGTCTGCATAATTTTATTACATGCATAACATATAGCATGATATGCGACTAACCCACCCAACCGCCGTAACATTTTGTGAACAACAAGGAAATGTGACATGAAAACTCACTGAAAGGATACATGCCTATGACGTGAACACTCATCAAAGGCCACACCTACGCCCCATTTTGTTGGTTTCGAGCGATAGGCTTTTCGTAGTAGCAATAAATGTTCCTATGTAGGCTTTTCGAGTAGCAACAAATGTTCGTATGAAGGCTTTTCGATCGTAGTCTTTATGTAGGCGCTAGCTGGCATGTGTTGTCATCTCACCGAGCAAAGCTGCCCTGATTTGTCATATCATGCGTAAAGTCGGCATGTGTTGTCATCTCACCGAGTAAAGCTGAGCGCTTTTGTCTTGTCTCTCGGCGCAAAGGTCATCTTTTGTCCCGCCATTCGATATAAATAGCACGGTAGAGGTCCCATGAAGTTGTAGCGTAAAACCTCAGAATCGAACAAAGAACATACCATGGCGGAAGATGAGGGGCCACGGATATGGGTCACCGAAGGAAGACCTTCCTTGAAAGGAGGGAGATGTTCGACCACGCATCGCTTTACTGCCTCCAGGCGCAACCGGGCGGCGGCCGAAATGCATACACAATGAGTACGTGGTCGCAGTCCGGAAGGGCGAACGATGGCGCGCCGCTTTCTTCCGATGCCCACGCTCCGGTACAAATTACTAATAGTACTTTTTTTTATTGCTTATGGACCCTCCATGTTTATCGTCATTTTTCGCAGATGGCGAAATGCGACTTCTCCGCTGGATCGACTTCTCCTCATGAACGGTATATTGACCGTTATGTGGGTACTTTATGGGACCGAATAATGGACTTGGAGTACCGAATGGAGACTCTCAATGAGGAGAACAATGAGCTCCGCCAATGATGCAACGCGAGGGGAAACGAGGAGGTTGTCAACATAGGAAGCTCTTATGATCCCACATGTTGCTGCGCGAACCCGAAGCTGCATATGTGCGTGCCACTACCACGATGGCCGCCCAGCCCGAGGCGGCCCTCGCCAGCTTCTCCATGTGGGTGCCACGAGGCTCGCTTTGGCATGTAGGCCACGACGGCACCAATGTGTTGATGTTGTGCGTGAGGGAGGATTGTGTTGATGTTTTGGGTGTAGAACTTTCCATAAATTCTGTGACCTTCATATTTTGTGCAACGTTGTTAAGCATGTGATGAATTGGTTGTTATGTACGTGGAGTTGTTATCGAAGGCAAAAAATTTGTCGTCAAGCTATGTCTTCTCCCGCTACCCCGTGTTGTCATCTCTCGCTTGGTTGTGTCGTACTAAATCAAAGAACTTAGAGCAACCTTTTATATCGAAACCATCTTTGAACATCAAACCATGAAGCACTTGAAAAACATCACAAATATTACAAAAGCACAATTTAAAAATTCATTCATCATCTCGTTGCCGCTCGTGACGCGCATATGATCCTCCGAGAAGGTGAACCTACTAGGGAGCGGGGTGCATCGCGAAGATCGAGTGCGAGGGGTGTGGCCGAGGGCGGTGGTACAACTCAGAGACAGCATGGGACGGTGGTCATAAAGCATAGAGCTCACCCAATCGGAGGAGGTGCCTACGCCCTACTTAGATGGTACAACCGAATTAGACAATGGAAAGTACGAAAATTGTTCATAATGAAATACACACGCTTAGTGCATACCGGTATGTGGTGGTGAAATGAGGATGTCGACGGAAGTCCCCATGTACTCGCACGATGTCATGCCTTGATAGGTCGGCACAACCCACTCCGTCCGGGCCATAGGTTGGTTCGCACTGCCCCGGAGATACGAGGGCATCTCGCCTCTCGTTCGCCCGGCGAGTCACCGCCGCCGTTCGGAGGGGCCCCGCTGCCCCGAGAGCGTCGCCGTCCGCCGCCTCCGTGATGACGATGCCCGCTGCGACGCGCTATCCCGCCGCAATTGCTGCAAGACGAACATGTCGTTAGACATAAATGGTAAATGAGTGCATGAACAGATAGTTGCGATTGTCGAACCGCCGGCCAAGCGCGTGGAGGTCGGCGATCGTAGCTGGCCGACTTCTGACAGCCCTCCGTTCGTGGCGCGGCGACGACCTGCGGATGACGCCGCCTCCGTAGCGCGTGCTATCTCCGCTGCAATTGCTGCAAGTCGAACATGCGTGACATAAATGGTAAATGAGTGCAGGAACAAATAGTTGCGAATTGTCGAACCGCCGGCCGAAGCGCGTGGAGGCCGAGCGACCGTAGCTTTGCCGACTTCTGACGGCCTCGTTCGCGGCGGCGATGTCGACACTCCGTGATGACGCCGCCTCCGTAGCGGCGTGCTATCTGGCGCAATTGCCGCAAGACGAAGATGTGGTTAGACATAAATGCCACAAAGGCACAAACAAATAGTTGCCAATTGTCGAACCGGGCCGGCCAAGCGTGGAGGCCGAGGATGGCCGTGCCGATCCCGGTGCCGACGGAGGCGCGAGGAGGTGGTAGTCCTCGCCACGCCCGCCACCGCGCGTAGCAACAACGCATCTCGCGACCACAACTCAAGCCCCGATCGCACTCCTTGCCATTTCACGATGTCGCGATATAGCTTACCACCGAGATTCGTATTGGACTTCCTATGTCGTATAGCCTCATTAGCCTCGGCGTCGAGCACGATGTATCCGGTCCACCCGCGATGAAACAAACGATCGTTCAAATGTAATCCGCATTGCGTAATGACACAGCTCATCTCGCGACCCGTCGACCCGTGCCGCTAGATGACGGTCTCGACCTTCCAGATAGCCGCCCGTGAACAAGATGAGGTGGAGGGTGGGGGGGCTCCCCGTAGTAAGCCCACGCGTGCGCGTGCTGCAACAGATCGCCAAGGTATGCCCCATGACGTGCGCTGGGTCCTCGTGGTCGACGGCCGTGTCTCATCCACAACCATCGTATGCGCATGGTCGCACTACATGTCCGCCCACGTCCCGCTGTGGCTCTCCGCCTCGCCGTCGCCGCTCTCTCGATTGCTCGCAAGTCCATTGAGACATTACACAATCGCACGTGATCGACATTGACACTAATGCAGAATTAAATTTGGGGTGTATCGACACGGTGGTACTCTCCGCAAGAGGGCGCCCGGCATGGGAGGGACATGCCGGTACAGCCCGAATCGTCTCATGACTCGTGTGGCTGACGGCCACGCGCAGGCGCGAACACCAAGTGGCGTGTCGTCATCCGCATTTGATCTCGCCGACCGTATGACAACCCGTGGGGGCCGGGTTCAATTAATCGTGGAGACCATGGCCACCGCCACGCTCGCAAACGCCGTAAGCTCGAACCTCGTGGAAATCCGAGCACGCACGCCTCTCGGTCTCCTCGCCCACCTCAATCGACCATGCGCCCAACGTGTACCCATTGTGGGCGCATCAATGGGGTCGCACCACCATACAATCGCGGGATGAGGTCATAAGGGTGCACACGACGACCAAAGTCGCCCGCCAACGTAAGTGTTCCCATGACCACAATCAAGGAGAAGGTAGCAGCGGCTAGGATCGCTCACGTCGCGCAGACGCGAGGCGCCACACAAGCCTCGGTGATGTGGAGCTAAGGATCGCGATCCTCGCCTATACTGCGGGTCGCCGACCGTGCCACCATCCGCCAAGGACTCGCGAAGCGGTATGTAGCTAGGCCGCACGGAGTCTCCGGTGTGCTAGGGAACAAGACGCATCCGAACGGATATAGCGTATGCAACGGCGCGCCCGCACCGCGACCTCATCTGCGTCGCAGGATGTGTCATGAAGCGACGAAGCCATCCATGTGGCACCCCATGCGTTGTCTCGGATCGCATGACCGAACCGTGACCTGCACGGACCTTCCAATCTGCCGCTTCGGGTGGCACCAAAGCAGCACCACGGAGGGGTAGACCAGTAATCATCGTGACGCCCGCAGCAGAACCGCCATCTCCCCACCGGAAGTGGAAGGTGAGTCTCCGCCTCCATCGATCAACGAGCCGACAACGATGGCGCATCGCATCGGAACCCATGAGATCCAACATGCGCAATGGGCGCAGCATCGTGTCCCGCAGAGTGGGATGTACCGAGGGTCGACGCCGCCTTCTCGGGGCCCCTAAGGACGGCAAGGAGGCCCTGCGGTGCCGACAACCACACATGGCATCGGTGGTGCTCGTCCCAACGGGCTCTAGCAGCTAACGCCATGTCTCGCCAAAGAAGGATAACAAGTTAGTGTACATTACAACAAAATGTGCAACAAATAACAACATAACTCACAACAAATGTTATGACAGGAAACGCATCGAATGTACAAAAATATACGTAAAATGTGCACACCAATATGACCCACACGACAAGGAAACATATGGAATGTGCGAAATATACATAACATGGTAATGTGCAATATAGCTACACCATCGAGCCAACAATTAAGCGCACACCTCCTGAATAACACATTACATATGGATTGTGGTTGGTACTACGAGCGTTGCTTGATGCCTACTACCGCTTGGGCATCGACCGAGGAGTGGCCAAAGGTCTTGCATAGCCTACACTTCGGCGCCGAACACGATCCTCGCTGGCTCTCATCCATGTCGCTATGCGGATGCGACGCTTTGTCGCCTTCCACGCCCGACATGCTTCAAAGGCATCATTGGGCACCCACTTTATCTCCCGCCATAATTCCTCGTAGTGCATGTCTACCCCGTAGGAATGGAACTCGCACTCTGTGTTGCATACAAGTGCCGCATGTCGTAGTACTTGGAGATGTACCGTGTCGACGCTGGTTCCATACGCGCATGCCGCGCACACATGGGAGCATGGCTTGTGCAGAAGCCGGGCTTGTTGCACTGCAAGATGCTTCATCACCAATCGTGCATACCGCTGCGCGCCCTCTAATTTGACCCATGACATACTTCTGCCTTAGGCGGACCTCAAACTTCCTCCCTAAGCCATCAATGGCCGAGCAATGTGGGTTCGAGCCTTCTCCATCTTCCTGTCCATGAAGGCCCGCATGACCTCGAGTATTGCTTGTTTTCCTCAACGTGCTTCTCGCGCCATCCTCGGCTCTATTCACAAAGTACCCGACGGCACGCCTCGTGTCTCGCCACAATTGCCGTGATCGGCAGGGATCACGACCCTTCAATACACCATTGTAAACCTCGGACATGTTGGTTGTCATGATCCCATACCTCGCCCCACCGGTGTCGTGCAACAAAGACCACATTTCCAAGTCGTGCATTGACTGAACCCATTGTGAGAATACCGACTCTTGTGGAGCCCTCCACGCCTCCCGCCGCCGCATGCACATGCTTCGTAGCCTCCGATCGACGCTGCCTCGCAGGCGCCGAACTTCCGCCTCGTTCTGCATGCATAGCTTCTGAACATCTTCATGAGGTCCTTGCACGGAACCTCTGGAAGTTCGCCGCATATGCCTCATGCACCGCCGTTCTTCACATCGCCCACGGACGGGGCTCGCGTCCCATCTCTCGCAACGCCGCAACGCAGACATCAAGCTCCGCATTGCGGTCGGAGATAAGGCACACTTCGCCTGTCTTGCACTACGCATTCTTCAAATTGCAAAGAAACCAAAGCCGCCATCTCGTATTCTCGCTTCCACAATTGCAAATGCCATCGGGAGTAGCCGTCATTTGCATCGGCCGCAATCGCGGTAAGGATAGTGCCCTGTACTTGCCGGATAGGAACGCCCCATCTACGGTTAGCACCGACGGCACCACCAACCCTTGTATCGCTCGATGGAAGGCCCGTAACACTCGTCAAGAATGAAAGCAGCCGCCCTCCGTAGGATGGACCTCTCTCGCTCGTTTATGTAAGTGCCAGGTTTGATTGTGCAATTTGATCCAGCATTCTTGGGACCGGTCGCACGCCTCCTCGTGACGCCCCATACATACCGCAAAGACCTTTCGCCGCCGCCACACCTTCTTGTAGCTCACTTGTAGCCCGCCTCGCTCGCTATCGCGCCATCGAACCTTCGGGTATTGACACATCCGCTCGACGAGGTGCGTGACCACCTCCGCAACATAACGTGATGTCATGTTGCGGTGTCTATGTATCGCCCCGCAAGCTCGCAATCGTGATCTTGCAGACCGTTATCCGAACTCGTGCCAACGCCTTGTACCGTTGTGCACGGACTTTGCCACCACACGACCCGCCCACACACTTCACAACGCACGTGTCCGCTTTGACTTGTGGACCCGACACGTCCGGCTTATGTTGACGGCATGTCTAGCAATAGCTCTGGACAGCACTTTATTACGAAGCACCGCCCGAAAGAGTGCGCCGCTGAACCCCATTCTCCTCCTCCTCCTCGTGGCGTAGAACCAGGGCTGCGCTGCGATGTCGCCCGGCCTCGACGACACGCACGCACCGGCCCGTGGTCACAACACGACCTACCACCCCTCCGCTTGCACCTTCGCGCCCTCGCCCTCTCCGAGCCGCTCGTCTCAACCTCCTCATCCTCTCGCTGTCCTCTTCTTCCACCCGGTCCCCAAGATACTCATGATACCAATACGGCGGCCCACCACCGGTCGTGCACACCTTCGTTGGGCTGGAATTTTTCGCGCCGCCCGTCGTCTTCATCACCCACTTCTCGCCCACATGTTCTCCCCTGAAGGGTCTTCATGACCGCCGCCACTTCATCTCCACCACGCATCGAACCAACCATGCTCGATGATTCTCGCCTCTCCACGAACTCGACATACACCATTGGCCTCCCATATATCGCAGCATCGTGGTTGCGCACGACCTCCATGTAGTTCGCCCATGAGGCGTCATTGGTCACCTTCGAAGTTGCCATATGCTCCCCTTCCGTCATCCACCATTGAGGCATAGATCGCCTCGATCCGTAACTTATTTCTTGCGATGCCGATCGAACGCTGAACGGACACACCTCCGTAGCTCGGACAAGCTCATGGCGCTCGGACGGTGCCCGATCACGGTCACGGCAATTTGACAGTCCGCCCCATACGCCCATCACATTTGAGACCACTCCCATAAAACACCATCAATTGTTCAATGCCACCATTGCGCACCTAACATAAGTGCATAATCAACCATTTTAGTACCAAGATGTAACAATCGTACCATCTAATTAATGATTTGAAATCTTAGGAATGTAGTCAGCGATCACTACTGGTTCGTGCCCTTCTTTGGTTGAACACCAGCGCGCGATACATTTTCTTTTCTGAATACTCCTACTTCACATATAGTTAAGCTCGTAATTTTGGGTGTTTTCAAGTAACAGGATGTTAGTACTCCACTTCCGTATTTTACAAATGCAATTTGTTACACATGTTGGGACAACACCAGAATAATCTAGAACTGACGTTGGCTATTGTCCTCCTCTTTGTGTTGTGGAACTGTTGTTAGTGAGTTTAGTCCGAGTATTTTTTTCTAGACAAAAGACGGATCAGACACATATAGTTAAGGTAATATAGAACAATTGATAAATTGGATACAGAGAGATGAGGGAACTCCTTTCTTTATTACTATCTTCTCCAAAAGATACAAGTTATAATCATTGTGACCCCCAATTTATAGACTAAAGGATGAGGTGCTCACCATAGACTAGACTTGCAAGCCTAGTAAAACCCAGTAAAAAAAATTTAGATAAAGATTACATGATACATATTATGTTATGTTGCATGAGTTGCCTCATTAAAAATCTTGGCCGATAAACTTCTGGAAAACTCGTCAAGGAAAAAAGAGTACAATCTACCCAATTTCATTTAATCTACAAGATTTATTCTTTGGGTACTCGCTCTTCGTGATCAGGTTTTAACAGTGAGTTCAAGAAGAATCTTCCTCTGAGTTCTGCACTTCTCTGAGTCTTATCATGCCAATTCCACGTATATACCTTTCAAAGTTAGATGCTGAAAGTACTTAGTAAATAAATCTGTAAGATTTTCACACGACTTAGTATGCAGTATCTTAATTTTATCTATCTTTTGTAACTCATGAGCATAGAAGAATCTGGGGTTGACATGCTTTGTAAGATGACTCTTTACGTAACCCGTCTACACTTGTGCAACACAAGCTGCATTATCCTCATAGATGATTGCGGGAGCTTGCACGATATTCAATCTACATGATCGTTGGACGTGTTGAATCATTTGTCGAAGCCAAGTATATTCTAAATGCGGTTTTGTATAGTACTATGATTTCTAAGTGATTCGTCGAAGTTGATATAAGGCTTTGCTTAGATGATTTTTATGAAATTACAGTTCTACCACACAGGAATACATAGTCTGTTTGTGACCTAGCTGTATACAGATCTGACAGGTACTTGACATCTGTATAGCTACTCATATTGAAGTCTTGGTTTTTCTGTAGAATAGTCTAAGGTAACTCGTCAAATTAATTGTACTCTTCCCCATCCACGATATTCTCAACTCTGATAATCCTTCTTTTTTCATGAAGAACTATGTGGTGCTTCTTATTTACTGGGTTAGTTACATAAAAAATTAGAACAACTTGTCTCGTGAATACGAATGGTTCATCTTTATATCATATGCATTCGAGGTTTACAGTAGTGACGTCATACTTATCGACTTCTACACTCCACAGGAGTTAGACCCAACGGCATCGAAATAGAGGGATCTTGAAAATCACGTAATCAAGCTCTCAAATCTCCTCTATAATCCCATAGTATGAGCTTGGACTAGCGGTACTAATGTACACATGAAATGCATCACAGACGGTTCATATAAATAACTGCCTGTAAAAATATCGCAGACGGTTGTTAGTATAAATCGTTTGTAATAGTTATAGGACAAACAGTTTCCTATAAATCGTCTGTGATGTAGTCGTCTAGTATACTCTTTTTTGTAGTAGTGACATGTGGTGCTGCTGTGCTTAGCTCGATCGTAGCAGCCATCCGTATGAATGGCCGCTTTCATGGACCAAGGAGAGAACAGTACGTGTTTTGCAGGCTTGTCGTTGGCCGCCATCGCCACGCATGTGCTTGTCTGCATTGCATTGCATGGGAGGCAAATCGATCGCACGCAGGCATGTCTGCTGCGAGCGAGCTTACATGATTCCTGAGCTAGCTAGCGATGGCCGGGCCGGATGATCCATCAACATGAATAATGCACAGTACAGTGGCTTCCCGTTGCACATATCCGCCAATGCTCATGTCTTGTACTGCTCCTGTATAGGCCCTAGCAATAAGGATCCGTGTGCGCTAGCTAGCTTCTAAGCCCTATCTGCCAAATACACTAGTAATCTCAAGAGTCGTTGCCTGCTTGTTGCTTACCGCCAATGGCTGGATTCCTGGATATCCATGGATACACAGGCCATGGTGATTATATTGATGGGTCACGCTCTGGTTGCCTCTTTAGGGCTCAGCCGATATCCTCTGTCTATTTCCTTAACTCGATCATCATGTCGTTTGATCCAGTTCTTTCTGCACGTTGCACGCTAGCATTTGCCTGATCGATGTGCCCCTGTTTGCATGCGTCGGTTGTGCTTTCTTCAACCATATTACAGAGGCCAGGCGGTTTCTTAGATAAGCTGATAAACTAGCTAGCTAGAGAAGATCTTAGAGCGAACATGGAACTGAAACGATGATGATATGTTTGCTCCGAACTAACCTGAAGGACCAGGTGAGAAGAGGCATGGCCAATTTATAATGAATAATTGGCATATTTGTTAAGTTAGATTTTGGTTTTACAAAGTTAGCAAAATTCAGATTTACTGTCAGTGTAACTGGTCTTACGGTATGCGGGATCGGTCACACCGCTGGGCTCATGCGGTCAGACTGGCCGTTGGTTGGCGGTCAGACCAAAGTTGGTGGCTTGAGGGCATGTCTGGGTTTCCATAGAGTCCTAGAAAGGGCCAACATGTCTGGGATACATAAGACATGTCTGCGATTGTTGATGAGAGTGGATTTGAGTGTGTACACAGCATGGTGACTGTTGGTTGGTTGGTTGTGTTGCGTTGCGTTGCATGATGTATTATTTTGAGTAATGTGAGTCAAGTATATAGAACTTGTGCTCGATATGGTTGCTTGGTCTTCGAATATGCAGGTCGCTTGGAGAACATTAGTAGTCGATGGGAAACGACCGAAACTAGGTGGGGGAGCTGAGATCCATTTAGTCGTGTAAGTCTGGGTGAAACTACGTGGCTCAAGTAGGAAGCACATGAAAGACAAGGATCGTAAAGAGGAAAGTTGGTGCATGTGATGTGCCAAGCAACTTAGGGCCAATGCAAGTAGAGACAGTCCGGATGGCTAGATGCATGAAGACTTGACGGCCAAGTCATTGGACGCCATGGGCTACGTGTCAAAGCAAGTGGAGATGCTTTGATGTGAAGATGAAGACAGAATCAAGAGAATGTACTCGGAAGCTTTGTCGGGAATATTTTGGTAATTTACCAAATACCGAGTTGAGTCATGGACAAAACCGCGGCGTGAGGAGACATAAAAGAGAAATGGTTTAGGTCAAAGTAAGTCGGGATGGCTAAGTGGAACAGCCGCTACTAATTTTGCGGGTTTAGTATTGTAAACACTTTGAGAAACATGTGTAAGTGTATAAATTCCATGTTAGTGGAGTTGAATAGTTTCCCCATGTGCTTAGTAGGTTGAGATTTTAGCTAAGTCTTGAGTAGTTTCTTCTCTTTTTTTTAAGGCTATGTGAGAAAACTTGAGTAAGGTTAATGAGATCGTATCTCTCTTTCTTGGCGTTTACCTGAGCTCGTCCTTTGTGATTGTAGCGCATGCGTGCATCAGTTGCGTCATTATTGATATCCAATGTTGCATGGTTACACAAATCTTACACGTTAGTATTTCCTTGCACGTTAATTTTCTTGTCTCGTCAATTATGTAATACAATTGAAGTAAATCAATTTCAAGAATCAAGAAACATCGTTTTCTCTCTCTTTCAAAAAAAGCTACACGTTATCAAGTTTTACTGACATGTCAAGCGATTACAATGTAGTACTAGTACCGTGTGGTAATCAATGGAGTACAATAAGGTTGCAGGTAACAAAATGGCCTCTCTAGAATTTCCTTGGAATTCACAGGCTCCAAGCAGGGACTAGAAGTACAGTACAGAACAGTGCATGAGAGGTCGGAGACAAGCGAAAGGGAACACTGGTAATCTTTTCATGCAGATCCATAGGAAGCCATAGGAGGAAGGACCGAAGGAATGCTGCAGCTGCTGCTGTCGCCCTGGCCACCTTACATGCTCTACGATTCCACGGATGGTCCAAGTCCCGAGGAGAGTAAGATATGCCAGAAAAATCACGCGATATGATCCACTGCCTCCTTTCAGCCCTCTGTTTCAGCGACACTCTTTGTCTTAGGCCAGACCAAACCAGCCATTGCTCACTCACTGCAATGCAAAGGAGACGAATGTTTACGAATTACGATCCATGCAAGTGGCTGGTACATTATACAGTACGTAGGCAAGGCAAATTAAGAGCGGGCACCAAGATGGTACGGTGCTTACCACTTACCTGCATCTTCTGATCTGTCCAATTCCGAACCTTGCTTCTTTGCTTGGCCTGTGTAAAGTGTAGTGATCCAAGAGATGCAGCATGCAGAGCAGACCTCATCTGGTGGCTCTAGACCACCAATGGGATTGGCCATTGGGAACATGAACATGAACTACCTCTTGTCTAAAATACTAGTAGCATACTTTCAGGCAATGGTCGTAAATATTCTAGTCGTGTAATCGTGTGGTAAACAAGCTGGCCACATGTCAAGAAACAGTATGACACTATAGCTGCACCAGATGCTTATGACGATCATCTCATCTGGAAATGTGTGGTTAGAGGCAGGCTCTCGAACCTTCAGGAGGCACCTGTGACAAGTAGACGTAATCATGAGGATAATGCTACTACTACTTAACCGGCTGAAAGGAAGCCACCTGGGAGATGTACTGGATCACTCACTATTCAGTGGTCCTCCTCCTTGAGATAAATGGATGTCTTTACTTAATGAAAAGGATTCAGATCATGCTATATTGAAATGAATCCCTGCCTTGAGGATATCTCATAAAAATACATCAGTAAATAGTTAACCACTACATCCTTATTATACATGCTTGGATTGGACTGGCTGTAAAAATAGTTACGGGGACAAAAGACATGAGGGCCAGCGTGTGGATCGCATGAAAGAAGTGGACGCACCCTTACATATCGCATTACAATAATGCAGGAGAGTATAAGAACTGTACTACTAACTCAACTTCTTCACACTGATCTCACCCAAAAAAAATACAACTACATTTATCAACAGTTAAGTTGACTCTGCTTCATGGATGTAATCATGTAAATGGCGGGTGATCCGAGTAACCGTATGAACAACTAACGTTCACCCTCCCAGCCAATTGAGAAACCGGTATACTGGATTTAAAAAAACATGGTATTACATTATAACAATCAATCAGTTAAGTGGGGATTATCATAGTGAGGCTTATATATGTGGCCTTTTCTTCCAGGAAAAAGTCACACCCTCACAGTTCGCCTCATCAGGGAGACCTTCAGTCTCTTGGTGCACATCCTCCAGTACCAACTAGCAAGTCCAGTGCACATCACATCTGGTTCTGCACTTGCTTGTTCTCACATGATAATCCAGCATGCTTGTCATATGATGTCCATCTATAGAAGCAGAAGGGATTTAGATAAGCCATAACAACCGGAATAAAAAGAGCACTGTGCACAGAAGTACATCATAGGATCCCATTGATAGCAAATTTGAAACAGTTTCACAAGAAATGTTGGCGTATGCGTCCAAATTATCATATTAATAATTGGATGCAACCAGCGTGGCAAGAAAATATACGCAGGTACCTGTGTCGTCAGTCTTATGTTTATGGCAGGCAATAGTTCCCCATCATGCTAGAACCATCGTCCTTTCTTGACAGCTTTCAGCTCCATCACTAATTGCTCCCGCTGAGCCTCTACCTCTGCATACTGCAAGCTCATGTTGAGTAAACGCTCCTTCATATCTCTTAGCTCTCCTTCCAGCTGCAAAATCCTGTCGTTATTACTCTCCTTGTCATTCCCATCAGCAGATTGACCTCGGGCATAGGACTGTATAGAAAAGAAGGGTAAAAACAGAGTTGTGACGATGGAGTACTAATAAGCTGATACATAGTGCAGACTGCAGTTGTCTTTGCATTTGCAGGATCATCAAATTTTGGTTCAAAGGTTAAATGGATATTCTGCTACAAAGAAATGACATACTTTCTGGAAGCCTATTACGTGCCAATGGTTTGGTTAATTCTAGACCGACCAATCACTCATAACAAAAACAGCACAGAACAGCATATTTATGACATTTCTGCGTGTAGAGAACATCTCATAGGAAAGCATTTTAGGTTTGGAATGGAAGGGATACCTCTTTTGTTGAGCCCTGTACATCTTATTTTCCTCCAAAGCCTCTGCAAGCTTAGTTTCCAGTAATTTAATCTTTGACTGAATGCCAGCTTCCTCATTAACTGGAGAACCTCCTATCTCCTAAAAATATAAGGAAATACATGGCACAACCAGACATTAGGAATCAATTGAGTGGAAAGTTTTAATCGTCACAATAAGTACTTTGTATGGCTAACCTGTTTTCCAAGGTTCTCTTCTTTGATGTGGGAAAGCTGCTCGAGTCCTTTTTCCATAAGTTTAGTTCTCCTAGTGAGAACCTCATTTTCCTGCTCAAGAGATTGTATCTTCCTCTGGTACTCACTATTTGATCTCTTGATCCTACTAAGATCATTCTTTAACTCTGCTTCATGTACATGTGATGCTTCAAATGCTGATAGATCACTCTCCAGCCTCACAAGCTTTGCCTGCATAGCTATTCTGCTTCGTTTTTCTTCTTCACCGATGTTTAAAGTCTCCTGCATAACAGAAACTCTATCTGTTAGCATAGCCTTCTGTGCCTTCAGTTCTTCACATTCCTCAGTCACTGAATGCAGTAGCTCCTCTAATTTTCCTTTTTCAAACTTAGCTTCACCAAGAGAACTTTTAAGTTCCAAAACTTCACCTTGAAGACTTGTTATTTTCTGGACCTGAAGTTTCAGACCAGATATTTCTTCCACCATTTGCTGTTTCCCATAATCACTGGATTTAAGCTTCAATTCTAGTTCACCAGAAGTCTTCCTTAACTTATCCTCATTGGATTTAGCAGCTTCCATCAATTTTTTCATATGTTCAGCATCTGCTGTCAACATTTCCTCGCTTTGTTTGGATGCATTAAGGAATCAACCAAACCTTTAATCTTGCTTTTAGACTCCTTTGAAGGTCTTCCAACTGAGACTCATAATGTCTCAATTGTGCATTGACATCTTGGAGATTGGCCTCAAGTTTAGCCTTGTCTGCTCGAAGGATAGAGACCTCTCGTATGGCATCCACTGTGGCATTTTCTTGCTCTTCATGCGTGGAGGAAACCTGTGCAGTGAGGCTCATGACCTCCCTCTCAAGATTCTCTACTTCAACAGTCTTTTCTTTTTCAATCTTATTTAGCATGAAATGTGCACGGTTTATTCTTTCTTCTTGTTCCATGTGCTCCTGGAATATACTCTCCAGTTCTGACAGTAAAGATTGCTCTTTAGAAGATATGTCCTTCTGAAGTGAAGAAAGCTTTGCCTCCAGGAATTCCACTGTTTTGCAAAAATCAAAGTTCCTTTTTCGAGTCATCCAATTCCTGCTCTTGTTGTGTCAGATGGCCATGCAACTCCAATTTCTGCCTCTTCAGATCTGCAGTTAGATTTTGAAGAGAACTGCACTCTTCAATAAGGTTCTCAACTGTAGATTGTAGTTTAGAATTAGATCTTCTCAGAACTTCAGAATCATCCTGTGCTTCAGACAATTTTCTTTGAGCTTCTTGTTGTTTTTGCTTAAACTCAAGCCTTTGAGTTTCCATCTCTGCTTGCTGCCGCTCTACTTTATCTTTGAGATTGATGATAAGTGATTTTGAGTCATGCATCTGCAGCTCGCTTGACTCCTTTTCATTTGTCATGTAAACCAACTGAGCTTCCAGTCCAGATATGCGTTCTGACAACTCTATATTTTCCTGTTCCAGCTCCGATATATGTAACTCTAGTTCAGCTTTGCAGCTCTCTAGTTCAACTATCTTTCTTTCAAGAACCTTATTGGCCGAAACATGGGAATCTATGCTGCTAGAAAGCACAAGGATATCTTGCCGCACTTCATCCAAGCATTTTGAAGTGATGCTACTTTCTTTAAGTGATGCTGCCAGGCGTTTGTCTAACTGACTCTTCTCTGCCTGGATTTCAGAAATAAAACTTTCCATTTCAACTTTGGAGCGCAGCAAGTCATCATTTTCCTGTTGTAGCTGAATTCTAGTCTTCAGCGTATCTGCCTCAGGTTCACTATCCTCCAAATCTTCTCTTCTAAATTGGTACTCTCGTGCGCGACCAGTTTCACCTTCCAGTTCTGTAGAATGGAAACCTTCAAGCCTCTGTCTCAACTCAGATAACTCAAGATTTCTTTGCTCTAGCTCCTCTTGGCTTTTGTGGAACCTTTCTTCTAGTTCACAGGCTTGAGACCTAAAATTAAGCAGCTTCAGCTCCAGGTCAGCACATTTTCTCTGTAATTCGTTTGTGTTAGACATTGATGCCTCAGCAAAACTGCCAATGTGCAACATTCCCTTATTTCTAAGTTCCTCTTCCAGTTGATGTATTCGTGATGTAAGATTTTCAATTTGCAATTCACTATTGTTTGAAATACGAGGACCCTGCCCTTTTGTCACCCCACTTTCTTTCAGCTTATATATAAGCTCCAAATTTTCATCTGTTAGTTCAGAACAATCCTTCTCAAGCTCTTGTATTTTGACCCTTAAATTTTCATTTTCTTTCTCCAATTCAAGATAAACAGCATCAGAACCAATACCTGCATTTTCAGTATTGAGCGCACGATCCAATTTCTCTCTCAACATTGTGATTTCATCCTCTTTCATCGACAGTTTCCTAGCCCATTCCCTGTCTTCTTTGACTAACAACCCATTCTTTAAGACATCAGGATCAGTGTCATCCTTGACCTTAGAAATTTTAGATATCTCCGCTCTCTGTTCTTCTATGGTCTCTTCCAGTTCCTGAAGAATGGAAACAAGCTCTATATTTGCCTCTTGAGTATTCTTCAGTTGTACTGTTAAGTTTGCATTTGATTCTTTCAGAAACTTCACTTCGTCTTCGAGTTCCTTCTGTAGGTCTATCCAGTCCCCACATTTGGAGGTTCCTGAAGTTGTTTGCCGTGTTGTTGCCCCTTGCAGAGATGACTTCAAGTCTTCAATTTCTTGCCTATAGGAATCCCGTTCAGCATGTGCAGCAGACAGTTCAACAGCTAGCTCAGTCTGTTGCTTGGATTTCTCAGAGCATTCCTTCTTCAGCATCTCCAGATCAGCCTTCAACTTGCGAGAATGCCGTTCCCACATTTTTGCCTCATCTCGTAGTTCCTCAATTGTTTCTTCAGCAGCTTCAAGAAGGTCTTTAGATGAATCAGATGTCTCCAACGATAACTGAGCAATCCCATTTGCAAATGATTTTGGAGTATTCCCTTGCAGCACATTTGGACCTGAAGCCCGGGAACTGAAAGATGAATTGTTTGATCTAAATCCATCATCACCACGGCCAGCGCTAACATAACTAACATATGAACTACCAGAATCCTGCCTTCCCACGTACACTCCCCCATTAGAGTTGTCTCTAGGAGAGAAGTTTGTTCTATCAGCAGAGCTATCTCCAGAATTAGAACTCCGGTGGGACCCTGATGCTGAGAAACTCATTTCCTGATAAAAAGAAAGAAAGAAAGAAAAGGAATTGGCATGCATACATACGTACATACATACAAAGAAAATAGTTCTACATTCCTGAAAGTATGTACTTCTACTTCTCTATATCACTTAAACGAATAAGTTATACCTCTTTATCTTTTTTTAGCATACTCTAGTAATAATTATAAGATACTCTAAAGTGAGTTTCATGAAAATTTCAATAAAATTCACTTTTTATAGCATAAGTTATGTATATACTCATTTTATATATGAAAAATGGTATATAGCAAAAATAAATGGCTGCAATGAATTTTTTCAACCAAGTTGCGTTAGAGTATCTTAAAATTAGTATTTTAGTATATGAAAAGTGATAAAAAGATATAACATATCCGTTTAAGTGGTATATTGGAAGTGACTAGATGATTCCAAAGTCAGCATTTGGCTTGCAGGGAAAAAAAGATCGGTGGATTGGATTTTTCTTTCATTTCTTTCCAGGGTACAGAGGTGGATATTGAAGTGGCTAGATTGTACAGAGGTAGCACAGGAAAGAGCCCAGGTATTCTGCTGTAATCCATCTAATTAACAATTTGAGAGAAAATTGGTATATCTTTAGCTATTAGAAACAATAAAATGACAAGCCCTCAACGAGAGGTCGAGAGTGGTATGATGAGCACTAATGTACAACTTCATGATAGATATTTTTGGACTAAAGTTCTCATTCTTTAGAACGGGAAGAAATCATCATACTGTCTCCAATAGTTCATAGTTTGGTGCAGAAACAAGAGTAATTCACCAAGACTGCTGGAGTACTGCAACTAGGTCAGCTCTATATGCCCCCACATTATAAATTACTTATGGAGGGTCTGCTTCCGTTTCCAAGATCTGAACTAACTAAGAGGCCAGTAATGCATACTTACATAGACAGGCGCATAAGCTACAATAGATTAATTCAAGCTCCTGCAGGTCAACTAACGCAACAAAGCTATCACCTGCTTCAGCTCAGCCTGTCAACTATCAGAAATCAGAACTGTTCAAGGGCATACAATATACCCAGGTGGCAATCAAAATGGTGAGTTTATTTTCCTTGCAGTATGCATTATATCTCTGGAAGTGGAAAGCTCATATTAATCATAAAGCACTGAGTGTGTATCATTATATGCACACACACACATGCAGTTTACATTGGAAACAGATAGTGAAAATATGTGTGCAAGTGATTGAAAATCAAGTGGTTGGCGGTCAAAATAAGTTGTAAATCAACTAAGAGTCTATGGCATATAACCCAAGACATTTCTAAATTTTGGAGGACAGGAAAAAGGAACTTTGGATGGAGAAAACTGTTAGAGAGTGTCATACCCTGTTTCCAGGTTCATCTTGATAAGTGGCACCTAAAGGATTTCCTGATGAACGAACACTCCTATTCAACATACTATCAGAGCCATCTGACTTGTTGTCCATATCATCATTGGTTGGGCTGCGGTCATCAAGACGGGGAGACATGTCCTTCCAAGATCTCACACCGCTGCATATAAAATGCCAAGATGGTCAAAGAATATCAAGACCAACAGGCAACAAAAACAAATGGAAGAACAGTACAACGAGACTAACTGGAAGCCAGACAAGATTTTGCAACATGTCATGTGTGCACCAGAGTTATAAATGAAAACAAAGAATAAAAACTCAAGCTTCAGTTTAGTCACCTCAGCTTAGACTTTGTTCCAAGACATTGAACCTTAAGCTGCAGAGGAGAAATAACGAATGTCACCATATGCAGAATAAATGGACAAACAATAAAAACACCAAGAATTGAGTGAGTCAATATCATTTTCCGGGTGGGAGAAACAGTTCTAGCGCATAATTGCATAATTACCTGTAAAACTGTTCCAGAATTGCATCTCTTCAATGGCAAAGAGATAGCAGTTGGGTCCACCAAATTCAGAAAATTAGCCAGATTTAGGAAAATTTCCCCAAGAATACCAGTTTTTGTTGATCCCTGCAACATGAGAGATGAGAGCTGTCAGCAGTGACACAATGGTATAGCTCAGCAACAGAAACAGCATAGACTAATTCACATATGGAACGGAAGACTTGTGATTGAAAAGGAAACTCCATATCAAAGCATAATTATGCTAGCAATATCCATACCACAGAAACAACAATCTTGTACTGGCACTCAAATTCTTTTGACACTTCATCTTGAGAAAACCATATTGGTTCCAATATGGAGTCAGGCCATTGACAGATTCCACTGCGGGCAGCTGCTTTACTGGACTTGGCAATTGTTTTGCCAGTATCCACTGAGACTATTGAAAGGAATAGCCTGTCGGATACCGCAGGGACCTGTCGAACACAAATAAATCAAGAGATAAAATCAGCGAATGAATGTACCATGTGTACGGCAGGAAATGCACCTGAAATGAGATCATATTGAACAAAAAGGGAAGTACACTGAGTTAACAGCTCACGAGGAGGGACACTGGACTTAAAAACTTTTTTTCTTTTACTTAAGGAGAAAAACTAGTTGCACACTTTCACTAGCATGATATTCCCCTGTATCGGTGTGCGCTTACATACTATTTCCAATAAAATGAACTTCTTTCCTGTAAAAAAAACACCTTTGGCAGGTGAGACACCAACCAACAAAGAGGGTATCATGTTTTGTATATATATATTGTGCTCCTGGAATGGCAGAAATTGGCCATTCATGTCACCCGTAAATGGAAAAATTGCTCCCTTGCCCCAAAGTTTAATGACGTTTGCTCATTTGCCCATGATGTCTCACCGACATACGGGTCGGGGCCCATATGTCGTGAGACATCATAGGCAAATGAGCAAACGCCATTAAAATTTGGGGCACATGAGCAAATCCCCCCGTAAATCCCACCGTATCACAAAACGACCGCTGCCATTGCATATAACTAAACACAAGTTGTCTCTTTTAGTGAGTTACGGTATCTCAGCATGGCTAAATACTAAGATGGGATCCTCTAACATTTAATTCCCGGCTCCCACTGCCAGTAATGTACGCAGAAGTTATACCGAATGTATGTGCTGCTCCCGTGAACGAGTCCTCAGATGAATCCAACAAGCAAACACAAAATCCCACTGCCTCCTAGCTGAGGAATCCCCAATGCAGACGCTGTAGCACCGCTTACGATCGACACGAACCAACAGCATGCGCAGATAGCGGTCAAGGCTGGGGATCTGACCTGGACGGCACGGAAATTGGAGAACCTGAACTCGAAGCGCTCGCCGGCGCGGTCCGACGAGCGGTGCCGGTGCAGCTTGAACATCCTCTAGGCGGCGCCGGAATCTCCGGCGGCCCAAAGATCCGCCTCCTGATGCTCGGCGGCTCTGCCGACGCCAGATTGGGAGCAACTCCTGCCGGTGGTACGGGGAAATCATTGGGTGGCACAGTAGAAACGGAGGAGGGGGCTCCGTTTGGGGAATCTTAAGAATCGGTGAACGAGTATTCTCTCTCTCCCCTCCCTCCTCGCAAGAGAAGGAGCACTAAATTATCTTCTCGCTAAGCCGCTGCTTTGTGCTTTGCGAGATTTCTGAGGTGACTCTCCGCCTCCCTCCTCCTCCCTCCTCGATTTCATTTGTTTGTCCAGTTGCGCCGCGTCGCGGGGTTAAAAGAAAAGAATTGAAGAAAGTTGGTGGGAGGTGGCCGGTCTGCCCGACTCCGGTGGGGCTCGTTGCACGACAGTTGGCTCCTGCGGTAAATCGGCCGGCCGCCTGCACCAGTCAACACGGCCGCCTTGCTTACTCCGTCCTTGTTGCTTTCTCCGTCGTTTTTACCCGTCTTGTTTGCTCTGGATCGATGCGCGCTAGTACTAATCCGCTGGTAACTGATCGATGCTGCTGTTTGCGGAGTAACTAGTTGTTCTTAACCAACGCTTGCGTGCGTTTGACTGTTCTTAACCAAGAGGCACAGGCTTGGTCCGACTGACTGTACTAACTTGCCAGTAAACACAACTACAGACAGCGTTGGTTGTTCTTTCTCTTTCTTTTCCCGAAGATTCGCACTCCATTCACACGAATGCATTCGCCTAGCTCACATATGGAAAGATGGAGACCACATCGGCTGTTGCATATAATATTCGCCAAGTTTACCATCCGCCTGCGGTACGTCACTGTTAATACTGGGAATAATGTAAGAGCAACTTCAGCATTAACCCTTAAAATAGAGGCTCTACTTTTTATTTGAGGGATCTCTCTACTTTTGAGAGGACTCTGTTTTTTAGGCTACGTTCCAACAGGAGCCCTCAAAACAGGACCCTCAAATTCATTCTTATAGGGGATGACACATAGGACCCACCCTCATCCTACTTTTGAGGGTCGAGGACAAAAACTCACTCCCGGGCCTCTACTGAGCCCAAAGTAGGGGCTCCTCCAAACCCCAGAATGAGGGCTCGAGGGAGATTTGAGGGCCCCTTTCTTTTGAGGGCTCAAGTAGGGGCCCTGCTGGAGTGAGTTTTTTGCCCCTTGACCTTCAAAAGTAGGATGAGGGCTCAAGTAGGGGCCCTGCTGGAGTTGCTCTAACACTCCACTCTCTAGTATCATATTATCATTTTATCTATCTTGTATTATACCAGTATAAAATATTTGTTGGTCTAAACAATAGCACTTTTATGTAAACTCTTTCGGACAAAGCGATGATGAAAGCCACGTAGAATGCTACGTATATGAACTCGTTTCTGTAATGGACTAACCATGTAGAATGCTATGTATATGAACTCGTTTCGGTAATGGACTAAGCCTGTTAGTGAATTTTGGATTGCAAAGTAGTGTGGAACTCAAAAGTAATTAAATAAAAATAAAATAATAATACAAAACCATAACCAAGGTTTAAGGCTTTAAAAAAGGGGAACCCCTCTCCTCTCCGTGCGCAGTCTTTCCTCCACCAGGTTTTTTCTCATCTACTGTTTCTCTCTCTCTCCCGTTTGCACGGCAGGCCGCAGTGATGGCCATGGTGCACGGTGGCGGCGTGGCACGGCCACGTGCGGCCACACGCGCGCGCACGTACCCATGGTGGCGGCGGTGCGGCATGCGCGATGCGCGGCGTGGCGCGGCGGCGATGGTCGACGGCCAGTGGCAAAGGCACGACCGAACAACGTTTTGCACGGCCGTGGGGCTAGCGAACCCATTTTCTTTCCAATCAAATTTATCTCCTGTCATTCTTTTATTGAACTCATCTGTGCCTGATCAGTTGCTTTCCATTCTATTGTGTAGGATCTCACGCAGCTGTTGACGGAGCGTTCGTGCAGCTGTGCATTCCAGATCCTTTATGCAGTGTTCCGCCGAGCATGCTCAAGGCAAGTACCTCACAGTCGTAACATTTCCGTTTCGCATATCACATGTTTCCAATTCACTTATCACCTTTCATTGAGTATAATTATCATGTTACTCATACTTGTTTGACTAATATCATATCATTAAAATTACCTGTCTAATATCATATCGTTAAAATTACATGTCTAATATCACATCATTAAAGTTACCTGACTCATATCATATCATTAAAGTTACCTGACTAATATCATATTATTAAAGTTACATAGCTGATATCATATCATTAAAGTTATCTGGCTAATATCATATCATTAAAACTACCTAGCTGATATCATATCACTGAAGTTACCTAGCTAATATCATATCACTAAAGTTATCTGGCTATTATTATAACACTAAAGCTTATCTAGTCATTATCGTATCACTAATGCTTGTCTGGTTATTATCATATTGCTCATGTTTGCCTAGTTATAGATTTTTAATACTGCATTCATACCATGATGTTTTAGGTTATCTTGTTTCACATGATTTTATGTTTATGAAGATGCTCAGTTAAAATGTTCTAGAATTCATACTTTTAATTAGTGTTTTAGAATTCATACTTAAATTGTTAATGGAAGTAGCATATGAACATGTTTTAACTTAGGTTTAAATTATTAGCACTCTTTTGACATTAGGGCTGCTATGTTTTAGTTTTCTAATATCACAATCCATTAATTGTATGATGTTGTTTTTGAGCCATGAAGGATGTATGTATTAAATCTATTAATCTGACCAATAATCACTTATCACATAATAAAACTTGAATGGTTGATAACCTTGTGTGAGTTGGCTGGATAACATATAACATACAGTATAACTAACCCTTTGTAATCTTGTGTGAGTTGACTGGATAACATATAACATACAATATACTGTTAATATGTTATATGGTATGAATTTAAGGGAACTAAAAAAACATAATAAAACTTGAATGATTACGAACAGCCATCCCAATGCCGCCTCCTCCCCGACCCGACGATACGAGGTTAAACTCAGCGTCAGTTGGCTGGATAGGGACATGTCGAGGCGCGAGATTGCATCGCACGTACGTTTTTTCTGTTAACTCTTCTAGTAATACGTAATGCAGGGCAGGCATGCAGGTACTGAACACATCAATGACTAAGGACGTGCGTACACCTTGGAATAGATGCTCCTTGTTTTACCATGGCAAAAGGGACAAAGTATATATATATATATATATATATATATATATATATATATATATATATATATATATATATATATATATATATATATATATATATATATATATATATATATATATATCCCCAAATATGAATCTCAGGTTTACATGACGAAATTTACCCGATCGATGCAGCTAGCAGAATATTCCCTGTACCTTCTCCCTTCTCAAGTTGGCCATGTGTCCTTTTTTTTTATCGAAAGGCAAAAGACCTGCCGCAAATTAAATGAGAGATGAAGAAAACATTACAAGCGGGACCTCAGACCGAGAGTCTGAGGGGGCCTCAACAAAGGAAAGAAGAGCAACAAAAAAAGAGAGAAACCCCTCCCCTAAAAGCCCCTAAAGAACTTAGCCGACCCCTATCTCTTCTCTTGACGAAACGACTGAAAACACTTGTCTGCTACTTATTACTACTTGATTTGCCACTGAATCCTCCGAGAGAAAAGAGTTATCAAAAATTCTTCTATTCTCTCTCTCCATACATTCCACCACGTTTGAACGAGGGCCCCAATGTATCTTCTTTTGGTAGATTTTGGCCTAATTTTTGTGAAGGCTGCCACCATCCCGAGAGGGTGTTGTAATTTTGTCCAACTGGAGAATCTGTCAAGTTCAAGAGCTCACACTTTGCTCCAAACCGCCATAGAAAAGGTGCGTCTTTTGCTAGGTGATGTGGGTTTTCTCCGTCGAGAGCAGAGCGCACAAAGGGTTGCAAGGCCAATTCCTTTTAGGAGGTTATCTGCAGCTAAAATCTTCGATGCGTAAGAACCCATCCAAAAGATTTAGCTTTTGCTCGGCATAACCTTTCCACAGTGATTAAGGGTTGGTTTTGGGATTACACCACTAAACTGAATTGAGTAAGCGATCGCGCGAATACTCTCCATTTGCCGTCCATCTCCAAAGAATAGTATCATCCCTAACCTCTAGGGTGTAATGAATCAGATTACCCGCTAGCCAAACCAATGCGAGATCCGATTAGCATCCAAATTATCCCAATACTGCTTTAACGGTGATGGTGCCGCATGGCATCTTGAACCGAGATACTTTTTTCGAGAAATCTTAAAAGATCGGGGCCATTGATTGCAAACTCGATTGCCCACCATTTATCATTCCGTAAACTTGTCTTAGCTCCATTTCCAATAGTGATAATCGTGCTCGCTAAGAAAAGAGAAAGGTCCTCTTTGTTGCACGGCAGTCCATGAACGTCCAGTGGCCGAGCGGATCTCGTCCATCTAAGCCACAACCACCTTAAGCGGAGAGCTCGGGCAAATCTTTGTAGATCAAGAATTCCCATCCACCTAGTGAGCGTGGCTTACTGCATCGTGGCCCAATTAACTGATAAAGGACCGCCATTTACATGCTCAGCTCTTTACCTTTCCATAGAAAAGCTCGTCGAAATCGGTCTATTTTCTTTGACAACCACTTGGGAGCAAAGACTGCCAAGAAATAAGTAGGTATAGAGGAAAGAACATATTTTACCAAGGTTTCTCTACAGGCATGGTTAGAAACTTTCCTTTCCACCTCGGCAATCTATTTCCAACCTTATCAATTAGGGGGTTGGTCAAGCTTTCTCAAATTCGAAATGTAAAGGAGCCCAAGGTAAGTACATGGAAAAGTTCTTGTCGGCCCTTGAAAGCATTGCCGAGTCAAATCAATAAGTTCACTTGAGCATGCTATTGGATAGACCTCTGCTTTTTCCAAGTTTGTGAACAGTCCAAGCTCTTCCAAAGATCTCTAGGATTGCTTTGAAAGCTTCTAAATTGGTCTGCTCAGCTTTAAGAAGACTCGCCACATCGTCGCGTACATTGAGACTCGAAAAGGAGTTGCTATCTTGACAGGGAGCAAGAACTCCATCTTCCTCAGCTCTCGCAATTAGTTTTTGCAAAGGTTCCATGGCTAAAATGAAGAGCAAGGGGGATAGAGGGTCTCCTTGCCTTACTCCTCTAGCGTGCAAGAAAGATTCACCAGAGAAGCCATTCATTAGAATGCTCGAAGATGACGAGCAAAGAAGGTTCGCAATCCAATTCCTCCAAGCGATACCAAAGCCAAAATTCAAGAACCTCAATTAAGAACGGCCAACTTCATCGAGTCAAAAGCTTTTGCCACGCCTAGCTTGAGGAAAAGGCTTGGGATCTTCTTTCTATGAAGAAGCAAAGACCGCTTTGTGTAAAGGAAATTCTCATGTATAGATCGCTTTTTAATGAAAGCATTTTGGTTCCTGGAAATTAATCTATCCATCACCGTTGCTAGTCTCAAGGCCAAAAGTTTAGATATGATCTTTGAGAAACTGTGGATAAGGCTGATTGGTCTAAACTGCTCAGGTCGGCAAGCGTCCAACTTCTTATGCAGAAGGAAAATTTTGGCGGTATTTAGTAGCTCTAGGTGCTCATCTGAAAATCCATGAAAGCTTTGGTAGCCTCGAACAGATCTACTTTAATAACATTCCATGCTTTTCTATAAAAACCCCCAATAAATCCATCAGGACCAGGCGCTTTCTCAACCGGCAAGTTAAATATCACGTACTTCAATTCCTCTTCAGTGATGGGTCGCTCCAAATCTTCCATGTCCTCCATCCCTAATCTCGGCAAATCCAACTGTTCCCAATCTAGGGAGGAAGAACGGTTGAAGGCAGTGCCTATTTTTTTGACAAAGAAATCTGTCATTTGGAGCAACTTCTCTTCATTGGAGAAGACGGGTCCATTTTCAGAATGCAAGAACTCAATGAAGTTCTTTCTTTTCCTGCCATTTGCCCTGAGATGAAAATACTTTGTGTTTGCATCACCCTCTTTTATCCAAGACAGTCTAGCCCTTTGTCTTATACGGATTCTATTCAAGGTCGCAATCCCAAGAACTTTTACCTTAATGTCTCGAAGAAAGCCTACCTCATCTGAAGAAAGATTTCTCTCCTCCTGTGCGGTTTCTAGTCTTTAGATGACTTCATTTGCCAGAGCTAACTGCAAGCGCAAGTCACCAACTGCATTTTTATTCCACCGAATGAGGACTTTGCTAGACGTTCTAGTTTAGCATGGAAGCGTAATAAAGGCCTAGTTGTGTTAGTCGGCTTTTCGGTGTGTTGGACCTCTTCAAGAAAATCTGGGCACTTAAGCCGAACGACTCAAAACGGAAACCCCGAATGGCCTCTCTTCCATATCCTCTCGTGAATAGGCGCAATGATCTGAATTTGTCAAGATAAGGCAACCATGTGAGAGTGGGAAAGCATTAGGTCCCAATCCGTGGAACTAAAAGCTCTATCAATTTTTGTCATCGTTTGCATCTCGTGGCCTCTCGCCAAGTGTACCTCCGTCCATTTAATGGCGTTCCTTGAGATGCAACACAATACACCATTTGAACCGGACATCATCCTTCTATTCAAGTTAGCATTATTTTTATCAGCGCCAAGTAAATCAAGTTAAAGTCTCCAATAACCAACCACTCACCAAAGACATTCGTTGAATAGATTCTAGCTCGTGCGAGAAAAATTATTTTATCTTCTTCCATCGCGGTCCATACACCATCGTTATCGACCAAGTTAATCCTTCACCTCTCATTTTAATATTTGCTGATAGGGAGAATCTGTCCCATGGAGACATTAGCTAGTTCAAAGAAGTTATCATCACAAGCTAGAATAATCCCACCTCTAGAGCCTAGAGCTGGCAGCGCTGCAAAGTGAAGGGAGAATCGTTGCCCAAGACATTGAGAAATGATTTGACTATTGACCTCAGCTAATTTGGTTTCCTGAAGACAGACAATCGTAGGCTTGATTAACTCTACCATTTCTCTTAAACAATCCTTCTTAGCTCCTGCATTTAGACCACGAACATTCCAGCTCAAAACATTACAGTTTGCTTGAGACATTAAGAACTTGAGGGGACAAATTTCTGGCTGCAGACCCTGGATGGTGGTCTGAAAAGTACAGCATTCAAGCGTACAACAGCAAGACACAAACACACGCTTCTTGGAGGCACTGCAGATTTTGAAGCAAACAGCAGGACACAAAACACACTTCTTGGAGGATCTGCAGATTTTGAAGCGAAGATTGAGGAAACTAAGGACACAAAGACACTAAAGCACCTTGGGAACCCTTAAAACAGAGGATAGGCCATCACTCTATGGTGGCACAACACTACAACTTCACTTTCTCTGATCGAGTCAATTAAGCCGGGTTAACTGCGATCTTCTTCTTGTTTGGGCGAATCTTCGGAAGCTTGCAACCTCCCTTGTCTATGATGTCCTTTAGCTTCGCAAATCAAAGAATCGCAGGGGTTTCTTGAAGTGCTGAAAATAAAGATTTTGGCTAAATCATCAAAAGAGCTATCATTTGGCAGAAACCAAGATGCTTAGCTAATATTTCTTGAGCTAAAAGCTCCATTGGGACACCGCTAGACTTGTTTGCAATGCGCACACTACGGCGAAATGGAGTCACCTGTGGTGTTGCAACACGGCGTCGCGAGGGCTCGCCCTGCAGGATGGGAGTTGTTGCCAACTTGGTGATTTTTTGCAGGAAGACTCCTAGTTTGTCTTTGGCCTGTCTTTGGGAGTTAGGCACGCCTCCTCCCCTCCTAGCTGCCGGGTGCTAGTAGCTCCAGCAACATTGGGTCCAGGCGGCTACCCTCCACCCGCCGTCATTGTTATGAGTACCTCGCAGCGGCAACACCGGGTCGACGCGGGAATCATCCATTTGGTCATCTAATATCAACGTAGCAGCTGCATCTCCATCTGGATTTTGCTTGTTGCTAACGGGCAGTGACTTACAAGAGAATTCACATGGAGGGTAGGAGTCGCACTTACGCGCCGCAAGGAATTTCTCGCCGGGCCATTTCTACGGATGGTGGAGAGCACCGAGCTCCCGAGCCTCCTGCTGAGTTGCCTTCCACGGCGGCCGCGCAGGCGCCGCCGCCTATTACGCGGTTCGGCGCCGCGACGCAAGCCTCCATTGATGCGGTTCCAAATGGAGCGATCGCGATGGCGCTCCCGCTTGCATCCCCTAGTCATCTCCGCTGCCCGGGCGGCGGTCGAGGAGGCCTCGTGGCGTGGCGCCGGGGGTCTCTGGGGAGCTCCACCCATTGCACCGTCCATCACGCCGTAGCTCCACTCGAAGCGCCTGGTGTGTTGAGGATCATCCCTATCAGCCTCCCCACTGAAGAAATTCAGGTCTTCCAGAATGTCCAAATGGACTAGCACCTCATAGGTGAATCCCTTCTTGAACTCAGTGGGCTGCTCCCGCAGAGGACATTTTCGCGTGGGTGCGTCATGGGAGGAGCCTCCACATCGCCTTCGATGTGATCGACCATACCTTCTTGGGGATCGAGTTTGGATTGGCCATGTGTCCTGAGAGTTTCAATTTTAGCATCACTGTATCACCTGTGTTTGAGCTGTACGGTGTTAGTATCAATGTGTACGTGATTAATTAGGATGTTGTATGTGCTTAGCTGTTCTGTCGATTTCTATCAATATGAATAACTGCTTTTTTTTTTAAAGTTGCTTTCTTACTCCTCCTGTTTATGCCTCACGTATAAATCTTTTTCTGATTTTTGTCACTGGTCACTCTCTTCTCTTAAAAGCCTCAGGTGATAGCTAAAGACTTATTAACAGGGGGGAAAAGACAAAGGAAAAAGATTAGCAGCAGGTTAGACGAGCTAGGCAATTGGGCACAAAAGGTCAATCTGATGGGCCACGATCGATGTACCATGCACATTTGTTGTCACATGTTTGTCGTTTGCATTTTTGGTGCGTCGATCGCTGCTTAAGATTTGTTGTGATCGAAGAGAGGTCGTGCTCCTTGCTTGAGTACCTTACCGTCGCCCGAAAAGCAAAGTGACAAAGTGTGTTTTAGCGTAAAACCGCAAAGATTCCGCAGCCAAGTGCATCGGCGAATGAAGCGACATCGAACAAGTGTGTTCCTTTGTCTGTCAAAGATAAAGTGGCTCGCTTCTTGGCAAGCGGTGAGGAGCAACAAAACCAAAGTTTCTCTGGTAATTACTTTGTAATATCCTCCTTTTATGCTTGCGTAAAGGTCGTGAAAGCTAGGCGTCTTCGATCACTTTCGGGCGTCTCTCACTCGCCCCAAACTCGACGAAATGAAGGTACTCACTGAAAAGCTCGATTTCTTCGAGTCCCGGCGACGAAACTGTTCGGCCCCGCAAGGGAGGCGCAATCGAGGATTAAGTAGCCGCTTTCAATTAATGAGCTGCTTTTAGCGGCGATTATCGTATGATTGCATTCAACGATCAATTGCTATTTCTGGCGGAAAGCAAGCGGCTCTGTTTGTTTTCTTTTTGATGCAGATCAAGCAGATTAAGAGCACTGCTGCACCAAACTAAGTTGGCCGAGCAGCCGCACCGTTGTTTCTGCGATGGAAGGACGAGGGAGGAGACCAACAGCCGTTCGTTTCTGCGGTTGGGCTGTCCGCGTCCATCGCCATCGCATCGCGCGCGTCGGGTTAACCTGCTGCACCAATATAATCCATCCAGATTCCAGCAGCCCTGCCCAGCCTTCTTGAGATCCAGCCTTGAAATTAGCCTGTGTGATATATCCAGCTGATCTGCCTCCCTTGCGTGTCCACATCGCATAACTGCCGTTCACGTACGTGTGTGCCATACAAACCAAATTTGCTCACCTACCAAAAAAAACTAACAAAAGCATGCGAGTAAATGAAGTTCAACTTCTCTAGATTTGTCGCACTGCTGTAGGAGAACGGTTGGACCAGCCTGACGCCGGAGATGACCGGTCTCTAGTTGGACCATAGGACTAGAAGTGGTCTAACCGTATCTCTATTCCTACAACCAGGAATCAGCATGAGCCAAAACAAAAAAATAGTGTAGTCTTCAACATACATATCTAAATAATTTGAAGCTTTACACACATGTTACCGAGGATCTCATAAACCTAACCATCCAAAAATTGCATGAATCTTAGCTAAAGTTTCAACATTTCCTTAAGACACGCAAAATTGCACTAAAACCTCGCAAAACGCAAGAAATTGATACATGACTTGCTCATGAGTCAAGGATAGCCAAGATGGCTCTAGATGAGTTCCCACAAGTCACAGCAGACAATAACACCCAAATATTCGCAACCAAAATCCAAGAAACAAGATTTCCTTAGGACTCCAAATCAAACCATAGAAGGGCTTCAAATCGAATCAAATTGGACAACATTCAAGATCATGCTATAGTTGTTCCCTATATGGATGTAATATAATCCTCGTGAGTCATCTCTATAACTTACACATGCTTCAATCTCAAGAAGATCAAGAGAGAAGGAGAGAGGGCAAAATATCAACCACAACAAATGCAAAATCAATAAGAGTAAGATCGCACCATAAAAGATGAACAAGATTCATCTATTATAACTTGTAGATGAATGTTTTCTAGCCACTTCAACCTAGAGGACAGAGTTTTCACAAGAGTACCCACCCAAAGTTTTCATCACAAGGAAGTCTATCTCTTTAACCCTAGTAAATGGATTGTTGATTGGCCACATGCCTCCAACAGATCCCACTTAAATAGATAGAGCAATTAGTCAACATCTAACCCTAAAGGATACTATCTATTAGCACAACGAAAAAACCGTTAACTCCACGCACAGCGAGTTTTATATTCATACATGACTTATGCACGCTTCTTAAAGCACATAAGTCAGAGCCCACTAAGAAGCAAACTTTCTATCCACTTAGCTTCCTCACCGTCTTCCTGACCTAAACTGCACTCCCACCACCCTCCAAGCACCATGATTTTGGTCCCATCGACGATTATAGTATTTTTGCTTTCTCGTCAAAACACCCTCGTTTTGACCATAGACCTCACATCTTTTTGAACCTAGTCTATGGTCATCTCCTCCTTTACAAATAATCTCTATGTCTGTAATGTGTAAGTTCACCGATGGCTCACGCATCGATAAGTCTCTCCGTATCAATTTTCCCCGACCATGTCTCACGTGCACCGACCGTACCATTCGATGAACCGTCACTCAAACCTCCCCTTCAACATCCCTAGTTTTCCATGTGCCTTGTTTGAGCTTAACCATTCCGTCCGACTTTATTGATAATACATCAGCTCATCCCCGAGTCTAGTCCTAATCCACTTCGCTGACCATGGTTGCCTCCAAGCTTCCTACACATTAAAGACCAATAAATCATTTTCACACATATGTTCTTCACAGCTTGACCCATATGAGTCCAACCTGCTTCATAAACTATGAATGCAATGCTTTAGGACTCCAAAACTCAACTCATGATCATTTCCCATAAATTTTCAAACCCTCTCTGTTATCTTCAGTCAAAACTGGTCTGAACGTCATTGGGCATCCTGTTAGATCACTGGCCTCGGTCGAACAGCCACCATGGTCGATTTGACCACTCAGGTTGTGCACCTTACACATATCTGAAAAATAAGTACCACCTAGTAGAAGCCGATACGACCGAAGCCCCGGTCCTACCACATCATAAACCCGGTACTCAAAGATTTTTAGATTAAATCAAGAATGATCAAAGTACTCAAAATTCAAAAATACAGAGGGTCGGTCTAACCGCCAGCTAGTGACCGGTCTGACCACTCCCGCTGGTCAGAATGCCTATTTGTCCAATCAGACCGTCAAGTATTGACAAGACTGAAAACTTGCAAAGACTCACAAATTCAAACTTTAACTCGAGGCAATTGTCAATTGTTTAGCACATAAAAACTATTGGCATTCTTATCATGGCTCTACGGGACCGTTTTTTCAAAGAAAAAAAAGAGTTAAGGTAGTGACCAATAAATACGGATTTGGTTGCCATGTGCTACAGCGGTCGATTCTCCAGCCTGTGTTTGTCCGTAATCGGAGGTATATTTCGCAGCGCTGGACTCCTGAAGAGCTTATGATATGTTACTCCTCTTTGCAATACTTCTCAATATCGACCATGGCACAATTTACATACCTAGGTAAATAATAATTTCTATCCAAAGTTGCCGAAATGCCCTCGATAGTTACCCCCAATAGGTTAATCCCAAAAAAGCTACTCCTATATGCTTAGCCTTGTAAACATTCTACGTCGAGTCACCGACAGCTCAGGTAAGATGAGATGACCCATGCATAGCGTACAATGCTGTCGTATAACCGGCACCTAAATACTAATTGAGTACCATTACTATTACAAAAGAACATGTTAGTGGTTGTACGTCGATTCTCCTCCAACCACTCTATTTTCTTAGCTTCTCACCATTTTTCATTTTTCAACTGATTAAAGTAACTCTCTTCTGTAACACTTTTCTTTATATATTTAATGAGTTCCGTTATAAGGCAGGGGTATGAAACTAGCACACAAAAAATAATTTAGTTATCGACAGGCCGCTTCACCTGTAACAGGCTAAATAAAGGGCTTACGAAAGGAGCTAGAATAGGTCTGTCTGACACGTCCGTCCAATTTTAGTCAGGACCGACTGCTTGGCCCAATTGCAGTTGTGGCCCAACTGCCAACCCATACTGGAGCACTCTCTCCTTTCTTCCTTAATTTTCCCATGTTGAGAACATTGGTTTCTTCCTTAATTTTCCCATGTTGAGAACATTGGTCTAGCTTTTTCATGCCACTTTAGGATTAATAATTACGTCACTTTGCATCACAAAACATGTGGGTCCAGGTTCCCAACACAAAGGAAAGAAACAGAAAGGGTCGATGCATTTGCCTACAAAAATGTTGAATCAATCAGTTCCGTGGAACGCTAGCTAGCTAGCTAGCTACTGAAATCGTGGCAATGGATCGGCTAGAGAAATGATATCACACCAACCTTGAACAGTAGCAGATTAGGAAGAGCCAAATTAAGATCGATCGAGGCGCTGCCTTTGTCCACTGTTAGTGCTGACGCAGCCTCCACATGCGTCTGCATGTACTGCCGGCATGCCTAGGAGTGACGACTACTCGATCGTTATTCTGCCACTGAAAATCGATCATTCCCTAGCGAGTAAATCTTAGCCGAGTTTGTCGGACTAGCTGTAGCCACGAGACTGAATGTGTGGGTTAGAAATGGAGCAAGCAAGGATTAACAGCTAGCAGAGCCACACATGTACTCCACTAGCTAAACACACGGCACGGTACATGCATCTAGAATTCGAGATAGATAGACAATAGTGCTAAGTGGTGCTTGTGCTGCGCAATCAAGCAAGCTAGCTGTAGGTGAAAAACAACAATAGCTCTCGCCTTGATGGCAGCTTAATTTGCTTGCAGTGGTTTGGTTGGGGGCACAAGCCCGTGGGCCATCGCACTGCAGCCGTCGTTGAGGCAGTCAGCGCGACGCCCTGCCGGTGGTTCGGCCGGCCGCCGTGAACTGCCAAGGGTTACGTCCGTCGTTGAGGCAGCGTCGTCGTCTCTTCGCGCTCCATCGATCCGCGTCGCGCCCGCCCGGTGCTAGCTAGCTTCTGGCTGGTTGCTTTTATCTCGGCGCCGTGCAGCTACTGCATGCATGGGGTTTTCTCTCCGGCCAAACGTTTTAAGTTGATCGATCTCAGATAGTATTGGGCTTCCATCTTTTGCTTTCGGCCGGCCGGTATATAGATGCATGCTTTTTTACTTCTCCGATTCTGCCTCACTTACGTTGGACTTCTAGAGAGATCAAGCATTAATTTAATTAGGCAAACATGCAAATTGGATCGATTCATGCATGTGATTCTCCACCAACAGCTAATCTTTTTACCTAACAAATTAACATGAACGAGAATATATGAACACACCTCTGCAACAAATTAGTGACAAAGTAGTGGTGCTAGCTTAATAGTTCATCGTCTTATGCATGTGAGAGCACGTCCTACTAACTAAACACACTTTCTACTAAGATAATCACACTGGAAATTCGAATATGCATAGTGCGAAGGAAGTGTGTCCGATCCATGTAAGGAAACGATCGACATGCGCGCCTAAAAGGCTACATGCTCATCCTCTCCTACTACGTTTCTTTTTCCGAAACAACAAGGACTAAGGACAGGGAGCAATCGCCTGCAGCCAAATAAGAGAGAGGTGCAGGACAAAAGGTACCATAAAATTAAATCTGACGTCCCATGCACTAAAATTAATTGATCGATCAAGCACGCTCTTCATCTGCCCTAGCTAATTGATGGAACTGAACATACACATATAGAAGCTAGCCAGTCAGGTTGAAATTAAAGTGAGAACGTCTGGCCTGACAAAACGTATAGTACTGGGCGATAGCTAGCTAGGCTTTAGAAAATAAGAGAATAAGTTCTGGATCTTTGTCTCTGTCCAAATGCATAGGTTGCAATTGACTAGGATCTGTGTGGAGAGCATTCCAGTCAGTGCTGTACAATTAATGGCGAGAATTCAGTCATGCTGATCAGGTTTTAATTATTTCACGACATCACGATCGATCAAATGTTGATTTGGTAAATCATGTACGTGCTCAATCACCGAGATAATCCCCAGTACTGGACCAGAGTCCAGAGGCTGTAATCGTTGGACATGTTCAATCACCGAGCCCGCGACCACTAAACGTTCGGCAGCTTTGCTAGCTAACTACTGTCCTTGCAGTAGGATGATGCATATATGCCCGAATTCGGAGTATTTAAGGAACGATGCCAGGAATAAGAGGAGATGATAATTTTTTATTTTGTTTCTCTAAAATAATTCATTAATTTGTTCTTCTCTCTTAACAGATCGAATGTTAACCAGTTGAGGTAGTTGTGTTAGCAACCAGTTGTTTCATATGTCGCTAGTGGGCTGGGATCGAGATCCATTTTCCCTTGGCTGCGCTGGCAGCATGCATGCATGCATGGTGTAGATATTTCCGGCTCTAGCTAGTTGCGAATGCATTTCCCTTAATTGGCAATTTGATGATTAACTAGTGCCGTTAATATGTTGTTCTCAGTACCTACTACGTACCTAGACTACTTGCTTAACTAATGGAGTTAATTAATATCCAATTGTTGATTAGTGAACGTACGCTGATCGAATCAGTAGTTGTGAGTATTCATCTGGCCGGCATGTAGCTGAGGGATAGTGGCATTATTGGAACTTCTTACCACATATATAGTATATAGTATAATTTGCACTTCAATAGGATGGATTTTGCTGATGCTTCTAAAATTAATCAACCATATTGTATGGATCATTGTGCCACACCGCATTAGTACCATGCAGTACGTACGTATCATTAATTGTGCACTAGCAACCAAATTTAAAGCCTTCTTTCTCCAAGTACTACTTAATTAATTAGTGCCAAGAAATTACATGTCGACATACAAAGCCAAGCGAATACTACTCCACACAGTGAAATTGATTAATCGATTTTCTTCTTAAGCCTGCCCCTTTCTCCCAAAAGGACATCCCAAAGTACTTAAGAATCTAACACTATTGGAGGAGTAGGTTTTTTTTAAAAAAAAATCAAGCCAGAAGCTCTTTATTTAAATTTCCACAGGGGGAATACGTACGTACAGTCCTGCCGAATACAATAGATAGCGAGAAAGGAAGGTGCAGAGTTTATCCAGGCACAAGCATTTCCTAAAATCAGAGCTTGTTTAGCATTGTTGTTACCACATCGCCGTAACAACAATGGCCGTCTCCTTCAAACTGAAAAACACTCCCTCAGTTCAATCAGCTGCCCAGGCGCGATGATGTAATATTAATTAGGAGTTTCAGTAAGAATTTCCTCCTCACCGCCGCCCAAAAAATCCTCGCATGAGCACATTCCTGAGGAGTAGTTGACATGTGGAAGAGATGTAAACCTTTATTAAATTTGAATCATGACTCACGAGTTAATTAACCCGATTTTTTTATATATGTTGTACACAACTACATACATGAGAGCTTCACCTATTAGATAGGAAGGATATAATATACTGTAGTTTGTTAAATTATTCATGCGTCATGGCAGCTAGCTCTTAATTCCACCATGAAATGTTCCACGATGAAAGCCAGACCGACACATCAGTATATATCTATTAATTCTTTTGCATATAATGCTGGCCTGGACCAATCGCCTTGGAGTATCGGCTTTGCTCCATAGGATGGCCGTCTAATCATGCCATGAGCTTATTGGTTTAACTATAATATATATATAGATGAAAGGTTGAACCTGTGAAGTTGATGCTTCCCTAAAGTACAAAGAAAGAAAGCAATCAGCAGAAACTTGTTATATCGATCTAGTTTAAGCCCGGTGATGCGTAACCCGAAAGCGGCAGTGCAAGCTGAGTGCTAGATTTAATTAGTTAATAATTACCGAGCTTAACTGCTCCATCTGTCTTGTTACGTAACAAAGGTTAGATGTAATATCCATCCATCCGCGATTACCATCGCACCGGCAGACGCTTCTCACTGGTGCTTTATGCTTTAACCCCCCGCGCTAATTAATCATACTTTGGGAAGCAACGGTACAGTTACCAATATTGGTAATCTCCGTTTAAGTATGACCTGTCTTTTAAGCAACTTACAGGGTCTCTCTCTCTCTCTCTCTCTCTCGATGCATGCAGATGCAGTACCTACCACACAAAGGATCATCATAAACGGTTTTAAACTCTCATCACAAACAATTTCTGAACCGTCTAATTTATTATGTTTGTAATAATAGGTGGTTATCACAGATAGCTCTCAAACCGTTAGACTATACGGATAGGTTGTGGATTTAGTGATGATGAAGAATTGACATTTAGATTGCATTGAAATTTATGTTTGTGAAAGTTTCAATCGATACGCTTTTAGAAAATTGGAATTGATGAAATATTCAGGTTAAGCGGTAACCGCCTTATATTGGGCGGTCTGACCGGCTGGCTTCGACCACGATTGGTAGTCGGTGGTCCGAACGACCTTGTATTGGGCCTGTGGTATGCTACATATCATAGACGATTTGGTGTTACAAACTGTCTGTGATGGCTCTTTGAATAGCTAAATTATTTTTTATTTTTCTGCTAGCCTCAAGAAATGCTAACCATGCCCTCTGCAAATATGCAAGCGATCACAGATAATTGCAGATCTTATAGCATACGACAATCATTACACAGATCTCACAAATAAATTACAACTGAATGAATTACAATTGAATGCATTGTTTGATGAAGCACAATTGAATGAATTATTTGATGAAGCACAATTGAATCAAATATTTGAACATCTGTTCATCTACATCACCGGGGTTGAACTCTTCCTTTAGGTGAATAACCTCTGCTATCAAGAATTCGGAGAGCTGTCCTCAAATTTTGGAGAGTTTATCAAGATCAAATACACTTTAATTGATTTTCACACCACGTCGCTAGGAGGAGTAATATATGCATATATATAATCTTCTCTATAGTAGTGGTAGCAGCAGTTGCGTGCAGGCTTCTTTGTCTAGTCAATTGTTCGATGTACATTAGAGCACTACTATAGAAAGCCTAATAGTAGACGGCCAATCACAGACGGTTTGACAAAATCGTCTGTGACCAACACTACCACAGACGGTTTTAATTTGGACATCGTCTGTGCATTGTCAATTGGATGTTTTATGTCTGTGAAATGAATTGAGATGTGAAATGTATCTGAAATGAAATGAGATGTGTGAATTGTATATGTTTTATGTCTGTGATTATCTACTTATTTCAGAGGGCATGGCTAGCATTTCCTGAGGCTAGCCAAAAACAGAAATATATTTAGGGGTTGAAGGGAGTATCACAAACGGTTTTTGAGTAAAAACCGTCTGTGATAGCTGAAACCGTCTGTGATTATAGCTATCACAGACGGTTTTTAACTAAAATAGTTAAAAATCGTCTGTGATTATCAGCTATTACATACGATTTTTACTCAAAAACCGTCTGTGATTATCACCGTCTGTGATAGCTGATAATCACAGACGGTTCAAAAACCGTCTGTGATGACCTTCGATTATCACTGACCCATAAATACAGACGGTTCACAAAACCGTCTGTGATGACCTTTTGTGTAGTAGTGGAGGGTGTTTCGTGGTTGCAATCACATGCATGCATGCATGTTGCAATTCGAGATGAGCGTGCGTACGGTACGGTTACCGTGCGTCTAGCTAGCTGACCGTATGCATCTAGAGCTAGCTAGGTATATGGATTTTTAGGTTTCGACGTGGTCATGGCGCAATAATATATGGGTTCGTTCATCCCAGCCCAGGCGGTGCGTACGTTGGCGGCATGAGCAGCTTAGTTTACATTACCCTCTTGATCTCATTGCCTTTGACTCTTAGCCCTAGCTTGTACGTTAGCTCGCTGAGAGTAACGTAACCCTACCTACCTGACATCAGCTGCGCGCCTTGCTCCTCCTCCTCCTCCGCTGCGGCTACTTATAGCCGCCGCGAGAAGCGCAGCATGCACCACCAAGTGTTAGTTACTACCACAAGCTCACTCGATCCCCACACCTCAAAGCGATCCCATTAATACTGAGAGATCGAGTGCTAACTAAGAGTCTAATTAGAGCAAGCGTTTGGCCAAACTAGAAGAGATGGCTCTCGCATCTCTTTCCAAGGTGGTGCTCGGCTCGGTGGCCTTCGGCGTGTTTTGGATGATGGCGGTGTTCCCGTCCGTGCCGTTCCTCCCGATCGGCCGGACGGCCGGGTCGCTGCTCAGCGCGGTGCTCATGATCATCTTCCACGTGATCAGCCCCGACGACGCCTACGCCTCCATCGACCTGCCCATCCTCGGCCTGCTCTTCTCCACCATGGTCGTCGGCGGCTACCTCAAGAGCGCCGGCATGTTCAAGCACCTCGGCCGGCTGCTGGAGTGGCGGAGCCAGGGAGGCCGCGACCTGCTCTGCCGGGTCTGCATCGTTACCGCGCTCGCCAGCGCGCTCTTCACCAACGACACCTGCTGCGTCGTGCTCACCGAGTTCGTGCTCGAGCTCGCCGCCGACCGCAACCTCCCCGCTAAGCCCTTCCTGCTCGCGCTCGCCTCAAGCGCCAACATCGGCTCCAGCGCCACGCCCATCGGCAACCCGCAGAACCTCGTCATCGCCTTCGGCAGCAAGATCCCCTTCCCCAAGTTCCTCTTGGGCATCCTGCCCGCCATGCTCGTCGGCATGGCAGTCAACATGGTCATGCTCCTCTGCATGTACTGGAAGGACCTCGAGGGCACCAGCTCCGACCTCGTCGCCGCCGGCAAGCAGATGGAGGCCGTCGAGGAGGGCCGCTCGCCGTCCGTAGCCTCGCTCAAGAGCCCGCAGCCGGCCAACGGCGCCCTGGAGATGGACTCGATGATGACGGAGAACATCTCCACCAAGCACCGCTGGTTCATGCAGTGCACGGAGCAGCGCAGGAAGCTCTTCCTCAAGAGCTTCGCCTACATCGTCACGGTGGGTATGGTGATCGCCTACATGGTGGGGCTCAACATGTCGTGGACCGCCATCACCACCTCCATCGCCCTGATCGTGGTCGACTTCCGCGACGCCGAGCCGTGCCTGGACAAGGTGTCCTACTCCCTGCTGGTCTTCTTCTCGGGCATGTTCATCACGGTGAGCGGGTTCAACAAGACGGGGCTCCCGGGGGCCATCTGGGACTTCATGGCGCCCTACTCCAAGGTCAACAGCGCCGGCGGCATCTCCGTCCTCTCCATCATCATCCTCCTCCTCTCCAACCTCGCCTCCAACGTACCAACAGGTACTAATATATACGCATGCACGACTGCATGAGCCATGCACAATAATGACAGTACGAATTTAAAAGGACTTTTATACGTAGTGAGCAGCTAGCTAGCTAGTGACATAAATGGCCAGGTGAGTCTGACATGGACAATTAAGAACTACCTGTCTAGATGACACTATATACATCAGTAGATCATATAATCATTGGGTACAATACGATTGACAAGTGCCTACATCGATCTGTCGGTGCGTGCAGTGCTTCTGATGGGCGGCGAGGTGGCCGCTGCCGCGGCGTTGATATCCCCGGAGGCGGTGACCCGGTCGTGGCTGCTGCTGGCGTGGGTGAGCACGGTGGCGGGGAACCTGTCGCTGCTGGGGTCGGCGGCGAACCTGATCGTGTGCGAGCAGGCGCGCCGGGCACCGCGCAACGCCTACGACCTCACCTTCTGGCAGCACATCGTCTTCGGCGTCCCTCCACGCTCATCGTCATCGCCATCGGAATTCCGCTCATCGGTGTGATCAAAGTCTAAGTCTTGGGAGGCCGGCCGCGCGCCTCCATCTACGTCGTCGAAGCATTCAGCTCATGGTCGAAGCTACAGCAGATTAATACATGCGTGTGCCAGATCAAACTAATAATATCATTAAGCCCGTATATGTATACATGCTTCGTGCGTATATACATACGAGCGAGTACTTGTACGTATACGAGCGTGCTTTTGTTTTCGTATATGCGTTGGTGTATGGCGGGGTAGCTTGGCCTTGCTCTAAGATTATTGTTGTTGTGGAGCGAGGTGCATGCATGCATGCATGGTGATAAGATCAGCAGTAATGGTGCTTCATGTGAGAGGAGGGAAATTAGACAGAGAATTAATTAAAGGGAGGGAGCTAGCTAGACATGCAGTGTGCTAAGCAGTGCACTCACAGTCTGCAGCTTGGATTAATTTGCTTCAAGAACATATGTGATGCATGTGTGGTCGCCATAATATAAGCAAATATTATCTTGTAGATGGTTGAAAAATCTCTTGTTGGCTTCTGCACCCCTCTTGGTTTACTAATTTGTTTCCCTATCATTTCATATAAACTATATGGTTGTATAGCTGTAGTAGTTTAAGTATTAGTGCTACCACTTGTTGCCATTCATCGAAGAAATTAAAGTACTGGAGGCAGTTGGAGTTTGACTCCCACAAACAGGGAATCAGGTCCTCTGCTTGCGTTCTTTTATGAAATGATAGTTGATAAGTGTCTCTTTCCAAAGGCAAATCTCACTGCCCTTTACTTAAAGGCAATCAATCTAACACTTTTCTGCATATAAACTAACTTCATGCCGTTTGTCTTAAAACAGCAGACTAAGCTAGTTAACTCTTAACTCTATCTAATATGTAGTTCTGGGCTCTTATAAGTACTTCTTTAGATCAGAAAAGGGGATCCACATGCGCTTGTATACTTGTCCGATCACCAACTAATTACTAATTAAGGGCTTGAGGTTCTGAGCTGAGTAAGAATGTAAGACCATTGCTGTACATGTACAAGTGCAACTAACACTAGGTTTTTGTCTTCAATTATTATAACTTTACTACTTAGAACTGTTAGAAGTAGATGTATTTAGTACTTTGTACAGGGACTTCCTACAATTGTGTACATGTATATATTGGCCGATTCAGCCCATTCAATAGCTAGCCGCTCGTTTCAAAACATGGTATGAGAGCCAGGCAGCCGTCCTTTGGCCACCGCCGCTGCTCGAGGACTGGCGCCGCCACCTCTTCTCTCTGTCGACGTCTGCGTCGTGCCACCAACGTCTGCGCATGGCCTCCCCCTCTTCTCTCTGTTGGCGTTCGCATTGCACCACCGGATCGAGGCCCCGCCAGCCTCGCCCCTCCTGGATCGGCTGTCTCCCTTTGTTTCAAATAGGGGTTATCGATACTATGTGATCTTTATTGATGACTACTCTTCTCATACTTTGATTTATTTCATGTCTTCTCATAGCCAAGTCCTTTCTCTTTATTAGTGTTTTGCTACTATGGTTCGTACTAGTTTGAACTAGTCATTTGTGTCCTTTGTATTGATTATGCTAGTGAGTATATATCTATAGCTTTTCGTCAGTTTTTTCTGTGCATGGCACTCTTCCTCGGTACTCCTGTCATGGTGCTTACGCTCAAAATGGTGTTTCTGAGCACAAGCATCATCATATTCTTAAGACTACCCATGCCCTGATGCTGGCCTCTTTTGTTGTACCTCACTTCTGAGTTGAGATTGTTTCTACCGCAGCCTACCTTGCCAACCTACAACCCTCCACTACTCTTCAGGGCTCAACTCTTGTTGAGCGTCTTTACTGTAGGTCTCTCATTACACTCACCTTCGCATTTTTGGCTGTCTCTGTTTGTTCTTCTTCCATCGCATGAGCGCATAAAACTAACTGCTCAGTCATTTGAGTATGTTTTTCTTGGCTACAACGCTGAGCACAAGGTTATCACTGCTGTGACTCGTTGCTCGTTGGATGCGCATTTCATGGGATGTCACCTTCGATGAGTCCCAAACTTACTATCCGTGTGACACTATTTCCGACTAGACTTTCTTCTTTGAGTTGATATCTTATCGACTTGTCCCGATCCTCAACTCTCCACTCGTTGGTTTCACTTGTCTCCTCTACCACCTTCGTCAGTTTCACCATTGGCTCCTTCCCCTCCAAATTTGTTGCCTCCCAGCCAGAGGATCCCACCAGCTCTTTTGTTGATGTCTCCCCCTTTCTATTCCACTACACTCGTCGTCCTTGTTCTAATCCTTCTCCGTTAGCTCTGTCACCCTTTAACTCTACTCTTTTGTCCTTATTGGGTCCTGTTCCAGTGCCCTCTTCTCCCTCCTTGTTGGGTCCTGCTCCATCATCTCCTTCGAGGTACACTCCACATGATCAGAGTGCGATTCCGTGTCCTAATCGCTACAACTTTACAACTTCTGCTACTTACGTTATTGATCTTACCTCTTATCATGATGTTGCATCTCATCCTAAGTGACATCTCGCTATGGCTGAGGAAATTGCTGTTTTGGAGCATACTAGCACTTGGAACCTTATTCTCCTTCCTGTTTTTGTCACTCCTATCATGTGCAAGTAGATCTATAAGATCAAGACTCGTTCTGATGGTACCATTGAGTGCTATAAAGCACATCTCATTGCAAGTGGTTTTCAATGGGAGTATGGGCGTGATTATAATGAGACTTTTGCCCTTGTTACTTATATGACCGTTGTTCGCACTCTTGTTGCCTTTGTCTCTATTCGGCACTAGACTATCTCATAGCTGATGTTAATAATGCCTTTCTCAATAGCGAGTTGCGAGAAGAGGCCTCTCGCCCCCTAGGTATTCTGTCCTCGACGGCCAGGTTTGTCGTCTGTGTCGTTCTCTATATGGGCTCAAACAAGCCCCTCGTACTTGGTTTGAGCGTTTTACCTCTGTTGTCACTGCCGCTAGCTTCTCCGCCAGTGATCACAACCTTGCTCTCTTTGTTTATACCTCCTCTCGTAGTCATATGCTTCTTTTTCTCTATGTGGATGACATGCTCATTGCCGGAGATAACCCTCAGTATATTGACTTTGTGAAGATACCTCTCAGTGAGCAATTCAAGATGTCTAATTTGGGACCTCTTCACTACTTCCTTGGGATTGATGTCACATCTACGCCTGATGGCTACTACATCTCTTAGCAGAAGTACATCTAGGATCTTCCTGATCACGCTTGTCTTACTGATCAGCGGACAGTGGACACTCCTATGGAGCTTCACCTTCGGCTTCATCCTACTAATGGTACCCCTCTTGAGGATCTTACCTGCTATGGCCACCTTGTTGGGAGCTTAGTTTACTTTGATGTCACTTGTCTTGACATCTCTCATACTATTCACATTCTGAGTTAGTTCGTTTCATCTCCTACCCTGCTCCACTATAGTCACCTTTGTTCTGCGATATCTTTGTGGGATCATCCCTCGGCTCTTCCCCTTGCTCTAGCTCGTTACAGTTTCAGGCGTACCATGATGTGACCTGGCTAGTGATCCATCTAACCGCCAGTCTCTTTCTATTTTTTGTGTCTTGGTTCTTTATTGATTGTCTAGAAGACTAAAAACAGACTACATCTTTTCGTTCGAATGCTGAGGCTGAGTTGAGAGCTTCGGCTTCTGTGATATCTGATATCACCTAGCTATGGTGGACTTCTTGAGGACTTTAGTGTTTCGGTTTCTATACTGACTATGTTATTTTCAGATAGCACTGGTACAATCAGCATTGCTCGAGATCTAATAAAACATGAGCTCATCAAGCACATTGGGGTTGATGCTTTCTACATGCGGTCATAGGTGCAACAACAGGTTATCACTCTTCAGTATGTGCATTCAGAGCTTCAGCTAGCTACTTCACGAAGGCGTAACTACGACTCAACATAGTTTCCATCTCTCTAGACTCACTGTTATTGATCCACTATGAGTTTGAGAGGGGTGTTAGCGATATGTATTTAGTACTTTGCATAGGGTTTTATGCTATTGTGTATATGTATGTATTGGCGATTCAGCCTGTTCAATCGCAAGCGCTGCTCCAAAACAAGAACAGAGATCGGTGAGTCCACAGACTAGATCTTGCCTTAAAGTCGTATGGATATCGATCCCTTCATTTAAGCAGCTTGCAGATGATGAAAATATCCGATTACTATGCACAATGGCAGACAGTAGTGTTTCCCATGTACATGTGAATCAAGTCTCTCCTAAATGTTCAAGCTAATTAACTAGAGTATTGTTGCCGCACGAAATTGATCCGTACGTCAACAAGGTAATTGATGGAGAAACAAGAACTACTTTAATCTAAAGACTAAGAAAAACAAAGGTATGAAAATAATGTTGTATCGATTGTCTGATGATCCTTCTGCAATCGGCCTTACCCTTCATATTTATAGGGTGCCTGGTCTATGGCAAATAAAATCGGCATCAAATCAAGATTTATGGCAAGTAAAAACAAATTAATCACATCCGCTAATGAGCCCGATTTCTTTCTCTTCTTTGCTTCTCCGCTGTCAAATCCTCTGCAGATAACTTCCCATAACGATTCAGTATTCCCAAATTTTTAACCACTTTCTCGTTATATCTGTCAGAGTTTCCAAATCGTGATCGAACTCCTTGCGACCACCTTTAGTATGGTCGTAGCCTTCAATGCGATCGTGGGCTTCTACGTGGTCATATACTCCAACGCGGTCGAGACCCCAACGTGGTCGTGACCCCACCGTGGTCGTAGCCTCCAACGTGGTCGTGACTCGCCGTGGTCGTAACCTCCGACGTAGTCGTAGACTCCAACGTAGTCGTATACTCCACCATGGTCGTAGACCCCACCGTGGTCGTAAGTTCAACTGCCGACTATCAACCTTGATGTCATTGTCTGTGAACCAGGCTTCTGATCATGGCCAATCGTAGTCGTAGCGGCGTCCGATCCAAAATGGTTGAGCCACTTTTGACCATGCCAACGTGGTCGTAACGCGCCGACCACGACCAACGTGGTCGTGTCGGTCCACCGGCCCGATTAATGGTCGTAAATGCTGCAACGCGTGGTCGTAAAACCACCGGCGACCGCCAACGTGGTCGTAATCGCTTCGACCACGACCAACGTGGTCATAATCGGTCCACTGTTTCCGATTAGTGATGACAAGGTCGTAAATGCTGCAACGTGGTCGTAAAACCACCAATGACCGCCAATTGTGGTCGTGGCGCCGCCGACCACACCAACGTGGTCGAATGTCGGCCCACCGGCTCCGACTTGCTTTGCCGTGATCGTAACTACTCACGACCATGATATCTACACGGCGCTTCCTTGTTAACTTGCTTTCGCTTTACGATGATTGTCAAGCCAAATTTGATTATCAACACATGCCCTGTTTTTGGCAACACTTGTGTGCCAAAAATAAGAATTACTTGCTCGACCAACAAGGCCAATGTCAACACATCCATTGGCCATGTTTATATGTCTAAGGCGATAATTTATTATCGGCCATGTTATAAAGTCTAAGGGCGATAAGCAGTATCGACCATAAATAATATTTCTCGGAGACGATGACTGCAAACACCGCCATATTTTCTCATGCATTTTGCCACACACTTGGATAGTACCTTTTTAAATATTTTCCATTAAGTGCTCTAGGCAACCTTTCTCCATGCAAATTTTGCACAAAATAACTATTTCCAGGAACAATTTCTATAACTTTATACGGACCATCCCAATTTGGAGACCATTTTCCAAACTTATTATCCTTTGACCCAATAGGTAAAATCGTCTTCCATACTAAATCTCCAATTTGAAACAATTTTTCTTTACCTTCTTATTATAGGCCTTAGCTACTCTTAATTTGTCTTTCTCAATTTCTCTCAAAGCTTTTATCCTCTCATCTGTAACTTCGTCTATTCTATCCATCATTAAGTCATGATAATCCACGTAGCCGACAAATCATTTTGTTCGCCAACCTAAGAGCGCCCGATTCACCTCAATCGGTAAAACGGCCTCCGCCCATATACTAACTCATATGGTGTTACTTTTGTAGCACCATGCTTAGATATCTGATGAGCCCATAATGCCTCGCATGAACCTCATGCCATCTCTTAGGATATTCTTCTATTTTCTTTTGATAAGTTTAATTAAAATCTTATTACTAGACTCGGCTTGCCCATTAGCTTTGAGCATAGTATGGTGAAGAATTAAGTAATTTAATTTTCAATGATTCGGCAAACTCACGTACTTGATGAGACATGAAAGACGACCCTTGATCGATCGTTAAAGTCTGTGGTATGCGAATCTATGAATAATATGCACCAAGATAAAATAAATTACTTCTTTATGTGTCATATTTTTAAGAGGAACGACTTACATCCATTTTGTAAAATAATCTGTAGCTACTAAAACAAAACGATGACCTTTAGAAGATGCGGGGCATATCTGCCGATAAAATCTAAACCCCACCCACGAAACGGCCATGGTTTAATAATAGGGTGCAACACGGTAGTGGTGCCAATTGTATATCACCAAATTTTTGACAGACTCACAACCTTTATAATATTTAAAACAATCTTCTAACATAGTCGGCCAATAAAACCATTTCGTCTCAACAACCATTTCATCTTATGGGCCGATGATGTGTGCCACAAATACCTTCATGTACCTCACCCATAGCAATTTTAGATTGGTGCGAACTTAAACACTTTAAAAGCAATCCTTCTGATTCGCGATATAATTCTCCATCAAGCAATGTATACTTTAAAGCCTGTCGCCAAATTTTTCTATCTACTGATTCTTGGGATTTTCTAAATAACTAAGTAAAGGTTTTCTCCAGTCATTGAATTCAGCCATATTTGCTGTTTCTAAAACATCCGAATCGCCGCCTTGTTGTTCGCCATATAAACAGAACATTTTTGTGCATCGGTTTTCTATCACAAATAGCTTGCCTCTACTAACATGATAACGGATGCTTGTTGCGCAAGATCATTAGCTCTAAAATTATCTCCTCTAGATATATGACTGATAGTAAAATCATCTAGGTTTGATACGATCTCTAAACACTTTTCTAAATATCTATTCAATGAACCATCAAGGCATCGATAAATTCGAAACTTGCTGCACAACTAATAACGAGTCACCAAAAGCTTCTATATTTTTACTTCCATGGATTCTAAAATTTGCAATCCTAATAAAAGTGCTTCATACTCGGCTTGATTATTAGTACAAAAATATTCCAAACGGACCGATGTTTCAAAAATAGCACCTCTAGGTGAAATTAAGACAATACCAACACCTGTCCTTCTTTACAGCCGAGCCATCAAAATATAGCTTCCATGGAGATACGGACAAATAACTAACCAGCTCCATACCATTATCAACTCTATGATCTACAATAAAATTTGCTACAATTTGGCCTTTCATGGATTTTAAAGATTCATAAGCCAAATCATATTCTACCAATGCATAAGCCCATTTTCCGATTCTACCACTTAAAATGGTTTGTTGCAACATATACTTAATAACATCGGTCGACAAGTTACCACACAAGTCTTGGACAATAAATAATGCCTTAAACGGTACAAGCATAATACAAGGATAAACACAATTTTTCAATAAATACATACCTTGTCTCTGCTCCCGTAAGACGTCGGCTCAAATAAGTGATAATAAATTCTTTGCCTTCTACCTCCTGCGTTAATACTGAACCAATAACACCATCTTCCGCACAATATATAGCCGAAGCGGCGTCCCGCTTTAGGCGCCCTCAAAACAGGAGGAGTAGACAAATACTTCTTAATTTCATCAAAGGCTCTCTGTTGTTCTCGCCCTCAAGTAAATTCGGTTTCCTTCTTTAACAGAAGTATGGGTGTAAATGCGTCAATTTTCCTGCATGTGTTAGATATAAATCTTCTCAAATAGTTTATTTTTCCTAAGAATTTTTGCACGTCTCTTTTACATTCGCGCCTTTATTCTTTGAATGGCCTCTAATCTAGCAGATCTATCTCTATTCCCTCTCATGTATGAGGAATCCTAGAAACTTTCAGTGACACGCCTAAAAGCGCATTTGAGTGGATTCATTTTTAAACCATACCGACGCATCCTTTCAAATACTAATGTCAAATCGGCCAAATGATGATCCACGTTATCCGATTTAACTACTACATCATCAATATATATTTCTAGTATGATACCGAGTAAGTCATGAAAAATTAAATTCATAGCTCACGATACGTAGCGCCGGCATTTTTAAACCAAATGTCATGACAACCCACTCAAATAATCCTACAAAACCAGGACACCTAAAGGCCGTTTTAGACATGTCTTCTTTCGCCATAAAATTTGATTATAACCAGCATTGCCATCTAAAAGCTAACAACTCTATGTCCCGAAGCATTATTAATCAACATGTCGGCTATAGGCATGGGATATTCATCTTTTGGAGTAGCTTTATTCAAATCTCTAAAATCAACGCAAATGCGTAATTTGCCACTCCTCTTCTTCTCAATCGGCACAATGTTGGATATCCACTCGGCATATCTACATGGCCTAATAAAACCAACTCTTAATAACCGGTCTATTTCCTCTTTAATACGGTCATACATATTAGGATTAAACCTTCTAGGTGGCTGTTTGTGAGGCCTAAAACCAGATTTAATGGGCAACCGATGCTCTACTAGCTCTCGGCTAAGGCACGGCATTTCGTGGTACTCCCATGCAAAGCAATCAACATAATTTCTAAGCAACTCAATCATTTTGGCTTTGCAGTCATTCGCCATGTTTTTATTCACAAATGTCGGCCTAGGAATATCACCACTACCTATGTCCACTTTCTCTAATGAATCACGATGTAAAACCATATCCTAATTTTTCTACTTCATCAAAATCATCAATAGCTTCACACATATCGTTCTTACTTGACCGATAATGCTCGCTCGCTCGCCAACCAATCCAAACTATGCTCCTTATCCATTTATAACATCATATTGCTAAGCCGGGCTGCACAAGCATTTGTCTGCATGCTACAGTACAAAACCATCCTTAGTAACACTAACATAGTCATAATCGAAAGATCTATGCTGTTAAACACCGAATATTACCATGTCGCCAATCACCAAGCATCGCCAAAGCAACATAAGCCGATGTGTCCGCTGAATGACTTCTATATCATCGTCTACCCATCGTACTAAAGTTTGATGCAAGGTGGAAGGAATGCAACGATTAGCATGAATCGATCCACGACCCAATAAAACACTATAATTACCTTGCACATCGACGACAAAGAAAGTCGCAGTAAAGTTTTGCTCCCAACAAGAAGCTCCATTGAGATGACGCCTTTGGCTTGATTGGCTCGCCAGTAAATCCATTAAGCGTCAAATTAGTCTTCATAAGCTCACCTGTCCTCTTTGCCTAATTTCTTAAAAACTGAATATGGCATTAAATTTACAGAGCTCCACCATCTACAAGCATCCTAGAAATCGGCCTTCCGTTAATATGCCCTTAACATATAACGGTTTCAAGTGTCGCACGATTCATCGGGTTTTTCAAAGATAGCTTCTTTGGGGCCGAGACACAATTGTGCAACCTCCTCATCAATAGCTCGAAATTCGGAAGGTAGTGTAAAACCATATTAATATCCATACCTTCCGGAAGTGGAGAGCCATCTTTAACTAGTGGAGACCCTCATAATCTAACAAATCATGCTCATCATCACTATTTGTCCTTGACCGACTCTTCAATTTTCTTCACTTCCATTCTTTCTTAGTAGGTATCATAGGCTTGATTTCATTGAATAAATCATCCCTCATTTCTTCACTGAGCCTCTCTCAATTCTTCTCTCACTGAGCCTGCAACCTCCTTTTTGTGAATGTGAGAGCCCCGGTGGACACCATCGGGCTGCCGCTCCACACACTGCTAACAATGGAATCTTCTCTTTATTTTCAGGAGCAACCACACTATTTTCTATGATTGTCCACTGTGATTGTTCATCGGTGCAGCATTATTCACCTCTGAATTTTTACTGTTTCACTTCCTTCTTTGATGCGGTAAATTCTTCTTGAGATTTATCATCTCTCTGCTCACAAAACCGATTATTTTTATTAAATCGGTCATTTCTAGGCCATGACAAACTGTCAAACACCGGCCTTCTTGGCATTTCCCATCTGGATGAAATGGCTCAAAAACATTAGAGTTGGTGGTATCCATGGACCGCAAAAACCCCATGGTGGACAAGGAGAAAACCACCGGAGGAGGACCCCATGGCACAGCAATAGCGGCCTAGGCATAGGATGTGGTGCGGCTGCAGGGAAATTTTCCCATCGGTGATTCCAACCACCGAACTCTTGCCTTGGAGGAGATCTTGGTCGCTTCAAATTATAGGGCCGACTAAAACTGCTTTGGCCGGTCTTACCATCTTCATATTTGGCCAGAAGCTCTTTAAATGTGGGCTTCGGTCTCTCAACCCATTTGTTTGTCCTATTCTTTCCCTCATTAATTTTCCAACGACCCACTTCAGGGCTTTTGGTTTTATCATCCTTGTCCTCCCATTCTCATGCACCCTAGGAGTTGCAGAACCTACTGTAATTTTGATGGACTCATGGCCTTCAGGAGTATTTTCAATTTGGACTGTTCTAACCACACCTCTACTTTCTTCTGTAGATTCACTACTATCCTCACCAATCATCACATTTTTTCCTACTGTTGATTCGGCCTGTGATGGCCGAACTAGCACCTTCTTATTTTTGAAATCAATCACATTGACTGGAAAAGGTTGAGTGTCTAATCGCATTTTTGAGCTCAAGAAACTTCAATCGTCCTTCGTTTATGGCCGATTGAACCTGTCGACGAAAAATATTGCAGTCGTTAGTAGCATGAGAATAAGAATTATGCCATTTACAATATGCACGTCTTTTTAATTCTTCAGGAGGTGGTATGACATGTCCAGTGGGCAATTTTATTTGTTTCTCTTGCAACAAATAATCAAAAATCCTATCACATTTAGCAGTATCAAAAGTATATTTTATGTCTTCATGCCGATTTTTCTGTAGAACCGGCCTCAAAGCAGAGCAAACGAATGGTTTAGATTTTGAATCCCATGCCCATTCGGCTACACACATATCCACACTCTCATCATCAGATGACGTGGAGTCATGTTCTACTAAATTAACAGGATGGTTTGTTTTATGTTTTTCATTGGTCCTATGGAAATTTTTAGATTCTCTAGCCCGGCTTTCTTGAACCAGAGCCCTTTGCAACACTTGACTCACATCTAAGAAATCCTGCCCTTCTAGTTTTTCCTTCAAATGTGAAAGCAACCCAGAATAGGCTAACTCAACAAGATCCTTATCGATATTACTAGATTAAAGCATCGGTTTCTTGTATCTCTAAATCTCCGATATATTCAGCATGAGTTCATTATATTTCTGCCTAACCGATGTCAAGTGTGATAATCTAAATTCAGTATCTCCGTATAAAAATACTCATGAAATTTTTGTTCTAACTCGTGCCATGAATGAATAGAATTAGGTGCAAGAGATGTGAACCAAGTGAACGCAGATTACTAGACAATGACAAAGGAAACAATCTTAATTTTAAAGCATCACTAGCATGGCTTCACCGCATTGTGCAATAAATTGACTAACATGCTCTAAAGTGGTTCGCCATCATCCTGTAAATTTAATAAAATCGGTACTCAATCCACGGGGATATGGAACCGTATCATAGAAATCAGGATACGGCTTTTGATAAGTACGCATTCTACACTTAGGCTCTACCCCAAACGTTTCTCACGAATATGTTAGCTACTTGCTCTCGATATTTTCATGCCTAACAAATGGCTCGACCATAGGTCGATTATTCGCCACATTAGTCGGTGTGGCCTAAAAGCATTAGGTTGTGGCATGTCACGAATTTGGGGTGTGGATAGGGAATATTAAGCACGGGAGGATTAAAATAAGCTTCGGGTTGGCCCATATGGTATTCCCGATCCCGTGGTGGTATTGGAGGTATCTTGTATGCTCTGATTTGATATGGAGGTGCATGCATTCGGTTAAATTTTTAGCAACTCGGTAGTAATTCGGAGTGAGACGAACGCATTAGTTGTGACAAACGATGACGTAGCAATATTGGCGAAGTAGGCATGTGGTTTCGCCACCATGAGTGTCACTCAATAAAGCGTGGTTTCGCGGTGCACCAAATTGTGTAATAAATGCATATGAACCATGTGGCAAAGTTTCTTGTTCTACTGAGAATGACGAAAATTTAAAGCACTAGCATCACTCGTCATAGGTTGTTTTTTATTGTGTTCATCCTGAACTTGCAACATCACGGCTCTAATACGATTAGTCAAAACATTATCTATAGCAACACCAACAGTTTGATTAATCATATGAGCAATATCTTCATAAGAAGGAGAGATTTTACTTATGTGTTTTTACCTCGGGGTTGGTGGAGACAGATGGCGGTGCGTTTCTTTCATAATAATGCCTTGTCTTGTCTTCCGAAACACGCCAACATCGTCTTCTCATACTCTAACTTGCGTCGCTCGATCTCCTCACGATGTTCTTCCGCACTCGTCAAACGTGGCGTAATGACGTTGTTGGGATCTACCTCGAACCGTTTGACACCATGGTCCAAGCTCGACTAGGTCCCTTGTAGATCGCGTGTGATATTGCACCTCTGCCGCTACGTTGCGCCTTCGGTTGCTACGTGCGAAGCGTGCCGATCGCCGAGAAGGATGCAATCGGCTCTTAGCCGATTAGCGATTGATTCACCGGCGAGATGAAAAATCGATCTTTCGCCGAGTAGATTGATTTCAATGGAGAAGAAGAACCGATTAGAAATCGATTCCCGATTGAGTCGCCAATTTTGTTGCCGCACGAAATTGATCCGTACGTCAACAAGGTAATTGATGGAGAAACAAGAACTACTTTAATCTAAAGACTAAGAAAAACAAAGGTACAAAAATAATGTTGTATCGATTGTCTGATGATCATACTGCAATCGGCCTTACCCTTCATATTTATAGGGTGCCCGGTCTATGGCAAATAAAATCGGCATCAACTCAAGATTTATGGCAAGTAAAAACAAATTAATCACATCCGCTAATGAGCCCGATTTCTTTCTCTTCTTTGCTTCTCATTGTCGAATCCTCCGCAGATAACTTCCCATAACGATTCAGTATTCCCAAATTTTTAACCGCTTTCGTTATATCCGCCGAGTTTCCAAATCGTGATCGAACTCCTTGCGACCACCTTTAGTATGGTCGTAGCCTTCAATGCGATCGTGGGCTTCTACGTGGTCATATACTCCAACGCGGTCGTAGACCCCAAGCGTGGTCGTAGACCCCACCGTGGTCGTAGCCTCCAACGTGGTCGTGAGACTCGCCGTGGTCGTAACCTCCGGCGTGGTCGTAGACTCCAACGTAGTCGTATACTCCACCATGGTCGAGACCCCACCGTGGTCGTAAGTTCAACCGCCGACTATCAACCTTGATGTCATCGTGCGGAACCGGGCTTCGATCATGGCCAATCGTAGTCGTAGCGTCCGATCCAAAATGGTTGAGCCACTTTTGACCATGCCAACGTGGTCGTAACCGCCGACCACGGCCAACGTGGTAAATGTCGGTCCGGCCGGCCCGATTAATGGTCGTAAATGCTGCAACGTGGTCGAAACCACCCGGCGACCGCCAACGTGGTCGTAATTGCCTTCGACCACGACCAACGTGGTAAATGTCGGTCCACCGGTTTCCGATTAGTGATGACAAGGTCGTAAATGCTGCAACGTGGTCGTAAAACCACCCGACCGCCAATCGTGGTCGTGCGCCGCCGACCACAGCCAAGCGTGGTCGTGTCGGCCCACCGGCTTCCGACTTGCTTTGCCGTGATCGTAACTACTCACGACCATGATATCTGCACGGCGTTTCCTTGTTAACTTGCTTTCGGCTTTACGATGATTGTCAAGCCAAATTTGATTATCAACAAGTATGAATGGGGTTTATGTGAATGTTGATGATGGTCAGACGAAATGAATAAGAATCTGTTCTCCAATATATAATTACGCAACAATTTCATTTGGTTAAGGTCAATACACAAAACCCTTAAATAAAATTATATAGTGTTCTGACCCTCGAATTCATGAGCTCAAACTTGACGTCTCTGTAGAATATGTAATGACAAGTGTATGTAGGCAGTGAGGAAAATCTCGTGAGCTCTAGTCTTGAGTATACGCTTTCAATCTTGATACTTGTAATTCAGAAGTCTTATCTTTTCCATAACTGGGCAATTCAAAGGAAAAGGTGCACGACACATGGGAAAATATCTCATGAGCATATGCTTCTCACTGGCATTACTCTAAGGAAAAAGACCATAAAAAAGCGACATTTAATTAACAACCTTTCTCGACAGGAAATTGCTAACCAACGCTAAGATAGTTTCTCCTATATAACTTGATATCTTCCTAACTACCCTCTTCTATAATTCACAGGATGATGCAAACCTTGCTACTTTCTACTCCAATGGCCATCCGACAACACATTTTTAAATTCGGGCAATATTTTTAAGGATGATGCAACCTTCTTATTGTAATGGACTTCCTGTGCATCTGACAACACATTTCTCCACTGCATAAATATTTGCATTATTTTAGTATTAAATTCGTGTGCCATTTTAAGGATGATGCATGCAGACATGCTACTGCAGTACTAGCCTTGTGCATCCGACAACACATTTTGCCACTGTATAAATATTTGCACAATAATAATTCTAAGAATGACGATGGAAACTCACCTGCCAACTGCCATCATCAGACATGCCAACTGCACCACCATAAAACTATTGAGGCAGACACCAATTGATGCATATGCAGATGCAGGCTTAAAAAGTCTCCCCAGTCACCTAGGTCATGCATGACCTGCACAATTGTCACTGTAATCACTAAATTAACTCATAATCTATCAAGATAAGATATCTATAAAGCATCACTTGAAAGTTGAAAGTATCCATAAAGGGCACCGGAAGATTGTGTCACAATCCTAATAGTGGATATATGCAGGTAGCTTAATGATAATTCAGAGGACAATGAAGTTGTATCCTTTTATAGGATGGGATATGTACTATTTTCAAGGCATCTTACAGGAGATCATTAATAATTTATACTGATTGTTTCTATACTTTCCAGATAAGAAACCAATCAAAAAGAGAAAAGGATGCCGATTAGTCCAATTTTTATCCATCTACACTTAAAAAGGTTGATCTTTTCAGACTAGCACTTTCAATACAATGCAATGTTAGTGATTGTTAAGAGTCTTGTATATATTAGTGTCTAACCATCTCTCTCTCAGCCCATGTAGCCCAACTAATCATGTATATATATCTTCTCATAATGAATAAGATGCACAATTGTGGATAACAAATTTTCTCTCCTCTCCTCTCAAACTTTCACAGTGATGAACTCTTTTCGGCTGACAGCCTGGTAAAGGACAAGTGAAAAAATACATGAAAGGGCTTATAATCCATAAATTGATTTTTAAGAAAAGTATTAAAATAGAAAACAAAATATATTATAATATATTACAGGTTGAAAATATAAAAATAAAAAACGAGTAGGAAAAAGAAATTTAATAATAAAAGGAAACATGTAAAAAGGCAAAATTTTAGAACCTGACAAGATGATTTCTAACTTAGCACAGGTTGGATGCATTCATAAGCCCAAATTGTTTTGGAATGAAAGACCCAAATGAGGTTCTTGTTTCCCCCTGACAAACGCTTTTAACTGTTTTAGCATACTGTAATTACGCAAATACTATCCGTAGCTCTTGCAACATTTAACTATCGTAAATTGAAGAAAAACATAGGCACCCTTGTACAACGCAATTAATGCACAATTGCATTTTCTGAACCAAGAGGGATCAACCAGATGTATAATTTTGCATCGAGATTTATTTACGTGAGGCATTTACAGGTGACACACTGCGAAATGACGGGCTACAAAAATGTTTTAAATGTATGGAACTGGAGAGCGGCTGCTGTAGCCTGACATCAAGTATTGCATACAGTGACCAGAGCAGAATCATACGTAGGATGGATGAACGCATCCATATTTTCAACAGTTTTTCACTAGTCATCTTGGCACGCCACCATCTGTGGCATGCCAAAGAGCAGAAATTTTGTAACTGTTACAAAAGGGGAGTGAAGGAAAGAACATTTAGTAATTTACAAACTCCAATTCTCAATCTAGCAACTTACAAATCAAAACAGGGGTTAAGAGCAGGACAAAGTTTACAAACTCCAATTCTCAATCTAGCAAACAGGATGCCAATGAAGAGGAGAGGCATCATCAGGTCAGGCGGCGGGAAGAGAAAACAAAGGGACGGCCCGGTCGAAATAGAATGAGGCCAACAGCCCATGCCGCTTTGCCAGCCCAAGAGCACTAGGCCTCGTTGAGCCGGTCCAATAAAATTAGGACCAACATCACACGCCACGTGATGGGCCTGGCCCAATGCGGATGGCGTGAGGCCTGGTGGGCTGGATGGGTGGCGCGCGCGCCGTCGTCTCCGAGCGAGCGAGCCTTCCTTCGCTTCCATCTTCCCCCAAACGAAACCGCAGCAGGGAGGCGCACGCCCACCAACCAAAACCCGCACGCCTCTCCTCGCCGCCGCCGGTCTCGTCTCCCTCCGAGAGCCCCGGCTCCTCTCGCCCCTCTTCGCTTCTGCTTGAGGTACGTCCCGCCTCCGCAGCCAATCCGTTCCTGCGTTTGCGCGCGTCGCGTCGGCTTTAGGGTTTTAGTCGGGATGGGCGTCGGAGTGGGGCTCTCTAATTGCTGGGTTTCGCAATCCGGCTAGGGTTTACCTCCGCGGCCTCAGTCTTTGGTTAGGGTTTAACACCATTTCGATGCCCTGGGTTGTGATTCGTGTGCGCGTCGTATTATGCTCTAGGGTTCGTCGCTTCTCGTGTTTCCTGCGGGAGCTGGATATGGATAGGTGGGCGAAGCCGTGCGTTTGGGTTGTCAGGGTTCCTGTATCTACGTTACTGAACCAAATGGGCGCCTTGCAGACCCATTCCTGGCGATTAGGGGGCGTGTCATGGGACGGAGGTTTTTCTATACTTCATTGCTGGATGTCTGTTTCATTGGAGTATTGGACGTGATTGCCCGTGCATTTTTGGGATCATATGTCATGCTAAGCCGCAAAGACTAGTTCTTTCCTTCTTTTGTATTCAATCCAAACAAAAATATTAGTTCTTTGTATGAAGTGAACCAATGGCCTGTCATATTTGATTGCCGGGTGTCTGTTTTATTGTTCATGCATGTTTGGGATCATATGTCACGATCAGCTGCAAAGATTAGTTCTTTCTCTTCTTTTATATTTAATCCAGAAAAAAATAGTTCTTTGAATGAAGTGAACAAATGGACTTCAAATATGGATGAGTTGGTGATGTTTGACATACTGGCAAATGGCAATTGATACGCAGGTGTTGAATTGAATGTGTACCCATTGGGTTGGGGGATGTATGTCTATAATGCAAAAAACTGATCCTAAGAGCTTAGCAGTACATTTCTAAGTATAACAATGTTTCTCTTCATCTGGTGATTTCGATTGCTCACCACCTTGAGTAGAAGGGTTTTACACATAAAATCTCTACTCAAAGTTGGTTATTCTGTGCTTTTGTTGCTTGTTGCAGTTTTTCTCTCGTGTCAATTTTTCGTTTCTATTTTATTATTCACCCCTTGTAGTTGGCAAAATCCCATTACTCATGCATCTTCTTGCATTGTTCTTTCTCTGCTGTAGGTTAACTAATAAAGTGAGTATATTGAACTGTGTTGTTGAAGGCAACATTCATTCAATTAGTTTCAAACAAGGCCAATGTCTAATCCAAAGAGAAATAAGGCCATTCTCCGATCTGAAAAGCAAATAAGGGATACCCTGATTTGTTGTACAGGATAAAGTTCGCTGAGTTAGCGATACTCGGTGGTGGTACCGTGGTATACCTCCAAAGGAGCTTTTGCAAATTTTGTGGTGTATTTCAAGTCTTGCCATCGGTATTTCTTTGGCATTGGCAATAATGTCAGAAAGTGAGTTAGCAGTAATAAAACCAGAGGTATGACCCATATGCATCTCTTAATTAGAACTCTTTTTGCTGTTAGTTAAGAGGGAAAAATTGCTTTCTATTCTTATCAGCTGTTCTTTTGCGCCTAACATAAGCTTATTATGAACTCACAGGCATTGAAGAGTTATATTTGGCTTCAGTGCTTTGATGGTTCCATACAGCAAGTGGAGGAGGAGGTTGCCATGTTCTGCCCTATGATATGTCGAGAAATAGTGAAAAATGGCACAGGATCATCCAAAAATCATGCTATTACTCTCCCAGAAAGAGTTAATCCGGCAAGTTTGAGTTTGATTCTTGACTATTGTCGGTTTCATCAAGTCCCAGGACGCTCAAACAAGGTCTGTTGCAATTCACGCTTTGCTTGTAAATATCTGTTTGGCCTGTTCATAGTACCCTTTTATCATTCCTTTCCGTCTTCTGTATGTTTGAGCATTGCACACGTTGTAAGTATAAATCATAATATGATTTTTATTTTGTGTAATAGCCTTTTGATCTGATGGGCATTACTTAGTTTATCATAAGGATTATGGTCTTAATGGCTCAACTTTTGTACTTAGGGAAAAAGGATCACTGGATAGGATTTTATATTTTGTTACGCTTTTACTTATTATGATTGGGCAATAATCATTCAATGAGTTTACATTTGTCCCTTATTAGGGTTTTCCTTTATTATACAGGAGCGAAAGTCGTTTGATGAAAAGTTTGTTAGGATAGACACAGAAAGACTATGTGAGCTGACATCTGCAGCTGACAGTCTTCAATTAAAACCATTGGTTGATCTTACCAGTCGAGCACTTGCTCGAATCATTGAAGGAAAGACACCTGAGGAAATTCGTGATATTTTTCATTTACCAGATGACTTAACGGAGGTATGGGTAGCATTTACAGTTTTGGATGTTAGCATGTTTAATACTTATTGTCAACTTACATGCATCCAGGAAGAGAAATTGGAGCCCCTAAAAAATATAAGTGATGATCCTAGGATTCGCTTATTGAATCGATTATATGCAAAGAAGCGGAAAGAACTACAGGATCGCCAGAAACTGAAGGTATTATGATTGATTCTGCATGTTATAATATTGCTGGTGCATGATCATGTTTGCATGTTACATGTAAGATTCTGAGGGTTGGCTTCGTTTCAGGATGTTCAAGTACAAGAAGAGCAAAAAGATGAGCGATCTTTGGATGAGATACTATGTTTCATAAATGGCGATGGAGGTATAATTACAGTGAGTTATATTGACTATATAACTTTTTTCTCCCTTTTCCCATTCCACCGTGGTGCTGGTTAATGCTAAGCAATCATAAAATTACTAAAAAGCTGTTGTCCTGAACCAATGCATTTGCCTACTATGGATAACCTTGCTAAGTGGTTCTAACTACATTTCTGTGATTAAGACATTACTGCAGTGCATGCATATGCCCATAATTTGTTGTGGGTTAAGAAGAAATGAACATTCAGTCATTCATCTTTCATGAACATCGACTTCCATAGCGTTAGGGTTCAGGATCTCGTCTGTCATGGATTGCTTCAATTTTCTGAATTGGCTGTAGACCTTTGTCTGTTGAGAATTTGAAGTTGGCTTAGATTAGATTGTTCCAAGTGGACATTTGGAAATCTGGATACCATAAAGGATTGAAAAATCCAGATGATAGGCTGCCAAAAGAGAAAAGAAACATATAGGTATTGCATTCTTGTAACGGCTTTTGTACCGCTGCACAGACAGTTCCAGGAGTACCATTCTAGAATATTCAGGAACATCTGATAGGTATTAGTTTATGGAGGAACATTATTTCCACCATATGGCTAGTCAACAGACATTAAGTTTCTTGATGCTCAAGATTGTCTTCTGTTGTAAGATTGGCTTAGCTTGTTTAATTTTTGTCACTGTTTCAATTTAAACCAATATCCACAAGGCTGCATACATGCAACACAAGAACTTGCTTTAATAAAAAAAAACCTTAGCCATTTCACGTAACCATTTGTCCATTTAACAGGTTCTGGAGGTGGGAAAGCTGCTAAGAATAAGAAAAAGAACAAGAGGAGGAAGGATCATGCTAAGAATCCCCCAAAAGCTAACCCTAAACTTGTAAATAAGGTTAGGTCTCCTGAACTGTTTTTTTGCAGTGTTGTTATGTAAAGAATATTCTAGTTCTTACATGATCTATCTGTTGAGTTTAGGAGGAATATGCTTGTGTGGTTCCTTGCAATGTGGGGAGTGGCAATATTTCTAGAGCTCCTTGCCAAAGTTCAGATGTGCAAGATGATGTTGAGTACCCCTTTGAAGATGCTGACCTTGATGATGGACTTGATCCTGCAATGCAGGAAGAGCTTGATAGGTGAGGATATGAAATCTCTCTTTTGTGCATATATGCAGGCGATTATCTTAGTTTTGGCTTTGCTGTGTCGGCACATTCTTTTCTTTCCAAAGTGTCAACTGTTAGGGGGCCCTATTGTGAATCTTACCATTCTGTTTCTCAGTTAAAAGGAGATTGTCTGGCCTCTGGAATACTGAATCTTTAAGGGTGTTTGCGCTGATGAGCTGATCTAAAAAATGTAATTTTTTTAGATCAAAATTCACAATTGAAAAAATAGCACCAAATTATTCGCTTGTAATATGGATCATCAAACTCAATTTTTACTAGTTCTTGGACTTGCTGCTGTTTATTTTCATTTATTCTCTACACTGTGTGTAAAAAAACGCTATTAAAACCAATTACTACTGACATGCGTGGACCAAAGCTTGCATCCTCTGTATTAGTGACAAGCTTGATTTTCTTAACATGCAGAGAAGTGGAGGACTTTGCAAGGAGGTTGAATTCCGTTTGGCCTGAAAGAATGCATTTGGGCCAAGAAAGAAGGATTGAGTCACATATGATTGGTGGTAATTGTTCTCTGCAGAGATTTTCTGGTAAGTTTTTCCATATAGAAAACTGGTTGAAACAGTAGGGAGTGAAGAATTTCAATTTCATGCAAAAGAGTACCTTTTTCTCTAGGCCAGGTGTTAAACATCGTACACAACAAATGGTTCTGTTCAGAGATTTGCATTTACCCTGCTCTTCAAAATCAAAATGATGCTAGTGTGTTTAAGACTTAGTGCTGCTAGTTCCTTATGCAGAATGCCAGAATGTTGATTGTTGGGCACATTTTGGCTTCTGAACTACATCCACTGTATTAATAGCCCTGTTCTTTTGGGCTGCGGTTTATGACTTTTGACTATGGCTGATGGCTTTTATCTGCACTTTTCGAGACGGCAGTGGACGAAGCAGACGGTTTTGGACTCGGGGAACCATTTGGAGAATCTTCTTCAGGAAGCCGCCCCGTTTGTTTCGACTTTCGGAGAAGTGAAAAACCAAAAACCCAAAAGAAGGGGCCGTGGTTCACCTGAATAGTTTTGTTTACATGTTGACTGATGTATATCCCATCGTTTGTTTCTCATCTAGTTCTTTTTTTTGTGATACTAAAAGCTCCTCTTACCAAACAACATATTCCTTAAATCTTTCCTAATACTAATTAACAAAATAAAGCATGTTTGAGAAAACTCTACTGAATGTAGTTTTAGAATAAGAAAATGTTTTCCTTTGTTTTTAGGTAATGCCCCCACTCTAGAATCACTTGACCCTAAAGAATTGTGTTTAACTAGTCGAACGGAATGACCTCATTCTAGCACCAGCTCATTCCATAATTGGGTGAAATTTATAACAAGATTGGCCAATTCACTAAATTTATTTGATGGATAAGCCTGGTCTAACTTTAGGTGTATCCTAAGAACCAAATAGTCATATTAGTTCAGCCATTTTCTGCGCTAAACTGCTGTTTCCATTTGTTCTTTTCAATCTGTCCTCATCTGAGGTATGTTAGCATAATCCCTGTTAAAAACATGCCTGCTGTGATTGTAAGGATAGACTGGTAAGACACCCATAAAGTTTAAGTGTTCTATTTTTCCGTTAATTCTCTTGGGCGAAAATGAACAGTGATTTGCTGCCTGCATGCCTTTGTATTAAATCTTGTTTGCGTTCGTGCAGGGCTTAATCACAGGTGACTTCTAAGCGGCAGGATCAACAAGCAGAAGCACAGGAAATTTGTGCACATACAGCTTCGAAGAGAGCTAGAGACCAAACTGGCCACCTGTTACCTGAGTGACTGCTTGCCCAAAAAGTCTTGATAACTCGGAACCAAGCATGCAGATAATGTGCATCTGTTTCCCTTGGCCATTTTTGGTACAGGGCCTCATCTTGTTGGGATGAAGCATAACGAGGTTTAGATCAAGGAAAAGGAAATTTTCAGTCGTGTCATTTCTTTGGGAACGTGGAAGGTCCGTTGACTCGGTTTTTCTTTGGTGTGTTGCCAATTTTCCTGAATAGATCGAGTGTGGTGATGACAGCTGCAACTGTAACAGATGATATAACTGTTGTGAAAGAAATTCCGTTGATTAATTGTATGTCGCATCGCACATAAAAATGATGGAGCTGCTGTTTGGTTCTGAGATTTTTCAGCTTTTTGCGCCTGTATCTGCTATCTGGTTGATATCGCGAGGTGCTCAACGTTGAGCATTACCCCTCTTATTAGGTTTGCTTGTTGTCTAGCCATTTGTCTTGGTAAGTGTACGTACTCCTTTGTTAAGATACGCAAGCTGCATGTAAGGTGAGCTTGCTAGCCACAATGCTTAATCTTTGTAAGTTCCGTCCTGTCCTGTGAGATGAAAATTTCGCATGATATGGATTCAGACGGACGGCAAGGTTGCAGATATAAATTGGTCCCTCTCTTTCACCTTATAGCTTATTGTTTATGATTTATGGTTTTTAATAAATGAATGACATGTTTTTCACAGTGATTTATTATAATAGATTTTTAAAACAGTTTATTCATATTTGATATGTTTATACAAATACTTACGTTTTGATCAAAAACCAATCGGCCGCATTAAAACAAATCCAACCATCGTGTCGTCTTGAAGGGCTGCATTAATTCCCGTTGCACATTGCTGTCTAGTCAAGTTTACTTGCACGTATGTACACTAGACCACATATTTTACCTTCTGATCGGATCGGTGCCTCATCGGCTTCTCCAATCTGTTGTCACTTCATTTACTCCATCCACCAATAGCGCCTTCCCACGTCACCTTGCCCGTGATAGTGAGTCTCACAGTTGGGCCCGCTCAAATGAGTTTTTTAAGTGACTTATGATTGAAAAATATCTGTATTTGGTTGAAAAACACTGTAGTTGATGGAGGCTTATTTAGCATAATTAAATTTAAAAAATTTAAAAATAGAAAAAACATGTTAGCTTATCACACATAATATAAACAAATACGAGAAAAAAAACCCGGCAAAATAGCTCAAAAAAAGCCAAAAGTATAGAAAAAGACAAAATTTATACATTGTTCAAAATAAGCTAGAAGTTCAAACCAAAACGAGCGGGGTAGATGTCTTATAGACAGACTCTGGTCACGTGTAAAGTGACGTAGCTTTTAGCTAAAATAATGCTATAGGAGCTAGTAATTTTTAAATATTCAGTTAAAAGGAAAAATAATGTTATATCTTTATAAATAATGCAAAGAAAAAAATCACGTTAAGAAATCAATATATCCTAAACAGCTTTTAAATTCTAAAAGACAAAACAGAAGCCATCACTGTTTTAATTAAGACATCTAAAGATGTATCATTACACGAGCAATTATCCATGCATTCCGTGCAACGCAAGGGCATGCTGCACGGGCATGCATTACAAATGTGTGCGGTTGTATCATCTTGAGCCTAGGTAAAAGAACCCATGGATCGGATGGAACGAATTACTCGAGCTGGAGGTCCGACTTGTAGACGGCGTCGGGCTTCCAGTCCGTAGGGATGATATCGTCAGCGACGAGCCTAACGCCGGATTCAATGGCAAGGCGGATGGAGAAGGGGCCCTTGAGCGGCTTAGGGGTGTCGAGTCTCCAGATGGTGCCCCATGACTCCTTGAGGTCGCTCCATTCATTGGAGCCCTTCTCCTTGAGGGACACCTCCATGATGTCGCCGTCACCGGTGACATACTTGACGAGCAGGGTGAAGTAGTTGGGGTTGGAGCCCTTCCCGACGTGGAAGGTAATCTTGGTGCTGACCGGGTACTTGCAGTGGACATAACGGAACTGCATGTCGAGCTTGGCCATGGCGCTGAATGCGTGGCCGGCAAGGTTGAAGTGGTAGGCAGAGATGGGCTCGTAGTTCATGTCGGTGATGTAGATGACGACAGACTCGTTGGAGCAGGCCTCAGGCTTCGCGCACTTAATCTTGAAGCAGGAGCGTAGCCATGGCCGTCTTTGAAGATGGGGTTGTTGCCACACGACGTTATGCCGCTGAACGGAGGCTTGTCGACGTCCTTGTACCCACAGGCACCGCCGTTGTCGTCGGGGCCAGCGCCTTTAGGCTTGCCCGTACTAGCTGCCCTTGGCTTCGAGCCACTTGCCGCCGTAGGTCGCCATGATGCTTGGGCCAGGGGCACTTTGGGGGCTCAAGAGACGCCGGCAACAAGCACGACCAAAACCACGATGGCGAGCAGGGAGGATGTTTGGGAGGCCATCTTTGTTACTACTAAATTTGCTATGCTGTTTGGAGCTATTTGATGCAGTGGCGGACCCATAATTTTTAGGGTGTGTGTTCGAATTTGAGCTTAAGTTGCTCGAATACGTCGATACTGCATGACCGTCCTCCCCAAAATACCGATACAATGATATGTGTATGTAGATATAATAAAAATACATAAATTACAGAACTTAATGATTTCTTATGAGGAAATGGGCGACATAAGCGAGCCTAATTATATAAATTAAACAACAAATTATAGAGATAAATAAGAGTTATATATCTTGTTGATCTTGCCTTTTTTGCTATTTCCCATCAGCAAGAACTGTCCATCTAAGAGAAAATTGTATGTTCCTTCCATGGAGCAAAACAGACCAAGAAAGTAAATAAGTGGAGTGGGGTAGAGCACACCTAGATCTGAAGAGAGGATGATGACAATAAGTTGGAGGTGCAACTTACTTCCCAATACCACACTCCCTCTCGGCTACCGCGATGCTCCCTTCCTGTCGCCCGCTCTCTACCTCCATGTTCGTTGTGCCACTGTCCACTTGCCCGCGACACCTCTCTGCTCACCTGCGCTACCACACGCTCACCTTGCACCACACGCTGCCTCATGCATGATTATCATCACATCATGACACCACGTTTGCGTCTGCCGGTCGTCACTCGCCTCTAGCCTGCACCTCCGCCCCACTCGCCACTCGAAGGCCGAAGCCGCCTCCCACACAGACAGCCACAAGATGAGAAATAGAACAAATATTAGGATTTTGTTTATATCTTTATCTCTTTGGGCATGAGGAGGGCTGGGGTGGAAAGAAAAATGGGTCTAATGTATTACATGGGCTGTGCGCGAGATACGGGAAGTGCAGGTTAAATTTATTTGCAGACATAAAATATAGTTCTAACACAACTAATAGTATATATATATCTATTATATATCTGGTATTTTATAAAAATTTTGAGTGTTCGACTGAACATTTATGTCCTATAACAGATCTGTCCATGATTTGATGTAGGCAGGTAGTATTTATGGACAAAGATGGTGATGGATGGAGGGCTTGCCGCCAAAGTCGTATGCCGCGTGCAGGCTGAGTAATCGTGGGCTTGTTCATGGATGCATGACATATGCGGCTGGGAAATTTGGACACTGTTGGACCCTTGGACCCCGAAAATTCCGCTTTTGGCCCCCTGTACAAAAAAATTCCAAAATTAGACCCCTCTCCACGCGCGATCACTGCGGCGCCACTGTCCCGGTCGTGCGGTACGCATCGCACGACGACCGCCGATCGCGCGTTGCGCCCGCCACCGCGCGTCCGTTTCCGCGCGCGCGCAGCGCCGCCACGCCCGCGCCGCGCGTGCGCGCTGCTTGCGAGCGCGCGTTCGCTTTGCCGACCGCGCGATTCGTTTCCGACCGCGCGACTTCCGCCCCGGTAGCGCGAATATTTGCCGACCGCGGAATCTCGCCACGTCCCGTCCGTCCGCGAAAGAAGGAAAAACCCCAGCGCATCTGTTTCTCTCGTCCGCCGCACACGTGTCTTTAGGGCGAGAACGCCCCTCTCCATGAGTGCTGAATGCGGAAAATGCACACTTAAAACCGAAACCACACGCGCAGGGAGGGAGAAAAGCGTTGTCGAAGGCGTAACGCTCATTTGCACTGAAGTGAAGATAGAGCGAGGAGAAAGTGAAGGGAAGAGAGGAGTGAAAACACGGAGATTTGAGTAGTTTATGTTTGGAATCGTGATTTTACTAGTATAAAAGTTGTAGATCGTGTCGTGAGCTTCAAGAAGAGGTAAGTCTTGTGCCTGCGAAACTAAATTTTTATGTATGTGATTAGTCCATAATTAGTTGATTAGCACGAATTATCGTTTGGTAATGTTATTTTATGTGAATGTGTGATACGCCATGTCAATATTTGGTACGTTATGTATTTGTAGGTAATCTTTATGTGAACATATGTATTATAAGCCAATGTGTCATACAGTGTGTATGTGTAGGTAAAAATCCACATATGATGCATGCTTTATTGTAGTGTAGATAATGTCGTAATTTATGTTGAAGTTACGTATTGTAATGTAGTTAGTTTTTGCTGAAGAAAAGTGAGGAGCGAAAGCCGGAAGAGTTGAGTTGTTTTCGTTTGGAATCGTGGATTTGGCAAGTACAAAAGTTGTAGATCGTCTCGTGAGCATCAACAAGAGGTAAATTTTGTGCCCATGCAACTATAATTTAATGTATGTCATTAGGCCTTAATTAACGAAACCATCTTGTATTATTTGTTATTTTATGTCAATATTTTATACGCTATGTATGTATAGGAAATCTTGCATATGTTTAGCATGATGTATTGTAGTGTATATTGTAGTGTATATAGGGTTGCATTTTTGTGAACATACGTCATGCAAAGTAGTTTCATTAGGTGGAAAATATGAAGTTGTATTGTGTAGACGTTGAGAAAACACATATTTATGTTAGAGCAATTGTAGGTGATAACAATAGTACTAGGATTAAAATAAATTAGAAATAAATTTGGTAGATTAAAATTAAAAATTTAGAAAAGACTATATTAAGTAAAAGTTAGAAAAGATTGTAGTGTAAATAATGTGTATGTGTTGAAAAAGTAAATATTTATGTTCGAGCATTTGTAGGTGGTAAATTTGTAGATTAGAGATAATTTGTATAATTAGTATGCTTAGTGAATGACCGTAGTATGGAAATAAAAATGATATGAATATTTAATTTGATGTATGGTACAATTTGAAAGTAAAATAGTTACAAATACATCGTAGATTTAGAAATACAAAACATATACTAATCAAACATTAATTAGATGGTACGATTGTTACATGGTGTGTACTAAAATGGTTGATTATGCACTTATGTTAGGTACGCAATGGTGGCATTGAACAATTGATGGTGTTTTATGGGAGTGGTCTCGCACGTGATGGGCGTATGGGGCGGACTGTCAAATTGCGAGCGGATCGTGATCCGCACCGGTTTGAGTGCCATGAGCTTGTCCGAGCTACGGAGTGTGTCCGTTCAGCGTTCGATCGAGAGACCGCAAGGAAGAAGTTACGGATCGAGGCGTCTATGCCTCAATGGTGGATGACGGAAGGGGAGCATATGGCAACTTCGAAGGTGACCAATGACGCGTCATGGGCGAACTACATGGAGGTCGTGCGCAACCCCGATGCTTTGCGATATATGGGAGGCCAATGGTGTATGTCGAGTTCGTGGAGAGGCGTAATCATCGGGCATGGTTGGTTCAGATCGCTGGTGGAGATGAAGTGGCGGCGGTCATGAAGACCCTTCGCGGGAGAACATGTGGGCGAGGAAGTGGGTGATGAAGACGGCGAGGCGTGCGCAGAATTTCCAGCCCAACGAAGGTGTGCACGACAGGTGGTGGGCCGCCCGTATTGACTGTCATGAGTATCTAGTAAATAGAATATCTTTTCAAGATGAGGTCTCTAATCATTTATAGTACACACTACAGCAACTTTATTTATATCGGTTAAAATCGTATGTAAATATCTTTCTTTATAAACTATTGCTATTCATAAACCAAGGCCAAAAACATATATGAACAGGCTCTAGATACTGTGGTAGGGACTTGACTGGCAATAGCGGAGAACATCTTTTTTTAATTATATGAGGCAGACACACATATTTAACACATATCACACTCATTATCCCCTACATACAATAGAAATTTATCGATGGCACCCAAGGGCTCATAAAAGTGTGGGCACGCGTTTTTTCATTGAACACATACGCATATGTATTTTTAAAATTGATGAACACCAATGCTGAGTCTAAGGGCCTGTTTGTTTCAGCTGTAGATTCTGAGAAGTAGCTGGTGAGTATCCAGCTAGTCAGAATCTGGAGAAGCTGGATAACCCCAGCTTCCGGCTACTAGTTCATTTTCTGGATTCTGTAGCTTCTGGCTACCTAAATCTGGATGAAAATCTGGACTGTTTGTTTGGGGGGGGGGAGCTACTGATTCTGGAGTAGCTGCAGCTGCCAGAAGCTAAAACAAATAGGCCCTAAGACTTGTACCCTAATGAGTTAGATATACACCCACACTTCTAGCCATCTGGCCATACGTCAGATTGCCTGATGGACTTAATTGCGTCACTCAGCTATAATAATAAGAGCTGTGCACAGTTGAATTGCTCGAGTATACAAAGAAATATGTGTAGGCACGCTGGAATCATGACATGTCCGTCTCAAAAAAACAGAGCCTACTAAACATACGTTGAATGATTTTCCTTTTGTTATAAATTTAGTCAAATTTCTCTCTTTTTAACTAATCCACTGCTATAAAAAACGGCATCACAGACAGTTCGAAATTGTCATTACAGACGGTTTTCTGAACCGTCTGAATTTATGGGTCAGTGATAATAGGAGGTTATCACAGACGTTTGTGAGCCGTCTGTGATAATCACAACACTGACGGTTTATAACTAACCGTCTGTGAATAATATTATCACAGACGGCTCAAACCAAAAATCACCTGTGATAATCACACATCACAAAATGGTTGGTATATAGAACCGTCTGTGATACTTTCCCATCACAGACGGTTGGTAGATAAAACCGTCTTGTAATGTGCTAGTATCACAGACGGTTTTTGGTTCGAACCGTCTGTGATAATCCTTCATAGACGGTTTATATCATAAAACCGTCCGTGATAGTTTATTCTATCCTTTTTTTTGTTTTTAGCTAGCCTCAGGAAATGTTAACTATGCCCTCTGAAAACAAGCAAACACAGCAACAAACACAGTAGTATATTCCATTTTCATTAAGATTGGAGTCCATCATTATAACATCCCAACATAACGAGCAAGCTACCCATATAGCTAGCACAGCAAGAACATGTAAAGAACACATCTCATAATCCTACGAATCTAACTCTTAAATATGGCAGGAACAGAGAAAAAGTAAAGATCCAAGCAGACAGTAAAAACTAAACCGCGCTGATGAGACCTATGCCTAGGCCCTCTCGCCCTTGATGCAGTGCACAAGCTAGATGTCTTTGACGCTCGCCACCATTGGCGCTGACTTGAGCATCGCCTTGGTAACTAGTTGCTTCTACGGTACTTGCCTCCCGTAGACTTGCATGTCATCTGCTTCGTGCGGGCTATTAGAGTAAGGATCGAGGAGGAGGAAGGCAAGAAGGCTGGGTTTGGGTGAGTATTTATAGGGGAGGGAGAGGCAGGAGTGCGAAAATTTTTGGCGCGGGGACGGAGAAGTGGAGCTACGATCCATGAGGTAGGGGTTGGTGGGTTTCTATTGGTTAGAATTAGGTTAGAGAGGATCGACAGGCCCAACGGTTAAATTATCACAAATGGTTCTATATAAAACCGTCTGAGATATTCTCCCATCACAAACGATTGGTAGCTAGAACCGTCTATGATGTAGACGGTTCTAGCTACCAACCGTCTATGAATTGGTTCGGTGCAATATAAACAGTTAGTCTCAAAAGATAAAATAGCAAAATTTTATATGGATTATATATGCTCATTTGAAAGATTTCAATGAGATCTACAACTTTACAGTTGAGGCAAACCCCAAATTCCACAAGGAAGATCGAAAAGTTTGGCAAAAACAGAAACTGAAAACTTGTAATGCAAATTTACAGCTAAAGATGGCCGATTTTGGGGTCTTGCATCATGGGTCATTTTTTTGGACCGAGCTTGTCATTAGCTTTCCAACGAGTACAAGAATATCAAAAACGGACACCATATGCAAAAATTATACCTATTTTACTAAAGGCATTTCGGAACGAAATCCTACTTGGACTCAAATGGAAGATTATAAAATTTTAGGGGATTGCGAGGCGGAAAACATATCATAAACGGTTTTTATTACAAACCGTCACTATCTGTGATATTTGGTAATATCACAAATAAGAACCGTCTATGAAGTATCACAGTCGGTTCTTACTTAGAACCGTCTGTGATATTATTTCTTTACAGACAGTTTTTAGCTTTGGCAGTAAAACAGACGATCTCTAAATCTAAAACGTCTGTGATTGCATTTAACACTTACGGTTTTGGTCAACCGTCTGTGATGAGATGTATAATATAAATCTTTTTTTGTAGTAGTGATCCCCTTGAACAATTGTGCCCCAACCGGATGGGTAGTCGTCTTCTCTAGCAACGGCGAACACCAAGAGCGCGCGAGCGCCACCATCATGATCAGCAAAGTTGAGAACGCATATGAGCGCCAGTGGCGTAGCCAGGATTTGTAGCTATAGTGGTCCATTGTCTAAAATTTATTTAACCGCTATAAATTTAACATGTCGGTACACAAGTATATGAATTACGAAATGAAATTAAGGGAAAAAGGACATACTGACTTCATAAAATAGACGAATATAGCTTTCTTAACATAGAATTGAAATATTACATACTCATAGTAGTTGAAGAACAGTACGTCGCTACTTCTTCTTCTTCTTGTCAGGATATATAAAGAGAACATCACATTAATTTTATATTAGAACATTAAATACATTCTATATTTATGGACAAAGCTATTTAAAAATACATTTTATAAAGGAGTAGATAAAAACAGTTTGCTTGCATGGGTAACTTTCAAAGCGCATTTGGAGCAAACGCAAGCTAAGACAACAAATACCTACCTCGGCAAATTTGAGACCGTTTACACCGACTTACATTCACGAGAAGGAAGAAGGTAATATAAATATTTAACTTTCTAAAATAATTTCTCTCATCCCGAAAATAAGTTATGGGACACGGACATATCACTACCTCACTCTTCTCGCCTCTGTCTCGCACACGCATCTCTTTTTATTTTCCCCACCACTCGTATCCTCCCACTAAAAGCTTTTTAGTCATTACTATTTATTTTAGCTAAAAACCATCAACTGTCGTTCAATATGAACATGCCAAGCTAGTCATCGATTTTATTGTACATCTAGATGCCAAGCTAGCCAACGATTGTACTGTACATCTAGATTCCCAAGTTGCGTGTCATTAGCTTGACACATATAGAGCAAATTAAATGATTTAGCGGGAGGTAAAATGTAGCTGTGATTCAACAAGTTTTTGCATTATGATCAAATACATGAAGGTATCATTATCCGAGCGCAGGGTGGTCCCCGGCCCACAGGGACCACCCTGTAGCTCCGCCAGTGATGAGCGCCACGATGCAACACCACCGATGAAGCCGGCTTGCCACTGCCAAGTGACCCTCACTGTATGCACCCTCCAACAAACGCGCTCTCCGCTATATGCCTCTCTTTTCGTTATATTAAGGAGATGTACCAAAGGCACCATTCCCAGTTGTTGAAGGTGAGGAAAAGTCATGGTTTACGACGAGTAGAAGGAGGCGCAACACCGGGGAAGGATAGAAGATGCGAGAGGAGAAGGCGGCGGAGCTCCAAATGAACCTTATCATCGTCGCGGCTTGCAAGGTGGAGGGTATGGGAGGAAAGAGGTGGCTCAGGGCGGGATATGGGTTAGAGCTTCAGTGAGGGAGAGGGGATTGGATCGTTGGACGGAGATGGAATGGTGGACAAATTGAGCATTACAAAACACATTTGGATACTCAACCCAAAAAAGGGGCGTGACAGCTGCGCGGAACAAGACAAATCGCTTACGTGGGCCACACCTTGTCAGCCTCTCTAAGAGGAACAAGACAAATATATATGTATGGTAGAAGCTTCCTTCCGCGCTGACTTGACTGCGGCCGCCACCGTCCGTCCGTACGGGCCCGAGCTGGCTCCGTCCGCTCCATTCGACCACCAGTCCTCATCCGAGCCAGCCTACTACTCCCTTCCTCCCTCTTCTTGACTCACCTTTCCATTCCAACTCCATGGAAGCTTCCAATTAATTAAAGATAGAGGGCGAGATCTCTTCTAGGAGTAACACAGGGGAGAGGGGGACACACCGCGGAAGGAATGGATGCCAACGACAGGTGGCCCGCGCCGGGCGAGGGCGAGGCGGCGTCGGAGAGGATCTTCGTGGCGGTGCCGCAGGAGCACAAGGCCGGGAAGGCCGTCCTCGCCTGGGCGCTTGGGCATCTCGCCAGCGCCGCCGCCGCCGCCACCGTCGTCCTCTGCCACGTCCACGTGCCGCCCCACAGGATCCCGCTGAGTAAGTATCTGCCTTTTCCTTGCTTGCTCAACTGATCCTGCTGCTTCACGGGTGACTAATCTTGGGTCCAGATTTGCTTCTTTGGCCTGGTAGCTCACTGCTGTTTGCTTCTGTCATTGGTTCCTTGAGATTTGCTTCTTTCGTTTCGGAATTGCTGGGTAGAGTTTGTAACTGGAGGCCTTGTGCTGTGCAGAGATGGTAGGATCTGGAAATGGCTTTGATTGATTGATGAAGTTTTTCCCTGTTGAGTACTACTTGATTGTAACTTATCATTGAACAAAAAAAAAAATTCAACATCTCAATCTCGAAAAGGCAGTGTAATCAACTATGCACTCAACCGTTCCCCACGCTATAAATTTAGTTGACCAATCTCATGACATTGCTGAACTTGTCTCATTGTTCAGTCTCCTGATATGATGAAATATGTTTATACTATATATTTCGGAATTGGCTAGAGTTTGGAGGCCTTGTGCTGTGCAGGGTTGGTATCCGGGAATGGGTCTGATCGATGAAATTTTTTTCTGTTACCATTTAATTATAATTTGTCATGGAAAAAGTTAAACATCCCAATCTCGAAAAGCTAGATTTTTTTTTTGACGCAACGAAAAGCTAGAGTAAACTAATCAACTATGCACTCAGTCATTCCCCATAGTATATATTTAGTTGACCAATCTCGTGACATCGATGGACTTCGTCACTCTCTTGAGGGAACACATTCAGGGCAAGTACATTTCTTCCCATGTTACCGATAAAAAGTCCATGTACTGCTTTTCCTACCCCTCTTGTGCTTCTTGTTTTGGATATTACGCCATTTGAGCATTGTTTGGGATGTAACTGTGTTATTCTTTCAGTGGGGACCAAATTCCATGCAAGCAAACTGAGACCAGAGGAGGTCAGAGTTTATAGGCAGGCTAAGATGGAAGAAGTACATAAGCAATTAGATGCATACCTTCATCAGTGCTCAAAAATCAAGGTTTGGATTGTGCATTTTTCTTCATTGCATACCTTTATCAGTGCTTACCCAGATTCATCCCCTTTTCTTTTCAGGTCAAGGCTGAAAAACTGGTGGTCCAGAATGATGATGTTGTTCAAGGCCTTATAGAGATTGTTGCGCAACATGGGGTAACCAACCTTGTTATGGGTGCAGCTGCAGATAGGCATTACTCCAAGTATGAGGGGGGAAACACAAGATTATCTTTTCTGTACCAAATGAGTATTGAGTACTGCCAATCATGCTCAAATGATACTTTGTTTTCTTGGTTTGTGCATCAAATTTCAGGAAAATGATGTCTCCCAGATCCAAAACAGCAACCAGAGTAATGGAGAAAGCTGATCCGTTATGCAGGATTTGGTTTATTTACAAAGGAAATCTTATTTGCACTAGGTCAGCTAGCTTCATGTGCAAATATAGTTGATTTCAGTTATGTTGATATTTGTACATCCTTTTGAGAAAAGCAGCTAGCGGTTAAGAAAAATTTTGCTTTGGCAGGGAAGCTGGTCTTGTTTCTTCTTGGCAAGTGCAGTCACCTAATTATATCTCAAGCTCAATATCTGAGATTTCAGATCATTTAAGATCGCAGTCATTACCACCAGAGCGAGTTGTGTCACCAAACCTTCGCTATGGTGCTAGAGAGATTCACTTCATGCAGAGGTCAGTGTCTGATCGTACTAGCACTGAAGTTGGTGCTACTCGAACAATTTCACGAAGCAGGCTAAGCTCTGAGGATAGTTCTTTTGATTCACGGGAGGCTTCTTCAAGGAGCAGTTTTCTGAGTTTGTGTCAAGCCTCGCCTACTGTAACAGATGAAGCGCTCAGCAATTCTGGCTTTTCACCATTTCGTCGGGGCAGTGATAATGAAGTTGTGTCAGAAGTTTTGCCTTCAATAGTTGAGTCGGATGATGATGTTCTGCATTACCATGAGCAGGTGCATGGTGCTCTTTGTATTCGGCCTATTCCTTGTACCGGAACTTCCCCTTTTTCTTAGAGATAACCAAGTGGGAATTTTCTTTATTTCAACTTCATTCACACATGCAATCCATAAATGCCATTGTCATATTGTTCAAAACTACTAATGCGCTTCTTTCTCTTTGATCTGATCTGACAATGGCAAATGAAAATTTTGCAGGAAGAGATGGGATTGGACATTGATATATTTGTGAAACTTAAAGAAGCTTATGCCGAACTTGATAACTTGAGGAAGAAGGCTTATGATGAATCTTCCAGGCGCCACAAAGCTGAAGAAGAATTGATTAAATGTCATCAGAAGGTAATTGTTTGAGTTGATGGCATTTTTGCATGGCTTGCAAAACTACTGTCATTTTGAAAAAGAAAACTAGTTCTTTGTAGTACTTAACATGCATAATCATCTGGTTGAACTATCTAATACAACCATAAGTACAAATTGTGATCTATTTCTTCCTGTTAAAGTGTAAGGAAATTAGTGCAACTAAGGGTTAAATTGTCCATGCTCCTGTTGTCTCAATAAACAAGTGAGCAAACAAACAGAATAATACTTGGCTTATGTTGCAGACTAGAAAGTATGAGGAGGTGTACTTCAACGAGGTCCATAGAAGGAAAGAAATGGAGGAAATGTTTGGTAGAGCACAACAAGAGATAGATCAATTGAAACAAGAGTCGGAACTTGATAAACGGCAGGAAGACAGCAGCCTCCTGAGAGCAGATGAACAAACGCTACAGCAAGGAGAAGTGATAGAACAACTGAAAAAGCAAAATTCGGCGCTGGAACAACGAATAGCGAATGCTGACTCTGCCGTGAAGGGCCTACAGGGTAAGCTGGCAGCAGCCAGATATCAACTCGATGTTCAACAGGCATCCTTCAAGGAGTTAAAGCAGGAGCGGGACAACGCAATTAGAAAGCTGCAAGAACTGTCTGGCCTAACCGGTGACATGGCTCGTGGAGCGCCTGGGGCAACATACTCTGAATTTACATTACGGGAGCTGGAACAAGCAACCGACAGCTTCAGTGACTCACTAAAGATTGGAGAAGGTGGATTTGGTCGTGTCTATAAAGGTTTCCTCCGCAGCACCACAGTGGCTGTAAAGATCCTACATCATGAAAACCTGCAAGGCCAGTCACAGCTCCAGCAGGAGGTACAATATATATGTCAATATGGGTGCATTTCTCATATCGTACTTTGTATAAACGGATAACTGAATGCTAGCATTGCAAATTCAGGTGGTGGTTCTCAGTAGAGTGAGGCACCCGAACCTCGTCACTCTGATCGGTGCGTGCTCAGAAGCATCTGCCCTTGTCTATGAGTTCTGCGACAATGGAAGCCTCGAAGATCGTCTCATGTGCAAGGATAACAGTCCACCACTTAGCTGGCAGGTTCGTGTCAGGATCATCGGTGAGGTCTTCTCTGCTCTCGTGTTCCTTCACTCAGCCAAGCCCCACCCCATTGTTCACGGTGACCTGAAGCCTGACAACATTCTCCTGGACTTCAATCTTGTGAGCAAGCTGAGCGACTTTGGCATTTCGCGGATCCTCACTTCAAACAACAGTGCCAGCACGCTCTGGTACACCACGAACCCGAGGGGAACATTCCTGTACATGGACCCCGAGTTCCTTACCACTGGGGAGCTGACACCGCGGTCCGATGTCTACTCATTTGGCATCATCATCCTGCGTCTCCTGACGGGGAGACCTCCATTGGCCATTGCAAGAGATGTAGAGAACGCGCTGGAGAGCAACGACCTGCGATCGGTGCTTGACACGTTGGCTGGGGAGTGGCCATTGGATCAGGCTAGGCAGCTGGCAGTGCTTGGCCTGCGGTGTGCTGAGCTCAGCAGGAAGAACCGTCCTAATTTCATGGATGAGGTCTGGAGAGGAGATGTTCGGAGGGTCATCGGCCTCTGATGATCGATGCTGCAATTTTGCATTCAACGCTTGTTCCACATTGCACTGTACATTGCCGGTAGGAGTGTAGGAGTAGTCTATCTGCTGTTAATAGTAGGAGTGGCTACATTGGCCTGATATTTTCAGTGTACGCCAATTGTGAATTATAGCTGTAGCCTGCAAATTAAGGACATCCATCATGGCTTGCGGCTGTGATTGTTGTGAAGAAATCTGTTCTTGTCAGCCAAAAGGCACACGCTGTTTGAGCCTGTAACACCAATTTAACAACCCGCAATGCAGTAAATATGCATGCTGACATCCTACCTGCCCCAATTATCAGATATACGGACGGCGCTCCGTTTTTGCTTCCTGATCCAGAGGAATGCAGGCAACAGGCCCTCTTTGAGTTGTGACCATCCGGAAGGACTCACCATGCATATACTTCGGCTTATCGGGACAGACTTTTCATAAACCATAATTAGCTCTTCTATAGCTATAAGCAATAACTTTCACATACTTATGACCAAGTTTCAATATAAATGGATACCATCCATTCCCGACCAATTTTGAAAAATATAAAACTAGCCTTAGCGACATCACTAAGTTTTGCCCATGACCAGAGACACGGCTATTCAAATAGATTTTACACTCTGCAAAAGTTGTACACTTTTACCTACAAGTTACGAATAGTGTGGCCAATACTAGATCATAACAAGGTATTTATATTACTTGATTCTAACCTTACCCTGCCCGATGAATGTTAGCCATCAGGGGTTAGAACACGTTGAACCTCGATGAATCCACTGTTGTGTGATAACTTTTTAAGGAGGAATCAATGCAACAAATTGTTGTAACTATCAACCTGACCAACTTATTAATTTTACTGAAAATATGCGCATGCATAATAGTTTGAGCAAACAAAATACATAATAATGAAATATGAGATTAACATGGTCAAAGAAGAGTGCTTACCTTGCTATTGAACACCTGCGTCTTGCTCTGGATCAATTTCAAAGTATCTCCGGTACATTGATATCTAGCGCATAAAGCCAAATAAAAATAAATACCAAATAAATTCAAACAGAGGCAAAACAAAAATATTTTTTTATAGATTATGGAAGAGCATGGTTTTATAAAATTTTAGAGACAAAAAACATTCAATTGGAGTTTTGATGCAAAAATTATGTGCTTTGAATTTTTGCCCGAAAGAAAATCCAGAAAAATGAGAGAGAAAACACTATGTATGATTTTTGTTTTTAATTTATATTTTCCTTTTAAAGGAAAACTTGGATTTATTGTATCATTAGACTGACAGGTGGGGTCTACTCGTTTGGTTTTTATTATTATTTTTGAAATGACTTATATGTGAGACCACATGTCAATGATGCAGATTCTAAAACCGGTTTCAAACACAAATCAAACTAATCAATATACTCGGACCAATATGTCATTGAATGCTTAGCCTTAAACAAGGTCATTAGCGTTAAACTAATCTCACCATGTGGCCCCACTGATCAGAGAGAGGAGTAGAGGAGTTCGAAGGAGGGGCATGGGCGAGCTTTGGGATGGGAAGAGGAGACTATGGCGATTCTTTTGGTGGTGGTGCCAGAGCTCAGAGCTCACCGGAGTTGGGTCAGTGGCAGAGCGAAGTGGCGACGCTAGGCAGAGCTTCAACGCGAATGCGAGATAAGTGAAGATAAGCCAAACGGAGTGACGCGCTGGCTTCACCAGAGCATCACGATGCTGGCACGGGGACCTATGGTCACCTGAACATGAAGAACAACGACGGTGAGTGGCGGCACTAGTCATGGCTATAGTGACAACAATGGAAACGGCGATAAGAAGCCATTGTGACCACCACTCAAGCATCAAGAGCTCACCATGGTCACGACAGTGAGGTCAACGATGGCAAAGGAGGTTTGGAGTGGTTGGTCGTCAAAGAACGGTGGCGACGGTGATGGTGCGCACGATGGTAGCTCCCCACGGTGACGTCCAGTTGAAATTGAGGGAAGAAATGAAATTAGGAAGGTGAGAGGATGCCGACAATGGCTATGGCAAGCGCGCGGGATTCTCTGACGTAACAGAGCAAAGTCACGCTGACTTTGCTCTGTATCGACGCTTCATCTTCCAACCAACGGCCGATTAAATCTAGCTTTTTTGATTTTTTTACTTATAGCTTTTAGTTTTTTTACTTTAATCTTTTTCTAGCTTTTTTTCTTATATTTCTTTATATTATATGTGTTAAAATAACCTATTTTTAAAATTAAAAATAGGTTATTTTAACACATATAATATAAAGAAATATAAGAAAAAAGCTAGAAAAAAGATTAAAGTAAAAATAAAAAAGCTAGATTTAATCTGAGCCGTTGGTTGGAAGATGAAGCGTCGATATAGAGCAAAGTGACTTTGCTCTGTTACGTCAGAGAAGTTGCGCCGTATGGCAAGGGCTGGAGCTCACCAGAGAAGTAGTAATTCAACGGCGACGGTGGCTGCCGGAGCTAAAGAAGATGCACGGTCTCGGCTAGGCGCTGCAAGAGAAGTGAAATCAAGAGAGGGGATTCCAAATCAATGTGTTTGAATGATATCTGTTAAAAAGCACCTCTTGCGATATTGCGAGTGGTTCAAGGCCAAACCCCATTTCTGTTACATGATAGTTGCGATATCACAGACATGTCTATAAAAATGTCCTCTTGAATTGTCACTGCACTTCTAAACAAACCGGGCAGTTAGTTTTCTCGGAGAGAGAAAGGTAAAAAGAGACCCTCTACTAAGCACAATAGTTAAGATAATGCGTCCTAATTGCTAACAGTAGTATGGTGTTGCGTAAGTGTGACCCGTCGTCGTTGATTGGCGTGTACTGTATAGTATCATATATAGTATGTGGCCATTACTTCACCACTAGTCCCGTGACCAGTAGCGTACTCCAACATCTGTACTGTGTCATAAGCAAAGACAAGTACTGTCTTCGTACGTACGGTCTTCCGTATACGCCTTGGAGTATTACTTTTTTTTTTAATAGATATATGTTAGTAAAAGCTGTTAAAATTATAATAATATGAAAGTATTATTGATGATCAATATAATGGTATTTTTTTCACATGACAAATCCAAATTTATCTGTGCATACAATGGTCAAAGTTTTATCCATATTGAGTGCACGTATTCTAACGCCTAGAAAATAAACGGAGGGAGTACTACATACTACTCCCATGTGTTTGGCTACTGCTTATTTAATCGATGGAGTTAATAACTGAGTTTGTGCATGGTTTGCTTTGATTCGGTATCTTACCAAACCGAGAACTCAAAGTGTCCGGTCGAGGCCGTCCAGGTGGGGGTAATTTCACACCAGCACTTCCACTTGCTGATAGATGGACCGGAAGGAACATAACATACATGCATGGGTCATTCGTAGGGCCCACCAGTCATTGGCTATTATGTGCTCAGTCGGTGTGCTTTAGATCCCGTTTATTTCGACTTAAACTTCTAGCTTTTAACTTATTTTTCACTATTTATAAATTTTGTCCTTTTATGCCTTTTGGCATTTTGAGGTTTTTTACCGGTTCTTTTTTCTCTCGTATTTGTTTGTATTGTCGGTGATAGGTTAACCTGTATATTACTTTTAATTTTTTTAATTTAGTTATGCTAATAAGACACCATCAGCTACAGTGTAATTTCAGCCAACTACCGTACAATTTTAACCATAAAGCACCTTATTTCAACACAACCAAGCGTCATCTTAGTCCAAGTCCAAATTATGGAAAGCATTACACTGGTCATGCATTAGCACATGCGCTGTATCAAATTGACGAAATCACTGCACTGCACCTGTTTCTTCTTCGAGGATATATGTATATATATGTGGAGAAGCAATCATGGTGTGTCATATCCTGCATGCATTGTCTCACCGGTTCAGTACCCTTGTTTTGCTGTGATGCCTGGAAGGCCGGAACTCCACGGATTCATCGCCCCTGGATGACAGCCAGGGGTACTATACAGTGAGCTATACCAGATTTATGGCATATCCATGCTGGTAAAAGACATGAATATACAGAAAGAAACATGCCGACCACCCTGATAAGTACGGTGCATCAACCGTTCTACCTGGACCGAATCAAATAGTGGTAGGAGGAAAAAAAAAGTCAAGTTCAACGGGAACAAAGAATAATTAGTTGAGGCTTACTTCACTATGGCCTGCAGCTGCAGGCACAACGCAACCCTGCATCCAATCCAAGTATCATCCGACAGAACACAGATGGCGTACTTAAAAGTTAGCAAGCAATGGTTTGCATCTCCTAAGATAATTCTGACAGTTGATTTGGTCCAAAAAGTTGGGTCATTTGGTGGGGAAGGCCAACCAGATTGAGGGTTAGATGTGCCCAAAAAGTTTCAATTAATTCCACCTTGTATCCAAATCCGCAACGCAATACACATCATAGCACCCTTCCGTGGAACACAAGGCTGCCTTCTAGTGCAGTCAGTGGTGGAGCTAGAGCAAAATGGAGGGGGGTGCATCACTTCAAAACGAATGGGCTGGACAGGGCGAGTGAGGGTGTTTTTTGAGCTAGGGGTACACCATATTAGGCCAAGGAGGGTGCACAAAAGGTGAATATTTACTAGTAATAACTAAATTTTGTTTTGGAACCGGGTTCCTGGGAACCCCCTCCAGCCTATGTGCCTCCGCCCCTGAGTGCAGTGCACAGCAGGGCTAAAGAAACAAGTTGTATTAATACACGCCACTGAAATATGAATGAACTATCTAAATAAATGAATCTAGCACTGACAGCTATTTTTTTAAGGCAAAAAAAAACTAGTGCTAGTCCACTTACATGAATTGAAAACAGACTCTATGCCTCTTGGAAATGACATGCACTTTGGATGAGATCCGGTTGTTTCCACACTCCACTAAACAAATGGACAAAATTTCGATATGCCACTCCTAGCTAGCTGTTGGTGGAGGGTAATTCTGTCCGTAGCCTAGAAAAGTTTGATGCCATCACCGTCTCAACATTTTGTTTTGATCTTGTTGTTGATTCTACCATGAACGTTTGTGTGAATGAATCGAATACCGATAAATCACTTTAAAAATACTATCTAGATAAGCTGTTTTAAAAAGACTATCTAGATAAGCCGCTTAGAAAAGATGGGAAAAAATTGTTCTGTTTATAATCTCGATACAGTAAGGGTCGTCTTTGTTGGCTTCTCCTAACAGAACCATACAAAAGCACCTCTTTTTAATACCCGTCTGATACTTCTACCCGGGTGCCTGCGCCAACAAACACCTCACGATGACCCACAAGATTCTATCATAGCTACAGGCTTAACACGCAATTATCAAAGGCTTTTTGCAGCCGAGCCTTTGCCATTGCCTGCCACTTTTTCTGCAAGTGGGGAAAAGCGTGCGTGGGGGGGTCGGCAGACCCGGCACACTGGCCGAAAGTCCATTTTGCTTGTGCATGGCATGTGGCTGGGCTGCCACAGCGTCATAGCTGCCTTGCCTTGCCTTGCCTCCATTGATTCTTCAAAGGCGGATAAGAGAAGTAGTAGAAGGAACAGAAGAAGAAAAGAGAAGGAAAGGAAAAGACAGTACTGAGTACTGACCGAGGCTTGTGCAAGAAAGGCTTCTGATTCCTTCCGTCATCGTCGCCAAAAGGACGCACAGCTCAGGGCTGCAGCTCCTAGCATCTCTTCACATGGTCAATAACATGTCCTGAGGAGTTCTCATGGTTGCCTTCCTGTGTTGCTTCTCGGCTCAGAGAGGCGATTGCTGAAGTTCCCTGTGGTCTCTTGATTATCAGAGGTAAGTGAGTTTTGTATGAAGTAATGGAATAATGTACTCTTGGATGCTGGGTTTCCCTCTTGATTTCCATTATTAGAACTTATCTGTGGTTAAATTTGTTTTTCTGATAAAAACCAACATCTGTGTGGGTGGTGCTTCCATACATGTGGAGCTCCTAAGCCTCATTGCTGTGAAGCTGAATAATTGGAGTAACAGAGGTAGCGAACAGTAATATAAGGGCCTGATTTTAATTTTTTATAAAAAAAACTGACTCTAAAAAGAGTGAAATTGGTTTCACTGAAACTTCTGTGTACTTATTGTCAAAACCAGAGGAGTTATTAGCATATTTTTCTTTCACAGCTTAGCTTGGTTCAACAGTAGATTAAAATCAACAAGAACAGAACAATGGAACCTGGTCGGTTTATTATACCGGTTACTCGCATTTCCCCTTGTCCTCCCGCAAAATCTCAATTCTTCTATTCTCCAGACTTGCCGTGTGTGATCATTGGCATAAACTCTAGTTGTTCATCTAACTGCAGAGTTTCTCTCAGCGACCACACCTGCTGCAAGGGGATTAGCCTGATGAACTAAACAATCAAGAAAAAAGAAGGGATATATCAATTGCAGAGTGCGGAGAGAACAAACCATCCAAAATGGGGAAGAGAAGTCAAAGACGGGCAACACGACGCCAGGAGAACATAGGCTGCATGTGGGGTCTGATCCGCATGTTCTATTTCCGACGTGATGCCAAGTTCCTGTTGGACAGGAAACAAGGGAGCAGAAGGCACATTTTCAGAGGGTTTCCTGGTAATTCTCTTCAGGGATCACAGCTCCATAAAACGTAATAGCTAATGAATTGGGATGGTGGTCACCATCTGAGCCACATATTATGCTGGTAGAACTCTTCAGTATGCAGAATATGTTTTGAAACTTAATATGCATTTTGGTCATGTGCGACTCACAACAGACTATGGAAACAAATCCTGTGCATCACACATATTTGGTACTCTATACTATCTAATTATCAATAATGAAACAGCAGCTCTCCTGCTGGTCGGTTAACATTGGCCTATCGGTGCATATAACTGTAGTAAAAAACCATTTACTCCTGTCAGTGTACCAAACAAACTCATTATTAACTTGAAAAAATAAACTCACATTATTGTCAACCAAAACTACAAGAGGTGGTAAACGATAATTGTTCTCCATTGCATTTGTTTAATTCTCATTAGTAGGCAGTTTGGTGAAAATGTGTCAACTAAGTGTAGTAATCTAAGTAATGCAACACCTACATGGCAATACAATCTTAATCTATGATATCCATCCTTCGCTTCACATTTTTCTGCTGTTATGAAATCAATAAATTCCTCTAATCTACATCCTAGAACCACCTGGCAAAAAAAAAAGGCATTCAAGAAAAAGATAATGCGAGCTTGCTGTAAACTTTGTTGTTTGAATTTGTACTGCTGCTGATGCACCCTACATGGTTGCAGGAAGAGGGCACTCAAGAAAGAAATCCAGGGACTTCGAGGAAATAGATGAAGACAGGGATGTAAGCTTTTTTTAATATCAAATAAGCATGATGTGGTTTCAAGGGTCAAACCATACAGGCGTATATTTGCTGCTTACTGTTGTCGACTTAATGCTTTCGTTAATACCACAAAGATGCACCATATGTTTAGTGACCCTAACCATGCTTGACTATTTGGTTACATGCATATCAAAATTGCTTTGACTTGTGGAATTGAAATTGTCAACTTGATATTAATAGCAACCAATTACTCCTTCAGGCAAAGTGTACTTTAATGCAGCTTCAATATATAATTGATGCATCTAACTATTCATCCCTTCCTCCTCTACGTCTAACAGTATGGACTTGGATTGAACAACCATCATCCATTCTTGATGCAAAAGAGACTTGGTTTAACTGAAGAACTTAGTGTCTGTTGTTTGTATCAAAACTGTATGTATTTCTCTGCATTAACCTGCAGAAGAGCTTCAGTGGATAAATAACAATATGGGCATTCTCTAGACGATAGTCTGTTGGGTTTGTACATTGCTGCCTCCAAACTGAAACAACAAAAGTTTACACAAAATGAATGTTCTAATAAGATCGGATTTACTCCAAGTGTATGTCAGCATGGTAAAGCATCAAAATGGTATTACTGATCTAGCTTCCGTTAAGTTTCTATTTATCGTCATGTGATATAATTCTATCCGATATTACATTTCGTAATGTTTAATTATTTATGCTGCATATTAAAGCTTATTTCATGAAGAGAAATAGATTTACTGCTCTTATACTTCTCAGAACATGGAGGAATGCAGTACAAGGAAACCAACCGTCAAAAGACTTATGGAGGACGAGCTGGGCAAGGTAAAACAGTTGAAGAAAATTCCAAATAACGAGGTTCAAAGAATATTAGCTGACCTGGGACATGATGCCTGTCTGGACAAAAGTTCGATGCAGAACAGCAAACCAAAGGGAGCGAAAAATCACAACACAAGCATCCCCATGGCTTCTCCATCTGGATCGCTGGATCCCAGTGGTTCTAAGTGCATGAAACAGGCAGAAGAAGATGACCTTGAACTTGATTTGGCAGTTTTCCTGGGACAAATCTATAGGTACCATGATGAATGGCCACACGATGAATGCAAGAATAAGAGTGAACTATGTCCTAAATTGAAGTCCCTTATCCATACGAAGCTTAATGAGTTAAACAATCCTCCTTGTGATCTTGCATATGAGCAAACTCCAGATAGTGAGGAAAAAGAGCTTGTTGATGACAAACATCTTTGTAACAGCAGGGCAGATCATCAATCTAAGAAACTAACAGATGCATTAGGGATGCTAAGCTTGGACAATGAACTTTTCTTGAAGACACTTCAGAAGCCAAATTCACATATTTTCGAGAACATCCAAAGGCATCAAAACAAACATGTAGTGACCAAGTTAGAGCCCAGGAAAATGCTTGAAAAATCTGAAATTGTTCAAGATACTAAGAGCTCAAATCAGCATGAGTTGGCCATCAAAACACAGTGTAAAGAGAGCAGGCATATCTTTTTCTGGAAGAAAGATAAATCAAACAGAAGCAATACATCAGAAGGAACTAATAGTTCCAAGCCAGTAAACAAAATAGTTATACTAAAGCCAAATCCAAGAAGGTGGATTGATCCTGCTGTAGCTACTACATCAACATGTGTACAGCAGCAATCTTGCACAATTCAAGCCCCAGAATACAGTGCAACTGAAAATTCAAAATTTTCGATCAAGGAAGTCAGGAGGAGATTCAGAATTGTGACTGGCGAAACTAGAATAGAGAGACCCTCGGTGCATGAAGATGACCTTCAAAGAGATCCACGTTGGCCCAAAGATTCAACTTTTATAATTAAAAGGGATCCTAGACAGGCCCCTGAACAGACCTCAGGACAGAAAGCGTCAGCTACTGCTAAAAACGATTTTAGACCTTTGAACAGCAGTAAGCACAAGCAAAGAAGTGGTGGACTAGGTGAAATAAACAGTAACATCATTACATCAAAGGTTGCGTTCTTCTATGAAGAAGCGAAAAAACATTTAACAGAAAGTGTACAGGACAAAAGTCAAACTGCCAAGTATCCAACCGTTCAGATCTCAAGGTCCTTGGTAGGAATGCTTTCCCTCCCTCAATGCAGAACACCATCACCTAGGAATAGCCCGAGGCTAGAAGACTGCATTGACCTTTCACCTGAAGAGAAAAATATTTGTGCCATACACAAGGCTGAGAGGGAAGAATCTGCAAAAGAAAGAAGTAAATCAGAGGAAGATTCAGGTAGTGTTGCATGTGGTACTAGTGAAGCACTGGATGAGCAGGCTGTTCAGGAAAGGCATTTCATGAAAGAAGAAGCCACACAACATGGTGAGTACAGAATACAATAGACACTAAAATGATCAAATACTGCATGGCTATTCTCTAAATAAAATATAATATTTACAGGTGCTGAACTTAACAATGTGTGCATTGAAGAAATTGACAAGACGGGTTGCTCTCAAACAATTTGCGATGCACGGTGCACCCCAGAAGAGCAACGCAGATATAACTCACCACTAGTATGTTCAGGCCAACACTTGATGCTATTCGATCTTGTTTCGATTGCTATTCTTGTTTTAGTGAATTTATGAATGTCTGCATTGAAGGAAGTAATGGAAGGAGAAGAACCAGGTAAGGAGCATGTTGAGATGTTTCCAAGCTCCCCTGAGAATGTCGTTGAGAAGCCAGAACACCAAGAGCCAAAAACTCCCAGACCAAGTGCATCACTTCAACTGATATCACAAATTTCTCCTGAGGGAAACCATGAAAAGCAAGAGCAACCCAGTCCTGTATCTGTTCTTGATCCATTCTTCCATGAAGATGCCAACAGTCCTGTCAGAGAAACCATGATAAAATGTATTATTCAATCGACACAAAATCAGATTTACATTTCCCATTGACCTTGAGAAAATAAAGTGTTCTAAAAAAATCTACATGATTTCTTTTGTTCCAATGATCTACAGGTGAGTTGCATAAAGATATCTTGAGGCCCCAGTACTCCGCCGATGCTGGATCAGGCCAAGGGATCTTTTGGGAGGACAAGGATGTCAGGTTAGGATACATAGAAGCAGTGCTGGAGCTATCAGAATTATGCACGTACCAGAATTTAGAGGTATGGTATCCAGAAGATGAATTAATTAGCCCTTGCTTGTTTGAAGAACTACATCAAGGCCATCAAACAGATGATCTAAAGCTGCTCTTTGACTGCATCTGTGAAGCTGTAACAGTAATCCAGGGGACATATTTTAGAAACCCTCCCTGCTTATCTTTTCTCAGACATAACATACAGGCACCTCCAATGGGACAGAACCTCATCTCAGAAATAAATAAGCATATTGAGGGCCATCTATGTCATCAATTTCCAAGCACATTACACCAGCTAGTTAACATGGATCTGGAAGATGGCACTTGGATGAATCTTCTATCGGAAAGTGAAGAGATTGTTGTCGATATATGGGGATTCATACTGGATGAACTGTTAGAAGAAGTCGCTTATGATATGGGCATTTGAAGCTTCAGTTTCCTCGTCACAGTTGGCATTTCCCACCACCATCTGTAGACTGGATATACAATGAGTAGAGTCATGACTCATAAATAGAAGTTATCTTGCTGACAATAACATGTTTGTGTGGCAGAATCAGGACGACCACAGGGCATTGTGCGCTTGTTAATTTGAGTGGTACATCTTTGGAGCCCAAGTACAGCGGGAGTCTTTCTGCATCTATTATGCCACAGATTCCTGAGATAAGCACTGCATATAGATTAACTTTTAACAGATTTGGAAGGTGATGGTTCCGCACAGAGAGCCCTTGAGGTGTGCTTCTTGCAGCAAAAGCACAATAGTTTGCAGCTGACTAAAGGATCTTGTGATGTTCTTCTATTCCCTTGTGTGTATTCTTGTTATTGTGTGTATATGTGTGTAACTGTGTGTCAGTTATGTATGGCAATGGTTCTAAAAAAAGTTATGTATGATAATCAAAGCATACATTTTTCAGAAAAGTTCAGAGCATGGTGTGCGTGTGCTTAGCATATATAACCGATCAAAGAATATATTGCATGCAGGTGTATAAACTTTAGCTATAGTCTTTGTCTCTTTGATCATCCTGCTGTACTCTAGATCTGGTGCTGCCTAACCTATACAGTTTAATCTTGGCCTTTTTTGTCCGTTTCAAAGATTGCAACAAAGTATCAAGGTTAGTGTACATGGAGATACTTGGTTGCATACAATTTAAAAATTCAATGTTTATTTAAAACACATAGATCTCAATATTTATCATTTATTTTTTCTTCCCCTGTCGATATGAGATGAACTGTTCAGCGAGTGTCCAAAATGGTGCACTGATCCAGCTTTTATAGTTCTCAACTTCCATGGCCTTTCATGACTAAATTGTAAAGAATGGACAATTTAACTCAGATGATCCTGTGAGTAAGAGCAGATTGTGACATTAATGCAGTCCTTAAGTAACAAAACCACAGATGCCACAAAGTCCTTATCTGGCGAAATAATTCCAAAGTATACATTCAGCGCCAAAAACACATAGGCAGATATACCTGAAGGCAGGTTGGTGATAGACTAAGCAGACGAATGGCTTGTTTGGTTCTTACAGCTTACTGTAACTAAGCTTGTGTCACCTTATGCAGGTTCAGTGAAAAGCGCAGTATATCCACAATTGGCCAAAAAAAAAAGGCATCAAGTGCTTCCATCACTGCTCGTCTCAACGGCGATGGAAGCTGAATGCCTGATGCCCTCTATGATCATTGGAGGTGCAGCACTTAGCATCTGATCCACTTCCTCCTCTGGAACTTTTTTTATGCATCATGAGGTACAATTGTGTCGCGCACTATATGGCGACTAAATTAACCTGCCATTCTATAAGTTCTGCTCTTAATTCGTGCTAAACTAGAGAGCAGAACCTACACGGTTAAACAGTAGAATTTACACATGGACGTCCAGCGATGATCGCCATGCTGTGAGTTTGTGAGGTTTGGAAAACAACAGTTTACGGGATCGTCAGGCCTAATTCGAGCGGAAATCTGCAAGCATCAACGCAACCGACGATTTCACTAGTTGCTCGGTTAATTGACACGCACAGATTAATGCCGCATCTGCTCGAAGTTGGGAGCAGAAATCGAAGCGCGCGAGGGGGAAGGAAAGCATTGGAGGAGGAGTGGGGAGCGATGGAATCACCGTGTTCGATGCCCTCGCCGGCCGGGGATCAGGAGCGCCGCCTCTAATAATTCGGCGGCGGCGGCGGCTGCTGCGACGCCAGCGCGCAGGAGGAGGGGAGGGGGCAGTGAAAACGTGTCACAGATCCAACGGCGGAAGGGATGCGGGCGCTCGGATCCCCAGCTTTTAATGCCCCGACCCGACCCGACGCGAGGCCTTCCGGTTTCCGCTCCGCTCCCAGTCCGGCCCTCCTGGCAAAGTGGCAATCAATAATTAATATAATATAAAAATTCCCCACCCACCCCCGTCCCCCCTCCTGCCCTCGAGCGGAGCCCCAACCAAACCCTAGCTCCCCGCTGCCGCCTCCTCTCGCGCCGCGCTTCCGAGGTACGCCGCCCTTGCTCGCTCGCTTGGCTCTCTCCATTCTCCCGCGCATTCCAAGCTGTCCTCTTTTAAAACCCTAGCGTCGGATTTGGGATCGAGGGGCTCGCGGATCCCCTCGAATCGGCGGGGATCCGGTTCTCGGGTTTCCCCGGGGCGCGAGACAGCTGATCTGTGAAGCGTGCGGCGTGCAGTGATCGAGTTTGGACCGAGTTCGTCTGGAGCAGGTGCAGCAACAGCAGCTGCTGGAGTTCTTGCTTTTAGTGCGAGGAAGAAGGAAGATAAAAAACTTGGCTTGCCGAGTGCTCTGCTTCTGGATGGTTGCAAGTGGTTGGCGAGTTGCGTAGCGGCTTGATCCGTGTCGATGTTGGGTGCAGCATGCTGCTGACTTGCTGGGGGAGATGCATAGGTACGCGGGTGCCAGCAATAGCTCTGGGTTTACCGGCGGCACCGGTGCTGGGGCGGTGGCCGGCAGTAGAGAGAACGCGAGGCTGGAAGCATCACCCTACTCCTCCCCTAATTACCCCCTCAACTCTAGGTGACACTCTCTTGTTCCCTTTTTTGTCCACGCCATGCATTTACTTGTTTAAGCCTTGTAAACTACTATTGTGCAGTGATACTGAGCTGCACCAATCTGCTTGTATCTACTAGGTAGGAGTCTTTGGTGGTGTAATTACTGGGTAGGAATTAACATGTCGGAAACCGTAATGATGGCATCTCTTTAGAGCCATAATAATTGTTCATTTTTTTTACTTTATTATTTGCATGCTCTAACTTCCAATAATAAACTTGCCACATGCTATCCGTGTTTTTAGCCTATCAATAGAAATATTAGAATGAATAGATAACCTTGATACAAACCGTTATTCAGCCTCAAGCAAGCAGCCTGTTATATTATGTTGTTCCTAAACAGTGGAAAATTTTGTAACAAAGGATATTTTGATTAAATGGCTTGCAAGCTAAGCCATCCTGTTTACTCCATTAGGGGTATATTATCATCATTCGTCCTGAAGATCGGCTAATTAGTTCATTTTTCTTGCATAACACTTGTGACAAATCTTAGTTGTTTATTTCTTATCACCATCCCATGATGAAGCACATGCCGATGTACTATCTGCAGAATCATGCTTTGAAATATCTGAATAGCATGTTGCAGCCTCGCCGATCATCAAGTCTTTATCACTAGTATGATATGGCATTACACTTCAGTTTTGTTGTATGGTCGAATGAATAAACTGCTAGGAGCTTGTATGGGAGCTGATTTGGCTGCCACATGACATATTTGCAGAACAGAGATTTCTGGTTCTAATTGGGTTGGATGAATTCTCAACCCTAACAGATTATTGAACTCAACAGGAATAACAATGCATGTTCTTTCAACTTTTCACGTCTACCGTAAATTTGTAATATCTAATAACTGGAGTATAGGGTTCTTAAAGACTAGAACTAAACGTGCCAGTGCCACAATCACTTTCTTATTATCAAATTTCTGTTGAAGTAACTTGCTACACTTATTCAAATTTGTCTTGTGCATTTCATTATCACCAGTACTAAATTGTGATTTGTTTTACTTAATACTACTGTTTTTCAGGCGGCAACAGCAGCTGGCTCCTTACAGGCTAAAGTGTGACAAGGAACCACTTAATAACAAGTATGTATAAACTTCTGAACCAAAGGCAGTTCACAGAGAGAGCTAGAGTGTGCCCTTGGTTTCAGCTTTGACACGCTGTTTGCATATAAAAACACATTTCCATTGTTCTTTTGCAACAGATACTAGTTGCTTTGTCCTATGATATGATTTCACTTGATCTTATGCAGTTTTCCTGTACACTATGGCTCTTTTGTAGGCTTGGGCCACCTGATTTCTATCCTCAAACACCAGACTGTCCTGAAGAGACATTAACCAAAGAATATGTACAATCTGGGTATAAGGAGACTGTTGAAGGAATTGAGGTGTGTTTGGAAACAAAACTTGCATACTATGCATTATGGCCATCGTACTATTTTTTCCCCCTCCAGTAGCAATATCTTTTTTGTTTTTGCGTTTTGTTGAATATTGTCATGAGTTTAGACACAATTATAAATTTATTAATGTATCTATCGGTACTTAGATTTTACAAATTGGACATAATCCAACAATCTTGTACATTGACTGAAATTCTTCTTTTTTGTGGCTTGACAGGAAGCCAGAGAGATTGTACTTAGTCAGATCCCACACTTCTGCAAGCCAGATATTGTTGTAAAATGCAAGGAGGTAAGAAAACTTTGTCAATATTTGCTGAATTAGCCCTTGAGACAATCTTATTTTGCCATTTTTGGGTGAAATGTACCGACTTTCATAACAAGGAGGGAAAAAATATTTGTTACACAAACTTATTGGCAACAGCAAACGGTATAACTAGTTAATGTTATCACATGATTCATGGCAGCGAAGCAGAGAATTTGTTGCTCCTATCTACTTATGTTCCCCTGTGTGTAAATCAATCGACATCAATGCATAATCGGTTGATTTACCATCCGTGCCATTTGATACTCTTGATAGATTATTAAAATGATATTTTTCTTCCTGTAAAACGTGAATGGCTATTAAGACTAAATCTCAGAACATTATCCAGCTGTTTTTTATATTAGTTTTAGTTTACCAGCCCTAGAGCAGACTGCTATTATGGATGGTTTAATGGCTGGTAAATCTTTATCAATAATAAAGTGCTTGCTTGCACCAGCTGGTCATCAGTACAAACATGTAGATAGGGAATCTTTACTCTTGAGGTTTGGCAATGTGGGTTGTTTGTTTGTGTTCTCTTTTGGGCATTCTTGTTTTTATCATAATCATAAGTGGGTATGGTAAATATGAAGTGCTTGAAATGTTACACCGCGATTTGTAAATGTAGGAGGCATGGCATTGAATTACAATAGGTTGTCTTTCTTTTATATTTGATGTGAATTGGAGGTCCCCTGGTTTATTTTTTTTATCTGTCATGTTTCAATATTCACAAGCTGCATAGTCTGCTGGATGTGACTTTTAATGTGAAGATATGAAGCACTCTAGGCGAAATGGTAGATACATTCTATCCTTTTTAGGGCGTGATTGCTAAGCCTTTATTGCTGGTGGATAGAACCTTAAAATAACATCTAACAATATCTTTGGTTACATCCATTTGTTATCTTCTTATTTTTTGGTGTATGGTGCGCAGAACTAAGGCTACAGTTAACACTTTGTTGTTGTTCATTGTTTACTGAAGGCACTAAAGAAGCGGCTGCGGGCTATTAATGAATCTCGTGCTCAGAAGAGAAAGGTGCTTGTGCCATCTCTCTTGATTTGGTGTATCTGCTTCTATGTGGATGCCTGTAAAACGTTGATCTCTCTTAACCAATGATGTTTTCCTGTTCTAACAGGCTGGCCAAGTTTATGGAGTTCCTCTTTCTGGACAACTATTGATAAAGCCTGGAGTCTTTCCGGAGCAAAGACCATGCAATGAGGACACCCGCAAAAAATGGACCGAGGTTGATCAGACTAGCTGTCATTTGTTCTTATAAATTGCTATTTAAATTTGCAAAATGCTTTATCTCAAGCTTGTCTTTGCATGATGGTTAGCTGCTTTACTTCAGTTGGAGTATTTGTTGTGGAAGGTTTTCCATACCAGTTAATGGCAAACTATCTATGGCAAACTATCTTTCTTTACTTTGGGGTTGCTTTGACATTTCAAACCACGTTTTATTGTTTAAAGTTGGTCAATTGTGTTGTTTGGGATTGGGGGTAGCTTTATAAACCTCACTTACTGAATCTCAAGAAGATTGCAACTGTGGAAAGGGTGCTAAGGCAAATAACTTGGGATACTTGATTTGTTGTGCTTATGGTCATCGTTTTTACTTATGTTACATCCCTGCTGCCATGAACCTTCTCACTTTAACTTAATCTTCTTCATTTGTTTGTTTACATGTGGCGTTACTCTGCAGGCCCTTGCCCAGCCAAACAAACGACTGCGTTCATTATCTGAGCATGTTCCTCATGGTTACCGTAGGAAATCACTTTTTGATGTTCTCACTCGATGTAATGTCCCGTTGCTAAGGGCAACATGGTTTGTGAAAGTTACATACCTTAATCAGGTTTGCAATGCCTTTGAGCCAATCTCATGCTTACTACCAAATGACACACTACATCATTGTAACAAAGTCTATTCAATTACAGCCACAGGTCCGACCAACATCCAACAGTATTTCAACAGGTGCTTCTGATAATCGGTCTAATCAGTGGACAAAGGATGTTGTTGAATACTTACAACAGCTTTTGGATGAATTTTGTTTAAAAGAGGTACCTCCATCTTTTAGAGAACAGTCATCACCAGGGCTTATTGCTGGAGCCACTCAAGTAAAAATGAAAAACGAAGCATCCCCAGCTGGTGGAGACATTGAAGAGCCCTTGGTGCACTTCAAATGGCGGTATATGGTTCGTCTTATCCAATGGCATCTCACAGAAGAATTGCTTGTTCCCTCGGTACTTACCGAATGGTTATATAGCCAACTTCAGGTACTTTTGTTGCATTTACTGTGTAACTCACCATATTTTAATGATGTTAGAGTTCCCTTGATTGATTTTTGTCACTGTTAATGATTTGCTTCTATCCTTTATTCAGGAGAGAGATTCAGTTGAGGCTTTAGAGTTTCTTTTGCCTATTGTACTTGGTTTGGTTGACACTATCACTCTCTCACAAACATATGTGCGCATGTTCGTGGAAATATTGGTTAGACATCTGAGTGATGCTCCTGTTGTTGATAACCCGAGAAGGTCATCAATTTCTTCTGTTATAGCTGAGTTATTGCGATACATGGTACTTGCTGTGCCGGATACATTTGTTTCTTTGGATTGCTTTCCTCTTCCTTCCTTTGTTGCACCTGATGTATATGGTAGGGGTGCTTTGCTGAAGATAACTGGTGGAATTGCTAGTTCTAAGAGGCGGGATGCGTTCCGGTACTTGTCCTGTGGTTATGCCGTTTGTTCAATTCAGAAACGTGCATCTGATCTTGCAACTGTTGCCAACCCTAACCTTCAAGCACGTGGTGCAGCCAAAGTGGTACAGGCTTTGGACAAGGCTCTTGTCACGGGAAATTTGACAATGGCATATTCTTCACTCTTTAACGATTTATCTGATGTATTAATGGAAGAGAGATGGATTAAAGAAGTCAGCCCTTGCTTGCAGTCTTCCTTGATGTGGATTGGGACTGTTGAGCTGTCCCTAATCTGTTCTGTATTTTTCCTTTGTGAATGGGCAACATGTGATTATCGTGATTGCCGTACATCGCCCTGTCAGAATGTAAAATTTACAGGAAGAAGAGATTTATCTCAGATACATGTGGCAGTGTCTATCTTGAAGAACAAAATGGATGAGATGAATAACTTATCTCGTTCTAAGAGTAGCAGTCACATTGCAATGGATAATATTGTTAAAGGTTCTTCTTTAAATGATGCTTCTTTAGCGGCAACTACAGTGGACGATTCTTCTGGATTGAGAAGTAATGCAAAGAATGTGGATGAGAAGAAGGAAAGGAGGGATATCTTTGAAAGTCCTGGCCCACTACACGACATCATTGTGTGTTGGCTGGATCAGCATGAGGTTAGCAGTGCTGCAGGTTTTAAACGCATGGATGTTTTCATCATAGAGCTTATCCGAAGTGGTATATTTTATCCTCAGGCTTATGTCAGGCAGCTAATTATTAGTGGAATAACTGATAAGAATGATACTCTGTTGGATATGGAAAGAAAAAGGAGGCACCATAGAATTTTGAAGCAGCTTCCTGGGTCTTCTTTATTTGATATTCTTGAGGAAGCTAGAATTTCTGAAGAGCAACAATTGTATGAGATGATGTCAACGTATTCTAGTGAGCGTCGCCTTGTGCTTTCTGAACTTTCAAGTGGTCAGTCATTTGATGCAAATAGCGGAGGTGAGCATACTTCAAGTTCCTGCCTTCGGATGCAGAGTGATCTTTCAGTTGCATCAGGAGGTGATAGGCATGTCAGGGTGCCAGAACAAGTAGAAGGTGTGAAGGCTCTGGTGTCGAGCCTGTTGCGTTTTACATATCCTTGTTCAGTGGAGCCAGAACATTGTCAAATCAAAACAAACTTTCAAGGATCATCAACTTCGACGCTCTCTCATGTTGATACTGGAGAAGCGAAAAATGGCTGTGAGGATTGTATGCGGACCAAGAGACAGAAATGGGATGAGAGAGCCTCTCCTTTCCAAGGGTTTCCATTGATTCAATCCGATGAGGAAGACATTTGGTGGGTGAGGAAAGGAACGAAGCTACATGAATCCTTTAAGGTTGAACCTGCACAGAAGTCCATTAAGCAAACCTCTAGAGGTAGGGCAAAAGGGGTTCGCAAAACACAAAGTCTTGCACAGCTTGCGGATGCTAGAATTGAAGGCAGCCAGGGGGCATCTACTAGTCATCTCTGTGAAAGCAAGTTGAGCTGTCCCCACCATAAACCTAGCACTGATGGTGACAATGTCAAAGATGTTGATCACATGAGGGTGGCAAATCTGGCTGAAGTTGGGAAGTTGTTGAAGAGACTTAGATTGCTTGAAAGACGATCTATTTCTCTGTGGTTGTTGAAATCAGTAAGACAACTTGTTGAAGGAAATGAAATGACAGCTTCTAAAGCTAGCAATTCCATAAGCTCCATTTCCTCACAGCATGATGACAAAACTGCGTCCAAATGGAGGCTAGGCAATGAAGAACTATTGTCAATTCTCTATGTACTGGACATATGCTGTGATTTAGTGTCTGGTGTGAGGTTCCTTGTATGGCTGCTAACAAAAATTCGTGGTGGAATGGCTACCTCAGCTCAAATCGGGAGAAGTGCTATGCATACCAAAAACAGAGAAAACCAAGTTTGTCAGGTTGGTGAGGCACTTGTGTTCTCATCCTTGCTTAGGTATGTTGCTCCTAATGTTGTACTGTTTTTCAAATATTTCATACAATGATTTATTTATTTAAATAAATGGGAAGCAGGTAACTGGCAAATGAATTTTAAAAAAGATAATGATATTTTTAATGTCACTAGGGGATAATATTTGTACCTTTTGCTTTTTTGTTTTGCATCTATGCTTCAATGTAAAATGTGGTGCAGATTGTGGGATGACTTCACTTGTGCCTGACAAGAGGGCTTACAACAAAACGAGCAATATTTGTGGGATCTTTGCAGTCTGCCCTCTTAAATATTCACCATTTATCTCTATGAATTAGAGCACTGCACACATGTATTGCATTCTTATTTGTTTGTGCTGATGTGTTCTGCAATTTTCTAGATCTGCTTTATGCTTCTGGTTTTGTGCAACTTAACATTTTAATGTTTCTTGATACAAATTATCTTGAAAGTACTTAGTTGAGTTATTATTCAGTTAAATCTTTGTTTTCGAACAAAACAAAATCGTCAGATTCCCATCAGAATATTTTTGCAGTATTGATCAGAATGTAGTGAAGAGAGACTGTTAAGTCACCGACTAAAAGTGGCCCTTAGTACAATATCCATCATTTGTGATGTTTGTTGTCCTATTTCCAACATTATGAACTTCGTTATATTTCGTCATGACTTTTCTTTGATCGCTTTAGTATGTAATGCACACAGGTACGAGAACATACTTCTTGCAACTGATATCTTGCCCGAAGTTCTAAGTGCTTCAATGAACGGAAGTTTTGTGTTAGCAACTGCAAGGCATCCTGCTTCTGCAGCCTTTGCTTATACCCGATATTTCTTGAAGAAATACAGAGATGTGGCTAGTGTGACCAGGTGGGAGAAGAGTTTTAGGACCACATGTGATCAGCGACTGCTAGCTGAGCTTGATAATGGGTGGTCAATTGATGGTGATTTGGTTTCTTCTTCGGGGGTTCCAGCAGGTGAAGAGATTGATGAGCAGGTCCGTCAAAAGCTGAATGGAAGGGGTTCAAGAATTGTTCAAAATATGAAGGAGATAGTGCAGCGGCAAGCTGAGGAGGCTCAGCGTAATTTTAAGGAAAAGAAAATTCTTGCAGCACCCAAGAGTCCCTCCTCTTTTGAGAAGGAAGATAGTTATCAAATTGCACATGGCATTGTTTTGGGCTTAGTAGAATGTATCAGGCAAAACGGGGGAGCAAGTCCAGATGGAGAGCCTTCAATAGTTGCTTCTGCTGTTTCTGCAATTGTTGTCAATGCTGGGCAAGTCATAGCTAAACTTTTGGATTTTGCAGGGGGTAACTATCAAGGTGCTCCTGTGGGTAATTCATTAAGCTTTGTTCGGCACACTTTGCACATCCACATAAATTCTCTTTGCTTACTGAAAGAAGCTCTTGGGGATCGCTTCAGTCATGTATTTGAAATAGCTCTGGCTGTTGAAGCTTCTTCAGCTGTTACAGCAGCTTTTGCTTCTCCAAAGATGCACCGCAATCAGTTGCAACCATCTCCTGAGACCCATGATGTGTATGGAAATCACACAAATGAACTTCTAAGTAACTCAGGGAAATGCTTTGTTGGGAGGACTGCGAAAGTAGTTGCTGCTATTTCTGCACTCGTTGTGGGAGCTATTGTTCATGGAGCTGTAAGTCTCGAGCGTATGATTGCTGTCCTGAAAATAAAAGATGGTTTGGATGTTAAGCAGCTCCTAAGAGGTTTGAGAACGAGCACAAACGGTGTATCCCGCTCTACTGGAACTTTCAAGATGGAAAATTCTACAGAAGTTTTGGTGCATTGGTTTAGGATTCTATTGGGGAACTGCAGAACCGTCTATGATGGGCTTATTGCTGATATTCTTGGTGAGTCCTATGTTCTTGCACTCTCAAGGTTCCAGCAGATGCTTCCTTTAAGTATGGTCTTTCCTCCAGCCTATTCAATTTTTGCCATGGTCCTTTGGAGACGGTATATTTTTAGCCGAGAAGATGTGCAGGTTTATCACTCTCTGTCAAACGCGATAAACGATATCACCAGACATCAACCTTTTCGAGATATCTGCTTTCGTAATACACATCAGTTGTATGATCTTCTGGCAGCTGATGTTGGTGATTCAGAGTTTGCTGCAATGCTTGAAATGCATAGCACAGACAAGAATTCGAAAGCTATGCCATTTATACCTCTCCGTGCTCGGCTTTTTTTGAATGCTCTCGTTGATTGTAAAACACCAGCAGTTATCCAGGGGGATGGTTCAGAACCCGGTGAGGCAAAAGAGAATGAATTAAAACTCTCCGAGAGGCTTGTACAACTACTAGATACCCTCCAAGCTGCAAAGTTCCACTGGCAATGGGTTGAATTGAGGCTTCTTTTAGATGAGCAGGCTCTTATGGAAAAAGTTGCAGCAGGTAAGACCTCACTTGTAGAAGCACTTCGGTCACTGTCCCCTAATGCTGAGAGTTTTTCCCTTTCTGAAAGTGAGAAAGGGTTTACTGAAATCATCCTGTCAAGATTACTTGCCAGACCTGATGCTGCTCCTCTCTACTCAGAAGTTGTTCACCTTCTCGGGAAGCTTCAGGAGTCACTTGTCGTGGATGTCAAATGGATCCTACAAGGGCAAGATGCCCTTCTGGGGCGTAAGTCCACAAGACAGCAGCTTGTTCATATTGCTCAACGAAAAGGACTTTCAACAAAGATACAGATTTGGAAACCATGGGGATGGTCCAGCTTGCTTAGTGATGTAATAGCTAACAAAAGTGCTAAGAGGAAATTGGAAGTCACTTCGATTGAGGAAGGAGAAGTTGTGGATGACTCTGCTGATGCTAAAAGGCCTAGCAAAACTACGTCCCATAATGTGGATAGAAGCTTCGAAGGGATTAGATCTATAAATAAATTTTTAACTGAGAAAGCCTTTGCTGAATTAATGTTACCATGCATTGACAGAAGTTCTGCTGAATTCCGCAGTATATTCGCTGGTGATTTGATCAAACAGATGGGAATTATCAGTGAACACATCAAAGCAATAGCACGAAATGGTACTAAACAGGCTGGTTTAGTTCCTTCAGGAAATGAAGTTTCATCGAACAAATCCGGTGGTCGTAAAGGAATTCGAAGTGGAAGTCCAAATATTGGCAGGCGAGCTCCAGTTGGTAATGATCCAACTCCTCCTTCAGCATCTGCTCTGCGGGCAATAGTGTGGCTGCGCCTCCAATTTATCATTAGGTTGCTTCCAGTCATCATGGCAGATAGGTGAGGTTAAATTCATAAACGATATTGTTTGAAGTTAATTGAGCTCGGCGATGGTCCCTAATATCGTTTATTAATGATTATACATATTGGTTGTCATAGATCATACTTCTAGATACTCTAGCTTTGCGTCATCAAGTGGCACTGTTGTTTGTTTCTCATAACTAAGAATGCGCACAAAATTACCTTTTCTTTGGTGTTCCACATGTGAAATATTGTGTGATGGGCAATATGTCAACTGTAAATATTTCACACTTATCAACATGGCTTAGCAGTAACTAAATTAGGAGAAACCATCATTTTGAGCAGTTTTAGGGGACCTTTTTAAGTATACCGATCCAATTTAAGTATTAAATGGTAGGGTGTCGAGAGCTATTCTGTGGCTACGGATTTGTGGTACAGTTCTAGCAGTCTGCAAGAACTTTTGCACAACCTTATTTCGACTTCAGTATGGTTACCTGGGAAGTGCTGGACAAAAATCATTCAGCATATAGCAGGCAAATATAGACCTTGTAAAAAAATTTTGCTTTCTACCTATCGGAATGCAAGATGCCATCTGCACATATGTTATTATTATCAAGTAGGGATTTGTTCAAGTATCACAGCACACAATCTCCATTTTTACTATGCCCACCGCATATTGTGTGCAACTGTGCACACATTATTCTCGACTGTCCGGGGGACCATATCCAATGGTCTCCCTTGAAAGTTGGTCTGAGCATCCTGCCTTTGTATTAAATGTTCACTTATAAAATGTGCTTTGGCAAGAACCTTTAATGCACAATGCAATGCTTACTAAATTTGATTTATTATGAAGTGAGCAAGCTAAATAAATCAAAACTTTATTTTTCAAATGACTAATAGATCTTTATAAAAATGAATGTGACAATGGTTAGTGTTAAATTTTTAGAGTGACTTGTATTACATTTACTAGATTACTAGTCTGCTTAAATAGTGCTAACTTCTTTTTTTATCTCTTTCTTTCGGACAATGCATTGATTGTTTTTGATATTTTAGGGCATTACTGCTCCTCAAGTGAAAGTTGTGATAATTTCCTTTTCTATCAATATCACTTTCTTATACTTACATATTCTGACTGTTGAAATTATAGGAGCATGAGACATACGCTTGCTTCTGCAATACTAGGCCTGCTTGCAGCTCGCATAATTTATGAAGATGCGGATTTGCCCCTTCCTCCTACCAATCCAACTTCTTTAAGGCGGGAAGTGGGTTCTTTTCTGGAACCTCCCTTAGATGTCCTGCTTGATCGCCCAGGTGAAAGTCTTTTTGAGAGGCTTTTGTGTGTTCTGCACGCACTGCTTGGTAACTGCAAACCAAGTTGGCTGAAGTCAAAGTCAGTCTCTAGGTCAACCGTTAGAACTCCGCGAGTTAGCCCTGCATTTGACAACGAAGCAGATGAGGCCTTGCAGGTCAGTTCAATGCTTAAATTAATAAATGCCATGACTTTTTTTTTAAAAAAAAACTTTTGCATCATCTGCAGAAATGTGTGTTCCTTTTATCGTATGCTACAAGTGGTTGACATGCACTTCCAGAGTAGTTTATTTTTTCCACTTGGACTTCAATGCTTTCATGTTAAATTTCTTTTGTAGTCTGCATTGGATCACATGGAGTTGCCCGGAATAATCAGGCGAAGGATCCAAGCTGCTATGCCAGTTCTCCCACCATCTCGGCACCCTTCTATACTATGTCAACCTCCTCGGTTGTCCTTGGCTGCACTATCACCGCTCCAGAGCAGTGCATCTACTGCAGGACCTCAACAGAAAAATGCTTCTCTCAGTTGGGTTCCTACTAATATCTCGAGCAGAAGCAAGGCAGTATTGCCTTTACAAGATTCTGAGATGGAGGTAGATCCGTGGACCTTGCTCGAAGATGGTACGAGTTGCCCCTCCATGTCATCAGGAAGCAATGGCACCAGTGGCATCGCTGGTGGTGATCATGCTAATCTAAAGGCTTGTAGCTGGCTCAAGGGTGCCGTGAGGGTGAGGAGGACAGAGCTGACCTACATTGGGTCTCTGGATGATGACAACTGACGCCTGTACAGTTATTTTCGGCTAATTGAAGGGGAGGATGATTCAGTTTCAGACGAGATCAGGTTCAATTGGTGGCACCAACGTTTTGGGCATTAACATGGCCGCTGTATACATGTCAGCATGATGATTGTTTGAGGGGGTTGTTGTACAACAAAGCGGAAATTGTGGCCTTGTGGGGCTGCCTCCTTGTAGAATACCACCAACCTTGCCCTTGTTTCGTTCCTATGGCCTGCGAGTGCGATTGTGTACATATGATGTAACATTATTAATCCGTTCCTCAAGCATGGCCCAAAAAACACATCCAACTACGCTGTGTAATTTGTTTTTGTTCGAGATGTAACCTGGTGCCAACTTGCCCCTGCTCTAACTGAGGTTGTTTGGCCTGTTGATACTAGATAGATGGTGGCTGGGGTCCTGGAAGTAGCTTTCTATCCTGTAGAACATTACATTTGGTGGCCAGTTGATACATATGTTCCGGACTTGTGTGCTGTTAACAAAAAAAACTTGCGAGTTTGTTCCTATGTTTTTTTTCCCCTCCATGCAATTTAAGGGAACAGGCGAACAGGGCGGTGAATTTGGCGGGATTTTGAGCCCGTTTGGAACCAGGAATTTTAAAGAGAACGTGAGACGGTTAGAATCGGGAAATTTCCTGTGTTCTGAACAGGGTAATTCCTTGATGTTGGAGACCTATTATTAGAGAGGTATCCTAACACTGCATCCGGTGATTTTTTTTTTCCAACAAAACACGCACAATGGCCATGTGTCTTGCGTTAACAAGACAAGGTACTGCATCATGCCCAGTCTCAACCACCATCAGTATAGTAGCGCGGTTAGGGCCTATAACAGATGTAATAATAGACAGCCTGCTCGGGAGTTCGGGCTCATCATCGTCATCTCTTGGAATTGGATTTGCCCAAATGTGCTTAACAAATTAATAAATACACAAATTTACAGCTAATTCTTTTACTTAAGTGAATGAGGTCATTCATGCTTCTGTTTTCTTATCTTGCTCCCTCAAATCAATTCCTTTTTCCGTGGTTGGTTGATTTATCAGGCCGATGAGTACGAGCCTGCTCCTGTGGCAAGGTGACCAAATACAAAGGGAGGCACGGCAGAGTTTGCTGGACTCATGGATGACTGGCTGCTTCTCAGTCCTGCCTGCTCCACGAACCCTCTTCTTCTTTGAGATCACGCATGTCTAGTGATAATTTCGAGGGAGTCGTCTCATGCACCCCCTTAGGTATGTATCAATTTGTATCTAGCTTATTGCATCCTTTTTCTGGCTTCTGTCACAGCATACACGCATGTATGTCTCCACTGGAAGATCATTTTCTTTTGCTAGTGCCAAAAATATATGTACTTCAAAAAACCCGGGGGGGGGGGGGGGGATTTCATTACAAGCCATGCCACATTGTCACTATACAGAGATTGCTGCTGCTAAGCGCGGAAGAGTCACCTCAGTATATAGTGTACATGATCAAGAAGCGCAATGGAGACTCACTGTTAAAGATTTGACCATATAAATGTTAAGGATTCATGAACCGATTAAGAGAGAGGAATCTGTGACCCATGCTTTTACCAGCGTGCACAGTTAAAGTGATTAACTTGTTACCGTTTGGTATGTGTCCATGTTCATTGTGTGGCACTTAGTTGAAAAAAAATATGCATTGTCTACAGTCTACACATTCCCCATGCTGGAAATTTTTATAGATGCGGATACGTATATATCTTGCGCTTTTCTGTTAAAAGTATTATTTAACTGGAAAGAATTATTGAGCCGCATTAAATATTCTCAGATAAATTCATTCTTAACTAAGCTTAATGTTGTTATTCATGAGAATTGAATATTACCTCATGTTCCTATATTATGTATTATCAGGTTTGAATATTAGAGACGATACGACTTTAGAACCGAGAGGAGGTAGGAGAGGAGGTCGTGCGCGGACAAAAGCAAGGAAACAAAGACATCTCTCTTTCTTTAATTGGTGTCTTGGGACCAATGCAAGCGCAGGAAGGACGCTACAAAGAAAGAATACTAGAAGATGACTGGATCTTAAAAAAACTTTCGTAAGCGCGCAATCATTCACCCCTCCGATTGCCGTCGACGATCCTACAAGTGGTATCGAGAGCCGTTGCTATGGCGTCGAGAGGTATGTGAATCGTCCCCATGCTAGATGGTACCGATTTTGCTTTTTGGAAGTGTCGGATGCGTGCTTATATTGAGGCTCAAGGTAGTGATGTTTGGAATAAAGTTTCTACTCCATATGAGGTCCTCATTGTTGTTCTTGATTTAAATAAAGCAGATGTTAATTTAAATGCTCAAGCTCGTAACTTGCTATTTCAAGGAATTTCTCGCAAAGAATTTGATCGTGTAGCTCATATTAATTCTGCTCATTTAATTTGGAAAACACTTTGCGATTATCATGAAGGAACCACTAAAATCAAGAAGGTGCGTGAAAATCTTTATCAAAAAGAATATTCCGATTTTGCTATGAAACCTAATGAATCCATTGATGATCTTTTTGCTCGGTTTGAGAAAATATTGAGTGATCTGCGCGGTGTTGGTGTTATTCCTGCTGATGAAGATAATGCAACTAAAATTTTGAGATCTTTAGGTTCTGAGTGGTTGATGGTTGTTACAACTATTAATCAAACTGTTGATCTAGATACTTTAACCATGGATGATCTTTATTCTAGATTAAAAACCTATGAGATGGAAGCTTTGCCATCTAAGATCGATAAATCTTCATCTTTAGCACTTGTGACTAACTCGTAAAGCGACTTCGTCGAGTGCTTTGTCTTGTGTTTCTTTGTCCGCTTGTCTTCTTTTCGAAGAACAGTTCGAGCAACTTCTGAAGAGGACTTGGTGTTGATCTCCTCACGAGCATACAAGGCACTCAACAATGTGAGGATGAGGAAGCGAGGTGGCGTGTCGAGTCCGATCGGATGCTTTGAGTGTGGCAAGCCGTGCCACATTAAGATGGATTGTCCCAAGCTCAAGGAAAGGTGGTGAAGGAAGAGAAGAATTATCGTCGTCGGCCATCCAAGAACAACAACACCAATGGTGGCAATTTCCGTCAAAAGCTCATTGAAAAGATCATATCGCCATTGAGCGTCTTGATTTGAGCGATGTGGAATATGAGAGCTGCAACGCACGATGATCACGACAATGATGATGCTAAAGGCAAGAAGAAGAAGAACGATGACTTCACGGGCATGTGCTTCATGCATGTGCAACAATGATGATGGTGGCGATAGTGATCCCGATGAGGTAAGACCTTCATATGATGAGCTTGAAGATGGTTTGATTAAACTTGCTATTGAATTAAAAAGACAAAACAGAAATTGAAAGAAAATAATTGTGTTGTTGAAAGTCTAAATTCTGAAATTAATAGACTTAGAGCTTTAATTCTGAAGATGAATCATGTGAGTCTTGCCAAGTTTTACATTCCGAGTTGGAGGTCATTAGATCTATTAGTGCATCAAACCTAGTTCAACTTAGAGATGTAATCGATAAATTTGATGAATTAAAATTGACACATGACTCTTGTGATGAAAAATTAAAACTTGCAAATGATGAAATTGAAAAGCTCAAATCTAGTTCTTCCTCATGTTTAGAGTCAAGTATTTCAAATGTTCAATCTAAAACTTGCTCTAATTGTGAATTGCTAGAAGCTAGACTTAATTCATCTCAGGAATCTATTCAACAAATACTTTATCATGAGAACATGTCTTGCTCAAATTGTCCTAAGTTAAATATTGAAATTGATGCTTTGACTAGGCAATTGAATGATTTCGCTGAAAAAGAAAGATTTGCTCAATCTAGTGCTTCCAAAAATTTGGCGAATGAACCTGTTAAATGCACTGCTTGTTCCATTTTGGCTAAGGAAAATGAGTATCTTAAGGACACTTTAGAGAGATTCTCTTTTGGTAAGAAAAATCTGAATATGATTCTAGACAAGTCAAAAACAAGTGTGAGAAATCGTGGTCTAGGATTTAACTTTGTTGAGCACGCCAAGAATAATCCTCCTAATGTTGTTAAGGCTCTTGAACCTGGAAAAATTGAAATAAAATCTGAACCAAAACAAAGCGTGTTTAAATCACGCTTTGTGCAAAGTTCATCGAATAATAATATAGGTGCTAGCTCACCATCTCAAAAGAATTCCGGTTATGTTAAATTTCATTGCACCTACTGTAGAAGAGATGGACATTTGTATGAATTTTGTTTTAGGCGGGCTAAGAAAGAAAGAAAGGAAAGGTTGAATACTTTAAGACAAAAACGTGCATTGTCTTTTGCTCCTAGATCAAATGCGAAAGCTATATTTTCAGAAAATTTTTATGATGGTTTTAAATCTGCTTCACATGCTAGATTGAGATTTAATTCAAATAATTCACGGTCTTTTGGCATTACGATCATCCACACGCACGTGATTTTGGTTCTAGTTTTGTTGCTCCTGTTCGTCGTGGTGTCTCGAAGATCGGATTCCTAGATCTTATTTCACTAACCTAGTACCGTGAGACCGATGTTTCCTGTGATGTAAGAACAGTTGACAAGGATGAACAACATGAGCTCGATTGGATTCCAGTCTTGTACTTTATTGCTTGATTGGAACACTTGATGGTTCTTCACTTCTTTGATGGCTTGCAAGAGATTTCACTTTTTGAGAGACCATGTGGAAAAGGTGATGTAGTCTTACACCCTATTGAGTTGGATTCTCATGTTGATGATATTCTTTCAAAACCACTTGATTCCTCTTATTTTGCTCTTTTGCGAAGTGAGTTGGGCGTGTGGCATCCTATGGGATTATTCTGAGGGGGAGCTTGATGTTTGAGAATTTAGGAAGCTTTGTTTATTATACTTGTCAATTAAATTAACAAGTCCAAGCCATCAAATTTAAATGAGTTGTGGAGCTATCTTTATCATATCTATTCATATGTTGTGTAGCTGTGATCAGGACTGTTTATAATTAAATTACTACATTTGAATTAAAAGTATGACATGGCGGAATACTTTGACTAGATTAATTATAGTTATTACTTTGCGATGTCCATCGAAAAAGATTAACTTGATTGTGAGTCTTATTTTAACTCTTGGTTATGAGGCTCGCATGTTTCATGTTCCAACTCTTATGATCACTCAATTTGGCATGTTATTAAAATATATATATATAAAAAATTGAAAAGATGTATGCTTCAAGCATGCCATGGTGAACAAAAAAAAAGGCACAAAAGTGCGCAAAATGAAAAGAAGTATGCTTCAAGCATGCCACCATCAAAAAAGAAGAAGAAGAAGAAAAATATGTCATTATGAAAAGAAGTATGCTACAAGCATGCCACATGCCTAAAAATTGAGTGTGGAGTAATAAGTTGTTACATGAGACTGCTAGCCCGTCTAGAGTTAAAATTTGCTTCACTTTTAGGTTTTGAATTTTCGTTGTGATATCTCATTGTGCTCTCTATAATTGGTTTGGTCATTTTTGAGATGCCTGTCATTGACATAAATTGCTTAATCATATTAAAAATTTGTTTTGACATTGCTATGTGATATATGACTTTATATGATCTAGATAGCTCTACTCAAAAATATGGCTTGGTTAAATTACTAAATCAATTCAAAGTGACTTGGATAATCTACAAAGCTTCTAGATTTTTTCTCATTGCTTCTTTAGAATAGTTCTTCTTTGAAAGTTCTTGATGATTACATTGCCAAAGGGGGAGAGATTTGGTGTGCTTTGTGAGATTTTGGAGAAATTTGCTAAAATTCATCTCTTGTGTTGAGGGGGAGAGATTTCGGCTTCAGTTCTTCACTTATATCTGTTTGAAGCTATTTTCATCATACAATCTTGAGGTGTTGTCAATGTATTCATCAAGGGGGAGATTGTAAGACCATGTGGCTAGGTCTAGGATTTTTATGATGATGAATAATTGACAACATTGCTTAATATTGTTATTCGAGGCGTGTGCGTGTGTGCGTGGACTAATATCGGTCAAGTTGGTGAGAACTTGTGCCGGGAAAAATATTCTTTGGTCTTTGCATGTGCAGGTTGGGCGTGGAGACGGTCATGGTCGGTGACGAGGAAGACCGGGACTAGGAGGGGGAAATCTGAGGTCCAGGCGGTCGAGGATGTCACGATGTGGTCGGGCTCACGCTGGAGCACATGGAAATCAAAGGTGGATGGTGCGTGGAGAAGATACAGAGGTGCGATCCGGAGGCTTCGACACGCGATGAGTTGAAAAGTCGGAGCGTTGAAAACCCGTGTTAGGAAGGGTTTGGGTCCCTTGTAATTTAGTGGGCTGAAAATCTAGTTGAATTGATAAATGAGTTGGTTGATATTTTGTATTGGGCCTTAGAGTTAGTTTAGGCTTTGGGGATGATTAGAGACTCGGATACGGCATTGCGGTGGTTAAGAAAAGAAGCAGAATCGAGTAGGAAAACAATGTGCTGCACTATGTATAGGAGAGGAGTCGATGAAAAAATAGGGGCGCGGTGGCGTGATTGAGCGTACACAAGAAATAAAAAGCATGTGCTATTCATCAAGCATCGAACACATGCATGATAGAGAATCAAGTTAGCATTTGCAAGTGATCATACACTCCAACACATACATACGTGAGTTTTCTTTTTTTTTCGTTTTCGTTATCGTTTTGTTTTTTTTTTGTTTTGCCTTGGCTATGATTGCAGGTAAAGAAATAAGTAGATCTTAAAAAAAAAACTTTCGTTAAGCGCTGCAATCATTCACCCCCTCTGATTGCCGTCGACGATCCTACACATGGGCTGCAAAGAAAAGCTTGTGCTATGTGGCAAGGAACAAAGGCAAGATATGGTTGGCCCAAGATCCATTCAGTCCAACCATGTGGAGAACACCACGGCCAAAGAAGCTCATGTCTAAGTCCAATGCTGTGGCCGGCCGAACTGATTTATTGTCTGAGTTGTTTCCGGTTTTAGTTGAGTCTGAACTTAATAGAGAATAATTAGCGATAGTGATTACTTAGTAGTATAGATTAATTAGAGAAACCTCTATTCGGTTTCTCCTAGGACCGAACCGACTTGAAGAATGCGCGGACGTATCAGGTTGGCTGTCGTATATATACGCCGGTCTTTATTAAAAAAACAGGGAGACGCATGACTAGAAAATAAATTTGGAGCTTTTGTGCATGATTTTGAGTTTTGGTTAGCTAAATAAATTCAATAGAAAATTTGCGAGTTTTTATAAATTGAGATCGTTCAATTTTTCCGCTATAAATTGGGAGTGCGATAGGGCTTTCGTTTGGTGGTCGTGAAGTTCGACGCGTGTGATCTTACGAATTAAAGAGCGTTCATTTTTGCATTAGTAACGGAGGATTGCTACAATTCGAGATGCTACACGTGAGTATATTGATCCTATAACGAGAAAATTGGACGACCCGTATCATTTATTCTACTTTATTTCATTTCTTTATGTATCGCTATTTGTTTTGAGAAGTTGACTTTGTATCAGTTCCAGTATATATCTGGTTCATTGCTTCCTTTATTCCCCTCCCAGTATGCTATGTATGTTTCCTTTTTTTTTTCAAATAAGAGAACATGGATCATAGCAAATTGATTGCTATTTGAAAGCTCATTTGTTTGTTTTTTTTTTGCTTCCAATCTAGGTTTCTTACATGTTGGCCCCCTCTTCTCCCCCACAAATGCCTTCCAATCTGATGCCCCTACTTCATAACTGACGCCTCCAACTCCCATTGCCATGCCTTCTTCTCGTTTATCTTATCTTCCATTGCTCATTTCAGCAATTCAGGAGCTTCTTTATCATGGATAGTCCCTTCTCAACTGCTTCCAGTAACTCCGAGCGATATGTTCCTTGTCTGTAAGACTGTAGTTACTCTTCTCTTTATGCTTAGTACCCTCTGCTAAGATCAAGGTTTTTGTGTTTTGTCCTAAAGATCACTTGTCGACAACCTACCACTTCTATATTGCTGCGAGATCAGTCACCAACAGAAAAGCCAAAGACCTCATGGCCGGTACTGCTGTTGTCCACTAGCAAATCATGATTATGCATCTCTGCTGAACCCTATGTGCAGATTAGATTAATTTGCAGATAAGATGCAGCTAGCAATTCTGCAGTTGCCTTGTCTCCTGCTGTTGGCATAGAGCATTATATTATGCTTGCTTGCTACACTGGTGAGGCAGGCCATGCTGCTTGTGTGCTAGGATAAGGACCGATTAAACAATTCGCCCTTCTTCTTTTTTTGCCGGGCAGGCAAAGAGATTCCTGCCAAATTTTATTACGAACAAGAGAAAGGAGTACATCAGAGTCGGTTCAAAATCCCGGCGGTTACCTGCCGGTAACCGCCGGTTACCGGTTTTACCGGTGGAGACCGGTAACCAAAAAACCGGTCGGTATGAATTTTTTGATTTTTCGAATTTTGACCTGTTTTTTTCCGGTTTTCCGGTTACCGGCCGGTTTTTCCGGTTACCGGTTTCAAAATATATCAACATTCAAATTTTGATTTTCAAATTGTGACCGATTTTTTACCGGTTTTTCCGGTAACCGGCTGGTAACCGCTCGGTTACCGTTACCGGCCGCCGACCGGGATTTCTTCCGGTTCCGGTTTTTGGATAATTGCATCAGACATTAGGGCCAACAGGAAAGCTGTTGCGTGGTTGCAGATTTCTTGCACATTGCACAACCTATGGTCCTAGCACGACGACCTAAGCTATTTTCCTATTCCACGGACGTTATCTAGATTTATCTCTAGCATGAAATTTTTGTTCTTCCAATTATTGCATTTTGATAAACCTGATTTATCTAAGTCGAACAAAGATAAATAAAGCTGATTAGTGGGTTTGCTGTTTCGTGTTTTCAGATGAACCAGTTACCGAAGCCTACAGTGTCCTGGGTTTTCCTCTTTGGTGGAGTAGTCGTCGTAGTGGCAGATGTATGTTACAGCACCCCCCGCCCACCCACACTGTCTCTGTTTACTGTCGATCTGCCTATGAACTGCATGTTTTCCTGTAAATTGCTGCGTGTCATGTATGCCTTAGACTCTCAGTACCTGACAACACAGGTAGCAATACCTCGCTACCTTTTCACGTTAAAAAAAACCATACAGGTAGCAATGATCTGTACGGATTGGAATGTATGCATCTAGCTTTTAGCATGGAAGAGAGCGAAGGCAAGAGCTAACCCCATGGACCGGAGTCACCGGACCGATGCCAAGCATTGAGGATCCATCCATGGACCATGGCTGCTGGTGCTTGCCGGGCAGGAGGGGAGGTGGATCTCTTGGAATTGGATTTGCCAAAATTTGCTAAATCCATAGAAGTGTCTAACCTGATAGATATGTGCTGTGCAGTGCAGTGCAGTGCCGCAACCTCTCCTAATTTATCATGTGCATACATGCAGCATCGATGCTTCTGTTTTCTTACCAATTTCCTTTCCTTTTCCGTGCATGGTTGATTGAGTAGGGCGATGAGTACGAACCTGCTCCTGACCAAACACTGCAGGGGCCATTACTTCGCTTCCTGGACAGACTCATGGCGACTCTGTGGCTCGTCGGAAGCGCACTGGCGGCTGCTCCTTCCTGCCTGCTCCACGGACCCTCTTCTTTTCTGAGCTCATGTGTACTGAAGATTTCAAGGCACACAACACATGCACCCCCTTAGGTGTGTATGTGTTTTTAGCTACGATTAATGCATCTGTATCACAGTATACATATCATATATGTTTCCACTGGACTCTTTGTGTGGTGCCAAATATGCGTATTTCAAGAAATAACATTTCACTAAAAGGTATGCCACTGTATAGAGAAAGCTGCTGCTAAATGCTGAAGACTTGCCTCAGTATAATTACTTAAGAAGTGCTCGAGACTCACTGTCAAAATTATTTTTAGTTGTCTTTTGACAATGAAAATGTTAAGGGTTCATGAGACGATTCCGAGATAGGAACCTGTGATCAGCGCCTTTACCACAATGCACAATTTGTTATATCTTTAATTAGTTACCATTTGGTATATGTCCATGTTCATTCTGCGTCAATTAGTTTCAAAATTATCCATTATCTACACGTTCCTTATTATTAAGTTTTATGTAACAATTAGTTCACTCAAAAGACTAAGCTGATGAGGAAAGACGGGTAACCAAGTAATTCACTTATGCTTCAACACTTCTCCTCATGTTTAGCCTCCCTTAGACCTAAGACGTGGAATAGAAGTAGGCTACAATTATTTTTTAATCGCACCAATCAGGTTTTGAACTTAAAAACATATTGACTCTGTTATCATATTGAGTTGTATGTACTAACTAATTCACCAAAAAAACCTAAGCTAGTGAGGAAAGACGGATAATTCACTTATACTTCAACAATTATGCTGTATTTTTTACTTTTTCTTTCACTCTTTATGTACCAATATTAGTTTTGAGAAATTGACCTTGTGTCTGTGCAGCATTTTGCTACTTCACACTTCCATTATATTCATGGTTCATCCCCTCCTCCCAGACAACTAAAATAAGGCAGTATAAAGCATTTTTTGGTTCTATATTGGCAGTTTCTTGCAGCCCTGTATATCATTTTCCCTACATTAACCCCCCAACACACACACACACACACACACTGGACCTGGGTATTTAGAAGCAACAATTTCAGAATGAATGCGCTGACCTGCGAGAAAATTATACATTATTCTTCCCTGATCCGAAGGATTATTATGTTCTCAACCGGTCTACCCTCATACCAGAAGGGAGAAGATACAAGTATCACGCCTGGCCCAGTATCAATCCATCAGGTTGAATTCACACATGTTGGCCCCGTATTCTCAGTTAACAAGGCAATCAGCACCCGTATAGGTTGCATTGCATATATGAGCTATCGGCATCCGAAGACGGGCGGAAGCACGCGATGTCACAGTACACTGGGTTTAAAAATTTTAGTAGTGATCAGCACCTTTAATTGATGTGTGAATCCTTAGTTTCAACCCAGTGCATCCGGTTTCTTTCTTGAAGCCCAACGAAGGAAGCAGTAACAACCCAAATTCCCACTAGCTAGCAATAGTCCACGATGAGCCTTTGCTTCCCTTAGCCCATAAGGCAACTGCAGCAGGCTGAGGTAACCCTTGCGCTAGTCTAAGAGCGAGGACTACAATAGGCCACAACATCCATTTGATCGATCTTAAAGCGTGTTACCTCACAGCAGCTCTCGACACCTATTCGTCTCGTACCGTAGGGTTTTAATGTGATGATTGTTGATTGATTTTTGTCGAATTGTAGAGTTAAGACTTAGAATTTCAATTTTTAAAATATCAGTCTAGCTCATTGTAAATCAAAGACAAAATTGTAGTGTTTGACCACAATGTCAAGTAAATAAGCCACTGAACATATTTTTCTATTATATTGTTCTTGAACGATTGAATATACAAATATCTAATTGATTTTTTCAATCAATTGGTGATGATTTCATGAATAATATACTTATTTGCTACGTGAAGAAATAAGAATCGATGAAAATTACTCATGATGTTGCAGTTCGTCACTTTATAAACTTAAAACGACGTAAATTCTAAAAGTTAATACATTAACTTATATTTGATCATTCTATTTTTACTTGAAAATTTTAAGTGAATTTGTTCTCTTTGAACAGATCATTAGTATTGAATGGTGTATTTTACTGTAATTAACTAGTATTATTATGGAGCTTGTGTATTTAAAGGCTTTCTAGTCTCCACCCCTCTATAATACACCAAAATTTTCTTTACTAAATCCACCCCTCAACCACCCCACAGTCATGTCTAATCTAAGTCTACCCAGATTTGTGTACCAAAGTAATCCAACTTCATACAAATGAATGCCCTGGATCTCTCCTCAAATCTTCTTCTCTTACTCATTGAAGATCCTAAGACCAAAATCATCCGGATCATGCACATCATTGAACCAAGAACTCCACTCCGCACCCACGCACATGCCCCCGACGCTGCCTCCCCACGTCTCTCCCCCGCAAACAAAACTCCCACCTCCGCGGAGAAGCAGCCGTCGATACCGCCGCGCTGTCTCTGGATTCATCCGCGCCCCGCCTCGCGTTCTTGGACAAGAAAGGCGATCTTGACTTGATCAGTTCGGGGGGAGGTGATGGTGCTGGGGCAGTGAGGGCGGCGAGGCTAACGGGATGGGGAGCTTTAGGGGTGCAAACGGGTCGGGTTAATCCCGACCGATCCGGCACCGAATCCGATTGGTACCGAATCCGGAGAAAAAAATATGGGTTAGGATATGGTAACAGCAATATCCGTCCGAATCCGATACGTCTTCAAGTTTGATTTCAGGTTAGTGCTACTATTTGACGTTTTATTTTCTTTTGCAATGGTAAAATAAAATCTTCCACATCAACTATTAAGTAGTAACATCAAGTTCTTGACAGTACGTCCTCCTACTACATTTGCTGTACTGCATGCATTCCTTACAAACGGATTAATTCCGACCGATCCGGCACCGAATCCGATTGGTACCGAATCCGGAGAAAAAATATGGGTTAGGATATGGTAACAGCAATATCCGTCCGAATCCGACCCGTTTGCACCCTAGGGAGCTGCGGGGGAGAGGAGGAGTGGCCCGGCGGCGTGACGGGCGTGGACGCGGAGGTGGGGGCGCTCGTCTGGGTGCGCCGCCGCAACGGATCCTGGTGGCCCGGCCGGATCCTCGGCCAAGACGAGCTGCCCGACAACTGCGTCATCCCGCCGCGCTCCGCCGGCACGCCCATCAAACTCCTTGGCCGCCCCGACGGCAGCATGTCCGTACAAACCCCCCCGTCCCCAAGATTCCAACGCCCTCCATGTCTTTCTAATTAATAGCCTCTGTTTCTGTTTCTTTCTTGCGCTTATGCATGCATAGATTCGATTGGTTCAGATGATCCGTGCTGAAGATGGTTCTTGGCCTTGTTGTCATCGGGTCATTAGACCTCTGTTTGTGTTCACTATCAATTTGGAAAATGGGCAAAGAAAAACCTGTGCTGTGCTTCTTGATTTTGGTAGAATGGAAAGGGAGCATGCTGTATTTGTTTTGCAACGCGTTTGGCGCACAACACTTTCCGGCTGTGTCTAGCTATCCCAAGCTATCCAAGCATAGAACTAGGGATGTTAACGATTAGCGGCAGATGTTGTTCTTGCTACCATGGTGGCATAGAGTGGTGCTGGTATCTGTCTCTGACTCAGTAATAGTGAAAACTAGGAACATCGATGGGATATTGGAATGTATCTCTAAACCTCTATTTGCCCCCACTTCGTAAGCATGAAAATTAGGAAAGGTATTGGAAGGATCAATTATGTGATAAGCATATTGCTTTTTTCTGTATACCGAAGAAAAATAATTGTCATGTATTTCTTGAAAAATAAGAAGCAATATCGGATTCAATTCTTATTTGGAGTTGGTATGTGTTTTCTTGATCTCAGGGTGACACTCTGAGCATGTGCTCGAAGTGTCTTGTATAGATTGAAAATACACTAATAATAAACCCGTCATTGCCCCCCCTGAAATGGGTTCTGAAGCTTGGTTTAGAATTTAGAGCAAGGGTTCTTGTATATAGTGAACTGATGATTTCATATTGTCTGCATGTTTTACACTGTAATGGTTAGATGGATTGTTCTTAACTGCCCAAGCATGTTTGTAAAAATTAATGTTTGTTCACGTCCTTTGCCATTGCACCATTTCTTAGAACATTGTTTCGGAAGAAATATTTTGTTCCCCCCCCCATTTAATACCAGTTTTGGCCGGCATCGGCATCGGGTTTGGCGTCATGATAGCGCCGCTCTTGGCATGGCACATTCGCAATCAGTGACTGACCCTTTGTTAGTTTTGTGTGTCTACATGACCCTAGCTTGCGTGTGTGGGATCCCAACCAGTGTTTAATCTTTCGCTTGCAAACAAATTTCGGCTACAAAATTAGTTTGAAATTCGGACGAAGAAAATCAATTTTTTATAAATTTTAATCAAAATTTGATCAAATTTTAAATAAATTTTAAATAGGGCTAAATTCAGTTAAATTTTAGTCGAATAAAATCTGTTTCGCTGGACATCGAAAGAGCCGAAATTTCGTCCGTTAAAACCCTGATTCCAACCAGGTCGTCTCATCTCATGGCAATCAAGTTGCATACCATTCCTTTATTTTTTCTCAACGGGTTAAGTAGCAAGTAGTACAACAAATTCCCTCTTTCAAACCTAAATCAATTGACGGTGGACAATTCCGAAGATTATCCTTTATTTTCTCAACGGGTTAAGTAGCAAGTCGTATCGGAAACGTAGTCGGAGTCGGAGTTGTAACTTGTAGTCAAAACCGAGTAGGAGTTGTAGAAACTGGGTATAAAAAGTGGTGGAGTCTTGTAATCAAGGTGTGCCGAAAAGTACCAAGCAATTATGAGAAAAGAAGAAGTGAAAAGCAATCCCTGTGCATTCTGTACAATCTCGTAGGCGTGGGCGAAGTCGACTTACGACCACGGCAAACGTGGTCAGGAGGTCCTACGACCACGGCAAAGCTACAGTAGATTTACGACCACGGCAAATCTATTGTAGACAAGGTCGAAAGGCGTTTGACCACGACGAAATTGGAAGACGGTGAGATCGAGAAGTGATACGACCACATCCGAGAGAAGTTGAAGGAAATCTGAAAGCGCACGACTGCGACAAAGTTTGAACGTGGTCGTAAGGAGGCTACGACCATATTGAAACGCTACGACCACAGTGAAGGTGGTCGTAAGGAGTTGCAACTACGCCGAGAAGATCAGTGCATGGTCGGAAGCGACTTCGACCACGTTGAGGGAAGTGAACGTGGTCGAAAGGGTGTTCGACTACAGTGAAAGTGATCGCCAGCATCACTGAGTGATCGTAGGAGTTTGCGATCACGGTATTTCGAGCGCAGCGACAAAGCAAAGTGGTCGAACGGCTATCTGAGTGGTCGTACGGCAACAGAAGTGGTTGGAACCAGTCGTAATTGATTGGAATCGGTCGTAAACGACTCTAATCGGTCGTAAAAAAGTTCTGGGAGGTCGTAAGACCTTTACAACACACTCGTCGTCGTCAAATATTATATATTGCAGATCAACAAATTTTATCTTGTTTTATATTTACCGTAGCGTTAGCAAAGGCACATTACTAGTGGTCAACGGAAAGTCAAAGTGATCTTTCTAGTAGTGAGCTGGCCTGGACTGCAGTCACGTGTCAGCTGCCGCATGGTGAAGCAAGCGGCGGAGGGAGGGAGAGCAGCGCGCCACCCACATCCGTTCCTCCGCCACAAACTCCACTCCGCTCGACCCCAGCAATGGCCTGAGCTGGGTCCTCGCGCCGCGCGGGGCCATGGCGGTGCCGCCCAAACTCTCCATCCCCCATCGCCACCCCCACCCGCCGAAGCCCGGGTACGTCGCCCGCTGCTTCCCTGACCAGACCAAACCCCCCGCCCCCCTGAACCCCTCCACCAACCCGCTGCTCTCCCTCCTCTCCGCCGCGCCCGACTGGGCGGACGCCATCAAGGAGCGCCGCGTCCGCGACCGCCGCCCGCTCTACACCCACGCCGAGTGGCGGGAGCACCGCAGCTCGCGCCGCCATCTGCGCCACCTCCTCTCCTCCCTCTCCTCCCGCGTCATCCTCTCCCTCGTGCCCCCCGTCTCCGCCTTCACCGCCTTCGCCGCCGCCATCGCCGCCTACAACACCCTCCTCCCCGCCTACGCGCTCACCGCCTCCCCGCTCCCCTACCAGCTCATAGCCCCCGCCCTCGCGCTCCTCCTCGTCTTCCGCACCGAGGCCTCCTACGCGCGCTTCGACGAGGGCCGAAAAGCCTGGATGCGCGTGATCACCGGCGCGGCTGAGCTCGCCGGGATGGTCATGCATCATGGAGGAGAAGGTGAACACCCGGGGAGGGGCGCGCTCGTCAACTACATCCTCGCCTTCCCGGTTGCGCTCAAGGTGAGAGAAACACTGAGACCAGACCACTGCGTTTAAATTGTACTCCATATATGCTTGTTTGTATGCCGAGCCGAGGCGCCATGCCATATTGCCATGCGCGTATTAACTTTGTTCTAGGAGAAAACGGACACATAAGATTTTCTAAATTTCTCTATTCTCTTACTTGTTCCCCCTAATTTAACTTGTTACAAGTCTTGTCAATATATAGGCTAATACTCTTCTATTAGCATACGTATTCGGGTTTCAAGTTAGGCACAATTTCAACTTGAGTTACAAATGGAGATGGGCTCTACTGCATCTTGAACTCTAAGTCAAGATTATTTCTAACAATTTCTCTCCTAATCTTGATTCAACATACTCTAGTTTAGTCTCAAAGCATTATAAACTTTCGATTCAGACGGCCTTGGCCACCACCGCTGGAAGTGTTTTTGCCTTCACGCTTCGATGATCGGATCTCCTACTCAGCGCGGTTCAACATGACCTGTCCGTCACCGTTGTTACTATTGTCGCGGATGCGTTCCTCATATGCCTTAAGACGACTGATGACCTCTTCAATTGTCATTGCCTTCAGGTCTCCAAATTGCTCTATGATCAAGGCAATCGGGAGAAAATTTGAGGGAACAGCATGAGGAATTTCTTCACTACGTACAACTCTTCCACATTCTCACCAAGGGCCCGAATCTTGTTGACGATGATCGTCAATCGGACAGCGAAGTCATTGATCGACTCTGTTTCCTTCATACGCAGCACCTCGAACTCGGTCTTGAGAATTTGTACCTTTGCTCCCTTCACACGATCGTCGCCAATATGCATTGTCTTCAATACCTCCCACACGGCTTTGGCTGTCTCCTTTTTGGCCAATAGGAAGAGCGTCTCTTCTGGGATGCCCTGATAGATAGCCGCCAATGCCATCTGATCTTTGCGCACATCGACGTTGCCGTTCTCGATCGCGTCCCACACTTCTTGAGCCATCATGTACACCTTCATCTTGATTGCCCAGGTTGCATAATTGCTCGTCGTGAGCATCGAATAATGCAGTGAGACAGCGGAACTCTCCTTCGCCATCATACTAGATGATACTTCGTCACCGGTGACACCACTTCCTGGAGAACGTGACATGATCTTGAGCATGGATCAAGAACTCGAGTTACTTTGAAGTGGCTCTTGGACCGATGGAACCTGAGAAAAAATACGCTTTGCAACTCTGTGCTGCTGCGCTTCGCCTTGCGCAAAACAAGAACCGAAGAGATGCTCGTCGGCTTTTTCTTCGCGAACTGACGAACGAATCTGAAGCCGCTTTGCCTCGCGCGCTCTGTTGCCTCTTTGCTTGGACTTGCTCTGTCTTGTCGTTGCTTTTCCCTTGTGTGGAGCTGGAACGGAGGGTCCGGCACCTGCTGTCTTGACTTCCTTGCGTGTGACTTCCTTGCATGGAACTGTGTGCGGAGATGTTGCCTTTTCCTGTGCCGTGCAGTAGCCCCCCTATCCTCCTCCTTGTTCCACGTGCATCTTGCTTGTGTTGAGTGCACCTCGGAGATGGACACCGCATAGCTCCTCTCCGCGTGACCGTGAAGCTGAAACAACACGCTTCTTCGGAGACAGACACAACTGGAACGTCTTTTCTCACAATGACGTGCGCTGCTTCGAGAGGTAGAGCGACTTCGCCTCGAAAACGAACAGACGGAGACTTCGCTTTTCCACTAGCGCCGCACGGACGGAAGAACCAAAGGACAAAACGCCTGGTGCCTACCTCTTGCTGCTTCGGAACGCACCGGAACCGAAGGATCGAGTGAAGATGTACTTGTTGTCCTCTGCGCTTCGGAGACGGCGAAACGCGATGGGAGAACATGCTAGAATAGGGGGCGTCGAGATTGCGTGCGATACCTCAGGAGTGCTGCACGAGATGCGCTGAAACGAAATCGCCGAGACGATTTTTTCAGGGACTTTGTTTTCGCAAGTAAGCTTTGATACCAATTATTAACTTTGTTCCAGGAGAAAATGCACACATCGTAAATAAACTGAGAACACAGAAAAATTTCTGAAATTTTCTGTTCTCTTACTCCCCCTAATCTAACTCGTTACAAGTTTTGTCAATATATAGGCTAATACTCTTCTACTAGCATACGTATTCGGACTTCAAGTTGGGCACAACTTTAACTTGAGTTACAAACGGAGGCGGATTCTACTGCATCTTGAACTCTAAGTCAAAATTATTTCTAACAGCGCGTGCACAAGGACATACATATGTATGCATGCTGGTGCGTCTACTGCGCGCGCCTACATGTGCACCAGACTTCAGTGGACTGCTAGGCTAGCTATATTAATTACTGTCGAATGAAACAAAATAAAGCATATATAGTGGAACACTGTTATGAAGCCTTGATGCCACTGCGAGTGAGTTGCCTTTCAATGGCTCTTATTAAGATGCCATGAATCAAAAGGATTATCCGCAACAAGTACTACTTGTTGGTTAAATTGGGCTATGACGTTCTTTATCCTTGTCCTGGAAAAGCTTTGCTTGAAATGAATGTGGATCTAGGAAACATGTCATGTAAGGCAGTATGGATTTGCTGAAATTGGTACAGGTTTAGTAATGATTCATTCATTCAAGTTCTACGTTTTGGCTTTTGCAATTGATCGTGCCCTTGTATGATTCGATTTGCTTTCATTGATGTGCATGTCCTTGCAATGGATCATGTCCTTGACAAAATTGATGGGCTAGATTCGTGGGCATGCCTTTATGGAACATTAAATAGATGCTTCCTCAAATTATTATTTAGCTGTTGCACACGCTTCAGATTATACTTTGTATTATGTGGTATAAACTAGTAATTTGACAACTCTCTGAAATTATAGCTGTCGCGGTTTGTTTTCACTCCTTTGTACTGCAATTAATGTTACAATTGATGTTTTTGTTTCAGTGCCATATAATTAGTGACTCGGACATAAAAAAGGACCTTCAGGGTTTGCTCGCCGAAGATGATTTGAATGTTGTTCTGAAATCAAAACATCGCCCTCGTTGTATCATTGAGTTCATTTCACAGAGTCTTCGGATGTTGGATTTGGAGGAACATAAGCGGAGCATCATGGTAACCGTTCTGTCTTCATATTTGCAACTCTGTGCTTGGTAGGTAGTTCTTAAATATCTGGGCAGCACTTTTGTCGTCATTTATGTTTGATGTATCGAGTGGCTGTCTTGTGTTCTCTAGTTGACGACCTATTGGTCTGCAAAGCCTTCAATTCTAAAGACATAATGTAATTTTTAACCTAATGCTATTTATTTTCTTCACTGTAGGAGTCTAAACTGTCTTGTTTTCTTGAAGGAATTGGTGTTTGTGAGCAGCTCATTGGGATTCCTATTCCTCTGTCATACACTAGACTTACTTCAAGATTTCTTGTTCTGTGGCATCTTACACTTCCGGTGATACTCTGGGATGAATGTAAATGGATAGTCGTTCCAGCTACTTTTATCAGTGCCGCGTCTTTATTCTCAATTGAGGAGGTAAGTTTCTACTTCTTTTCAACCTACAAATATGCTTCCATCTCGTATTGTTCAAAAATCATGGTATTGCTAGCTAGCGGCTGCAAACATTAATTGACCATAAGTTTAAGGAAACCATTGGCTCATTCAAGAATAGTGATGCAAATTCCCGCTTGAACTTGGGGACGTCAATAGTTTTTGTGCGGTTTAGGATACCTCAATGAAGGGAGTTTTGCTTGATCTTATTTGTACCCTAATTTTTTATCAGTTCAAATTAGTCACAATCCATCCTGTGGTTGGTCTTTGGAGTTTGATAGGAAGACAGCTGCAGCTTGCTGGAGAATCTAGTAATTCTGTTTTGGGTTAGTTGGTATATGCATGCATGCTCAGCAATTAGCTAATAGATGCTTCTCTTAAATCTTTACAGATAAACCCAGATCCTAGTAAATATGATTCTTACTTTGTTCTGCCAAAAATTTTAGGACACACATAGACTTTTGGTGCTTCAGAGGATATCTAAAACAGAAAACGAATCTAACACTTCCTGCTTTGTCTATTTGTTTTGTAGTGCTTCAAACTTGCTTCTTCACTTACCTGTATTCCCCCCGTCTTGCCTGTATTATACCACTAACACTATAACACCTTGTATATCTCAGGTTGGTGTTCTTATTGAGGAGCCATTCCCCATGCTAGCTCTTGACGAATTGTGCAAGCAGCTCCATGACAGCATGCAGGATGTGATGTTAGTGCAAAATTTGGTTCACAAGCGACTGGTTGCCAAGACTAAGGGCCACAACGGCAATAGATGTCCAGACAATGGCTGGCCTAGCTCTAAAGGTGAACAAGCAAAGGTTGATTGAGCTGGTTGTGAATTATTAAAGGATGGCATTGCAAGCAATCGAGGTATTTGTAACGATTAAAGGCGGTGTGTATCATGCCTCCATAGTGCAGTCCCACTTCCAGGTACATGCTATGTAACGAACAACTTTTCAGGTCCATTCAATGTGAACAGCTTCGGAGCTGGTCAGTTTGATGTGCTTGAGCGGAATTCTTCGATCGAGTTAAGTAGAATTAAGTGATGAGGTGAGGGACTGTTAGTATAGTCCCCTTAAGTAGGTAAGGTATACAAGAAGCAGCATGCATGTACAAAGGTGGTAAATAGACCAGATTCTTCCCAAATAGCTGTGTGTATAGTTTTGATAAACTATCTGTAAAGATCTACGTGGCATGCTGTTATATGTCTGTCTGACCAGAGATATTCTCAGCAGGAATTATGTCATACTTTAGCTTCGTATATACTTTAGCTTTTGAGACGGAAGTCTGAAGTCTGTGAGTAGTGTGGTTCTGGCTTTTCAACCTCAATATTACTTTAATTAGTTCATGTGGTTTCAGAAAACACAATTCGTGAAGGATGCAAGGCTCAATGCTTTGAGAAATATAATCACGAAGCTTTTGTAATACGAATGTTGAATTAACACTAATCCGGGTGAATAATGAGACAACACTGCCCCAAGAGACCCACAAAACAAGAAAGGGTTTAGTTGAGAAGCGTTTGTAAGGGTACGAGTCCTACAACAATTGTCAACAATTAAAGGGAGCTAAGGGTATTTTAAGTCATACAACAGGTGTCAGCAACTAAAGCAATTACTACCAAATATCATGGTTCTACAAATCATGACATAAGATTGAAGAAAAAACACATACTTTCCAATGCCACGCGGCAAACCTGCGTTATCAAGCTGCACGTATGCACATCATATATAAATTTTACTATCAAATGTATTGGTTTATTTTACAAACATAACAAAAGAGTGAAGAAATAATAATCTTTTTTTAACATCCTTGATCGAAGGAGTGTTCAATCTACTCTACAAAATTCAAGAGTTTCAAATTTACTTAGTTTTGATATAAGAGAAAAAAATATATAAAAGAGACATTACCTATTAGCTACTAACCTTGAGTCCTTGAGCAATTGAGTGGCATAACTTTGAGTAGACTTTTTTTGCTTCCACACCTTTTTTATTGCTAAATGATCATTCCTGTGAGTACTCAAACGTTTGAGCCTACAATCCATTATTTTTCAGGAGTTGTGGACAAAGGGGTTTCATGAACTTACTAGGGATTATACTTTTGGTCTGACGATGGAGTGAATATGAAGTCGACAGATTTTCACCTCCCTTGTTCATAATCAGTATTTTTTAGTTTGCCTAATTATTTATTTTAGAAAAAATATTTATTATAGCGAGAACTGATAATACAAAAAAATGCAATATACCTTCAGTTATTCGCTACACCAAAGTTACAAAAAAATATATAAAAGTTTATTGAATTTAATACAATTCTTTCGGACTTCCGTGGAGATAAAGTGCTGTTTTAATGTGTGAAACTTCACAATAATATATGTGAGAGTTGGGTAGCGAGGGTAGGAAAGCTTTCCCAACTACAACTTGATGCTACCCAAGGCCATTTTGTAAATGGTGATCTCCGAAGAAAGGTCCGGAGCTGTCACCGGATACTTGTGGAGTTCCATCATAATGACGACACACTAAGTGGTGATTATTTGGGCTAATATATAGAATTTTTTGTGGCATTTTTATGGTGATCTCGAAGAAAGGTGCGGAGCTGTCACCGGATACTTGTGGAGTTCCATCATTGACACAAAATTATGGCAATCGATTGAAAAATGAGTGATGAGGCTTATTTAGCATAAGTAAATTTAAAAAAATTTAAAAATATAAAAAATATGTTAGCCCATTACATATAATACAAACAAATAGGGGGAAAAAGAACCGGCAAAAAAGCTCAACAAAAAGCCAAAAGTTCAGAAAAAACGAAATTTATGGATAGTGAAAAATAAACCGGAAGCTAAAAGATGAAGCCAAAACGATCACAACCTAACATCTATATCAAAGTTTAAACACACTAGCGTATGTGTCAAGTTGTAAATACAACCATGTGAATCTTAGTATTGTCTAGCAATAGGGTATTTGGCATGTTTTACGACCATTTACACTGTGTTTTGAGAAATGAAGCATGGAAGCACCGTATATTCTCGGATATTCTCTAGGTGTGTATGGTACTACCTACACTATAGTAACCTCTCTTCCCGGGAAGGGAATGAAACGGAATGGAAGAGACCAACACCCGAAGATGTAGTTTAGTCACTAAATCCTCTGCCCTTTTCCAACTTTTCTAGAAAACAAACCATATCTAGTGCCGTGTCATGCAATGTAACCTTGACATATCTCTAGCTACAAAAGGACAGTAGTATAATTATATATATATTCATGTGGAAACACTTGTCTCCTCGACTAGTTTTGCTAATAGCTTTCGGTTTCAGTCTAGCCTACCACCGGTGAGAGCCATATTCCAATCTGTATGAAGCCTCCATTGACTAAGAAATGCAGAGCTGAAACCTGTACAGGAGAGGCTCCGCCGTTATATATATTATTAGCCTTGTCAGACAAGTTGTAAAGGAACAAAAGCAGGAGGAAAAAAAGTATAAGCAACCTCGATCGAGCTTTTAAACAGAACGGACAGGAACTGCTTGTGAGGAGGATTTTGCAGGGCGATGGCGCCATGGCAGGCCAGATGATTGGAGATGGCCAGCAATGTAGGGGAAAAGGGGGGGATTTTGCAGGTTGATTGAGGCATACGTAAACGGTGGAATCATGAGTGTCGGGAGGCCCAACAGCACTTGCCTGATCAACTTACGATGGCTGCTGATGAGTAACACACTAGTAAACCAGATGAGTACGGCGCCCAAAAAAAAGGGGGGACAAAGAGAACGGGGAACACGACACAGCACGGCAAAGCAAAGCAAAGGAGATAAAAAGAAGGGAAGGGAAAAGATCTGTCCTAAATAACTATCGACTTCTAGTTTTCAGAAGCAAAAGACTATATAAAATATATTTCTTTTTTCTTTTACATTGTTGTGGAGATATAAATATTTTTTATTTATTTTTTAATTAAATACTTTAGAAAAACTAATAACTTCTATAATACTGTTTTAGTTAAAAGCCATTAGAAAAAGTAACGGACCTAAAAAGCCTAAAGAGTGAGCCTAACTAGAGGCGAAATGGAGTGTGGAAATGTATGCATGTATTTATGCTTGCCGGTGCAAAGGTGACGTCGCCCCCTGTTGTAATGCCACTGATCTCTACTGGAGCAATCATATGGGTCTTGCACGTGTCCAGTTTAGGGCATCTGTAGTATATGAAAAAAGGAGGTCTTAAACTATCTTAAAGTCAACCTTATACATTACAGATGTGACCTTAAACAGACTCTAAGCAAAAAAAGCTTAAGGCTGGTCCTCAAGTTAAAGACCTGACCACAAGCATTAAAATATAATTTTTCTTTATCTGCCAAGTGGGACCGTCTTAAGACCCCTTAGGTTATATACACTATAGAGTTGGTCTTAAGGTTTAGATATGACCCACCTTAAGGCCCTTTGGGTTATATACACTATAGATGTCCTTAGTGGAGACCTACCTAGTATCTCTCTCCTCTCTCTCCACAAGGGGTGGGACATCAAAAGAATGGTTTAGTCGGGACCTCGGCGATAACCCAACTGTGTGTACCGCTCAGCAAAATTTTGCTTTCCAGAAAGAAATTAACAACCTGCGTTTTAGTGCGTCTTGATCAAGCTGAGCAAATCTGAGTAATCAGAGTGAAAATTTTCACAAGGACCGAGTGAAGTACTCCGGCCGGTACTATTAGGGACGACAGAGCCACCGCTCGACTAGCATAGATGGCTCGTCGGCGACGAGCGGTTCCGCCCCTGGCCAGCCGCATATATGTCAATGCATCCATGAACAAGTCCACAATTACTCAGCCTGCTTGCGGCCGGCCATGCGACATCGGCGGCGAGCCCTCCATCGGTCGCCAGCGTGTGTTCAAGTAGGACACTTTTTTTGATAAGCAAGTAAAGTAGGACACTTGAGCCGTCTGCACGACCTCATCAAGTTGCAAGTCGATCGTAACCAAACGAGCAAGTTGTTACAAGGAACTTGCAGCCTCCAATGATGATTGATGCTCCTCGCAAAAAAAAAAAAAAAGGACGATTGACGCATACTGGTTTTCCTAAGTTGTAGACGACTGCTGAGAAGGAAATCAAGCCTAATTCGTCCTTGCACCGTTTTAATTCCAACCGATTGAGTTGACTGATGGAGTAGTATGTGGCTGAACATTCACACACACATATACGCCTTTACGCAAAAATGATTTCTCCATTTTTTTTACTCCGAGAAGTATATTTTTCTCACTTTTCTCATCACTTACACATTCCTTCTAAAATCATCTTTTCAGTTATTACTATTTATTTTTAATTAAAAATTATAAACTATAATCAAAAGTTATCAATGAGTCTCTTATTTTGTGTCTTTTGACTTCTTTTTTGTTTTTTTCTAGTAACTAAGTTTTAAATGTAGTGTTTTTTAATATAGGTCTATAAGTTGATTATAATACATATTATAATAATTTTATTTATACCGACAAATCTCTCCTCCTTCGCATTCTATCTTATAAACAATTAAAAATTATAAATCATAAAGAGTAAAGTCCATTACCGGTCCTTAAACTTTTTATGCTGTGTCATCCCGGTCTATAAACTTTTAAAGTATGTCATCCCGGTCCTTAAACTTTCAAATTATGGCAATTTCTTTTGAAAGTATATGGACCGGGATGACACAGCATAAAAAGTTCACTGCTATAACTACATAGGATATTGCCACACTTTGAAAGTTTAAGAACCGGGATGACATACTTTAAAAGTTTATGGACCGAGATGACATAGCATAAAAAATTTAAGGACCAGTAATGGACTTTACTCAATCATAAACCCAAAATAACGGGCTCAGTATAAGGGCATCTGTAGTGTATATAACCCAAAGGGTCTTAAGGTGGGTCCCATCTAAACCTTAAGATCAACTCCATAGTGTATATAACCCAAAGGGCCTTAAGACGGTCCCACTTGGCAGATAAAGAAAAATTATATTTTAATGCTTATGGCCAGGTCTTTAGCTTGAGGACCAGTCTTAAACTTTTTTTGCTTAGGGTCTGCTTAAGATCACCCCTGTAATGTATAAGGTTGACCTTAAGGTGATTTAAGACCTCCTCTTTTCATACACTACAGATGCCCTAAACCGACCGATAGTAGTACAGACAAAGGGACGCTAAGCTAAGCCCTATCCTACCACCGCTATCTTCCCAAATGCTACTAGCACCTCGTATTGGCTTCCTTGTCTCTACTACGCTTTCGCCTCAACAAAGAGTGCAGAGAGAGAGAGAGAGAGAGTGTGTGTGTTCTTTTTTAGCTGTCGGGTATGCTTTTTAGTTATGACTTACTAGTCTAACGAAAGATTGGAAAAGAACGGCCGATGGTAGTCTAATGTACCTCAGCAGCCGCCAGGAGCAGTGGTAGTGAGAGCACCCACGCTTTGCCCCCAATGTCCTTTTGCTCCTTGAGGGAGGTGAGCGGAAAGAGGAAAGAGACTCATCCCTGTCTCCATTTGGCGTGTTGATCTGGTTGTCGCAAGTTTTGCCCAGGTAATGGCGGTTCTTGATTATAGTTTCGGAGTAGTCTTAGAGCTGCGAAATTTCTGTTCTTTGGTATGCGCGAAGTATTTGGCTGCATATTTGGGGAAGTGGGATTTTGGGGCTGTTTCTTTGCAGGAAAGGTGCGATTTTGGGGCTGTTTCTCTGCAGGAAAGGTGGGATTTTGGTGTGTGCCCGGTGCTGCAGATGTGGTTGAGATGGTATATGATTTGGGTGCGGATATCTGAGTCTATTTGGCCTTCCGAATGTTGCTAGTTCATCTTGGGTTCAAAATGGCGATGTGCTTTGTTTTGCAAAAAGAAGAGATTCATTTGAGATTTTCGTAGTTTCTCTGAACATGCTTTCAGGTTGTTTTAAGCATTCTAGTCGATATTTTTTAGCTTATTTGGTGAGATCTGGTAGACATTGCCTGATTTGTTCGTCATAAGGGGGGAAAAAGAAGTCCTATCTGGAGCCCATTGGTAGCATTTGGTGAGATCTGGTAGACATTGCCTTCTTTCCCTTTTGCCTTTCGAGAGAGCAAAGGATGTGACATATGCTGCTCGCTTGTTTTCTTTTTTGCTTTCTTTTTCTGTCTATTTTGATGCATATATTGATTGTCCTTTATGTTTGTTCTTAGCTTGGATTTTGGGAGCTAATGCCACTCGCTTCCTTTTTTTTCTTGATCTCGTAGTAATACATTTCTTTCTTTTATTTGTGTCGAGTGTTCTTCAATTTTAGTATCACTCTTATGCTCGCAGTGTGTATCTTTGTGAGGAATTCGCATATTGCATTCTTCTAGTGGCAATGCTCTGCATCACACTGAATGGATTAGTAGCTGTAGAGAAAGGAGGAGTAATTGTATTGTGTTAGATATTTGTGGAGCAAAAATCTTACATTTGTGTCCACATGCTAGGTTTTATCTATGGGGCAAGACGTTGGCTTGAAATGTGAGAGTCTTTCTCGAATGAGAGCAAATCCTAAAATTTTGCAATCCCCTTGCCATATCAACGGAGAAAGTGATGGTCAGGACAGACGATACCATCAGTTGAAATGCTCAGATGGCAACTTGGGAGAGTTATGCCTGGACCGCATCCCAAATTTACACTGTAAGAGCTTGCCTACAAGAAGCTGCAAGACAAATGCGGAGGATAGTGTTGTGGGAAAACGTGGTTCTATGTACCAGAGCTCCAATGAAATTAGCAGGATAAGAAAAATCCAGGAGGGCAGAAGGAAAATAGATTCTGCATTTGATGGAGATGCATTTCTGTCCTTTGAGATTGTCGGCTCATCGTCTCAGCCTAGCACAAGTGGAGCTTACCTCTTTTCCCACCAGAATCGGCGGTCAGAGGCTAAGTCTTCTATGGAAATTCGTAGAATTCATCGAGCATCGAGGGACTTTCTTGATCTATCATTCCGTGAACTTCCTGACAAGAATTTTAAGCTTGACCGACCACGCCTGGACTGCACCCTGTTGAAAAATGATGCTGATGATGGTTTCTTGGAGATTTTTCTTGAGGAAGAGATCACAAAAGGCCCCTGCAGAAATGCAGCTGCTCACTTGCTAGATGGGGAGTTGGGTAAAGCTACAGAATCAAATTGCCAGCAGAAGATCAGTGTATGTCCCAGTGAGAGTAATTGTGGTGAGAATGAGAGGGATTCAGTAAGCAATTTGCCTAAGACCATGCCGGCAATGGTGAGTGCCCTGCTGGTACCCGTCAATCAGAAAGTGTTCATCATGGCATAGAGAACAGTACTAAAGCTCGATCATCAAGCCCCTTCAAGAAGATTCTGGACCCTATCATGAAGTCCAAGTCTGTGAGAAGCCCATCTCTCATGAAAAGGAAGACTCCAATTCTATCGGTAGGCCAATTAGCAGGAAAAATAGTGTATCCCGCAGATCATTGCTGAGTGATTTCTCAAGGACTGAAAAGAGCCAAGCATCTAATTGCCAACCAAATGGTGAAATCCAGTGTATGACAGCCGCTTTGTCACCTGCTCATCTTCAAGCAGTTCTCAAATTGGATTCCAGGAATGGTATTCCGGTTTTTGAGTTCTGTGTCGAGGGCCCTGAAGAACCCATTTCTGCTAGATCTTGGAAAACTGAGAATGAACTGAACTGGATTTACACTTTCCATAGTGGTGGTAAGCGAGCAAGCGCTGCTGGAAGGGCCTCCAAGGATGGACGTTGGTGTTCAACTCCAATTGTAGGCCAGATGCAGGTTTCTTCCTACTTATGCTCAGAAGTTGGAAAAGATGGTATTCTGAATAACTCAGTCATCACCGAGTTTGTTTTGTATGATATTGCTCATGCAAGATGGGGTTTTTCTGTCGAGGAGAAGACTCGGTGTACAGAGACCACTCAACTGGCATCATGTAGAGCTGCTGATCAATCAATCTCTGGAGACTCTCCACAGCGGATTAATCTGATGGACCCGCAAAACAATGCAAGAAATAACTCAGAGGTATCAACATCTTGCCCATGGTCTGAAGAGGATCTTTATCCTCATTTGGAGATTGCAGCAACTGTAATCCAGATTCCATTTAATAAAGACAAGTCCAAAGAACTGAAGAACAGTTCCGCTCCTGGTACTATCAAAGTGGTTACACCGAGTGGGCTGCATGGGTTACGAAGCGATAATGAAGCCAGCCCATCACCCTTGCTAGATAGATGGAGGTATGGTGGGGGCTGTGATTGTGGCGGATGGGACATGGCTTGTCCGATTGTTGTCCTTGGCAATGCATATGACAATAACTGGGCCGACTCTGTAACAAAGGAAAGCAAGCATCCTATGGAGCTCCTTGTTCAGGTACACCATACAATCCCTATCTTGATGCATACTTGTTTATTTACTTAGGACTTTGTGTGTTTCTAGTTTCTGAGGATACTGGGTTTTATAGTTGTTTATTGCCCCAAACATAACCCAAAACTGGTTAAAATGTCTTGTAGAAGCGGTAATTAATTAGCTTTACTCCTCAAGGAAACTGTCCTCAGATCCACTTGATTTTTGTTAGTTCTCTCTAGCCATAAAACCATTCTTAACCATAGGCATACCTTTAAAGTTTGTCGATTGAACTTACAGTATAGAAATTCAATAATTTAGGCCCTTTCGAGCTTATTTTAAAGGTCAAGTGCAGCAAGATTGTTGTTTGACCCTAAAACTTATCTTAGTAACAAGAGGGTCTGTTCAAAAGCAGCTTTTGGGGTAGCTTTTGGTTTCGACTTCTTCAGAAGCCGAAACAAACGAGGCGGCTTCGAGCCAAACAGCTTCCGAGCCCTCCGCGCGTGCAACATCCGCGGCCGTCTCGAAAAACACAGCCATTAGCCACAGCCAAAAATCATCAGCCGTAGCCGTTTTGAACAGGGCCTAAGCTTATACAGTAGATCAATTGCTTAAATTAGCTGTATTCATTCATATATTGATATTCCTCCAAACAAGATAGTTGTCACGTGTGCCCGTCATTCAAACAGGGTAGCAAAGAAGAACTCCCTGCACTTTCCATGAAGGCCAATGGGAAAGGACAGTTATTGGTGGATTTCCACGCACGGTTATCAGTGTTACAAGCATTCTCAATCTGCATTTCCCTGTTGCACTGTTCCGAAGCTTCAATGGCCGTCAGTATTGAGAAGGGCAAGCACAAGCTGTACTCCAGCTCACTCAAGATGCTCCTTGAGGTGGAGGTGAGGCACCTGATTGAGGCAGTCACAGCAGAAGAGAAGAAGTCGAAGACGAAGAGAGAAAAGGCACCTCCATCCGTTGTGCTCGACCCGCCCTTTTCTCCCATGGGACGAGTATAGGGACTGAACAATTGATGAATGAAGAACCCTGAGGAAAAGATAATAAAACCTTGTGGTTCTCATTGTGTAACATTGTCGGTCATGATTTGGCTTTATGTTCATATTTTTTTGTGGTAAAAAGGGTAAATTTATCTTGTTCATAAAGATGGAGGTTGCATGTAGTTTCTAGTCTTCAGCTTTTAGCGAATCAGCAAGGCCATAAGTTATTTGTTGAAATGCCGAATAGAAGAAAGTTCGTAGTTTGTAGAAGGCAGTTCCATGTTCCAACAGAAAGAACATAAATAAAAACAGTTGGACATTGCTTCTGTATATGCTATCACTTAAACTCAGCTTTCCCGAAGTACAATGTACATTCTGATTCTGCATTGTTAAAGATAGCAAGTATTCTCTATTTTTGGTGCACAGGATATGTATAACATGTACTCCTGTCTCCTATTCTTTGTATTTCCTTCCCGGTTATACTCATCCGGGTGCTATTTAATTGACCAGCCAGGCATCGTTGTGCCTTGCGCTGCGCATCATATTTCCTCTCCGTTATTCCACGTTTATATGGTATCAGAGCAATCCATTCATTGCTGATCTCTTCTGATCCTTCCCTGCTTCCGCTGTCTTCCATGGTTGCTCCCTACGAAGGCATGATTGACCAGGGCGCCCTGGCTGATGAGGCCACGTGTGCAACCCTGGCGCGCAAGTTGCCTCGACTCACCAGGCCGCGCACGCCGCAGAAGTAGCCGCCACAGGCGCACTGATGGCCCCTACCATCCAGGGATCTCCCGCTCAGGTAGCCGCCGCCCTCAGTGTCGCAAGCATCAAGACGCATGTCCCGGTCACCCTCGACATGAAGAACCCTAACTACACGAAGTGGCGGACCTTCTTCGTCGCCTTTCTCGGCAAGTTCAATCTTCTACCCCATGTCCTCGGTCCCGTTCCCTCCAACACCAGCATCGGAACATGGGCTCAAGACGACTTTGCCGTCCTCACCGCCCTCTATTGCTCCATCTCCAGTGACGTCCTCGCCATCATCATGGAACCCGACCAATCGGCGCATGAGCTTTGGCTTGCCACCGAAGCCGTTTTTCGTGACAATAGAGAGACGAGAATCATCTACCTGGAGACGGAGTTCCGGAGCCTCAATCAAGGAGATCTGTCCGTGACTGAATATTGCCACCGCCTCAAGAATCTCGTTGATGCTCTACGAGACCTCGGAGAACCCGTCTCCGACCGCACGCTTGTCCTCAACATGATTCGTGGTCTCACACGCTTCTCCAACCAGGCGGAGCTGCTCCCTCTGCAGGTGCCCTTTCCCAGTTTTGCTCGGGCACGGTCTTCATTTCTTCTTGCGGAGATGCAACACCCTGTCGATGCCTCCGGCAACACCGCCCTAGTTGCATCTTCCTCCACCGGCGCCCAGGCTCCCTCCACCGACAACCGGGGCACCAGTTCTGGCCGCGGCAAGAATGGACATGGCCGACATGGCGGCCGCGACGGACGAAGCCGCGGCAACCGCGGTGACTCCAACGGCAGCAACGACCGCAACAATCTGGGCACAGACCGCGTGGGCGAAGATCGCTCGGCCATAGAGCGTGCGCCAGCTGCTGGGTCACGCCCTGCTGCTCTACCGACGGGCCCATGGATGTTGTACAACCCTTGGGTCGCTGCACCGTGGGCTGCGCCCCAACCCTGGACTGCCTCCTGGCGTCCGGTTGGTGGGCAAGGCCTGCTTGGACCACGGCCCAACTACATGCCACAGCACGCTTTCACGGCCAGTCCCTCCGTTGACACGGCCAGCCAGCCGTCATGGGACCAAGCAGGCCTCATTAGTGCTATGAATAACCTGTCCATGCAAGCACTGGCCAATGGTGGATGGGTAATGGACTCGGGTGCGACCTCTCACATGGCTTCGAATGACGGTATCCTCTTTTCCTCCCATCCCCTTGACTCAGCCATCCGTGTCACCGTCGGTAACAGCTCCTCCGTTCCTGTGTCCCATGTCGGTCGCGCATGTTTACCCTCTTTATCCACTCCTTTTGCTATTAACAATGTCCTCGTTGTTCCCTCTCTCATTAAAAATCTTCTTTCCGTCCGCAAATTTACCCGTGACAATAATTGTTCCATTGAATTTGACCCTCTTGGTTTTTCTGTGAAGGACCTTCGTACGGGGACCGTGACTCTTCGCTCCAATAGTCACGGGGATCTCTATACCGTTCCGGCCGCCACCCGTCCACACCTCCTCCTCTTGGCTACCACCTCCTCCGACGTTTGGCACCGCCGCCTCGGACATCCTGGCCGAGACATCATCCACCACCTTCACAAAACTTCATCTATCCCTCTTTCGGATTTTTCCACTTGTCATATTTGTCGCATAGGCAAACATGTTAGACTTCCTTTTAGTCGGTCCTCTAGCACCACTACTGCTCCTTTTCAGTTACTTCATTGTGATTTGTGGACGTCTCCTATTCTCAGTAATTCCGGTTTTCGCTATTACCTTATTATAGTTGATGACTTTTCTCACTATTATTGGTCCTTTCCTCTGCGGCATAAAACCGATGTACTCCATGTTTTTCAGACATTCGTTTCCTATGTCCACACCCAATTCCAACTTCCTCTCCAATGTTTCCAAGCTGATAATGACAGGGAATTCGTCAACACCACGCTCCTCTCCTTCCTTCGCGGACATGGCATTCTTTTACGCACCTTCTGCCCCTACACCTCGCAGCAAAATGGTAAAGCCGAACGATCCATTCGCATTGTCAATGAGATTATTCGTTGCCTTCTCTTTCAAGCATCCATGCCTTCCTCCTATTGGGCAGAAGCTCTCTCTGTAGCTACATACCTCCTCAACCGGCGGCCATCACAACCCATTGCCTTTCTTTCTCCTCATGAGAAGCTTTTTGGCACACCTGCTGACCTCACTCATCTCCGCGTCTTCGAGTGTCTTTGCTATCCTAATCTCTCCGCCACAACCAAACACAAACTAGCTCCCCGCTCTACCGCTTGTATATTCCTAGGCTACCCCACTTCGCAAAAGGAATACCGTTGTCTCGATCCATGCACTAACAAGGTCATTGTTTCCCGGCATGTCTTATTCGACGAAACAGTTTTTCCTTTTGCCACAACTGCAGCGGCGACATCTCCTGGTGATCTGGAATTTTTGGGCGCTCAAGATGACCATGCGGCTAACAGTGTGCCGTGCGCACGCCCGGCTGGGCCATCTTCCATCGGACCGTCTGCGCCCGCCCCGCCTTCTTCCATCGGACCATCTGCTCCCGGGCCCCTGCTTGGCTCGGCTGAGCCACCTCCGGAGGACGTGCTGGCCTCGCCATTACGGGCTAACGACCCACCACACGGAGTCTCCGGATCTGGGCTGCCTCAAACCCCTGGGCCATCCCCAGGATGTTCGCCGCGCTCACCTTCTTCCTGGAGGACGCACGGCTCGCCCGCTGCCGCTATTTCGCCGATGCACGACTCGCCCACTGCTGCTGCTTCGCCGACCCGAGCGCCTACTCCACCTGTGTCCGTCGCCACACCGCGCCCAGCACCTGGTCCTCATCACATGGTGACTCGTGCCAAGGCCGGCATTATCAAACCTATTGATCGACTTAATCTCTCTGCTTCTTGTATTACAGCCCTTCCAGTGCCCAAGACATACAGAGCCGCTCTCGCGGATCCTTAGTGGTACCGGGCTATGCGCGAAGAATACGAGGCTCTTGTTCACAACAAGACTTGGTCTCTTGTTCCGCGCTCGCCCGGTGCGAATATCATCTCCGGGAAATGGATCTTCAAACACAAGTTTAATGCAGATGGGTCCCTTGCTCGCCACAAGGCCCGCTGGGTTGTCCGTGGCTACTCCCAGCAGCCCGGTGTCGACTACAACGAAACCTTCAGCCCGGTTGTCAAGCCGGCCACTATTCGCGTCGCCAAGTCATGGCCCATCCATCAACTTGACGTGAAGAACGCCTTCCTCCATGGCCATCTTAACGAAACAGTGTACTGCCAGCAGCCGTCCGGCTTCATCGACACCGCTCACCCCGACTACATCTGCCGCCTCCAGAAGTCCCTCTATGGCCTCAAAAAGGCCCCGCGTGCGTGGTATCAACGTTTTGCTACCCATGCCCGCTCACTCGGCTTCACTTCGGCGGTCTCCGACATGTCACTCTTTGTCTACCACAATGGGGCGGACATCGCATATCTCCTTCTCTACATCGATGACATCATCTTAACGGCGTCCTCTGCACTACTTCTCCAGCACCTCTCTGAACGACTGCATGATGAGTTTGCCATGACCGACCTGGGCAATCTCCACTACTTCCTCGGCATCTCTGTTCGGCGCACTCCAGCCGGCCTTCATCTCTCTCAGTGCCAGTACGCCGTTGATCTCCTTCAGCGCGCTGGCATGGCCGACGGCCACCCGACGGCGACACCAGTTGACACCAAGGCCAAGCTCTCTTCATCTTCTAGCGAGCTGCTTCGCGATGCTACTGAGTACCGCAGCCTCGCGGGGGAGTTATAGTACCTCACCCTCACCCGCCCTGGTCTGGCCTACGCTGTTCAGCAGGTGTGCCTCCACATGCACGCCCGAGGGATGCTCACATGTCCCTGGTGGTGAAACGGATCCTTCGCTACGTCAAGGGCTCCTTGGACCAAGGTCTCTTCATTCAGGCGTCATCTTCATCTTCCCTCACAGCATACACTGATGCTGACTAGGCCGGCTACCCGGATTCTCGGCGCTCCACCTCCGGCTACTGTGTCTTCTTCGGCGACAACTTGGTATCGTGGTCATCCAAACGCCAAGCCACTGTCTCACGTTCTAGTGCTGAGGCGGAATATCGAGCTGTTGCCCAAGCCGTCGTCGAGTGCTATTGGCTGCGCCAGCTCCTAGGCGAGCTCCATGCTCCTCTCCGCTCCGCGACAGTGGTCTTCTGCAACAATGTGAGTGCCGTTTACCTGTCAGCCAACCCCGTGCAACACAAACGCACGAAGCACATCGAGATCGGCATCCATTTTGTTCGCGAGAAGGTCGCCTTTGGTCACGTCCGTGTCCTGCATGTTCTGTCGTCACATCAATTCGCCGACATCATGACCAAGGGGTTACCTGTGCAGCTCTTTGAGGATTTTCGGTCTAGTCTTTGCGTCCGAGGACTCGACGCTTTGACTGCGGGGGTGTTAAAGATAGCAAGTATTCTCTATTTTTGGTGCACAGGATATGTATAGCATGTACTCCTGTCTCCTTCTATTCTTTGTATTTCCTTCCCGGTTATACTCATCCGGGTGCTATTTAATTGACCGGCCAGGCATCATTGTGCCTTGCGCTGCGCGTCATATTTCCTCTCCGTTCTTCCACGTTTACATGCATTGCAATTCTGAATGTTATTTTGTGGCCGCAAGTCTAAGCATGAACACTGCATTTTTGAAGTTTTGAACTGAAGGCGCGTTGGAACTAACAGCGCTATCCGTTAATCTACTCTTAAGCTTTATGGAATGCAGCGCCCGTTCCAATTATGTTGTCACGGTTTGCACCAAAGACAGAGAGCCAAGTAGGGAGACGAGCAGAGGCACATCATGGATAGCATATGGGCCAAGTGAATGCTTCAGTGTGGAACGTTGTATGTGAGTCTGGGTAGTGGGCCCATCCATGTAAGGGTTTGCCTGCGTCTCCAACTCTGTGAAGTGTCTGAAGTGAATAGAAGACTAATCTGAATCTTCCCCAAATTTCTGTCCTCTCTCTGTAATCCTTCCCCAATCCTCTGAATTTCTCTTGAGTCCCAGTCTAATTCTTCTAATCCTCGGTCCAATTTCTATACAATCTTATCAGAGTGGTGCAGGAACGAAAAAAGTTGGTATCAGAGCCTCCCACTTTGCTCTCTACTACATTGCTGACTCCAAGCCATGGTTGACGTGTACAGTGAGACCAGGTGTTAGACCATATAGATAGGTAAGAAATATAGTGATGATGAATAATTGACATTTGATTGGATTGAAATTTACGTTTGTAAAAGTTTTGGTCGATACACTATTGTAAAACTGGAATTACTAAAATATTCAGATTAAGCAGTCTAACCGCCTTATATTGGGTGGTTTGACCGGCAGACTTCAACCTAGATTGGACCGATTAGTAGTCGGTAATCCGATCGGTAGTCGGAGGCTTCGACCACGGTCGGTAGGCAGTAGTCGATGGTCGATAGCTACAGCACCTAGTCGATGGTCAATACCTGGTCGATAGTCGATAGCTACAGTACCTGGCCGGTTATCGGAGCTACAATACCTAGTCGGTGGTCGTAACTACAGTGACTGGTCGTAGGTTTCGAGTTCGATGATTCTTGTGACTTTTGAGTACCCCCGAGTACTCGTAATCTTTGAGTTCTCGTGTTGAGCCAACGGACTGATCAGCCTATGCATGGCGGTCAGACCAATTTCTCATGGTGGTCTTGAGTTGATTTTTGGAAAGCATGAAAATTGAGATTTCTGATGATTTGGTTCTTGATTATAGATGGACAAGGGTGTGAATGTGTGAAATGATATTGGTCAAGTTGGAAAAAATTTGTGCCAGAGAAAACGTTCTTTGGTCTTTACATGTGCAGGTTCTTTGGTCTTATTTTTTATTTTCTCTATTTTTCCTTTGTATTGTCTGTAAAAATATAACTGTATTTTATTTTTTTTATTTTAATTCAATGGTTCATAAAAACTAACAGCTATTATCGTATAGTTTTAATCAAAAGTTAGATGCTAAAGACCACTAAAAAAACCAGATTGAAGAGGGGCGCAATAAAACCACATGATGGAGTGCGAGTATATACTACATATATTGCCAATCAGTTCAGTTCTAAGAAGTTGTAAAAGAAAAAAGAAGAGGAAAGAAGAGGAGAAGGGGAGGGTTGCCACCACCTCGCACGCAGGCGCTCCTGTCGTCGTCTCCTTCCCTCTGCCATCGTCGCCTACCCCTATGCTCTAGGGTTTCAGGCCCCCTCCCAAGCCCCAGCAATGGAGGGTCCCACCGCCTACCACAACCTGCGGGGCCCTTCCCCCATTGTGTGGGCCATGCGCACCCGCCTCGCCCCGCCGCCGCCGCTCGACGATCCGCCTCCCCTCCCCGCCGCTCCTCCTCCTCTTCCGCTGCCGCCACCGCAGAAGGAGAGGCGGCGCCGGGGGCGCCCCCGCAACTGCGACCGCCTCCTGCCGCCGCCGGGGTTCGTCCCCTCGTCGGCCGCACGGGCGTGGCCGCCGCAAGCGCCGACTCTGGCTGCTCACGGTGAGCTTCTCGATCGTGCTGACTCCCACTCTTGGATGCCTGTGTAGCGCTTGCTTACTTGTTTTGCTGAAATTCTTCTTCGCGTGTCGTTGTGGACAGCGCAAGGCCAATTGGGTGGGCTCCAGCCGCACGTCCTCAAAATTGATGTGGGAGAGGTATGGTTTTCTTCTATACGTCTGTGTGCTTGCGTTCAGCTGTTTTAACTCTGTTCTGTCGTGTAGTGATTCTTTTAGATAGCTGAAGAAGTGCAATGAATGAGGAATTGTTGGATGTAAGGACCTGCGGAAATAGGTGGAGTGGAATTTTATGTGTTATTGTTACTCATAGATTCACAAGTTTGTGATAATCAGCGTTACTTGGACACACGTGTCTGAAATTTTTTTTGCCAAATTGGACAACCAAATCTGAGTCAGATTCCAACACCCGTGTCCATTTCCGAGTAGCATTTCCCGTGTCCAATTTTTTTTTGCCGAATTGGACCCGAATCCGAGTCGGATTCTGGCTCCTGTGTCCGTGTCCAAGTAACACTGGTGATAATTTTGTTAGAGACTGAAATATGCAGCTGCCTATAGATATGGCTTATTGGTGTACATGACATTACTGATTACTCTAGTGGGAGTTGCCTAGTTAGAGCTCATTGTGAAACTTTGTCATGGTTGTCGCAATTTGCTTGCTGGCATAGGACCTCGGTTGTGATCTCTACTTTTCAAAAAGGCTTGTTTTTATTGCTTCGCTGCAAATGAGGCCATGACTTACTGTTTAATGCATTGATGCAAATGAGCCCAGTAGCCGAACCAAACACTAACAACAGAGGTGAGCGTGTAATATGCTAAAGGTGGTACCCAATTGCAGCGGAACTGAACTTTTATTTAAAATGTACATGAGTTAAGTAGTGATACATAGCATGATAGTATCTCTAGAAGGAAAGAAAGGATAATCTTCCAAACTAATTCAAGAGAAGAAGATGGACTCGTGGCTTTTATCCATGAAGATATCATCTCAACAGAGCATTAGTTTCAGTTTATTGGAGCGGCTGGATGGACCTGTGACCTGCTGCTCAACCAGGGTTTTGGCAAAAAAACGGGTGTCACTGAGTTATCCGGCTTCCGTCGGCAAAATACCGCCCTAAATTTTAATTTGAATTTCAAATTTGAATGTAGGATATAAAAGAACTTTGCAACCATGAGTTTTACAGAAAACTACGGCAGTGTGGTGGTAACAATAGGGAGATATGAGAGTGAAGTCATGGGTTCGAATCCCAGCCAGGGCAATTATTTTTTAACAAAAAATAATGTGAAATAATTTGTGCTTAAAGCAAAATAAAAGCAAGCTTTGCAGGGATTAGAACCCAGGATGCCCCCACGCGCTTATACGTGCTAACTACTGCACTGGCAGCATTGTTCTGTTATCTTCGTGTTGTGGCTTTGTTTTATCCCGAACTTCAACATTAAAAGTTCAATCCAACTGAAATTTTTTGGCCAGTTTGGTGGGTAACCAGACCATGAATTCCGGTTACCGGACAGTAACCAAAACCTTGTGCTCAACTGGGAAGGGAATGTCTAATAGGGCCAGGGCACTGTGTAGAAGACCTAGCTACGGTATTTACATTGTGTTGGCTTGGCCCATGGGTTTTCCTTTGCTGTGGACCACCCAAATGAACCTGTTTCTGTATATGCATGAGTTACACAAGCTTGTGCCATTTGGATAGATCTTATGATAGAGGGCTGATGATTGATTACTTACTATATTCTCGCCACCAAAATGATTGTGCAGGATATCATATCAAGGATTATGGCGGTCTCACAGATAAATGGGAAGGCCATATGTGTTCTTTCAGTGCATGGGGCTGTTAAGGAAGCAACTCTACTCCAGTCATCTGGTGTCATTTCAAATCACAAGGTTTAACCTTAGTTCCTTTCAAAAATTACATGCACAAGGTTTAACCCTCTTTTTTCTTACAATGTTTATTCGGCATCAGAAAGAGCATAGCTAGCATGAAATTCCAAAGATAGAAATGTGGGAACGAGTGATTTTTTTTTTTGACAAATGGACTTCAAGGTGTCAAATTACCTGAAGAAGCCATGTGGGGATATTCCAGTTCTCAGTGGTTATCTGCAAGAAGCCATGTGGGGATTTCCCAGTTCTTAGTGGTTATCTGTGATTATAGAGCGATATCTTTCCTGTAGTAAATGCAGTTGTTTGATCAGCTAAGTTCTTCCAACAAGAAATTGGTTACCATAACTCTTAATTACTTTTTTTGCAGGGTCCTTTAGAAATCATTCACTTGTTTGGATCCACTTTGACATCTAATGACCATGGATGCTTACGTGTGACCCTTGCTTCTTACGATAGTTTTCTGATCGGTGGCATTATAGCTGGACCTCTCAGAGCTGCAACACCTGTTCAGGTATCTTCAGATGTTAGAATATGCAAAGCATTTCAATCCATTTTAATACCACATCTCATGGAAATCATTGCAAACAGTTATTTTAGTGTTCAAGCTTCTTACATGTTTATTGTGGGAAAACATGTTGATGAGTAAATGACTAGGAGTATCTGCTATAATAGTCGCTTGTTTCTAGTTTATAAGCTGTCGCATTCTTCTACTTGTGTGCTTTGCTTATGCCTACATGCAACATACAAGTGACAAAACTTGTTGCAGGCAATTGTTGGAAGCTTTCACAATGTTGCTTGCTGGCCAAACAAAGCACCTAAGGTCATTGCAAGTTATCCTAATTCTCAGGTTACCATCGGCAATGGCAGTACTCCATCCAGTGAGCACTCCAATCAAGAATTTGCATCTTGCACTACAGTGGAACAGAATGGATCAAGTGAGATTGATGTCAAGCCCTCACTTGGGTTGGCTTAACTTAGCATCGCTGTAGGTGATTTCAACCGGCGATATATTTACCTCTGAAGGTGATAGGGATACATGCATTAGATAATTCAGCTTTTGTGAATCACCAAAGTAACTCTTGAGTTGTAGCTTTAGTCCCAAAGCAGTCTTTTTTATAGATGGAACATTGTACGCTTGTGTTTCCCTGTTGAAAATTATGTGGGCAGTGGCTTGTAGCTTCACTGCTAATGGCACTAGATCTCTTCCGATCAATTTGTTGATTTGTATCGAAATTTTGAGAAAGGGTGTGTATTCTCCATCTGAATCATGCCCTTGCATGATTTGGAAGGCAGGTGTTGGTGGAAACTTGGAAATACCACCATGGGCAATAAGCATCAAGGTTCGCTAGCGCTTGAAACTTGACCCCATGACGAATTTGCTCGGTGCTCTACACTTTGCATTTTGCAAAGATCTCCGTGTATGAATGATGTCGCTAAAGGTGGCACCATGCCTTTGAATTATAATGATGTAAGATGTAGCAGTTACTCATTGTCATTCTTTCCCATTGTTTCGCTTTGTACCAGTCAGCTGGACAGAGATGCAACTGTAAATTGATATCTCGTGTGTTGCAAATCTGGGTATGTGTTTGTTTTTCTCAAGATATAATGGTAATCATAGTCAGTGAATGAGTAGCGTGTATGTAAATATGTTTGCACAACTGCATGGATGAATCCTACCATCCTGTTTATGCCATTTCATTGCTGAAAGGCTAGTATTGTTCTGCTGTCAAATCTTGGCAGCGAAGCAGAGCAGCTCAAAATGATCAGAATCTGGTGAGCCTCGCCAAAGGATAAGCGACGGGAAAGATGGGCCGTTAAGTGATCACCAACCAAGCGGCAGGCTGTCGTTGGGTGAGAGGATGCAGCAGCAGAGCGTCTTGAGTTTCTCAATATACTCGTACAAGTTTTGAGTTTTGCCTGGCAAATCCTGCATCTACAGTGTCGCACAAAATGAGCTGCAGAGCAGAGCATAGTGGTGTTTTCCCTTGAGCAATGCATGATTAATTTGTATTTGTAGGAGCATGAATCTGTTGTTATCTATTTGTTGATGCATGTTCAGATTTATATGTTAAATTAAGTTAATAACGTGTGCAATTTTGACCTTTAAGGTCCGACTCTTGAGTTTTCATACATGCTCACTGGTAAATTTTCAAATCCTGGGCAACTGGTTGCATAGTACCCCCTCCATTTTATAAAAACAAGTCGTTTTGGATATCAACAAGGTTTTCAAAATACAACCTTGATCATTAATTACTATTATAATATACTTGTAAACCCCAACAAAATTATAATATTATGAAAGTATTTTTTGAGACGAATATATATAATGATTTTCTTGCATCTAATCTAAATATTTAAAAAAGATATCGATAGCCAATGTTTCTAAAGTTTGACTGTACGTATACCAAAACGACTTGTTTTCGTGAACTGGAGGGAATACCTGTGAATCCATCGAAGGCTTTTCCTACATTAACGTGGTAGCATGGTCAACATGGCCATCGTGTTAGCATAGAACCTCAAACAATGTCTCAACCAATCATGACACTACTAATTCATCTATCTTTTAAAATGTTGCTTCATCTATATATCTCATCTTTTGTTCAAACTATTACATTTAATAACTTGGTGGTAAATTGTTGTGTAAGCTTCATTAGTGAGGTATTCTTCTATGTCATATCTTATTACCGTGATTGCAATATAATTTGTAAATGGATTCATTTGCTTTTAGGTAATACTCTTAGTCGACACGATCGACTCCGCCATATCTCAAATTTGTAAGCACGAAGCAGAACAGAAGAGTTAAGCCAAAGCACTGTGCAGCAGGGAAGGGAAACCCGACGGACAGACACAATAAGCAAAGTCTGCATGCATTAGAGTTTTTAACATAAACAGATGAAGAAGAAGCATCATCAGTCAGACACAGACACACACAGGGACATAACGAGAGGGAGGAGGAAGAAGAAGAAGAACGACGACACCCGGGAATAGCAGCAGCCTAAACAAGACATGAAAACCATCCATTAAACATAAGCAGCAGCAGCAGATCTTGCAGGCCTAGCCCTGGAGCTCCGCTTCCTCCTCGTCCTCGTATTCGCCCTCCTCCTCCTCGTCCTCGTCGGCGGTCGCATCCTGGTACTGCTGATACTCCGACACGAGATCGTTCATGTTGCTCTCGGCCTCCGTAAACTCCATCTCGTCCATGCCCTCGCCGGTGTACCAGTGCAAGAAAGCCTTCCTGCGGAACATGGCAGTGAACTGCTCGCTGACACGGCGGAACATCTCCTGGATGGAGGTGGAGTTGCCGATGAATGTGGACGCCATCTTGAGCCCGGTGGGCGGGATGTCGCACACGGTGGACTTGACGTTGTTCGGGATCCACTCCACGAAGTAGGACGAGTTCTTGTTTTGCACGTTGAGCATCTGCTCGTCCACCTCCTTGGTGCTCATCTTCCCACGGAACATGGCCGAGGCCGTGAGGTAGCGGCCGTGGCGGGGGTCGGCCGCGCACATCATGTTCTTCGCGTCCCACATCTGCTGGGTGAGCTCGGGCACGGTCAGCGCGCGGTACTGCTGCGAGCCGCGGGAGGTGAGCGGCGCGAAGCCGACCATGAAGAAGTGGAGCCGCGGGAAGGGGATGAGGTTGACGGCCAGCTTGCGGAGGTCGGAGTTGAGCTGCCCCGGGAAGCGGAGGCAGCAGGTGACGCCGCTCATGGTCGCCGAGATGAGGTGGTTCAGGTCACCAACTGCAGCATGTTGGACGACCATTTGCGTCAGAAATCCAACTACAAGGGCAGGCAGAGGCTAGGGAGAGACAACACATTCTACACTCACAGCTTGGCGTCGTGAGCTTGAGGGTGCGGAAGCAGATGTCGTAGAGGGCCTCGTTGTCGAGCACCATGCACTCGTCGGCGTTCTCGACGAGCTGGTGGACGGACAGGGTGGCGTTGTAGGGCTCGACGACGGTGTCCGAGACCTTGGGCGAGGGGAAGACGGAGAAGGTGAGCATCATGCGGTCCGGGTACTCCTCGCGGATCTTGGAGATGAGCAGCGTCCCCATGCCCGACCCCGTGCCGCCACCCAGCGAGTGGCACACCTGGAACCCTGCGCGCCATCACACACGCACACAGATCTGTTGTGAGCTCTCATTTGTTTTCCAGATCCAGATCTAGCAGATCTCATCTGGTAGGCGAGGGAGGACCTTGGAGGCAGTCGCAGTTCTCGGCCTCCTTGCGGACGACGTCGAGGACGGAGTCGATGAGCTCGGCACCCTCGGTGTAGTGCCCCTTGGCCCAGTTGTTGCCGGCGCCGGACTGGCCGAAGACGAAGTTGTCGGGGCGGAAGATGTGACCGTAGGGCCCGGAGCGCACCGAGTCCATGGTGCCGGGCTCGAGGTCCATGAGCACGGCGCGGGGGACGAAGCGACCGCAGGAGGCCTCATTGTAGTACACGTTGACGCGCTCAAGCTGGAGGTCGGAGTCGCCGTCGTAGCGGCCGGTGGCGTCGATGCCGTGCTCGGCGCAGACCACCTCCCAGAACTTGGCGCCGATCTGGTTGCCGCACTGGCCGCCCTGGATGTGCAGGATCTCCCTCATCTTCCTCCTCGCGAGCGGCGGCGGCGGCGGCGGGTGGGAGCGAGATTGGGGCGTGGAGTGGAGTGCAGTGGAGTGCTAGGGTTTGGGGGTGGTGGCCCCAGTTTTATAGACTGACGGCGTCTGGCTGCTCGCCTCGACTCGGAGGGAAGAAGAATTCGAATTTTGAACTCATTTGGACTTAAATTTATGTCTTTTTGTTTTTTATATTGTTCAAGGCTTATTTTATACTGTATATGTTGGTAGTTTTTTATGTAATTAAATTTTAAAAAATTAAAAAACATATGAGCCCTTTACGGAAAACTCAAAAGAATACAGGAAAAATAAAAGACAAAAAAACTCAAAAAAAACCCACAAGACTAGAAAAAGACTAAATTCTGCTCATTTGGGCTTAAATAAGCTAGTTTATGACTTATTTTGCACTATAACTGCTGTTGCTTTTTTGGTGTAATTAAATTTTAAAAAATAAAATAAAAAAAGATTAACCCATCACGGACAATGCAAACAAATACCAAAAAAGGCAAAAAAAAAGCCTAAAAATCTAAAAACCAGAAAATTACGAAATTAAGAAATAGTGAATTAGAAGCCAAAGGCTAGAACCTAAAGTCGAATAAGCGGGGCCATGACTAGAATCCAGAAGCCAAATGCTGAAACCTAAACGAATGGGCCCTTTTGTGGGGGGCGCTTAGAATAGATTGGTCGAAAAAACTAGAAAATGATTATTACTAGTCACGTGCCCTTACGTTGCAACTAAAAAACAAATACTATAGATAACATAAGTAACAATGCGATCCTACAAGACCATAGTGAAGATATGCAAAATCAGGAGATCGAGACCACGCTGTGGCTCACATGTCTGTGCGATTTGTTTTAGGGAGGGGAGGGAGACTGACGAATATATACCATTCATCAACTCTATTTTTTAAGCAATAGTGTGAGATTGTGTAGAGAACAAATCACCATCAACTCGTATTTTGAAGTAGTAGTGCACAAATATTAGTCGAAGCTAACCATCAGACGCACGTCAAAGTGGTACAAATCAACCGCATAACCCTTACACAATTACTTCCTTTCTGTCTAGCACAACGTATTTAGGCCCTGCTCCAACAGCTTCTGTTTCTACTTGCTCCAACGAGCTTCTGTTTCTAACTTCTAGCTTTTTAATTTCGTTCTTTTTTGATTTTTTTAGCTTTTTTGGCTTTTTTGTCTCTTATTTCTTTGTATTATTTGTGATGATATAACTTTTTCTATTTTTTAATTTTTAAAATTTAGTTACGTTGAAAAAACTAATAGCAGTTATATTGCATTTTTAACCGTTACAATACAAAAAAAGCTAGAAGTCTAAGCTTATAAGTCCGAATGAGCACTATCTTAGAATTTTAGATCGTATTTTCATTGTTTGATCAACCACAAAAATGGTCCAAATCAATTACTTTCCTTCTTTATGGAATCATTTTCTGCCCCTTACTTAATTGTCCAAACTAATGTCTCTGCCTACTTCTTTCCTTGTCATTGTAACACTTTCTTTCTATCTCAGTAGAAGGATATCAAGAAGTTGCTTGCGAGCTCTTAACCTTGCTCAATGTGGCTTTTGTTTGTTGGCTTTTGTCCTTTTTTTGTACTGCAGCAGCTGAAAATACATAGTAGTTACTATTAGCTTTTTTTGAGTAATTAAATTAGAAAAACACGTTATATCATCATAGACAATGTAAAGGAATAAAGGGGGAAATAAAAAGAAAAAACCCTAAAAAATAAAAAGAAGAAGATAAAATTAAGAAAGCAGAAGCTAAATCCGTAGAAAAATATGCATTTGTGCACTGCATTCAGCACTAAAAACAAAAACAATGTTGTGTTTAATAAAAAAAATTTGTGCTCAGCTTTACAGAGGTTGCATCAGCTATGTTTCCTTACATCCTACTGTGTACTTTTTACATGTTGTGTTAATGAATTCCCGATGATGTATCGGATCGATATGCCTTGAAGTTCTGGAATAGAACCTGCCACGTTACGGCGTCAGCTTGATGACATCTGACCTGTCACAGCCACCAATATGTGTGTGTTGTGTTGATGCGTAGCCTACTGTAATATGCCCCACTCATGCGCATTCCAACAGTTTGAGATGAATCAGAGCAGCTAGCTGCTTCACCGTATATTTCCACATGACAGAAATGCTCAGAAGATGGCCATCTCAATGCGCATTTCATAATCCTTCAACATAATATGAGTTGATGTTACTAATTTGGTTCCCATATAAATATCCGGCATATAAAGATGGAGGCACACCTTCTGTTTCTAAATAAGCTAACTATATGTGGATATTACATTTTTCAAAATTACTCTGCATTATATTTAAAAACTACTTTTCCTCCGCGAACTACGTGTTTGGTTTGTAAGTACTCTTCCCTCTACAAATTCTGATTATATTTGGGCTTTTAGCAGCTCAACCCCTGTTTGGTATCTCCATCACGTAAGGCTATCTTCATGCATATAGTGCTAACCATTGGTCAGGTCAATGCCATGGTGCCCAAGCTTAACATCTTCAATCCTAGACAACCCAAACTAAGGCAGGGGTGAGAAGGGTTCATCAGTCACTGCATTAGCATGATAGCTTTCATGTTCCAGCTCCCAGGTACATTCGGCTCAGTAAGTTGGCTATCACTGATCTTTGCTTCATTCTTTTGCCTTTGTCACCCTGTAATTGAAGCTACCAGCAATCACCTGAGGGAACAACACACAAGAAAATATTCAATCTAGAACTTTCTGCGGCGAGTTTCTATACCATAACAGCCATCAGACCCATCAGACAGCAGATAAGATATAAGAGCCTTTTAGTGAAACTTTCTCAAAATGACTGAGGGTGATCATCACAAAAACTAAGGAATTGTGTGAAAACCTCACTTTCTATCAAGATATGATCACATTATTTTGCAAAAAAACATATTTGTAGGCACATCAGCATACTATGCAAAAGTAATTAGCTACATAAGAACTGTAACTTCATCACGTATGTACAGAACAAATAGACTGGACAATCAAAAGACCCCACTAATAAGCTATCATAAGTTACAATATGCTAACATTAGTACCTAAGAAGTGTGTTATCATTTACATTGTAGCTAAGGAGGATGTCTGGCCCGACACTACCGCCGCCATTGATGGCGTCGAGGACTTAGACTTGGCCTACACTACCATAGCCGGAGCAGGGTGGTGGCCTTCTCTGCCTCGTCGTTGAACTTTTGAAGGACTTTCATGTTGGATCTTTGTTTGTCCTTACTCAGAGAAGGTACAGACTTGCCGAACAAGGCGTGCATGCTATGGAGCTGCCCAACGACGATGTGCGGTGCTTCCTCCGGCATCTCGGCCTGCGCCGTAGCCCTAAGCCAGTAGCAAGTGCCCTATCTAAACCTTAGCAGCACAAGGGAAGGAATGTTACAATTACTACATGTGCAAAACCCATTTACGATATGGAGTTCATATCTTACTGTATATAACATAAACAATTACTACATGTTTGCAAAACATTTACTGCCTATGTAAAGAGATAGACCTTTCGGTGCATGTGACACTCGGTAAAATGATATTAATATATTTTATTATATATGATATAAAAAATTACTGCACGTTTGTGAAATATTTACTGCTTTTATGTAAGTATGCAAAACCTTTTTCTACATGTAAAACATACTTTACTACATGCCGTTACATAATGCAAGTAATTACTCTTCGTATGTAATTTTAGTGACAGTCACAAATAATTTTACTGTTAATTGCAAGTAATTATACTGTCAAGTCACTTATCCACGCTCATAAAAAGTGCAATCGCAAGCAATTTTACTATACTCTTATGAGCAAATCTAGTCTTCTAGAAGGATTGGAGAGTAAATGACATGCCATGCTAGACTGACCTACCGTACAACGTGTTGGCTTAAACACGGTCCCCCCGATCGGACTGAATTGACATGATGTACGTCTCCATGGTCGGGCTAAACGTGTTGGGAAACCTAGGGCTGAGCTTGAAGCATTGGCCTATAGTGGACACCTCACCATTAGGCTATTTTGTACACACGTGAAAATAGAAATCAATAAAAAAATATCAGGAGTTCTCCCCTCGATCTCTATATTTTGAATCTATTATTTGCATTATCTGTGTTTGATCATCTCTTTCGCATAGGAGAGGAATCGATCGGATTGGTCTCGTCAGCGATGGTTGCTCAACACGTTATCAGCACGAATCGCTTCGGTGAATCGAAAGAACACGTGTGTCTCCCTATGGAAGAAGTGTGCTTAGCCGACAGCGGCACAACGAATACCATCTTAAGAGAGACAAAATTCTTTCAGTTGATTAGTAAGAATGCTGACAGCCTTATAACAATCGTTGGTAGCGATGCTTGTATAATAGGTTCAAGAAGAGCATATTAACCCTAAGTTCTTCTATACTCATGAATTGTAAAAGATGGACGGAATTAAGGTACTGCATAATAAATCGTGTGAAAATCTTGCAGACTTACTCATTAAGTCACTCTCAGCATCTAGTTTGCAAAGATGCGTACAAAGAATTGAAACGATGAGACTTAGAGAAGTGCATAATTCATGGAGAGACTGTTCTCAAACTCATTATTAAAACTAGATCACAAAGATCGAGTACCCAAAGAATAAATCCTGAAAATTAAATGAAATTAGGTGGATTGTACTCTTTTTCCCTTGACGAGTTTTGCTGAAGTTTCTTGGCTAAGGTTTTTAATGAGACAATCGTGCAACGCAGCATAACATGTATCATGTACTCTTTCTTCATATTTTTTTCACTGGGTTTTTATGGAGTTTTGATGAGGCATGAACGTGTCAGATGAGTGCCTAAGGATGTGTTGGGAAACCTAGGTCTGGACTTGAAGCATTGGTCCATAGTGGTCACCTCACTACTAGGCTATAAATAGGAAGTGCTATTGTCTATTTTGTACACACGTGAAAAAGAAAGCAATAACGAAAGATTATGAGTTCTTTTCTCTATCTCTGTATTTTTAATCTACTACTTGTATCATCTACATTTGATTATCTCTTTTATATAGAAGAAAAATCGATGAACTGAGTCCCTCAGACACGGTTCCTTAGCAAAACGTACCATTCCTTACGCTGTGGTAGCGAACGCTAATGCCTCGGGGCAGCAGCAGCACGGTTGGGCTGGCTTTGTTTGACCAGGTCGATGGGGGCCCTCGCTGCTGCGGTTGTAGTTGGACGCCCACCCAACCATGGATATATAGCCGGGGACCCGCAGATCCCCAAACCAATTTCCTCTTTCCTTTTTGTTCGGTTTCTTCGCCGTGACGTGAGGAATTGCAGCTGGAATCGGAATTCCCCCATCCAAAGGTAACACCACCGCCATCCGCTCTTCTCTTTGCATTCGATTCCGCTTCCGATTTGGGAGGCCTGGCCTGGCCTTGAGGACAGATCTCCCGTTTGGGCATCATCTCTAGGGCTAAATCGAAGTAAAAATGCGCCAAACTCGATGGATCCATCCCAAGGATCGGGGCTCATGTTGTCAAAATTAAAGATCTGTTCCTGATCTGCCGGCCGGATCCCGATTTGATAGCTTCTTTCCCCCCCTAATTTTGATGTTGTTTGGTTTGGACGGATCATCAGGTTGGTGCACAAGATGTTGGAGGAGCTGCTCATCTTCACGCGTGGTGGCCTCATCCTCTGGTCCTCATGCCGCGCGCTTGGCGTCGCTGCTCTCAAGGGCTCGCCCATCGACGCCCTCATCCGCTCCTGCCTCCTCGAGGAGCGCTCCGCCGACGCCAGCTTCTCCCAGGACACCTACGCGCTCAAGTGGACCTTCCACAACGACCTCGGCCTCGTCTTTGTGGCGGTCTACCAGCGGATTCTCCATCTCCTCTACGTCGATGATCTCCTGGCTGCTGTCCGCAAGGAGTTCTCGCAGATTTATGACCCCAAGCGCGCCTCCTACGATGAATTCACCGAGATTTTCCGCCAGCTCCATCTTGAGGCCGAGGCGCGTGCCGAGGAGATGAAGAAGTCTAAACAAACCATTTCATCCCGTCCAACGTCAGTTGCCACCAAGAAGCTTGGTCCAGGTGCTCGCGGTGCTTCTCAGGATGGTGGTAAGAAGAAGGGCGGGTCTGGCAAGGATGACTCCGATGGTGACTCCGGGATGGAGCACGGTTTGGCAAATGCTAGCTTCAAGGGGCAGGAGAATGGTCGTAAGGACAATTCTCATGCCCGTGCTGCTGTTGTTAAAGGAAAGGAGAATGGAGACCCCAATCCCAACGATGGGGCCTTTGATGTAAATAAGTTACACAAGATGCGCAACAAGAGTGGGAAGAAGAGTGATGTTGGTGCTAAGAAGGTGCCCAAAGTTGAACCAAAGAAGAATGTTAAGCAAAATAGGATTTGGGACGATGCACCTGCCAACAACAAGAAGCTGGATTTCACAGACCCAGCTGATGAGAGAGGGGATGAGGTGATAGACCAGGAAGCTGTCAACCAGGGGGAAAGCATGATGGATAAGGATGAAGCTGTGAGCAGTGATGATGAGGAGCAAGAGGAAGATGGAGAGGAAAATGTTGGATCTGGCCAAAAAAAGAAAGGATGGTTCTCCTCCATGTTTCAGAGGTAATACATGTGTTCCACATTTGCTGATGCCATTAGCCTAATAATATCTGTATCCAATTTCTTGGCTCAACAATTTGCTATTTGTATAGTACACGTTTTGTGGAGGGGAAAGATGTAGATATTTCAAGCCACATCTATTCTGTAAGTAAACTATTAGCTGGCTGCATTAGGGGAAGTATTGCCAAGGCACCTGCCACCTGAGTTTACTCACTTCATACTGCACACCTGATACCGTAGTAGAACCACTTTCCAAGAATTCTATTGTTGTGGATGCTTTTGTCGGGAGAGTGTACACACGCCGCAACAAGAAGCCAACGTCCACAACAGCTGGTTAGAATGGGTTTGTTAGAAAGTGATTCCAAGTGGATTGGGTTGTTAGAGAGTTTGTTAAACTTTGCATGCATATTAGTTCAAAAGGGTTAAGGCTTGGCGTGGGGGAGGAGTTAGCCTATTGGCTTTATATATGGCTGTAAACACTTGGTTGAGACATAATGAGAAAAGTTAATACCAGTAAAAGGCTGTTCCCAACCTTCTAATAGAGGTTGAGCAAGCCGTTCTTCCCAAATCTTCCCCCATTCTCCAGCTACCATATCATCTTTGGTATCAGATTCTCCTTCCTGCGCCTGCTGATGGGTGCCCCTCTCTCTGCCGCCGACTTCAAATCCTCCATGGACAAGCTCTTCGGAGAGATACAGTCTGTCCGGGAGGATCTCGCCACATAGAAGATCGACCAGAGCCGCATCTGGGTGGCCATCAACCGGCTGCAGACTGACCACCACAAGGCTGGCGACACCTCCGAGAAGAGCAACACGAAACTTGAGTTTGAGACGCCGCCACCTCCGCCGTCGCCCCCTTTCCAGGCCGCCCACAAGCTGCGCTTTCCGCCTTACGACGGCTCCGCCGATCCCATCGGCTGGCTCCACAAGGCGGAGCAATTCTTCCGCGCCCATCGCACGCCGGACGACGAGAGGGTATGGCTGGCTTCCTTCTACATGGAGGGCGCGGCGCAAGATTGGTACTACCGTTTGGAGCAGAATCGCGGCGTTCCTTCCTGGCCCCAGTTCATCGACCGGGTGCAGCGCCGTTTCGGTCCACCCGTGCGGAGCAATGCTCTCGGCGCTCTCATGAAGCTCCGCCGCACGAGTACAGTCGCGGAGTACCAGGAGCGCTTCCTTCCCCTGCTGGCTCGCTGCCGCAACGTCACCGAGCAACAACAAATCGACATCTTCACGGCAGGCCTCCGGAACCCGCTCCAGACCGACGTTGAGCTTCAGAACCCAGAGACCCTTGATGATGCTATGGGTCTGGCGCGGGCCTTTGAGCGCCGTCTGGAGCTAGAGGGCGACGACGACTCAGGCGTCATCCGCGTGCCTCCCCGCTCGCTCTCCTCAACCCGAGCGGTGGTATCAGCGGCGACCGCCCCGCAGCGGACACCCGCCCCTGTTTCTCGGATGCCAGTTCCGACTCCTCCGGCCCCGACTAAAGGTCCTCCGCCCGCGAGTACCCGCTTCAAACGACTGACGCCACAAGAGATGGCGCAGCGCCGGGCGGACGGACTCTGCTTCAACTGCTCGGAGAAGTTTTCCTGAGAGCACCTCCAGAAATGTACCATGAAAGGGCTCTACTTGATGGAATTAGAAGACAACGCCCCGGTGGAGGGTCCCGAGGAAGAGGAGGCGGCCTCTGACGACGATGTCCGGATATCCCTCCATGCTCTTACCGGCATCACGGCGGGAGACATGATGCACCTCTCTGCTTCCATCGTCGCGGCACAGCTGCGCGCCCTCGTCGACTCCGGCTCTACTCACTCATTCGTGGTCTCCGCCACGGCCACTCGCCTCGGCCTCACGCCAGAACCACGTCCGGGCCTCACGGTGGGAGTCGCCAATGGCGACCGTGTGCCATCTTCGGGCGTCTGCAAGCAAGTCCCGGTTACCATTGACAAGGAGCAGTTCCTCATTGATCTATACGTCCTGCCACTTGACGATTATGAGCTGGTGCTGGGCTGTCAATGGCTGAAGGCGCTCGGTCCTATCCTGTGGGACTTCGAGCGGCATACCATGTCCTTTTGGCGACATGATCACCTTGTCAAGTGGTGCGGTCTGGAGGCTCCTTCACCACCACAGCTTCGCGCCATGGATAGTCTGGACTTACTATCCCTCCTGCTAGCTCAGTTCACAGATCTGTTTGAAGTACCCTGTGGTCTTCCGCCTCAGCGCCATCTGGACCACCGTATCACATTGCTCCTAGACACTCCAATTGCGGTACGACCATACCGCTATCCGCAGCTCCTCAAGGATGAAATTGAGCGGCAGTGCGCAGACATGCTGCAACAGGGTATCATCCGCCCTAGCACATCGGCATTTTCCTCGCCGGTGCTCCTGGTCCGCAAGAAGGATGCTAGTTGGCGTTTCTGCGTTGACTATCGAGCCCTCAACGCCAAGACAGTTCGCGGCGTCTTTCCCATTCCCGTCGTCGACGAGCTCCTGGACGAACTAAAAGGGGCTTCCTTCTTCACCAAATTGGACCTCCGGAGCGGCTATCACCAGATCCGTATGCACCCTGACGACATCGCCAAAACGGCCTTCCGAACTCATCACGGCCACTTTGAGTTCATGGTGATGTCCTTCGGGCTGACCAACGCACTGTCGACATTTCAAGCAATGATGAACGAGGTGCTGCGGACATTCCTTCGTCGCTTCGTCCTGGTCTTTTTCGATGATATTTTGATCTACAACCCATCATGGTCGGAACACCTTCAGCATGTCCGCGCCGTCTTCACGGTGCTGCGCGCCCATAGCCTCTTTCTGAAGCGCTCCAAGTGCACTTTTGCGGAACACAGCGTGGCATACTTGGGCCACATCATATCAGAAGGCGGCGTCGCCATGGATCCCTCCAAGGTGGAAGCCGTCCAACACTGGCCTCAGCCGCGCACACTTCGCGCACTTCGCGGATTCCTCGGCCTCACCGGATACTACCGGCGCTTCATCCACAATTATGGCATCATAGCTGCCCCCTTGACATCTCTACTCAAGAAGGATGCATTTCGCTGGTCTCCGGCGGCAATTGAAGCCTTCGAAGCACTCAAGGCCGCCCTGACCACGGGGCCAGTCCTCCAGCTTCCAGACTTCGCCTCCGCCTTCATCGTTGAGTGCGACGCATCTGGCTCTGGCTTCGGCGCGGTGTTGCATCAAGGAGCCGGCCCCATTGCTTTCTTCAGCCGCGCCGTCGCTCCCCAGCATGCCAAGTTAGCCGCCTACGAGCGGGAACTCATCGGCCTTGTCAAGGCAGTCCGCCATTGGAGGCCATATCTGTGGGCTAGGCCAATCACGGTGCGTACTGATAACTATGCCTTGAAGTTCTTACTGGATCAACGACTCTCCACCATTCCTCAGCACACCTGGGTAAGTCGCCTCTTCGGCTATGACTTCACGGTGGAGTTCAGACCCGGCCGGATGAATGCGGCTGCCGACGCCCTTTCACGCCGTGATGAGGACTCCCTGGACGCCATGGCGTGCGCCATCTCTCGTCCTGACTTCCAGCTTTTCGAAGACCTCCGCAGTGAGGCGATAAACCTTCCTGCCCTTGTCGCCAAACGTGCTGAGGTGGAGCAGGGCATCGCTGGTGCGGCCTGGACAGTGGTGGATGGCTTCGTTCTGCATCACGGTCGTATTTTCGTGCCTGACTCTTCCGCCATGTGGCCAACCATTCTCGCCTCAGCTCATGGTACTGGCCATGAAGGCGTCCAGAAGACACTGCATCGCCTCCGCGCCTCATTCTACAATCCTCACGCCAATCGGCTTGTTCGGGATTTTGTTCAAAGCTGCGCCGTCTGTCAACAGAACAAGACTGAGCATCTCCATCCGGCGGGACTCTTACAGCCTCTTCCAGTGCCCCCGCTTCGGTCTGGTCTGATATCGCCATGGACTTCGTGGAGGGCTTTCCCAAGGTAAGCGGCAAATCAGTAGTGCTGACAGTGGTGGATCGCTTCTCCAAGTATGGACATTTCATCGCGCTGGGACATCCTTATTCGGCGACCTCAGTGGCCCGCATCTTCTTCGATCAGATTGTGCGGCTCCATGGCATCCCCTGCTCCATCGTCAGCGACCGCGATCCCGTCTTCACCAGTGCATTCTGGACAGAGCTCTTCACACTCGCCGGCGTGGACCTGCACCTCAGCTCCGCTTTTCACCCGCAGACGGATGGGCAGTCAGAGGTGACCAACCGGGTGCTCGGCGTATATATGCGGTGCCTAGCCGGCGACCGACCGCGCAGCTGGATTCGCTGGCTGCCATGGGCGGAATTCTGCTACAACTCCTACCAGACAGCACTGCGAACAACTCCTTTTCAGGTGGTATACGGCCGTCCGCCCCCGGCATTGATGTCGTATCAGCCTGGCCTCTCCCGAGTGGCGGCGGTCGATAAGTAGCTGCAGGATCGCGACGTCTTTCTCGCCGAGATAAGGGACCGTTTGCTCCAAGCCCAGGACCACATGAGGCAGCATTATGATCACCACCATCGTGATGTCCAGTTCAGCGCCAACGACTGGGTCTAGTTACGGTTGCACCACCGTTCAGCAGCAGGCATCATCGACAAGACAGACGGGAAACTTGCACCACGCTACTACGGCCCGTATCAAGTGGTGGAGCGTGTCGGCCCCGTCGCTTACCGCCTCCGCCTCCCTCCCAAGACCAAGCTGCATGACGTTTTCCACGTGGTCTTCCTCAAGCCGTTCCATGGCGATCCCCCAGCAGAATTGGCGCCTCTTCCTCCAGTGGTTCGTGGCCGCGCTGTTTCTACTCCGGCAGCAGTCATCCGTGCAAGGCTCAACCGAGGCATCTGGGAGTTACTGGTCAGCTGGGTGGGACGTCCAGACTCGGAGGCCACCTGGGAAAAGCTAGATGACTTCAAGGAGGCACACCCGACATTCCAGCTCGAGGACGAGCTGTTTCTCCAGGAGGGCGGTAGTGTTGTGGATGCTTTTGTCGGGAAAGTGTACACACGCCGCAACAAGAAGCCAACGTCCACAACAGCTGGTTAGAATGGGTTTGTTAGAAAGTGATTCCAAGTGGATTGGGTTGTTAGAGAGTTTGTTAAACTTTGCATGCATATTAGTTCAAAAGGGTTAAGGCTTTGCGTGGGGGAGGAGTTAGCCTATTGGCTTTATATATGGCTGTAAACACTTGGTTGAGACATAATGAGAAAAGTTAATACCAGTAAAAGGCTGTTCCCAACCTTCTAATAGAGGTTGAGCAAGCCGTTCTTCCCAAATCTTCCCCCATTCTCCAGCTACCATATCATCTATTGTGTTCTTCATGCACTGTGTTGTCGTCGTTGTTATTATTATTACTATTATATCCTAAATAAAACCTAGAAAACAGATGCCGTGTAGAATGACAACTTGAGTTTATTAACCACGATACAGTGATAGATGTTTGTGGTGGTGGCTAGTCTTTTGCTGCCTGTTATCTGTTTTGCCTCTCATTTTTAACCTTTTCCCATGTCACCATGCACATAATGAAATTGCTGGCTTTTGTTTCTTATAAGATCTTCTATTCAAGTATTAGTAATTGCCAGCTTTGTAGATTTCTCTTGCAATTTCTCAATCCACAAACATCTCACTTAATGGCAGTACTTTGTATTTTTCCTGTGCTCAGCATTGCAGGTAACAGTGTACTTGATAAATCTGATCTGCAACCTGCACTCAAAGCTCTTAAAGATAGGCTGATGACAAAGAATGTGGTATGTATTTCTTCAAATTACCTATTTGATATTTGATAAGCTTACTAGACCGGCTCTTTTGTCTTTTGGTTCTTTATCTGTCCGGGTAAAGAAGATTGGCCATGTATATGCAGGCTGAAGAAATTGCAGAAAAGCTTTGTGAATCAGTAGCAGCTAGCCTTGAGGGCAAAAAGCTAGGATCCTTCACAAGAATATCCTCTACTGTTCAGGTTTGTAGCACACCCCTCTCCAAATTTCTGGCACATTTTAACTTCAGCATACATTTTATATAGCTTCCTAATACATGTCATTTGATGGTCACTATTGCAGACAGCTATGGAGGAGGCTCTCCTTCGCATTTTGACCCCACGGCGATCTATTGACATATTGAGGGATGTACATGCTGCCAAGGAGCGCGGGAAGCCATATGTCATTGTTTTCGTTGGAGTGAATGGAGTTGGCAAATCTACCAATCTTGCAAAGGTATAAATATCTTTTCAAACACCATCCATGCAAAAACACTAGTTGCTTGGAAATTTGCTCACTTGAGCCGGTCTTATAACTTCACAGGTTGCTTATTGGCTTATTCAGCATAACCTCAGTGTAATGCTGGCAGCATGTGATACCTTTAGATCTGGTGCTGTTGAGCAGCTGCGCACTCATGCTCGCAGGCTTCAGGTAGTGACCTAACTCCTCTTGAATAACACAGCAATCATAGACACCCAGTTTTGCTACAATGACATCAGTTTTTTTAGGCCATAGGATTTGTTTGAATTAGGATAAAATTCCTAATTATTTGAGTAGTTATATAGTAATATTTTGCATTCTCTGGAGCTTGTTTGCATGTGGTGAACAAATGATTTTATTCCACTCAAAAGCAATATAATGTACCTGCTGAAACTCCAACTTCCATCTATGGGTTTAGTTTATCTTTTTCTTTAGTTTGGGTCACATGTCTGGATGTGACCTCATGGGCGCAACACATCTTCTATGTAACTTCTCTTGGCCAATATTCGCGCGCACCCACATGCCCAAAAAAATGTTCTCACTAACGGCTTCCTAATGTTGTCACAGAAAAAAGGAAAACACTAAAGGGTTAGCTACTTAGCTTCGCTTATTATTGCTCTCAAATCTCAATGCTGTTTGTTGAGTTATACTATGTGTGTGTTTTTTGTCCCAAATGCACCATTTATACCTGGATATTTACATGACAACATTGTGTACAGATACCTATATTTGAGAAGGGGTATGAAAAGGATCCAGCAGTTGTAGCAAAGGAAGCTATTCAGGAAGCCACTCGAAATAAATCAGATGTTGTTCTTGTTGACACTGCGGGACGTATGCAGGTTGGTCAAGTGGCTTAACTGCAACCTACTCTAGTATCTTTCTATGTCCTCCTTGGAATGTATTCTTCTTAATCTTCTTGCTCTAACGCTGCTCTGACATACCCTTTCTGGTGAATTGACATTGCCAGGATAATGAGCCACTCATGAGAGCACTCTCCAAGCTCATCAATCTCAATAACCCAGATCTAGTTTTATTTGTTGGGGAAGCATTAGTTGGAAATGATGCTGTTGATCAACTCACTAAATTTAACCAGGTAATGGCTTTTTAAGGACAGATGGATGTCATAGAGTAATGCCTATTTCAGTAGCAATATGGAAGTTGTGTTTCATTACTGACTGCATTGAGCAATTTTATTTGATGAACAGAAACTAGCAGACCTTTCCACTGTTCCTACTGCTAGATTGATAGATGGAATCCTGCTCACTAAGTTTGACACCATTGACGACAAGGTATGAACATGGTACAAACCTTATACTTGATTACTTACTAAAACCTACCTTTTAAAGTATTTTGATGACGATTTTATAAAATATGTAGGTTGGAGCCGCGCTTTCCATGGTTTACATATCAGGAGCTCCAGTCATGTTCGTTGGATGTGGTCAGTCTTACACTGACCTCAAGAAGCTCAACGTGAAATCCATTGTGAAAACCCTCCTAAAGTGAACGCTACATGGTGCAATCCAATATGTACCGCCTGCAAAACTTTGTTATCTTCATATCCCCCATGACCTTGTCATCTTCATGTTGGATGTGGATCTGTCCCTAGTAATTGTCGTAGTATAAACTGTCATGGGTATTAACTTATGTTCTTGTGAGTACTTGCATTAATGCGTGTACTTGGTTGCGTTAGAATATAATAATATGTGTTGGTAACTTGAGGAATGCTATTACCCACATGTGCATTGTTTTTAATTTTTGGGAGGCAGAATTGCTTTGGCCAGAGAGATTTTTTTGGTTTGTTTTTATTCGTATTTTCTTCTGCCATTCCTCACTAGCTAGTGCTTGCATTGCCATAGTGCGTTTCTCCGATGCATGCTAACTGGTCCATAAATGGGTTTGCATTGCCCAATCACCAAACATTAACAATTTGATGGTTGCCCTGAGAACATGTCAAGCTGGAAATCTGTACAACTGCTGCATGCTTTGAACATGCAAAACTGACGGTAAAATCCCATGGTCTGATTTCTTCACTAACCTGACCTTTGAGAAGCAAAGCAGGGCCTGCACAATTGATGGCATGTGGTGACGAACTGGCAATCATGTTGCAAACGGGACTTGTCTAACTAGGTGATGCAGCAGAGCCACTTGTCAAATATTATGTTGCAATAGCAGTTGCTTACACGGTATCATTTGTGCAGTCATATGGTGTCGTTGCCTGATCATGCATCTTAGCCCCGATTGGTTGGGCTTCAGTTTCTGGGTTCCAGCTTGTTTTTCACTATTCATAAATTTCGTCTTTTTATGAACTTTTGACTTTTTGTTGAGCTTTTTTGCCAGTTCTTTTTTTCCTGTATGTGTTTGCATTATACGTAATGGGCTAACATATATTTTTATATATTTTTTATTTTTTAAATTTAATTATGCTAAATAAACCTCTGTCAGCTACAATATTTTTTTCAGTCAGCTACAGTATTTTCAGCCATAAGCCACAAAAAAAAAAAGCCCAACTGATCACCATTGTTTGCGCACACTGCAATCTGTCCTGCCTGTGACACCTCCGGAAGAGAAAAAAAAAAATGAAAAACGTCGCGCACACACACTGGGCTTATTTACTTGAGTGTCTTTGGGCTATCTTATTATGTACCTGACTGTCTTTGCACACTGATGTAGACTAGATAAAGAATAAAAGCGTGAGTTGAGTGGTGTGAATGTTTAAGAGCAAGTACAATAATATAGTCAACTAGTGGCTATAACACTTGTCCATTTCATATATAGCCTTTAAAAAAATAGTTTATACAATAAGGTAGCTATTACAATAACTATTTAAAGAAGAGAGTGAAATGCATATTTTTATGTGCTATGAGTAATTTGAGACTTCCTTCTCTCTCTTTCTTTCTCTGGTGTAAGATTTGGTTAATATTATAGGAGTAAGTCTTATTGTACTGCTAAGCCTGCTGCCTTCCTTCAGAGTAAGCAGTATTCAAGTTGAGAGGCGGCAGTGTTTAATGTTAAGAAGCAGCTGCATGAATGAAAGGGCCTCAATAGGTAAGAAGTACTCTCTTGTTTCATTTCTGACCCCTTTCATTCACGCTGGCAGCAGTAGACTGCAGCAGCAAAGTTGTGCTCTTGGTGACTAGTTTTGCAAACTGCATGCAACAAGGAAAATGAGATCGCTTAATGCAAAAGAAGACCAGGACGTCTCCATCAGGTCCTGTCCTAATACACAGCAGCAGGAGGTGCCTGCTGTGGTCCGAGAGCGCGGCAGGGGACACACTCGTCTGCTGCTGTCACTGAAGGGGTCTTTTTTTTTGGGTATGTGATACCAAATGCGCTACGGATTCGTAGGGAAAGAACCCCTCTTGAGTCAGCACAGCCGTCCTTTCTGACCGAGAACATCTGAATAGTCTAGCCACTATGGGAGGTTAAAATTTGAAACATGATGTTATAGAATGTATCCTACATCATTTTTGGGTCTATTTTCTATTTGGTGTTTGTCTTCAGATTTGGGCAACAATCAGTGGTTTTCTTATCTTGAGATTCTGAAGAACCTACCCTGTTTTGTGTGCCTGCTTCCTGCAAGGTTGGTGATGTCCACGCACACTGGCGTAGCCAGACCTCATACCGAGGGTACTATTATCCACTGCATACTCATAGTTGCCATTCCTAACTGTTAGATTTTGTGTTATTTTTTTAAGGTAAAAAAATTTAGCCAAAAACCTTGGTCTACATTCCATAGTTTACTGCTGTTGTACTTTTCAAGAAATTACCACCTTGTTGCTACATTTGGCTGCTACTGTAGTCATTTTTCGTATTCTGATTTCTGGTCTTGTCAAAGAGCCTGCATGACCGGCCGTTAAAGGGAACGCATGCCATACTGCTGCCAACCGTTCTCCATTGTACAGTTGTAGCCTCTTTCAGCATATCTGAACCATCAACAAGATAAATATTCCAGGTACATTATGTCTTACTTTAGCCACTATGTAAAGCTTTTGTCTAATATTATATATAAAACATATTGCTCTTAAAATTGGAGGAACCTTCTTCGCCAAGGTAAACGAGCATCTCCTTCCATCCTTTTCATTTGCTAGATGCCTCACGGAAGACATGTGGTTTGGTGTAAGCGCATTAGAGATTTTTAAGAGATATATTCCTGCTTTATGGAATTGCAATACCTGTTATTATCGCAATGCTGATTTTTTTCATCGATTAAGGGGTAGCAAAGTGGCACGATGCACCTGGTGTTCGAAACAAAAAGAATTTGATTGTTTAGTTTAATCAGGACATGATATTTTAGAGAAACATGGAAACACACACGGGCCTTCCTGGAAGAGAAATCTGCTCTTCGCAGAGAAGTCCTTTAATATCTTTGATTCCATTGTACACTGCACAGTGAGCGGTCTTATCATGTTCGTTGCCGGTTCTCTTTCGTCATATGTCAATGTAGGTTATGGTCCTTTCAATTAATCCGATCATAAACAACATTCTTGCTCCTCGGCATGAAATTAATGACAATTACGGAAGGTTATATCTGCCTTCGCTTAACTAAAATTGGTGAAGTTTTCTCAGGTAGGTATATTCAGCCAAACCAACCGATCTAAAGTCATTTTTTTTTCTGAATGGTACATGCATCCAATTTTTGTCAGCTGAGGAACGAAAGCAGCCAAGTTTCTCTCTGCGATGCCACTTGGCAATCCAGGCCAATTAAACTTGTCCTGGTAAGTGATTCTTCTACAGGTCTCTTATCATTACCAAGCAGTACACGCAATTTCACTTGTGTCTTAAGAGGAAAAAAAGAAGCTGTTGGGTTAGTAACCTTTCAGTTCAGTCTTGAGATAGAATTCTTTGACATGTATTAGGCATGGCTTTGCCTGTCCTGTCCTGTCCATCTGTGCTCTTCAAGTGTCTTCTGATAGACTTACGTTGGATGTACAGGTGCAACTTAGCTAATATGACTCTGTAGTTGACCCCAGATAAGTAGGTAATGTAGTCAGATCGCCTAACGAACCGTTGTACTTTTGTTTGTGCACAGACAGCTGCCTGTGCCTTTAACTTGAGAAATGATGTGTTAACTAAAAGCAAAATTCCATCACCATCAAAGAACCAATGCCATCTGTTAATGTGTCGTGCTTCAAATGACCACTAACAGTGGCTTGGCTTTCCCTCTGAAAAGCTGGAGTTTAGCTAAGAAAAATTGTGTTTTTTTCTTGGCTTCTGTTTTCTTTCAATTCTTAACCATTTCATTTGTTTCAATTTGAGTGTTCAGCAATAACCTCTCACAGTAGTAACTTTGCTGTCATTCAGAGGGCATGAGAATATATTGCTCAGGGATGAACACATTTCGGAGAGTCCTTTTCTACTTCTATCTTAAGACTGGATGTGAATAGATACAGTCAAATATTTTGATGTCATCCTTTGCTCCTCTCTTCTCCTTTCTTCTGCAAACTGAAACTGAAAGATGGTGTTACAAGATATTATTAGCTTCGAGGGCTTAACAGGCAGCTCTATATATCTTTTCCTTGGCAAAAAAAGAAAAAGAGAACACTAGTATTTTAGAAGAAAGAAAAGAGGAAGAAAAGGCTGGGCATTGCATCGATCGCATGGTGTGACCCCATGATGCATCAACAACCTTGAGCTTGAGGTTGGAACAGAATCGCACTCTTCGATCCAGGAGGCTTCAGCATGACATCTCTTTTCCTTTAGATAGCTAGCTTAAAAAGGTGCGTACCTCTAGCTCTTTCCAAGGCCCGCCGGCACTCCCTGTGTTGGTGCCCACAAACTTGGTGCGCCGCTACTGCTCGTACTCGATCGATCGATACTGGCTCTCCCTTCTTCTAGGATTCAAAGCTATTAGCTTTTGACTTTTTAGAAAGTCGAAGCAAATAAGGTGATTTTTTAAACGGGATTTTTGAAATAACTTTCTGGACCTAAAAACTTGTACGCCATCCGCTGCTGTTTGAAAAACATAAATAAAAATCATCAGCAACAGCTAAAAGCCGTTAGCCGTAGCTAGCACGCCAACTTTCGTTTCATGGCTAGTGTGATCTCAATCTATGGATGAGCCAGTACTCGTGGGTGTGTATCTGAAGACATTTCCTTGTTATTATCTCGATCTTGTGTGGTCGGATTCGATTCCCAGCTGGGTCTTAAACTTTCAGGTCCTGTTGCAGATAAAAATTGCCCTCCTTTTGTGATCTAGTGATTCATTCATGATGCTTTAACTGCCCGATCGATCTTTGAGCTAAGCAAAAGTATACATCTTCAAATTTTAAATAATGTTAGGAGATAGATGGGGAATAAAGTAGGTTCTTGTCTTTGCAAGTGACTGATAGGTAGGGGCAGAATCCCGTACGTGGTTTGGTTGTTTCATTATGGTTGAAATATGGATGGATGGATGAGGAATGGCTCATAATGAAAAGAGACGTACTCATATATTCTGTCAGTGAGTGCTCGTGATCAGATAGACAAAATGTTGTTACCCTTTACAGCTAGCTAGCACAGAATTACCGCAGATGCATCAATCATTTGTGGAAGACCTTAATTAACTTGTGAAACTAACATTATCTGAAGCTTTAAGTTAGCTTTGGAGTTAGTGAAATACTGAAATGCATGGAACAATCTGTTGGACCGGTATGGTAATCAGAGGGGATAAATGATGCTTTAAATTTAACCTCTCAAAAAGCATTCCAAAGTTTTTACTCCATTAGCTACTGAAAACTAGGAAGATCAAATTTACTTACCAACAAAAACACACAAAAGTGCGAAAACAAATGGGGTTCAGCTCCTCTGGCCAGTCGGACCGCTATGAGGAAGCGGTTGGACCGGCCGAGCGGTCTGACCATCGAAGATGACTGGCCTTCGGTCCGGTCGGACTGCACCCTTCTTCTCAAAACTAGTAATATACCTGAATCAAAACCAAAAATGGTGTAAACTCCAAAATACCTTACCAAATTATTTGAAATTTTGCACACACCTTATTGAGGATCTTAGGAACCTAATCTATTCAAGTATCGCATAGATCTTAGCTAAAGTTCTAATATTTCCTCAAGCCAAGTAAGGTTGCATTAAAACCCGAAAAACTCAAGAACTTGATATATGACTTACATGTGGGCTGAGAATAGTTAAGATAGTTCTAAATGAGTTTTCAGATGTCACAATAAGCAAGAACACTAAAAGATTCCATACCAAAACCATAGGAACATGATATCACTAAAAGGACTCCAAAATGAACCAAATTAGACAACCTTTAAGATTTTACTATAGCTACCAACAAAAGAGAGGGCAAAACACCAACAAAAATAAGTGCAAAATCAAGAAGAGTACACACCATGTAGAACGAACAAGATTGATCTATTGCAACTTATAGATGAAGATTTTACAGGCACTCCACCATGAAAGACAGAGCTCTTACAATAGCACTCACATAAAGCTTCCACTACAAGGAAGTCTCTTTCTCATACCCTAAAAAAATGGATGGTTGGTTCTTACCATATTTCACGTTGGCCACATGCCTTCAACCTATCCTACTCATATCGATCGAACAACTAACCTATATCTAACCATAATAGATACTATCTATTAGCACAACTGGAGAAATCCGTAACCCCCCACATAGGGTTTTATTCTCATACTTGACTTATGCGTGCTTCTCAAAGCGCATAAACCCAAATTTGCTAAGGAGTAAGTTTCCCATCCACTTGTTGTCCTCAATATTTCTTTAACTTAAACCGCTCTCCCAACGCTCTCCAAATGCCACGTTTTGGTTCCATCACCATTTTCAATATTTTGGCTTTCCTACCAAAATACCGACGCTTTGATCGTGAACCTCATCTCTTTTCCGAGCCTAGCTTATGGTTATCTCATCTTTTGCAATCAATCCTCATGCCCACAATATGTAGGTTCACAAAATGGCTCACGCATCGGCAAGTCTCTCAGTCTCGGTTTTTCCTGACCACACCTCACTTGCACTGACCGCACCATTCTATGAATCATTGCTCAAACCTTGCCTTCAATATCCATTGTCTTCTTGTGTCTTGCTTGAGCTCAACCATCCTGTCCGACTTTCTTGACTGTATTTCAGCTCATCTCGAGTCTAGTCCTGGTCTACATTGTCGACTATGGTTGCATTCAAACTTCCTACATATCAAGAACCAAAAAAATTATTTTTGATAAGTTCTTTATAATTTGACACACGTTAGTTCAAACATGTTTTATGCACTATGAATGCAATGATGTAGACTCCAAAATTCAACCCATAGTTGTTTCCCACAATATCCAAAACCTCTTGGATACCTTCAAACAAAACTGGTTAGATCGCCATTGAGTGACTGGTCAGACTGCTGGCCCCGGTTGAATCATCCCTATGGCCGGTCTGACCGCTCAAGTTTAGCACAAAAAAACACATTTCTGAAAGAACCACCTGCTAATTAGAAACCGATTACACCACACCATTGGCTGACCACTAACTAAAATACGATCTCACCGGATTTGCGGTCAGGCCATCCTGACCGGTCAAACCACTCTTGACTAATGGTAGCTCTAAAAACTTATAAACTTTTATAAATTTAAACTACAACTTAATACGATTATCAATTATTTAACTCATGTGACCATGGGCATTCTGAACGTGATTCTTTACAGCGAGAATGCAGGCACATACTGGCAAAGAGTGAAGAGCATGTCAGTCATATCTGATGATGCGGAAACTCTGAAAGATCTCAAGGATACTGCTTATTCTGTGGGCGGTGCGGCAGATGGACAAAAAGAATGGCGCTGGCTTCAATTCGATCGGCTTGGATTGAGTGACATGCGATGCGATGCGATGCATTGGGGTTGGGTGAGTGCAGAGCAGAATATTGCAGATGCAGTCTCGTCCGGTGGAGTATTTGCGTCGGCTCAGTCACGGGTACGTCAGCTAAGCTACTCCAGTGCGCAGTACTCCTCTACCAGCTAAGCTAACTGGTGGAGTACACAGCTGCAGCTGTTGCGCTGGGGCCTCGACCTCGCTCGCAGTCCCAGTCGCAGTTGCAGTACGGACTGGCTGGCTGCCTGCATCTGCATCTGCATCTGCATGCATGCTCAACAAAACACCGATATATCAATAGACAAGACTCACATTGCACGCACGGATTGGCTTTGGTTTTGCTGCACCGTTCGTTCGTTCGTTCGTTCGTTCGTTCGTTTCGTCTCATGGTATCATCAGTTTTGGTTGGAGCAGTGATCAAACATGCATGCTGCTGGACGCTATCATGCATCCGTGTTCTTGATTAATCCTACAAGCCTGTCTGTATAACTTGTCTATATAACCTTTTGCTCACCATTAATTTTCGGGCAACAAGCTTATGTGTTTTCTCATCCCAGATATCAGAATGCATTCCTATATATACATTGCTATATATTCTTGCCTTGCGACGGGCAAATCTGAAAATAACATGCAAATCTTAACGAGGGAGCTCTGCACCTCAGAAAATAGCTAACCCTTATCTCTATATTCATCCAATCCTGCGGATAGCATCAGGGGGGCAGCATAGCATATTGGACAGTACAACATGGACGAATTTGGTGCTCCAATTAGCAGTACAAATGCTGATGACAAGCTAGCTAGAGATGCTTGCGGCCATTGAGGCCGGTAAAGCACGGCCACTTTACAGTGCGATTGCCGTCCATCTTTGCATCCCCATCAGAACAAACACATGATTCGGTTCATGTTGCAGAGAGAAATTCCATCATGATAAACAACTACACGCGCGCGTCAATCACCCTAGCTAGTCTTGTGCAAACAACAGCAGGAACAAGCTCACTTATCTGCTCAAAAGAAGATTCCAACATGATATTTATTATTTTTTTCTCCCTGAGGAATTCCTCAGATAAAGATTACTTGTACTTAAGCTGTCATATTTGAGCTTGGATGATGCACATGTGGTCCATATAAACCAGTGGCGGATCCAAAACAAAAATGATGGGGGTGCCCGAGGCATATCACACAAGTTTAATTATCAAGTAATGTTGTACTTAAGAGTAACGTGTACAACAATTCAACATGACCGGATAAAGAAGTAGCGATAAAAGTGTTTACCAAAATAAAGAGTGCTAGTACTAGTATCGATTAATGATATAAATGATGGATAAAGGTCCAAACCACGGACAAAAGATGGTTGGCATCGGTAAAATACAAAATCTGACCTTGATGTCCTAAAGAAAGAAGAGATTACTTAGTAAAATTTTAAGTAAAAAAATCATGCAATGATCGAACAAAGATAATTACATTATATTTTATACTTTGTTTCGACGCTCTCTCAAGTTCTGCAAGCGATGAATTACTACATCGTTGATAACTCTCCCCATTTCGCGTTTCGAGTCTAATGGGCGAGTGGCGTACACGAGATTTGTGGGCTCGCGAGCTGGGTTGGGCTTGTGCGCTTGCAATCTGGTCTGCGTGCGCCTCCCGTCCACGACCGGTGTCCCACATGTTAGGCTGTAAATGTCCACAATACATACACATGGATTATAGGTAGGTTCTTTTGGGCTATGTCTTATTACTTTTGGCTTAAATTTTCGAACTCTGACTGTTCGCACGAGAGAGTACAGATATAGATATACTTATGTGCGATTTTGGTCGATATAGATAAAATCGAAATAATGTCTACTTTAATTAATTTGTAAATCTCATCTTGAGAAGACATTCCGTTTAAAAGTTAGTTACTATACAAAATTAAATCATAAGTCTAAAAAAACTCACCTATAGTAATTTAGGGAAAATAATTTTGAACCTGGTGTCCTATACATGCTGGTGGGTTTTGGTGGATCCGCCATTGATATCAACAGTAGTACACATTCAGAATTTGAGATCCGGACGATAGCTGAAGCAGTAGGGTACTTCTCAACTAGTCAGAGGTTGATTACTAGGGATCAATCCTTATTAGTAGGCTTGTGTGATTACATTTGAAGCAGATACCTAGGGCTATAAAATAGCACACTTGACAATACGAGGCAACAAAAACTTGGTGATTTGGTGATATTTTGGGTTAACCTAAGATGCTGCAAGTATTGAGGTAGTAACAGATACCAAATTGCTAAGCTATGATAGCATATACTATACAAGGTATACCTCGCAAATCTGATCAAACAGTAGTAGTGGATAACAAATTAATTATGCAGATGCAAAACTTTGTCAAAGGCGTCATCAACAGATAAATGACAGACTCAACTCTCTAGCCACACGTTACTGATAATATAATGCAAATCAGAATCCCACTCACAAACAAAAAAATTCTTCTGCTTTATGCTTGCCTCTAACATCCAGCGCCACTTTATTCCCAATCCCTGTCTGTTGCATTCCACAATTGTCAACTTGGAAATGTTCTCCCAACGTACAATATCAAAAGGCTAACATATTATTAAAGCATGCATTTCTCGTGTAATTCTGCTTTCCAGGTGCTTGAAGGTTCGTGAAGGAGAAAGCATTTCAAGGTATCCAATTAAGGAGACTTAAGTATAATATTTTGTTCGCACTGTAACTCACCGCTCATACACACTAGCTAGACAAGATGATATGAATGTTTTCCCAATATTATGAACTGCATAAAAAAGTTAAATGATAATCATGATTTGATCACAAGTCATCCCAAAAGGTTACCAAATTTGCACCTTCGCCAGGTTTGCCATGGTTTTAATTAAACTGACCAAAATGTTAGATCAACTTCTGCAATCTGCATTGATCTGAACCAAAGACAAAGTTTAAAACCAAGTGTTTCTTCTAGTTTCAGAAGTTACCCAACTAGGTTTGGGAGAAAAGGACACATTGTAAAATCAAGCACTTGATCATGTCCAAAATTGTTTTAGGAAGTATCTTCATATAGTTAATGCAGTTAGATAGTGTTAAGACTGCAGCCTCAAAGCAAAGGTGCATGGGAATTAAGAGGTCATGTACCTGTTAGTATAATAATTTTCATACATTCATTGTACGTATAGTTCAATGCACCAATCATTCATAATCTGCATGTTTACAGCGATAGGGCAGTGCTTTAAATTGCTAGTAACCTTTAAGAACCTTTTGACGCAAGTCCGCAGAAGTTGATCATTGTTGGGATACAGGGTACGCTATACTAGCATAAATTTAAAATTTCTATCACATAAATCAGAAGATGATACGAGTAAGAGATAATCAATTATTACCATTAGACATATAATACAATGGAAGAAGAGTTGAAGTAGCCCAGTTGTTTTACCCTCGGATCGTCCCGAGTAGCGTCGCAGTTGCAGTAGCATATCTACCAAAATCTATACGTCTAAGGATGAAACATAGTACGGCAGTATACTACACCAGCGTACACAACAGGGCCTTCAAAATGAGGTGGCTAGTGTTTTGATGGGTGGTGCGATCTCCCTCTCTTTTCCTATTACCCAATGCTCCATTTATATAGAGCCTCTAACCGGATTCTTTTCCAATATGAGTAGAGATTGTATCTTACTCAAAATGCTTCTGATTAGATCCTTATCCAATATGAGTAGAGATCATATCCCGCTCAGAGTCTATCATCCATACTCTTATTATTCCAACCTATTAAGTGTGTGATCTTTGGTTCATGTATACTTGTTGTAACCCGGAAACACCTTTCCAATCATTAGTAGTGGCCCCTAATAGGACAAATCAACCTCCAAATATATACAAAGATAAAAAATAGATGAATCTTACGTAATATAATCTGCAACTAGGTCCTAGTCACTCACGATTAGTTTATAACTCCATATGACCAATTTGTATCTGGTTACGACTAGTCTGTATCCCCATACGGCTAGTTCGCAAAACAGTTTGTGATATGTCTGATTAGCTCACGACCAGTCAGTATACCACATGACTAGTTTGTATTTGGTTGGATTAAATGACCTATTTATGTGTTTTTCTTTTGCCTCATGATACCTGATCGAACTTTAGGTGATAAATATGTCATCTATGAACTGTTCAATCCTTTTCTGATCTAGTAATGGAAAACTTCATGTGGTCGACTCTTCGACCACTCGTGGCATGATCATGCACTTTCTTTATCCGACCACATCGAGGGGCCTAGAGATAACTCTTCTGTTATATGGGAGGAGCAAATCCCATAGTGGACTAGTCATATTCCTCTGTATGTTTTATAGTATACTAAAAAAACTACCTTTATAACTACCCAATTATGAAGTATCGTTTGATAACCCTTAAGTGTACTGTTACATATGTAGAAAACTATGTTAATCTCATGTACAAGAATTATACTTCATCATTATTTGAAACCAACTGGTGACATATAAAAACATAACAATCTTAATAGTGTTTTAAGATAGGTCAATTCAACACTATGTTCTCTAATATGTGTCAACATTATTGATTTGATATCCCCATATCTATGATCCGTGAAATATGATCATCAATTATATATGTGCTGATCTATAAATCATAAGTGTCCCATATAATGATATAAGATCAGGAATAATTTAGAATAATAACAAAACAAAAATAAAGAGTCCCATGAATAAATCACATACTTGTTGATCAGTACTAGATATATTTATTTAAGGGACAAAATAACATATTATTCAAAAGCTCATAAATATAAAAGTAATACAATCATCTCTATGATCGTCTCTAGGCTATATCACTAATAATAATTTTATATGACAATTTGACAGAAGATTGAAAGCCTAAGTCTTCTTATTCTTTTCAACTCATTCAAAAGGAAGAATTATGGTTAAAATGGACATCTTGACACGATTGTGATTAACAATCCACACCATTAGCAAAGCTGAACATTTCTTTCCTGACAAATTTAGTTTCTCAATCAATTCACAATTTGTCTATTAATGTAGGGTATCCTTTCTCGACAGTATATACATACATTTGTAGAAAGTGAAGATTATGGAGAATGAACACCACAATTATCTAATACTTTCTTTTAAAAAAATCCTGTAAAGCAACCAAGGTTATCCTGAAGTTGTAAAACTTTATCATTTAGGAAAAAGACTACCTACCTCCTGAAGTACCAGGTATTAGACCTCCTAAACTATGCGAAACTGTCTAAATACCCTCTTGTGGCGGTTTTGCAGATGTTTTTTTCCAACGGGCAATGATGTGGATAGTTTAAAAATTATTTTATTTAGTGGGGTCCACTTGTCAGAGTCAAGTTCCAATTTTCCTTTTTTTAAAAGAAATTCCTTGGTGGGGCCCACTTGTCATAGGAAGGGAGAAAGAGAGATATAGAGGGGTTGTCTTTCTCTTCTTGATAGCTCTAGACAGAGAGAGAGAGAGAGAGAGAGAAGAAATGTCTCTACAGGCTAGGTATGAGAACAGCAAAGCAGAAGTGGCAAGGTCCTGAGAATGGAAAAATGGAATGCTTACGATGATTTGGAGCCGATGGTGGTGGTGGTTCGGGTAGTGGGGCAGCAAGAAGGTGCCGATGACGTATGGGTGACAACGCGGTGGTGGTTTGGCCATGGTGGAGGTTGTGCTACAGAGGTTGGGAGAAATGTATACGCACATCAAAATGTAGAACACAGTGAGGGGAATCTTTGGTATAAGTTAATTGGATGGATATTCCTCGTAGAAGATGAATGGTGACGGTGAAACCCGAACAAAGGTGAGGGAGAAGAAACTCGATTGCTGGCTACTGTGAGAAAATTTACACTACCACAGAAAGGTTCACCACAAATGGTTCGGAAACGTCACCGTAGACGGTTTTCTAAACCGTGTGTGCTTATGGGTCAATAATACCCTAAGAGCATTACAGACGGTTTTTAATCCATCTGTGATAACCCTTATCACAGACAGTTCTTTACTAGAACTATTTGTGGTAACAGTTATCACAGACGATTCTTACTATGAACTGTCTGTGATAGTCTATTATCACAAACAATCCTTTTCGCGTTCTCATAAATATGCATCTTTCAGTTCATCAACATTCTCTAATTGCGCTATAAAACAACGTAATCAGATAATGCAGATAAACCAAAGCAGGCCTATTTATGATTGACGCCATGTCTTTGGTGGCTTGTTGTTTAGGTTGTAGGTGCTGTTGTTTTGTTGCTTTGGTGTGTAAGAGGTGGCTTCGTTCATCTTGGATTCCTATTGTTTTCTCTCCTCTCTATTAATGGAATGTGACAGAGCGCCTACCCTTGTTTCAAAAAAACTTTGGCGCCATGTCTTCATCCTACAATAAAACATGAATTTTAACAAGGGCCAAAATCCTAGCCATCCATCAATCATTACAAGAACTAAAGCATCAACACTTAATTTTTATACGCACAGGCATCAAGATTTACATGATCAAAACCCTAGCCATCCAACAATTTTGTAATTTCATATCCAAGCATCAAGGAAGGGAGGGGAGGGGTGGGGGTTATATCACCGGTAATGAAGGAAAGACGGCGGCAGCGTCACTGTTGTGTCACGATGGTGACACTGCACAAGACGCTCTTATGATAAGAGTGCCTTATGCAGTGAACCATGGTGTCACAACTGGAGGCGGAGGTGCTCGGGGAGGTAGTCGGCGCCATTGAGGGAGGCGGCGCTTCGATCGGTTTGGAGGAGTTAGCTAGGTGGCGCTTTGGTTTGGAGTGTTTGGAGGAGACATGTGGGCAGTATATATAAGGGCATTTAGGTAGCGGAATCGATCAGTAGTTGAGAGGTCGCGACACTACTTCAGTTTGAAAGTTTGAATAAAGGAGCTGGCAAAATCGGGGGCGAAATATCACAGACAGTTTTTAATACAAACCGTCTGTGATGAGTTAATATAATAGACGGTTCTTGTTAATAACTGTCTGTGATACTTCACAGATGTTTTTTCAACATGAACTGTCTGTGATATTATCTCTTCACAGACAATTTTTAGCGCTGCTAGTAACACAGACGATCACTAAACAAATAATATATGATTGTATTTAATACTGACGGTTTTGGTCAACCGTCTGTGATGAGACGTCTAGTATTAGCCTTTTTGTAGTAGTGTTATCAAATTAATTTGGGGGTTTGGATAAGAAGAAAGTGAAACACAAAGGGACGTGAACAAACATCGAGTTAGCTCACTGATTTAAGAGATCAAGCTTCGGTGGCCAACGGTAATGGCAGCATGGTGGAGAGGAGGGCGTCTTCCGCGGAAGAGAAGGCAAGCACGTGATAGAGGGGAGTGAGGTGGCTTGGTTTTGTACTCTCTTTATAAGTGGGGATGGGAGGAAGGTGACTATGGTGTTCATGGCTGAGCGAGCAGCAGAGGCAGAAGTGCGCGTGGGCAGGGCGCTGCGCAATGCGAGGCGCAGACGCGACAGAACGTTGCGTGGGTGCACTGCAGGAGATGGCGTCCTCGCTTCTATCAAGGCAAGCAGAGTAGGCAGGGCGGTGGCAGAGCAACAAAGGCGAGGTGCAGTTGGGAAGAGCATGGAATGACAGAGGAAGGAGGCGGAGTTTCCCTCAATGACATGTGGGCGCCACTTTTGTAATGATTTTTTATTTTATCCGCTAAGTCATTGCCATGTCATTATCCAAGGCAAAAACCATCTTGGGGGTATTTAGACAGTTTTGCATAGTTTAGAAGGTACAATGCGTGATATTATACTTGAGTGTTAATTAGATGAACCACCGTTCTTCAGTAGACTTTTTTCCCATCATTTACCAATAACTGGCTAATACCTAATAGATTTCATCAGTAGCAAGATAAATGCTTTGAATGGCAGCTTCGATGGAACATTTCAGACACCATAACCATAGCCATTGATTTCACAGTACTAGAGTAACATGAGTACTAAAATACACTGGCACAATCTGCCAAACAATCCACCTAAAACAAGTGAGATGGCAGTTCAGCAGACAGAACAACCTGCACAACGACAACGAGTAATTGGGTGATTGCAGCAGAAATATCGCTTCGCTAGGATCATTAGTCCTAACTAACTAACTTTGTAACGTGTTTCCATGGCGGAGAGCCCTTAATTAGCTTCAACATCTCCATGCCGACACCGACACGAGCTCTCCGCGTTGCCAATGCAGGAGGAGCGATCCGGCGCGCTTCTCCACGCGGAAACCCCTCACGGGCACCTTCTTCAGGAGCGAATCGGCCTGCGCCTCAGCGAAGCTGCCTATTTGCACCGGCGCGAACCCAGCCGATGCGAACATTGTCCGCCATGGCAGCATCTTGTCGCCCGCAGCGGCGGCACGGTGCCTCCGGACCACGCAGTCCTCGATCTTTGGCTGAATCAAGAAGCGCTCGATCTTGCTTGCGACATCCGAGTCCGTGCCCACGGCGTCCAGGGACTCGAGCAGGAACACACATGACTCGAATGCCTGGAACAAGTGCGCCGCAAACGGCAGTTCACTGCGGTCACTGCTGCGGTCGACCGAGATAACAAGCTTGGCACCAAGCCGCCTGACCAGGTGAAGGACGGACGGCACCGCGGGAGCGCGAACCGAGCCAACAGGAAGGTGGACGGCAATGGCGCCGCCGCCAGCAATGGAGAGAAGCTCCGTGGGGTCCATGTTGTCAAGGTTAAAGGCGGCAAATTGGAACGGCACGCCGAGCTCCATGGCGAAGTTTGAGAGGTTCTCGTGGATGAGCTGCAGCTCGAGCGGGTGGTGCGATGCCGTCGACACCAATGCGGTGACCTTGAGCGCCGCGCCAGAGCGGCGTTGGGCCAGTTCCTGCATCAGCGATGCCCACTGCTCGCCGACGCCGATGTCGAAGTCGAGCACGTGGATGCAGCCGGCGCCACCGAGCTCGTCGAGCACGGCCTGGACGCAGGTGAAGTGCGCGAACTGGAGCACCGGGGAGACCTCGGAGAAGGCCTTGTAGGCGCTGAGTTTGAGGAGCACGTCGACCGGCTTGGACGCCGCGGACTCCGAGGAGGCGTCGCCGGTGCTGGAGAGGGCAACGCGCAAAGCCTCCTTGAAATAGAAGGCAGAGCGGAGTAGTGGTGTCCCGGCCGTGGGAGCAGCGGGGAGCCGGTAATTGAGCCGCGCCAATATCTCGCGGGCGCCGAAGGCGTCACCGGCCTCGGCAAGTTTGGCCGCCTCGGCGAGCTGGTCCACCGCCGCGGCAGTGTCGTCGCTCGCCGCCTCCGCCTTGGGCTTCAGCGCGGGCTCGAAGCCACCTGCAGCCGCGGCGTGGCCAGCGAAAGGAGGCAGCTTTGGAGTCGACGCCCCGGCCATTGGGTGCTGCCGCTTCGGCGGAGGCGGCGCCGTGTCAAAGGACGGGAACGCTCCGTGGAACGGCGCGTGCGGATGGTGGTGGCCCGGCGGGGGAGCGAAAGGCGCCGGCTTTGTGTCCTCCACGGGAGGCGGGAACGGGAGGTTGGGGCCCACCATCGGCGGCTGCGGGAGCATGGAGGGGATGTGGTCGAGGTCAAGATCCGGGTGATCCATGACGGCCGGCGAAGCGTCGTCCCCGCCAATGATCCAACGGAGGAAGGCGTTGTCGTGCGAGAGGGCCGGCGGGTGCGGGGGCGCCTCCGGCAGCACGGCGCCGGGGGGCTCCCAGCTCTCGTTGGCGCCGAGCGCCATGTCGAGGGGCGGGAGCTGCTGGACCCAGTCGTCCTTCCCTGCGGCGGCGTCCTCCCATGCCGGCGGGGGCGGGGAGACGTTCTTGGAGTTGGCTCCGGCGAGGGCCGCCACGTCGGCGGCCGCGCCCAGGGGCGAAGACAGTGTGGAAGCCGAGGTGGGCGGGCTCGCGGAGGGGCTGGGGCGGTGGTCGAGCACCGACGAGGGATCCCAGAAGCCGCCGCCGCAGCCTAGCTGATCCTGGTGGTGCTTGCCGTCGACGAGTATGAGGTGTTGTTGCAGCAGCAGCAGTGTCCCGGCCTTCCCCTCTTGCGCGCCTCCAGTGAGGGGCATCCCTCTCGTCCAAACACAGCAGACTTACCTCATCATCGTCCTGGCAGCAACGACAACGAGTAGCAGCGGCAGCAACAAGAATGACAAGAAGCCGGTATGGCTCCTTGGCGGCTTTCTGTTCTTCTCGTTGCTCGTCTCGTCTCGTCTCGCTCGCTCGCTCGATCTGTGCGTATTTTGCGTTGTTGCCTTGTGGTTGGTTTTTGCGTGGATGGCTTCCTTGCTAGCTTTAAATCAAAGGGTAAACTGCGCTAGCTCTTGATGTGTTGAATGCCTAAGAGGTCAACCTTAGCTTAGCTAGGTCTGATCAGTGCCTGTTCCGTAGAGCTTCGGATTCTGTTTTTTCAGTTTTTGTTTCTGGTTTTTAGAATCTAGTTATATGAGAATGTGGAGCTGGCTGAAGGAAGCGTTTGGTAGAAGTTTAGCTCCTAAAATTCTTAAAAGGACGATTGGGGAGAAAAATACCATTGTACCCTTAGTTTTAGCATTTCAAATATATTTGGTTCTTACCTTTTTCCCCATGTACGGAAGTTTCTAAAATTTTTGTACAATTTTTTTAGTACCAGCTTATAGTCTATTTGAATGTGATACCATACAAATGTGACAAGAGGAATACATTTCATATCAATAATAAAATCGATTAATTATGAGTTTGTCCGAAGCACCACAAACATGGAATTGTCCATAGGATAAAAGAGACATAACACATAAATAAATAGAAGTGTTCACGGATAATTGGGTGCTAACAAAATACCACATAATGTCGTGTCAATTGGTTTGGCAATCATCTAGATTGAGCAATCTCCCTTGCAAGACCATCATGAAACTTATCCATGGACCGATTGCTCATTTGTGACGTCGATGATTTCGAGGCATCTTGTGAAATGGTATGTCTCGCATATCTTGACGGTATTGTGGGCACATAATAAGGATTCCGATCACACCTATGGAAATGTCTGTCTGTTGTAGCATGCTCACATATGAAGTTGTACAGTCCCCTGGTTGCTGCTACAGTCTTCTTCTGATTTGACATTTCAAAGCTTGACATCTTTAGCAGGATTCTCCATTTTATCTTCCATACACCGAATGACCACTCAATGACATTACAACCACTTGAGTGCAATTCGTTGAATTTCCCTTTCTCACCTGATGGTGTAGGCTCTCTCCAAAAATCAGGAACATGATACCTTTGGTCTTTGTATGGCGCGAAGTACCCTGGTCATTCGGATATCTAGCATCCATAAGATAATATTTCTCTGTAACATAAGATGCAAGAGTTATTTGAGGAGTACAGGAGCATAATTTGTTAAAAAAATTATTACAAAGAAAGACAATTATCCTTTGGAGGATGTGGAAAGACATCCCTATCTACATCCAACGTATGATATAGCACACTAGTATCTTACATAGCCTCTGACTGACCAATAAATGCATATGTGAAGCACATGACGAAATCAACTATTGCCATCACATTCTAAGTTGTTTTTTCCTGATTTACCAATGTATCTAACTTGATCTTATGGGGGAAACAATTGCAAGTATGTGAGTACCATCAATGGCTCCAATGCAATCTTTGAAATGTGGCCATATCTTTAGATCATTTCTAATTCTACTATGAACAGTAGAGAAGTTAAGATCTTTCAGTTGCACATAATCCCTAGGCAAGCTAACCACACATTCCAAAACCTTATCAAACTTTTTGCTAATTGTCTCATCAGAATGCTTGAATCGATTTTGCGCGCTTTGATTAGACTCACATGCACCATATATGTATAGGAAAATAGGTAATGCTTCCATCGAACTCATATGGTTAGTTGATTCCAAGTTGTATTTGCTCACCAAAAGATCATGCAGACTATGAAAGATTGTAGCATTGATACAAAATATGTGGTGGCTTTCCACAGGAGTACTCAAAGTCTCTGTCACCTAACCCATTCCACTGAGCCATGAAGTCCTAGTCTCATTCTTATCTACATATATTGAGTAATAATTTCCCACAAGAGATGTAGCAACTGTTAAATCATTCATCACCTCATATCATCGATGCATCATCTCTACATAAAATGCACATTCATCATTTGAGCCACCACTATCATCACTACTACACATTTGTATATGAGAAATGGATAACAAAAATATGAGAGATCAAGACAAATATTACATACTTTGCATACCATAGAAAAAAAAGACATAAGTACAAGAGACAACACATGACACAGCCATAAGGTATGATGTTCATCACAGTACACAAGGAACAACAATTAATATCTTACAAAGCTACATAATACAATAAACATCCTAATATTACAGCACATTAATGTCTCACAAGCTAAATAATATGATAGTGTCACAAGCCAAATAAAATGTTTGCCAACATATTAATCTAATTGCCATACTTGATAATGCACTTCTTTTTAAGCTATTCAAATCACCCTAGATTATCTTTGATGGTCAACCACATTTCTCTTTGCTCCTCCTTGATAAAAGGTTTAGTTGCAATGAAGCGCTCATTAGCCCCACTAATAGCATCATACTCACAAACCAACTCCATGATTTCTGTGATGCTACACACGGGTGCGTCATCTTTCATTTTGGAATATACTTCAAAAGATACATGTGACTTCTTACTCAAGTCAACCATACGCTTGAACTGGTATTGCACAAAAAGTTTGTGATCCACTCTTATTTTTTTTTCTCGCTTTGTCATTGTTGGAACCACATACTCTCTTTCCTTTCCTAGCAACGGGTGATTTACCCTCTTGCTCACTTTCTTCGTTATCATCATTCTCATCTTCTTGCTCCTCAAGATCAATAGGCGCAGATGGATGCGCCGGACTATGAGGTGAGCTATCGCCAACCAAAGATCAATTGTCAGCCCCGGTGTTGCGAATGTCTTCAAACATCACCTCTAGTAAGTCCTCATTTTGCATTCCACTTTTACAAAACTTTGATGCTCTAGGAAGTTCCTATCAAAACCAATTAAATTTATGATACAAGAAACAAATTAACATTTATGAATGCATTGCATGTTGACTATTTACCTTATTTTTCTTCTTCCACCAACCATCGTCGGCCTTGATTGTGTTCTTTTGGCTGTCCCAACCTAAGCTAGTCTTCTTCAGCTTCAATTTTTTCCATATGGCATACTCGTTTTTTAGTTTATCCCATCTGTTCTAAATTGAAGCTTCTTGTACTGCAGGCTGGTCATCTACTCAAAATTTTCAATTACGACAGCATAACCAACCTGGTTAAAATGGGTATGTGGGTGATTTCCAACTCTCACTTGTTCTGCAAACAGCTCACAAACTATCATGAGAATCTCATCACTCCATGCAACATTTCCTCGCATCTGAAATTATTTCGTACTCAGCATCATTCACATCGGGGACTAGCAACATAGAGGGTATATGAGCAGCATGCATACACTAGTTTGACTAATTGAACAGCAAGAACAACACTAATTCCAAAGGATTGTAGTAGAGTAAGGCAATATGGCATGCACACATAGCATTCATTCCAAGTACCGCTCACATGAATGAGATCCAAATGCACACAATAGCATTCATTCCAAGCACTACTCACATGGACAAGATCCAAATCCACATGAAAAAGATACTGCATCCACGCATTTAGGGGAGACTTAGATATGCAAATATGGGGGCAATTGGACGGCAGCAGAGGTTGAGGGTGGGCGGGGTCGCCACAAAGAGGAGGTCGCGAGGTAAGGAAATAGGGATTTTCCATTGTGGCAGAATTAGGGTTTAGGGGTGGTAGTGGCTCACCTTCGCCAGAAGTGGACAAGGTGCGTGTGGGGTCGCTAGGGTCATCATGGATGCCATGTTGCTACTCGCCGTGGACACCGGTTGCCTGGGGCCAGCGAAGTGTAGGGGTTCTGGGGCTGGTTGGGATGGGCTCCGTGGCCGGTGACGGTTAGGGACTCCAAGGCTGGTTGGGATGGGCTCCGCAGGTGGTAGTGAAGTGCTTGGGGGGCTAGTGACGCTCTGAGTGAGTGAGAATGAGAGTGAGAGCGAGAAATGAGACGGGAGGGGCTAGATCGGCCGGTATATGTGATGGCAAAATATGGGTAAACACACTCTAACTTGAGGGGCATTTTGGTAAGGGGAGGCTGATTCTTGCAGGGAGCGAGACAAGTGTCGCTCCCAGTTTTCTACTGTAAACTGATGTCCATTCTAGAGTGCTCCCAATTCTGCGGTTAAGAATATGAGAGTAGGAGCCGCACTGAACTACCCTTAGTTTAGTACTACGTACTCTAGCCCTAGCCTGCAAGGGCAGGACTCCTCTCTTCTCTCCAGCTTACCAGCTGCCGTGTGGTGTGTGGTTTTTCTTTCGTATGTGCAATTGTAACTAGTATTGGCCATTGGTGTGCAGGGAGAGCAGAGAGGAGATGAAGGAGTAGAGTGGTGGCTGGTCAAGTCCGCCGGTGTCTTGATCTCGAAATGATAGCGTGCAACATGAAAAAGGCTGTCCCCCCCTCTCTCGGTCTTTGGCCTACTGCTCACTTCCTTCTTGCCGCCCGGCTGCTCCCTCCAGCTCCTGCGGCGGCGGCATTAGCAATTTAGCATCTCCTCCTCTCCTCTCCTCTCCTCTCCTAGGCTAGATAGCTACGTCGATATCACTTTCTCTGTGCATGGTGTTGATTTGTGATCCAAATTCTATACATTAGGCCAGCTTCTGGACGGAGCGTAGCGGAGGCCCGTCGCCGGAGGACAAAGCACATTGAGATTAAATATAATTATGTCAGAGATATTGTTGCAAAGGGTAAGCTAAAGGTATGCAAGATTAGCACTCATGAAAATCCTGGCGATATGTTGACAAAGCAGTTCTGTTGCTAAGTTTGAGCTTTGCTCAAGCTTAGTTGGTATTACACTTAGCCCAAGAGGTCGTGTGGCGCCGAAAGTATTTCTTTCTTTGTTGTGTTCAGGTGAAGGATTGATTTATGCTACGGAAGGAATTTGTCTCAAGGTGGAGTATGTTGATTTGTGATCCAAATTCTATACATTAGGCCGGCTCGGACGGAGCGTAGCGAGGCCCGTCGCCGAGGCTTAGGGCGGAGCGAGCGAGTCCCGGCGCCCATTGTGCAAGGCCGTGCACCTGGGGACGCTGGGAGTGCGGGTAGCCCCCGCGGTATGGATTCTAGTCGAATTAGGGTTTCCTGTTATATATATTCCTGTAAGCCGCCGTTTGGGATATGAGATTAGAGTTGTAAATCCCGGCATTGTAACCTCACCCGATATAGTGAAGATTGTTGTTGGTTTGGCGCCGTGGTTTTTCCTCTCGCATTGGGAGGGTTTTCCACGTTAAAATCTCGTGTCTCTCTGCGATTGATCTTGTTTACTTCGTCGTTCCTCCGCCGTCGCGTGTAACACATGGTTGGTTCGCTCGTTTTCTAATGGTCTGCAATTTCATTTGTCGTAAAGGCTCCAGGGCTTTTTAATTCTACTCTTTAGGACTTGCAACTAAGTGAAACCGCTTTTCATACTCAAATCTTTAACCGTGCTAAACAAGATGCAACCCAACTGGTTAGTCGTATTAGGCAAACTGCAAACTCTTTTCTCTCTTTCTATTGACAAGTCCAAGCCTTCTCCTTTATTTTCAGCTTCACTTATTGTAATTAACGCACAAAGTCACCAAGTGTCAAGCTCGATCGCTCACTCGCTAACTAGAGAAAGCATTATTGGCACTAGATTAATTTCCTTCCAATCAACAAGACCAACTTGTGAATTCTTCCCTAGCTCCTAGTACATATGTACAAGATGTATATATGATTCGTACGAGTCTTGTATAGTAGTTGGCATGTAGCTTTTCAGTAGTAAATAGTACGTTGTTCCCATCTTTTCTTTCAGTGCAGTTGGTCATGTGGTTTCTTTTCCACACCAAATACTAAACAAAGTACCAAAACGACGTGCGAATGTGCCATACAAGAAATTTCCAGATCTAGCTTTCCCTAAATTAATCGGTGAAAGTGGCACAACATCACAAATCTTCACCACTGTCATTGTAAACGGTTGTTGCATATATACTTGCATGCCAGTAAAGTGGCGATCGAAAGGGAAGCTACTTTGCTCCAAATTATATAAATAATGTTCCATCAGTGTGGCTCCCTGTGACCAAACTGCCCCTGCACTCTCCTCACTGCTTCCTCCGTTACACTACTTTGGACTGGTATGTCTTGCCTGTTGAAGCTAGAAAAGCAATCTTAATGCACACACATGATTCGAGTTTGCACAGAATCCTGCAGATTAGTGTTTGGTAAGTCTGTTCTCAAGCATCACTTGCTCGCCGGGTACAACATTGCTCAGCATGTGTGTGTGCAGTGTGCTTGCCGATTTACTTATGGTTCAAGAGTTCAGAATTTCATATCTTAATTTGTTCAGGAATCTTAATAGTTCGTTACGGCCCGAGAGATTTTGGATGGAATGGCGCTATGCGATGTCAGAGCTGCATGCTTCGTGTACGTTTGCAAGAGAGATTTGGAGAAGATATCCAAAGGAACTTGCATATATATGCACGGCCTGGTTCAGTTGATTCATGAAAGATGAAACACAAGGTGTGGTGTCAAACTGAATGACGAGGCACACTGTGATAAGGCTTCTTCGTGGCGCTGGGCCTCGCTGCCACTGTCAATGACAAGGCGTTCAAGGTGCCATATGTGAGTGCCTCAACCCCAATTGCAACCCTTTTTCCTTTTTCTAATCACAATATTGTTTATTTCCACTTAAACTAACAAAGCATTCTGTGAATTACACTACCGAGTCGTGAGATGTCTAATCATGAAACATAATATTAATTTATTAGGTGTAAGTAATTGTTCACGGGAATCAGGATTTAAGCAATGAGTCTACTATGTTCTATATGGAATGGAGCAAGTTAACTGTGTCATGCTAGTGCTATCCTGTAACACACTTGTGAGGTTTTCTCATGTTTCCTCTCATCAGAATATCAGATACGTACAATATCCTTGTAGCGTAGAATTGGGACTAGCAGGAAGAAATTGTGTGCAAATTGTTCAATTTTTCGGATTACATCCACCTTAAACAAGGTCTAACTGATTACAAATCACTGATCAGCAAGAATTTCAGACATAGTTTATATTTTGTACTTTTCTCTGTCGCAGGTTTACAGCTAGACTTGTAGTCATAGACTCGACACTTCAACACAGAACTATTCCTTTTGCATTGATAGGGAAAATGTTGTGCTGTAATTGAAACAAAAAAATTGATGGTGGTGCCTATGTAGGTAGTCGAGCAAAATCAATAGCTACTGATAAACAATGCCCTTTTAACTATCTCCCGGTCACCAACTCTAGCATGGCAATGTCTCATACATGATATATCTCTTATCACTGCTCATGCTGTGCAGTTACTACCTATGCTGTCATCAAACTGCGCATTAGATGTTGGATTTTGTTCATGTTTCCTGAGTAGCGAGGGATATCGATTAGGCACTGCCACTTGGCGGAATTTAAGAACTTCTAATTAGTCATATTTTGAGGGAGCACCACAATTGGTGCTTGGATAATCGGATTGGAGGTATCAGCCTTGTGTATGATTTGATGGACCATGGCCTCTAGGAAGTATACTGCTCATTTAGGTTTTTTTTTGTTTATGTTTTATTTCACACTGTAACTGCTGTTTTTTTAGCATAATTAGATTTAAAAATAAAAAATAGGTTAATCAATCATGGACAATATAAATAAAGACAAAAAACCTAAAACAAGTCAGAAGAAATAAAATTAAGAATAGTAAACTAGAAGTCAAAAATAAAAACCAAACGAACGGCTCAACAGAAAGAAAGTAGCTCCATCTCATAGCTACAGCCGTTTCAGTGAGGTGCTCCTCCCCATATTTCTCTCAGTCTGGCTGCAGAGTAATGTTGCTTGAACCAAGGTTTGTGTGGAGTTGTGGATTCTCATGACAGAAAAGACAATGCTGGGATCGCTATGGCCCCAATGTGACCACTATTGTCCAAGTTTTTGGTGCAATGTGTCATGCTGCTGTCCAGCATTGTTGAGTCCTTGGTCCACCATAGACATGGATGAGTAATAGGTGCATGTACGTCTTTGTTGTAGCAAACACTGAAAGTGTCAGTGCATTTTTCAAAGGTAAACTTAGTAATTCTTTGTTCTGCTGTTGCAGTGATTTTATGCGATTTGGGGTTATAAATGAAATTGCCCTTCAAAGTGTTGTACTGATCACTGCCGTTATACCGCTTGTCGATTTGTGTTGCGTCAGTGAAAAAAGAAACTGCGGTTTCAACTGAACTGTACACTAGTCCACTGTAGATTTCGCATGCTAATTAGCTCCATTGAGGCTATACAAGGCTGCTCATTTTGGCTCTTTTTTAGTGGTTTATAACCTATTTTGCGTGTACGTCGTTACAATGCCGTGGAAGACTCAAGTTAATATCCAGCGGTAATGAAGAGTGAACCTCAATACAAAATGTCTCTTTCATCCATATGTGAATGACCACGTGAGTTAGTATAGAATTTTGTTGTAATGAACAGTTGCCATTCTAAAGAAGCTGAAATTTAGGTTTTGAAAATTTATAGTTTTTCTAGGCTAATTTTAGTCTTGACGGTCTGACCAGTTTAAGGCAGCAGTCAGCCGGCCCCTTTTAGTGGTCTGACCGGTCATTACCAGCGGTTAGACCGGTTGGAGGCAGCGGTCTGGCCGTCCGGCTTGGTCCAATTCAGCTGAAAAATGGTTTTCTTGGGAATTTTGGTTGTGGGTTGATTTGGTTTGATCTAGGTCAGTGCATATGTGTTACATGATACATGTTTTAGCTAACGCGAGTCAAGTTATGAAGAACTTGTACACATAAACGATTTCTTTATCTTTAGATGTTCAGAGATATTTGGAGTCAACCATAATCAATGGCGAGGATTAGGACTGAACTCATGGAGGAACTGAGGCACATAACGATCAAGAATGTCAGGTAAGATGGATGAGCTCAAGCATGGCATGAGAAAGGCGAAAAATGTTGAAGGGAAGTTCGAGCAACGAGTTGTACCATGTGGGTTGGTTGGTCCAAGTGAGGCGTGGTCTGGTGAAATTGGAACGGGAGAAACCTGCGATGCATGACAAACTAGTGTTGCATCTACACGTGGTAAGCATGGTGATTGCTTGCAAGGGAAGATGAAGACCGGGTCTAGAAAGGATATTATGGTAAGTTGACCAAAATATCGAAAACTACCTTGGATCAAACTGTGGTGCTTGGAAGAGTGATTTAAATCAAGGAAAAGCTGAGAAGATTAAGTTGAATCAAAAGCTAAGAGCTTAGCGGATTCAGGTTTATATGCTTTGAAAAGCGTGTATAGATGTAGTGTGTGTGTAAAATCTGTATTATGTGGGATCAATATGTTTTGCCGATATATGCTAAGTGGATAGTATCCATTATCATTACTATTATAAAAGAACGAGTTAGTGATCATACGTCCATTCTCCTCCAACCGCTCTATTTCTTTGACTTCTGATCGCTCTCCACTTTCTAACCGATCAGAGCAACCCCCTTTCATAGCATGATTCTCTATATATCCAATGAATTTCGTTGCAACGTATGGACATGTAACTAGTATTTAGATAGGTATTGATTGGCCTATCTATTTAACAGGTTATGATGGAGATTTGTTTGTTAACCATCCAATCTCGTAGCTTTACTCATTGAAGCCAAGTGTTCTAGGATTAGGGTTAGAGAATTATGTGTTGTGCTCTCTTGTGCTTCAGTGGAGTGGCTATAAAATATTTATTTGCAAGTAGCAATATATCAACTTTATTTATCTCTCATAGATCCCTCTTGTATTAGTTGATTTGCTCTTGACTTAGTTGGTTTTGATTTTTCTCTTTCCCCTTCTTGATCTTGTAAGGCATTACATAGTATCAGGTACACCTTAGCAAAATAGTGTGGCTGAGTGCATGAACAGAACCATCATAAATATGTGGTCTGATTCTCTTGCAGACTACTCGAGCATAACAATTTTTGGCTGTCCTTCTTATGCTCATTCTGATAAAGGTAAACTTGAGCCTAGATCCGTTAAGTGCATTTTTCTCGACCATAAGCGTAGAGTTAAAGGCTATAAGTTGTGAAATCCTGAGACCCAAAAGGTGGTTATGAGAAAAAGTGTTACATTTGATAAGTCTACTATGTTGAAAGAAATTTCGACCAGTGATGCTCCCATTGAGAAGTCGTAGTATACTAGCATGCAGGTAAAGCATGTTATTGATTCAGGATTCTCACCAAAGGCCGACAAGGAGAATATACAGGATATCCCTGTTCAAGCTCTAACCAGTAATCCTCCAACAGGAACTAGTCGGAATCAACAATCCATTGCAGCTAGTCGGGAAAGGAGGAAAATATAATCTTTTAAAAGGTTAATTGAAGAAGCCAACAATGCGACTTATTGTTTGAATATGGCAGAAGACATTGAAGGCACTACTGAACCTTCAATTTATTCAGAAGCCATTTATTCTGATGAGTCAGAGAAATAGATGACTGCCATGCATGAAGAAATAGAACCCCTCAAGAAAAATTTCCCTCAAGAAAAATTTCACTTAGGAGTTGGTTGAGCTTCCAATTGAAAAGAAACTCATACGATGTAAGGGGATTTACAAGAAGAAGGAAGACACATTTCTAACTGATCATGTTAGGTACAAGGTAAGGCTCGTTGCTAAGTGATACAACCAAATATCAGGTATTGACTTCACAGATATTTTCTCCCTGGTCGTGAAGCATAGTTCCATTTGGGCCTTACTCAGTATTGTAGGTATGCATGATTATGAGTTTGAGCAACTAGATGTTAAAACCGTGTTTTTACACGAAGAGTTGGAAGAAGACATCTGTATAGAGTGGCAAGAAGGTTTTGTTGTTCCGGGAAAGGATAATGTAAATTAAAGAAGTCTCTTTATAGGTTAAAGTAATTATCCAGACAATGGTATAAAATATTTGACTCTTTTATGATCTTTTAAGTCTTTTAAGACCAAAATAGCCCTCAAGATCCAACACTGTGTTTGCCTTCACACGGGTGCTTGTCGATCGTACTGTCACACGCCCATCATATAGAGGAAGCTAGTGGCCTAGTGCACATGGACAGTTAATGTAGTGTGCAGCTTACACAAGGCCATGCCAATATGCTATCCATCATCTTATCAGGCTGTTCCATGCCCCCTAGCTCTCGCATCGCATACTTAACTGAAGGTTGGTTGCACTTGCACTCGATCCGCTTCCTTCCCTCGATGGCTTCACTGGAGTTAATTAATTATTCCCTCGATGGCTTCACTGGAGTTAATTAATTAGTCATTGCAGCGGATCGACGTGCTATTATCAACTCATCAATTCACTATTTCAGCTTCTGTTAAGACTCGATGAACTTCTTCCTGGACTCTTGTTCAGAATCTCTGTAGCATCATACCCAAAACTCCAGACAAAACGCATGGAAGTAGCGTCAGTCCGGGCAGATATTTTGACGCATATATGGACGAAATGGTGTGAGCCACAGGTTTTCACCCTTCACTACGTTCCAATAGGGCACTTAAATGTGCCAGCTACAGGAGAGGTGACCCTTCACATGCCTGCACCGTCGTCTCCAACCAAATCACACAAAACACAAACGCGTAAGCCTATATAAACCCAAGCCTGCACTAGCTAGCTTTGCCCTAAAACCTCCTCGCTCACCACTAGCTAGCTAGCTAGCTACCATCCTAGTTTCTCGCTTGCCCCATAAGCCGGCCAATAGCTAGCTAGCTTAAGTACAACAACAATGGCCTCAAAGACGACCTTCTCTGCGGCGTGCCTTCTGGTCCTCCTCGTGGCGAACACGTTCCTCGTCAGTCAGGTCGCGGCGTGCGGCGGCTGCTCGTATCCGTCGCCGCCGTCGTCGGGCTACGGCAAGTGCCCCAAGGACACGCTGAAGCTGGGCGTGTGCGCCAACGTGCTGGGCCTGGTGAACATCGAGATCGGCAAGATCCCTACTGACACGTGCTGCAGCCTCCTCGACGGCCTCGTCGATCTGGAGGCCGCCGTCTGCCTCTGCACGGCGCTCAAGGCCAACGTGCTCGGCATCAACCTCAACGTGCCCGTCAAGCTCAGCCTGCTCCTCAACTACTGTGGCAAGAGCGTCCCCGAGGGCTTCCAGTGCGCTTAAGGAATTAATAGCACAATATGCATGGATCATCAGTGCATGCATGCACGACGCGTTCATTTTGTCTGTTCGCTCCAACTTCATTTCTTCATGCATTCAGTCCGTAGTTTATTGTGTTTCGTCGTACCATGCATTGCTTTGTTAAAATTTCTTTTACGTACGTACGGTTTAATTGGCTGTACAAGCTAGACATACATCCCATATGTGAAATCAATGCAACTTGCAGAACAGTGTTCTTTTAATTTGAAGCTTGTTTCATCGCTTCAGATTTGCCTGAACAATAAGCATGTAACACTTGTATATTTGTTTGGTGAAATGTAACTTGTTGAACAGTGTACATGATTTGAAGTAGAGGTGGGTATTAGGCCGGGCCGTGCATGGCCCGGGCCTATTGTGTTTCGGGCCACATCGTGGGTATAGACTTGCGGTCATACGAGATGCAACACGTCGACCATGCACCAACCAGATCGAGGACTAGGTCACTTGCCATTTCATGACCTGGACTTTAAAGAATTTGAATCTTGGATATCACATATACATATCAAAGTTTTCTTCCCAAACATACACCCCTGTATTTGCTTTGATTTAACATATTAGTACAAGAACTCATCAAATAGTGGTGCACAACTCTCTTGATAACAGCCTAACTTCCCTTGCAGCCCAAGTATTCATTTTTAGCCCATTTGAAGCTTTGGCATCATTCTCACCTCAAAACTGAACCAAAACGAATACTAAAGCCCAAAACACCCTTAATATATCTTATTATACATACAAACTAGCCCATGTCACATGGAGCTAGGCCAAAAACTCAAATGGACTCAGAATTAAAGGCCGGATATAATCGAACTTCCGAAGCGTAGTCTTCTCCAATATTTAATTCGAAGCTTGAAAACTTGATTCCAGCATGTTGGTGCTTTTTTCTACTGATATAAGTGAAGTGTTATCATCTCCTCGTTTTGGACCTTCTCTTGGTGCGCCAGCCTCCCTCACCTCCCACTTAGTAGCACCAAGTTTTTTCTCACCTAATAACTTGAGAATACATAAAATAGAAGCATTAGCTAGCAATATGTCCTTAGCAGTGAAATCAAAGGAACTTAGGATCAGATTCACCTTTTTAGTGAGTTACCTTCTCTAGCTCGAGTGATTGGTTCCTTGTATAATTGTTGCAAAGTTTCAACCGTTGGACCAACATTAGTCTTGTCATTGTCATTGTTACTTGAATATGATGATGGAGGTGATGATTGTGTAGATGAAGCCTTCATAATAGTGATGTCCTCATCATCCTTTCCCTCTAGAAAAGGAGTCGACGTCGACTCTGCAGAGTTAGTAGAACCAAAGAAACATAATAAATCTACAACATTGAATGTAGCACTAGTACCATAATCATCACCAGGTATTCTAAGTTGTAAGCATTATCATTTATTCTTTGAATCACTTTGAATGGACCATCTTCACGATTCATCAACTTAGACTTTCTTTTCTCATGAAATCTATCTTTACGAAGATGTAACCAAACAAGATAACCAGGTTCAAAGATAATCTGTTTTCTATTTTTATTTTGTTTTTCAGTAATGTGACGTGCCTTTTTCTCTTTTTCTTCCTTAGTTTTTACATGTATAAATTTTATAAATTTAACATGTTTAGAAGCATCAATATTAACTCTTTCAATGAAAAGCAATGGCAATAAATCCAATGGTGTATGTGGCTGAAAACCATAAACAATTTCAAATGGAGTAGTTGAGTTGTAGAATGATTGGTCCCTTGTACAACTGTTGCAAAGTTTTAACCATTGGACTAGCACTAGTCTTGCCATTGTCATTGTTACTTAAATCTGATGATGGAGGTGCTGATTGTGTAGATGAAGCCTTCATAATAGTGATGTCCTCATCAACACAACCCCAACCGATTTATGCTGATGGTTTCATGGTAGCTTATCAGTTCTTATTAAGAAGTCAGCTGCAAAACTTGATTATCAATATTAGGAGAAGTGAGGAATTTTGTGGATATCATGATATCTCAAAACTTGCTCAAACGATGATTGAAACCAAAAAAGACAGAACTTTCCCATTGGTATATCATTTTATCAAATTGTCATTGATCTTTCCAGTGGCAACGATATATTTTGAGAGAATATTTTCGGCAATGAATATTATCAACACAGATTTGTGCAACAAGATAGCCAATGAGTGGCTCAATGACTTAATGGTGTGCTACACCGAGCTCGAAATATTTGGAAGTATTAATGATGATAGAATCATAAGATGCTTCCAAGACATGATATCTCGCAGAATGATTTGCCTCGTGGTTCGAATTTGCCTCACGATTCATGCTAGCATCTTTGTGGTATGTTTCATTTATTTTAAATGTTTATGATTAGTTGATCACTTACAATTTATTATCACTAATTTTGATATACCAATGACAAATTGCTACTCACTGGAAGCAGGCCCGGCCCTGAGGGGGGGCGAGCGGGGCGGCCGCACCGGGCCCCCAAAATTCAGGGGCCCCCAATCCCCCCATATACATAGTATATATACTATGTATACTATCCGTCTTCCGAATTCCCGGCCGGGCCGACTTCTCGTTTTCGGTCTTTTTTCTGAAATCTGACTTTCCGACTTCTTAGTTCTTCCGTGATTCTGTCTAGCCATCTAGGGCACGCCGCGCCGAGCCGCGAAGGGTGGCCGTCTCTCTCTCCGCCGCGACAGGCGAGCCGAGCGGAGCGAGCGATCAGCCGCGGAATTCCCAAACCAGCAGGTCCACATCTACATCACTTTGTCATTGCTTCTTGTAGTTTGCATATTAGGAATTTTTTAATCAATAATTAGTGCTTTGTAGTTACTAATTATACTATTATAAGGTAATATCTATAAACTTTTTGATATGAATTTTTCTTTAATACATAACGCATTTTAAGTATTTGTTGGTAAAATTAGATACATATATATGTGTGTATGTAGATTTATATTTAGATATTTATACTAGCCCCCCTATTTCTAGTTTCGCCTTGGACCCCTAAAATCTCAGGACCGGCCCTGACTGGAAGTATATTCATATGTCTAGGGGTGCATTTTTTATTACCGATGTAACTTCATTGTATTTCTCTCTTTTTTGATGAGCTTTAATTTTCTTCTATTTACGTATGAATTTAGATTGCACAAGAGTAAAGACTAGGTTTGTGTTAATTTAGCTTGCTCCTTTAAGCTAGCTTACTCTTTTAAGCCCACTCTTTATTTTTATTCTGACTTCGCTATTGTATGGATCTAAGGCGTTCGTGCGCAAGAGAAGGTATCTGGCTAATCCATATAACCATATGAGTATATATATATATATATATATATAGTATATATATATATATATATATATATATATATATATATATATATATATATATATATATATATATATATATATATATATATGTGTGTGTGTGTGTGTGTGTGTGTGTGTGTGTGTGTGTGTGTGTGTGTGTGGTGTGTGTGTGTGTGTGTGTGAAGGGAAGATATGCTTTACACTCACACTCACCGTACACTCCACACTAAGGTGGTGATCGATTCGGCTGAAAAGCTCATGGCTTATGGCTGAAAACACTGTAGCTGGCTGAAAAAAGCACTGTAGCTAACAGAGACTTATTTAGCATAATTAAATTTTTAAAAAATTAAAAATATAAAAAATATGTTAGCCCATTACGTATAATACAAACAAATACGGGAAAAAAAAGAACCGGCAAAAAAGCTCAACAAAAAGCTAAAAGTTCAGAAAAAGACAAAACTTATGAATAGTGAAAAATAAGTCACAAACCAAAAACCGAAGCCGAGTTGATCAGGGCCTAAGTCTAGCTACACGGGAAAACCCACATGCGGCAGACCACATTTTTTACTCAATAAATACTACTCCTTCCGGTAAAAAATGCCATTTTTTTACTTAGACTTTTCAAAGTCAACAGATGCCACTTCGACTACTACATTTTATCATCATACTTTGGAAAAAACGAGAGTTAAACTAAATGTACTTATTTATTATTTCCGTACATCCCGGACCTACATATATAAAAATAATAAATAATGCAGTAGATACATTACCAATCAACATGCATGTGTGATCGAACTTCTTAACTACTTTCCACTTAACCTAGGTACAGTAGACTAATCATAGTCTTTAGTTGAAAGGACAGCCAGGATCGATGGGCAGGTGCGGCAGAGCCATCAAAGAAAAGAGCAACACACAAACACAAAAAGACGCGATCGCGTATGATATCTCATAGCTGTGTGTGCCGATGGATGCATGCATGGCCAGGGAAATGAAATGAAACGTAGGTCCGTTATTTTCTGTTTATCGTTTATGTTCTTTTAAATAAATAAATAAATAAATAAAATATTTATTATTATTATTTTAAAAGGATTATCAGAATAATTTTTTCGAAATAACTTATCGATTTATCTATACAAATGTCCACGAGAAATGGAGAGCAGAGCAGGAGCAGGCAGGCAGGGTTCCTAGCGCGAATTATGAGACGCTCTAGTATCTCCAGCGTCTTCATGCTCCGGCGGGGCAAACCAACAAAACCAGAGGGTTCACGGGCTGCGCATAGGTACAAATAATTATGCCTTTCCAGGGCTCGCTAGCTTCCGAATGTGTCTCATCAACAGCACGCAGCCCCTCGATCTGCTGACCGAGTTCACCATGCACCAGCTCGATCCGCACCAACCATGCTACCATACCATCATGCTGATGCTTGCTTGCCCATGTATAACTTACCATGTTAATTTGTGTGTGAGAAACTCATGCATGTCATATGTTTTACTGTGAGATCGATCTAGTAAACTGCATTCCAGGTCTGGCTAGCTCAATAAACAGCCAGACAAGTAAATCATTTTAACCGCTGCTACAACATAAATGTACCTCTTAAGTAATGAAACTTATTTTATGTCGTCTTGTGCCACTCATGCATATTCCTTGGAAGCTATTCTAAGCTAGCTTCTGTCAAACGACCACTTTACTAATTAGAAGTCACATTTCTAAACCTCCAGATCAAAACCAGAATAAAAAAAAACATACATATTTAATTGAAAGCTAATCCAGTGGCCAGGAAACTTGACTTAATGAAAGCCAGGCAGCTTACGAATAGCGAAATCGTTTTATTTAATGAAGGCAAACTCGCGAGCTTACATTTGCAAATATACATACATAGGAGAAGGGTAGAACGACCATGCAGGTTTAATTAACGAACTTTGGTAGTTCTCTATTTACCATGTATATATCTTAGAAAAGGAGACGGTACTACGACTGGCGACTGGCGAGGCAGCTGGGTTGTGTAACATATGGGCCATGTATGTAGGACCATGCATGATGTTTCTCGGTCGCTACGGTGGCTAACTACCAGAGTGATGATCGATCGATGGGCTAGCCAGCTACAAAAGCAGTTTCCGGCACCCATCGATCTAGTAGCTAGAATTATATGTATAATCTGCGGAAAACAACGCGCCGTGTAGGGGTGGAAACGAGCCGAGCTGGCTCGAGCCAAACTCGGTCTGGCTCGGATGAACAGTAGGCTCGGCTCGGCTCGGCTCGTTTCCAAAACGAGCTACGCAAGAGGCTCGGCTCGAAACGAGGCTCGAGCCGGCTCGCGAGCCCGAACGAGCCAAAACGGCTCGCATATAACAGAGCAGCAGATTACAGAGATCATTCACAGACAAAGATGCCTCCGACGCGGGCGGAGACGGAGGGGATGGCCGGGGCTAGGAGCGCCTCGGAGAAGACGAGCGCGTAGCCGAGGCCGAGCAATGAGCCCCCGAAGGCGGAGACGAAGGCGTAGGCGACGCGGCTTCCCAGACCCGTCTTGATAAACCCGCGGGCAAAGAAGGATGAGCCAGATGAGCACCCCCGTGGCGAACTGGCGATGGAGGCCAGCAGAGGCTTGATGGCAGCGCCCTGCAGCGCTGGCTTCGGTGGCGGTGACACCGGCGCCGGGGAAGATGTCGCCGCCACGGAGACGGGCTGAGGAGGCGGCGAGCGGTGGCGGTGGGGACTAGGGTTAGGGGTTTGGGGTGGGACCGTGGGAGTGGGAGCGGGAGATTGGTTTGGATGAGACGGAGGCGGCCGTGGAGCAGCGGCGGAGGAGAGGAGGAGGAGGTGGGGAGGCGGAGGCAAGGCGGTGGCAGTGAGCGGGGCGCGGCGCTGGAGGAGGCAGCAGGTAGGACCGCAGGAGTGGGGACTGGGAGTGGGGGGAGAGATGGATAACGGGGAGACGGCGGCGGTGAGATTCCTGGCAAAGGCATGGGGATTCATGGGTGGGGGGGAGGCAGCAGGCAGGATCGCAGGAGTGGGGAGATGGATGGGAGACGCGAGCCAAATAACTCGTGAGCTGGCTCGCGAGCGGCTCGAGCTCGGCTCGTTTTTTTCACGAGCTAGAAAGGAGGCTTCGCTCGGATCGAAATTTAACGAGCTCGAGCCGAGCCACGAGCCTCAAGCTATTTTTCCACCCCTAGTGCTGTGGTATCTGTTGGTCACTACGAGGGTATTTCCATAATTTTCCAGTTGAGAAAAGGAAAAAACTACAGGGGGCCCCACCTGTTGGTGAGCTACGCGAAGAGATAAGGGAGGAGACTGCGTGTCCTCCCCGGCCCGTGCGCATGCTATGGCTGTGCAGTTGTTTTGGGCTTCGTTCAGATCCGTTGATTTCGACCGCGTGGTGGGGGAGCAGCGACGAGGCGCGGGCTGACCCGGGTTCCTCGGAGCCGGCCGCTCATGTCATCTCGCTGCAACCACCCGCTCGTCGACTTAAGGCTGAGCTCATCCTCCATGTGTGGGAAGTCTCTTCGATCCCGATTTGCTCCTCTTTGGTCTTCTTCCTCTCTGGTCTTCGGGTGTGCGAGTGCTGGTGCTTCTGCGCCACCACCGATTGGAGCTTTTGTCTTAGATTTCCCGTGTGAACCCTAGAGATTTGGTGGGTGTAAGATCGAGGAGGCCGACTAGAGGGGGGTGAATAGGCGGTCTAAAAATTCTCTACAAATTAATACTTGCAATTCAAGACCTTTTCTATTTACCTAAACCAAGTATATAACGTGGAAGCTAAATTCAAGTTGGTTTAGCTCAAATAGCGCCTAAAACAAATAAATTCGCCTAAGTGCACCAACAATTCTATCCTAGGTCAAGGTTTGCAATCCTAAGTTTACAAGCAATCAAATTTATTCTATGAATATAAATTGCTTGAAAGTAAATAGAGTACAAGAAGATAAACCACAAATGACACAATCACTTTTTACCGTGGTGTTCGGAGACTTGCCGGTCTCCCCTAGTCCACATTGAGGTAAGCCCGAACTAATCGGACCGGCTCCACGAATTAAGCCTTCCACGTCAAATCACTAGTGATAGCTCTTTCCCACTCCGGGTAGATGAGCTTCGACCTTCACAACTTCGCCGGGTCTTCTCACAACCTTCTTTGAGAAGATCACCGCGCACGACGCCTCCCACGCTGTCTAGGAGTCGGCAAACTCTAAGAGTAACAAGCCAAGTCTCTCACTTGACTCTCACCAAGTGCAACGATTGCACAAGCTCAACTTGGACACAAAGTCCTCCTCTAGATGCAACACATGCACTCTAGAACACCTCTCCTCTCTCACAAAGTGCAACACATGCACAATTGAGTGGAGAGCCTCACTCAAGACAACAGAAATGGATCAAGCAACAACATCTCCAACCGGCCACAAGGAGGTATTTATACCCCACACAAGAAAACTAGCCGTTGGTGCCAAACCCCTGAAAAATCAGCAAAATCGGAACTACCGCAGTACAAATTGCGGTACTTCCGACTTCCTCGCCAACGGTCAGAAAACTAGCCGTTTCTCAGCGAAATCGAAACTACCGCAGTTCAAATTGCGGTACTTTCGATTTTCTCGAGGCCAAGTCATTCAAAAAGTCGCTTTCTGGAAAAACGTTCCGCTCGGAAATTGGAACTACCGAAAAATCAAAACTACCGCAGTTAAAAATCCGGTACTTCTGATTTTTTCGGAACTACCGCAGTACAAATTGCGGTACTTCCGTTTCCAGTTTTTCAGCACAGGCAACACTCGAAAAAACGGCCATAACTTTTGACTCCGATGTCGGAATTGAGTGATCTTGGACTCTATGGAAAGCTTATTCAGAGGGCTACACAACTCATCTATTTTCATGACCTCAAACACATTAGATCAATATAGAAATCACAAGACATCCAAGAGTCTAATTCCGAGGAAATAGCAATACACACTCTTAGACCATGTCAAGGAATAATGCATGATCTTCAACTTTTGCAAAACACATTTGCAAACTTAGAGCATGCTACAAGGCTTGGTACATGGACTTCTCACATTTGCAAAACACATTCGCAAACCTAAGTCACATGCCACAAGGATTATATATGAGCTTCAACCATTTGCAAAACACATTTGCAAATATAAGCCTCATATCACAAAGAATGAAAATATGGACTTCAAGCACTTGCAAAACACATTCGCAATGCATAGTCCCATGTTGCAAAGATTTCAACACATGAGCTAGACGAGGTGAGGTTTGAGCTATCAACACATGATGAGACTCAAACTACTAAACATGACCCCTCTTAATAGTACGGCAACCTAAACTAGCAATCCGGTCTTCCAACCAAACACCAAGACCAGTAAAAGACTAGGAACGCATCCTTAGCCCTAACTAGTCATACCTTTGCCTTGGGTCATCGTCTTGATAACTCATGATGCACCATTTTCATCAACTCCATCAACACATGATCATCTCCACTTGAACATGCATCAACTCATGACACATTTTCTTCTCGATGGCCTTCAATACATGAAGCCTTATTCTTCTCAAATCTTGACTTGATGATCTTCAACACATGAAGTCATCCCTAGTCGCTCTCATTTGCGGAACCTAACATCTGCATCCAACTCATGAAAAGCATTAGCCCACAGAACAATTGTCATCAATTACCAAACTTAACCTTTTTGGTAATTCATGACAATCTCAACAAATAATGAGATATAAAATAGATTTACGAGTATACAATATGTACACAACAAATGTATACTCTAAGATAAGCTTTAGACAAAACTTACTTATCCGGTTGTCATTAATCATTCAACCATTAACATATAAGGGAGAGGTTGAATGACAACCCGATTGCACATGAATATATATATATACTGCACAAGCTATATATATTCAAGAATGTATTTCCAAGTAAAGATCCCAAATATGTGTATTGAAAGAAGCATGGATCAATACTTATGAAACTCCAAAATATATAGAGAGCTCCCCCTATATGTGTGCATACAAGTGTATATAAATAAAGACATGTGCACATATTCATTTTAGACTATTTGGGAAGTTCAATTTATATTTTGGATCTAAGGAATGCATTTGTATATGAGAAAAGCGATTTCGAATGCATACCTCTTTGATTTCACCTTTTCATCCAATTGAGACTAAGCATAAATAAACTCAAATAAACATATTAGTCTCATATATGCATTTGTCATTATCACCAAAACATTATAAAAGAATTTGTCATTAATATCAACATCTCATAATGATATTTGTCATTAACACCAAAACCAATTTAATCGGGTCTTGATCTTTCAATCTCCCCATTAATCAATTTAATCAGAGCTTGATCTTTCAGTGGGGTTTGAGGGGAAATCGGCAGGTGAAAAGTTGACCCAAGGGAGGAAGAAGCCAGTGGCTATTCCCCATTGTTGTTTGAGTGCATCTGGCCGGTGCTTTCTTAGTGGTCTTATACGGCATCACCCTGACCTTCGTCTCCGGCTTCGGCAACCGAGGTTGGAGTGGGCATTGTATCTCCGCCTACCTCACTCCTCTACTGCGAGCGGCACAAAGGGGTGTTAGGTTTTCTGGGTTAGCACCGTGAGCGTGCCTTGCCCTGGTTTTTCTGTTCTTCACCGATTGTGTTGCTTTTGGACGGCTTTGAGTGTCGTCTGCATCGTGAGTATTCTGTTTATTGTTTCTTTGCAATTTGGTGTTATACTTCATATGTCAATGAGTATCTCTAGCAGAAAATTTGCAAAGAACAGTTCTGAGGTCTATTGCTCTGTGATGAAATGGCTCAAAAACTGAGATTATGTATGAATGTGATGGTACATTAATCTTGAGCATTAGCTAAATCTGCTATTTGTTTTTACTTCTACCGATCTTGGAACTTGCTATTTTCTGTTAGGGCAGTGGTGAGTGTTACTCATTTCTGGTCTGTACCGAAAGCTATCAATCTGTTGAACCAATAGTACTCTCTGTGAGTGCATGGAAGATTGGTTTCTGGAAAACTTTTGCACTGTCCAGTGAGCTGTTTTCTTGATCTGTAGATTCTCGGCAGTAGCATGATTTAATTTTGCTCAAGATCTAATCTTCAACTGTCATATATAATCAAAAGTGAGTTTTTGTCATGGCGGAGAGGGCCAAGAATAAATCTTGTGTAACTAGCCTTCTGAGAGCACTAAAGAAATTTCAATTTGTTGAACTTATGCTCAATCTGGTCATATATGCTATATTTTGGCTGAGCTTAGCATTTCATCTTATACATGTTAAGATTTCAATGAGACTGGCATTTAGATTCACATGTATACTTGATGCCATGCTAGTTTTGAACTTGTATATGTCAATTTTATTGAGCATATGTTTCTTTTGCAATGACTTAAATGGTTTATATGCTAATATGCTGATTAAGTTATTTCTATGCCATGTCTGTCATGATTGGACTTTTATTATTATTGCTGGAATTAAATCTAAAAATATGCTTATATCGCATATCTTACAACAGTATCAAGGGTTGGCATACGACATGCATGCAGATTTTTCCTTATTTTTGGACGGTGACATGCATGACTTGGATCAGCTGCAGCCGGTCGGCCCCATTGTGCCCTGGGACCCGGGTGCACTGCATATATTGCGAGAGAATAGGCATGCATGGACAATTTTTGGAGCCTAAAACAATTAATATAATCCTGAGGCTGAGGACATGACCTGCAAGCAGTAAGAAGTCTTGACAGGAACATCTTTTATTTGTTATTTTTCGCTGGCACGCATATATACGCAGCAGCTGCCTAATCACTGTCAGGTGCGTGTGATTAGGTTTAGTTAGCAAGCTAGCTAGGTGGGCACATACGTTTTGCGACTTTGGTCCGTCGTCGTGATGTTCCTAGGATTCTCTTCGCGCGGCTGTTCGAAGGAATATATATTCTGCATGCGACAGAAATTAAGCTAGCTAGAGTTGCCCGGAGCGACTAGTCAGCTTCACGTACTGTCCCACAAATCCCATCTACTACGTACGTACTGTACGTCGTCGTATCTCCTTGTGCAGATCGAAAGATATTAACTGATAAATGCTTCTCTCTCCTTGAGCTGTACGTAGTTCAACCAAATTAAGACTCGCCCTAGCTCTGAAAATAAAACACAAATACGACTGAAGTAGTAATAAATCTGTGAAAGAGGCCGGCCAGTCAGTAAGAACAATTACTTAATGTGTCGACGCCGGAAGGAATTTGTAACACACTAGATGTACGCCTGTTCTTTTTCAACTCTCGGCTCCTATTTTTGATTTTTCTATAGTAACTAACTTTTAAACGGAGTGCCTTTTTAAAATAGGTCTACTAGTTAATTGTAATACACACTGTACCGACTTCATTTATATTGGCGAAAACCGCACGTTAGTTTCGGTTACTATAGTCCGTTACCGACTTCATAAAGCTCATTCAAGCCGATGGGCTCAACTCGGGTGGAGACAGACGTGATGAGAGAATTATAGTCCGTTCGTAGTCTTGTGAGCATGTATGAGACAATTTCTTCTTCCCGCAGTGGGTACCTGACTAAGGCAAGAGTGTCAACCAGCCCCTTCATTTTGCAGAAATATTCTTGCATCGTCGTGTCCTTCTTCTTCAAATTCACAATTTGAATCCTAACTTGCATCGTCCTTCCTCTGTTCTAGGAAGTGAACATGGCATCAACCCCCTCCCAGACTTCGACTGTGGAGGTAAGAAGGAGGACTTTCTCGAGAACCTCCTCTGTCATGGACGAGAGAAGGGCGCTTAGTACTAGCTACTCCTGTTGGAACCACACATGATACTTGGGATTTAGAATTTGATGAGCTCCATCTCCTTCTACAGGCTCGGCAACAAACAATTGGGTGGCGGCTACTCGGTTCTGTCAACAAAACCAAGCAATTCTTGGCTACGCATATATGGGACGATCTGTGTTTTCTAGAGCAAATAATTGAGTTTCACCATGACAAAGTAGCCAAACGATGATGGCACAAAGTTACTGCCTGCTGTTGTCGAGTTTTAGGCTAGGACGATTGCGAAAGACAAGATGCTTGTGGTGTTTGTCATGGTTGATGTAAATCTGTTTTTAGATAAAGGATATAAAATCCGGCCTCTATATCCACGAGGGATATACACAGCCAAGGTTGATGTAAATCTATGGCTCTGATACTATGAAAAGCTATGTATTTGCCGCAAGAATCTCTTCAGGGTTCAAGTTTGTATTTATATTCAGAGAGTACAGTTCAACTGGACTACAACAGAGTATTCAGCCTGATGGACAATCGCATGACGCGCTGCAGTCAATAGCCGATTCGCTACAGTAGCGACAACAGAAAAATAGAGAGAATCAGAGCACAGAACACATCATGGAAAAACTGAATACAATTATCCTCCGATGAGATAAGACTTATCTCTAACTACGTTTTAACAAGACAAACAGCTCAAGCACAGTGGGTAGCAATGTATAGGTTCTAATGAGACGCGACACCGATCTCAAGCTGCGGGGCCGCCGGATATATCCAGCTGAGGGCTGAGCTAGCTGCCGGTCATTGCTAACGTATACGCCATAATTATCAGTTTCTAAATAGGATCGACGATATAGTAATTAGTCTTCAGTTTCTTCGAAAACATACTAGTAGTATCTAGCTAGTAGTAGCCTGACTGAAGTAAGCATCGATCATTATTATTTTCAAGATGAGCCCATAACCATGCATGACTGCAAATTTCTGAACTATATATATATATATATATATATATATATATATATATATATATATATATATATATATATATATATATATATATATATATATCTTTCTCGTAATTAATTATTAGGACGCCGCCTGTCTGAGTATTAACTATCCAAGCACTAGAGACTCGTAATTAAGCCCATGTATTTAAATTTTATTACAAATCTTGTCGGGAGCAAACAAATTCGATCTACAAGTCCAAACACCCTAATTCGAACAGCAACGCAACCAAGATTTTTGGATTTGTCTCTCGGCAAAGGACCGCAGACTCCACCGGCTGCCACACACCGAATTTTTTTTTTTGAAGAATATTAATTATGTGGTTCTTCAAATCTACGGTACTGAAGAACTCATGATCCGGAACTTACACAGAAACCAGCCCGATTAATTGTCAGATTTAATTATAAGAATTAATAAAAATCAACACTCGTTAACTGGAGTACTTTCTAGTACTAAAGCAGTATGATGATCTATTAGTTGTGGTTTGTGCTGTGGGTTATAGTTTTTAACTTAAAATTTTAAATTCTGATTGTTTGTACTCGTATATGATTTTTACTGGTATAGATGAATTCGATACAGTAGCTACTACAATCAACTTGTAGACCCAGTCTTGAAAAAACATATAATTTAAAAGCTAGTTACTATGATATAAACCAAAAGCTATAAATCTAAAGCCTAAAAGAGCGCAACGTTTGAAAGCTTCCTAATAATTAAGGATGTGTTTGGTTGAGCTGTGGCTTCAAAAGCTCTTGTGAGTGGGTGTGGAAAAGTCTGCAGAGGTTGTGGGTCATGGAAAAGTGTAAGTTGTTTGGTTCAAACAAGTATAAAATTTACCTCCTATCTCTATTTTCCTTGAAACAACTATGAAACGACTTTCTATTTTCACCATTTCAAAAGCGAAAGCCAAAAGCAGGTCCAAGGTGCTTTCAAAATCGTACTACCTAAAAGTAGTGCTTTAAAAGCGACTGTTTCCACCCCTTTGGTTGGCTTTTGGCTTTTTGGAAGCAAAAGTAGCTCCCAAAAGCTTAACCAAAGGCACCCTAAGCGTCCTAGCTATTCTGATTTATAGCTAGCTGCCAGGGCTAGCTGATAGCCTGAGACATAGGTGGTGATCCAACTGGCTTACGGCTTAAGCTTCTGGCTATGATTTTTGGCTTATAGCTAAAATTATACTGTAGCAGATGTTGGTTTTTTGGAGAAAAATGAAGAAAAAAAGAAAAAAGAAAAAATCTTATATCGTCATAGACAATACAAAGAAATAAGAGGAAAAAAGAAAAGACAAAAAAGTCGAAAAAAATCTAAAAGGCCAAAATAAGTCAAAATTAGAACGGTTTTGTTATTGCACGGTCGACTGAAATTTTTTATCTCTCAGTCACCTGAAGTTGCACTCTCAGTCACCTAAAATTGTAATGTACTAATCCCTCTCTTGAAGTTGCACTCTCAGTCACCTAAAGTTGCAGTATAAAAAAGTGTTTGAAGATGAAAAAAAAACAGTCGTCTGTACAATAGTCACTCCTAAATTAGAAACCGACGCATCCCAAATGGCATTTGGTTTAAATAAATCGAAAGTCAAAATAAACCAAAAATTGAAGCCGTTTGGAGCATCAAACAACGGTTAGCCTCATAAATCAAAGGCACATAACAAACGGGTTCAATTAACAGATGCTGGATTTCACACTGATATAATATTCGATTCCTTTATTAACATCATCGGCAACAACAGTACTCTTTGGAGCAAACAACAGTACATACATGTGGATGAGAAGTGAGGACCCCACGTAGTCCCACACCACACAAACCAAGCTCACACGCGCACGTCACAAGTACGTACACGCAGCTAGCTAAACATATATATCACACGCACACGCACTAGCATCCGATTCGATGCATACACGTACGTAAATTAACCACCGATGCATGCTGATGCGCGCATGCACGCACGTACATAGATGTGTACTCGATCAGATGGATGGATGGCGATCGAGCACCCATCGATCAGTTGGGGCACTGGAATCCGGAGGGAACGCCCATGCCGCAGTAGTTGATGAGGAGGGTGAGGTCGACGGCCACGTTGAGGTTGATGCCCAGCACGTTGGCGCGCAGCGCCGTGCACAGGCACACCGCCGCCTCCAGGTCCGCCAGCCCCTGGATCAGCGTGCAGCACGGCTGCCAAGGCGGCGTCCCCAGCTGCACGTTGATCAGCCCGTTCAGCACGTTCGCGCACACCGCCAGCTTCAGCGTGTCGATCGGGCACTGACCGCCGCCGCCTCCTCCTCCTCCGCCGCCGCCTCCGCCACCTCCTCCGCCGCCGCCGCTTCCCCCGCCTCCGCCGCCACCACTGCCGCCTCCGCCTCCGCTTCCCCCGCCGCTGCCGCCACCACTGCCGCCTCCTCCGCCTCGCCCGCCGCCACCGCCCCCGCCACTTCCCCCTCCCCCGCCGCTGCCTCCACCTCCGCCAGGACTAGGGCAGTAGCCGCAGGCGTCGGAGAAGGTGAAGAGGAGGATGTTGAGGGCGAGGAGCGTGGCGATCACTGCCACTTTCTTCGCCATGGCTATGGCTATGGCTATAGCTTAGCTAGGTAGGTGTTACACTGTACGTGTATAGGGTTTAGAGGTTGCTATGCGTGTCTGTGGTGTGGCAGTGCAAGGGAGCTTGGGTGGTATTTATAGGAGAAGGAAGGGGTTAGGATGCTTAGATCTTACTCCTAATAGCTTCATGTGGGATCGATCTGTGCAAATAAATTAAATGTACTGAGGGGGAGAGAGAGAGAGAGAGAGAGAGAGAGAGATGCAAGATGGGTACATCATCTGGAGTCGTGGACTGTCGGCTTGAGCTAGCTGGCGGGGAAGGAAGGAGACAATGGAGTTGCTTGGATGCTTGCATTTCCAAAGGCATCAGGGTATAGTGCTTTGAAAAGATCGTGTACTACTAGCCGTCTAGTAGCGGCAGCAGCAGCTAGCTAGTCTCAACTTTCCAGTCAGTTTCCAGTAGAACCTGCTTGCATGCGGGCTAGCTTCCAGGTTTCCCACTGATAACAAATGTATGGCCGCCCGTCATTTCGATCCCGGCTGGTCGAGCATTATCTTTACTATTTAATAAGTTTGAGTTGATGATTGGTATATTCTCCTTTCTCTCTTCTTAACCGTTCGATCTGAATACTGAAATTTTGACCATCTATCTAACATCACTCTCCATTTCTCTCATATCTAACTACCCCTCCTCTCCACTTTCACCAACAGTTACCATCTCCTACCTCATTTTCTACCCGGCCTCGCTCGCCTCCCTTCCCTCCTGCTCCGCTTGCTTCCGCTCCCTCTCCGCTTCACCTCCCCGCGCCCCCTACCCCTCCTGTCGTGCCGCTACCTTCTGCTCCCCCGGCGCCGGCGTACGCCCACGACACATGGTGTAGGAACGGGATGCACGATGAGGACAACAACGCAGGGTGGGGGAGGAAAGAGGAGGTGGGGCAGGGAGGGGAGGTACGGAGAGAGGTGGACGCCGACAGCGAGGGAGACGAAGAGCGCGCCAGAGAAGAAGACCACCTTGTTGCGGCTGAGGTGCCAGCCTGCGAGCTCCATGGGGATGAATAGTACCACGCAGGGTACAAGCACATCCGCCTGCGCCGCGGTGGACACCATCGACCGGCCAGCCTCGCACGCAAGCAAGGGGTCACCAGATCTGGGCCTCGCTAGGGGGGACGAGATCGCAGGAGGAGGTTAGGTAGGCGGGCGATCAAGCTGCACGGCGTGGAGCGGAAGCGAGAAGCAGAGAGGGGGGCGTCGCTTGGTGGGTTGGTGGGGTTCGGCAGGGTTGGGGAGCGGAGCGGAAGTGGGTCGGCGGGATAGAAACAGCGGAACGGCAAGCGGGTGCGGTGGGGGGCTGATTGGCTCCAGCACTTTTGCGCTTGGAGTTGGCCAGAGTCGGTGCGGTGCGTGCGTCGGCGTGGACCCGGGGGCGTTGACACCAGGGCGGCTCGGCCCTGGTTTTCGTTTGTAAAAGATAGTGAGATGGGAGGATGGTTATTCAGATTAGTGAAGTTATCATTTTATTAATGGCATGTGCTTCTCTTCTGCTTGTTAAGTGAGAACAAAAATGATGAAAGGTCAATTCCAATGCTACTCTCTCTGCATCGTAGTACTAACTGAATGTCTGTGCGTTGCTACGGATTTTAAAATTTTATCATACTACATGTTCTAAAATTAACGAGTGGTAAAATTTGTTGGAACGTGCATACAAATATGTTCTAGTTTTTTCAAATCTGTAGCAACACACGAACATTCAGCTAGTCATCATATATTATTCAGTGAGCTGCAGATGGATGGACCTCGTGACGTACAGATCGACACCGTCTAAGAACTAAGAGCAAGTACAACAATGGTCTTATAGCCAAGCTAGTCAGCATTTTTTCTGATGTGGAGGAGAGAAGAGAGGAGAGAGAGGAGAGCTTGGCTCTCATGCAAGCAACAAGCTGCACACGAGAGCCTATGCAGTGGTGAGTCCAGATAATAAATGTACGTGAGGGGGAGTAGGAAAGAGAATGTGAGACATGGTACCACATAATAATAAAAAATCTTTTGTAGACAAATAGAAGACAGATTATTATATAACTTGACTCTTATAACTTGATTTATAGCCAAACACTTGACTCTATTATTGAATTTGCTCTAATGGTTTTGCACTAGGCGGCACGTCGATCGCCTACGTACGCGGTACATGCATGCATAGTTCACGACCACTAACATACAGACACTCGATCCGTACTTTTATATACTTGTTCCTCTCGTGCGAGTCGATCGAGATGCATCATGCCATGCATCTAATAATAAAATTTATTATGTATGCGCAAGCACGTTCCTCTATGTTATCCTTACCATAGCATCTCTAGCTATGTACGTAGGTAAGTCAGCCTTGTCCGCTCGGCACATAGAATAGTACATACACATCAATATTGTTTTTATTTGCTACTAGTACTTCGTAGCCATCGATCGTCTTGTTTAATTTCTGTTGTGCGTGCACATCAAAAGATTGGAACGCAGGATATTTCTATGGAATTTCGAAAAACTTAGTTTGCAAGAGAGTTAATTTATTAGTAATTAAGTCCTTTGGAACATGTAGGACCGATATAATAACAGAGAAAGAGAAATGAATGGTGTTTTACTTTTTTTTCTCAAGTATTCACTGATCTTCCATTCTAATAGCAACAAAACTATGAAGATCGAGATGAAAAACCAATACCAAAACTAGAAAACCAAGAAACCAAATTTTCCGGAATTTCGGGTCTTAGGTGGTCAGACTGGCGACCAAGGCGGACTGACCGCTAGCCAAAGGGTGGTTGGACTGCCCCCTAGAGGTCTGATCGGGGTTGAAGCGGTCTGACCGACCTCTCCTATTTCAGAGCTAAAAATTCAGCCCAAAATGATGCAACTTCTGGTTTAACTCCAAATATATAAGTCAGCTCTAGATATATTCTCACATGTCATATCAAGTTAGAACACCCATAAGTTCTAACTATATTTATGAACATTTTTCATATCATGTCATATCAAATTAGATATGCAACTAGCACATATATAACCATAATGGATACTATCCACTTAGCATATATGACAAAAAACCCGTTAATTCCACGCAATATGTGTTTTACTTACACGCTATATTTATGAACATTTTTCAAAGTACATAAGTTCGAGTCTGCTAAGTCTTTAGCCTTTAATCCAACTTAATCTTCTCAGCTTCTCTTTGACCTAACCGCTTTTCCAAGCGTCATTTAAATGCCACAGTTTTGATCCAAGATAATTTCAGGATTTTGGTCAACTTACCATAATATCCTTTCTTGACCATCTTTCCTTGCAAGCAATTGCCATACTTGTCACGTGTAGATGCAACACTGGCTTGTCACGTGTCGGCAAGTATCTCTCATTCTAGTTCCATCAGATCATGCCTCACTTAGACCAATCAAGCCACATGTGCAACCCATCACTCGAACTTCGCTTCAATATTTTCTAATTTCCTCATGCTATACTTGAGCTCAGCCATCTCACTTAGTATTCTTGATCGTTCTGGGCCTTGACTCCTCTACAAAACGTAGCCCTGATTTTCGCTGTTGACTATGGTTGACTCCAAGCGTTGTTGTACATCCAATGATCAAGAAATCGTTTATGGGCACAAGTTCTTCATAACTGATCCTACGTTAGCTGAAACAGGCATCATGCAATACGTATGCATGGACCTAGGTCAAACCAAATCATCACACGACCAAAAATCCCAAAACTCACATTTTTAGCCAAAGCAACATTACTTGGTCGATCAGACCATTGCCTCCAACCGGTCTACCACTAGTGGTGGTCGATCGGACCACCGAAGCAGGCTGGTCTGACTGCATGAACTACAATCTGTCCAAAAAAATTGAAGATTTATAAAAATACAATTTTCACTCCTCTAAAATAGTAATATTCATCGTAACAAAACTTTGGACATTCCCGTGGTCCTTCAGAACGCATGCTACTTCGTAGGAATTTCACGCGCCTAAATCCGCAGGAGCAAGTTCGTTACCAACTCTGTAGCTAGAGCCATGACCTCAGAAAAAAGAACAAACATTAAAAAAAAACAAATGAAGCATCGGGCGGTGTAGTGCATTATTGTGGCCCAATATAGCTGATTCGTGAGGCCCATTTCCACTTTTATTTGCGAGGAAGCCCATATGTACTTGCTGAGGCCGAAAGCCCTTTCGCTCTCGTCAAACTTGGTATATATGCTCGGCCCTTTACAATCCCTAGCAAGCTATATATAAGAAAAAGAAGTTATATATATAAGCTACCTAGCACATCAGCAAGCAGCTCGCGTTGCTGAAGTTCAAAGTGGTAATGTGATTATACTGCGACAGTGGCGGAACCAGCGTTAGTGTACATGGTCTACGTTAACCTTGAATTTATACGAAGATCTATAAATAATGACAAATTATGGTTTCCAATTGCACATATACGAGAACGGAACCACCCATCGTCCAGTCCTACCTACTTACCGTAAGGCAAGCAAGAATTAAACGCTTGTTGCTGCAGGAATTTTCCGTACGACAGAACTATATATGTTTTCAACTTGTTCGATGACCGATTCGACGACTTCGACAAATATAAATTAAAGACTTTTACGGACGTCTTGCATGGCTCAATAATATCATGGTGGGAGGGAATTGACCATATATACGACATGATCCGTTGCTGGTGTAAGTACTAGCCACAATAACTGACTGGAAATACGGAATTGCATAGATTTGCCGACCGACAGCCAGCAGCAACATACCTTTCTCTAGAACACATGCATGATCATCAACAAGTCAAAATCAAGATGTTAATTTGTCGCACGAACGTACGGTCCTAGTATGTATGCAGCGGGCTGCTGGCTATATATATACATGCTGTGTGATTTGCTTGTATATGTATACTACACATTTAATCGGGTCAATAACAACATATTAAGTACAAATATTAATTAATTGTTTAGTATTTACCTCTATATTACAAGGTGAGACGACAGGCAAGTACTGCCCAGAAATTAATTTACGAGCCGGTCCGGTGTGGGGGCACTTGCAAGTCACGGGACGAATCAAAACTTAATCGTAAATCGATCAAGATGATGGTGATGATTTATCTCACTACCGAAAACTGCTATATGCCGAGTGTCGGAATCTTTACCGAGTACAATATATCGGACACTCGGTAAATCACCACTTTGCCGAGTGCCTCCATGGGACACTCGGCGAAAATAATACACTCGGCACAAAATATCTTTGCCGAGTGTTTTTACCATGACACTCGACAAAAGAAGCTCTTTGCCGAGTGCTGACAAGAAAACACTCGGTAAAAATAAAACACTCGGCACCAACCGCCATCCGTTAGAGGTCAGCCGCCGCCGTTAGACCTTTGCCGAGTGTGACACTCGAAAGAGCTCTTTTTGTTTGTTTCATGCACTCGGCAAAGAAATAAAAACCTTTTCCTCTCCTACCCTTCAAACTTTTTCTACTCTCCACATACAAAATATGGTACTCCATGTTAAAATTTGGTATATTTTTGTATTTGTTTGGTATATTTAATTAATTAATTGCATTTCAAGCAATATTTTGAATCAAGTCAAATTTGAACTGCAAGTGATTCAAATAATAGGAAAAAATGAGTAGAAAAATGATATTCATGTTATTCAGCCCGGTTTGAGGCCTTACCTGTTAAATGAAAAGGAATTTCGAACATCTTGTTCAGGAAACACGACCACAAACGTGTGGCCGAATGGTTTTTAAATTTTAAAAAAAGCAAACGAAGTCTGAAAATCATGAGATTTGTCAAGATGTCATGATATTATACGTGGAGGCTGTGGTAAAAAATTGATAAGATTTCGCATAAGTTGTCACGCATCGATGCTTACAAACCAAGCAATTACAAGAAGAAGCGTAGAGTTGAGACGGATCCGTAAGATTTGGAGTCAAAGTGACGGTCGAATTGTGGTTTGACTACAAAACTTTTGTACAGGCAATAGACAACAGAGATTGTTTCATGTGAAATTTTGGTAATTTTTGGATCCATTTGATAATTTTAATTTTTAAATGCAATCGCAATTATAGAATTTTACTTGATATAAATTGAATTTGAGCTATAATCGCATGAAATAATGGTCTAATATTCGTAGAAGCATCGAATATGCATTGTTGAGTGAATTTGACAAGGCATTTTGAAGTACATTCGAACAAATTTGTAAAACACGCTATGGAAAAGATAGAGAGGAAAGGAAGTTTTATGAAAAAATCTTTGCCGAGTGTCTTGTGGCGACACTCGGCAAGGAGGATGTTTGCCGAGTGTATTGTGGGCGGCACTCGGCAAATAGAGGGTTTGCCGAGTGCCGATCGGGGCACTCGGCAAACAATACAAACAAAACATTAATAATTTCCCGCGGCGCGCCACACACGCAACACCCGCCCGCACGCCGCGCCGCCCGACCCGCGCCGCGACGCCGCGCGCGCGCGCCGCGCGCCGCCGCCGCCACGCACGCCGCCCGCCCGGCCAAGGCGGCTAGTGTGGCTCACAAAGCCTGTTCTAAACTCGTGAAGGACATGCATAACGAGGCGCGCGTCCAGGCCATCGTAACATACAACGCTACCTACCTTGGAGTGAAGATCAACAAAACTCAAGCAAGAAACATGAGGTCGACGGGAAGAATACATGCGGTAAATATAGAACATTAATACTGATTTTTATGAGATTAAGTACGCTTAATTTGATCTTCTTATATGTCATATACTTGATGACGTGTAGGTGCCTCCATGGTGGTGCGCCCAGCATCTCCAGTGCTGGGCACAGATGGTGGACAAGTGGTGCGCCGCCGAGTGGGAGGAGACGCACAACGCTTGTCGGAGCGGCGTTTGATGATGCCAGTGCACCACACCATCAAGGCAACAGTAGCCTCGGCGAATTCGCGGCTACATGGGTACGCGAATTCATTTCTTTATTATAACGCTCAATTCGCATAATTTCTAATCATCTTGTTGTTTTTTCGCGATCGTCGTCACATGGTGGCCACCTTGCTCCCAGTTCAAGGCATGGGCTTTGGCCCACAAGGGCAAGCGACGTCCGACGTCGACTACAACCGGAGGACCCGCCCTCGGTGTACAGCAATGCGGCCGCCCACAACCGCCTCGGTGAGTACACATCGATGGCAAAGGCGGTCCATGGGCCGAGTACGATCCGAGCACCCGGGACCTTGATGGAGAAGTCATCATGAGGGTGGGAGGAGCAAGAAGCATGGGCGATCTGGATTGGCGACAAGACACTCGACACGGCCACTACTCCCACTCTCTCCCATTCGAGCAAGGAGAACGAGCTCAAGCCCGACCATACGCCCACGGCCGGACACCGCACGATCCGGATGGAGGCACTCCAGTTATTTTTGTTTTATTAAATCGTTCATTAATTTTTACATACGTTTGCTTTGCATTGTAACATTGGGGTGAAATATTGTAGGCCCAATGGAAGAAGAGAAGAGGCTACGGAGGAGATGGAGGCGAGGATGGAGGCCGATCGGCAGAGGAATGAGGCCGAGCGGCAGAGGATGGAGCAGATGTTTTAGTGGATGCAAAGTCTTGGCGAGAGGATGGGTCAACCTCTGCCACTGGAGCTATTCCCTCCACTTCCTCCCGCAACTACTTCTGTGAGTTTCTAGTGGAGTATGAATGTTTAAGTTTGTATGTTCCTACCTTAAATCTTGTCTCACACATGCAATCTCTTCTCCTTTGTGCAGAATCAATCGGGCTTGAATAATGTGCCTCATGACCCACCACATCGATCGGGGTGACAATGATACTTGTGGTTGTGATGTTTATTACGAATATTGTGGTTGATACTTGGTGAATGATATTTGGAGTTGCATTATATGTGATATATTGTGGTTGCACTTTTGATATGTGATATATTGTGACTTTTGATATGTGATATATTGTGACTTGTGGTGATATATGTGATATATTGTGACTTGTGGTGATATATGTGATATATTGTGGACTATATGTGATTACTTGTTGATATATCGTGATATCTGTGACTTGTTTGAGTGGGTGCAATAAACAATTAAAATAGGCAGTTTTTGGCCACTTTGTCGTGTGTTACACTCGGCAAAGGCTTTGCCGAGTGTCAAGGTAAAAACACTCGGCAAAGTAATATTTCTGTGCATTCTGGGAACATGTTTTGCCGAGTGTGTTTTCTTTGCCGAGTGTCATGGTAAAAACACTCGGCAAAGCATGTTACTTTGCCGAGTGTTTTTACGATGACGCTCGGCAAAATAGTAATATTTTGCCGAGTGCATTACCACGACACTCGGCAAAGAGTGATACTTTGCCGAGTGCCTTTCCGTCCTGGCACTCGGCAAAAGACGCTGTCACCGTGTTCTCGCCGTCCACTGACCTTTTTTTTGCCGAGGGTCGTTCCGAGTGCTCGATGAAAAACTCTCGGCAAAGAGCTCTTTGCCGTCAGAAACTATGCCGTGTGAGCTATGCCGTGGGTGGCACTCGGCAAAACTTTTGCCGAGTGTTTCTCGTGCTTTGCCGAGTGCCACCGGCACTCGGCAAAGCTGCTGAGCCCGGTAGTGTCTTAAGCTGTCGCGCTCATTGCTTTGGCACGTCACCCGTCCATCGATCACTCGCTACCCAACATATATTCTTCTTAACATAAAACAACAATCACAGTATGTGAGTACTATACGCAAACTCTACGCGTCTACGCATACACTTGTTCTTGTTAAGCAATAGGTACACTAGTACTCAATAATAGTAAGCGTCTTATTTGCGTACCTAGACGACTACACTGACCGATCAATCGATCGATCGAGTGCCAGCCAATCTGGATAGCTAGCTAGCAACATGACGTACAAGCCAGCTAGAGAACAACACCATCTTGCATGCGTATATATGTACGATCGATCGATGTGTCCTAGCTTATCTGATTTGATGTGCCGATCGATGCGATCCATATATTGCTACATGTCACACGTAGACTATTTAGAGGCAGCAAGGTCACGAGACGACCTGCAGGGGGAAGATACACACAATGACACACACACACATTACTGTTAGGTCAAACATGGCGTCTCCTTGCCGTGGCCAATGGAGACATTGTTACGCTCTGTTTCTTTCAATTAGTTTCTTGCTGCAGTGATCGTTATCAGCTAGGTCAGTGCCCAGGCCTGTTGCTTATCGTTTACCTCCTATCCATGGAACAGGTTTGATCGCGCAAGAAGCTAGTCTCCTTGATTGCGGTGACTATCTCTCTCTATAAACAGACAGACCCTGATATTATTGGTTTAGTGTACTTTGATGGCTACACATATTAATTTCCTTGTAATTCTGTATCGCTGATGTCCGATCAATGGTTGATGAAGCGCGCACACCTACCCATGTCGGCAGTGTTCGCTTGTAGCTACGCATGCACATCTCCATCCATCCATCCATTCGGCAGTCAGTAGTAATACACAAAGAATTAATATTACTCCTATATAGGTGTATCTGGCGTAGTAAATAACACGGACAGAAACTCTTGTTCAGATGGAGATGTAATGTCTATTCACAGATTAGCTAGAAGCTCGATGTAAAGGCATGATCATTTGGGCTTTTTTTTATGGTTTATGGCTAAAAAGCATTGTAGCTAGCTGAAAAAATACTATAACTGACAGAGACTTATTTAACATAATTAAATTTAAAAAAATATAAAAATATGTTAGTCCATTACGTATAATACAAACAAATACGGAAAAAAAGAACCAGCAAAAAAGCTCAACAAAAAGCTAAAAGTTCATAAAAAGACGAAATTTATGAATAGTGAAAAATTGGTACGTAGCATGCATGTACCAGGATTATATGAGGTTCATTTTTGTTGTTGCTGGATGGCCTGGATCTGCCCATGACTCTCATATATTCAATGACACTCTATCTCGGTACTCGGAATATTTCCCACACCTTGAAGATGGTAATACAATTATCTATTTCTATCTCTCATTTTATACATTGTCATTAATCCGATTTGATTCTTGTAGGGAAATTTTATCTAGTTGATGCCGGTTATCCTAATAGAAAGGGATACCTCGCTCCGTACAAAGGGCAAAAGTATCACTTGCCGGAGTTTCAACGGGGAGGCCGCCCAAGTGGCCAAAAGGAGGTCTTCAATCATGCTCACTCCTCTCTTCGTAATGTGATTGAACATGCGTTTGGCGTGCTAAAGATGAAGTGGCGAATTCTATTGCATATGCCAAGCTATAAGGTTGAGAGGCAAAAGAAGATCATCATTGCTTGTGTGGCGCTTCATAATTTCATTTGAGATAGTGCTTTGAGTGACCATCTCTTTGAGATGTGTGATGATGATGAAGAGTACATGCCACATGTTGATTTAAACACAGGAGGTGGTTACATTGGCACGGCACAAGATGATGGTGATATGTGTGCTTTTCGTGATTTCATAGCTAACGGCTTGATGGCTTCAAGAATATAGATAGTACCATAGAAGTTCCTTTTGATGGTGATATGTGCGCCTTATATGTCTATGAACATCTTTTGTACGTTCCTTTTGTATGGAGACATGGTAGTTATCCATATTAATATTTAAAATTATGATTTGGAGTCAAATTTATTGTCATGAAATTTTAATATTAGTTTTTCAATATTTGAACTAAGTACTACAAATTTACAGTATGGATATCTCTTTTATCAATACATAATCAGGATATCAATTCACCTAAGGGCATTTTAGTCAATACATCTATCAGGATACCAGCTGCACAGCTAGAATCCAGGATGCCAAACATGCTAGCTACTTAGACCAGCTGCTACTCAGACTAGCCAGCTATTCAGACCAGCCAGCTAGCTACTCAGAATCTCCAGCTCCCCCAAACAGGGCCTAATGTGGATGCATCGGACTAGCTCTAGTGCTAGCTAGCTGGTTAAATTAGCTATATGCATGTGTACAAACATTCAGTCAAATCGATCAATAGTTTTTCGTTAGCTAGCGATAAGGCGAAGTTATTCTGAGCCTTAATTTGTCTCCTGGAGCAAAGAGGAGAAAGATTTGGATGAATTTTGGATATCTATTGATACTTAAAAATGAATATTTACAGCCACTTACAAAGCTTAATGACGACAAATAGCTCAAACATAAGAACCATAACTCATCACTCAAGAGTTCTCTCCAAGAACTTTAACCTCGTCTCGCTCCTTATATATGGAGATATACCAGAAACCCTAACCAACACCTCTAGCTGGGTTCCATCAATTTGCATGAACTAACCTGTTAACCCAATACCATATCGGGTTTTACACATATACATGCTTTTCAAAGCGGCTCATCCAAAGGGCTTTGATAGCCCAAAACACCAATCCAATTTACAAAGCATCTCTGTGTGCTTTGATATGCATCCCGTAGTGTCTAATGACTAGTCACCATATCTTCACACATTTGGACTCCCTCGAACCGTCTGTACGTGTATCGACCTCATCACTTGGCGTACCACATTCACCAACTCGCCTCACCGCTATCGTAGTCCATTGCACCACATGCACCCAGATTTATCCGACCGCATGGACCTCAGCTCCCTGCTTAATCCCGGTCCATTGCTGTTGTCAACCATTGCTCTCCAAGCAACCTTGCACATCCAATGACAAAGCGATCCAATTCTGAACACAAGTTTGATGCATTTGACTCACGTTAGCCAAATCATGCATCATATAACATAACACAAATAACTAATGGTGCCTATATCGTGCACATACTCAAACCAACTTAACTCAACTCACATCACGCTCTGAACCTTTAGGACTAGTCTAACCACCAACCACAGGCTGGTATGAACGCCTAAGATCATTGTTCGACCAACCATGTTACACAAAGCCTCCACATGCACTTCACAGCATGTAGACACAACTCTCTTGGTATCACACTCCTCTAAAATTCTCAGCTCCAATTTCATCAACACCTAAGACATGGCTTGCCTCTCCATAACCCCTCTGGACTCCCTAGACATGTCTGGGGTACCCCTAGAGACATGTCTGCCCTCGGGCCACTGGTCTGACCGCTCTCCCTATGGTGGCTAGACCACCCTCTATAAACCAGTATGACCACTCTATAGCTGCGGGTCTGATCACACTTCACAAAGTCTAAAGAAATGCCTAGGGCTGGTCCGACCGCCGTTGCCAAGCTAGTTAAATAGATTAAAACCTGACAACAACTCTGAAAACTGAAAAGCTTAAGACCAAACTTAAACTTCGATAAAACTTGCAAATCAAAATTAAATACTCATCATGCACCATATGGTGACCTCTACATGGTCTCACATTTAGAGAACAAGCTAGTACACATCTTAGTTCTGGAGCCCAATTGAGAGCTTAATTCCTGATCTGGCGAATTATATAACCGCAACGACCCTATATGCACGTTCATGTCTTTCCAAACAGCATCTCTCATATCTTCTTTCAGAGTAGCTAATTACCTCACACAATATTCTATCTTTCAAGTTATTTGTTAAAAAAAATCTATCTTTAAGTTGATCTTTCCGTTGCTCAAATATGATTTCATCGATCTACAACGGTCAACACTACATGTCAACACATGTTAATTCTATTTGACTTGACGATCACCACATCTCGAAGTAGCTTAGGTAGTATATATACAAAAAGGTGCACGATCGGACCTTTTCTTCTAAAAAAAGATGATGCTGATCGAGTAATTTAACTGAGTTCTATCTTAATTTTATGTCAATATTTATTAGTTGTTGAGCGCACTAGCTAGTCCCATCTCCCATGCATTAAAATTTAAGACTTTGGTTTGATCCACCACTTACGCCACAGCTGAAGAATAGAGAGATCTATTTCCTTCGATCAGAGTCATCAGGTTCACAAGTACTAGCACTATACGTACATTCCATGCATCAGTTGGTTTTCCACATCATCATCTTTACTTGGACGGATTCTTAGTTTTTATTGCATAAATAAGCTAAGAAAGTCATACAAATCGTATTACGTACTCTGATTGTGAGTATTGGTGGGTATGAATTAGGAACGAATCAGTGGTGAAGTCAGAATTTGGTTACGCATCGGGCTCAATGATGAAATAATCTAGACTAACTGGATTGGACCATAAAAATATTACCTAGACTGTATTAAATTTACTCAAATTGTACACTAGATATTTTTTCATACCCTGTACTGAAGTCTGCCTTGTCCAGGTGTGACTCCGCCCCTGAAACAAATGAATGTATGACGTCCCAAAGAGTTATGTGTGTATATCAACTCTGAACAGCATCTCTTTCTTTCTTTCTTCTTTCTTTTACATGACGAAACGCTTCAAACTCGATAACAGTGTGACATTGATCTCATGCAATACATCATTTTACATAACAACAGACAATGCTCATCGCGCAGAAAAGAACAGCTAGCCAATGCGTCCAAGAACATGTGAATCGAATCCGAGAATGATTCATGCGCGCGCGCGTTGATCGAAGATGGCATATCAGTACAGCTCGAGTTAACACATTAACTTGTACAAATTTTTATTTATTTCACGAATACAACATGTATGATCGTAACAGCTGGTACAGTATTTTAATTAGATGATACAATGCAAGCTCCAGCATGCAGGTCGATCATTTAGAGATACTGCAGTAGGAATGCAAATAATTAAGATACACGTACTGATGACTGATACTCACTGCACTCAGGCCGACATGCATGACGATGGGGCAATCCATATATATACTATGTATGTAGTATAAGAAACTTAAGCCATGCATGCAAATGATGCATGCATGAATGGATCGAACATGCATGCATGGCTTAGACGAGCGGGCAGGTGAAGTCGGAGGGGCAGGTCTTGCCGCAGTAGTTGAGGAGGGCGATGAGGTCGACGGGCATGTTGACGTCGGTGCCGAGGAATTTGGCCTTCATGGCGGTGCAGAGGCAGACGGCGGCGTCGTGGTCGGCCAGCCCACTCATCAGCGGGCAACACTGCTCGTTCTCCGGCACGCCCTCCCTGAGCTTGAGCAGGGTAAGCACGTTGGCGCACACGCTCATCTTCAGCGCGTCGATCGGGCAGTGGCCGCCGGACGGCGTCGGCACGACAGGTGGGGTGGGCACGACAGGCGGCGGCGTCGGCACGACAGGCGGGGGGTGGGGCTCGACCGGCGGGGTGGGGCAGTGTGTCTGGCAACCGTGCACGGTGGCGAAGAGGAGGTTTAGGGCAATGAACAAGACAGGCTTGGATGTTGGCGCCATTGCTTCAAGCAGCTAGCTAGTGCTCGATCGATCGAGGAGTAGTGATCGTGTACTAGCTAGCCTGCTTGGTGTACTACCACTGTTGTTTGGGATGGTTTCCTTGGGGTGTTTGGGGGGTGGTATTTATAGCCCGATCGATCGATCCATGAATCGATTGTGCAAGCTACTGTAGGTACGTGTTGATGTGATGCGTTTGGCTTATTAATTGTCCTGGATGCGCCAGCAGCTTGCCACTACTTGTCAGGGATGGACGGGACGGGATTAGGCCGCGCGCGCGAGGGCAGGTTTTTGATTAACTATATATACTCGGCTAAGTATATATTTAATTACTAGCTATTGCTCTCTCTGGTTCATACAAACAAGCCGTTTTTGACATCGATATGGTTTTTAAAATACAACTTTGACCACTAATTACTGTTATAACATATTTGTAAAATTCAACAAAATTATAATATTATAAAATTACTTTTCAAGACAAATCTATACATATGATTTTCATACATCTGATCTAAATATTTAAAAGGATGTCAATAGCTAAAGTTTTCTAAGTTTAACTGCACATATTTTAAAACGACTTGTTTTGTGAACCGAAAAGAGCAGTAGATTTATTTCAAAACAACTTATTTTTTGAATTGAAAAGAGCAGTAGGTTTATACTCCCTCCAGTTAAATCGCATACAGATGCATGAGTATGATGCTTAACTAGTTTGTGCTCTGTATAATTTGAAAACTTGTTTGGTGCATACATGGTTAATTTGGTTTGGATATAGGATTAGCTAGCCTTGTTGGTACGTACGTAGGATATGTGGTACATGGGGTGTGGCGCAACTCGGATTCGAGCCCACCAAACGCCTCGGTCTCTCAAATCTCTACGGAACTTTGGGCCTTGGCCTTACTTTAATTCTACCAGTTACGAATGATGGGCCGCTGAGGACAATGGACCGCGCTGTACTCGACCCTTCTATTTTTGCATTCACTTTTTCTTATTGTTTTGGCTATTAGAGTAACTCCAGCAGGGCCCCTACTTGAGCCCTCATCCTCCTTTCGAGGGCCGAGGGGTAAAAAACTCACTCCAGCAGGGCCCCTACTTGAGCCCTCAAAAGTAGGGGGCCCTCAAATCTCCCCCTCGAGCCCTCATTCCTAGGGGTCTGGAGGGAGCCCCTACTTTTGAGAGCTCAAGTAGGTGCCCTGCTGGAGTGAGTTTTTTGCCCTTCGGTCCTCAAAAGTAGGGGCTCCCTCCGGACCCCCCAGGAGTGGGTCCTATGTGTCATCCCCTCTAAGAATGAATTTGAGGGCCCTATTTTGAGGGCTCCTGCTGGAGTGCAGCCCAAAAAATAGAGCCCTCAAAAGTAGAGGAAGCCCTCAAATAAAAAGTAGGAGTCCTGTTTTGAGAGCTACTGCTGGAGTTGCTCTTACCAAGGATTAGTGCCTAGTACTATGATGTTTTCTCACCTTAGGACTACTCGAATTTCCATTTGCCCGATTGCCTCAAGATTTGCGCTCTAGTGATGTCTCTAACGGCCGACGAAGAAAACTCCAACTAGTTAGATTTATGGTTCACTGGAGGCCCTAACTATAGTGTTAGGGGTACTGCAGCACTACCACCGCTGGCCACGGATTAGAAGGAGGTGGCAAAACTATGATGACATAAGAGGGGAGAGTTAGGTTTTTGGGGTCGAGGCTCTAGTGGTGGTGGCGTCAATAGAGCAGCTTGTGCGCGTGGGGAAGCCGACGGTGGTGTAGGGTTTTATGGGAGGTGAGGTGAAGGTTGTTATTTATATGATGACCCTTCTGTAGGGCACACGTGATTCAATATTTTGCCTTATCCACTCTCGATGGTAGGATAGGGGCCTACCATGGAGTGATGGAAGGGGGTGGAGAATTAAGGTTTTATTCTAAAGAGGTGCGAGAAACGGCAACCACGTCCAAGGGAGCAAAGCAGACGCGCAAATTACCATATCCTGACATGGCTACCACGTTCAAGTACTTTTTTACAAGATAGCACTCGCATAAACACATCCTTGGCTGGACAACCCAAGGAGAGCTCAATGCTTTTTTGTTCCCATCCGATAGCCCTCAACAGGATGTAAGAATCGAGTGTGGATAGAGTTGTTTCCTTGCTGTAGACTGACTAGTACGTACGTAGGAGGAGTAGCTTGTACATACTGTCTGTTCAAGCAAACGAAATGTTGTGGTACGAGTAAATATAATCAGTAATCGGTACCCTAGTGCTGTTAAGTATTGTCTGTTGTTTGCTGGAATAAGCTGATCAAGGGATTGATATGCATGGTAAAGTTGCAAGAGTGATTCAGATACTAGCTAGTACATTTGCCGAGCCGGGCGCCGAGTGATTCAGATACTAGTGCACACGATACCGGATTGCCGGCATGCACAAGTTATTATGGATTAGTATATAGCAGCAAATAGTTGGATTTGAGTCTAATAATGAACATTTGAATGCAATTCGAAACGCGTACTCGAATTTGAGTTGAATCCAACAATTTGGCATACCGGGGCGTGGGCATCATAGTTCCCCACTTCACTTTAAACAGCTGTATATTTTCAGCAGCTACACTTAATTTAAGAATGAAAATTTTCAAGTCAGGAAAAAGAGAAAGTCGATCTGATCATATAGCCAAACGTGTATGTTGTAGACTCTTGCAGTTAGACTTTGGCATCGGCTTTTAAAAGCTGGAAGCCAGTTAGAACGTCGTGTATCTAAGAAGCTATGTCTGTCTTGCACAGAAGCATCAAAATGGTTTAACACTAGCTGGTTTGATATAACTTCACCTTCACCGTATAATAAAATGGCACTAGTACGCGCTATACCCGACACAGTTCTGAGGGCAATTGTTTTGCCGGGAAAAAGGCCGTCTTCGAGGGCAAACCATCTGTGGAGAAAGACTATTGCCGACTAACACACTGCCACGACGCTCCGACGGGGTAATCATGATCGGGAAAAGTCTATACCGACAGACTTTACTCTTTCCGGCAGACTGTTGCCATTTCTTACCTGGCGAACATTCTGATGCTTTCATCGGGCAGATAGTTTGACCTTGATTTTATCTATAATCGTCGACAGAGAATTTGCCGAATTTAAATATTTTAACTCGGCAGATAGTTTCAGTTCTCATGCAACTCAGCGTTAATGGGTGGTTCTTTTAGGCCGTGGCTCATACCTTTTGGCTTAAATTTTCGAATATATCTATTCGCAAGAGATGGTATATACGGAGAAAGACACTTGTATATGATTTTGGTTGATATAGATAAATTTGATGTAGTGTCTACTACAGCAATCGACTTGTAGATTTCATCTTAAAAAGACACACTATTTAAAAACTAATTACTGTACTATAAACAAGTAACGTTGTTTTCTATGACATGCATGCATGCAGCGTGGGCGATTGCGTGGCGCGCAGCACCAAGGACGTGCGCGCGCCATTGCTGGAGCGAGCGAGTCCAGATCCGCTAATCATGGCTCCCAAATGCTGATCAATTCGCTGCTGACTCCACAAACGAAAAACGCCTAGCCATAAAGTGATTCTCCAGTGCTTAATTTATCCAACGAATTAAGCGGAAAACTACTGGCCATGCATGCAAGTTCAATAACAAATTGATAATGCTAGCTAGTAAAGCACGAATCATCGAACTTACCCCCCTTAATTGATGCTTTAAGATTTTGGCATATCTGAAGAGTTGAGGAGCGTAGAAGCACCGCTCGCGGAAGAAGATGCCCGCCTAATTATACAGACAAGTGTTGGTTGAGGAGCAGAGAATAGAACAACGGAACCATCCTATGAGGCGAGCGAGCAGTGAAATAAGTGGGTGAAAGGAAATCAATTGGCTTGGCGGCGGAGCCCTACGAGGCGGGCCAAAATGCCGCGCTCTCTTGTAACTACCGTAAACCTCCTCCTCCTCCTCCTCGCCGTCTCTGCCGCCGCCGCCGCCCACGCGCCGGACCCCTGCACCGGCCGCCGCATCCACATCCGCCGCCTCCCCCACCGCTTCAACACGCACCTCCTCCACCACTGCTCCACCTCGTTCCCGCTCGCCGACCCCTCCTCTCCGGCCACCACTCCGCCCTCCTGCGCCTCGCTCGCCAACCACGGCCTCGGCCCGCGCACCCACAACCGCAGCCGCTCCTGGTACCGCACCGACATGCGCCTCCTCGAACCCTTCTTCCACCGCCGCCTCCTCGACCGCGATTGCCTCGCCGACAACCCCGCCCAAGCCGACGCCGTCTTCCTCCCCTACTACGCCGCCCTCGACGCCCTCCCCTACGTCCTCGAACCCACGATGCTCAACTCCTCCGGGCTTCACGGTGTGCCGTTGGCGCAGTTCCTGGCGCGCGACCAGCCGCAGCTGCTGGCACGCCGCCACGGCCACGACCATTTCCTGGTCCTCGCGGGGCCCGCGTGGGACTACTCGCAGCCGCCGGACACGGACCCCAGGATGTGGGGCACGACGTCGCTGCTCCGGCGGCCCGAGTTCGAGAACTTCACCTTCCTGACGCTCGAGTCGCGCGCGTGGCCGTGGCAGGAGCACGCCATCCCGCATCCGACGTCCTTCCACCCGGCGTCGCTGCCGCGCCTGCAGGCGTGGCTCACCCGCGCGCGCCGCTCCCACCGCACGGCGCTGATGCTCTACGCCGGCGGAGTCTCCAAGCCGTCGCGGCCCAACATCCGTGGATCGATCCTCTCCGAGTGCGCGAACCGCACCGACGTCTGCACAGTCGTGGACTGCTCCGGCGGCGGGTGCGCGCTCGACCCAATCCTGTACATGCGGCCGATGCTCAAGGCAAAGTTCTGCCTGGAGCCGCCGGGAGACACGCCGTCGCGGCGATCGACGTTCGACGCCATCATCGCCGGGTGCGTGCCGGTGTTCTTCGAGAACGCGGCGGCGAGGATACAGTACGGGTGGCACCTGCCTCCCGGGAGGTACGACGAGTTCTCGGTGACCATACCCAAGGACACGGTGGTGCTGGGTGGCGTGAAGATCGCAGAGGTGCTAGCGGCGGTGCCGGAGGCGGAGGTGGCGAGGATGCGGGCGCGCCTGCTGGAGATGGCGCCGAGGGTGTTGTACCGGCGTCACGGGAGCACGGCGGAGCTGAGGGAGGCGAGCAGGGACGCGGTGGACCTCGCCGTGGAGGGCGTGCTCCGGAGGATACGGAGGCGGCGGCGTGCGCTGGAGGACGGCGAGCCAGAGATGTTGTATTCGCTGGAGGATGACGACGACCAAGACGCGCTCTAGGGTCCGGCCTGTAGGTGCATGATGCGTACGTGCTCGTGTCGTGTTGATCACTCACACCTCTGCCTGACTTTCACATCTGTAGATAAGACTAGAGTTTTGCCTGCGTTATTCGTTCGACCATGCATCTTAATTCTACACGAGAGGATCGGAGAAGCATAACATAACGATGATATCTTCCTTTGGCGAATAATCAAACCTCTTCTAATTATATGCTATATATGTTCTTGAATTATATCGTTCCTCGATTTCGCGTGCAACCATACATGCGACAGTGGCGGACTCCCCTCAATCAAAATTTAGCAATATATTCATCGCTACAATTATTTTTTTCATTACGTCAACCGGATCTTAAACTCAAGACCTACACCATTTTAAGTTGCATGCACCAATCAGTTCACCCAAAACCTTAAACTGATGAGAAAAAAAATGAACACTTATACTTCAACGGTCAGTCCTTTCTTTTAGAGACTACAATTCATCATGTGCTATTAATTGTGGAGTTAATTTCTTCGGGAGCCAAGGATACGATCAGAAACTACGAGAACGGTAAGTAATCATCGTCCTCATTCTCGTGATTTGAATTGTGGGCATTGTATACTGATCACTTTATCTGTGTGAACAGATCTTGATTTGGAGAAAATTAACTCCCGAGTTAAGCTCGTTTGCAAGAAGGCTCCATCACTCAAAATGGATGCTCCTCGTATTCTGGCCGGAGAAAGATTTGAGGATTAGTCATGGAAAAGACTTACGACTATCCCATGAATCCTCTCTCTTAATGATAAGGGGTATACCTAAGAAATATAATGACGTAATAATTTTTACAAGTGCAAGAGAGGAGATGACAGGCTTTGGTTGGATTTTATATTTATATATATATATATATATATATATATATATATATATATATATATATATATATATATATATATATATATATATATATATATATATATATATATATATATATATATATATATATATATATATATTCAGTAGTAATAAAAAAATTCGACGGATATCGTAAATCCAAACTGACAATTGCTAAGTCACAACAGCAACAGGGGCACATGGGATGATACAGAGAAGAATCGCTTCGTTTCATGGGCCTGTAGCTCAAGTCCATGCAGAATCACGGCCCACAAAGCCTCATTTGTTCTTCAGGTGTTGTGGCCTTGGCTCGTACCTGCATGTACTGAACCAAGTGATCACAAGTGTTGTACAGCATTGTCGATGTTCTAACACTGATCTTACATATGATTTGTTTAGATTTAAGAGAAGCTCTTGAAGACCCAGACTATGATCATGCAGAGTAGAGATATGAGAATTTTTATACAGATTTGGGCCTGTGTGGGGCTTATCTAGGGATTCCTGCAAACCTCAAGCTCTTTCAGTATTATTACAAAATGAGTCGATAGACCAGAATTGACAGGAGATGCGGTATGTAGCTCTATGATGACAAAACGGAGCAATACAACCAAATGTTCACTCGGTCTTCATGGCCATACTGGAAGATGTGGTTCTACTAGGAGACGACCAGCGAAGATAGCCTTTCTTTTGTGGGAAAGGCTACGAAGAAAAATACTTCCTGGAATTCAGTCCCCAAGGACCTTAGTCGGATAGCTCCATACATCTTAGCCATCATAGAGTTGAGGTACAAAGGACTCACCGGCTGGCATGTGGTGAAGGACTTCATCACCCGTTATATCAGGTCCCTAAAGCGACAAGCACATCCCATGTGGATGTACTCGGGAGCCAAGGATACGACCAGAAACTACGAGAACGGTAAGTAATCATCGTCCTCATTCTCGTGATTTGAATTCTGGGCATTGTGTATTGATCACTTTATCTGTGTGAATAGATCTTGATTTGGAGAAAATTAACTCCCAGGTCAAGCTCGTTTGCAAGAAGGCTCCATCACTCAAAATGGAGGCTCCTCGTATTCTGGCCGTAGAAAGATTTGAGGAGTAGTCATGGAAAAGACTTACAACTATCCCGTGAAACTCCTCTCTTAATGATAAGGGGTATACCTAAGAAATATAAATATATAATGACGTAATAATTTAAGGATTATTACATCCTCGTCAAGCATGTAAATTGTTAGTTATTTGTTGGTGGCATTATTGACAGGCAGAGGAGAAGAACACACATGGCTGATTTGTTCATTAATTCCGAATGCAAGGAGTCGTTGAATGGAGACGAGCAATCAAGCTGAAAGAATCAATTACTACGAGTATACTTTCTGAAATCTTGGTATGCTTGGGGCAACAAGTGGCCGTCGTCCCACACGTCTCGGAAGCTGTCCGGATGATCCTTCTTGTTCTTCAGACCCGCAGCCAACATCTGTTTCCTCCACTCTTCAATTGTCTCATGGCCGCATTGCTCCGCCAGCCAGTCCTCGTACTCAAACTGGAAAACACAAAATTAAAGGTTGTGTTTTTCAGATAGCACTGTATTAAAGAAGAAAACGGGACAGTTGACGATCGCTAGCTTGTCTATACAGACCTTACTGTCTCCCAATTTATGAGTGTATCTTTTGGGCCATCCGCGAGCTTCCAGTTCCGAGTAGAAGGTTCTCACGTCTTCCATCATCTCCTCCTTCGACGGGAGCTCAATTCGTCCTGATAGAACGCCGGCTACCCAGTTGCTTTGGAGTTGGAACAGTGGGAAAGCCAGAACCTGGATGCATGCATGAAACAGATATTACAGGACTAATCACACGAGTTCAGGGCCTCATTCTGGAAGAAAAAACCCGAGTTGAGATACAGTTAATTTCCAAAATGGACCTGGAACGGCAATCCGATGAAGGAAAGTTGAGGAGCCACATGTGGTGGGAACACATGCTTGTACAGTGGACCAACACGGTTGTCGTCCACACAAATAGTACTGTCATCGCCAAGGAACGGGAAGCTGTACTTGTAGCTAAGCATATCGTACGTACGTGCAAGCAAACAACGACACACAATCAATCAACTTCAGCAAGCGCAACTAGGCAGCAACGGCTAGCTACTGAGACAGTATATATTTATATACATACCCAGTACAGTGCAAGATGGCATCAACCTTGATCGAGCTGCCGTCTTGGAAGACCACACTACCATCTTCCTGAGCGCGTTCGATCTGAAACTCAAGAAGCTAGCTAGCTAGCGTCTCTATGTAATACTACTAGTAGTATGCAACCAAGTATTGGAACTCTGAATAATGAATGGATCAAATACAGTGGAGTACGTATCAATCTGCAGATTCCAGCTCGAGGGAAGGAGCTAGGACGTAAGATTACCATGGAATGAATCCAGTACAGGTTGTGGTGGCCAGCAGCAGGCTGCCTTTCACAATTAGTAGTGGCAGCTGCAGGGGCGGATCGATTGGCGATATGGACCTCTTTTGCTACGCTAGCAATGTCCCTCGAGATGTCCATCGCACTAGTCTGGCCCCCGATTATCAGGACAACCTACCAATACATTTGATTGAAAAAAAGAAGCATGGACGACACAAGGTGCATGGAAAGATTGAAGACGCGCGCGCGTACGTACTTGACCGCGGAATGGGGCGGGCACACGGTAATTGTGGCTGTGCATCTGCTGACCAGGCCAAGCATCTACGCCTGCGACTGCGATTAATAAGCAAGCTAGCAGCAGCAGGTCAGGATGCACGACGCTACGCCGGCCTCCAGCACATCGATGGATCGACGGGCACGGATCGATTACGTACCGGGGATGACGGCGAGACGCGGCTCGGTGTAGTGGCCGTTGCAGACCACGACGGCGTCGAACTCCTCCTCCGATTCCTTCTTCTCGCTGCCGGCCTTCCTCGAGTACCTCACCCTCCAGCTCGCCCTACCCTCCTCCCTGCGAACCCTGACCACCTCCGTCTCCAGCCGGACCAGCCCGTCAAGATCGAACCGCCGCGCGAACTCCTGCAGGTACCGGAGCACCTCCGCGTGGCCGGGGAACCTGCGGGGGTCGTCAGAGCCGGCGGAGAAGGGGAAGTCCAGGAAGCCCATAATCTCGCGGGAGAGGTTGGTGCGGAGGGAGGCGTACAGGCTCGAGTGAGTGCCGCCGGAGCCGAGAGGCTCCGCCGAGGCGGGGGAGTAGAGCCAGGTGCCGCCCACGCCGGCCGCGCGTTCGAAGACGACCGGGGCGTGGCCCTCGTGGCGCAGCTCGCGCGCAGCCACCAGACCGGCGCCTCCCGCGCCGATGACGGCGACGCGGAGCGAGCGCGATGGCATAGGAGCCTAGCCTCGGAGGCGGCGGAGGGACGTCACGCCACGGCCACTAGAGAGAGAGAGAGAGAGAGAGAGAGGGCCTCTCGTCGGGTAGGTGTTGGTTTCTTTCCCATGTGCAGCAGCTGGGGTTGGAGGGAAGCAGTCATCTCTTTCTCTCTCTCCGGATTCCTTTTCTTTCTTTTATTTTATGGTGGTGCGATTGTGATTACATTATCTGCCATTTGCAAGTAGAGTTTTGGTTCGGTACATTCACTTATTCTCAGCCGTTCAATATAGCTCATCCAACGGTTCTCATGATCTTAACACCTCCGGTGTCTCTGAGTGGTGTGCAGGAGTGGTGCTAGGTGCAGTTATACCCCTCGTTAATTAACGGCTAGATGCAGTGGAGGTGTTAACACCTCCAACACCTCTACGTGGACCGAACCAATTCTCTTGCAAGTAATGGTTGTTAAATCGAAATTGTTATGCGACACTCAACTAACACTTGTTTATTTTAATTAAATTTTTAACATTTCTCTGGTCTTCGGTGAGCACTACGGTCCACCGAATTAATGCACATATATTTTCCCTATGTGGTCATCAACAGCGATATTATATTTTTCCTAGAGGTGATGGCGGGGAGACGGTGCAAGGCCAATGGACTCGCCGGAAGCACCAGCGGGGCGGCAGACTCCGGCCGCTTAGATTCTTGGTGTGGATGAGGAGAGTTTTTACAAGTGCAAGAGAGGAGATGACAGGCTTTGGTTGGGTTCCAAACTGACAATTGCTAAGTCAAAACAGCAACGGGGGCACATGGGATGATACAGAGAAGAATCGCTTCGTTTCACGGGCCTGTAGCTCAAGTCCATGCAGAATCATGGCCCACAAATCCTCATTTGTTCTTCAGGTGTTGTGGCCTTGGCTTGTACCTGCATTTACTAAACCAAGTGATCACAAGTGTTGACATTCTCATTCTCCTTCTCTGGACAACAAAAGTGAAAGCAACAACCATATACAGCAAAGGATTCACTTTGAATGTTATCCCTCGTTTGACAACTGTCTGACACCTGCTCCATCAAGTAAAAGACATAGGCCTATTTGATTCATATACTAAGGTAGCCAAAGTTTTCTACAATTTTTTGCCCAACTTATTTAAGGATAGTTCATCAAAATTGGAGGTGCACTTTGGCTAGCAAAATGGAATCTTTGTCATACTTTTTTGAGTCACTTACGAGAGGGACGCAGCGGCAACAAGAGAATCTTGCTACATGTGTGCCCACGAACCAAATGAATATTTAATTTCACCAAACTTATCTAACATGGAGTATGGCATCGTGCGCATCGCTATCTGGCTGCTCAACTTGTTGTTCGGTCGTGCGAACCACAACCCGCTGTGTGAACTCACAAAACCCCGCGCGAAATGTGATTTAGCTGTGCCCTCAGCCAACCGAATCACGTGACCATGGAAACCGGCCACCGCCACTGTTGGCCGTGCAGCCATGCCTCGCTGCTTGCACCTCATGGTCGCCTGCGCCACGCCCAATCATGTGCCGCTCGTCGCCTACGGCTTTGCCGGCTGTGTGGCTGCACCGCTCCCCAGTGTCGGCCGCCACCTGTCGCCGACGCCACCAGCGCCGTCGGCACTGCCACCACCCGCAATGTCGCTACCGTCGCCAACCATAGAAAGAGTGATTGGTTTTTTGCCAGTTGATGGAGAAGGAAATATGCATATGGTGAACACAGAAGGTAATTAATTAGGTTTTAAAGACTAATTAGGGTTTGCCCTTTTTTCTTTTGTGGGACCCTTTCAAAAGAAATCAGGGTGCTACTAGGAGCTGGTTGCCCATGATGACTTGAGGGAGGTGGCGAGACATTTTTTTTCTGAGGAGTTGCATTGGCCCGTCTGCCCAGCTCGGACAAGCTAAGTCCTTGTGCTAGTATTTTGGTTTTCTTTTGGAGAAACAATTTTTAGTGATGGTGGCACGAATGTCCTCTCCTGCGGCAAAGGTAGGCCAAGGTGGGAGGATGTCCTGCCGGTGGGGTAAACTCCATTTTAGTTGACATTATGGGTAATTATGGGGAGAACAGACAATGACCACCAATCCCACATTGCCTATTCCTCATTCCCCGCCCACCTCCTTCACGCGCCACTAAGTGCGGCTTGACGGTAGCGCATGCACGGGCAGCGTAGCCACTGCTCGCAGTAGGGAGTGGCATGCATGGACAGCGTATCCACTGCTTGCGGTGGGGCGTGGCATGCACGGGTAGCATGCGCACGACGCGTGACAAGCGTGGATAGGCGAAATGGGCACCACATGAGATCATCCCTACAGATGGCACCGCCAAAACCAGCCATCCTCGGCCATCGTGCTATTGGATCCGACTATCCTCTAGAGTCTGACGGAGGATCTCACCATTGTGCACAGATCTAGGGTTGGCGCAGCAGGGAAACGACTGGAGGAGGTGACTGCGCAGGAGGGGCAAATGACACGGGGAAGGAAGAGGAGTGGCACGGGGGAGGTGGAGGGATATCGTGGGGGCGGAGAAGGGGAGGCAGCGCTGCAATCTTAGTGTGTTTTTATTGTGCCTTTAATAAACCTATACAACATATCTATTGTGAGCTCCTTGTACTTTTACTACAACACCGCAAGAGATTTACTGTGATCTTCTTTTTTTGAAGAAATTACTGTGATCTTCTTATTTGTTTACAAGACAAACACACACACACACACGTATATATGTATACACACATGCGCGTGTGTATACGATAGTGCTATTCTGTGTGCGTGTGTATTCTTCGTGCAGTTTTGCGTTCTAGCAAGTTATCATCGGTTGTTTGAAAAGTTATCATCGGCTACGAAGAAAGAAAGTTACCACTGGTTACATACTGTGAGTATTGGCAGTAACTTCACTTGCTATCGATGGTAACTTTCAACATTGTAAAAGCTTGGCAATAACATTATTTAGTTATATCAACAACTTATCCACGTATTCTATACCTATACGATGGTTAGTGTGTGTGTGTGTGTGTGTGTGTATATATATATATATATATATATATATATATATATATATATATATATATATATATATATATATATATATATATATATATATATATATATATATATATATATATATATCCCTGTATTATCATCTTGGATTGTCGGTCATCATCGATCCCAGGCTCCCAGCTAGCTTCACCTCACATCATAAACAGTGATCTTTAGCAGATTTTTCATTTGAGATTTCTGAATGCTGTTTTGATGGCTTGGCATTAGGGGACCACGTACGAGCACAGTAATGTCTCCTCCGTTGATTTTCTCTCGTGCTAGCCTGCTTGTTCTTCTTTGCTGAAAAGCCCTTTTTATTGGTGTATGATCGATACAACGACGTCCGAAATTTTTGTATTTTAGCATTTTTTTTGAAAAATATTCACATTTAGACCTCTGGTAGTTTTAATTCCGTTTTTGGACCCAGAGCTCGGCGCCGTGACCCACGGCGCCGAGGTAACACGTCTCGGCGCCATGGACCATGGCGCCGAGGTGCCAGACCCGCGCCAGCGTGGTGGCCTGCGTGGTGCCGACGTGGCAGCACCTCGACGCCGTAATCAGTGGCGCCAACCTCGGCGCCGTGGGTCGTGGCACCGAGCTCGGAGCCGTGGATCTTGGCGCCGAGCATGCGGCTTCTGAAACGGCACCGAGCACGCGGGCCTCGTTCATTCGCAACTCCTCCTCCCTCTGTCCTCGCCGCCGCCCAGTGGTGCCCGCCTCCCGTCACCTCCCCGCACGCGTGTCCTCCCCGCCGCCGCCCTCTCGACCGCCTCGGCCGCCGTCCGGCGTCCTCCACGCCGCGGCCGCCGTCGAGGTCCTCCCGCCGCGGCCACCGTCCTCCCGCGCGGCGCCGCGCGCCTCTCCTCGACGCGCGTCCTCGGCGCTGTCCGACGTCCTCCGCCGCGGCGCCGCCGCCCGCGCGCCTCCTCTCACGCGCGCGTCCTCGGCCGGCCGCCCGTCCGACGTGCTTCCCGCCGGCCGTCCTCCCCCGCTGGCTTTGCCGAGAGGCCCCAGGCGACCGCTACAAGTGCCTTAAGGTGATGACTTCTCCAAAATGTTCGTTTTTGGCGCTCAGATGTGATGTCGAGGATATTTTTTAGGTAGTTTTTTAGGATGTGATGTCGAGTGGGGCTGATGTGTGGTGCTATGAATGTCGAGTAGGCTGTTTATCCCTTATTTATCATTGTCGCTTGGGCATTGGTGCCGTAGAATGGAAGGATTGTGTGGCGTATTGGAGTCGAATCCGTAGTCTGTACTTTGTGGTTCTATAATTCCTGCAATGAATTTATGTTTCCTGCAAACGACTGCAAAGGCTACGAACTATGAATTTATTACGAGACTACAGGCTCTGAAAAGCCTACATAGGAACATTTATTGCTAAACTGCAATCCTGAAAAAGCCTACGAGCTGTTTTCCTGCAAACGACTGAAAAGGCTACGAACTTTGAATTTATTACGAGACTTCAGGCTCTGAAAAGCCTACATAGGAACATTTATTGCTAAACTGGAATCCTGAAAAAGCAAAAAGATTCGTACGACCTCCTCTCCACGGACTATGCCCATCTGCACGGATAACTTTGCCTACATAAAGCCCTCCTATGTCTTCCATACCACATCTTCTCCTCAAACCATCATAATACTACTACACAACAATGTCTTCCTAGAGGTCCGACCCATTTGGAGTGCCGGAGTGGTATGAGCGCCCGAAGTGCCATTGCGGCTTTAGGACGATGTTGGGAGTCCGGACGGATCGAGTACAACGAGCCAAATCGGCCGTAGGTTCTTCAAGTGTCGGACACGGATGACGACCGTGGTAACGGCGACAACTAATTCATTTGTTTCGTTATCATTTTCAACTTGATCCATGACATCTACCACGCCACACATAGGCTTGCACTTTCATCGAATGGGTGGATCGGTGTCGCCGGCATGGCCAAATAACCGGCGATGGAGGTGGAAAACAAAGGACAATACTTTGTCAAAATGACTCGAGCTCGCAAGGTGGAGCAGCAGATGCGGCTTGAGCAAGAGCGCCGCGTGAGGGTGGACCAAATCCGTCGAAGGGTACGGAGGATGCGCTGCAAAGGAGGCGGGAGCGATTAAGTCTGCGTGAAGCAGCCATCAAGCGTTAGGAGGAAGAGCTTCAAGCTCGTGAGGCGCTCTCAAGACCAAGAGTGACAGAAAGAATGATGCAGTGGAACCATCCTCGGGGCCCAATAAAAGGGGAAACAACCACGCTACACCCGATGAGAATAGACCCACGCTATCTACGGTCTATGTAATCCTATTATTATGCCATTGTATTGTGTTTGCCTAGTGTATCGATTGCACTTGAGACTACCGGTATGACGGTATTGCGTATCGAGTGCTTCACAAAACTACAATTTAATAGAGTGCATAATGTTGCCCACCCATGCTTGCTCCAAAGAATGTCGCATAATGGATTAGTTTGCATATAGAAAAGAACAGGAAATCATGCCTACTCGGTTCAAAATTGTAAATCATTACATGAAAAATTCACATTTTCAAGCACATAAATGTACGTAAAAGAACAACAAGACATTAAACTATATCATCAACCAGATTATACCATGTGATTTGAGGTAGCGACATAATTACTTATGGGCAATATAATGGAAAAGTCTAAGGCACATAGGTTCTTACCTTGCCCCATTTTAGCTATTTTGAATTCCATGAATAAGCAACACCATTATCCCCTTCTCTAACAATTGGTGTTTGACCATCGGAGTTCCTCGCTTAGGAAAAAGTTACAAAAATTATTACGTTACTAGCACTCGAAATTTTCAGATTGAACACGACATCATCAAAAATGTAGCAGAAACAAAATTGTGTTTCACACGTTCATCAATTTTCGAATGTTTGCAAAAGCTACGGATTATTTTGAAGGCGCCGGCGAGGCGCCAGCGTCACGGCGGTCGTTTCGAATTTTCACGGCTCGGCGCCAAGATCCACGGCTCGAGCTCGGTGCCACGACCACGGTGCGAGCTCGGCGCCATAATTCACGGCTCGAGGTCGGCGCCATCGATTCGGCGCGAGGTGCGCCACGTCGGCGCCACGCAGCCACCACGCCGCGCGCTGGTGCGCACCTCGGCGCCGTAATCGTGGCGCGAGGCGTGTTACCTCGGCGCCCGTGGGTCACGGCGCCGAGCTCTGGGTCCAAAAACGGAATTAAAACTATCAGGGGTCTAAATGTGAATTTTTTTTTAAAAAAAAAGGCTAAAATACAAAAAAATTCGGCAACGACGTCCACCCTTTTTTCGGGTATAAAGCGGACGGACGTACAGCAACTCATATTATATGATCTACACATGTACGCATTCTAAGAATTTAACAGCCTTTGAAGTATGGAGAAACGTAATGCCTGCCAGTGAGCTAACGCTCGGTCCTCTGCATCGTCCACTTGAACTACCGCCAATGGAACCAATGCAACCTAGCTAGCTAATACATCTGTCTACGTACAGGCAGCGCATGTGCGTGCGTGGCTAGTAGGAGTAGTTTCTCTTTCTCTAAAGCCATTTTGGACTAGTCGTCGAACAAAAAGCTTACTTTTAAGGAAAGTGGTAGCTAGCATTTGCGCATGCATCCCCATTAATTAAGCTGTTGCTCGATCTAGACGATTACACGTAAAAAAAAAACCACGTTCATGAGTGGGTTTATCATCATAGTAAACGCATTAACACATTACTGTGTATCTACTACTCTTGCGAACAGAGAAATTAAGTGAATCATACATACATATCCAATCAAAAACACGTGTCCTTTGTACCATCCACTTTAGACAAGTATTGTATACTACTATAACCCACTTTAGACAATTAATTTAGGATTAAACCCACCATGGCAAGCCCCCAGTCAAGTCACATGCGCCACCATGATCGGGCGAAAGCAAATGGTTTCATCAGTAGACAGCGGTAAAGGAAAACTCACAAACTGAGAAGAAAAGGGCAATGGATTGCTATGGTAAACTACATGTGGACCCCAGAGAGCTGAGCTGAGCACAGTGAGAGAGAGAGAAAGAGGGGTATAGGCTGTTGTTTTGGCTTATAGTTTTAAATTCTGTCTGTTCGTAAAAGATAATATGTATAAAAAAATAATCACACGTGATTTTAACTGATATAACTAAACTTTATATTATATTTATATATAGACATCACCTTATAAAGATATACTATTTAAAATTGAGTTACTGCTAAAATCAAAAAACAAAAAGGAGGGGAGGGGGGGGGGGGCTTTTTGGGCGGAGGCAGGCTCCTCGTGAAGACGTATGCTTGCTGCTACGAGTTATTCTCCCATGACAGCTTTTCCTGTCCCCATCATTCATTATTTCCTCTCCTTTTTCGTTTGGTTTTTATTATGGGCAGGCAGGATCTTCCTTCCTAGTCCTAGGTACACCGCCGTGACTTACAAAGTTGCCAACCAAAAGCACTGCGGTGGACCGATTCAGCCTGAAAACCAAAACAAAATCAAACCTTAAGATTTCACACACATATTTTGATTTTAGATTTTAATTCTAACAAACCACACAGAGACAGACAAAATTTCACAGAGGTGTTTCTTTTAGTACCTGTTTTCCACAGAGGTCTACGTGGATTGGGCTGTACCATGGAAAAGACTGGAAGCAAGCATAATTGTTTTTGTTTTTCCAACTAACCAAAGCAACTAGATCATGGTTGCTTGCCACAAGAGTAGGAGGGAGGGATGGGATCCATCCCATCCCAATTCCCAAGTCCAATTAAATTAAATTAAATTAAATACCAAGTCCAATCCCATCTTTTTCCTCCCCTCCCCTCCACCACAGTCGTAGCGTCGTCGTACCTCCTCCCATCCCAAACGTAAACGCCGAAAGAAGAGGGAGGGCGGCTCCAGTCTCTAGCAGCAGAAGAAAGCAGGAGAGTGAGGAGAGCAGCTGAGCAGCAGCAGCTGACAGCTGAGAACAGACAGACAGCAGCCACACAACACAGCCTCCCAGATCGACTCGTAAAAGACACAGGAGGAGAAAAGAACAGCCCAGACGTGGTGAAAGAGAGGGGGTGGGGAAAGAGAGAAAAAAAATATAGACAAGATCATCACAAGGAAAGCATGCAGAAAGGGGGAGGAGACCGGTAGTAGCTCCAGCTTCCTAGGCCTGGCCTCCAATTAGTTCCTTCCTGTAAGAGCTCCACTAATCTTTTCTTTTTCATTTCTGTGTTTCTTGGCCGCTTATCTGTGTCTATTTTTTTTTTTGAGTTTCTTTTATTTGCCGATTGATTTGTTTGATCTGAATTAGCTCTAGCTTTCTTGTTGGTTATTGGGTACGGCAGAGAGATCATGGCCGCGCTCATGGATTTGGATCTCAACTGCTCCCCGCCGTCGCCGGAGCCCGCCGCCCCGGAGGACTTCAAGCGGGCAATGCTCCGCCAAGAACACACCTTCCGTGATCAGGTTCCGATAACACTCTCTTCCTGACTTGGTAACATCTTGTGTAATCCTTGGTAAAAAAAAATTAGCGACATGGAGAAAGTTAATTACTTCACAAGTTTTTAGGACATTTACTTTACTATTTCGGTGCGAGAGGGAGATTAGTTTACGATGGGGTGGTTTTATTATTGTGTTATGATGCCCTCCCTGCGCTTGCGTTGGTGTTGTAGGTGAAGAATTTGCGTAGGCTGTATTGGGCTCAGAAGAACCTCACGGATGTGCCCTTCTGGAAGCAATCCGATGATGTGTTGTATGCTCGGCGTTCGCTGCATGGTTCTCACATGGTGAGCTATACAGGTCAAACAATTACCTTAACTTGTCCCAAATTTGTGCTACTAAATGAGGTTTTTGATGTTATACAGATGGATTTGGATGACACAGTGAATCTGGCTGTCTCTAGTGGTTTTTATGAGATAGGCAACCGGGCCTTTCGATGTGGCGATGAGGTTGCAGGGAATCTGGGTTCGGTTAGGAGAAAATCTGATCCTGGTGATGTGCAGGGGAGACCTGGTTATCGCGGTGTGATCGATTTGGAGAAACCGGCGACATTGGATGATGATTGTATGGAGATTGTTTCTTCCGCTGTCTTCATTGACTATGCCAACCACAGTGGTGGTTTTTTGGATAATTCCCAACGTCTTCCCCATGTTAGTTCTGGTGAGTTCAGGAGCATTCCTCCTTGCCATGCCCAGATTATGACGCTTGCTAATTCCAGATATACCATCTTATGTTTATACTTCTCTGAATGTTTACATTGGTTCACTTGGAGGTGGAGCTGTTAAAAGGGAAACCATTATGTAAGTGAAAATGATAAACACAGAGTTGAGTGCCTTCTTAACAATGAGTTTTTTTTAATAGAATGGTTCTTGTGATCGAAACTCAAATTGTTGTTCCATATAAAAAATCAAACGAATCCGTACGTAATCAATCCTGATTGAAAACTATAGGCTCTAAGAATAGGATATATTATGGCTAGCGTTGGAATAACCATACACGATGCTGTATTTTGAATTCAAACCTGTGAGCTATGTTAGATGAGTATTATTACATGTGTATTTTCACCGTTGTATAAGGGGCTACTTGCATATATGTTATACCTATACATGTATATATATTTGGCCCAGTGACATCATGATGAATACAAGCGCTATTCATAACATGGTATCAGAGCAAACCTAGGGTTTGTTGTCAAGCCGCCGCTGGTTCACCTTCTAGCCGCTGCTTGGCTCTGCCATCTTCTAGCTGCTACTTGGTTCTACCATCTTCATGCACTCGCCATTCATCATCGGTTTTCCTCTTCGCTGTCGCCCGCCAGATCCTCTTCACTGTGCCCATCAGATTCGCTAGGCTCGGCCGCCTCCACTGTCGTCCTCGACGGCGTCTGACCCCTCGACTACATGGGGGGTCGCTGCATCACTTCATCCACCACCGACCGCCGTCTCTAGGAGGCGGTTGCTCTCTCCGATTCGCTGCTCCTTCGGCCCTGGGAGGTGGTCGCCATCTTCGGTTGTTGCCACCTAGACATCGCCCGTCGCCGCTCCAATTCGTCGCCCTTCAATTGCCACCTCGACGTCATCGCCATCTCTTGGGAGGTGGTTGTCGTCTTTGGTTGCTGCCGCCTGGACTTGCCCGTCGATCGCGATCGTCGCGATGCGACCGACGTTACTGCCGATGCGGCCACGGCCGTCGCCGACGGTGGCTCCGCCCGACCATCGTCGATCTGCCTGCTGGTTGCCCGCTTCCATCACACCTTCGCTTTGTGTCCGCATGTACCACGCATTGCTACGGGCGTGAGTGGATAAGGCGTGATTCACACTGCTTCAGGCGTGGGTGGATAAAGCATGATTAGGTAGTTTTGGTAAAAAAAAAGCGAGAAAAAAGGAGAAAAAACAAAGAGAAAAAATTACATCCTCTTCAGGCACTGTTTTTGTTCCTCGCTGCACAGTGATCTTCGATGGTCTAATTATCAGGACTGGTTTTAGCACATGTACCTCCACATGCATGGTCAGTGTATTTGGGAGTTTCTTATTGGCGAGTTGCCTTGTCCGTCTCGTTCTGCTATACCTGCTAAGCCTGTACTCTTGAAGGATGCTTCCGAAGACACTCGTATAAAAGCATCTGAGGCTTTTAAGGATGCCATAGAGACTTTTCAGACTTAGTATGCTGCCTACAAGACATGGACCAATGAGGATGTCTGTGCTTTTGCTATTCTGGTTGCTAGCATGGAGGTGCATTTCACTGGTGATTTGGTTGGCTAGGCCGCTGCCGCACAGGAGCTTGGCGATGAACCCGACTCAGTCTCGCTTCATCTTCGGATCGGTGAAGGCCACCATGATCAGCAGAGCGCCGAAGGCGGACATCACCATGGCCGCGTTGCGGAGCATGATGAACTCAACGTGCCTGAAATAATCTCGTGGCGCCAGCGCACAGGGTTGCTCACTAGAAGACTGTGTGGCAAAACCAAGAATCCAAGGTGATATACCTGAGGAAGGAGAAACAGAAAGTGGTCTCTCACTAGAAGACTGTGCAGCAGTATGAGAAGCTCCTGAGTGTCAGAGGCACCAGAGCTCCTTTGAGAGGAGGAACCTCCAATGCCCTTCGGAGGACGGCCACCATGGCAAAAATTCTTTTTCCTGTAGCAGAACTGCTTCACATGTCCATCCTTGTTGCAATAGGTGCAGTGGAGTCCTCTACCAACTGCAGCTGTCACCGGTGGAGGCGCAACTGGTGAAGGAGTAGCTGGAGGCGTAGCAGGTGTAGAAGCTAGAGGAGCTGCTAAAACTGAAGGACATGGTGACGGCAGCAGACCTACACCACGAAGACGAATCTCCCTAGTGCGAACAGCTAGAAGTCTCCAACAGAATCACACGAGGGTGGCGAGCCAGCAAATGAGCACGAGTCTGCTCAAACTCAGATCGAAGACATGTCAAGAAGTTGTAGATGTGACGAAGCTCTAGGTGAAACTGCTGACGCTGACAAGTGTGGCAAACATCTGGTCCGAACGAGTCAATCTAATGCCATACCGCGGATAGCTGAGCATAGAACTCGTCCACAGTGGTATCTCCTTGTTATAACGACTGCTTCTGACGCATAACATCAAGGTATAAGGAATTACCAGATGGCTCATAGAGATTTCGCAAATGCACTCACATCGCCTGTGCAGAAACCAAGCCAACATCACCAGTGATATGCATATCTATGTTAGCAACCAGAATAACAGAAATATGAGCATCCCTATCCTGTTGGGAGCCTTGTTTATCTTGGTGTCACTCGTCCTGACATTTCGTGCCGTGTGTATATCTTGAGTCAGTTTGTTTCTGCTCCAACTTAACTCTACTTTAGTCGTCTTCTTCGTGTTCTACGTTACTTTCGTAGAACTATCTCTCGTTATTACTTTTTCCCTCGTTCCAGCTCTTTACAGCTCCAGACATATTCTAATGCCACCTGGGCTAGCGATCATTCTAATCACCGGTCCCTCTCTGCCTATTGTGTTTTTCTTGGTAGTTCTCTTATCGCTTGGAAGACTAAGAAGTAGACAACAATGTCTCGTTTGAGTGATGAGGCTGAGTTGCGAGCTCTGGCCTTGTTGACTGCGGATGATACTTGGCTGTGGTGGTTACTTAGAATTTTGGTGTTTCTATTTCTGCACCGACTCATCTTTGTTCTGACAGTACAAGTGCTATTAGCATTGTTAAAAATCCAGTGAAGCATAAGCTTACAAAGCATATTGGTATTGATGCTTCTTACATGCGGACACATGTGCAGGATTAAATTGTTTCTCTTCAGTATGTACCTTCAGAGTTTCAGTTGGCAGACTTCTTCACAAAGGCATAGACCAGATCCCAGCACAACTTCTCTCTCTCCAAATTTCATGTTGTTGATCCACAATAAGTTTGAAGGGGTTAGATGTGTATTATTACATGTGTATTTTTCCTATTGTATAAGTGGTTACCTGCATATATACTATACTTGTACGTGTATATACATTGGCCTATTGGCCTCATAATGAATACAAGCGCTATTCATAACATGCTATATGTTTGCATTGTCAACAATCTTTTTTATTTTGAAAAAGCCTTATCTAGATTTACACCATGCCAATACCATTATAGGCTAAATTGTTCTAGGATACGATACTGAATTCTTTCTCTAAATGCCCAACCTTAAAATTTCATAATTAAAGATCATGATAGCCGATATAATCTACAAACCTCTTCTAGGAAATTGTGTGTTATGCTAGCTCCAATCTTTCTAAGTATATTTTTTTTGCATATCCTTGTAGTTTTATGTCAACAAAATTTTAGCTAATATTGCTGTTTGCTGTGCTGTAGAAACATACATTTAGCTTATTTTTTATAGAATTTTCTATACTCTCCCTAAATAATCTCCAGTCAATTTCAAGTTCAGGGTCCATTTTTTCCAAAAATGATTGTAATACGATGAATTAGTAATTTGGTTGGTTGATGTGTGGCTGTTGAAAGGCACCAATGCTTTTGTCCTATCTTTACATGAGGTCCTTCAGCCACTTTTAATGCAATATAAGTCTCAAAGATCTAATATTGTTACTCGTTACACTTTCATGATTGTCTACTTCGTATCCTGTATTTGACAATATTATGAAATTGTAAGTTGGCAAAGTTTATGTACTGTCAGATGATGTGTTTTCCGTTTATGTCAATGGCAACACATGAAAGTATTAATCTAGTCTGTGATATGTGCAAAATACACACCACGGTATTCTTTGTTCTAACCAAAGAAGATTGTGAATCTTAAAGTGTGTATGCTTAGATGAGGGGTTGAGATTGCATCCACTGCACTTGATCCTTGTTTATCTAATCATTACCACTTCAAAATTTGCATTCATTTGTTTAGAATGAGCGTAAATGCACACCCCCAGAATCCCGATGGTTTGCTATTATGTCATTATACCATGTTCCATGAGTAAGGTGATTGCCCTGGCTAAATATCATTTCAGACTTTGGTAGAGAAATAACATTTTGAGCAGTACGACATGGCTTCCGCTGCCATACTTCTTTGACGTCAAGGATTACATATCATAATGTCCAAGTACATCGTCCTAACTGAATGTGTCCTAAACACTTTCTGAATATTGTTTTTCGTTTTATTAGAAGGGAAAGCAATGCTCTTTCCCATATTTGTGCTAAGCAAGTCCCTTGTAACTTGAGGCGGTGTGCATGGCAAAGCAATGCTGTTACCCAGCTTCTTGCATGAGGCCTTGTTCTTGGACTGTAATCCTGCTCAAAATGAATAAAGGAGTTCCTGTCATCTAGAAAAAACTAAATGTATCCTAACATTCTGAATTATTCATGCATGTGTGAGTTATAAACTTAAAGAACTTTTGTGTCATCACTGTATGACTAGTTCTTAACTAAGTTGTTATGGCTGCATTTCGTAACTTAAGTGAGTTGCTTATCTAGCAGCCACTTCGCTTGCACTACATGTTATTCATTGCTCTCTGGAACTCCGTTGGGAAAGCGTGAGCTTCTCTTGGGGTATTTGCTTGACTCTTTAAATCTTCTATCTTTCAGGTTCAACTAGATCTTGTGATACTCCAGACAGTCATTCACCTGTCAAAGCAAAGAGTACTGCATCTGGACGCATGTTTATCGACCTGAATTTAGCTCAAGAGGATGACTTTAACGTCTGCCCTGATCCTTCCAAAGCATTCTGTTCTCTTTTGCCCAGTTCAACTACAGTACAATCTGGAGACTGTTGCAATAACTCCAGCAAAGCGTTCCACAAGGGAAGTGAATCTAGCATCGAATCATCAAAAGGATCTTCCATCACAGTTGTCACGTCCATCTCTGCTCCAGACAGCTCAAGGGTAGTGATGGCTGCAGGTTTTCGTGACCCTCAGAGCCACCAACCTTTCTGTGTGGAAGCTTCAAAACATGATACACTTCTAAGAGGAAATATCCAGCATCAACATACACTAGATAAGGTTTCTGGATTGGGTTCTCAGGGCTGTTTGGAAATACCACGGGAAGTATTCTCAATTAGGTCCAATGGTGGAAAAAATTCTTCTTCAGGTTTACATAAATCGGAAGACAACCATGCCACTTCTCTAATCAAACCAGCTGTTGTACATAGGGAGCACCAAGAGGAGACTTTGACAGTAATCTCCGACAATGACATGGAGGTTATTGACTTAAATGTGTCGGTTGGAAGCATCGATTTGCCATCAACGATAGTCAGCAGATTCAGAGAGAAATGTGTAAATAATGATGGAAGTGAAGAAAATTTATCCAGCCATTACTTTACTCAGAACGAAGGTCGGCAAAATACTCCTTCCGTCGACTATCCAACTATCAGAGACCATCACATGGCTGAGAGTATGGATGGTAAGAGTGTACAGTCTCCGGATCCTGGAATTGCAATTAACAGATCAATTTTGATTCCAGAAACTCCTCAAGGTTGTGATTACGTTTGTCCAAGATTGAGATCATCAAATAATGGAGCATCAAATATTCTGGATACTATCAAAATACATCAAGCTGAGACGGAAGAGGATGAAAAAATTGCATCCACAGCAGCTGAGACACTTCTTTCCATATTCACGAATAATTCTGCATGGATTGCAGACAGCCATTGCAGCAACAATCAGACAGATGCTCAGGATGGGAGTTATGAACCTCAGCTTTCGTTGGATTCTTTTGAGGAAGGTGTATTGCACCTAGAGGAGATCAAAGATGATGGGGAATCAATCCCTGTGAGGTCACCTGATGAAGACGGGCCTTCCTGTGGGATTAAGCTAAAGAGAGGGAGGGGGCTTAGAGATTTCCAAAGGGAAATACTACCTGGGCTCGTCTCTCTGGCGAGGCACGAGATATGTGATGATTTGCATGCTATAGGGTATGAACTCAGGAAAACTCGGTCAAGGAGAACCTCCGGGGATCAGTGTCCTCCTCCAACCCGAACGAGACTGCCTAGGCGCTGTTCAACCGCATGGAACCAATGAGCGTTTTTCACGTCACACCAAGACAGCACCGGCACTTGCATCGCATCTCACAAGCGCAATGGCAAGAAAAGGGAAATATTGGAGTTTAAATGCCAATTCTAACTAGCTTTGTGAATATTGCTGTGTATTAAGCCTAGCTGAAATACCGGTTTGTCATTAGCCATTCGATTGGAGAGATTCCTTTTTCGGTAATCTACGAGCTTGAAGACAACGTTGAGAACTGTTAGTTGTGCTTTAGAATCTGCAGATTTGAATTTAGCAACTGATGGTAAAAATAACTTTTTGAGTAGTCCCCCCTCGTCCTGTAGTGAGACAGTCTACGGATTATGACGCGTCTATTGGCCACCATGACAAGTGCAGAAAGTGAAAGAAGCTAGAGATAGCATGCTACAAAATCAAATTGAGAAATACTATACAACTTTATACCGTTAGAATGGTATAGACATCCACCGTTGATTCATATTCATAGCGCATCTTATCCCCTCTCTTTCACACTTGTCCCCTCCTCTCTCACCCTCCCTACCCCGTATTTCTCACTAGCGCCACCTTCCCTTTCCTCCACCGACGCCACCTTCCCTTTCTTCCTCCTTCGTCGGCACCATCACCTCTGCTTTCCTCCTCCGCTGGTGTCTCCATCTCCCACTCCTCCTCTTCTGCCTCTACCTTCCTCCCCATCCTCTCCCACGTCTGGCCAAGGAGGGCAGTCGCGAGCCGACGAAGGCAGGCGACTCCTCCCTCCTCCTTCACTTCCAGCGCACCCTCCCTCTCATCCTTCACCTCTGGTGCTACCCCTCCACCTACTTCTTCAACTCTGATGCCACCTTTCCTTCCTCATCTGGTTCTGGATCTGGCGATAGTCGGTAACGGCGCGGCTCAAGACACAGGGATCTGGTGGAGGCGCAACTCCAAGTGGCCGTGCAGCGGGGCTGGGTGACGCCAGGGGTGGCCGGATTTAACTCATGGAGGGTGGCCTGTGTGTCGCCTCTAGATCCACGCCGTAGAGCACCGCTGCCGTCCATGCAAGCCGTCACGCTGTCATAACTAGGTAAACATATTGAAACTTGTTAAAACTCCTCAGTGAAACTTGTTGAAACCTGGTGAAATTAATTTGTTGAAACTATTCAACACCTCGGCTGAAACTTATTGAAACTTGAGTTCCAAAATTTGAAATTCGTTGAAACTTTGGCTTGAAATATTCTTAAAACTTTCAGAAACACGTGAAACTAACTGAAACATGAAACACTTCAAATATTTTCTTAAAACTTGTTAAAACTACATGAAACATATTGCTATACCGTTGCAACGGTCCATTGCGTAGTTGGTTCCAATGAAATCATACACAATACGCAAAGTTATCAATTGGCACAATTAATCCATATAATGCATCATGCAAAAAGTATGCAACCAAAATACTGATCCTAAACCTAGAACCAAACAATAAACCCATGTGCACATAAACAACAACACTCATATCATGACCACATGGTCACCCCAACTCAAAAATCCAAAATTCTATTTTTATGTGAAAATCGGTAGTACTGCACACAACATGTCGATGCAACCGCACAGCGGTACTACCGCTCCCCAAAGCGATACTTTCACACCTTCGCATCTCGCACTGGACCTCTCTGGAAAAAACGTACCGTAACTCAGACCAGAACTACCGTTCTGCATAAACACATACGATACTTCTGATTTTCCTGACAGTTACAGAAAATAGCTCAAACAAAGTGTGATCTATATAAAAACACTTAATCACTCTTCAAAACTTACAATAGTTCATCACAATATTATCCTGAACCTTTTCACGTGGTCCTTAAAAAGGGTTTGATAGATTCTGAAGCTTCATAGTTTCAGCGACCAAAAAAAACTCATCAGAATGAGATGGTTGCTGAGAGGAGGGTAAGAACATGAAACTTACGCGACTTCAATTCAGCATTGGAGCCCTGAACTGTGCACTTGCAAGTTGCAAGTGGTCATGCTCCATAAATATTGTAGGTAGTATGCTACTTATCTGATGCAGGTCCACCCAATGATTCATACATATGGGGGGTGGTCCAGCGAAGCTGCAGAGTTTCTGCTTGCCAGTTTAGGGCCCTGATGTGTTTGTAAGAACTGAGAAATGACACTGCATGCTGTACCATGATGCTAGGTTCGGCTCGGCTTTGACTTTATCTTATCATTTTTTACTATAGTAACTAACTTTTAAACTATATGTTTTTTAAGATAGGATATACAAGTGGATTATAGTAGACATTGTTCCTAATTTAGTTATACCGACCAAAATTATATATAACTATTTTTTTCTTTGTATTATCTCTTACGAACAAACAGAATTCAAAAACCATCAACTAAAAACAATAGTATGAAAAACCCGGTCTCACCCTCTTACCAGTGGCTGTACAACGCTAGTACAACACCTGCTGTGGCTGGGAGTAGTAAATTCTGCTGTTTTGTATTTAGGTGGGCCCCCTTTGTCAGCCAGATGAATGATCCAAGTAAGCAGAGTACTGCCAGTGGCATAAACGCTTGTCGAAGTTCGCAAACCGAACGAACACCAAACAAGTGAATGAAACCCAACCAACCATGCAACTATTTATTGTAGTCGATCGTAGGCAAGGAGAGGACATATACTAGAACTACACGGGAGGCTTTAATAACGAATACTGCTTGAAAAGAAGAACTGATCTGCCTCTCTACACGGGAGTGGAAATTGTCACAGATTTCTCTCTTGTTCAAACAGGCTGCTGGTTGTTAGCCTGTAGGATTCTTTCTTCGTACCATATCTTCTGGGAAATAAAGTTGAATATTGCATTGACTTCTAATCTTATTCTGACCGGGGGAAAACTACAATGGATAATTTTTCCTGCACCTTAGTAGTAATCTGACGTGCATCAACAAGGTTCATCTTCAAGGATACCTTGAAACAAAGGATAAAAGCACAATTGTACTGTGATCTTTTCATACGCATTTTTTTTTTCTTTTTTGAAACGAAAGATGCTTGCATTGCATCAAGATGGTGGACCATATGCTTGCAGTCCTGCACAGGCGCTACACATGATGCGCCCATGTGCTGTCAATGAATAAGGGCCTTTCCATATTAACTTCACATCGCCGCTTACCTTACCAATCACGAAAACACTCGCGTTAGTTTCCTACATCATTCAGAAATTGACCTGAAACCGAGAGAGCTAACACGCATGGTGCCAACTATTAATAGAACCGTCATATTTCCCGTAATAGTTCAGAAGTTAAATAAAAAAGTATCATGGAGTATTTAAAAAAATTAGTTTGATTAAAATATGATTTAACAGTTAAACTATAACAGTTTTACGGGCGTTTAAACCCAAAACCTAATTTACATTTAAAAACCAAAGAAATCTATACAAGCGTTTGAGTGCGGTCATAACCATATCATGTTAGTTGATACATCATTCCTTCTTTAGGTGTTTGTTCTAATGAAAATAAATAAGTTTGAGTATATTAGGTACTCACCAAGCCATATGAAAAGGCTATTTAACTACCATAAATATGTTCAACTAGATAGAATTACAGGTTGTAATCATGGTTATCAAAACCGGTTTTAGATTTTTACCCAAGGTGGTCGTAGAACCGGTAAGATCGATTTTCAAAAAATTTCGGTCGTTTTTGGATCGAAAATTCCAAATAAAATCAGCTGAAATTGGTCATAAATTGGAGTAAATCGGACTAACTCGGTGTAAACTGAAATATTTGAGACCGGTTTGTAGTCTAACTGGAAATGGTCGGTAGAATCGATTTTCAGCCGATTTTCATAACCCTAGTTGTAATATGATAAAAATATATGCAAGTTTGCCAGTAAAAAACTTTGCACTTAAAACCTTAAAGCATTGTTTAATTATTAAGGGGATTGTGCCATCTGCAATTTTCATATTAAAATCATCCAAACAAGTAGTGCACTTTCCTCTCCAATAAAAGTAGCACTAATCTTAAAGCATATGAAGAGTTAAGTAACATTTATCCACCATTCGTTATGCTTTAAAAATTATGCAAATCATTGTTGAGAAAATCATAGAAGCACCTTATCATCCAAATTTTACTTATGCCTTGTTATAGGAATCACCTATGAAACATAGCTCTATTTACCAGGAGCATGGTGTATTCGAATACCATTTATTATACTCTGCAAAGTTGCCCAACTTTACTCATAAAATACCATAGACTCATAATGTCAAGCTGTAGACACGCAACAAGAAAGCATGCGACTGAGCTGAGGTAACAAGGTCGCTTCACTGCTCTTTTTTCTACCTTTTGCTTGGTAGGCTCGGAACTATTTAACCATCATCAGGAATCCATTGGCCAATGCAAAAAATTACAGCCCGACGTTGAATGGATCAACCGTTGTGAAAATTGGCAAGTAGCACAACAAGCCCAACTTCCATCTCACCCCTTTTTTTGCAGACCATCCTAAAACCCTGGGATAGCGATCTCTCATATAGATATTTGATTGAATTGATAGTGTACTAGACCAGGTTGACAAGTCAAGCTTATGGTTCAGTGATTTTTGTGTTATTTACTTAGCACGAGGGTATATTCCTTATTTGCCACAGATAAGATTATCATTCACATACCATGTGCACATCGACACCACACCACCATATCCAAACTAGAGTCTCAATTTTCGGGTGAGGTCATGGGCTCCAACCATCTAATGGGTGCCCACCAAAGAGCCTCAACCTTTAGCTTTATTTCAGAGTCTGTCGGCAGTGGACCGAATAATCCTTAATAGTATTTGTAAAGCATTTATATTTTTCTAATCTACCTACTAATTACCAACAGGGTGATTTCATATTATAATAGAACTTATGGTTGTCAAGGTCAATATAGCTTACGAGAGTATGTATGGGCTTTTTAGTGGTTGGGTCTAATTATTCATCATGTCATTTTTAAATTATTATTTTATGTAAATAACAGTGCTTAAATAATATAAATAAAAGTAATAATGATTAAATAATATGGAATTAAAATGATCAAAGATATGTGACTTGCCTTCTTATCCAAGGTCTTTAATTTGATTACTTCTTCGTAGGCTTCAAGTTTGGCACCATCTATTTCAGTTACTCCAGTAGCTTTTCTGTTGGCCAACTAGTCAAATTCGGATGCTAGCGCAAAAGAATGAATGCAAATAAGTCACTGCTTTGCAGAATGCAAGCTAGGTACAACTAAAATATGATCAAACATTAAAAAAAAAGATATAAAAGACTGTGGGTTTGGGCAGATAGGGTTTAAACTAAGCTTTGTTATGTTGAACGGGGTTGAAAAATAGGTTAGACGTGCTCAAAATGGTCGATACGAGTATAAACAAGATTATCGGGTTTGAATGAATAGTAATGGGTCAAGTGCATAGTACCGGGTTGACATAGTGAACAGTGTTAAACCAATTTACTGTATAGCGAATCGGGTTGAACAGTGTTCAAGTCAAGTTGTGAGAGACCATGTGGTCTAAATCCCAAGTTGGTGATGAGTATTTGACACGTGGTTCGGTTAGAGTGAGTTTGGTTTGAGTGTTTCGTGTCATTTTGGCATTCGGCGAGGTCGGGATATGATTAGGCAGATTTGACGCGTGGTCGTCTTCCGGTTGGTTATTTGGGCCATTTCTCGCTTGAGTAGGATTTGTTGGTACTAATCATGTTTATATGCTTTGTGCCGTGCTATGCGATGTGGTTTTTATGCGTGATGGCTGCGGGGCGTCGAGTGGAGTCGTGGCGAGACACGAAGGATCTGGACTAAGCGCAGTGGCGCGAGGTCGAACGATCGGGATGTGTCGAAGACAGCGTGGACTCGAGGTGGTTGCGAGGCGTGCGAGACAAGGAACGCGGAAGCTTCGGAAGGTGCGCAGGGCGTTTCGAAAGCGCGAGGCTGCAAAAGGAAGCGGGTTAGCGGGCAAAGCATGGAGGGTAAAATGGGCAAAGCAAAGTGTAAACCCATCAAGGAATGCTATAAATAGGAGTGTATTTCTGGTTGTTGGCAAGACTTGGAGAGGGGTTTTAGGGCTTTGCTTTGTGCTTTAGTGGTTGAGAGAATGGGTGTATGAGATAGGGTTGTGTTCCTCCCAAGAACCATGTAGTTCTTGGTGTTCTTGAGATTGAGAGAGAGAGATGAGCTGAACAACTATGTAATCTTTCCTCTATGTTAATCATGTATGTCTCCGTATGGATTTTTAAGAAATCTTGTGCTGAAATTTGTTCGCTTCATGTTCCATTTGATTTTTCTGTCCTTGTTTGTCTTGTCTCTCGGTGAAGCCTCTGTCTGCATCTTTTGTTGTTCCTTGGCCGATCAAGCCTCAACAAGCGATCCAACCGCCGACATCCTTCAACGCCAGCGAGTCTTGGTTTCTTGTTTTCATGCACCGAGAAGGACATCCATCCATTGGCTATTTTTCTCTTCTTTTGTCTCACGGCAAGAATCCTTACCAATCTCTGAGAGTAGCCATTAATGCTTCTTTTGGGCATTAGTTAATGCATTTCGGCTAGCATGCGATGATTAGCATAAATTAATCCCTCAAGTAATCATTGCTAGCATTTTTTTGGAGCATTCCCGTATGTGAGCTTTGTGAGCTTTCTTTTGGGGGCAACTTTTTATGAACATTATTGTGAGCCTTTTAGTTGTCCTTCGGATGTTTTTTTATCCTTCTGTTGGAGCATCTCTTTTGCTTTATTTCTTTTGCTTTGAGCGGCAAAGAAGAGCAAGTAAATGTGATGGTGCACTCAATCTTTCAGTCAGATTTTATTGTGTTCTTGGGCAGCAGTTTCTGCTCCTTCTTTTGCCACTTGTTTCTTGTTTTGAGCGCTCTGTTTTCTCTTCTTCATAGCTCTCTATAGCTATCGGAGAACTGAGAATTTTGTGAATACTTGTTGGGGGTCATTTTTAAAAGATCGACATTCACCCCCCTCTGTCGCCATTTCGGTCCTACAATTGGTATCAGAGCCGGTTAGCTCTAATTCATAGATCTTAACCGGTCTCAAGAGCCATGGCGATGGACAAGTACTCGACCAAGCCGCCCGTTTTCGATGGGATCGATTACCCCTTCTGGAAGAGCCGAATGGAGACATACATCCAGGCCCAGGGGTACGCCATCTGGCGCAAGGTCAAGGTCCGGTTCGTTGTTCCTGCCGATGAGAACATCAATGCCGGGAACATGGCTGATGTTGAGGCGAATGCTAAGGCAAGGAACATCATCATTCAGGGCCTGAGTCGTAGTGAGTTTGACCGCATCTCTCATCTTTCGTCGGCTTTCGACATCTGGGAGACCCTCGATGCATACCATGAGGGCACCACCCAGATTAAGACAGTCCGACAGGACCAGTTCAAGCGAGAATACAACAAATTCGAGATGCTTGCTGGTGAGTCCTTGGATGAGTGTTTTGCGCGTTTCCACAAGATTCTGAGCAACCTCCGAGCCGTCGGTCTCACATACCCCGACTCGGATAACGCCGGCGGATGCTCACCGCACTCGATCTGCGTGTTTGGGAGATGAAAGTGACCACCATCAAAGACACGCGGACCTCTCGACCTTGACTCTTGGCGCTATACTCGCGCCTCAAGACTCACGAGATTGACGTTGTCTCTCGTAGGTCGAAGTCACAGTCGATGGCCTTGGTCACTGATCCCGTTTCTTCTTCTGGTCCTTCTTCGGGTTCGCTTTGCGGTTTCTCCCTTCTTTGCTCTATGTGGCGTAGCGATGATCGTTAGAGCGGCTCGAGGATGAGCAATCGGCCCTCCTAGCTCGGAAGTTTTCCCATGCTTACAAGAGGAGGAGGGACGAGAAGAGAGGAGGACCCGTCATTTGCTTCAGTGTGGTGGCCCCAACCACATTCGGGCAAAGTGCCCCAAGCGGAGAAGGGCAAGAATGACTACGCGGTTCGGGCAAGATCGACTACACCGACAAGAACCGCAACAAGAAGCCTCCACTCGGGCACGGAAAGAAGAAGTTCGCAACCGGAAGGCCAAGAAGCTCTTCCACGCGTCCTCACCGCTTCGGCGACCTCGACCTCGGCGAGGTGGAGGGATGGAGCGACGACGACGGACGGGTGACCAAGAGCCCAAGGATGGCGGTGGCGACTTCTCGGCATGTGCTTCATGGCCTCGAGGGCGAACTCAGTGACAATGAGCTGTACTCCGACTCGGACGAGGTATGCCCCACCTACGACCAGCTCAATCAAGCATTCCTTAAGCTAGGTGGTTTTCATGCTAGAGCTAGGGCTAGGTGTACCGAGTTAGAGAAGGAAGTAGATAGATCGTCACGGAGCTTACTTCACTTACATCTGCTCCCTCCCGTGACGATTGTGACACATCTTTGTGCTTTCTTTGGGTGATTTGGAGAAGCTAAGGACCTCGCATGATAGTGTGTCTTCCGAGCTTGATCTTTGTTAAGGTGGAGAATGTTAGTGCGCTGCTGAGTTAGAGTTGAGTAGGATGGTCATTACCTACTTACACCGATGAGACTACTTCTCCCACCTCATGTGAGGTTAAGGACATTCTTTGCTAGAGGACCTTATGCCATGCTCCTTGATCGCCCGATTCTTGTGAAAATTGCAATAACACGAAGATGAACTTAAAGCAGGCGGATCATAAAATTGCTGAACTACAAGCTTCTTTACTTGAGCCGATTGATTCATGCTTGAACTGTCCTAAGTTAATCGCTGAACTTGAAGTTGTCTCAAAGCAGTTTCAAGATATGATTGATCATAACGGAAGTTGGCTCGGTATGCTTCTAAGGACCTGTTAGCTCACCTTGCAAAAATTGTGAAAAACTAAAAATTGACTTAATTACATTGGATGAAAAATGTGTGAAGCTAACTAAGGACCTACTAGAGAAGCCACCATCGACTTGTCTTGTGATTGTTGAGGCGGGAGAAGCCCGGGGTAAGGTTGAGGCGTTTAGCGGCGTGAACCAAAGCGCTAGTAGTAGGACTGTCCCTTGTGGTCGTTGTGCATGCACAAGCCATTCTCTCCTCTTGTTGGTTCTTCTTACGCTCCCTTACCTCTGCTGTTCCTTCTCCTCCTGCTCTTCTTGCACCTCTCTCTTCGGGAGTGTCGCACCTTATGAACACTCTCGAGAGATTTGTAGGCGGCAAGAAGAAGCTCAATCTTATTCTAGACCAATCTAAGATCTGCAGATTTAATCGGGGTCTAGGATACGATTTTTATGAGGATATGAGAAAGCACCCACTGCTATTCTTAGACCCATAGTAGGTGGTGCGATCGAGTCGAGCCCAGTCGATGAGGTCAAATTCAAATCGGGCTTTGTCCAAGGGATCTCGACGGCAAGGTGAGTTCACCGCTACGGCTCCTCAAAGCGAAGCCATCGCGTGCTACTTCCACCTCTTGAAGGTGAGGTACCACCGCACCTTCCGCCGGAAGGATGGACATTTGATCGACCGATGTTTCAGCGCGCCAAGATCGCGCGTAGAGACCGTGTTGAGTCTCCTAGGGTATTCGTGGTCGACCCGGATCCCGAGTGCACCTAAGACCAACACGAGGTCTAGGGTTGCGTTCTTGGTTTTGGGCATCATCGAGGACTCGGATTTTACGAGTTTTCGGCTTTCGTCCTCGATATGCTCCTGGTCATGACTTCGCCGTCCCGAGGTACTTCTCGTTTCCCGTCGAGACGACTACGCGGCGTGTTCGACTATTCACGGTGCTCGACTTGCTTGCTGTAGCAGCCGGACCCAACCAACGACTCTAGGTCTACTCGTAGACCATCCGCTTCCGAGTGACAGAGCGTAGGGTAGATAGAGGTCGGTCGTGCTTGACTACTTCATCCGCTCGACGTGTTGTTCAAGATTGGTGCCAAAATCACTCTTGATTTACCCGAGATCGAGACTTTACTCTGTTTGACTCGAGCTCGCCGGGGAAGGAGAGGTTTGGCTTGTAGACTCGGGTGTTCACGACACATGACCAGGAGACTCCGTTGGTTCTCTTCCTAGTCCGTGCTCCGGTGATGAGACGATCACCTTCGGAGATGCTTCATCAGGGCGCGTCATCGCCAAAGGTGCAGATCTTGGCGTTAATGATTCGTTTCTTTTGAGAGATGTTGCCTTGGTTAGTAAGCTGCGTTATAATTTGCTTTCGGTTTCTCAGCTTACCGATGACGGTTATGAGGTGAGCTTTAAGAAAAACAATTGCAAAATTCTTGATTCTTCGGGTAGTCTGGTTTGCGGGATTTCTCGTTTTGGGAGGATCTTTCGTGCTGATTTTTCTGAGTCTTCTGGTGATCCTCTCCGGTGTTTAGTTGCTTCTGAGTCCCGCGATTTGACTTTCTGGCATAGGAGACTTGGTCATATTGGATTTGACCATTTGACTCGAGTTAGCGGCCACGATCTCATTCGTGGTCTGCCGAAACTCAAGATGGTCAAAGATCTAGTTTGTGCTCCATGCCGACACGGCAAGATGGTTGCCGCTTCTCACCCTCCAGTCACAGTTACTATGACCGATACACCGGGACAGCTGCTCCACATGGATACAGTGGGACCAGCTCGAGTGCGATCGGCGGGAGGAAGTGGTATGTTCTTGTCGTAGTCGATGACTTCTCGAGGTATTCTTGGGTGTTTTTCTTGGCCTCGAAGGATGAGACATTTTCACATTTCGAGGTCTTTTCAGAGGCTTTCTGTTGAGCTCCGGGTGCCTTACGAGCGATCCATGATGACAATGGCACGGAGTTCAAGAATTCCTACCGAGTTTCTGTGGTGAGGCAGTGTAGAGCATCGGTTCTCCTCTCGCACGTCCCACAACAAAATGGCGTTGTGGAGAGAAAGAACCGTACCTTGGTCGAGATGGCCGGGACGATGCTTGATGAGTACTCTACACCGCTGAAGTTTTGGGTGAGGCTATAGCCACCGCGTGCCATGTCTCAAATCGAGTTTTCTTGGGCACACTTGCACCGCTTCTTATGAGTTGAGATATGGCGAAAGCCCGTGTCTCTCATTTTCGTGTGTTTGGTTGCAAGTGCTTTATTTTGAAGTCAGGAACCTAGACAAGTTCGAGTCACGATCTTGTGATGGTATCTTTCTAGGTTACTCGCCTTCTTGCGGGCTTATAGGTGCAGGCTGCGAGTCTAGCAAGTTGGTAGAGACACGTGAGGTGACCTTTGATGAGGCGGTCCGGGACTAGGCCAGATATCTCAGGTTCTTTAGAGCAGTCCGAGACCATCTTTGTGGATGATGAGGACGATGGAGACGATGGTTGTTTACCTGATCCAGCTCCTCATCCTCCCCTTGAGATGCCTTCTTCCACGGTACCTCAAGGTGATCAGCCCTTGCCTACTGCTTCCTCCGGAGCTAGTGGCTCTGTTCCTGCCTCGTCAGCTCACGAGGTAGAGGCCACTTCTTCATCTCATCCTGGACCTCCCGACATATCCAGAAAAGGCATCCATACGAGCGGATGATTGGAGACTGTTCGGCGTGTTACCCGCTCAAAATCTGGCTTATCTCAGTGTCTCCATTACGCTTTCATTGCCTCCTTTGAGCCTAAGGATGTTTCTCATGCTCTTTCCGATGAGTCTTGGGTCAATGCCATGCATGAGGAGCTAGAAAATTTCGAGAGGAATAAGGTGCAGTCGCTTGTCGAGCCCCGCGAGGTCACAATGTCATTGGGACCAAGTGGGTGTTCAAGAACAAGCAGAGTGAGGATGGAGTGGTTATTGAAACAAGGCTAGGCGGTAGCTCGGGGTTCTCCCGGGTTGAGGGTGCAGATTTCGAGGAGACCTTTGCCCCTGTTGCTCGACTTGAGGCCATTAGAATCCTGCTTGCCTTTGCGGCTTCTAAGGGTTTCAAGTTGTACAGATGGACGTCAAGAGTGCCTTCCTTAATGGCTTCATTGAGGAAGAAGTCTATGTGAGACTGACCTCTGGTTTGAAAACCCCAAATACCCTAACCATGTCTTCAAGCTTTCCAAAGCGTATGGACTTAAGCAGCCCCTAGAGCTTGGTATGAGAGGCTCAAGTCCTACCGTTGAGTCATGGTTTTGAGATGGGTAAAGTAGACAAGACCTTGTTCATCCGCCGTCTTGGCATTGACCTTCGCTCGTCCGGATCTATGTCGATGACATCATCTTTGGTGGCTCTTCCCATACTGTTTCACAGCTCTCGGATGTCATGAGCACCGAGTTTGAGATGAGTATGATGGCGAGTTGACCTTCTTCCTAGGCTTCCAAATTAGCGGACTCGGGAGGGTACTTTCTTGCATCAAGGCAAGTGCACTCGAGACCTCTGGCGCCGATATGAGTGATGGCAAGCGGTGTCTACTCCGATGGCTACATCGCTTCACTTGACCCGGATGAGGATGGCGAACCGTTGATCGAAGGAGTATAGGAGTATGATCGGTTCCCTCTTGTACCTCACGCCTCGAGACCGGACATACACTTTCTTGTGTGTGTCTTTGTGCTCTGATTTGAGCTTCTCTCGCGTTTCTCACCGCCAAAGCGGTGAAGCGCATTCTTCTGTACCTTGAGCTACCATTGACTATGGTATCTGGTACTCTTCCTCTTCTTGTCTTTCCTTGAGAGCCTTCTCGGATGCGACTTTCTTGGTTGTAGGATAGATAGGAAGAGCACTTCCGCACTTGCCAATTCATTGGCACTTCTCTCGTCTCTTGGTCTTCTAGGAAGCGATCGGCGTTACAGATCCGCTGCAGAGGCCGAGCACGCGTTCTGCACCGATTCTTTGTAGCAGTGCTTTAGATGGCCTCGACCTGCGGGACTTTGGGTTAGTCATAGATAGTGTTCCACTCTTTTGTGATAACACTGCGATTAACATTGCTAAGAACCCAGCGGCACTCCCGGACCAAGCATATTGATATTCGCTATCACTTCCTTAGAGACCATGTAGAGAAGGGTGATATCGTGCTCGCCAGGAGAGTGACCACCGATTAGCTGATATCTTTACCAAGCCATTGGATAGCTCGAGGTTTTCACTCTGGGAGAACTTGGGGTGGTTTGTCCGTATGGACTGTTGTGAGGAGTTTGTGCTTTCTTGCTTTACTATATTATTTATGCTCTTACTCCTTCTTTGTTTGCATTGCATTTTGGGTGCATTTGGGATTAGTCCTCCTAGCATAGAGTAGAGTGCTTCTCTCATCTAGTTGCTTAGACTGCTCTTATCTTGTGATTCCAAGATTCTGCGTATTACTGTTTCTTATCTCACTAGGTTGAGCTCACTCACCGCTTGTAGGTTCGCGAGGGTTGGGCCACCCTGCAGACAGGCAGTGCGTGTTTGCTCTCTAGTGTGTGTGCTAGATGGTCGGTGATAGTCCCGGAGTCACATGGGGTAGATAAGAGTTAGTCGAGCCATAGTTACTTCTATATCTTATCTATGCTTTAAGGATTCGCTGTTTCTTTGTTTTCTTGCCACTTCTCGATTTTATTGCTTTGGTTGGGGAGTTCATTTGGGAGCTTACGAGCTTAATATCGACATAACTCAACTTGAACTAAAAGTTGCATCTCATGTTGAGGGGAGCTGGATTTTCTTGCATTTTAGCATCTAGCATTGTAATATAACTACATTGAGCCTTGATTATTATCTGTTATGACATGCTTACAATGCTTTACACCTTGCCATGATTTATGCTTCATTTGCTAGATTTATCATGACTTCATATGTATAGACTAGCCTTTGCCATGATAAGTTAATTAAACTTGCTCAACTTGAATTAAAACTTGTCATGCTCACATTTGAGTCTAGTCTTGCTTTAGCGATCCTTTTATGATTCATGCCATGTCAAATAGGCTAAGTTGAGTGTTGAATCTCTATTTGAGCCTTAGATTGAGCTATTTTAGTCTCTTGATGATGCATGAGTTAGTACAACATGTTAAAAAGCAAAAGATCTCTTTTTGTGCGAAAAAGCGATCTCACCAATTCTCTCCTATGAGACGGCTTGCCATTGCACTTGGCATGAACTTAGGAGAGTTTTGGATGACCTAGACTATCTTCTTAAGCTTATCGCTTGAAGTAGTCGCATAAGGCTTGAGGTCTAGCACATGATAAAACAAAATCTGGTTGGCAACAACCATGAATTTCAAAAGAAAATATGTCATTTGTGCTCAATTTGCTTCAGCTACAACAAAACCAAGTACTTTAACAAATGTTTCATTCTTGAGTATATAGCATTCTCTTTGGACTCTATTTGAGCTTCGTAGTTACGCTTAGCTTATTGACATGGCCTGCATCATCCTTGGATGTCTCTAGCTAGACTTTGCTCTTTGATGACTTGACTTGCTCACATAATGCACCTCATTTTCAGATTGTCATCTATGTGCTCTAGCTAGCTTATATATATGTTGTCATGATCTAGATAGCGTTTATTGATTATGGCTTGGTGTAGTACTTGTTGGTCATATTGGATAATTCTCATGGCTCAAAATGCTTAGAAATAATCAAACTCCAGCCATTTCATCCATTGACATGTCATATTCTCTCTTTTGCTCCTTGATGTGTTTATTGCCAAAAGGGGGAGAATAGAGAGAAAAAGCTAGTTGGGATCATTTTAGAGCTTTGGAGAACAATTTGCTCTTTTAGTTGTTGCTCTAGTGTTCCTTCTGTCGACATGGTTATTAGCTTCACTTCTTTCTTTGGACCATGTTGGATTCGTCAAACTCAAACTCTTCTTTGCACGTTTTTCAGGGTTTGTCAATATACTCATCAAGGGGGAGATTGAGAGACCATGTGGTCTAAATCCCAAGTTGGTGATGAGTATTTGACACGTGGTTCGGTTAGAGTGAGTTTGGTTTGAGTGTTTCGTGTCATTTTGGCATTCGGCGAGGTCGGGATATGATTAGACAGATTTGACGCGTGGTCGTCTTCCCGGTTGGTTATTTGGGCCATTTCTCGCTTGAGTAGGATTTGTTGGTACTAATCATGTTTATATGCTTTGTGCCGTGCTATGCGATGTGGTTTTTGTCTGTGATGGTGCGGGACGTCGAGTGGAGTCGTGGCGAGACACGAAGGATGGACTAGCGCAGTGGCGCCGAGGTCGAAACGATCGGGATGTGTCGAAGACGACGTGGACTCGAGGTGGTTGCGGCGTGCGAGACAAGGAACGCGAAGCTTCGGAAGGTGCAGCAGGGCGTTTGTAAAGCGAGGCTGCAAAGGAAGCGGGTTAGCGGGCAAAGCATGGAGGGTAAAATGGGCAAAGCAAAGTGTAAACCCATCAAGGAATGCTATAAATAGGAGTGTATTTCCTGGTTGTTGGCAAGACTTGGAGAGGGGTTTTAGGGCTTTTGCTTTGTGCTTTAGTGGTTGAGAGAATGGGTGTATGAGATAGGGTTGTGTTCCTCCCAAGAACCATGTAGTTCTTGGTGTTCTTGAGGATTGAGAGAGAGAGAGATGAGCTGAACAACTATGTAATCTTTCCTCTATGTTAATCATGTATGTCTCCGTATGGATTTTTAAGAAATCTTGTGCTGAAATTTGTTCGCTTCATGTTCCATTTGATTTTTCCTGTCCTTGTTTGTACTGTCTCTCGGTGAAGCCTCTGTCATCTTTTGTTGTTCCTTCGGCGGGCATCAAGCCTCAACAAGCATCCAACCGCTCGACATCCTTCAACGCCAGGCGGTCTTGGTTTCTTGTTTTCATGCACGAGAAGGACATCCATCCATTGGCTATTTTCTCTTCTTTTGTCTCACGGCAAGAATCCTTACCAATCTCTCGAGTAGCCATTAATGCTTCTTTTGGGCATTAGTTAATGCATTTCGGCTAGCATGCGATGATTAGCATAAATTAATCCCTCAAGTAATCATTGCTAGCATTTTTTTGGAGCATTCCGTATGTGAGCTTTGTGAGCTTTCTTTGGGGGCAACTTTTATGAACATTATTGTGAGCCTTTTAGTTGTCCTTGGATGTTTTTTTATCCTTTCTGTTGGAGCATCTCTTTGCTTTATTTCTTTTGCTTTGGCGGCAAGAGAGAGTGTAAATGTGATGGTGCACTCAATCTTTCCAGGCGCTTTATTGTGTTCTTGGGCAGCGATTTCTGCTCCTTCTTTTGCCTTGTTTCTTGTTTTGAGCGCTCTGTTTTCTCTTCTTCATAGCTCTCTATAGCTATCGGAGAACTGAGAATTTTGTGAATACTTGTTGGGGGTCATTTTTTAAAAGATCGACATTCACCCCCCTCTGTCGCCATTTCGGTCCTACAAGTTGAATGAATAGTATTGGGTGACTGGGTGTTATTGGGCTGCACGGTATTAGACTGGGCTTTGAACAGTACTAGCTATCTTGGTTTGGTTGGCTGGGCTTAAGCATTGGCCCAAGTTGGCTTTGCCAGCCCATGGGGTACGTGGCCTAGCTCATGCTTTAAGCGAGCAGAAGCTCGCTCCCATGGTGGCCGAGCAGAGGAAAGCGGTGACGGCTACGATTTTGACAGTGACGACTACGGATGAGGGAATTGGGTGGTGTGACGAGTATCCATAGATCATGGGGAACCCATTTTGGGTTTTGGTGCGGGCAGTAGTGGCATGGAAATGTCCAATGGGAACGGCACATGGCCGAAACATGGGATCGGCATGGTGGAACTTCAACCAAATTGACGACGGCTCGAGCATCAGTGAGGTGAGGGGAGCTCAGTGGTGGTGGTAGTTCGGCTCAAGGAGGTTTCTGGAAATCTGATGACGATGACCGTGGGCGGCAGGGCGAAGCTGAGTTGGGCACGGCGTGAGGTGGTGGCATGGCCCTGGCGTAGCTTGGCACGGGAACAACGACGACGGATTGAGGTAGTGTGGGTGTACACAAACCGCGGCGTGACATCAGCCAGGCAGGTGAGGACAAAGGAGAAAACAGGTAGCAAGAATGCGCTTCCTCAGGTAGAAAGCATAATTCCAAAAAGGAAAGCGGATTTTCGGCTGGAATTTTTGGATTTAGCAAAATCCTCCTAATTTAAATGAATTCACTTGAATTCAAATTTTAAAATATTTGGGTTGTCACATGACTGGTGAGCGCATACTAGCTAAAAGCATAGCCATTGCACGTGCTGAATAGTAGACGAAGAAGTTGAAGAAGAAGAGGGACACGCATAAGCAAACAAAGCGATCCTGCAACGCTCCAAGAAGATGGCGTCCGGCGCATGAAATTTTGCCTGAACAAGTTTGTCTCTGCCTTTGTGTCTTGTGCAAATGTTGCCAAATCTCTCTTCACAAAAGGCCATGCCGCTGTGCTACTGTTAGTACTAATCATGCCCGGGCATGCAGTGAGGTGAGGTGAGGTAGGGGCGCTGGCCAAGGAAGACGACGACGAACGCATAGTGACAAGATGCTTGTCCTTTACAAGCCAAAAAAGATGCATATCCTTTAAACCAACGACGACAAATCTCTCTGCACAGAAAGGAAGGGAAATTTTGTGCCGTGCTGAATGCTGATGGTGATGACGTAGATCTCCAAACGGTCGTCTTTGTATTTTACTGTTGTACCTATAGAGAGAAATATTCTATACTCCTACATACTCTACTTCTTCTTATATACCATTTAAATAAAATTATTTATACCTCTTTATATGTTTAAGCATACTCTAATGATAATTATAATATACTCTAAATGAGTTTCATGAAAATTCACTTTTTATAGTATTATTTGTGTATATACTCCGTTTATATATGAAAAAGGTATATAGCAAAAACAAAGAGTTCTAATGAACTTTTTTCAACTAAGTCGCATTGGAATATCTTAAAATTAGTATTTAAGTATACCAAAAGGGGTTAAAAGGTATAACACATTCATTTAAATGGTATATTGAAAGTGCGAGTATGTACTCATGTGTGTGTATACTATTCTGTGTCTAAGCGTAAAATATCTTATTCTACGCACCAGTCAATCCCCCGGCCCCGACCGAGCCCATCCCCCACCGAGCATACCGATCCGTTTGTCCCCACCCGCTCGCTCCAGTTACGAACCACGAACCCCACGACCCGTCTGCACCGACCCTTCCGTGGTTCATCTTGGCAGTAAATTGGTATGTATCTGGACATAAATATGATATCATTTTTTTTTACTTCCGTCACCACATGGGCAACATGTGCCACGGCAAATGTATCAATAAACTCTAACAACACGTTAAGTAAATTCGTCAGTACAGTAAAAGCGGTTTCATCTGGTTGTAAATTGGTATACATCTGGTTATAATTGTGATTTCCAATTTTACTTCTGTCCTCATACGGGCAGTATGCACTATGCACCACGGCTAGGTGAGGCAGTCAACTCAATGACATGTCAAGTAAATTCATCAGTACAATATAATCGGTTTCATCTAGCTATAAAAATAGAATGAATCTGGTTGTAATTATGGTTTCTAATTTTACTATCGCCATCACACGGTGGTTTTATTTTTTTTCATCTAGCCATAAATATGAATGTATCTATACGTAAATATGGTATTCATTTTTACTACCACCATCACACAACGGTTCTATTTTTTCACCTGACCGTAAATTGAAATGTATTTAAACGTAAATGTTGTATCTATTTTTACTACCGCCATCAAAAATCGGTTCTATTTTTTAATCTAGCCATAAATTAGAATGTATCTGGATGTAAATATGGTATCCATTTTTACCATCACACAGCGGTTCCATTTTTCATCTGGTCGTAAATTGAAATGTATCTATACGTAAATGGAGTATCCATTTTTTTATAGCTACCATCACATGGTCATCATACATTACAGCTAGGTGTGGCAATAAACTCTAACAACACATCTAGTAAATTAAAATAGGGCATGATTTTAGATGAATTTAGATACATGAACATGCTCAATCAGAGTTTGTATGCGAGAGAACATGCTTTTGGAAGTTGGATCAACCAAGAAAATCAAGAAAAAGAAAAGAGAGGAAATTGAGAGACTGACAAATGGGACCCAAATAATATTATCGAATCTTTTCTTTTTTGAAATTCATGAAATTCAATAGAGGCTGACAGACTCGGTCCACGATAAACTTGGTCCACCAAACCAGTCTAGCCTTGGCTGACGCAAGTAGAGACGTGCACAGAATGTGCCGAGGTGGCACTGACGTAGCTACTGACTAAGCACTGACGCAGGTGTACGCATGGGCTTCCATGTAGGATTGTGCACTGATGTAGCTTGCCATGCAGATGGCTGACATGGACCAAATCGACGGTCACAATGGTCATCTCCGGTGATGGAGACTGGTGGCGATTGGTGGGTTAGTGAGGTCAAATCTAGCATCCTTGCATCACGGCGAAGCGATCTATCAGCTCGGTTTTGGCATTCAGGCATGGCACGGTGGTCGACGGTGAGGTAGGCGGTGGCACTACACGGGCTGCGGTTGATTCCAGCATGGAGACCTCGGTGGGGCTCGGCGATGCGAGCAAAGTGTTTCTCGGAGCGATGCGACACTACTTACTCTAGTTGGGCACTGGGGCCAATGGTCAACGGACTTCACCTGCGGTGAGCTTTAGGTGGCGAAATGGATCGGCTTTATGGTGGCGACGGGCTCCAGCGATGCTTCGTCGAAGGCGATGGTCCTTAGGCGTTCCTCATTGCTCGATGAAGCTTCTAGTGTAGTTAGTGATATCAGAGGTACTCTGGTGCGGTGACAATTGCTCGTCGGACTTGGGCAGCACGACGGAGATGCAGAGCACAAATCTGATGATGGTGGCATGTGGCGAGGGAAAGGCGGCTCGGGGTGCAGCATAGAGGAGTTTGGAGGCGGCACGGCTGCGTTGCAGTGCTTGGCTCGGACATGGAGAAGAGACTGGAGTCAAAGACGATGACCCTAACAGACGGGACCATCGGTCAGTGGGACAGACGGCAGCAAATTGCTAGGCTGCAGCGCGAGCGTGGAATTGGATTGTGCCAGGGAGAAATAGAATTGGGCCACCGGTAAAGAATTAGCACATGAGCGAAATCCGGATTTTAAATTGACTTCTCAAATAAGAAATCCCCAGAAATTAGAATAAACCACGAACAATAGCAAATAACTACCAAAAAATCCAAGAAAATTTCCTAAAATACTTTTGAGACACTAGGAACTCAAATAAAATATTTTGAGCGGTATTTGATATTTTATTTCTTAGATTAATTACTGAACAGTTATTTAAGCTTTATTTCTTAAAAGAAAACCTTAGAAAAACTAATTAAAGCAAACTTTAATTTGAAAATTTTAAAACTCTGGAAATTAGGATGTTACAACAAGCTAGCTTCTTACGGACCAGTCCAGTATATTTTACAACAGTCACATGCACACCACTTGTATCATCTGCATCACGCAGTCAATGGAGCAAGAAAGTGAACAGCAAGCTAATTAGATGGGGAAGAAGAGGCTAGATAACAGTTAGTAGATTAGCAGTGGTAATTAAGAGGAGGGGAGGAGGGTTAAATGAAATCCATACGGATCAATGGGGATGACAACCAGTACGGCTCTCTAGAGGAGCCTTGACCTTGTAGATGATGAGGAAGCAGGGGAGCACGGCGCGGCTGTCAAGCACCACGAGCTCGTCGCCGCCCATGTCCACCGAGTCGTACTCACTGGCGTGGCACATACGCTCGTTCGGCGGCAGGACGCGGCCGGCTATGACGCGGCACACCAGCATGGCCCTGCGGCCTGCGCCTCCCCCGGCGCTGGTGTGGGCCGCACCGCTGCCGGCGAACGTGCGCACCGCCGACTCGGCCGGGCCGGCCCGGCAGGTGGCAACGGCCGCACAGATCACCACGCCGGCGGCCGCGGCGCGGCACTGGAAACGCATCATCTCGTTGCCGTCGGCGGCGCAGCGCGCATGTGCGCCCCGCGCTCGCGCGGCGGCCCGCGCGTCCTCGAAACGCGCCACCGCGCGCGCCGTGCTGTGCACCCGGAACAGCGCCTCGACCTCGGGCGCTGGTGCGGCGGCGTCAGCAGCCCACCCCCACCCGGAGGCGAAGATGAGCTCGACCACCCGGCGCGACGAGTGACACTCTGGCAGCTCCGTCATTGCCAAGAACGCGGAGCTGGCCCGCGCCGGGGCCGCGGCGGGCGACGCCATGAACTGCGCCGGCCTCGGCTTCCTCCTGGGCCTGGCGGGCTTGGTGGTAGCAGACCGCGACCGGTCCCGTTCCCTGAACCTCGGGCTGTCCTTGGCGGGCAGGAATGCGAGGGAGTCGTTGTCGGCGCAGGAGACGGGCAGGAGCGGCGGGCGGTACACGTCGTGGGCGACGGCGCTAGACTTGCAGCTGAGAGAGCGCACCCACGCCGTCGCCATTGTAGAAAAACAAAAGAGTTGCTTTTGGGGGGCGGGAAGAAAGAAGGTGAGGAAGCGGCGAGCGAGCAGTAGCTTCTGGAGTTCTGGTAGGCCGCGCGCGGTTGGCTCGGCTCGGCTCGGCTCTCGCTGCCTTGGAGGCAGGCGACATACATAGACAGACACCGGGCGGCCTGTTCTTTCGGTTAAAATAGTACAATAACTACAGTTAGCTTTTCCTTAGTTCTTTAATTAAAAAATAAAAGAAATTTTTTTGAAAAACACCGTTATATAGGGAAAAAAGATCACATTAAAAATCAACACGTTTCAAACGACTTTTGGCGTCCGCCTTGGATTCCAGTAAAAAGAAGAGTAAGAAAAAAAGAACAAGGGAAAGGAGAAGAAGGAAGAAATCGTCTAAAGTGGCATACGATGAATTGCACCCTCTATAAAGTGGCAAACGGTATATTGCATTCTTTAGAGTAGCAGTTAGTTTCACGATTTGCTTTAGGCGAGGATCGAGTCACTACTCACTAGGGGAGCCTCTCTGATGACATGCACAGCACAGCATGGTGATGAATGATCCATCATTTCGATTATTTGTTGCGGAATTAGCTAGTACTAGCTAAATGCCTGTGCGTTGCTACAGATTTTTAAAATTTATCATACTATATGTTTTAAAACTCACGGGTGATAAAATTTTTAGAATACGCATACAAATATGTTCTAAAAGTTTTTAAATCCGTCAAGTAAGTCAAAACCGTCGATCACACCTCGTGGTCATAAGTCAAAGAACATCGACCACACCTCGTAGTCGTAGGTCAGGAGCCCTCGAGCACATCTCATTGTTGTAAGTCGGAAGCCGTCAACCATCGCACGTGATTGTAGTTGGGAGCGGTCGACCATCACGGGTGGTCGTAAGTTGGCAGCAATCGACAAGCGATCGTGGTCCTAAATCGGGAGCCTTCAACAATGGCTCATGGTCGTACATCGGAAGCCGACGACCATCGTTCATGGTCGTAAGTCAGAAGCCATCGAGGATACCTCGTGGTCGTAAGTCGGAACACATCGACCAACGCTCGTAGTCGTAAGTCGAAAGACATCGACCACACCTCATGGTAGTAAGTCGAAACACATCGACCATTGCTCACACCTCGTGGTCATAAGTTAGAAGTCGTCGACCATCGCCTGTGATTGTAAGTCGGGAGTGGTCAATCATCGCTAGTGACCGTATGTTGGTAGGCCTCCAATGCGCTTGTGCCCGGTCGCCCGATTGCCGGTACCAGCCTGCTCGGCCCGGACTTCAACCACGGCTTGGACTTCGACCACGACCATTTGACTTTGATTACTGCCCTTCAACTTCGACCGCGGACCGACTTCATCCACGGCCCTTCGACTTCGACCACTGCCCCTTTGATTACTGTTCTCTTCGACCACGGTTTGGACTTCGACTATGACCTTTCGATTTCGACTACGGTCTGAGTTCAACCACAGCCCTTTGACTTCGTCCACAGCCCTTCGGCTTCGACCACTACCCCCTTTGACCACGGGTTCGACTTCGACCACGGATCTTTGACTTCGGCCATGACCCCCTTCAACCATGGCTTCGACTTTTACCACGGCCCCTCGACTTCAGCCATGGCCCCTCGACCACAGCCCCATTTGACCACGGCATTGACTTCGACGACCAGTTTGGGAAACCAAAATCGCCAGACAGCGCGACTGGCTCCGAGCGAAGAGCAGGAGGAGATAGAGAGGCTCACTGGGCGAGCTACCGCTGGGCGGCGATGGCGGAGGAGAGCCCCATGGGCAAACGTAGTAAGAGAAAACTACCGCTATCGCCGAGTACTGGGAGCCTTGACTCCCCCATTGCTCGTCAGCGGGGAGCCCAGGCAGCCGCCCAGTCTGGCCGGGCGGTGCCTTCGCCCCTGAGTAGTATCAAAAATATATGCACACGTCCCTTTCTGTTATTTTTTGTGCACCACTTTTTCCTTAATTACTTGTCGGGGGATTGTTTCCTTTGGCTCTAGAACTCCATTTTCTACTCAGTGGATTGGAGGGATGAAAAGGAGTATATCAATGAACTCAACTGTTTGATACCAATACTACGTCAGTAGCATGTGATATGGATCATCGTGGACTTGTATTTAATTAATCGCAACGACCATTGGCATGTGGCAATGCAGCACCACGTTTTCCTGATAGCAAAATAACATGGACGGAGACTTGGAGAGTACATGCATGACTCGGATTTAGGAGTAGAATAATTGCTGCAGGCAACATGTACAAACCTCCCTCGCGGAACACATGCACATATACGCCAGCAGCATCAATGAATCGGAGTCTGATGCCAGTTACTCGATCCATCCATGCACGTTACACACGAATGAATGTTACAAAACAAAGTCCGTGTGAGGAGGCTTGAACGTTACACACGAATGAATGCTCTGGTTGTTGCCTCGGTGATTGTTATGGCCTCTGTTATTGCCATGGCCCTTGGGTTTCTAGGAGAAAGCTAGAGATTTGTTTGGTGTATAGTGTGAGGGCAGTGTCGTGGCCGGGGAGGTTTACTGGTTTTTTGGTCGGATTCCTCAAGGAGAAGAAAGGACCGAGCTTGAAACAAGGACGAGAAGGGGTTCTATGTTTTGATGATGGAGGAGATATGACGAAAGTTCTCGTTGAGTCCTCTAAGGAGGGTGAGGACGAGGGTGTCATCCGGGACCTTCTGATCAATGTCGGTGAGGCCATCAGCGTAGGCTTTGAGCTTCTGCGAGTACGCCATGATAGACATGTCGCACTGGGCTAAGTTGCGAAACTCAGCTTCGAGCGTGAGAGCGTGTGCCTTCTTATTGTCGTGGAAGAGATCTTCGATTTCTTGAAATAGGTTCTCTAGACACTTTCCTGAATCCAAAACGGTGTATGCCGTACGCGCCGTATGATCCTTGCAATTAATACTGGTTGTTGCATCCATTCCATCTATTGTATCTCACTGATCACTCCATGGTTTGATCTTGCGGCACAGGTGGCCTGTGCCGAACTAGCTTGCATGCAGGCCCATTTTTATTTCACGTGCAAGCAGATTGAAGCCCATAAAAAATTCGAGCAAGACGGCCCAGAACATGGGAACAATAAATATCCGAGTAGTGCTTCTATACTTTTTACTTTAATAAAAATAGCATTAATCTCAAAACATATGAAGGTAAAAGTAATCATTATCCACTATTCAATTCTGCTTTAAAAGTTATACAAATCACTTTGAGAAAAATATAAAACCACATCCTTAGAAAAATGAAAAGCTAATATGAACGTACGGCTTCTCAAAATAGCTTCTCCACTCTACTCGCTGTCATCTCACTCCGGGATAAGCCATGAGTTATGGGTGCATCACCTACCCCACCCCTCTCGCTCGCCCATCATAGGCACACATCTCTCCCTCACTTTTTGTACCGCTCTCCTTTCTTTTTAAAAACACTACTTTCAACCACTACTTTTTGTATCATTTTAGACAATATAAAAAATAAAGAGAAAATTTTAAAATAGAGCGTTCTAAATAACTTGTGTGTTGTGGAAGCCGTTCGAAGCATAGCCTAAATTAAAATTAAATGGTGCCTCGTGTTAGCAAACAGGAGTAGGAGTTGCCCCGCGGGTACGGGCAGGGCGACACGAGACGATCAACACACGCAGCAGCGAATTAGTAGTACAGACAACTGATTGATTGGACGGTACCTCTGCATGCAACACCGATTTATATATTATCGCTGTGCTCGTTTTGGTTTTATCTTTTAATTTTTAGTTTATTTTTCACTATTTATAAAATTTTTCTGAACTTTTGAGTTTTTATTGATCTTTTTTGCCGGATCACCACCTATATCCGTCCAGATCTATGTAGAGAACTTATGGGTTTTTTTTATGTGCTGTAGTTTATATTTTTAGTCTATAATTTTGAATTTTGGTTGTTCATAAGAGATAGTATAAAGAGGAAAACTGTCGTATGTAATTTTGGCAAGTATAGCTGATGGATCGCAGTACAATATTTGTTATAATTAATCTATAGACTCCGTCTTAAAAACATATAATTTTAAAAAATGGTTAAGTTAGCAAAAATGAAAAAGCAGAAATTAGAAGCCGTGCCAAATTAGCGAGCTAGGCGATCGAAGAAGAGTTGTGTGGATGGAGTTGGATCTGGATCGTCTGCTGGGTGTACTGGAGATGGATGGAGTGAGTGAGTGAGTGATAGTCAATCAGTGAGAGCTAGCTGTGAGATCGATGGAGCAGCGGCGTTGCTGGCTACGGAGTAAGGTGAGGTGAGGTGACATGCTTGCTGCCTCGTTAGGACACAGACATCTGCACGGACCAACGTGAAGCCCACGTGGCTGCGCGTGCATACATATTGCCCTCTTCCTGTACTTTCGAGCTACAGTGGCAGTTGGTTTCACACACCAACAAGACCATATACAATGCATGAATAACTGTTATCATAATATCTTTTATATCGTTTATAAACAGTGTTAAAAATAGTTCTTATAATAAATTATTTTTTATATATATCTATAGATAACTCCTATATAACACTATATGTCTTGTTTTTTTTATATTACAATTAACTGTTGTATGAAAGATAGCTTAATTCTCTATATTTCTCTCTCTCTCCACTACGACATTTTGTATTATACATTAAAAAAAACTTATGGTTTGCTAATATTAGTATAAAACTATTGTACATACCCTAAACCAACCGGCCGGCAACATAAACGTCAGGAGCAGTCCCAGACATCGAGTCCCTAGCTCGCAAATTAAGGACGGCCGGATACAGAAACACATAGTCTATTCTAAAATTTCTATTCACGATGAAAAGTGACAAGCCAACGACAAACTAATTGACGTCTACACAACAATCAACTATTTCTTTCCCCCTTAAAAAACTTGCAATTAATTAATCATTAAGACCAACCCCCAATGAAATTCTTATCCATGCATGAATTGTAAATTTGGAACCTGGCCAGGTATCCTCAGGTTGGCAATGTCACACCACACAAAGCTGCATCTTATGGACGCAGCTAGCTAGCATGGAACCAGCTGCATGTCCAAGCGAGCTAGCTAGGTTGGTGGATAGATCCATGGATGGATGGATCAGTGTGTGTGCTTGAGCATGCGTGGACCCAGCTAACACGACATGCAATTACAAAGACAAGCTAGCTAGCTAGCTAGCGAGCATGCATCAGTTACGTTAATCAATCAGTTTATATGCGCGCGCGATGAAAGGAACCGTGAGACCAACAGCTTGATCATCGATGTGCACTAGCTATGTCGATCCATCTCTAGCTACCTAATTGATACTAGCTAATAGTGTAATGGGTTAGGTTCATAATTAAGGGTACGTCTGGTTGATATCTAACTTTGCTATAACTAACATTAGTCATATGCAACTTATCGTACTTTTTATGGCAACAAAATTTAACGTCATAAGTATAACAAAGTTCAATGAAAAAACCAAATCTACGACGCGTGGGTCATAACGCTAACAAAGTGTATCTAGCTACAGTTATAACAACAAACCAAATACTAGCGAAGATGTTGTGGCACGCCTAAAATTAGGCGTGGCAAGATTAGGCTTCAAACAAAACACCCCTAAGCTTCAAACAAAGCACCGCCTAAGTTTCTTGAGATCTGCCTTTGTGGCTGCACGCACGGCTGTGCATCCAGCCGATCGCTTGGTCAAATGGAGCAAATGCATGTATGATGGGCTACTCATTTGGGTTTTTTTTGTTGGTTTATGGTTTATTTTACACTGTAGCTAATAGTAGCTTTTGGCGTAATTAAATTTAAAAATTTTCAAAAATAAAAAACGCAGGTCAGCCCATTACAAGAAATACAAACGAATACTGAAAAAAGAAAAGGTAAAAAAAAGTCAAAAAAACATAAAATAAAATTAGAAAATAGTGAACTGAAAAAAATCAAAAGTTGAAAGCTGGAGTTGAAATAAGTGAGACACGTGGGTAGATGTAGCAAAATGCAGAGAGCAGATGCAAGTGAAGAGGAAGTGGCAACGGTAGTCACGTGGGGCAGATGAGGGGGCTGCCCCTCAAAAGCTAGGCACCGCCTTCTGTACCCTCTGGCCCTACGCGTACATGCTAGCGCTGTTTCGCTAAAATTCGATGGTAACTATTGACATTATATTATAGTAACGATTAATTATTTCTAAATTATTTAATTAAGAAATAGAAAACACAGTAATATTATTACGGATAATTAAAAATAAAAAGAAAAGTAAATTAAGGCTGTGCTCAATATGGCTTTTTGAGTGGTTTATAATAAAAGCATCAGAATGGTGAAAAACATCAGAAATGATGACGCTTATTTAGCATAATTAAATTTAAAAAAATTTAAAAATAAAAAACATATTAGGCTATTATGTATAATGCAAACAAATACGAGAGAAAAAAGAATAGCAAAAAAGTTCATAAAAGCCAAAAGTTCATAAAAATAAAATTTATGAATAATTAAAAATAAGTCAGAAGTTAGAAGTGGAAACCGAAGTAAGTGGAGTCTAAAATAGCTTCTCATTACTGAAAACTGGAAGTCAGATACTTTTAAAGTGGATGGAGCAGGACGATTGACGCGCACACAGAACTAATTAAAGCTAACTCCAAATCACCAGTCAACTCCAAATGACAGATGTGTACGTGCTTTACTTTTTGGATGCTTGTGATTTGTTTCTATATATACATTTCTACGTACGTGCATGGACTTGTCATGCTTTGTTTCTATATATACATTTTCACTCAGTCGTGAACTTATCTGGCGACCCCACAGTCATGATTTTATCTAATCATCTTGTGGTTGTAGATGCTTCATTCAACCATTTTATAGTCGTTGGCGTACTACTACCTTGTGGTCATATAATTTGTCTGACCGCCTCACAGTCGTAGATTTCATCCGACCATGTCACGGTTGTAGACATCATCCGACCACCTCGTAGACATAGTCGTCAGGGCTTCATCCGACCACTGGTGCTCGGGAATTCTTCGACACTTCATCCGACCGCTTCGGGGCTGTGACGTCGTTGATACCTATGACCACCATGTGGTCGCACCTTCGGCAACCATGTCACGAGCGACATAGCCGTCAGGGCTTCTCCAACTACATCGGAGGCACCAATCCGACAGGGCACCTAGCCTTTTGGTGTGGGACTCCACCGCCCGAAGCTGGGGCATGACCTACGCGCGTTGGCTCGGCCTCTGCCGGAAGATGCCACAACTACGTCAAAATCGGTCAAACAATTCTGCTCTGGGAGGTTTATAGCATCCACACCCCTGGGGATTGGGAGCTACCATCTATATCAGTTCGTCCATCGGTACCTGCGTGCTTACTACCGGGGGACGGGGACAGGGCCAGCCTGGGCCAATTATTCATGTCAGCTCGCCCATTGGGATCTCCGTGCTTGTTATCGAAGGAGTACTATTGTAGGGGTGGCCCAACCCTCTGTGACTGGGCCTTGCAACTAGCTCAATACGTAATGAGCCCAACTGTATAAAGGAATGTACCAATATACCCTCACCTTTTTGTAATTTACCCCATTCATGTATATAAACCCCAAAAGAGGTACGAGGGAGAGATCCTCTCATTCTATACACAAGCACTTTCTCTCCAATCGTTGACTCTCTCTAGTTAGTCTACTCATATGCTGTTTGGTCGATAACCATAACATTCTCCATTCTTTTTAACTTGTTATTTTTGACATAGACACAACTTTCAATATACATATTTGATCACAGTTAGTAAAAATTAATAAGAAAATACAATGATACGAAAGTACTTAGATAAATATGCTAATACCATTTTCATGTAACAGACCTAAATAATTTTGTGTAAAATTTTAAAAGTTTAACTACCTGTATTCTAAAATTACGTGTAGTCGAAGACGAAGAGAGTATGTTGTATTTGGCCTAGTACTTGCCAATTGCTCCGGTTTAATTCCCTGCTTGCCCTGTGCTGCCCCTTTTGGAAACAGGATAATCTTTGTTGATTTCCATGGGAATTAAACTACTTCAAGTGAAAATTTTTGCATCGCAAATGGACTCTTGCTCGTTCCAAATACATGTATTCCACCGTACGGGTTTATATATTTGGCTAGAAAATAAACATGGGTCTAGACTCTAGAAAGAGTACGAGGACCACTCTGTTATTTCTCCAGTGCAGTGCATCCTTGCAAGGGCTTGCATTGCAGTTGCAGGGCATGCAGCGGTGTACTGCCTTTCTTCAGTCCATCCTTGCCGAAGATATCCGAGGCAACACAACATAGTACTGCTCCGGTTCCTTTGTGTTCTGTGCCTAATATGTAGATCGTTGATGGCACAAATTGGTTAGCAATACTACAAATTAAAGACCATGTGAGGTGGAAAATCACATTGGCGTATCACTGAGAAGTGGCCGGACAAGACAAGGCCTGACCTCATTCGACAGCCTCACATTGGATATCATTTTACAGATTGTAATTTTTTTAGCATTACTGAGCTAATTTTCTCTGCATATTAATCATTAGGAAAATGTAATTCGTGAAAATTGCAACTACACTTGATTATCTTATTGATCATAGCATTACTCCTTGGAAAAAATGTGAGTTCACATTGGATACCATTTTCCAGATTGCAATTTTTTTAGCGTTACTGAACTAATTTTCTGGCGTGCTTGCGGAGACTGACGGCGGAGTGTGCGCTCGCGTCGGAGCTGCAAAGTGCGGCGACGACCAGGGGTCTGCACGGCGCGCAAGGACAGCACGAAGATGACAGCAAAGCCATGGAAAGGCGTGAACGCCGAAGCATTTTCGCCGGGAGACGGTCGGAGAAGACGGACGGAGGCGCCATCTGGGAGGGAAAACAGACAGCCCAGAAAGGGGAAACGCAAGCTCAGGGTGGATTGCCAAAATGGATAAGTCTGGGAATTCAAACAAAAATTTTAAAACTTTGAATTTTAGAGGTTGTTCCAGAGAATCAAAAGATTAACCACAAAGACTATCGTGAGAGACGTAGAGCCGGATCATTGTATGTACGGTGAGGTGAGCCAGCTTTGCCGCTGATGGCCACGGCGCTTGCGCGCATGCTCACTTCGCCGGACAAGACAATTGTTCTGCACGGATCTTCAAATAGATACAAGGGCGAGAAATTCGACTGATTCCAAGAAAAACCATTCTACTGACGTTTAGCAGTTCCGTTGATTTAATACTAAAGGGCGTGTCGGTCTGTGTCCCTAGAGGCTAATTAAGACAGCATTAACGAGTGAACAAGAGCACCTAGGCCGCATACCTGGATAAGAATTCAGACGGTCCAACTCTTTACAAATATGTACTGTAGCTGATTTTTTCCTTTCGAATTTAGCCTTTAAACATCTGTTTTTATAAATCTAACCCTCTTCTTAAGTTCGACAGCCACGACAGACGACGCGTCACCTGTCGCGCTATAGTAGCTCAGCCAGTCTTAATTCATCATGATTAATGTTAATTAATCATAATTAGTACTAATTAATCAATCTACATTATGATTAGTGCTAATTAAGCATGATTAGCGGCGGCGCGCGGTCTACCGAGTTAGGGAAGCTCTCTCGGCTAGGCATGTACCTACCGAGCATAATAGCTAAGGTTGTCTCGAATTTCAAAAAATAGCTATGGTGAACAGCTCAAAAAAAAAAAAAGCTATGGCTACTCTCCTCCAGCTGGAGCGGCTTGACGATATAAATAAGAGATAATAGATTCTATGACACTACTTGGAGTGATAGGTTCGACGAACTACCATCGGCGAAAGGCCTAGCTACTATATAATAGAATTTTGATTGAACCGAGTAACGTACAGTAGTTAAATCCATTAGTGATAATAGTTTATCCGATCGACCACTCTCCAGCAGTAATGAATCTGGTATGCCTATAAATAAGCGGAAGGAATGGATGGATTCATGAGAGCAACAAGTTAGGAAAGACTAAACAAAAGCCCGCCCCAAGGAGAGGAGAGGAGGGGGGAGATGGTGCGAGTGTGAGAGAGGGTGAGGCAGAGCCGTGGCGGATGCGGGCGAGGGACTTGCACCCGCTCTGCTGCCTCCCCGGCGGATGGTCCCCCCCTCCGCCGCAGCCCCAGCCTGCGCCGGCGGTCGCGGGGGTCCTCTACAAGTGGACCAATATCGGCAAGGGCTGGCGCCCGCGCTGGTTCGCCATCCGCGGCGGCGTCCTCGCCTACTCCAAGATCCGCCGCCGCGCGCCCGCACCGGACGCCGTCAGGCTGATTGGGGCGGCGGACGGCGCCGAGGACCGCCCCATTGGGTTCGTGCATCTCAAGGTCTCGTCGTTTCGCGGTGCTTCGTCTGATCGATTTTGCTGTGCTCTGCTTTGGTACAATTGATTTTTTTAGGCTAGTTTCTCCCTTGATTTTCATTGTGCTTGCTAGATTTTCTGTTGGCTACGGGCGTTTTTTCCCCTTCTCTCAGCATAATTTTGGGTTTAAGTTTGGCTCCTCCTCATTTTTGGCCCTTCTTCTTCGTCTTCTACTAGCCAATTGCGATAATTTAGTTTAGTATGATAGATCGATCTATCATAACTTTGTGAAATGATCTCTCTCTCTCTCTCTCTCTCTCTCTCCGCTTCCGGGGGTCGCATCGAACTGGAACAGGTGGAGGAGCTGCATAGAATAAATCGAGGAGCTGTAAAGCTTCTTAACCCGTCACATCACAAGCATCGAGATTCGAGAGCTGCACTTTCCAGATCTTTACAAGAAGCTAGACTTGCGGCATTTACAAAGCTTATAAGCTAATAACGATATGATCGATAGTGCCATTTGTTTGCCGGATCGACTTTGCAACTGCTTAATAAGTGCCTGTGTTTTTTTTTAATCCCTGAACTGAAAGCAACTGCCTTTAAGTAGTACAATTAGCAAGAGCCCTGTATAGTAAGCAAACGTGATGTTGCCTTCCTGCAAATGTTGTGGGGTGCAACTGCCGATGAGCAATTCTCTGGTTATCACACACCCCACACGCAAGGTTTGCAATGTCGCTTGCCGGTGAACACTACAATGTTCCAAGGTGGATTTTTTTTTACAGCCCTGCGGTGGAAAATCTCTTCTCCATTCAGATAGGCAGTAGCAGGCACTACAGTCGCGTCGCGCCCCTGGTACCTATTCGCTGGGCTGGCTCGGTTGTGGTTGTGGGCATGGAAAGGAACCAACCAACTTCCAGCTGGATTCGTTCTCCCCGTGGGGGGTCAGCAGTCGTGGGTCCTCTCCTCGGCGTTGCATCTTCTTGAGTTGTTGGGAATGTGAGATGTTACGTATCTTTCTGTCCGTAACCATTTACGGCTGGCAGCTGGGAGGGACCTTGAAAGTCCTACTTACTTTTCGAGTGTGACTGCTGCTAGCCTGTGCTGTGAGCCAAGTCATCCACATTCATACCTTGAACAGCGTAAAGCGAAACCATACCATACGTGGGGTTTGTTGAATCGTTGATTCCCAATTCTTGCGGCTTTTATTGATAAAGTTTGGCTCTTTCCCTCTTCATAGTTTATCTGATTCCAAAAACTGAGGGCTACCTTCATTCCTGATTATTTTGATAAGGTTCATCCAATGGCATACCGTATAAGGAAAGAAAAATCTGTAATTTGGCTAAATGCGTAGGTTTTGGTTGCTAACGTTATCATATTTAACTATTTCTAGATCTCATCATTCCGTGAAAGTAAATCAGATGATAGGCGCTTCTATATAATTACTCCAACCAAGACGCTTCAGCTGAGAACTGACTCTGCCAAAGATCGTGTGGCTTGGATTGAAGCCCTTGTTTCTGCCAGAAGTGAATCTTCTCCCAATGGAGGTTTACTGTATGACCAGAATGATGCGTCCTTCTCTACAGAAAGGCTTAGAAATCGCATGCATGCTGAAGGCCTTGGTGAGGAGGTTATTAAAGATTGTGAACAAATTGTCCATTCAGAATTCTCACAGTATTATACACAGATGAAACAACGTTGTGAAGAGTATTTGAGCTTTCTTGGCAGTCTTCCACGGCAGCTTGAGGTAACATTTTCTCAGGATGTGCTGATAGGTACTGTATTAGTGAACCCATGTTATCCCCACTACTTTGATGATTCATCAACTCATGGATTTAATGTGGATTGCAAGAAAACATTTTGTGTGCAATTAACCGTTTTCATTATTTTTATTTTTAAATGGACTACATTTCCCCTCACCCTTAGTATGATATATTCTGGTGGCTTGTTCGAGACTTGCAAAAGAAATGTTATATTTGTAGATTCATTTAGAATAATAGATTCCCGCACTCCTCACATGTCACAAGGTAACCAACGGCCCTGTCCGACTTTGTTTTTCATTGATATTACTAGTACAGAAGTTAAACATGCCAACTATGAGCCAGAAAGTTCACTGCATTTCTAAGAATTAAGGACAAAGCATATACCGGTGATCTTAAGTTTCCCTTGACCCTTTCTGCAAGGTATCGCAGTGACTTACTGTTAAACAGTACAAAGATCCTTGCTTCTATTTAGATTTTTTGGTAGCATAACCATGTCGGTTTTCTTTTGGCTATGATCTCCATGATAAAACATGCAGTTATGTCCTATCCCCAGTTGGAAACTGAACGATATGGAAAGCTGTGTTTGCAAACATGCATTTATGCAATAACTTTCTCTTTATGCTGATATGCTGTGCTTTGCAGGTACTTAATGCAGAAGATACAACCCACTTGATCAAACCTGAATATTCCTGCTCTGGGCATGGAAAATGTAGTGGTACTTGAATTTTTTTAGTTATTTATATGCTTTTCTCTGTTGGTTATGCTAGCTTTACCATTCTATTTTGCATTCATGATGCATGTAATGAGTTTCCAGGACAATATCCTTGTGTCATTTTTATCCATTGTTTTATCGGTACTTTTTTCTCTTTAAGTCTTTAATGCACAAGTTTCCAATTGCTTTGCTGCTGAACTACCATCTCAAGGTTGATGTTTGAACATTTTTTATTTGTGACTAAGCCATTATTATCCTATCATGTCAAGATTCGCAAAATGCAGAATGCCATGTTAACCCATTGAACATTAATATTGAACAACATGTGCTGTCAAAGAAAAAGCATAGGAGAAATTCTAGAACATTCAAATTGTTGCCTCCTGCTATTATTTTTGCTGGGCCTGGTGTAAGGAGCCTTCTTTAATTCTTACTGATGTTTTTTTTCTTCAGAGAGCAGCAATACAGAGTCTTCCGATGACGTTGGGAGGCACGAGTTAGATGAATTGTCAGATGAAGATAACTACAATTTCTATGATACAAGGCAAAGTTTCAGTGATTCTGCTGCAAGTCCAGACTTGAGGAGTACAGGTTCGAATTCTGGCAATGATGTCCATGGATATGATAATAAATTTGTAGAATCAAGAGCCGGTGAGGGAAACAATGAACATTTGTTGTTGTCTTCAAAACGTCGCACAAGGTTGCCCGAACCAGTTGAAAAGGAGAAGGGTGTTAGTCTTTGGTCAATGATCAAGGACAATGTTGGAAAAGATCTGACACGAGTCTGTCTGCCTGTTTACTTTAATGAGCCATTATCATCTCTTCAAAAATGCTTTGAAGACTTGGAATATTCTCATTTGTTGGACCGTGCATATGAATGTGGCCTAAAGGTATGAATGTATGATCCTTTGTACAGATTTCTTGTGATCCACATGTATTCTGATAAGATAAAGTGCATGCTTTTTTTCTTGTCATTGATGTTTGAAATCACTGGTGACTTTTAAATTTTAATGAACAATAAAGGATCTCTTTCCACCTGTGAGTCATTTCAAATGGGCCTTATCTGGCTGCTCTGCATTTTGACTGCTCCATTAAAGATAAAACATGTCAGCTGTTATGTCTCTACCTACTCTGTGCAAAAGAACAAAGGAAGAGTTTGGAAATTGAAGTTGAAATACTTGCTCAATTCTGGCTATTATTCCTGAATCGAGTTTTTTTTTCAAATAGTCCTGAATTGAGTTGGCAATAAATTTCTGGCTTTTTGCTATCCTTCGTGATCCAGGGAAACAGTTTGATGAGAATCCTATGTGTTGCTGCATTTGCCGTCTCTGGGTATGCTTCCTCGGATGGCCGCCCCTGCAAACCCTTCAATCCATTGTTAGGGGAAACTTATGAAGCTGATTACCCTGAAAATGGAATCCGTTTCTTCTCTGAAAAGGTCAGTTATTGGTAACGACTACAACTAAATTTGGCAAGTTTTTCGGAGGTTTCTGTTAAAACGTAAGTGTTGCTTAGTTTCTGTTTGGTATCCTGGCACAAAGAAACGAACTGGCAATGTTTGAAATGGGTTATACTGATTTGGTAACTAGTAAGAGGTCACAATAACATTCTGAAAACAACTTAATTAAACATGTAAGTCTTATGACTTGTTTTGGCAAACATTTCTACTTTCAAAAGTGATAAATCTAACACGTGGTTTCATCCAGTGAGAATTGGCATGGTATGTTCCTATTTCTGGTCAACTAACTGTTGTAATTACATTGTGTGGTGTAATCTGATGTTAGACCCTTTGATAGTGTTGGTACAAACCAGGGTTCCAAATACTGCCGGTAACTGGTTTTATCGGTGCCGACCGGGAGGAAAAAAACCGCCGGTTTTTATTTAATTCAAATTTAAACTTTTGAATATAAAAATTAGTTTCTCTAATGATATTTACATTATTTAACACTGATAAAATGTATTAGGAAGATGCATGCACTTTCCGTGCTTGACTTCATACTTTTTTTCCATGAATGTGTTAGAAATTTTTAAATTTTGAATGTAAAAGTTAGTTTCCCTAATGATATTTATATTGTTTAACAATGTATTAGGAAGATCCATGCATCTCCTGTGCTTGACTTCATACTTTTTACCATAAATGCGTTAGCAATTTTTAATTTCAAATTTGAAAACCCAGGTTTTAGCGGTTTTCCGGTTTTTAGCAGTTTTTCTCCGGTTTTTTGGGCGGTTACCGGCCGGTTTTTCCGGTTACTGATTTCAAATTCAAATTTTAACGCGTGAAATTTAACCGGTTTTTTCCCGGTAACTGGTACCGGCCCTCCGGCGGGATTTACCCTGGTAGCGGTTTTTGGAACCTTGGTACAAACTATTCCTGGAGTCACCAATCATTATGTACTCTTCTTGGCACCAGGTTAGTCATCATCCAATGGTCATGGCCTGTCATTGTGAAGGAAAAGGCTGGAAATTCTGGGGAGAGAGCAATGTAAAGAGCAACTTCTGGGGACAGACAATTCATCTCAATCCTGTTGGTGTGTTAACACTAGAATTTGACGATGGGGAAACTTTCAAATGGAGCAAGGTAAAACTAAAAGTCCTTCCTAGAGGCTTGCCTTTACTCACTAGTTGATAGCATGACTAGCAGACTGCCTCAGATCCACCCATTTCCAATATACAATGCTTGCGTAGCAGGTCTTGTAGTAGTGAACCTTTTTTCAAAATGCTTAAATTCTCACTCTCTATACCAGGTTACAACCACCATTAATAACCTTATCATCGGTAGAGTTTATTGCCATCACCATGGCACGATGACAATAAGTGGGAACAGACGATATTCGTGCAAGCTGACTTTTAAACAGCAGTCTTTTCTTGACCGCAACCCTCGCCAGGTAAAATATAATATAATTGACAGTTTCTGTAATTTGTCCATTTTTCTGCTTCCCTGTCGTCTCCATAGATCTTACTAAGATATAGTTCTATGCAAGGTCCATGGATTTGTTAAGGATGTTGATGGTACCAAGGTTGCCACCCTAACGGGAAAGTGGGATGAGAGCATGTACTTCGCACTTACTAATGACGCCTCCAGAGTAAATTTCAGTGCTTCAGGTCCCAGTGCTGAAGCCACTCTGTTGTGGGAGAAAAATGAACCTCCAGCTAATCCCACACGATACAATTTATCATCATTTGCAATAACTCTAAATGAGCTGACTCCAAATCTCAAGGTAGACTGGCTGATTCAGCTCATTATTAGTACTTCTCTTAGATCTGATACTAAAGCATGACTTTGTCTATTGTTTAATTAGGAGAAACTTCCGCCAACAGATTCAAGACTTAGACCAGATCAGCGACATCTAGAGAATGGGGAATATGACAAGGCCAATGCTGAGAAGCTGCGGTTGGAGACAAGGCAACGAATGGTACACCTTTCTTCACGTTTTCCTACATGTTCATGAAGAATATCTTTTCATTCCTTAGTTTCGTTATCATTTCCAGAGAGAGAGAGAGAGAGAGACAGTTTGCACCTAAATTCTCTTAACTGAACTCCGCCCTCCACTCTGCAATCATTGGAAACATTGAATGGGAGCAACATGTCATGCTAGTCTTAGTCATGCGGTAGGTGTGGTTTTGGATTGTTGGGAGTGAATTGTTGGAAATATCACATGAGTACATGACGAAGTAGCTCACTGCAGACTAGATTAGTCTGAACGATACCAATGTACGAGCACGTCGTTTGGTCTCTAACTGGGGTGATTTTGTCTGTCTTTGCAGGCACGGACGATGCAGGAGAGTGGTTGGAAGCCAAGATGGTTTAAAAGGGACACCGAGGATGGAACATTCCGCTACACGGGAGGTTACTGGGAGGCAAGAGAGCAGGGGAAATGGGATGGCTGTCACGATATATTCGGCGAATTATCCGACAACCGAAAGCTGCAAACTTCAACTCGGTGTGGTTAGCTCAAGTATATGTAGCCATTCCAGTAGGTGTTGACATGAACGAACTACCGAAAATATATCTTACCATTACCAGCTTTCCTGATTGTGCAAAGAAGAGCTCACTCAGGCTCTCCTTTTCATTATATAAACCACGTGATATAAGATTATGGATATTAAAGAGTAAATTTAATAAAAATACAGGTTTGTCGTACAAACTATCATAAAGCTACATGTTTCACAAAACTGATTTCTTGTACAAGCTATCAGAAAACTACAAGTCTTAGCAATTATGTCACAAAACTTCAGATTTGAGGGCCATATGTATCACAAAGCTAGGTTTTAGAAATGCTATCGCACAAACCCATAGCTGACACACTGGGTCCACCTGATAGTCCCTATATTGCCCTCATACCCGGTTATGACCTATCCACATCATGCACCACATGTGCAGCTGTGGACCGCCATGTTATTTTTCTCACATGGACATGGCTATTACGAAACCTATTAGGTTACGTTGATGGGCAAATACTGAAACTACTCCTGAGAGGTTTTGACTATAAATAAATAAGTCTATGTACAAGGGGAAATAGATTTTGAAATTAATAAAGACTCTATTTCTCTGGTGTTTTCTTTCAATTATTCTCTGTTGATTGGTTGCGTGGATTGCGTTGGAGATTATTATTTCTCAACACGTTATCAGCATGAATTGCTTTATAAGTTGCAAGAAAATTGCATGAATAATGTAGAAAATGACTGACATCGCTAAGAAGGAATTTGCTAAGCTCACCCTGGACAGTAGTAACTACCTCACATGGGCAATGGATGTTAAGATCAACTTGACAGTTCGGTCACTAGGCGCTGCCATTACCCAGCTAGAAGCTGGGGCTCTAGCCATTCCTGAGGCTGCCAAATGTGCGGCACTGTACCTCTTGAGGCACCACATTCATCAAGACCTGAAGTCTGAATACCTGCTAGAAGAGGACCCGTTGGCATTATGGAATTCCTTGAATGAAATGTATGGCCAACAAAGGCCCATCATGCTACCTAAAGCACAGCTTGAGTTGACCAATATAAGGTTTCAAGACTTCAAGAAGGTGTCGGCATATAATTCTACCATTCATAAGCTCGTCTCTAAGCTCAGGTTCTATAACCAGAATGTTATAGACACTAAGATGATAGATAAGACTTTGAGCATTTTTCACCCTACCCATAGGACGCTCCAGCAGCAGTACCATCAGGCCAAGTACAAGAAGTACTCAGAACTGATTACCACCCTTCTCGAGGTAGAGAAGAATGATGAGTTGCTGACGAAGAACTATCAGACTTGCCCCACTAGGTCACAGCCACCACCAGAAGCTCATGCTAATTCCCAGAGGACCAGTAGTGGCCAGGGCCATGGAAAGGGACCCAAACAAAAGGGTGAAAAGTGGAAGAAGCTATATGTGCAGAAGGGAAATGGTAAACCCCGCTGGATGGGGCAAAAGAGAAAAATAAAAGAAGCCAGACTTGGGCAACAAGGTAGTCTACCCCCTACGCCTTGCTATAGGTGTAGCTATATGGATCATTGGTCCCGTACTTGCCGCACCCCGAAGCATCTGATAGACCTTTACTAGGAGTCCATTGGCAATAACAAGAAGGTGCTAGGGAAAAAGGTAAAGTCACACTTGGTTGATCAACCCAATGCTGATAAGAGTGATACTGAATGCAGAAATAGAGCTTGACACTACAACAAGGAGTGATTACATGGAGCTTGACCTATATGGCGACTTGCAGCAATTCGTAGGTAGCTCATCCAGGCAACTCCAGATGTCACGTTTTTTCTTAAGTTTACTTTATCAGTTTAGGTTATTCTAGGGGAATAATGGATTCTTTATGCTCTTGCGGAGCATTAATTGTTTACGATTTATATATTATTCTAGATGAATAAATTGGGTTGCCTATTCTTTTGAGCTTTATTCCCGTTGAATTATTGTTTGATTATATTATACTCTATATAGAACAACTCCTTAAATCTGATCACAAGGGAGGAGATTTGTCTAGTATATAGTGGAACTACCAACTCAATTATAAGGGATTAAAACAGTCCAGAAGAATGTGGTACAATTGGCTTAGTGAATTTCTCCTGAAGAGAGAGTAAAGTAATAATGAGGATTGTCCTTATGTGTTTGTAAAGAAATCCCAGAATGGGTTTTGTATTATCTCAGTGTACGTCGATGATCTGAATATCATCAGAACTAGAGGACATAAAGGAAGATCTTAGATTGTTTCTCCTGAAGAATCAAGACTTGACTATGGTTGGATATACAAATGTAGGGTACCTATCTGATCCCCATAATGCAAAATTCCAGACATCATTTGTATTTCCTTATGGTGGAATAGACATCTCTTAGCGGTCATTTAAGCAGACATTGGTAGCTATGTCTACTAACCACTCAGATATAATAACGTTGTATGAAGCCTCACGAGAATGCGTTTAGCTTAGATAAATATTACCCATATCAAGAAGTCATGTGGCATGAACACCATTGATGACCCCACTATTATCTATGAAGATAATGTAGCTTGTGTAGCACAGATGCAAATAGGCTACATTAAAAGTAATATTACGAAGCATATTGCTTCTAAATTCTTTTATTCTCATGAACTCCATAAGAACGAAGAGGTAAAGATATTGAAAGCTAGGTCTTGTGACAGTCTAGCAGATATATTTATAAAATCTCTCCCAGCCTCTAGCTTCTAGAAGTGTGTACGAGATATAGGGATAAGACAACTTAGAGAGTTACAAGGTTCAGGGGGAGTAAATCTTTGAACCATAACCCTTATTTAAGACTGAAAGACTTATATGATTCTAAAGATCTAATGTTGTACTCTTTTTTTCCTTTGTGAGTTATCCTAAAGTTTTCTCATGTAAAGGTTTTTAATGAGGCAACAAATGCGACACGAGAAACGGATGCAATGTAGTCTTTTCTCCATCCTTTTTTTCACTGGGTTTTTGGGAACTTTTAATGAAATATATGCATATCGTGGTATTCGCCCAAGGGGGTGTTACAAAACCTATTAGGTTATGTTTATGGGCAAATACCGAAACTACCTCTAAGAGGTTTAGACTATAAATAGACAAGTCTATGTAGAAGGAGAAATAGATCTTGAGATTAATAAAGACTTCATTTCTTTGGTGTTTTCTTCCTATTATTCTCTGTTGATTGGTTTCATGGATTGCATTGGAGATTATTATTTCTCAATAATGGCAATGTGGCATCACGCCTTCTTCCTTTGGAAAGAACCGAGCAGAGCCCCTTTTGGTAGCGTGCCTCTACTCCAGCCTCTCACACAAAATGTGTCTCTCCTCATACAGAAGACGCGCTAGCCTAGGGAGGAGTGATGGCCGGAAGAGGAAGGGGGATGGCAACTGATGGTGCTGGAAGATTGACGAGGCCCCAACTAGAGATGGCAATGGGCACAAACCCACTGGGTTTTGCTATCCCAAACCCGTGCCCATGAAAGTTGGACGTGCCCGCTAAAAAACCCATGGCCGTGACGGGTGCAGATTTTTGCCCAGACCCATGCCCACTCGGGTAACGGTACCACGGTCGCCTGTGTTCGACAACAACAGCAGATTGCGAGCGATGCGATTGCTTAGCAAGTCAACAATAAGTTCAATTTATATGCTACTATGCATGAAACAAGCAACGACAAATCCACAATGCACATCACTAGTTCACTCCATCAATTCTCAGTTCATAGTTCACTGGCATAGCATATCAGTATACGGCAAGTTCATTACAAGTTCACAGTTCACAACTCAGTTAAAACCAAAAAGAGAGACATCAACTGCTATGGGGCATTGGGGTTAATGGGCTGCTATGGGCTGAGCTGGTTTGCCTAGGAGCCTGGGTTTATAACTCCTATGGATCAGGTTTATATTACCCATGGGTTTACGGGTTTGGGTACTATAGGAATGTACCCGAACCTGGCAGACCCGATGGGTTGGGCTTTTTGCCCATTAAAAGACCCATGGGTTAGGAAATTGACTCAGACCCATACCCTGATAGAGTAAAAACCCACCGGGTATCGGGTTCCGGGTACCCATTGCCATCTCTAGCCCCAACCCTTTAGGCAATGCCCCTGGCCATGTAATGCAGATTGACGTGGCTGACCAGGGCACACATAGTGGATAGGCTGTAACGGGGCGTGAGGATGGTATAGCAGCTGCTAGATGGGCCAGTGTGTCAGATGTGAGTTTGTAGCTAGATGAGCCCTTAAATATGTAGTTTTGTGAAATAGTTGCTAAAATCTGTAGTTTCTGATAATTTGTACAACAGATCTATAGTTTTTTTTGAAATTTACTCAATATTAAATCATGTGCACACATTTGACAAAGGTGCTAACATCCTTGTTAAAGCTGTCCATAACTAGCGGAATTTCCCACACAATTACGCGGCTACATATTGCAGCATATTATATTTATCGTATAACTCTATTGCTTTTCGAAAATATAGTTGTGTTTACTACATAATTGTAATAGTTATATATATATATATATATATATATATATATATATATATATATATATATATATATGAGATTAACTTACATCATTATAATCTGACCTAACTAAAATAAGTGTTGTAAATCTTCTCGATTAATGAGAGAATTTTTTTATCTATACATGATTAATCATTTAATATGTATCATTATAATTTGGTCCATCGAAATTATAAATAACGTAGATATTCTCTTTTTTCTCTTGATTAATGAGTAAATTTATACGAATTTTGTTTTTTCTTGATTTAAAGATTGTTGTGGGACTTTTTAAAACTTCGAAGCGAATGAGGTATCTTGAATAGTACCAGTTGTGTGTATATGGATGTGCTTCTTTCGTTATGTTAAAGCACCCAGGTGTGCTACTGACTGCCGAGTGCAAAGCAAAACTCCATGCTTGAGTGCTTCTACCGTTAACCAAATCCCAACAGTTCTGCCCAGGCTCGTTCTGGGCCAGTAGACGAATTTGATCTCAACGGGGGTTTACTCTGCACTTTATGTTTTGAGAGAGTTATTCAGTGTTATTAATTGGATCAAGAACTGAAATTTCTAGTGATGCTGGGCTGATCTACTCAAGCTACATACTGATAAATTTCGTTTGGTTATACTCTCTCTCTCTCTCTCTCTCTCTCTCTCTCTCTCTCTCTCTCTCTCTCTTCTCTTTTTAAATGATATTCTCGAGTCAATGTTTATATGCTGTAAGCATAGAGCTTACTATAATTCAATGAATCATCGAGATCTGGGCATGCTTTAGTGCAATTCTCGTTATAGAATTAATCAAGCCTTTTATTATTCATGCGAGGTGCCAACAAGCTAAGCTACCAGGTGTAGTAAGAACGGCCCCACTCATTTCAACTTGAGTTTCTAACTTATTTTTCACTATTTATAAATTTTGTCTTTTTTCTAAACTTTTGGCTTGTTTTGAACTTTTTTTGCCGATTCTTTTTTTTTCCATATTTGTTCGTTTTGTCCATGATGAGCTAACATATTTTTTTCTATTTTTAAAAATTTTAAATTTAATTACGCCAAATAAGCTATCTTCAACTACATTGTAATTTGAGCGAGCTACAGTATATTTTCAGCCACAAGCCACAATTTTTCAACCCAATCGAGCGGGGCCTAAGAAACTCATAGGAACGAACCCCAACACAATTTGCAGCATGCATGCATGCAGAGCCATATAATAAATATTCTTGCAGTTCTTTTTTACTTGACTTTTTTTTATTTTTTTACTATCTTTAAGATGCAACTTTAACTACTATTTTTATAATTTTATACTAAGATATACTAGTAAAATTATAATGTTATGAAAGTATTTTTAATGATAAATCTAATAATGTAACTTTCGTATAGGTAATTTAGGTAGTTTTAAGATGCCGCTCGGTTGTGCTAAAATAAATTGGCTTATGGTTAAAATTGCACTCTAGTTGACAGTAGTTTATTTGGTGTTACTAAATTTAAATAAAGTAAAAATAAAAAAGCAGGTTAACTCATCACGGATAATTTAAATGAATACGGGAAAAAAGAACCAGCAAAAAAGCTTTAAAAAGCCAAAAAAATTAGAAAAGGATGAAATTTAGGAATAGCGAAAAATAAGACAGAAGTTAGAAGCTTAAGCTGAAATAAGCGGGGTCTAAATCTATTAGCAGTTAAACTTTAAAATGATTGACGAAATAGATTTTTAAAAAAATAAGTAGAAAAGAATAGAGGAGGACCATTTCGTTCCTAGAATTTTCATCGCCATCACATCGTGGCGTACGTGCCGAAACACATGCGGCGGAACCCCACCGAGAATCGAAAACTGGCCGGCCAAAACGCAGTAAACTAGTAAAACTAACATCTTGGAGCTAATTAACCTCGCATCTCAATTCGCGATCAGCTGGATCGATCAGATTCAGGCGTGGACCACGACCTCGTCGTCGGCGAGCTGGATGCCGGCCTCGGCCAGGCGCTTCTCCTTGTACACGTACCCCTTGGCCGCGGCGACGAAGACCACGAGGTTGACAGCGCTGAGCCCGGTGAGCAGCCAGTAGAAGTTGTAGAGCCTGCCCTTGTCGAGGTTGTCGGCGAGCCACGCTCCCCGGCCGTCGGACGACGTCACCTTGTGCACGATGCTGACGAGCGCGGTGCTAAGGAAGAAGCCCAGCGAGAGCGTGCTGAGGAAGAGGCCTGTGCTCATGGTCTTCATGCCCTTGGGGCACTCGCGCAGGAAGAAGTCGAGTTGGCCGATGTAGGTGAAGGCCTCGCCGGCGCCGACGAGGAAGAACTGCGGCACGAGCAGGAAGACGGAGAGCTTGGCGCCGGTGGCTGCGGCTGCGAGGCGCCTGTGCTCGGTGAGCGCGGCGGCGACCATGGCGAGGACGGATAGGAGGAGGCCGACGAAGATGCGCTGGAGCGGGGAGAGGCCGTGGGGGTTGCCGGTGAGGCGGCGGGCGAGGGGGACGAGGAGGCGGTCGTAGACGGGGACGTTGAGGAGGATGGAGACGACGACGAAGACGGTGAGGGAGCCTGCGGGGATGACGAAGGAGCGGCCGAGGCGACGGAGAAGGTTGTCATCTGCGCGTACACCGTCCAGAAGAGGATGGTCGTCGCCCACGTCGGCAGCATGCGCACCACCTGCTTCACCTCCTCCACATCCGTCAGCGTGCACAGCGCCCCCGTGCTCGCCGCCGGCTCCACGATCGCCGCCCGGTCAAGGAACCTGCGTGCATACATGGCTGCGTGCATCAGATGAAGCTCAATTTCTCGATCAGGTCAGGTCTATGGCGCGTGCACGCATTTGTGCGTGAATTATATATATATATATATTAGCAGAGTTTTTTTTTTCTATTTTTAAAAAAATTGCCCTTCGTTTGAAACTAGAGATCTCTTGAAACTATCGGTCCACTAAACCAAGAAGCTGCCTTTTGATTAGATCAGAAAAAACTAAAAAAGCAGCAGCAGTTCAGTTAGGTCCGTATATATTGTGGTGTAATTTGAAAATAATTTACCATAGTTGCAGCCAGCATGCATCCTAATTGGGTGTTTTGCGTTCACTGCCAAGTAAAGTAACAAGCTACCGCCAGTTACCGTTCCAAAGTGACTCAGAAATTAAAGAGTCACGACTTACGATAGAGGCAAACTGAAAGAACACTGAAGTTACTCAGAAAGAACTCTTGCGTATTGCCAGACAGACGCATGCATGATACTGTACTTAACTAGGAATGGCGAAAAGTGTGATCTTCTTATCATGAGTAACGGTGAGGGTCCAACAAAATCTCTGAGACATTATCATCATATCTAAAGGTTCAGGTTCACGAGCTACGTAACGTAGCAGCAACTTGCGCATAAAGTCGCGCCAATGCTCTGTCGTGAGATTCACATGCTCAGCTCAGCTCAGCTCAGCTCAGGCAGCAGTGAGCAGTACAACTACACGTGAAGCAGCTATGCATGCAAAAACCAAAACTCCACCACACATAGTATCTAGAGAACTTGCACGTAGTGCTACCGAATATACATACATATATACATATATACATATATATATATATAACTTGCAACAGCAGGTACTTATAGCGCATTACTTAATGTGATACGGGCAGCTTAGGTTGGCTAGATTGCCCTGCTGCATGCATGATGCCGGTCTTGAAACAACACGGCCTAATACCTACTGTACTCCCCGCGCCATCGATCGATATATACGCTTGCGGTCGTACGTCGTTCAATTCATGGCCTGCACGCTGGTGTACAGTGCTGAGGCCAAGCATTCAGGTACCAACCATGGGGCCTCGATCGATCACCAGTACAAGCTAGATAGAGAGCCAGCTAGCTGATCATGTATATATACTTGCATACTGTTCAGGGAAGAAGAATAGCTTAACCGGCTGCGTTAGCTTATCCACGTACGTTACATGGAACCATGCATGCATGCCTGAACACATGACCAAATGGAGGCCTTTAACTTGTGCATACAAGGGTCGGATTGGACTAGCAAGGTTTCTTTTTTTTTTTTGTCGAAATTATCATTCCATGTTTCTGACCGATCGCCCCGATGCATACGGAGATTGCGATGATAAGGACACAAAATATTCATCCTATGGAGTTGGATCCTTCATTTGCTAAGATATGATCAGATTGTAAGGTCAGTTCTTAGTCAACTAATGAAGCGGACGATCGAGACTTAATGGAGTATTACTGAAAGAAAATTAATTTTTAATTTACGTACGTAAGTAGCTAGTAGGAAGATACTCTTTGTTAATTACTATTTACCTGCATTGCTTGGAGTGCGGCAGCTTCTGCTTGCCATTGACGTCCTCGCCGGCGGCCGCGGCGTCGTCCACATCGTAGAGCATGGCCGCGTCGGACGGCAGCGGCAGCGCACGCTTCCTCCATGCGGCGGCGGCGACGGTAGCGATCTGCGTGAGCGGGCTGCCAACCAGCTTCTTGAAGCGGTACCTGGTGGTGCCGGCGAGGAAGACGACAAGCCCGACGAGGATGACGACGACGCAGACGCCGAATCCCCAGCGGCGGCCGAGGTTGTCCTGGACGTAGACGAGCACGGTGACTGCGAGCAGGGAGCCGATGCTGATGAAGAAGAAGAACCAGCTGAAGAAGCGCGTCATGCGGCGCCTCTCGCCGGCGTCGGACTCGTCGAACTGGTCGGAGCCGAAGCCGGACACGCTGGACTTGAGGCCGCCCGTGCCGAGCGCCGTCAGGTAGAGCCCCAGGTAGAGCACGCCCAGCTGCGTCCCGTTGGGCGGGGCGCAGGTGGTGCTGGCGCCGGTGGGGTCCGAACACGGCGGCGGGCGCAGCCCCGGCGCCGCCGTTGAGGTGGTCAGGATGGTCATGCCCTGCATATATCGATCGAGGCCGTGTCATGTCATCTAAATATCCGTGTTGTACGCACGTCAAGAATAATGAGGGGCAGAGGGGAGCGAGAAAGGGACGTACGGTGGCTTGGATGGCGGTGAAGATGGCGATGGTGAGGTATCTGCCGAGGTAAGTGTCGGCGACGAATCCGCCGAGGAGGCAGAGCATGAAGGACGTGCCGAGGAAGTTGGTGACGGTGTTGGCGGAGGCGGCACTGCCGAGGTGCATGGTGGCGGTGAGATAGGTGACGAGGTTGACGGCGATGCCGAGCGTGGTGAGGCGCTCATTGAGCTCGACGCCGAGGATCATGGCGGCGCGGGACCAGCCGCCGGAGGAGGCGCGGAGGGCGGGGCGGCCCTTGCAGTCCCAGGCGTCGGACAGGGCCTTGCCGTCCGCTGCCGTCTCTGGGAGCGGCGCCATGTCTGGCTGGCTCTGCTCGCAGGGCAGCTGGGAGGGAGGACTAGAGAGACCCGGGAGACGCAAGTACAAGCTGTGGCGCGTGAGCGAGCAGAGCTGCTTCGTCCCGGCCTCCCCCACTCCACTCCACCCTACTCTTGGGAGGCGTCCTCCTCGATCAGCTCGTTTATTTATCTAAACTAATAAAGTACCAGTTAAAATTATTCTACATCCACCCAACAATTACCTGCTCCACAGTCATGACCTTAACTACGTCCACACCACAATATGCACCAGAAATACACCATCATAAAAACGTGCGCACCAGATTAACTCTCCTCTATTCTCTCTCCTTACTCAACCATATCCGACGGTCATCCTTCAATGGATCTGCAGCACCCCTCCCTCCGCCCCCCCTCCTCCCCGCGCCTCCCCTCCTCCGCCTCCCCATCCTCCCTTCGCCGACACGCCGCGCCCCAAATCCCTAAAACCCTACTACGCCGCCTCGCCTCCCCGCCGCGCGATGAGATGCCGCCGAGACCGACGCGGCCGGCCTCACGGCGACCGCCCTCTCGCGTTCACGCCAAGCGGCGGCAGCCGGGCGGTCTCGCCGGTGGCGCACTTCCGCCGCCACGCCGCGACCACCCCGCGTTTTCTTCGCCGAGGCGCTCCTCGCTCCTCTTCCGCTGCTCGCCGCCTCCCCACTCGCCGTCCTTCATCGACCTCCGCCGCGATGCCGCCGCCGCCGACCTCCTCGCGTCGCTCCTCTCCCCTTCGCCACTCGCCGCCGCTTTGGTCGCGGATCGCCACGCCTCCTCCGATTCGTCTTCCCACCCGAAGCGCCGCTCGATTGCCTCGCCTGCTGCCGCCGCCGCCGCGCGCTCGATGAGGTGGTCTCGCCGCTTCGCCGCGCGACGGCCGAGCTCCACCTCTCGTATTCGAATACTACCTCTTCGTTCGCGTACTACCCCATCTCTGCCGCCACGGCCCGGCCGATTGCGCGCCGCGCGCGGTGGTCGTGGTACACCGCCGCATCAAACTGCCGCTGATGGCGTGGACGCCGCGAATCCTTCAGCGAGCCGAATTCTTTGTGCACACGCTCGCGCGCTCGCTTGTTGGGGCAAACCGCCGGTGATGGCGTGATGCGCGCAATGTGTTTGAGGGAATGCCTTCAAGGAAGGAGTCATGTGACGACCCCTGGCTACTCGGAATCTGCTGATACAGAGGCCGTCAGACGGTTTTTGCTAAGGACGTTCTTGTTCTACCCCATGGGTGCAGATATAAAAAACACTGCCCAGGTTTTCTCTGCATGGATGGCCTATATGGAACCATGGAAGGTTCAGCAAGAGGATTTGGATGAGTATAATCTACCACCTCCAGGTGTGCGAAATGTGCATCGAGTTAGTGAGGGAAAGAGACAAGGGTGTGAGGCAGTGTACACTCCAGCATGGCAGAGCTTCGTGCTGTCCAACTATTTGTTCTACAGTTCATTGGTAGTGCATTTTCTGGGTTTTGTTCATAAGTTTATCCATTCTGATGTAGCCTCAGTCTTGCAAATGGTATCAAAGGTTAGTGCAGAGTTATTCATTTTTTGATGCATCATATTTTCATGAATTTTCTAGCTACATGTTTGGTCAATTGTTGGGTAGATGTAGAATAATTTTAACTGGTGGTTTATAGGGGTAGAGATGCATTACGTCCGCATGCATCAAACTAAAAAGGATATCTGTCAGAATTACTGCTGTTTGTGCACCTGCATATGCAAATATTAGTGTAACCTATCCTATTTATAAATTTACCTTGTTTGTTTAGCTTTGCATACCAATATCTAATCCTAACCTTATATAACATCACTTATGTGGGCTGAAGTGCCGAACACTTGAGGAAAAAGCGTAAGATGGTTTCTGTTAGTATATCCGTAGCTTAGTTGCAGAGCCCCTGAATTTTTATTACTATAGCATTTTGTTGTTTGGATAATTCTTATAAATTGTAATTATTTTACAGTTTGAGCTGTTTTGGTTCAAGCTAGAAAATAACTCCTGAGGAATATAGAAAGTAGAAAGTTACTAATAGTACTTTTTTGGCCAAGTTTATTCAATAGCTATCTGTCTATCTCAGTTCATCCTGCATATGTGCATTGAACCAAGAAAGTAAGTTAAGTTTGTTTAAAATAAAGGGAAAATATATGTCTATATTGTATGCACAATGGATAAAATGTTTGATGTCATGTTCCTCGTGTCTTTCTATATTGCATGGAGACATTTACTTGGTACCTAATATTCAATCAATGGCAATGGGAGCCCCATTAAATCTTCATTTTTTTGCTTTTCAATGCCTTCTATGCTTTTCAAGTCCAAGGTAGAATGGTTTGGATTTACCATTTGCAATTAACTACATGCCGTATGTCATGAACTCAGAGTCGATGCAACTTTTTAATAAAAGAAACTCTTTACATGTATCTGAGTGAGGTGTCAATGCTTGCAGTTTTCAATCAGAAAACCTTGTACGATGCCTACAAAAAGAGGACCAAGAATATAGAAGTTGACATTTATGGGGAAATAGCAGGCCACTGTAGAAGTACAAATTTTCTGCTGACTTAATGTTATACGCTGGGAGGATTTTTTTTGGAGTGTTTACTGAATGTGAGGAACTTACTTGCGCAACCCGTGTCGTGTGGCTTAAAAATACCTGGAGGATGTTAGAGAACTCAGGCAGTCTGCATATCCTATATTAGAGATGGAATGAAACCATGCATGAAAGAATGCACAGCTTTGCAATCATTTTGCAATAAATAATTAAAAACTACATTGCGCTTTACAAATCCTTTGATAATTTGCCCTTATGCTTTATAGAAATAACCTTTTAACTCAGAGGACTTTGACAACTTTGGTTTAGGGTATGCCTCCTTTATATTGTATAATGACACAATAGAATCAAGGTGCTAAAGCTTGATAGCTAACATTCTCAATATTCTCTAATACTTCAATGTTTGCCCTTATGCTTTATAGAAATAACCTTTTAACTCAGAGGACTTTGACAATCAGTATAATGACACAATAGAATCAAGGTGCTAAAAGCTTGATAGCTAACATTCTCAATATTCTCTAATACTTCAATATTGAACAATGAATATTTTGCTCACCTAATCGCACTATCTTTGCAACCTTGATCTTACTCGACATGCATCGTGGATCCGATTTATTTCAACCGACCGACACCGAGGTGTTCCTATTATTGTGTTTTACGTAGGATGGGCCTCGTGAACTCGAGGGCAATCATGGACAGTTGAATGGTTGAAGTTTGATAATACTTACTTCAAGGTATGCCACCTTTTATCGAGGTGTTCCTTATGCCCAAGATGGCCACACTCATCATTGCACTTTGTCGATTCCATGTCACCAGGCTTCTTATTATTGCCATGCTGCCATGGTCCACATTGCCGCCATTGCTGTGCACTGTGCTGCCATGCTTTACGTCTATTACTGCTGTTGTTGTGCTCATCATTGTTGCGCCACCAGATTATTGTTGATTATTACATCTGAGGCATAAATATCTGAGTGAAAGAAAATTTCCAAATTTCGAATGACATTTTACCAAACAAGAACTTTGCGGTAGCCAGTGGCATTTTCCAAACCATGAACTTTGGAATGTCATTATTCGAAATCCCTTTCTTTTTTAGTTTGTGAAGGTTGCGAGGCTAATATTGTTGCCATGATTATAGACTAATTTGTTCATAACAAAGATGGTCTATCTATCTATCAATACTTCCGCATCGTAGTTCTGCACAAATAGTTTTTCTCATTCTTTATGATGTTTTATTCAGTTTATATTAACATGTTGCCCATTTATAGCCAATCTAGATTCAAGACTTTGTTGTTGGTAGAGATTAGGATGAATAACTATTGCTTTGCTTTGCTACAATGTGCATAGTTTGAAAATGAATCATCATTGATCACTTGAGTTATAAGTTACTTTTACTTATGTCCCAGTCCAACCATAATTCTTCTCTACAGATAATTTTTCATGGGTTTTTGGAAACTTCGGATAAAGGAAAAATAAGGAACGATGTTTAGTACTTTGGTATCGATGTACTTACTTGAGATTAGAAGGCTAGAATTTTTAATGAGCAACTATGTCTAGGCTTGTACCTTGTTGAAGTATAGATATACATCTTGACTTCAGATTTGAAGAATTAAGAGTAGTAATAGGTGATATTGCGTTTGACGCCTTGAACATTCGGCATTCTTCTTTCCTCTTAAAACAACAAACAAAGACCATGGTCGTGATTTTTGAAAAAGAATTCTGTTTCCAATTTCCATGGATTAGTTGGTTATCTCGCTCAGACTGATGTTGGAAGATCTATGTACATTGTCAGAGTTTGTTAATCTTATAATATATATATATAGATACTAACATTTCACCCCCATGAATGAGAAAGCGGATCCTATTTTGTTTTGTTGTCATACTTACACGCCTCGAGGTTGTTGAATTGCTCATACCTTTTATACTATCATTAGCATAGGGAAATTTAAAGAGGCTATTTTATTTTGATTTTGCAGGCTGTGTGGGCCCTTGGAAATGTGGCTGGTGACTCCCCAAAATGCCGTGACCTGGTGCTTGCACATGGTGCGCTGTTTCACTCATCGCAGCAGCTCAATGAGCGTGCCAAACTCTCGATGCTGAGGAATGCTACCGACCCTCTCCAACTTCGCCTGGCAAGTCGCAGCCCAACTTTGAGCATGTACGATGGAGTCGTGATGGTGTTATGGTTGTATACATTCTTTCTCTCTCTCCGATCGCTTGATTGATCTGTCGTGATTGAGTAGGTGAAGCCGCGCTCCTGTGCTCCCAAAGATTAGAACTTCTTCTCGTTAGCCTTGCAGGTCTTACCTCAAGCTCCACATGATCTTTTGGATGTGCCTTGATACATCGACTCGAGCTAGAAGCTTATTGATTTGTTTATCGGACTTCATTCTTCTTTGCATCCAGTTAGTATAAAAGAGCAAGACTGGTGCTTGCTGTCCATGGGGTCATAATTTTGCTATATCGACACCAATAGGTAGCTTGAGGTTTTGCCACATGCTTAAGAGCCGACCTCTTCCATGTTATGGCTTGGAGTGCCTATCTTTGCCTTTTAATACTATGTGTGTTGTTCATGTGGGGTGGCTTCCTACTCCTTGAAATGAAGTTGCAAGAATACTTCTTGTATGTACTTCTTGTATGCAGAGCTAATACCATTACCAATCTTTTTAAAGTCCCGCTTTGATAAAATAAAATCGCCACGTGCAGCCGATAACCTATGCCCTATGGTGTAGCCATCATGCATTAGCACGTCTTTCTCCATAGTATCATACCTTAATTTCTCCACACACACGCTATAGCATTTCACTGTCTCAACCTAGATCTATTTGAGCCGCTTGGTGCTATTGTATCACTCAAGATTGATTTAATCGCCTGTATGGATTTGTAGGATAGTTCTTGGATGATGGAAATTTTATCGTTTGGTAATCGTTCGACGAGAATTGTTGACAAGGAGTATACAATCTTGCCGTGTTTGCCCTTTGAGGACTTAATGGCGGGCTGCCACTCGATATGGGAAATAAGCCCATAGATCACCGCCCTTTGCTATGCAAACTGCTATCGTGTGTTGGTCCAGAGAGCAACAAGCACCAAGCGGTGGCTTATTGTTGCATCTGTAATGCTAGAATGAGGCTCTGCTGCGATTCTGGAAGCACCAAGTTCTCTGTGTCTCCACTCTCCACCTCTTATGCCCCCTGATCTTCGACACCATTTTATGCACCACAAGACGTGAATCTTAATGAATCTGATTGTTCGTTTTATTTTTTACAAATTTTATCTTGTTTTGTATTTTACCGTAGCGTTAGCACGGACACTATACTAGTAAGTATAGTATAGTACTGCAAGGAAATCCTCCTCATCTCTGCTTTCCTTTCCCTTCTCTCTTTTGGTGAGGAGATCTATGCTAAGTGCAGTGCTAGGGCAAGTTGAGGTTTACAAATCACACTGAAGATTATATAGTATTGCTATACAACATTCGACTGTTTTTGAGGACAAAAACAGTCAGATTGATCTGGGGCGTTAGATCTCTATCCAACGGATCCACCCATACAAGCCCCCTCCAAAAAATGACCCCCTCCAAAAAAAATAATTTAGGGCGTTGGATCTCCATCTAATGGCTCAAAATCTGACTGTTTTTGTCCTCAAAAACAGTCGAATGTTGTATACATATATTTGAATATTAGGTAGAACAAATCTTCAACGTGATTTATTTTTTTGCACAAATCTTCTGTTTTTGATGGACATTCGGATTCTCGCTGTCTACTGCATTTACTATTTTCACTGGATGGAGAATGTAGCAAAACTAGGAGAAATACTGGGGGCCGGGTGGTGTTCGTAGTGGCGCAACAGCTTAAATTAATCCTCTCCATCTTTCTTTTAAAAATAATATACAAATCATAAAGTAAAGTAGTTAATATTAGGTAGGGAAAAATAAATTACGTTGAAGATTTGTTCTACCAAATATTAAAAAAAACAATGGTCCCTAGCTGTTTCATTCGCAGTAATAGTAGTCGTACCAGTGGTAGCAGGAAGATCGAGTTGGACTGCCGACGAATATATGTATGCATGCTCATCAGGTCAAGTTGTCTTTCAAACGATCGAACTGGTCGAAGTTTCGCCACAACTTGACGTACATAGAACATGCATGTACTCTGACACGACGCTCGCTCCTCTCGCTTCGCGGCCGACACCGACCTAAGTATTCTACTTCGCGTGCCTTGCCTTTCTTCTACTTCTTTTCTTTGAGAGAGAGAGAGAGGAAGGACTAGTTCCACGGTTAAGGAGCCGTTTGGTTGCTTGAACGGGATGGAACCGTCCTAGAATGAGGGGTGGTTCCTATGTTTGGTTCGTGAAACAGGTGGGACAATGTAGAACAAACTCATCCCACATAGAGGAATATTCCTCACAGATCCGGGACAACGTCATTCAGGAAAAATGAGCGAACAACACTGCCCCAGGTTGGGCTCGCGCGTCACGTGAGCACACGTGACCTTGTTGCTTGGATTCAGTCACCACTCAACGAGGTGAAGCAGCGCCAACGCCACGTGGAGCTCCAGTGGCGACGAGGGGAAGCGGCACTGGTGACGCACAAGAGAAGACCTCCAGCGATGGAGAGAGGAGGAGCTTCAGCTGTTAAAAATAATATTGACTTAGAGTTTAAGTCGTAGTAAAGTCCGTCTCTGTGTGTAACTCAAGTTGAAGTTGTGTCTAACTTGAAATTCGAATACATATATGAACATGCATGTACTCTGACACGACGCTCGCTCCTCTCGCTTCGCGGCCGACACCGACCTAAGTATTCTACTTCGCTTGCCTTGCCTTTCTTCTACTTCTTTTCTTTGAGAGAGAGAGAGAGAGAGAAAGGACTAGTTCCACGGTTAAGGAGCCGTTTGGTTGCTTGAACGGTGTCGACCCGCATTTTATAATCCGAATCATCAGGTTTGATTGCACTATTCTCGGATCGTAGATAGTGCACACGATTCTGATTCTGAATATCAAAGTACATATCATGCGAAACGTAATTAAAATAATAAACTTACACATGGGCCGATTAGGCGAAATCGATAAATGGTAGCAATGGAAGAACGGAAGCACACAGTGGGACCTTCAGACATGCCCACAGCACCAACCGGAGGTTCGCGGCCTATTTCTTGACATCTTCATCTTCTTTGCCATCATGATCCAAAAGTATTGTTGAAGCACGTTGATCGATTCTGCTCTCGAATTTGTCGCAAAGCGAGCATGAGCACTGACCCGTGTTCGCGAGCCAACACACAAAATGCAATATTTAACATGTATGGCTAATCAAAGGATGGCTCGGGTTCTTTTATTTGCAGGAGTGCTTTTGAATACAATTATATAAAAATTTCCTAAGACTTAGCATTTTTAGAAATGACTGAATTTTTAAAGAATACTCATGTATATCAGTGTTACAGAATCCATCCACCATTACATGGCTTCTGCACCATATCATTTCTTTCAGCGTTATAGCCGCTTAACTTACCACTGGGACGACACCCAGGACAATTCCAAATCAGAGCTTTCCACTGCTCTGCCACTTTCCCATTTACACCCACAAAATTTTTGAAATAGAACTATATCTGGTTAAGTTCCCATGTCTGCCCTTGACCGTGGGCACGGCTATTCGAATAGTTTTGACTCTGCAGAGTTTGTACACTTTCACCACAAGAGACAATCAACTCGTTGCCCCACACGATTCCTTAGTCATGTGGTTGAGCGGACCATCACAAGAACTTTTCAAAGTACTCGCCTTCCATCATTTCACCCTATGGGTCGCTCCCACTTGCGGTGGGTCCCATACGCAGCGGATGTTCTCCTCCGAACGCCTAGCACTGGCTCCCTACCCCCGCTAGCCCGCCACAGCCAGTAACTTCACCTTCCATCGGTGTCCCATTCAAGCCGTCACACGCATCGCCGCTTGCACATCCTCACACCGCCTCCGGAAGGATGACTTTCGTGGTCCGTAATTCTACTAAGCCAAGTTGTAATTTACAGACTTGTGGTTGTCTTGTTGTACACAGGTTGGCATGACAAGATTCAGTCCTTAGTGGTATCTGGGCGGTCTACCACTAACCACTTTGTGCATCCACTGCACCACACTGTGCATCCACTGCACCACACTGTGCATCCACTGCACCACACATACACACCCTCGCACCAATCCGCCTGCACATTAAAGCAAGTTGGGGATTTTGGGAGCGCAAAATATCCATAACCAATATATCAGTCATTTCCACCATGACTGCCCAAACCAGTTTCTCCTGAATAAAAGTGATGCTTGGGACAATTTCTTGCCCCGAGTTCCTAATCAATACTAAGCATAGCATACGGTTACGGACTTATTTTCGAAATATTACTAATATATTTTTGCTAGGGCGACAAGGTTCACACATTCAAATACTCAAAGGAGGGGGTAATATTATTCAAGGTAAACAACGGTATATAACTAGAATATCAAATTTAGCATGCATTTTCATGAAACTAATAGCAATGCAATTTGTTAATTTAAAACAAAGTAATTTGCAAAAATGTAGGTCCAACATGATCAAAGTATTGACTCGCCTTGCGCGGTTTACCGCGGTCTTGAGTTCACACAATGCTCCCTCTTGAGCTTCCAGTCCTTATCTTCGCTTTGCTCTTGAGTTTCGGATCTTTTCTTCACTTCATTCTTGATCTTGCTTGATCCGTGGAATCCTTGAACTTCAGTTTCTAATTACGCGACAAACGACTGAATCCAAAAAGAAAGCAAATAACTCAAAAGATCCAAATAACTCGGAATAAACTCGATTTAGTTTTATTATGATTTAATGGGTGATTTGGATGGGTCGAGGCAAGGTGGTGGTGAATCGATCTTTTATTAATTTCTTTTATTATTTGTATATTTATCAAGGAAGTTTCATGAGTTAAGATATATGTATGAATTTAGCCGACTATTATTGCATCGAGCTCAGCATTTATGAATTAAGGTAGGTGTTATATGTGCAATCGTATGCATTTGTTGATTTATCATTGGCTTTATAGTTTATACGTATACTTCTATTTTTTAGCAAAGGAAAAACATACTGTTTTATGCGGGCCTAATATCAACTTGTTTACTAAAGGGTAGGTTAATAAGATCATTTTTAACAAGTGATATATTAGGTGTATAACTACCATTTCTAGAAATGAACATATTTTACCACATAAAATATCATCAGAAATTTAATTGAACTCTAAAAATTATGATTTCAATTCCATTGGATAGACCTTGAATTTAGATGAATTTAGAAATTTGTCTCACTCAATTTAGAGTTAAAATGAATAAGTTATGTCCTTTTGAATATTTCAGTTTGGTTAAATCCCAAAATTACTCAATTTCGATGATGGGTCCCACATGTCGTTCCTTTTATTTTATTTCTTTTTCTTTATTCGCTTATTATCGTGTCTATGGCCATGGGGTCCATCTCACAATGACGCCATACACCGACCGGTGGTCCGTGTCGCCGGTCAGGATTCGCAGAGGTCGACAAGCGGGGTCCACCGCCGTGATGCATTTTAAAGAAATCGCCGACCGCAGCGCGAGCCGAGGCTCAACGCGCGCCGCGGAGCGAGGAGGGAAGAGTAACGCTGAAAGCCACTCGGTTCGCCGAGCGATGCTTACCCTTTAGGTAATTATACCTTTGAGTTAGCTCGCCGAGGGGCCGGCCGAGGAAGAAGAAGGCGACGGCGCCGCGGCGAGTGGTGACCGAGAGGCTCGGAGCTGCGTGATATATAATCTCCGCGAACGGTGAAGCTCCCGTGAAGGCGCTGGGGACGCGGTGGCCGGAGAGGGTTGGCGGCGGCACGGCGAGGTTCGGGAGGTGATCGACGCCGCGTTGTCCGTCGATGGGAGGTCCGGGAAGGAGGTGGTTGGCTTCACCACGCACCGTGAAGCTCGGGAGCTTGGGATTGCCCGGAGGTGGCCGGGAGTGGCGGGAGGGTGGCGCCGAGCTCGGGAAGAAGGAGAGGGGCGGGGATTTGGGGCTTCTCGGTGCGATGCGGGCGGGAAGGAAGAAGTGATGCGTTGCGGCGCGCTTGGAACTCCCAGTGCGGTTTTTATAGCGGGAGGCGCGCAATGAGAGTGGCGGTGGCGCGCGCCCCGCTCACGCCAAATGAAAGTGGGATGCACCAAATCTCTCCGAGATTTGCAGAAAGAGATGGAGGAGAGGTGAGTCCCCTCCCGTGGGTTCTTTGAACTTACCCGCGGGTGAGAGAGAGGAGAGGGAGATTAGCCGCGGCCGGGCGCGAGAGGAGCCGCGCGAGGCGGAAAGCGCGTGGAGGAAGAAGAAGTCGGGAAGGAAGAAGGAGAGAGCGCGCGGGGGACCACCGCCGGCGGGAAAAACGTCTCGCGTGGGGCTCGCGCCGCTGCGAGGCGTGGCGCGGGTTCACCGCCGCGAGCGAGCGATCGGCGCGGCCCACATGGCGTAGGCGGGCGAGCGCGCGCGCGCGCGCTGGGCCGGGCGCGCGATGAAGCGCGCGGCGACGCGTCACAAGATCGGAGCGCCAGTGGCGGCCGGGAGGAGGAAGGCGGGATGGGGCGCGACGTGGGCGATCCCGCCGGCCTGTGGCGGCCGGAGGGTAAGTTGAGTTTTTAATTTTTCTAGATTTTTATTTTTAGCTTTTAGAAACCGCGAGAAAATCCAATTAATTTAAAAATATGAAAATACCTTTAAAAATTTCAGAAAAATTCACGTAAGTTCGGATGACCTTTGGACTTAATAAAAATAGTTTCAACTATTGTTGGTACTTAATTTATTTGCTTTCCTTGTTATTTATGGCATTATTTAAAATGAGGGCTTTAAGTTTAAACCAAAATTTCCTCCATTCCTTTCTCGGATCATCTTTTGATTCTTATTTAAAATTTTAAATTTTCTGTTTTTAAACATGTTTGTTTCCTCTTTAGCTTTTGGAACTTTCATCATAATTTTGAGACAACACGTAAACTCCAAATTCAAAATAAAAAGTAAATAAAATAATCCAAAACTTCATAATTTAATATTTACATTTATCAGATGTTACAAATCTACTCTCTTAAATGAATCTCACCCGAGATTCCGGTGAGAGTTGGAAGAAAGGATGTGGGTTATATTAGCTAATAATGGGTTTTCGGTGTTGTTCGACGATAGTTCCCTGAGATCCACAGGAGATGAAGATCGCACATTAGGGTTAACACTTGAAGAAGTCGAAAGGGAAGAGAGAAGCCTTGTTCTTCCGGATAAGTCGTAGATTTCCAAATACTTGCTCTAAGTCTAGGTTGTTGCAATTCCAACTACACGCCTCAAAGAATTCTTGGCATTTCTATCTCATAGCGCTACCCCCCTTAAAATGGGTATCACTAGTCATTATCTAACCCCAGGCATGATGGGTCTTGTGACGATGCGAGGACTCATCCGTGGTACTTCAGCTGCTTGGTCAGTAATAGGTTTTAGAAGCTATCTTCAAGTTGGTGGTCGTCTTCGCAGTTGGAGTAGTTCACGGAGTATTGGTATGCGTAATGTCTTTTCCCTTCACGTTATCGACGCGATCCTTGTCATTGTGTTTAGGTGGTGATTTGATCTATGGGTCCTCCGGGTGGGTAAGGAAAGAATGTTGGTAGGGCAGAGTCTTAAGTCTTGGTCCTTGGCGATCCATTACTTTGTTTCAGTAGTTTTAACTAGGATTGTAGCAAGTGGGGTGAGAGGGAATAGCATGAGGTAAGGATTGAGTCGTGGGGATAAGGTGATCTAACCCATGTTAATTATAAAAGAGCACACCAAAAGGGTTGGGTTGCTACCAAACCACGCAAGTTTTTCAAAAGCAAGCTTTTCCTGTGACTGCGAAATAAGACGCTCGGGAGCAAGAAGGCAGTGCACAGGGCCAAATGAAAACCTTGCGGCAGTACATCGTCTACTCGGGAGAACACACATAAGGGGCATAGGGTTTGTCTGCATAGTTCGTTTTAAAACGAAATCATCTTATCTTCAGGAATACCTTCAACGTCCCTAACCTTATATTTTTGGAGTAAGGTACGATGAGAGGATCAAAAATTTTCCTTTTAATTTAATAGACATAGGAGGGAAATACTTGGGGTAATTTGTTTAACATTAGTACTCACTCTCGTATTAAGATTTTGAATTCGAGGTAAGAGAGCTTTTAGAAATATAAATGGCTAGGGCAGCATATAAATGTGGGGAATCATCTAAGAGAGTTGAGATTGAGCAATACCACTTAGTTTTGTGAAAATAGATACTGAGAAAATAATTCTAGTCATGGACTAACGACCAGGCTAACTAGGGCACGACTCGCAATGATATGCTCGATACCATGCCTGTCGGACCAGCATTTTATAATCCGAATCATCAGTGTTTGATTGCACTATTCCCTGGATCAGTAGATAGTGCACACAGTTACAGTTCTGAATATCAAAGTACATATCATGCGAAAACGTAATTAAAATAATAAACTTACACATGGGCCGATTAGGCCGAAATCGATAAATGGTAGCAGCGGAAGAACGAAGCACACAGGTGGGACCTTCAGGACATGCCCACAGGCAGCCAACTGGAGGTTCGCGGCCTATTTCTTGACATCTTCATCTTCTTTGCCATCATGATCCAAAAGTATTGTTGAAGCACAGTGATCTGATTCCTGCTCCTGAATTTGTCGCAAAAGCGAGCATGAGCACTCCGACCCCGTGCTCCGCGAGCCAACACACAAAATGCAATATTTAACATGTATGGCTAATCAAAGGATGGCTCGGGTTCTTTTATTTGCAGGAGTGCTTTTGAATACAATTATATAAAAATTTCCTAAGACTTAGCATTTTTAGAAATGACTGAATTTTTAAAGAATACTCATGTATATCGTTGTTCTGAATCCATCCACCATTACATGGCTTCGCACCATATCATTTCTTTCAGCGTTATAGCCGCTTAACTTACCACTGGGACGACACCCAGGACAATTCCAAATCAGAGCTTTCCACTGCTCTGCCACTTTCCCATTTACACCCACAAAATTTTTGAAATAGAACTATATCCGGTTAAGTTCCCATGTTCGCTTGACCGTGGGCACGCTATTCGAATAGTTTTGACTCGCAGAGTTTGTACACTTTCACCACAAGAGACAATCAACTCGTTGCCCACACGATTCCTTAGTCATGTGGTTGAGCGCACCATCACAAGAATTTTCAAAGTACGCGCCTTCCATCATTTCACCCTATGGGTCGCTCCCACTTGCGGTGGGTCCCATACGCAGCGGGATGTTCTCCTTCCAACGCCTAGCAGTGGCTCCCTACCCTCGCTAGCCCGCCACAGCCAGAACTTCACCTTCCACCGGTGTCCCATTCAAGCCGCCACACGCATCGCCGCTTGCACATCCTCACACCGCCTCCGGAAGGATGACTTTCGTGGTCCGTAATTCTACTAAGCCAAGTTGTAATTTACAGACTTGTGGTTGTACCGTTGTACACGGTTGGCATGACAAGATTCAGTCCTTAGTGGTATCCGGCGGTCTACCACTAACCACTTTGTGCATCCACTGCACCACACCGTGCATCCATCGCACCACACTGCATCCTTCGCACCACACATACACACCCTCGCACTAATCCGCCTGGACATTAAAGCAAGTTGGGGATTTTGGGAGCGCAAAATATCCATAACCAATATATCAGTCATTTCCACCATGACTGCCCAAACCAGTTTCTCCTGAATAAAAGTGATGCTTGGGACAATTTCTTGCCCCGAGTTCCTAATCAATACTAAGCATAGCATACTGATTACGGACTTATTTTGAAATATTACTAATATATTTTTGCTAGGGCGACAAGGTTCACACATTCAAATACTCAAAGGAGGGGGTAATATTATTCAAGGTAAACAACGGTATATAACTAGAATATCAAATTTAGCATGCATTTTCATGAAACTAATAGCAATGCAATTTGTTAATTTAAAACAAAGTAATTTGCAAAAATGTAGGTCCAACATGATCAAAGTATTGACTCGCTTGCGCGGTTTATCATGGTCTTGAGTTCACACAATGCTCCTCTTGAGCTTCCAGTCCTTATCTTCGCTTGCTCTTGAGTTTGGATCTTTTCTTCACTTCATTCTTGATCTTGCTTGATCCGTGGAATCCTTGAACTTCGTTTCTAATTACGCGACAAACGATGAATCCAAAAGAAAGCAAATAACTCAAAAGATCCAAATAACTCGGAATAAACTCGATTTAGTTTTATTATGATTTAATGGGTGATTTGGATGGGTCGAGGCAAGGTGGTGGTGAATCGATCTTTTATTAACAGCTTTCTTTTATTATTTGTATATTTATCAAGGAAGTTTCATGAGTTAAGATATATGTATGAATTTAGCCGACTATTATTGCATCGAGCTCAGCATTTATGAATTAAGGTAGGTGTTATATGTGCAATCGTATGCATTTGTTGATTTATCATTGGCTTTATAGTTTATACGTATACTTCTATTTTTTTAGCAAAGGAAAAACATACTGTTTTATGCGGGCCTAATATCAACTTGTTTACTAAAGGGTAGGTTAATAAGATCATTTTTAACAAGTGATATATTAGGTGTATAACTACCATTTCTAGAAATGAACATATTTTACCACATAAAATATCATCAGAAATTTAATTGAACTCTAAAAATTATGATTTCAATTCCATTGGATAGACCTTGAATTTAGATGAATTTAGAAATTTGTCTCACTCAATTTAGAGTTAAAATGAATAAGTTATGTCCTTTTGAATATTTCAGTTTGGTTAAATCCCAAAAATTACTCAATTTCTGACAGTGGGTCCCACATGTCAGTTCCTTTTTATTTTATTTCTTTTTCTTTATTCGCTTATTACTGTGTCTATGGCCAGTGGGGTCCATCTGTCAATGACGTCATACACTGACCGGTGGGTCCATTGTCACGGTCCGATTCTCAGAGGTCGACAAGCGGGTCCAATTGCCGTGATGCATTTAAAAGAAATCGCTCGACCGCAGGCGCGGAGCTGAGGCTCGAACGCGCGCCGCGGGAGCGAGGGGAGGGAAGAGTAACGCTGAAAGCCACTCGGTTCGCCCGAGCGATGCTTACCCCTTTAGGGTAATTATACCTTTTGAGTTAGCTCGCCGAGGGGCCGGCCGAGGAAGAAGAAGGCGACGCGCGGCGCGCAGTGGTGACCGGAGAGGCTCGGGAGCTGCGTGATATATAATCTCCGCGAACAGTGAAGCTCCCGGTGAAGGCGGCTGGGACGACGGTGGCGGAGAGGTTGAGCGGCGTGCGGCGCGAGGTTCGGGAGGTGATCGACGCCGGCGTTGTTCGCCGATGGGAGGTCCGGGGAAGGAGGTGGTTGGCTTCACCGCGCACCCGTGAAGCTCTGGGAGCTTGGGATTGCCCGGAGGTGGCCGGGAGTGGCGGGGAGGGTGGCGCCGGAGCTCGGGAAGAAGGAGAGGCCGGCGGGGATTTGGGGCTTCTCGGACATGGCGGGAAGGAAGAAGTGATGCGTTGCGGCGCGCTTGGAACTCCCAAGTGCGGTTTTTATAGCCGGGGGAGGCGCGCAGCGAGAGTGGCAGCTGGCGCTCCGCCCTGCTCACGCCAGCGAAAGGGGGATGCACCAAATCTCTCCGAGATTTGCAGGAAAGAGATGGAGGGAGAGGTGAGTCCCCCCTCCTGTGGGTTCTTTGAACTTACCCGCGGGTGAGAGAGAGAGGGAGAGGGAGATTAGCTGCGGCTGGCGCGAGAGGGAGCTGCGCGAGGCGAAGCAGGCGCGTGGAGGAAGAAGAAGTCGGGGAAGGAAGAAGGAGAGAGCGCGAGCGGGGGACCACCGGCCAGCGGGGAAAAACGTCTGGCGCGTGGGGCTCGCGCTGCAGTGAGGCGTGGGCGCGGGTTCACCGCCGCGCGAGCGAGCGACGGCGCGCGCCCACATGGCGAGGCGGGCGGCGCGCGCGCGCGCCGCTGGGTCGGGCCGCTGAGAAGGCGCGGCGACGCGTCGCAAGACGGAGCGGCAGTGGCGCCCGAGGAGGGGAAGGCGGATGGGGCGGCGACGTGGGCGATCCCGCCGTCCTGTGGCGCCGAGGGTAAGTTGAGTTTTTAATTTTTCTAGATTTTTATTTTTAGCTTTTAGAAACCGCGTAAAATCCAATTAATTTCAAAAATATGAAAATACCTTTAAAAATTTCAGAAAAATTCACGAAGTTCGGATGACCTTTTGGACTTAATAAAAATAGTTTCAACTATTGTTGGTACTTAATTTATTTGCTTTCCTTGTTATTTATGGCATTATTTAAAATGAGGGCTTTAAGTTTAAACCAAAATTTCCTCCATTCCTTTCTGGATCATCTTTTCAGATTCTTATTTAAAATTTTAAATTTTCTGTTTTTAAACATGTTTGTTTCCTCTTTAGCTTTTGGAACTTTCATCATAATTTTCGAGACAACACCAGAAACTCCAAATTCAAAATAAAAAGTAAATAAAATAATCCAAAAACTTCATAATTTAATATTTACATTTATCAGGATGTTACAAACGGGATGGAACCGTCCTAGAACGAGGGGTGGTTCCTATGTTTGGTTCGTGAAACAGGTGGGACAATGTAGAACGAACCCATCCCACATAGAGGAATATTCCTCACAAATCCGAGACAATGTCATTCAGGAAAAACGAGCGAACGACACTGCCCCAGGTTGGGCTCGCGCGTCACGTGAGCACACGTGACCTTGTTGCTTGGATTCAGTCACCACTCGACGAAGTGAAGCAGCGCCAACGCCATGTGGAGCTCCAGTGGTAACGAGGGGAAGCGGCACTGGTGACGCACAAGAGAAGACCTCCGGCGATGGAGAGAGGAGGAGCTTCAGCTGTTAAAAATAATCTCCCCCCCCCCCCGGGCGCCGCGGAATTGCCACGCGCTGCTGGTCAACGGTTCCGTGGTCTGGAGGGTGCTAAAAGCGCAAAAACGCCACCTCAGGTGTTATATCTACAAAAAAAATGCCACATGGGACCAAAAAAAAATTCCAAGTCCATCCCAAATGTAGGTTAGCTGTATGCAGTGCGTGCATGGAGAGGATAGCTAACTATTAGTTAATAATTCTTGTAGAAAATATTGGATGCTGATTGAAAATTGAGTAAATTGCTACTAGGTGCAATAGTACGTATAGTCAAACAATACATGGTGTAAAGTCCACATTAACTCTAGGTGGTAAGGGCTCTTCTAGTGTAGACATTATGCGGTAATGTATATAGCTTGATATCTTATATAGATATAAGACTAGAAATAATCTTTCTAATGCATGATATCTAACAACCACCCTACTTAGTTAATTTCTTCATTCTTATCTCACGGCATCTCTCTCCATTTTACCAATCCACACCCTCTAGTTTCCTTGGTCATCTCAAATATGCAATATCTTGGATGAGACATTACTATCATATCTCTCTTTCTTAATTACCCTTTCAAATCAACATTTTGCTTATTTGGCACACCATGAACGCTGTTTACATCAGCTTACATCATCTCACTGGGAGTGCTCTAAGAAACTAGAAATTACCACATTAACTCTAGACGGTAAAAATGTTAGAAATTACCATATTAATAAAAAAATAGTTAGAAGTTCGCACATGGATGGAAAACCGGCAGCTCGTGCGATGCACGGGGTGTATATGGACGTTTGTTTTTCGTCTTCTTCCATGCTCATGGTGCTCCGTTCTTTTTGCCTCTGGGGCGAGTAGGACCATCTTGATACTATCCACATGCAGAGCAATTGATTTATTTTTGTTCGATTCGATGGGCGGACTGCAACAGTCCAGGGATTGATGAAACTTCACTGCAGCCAGCGAGGTGCAAGTAAGTTTCTGCATGTCCATCTTCAAGTCGCCTGATATTGGATCACTGCTAGTCAATGCAGAGGGAATTGAAATGCACTGGAATGAATGTAGCAGGCGACTGTACATATGGTCATTCTAGCTGTATCGTTTTTTCTTTCTTCCTTTTTTTTTCCTGCACAAGATGCTTCTGATGATAAACAGCTCAGCTCCGAGCAGTGAAGCATTTCTAATTGACGCTAGCTGCATGCTCCACACCCAGAGCAGTCATGGATATGTCGGCGACAGATTTGCGCAATGAAAAGTCCTCTTGATAACTGTTTACGTTCAGTGAGAAATTTCCAGACCACTGACGTACGTGATGGCATAAAATTAAAGCTAATTTCAGGGGATCAGCTCGTAGCTGCCGACTTGTCATCTTTTGGTCGTCTCAAGAATCAGGATGGATATATATCACTTGCCCCTTTCCTTGGCCTGCTTTAGCTCCTGCTGACAGAACACTGGAACACTGCAAAACTTCGCTGTCAGTAATCTGTATATCAGGAAAATTCTTTTCAATCAACCTCCGATGATGTGCTCAACTCTTAAGAAACAGCTGCTACCATGCTGATGTGAACAAGTATGTAAAACAATTCAGGCAGCAAAGGTTTCACTTGATCTCGCCGAAAGAACATACATCAGTTTACTTTACGGTACCCTGCAGCTCCGAACCCCCACTTTTTTCTTAACTTCCTGAAATTGTGCAAATTTGGATGGACTAATTCTAGCAAAACCATTCAGCTAAGCTTGTGAAAGAATACTGTAGCTGGGAAACAGATAATTATTTCTAGCCAAGGAAAAGCACTCATGGCCCGGGAGCCGATCGAGCCCCAATAACAGCACCTAATCTACGAAACAGCTACAGGACTATTTGCGCAGTTAGGGGTTGTGCTAATTAATCATGAGCAGTGTTTATTATTTATTACTGCCGTATCACTGCAGGTGCTGGGTCCGGTTGGCGCCCGAGGTATCTATCTATGCAGCGCAGCCATAGCTGGGTTTTTTTGGGGGGGAAGGATGCATTACTGGGTTAGTTGGGTGTGACTTGTTAGGGCATCTCCAATGGGTCTATAGCAGCTATCTACAAGAGAGTCCATGTCATCAACTGTCCTACGTGGAAGATATTAAATGAAGAAAGAGAACGCAGCTCTCTACAGCTCTAGAGATAGTCTATAGCACCAAACGAGGCAGCCTCCATAAATTCTGTGTGTGCATGTAAGCATCAAATAGCTATCCTTATAGATAGTTCTTTAGAATGCTAACTTTAGTGTGTACTATATAGATGATGTGGAAGTCTTATAGTTAGTTGCTAGCTATAACCATTGGAGATACCCTTAGAGCATCTCCAACAACCCCCCTAAATCTCC